>JANBXA010000730.1:17547500-20090000 GCA_030556225.1 Cricetiscus sungorus
AGGGTTTTCAGTTGTAGCTGGTATGGTGAATGAGTTGGTAGGCATTTTCTCCTTTACTGTTGATGCTGAGATTTCAAACTGGAGTTATTCCTCTGGGATTTGTATTCTTATTCCTTTGTGCTAGGCCCACCTTCCTCCTTCCTCCTACCTGCTTTTCCGTTTTGCTCCAGGCTTGTTGAAGGGTGCCTATGTCTGCTTATCCACTGTTGCATCTCAGTACCAAGTAGAGGACCTGCTAAATTTATTGCAAGAATGAGATTCATATTCTATAGGGCAGGGACCTTCAAACGCTCTCTAGTTGTAACAGATCATCTTATCGTTTGTCATTGAGTCTCCCTGACATACAGGCATTTCACATGGAAATCAGGCTTTGTTGGGAAGGGTGTTATTGAGATATAGGTCTATAAGCTGCTTGTATGGAGGCAGAAATAATCTGTTACAAAATAATGGAACTATGAGTAAAATAAATTTTTAAAATATGATTTAAATTGCTTTATTGTGAATGTGTGTGCAGTGTGTGTGTGTGTGTGTGTGTGTGTGTGTGTGTGTGTGTGTGTGTACATGCTTGAGTTCATGTGTCATAATAGATGTGTGAAGGTCAGAGGACAGTTTATGGAAGTCCGTTCTCTTCTTCCACTATATGGGTTTTGGGGCTCAAACTGAAGTCTCAAGCTTGGCAATGAGTCAAGGACCTTTATCTGCTGAGCCATCTTTATTTTCTGGCCCCAAATCTTTAAGATTCAAAACTCCTAGGCCTATGGGTAAAGCTTGGTAGTAAAGTTCCCACCTTTCATGTGTTTCCCTAGATGCAATGCCCAGTGACACTGAGCCAGCAGTGAAGTGATAAATTCTACTCTATCTGATCATGTGTGCTTGCCTTATGCTCTAGTCTAGGTCAACATTCTGATGACTTTGGAAGAAATCATTGAAAAGTTGTTGAGTCAAGGAAAAACCTGGTGAATGATGTTATGTGTGTGTCACAACTGTAACAAGATTGGGAAGGCTGGATGTCAGTGTGCGGTTAGTACTGTTGTTCCAACCCACGCATCCGTGTATTACTCTTCCCGTACTCTGTTCAGTGGTTGTCCCTTTATTCTTAGTGCTAAATGACTTTCCTGATGAGGGCCAGATGATTAGGCTTTATGACAGTTTCCTTATGCAGTAACGGCAATATTCTACCAAATCTGATTACCAGGAGAAACATAATACATTGATTTTCGGCTGGGCCCCTCTCAAGCAGGCTTTGTTTACCATTTAGTTTGGTGCCACAGGAAGCCATAATTAAGTGGGTAGTAGACATTCAAATCATCTTAAACATTACATCAGCCCTTGGACGTGAATGGGATCACAGGTTTATGTGAAAGAAGAGAGCAAGCCGAATGAGTGTTTTTGCTCCTTGCTTGCAAGATGGCCTTGAAGACTTGCTTCAACTGAGTAAGACCAGCCTTGTTGTCCTTGCAGAAATAGGTGTGGAAGTGCCCTCTGTAATATTAAGAAAAGGGTTAGCTTGATAAAGGAGTTTATGAAACTTTGACTTTTTAAAAATAGATAATTAAAAATGAATCCAATTAGACTTGATAATTATGGTTTTTTTTTTATCCAGGAAGAGAAGAATTAATGTGTCTCTCTTGCCTGCTATCTTGCTGCATGACAGGGGTCATTGTATCAGAATCAGGTTGTTCTCAGACAGCTCCATCCAGCCCAGACATGTCTGAAAACTTAGTTCCATTCAGGCCACAGACTGGGATGACATTAGTGCTGGGCAGAGTTGGTTTGTTGGTTGCTGTGGTGACAGTCTCAAACTGTTAACACTCCAGAGCCGAACCTCCCTAGTCCATTGGAATGAAGAGAAGCAGCAGATGATTAGGGCACTGGATTCCAGATACACTTTAAAAATAGCACCCCCATGGATTAATATCTATTCCCGCTACAAAAAGGTTTTGACTGCCAGTTTGTTGTTGCTGCCATTTGACTTCCTGTCCAGTATCTCTGGTAGCCATTCACGTTCTTCACCACCTCACACAACATTTAAGTATTGATGGTGCTTTATTCACCGAGTTCTTGTGCTGCTGTAGCCCATGATCACTATCTGTTTGCTTTTCCTGTTGTGTTAGCTAGCTTTTCCTCTTCTCGACTGCAGGGTACTCTTCCAGGCCCTTCTGTTTCCCTTTTCCACTCTTTTTGAAATCCTTTCATCCTCCTCTTTTTTTCTCTTTCATTGTGCTTTCTTCTCTATCTGACCTCCACTCACATCTGATGTCAAAATGAATGGTGTCCCTGGCTCAGGCTTTCCCCCAGGTAACAAATTCACATCTCCCACTCTCAGTCAGGATCTTCCCAGGCTACTCTGTGGTCACTTTAAGTCTACCATGTTCAAGATAAAAGTCACATACTCTTCCTGAACTTTGTGTAACTGGTACAGATACTTGATAGTTCAGAATTCATCCTTCAAAGCCTTCTTTAGTCACTGCTCTCTCCCCTAGATTTTTTTACATTGACACTGGTTGTTCTATTCATGATGCTCACATCTCTCTTGTGTCCTTCTTTGTCATGAGATTGTGAGAATACTGGACCATCTGGGTATTGCCTGACTGGTACTTGGATTTCCAGGACAGCCTCCTACCTCTTAGTCATTTAGTTAAACACATAAACTTGTAAGGTCTTTTTCAGTCTTTGAGTCCAATCTGCCCTTCTAGCCTCACCATGTTGTTTGTCCTTACACATGCAGTGCTTCGGACATTTAGCAGGCGTGGCCTGTGCTTTCCTATGGACTTGGGCTTGCCTTTGTGAGCCTTTTTTTCCTTTTTCTTTGATTGTTATTTGTGTGATGCAGGTCTGCCTGATCATTTTGACACAAGGTCTAGCTGGCCTTGCATTTACAATCTTCTTGCCTAGCTCTTCCAAGTTGTATGATTACAGGCATGCAGCATGGTTCTTGGCTGTACAAGAATGAGAACACGAGTGCTGATATTTATTAAAGCATGCTATTTATCACAGTCATGGTGGTATAGTAATTTTGCCTGTGTGTGTGTGTGTGTGTGTGTGTGTGTGTGTGTGTGTGTGTGTGTGTTACTGTGAATACAAACCTGAGGCTCTGTTTGCTAGATAATACCTTATATGCTTGGTCTACAATCTCAGCCCCTTATAGTGAGTATTTTTGTAGAGGAACATTTTACTGTGTAGCTTCAAGATCATTACCTCTGTGTTATCTTTTAAGAGCAGTGATTCTTTTCCATTGGTGTTGGAAGTATTTGAAGTTGATTAAATATTCTTCCCTGGCAGAGTGGCTTGTCCCACTAGTGGTATGAGTGCTTGTCACTTCTTCCCAGGTGGAGTGCTGTGAATAGCTTTTAGTCCTATGGCCTGCATGGTTCTGTTTGAATTAAATGAATCCCCTTCAATCCCTACTGTCTAACCATCTGGTTGACAAAATGGAAAAGTATATGAAATCGTAAAATCTCCATTGTCAGCTGCTACTAGGCATCATGTCCAAAGCTCTTCTTATAGAATGTTATACCACTTTGTCTAGGTTGCATCCACTTTCCAGGAAGTAACTATTTTCCTAATTGATTCTCTTTTAGTTTGCTTTTTACATTTTTTGGGACCTCATCTCTATAGAATGCTGTAGAATGGGACATTTACACTAAAGAAGAGGTCCAGGCACACTGGCTGGTTCAGTGGTTGTACCATCGGCACAAACTCTGTGCAGCTCTGTGCAGGGCTGTTGGAAGTGTTTGAGCCGGAGGGGAGGGTCAGGTTGCCTCTACCCTTGCCTAAGTTGCCATCATTGCATTACCATAGGCAGCAAACTATATTCTGTCCCAGTTTTCCTTTTCTGTTAAGCCTCCTAAATTGATGACTAACAGAAGTCCCTCTGTTAGGATTTTTTTTACAGCACACTGTCTTCCATAGCTTCTATCCCTTTTTGTATATTTCAACTGAGAGGCCCCATTAAGAATAAGTATAAGCCACACATCAAGATGGTTCCTACAAGCTCTCTGAGATTCATCTACAAGTGACTCTCTTTCTGAAACTGAACCTGATGTTCCAGGGGGCTTAGTTCTTCCTCCTTTGTGTTCTTACATTGTGTGCACTGACTCTGTCTATGTTGCTTGGCCTGATCTGTGCAGGTTTCTGTCTTTACCAATCTCAGTTTCTTAGGGGCATGGAAGTGCCACGTTTTCATTATCTTTCTCTTTGGGCATTCTTTCCATCTGATAAGAAGATATGGCAAGCATAATTAAAATGTGAGACTTCACTCTGCCAGGGGCTGCATGCTTGGCACATTACCTTGGCACCCTCTGACTGCAAATACACTTTGGCTAATTGCACACATATTCACCAGTCTTTAAGACATGATGACAAACAATAATAACCAAGGAAAAAGAGGATATCAACTTGAGAGTGGGGGACATGAGATGGCTTTGAGGGATTGAAGATGGAAGTTTCTGTACTACCTTTACCTCTTAGTCTCCAATAAACACACAGAGGCTTATATTAATATTAATTATATAATTATATACTGTTTGCACAATGGCTCAGGCTTCTTATTTGGCTAGCTCTCCAAATTATTAACCCATTTCTATTAACCTATGTATCTTCACTTATCTTGACTTACTGGTGATACCTGGCCCTCTTGCTCTCTAGTCAGCTAAATGTCTTTGCATTTCTCTCCCCAGCATTCTTCTAGTATGGTAGCCCTGCCTATACTTCCAGCTTGGCTACATCCTGCTTGTCCATTGGCCAAAACAACATTATTTATCAACCAATAAGAGAAACACATATTCACAACATACAGAAAGATATCTCCCCATCTAGGGATGGGTAGCTGAGAGGGTTGAGAGGGATGGAGGGAGAGAAACAAAAGAAAGGAAAATGATGAATTCTATTTTAATTAGGACCATAATTTTTGAAAGGATAAACACAAAACTAAGTTTCCATGCACAGTGAAAATGAATGAAAAACCAACAAAAGCCTTAGAATTTATATACATATGTATGTGATTGTAGATGCATAGTTTGTAAATCATGTTAACTAGTCCATGAAATGTCAATTGTTATTCCTATGAATAGGTGGGGAAACTGAGGTTAGGAGGGCTTATATAAATTATGTAGACTTCCAAAAACTGACAGAACTGCTATCCAAATTCCTGGTCAAGTTGCATGTTCAACTCCATGGCCTCTTTGATAGCTTTTCACCTAACCTCTTTTTACATATTTATGACAAGGTGTTAATTAATATGCAACTGAGCCCATTCTTTTCTAAGAGAGATCACTCTCTTATTTAATCCATCAAGCAACCTAACTTGAGACAAGGGCAGACAGTATTTCTTTCCTACTTAGCATGAATAAAAACGAGACAGATGATTTTTTTTATTATGCACTCTGAGATGGTGTCATGATGAAGAGATATTTGGATCTCATATAACTATGCTAATTTTCTATGCAAATGTTCTGTTTTGGTACACTTTTATTAGAGAAGCCCTTTACATACCTTAAATATTCAATCTGTTAGCCAGTGGACCATGTTGGAGGGAAATTTGCACACATTCTTTGGAATGTCACATAATTCTCAAATCATCTGAATTTTACACCTGGGCACTGGCTGTTCTGTTGCTTCCTTTTGATCATCTTGCCTGTAGTGATGCTTGGAGAACCGTGATTACATCATACATCTCCAAATGATGAACTTCTCATTTATAAACACCTATACACAAGTCCCACTTTCCAATGTGAGAACATTGCTCCATCTTTTGCATCAATTCTAATGAGTTTGCTTCTGTCAAGAAAAAGGATTCATGGTTAGAGGATTAACTCTGAGTTTGAATAAATGATGAATCAAGGGTAATGTGTTTAAGTGACTAAGTAATTGGAGTTGGGTAGAAAATGGGGATGGGTAGAACCTCTTACAGCAAAGCAGACTTGCACCATGCAGATATGATGGCTAGTCCAAAACCAGCATCCTCTATTGGTGGACAAAATTGGTTCCATGACTCAGTTCACATGTGAAGCCTTGTACAACCCAAAGACAGCAAGAGCAGCAAGGAACCAGGGCACTTGCAGGATCAGAGTGGATTGTTGCAGCATGTTGTTTTGGTTAGGGGTGGTGTCTAGTGTGTGGAAAATGATATCCCTGAGAGCCATCCTTGTGTTAACTGTGCTCTACAAAGACTTCCTGCTGAATAGCAGGACAACAGTGGCAGAGACATGCTTCTGTGGCCAGAATTTCCAATAGAAATAGAGGCTTAGAGCAGATGACAAGGAAGAGAATTTTCATGACTTGTATTCATAAGATTTTATAATCATTAGGAGTCTGTGGCTTGAGAACAGAATGAGCCCTCATGGCTTCCTTTTCCTGAGTGATGATGTATAACCTTTTCATTGCAGTTGAACACCTTCCCATAAGTAGCATCTAGAGGATGCTGCCTTCTGATGCTTCTTTGTTTTACAGTTCAGTCCAGAATTGGGTGACATTATAAGAGAATCTGCTGAAGTCTCAAGACTTCCTGTATTTCCCTGGAAAACATTTTGTGAGGATAAAAAACAAGCCTACTGGTCACCCTACCTAGAGACAATGAACTCTGTACTAGATGCATGAGAGGGAGCTCCAGAGATAGGAGGGTGATGATGAAAGATATTTGACTCTTATAGAACCACAGTAATTTTCCTAGTTAATGTTCTATTTGATTAGCCTTTGTGTGGGTCCAGAGTCAAATCCTAAATCTTCTCGTCAGTGGCTGCATGATCTGGGGCAGTGTGCTGTGCTTCTCCTGGCTCAATTGTCATATCCCTACAACAGAGACGAGTCCTTCTATATAATGAAATTCCAACCAATAGTGCACATAAATATATGATCTCTCAATGTTAATTTCTTCTACAGTGTGCCCAAACTCTGCTATTTCTCTTGTAGATTTTCTTTGATTTTTTTTAAAAATAAATTTCTCCATCTATAAAATATAATTAGCAGGACTGGGCAGTCTATGGGGCCTCTGGTAATGGATCAATATTTATCCCTAGTATATGAATGAACTTTGGGAGCCCATTCCACATAGAGGGATACTCTCTCAGCCTAGACACATGGGGTAGGGCCTAGGCCTTGCTCCAAATGATGTAACAGACTTTGAAGTTCCCCCATGGAAGGCTTCACCCTTCCTGAGGAGCAGATAGGGGATGGGATAGGGGTTGGGAGGGGGACAGAAGAGAAGAGGAGGGTGGTGAGGAAACTGGGATTGACATATAAAACAAGCTTGTTGCAAATTTAAATAAAACAATATTATCAAAAATATAATTGATATATAAACAAATATCAGCAGTATCTGACTAACATGCAGCTCTCTAAGTGAGCTTCTTTGTAAAGTAGTTTGATTGGTATCATAGGTCTTGATTTTTCTGTATAAAAATATGGCCACCACATTTTTTCTGAGCCTGATAGTTCTTTCTCTTAATATGGAACAGAGGGACCTGATTCCACCAGTGCATATGCTATTTGTCTAGTCCAATTCTCATGTATATAAATGGAACTGAAGAAATTCAAGCAGGTTTTTCTTTATTGAAGGTCATTCTGTGAGACCCACTGCTTTGTGGGGTATAGGGGAATGACACCAGTAGACTTAGAGACTTGAATGTCACATACTCTGCAGATGACCTCACTGCCACTTATCTTTTATGCCTCAAGAAGAGTTCTACCTTCTGCAGTCCATTAGGTTAATGGGTAGAGCCTGTTCCTCTTTACATTGTGGCTTTCTTAGCATTGATCTGTTTAGAATCAGTTTGTCATGTCTCCATTCATCAGTGTCCAGTGGCTATTTTTTAATAAGCTGTAGTCAACTGGACTTTGAGCTTTCAGGACAGGTTATTTCATTATGACACACAAAAATCCATATGGTTCAGGATCTCATGTCACAGGGATTTGTGAAACCCAAATGGCCTTGTGGAATGTGGTGGATGGTATAGGTCCACTGGAACAAGGAGGCTGCAAGTGGCATGTTATGGAGCTGTGGAGTCACTTTAATGACATTGTTCTTCCTTGAACAATGTAACCTAGAGGATTCTGGAAAATTACTGTAGTCAGCTTGGCAGCAGGCAGCCACAGGGGGCCGGCTCCTGCTCAGGAAGCTGCAAAGACCTGAGATAAAGATTCTGGTTTTGGCCAGATGGAGAGTTAGGGAAGGAGGCCAGAGACTGAGCGGGGCTGATGGCAGGTGAAAAAGTTTGGTGTGGTGCATATTCTGATCTCTCACTGGGATAACACCTTTGCTCATCTCTTCCCTAGAAGCAGGGCACCTACCTGTACTGCTGAGGTGTTGTTAAAGGAGAGACAAGACTTCTACCAAGGCTTTGGGGGAAGTGGACACTCCTGCTGTAGTGTTGGTGGACATCACCAGGGAAGTGGGAACATGTAAACCTATTTCTTCTCTTAAGTGGGCCTCTGTCTTGCTTCTGGTCTTAGGTAGAACTCTTAGAACCATCTTGGAAATGCACAGAGGTGGTCCCCCTACCCCCAAGTTCCCTTCCATTTTGTGCCTGTGCTCAGCTGTATTGTGGAACAGCGATGGTATCTTGCCACCCTTTATGTTGCCTGTAGTGTTGCATATGGAAAACGCTGCTGGTGTCCTACTCTGGGAAAGGCTTGTCTGTTGGCATAGGCCCACAGGTGAGTAGTTGTGGTTGTATTATCCTTTTAAGGCACTGGCTATGCTGATTCTATTCTTTTTCATTTTTTTCTCAGTAACTGATTAGAAACAGGAAACAAAATCTATTTTCTGTGGAGCCAGAAGCCATCTGTTACTCCAAAGTACAATATCTGAGTGAAGGTGGACAAGGGAAAGGGGTTGAGGAGAGATATGGGAAGACACTGAGTTAAGAAGTTTAACGTGATAATTTACAGTTCCCCAGCCACCAGAAACAGATCTTCAACGTAGGTATCGGAGTCTAAGAGGGAGAAACAGAATGGGTCATTGGGAACCATGGTGGTGTTTATGGACTGCTACATGAGCAGTCAGCAGTGGGTGTGGGTGAATGACAAATGAGCTGGGTGGTGAGACCAGTTCTGCACTGAGTGCTCCCTGAAGGTGCTGGAGAAATCCCTCAACCTTGAGCCACACTGAGCATCTCACTACCATCTCGTTCAAAGACACACGATGAACTGATGAGTTGAAAGGTGAGTGGGAAGAGAAGAAAGAATCAAGAACAGGTTCTGCTGAAAGGACTGGGAAGAGAAGAACAAATACAAATGACATGTGAAAACACATGCACTCACATTCCCCCTTCCTCAAGGGAGAATGTTACCTATCTTTAAGATATTGGCCTGTCTTAATTTTTGTTTTGAAGGACACAGTTAAATTTCATCACAGTTTCAAGTGTGCCTATAAGAGGTCATGGAAAAGGACGGTGAAACCACGAAAGATAGAATATAAGCTGCCAGAGCACAGGGAATTATTAATAATAAAAATGAAATATTTGAACTTAAAGGTAATTTAAATGTTGGTAGAACAGTAATGCATGTGCCCATCTTGATCAAAGCAAACAAATTAGAGGGCACATAGTCTAAGAACTAGAAGACACTTTAAAAGGTAATAAATATGGAAAACAGACAAAGTACAACAAACAGATATCATTTTCATCTCAAGCTGGCCTCAAACTTGCTATATAGCTGAGGATGGTCTTGATCTTCTTGCTTTTTAACTCCCAAATGCTGGAACTACAGATAGGCAGCAACATAAAAAGAGTAAAGCACCATCTCCCTGCTAAGAGTAGCAGCGAAGGTGTGATGGTGATGACAGCAGGTTTCATGTCACAGTGAAACAAGACAGAGTACAAGCACAAAAATCAACTATAACTTAAGAGGCCTACTTTAGTGTCCTACTTCCCCTAGCCAGGCCCCACCTCATACAGCCTCTTTAAACAGAGTCACCTGCTAGGGAACATGACATCAAAACACAAGCTTATGGGGGGTATTTTATATTTAAGAAGTAACAAATGTGTAAATATTCTAAAGATGACATTTAAGAAAAACGTTCAGTAATCATAAGAGGTCTCATTTCAAGTGCCAATGGATATCAATACACAATGATTAAAACAGAATTATAACTGGTGAATTTACTAGACTTAAAAATGGGAAGAAGTAATGCTTTGGGTTGTTAGATGAGCCTAGCCTAAGGCATCCTTACAGGATGATTTAGATGAAAAATAGAAGTTAGACCAGTCTTTCTGAGGTCACACAATGAGCAAATAGCTATGAAGAGAACAGAAAGTTTAACAGTCATAAAAAAGAATAATTCTAAGATACATTGAGGGAGAACCAGCAAGATGGTATTTTGTGTGCCTACTTGAGGAAGTATTTAAAAAAGAACAAGCAAAAACAAACAAGGGTAAATGACAATAGAGAGTATACAGGGGATTCCTCAACCAGTCTCTCCCATTTGATCTATTTTTTTTAATTTCAATTTTTGTTTGCATTGTTACATGTGCTGTGAAAGAGCCTAGAAGAAATGAAATAGGCTTGTTTATTCAAAACATTTAGAACATTTGCTTATTCATAACGATGACTGTATAGGAGCATGAAACTTCACAATTGTATTTGTTCTCCAATTTTATTGCTTTCCATTTGACGTGAAAATGGTCACAGGCCAGGTGACAAACTGTGAGTCCTCTGAGAGACTTCCACTGTTAATGATATTCTTTTGTTTTTCTTCTTTAAACTTCTCTGGTTTGAGACAAGATACTCGGTGAATAACGACCATCTGGACATTTTACGAAAGTAAGGGAAGCAACAAAAGAAGGCAGGGGAATGACTCATGCTGGTGTTTAACAAGCAAAGCCAGCAGCCTTGCTCCTTTCACCCATTTAGCAAAATGAAACAGGGAATTGAGAATTAGAAATAAAGTTATCACTACCCAGCCATTTCGTTCTGTGCTTTAAAGTTTGTGTCTTTCCTCTCTTTTGCCAGAAAGTCATCTTGCTTATGAATGATTAGACACAGCCACATTCAGCACTCAGGCTTTATCAAGAGCTATGCGCATCCAGGCAAGAGTTTTCCCCCATGTTAGTTCTGTTGAGGTGAAGCCATTCATAGTCTGTGTTGTTCATTACTCTTTATTAGAGCAAAAATAAACGAGGTCCCAAAGGTCTTCTGTTCTCTGATTCACTCTGAGCTGATTTTCAAGTCTGACTCATACTTCAATTATTTCCAGGTTCTTTAGGACCAATCTCACTGTAACCTTCACATTCCTCCTATCAGCTCAAGAATGAAGAACAGAATTGAGTTTTAAAAGGAGGCAAGTGATAAATATAATATGTGGTCCTCTGTGTCAGATCTGATGACACCCTCCTAGCCATTAGCATGGCCTATTGCAGCTGATATAACCCACACAAGCCAGAATGAGGCACCTACTTAGATTCATTAAAAGTGCCAAATGACTAAGACTAAGTCTTGTCTGAATGACAGGCAGCTTTTGCCTTAGCTTTTATGTCTCCGCTAAACAGAATAAGTCTTTCTTCTACTGGTTTGATCTTGTTTGCTGCTGTCACTCTTTGAGTAATGCACACAGAACCAAGTGATCCATTATATCTGGAATGTGTCACAATGCAACCAGCACACTGGCTGGTTGCAAGTTTGTGTGCTTGCTTGATTCCCTTGCATTTGTTGTCAAAGTAGATCTCCGTGACATCACTGGCAAAGGAGTTCCCTGGCAAGCGAATGTGGGTAAATACCCTGTTTGCTCTTAATGGCTGAGTTCCCATTTTGAGGATCATTAGTAGATACCTGCCAGCTGATCCCAATTGCTACAGCAGAGTCCAAGGGGCTCTCAAGGGTCACCAATGTTTTCTGCCAGGGAGAATTTTAAGGATCCAGTCAACATCTTGTATTCCCATAGAGTGCAGACAGGAAGACTGCATATTCCCAATGCAACTAAGGATCCTGGTAAGGATGCATTATAACATGAATGTGTGTTGTTATAAATGCAAATGTCTCATTGTACAAACTGTTCCTACCAAGTATTGACTTTCTTCAGATTGGAAAGAAAGAAAAAAAAAAAAAACTTGCTTGACTCATAATCTGAATAAACGAGTGCTCATTGGGCAGTGTTTGCCCAAGGCCAGATTCAAGCACTAAGACAGGACTGTCAATATTAACGTAGAGATGTGGCCAAATTCAAAGTACCTTTCTAATGATCCACTTTGTTCTCTCAGTTGGAGCTGAATGTAGGCCAGCTGTATTCATAGAGGTCTGGAGACTGTACTGCCTAGTCAGTCCTGCCTTGCTAATAGTATTAGATGCCGTCAGTTCACTCATAGTACAAAGGCTGTTTTGAAGCTTTCTTCTCCATTCTCTCTGTGAAACCAGGCAGCTATTTAGATAATATAGGAGTGTGTTTACTTAGCCAGAGTTAAATTGAATAACCAATCCAGCCTGTATAAGGAAATGCCTTCTGTGTGCCCTGGCTGTGATGTGATCTGAAAGCTCACATCCACAAGGTGAATGATACAGATACTTCAGCATAACATCTCAGCTTAACATGATGGGGCTGAGGGTGGAGGGGTGGAGATGGAAGCTTATATTTTTTTCGTAGTTAGTCATGGGACTGAAAACAAATGAAGGGAGTAACTGAAAGACCTTTCTGGGCAGGAATGAGGCCTTACTAATAGTATAATTTTATGTATTTGAAATCTGAAAACGTCATATGCAGTAAACAATTTCAACTCTTCCATTAAAAGAGTTCTAATGTAATATCCATATTTTGTACATAAATACATTAACATTTACTTTATCTTTCTTGGCTAACATCCTAATTATATATGTATAGATTACATTGATTTTTCTCTGTAAAGTCCATATAGACACCAGTGCCACTAAATGGTAAAAACTCGTGTTAGGATGGGAATGGGTAAAATGACTCTGGTAGTTCTGTTACTTGTTTTAAAGACCTTTTCAAAAGCTTCAGGGGGAATTTTGCTCCAGTAGCTTCTGTCCTGGTCAGTACTTAAGCATCCAGTTAGTACCATTATTCTCAAGAACAATTTGATTGAATGGGCAACATTTACCAGTTACTGGTTCAGATGCTTAAAGAGCAGAAGAGAAAGCTTCTGTTAGATCTTTCACTTCCTAGAGAGACTATCTGCACTTCAATCCAGAAATTAGATACAAAACACTTGCTACACAGCATTCTGCCTTTCAAAATCAGAGAGCTTGAATGTTCAGACACAATTAATTCAATTCCAAAAGAGGAAAAGCCATTTCTATAGAATCTCAAGGTGCTATATATTCTTGGTGGACTAGTAAAGAAAAATCTATAATAGACAAGGGGAAAGGAGACTCTGTTACAATTTTTTCAAAGATTATCACCAAATGTATAGAGGTATTACAGCACATTTTAGAATTAAAACAAAGTCTGTCTGATTAGTTATTTTCTCCAAGAGGAACCATTTTTATCTCTAAGACAGGAGGCCCCTCAATGCCAGGATTGAGCACAAGTGATAAGAGGAATTCTTCCTAGGCATTGTGGCCTTTATTCAGTGCCCTCTACCAAACCTTGTGATTGTGAGGAGTTTGGCAGGAACCAGAGTAATTGCACTGAAGTAATAAGGGCATTCATGGAAGATATGGTGGAAACCCCAAAGGCTAGACGTTGGGTAGAAGTGTTGAGAGAACATTGCTGCCCAGGCTGTGGAGGAAAAAAAATATTCACCAAGGATCTGGAAGAAGCTGACAGGTGGGCTGAAAAGTACATTTCCAAGATCTTTCTGTCCATCTGTCCATATGTCTGTCTATATATGTAAATGTATGTATGTATGTATGTATGTATATCTTTCTGTCCATCTGTCCATATGTCTGTCTATATATGTAAATGTATGTATGTATGTATGTATGTATGCAGCATCTATCTGTCTGTCTGTCTATATATCTATCTTCTTTCTTTCTTTCTTTCTTTCTTTCTATCATCTATCATCTATTTATCTGTCTACCTATCAATCATCTTTCTATCACCATTTAGTCTTTGCAGAGAGATAGAAACTAGATAAAAAGATCAGTTATGTTAGAAATGAAACTTATAGTTTCAAAACATGGACTGTACTTTATGTCTGATAGTATACAATGGACCGTAGAGGAAAGCATCAGCAGACTTGAAGGAGTGACTAGGAATTATCACATGTTTGAAGGAAGCGCTCAGGGGTAAGCACCTGCTTGGCTTGCATGAGGCTCTGGGCTCATGTTCCTGTAATACCATAAAGAAACAAATAACCAAGATGAAAAATTACTAAAAAGCTAAAGCCAGGCTACTTGATATCTGGTAACAACACAAACTGGATGAATCATAGGTCACATGTGTGTCTATTAGCTAAGAAAGAGGTTCAAAATATTTGAATTCTCTGATGCCAGAGAATTGAAGTCCTAGTAATAAAGGTGAAGAGAGACTGGACATGGCCTCAATGTGGTCGGTAGCTCATGCCTGCACTTCCAGTGCTTGGGAGGCTAAGGCAGGAGTTTCAGGTTCCATGTCAGACTTGGGCCTCATAGTGAGTTATGGATTAGTATCTACTACATAGTGAGATTTCATCTAAAAAACACAAACCCGTCCAGAGGAAAACAAAACAGCAACAAAAACACTGCCTGCTTGTGGGGTTAGATGCTTTTCAAACTGGACTTTCCAAGAGCAGCCTGTGTAGGATACTCTAACTTGAGTGGAAACCATAAATTAGAATGAACAATCATGAGGATACTCAAGGTTCATAGAACAGGCACAAAAGAGCTCTAGGGGAGGCCATCTTGAAATATTTGAGGGAAGTAAGAAGCCCAACTGGAGAAGGTTGTAGGAAATGACTTAGAGAGGTCAACAGAAAGGACATCACATGTGACCTTGAGTAGAATGCCACTAGAAGTTGGGCTCACCAGAGGAACAGAAGCAATCGCACACACATTATATATCATATACACATCTTGTGCATGTGTCTATATATCTATATCTATATACTTCTATATCTCAAAGTATCTTATTCTGTTTGGACTTTGGCATATTTGAATTTCCAGAGTTTCTACTTTTGTGCTTTGGGCCATTATAAAGTAAAATAAAGAATATTTGAATACAAGCACTTTGGTATTAATATAGTCAGTGTGGTACCTGCAATGGCTGTGGAGTCAATAATGGGTGGGCAGTGTATATAACATGAATACTTTGGAGAAAATGACGACTTACAGTGCCCTGTGACAGAACAAGACTTTGTGAGGCTTCATCATGCCATTGAAAACTGAATGAAAGTGAGAAATTAGTAAGTTTGTGATTTAGAGTTTTTTCCATTGAATATTTTGAGTCACGAGAAACTGTTTAGGATCACAAGAGATATTGAGGATCCTGAGGAACTGGATGAGGCTCACTCACACTAAGGGAAAGTCATCTACCTTTCTCAGCCTACTATTTCTTATGTTAACCTCTCCTACCACTGCTTTCTGTCCCAGAAACAATATTTATTTCTGGGCACCTTTGTAACCAGTCAAGTTAACACATAGAATTATCCATCCAGAAATGTTGGGCATGTTATGCTATAGGAAGCCACTGGGAGTACAGGACATTCTTTGGTGGGAACAGTTTGGGTTTAGACTTGATTTCCTTCTTAAGTCATAAGAGTTTGAATTCCATACACATTCTTGTCATTGTTTCTCATATGACACAGTCTCTCCTGTTCCAATAATCAGGAAGGTCTGAGACCATGAGACCATTCTTGGGAATGTTCCTTCTACTTTTAAAGGTTATGAAACTTGTTTATAATTTTGGACTTTTTAGTTCACATTTGAAAAGAGACATTTATAGCTGTGTAAGTTCCCACCAACAGAAAACACACAGGTTCACTTTCTATGTAGGTCTTAGCTAAGATGAATATTTCAGCTGTGGCAGTGGTATTTAAAACGGGGGCTGTGCAGAAGTTAAAAGAGAACTTAAGTCTGGTAGGAAGCAGGAAGTTTTATTTGCATGCATGCTGCTTCAAAGTCATTCTGAATGTCATATCCTCTGTATTACTTGTGACACAAGATGATGGCCACCTCTGAATAGACAAAAGCACACTTACCCAGAGCTCCATTTGGTACTTGTTCTCTTTGAACTAAGGCACAAGCTGTTAGTCTATTTTCCAAGGCTATCAGGATATAAGTATTTTGGTTCCCATGACAGCCATGGGAGTATGGCTTTAAATTTGTACATTTAAAAACGTTGAGAAATATTTAAGATGAAGTGCTAGCCTTGATAATTTGCAATGCTCAAATCAAAATGGCCTCTAGAAAGTTCAAGTCTAGAGATTATTTATGTATCCCAAGTTATATGGAACAAATGCACTTGTACATTGTTCCTTGTATCTAATTTAAAATATGATGCTAGTCAGATCAAGGGCGTGGGGTTAGTTTGTTATATTTGTTTTTCTCATTGCTGTGAAAACATAGTTGAAAAATCCTCTTAAAGAAGGAAGGGTCTAGTGTGGTCCATAATTTGAATGTGCAGTCCATTATGATCAGGAAAATAGATAGGGTAGCAGGAATGTGAGGCAGCTGGTCACATTGTATCTATACTTTGGAAGCTGAGAGAGAGAAATGTGATTATTGTATGCTACCCACATTTAGAGTGGGTCTTTCCCCTTCGGTTAACATAATCTAAAAATTCCCTCACAGACTATCCAAGATTTGTCTGCTAGGTGATTTTAGAACCTGTCAATCTGATGTCTATTGTTTATCATCACATTTGTGTTATAGATTGACAGCACATGCTAACTGACCCTAGTTTTATTAGTCAGGGTTCTCTAGAGTTCGAGAAGTTATAAAATCAATCTATCTATCATCTAATATCTATCTATCTATCTATCTATCTATCTATCTATTATCTAATGATTTATTGGAATGACTTACAGGCTATAGTCCAGCTAATCCAAAAATGGCTGACTGTGAATGGAAAGTTCAAGAATCCAATAGTTTTTCAGTCCAAAAAGCTAGATGTCTCAGCAGATGTTGGAATCCCTAAGAAATAGGCTCTAATGCCTGTAAAGGAATGGATATGCCAACAAGGCAAAAACAAGCAGCCAAAGAGAAAAAGCTTCCTTCTTCTGTGTTCTTCTATAGACTTCAAGCAGAAGGTATGGTCCAGATTAAAGGTGTTTCTTCCTACCTCAAAGTTCTGAACTAGAAGTGCATTCACCCACTTCAAACTAAGCAAAAAAAAAATCTCTTACAGGTGTGCCCTGCATTTTTGGATTATAGTTTATTCTAGATTTAGTCAAGTTGACAACCAGGGAGAGCCATCACATCAGTGAATCCATCATAGGAGAAGGAAAGACACAGTCAATCCAGGATTAGTGGAAGGAGGTAGAGGGTGGGGCAAGTAAAATAAATGGAGCCAGTAGATAAGCCAGGGCTGCCACTCACACCAGGCCATTAAGAGGAGGTGGGTTTAAGCATGATTTGGAAAGAAAAAACTGAAGTGGATTAATCACTTTTATAACATTCAATGCCTCTGAGTTTATTATTTTTAAAGATTTGTTTTAATTTTTAATTATGTGCATGCTTGTGTATTTGTGCCTGGTGTGTGCATATGAGTGCAGGGGCCCATGGAGGCAAGAAGAGGACACTGATTTCCTTGGGACTGGAGTTTATGGGAAGGTGTGAGATGACCTACATGGGTGCTGGCAACTGAACTCAGATCCTCTACAAGGACAGCAATCACTGTTAATCTCCAAGCCATCTCTCCAGCTTCTGCATTTATTAAAAATAAATTTTATGCTCCTGTGTGCTGTTCAACTCAATTCACTTACCACCATTTACTTTGCCAAAAGCAGAGAAGCCCAGAAAGAATGGGCTATATTTAATTCAGCTGTGTAAGATTTCACATTTGTCAGCCAATTTTTAGCCCACAGCCCTAAATGGCCACAATGATGTACAATGCTGTGGAATGCACCTCTGTATTGCTCAGGCAGCAGTGCAAAAATCAGAGCTTATTTTTAAAATGTATATCTTTTCTTAATTTTTTAATAATCTATACACAAATTCAATGTATTTTAAGAATATCAAACCCCCACTCCTCCTGCAATTCGTCTAAGGTTCTCCTACCACAAGCTCCCCTCCAACCCCCATGTCCTCTTTCCCCTCAGAATCCAATCATTGCTGTCTAAGTGTTTATGTACATGGGTGCAGGATCATGCACTGGGCACAGGCAACATAACACAAGCCACTTCCCTACCCCAGCAGCCTTCAACTGTCAAAACTGTTTACCTAGGGGTAGAGCTTTGTGAGCCTGGCCTGATACTGTATAGCTCTCACATCCACAGTCATTGTGAATTCATAAGTGGACAGCCCTGTTTTGTCTAGAAGACACTATTTCACAGCAGTCTTCCCTAATGTCTAGCTCTTAACAGTCTTTTGGCTCTGTCTTCTTCAGGTTCCATGAGCCATGCTGGAAGAGTGGTATGGTGTAGATGTCTCATTTAGCACTACACACTCTATAGTTATTCATTCCTTGCATCCTGGCCAGTTGTGGGTCTCAGTGCTAATAGTTGTCCACTATAAAATAAACCTCCCTGAAGAGGGTGGAGCGCTGCAATGAACTATGTGTCTAGAGATAAGTAATTTGTTTTTAAAAGCCACTGAGTCTAAGGATAATACCCATGATGGGTTGGAGACTAGCAGAACTCACACACACTAAACTTGTCTTTCTTTTTTCAAGTTATTTTTAACTTTCTTCTTTTACTTGCTTTTTTAATCCTTGTTTCCTTTTCTGTTACTTTTTTTTTTTAAATTATCATTAGGGGCATATGGACACTAAAACTAAGTATATACAACTGATAATTATTCCTAGGAAATGCTTTTTAAATTAGATGATAATTAATTATATTACTATTCTTGCCACCTAATAAAAACTACCAGGAAAAAAAAAACCCAAAACATATACAGTGCTGAGTATGCAGCTTATGTAGCTCAGTGGTGCCCTGCGTTGTTAACATTTTTGAGGCCCCAGTGTTCAAATACTAGCACCAAGAAACAAATACCAATTGTTGGCATTACAGGTGTGTATTGTTACACATGATTTATGTGGTGTTGGGAATTGAACCCAGGACTTTGGGCCTGCTAGGTAAGCTCTCTACCAACTAAGCTACATCCCCAACCCTGGAAGATAATTTTTTAAAAAGTGAAATATACATATAATTTCTTATTTAAAAAGGAAAACAACATTTATATTAACTTTTGAGAATGTGTTAGGAAATTCACAGAGATTTTTAAAAGAGACCCAAAGGTGAGAAAACTCTTCCATTTTCCTTACACTATTAAATCTAATCTAGGGACATAAGATAAGATGCAGTTACGTTAGGGAAAATATATAGCATGGGCAGCCAGTATTACTAAGAATCTATAGGGTAATGACTGAAAGATATCTTCATGTTTTTACCTAAACAAGAAAATAGATAGTCAAACATGCAAAGCAACAGCTCAGATTTGAAAGTAGTAACACATGGTTTGTCTGTTTCTTTCCAGGGGTTCATGTAAATGCTAGTGCAGGGCTTGAAATCCAAGGCAGTGAGGAGGGATTTGGAGTAGGCTAGAGATGACACAGGTTTTTATACTGTAGACTTTGAGGAATGGAACCAGCTTTAGCAGAGTGCAAGAGGTGAATCTGACCTGCTGCTGGCCACCACTGACCAGCACTTTGTCAATGCTGTGGCCTTCAGGGGCTTCCAGTACTTCCTACAATCAGGATCATACATATGGTAAGTTGTGGGAAAACCTACACAGATCATGGTTAGACCCTCATGTTCTCTCCCATGTCCTTGAGCTCCAGATGTATCCCTGCTTTGCTTCTGGAGGAGTTTAAAACTTTGTAGCTGGGGGTACAGAACAGAGCCATCTTAGACTTTGCAGAACCCAGAAGCCCATCCCAAAGGACAGCTGGCAATATGTGTAGATATTTTGGGTTGCCGTACTTTATGATGCTCCTGGATTCTACTGGTTGGAGGCCAGGGCTTTATTAGACATCTTCTAGTGAACAGACTGGCCTCCCACAGAGAAGAATTATGTTGTTCAGGATGTTAGCAGAATCGAGCCTACAGGGAGCAGTTTGGGGGTGAGTGAGCAGTGGCACAGGGCTGGAGATGGAACAAAGCTAATGTTTGTCTGTTGAGCAGTGGAGACTACCTTTGCTTCCAGCCAACTCCCAGAATGCCATTTGGCTTGGTGATTCTTCTCTGTGAGAGAAAAATTCTAGACAGTGACTTTACAGGTGCCTTAGTAAGGAGATGGCCAGGGTGTAGGGGTGGCATTGGGGGGAGAAAAGAAGGGTGGGGGGAGAACACGATAACTACCATTTTCCCCATCATCCAACATCAGGCTCCCATCAAAAAAAACTGTCAGTGCTCACACAATTGTCTTCTCAGCTTTAGAGTATCTTTCTCATATGAGCAACATGAAGGAATTTTAGAAATATTTACGAATTAGACATTTTAGAATAGCCTCTGCAGTAAAAGGTATATCCTCTTTTTAGCCTCTTGCCCAAGATCAAGTATGAAAAGGCATACATTCTCAAATAAATCGGTTATCATTTCAAATGTGTAAACAGGAAACCTAACAGATATAGAAATGAGAATGCATCCAAAAAGCCTGGGAGATATAATAGAAGATTCTGCTTATTCTGTGCTGAGATGAGAAATCAGAGGACTTGAAGGAATGATCTGAATTCTAAAATGTGTGCTAAAATGGAAGCTGAAGAATTCAAAGATAAAGTTGAACAAATCTTCTGACAAATAATAACAGGCAAATAAAGAGGGGAAAGGGGACAAGGTGCCTGGGGATGTTAATGTGATCGCTGGAATTTCCATAGAGAGAGAGACAGCCATAACAAGGGAAAGAAATGAGTGAAATTGACAATGCCTTGAAAATCCCTTAAACACAAAAATGAGTCTGCAGAGGGAAAAGTCTTCCACATTGCCAGCGCTTGAAACAGAGGGAAAAGTTTCCAAATTATAAACTGTCTTTGAATTGTATTTGTGGCATGTATGGCAACAGAATGGGGACAATGGAGGAAAAGGAGGACACAGAGAGTATGGGGGTGATTATAAGCAAAGTACAATGGTAGGCATGGATGAAAACATCAAAGCACCACAACACTATTATCTTCTATGCTAATGAGAGAGGGGGAGGAAGGGAGAGGGAGGAAGGGAGGGCAGAGGGCAGTAGGGAGGGAGACAGAGAGAGGGAGGGAGACAGGGAGGGAGAGAGAGAGGGTGGGAGGAAAGGAGGGAGAGGGAGGTTAGATGGACGACTGGTGCAGAGACATGCTCTGGGGGCTTGGCAAGTACCTGGTCAAACATGGAGACAAAAGCAGAGGCTCCTGGGTTTTCAATTCATGCAGACTGAAACTACAGTTACACAGTAAGAGTCTGGACCCTGAGCAAGGCCCTTTATCCTAAGTATCGTCCTAGAACCAAGATCTAAGGTGGTTTTAGGTAAAGGAAGAGAATGTCACTTTTTTACTGTTGTTTAAGTCTTATGTGTCTCCCAAATGTCCGTGTGTCCTTGTGTTACAGAATTGCTTCCCCATGTTGCCTGTTACGAAGAGATAAGACCTTTCAGAGGTGGCACCTGATGAGTGGCCTTCAGGTCACTGGGTGCATGCCCTTAAGGAAGATTGTGGGATCCCAGCCCCACCTCCACTTAAGGATGAGCTAAACTATATGCTCCCCCACATCCCATTACTACACAGTCCTGATGTAATGTACCACAGGCCTAAAGCAACAGGACCACATGCTCCTGATGGACTGAAACCTCTACCTGTTACTGTGGGAGAAAGCTAACACAATGTTGAGAACACATTTGATATCCAAATGGAGAATTCATAGACCTACACTCAAACTGTTCTTCACTACATTCCTAAAGCATCTAACCAATGCTTAGCAAGTGTTAGACATAGCATGAATAAATATTAGCCAAGTGGATGAATGACTGAGTACTCCAAATGTAGATCCTCATCCTGAGAATCATGGAAAAATACAGAATATTTTTACAGAAGCCTTAATAAATATGTTCTGTTCTCCGAGTCCTTAGGGTCTGTATCTATGGGTTCAACTAACTGAATGGAAAATATTCAAAATAAGACCAAATTTGCATTAACATGTACTGATGATTCTTGTCATTATTGCCTGAACAACATAATCACAACCATATGCATAGCATTAACATTGTATTAGTCATTATAACTAGTCTAGAACTGACTAAAGTATACTAGAGTGTATACACAAACACTTGTCAGTTTGTATAATGGACTTGATCATTGATATTGGTCCATGGCTGCTGTGTGTGTGTGTGTGTGTGTGTGTGTGTGTGTGTGTGTGTGTCAGGTTCTGAAACCATCCCCCATGAGCAGTAAGGGGAGGATTACATTTTCAGTGAAGTAAGTCTGGCTCCAATGAGGAAGCAAGAGAAATGAATGAAGATTCAATTGTACTGAGAACTGGATCAAGCTTTTAAATTAGAAGTGGAAGAATGGAAAGGTTTAACCAATTACAGAGCCAAAAGAATGATGACAAAAGCTACTTTCAGGAATTAGAGAATGAAGTGAGGGTATGATCTTGAGAACATCAATTGTCCAATCCTAGGGGTTAGTGGTTTCATCTAATGAGGAACTTGCAATTACTTTGAAAACCAGGGAGACCTGGCATGATACCAGAGCTGTGCCTAGGAGCTGCAAAACCATATTAAAAATAGGAGAATAACAGCCTTCTGAATGTGGTGTTAATCCTGGGGAACGGCCACATGATTAAAATGAGATAACAGCAGAAGAATGGCAAGTAGCTCTGAGGTTCTCTAACCCCAAGAAGGTTTCTGCATTTTTCATGGTTCACAATTCTTCCTGATTGCCCCTCAGGCTCTCTCTATCATTCAATTCCCTTCCCTGGAAATAAGTCTGTCGTGTTTATTGAAAGACAAGGAGAGAAAGGAGGTGAATATAAATTGTTCTAGTCAACGTCCCAGACAACTTGGGATCAAGGTGACCTGCCTGCTAATATTTTTACCTCATGATTCAATCTGAGCAATCAGAAGTCTGTTCTTTATTTCCCCCCTGAGGCCGAGTGCCCATTGATTCATTTATATTTGTTGTAGTCCCTGTCTCCATAACTGGTTAAAGGCCAGTTATATTTGCCTGACCTAAACATAACTCATCACTGTTCCCAGCCCATCCTTCTTGCTGAACTTTGCATCTTGGGCTTATCTGATCTACTCTCATGGGCTTTGGCCTCTACTGCCTTCCCACTCATCTGGATGACATTTATGGCAGTGCCTTCTCAACCATCAGGATGAACTTGTCCATGAACGAGTTTGTCTCTCTACTGCCTTCTCTTCATCCACTGGCGAGGGAGTATTCTATCTGAGGGTTACAAGGATAGCCAAGAACCCAGAACCTAGCACACAGCACTGACAAAGGACCTCAGCAACATCTTGTTGTGTCTCTATAGCCTATGGATGAGAACTCCATATCAGACAGAGCCACATGACTGTTGAGTGAGTGGCAAGAATAGAGAAGAGGCAGGCTTTTTGATATGACTGAGTTGTCTGTATATGTCCACGGTGGGAAGAGAACAGAAGGCCACCACTCAAGGACAAGCAGGGCTTATGTGTGCCCTTCTTTGAGGGGAAACCCTTGGCAAGGAAGGGACCTTGAAGTCAGACCCTGTGAGGTTCTCTTCCTTTTTCCAGATGACCAGGCTCTAGGTTTTCATACCACAAGAGCCTTCCTATATCTTCTGCTGTATTTGTGTGGTCACTGCCTTTGCTCTTCCAACACTTTCTTATCATGGAAAAAAAAATCAACCCACACTTGCAGTTTGTTATCAGATGATATAGCAGGGCGGACATTTTCAGGATTGTCCACTAGGGAATGGGGAGATGGAGTACTCTGAGCTCTGTGGCTTCTGACTTGTTCCTGCCATATTGTCTGTTGACATGGAAGGCCAGTTCATTTCTTCTTGGCCCTCAGAGTCCACAATATCAGGAAGGATCTGCAGCAGTTTCAGAAATATAGGCTTCATGGGGCTGCTGTTTTGGATTTGTTTTTGTCTTTTGTGTTATTCATAATTTATCACCTCCAGACCACTTGTGTCATCTTCTGATTAAGGAATACATTGAAGAGTGGTTTCCACACAGGTCTGTCTACTGTCAAATCTTACCTCCCAGGCTAGTGGTTTACAACCTGTGGGTTATGACCCCTTGGGTTGCGTATCAAATATCCTGCATATCAGAAATCTATGTTATGATTCATATATAACAGTAGCAAAATTACAGTTATGAAGTAGTGGGGAAATAATTTTACATCTGGGGGTCATCACAACATGAGGAACTGAGAACCACTGTCCTAGGCTAAGGGTTAGATAGCTCAAGAGGTTCAGACCAGTTTGGTTTTTTTATTTTTTATTTTTATTTTTTGTCCTTGTGTACCCGATAGACATTGGCTGATGGATAGAAATGGTCTGACTTTGCATTCTTACAAAGGAAGACAGACAGGTGCCGGGATGAGCCCTGTTGTTTTTACCTGCCAGGTTATCACTGTGCTTTCTAGGAGTATTTCAGTAAAAATTACAGTTTCCTAATTGGTCACTTACTTGCCAATATCAGGACAATTAGAACAGCAGGTGGAGGAGTTGTAGGAATGTGCCCATATACACTATTAATGCCTTGATATCCCCCCTCCTTTACTTCACTTAATCTTTACTTCCCTTTTTTCCTTCCATCATTCTTCCCTTAAAATAAAATAATAGTCTCATTGTATAGCCTGGGCTGCTTCACAATATGCCTGCTCCAGACCCTTGAGTGTTGGAAATATACCATCTCTGGCTGATTGATGATACTTTATTTATTTTTATATTGCTAGAGAGTGAACCTAACTAGGCAGGCCCTATAATACCAAATCCAACACTCATCCTTTCATAGATATTTTAAAGTAAATGAAACAAATATTGTGGTGCATTGGATTTCTTAGTGAAGCGTAAATCGAATGTTAACAAAACAAAATAAGAAATCAAGACTGCTCATAGCTATGACTGTCTTGGAAAGGGCACCATTTCTCTTTAGAAATTGGAAAAGATGGGCTGAAGGGAGGTCTCCTGTGGGGATATCCAGCATGTATATTTTGAACTCTGTGATTTTGTAATTCATGCTTCACCTAACAATAGTAACAATATGAGATGGAGCCATGAGTTTGAACTATTGATTGAGAGGTTAAGCCTGTCTCTCATTTTCTTACAAACCTCACAAATATTTGTTCCTGAAAAGCTGTGCACTAGGGACAGGCAAAACACACTCTTTCAGGAGGTTTGTTAATGCCCATAGGCTATTGGCAGTCCTTTAGTCAAAAGACAATGCTGCTCTGGATATGATGCTGTCCAGATAAAGTAATACTTTATTTGATTGACAGTGAGATACTTTACAATTTTTATTCAAGAGTCCTTACCAGGTGAAAAGAGAGCCTAAGTATGTTAGGAATGGCAACAATGTGATGTCAGTTACAGGCCCACATCCCTCCTACAGCTTTTGCAGTATTTGAAATCTCTCCAGCGTGGCCTCCTTCTATCTTCCTTGCCAAGCAGTGCAAAGAAAGGGCTAGTAGTGGGGGAGGTTAAGGGCTCCGACTTTGTGTATGGTAGTATGCAATTCAGGATTACAGGATATATAAAGGGTGCCTTTGTGTGGATAGCTCATTTGCATAACATTATGTGCCATTTATATTTATTTTAATTTTAATAAAGAAATCTCCTTGCTTTTCCCACTTGCAACAGCAACAAAATATCCCATAAAGAACAAGAGTAAGTAGGATTAATTTTTTTCTTCTTCTTTTATTGACCTCAGTTTTCTATAAATCCCAGATCACTGGGAAAATGTATTTCATTAACCACTAAGTGGGTTTTCTTTTGGTTAGTGTCTTAATGACTGGTCTGGATGTAGCCTTTCTCTTCTGTTAAGAAGTTCTAGACCAGACTGATAGTTGGGAATCGATCATGGAACTGACTCAGACCCCTTGAATATGGGTCTCAGCTAGAAGGACTGAGCAGTCTAAGGGACCTCAGACAGCAGAATCAGGATGTATTCCTGATGCACAAAAGGACCTTGTGGACACATCCCCCATGGAAGGATACTCCCTTAACCTAGAAACAGGCGAGAAGTCCTAGTCCCTGCTTTAAATGACTTGACAGATTTACACGATCCCACCTGGATGGCATAGCCCTACCTGTGGAATGGGGGTGGGGGGATGGGATGGGAGGGTGGTCAGGGTGTTTGTGAGGGGGGAAGAAAATAAGTAGGAGGGAGGGAGGGAGGAATAGAGGAAGGGAGGAAGAAAGGGAGGGAGAAAGGGAGAAGAAACTGGGATCGATATGTAAAAATTTTAAATTATATTATTAATAAAAAATAATAAATTGAGCCTAAACAAATGAAAAAAAGAAGAAGAAGTTCGAGAAGAACAACGGAGTCAGAAAGAGTTTGATAGTCATGGAGCTCACTGGTCACACTTGTTGAGAGGAGCACTCAGAAGCATAGGCACACTTGTGGAATGAGAAATTTCCAATCGTGCATTTTCCAAGACTTGCCAAAACTGTTGAGTCCCTGGCATAACCTGTGGCACCAAATACCTACTTAAGTACCTGTACTAATCCTTGAAGGCATAGACCCTTTGCGGTTTGAACAAAATTCTGTGCCACAGGTCTCCTGTTGGTTTCCTGTTGAGATACTCACTTAGGGAGGATTCCCACTGTAGTAAGTCTGAGCCAGTTGGCTCCTTAGCCATCTACTACTACCTGACCAGGAAGTGATAAAAGGTCTTTGACAAAGGGTGACCCCAAAGAGACTTAGTGTGGTTTCTGTTTTACATTTATGGTCATCTTTAATCTGTACAAATAGAGACAAGGAGGGCAAGATTCAGAGAATTAAGTGTTTGCAGAAGGTCTACACACATTTACCAAAACTTAAGACACAGGTATCCAAAAAGCCTAATGTTCTCACACTTCACTTTTGTTCTTTACATCTGATCTGAGTTTCTTGGGGGATTTTAAAGCATGAATGTGCTTTGTAAGAGCTGGGCTGTGTAAAGCAGGGAGTCGCTTTAAAGACAGGCATGGCTTTTACAAGGAGCAGGTATTTGATTCACTCAACTTAAATGGATGGAAGTGGTAAAGCCTAGCTGATACTGTGCCAAGGAGAGTGTCAGCTGTATGTTTACAGTTCAACCAATACAGAATTCAAGGGGGAATTTTAAACATTTTTTTTCCAATTACTTGAAGTATTCCTTAGAAAGGAATGTTCCTAATTTGGAGAGAGGGTATTGGCCATGGATTTTTTAGGGACCCCAGTAATGTGGGAGAAAAGAAACTGGGACTCCCACTCTCCATAGTTTTCCATTGTGTGATAATGAGCCCCCCCCCAAGTGACAGTGACATTGCCTATCACCTGCTACATCACTAGTATTTGTACATAGAAATTAAGAAATGAAGATATAAAGTTTAGATGAATCGTCTGTTTGACACTCTGGAAAGATGAACTACCATGATGTAGCCAATTTCTTTGGTGTAGAAAATTTCCTTTGTATCTTGCTTTCTCTAAAATATTTGAGTATGGTCCAAGCCCCTCCCCTTAAATCTTTCTTTGTGATGTTCATGAACTTGTTAGTCCCAATTGGCTCAGTTAAAGCCTCCCAGCTTTTTGTTAAGGCTTCAAGTGGTCTTGGCCTATGTAATCTTGGGCTTTTTTCCTCCCTTCTTGTTTTATTTATTTTTTTATATATTAATTATTTTTTATTTTTATTTTACATATCGATTCCAGTTCCCTCTCCCTCCCTCTTTCCCTCTCTCCTGCCCTCTCATGCCCCTGACCACCTCCCCTCCTATTCCACCCCCTACTCCACATGTAGGGTGGTGCCCTCCAGGAGGGGTCATCTAAATCTGTCAAGTCATTTGGAGTAGGGACTAGGACTTCTCTCCTGTCTCTAGGTTAAGGGAGTTAGGCTTTGCTAATGGAAGCATGGATTCAAACAAGCTGTGGCTGGCTGTGAAAGGGAGGCACATATTGTTACTTCATTACTTCTTATTTATGTAGGTTCTACCTTTAAAAGAGGTAGTATGAACACACAATGAAACTTCAGTAGCTCCCACTAAGAATTCAAGCAAATTAATTCCTTTGGAAAAGGTCACCCATGGTACAACATTATAAATTATGAGATTCTGGCAGATGAAATTCTGCTTCAAAATATCTTGATGGCTTCATGTGCCTGAACCTTTAATGTAGAATCCTTTTCTCATTTTTCTCCCACCCACATTGCCTGTCGATATATTTTATCTACATTATGTCTAGGAATTTTTCTTCACTTTCCCAGAGGAAATGGGATTCACTGTAATTATCAAAGTGCACTGTTAATGCCTTTTATGTCAGGAAAGGGAAGTTTCATAAATCAAAATAAATGAGAGATGAATGAAAGAATGCAACAAATCCTATGCCAACAGAATGTGGGAAATATCAGAGAGGGAAGAACTAATTGGAATTAGTGCCCTTATAAGAAAAGCCACAAGTTCTTATGCTATACTCTCCACCATGGGACATAACAAGAAAGGGAGCTGCCAGAAAGCCAGGTGGGGGTGAGTGGGGCTTGTCAGACCTGGCAGCATTTTGATGCTGGGTTTCTTAGCCTTTAGGACTGTGAATAAATTGATGTCTATTGTATGAGTCAGCTTGTCTACTCTCTTTTGGTTAAAACAACCTGAACTAGCTAAGACATCCCGATGGAGGAATAGTGAAAATTAGACATAGGCCATGCTAAGAAATTCCACACAATTACAATGGGTCCTTGTCAAGGATCGGCTGTTCTGAGTTCAATGATAACAGTTGTTTGATATTTCTGTGGGCAGGATGATTCTTTGAAATAATGCCAGATATTGGATAAATATGGAATTCATAACATAACGGTATTCAGGATATTTAAGAATTACTTCTATCTCATTGGAAGAAGAACATACATGTTTACAGATAACTCAGGTGCCTTTGAAGATGCATAACTTTAGATTACATATAAAGTTCAAATATTGAAGGCCAGATTCTTAACTGTCACCCATAAATGGGAAACCAGTAGATTCAGATTTTGTGGTGAACTTATGTGTCTGGAGGCCAATAGAAGCTCAAAGCAGAGTCTCCCAACTGGTCAACTGAGATGTTCAATGGTCTTAGAATGTACCTGGCTTGTGTTAGTTATGTTACTGTTCAAATTTCTTTTTGGTTTAATTTATGTCATTTTAGGGACTTCTCGGGGCCATCCTTTCTCTACATCCAATGTCTCAAATTTTTGAGATGTAGAGATGATTTCAACCTCCTTTTGCAGTTTTATTTATTTTGTTTTACATATGTTAGCTTCTTGCCTGCATGTATGTATGTGCATCACATGTGTGCCTGGTGCCTGCAGGGGTCATAAGAGTTCATCAGATCCCCTAGAGCTAGAGATACTTAATAGTTGTGAGCCATTACATGGGTTCTGAGACAGGAAGGAAGACAAATGCTTTTAACCCATGAGCGATCTCTCCAGCCACCTAGAGATAATATTTACAAAGATGTTTTTGGCAGTCCCAATTTGAATTTCTTGTGTTTTTGCATAGTTCAGCAGTGAGCACCATTTGGGAGTCTTAGTTAAGTGCATCAAGGTAACCACCAGTGCTATTCTGATAAATTTGCAGCCAGAGTTCTTTCCTCACAGCATTTATCTCATGGGGAAGCACTGGGCAAATCTATGAGGTACTAAGTCCTGCATGCTTAATTTTGGATCAGGGATTCCCTAAACACTGATGGCAATTCCTTTTTACCTCCCTTGGCCAGTTTTGATGACTGTTGTTGGTTTCTCCTCTGAGTTAGGCCCACTCACTTTCCTGCCTGCCCTGAGAAGGCCTTTTGTTGGCTTAGGCTTTGCTGACAGACTGCTTGTTTCCAAATTCTGTCTGGTCCAGACTGAACACCATTGAATCTACTAACTACAGCTGGCAGTGATGTGATTCTTAGGGGGCGATTAATGGCAATCTCTCTTCTATAGAAGTCAATTTCTAGAGTAAAATATTATGCATAGGTTTTCATTTCCCAAAAAGTTTAAAGTATATTTATTTATACCTCATAAAATTGGACCCACTAATTTAGAATTGGCAAGGCTATGCTTGTACTCATTCACATTTATCACCCAGACAATTTGGAAAACAGAAGCTGTTACAATTATATAACATGCATAAGAGAAGGTGTTCCCTTATTTACAAGAGTGGTGGGATGATACTGAAGAGTCTCTATGATTACATGTCTTCTTTTGATGGACATACAAGCAGATCATTCTGTAGTCCTTGCCTGTTCCTCACAGGCTTCTTTATATCTCTAAGGAGGTGATGCAGTGTGTTATCCTGGGTCTGAGAGTCCATGATCCTGTGCTATAGGCATTTCTATTCCAGAAGAGGCTTGAAATAAACTGTATCAGAGAATTAGACACAGCTGATTAGAATTGGCAACACTCTGTCAGTTGCCCCTCTTAGACGGTGGGCTTTAGCTTCAGCATCATGAATTGAACATTCTTGGGTAATAGCAGAAACATTTTCTACCAGTTTCTTGATTGTCAAGTGCCAGGCAGTATTGGTTTCACTGTATTATTTGTGGAAGTACAAAAACTCATATATCACATTGCCCTGCAAGTCATAGCCATCTTGGAATTAATTAAGAGAATTAAATAACTAAACTTCTTTGCATTCATAAATCTTAGAATTAAACTGCATGAGCACAGAGATAAGAATGTGCCTACCTGCCAGGTGTAGATGACATTTGGCTACCCAGACTAGGAAGAAAATAAGTAACCGTTGTAGAATTTTCTCTTGAGGTTTATTTCTGATTTGCAACAGCACATATTAGCAATATTTTCCCCAAGCATTTGGAGATTCTAGAATCATCAGAGAGCAATTGCTGGTCTCACAGCAAGACAACAAACCATACAAGCACAGTCTAGGTCTTTTGAATGTCCCTATAAGTTTTAGAGTCAGTTTCTTGGTTTCTACCCCCCCCCCCAAAGCCTGCTGAGATTTCAAATGCGATTGTTAAGGATCGTTCTATATTTCAGGGGAGAGAATGATGTATATGATAGTATATGTTCTAATATATGTATGTGTTATTGCTCAACAACCTCTTCATATATATATGACAAGTATACCAGGAGGTATAGTTAAATATGCTTCTAGATTACCGAGTGTAATAGAAAGTTGCCAAACATTTTTGCTTATCTCCTGATAAAAATGGATAAATCATGGCATATTAGCATAAATAATTATGGGCTATGTGAATGTTAACAATAAAGTGACTGCTAAACATAGTTATTTTTAAGACTATAAACAGTCTCATTACATCAATTACATTAAGGAATATGCAAGAACAGTGACTTGGCTTGTTGTTTCAGTATGCAAACATATTTGATAAGCTTATAAAAGGAACTCACTGTGAACAACAGAGAAACACTAACTCAAGACTAATCAAATAATGAAAATCAAATACAAAGCTCTGAACCTCCCAGAAGAATCTTAGTGTCCTTAGGTTTGGCAATGTTTTCTTTCATAGAGCAGAAAAAGCACAAACTATGTGTGGAAAAGAAGTCCAAAAGTTATACTTAATAAAAGTTAAAAACATCTGTTAATAAAAAGTATTTTTTTCTGTACCCTTGAAAAAAAGAAGTTCACCCGGTGGAACACTCTGTAAGAGAGTGGGTGAACAGTGCGAACATTCATGCCCCACACATGTCCTGCTGAACATTTGTACCTAGATTGTATAGAGAATCATCAGAACTCCATGCATGGTAAGTAAACCAGGGCAAGTGTGAGTGCCCTCTCTGTGCTCTGAGCATCTTGTGTTCCCATCAGACTTTAGAAGAAATCTTGATACTACGGAAATTCCCACGAATCTACAAGGATGAGCCCAACAAAGAATCTAAGCAATAGTGGAGAGGATACCTTACCTGCCCTTCCCCTATAATAAGATTGATGACTACCTTAATTGCCATTACAGAGCCTTCATCCAGTAACTGATGGAAGCAGAAGCAGAGATCCACAGCTAAGCACTGGGCTAAACTTGGAGTACGGTTATAGAGAGGGGGGAGAGATAATATGAGCAAAGGGGTCAAGACCATGTTGGGAAAACCCACAGAAACATCTGACTCAAGCAAGTGGAGCTCACTGACTCCAGACTGGGGAACCTGCATAAGACTGAACATGGATGTTAGTTGGGGGGCTTGGGCAGTAGATGGGGCTACAGGCAGTGGAACCAGTTTTTATCCCTAGTGTATGAACTGGCTTTTTGGAGCTCATTCCCTATGAAGGGATACCTTGCTCAGCCCAGATATAGGGGAAAAGGCCTCTTTCCTGCCCTAAATGATGTGACAGACTTTGATAATTCCCAATGGTAGGCCTCAACCTCTCTGAGGAGTGGATGAGGGGTGAGATGGGGAGATGGTGAGGCAATGAGAGGGTGGGAGGGAGAGGGAACTGGGATTGGTATGTAAAATAAGATTGTTTTAAAAATATAAAAAAGGAAAAAAGATTCTTTTTCCTGTAGAAAATTCACACACTCTCTCTGCAATTCTATCAACTTGTCCAGCTTGGAGAACTGGTGGGTGAGTTTATTTAACTTGTTTACAGAACATGATGAGGGAATTGGGCTTGCTTACAGCACATTGGAGAGGGTTTATCTTCTATAGCATAGGAGACTCTAAAGCAGTCCCACCCCCTGAAAGTCTCACTCTAGAATGAATGATGACTTTCCTGTAGTTTCATATATAGAGTCCCCCCCCACTTCAGTTAGCATTTTAGCATTCCACACTCTACTACTCTAGCACTACCCAAGAGCATGGGACCACATGGAATAAGAGCAGAACTACATATAAATGGGCAGTAAATACAGGGAAAAGCTTCCAGAATACCAGTGGGGAACTCCATGACTTTCCCACCACTTCTTTCTATGAGGGAAAGTTAACCGTCATTAAGGCTCATCTCATGAGTCTCTTGCAAGTAGTTGTAGAAATGATGATGATGATGATGATGATGATGATGATGACAACTCTTAGACTCAGAGAATAGTCCTGTTGGGAACTAGTGCCTTGAACAGCCATTGGGGTTTTAAAAGAGTTGAATGCTTTTCTGGTTGTTGGTGGAAATATCTTCTCAGTCATGGAACTGGTTTATTTTATTTTTATTTTTTTTTAAGAATACATGAGAGTATGTTCCTATAAAGTGAGCCTGACAATTTTCCTTAAATTCTCACATGGGTTCTTCTGCATTGAGAGTCTTCCCCTTTCTTTTTATGCTGAACCACAATAAGGTAATTATTAGGATCCAAGTAGAGCTACTGGTACCATGCTCTTGAGTCTTCTGTCAATGAATTAAATTTCCAGTCTCAATTATTTGGTTGTGGAAACAGAAAATGAACTAAAATGCAGTTTTCAGCAGTCAAACTTTATTATATCTAATTGAAAAAGTACTTATAAATTAACCAGGACAAAGAATAATACTATGGGTACGTATAGATAGGGCATAATTAACATCAATGACATAAATATGAGTGAGAAGTTGGTCAACATATTTAACTCTGTGAAAAAAATAAAGGTAGGCTGAGAAAATTTTCCTGGACAAGGGACAATGATGAAATTGTGACTCCTTGCAGTAGTAGAATGTTTGGCAGGGCCCACGGGTGAATTCACCATTTTGCTAATGTTGGCAGCTGGCTCAGGGACTAGGTGAGCTTCCTTTTGCTGATATCATCCCCCAGGAAAACAGATATGGAAGAAAGGCTTCTATAAAGGGCAAGATTCAGATCCAAAGTTAATACTTAACTTGCATATCAAAATGGTGTTGATGTCATTTTTACTTCCTGACTGGGCATTTTATATCACATGGATTTACACCAGTGTGTGTCTGGATGCAGAAATTTTAGCAAACCCACTAAAATCTCTTAAAAATGAGGTTTCTGGTGAATGTATTTTCCTATCTCTTCTTTATTTTTTCAGGGATGTGACTTGAATTTAGAGCCTCATGTACGCAAATCAACTTTTTCCCATTGACTTATGTCCCTAGGCCCCCATTTTTTTTATCTTGTTGCTTTTCCCCAACAGTCATTTTTAAAAATTTAAAGATGATTCAATAATAAGCCAGCAAATTCATAATTAAAGTATTATTTACAGTACCCAAAACTTATTCTAATAAAATACTTTGAATGATTAACCTTGCACATTGTGTTTATTTGTGATCATCTGTCCTGAGTTCTTATAATAATTGAAATATTGAACTCTGTAAAGAAAGCTCCCATTTCTCTGGCTTAGAAATGACATGTTTCTTAAGAAAATGTGGGGATTTTCAACTGTCTTTCCTGCCCTGGTGCCTCTTCCATTTTCACCTCCCTAAGAGTTGCCATAAATAACAACAAAGTTATCAGAATTTCTAAAAATGTTTGTTTTGTCAAAACCCTCCTTATGCGCTCAGAGATTAGAGCAGAGATGACTAACAGTTTCTAATCTACTTAAAAATTGTCTTGATTTAACTTTCATTGCAGAATGTATTTAGTAATGCTGACCCCATAAATCGCCTCAAGAATTTCTCAGGTGACATTTTATCTTGATAACTATGATTTTGGACTAATGTTCAGTAAGAAAACAATATCTAATCACTGTAGGAAAATCAGAAATGAACTTAGGCTCAAAATGATATTAGCTTGTGACTATATGAGATCCCTCCTTGGGGGAAAATGACCTTTAGAAAAGCTTTACCTAAGTTTTTCAAACACTGTCACAACTCAGAGTGAGATGTCCTTCCAAATGTTTGCCAATGAAAAGAGAGGCAATTGATTTTTCTGAAATTATTATAAACTTAAATAGTTCTTAGTATGACAATCCCAAGGGTTCAGTTGTCTAGAGTCAACTTCTGATTTCCTAACACCATATGATCTTAAGCCAAACATTCAAATTTCATGACTTCCAAACTTTCATTTCTTCCCCCTCTGACCTGTAAATATTCATATTTGTCTTGTTAATTTTATGATATAGTAAAATGAATAATAGGCATGGAGTTACTCTGAAAGTTAAAGATAAGCAATATTAGAATTAAAAACAAACAAACATATCCAGTACTTCAATGAACTAGAAATTCTGAGTTGTTAGGAATATGTTAATGCCAGAGTTGTTTGATTAGTTTATGTTTTAAATTAAATACTGCGTGATGTATGAATCCTAGTGTGATTCATTCTCTGGTATCATCTTTACTACCAGAGCAAGTGTGGGTATGCCACTTCCTCTCTGTGTCCTGAGGTTTTCATTCATTAAGTGAAGATGAGACCAGGACTTTCTCCAACAGGATTGTTGTGTCTATAATGTGAAATAATAGATGAGAAGGCTTTCTGAACAGTAGTGGTCTGTGTGTACAGATGTCTAATATATTAGATGTTTCCCCAACTTTAATAGAACATGCTAGATTGTAACCTCACTTTAAAAATACATGTGTAGAAGTCCAGGAAGGTGTTAGCAATGTGTTTCCCTGTCCTATGCCCAACAACTGGCCAATGTATGCTAATGGAATCTCTGCCTCCATACTATTGCAACACTAGATCTTCTTCAAAATGATACCTCCTCATCATTTAATAGTACCAGGTCTCCTGTGAACTCAGAAAGTACAGTGGTGTTCTAAAATAAACTGACACATTTGAAATAAGATATCTAACTCAAGGATGTCTTTACCTTTTCATTCAGATATATTCAGGTCCTTTTTGTATGGCAGGTCTTTTTTTTTTTTTTTATTTAAATGAACAGAAAGACTAGGGGGCAGATGGGCAGATGAGCAGATGGGCAAATGTTCCAGTTGTGAATCAGTGCAGTCTCCTTTGAAAAGCAGATGTAGAGTGTTTCCAGCTGCCTTCCTGCTTTGGAACAGTCAGTTTTGTGATGTTATCTTTCTATGTGCTGAGAGCAGTAGAGGAGGGTTTCTGTTGATGCATTCCTCTCTTGGTGGCTGCTGTTCTTCTGTGGGCTTGAGGGTCTCAGCTGACCTCCATGCCTACCATGCCTGCCATGCCTGCCCCCAACAACTGCCATGGCTCCCTTGGGTGGCTGATCTCTTCCATGTGTGACCTAAGTCTACAATATTTACAGCATGTTCAGCAACTGCAAACAAGGAAAACAATGAATTTTGAATGTAGAATGTCCTCTGCATTATAGAAATAGTTAATTATATTCTTAACTAAATAGAAAATGCTGGAGTTCCATGTACTCTTTTAAGCTTCACACCTAATTTTATTGATAATAGTAACCTTCTACATTAAAAACATAATTCTTGCCTTGTGGTAGTGGTATGTGCCTTTAATCCTGGCACTCACGAGGCAGAAGCAGGAAGAAGATATCTGTGAGTTTGAGGCCAGCTTGATCTATAAAGTGAGTTCCAGGACAGCCAAGGCTACATAGGAAAACCCTGAAACTCTGAAAACACAAAAATGAAAGAAACAACAACAAAAACTTAATATTTTATTTTACACTATTTTTTGTTTCAAGTTAATAAAGTAATGCATTTTTCTTATGTAGTTTTCCTATATATTTTTATTTATTGACTTATTTTTGAGCTATACAAGTATTTTGCTTTTATTAATTTTCCTCAACTCCTCTCCCTTATTGTTTTCATTCTCCATTTGTGTCCTTCCTTCCTCACCTGCCCTATTTTCTGTTCACATCTCACATATTCTATTACTCTTCTCACTTACCCCACTTAAAATATTTTTTCTTTCATGTGATCCCTTTTTATAACTTTATGTATGACCCATACCCGCATGTATAAAAGTTAAAATCTAGGATCCACACTTAAGAGAAACATGTGTGGCATTTTCCTTTCTAAATCTAGGCTAGTTCACTTTAATAATTAAAAAGTCTATGAATTTTTTTTGCAAATATCTTGATTTTAGTGTTATTTATGATTAAATACAATCTCATTGTGTTCATGTACATTTTCTTTTTCCGTTCAATGATGGGAGACATCATTCTGTAGATATGTTTCTCTTATTGTTTAATGGATAAAGTACTATTGGCCAATAAGAAAGCAAGATAGGGGGGACTAGGAGAGATGGAGGATTCTGGGAAATGTAGTAGAGTTGTGATGTGATCTCAGGAGGAGAGAACATGAGTTTGGTGTTGTCAGTAAGATAAGATCATGTAGAAATACATATATTAGTAATTATGAGTCAATATCTAAGACAGAACTAGTCAATAAGAAACCATAGCCAATGGACATCAGTTTTATAATTTATACAGTGTCTCTGTATGTTATTTGGGGCTAACACAGCTGTGGGACCAGGCTGTTGGGAAAGTGCTCATAACAATTCATCTGTTGAGGGATATCCAGAATGATTTCACTTCCTAGAGAGTATGAACAGAGCAAAAAATGAACATGGATGAACATCTTTGTAGTAGGCTGTAAAGTCTTTTGGGTATATGCCTAGGAGTGGGGTAGCTAGGTCATATGGCAGTTCTTTTTGAGGTTTTTGCTGAGCCTCCATACTTGTTTCCACAGTGGATGCAGCAATTGATACTCCTACCATCTGTCAACAAGGGTTCCATACCTCTCTGGCATTTGTTACCCTTTGTTTTACTGATGTTAGACCTTCTGATTGAGGTGTGATAAAATGTCAAAATAGTTTTTATTTATATTTGCCTAATGGCTAAAGGTGTTCGACACTATAAAAAAATAATTTTTTTGACCACTCATCCTAAACTTAATACTTTAAATGAAGAACTTGATAAAAAATGTTTTGAGTATTTTGTGCAACTTACTTAGCCACACAGAGTTCCAATACATGATGGGGTCTGAAGGTATTGGTATGCAGCAGAAGTCACTGCTGTGTAGTATAAAACTGGACAAATAAAAAGGTATAAGGTAATTAGTTCTTATATTTGTGCATTAAAAATAAATTTACTAAAAACTCAACTTACTCTCAACCTCTTAAACCCCTGCCAACTAAAACAAGATGAGAGGAGAGAATTTCTCACACTAAAGACATCATAATGTTTTAACAGTTCACAAATAGATGGGCTCCTATACTATTGAGAAAACAATTTAAAACAGCCCATAGCTATGGCTTTCCTTTTCAAACAATCTACTCCCATAGCTAGGAACCTATTTTCCTATTGCAGACACTAGTTTGTGTCCTTTCAAAGGGTTGTTCACATGCAGTTTCACCCACCTAAATGCAGAGTCATGCCTTCTTCAAAACTGAGGAAGAGATAGGTTCGTTTTCACTTCCATCCTTGTCTTTAAAATAGACTGTAAAATTTTTCTTTGTAATCAGAAAGTCTCTGTGCTTGAAATGCAGACATTGAAAATATGTCCACCTCAAAGGAGTCTCATCCCATTCCTGTGGGCACAGGCTCTTGCTTCAGAATTTTAACCACACTAACATGCCATAATGATAATGAAGCACTTCTCTCTCTCTCTCTCTCTCTCTCTCTCTCTCTCTCTCTCCTCCCTCCCTCCCTCCCTCCCTCCCCCCTCCCTCCCTCTCTCCCTCTCTCCCTCCCTCCTTCCTTCCCTCTCCTTTTCCCTCTCCCTCTCTACTCCCCCCTTGGAGCGATGGGGATCTTGTTGTATTTTCTAGGCTGATCTCAAACTCTGTGCTGACAAGGTCCTCCTGTCTCAGCCTCTCAAGGAGGTGGGACTGTAGGCTCATGGCACTGAGATCAGCTCTTACCCTTTTGTGAACCATCAATTTCTGATCTCTGTGATAGCCTATCCAATTCTCATCCACATCTGATCATCACAGATCATGCATTTTCTAAGAAAACAAGATAATGTACTTGTATAGGGCAGCTTACAACCCTACTCAGAAATGGAGTCTTACTCAGAGAGGCACTGTCTGCAGACATTTTACATTGCCAACACAAACTCTTTACGTCATCATGCTCATATTTATAGCTTCCAACACCTCTGCATCCAATAAAAAAAAAGAATCTTTGCAGTACATTGCATATCTCATGGCCCTTCTGAAATAAAAAAATCTCTGAATAAGACATGGTCTGCCTCTGTGATAGAACCAAGTATTCTGTTGGTGACCCCCATCTCAGGGCTTTTCGACTCTTACTTTCCCACTAGAAGAGGAAATCACCCTTGTTCATATCCATCTACATGTTTGTTGGGATCTGTGACAGAACTCCAGATTCCTTCCTCTTGTCTGAATTTCTGCGGACTCTATGCACCAACAGCATTCAAGGACAACCCCAGGTTGTCCAAACAGAAACCGAGGTGGTGTCTTCTTTGGATTCTACTTCTTTTACTTCCATGGGGATTGGTAGCTATTATCTTATTTTCTTCACCCATAATGGGTCCCAAATTGATCAATTTTTTTTCATCTACTCATGTGACACCATACTTTCTGCAATGTACTTACAAAAAAATGTAAATAGCAGGTCTCTTTGTCTCTATTCTCTAGAAGCCCAAAGGATGTCTATCTTATCTATCTATCTATCTATCTATCTATCTATCTATCTATCTATATATCTATGTGTCTATCCATCTATCATCTATGCATGTATGCATCAATAATCTATCTATAGTCACCTTTCTATCCAACCACCCCCACACCCACATACCTATTTGCTCCTCTATCCATTTATCCACCCACACATGCATCTGCCTGTTGGATAAAGACAGCACACCATGTAGCCCTAGGTGCCTGCAGTTCACTATGTAGACTAGAATGACCTAGAACCATAAAATTACTTTCACTGCTACTTCATAACTGTAATTTTGCTACTGCTATGAACTGTAATGTAAATGTCTGAGTTTTCTAACCAACTTAAGTTACCCCCGTGAAAGAGTCATTTTACACCCTAAAGGGGTCATGACCCACAGTTGAGAATCACTGCTTTAGAGAATCTTCATGGTTCCAAGGGCAGTCCAGTCAACTTCTTCAGTTCAAACATTGGCCTTTGATTAAAAATAGAAAGTTATATTAAGGTCATGGTTGGATTGCGGAGTAAGAGTAAAAGGTGAAAGATTTCAGCAAATACAAAAAAAAAAAATGCCTGAAATAGAACATGAGAATAAAGGGCTCCCGGGGACATAGCATCCCAACTTGAAAATGTAATCTCAGAGGTGGGAATCCCTACTTATGCTGGCAGTTCCCACTACACCGTAGAAGGGAACACAGAGACTGGAGAAGCAACTGGAAAATAACCATGGCAGAAAGTAGGAAAGCAGCATACAGCAAGACAGAGAGAGTAGAGAGCCAAGGAAAAGAATGGGTCCTGCAGCCCTGGCCACCTAAAGAGTTCCTGTGAGCTGTCTGTTAGGTTTTTAGGATCAGGGTTCTCAGACTGCAGGTGAAGAGCTATAACTGACCATGGTTAAGAGCTAAGGGTCCTGATAGCCAGGGCCTGCATGGGGACTCTAACACGTTTAGCATTAAGAATTCTGGTACCCATTAAGAATTCTGGGATGTTAGAGGATGCTCTTGCTGCTGCTTCCATCCACATTATTGCTGTTGGCAAACACCAAGGGGCGTGCAAGCCAACAGAGATTATCATTCTAAGAGTGTTCCCTTGCCCACCCACAACTTTCATCCACATCATAGTCACCATTCTTTCTCCTTTCTCTAGACTTGTAGAATATGTAGGCAGGTAGGCATGCATGCATGTACTGTTCAGGCTGCCCTGTTTCCTCTTCTGGCTCCCTCAGCACCTCACTGATCGTTGGTGACCCTCCCTGGGTGCATTTCACACTACTTATTGTGAGCATTTCTGCCTTCTGGCTGCCATGCAGGATCCTTGGGGAAGGGAGGCATTCTCATGAGAAAGGAATAGAAGAAGGGAATTATCCTTTAGCTTCTGGCTTTAGCTCCAGAATCTGCCTTGGCAGATGGGGATTTAAATTCACACAGAGAAAACTATTTGTTTCGGGTTATCCACAAGGCACTTTGTAGATCCTGCCTTATCCAAGCTGGTTAGAAAGCAAAAAGGAAATACTCCCCAACACACACACCAAGTTCCTTACCAAAAGATTTTATTGTATAGTATAAAGAAGCAGCTTTGTTATCTTTCCTGACTCAGATTACAGTTGCATGGTGTATACAGAGTCTATAACTTTTAAGATTTTTTTCTTTTACATTTATTTTTGTCTCTCTGTCTGTCTCTTTCTGTCTCTCTCTCACCATGCATCCTCCAGGATCTCCAGGGTTGTTGGCAAGCAGCTCTTTTGTCCACTGAGCCACCTTCCTGGCCCTTGGATCTGTTTTTATTATTATTAATCTCTTCATAGATAAATATTCATCAACATGCTGTATAAACCAGGTCTGTCTGCTACGGTAGACTGTTTACAGTTTCCCTGCATTGTCTTCTTTGTAAAGCCTCCATCCAATAACAAATGTCATTTCTTAACATCTTTTTTAAAGACCCATTTAAAGAAATAAAATATTTTAATGGAAAAATCAAATTGCAGTGATATTTTAAAATTTATCTTCTGTGCATTTTCTCCTGCCAAGAAAAATTGGTAGAATCTGTTTCTGTGGCTTATATTTGAGCAAATAAATAGCATGCATGGCTTAAATATACTTTCTCTTGGAGAAGCTCTCTTGGGAATGCCCATAGGACTGCCAGCTATGAAGGTGGGGCTTGAAACTATTGATTCAAAGTCATGTGCATAATACACTTTGGTGGGCAGGATCTGTGAGAGCCTGCCTCAAGCCTCATCATGTTAATCCAAGCAAGGACAAATGTAAGCTAAGATTATAAATGCTATTCTTTCCACAAATTATGCCCTATGACTATAAGCTAGTTTTAAATTAAATGGGAGTATGTTCCATGTCCCATATTGTCTAGAATATTTTAGGAGTATGCCAGAATATAGAAGTTTCTCAGTATGGGATAAAAGATGCAGCTGAATTATTAGCTCATATTTTATTTTCTTTGTTCTGTGTTTTCACAATCACCTTTGCCCTAGAATTTATCTGTGCCCTTTTATCCTTTCCTCCACTGGCCATTAGCAAGGTGGCTCTATACTTTTGTCTTCTTTCCTTTTTCTCTTTCTTTCCCTTGCTCTGTCCCTCCCTATCTCCCTCTTTTTCCTTCCTTCCCTTCCTTCCTTCCTTCCTTCCTTCCTTCCTTCCTTCCTTCCTTCCTTCTTTGTCTCTTTCTAAGATTAACTAGGCATAGATTTTGCCCCAAGATTTTATATACATTAAAGTTCAGATAGATTTTGTTTAGTTCCTATAACTCTATAGATCTTAAGTTATGACATGCTTCTACCACTCAATCCCATATACAAACTCAAACTATGCACAGATTACTTCTTTACAATTTGAGATTGATGGGAATGCAGAAACTTTCAACCAGAGTTTGCTCATTCCTATAGTCCTCATGTACTCTCAAGTCAAACATTTGGTATAAATTTAACTTATCTTGTGGATTGAAAATAGATGATGCGCACTGTTTAATAAGTTAGGAGTTCCTTCTTACTCATAATCAATGATTGCATAGATAAGAAATACAAAATCATAGATTATATAGAATAAGCAGGAAGTAAATGCCACATTATTCAATTGATAAAAGATTATTCAATTGTAAAGACATCCTCAGGGCCAAACTAACAAAGAGATAGTAGCATCTATGGCAGTTCTAGCTGGTTAAATAGGGTTGGCTAAATCTGTACACTCTGAAAAAAATCATTGAATTGTGAAATTACATATTATATAATAGAGCCTTCTTGTGTGCATTTTACATTTTATTAGTTTTTCCATGAGAGCACAAAATAAGTGGTTGCTATGTTTTGTGAGGGGTTTGTCCCAAGTGGTTGCTTGTTGGAAGCTTCATCCCCACTATGGTGGTACAGGAGGAATGTAGAATGGACATGGGGCTTGTGCGATGTCCTAAGGTTAATGTGGTACTCCCTCAAAGGGGATGTTATGGTTTTCATGAGAGTTGTCCTAAGAGTGAGCTTTTTATATAAGCAAGCCCAACCCTGGAACGACTTTGTAGCTGTTTGTTTGGTGACCTGGTCTCCCTCTTATACACATGGTCTCCATCATGGCATTCTCTGTGAAGATCTCACTAAAGATGAAGCTGATCTTGAACCTCCAAAACTGTGTCCCAGGTAAACATCTTGTGCTTAGGAAGCTAGTTGTTAGCATCACCATTTACAGCAATGAAGGGGGAACTGGTGTGCCAATTCCATTCTAAGTGCTAACTCATACACTGACACTTGCTTTTCAACTCATGCACTGTGTTACTTATTGATAGTATTATGATGTAGCAGAATACTGCTACATGGGTGAATTAAGGGCATTGGTTATATGGGGGTATCCTGTTTCCTCCTCATTGCCAGCAATATTTTAATGGGAGAGGCAAATCAACAGGCTTGACGTCATACAAAGCTAAGCCTGAGGATGTCCACTCCTGTTTTTCTGGTGTCTACAAATCCACATTTTGAGAAGCAAGCACAAAATCCAGAATTGATAAATTACACCCTTTGTCAATGAACTTATAATCCTTCCATAGATGGAAAGAGCATGCATCCAACTTTTTAAGCACAAGAAAAAGGAGAACATAATGAGAACTGCAGGGAGAGCTGAGAATTAGGGTTGGGGACATACCAGTGGTAGGCTCAGACATCATAGAGGACTCAGCTGGTTTATAACACTCTTTCAAAGTATAAAGAACTGGCTATTACTTTTCTAGCTTGTCATCTCATGGTCTGTAATTGCAGAATTTTAAAATGCATAAACAACTTTTTAAAGAGTACAAAAACAGGAAGTAAAGGGCACCTTTCTTCTCTTTGCTCCTCCTCTCGTTCATTTACTTCCCTCTTTGTTCTTCCTCTCCTCTTCTCTCCTCCCCTTCTCCCTTTTTCTCTCTTTCTCTTTCTCCATACCCTTTTCCCCTAAGCATCCTCAGGAGCCTTTTTCTAATGTCTCATTCCCTATACTGATTTAAGGGGAACATGGACTGGGGAATTCTCAGCTATAATCTCAAGGTACTGTTCTGCCAACCAGGCAGAATTAGGGAAGGGATTGGCTATTGAGTGGGTAAAAACATCAAGTCAGAATGAAAAAGAAAATAACAGTAAAAATTGCTGCAGTTCATTCATTCATTCCATTGGCCACAGCAGCATGAGGCCTGTAACTGATATTGCCATGGAAACCAAGCAGGGGCAGAGATGCTGGCGCAGGTGCACTCTAGGCTTTTGATCCCGTGAATCCTCACATTTTCAAAGGTCATTTGCTTACTGCTTACGTTAGTAGTTTGTTCTTTGCAATCAATGATGCCCTAAGCAACTCCAAAAGTACACAGTGGGAAGCCTGATTAAATGGGTTCTGACATCAGCTCTGCCATTCAACATTTGTGTGACCAGAAAGTAACCATGCCATGTCTCTGAACCTCAGTGTTGCCATCCATAGAACCAAACTTTCTAGCTGCTTGAACCCTATTGTCACTGTCAGTTATATGATTTTATTTTTGAGATATGTCATTACAGTCAATTTCGGGCTTTTGGCTCTAGAATATCCATGAAATTATTTCAAAAATTGCTTTCTTCAGCTACATTAAAATCAAAGAGCTTATTAATGTTAAGAGAAATTGTATTCAAGAACCCAAGAGACCCCTGAAGGTAAAATTTTCCACCAAAAATAGTCTGACTTTAGTGTCTTGGACATTGATGTGAGCATGTAAAGCAGTGTGGGACAAGAAGGTGGGGACTGACAAAGACTTTCCATCCTTTTGCCACCTCCTCACACTAAAGCAGGAGGTGTCACTTTAAGATTCACTCTATAGTAGGCACAGCACCATGGACTGAAGTGTTATCAAATTTGATTAATGTATCTCTTTGGATTAAGTTTGGTAACAGGTAACAGAGACCCAAAGAAACATCAGCTTAATGTAAGAATGGTGTGCTTTTTAATGAGATTCCAGAAGTAGGGCCATATATGGAGACTGATGTTTTCCCAGTGTATCTGCTTTGTGGCTGCATGTGTCTCTCTATCCCCAAGGTTGCCTCTTGGTCAGGATCTTTTGACCATATTTACCCAGCATATATGATTCTAGCCTGCAAGAAAGAGAAGGAATATAGAAGGAAAGGAAAAAACGGGGAGATTTTAGGTGCTTTTTAGAGGAGGTTCATGCTTATTGCCCATCAGAAAGTCATATGCCTGCCTGTGACTGTGGGGGGGGGGGGAAGTGCAAAGTAATACTTTTTATTTACCTTGCTGTGTGTCTATAAAATATTAGTAATTCTATCACTTTGGACAAAGAAGATAGGTACAAATAAGCAGCTAGTATTCTCTGTATACATGATAGCTCTGTTTCTTGGCACATGTGAGCATACAGTGTCTCCTAGGTCAGACTCAAATTTGTGATCCTGCCTCCCCCTTCAGAAACCCTCTTTATAGTTAATATGATTATTTAATCGACTGGCTTAAGAACTCCTAGTGGTGAAGCATGCTTGTGGGCATTTCTAGAATGCCTTTCCAGAGGGGTTACCTAAAAGAAGACCACAAGCCCTCTGTGGGCAGCACCATCCCATAGGCCAGAGGCCCAGATGAGCTGAAAGGGAAAACAGCAACACACTGGGACATGCAGCCATCCTCACTTTCTGCTTCCAAAATGTGATAAAGGGAGAGGCCCCACAGCCACAAGTTCATGCTGCCATGATGTTCTGCCCAAGTGCCTGGAGCCAGGTATTCATGGGCTCAAATCTCTGGACGCAAACTGTGAGCCAAATGTTCTGTCAGGGATTTGGTCATGGTGATTAAAAATCCTGAGTAAGTGGTAACCTTTATCATTAAGATTCAGGTCAATGGTATTGTGCTACAGGATATCATCATCATAATCATCATCATTATCATTATTAATAATTATTGTGCTTAGGGTTTTACTCAGGGTCTTTTGTGTGCTAGACAAGTACTCCATCACAAAGCCATATCCTCAGCCTCTTTTCATTTTTCTAATTTTGAGACAGGGTCTCATTAAGTTGTCCTAGTTGGCCTTAAACTTACTCTGTAGCTCAGGCAGACCTTGAACTTGTGATCCTCATGCCTCAGCTTCCCAGACAGTTGATATTACTAGCAAGGACTTCCATGTCCTGCCCAAGGATGGACAGGGATGATTTATATGTGCAATTAGAGGCCTGTTACATTTATTCAAGGAATAATAATGATGATCTAGTTGGGGGAAGCTGAAGTGATTACTCATCTATAAGATGAGAATAATAAAGCCATCACATTAGTCAATGCTTCATGAAGTTATGAGGGTGAAATGTATTACAGGGAGGAGTTAGAGTAGCTCCTGACAGGGCACCTTACACAAGCATTTATGGTTATTACTATTTTTATTATGTTTAGCAGCAGTTGCTTTGTGCCTGAGATCCTCAATGTAGAGTTGGATAATCATACATATGTGGTCACACTGGCTCTGTAAGGCAGAAGGAATAGAACAGGAATCAATGCCTTTCCCCAACTAGGCTTCTGTATTGTGAAGCCAGAACAGGTGCAGTGAGGAGGCCGAGCTTGCCTTTGGTATGATTCCTTCCTTGTGCTTAGGGAGAAAAAGACAGATATGTCAAGAAGGCCATAATAGTAGACACAGAGAAGCAACTTGTTATGAGTATTCTTATTTTGTACATTTCAAACTTTGCCTCTGTGAGTATGTCTGTCTGCTCTTGACTGGACCCTGCCCCCGCCCCTGTCTTCCTTGCTAATATCATCCAGAAGTCATTCCTTTTGAAGTTCTCTAGTTTTGAATATTTTCTTTCTTTCTTTTTTTCTTTCTTTCTTTCTTTCTTCCTTTCTTTCATTCTTTTTTTTTTAATTTTGGTCAGAAATTTCTCAAGTTGTTTTTGGTAAAACTAGATTGTGAATGACTTCCAGTTTACTAATTTATCCATAAAACGCCTAGTATGACTTGGTAAGAGGATGATATAAATGACCCTTGAGGCCAGCCATGGGAAACTGCCAGTATTTTTTTTTAATAAAATGAAAGAGCATCTATTCATTTATCCATTTCTGGGACATAAAATGGAACAGTCAACTTAATTAGAATTAATTGTGCCCACTTTATTTCTGATGAAAAATTCATCAATTATGATAACATCTCTGTAAATATGAAGTGTCTTCTTCACAATGTTTTTCTAGAACTCCAGTAGCAGAATCACAAAATCCCTTGGGAAATCATGAACAAAAAGAGGCCTGATCAAGTGACTATTTATAGGTATAGATTCTTTGTTGATGTGACATTTTAGGGGGACAGTAAAAGGTGATTTTCTTTCATACAATGATTAAAGAAAGGTGTAAAAGAGGAGAATGTATCTTGGTCAATATCCAAGATGGAAAATGACAGATAGATACACATAGGAGATCTGCTAGAATTTCCAGAGAGCAGACTGGGGAAAGTTGAAAACTGTCAAAAGAAATTGATGATAGCTACAATCCCTAACTCAATGACATAGAAAATATCATCTATCCTATCTTTGTCAGTCTAAAGACCTATATGTAACTTATTTTTAATCCTAACTAAGAAAAACTATAATCATAACTATCTGTCTTCAACTCCTTCAAAGACCACAGAAGGATAATATATAAACTCTAGAAATGACAGAGACAATGCATTGCCTGGTCAGTCACCCGACGTTCTTCTGTAATGTTCCATCTTCAGCCCATAGGCCATAATGTGTGTCCAGACTCCTCAATAAGGCAGGAAACTTTTCTCTGTGTCCTGTAGACTATCTGGCTGTCTGGCAGCCTCTTCCATGAAACAGGAATCCTGTAGCAATGTCCATCTTGCATCAGCAGTCACCTTTTTGTGGGTCCTGCATGTCCAGTTTCTACAGCATAAAGTCAAAGAGTCCAGAAGAGCAGTACTTTGCCCAAATGGCTAGTCTTGCCATATTAGAAGCAAACTTCATAACATGTTTCTTCGATGTCCATCTTCTTTTCTGACATAGGTGGTGTTACCAGGAGCAGTTGTGCCTCACTGTCAAGAAAATCCCTAAATCATTTTAAATGCCATATTCTGTAGGTCTTTGAAAGGTTTGAAGAATGCCTATTCATCTCAAATACATCTCTATATATCTAGAAATCCAAACTAACTTAACTCCCATAGGTAACTCTCTATAATCTGTACTAAATTATTACATTACATTTTCTAATGAGCTATATAAACACAATACCTAAACAAGAGGAGAAATATACATATCACAAAATTGACCTTAAATTGTATCAATAAAAGAAAATCCATTCCAAAGCAAAGTATTCATATCTATACCTTAATTCCCTTTTTTACCTTTACAAGGATTGCTTGTGTCATTAACCATTTATAACCAAGCCCATATAAATGAAAACAAACATTTATAAACAATATTTGGGAATTTGGGCGTCGTTCTTTCCAAACTACTTCCTGCTGGTAGAGGGCACTGTCATGGGGGTCCAAAGAAGACGCAGAAATCTTGGCAGTAGTCTGCAAGGCTTTGTCTCAACTGCTTTGAATGTTGGATCACCTGGGGAGTTGTTTCAGGGGGTCTGGCTTGATCAAACCACATAAGTCTGGAAAGAATCCATAGCTTTTCATTTTCTGTGGAAATAAAAATAGAAATCCTTTTCCCCAGTAACTTGTCCTTAGGCTTGAATTTTTGAGTCAAAGCATTTTTAAAATATATAAATTGAATTAATCTAGCAGCATTTCTTTTATTAGTAGTTGTTTTCTCAGCAATCAAATAATTTAAAGACAACAGAAGCGCGTATAGTATCCAAAATTTCTCTGTGTTTTCCATCTTTACGTGGCTTTTTTTATTATTCTATTTATTCTACTTCTATTTTTACATATTTTGAGACAGGGTTTCTCTGTGTAACTTTTATCTGCCCTGGATTTCACCACTTACCAGGTTTGCCCTGAAATCACAGAGATCTGCTTGCCTCTGTCTGTGGAGTGTTGGGATTAATGGCCTGCGCCATCATACCCATCCATTTCATTTCCTTTTTTCTTTTTTAAACCATTGTATCCTGTTTCTTTTTCTCTCCCAAGCCAGCGTATTTTTTAAAACACAGTGTAAACCTTCATTGCAGCTCTCCTACACACCAATGAATTGTTAGCAGAGCTCTTTAAAAGCCAGGCGGTTTTTGCTGCTTATGCTAATTTTGGAAACCTCCCTTAAAGGAGCCGCAAAACTCTCTGTCTACAGCAAAACAAATCCAACCAAGAAAATGCTGCTACTAAGAAGTCTTGCTAGTCTCTGTTCCCTTGTTTCTAAAACTATTTTTTAAGCTTTTGTTAAGTTTTAAGCGAAAGTTCTCAATCCCAGTTCTGACACCATTATGTTACAGCAGGTTTCCCCGCCGGCTGCCGCTGGTTCTGCCACCATTGTCCTGCAACCACGTGTGCCCCAAATAACACTCAGAGACTCTGTATTTGATACAATCCTGTTGGCCAGTTACCATTATTGTTAATGGGCTAGCTCTGCCTTAATCATTAACCCATTTCTACTTATCTAAGTATTTGTCCACGTGGTCGTCTTATCGGAGCCCCGCGGGCGGGGGCCCCTTCCTTCCCAGCTAGCCTCCCACCCCATCCCCCTCCTTCCCCCCCTCTCTCCCCCCCCCCCCTCTTTTTGCGGCCGGAGGGCTTTAGTAATAGTATGTAAAATAATACCAGTAGGGAGCTTCACAATGCATAAAAATAAAAAGAAACCTTCAGATTCTATGATTCTATCCCAGAGAGACTGTCAGGTGAGGAGCTGCCCCATCTCAGAGGAAGAATGACCAGGGAAATACTGAACACAGACAGCCTCAGCAAATTGCACTATTCTCTTGATAACAGGTGTGTGTGTGTGTGTGTGTGTGTGTGTGTGTGTGTGTGTGAGAGAGAGAGAGAGAGAGAGAGAGAGAGAGAGAGAGAGAGAGAGAGAATATGAATGAATGAGTGAACAACTTATAAACCCTATCCTTTTTCCTATTCTCTTTGTTCTTGTCTCGAGTAATAGTGAGATGCCATCTTAAGACCAGGGGTGGGGACTGCTTTTACAACCTTAACTTTGAAGATAGTTTATCATAAAGTTTGAAGCTAGTACCCACAACTGGACTACCAAAAGGCCACCCAGTAGTGTTACCACTACCTGTGATCCAATTTGTAAAAAGACCACCTACTGATGGATCAGCATCAGTGAGTCAATCATGCGAATAACTTTCATCAAGAGTGTGGAGACTAGAACTAACAAGCAAGCTAGTTTGCATTGTCCAGCATCCAAATCTCATTTCTTTATGTATATTGCTTCTTTCATTAATACCTAATGTTAATTGAGCAGGCCAGTTTTCCATGCTGTGATCTCCTCCCTCCCTTGTAGCATAAGTAATAAAAACCCAGAGACAGATATTGGGGTTCAAGCTGAAGATTAGGGAAGCAAAGCAGCCAAGCAACCAGAGAGCTCTTACCTTTACCAAGGATGGGGCAATCCTGTCCTCAGTGTGGCTGGAGACTAATTGCTCAAGATGGAATGCCCACTCTGAGACCCTGCTCCTATCTTATATACTTCTCTAGTGCTGGCATTAAAGGTGTCCTCCATCACTGCTGGGCTCTCCATCTAACTAATGTGGCTGCTGGGATTAAAGATGTATACCACTACTGCCTGGCCACTATGGCTGTGGTTAACTTTGCATTTTGATCTCTGGGCATGCTTTATTAGATCAATATATCACCCTACCCCATCCTCCCTTCCTCCTTCCCTACCTTCTTCTCTCCCTCTCTTTATTTTGTCAATTCTTTCATTTTTGTTTTTTATTTTTCTTTTAATAGGCTCTCCCAAAGAACATAGGCTAGGCTGCCTTAGTGGTCTTTATATCTCAGCATTTGGGGGAGCAGGATAGCTTTAGATTGTCTGATTGAATTTTTTTAATAATGACTGGGGACAGTACTCTCTGAGGAGTACTGGGGATTGAAGATGGTGCCATAAACCAGCAGACTAGCAGAGGAAAAATTACATTTCAACTCTACTATAGCTCAGTCTTTCTTGAATGCTGCAAATATTTCTGCTGAAAGAGTAACTATGATTAAAATAAATGAACTAATGACCTAATCCCAGAGTAGAAAACCCAATATAAAACCACAAGAAACATGAAAAAAGAAAACCAAGACAGCATGACTCCTCCAAACCATGCTAAGCCCATTGTAATGGCCTGTAGGGAGAATAAATGAGATGAAATCACAGACAAAGTCAAAAGAATTAATTTAAGTATGCGTAAAGAGATCAAAGAGGCTACAAGCTCTCAAATGAATTCTAAGACACAACAAATAGCTGAATGAAATAAGGCAGTTGATACAGGATATGAAAGTAGAATTCAATAAAGAGTTATAGCTACCAAAAAACCTGAAATACTGGAAATGAAAAGCTCAATAAGCAAATAAGCCCTATGCAAAGCCTCATCAATAGACTGGATCATAGGAAGGACCGATTATCAGGGTTTGAAGATATGGCCAATGAACTGAATACTCAGCTGGTTACAAAGGTAAATTAATAAGAAATCATGGACAAAATATTATAGATCTGTTTAAAACACCAATTTATGATGCATGAGCATAGACAAAGATGGATATCAGATTAGGGGAGTAGAAACTATTTTTAATAAAATAACAGAAATTCTTGGAGAAATCTAAAGAGATAGTTATCCAGGGACAGGGTGCATTTAAGACATCAAATAAACAAAACTGGAGCAGAACCTCCTGATGCATATTACATTTAAAATACTAATCTCCATATCTGAGGAACCATACTAAAAGCTGCAAGAGTGAAGCTCCAAGTAAACTAGAAAGGCAAACACATCAGGGTAAAATCAGAATTCTCTACAGAAATGTTAAAAGATTTGAGGTCTTGGAATGAGGTATTTCACAAGATCATATCCAAGGAAACTAGCTGTCAAAGAAAACTACCACATTAAAAAAACAAACTGAAGAAATCATGACCACTAAGCCAAGTCTACATAAACATTTGAAACAGTCATTTGGACTGAAGAAAAATATAAACTTATCCACCAGGTGACAAAAAGAGCAAACCATGCTAAAACAGGAGCTAAGAAAATGAGTAGGAAAATAACAAATATGAAATCATCCAATAAGAGAAATTAATGTACACCTTTCAATAATAACCTTACTAATGGTTCAATTCCCTACTAAAAGATGGATGTTAGTAGATTTGATTAATGAACAGCATCTATCTGTTTGTTACTTCCAGAAAATGTACTTCACCATCAAAGACAGATACTGTTTTAGGATGAGAAGATGGAAAAGGCTATTCCAATTAAATCTATGAAAGAAGCAGTTATTATGGTTATAAACACAGACAGAGTAGACACAAAGTCATCATATGTCAGAAGGCATAAAAAGCACTTCATACTGACTAAGGAACACTTAAGAATATATATATATATATATATATATATATATATATATATATATATACCAATCATGAATGGACCTAATTTTATAAAACAATAGTCCTAGATTAACCTCAACATAATAATGGCAAGTTTTACTTCAACATTCTATTCTTACCAATTTGAAATTTCATCAAAAAATGATCAGAAATACCTGAGTTAAACAACATCATTGATCAAATGAACCAAACAGCACATGCAAAACATTCCATTCAAATGCTGAAGAATATACCTTATTCTCAGAAAACCATGGAACTCTATAACAGGCCCTACAATAGGACACAAGAAAGTCTTAATAAATAAAAAAAAGATTTCTTATCTCCTGACCATGATTGAATAAAACTAAAAATCATTAAGAGAAAGTGCAAAAAATTACACACAATTGTGGAGCTTAAGCAACACTCTATTGATTGAGGATATGATTGTCAAAGGAATAAAAAAGGAAAATAATCACAGAATCAAGTGAAAAATAAAACACAACACCCCAAATCTGTGGGGTGCCGTGAAAGCAATCTTAAGAGAGAAACTTGTAACTACAGATGTTTATATTAACAAATTAAAAAAGGCTCAAATAAATAATCTAGCACTGAACATTAGGGCGCAGGGGGAAACAAAAACCAAACCCAGTATCAGTAAATGGAGTGAGGTAGTTAAGATCAGGGTGGAAATTAGAGAAATGGAAATGAAAAAAAAAAAAAAGAATTCAAAGAATCAATAAGAACATTAATATACCCTTAACCAAAATAACTAAAAGAAAGGAGTACATGACTACCCAAATTAATACTATTAGAGATGAAAAGGGTGATTCCAACAAAGGCCAATAAAATTCACAAAGTCCTTAGGCCATAACTTAAACCTATATATTCCACTAAGCAAAGTGAATTAAATTCTAAATGAATGAACTAATTTTTAAACAGATCTATAATCAATAATGAGGTTGAAAAAGTAATAAAACAGCTCTCCATTGATAAAACAGCTCTCCATTAACGAAAGTCCAGGTCCCAGAAGGACTCATATTCCAATTGTCCTGATAAATATAGATGCAAATATTCCCAATAAAATACTTGCAAACCAAATTAAAGAACACAGCTTTGTTAGTTACTTTCTTACTATTGTGACAAAATATTCTTAAAATGCAACTTAAGGCATGGTTTCTGTTGGCTAACGGTTTGATGGCACAGTTCCTATGGCAGGGAAACCATGGCGGCAGGAGTTTTGGCAGCTCATTATGTTGCATCCTCATTCAGGAAGCAGAGGAAGTCAGTTAGTATTCAGCCTGCTCTCTCTTCTTGACTCAGTCTGACAACCAAGCCAGTGGAGTTGTGGGATTCCAAGTTCAATTAAACAAAGTCTAGACCATCCTTCATAGATATCTTCAGCGGTCTGTCTCCTTGGCATTTCTAGATCCTATCAAATTGATGATCAATATTAATCTCCTACCATGTCAAGAAGACTACTGAACATGGCCAAGTTGAATTCATTCCAGAAATATGGGGGGTGTATCAATAACTGTAATAGGTCACATAAATGATGTCAAAGGCAGGAGTCATATGATCATCTCAATAGATGTTGAAAAGGTTTTTTTTTTTTTTTGACAAAGTTTAACATCTCTTTCCAATAAAATCCTTGAAGACATTATGAATAGAATGACCTATCTTAGTATGGAAGACAAAACTATAGATTACATTATTCTAGATGCATAATGAAAAGACATCCTGAAGAATGGGAGGTATTCATGCGACAAAGACAACATTTAGAATACATCAAGAAATAAAAAACAAACAAACAAACAAAAAAAGATAAATACCAGAACTAAACATGATACTAAACAACCCAATAAACAAATGATTTAATAGAATGAACAGATGATGCTCCAAAGATGAAATACAAATGGGTAATACACATACAAAAAAACATGTCCAACTTCTCCAGATATCAGAGAAGGGGAATTGAAACTATATTGAAATTTTTTTTCTCACCCCATTTGCAATGACAGTCAGCAAGAATGTTAGTTAGGAGGACTGGGCAGTCTATGGGACCTCTAGTAATGGATCAGTATTTATCCCTAGTATACGAATGGACTTTGGGAGTTCATCCCATATAGGGGGATACTTTCTCAGTCTAGAAACATGGGGGAGGGCCTAGGCCCTGCCCCAAATGATATGACAGACTTTGAAGATTCCACATGGAAAGCCTCACCCTCCCAGGGGAGCAGAAAAGGGATGGGCTGGGGTTTGGTGGGGGTGATAGGGAAGGATAGGAGGGTGAGGGAACTGGGATTAACATGTAAAACAAGCTTGTTTCAAATTTAAATTTAAAAAGGAAAAAAAATAAAAATAAACAAAAAGCAACACGTGCTAGTGAGGATGTGGACAAAGGGGACAAATCACTTAAGATGGCTGGTGAGAAAGTAAAATAGTGTAGCCATTGTGGAAATTAGTATGAGGGCTTCTGAAAACACTAAAAATTATAATATCTACCATGTGATCGAGATATTCGTACCTGGACTCCAAGAACTGATGGGGGCTGATCCTGTGGTAGCTGAACTCTGTCTCTGAGACAGCAGTCTTTACAATGAACCGTAGATACTATTTCCTGTATTAGATGCTCAGCCATGTATCTATCATCCCATTCTATGTGATTTCAAGGGAGGAGGCCATGCCTATGGCTGTTCTGGACAGGTAGTAGCTGTATCTTCACAGATGAGTTTTATGAATGCCCCGAGAACTTTACAGTCTTCACTGTGAAAATTATTTTAAAATAGTTTGGTGGATTTACTGGAAGTTTTTTCCTCACTCTCCCTGTATGGTATGGCAGAGATCCCAGACCAGTCAAGTTCAATTCACATGGTAAACCAAGATGACCCATTTTTCCCCAAGGACGAAGAAGGAAGTAGCCTATGGTGCCTTTTGAAAAAGGCTCTTTAAATATTTAATTAAATCTTCACTAGTGCAAGCCCATTTCTGGCTCTTCAAATATTTAAAGCTGCTTACTTAGCTCAGGAAGGCAGCTTCAGAGAGCTCTTGCTAGCTCTTGGCTGCAGGCAGATAACAGAGGTGCATCCTACAGAGGGAGTATACCCGCTAAAGAAGGACAAATAGACATGAGGAGGCTGGAGCCATGAGGACACCTGGCAGTGTCATAGCTTGTGGCTGCCAGGATCCCAGGGTCGAATCAGAAGTTTAGAAATTCCACCACTGTAGATGTAGATGGTTCCCAACATCGGCTTCCTAAATTACTATTTTTTTTTTCAGACTGTCCTGGGCACTAAGCTATTGTCATTTTGTGGGAGGACTCTTCCTTGGAGAGAAAGCAGGGTCGGAGCTAGAAATCAGTGGGCCAACTCTTCTGGCTTTATCAGCAATTGAGAAAGTTAGTGGCAAGAAAGAATGCAATATGTTGAAGTGTTAGGTTCTCCAAACTGTTGAAAGCCTCTACCAGGAGGCTTTCTCTCCTCCCCTGCCCTGCCCTCTCCTCCCCTTCTTGTGTCCTTCTTTTCCTTCCCTCCCTTCCCCACCCTTCCCTTCCGTTCCCTCCCCTCCCCTCTCCTCTCCTTTGCTTTCCTTTTCTTCTTGCCTTCACTTTCTCCTCCCCCATCCTTTCCTTTATGTTTCTTCTATTTTTCAAAAAAGCCCCCTTTAAAATGTAGTTTTAGACTTGTATGAAGTGGCAGAAACAGTAATTTATATTTCCCCTAACCTAGATTTTCCCACTGTCAACACATTAGGGAATCCTAGTTCAAAACCAGGAAATCGACATTAATATGAGTCTATTAAATGATTAGGCCTAATTCAAATGTCGCTGGCTTTCCCACTAGTCTCTTTCCTCTGATTTCCTCCTGTGTAAAGAGTCATACAGAGAGGATTAGGTCAACTTGCTGAAGAATCTAATGAGCTTTAACTTCCTTCCCACACATGTGGATTTTTTCTTTTACTGTGTCATTCTGGATCTAATATTTTAGAAGGGTTATGCCAGGGAATCTAAACCTCCCCATGAGTTGCTTCACTGCCTATATGCCAGCATCCTCATCATTTTTCCCCTGGAGTAATGCCCTCTGCATGGTTGTCTTGTTGCCATGGTCCTTCCATGCTATTTGGGACTCTGTGATCCAACTGCTTTGGTCTGTCTGTGCTTTGGGTTTTATCCTCTGCTTGCTGGGCTCAATGGCTGTAACATTTATGGGAGAAACGAGGTAACATTCTTGAAATTTACTCCTGAGTAATGGAATCCTCTCCAGCTAGTGAACCTGTCTTATTGTGCTTACAGAATCTGTGAATCGGGAATTTGAACATGATATAGTGAGATGGTTTATTTCTGCCCCATGGATAGTGGTGGCTCAGGTGGAAAGGACTGTAAATAGATTGCTTATAGAGTAGCTTGTCCATTTTCCATTTTTTCTACATCTTGGTAGGGTGGGTCTAGGATTGTGCTCGTTTAGGACCATTGTCTGGAAATCAGTGTACAACCTGTCTGGTGTAGCAGTGTCAAGGCCACTAGCCCTATGCCTTGGTGGATGACTATGCCTGAGCAAAGTATTACAAGACCACCAAATAGAAGCCCATGGCTTTTCTGACATAGCCCATGACTCTACTCAATGCTACTTCTACCATATTATGTTTACTATGGATATATAAGGAAGACAGGTTTCAAGGGAGACATATAGGGTTTGGCCCTTTCATAAAGAGTGACAAAATCCCATTGTAGAAGAGTATATTATGGGAATACATAAGGGGAACATCTTTGGGGAAATACAACCCACTACAACATTAAATTAATAATGCTAGCAAAGAGCCCTAAGCCAGAGTATAGCCCTTCAGGTGCCTCTTAGCCACATTATCTTTTCTTGTTAAGCTGTTAAGAGTTGGATGTGGCTTTTCTTTGCCATTGACACAGAATAATGATGTTTTGTATAAACAATAGCACCACTTCTGTCCTGGGCTTTCAGACACCATCCTATTACTGTCAGTTCTGTCTAATAGATCATACCCATGCCCTCTTATTTTGTCATAATGTATTTTACCTGTGGAAGATCACACTCTCATGGGCATTGCTCCAGCCTTGTAAGTCCTTCGGCAGGCCCTCTGATTAATCTCTATGAGCTTTTATCTGTCGCTGGAGACTTTTGGAGTAGGTGGCTCCTTTGATCCCCAATAAGTCTCCTGTTCCTCCAGAGTACTGCATATGTGGCTCCATCCCTGTATGTGGGCTTGGTTTTGCCATAGGTGGCTCCTTCATAGAAAGACATTCCTCAGCAAGAATAAGTGAATTCTAACAATCTAGGTTTTTCTCACTTAAGTCAACAAAGCTTTCCCTTGTCAGGTCATATGATGAAGACTTCTTAAGATGCTTATTTTCTGTCATAGGTGGCAGTAACAGGTGAAGGCTCATACTTTGCTTAGTTAATGCTCAACTCAAATGTTTCTTCTTCTTGGGATTAACTGAGTCAAAAAAAATTTCTAGTAACTCCGTTTTCTAATAACACTCATTATTCTTGTAATTGAGAAAGCTGATTATGGATTGTCCTCTATGTATACATGTGTGTAAGCCTTGTGAGTGTAGAAATGTGCTGGCTACACCTTATTTCCCAGGAGGAGTTCTAATAGGTGCTGGAAAAAAGGCTGAGCATCAGAGCAAACAAGGTTAATATCACAGTCCTTTGGGTTGAAACAGACAGCTGGTACATTCATCCTTCCCAACAAACCCTTTGTCCCTTGCTTTCTCTCAAGCTTGGCAGGAACAAGCATTCACAGTCAAGGACACTAGCTTTCCTCTAGCCTCTGTTTAAGGCTGACATCCTATGACAACAGAGCATTTATTGCCTTGCATGTTTTGGAGGAATATTTACTGTCTGCAGTGAGCATTCTGTGCTTTTCACCCAGATGACAAGATGGCCTTTCTTACCCCTAGGCACTATCTTACTTTAGCTAATGTTCTTTTCCTTTGCAGATGAGCCTATGAAGGGGCCTCTGGCTTCCTTAACTCTTGTCCTGCTGTTGAGCCATGTAACCGTCCCTGTAAATGATGTGAAGCCCTCTAGATCATGTACAAACTTTGCTGGCCTCTCTCACCCACTTTTGGAACAGTGTTCAAATACCAGCTCTCTTGAGTAAGTCTCGAATGTTAGCACCAGTAAATGAACTTTTCTCATCCCCTCTTTGGTGCTAAATGACACTCTTTCCTCAGTGACTACAACAGAGAGCCATCTTAACATGGAAACTGCAATGTGAAAGTTGGCATACAGCTCCTGGTTGATAACTAGCGCGGGCTGGACTGTTACCACTGTTGATCACGGGACCTCACAAGTCAGAAATAACTAAGTCAAGAAAGTATTCATGCTTCACCCTCTCTGTCAACATGAACTTTAAGATACTAAATAAGCCGTATGTGCCAAGAGAGACTTGTGGGAATTACAGTCACAGAAAGGCTTGTGCTATCCTGCTGAAAGGCTCATGGCACACTCCCCACTGAAAGTCTAACCCATTCATCCTCTCATACATGTTCTCAGCTATCCCACCAGTGTTTGCAGAGTGGATACTTGGTGCCATATGCTAGGCATACAGCAAAGAAGAGTAAGTCCTCTCTGCTCCTTGTATTTGTGTTGTGTTTATAAGAGAAGATACTGAACACACAAACTCAACTGTCAGTCTGAAAAACTGTTAGTTCTTAAAGCCATTCTAATGACTAAAGGGTTTTTTCATGCCAAGGATTGAAGGTGCTTGTCAATAATATGATGACCAGAGTTGAATTCCAGAGCTCACACTGCAAGATAACACAACACACACACACACATGCACACACACACACACACACACACACACACACACACACACACACACACCAAACCCTTCCATTTTATTTATGTCTGACCCACACAACAGTGAATTCTGGTACATTGCAATTTAAGGCAGAAAACAAATATACCATTTGTATCTCTTTAGAATTGCATGTCATATTTAGGTAATTTGAGCTTGGTTCTTTTAGTTTCACCTAATATAGACTTATATAAAGAGTATATTTTTCTACATTGCATCTGTCCCTAGGTTCTTTATACACTGAGCGTGGGACCACTAACAACTTTTTGGGGGTTCTAGGCAATTTCCAGATCAGACTCTTATTGGGCATATTTTGACTGTATTACAATTGCCATGTAGGGGTTTTAAATTTTAACACACTTGCTTAGAAAAAAAAAAACAAGCTTTGGTGGAGACAAGGTACATCTCAGAATGGAGCAGAATGGACAGACCTAAGGAGAAGAGGCAGGGATCTCCATTTGGCCTCAGGAATCGTTTTATCCCAACTATGTGTTTGACAGTTTTATATTAGCATAATGTAGACATTTTCAATTCTATTAAATACTAGGCAAACCACCGTTGACTAAGGGCATTCCAGGTGTTTTCTCTAACTTTGTGACAGTGATGAGGAAGCTATAGGTCCTGGGAAATGACTCTGGAATCTATCTGTTCTATATATATGGGCCATAGATTCTGTTTCATAGTATTTACAGAAGATGTTTCACATGACACCCCTTCCTTGGCAACCCATCATATGTTAGGACAGGAGTGGGTCCCATTGACCTTCTCTCTGGTCACCATCTCCTGCAGAACCACACTTTCAGAATGTACTTGAACTTTTGACTAGATGGGACTTTTATAAATGTGATGATAATGTATAAAAATACTCTTTTTCATGCTTAAAAATGACACATTTTTTTATTAAACTCTCCCAGCAACACTTCTAGTTCTTTTCAATGCAGTTTCAATTATCAAAAGGTCTTTTTAGGCCAGCAAGATGGCTCAAGGGGTAAATGTGCTTGCCGCCAAGCTGACAACCTGAGTTTGATAACTGGAACCTACTTGGTGGAAGGAAAGAACACACCCTGCCAAGTTGTGCTCTCACCTCCATAGTTACACTGGGTCATGCTTGTGTGTACATGCGTGTGTGCGCACACATACACACACACACACACACACATTTAAAATGTAATAAAAAAGTGAATGGTCCTTTCACATTAATTAATTAGAATTTTTTTTTTTCTCATTCAGTTGATTGTCCTGATATAACCACTTGGACATCAGTAGAGTAAGCTAATTCCTACTTCAGTGTCTCTTATTTGAATGCACTATCATGCTGAATTTCTCCAACCATTCTTTCTATTCAGCTAGTTAACTTGGCCTCCCTCCACCAATCCTTCTGTTGTCTTTGTACTTGTCCATTATGCTAGCCACACAGTTGTTCCCTCTGTGCATGTTTTCCTAATTTATTTTGATTAAAATATAATGACATCATTATATTTCCCTTTCTTCCCTCTAGTTCTCCCATGTCTTCTCCCTCCAACCCCTCTCACATCTTCCCAACTTACTCTTGAGCTGGTATAGCCTCTCCTTCTTTGATTGTCATTGTTACATATATGGTTATATGTGTAAGTTACAAATATGACCTGTTGAGTCTGTTTCATTTTGCTTTCATGTACATGACCTCAGGGCTGATCACTCTGTCAGATAACCAATTATTATTTGCCTGTAGTTCTTTGTTCAGGGATAAAATCCCACAAGATTTTCCTCTTTTGCAATGCATTAGCATGCCTATTGGTTTATTGGTATTGGTATTGTTAAGTATTGTTAAGGTGGTTTTTGTTTTGTTTTGTTTTGTTTGTTTTAGACAGTCATATTGTTGAGGAATCATGGATGTTGCTTTTCTGTTATTTCTAGGAGACACAATCTCACAATAGACTTCTTGGCTCTCTACTTCTTACTCTCTTTCTGCCTCCTCTTCCTGAATGTTGCCTGACCCTTCTGTGCAGACGCTGTGCTGTAGTTGTACCCATGGGGTCTTGGATCCCCACAATCAGTTGTTCTCTGCATTATGACAAGTTCTGATTTTCAGTAATGGTCTCGATTTGCTGCAAAGAAAAGAACATCTGATGCAGGGTGAGAGCTGGACTAACCTCAGGGTACAATGCTAAGTTTTGGAATGCAGCTAGGAATCTTGCTGGTCTAGTAAAGTGGCAGTAGTATGTTTTCCTCTAAGATCCATGACCTCACTAGCCCCAGAGAGTTGTCTAGGTTTCCAATACTCAACTCATGTTGAGTGGAATTTAAGTTCAACCAGACAGCTGTTAGTTACTGCCAAAATATGAACGACACTATTACACTGTTAGGGATATCCTGCTATGCTATTCATTGTGATTCATAGGCATTACAACTGGGTAGGACTGTTGATTTTTTCCCCTCCCTTCTTTGGCAGCTTGCACAGCATCTGATACTCTGAAAGCTAGACCTCAAGTTATTTAACTTCAGGTTAAATCCTTGTAAGTCCTGTATCTAAACTGTACTGTGTCTTATGCAATAGGATCTTATCTGCCACCTTGGTGAGGTAAACTACCCTGACTAGCAACTCAGAGTTTCACATATCTGGCACTGGCGTTTATTTAGATATAGTCTATGGCTCTTAGAGGAACCATTGTGAGCACAAGTGGCATAACTTCATTTAAGATATATATATATATATATATATATATATATATATATATATATATATATATATGTGTGTGTGTGTGTGTTAGTGTATGTATGTATGTATATAATAAATTGCATATGTAATGATTACAAATTATATATGTAATTTATGATATATATCTGAGAAATAATTATGTATTTAAGATATATTTTATACATATAAATATAAAAGTAAACATAAGTTACTATGATTTCTTGAGGTTTTATCAAACATCCTGAGAGTTACTTGTCCCCTCTTTCTCCCTCTCCTTCTGAAGTGACTTCTCTCCTTCTTCTCTCCCCAAATTTTGCTGTCATATTCTTTAATATGTGGCTCATGAGACTGAGTATAATATTTTAGGGATCTGATGGATATTGCATAATAATATTCATATCTGTAATGAGTATGTTTTTCCCTGCTGGTCGATCCCACTGCCACGCCAGCCCCCAATAATAATACACAGAGACGCTGTATTTGATATAATGCAGTTGGCCAGGTACTAGCTTCTTATCGGCTAGCTCTTTCTTAATGATTAACCCATTTCTATTAATCTAAGTATTTTCACGTGGCTCATCATACTGGGGAGCAACGGGCCCACATGCTGCTCTTTCCCAGCTCTCCATGTTGACTCCTCCTTCCTACTTCCTCTTTCATCCTTGTCTCCTAGCCCCACCTATCTTGCCCTTCTATTGGCCAACTATGCTTTATTCATTAACCAGGTTGAAAAACATATTTACAGAATACCATATCCCATCATCTCCTCTTTTCTGTCTAAAATAAAAGGAAGGGTTATAACCATAACATAGCAAAATATATCACACAACAGTTATCAAATAAGAATCACAGTTAACAATATTTAGTCCATTAACATTTAGTAGGCTTTAAAGAAAACATTCTATCATCTATCCTATCTTTGTGCATCTAAAGTCTTATATGTAACTTATCTTTAATCCTAACCAAGGAAAACTATAACCATATCTATCTGTCTTCAACTCCTTCAAAGACCACAGAAGGATAATATATACACTCTAGAAATGACAAAGACAACTCATTGTCTGGTCAGTCACCCAAAGTTCTTCTGTAATCTTCCATCTTCAGCCCATAGGCCATAGTGTGTCTGACAGACTCCTCAGCAAAGCAGGAAATTTTAAACTGTCCATCTGTATTGGCAGTTTGCCAGTCACTTTTTTTCTGTGTCCTGTAGACTGTCTGGCAGACTCTTCCATGAAGCAGGAACCCTGTAGATCTTGTATCAGCAGTCACTTTTCTGTGGGTCCTGCACATCCAGTTTATACAGCATAAAGTCAAACAGTACAGACAAGAGCAGTATCTTGTCCAATTGGCTAGTCTTGCCATATTAGAAGCAAACTCCATAATGTGTTTTTTCGATGTCCATATTCCTTTCTGACGCAGGTGGTGTTACAAGGAGCAGTTATGCCTCACTGTCAAGAAAAACCCTAAACCATTTTAAATGCCATATTCTGTAAGTCTTTGAAAGGTTTGAAGAATGTCTATCCATCTTAAATACATCTCTGTATATCTAGAAATCTTAACTCACTTAACTGTAAGTTTTCACTATTATAAGTAACTATAATTTGTACTAAATTATACATTACATTTTTCAATGAGCTATATAAACACAATACCTAAAAAAGAGGAGAAATATACATATCACAATTGACCTTAATATCAATAAATGAAAATTCATTCCAAAAAAAAGCATTCATATCTATACCATAATTTCTTTTTTACCTTTAATAAGAGTGCTTGTGGTCATTAGCTATTTATAACCAAGCCCACTTAAATGAAAACAAACATTTATAAACAATATTTGGGAATTTGGATGTCATCTTTCCAAACTGTTTCCTGCTGGTGGGGGGCACTGTCATGGGGGATCCTAAGAGGATGCAGAAGTCCTGGCTGTAGTGCTCTGCAAGGCTGCATTGTCCCATTGATGTTGCTTCAGGGTGTCTGGCTTGATCAAACCACATAAGTCTGGAAGGAATCCACAGCTTTTCATTTTCTGTGGAAACAAAATTAGAAATCCTTTTCCCCAGTAACTTGTCCTTGAACTTAAATTTTGGAGTTGAAACATTTTTAAAATATATAAATTGAATTAATCCAGCAGTATTTCTTTTATTCATTGTTGTTATTTCCTCAGCAGCCAAACAATTTAAAGACAACAGAACAGCATACAATATCCAAAGTTTCTCTGTGCTTTCCATCTTTACATGGCTTTTTTATTACTCTATTTTTTTTTTTTTACTTTTATTTTTACATATTTTGAGACAGGGTTTCTAAACAAACTGTTCTAGTATTCACTCTGCATACCAGGTTTACTTTGAAATCACAGAGATCTGTTTGCCTCTGCCTCCCTAGTGCTGGGATTAAAGGCATGTGCCACCACACCCAGTTACTTTACTTCCTTTTTTCTTTTTTAAACCATTGTATACTGTTTCTTTTTCTCTCCCAAGCCAGTGTATATTTTAAAACACACTGTAAACCTTCATTGCAGCTCTTGTACACACCAATGAATTGTTAGCAGAGCTCTTTAAAAGCAATGCTGTTTTTTGCCGCTTATGCTAATTTTTGAAACCTCCCTTAAAAGAGTCACTCAAATCTTTACTTGTCTCTCATAAAACAGAGTCCAACCCAGAAAAATGCTTCTACCAAGAAGTCTTTGTTCCTTTGTTTCTAAAACATTTCTTAAGCTTTTCTTAGTTTTAAGTGGAAGTTTTTATAAGCCACCATTTGTAATGAGTGTGTATTCCCTGCCGGTCAGTCCCGCAGTCACGCCAACCCCCAATACTTATCTTAATCAGAAAGAACATTTTTTTTAGGATAATGGGATGTGTTACAGCTTAGGGTTCAGAGCCTAGACCCTCACTATCCTGCAGCTGTGTGACCATGAACCATTTGTCCTACTCGGCCATTTAAGCTTTGGTCCTCATCTTCAGCACAGGATCATGCTGTTCTTGGAGCAGCTTTGCTTGAGAATTGATAGTGATATGGGGACAATTCATATGATGCTGGCTGTGTAAGACCCGCGAGAGCATGGTCCCTCACACTCCCACTCAGGAAAGGCGCCCCCCCCCCAAATCACTCACGAGAAGCGGTCTTGATGCAAATGCATGAGGTCCTTTATATTTCAGTATACTGGGGCCATCAGCCTTACGCCATGCAGGGTAGAGGGCTGAGCGATCTCCGGCACAGACTTGAGACAGCTTTTATAGGGTTACAACAAGGCCCGTGCATTGTGAACCAATCACCTCATAGCATCCTGTGTGGACGAATTAATTTAAAGTATCCAAGCCTGCTCTTAGCCCAGGAAGTCTGCTTTTGCACAGGCTTCTGGGTGTTCCTTCACTCACAGGCTGCCGTAAACATTAAAGTAGGTGACCATCAGCTTGGGATTTAAGACTCCTGGGTTCACTGGAGAATTAGGCTAAATTTTTCCATTCTAACAGCCAGAAGACTGAGTTCTGATTTGGCACAAAGCATACCACACTGCTTATTCATGTAAGAAGTTTTACTTACAGACCACTGTTGACTTCTCTTCTTTGTAGTTCTTATGTCTGGTCTGTTTCATTCTTTGGGCCAATGATTCTCCAACAGATCTGCATATTAGGATAACCTGGAGTTTTAGAAATTTCAGTGACCAGGCTACATTTCAAAAGTCATGAAACCATCATTTGTTTGTTTGTTTGTTTTCTGTGTTTTGAGACAGAATTTCTCTGTTTAGCCTTGGCTGTCCTGACCTCAGCTCATAGAAATCTTCCTGTCTTTGCCTCCCAAGTGCTGGGATCAAAGGTGTGTGCACCACTGCCTGGTAGAAACATCATTCTATTTTTATTTTAATTTTTATATTTATTATTTGTTCTTATTTTACATATTGATCCCAGTTTCCTCTCCCTCCCATACCCCCTGAAACCCACCCCTGTCCCATGTCCCACCCACTCCACAGTGAGGGTGATGCCTTCCAGGAGGGATCATAAAAATTTGTCAAGTCATTTGGAGTAGGGCCTATGCCCTCCCTCCTATCTCTAGGCTAAGGGAGTATCCCTCCATGGGGAATGTTCTCCCAAAGTCCTTTCATGCACCTGGGATACCATTGTCAGAGGTCCCTTAGACTGCCCAGGCCTTCTAACTGAAACCCATGTTCAGGGGGTCCGAGTCAGTCCAATGCTGGTTTCCCAGCTATCAGTCTGGGGGGTTCATGAGCTCCCCCTTGTTCAGGTCAGCTGTCTCTGTGGGTTTCTGTAGCCTGGTCTGGACCCCTTTGCTTATCATTCCTCCCTTTCTGCAACTGGATTCCAGGAGTTTGGCTCTGTGTTTAGCTGTGGGTGTCTGCTTCTGTTTCCATCAGCTACTAGATGAGGGCTCTATGATGGCATATAAGTTAGTTATCAATCTCATTATCAGGGAAGGGCATTTAAGGTAGCCTCTGCACTGTTCCTCATATTGAAACACCTTTCTTATGAGTGACATTTCATTTCATTGGTGCTTGGCAAAATCTGAGAACTATTGCTGTAGAGTCATTCTTTCAAAGAGGACATCAATGACATAGAATTCAACATATGGTCTATTTTGAGTGTGTTTACGTGTGTACATGTTCATGCATATGCAAACCAGAGGATACTTGGTATCCCCTCTGTTGTCCTCCAGCTTATTTCCTTGAGACAGGATTTCTCATTGAACCTGAAATTTATAGCCCTGCCCCCGCCATCAAGGTTGGGAGCCAGCCAGCCACAGTTCCACCAGGGGTTGCTTTCTTTCAAAAACACTTATTCCCAGAGTTAAATTCTAGAGTTGCCAATTTGTTTAAATATGTATTTAAATATCACACTGAAACATGGTCTTTAAAAATGAATAGTACAGCAGAACGAAGCTGACCGCATAGCATTTGGGTGATAAAATACAGATGACTGACAGTCTAAATGTGGTTTTTATTTACAGAAGAGTTGGAGATTAACTAATATTCTGGGGGTGGTTCTGGGGGTGGAATCCACACATCAGATAAAGGGAGTGTGGATTGCCACATAAATAGCAATTTAATGTCTAGGTGATTTTTTTTTTTAACCATAAAGCCCAAAGTAAACATTCTTTGACCTTCTTGGAATCATTCCTAAAATTTGAGGTTTTGAGATTTAACTAAATTAAGGACAAAACATGAAGGATATTTTGTCACAATTTATTTTTTGAGATTCTCTAAGTTTTTTTAAGTGGGGACATATGGTAGATAGAGGTATATAGTAGGTAAAGGGCTATCTAGCAAAAGAATGCTTGCTTTCCTTTCTGTTTGAAATGTTTGGACCTCACTTATCCTCCAGCCTCTGCTTTTTCCCTCACAAATAAAGATAGTGGAGGTTATGAGGTCATGCTGTACTGTTGACACCTAATTTTTCCTGATGGGTCCTGGTCCTGGACAGGGTTTTTGCAAGCTCTTGATAGGGAGCTGTTACTTAAACAAGTGGTCCCCAGAAGGCTACATCCATAGAGTCACAAAGATGGGAGGCTTGTAGTACATAATCCAGAATGTCCTCATGCCTGTGGCATGTGGCAGGTAGCTACAGAGATGTAGATAAAACACAGCAGGGGCCAAGAAAGACACTCTTGTGATGAGTTGTTCCTGCTGTGCTAAGTCTCCTAATCACAGGTCTCAAGTATGGTTCCCTAGTGCAGTAGCAACCTTAGCCCCTGGCAACTGGACTGAAATTCAATATCTGGAACCCTACCCCAGGTTACCAGAGTGTGAAACACAGATGGAAAGGGAAAGACACAGAGAAGTCCTTTAGAACTTAGTCTAGAGATACTCAACCTTCCTAAAGCCTCTATCCCTTAACACATATTCCTCGTGTTGTGATAACCCCTAAGCATAACATTATTTCATCACTTCTTTACAACTAATTTTGCTACTATTGTGAATTGTGATATAAATATCTGGTATGTGACCTCCCCCTCCCCAGGGGTTGCCACCCACACTGCCTTAATTTCCCTAGGTGATGCAGAAGTAGGCTCAGCTTAGAACTTGCTTCAAATAAGCCTGCTGCCCCTGTGTTAACAGCTTGGTTCTCAACCTGTGGTGCTATTGGGAGGTGAGGAGGAGGGCCTAATGGAAAGAGATTAGGTCATTGGGTTGTGCCCTTGAGTGAGGTTGTAATCTGGGCTTTTCCTGGCTCTTCCTTTCCTGGCTACAGCATAAACAGATACCCTCTTCTGTAACACCCCGTGGTATTTGGTGTAGCCATAGGCCTATGTGACAAGGGCAAGTCACTTTGAACTAAAACGGTTTTCTCCTCTGAAGGCTAATGATGTTAGAGCACATCTGCTGACTAGCTATGATGGCAGTGGGGACTCTGGGTATGTGAAAACTGCCTGGAAGTGTCTCCTTTTGTGGAGATCTATTCATCGCCATTTTTGCTGTTAGCTTTTTGTGCCGAATTTAAATGGTCTGAAATGGTCTGGTCTAATATGGGTCTGGATTGAGCAAAAAGTAGTTATTTTAGGCTTAATGCATGCATGATTAAATGAATAATTGGTGCCAGCCATGTGATTGCTCAGCCCTTTAGGTTTAGTTGAAACCTTTATTTTTGACAGAGAAACATTTGAAAAGGTGAAAACTGAAAGTTTAGAAAGTGCCTGTGAGTGGCCTTTGTTGGCACTGTGAATTTTTTCCATTTCAGTGGAGTCTTTTGCTGCCCTTGTTACAGGCTCTTTGGAATCATGTGGGATTTAATTGAAGGGAAGGGTGCTGGCAGTGTGAACTGGTGTGACAAGGTCACAATGGCCATCTCTCTTTGAACCTTACTTCCTGAATTGCTCAGGACTCATAGTTTGAAGTAACCCAAACTCTACTTGGCTACTGGGACAACTGCAAAGAAAAACCCACTGCTTAACAGCTGGCATTTATTTCCTCACCATTTTGGAGGCAGGAAGCCCGAGATTGACAAGCCGGAATGTGTATTTTCTGGTGAGGACTGCCTTCCTGTTCTGTCTCTGTCCTCAAATGGCCTTCTCCTTCTGCCTGTGGAAAAGTGAAGACAGCTCCAGCTCTCTGGAGTGTCTCCTTATTAGGCCACCAGTCTTGTGGGACTGGGGCTGTGCCCTCTGACTTCCTTTACTCTTAATTACTCCCTTAGAGCCTTTGCTCTGACAGTAGCCACTCTGGGGATTACGACTACAGCATAGGGATGCTGGGGTCACAAATACTCATTCTGTATTTCCACCTCAGAGAAACGTCTAGCGGGCAATTGAGAGTAATTACCCTGTCAAATAATAACTGAAAGCTTAGGAGCAGCCATCAGGATTGCTGGGTTCAGGTTGAAATGGAGTCAGCAGACTCTGTCCTGCATTATTTCTATCAGTTTCCATTCTTTCTTTAAAGGTGTGTGTGTGTGTGTGTGTGTGTGTGTGTGTGTGTGTGTGTGGCCATGAGTGTCCTGCCCATCATCAGGGGCGGGGTCAGGAGACTGCAGGTTCCCAACACTCAGTAATCTTCAGAAGGAGGTAAAAGTCTAAAAAATCTTAACAATGAATAGCCCAGTTATATGAATATATATATGTATATATAATGTACTATTATTATTTTTTACTTGGGTGGTCAGAATTATGGGTCAGAATTAAGAAAAGCTAATGTAAAACAAATGAGAGGAGCATCTTTCTGTTGCAGCTCTCTGATACCTAGTTTAAATTGGCTATCACACACACATAGAGTTTACAAGAAAAGACATGGGTAAAGGAGTTGGGAGTTCCAAGAAAGTAAGGAAAAATAGGTTTAAATTTTTTTTTCAATAAACAGGTAAAAGTAAGGAAAATATAATAGCTAAAATTTTAGAAACTTTACGGTAAGATGAAAGATATTTGATTAAAAGTCTATAGACGTCATCTAAAGTGAGTCACAAAGACAAAAAAAGAATAGAACTTTCTGTTAACATAATCTTTGACATGTTAAAAAATAGTTAGGGAATCTTAAAAATCTTTATAAAATTGATCTAAACCAGGAATGTACAAATTAATGGTTATAATTAATAAATAGTTGTATAATTTTTTTCTTTTTTCTCTTTTTTTTTTAAACAAACAATTCCTTGGCATATTTATTGAAGGTCAAAGGCTAGAAGGAAATCTTGCTGTCATCCAGAAGGAAAAGGAAAATCTGCTGCAGCAGACTGTGCCAGTAGCTAACAATGGAATGATGGTCTCTTTTTCAAGGTGAAAATATACTCTGCCGGTATCAAATTCCATATTAAAAAATAATAACATGCGTCTAAAAATGAAGGCTAAAAAAGAACTTCCAGGGGATTAAACACTCTGTAGTACTAGAAATGCTCAAATGGAGTTCTGCCTGGAGGGAAATTCTACCAGATGGAAACAGACCTACTGGGGATAAAAGACAAATAAAGGACATTGTTATTTTTTGTTTATTTGTTATTTTTGTTTTATTTATCAAATGCAGTCTTTTAAAAAATACCAAATATTAATTGCTGAACATAATAGGCAATGGGACATATTCATACCTGAATATAATTGTTGCCTCATGTTTGCCCCCACTGCCCTCTCTTATACATTCTCCCTAGTGTTTTCCCTTAAAGACTTTTTCTTTTTTAATTATTTAAAATCAACCTAATGTTCAAACTAATGACAATGTAATGTATAGTTTATAGTGCTGATAGAAATAAATGTTAGACCTTATCAATAAGGTTGGGTAATCTATAGATGGTTTATAGTGTAAAGCAGTTATGAAATCATCCTGTCATCCATGGCAACATGGATGGAACAGGCAGCCATTATTTTAGTGAAATATGCCAGGCACAGACAAACAAGTACCTTGTGATTTTACTCACATGTGGAATCCCCAAAAGCTGATCTTTTAGAGTAGAATGGCAGTGACTAAAGTCCACAGAGAGTAAGGTTAGGGGAGGGATGGGAAGACACTGATTAAGGAATTCATGGTTAAAGAGGTGCAAGAAATCCAGTGTGCCCAATAGTGTGACTACACATAACAGTAATATACTTTCCAGGAGGATGGCCTTTTAGAGTTTCCACCACACAGAAGTGACAGATAGTTAACTTGATTTAAGCAATATGTACTATATACTTCAAAACATCACATGGTGCTTTGCTAGCACATGCAATTTTTATATGTTCATGTATGAATTAAAAACTTTATCAGGAAAAAAATAACTTTATCAGGAAAACGTATTTCAGTTCTAATGGCGACAATTAGAACAATATCTAGAACAAAAGAAACACCTAGGGACTAGGAATGCAGTACAGTGTGTGCCTAACATGCACCAAGCCTTGGATCTGATCCCCATCCAGGTGCAATAGCACATGTTTGTAGTCATAGTTCTTTGGGGATTGAGGGGGGATCAGAGGTTCAAGGTCATTCTCAGCAACAATGTCATCTGTAGGGTTAACCTTGGTTATATGAGACCCTGTCTCAACAATAACAACAAAAATAAAACAGACTAATGAAAATATCTGAAGATACATAAGAGATGTTGAGTGATGCCTAGTGGGGAGGCGGGATGCTGGATGGAGAGTGGGATGCTGAACCGTTCTGACATAGGCTTCCTTCTTCTGCTAACTCTCTTGTTCTCTCTGGCTTATATTTCTATGAGTTCTGTCAGCCAAGATTAAAGATGATTTGCATTCAGAGTTTGCTCTGATTTGTATGCAATGAGCATCAAGCAATGACTGGAGCAGAAGGCATTTCAGATGCTTCGCTGCTGCTGAGACTGATGCCCAAGGACAAGCTTGTAAACAAGACATTATCTGTCAATGAGTCCTCAGCCTTTGGAAACATTTTAATAGAAAAATGGCACAACACCCCAAATGTATTCTGAGTCAGCACCATCACTTCATAGCCCAGACCGTTTGTTTGAAGGTTATTCTCAGGTACATTGATAATTGAGGATACTTGTCAAATGACAGCAGTGGTTACAACACTAAAGCCACCAATGCACAGATGATCCCATTTTCTTGGTGACTGATTTTCATGGGCTTCAGGAAAGAAAAGTGAGAATCACCATAGAAATGGAGCTGTGGCTCCCAGAGGAGCAGAGAGAGAGAGGTGTTGATGATGCAAGGCATGCCTGTGATGTGTCACATAAAACACTCCTGTGACAGCAATTGCTTGTTTCAGGGTGGGTCATCTGTTAAGTCAACACATTGCTGTGACAGCACTGGTGAGCAAGGGGACTATGAAAAAACTGGAGAGATTCTTGGAGTCTCCAAAACAAGGTCTGAGTGACATCTGGGGACACCTAAAATTCTGCTTCAGACAGCTCCTTGATAACCAGGAGTGCCCTTCTTAGTGCCCCGCTTTTCCTTACTCGGGTATTCCGTAAGTCTTGCTCAGCATTGCAGGATTGGCTATGTAACTCATGCAGGCTAATGCAAAATGAAGGCACAAGGTACTTTGTTCTGGTATCTCTGATTCTCTGAACTCCCTTCCTACTAGCACACACTGTCTGCTCTCCCTCTTTTTCCTCTGGAGGTCTGTGCCCACCATCTTTCCTGCTTCCTACTTTTCTTAAACAGATTGCACTGATTCTTGTGTGAGCTGCTTCCTTCAGGTTTTTTCTTAGCCCACATCAAAAAACACAAAAAACCCCAGTCCAGTCTGATGTGAGCAAAGGAGAGATGACTTACTCTCTGTCTTGTTCTATTACTATTGCCATATTAATATTTTTGACAGTCATATCATATTATTTCTTTTGGTTACATCCATGTACTTCAATATCTTCCCCCCCCATTGAATGTGGCTGCTAATAAGGGACTTCATGAGTCTTGTACAGATTCTGTGAGTTAATATTACCTTTAAGCAGGTAGATAGGACATACCTGTAATCCCAGCACCCAGGAGATGGAGGCAGAAGAATTCTGAGCGTGAGACCAGCCTAAGATACATGGTGAGACCCTGTGTCAAACATGATAAATTGAAACAAATCCAAACAAAACATTTTAAATGATTAGAAGGAGACCGAAAACACTGTAAATGCTCAATCAATGTTTGCTGACGTCACTATTGTGACTATGGCTGTTACTGATGGTCAGTGAAGGCCCTATACCTTCATTGTAATGATGGTCAATCATGGTTCCCTGTGCATTATCCTTGAGCTTTATTGCCATTTTGAGAGTAGGTTTGGGTTATGAAATATCTTGTCAAACTCTCACCATGGCACACTTACTCTGTCCTCTAGGTTTTGTGTTACTGCACTCTGAGAAGCCTGTCACCTATGAGCTCCAGCAGGTCACATCCCTGTTCAGGGTCAGGATGGACAGTTTGTTGAACATGCCCACAGTATATAATTTTAAATGCCTCTTTAGGTTGGTACTACTTGAATAATTCATTTCAGAGGAGGTAGAGAGTCACCTAGCAAGAAGCTCCTCAGAGTCTGCCATCACCCAACCTGGCCCTGAACCCCCAGCATTGGCAAGGCAAGGTTTTTGCCTTAGAGTTCAGACTCTCTTGGCTCCCAGTACCTCTGTACATTCCCTTAGCTTCAGATAAGAGCTTAGAACAAACAAGAACTCCCTCAACTGCAGTCATGCTTTGTGTATGAGTTTCAGGTTTTAATATCTCTAGGGTTCTAACTCTTGTTTGCCAGTCCACACAGGCAGATTCCAAAGAACATGAAATAACTCAGTTTACTCAGAATTCAAGGGTGTCAGGATCCCAAGTTCAAGGCATGCTCTAGCTACAGGACAAATTCAAAGCCAGTATAGGCTACTTAGTTCAAATGTAGAAAGTAACAATGGGACTGAGGTTATAGCTGAGTGGTAGAGTACTTACCTAGAGTGTAGAAAGAGGAAAGTGACTGCTTTTCCAACAGTTTTTGTATTGTTGATGATGGAAACCTTGTTTCTGATTTTGTGGTACTCCTTTTTGTCATGGTGGAGGTAACTGAAGAGAGACAGAGTGGACTAGAAAGGCTGAGAAGTTAAATTAGACAAACCCTGGCAGGTATCTCTTGTCACTGGAGTGAAGAACCTGAGACAGAATTGGAAGGAGGTTCACTCTGATAGCTAGAGCACACTCAGTGTAACAGCATGGAAGGCTGAGTTAGGCCCATTTTTCATTTTCTTTTCCAGTTAGAATCTTTGTTGAGTCCCACAGTGCCTCCTGAACCATGAGTACCACAAGTCCATCCTGGTCCTGCATCCCTATGACCAGTCTAGATTTGGGCATAAACAAGAGGTGCATAGTACAAGACTGAAGCCAAATCAGGGGACTTCATCATCTGCCCACTGAAAGAATTTCTTCTGTTTCAGTTTTAGTGAGAAGGAAAGAAGACAGAGACTCTCTTCAAAACAAGGGAAGCAAAATGTATCAGTCTTGATTAATCTTGAGCATTCATTGAACCATTGTTCTCCACCCCACATCCAATGGCAATAGCTTATTGAACTTATTGAACTTTCCATCTGTATGTTGTCTGTGGATGACTGGTTCTGAATGTGTCTGAGGTCTTGGGGAATAAAGAATTTAAAGAAGTATCTAGCATTTTCAATTGGAAATACCAATTTCTTATTTGGTACCTTGGTTAATGAACCATTTTGAGCAAGTCATCCTAACTCTCTTGATATTACCTCTTTAATTTCATTCCCAGTAGTAGTCACAGCCTTCATAGTTCTTATCTGTTCATGCACTGGTTTGTTCTGTATTGCCTTCAGCTACTGATAGGCAGTTCAAAGACAGGGGGTGACCTTGTCTGTCTCATATTTCAGTGCCTTGAAAATGTAGGAGCTTAATAAATATTCACTGGGTGAATAATCAGACTTGGTAGCTATTTTACAAGCACTAGCATATAAATTGTATTTTAGTAAGTTTTGGTAAGCAGATATTTATATTTATTTTAAAGTATATGTATATGTTTGTGTGGGGATATATGCATGAGTGGTAGTATTCAGGCATCTGTACTGGCCTGTCCTTGGGGTTCTGACAAAATATGCCCTCAGCTGCAACCACTAAGAGCACCACCTGGGCACATTCACTGTGTTCCCTTCTAAAAGGACCCTGCCCACCTCTCTCCTTCTCCCTCTTTCTCTGCCCCTCTTTCCTCTCTCTCTGCCTCTTTCATTTCTCCTCTCTCCTGCTGCTCCTGTCTCTGAAGGCTGCTCTCCCCCTCCACTTTCCCCTTTCATGATCCCTTTCCCTAATTAAAAAAATCCCCTCTGCTTAAACCCTGTCTCATGACATCTTTTTCACTTGCACTGTGTTTCTTAAATTACAACAGGAGGTAGCAATGGATTCTAGAAGAGGGAGTCCCAGGAAGTTGTGAACTGCTCAACATGGATTCTAGAAACCAAACTCTAGTTCATTGCAAGAGCAGTACATGACCTTAAATGCTGAGCCATCTCTCCAGCCCCCACATGAACCTTTTAAGTTGTATTGATTTATCCATAGTTGTAAACAAAGAACCCATGGTTATTAATCTCTAGAAGAGGAAACCAAGCAAAAAAGTAGGAGGAAAGCAAGAGAAGGAAGGGGAAGAACATTGTTCAAGACATTAAATACTTTGGTGGGAATTCAGATTGAGCCATGTGAAGTGTCTAGGTTGTTAGGTTAGGTGGACTGTGACATTAGATTGATTAGATGAGTATGAAGGGAGTTCCAAACAATGTGATGGTGAAACCAAATACCTAATGGAGGAATTTGGGTTGGTGTGAAAGTAGACAGGGCATGGTAGATGTAAAAGACAGTGGCAAGGAATGTAGTAGGACACAGATGGAAGTTCCAAGAAGCACAGCTTTGGAAGCCAAGGTAAGAAGCTTCTCATTTACTGACAATTATGGGAAGCCAACAAGCACCCTTAAGAAAGGAGTGATGTCGTTCTTGATTGGGGTTCATCAATTTTCATGCATCCAGGTTAGTGGTTGTCAGTTTCTCTGAATTCAGATGGGGCTTCTTGGTCCTCTGTTCTCTCACCACTTGGATATCTGTAATAGTACAGGCTTCTTCCAAGTGAGGAATAGCAACTGTCAAGATACTACAAATACCAATTGTTTTTCTCTACTAGTTACTAATTTAAGAATCAGGAAATAACTCGAAAGTGATGACTAAATGACTTTAAGATCTTACTATTAACTCATAAATTTCACTATAAATCATTGAGCAGAATGATTCTATTAGCTCTAATGGATGACTGAATATCACTCTTGTGTATTGCTATGTGTATACACTAGGGATGTATGTCATAGTAAATTTTTTGTGTACAGTATTTTTAGACTCGGTGATGAGAAGGTACTTGTATTTGTTTTTTTATAGCTGAGAAAAACACATAAAGAAGGACACGGTCATTTAAATTCACAGTGGGAGAGGTTTTAGTCATGACTACTTGGCTCTATTGAATTTGGGACATGGCAAAAAAGAACCTGATGAGAAAGGTTTGGTGGGGCAAAGCTGTTCATCTTATGGTGGCCTGAATGCAGAAAGGGGGAGACTCTATCATGCAAAGCAAGAGCGCACCCCATGACCTATGTCCTTTGACTAGGCCCTACCTCCTAGAGTTCTCATCATCATCTAATAGTGCCATCAATTGGGAAATAAGCTTTCAATACATGTAGTTTTGGAGAGCATTTAAGATCTACATCACAACAATGTTCAAATGTGGATTTTTAAGACAGGATATTTAAAGTCATTAGAGTATTTCATCTCTGATACTCTAATTATATCATCTAGCTTGCGGATCGCTTTTTTGCTGCTCTGAAAAAAGTCTATTCAAAGCATTAGTGGGAAACTGGAGTTTGCAATCATTACCATTGCTTTTAAGTATTCATTCTGTTTCTGTGGGGAACAGAAAGGGAATAAAACAACAAAGTGACAATTGAGACAATGCTCTTTTCCCTTTTGTTGATACATCTAGCCAAGTTTTAAAGAGAGCACTCTCCATTAGATTCTTTTGTTTTTTAAATATTTCTGTTCTAAATTGGCAGACACCACAGTTATTAGCTTTCTGGGTAGAAGGTAAAACAGTTACTTGAGTTTTGTTGGTGTTGTTAAGTGAGTATCTTCTCTATTCACTAAGAAGATTATACACTATTCACACAATATTTGTGATAAATTCATGATACATGTTTTGAGAGATCAGAGAACTACACATACTTGCACTCATTCCTGTGGCCAATAGGAGAAAATAATACCCAAGAAAATGAGGAACAAACATATCCTGAGTTTGGCCTCTTTTTCTCTGACTTCCTCTGTGATGCTTGTTTTGTAGACTTGCTTACCCTCTTTTTTGTGTTTTGAATGTGATTCTTTAGCTTTTATTTATGCTCTTTCTAAAACACATGTGTTTCCCGACCATGACAGTCTAATAGTATGTGGGCAGTTTTTCCCTTAGGCTGTAGTGTGACAAAGGAGAAAACTCACACTGTATTGATTTTGAGCAAGATTTATCAATGATGCTATATTAATCGTTGGTCATTTGGAGCACAGTGGAGTCTCCTCTTCATTGACTCTTTAGCAGTGTTTCAGTAAGGTAGCTGTTGACTGTTTCCAATGTCCTTCCTTGTCTAGATCATGTGTGTTGCATACTTTGGTTACCTACAACAAAACCTCAAAGAATTATAAATTCTCTGAGGACTGAAGAAACCATAGTGCCTTTTTGTGACTGAGTTACCTCACTCAGGATGGTTTCTTCTAGTTCTATCCATTTCCCTTAGAGGGAATTAGGAGGAAAAAAAAAGGAGGGAAGAGGAGGTGAGAGGTGGGCATGAGGGATCAGGAAGATTAAGACAGGAAAAGAATAGAGGAGAACAAGAAGAAATACCATAATAGAAGAAGGAGCCTTTATAGATTTAAGAAGAAATCTGGCACTAAGGAAATGCACAAAGATTCACAAGGATGACCCAACTAACAATCTAAGTAATAGTAGAGAGGCTACTTTTAATGCCCTTCCCCTATAATGAGACTGATGACTACCTTATATGCCATCCAAGAGCCTTCATCTAGTAGCTGATGGAAGTAGAAGCAGACACCCACAGCTAAACACTAGCCAAAGCCAAATTCCTGGAATCCAGTTGCAGAGAGGGAGGAGTGATGAGCAAAGGAATCAAGACCAGGCTGGAGAAACCCACAGAATCAGCTGACCTGAACAAGGGGGAGCTCATGCACCCCAATCTGATAGCTGGAAAACCAGCATAGGATTGACCCAGACCCCTGAATGTTGGTGTTAATTAGGAGGAACTGGGCAGTCTATGGGGCCTCTAGTAATGGGTCACTATTTATCTCTAGTATACGAATTGACTTTGAGATCCCATCCCACATAGAGGAGTACTTTCTCAGCCTAGACACATGGAGGAGGATCTAGGCCCTGCCCCAAATGATGTGACAGACTTTGAAGACTCCCCCATGGAAGGCCTCACCCTCTCTGGGGAGCAGAAAGGGAATGAGCTGGGGTTTGGTGGGGGTGATAGGGGAGGACTGGAGTGTTAGGGAACTGGGATTGACATGTAAAACAACATTGTTTCAAATTTAAATTAAAAAGGGGAAAAAAGAAAAAGAATAAAAAGAAGCCATAATGTTTTTGTTGTCCAGAAATATACCCTCCAGGACTGAATGGATACATAGAAATAGTGGGACCATATTTATTAAATAGAAAATACACAGAACTATGGAGGTTAGGCCACTGTTTGTTGATCATCCTGAATTACAGTAGATGGAATTAATGACTTTAAGCCACTGGCTTATTTTGATTGACATAAGCAGAAAAATGTCTATGGAAAGGCTGTTGCAGGAGACTTATGTGGCTCACAAAATCCCAGTGAGATGAAAAAATGTCCAAAGTCCTGGCTAGACTCAGGAACCAAAAGGCTTCTTATGGCCAAGGAAGCCAGAAGTGCAGGTGACCTCTTTTGGGAGAAAGACCATCCAGGTAGGAAGGACATCTTGGATTTGATAGAACAATGCCACCTGCCAGAGATCTTCCCGGCTGCAGTAACTGCCACGTGGTCAAAGCCAAGTAGTTGAGGATGGATTCTTCCTGGTTACATAAATTTATCTTTGTTTATCTGGTGAGTTTCTTCTAGACTGCTAAATTCTGCCACTGATGTCATGTTGTTGTCTTCTGTGCTTGGAAGTTTCACAGGAACAGCAACACAGTTGCTTTTTTTGTATCCATATTTTTAATAAGACCAACATGTACATTTTCAATGAGTTTTAGTATGCCTGTATATATTGTCTACCCTTAGTCACTGACTAATTGTTATGCAAGTCACACAAGTAGGTGTATATGGGTGTATGCATGCACACATGTGCACATATGTTTAACACATCTAGGGTGTCATGTAGGCATGTGTATGTTTGCAGCGATAAGAGTATTGACTTATTCTTAGCCCCCTAAAAGCTTTCATCATTCTGATGGAGAAATGTGTAAACAACTAACCATATACATTATTTAACAAAACATTTTTTAAAATGACATTGGAATTGTAGGGTGCTAGATTTGGATCCTGGCTTCCATGCGGCAGTAAAGATCTGAAATGAATTACTTAGTCAGAACTTGCCCATACGTCTCCAAAATGTAATGTTGCCATGGGGATTACATTAACAAGGATGGAGTGAATCATGGTGTGTAAAAATGCCTGTTAGAATGCTTGGCACAGAGTGGTTTTAGCTTTTAAGTACTTATTTATGTATGTTTTTAGAGTTGTTGGCTCTGAAGTGAAGAAATAATTTATTGTAAGTTGTGAGCATCAGAGAAGAAATTTAAACTTCCCTGAAGGATACATGCCATCTTAGTGACTCTACAAGAGGCAGAGTTGGATGGGAAAGGTTGGATTGATAGACTTGTAAGCACAGACAGTTCCTAGTAAGGCAACCGAGTAATTTGTGTGTAGCTGTTTTGTGTTGAAGCCTCTGGAAAGGGTCTAACAGGCATCTTCATATATTTCTTTCTTGTGCTGCATATATGGATGAACATCAACACAGGGGCAGTCACCATCTGGCAAGGCCATGGTCATGCTAGAATTAATGATATTTGGCAAATAGTCTGGGAAAATCTGACTACCATAAGATTTCTTACATGGGTGACTGAGCGATATAAGCAAAATAGAAACCGCAGAGAAGGCTTTGGCAGAAAATATGAGCGACTCTCCTACTGGGTTGAATCATAGTGGGTCGATTAAGAGGATGAAACTGACCAGGGGAGGATGAATGAGAAAGTGTGAAATAAGGAGAGCTAGGGTCCTGACAGGATCTTAGGAAATCCTGCACCCAGGGAACCAGCAGAAAGTGAACTAGGCAGCACTGGGAAGGGCTTGGATGGAATTCAGGAATGTCCAGAGTCGCAGAAGCCAAAGAGAGGATGCTGGAGAGAAAGCCAGCATCCACTGTGGCTTGCAGTATTGTTCCCACAGTCTGCTCTGGAACAAATGTGGCTAAGCATCTTTTGACTTTCACATAAGGGACAGTCTGACCTAGGGATATGGGAAGTCAGCTAGAAGCAGGAGTGGAAACTGAATTGTCCCCAACTAGGTGTGTGAACCTAAAATTTTCCAAACATTCAGTGATGGGAAGACCAGTGTGGATGTTGCTCACATGGATGGGTTCAGTTTATGAGAACCCACCAAGATGTTCACCTATGACAGAAGCAATTTGTGCTCATGTGAACCAATGAGAACTTGGATTCAAAGGAAAGAACAAGAGCAGAATACCCTATGGAATGGGTGGAAACAGAGAATTAAAGCAGCTCCTTAGAGCTGGGGATAGTGCTAGAGTAAACTCCCTAGAGCCAGGGAACCAAGTGTTAAAGCAAATCCTCAGGGCTGGGGAGATAACTCAACAATTAAATGCTTGCTTGTGCAAGAGTATTGGAATTCAGATCCTTGTAGTTCATGTAAATGGTGGCTGGGTGTGGAGGCTGACCTGTAATTCAGGACACAGATAGTGGAGACAGGATACCCCTGAAGCAAGCTGACTAGTGGGACTTGCGGTATCAAGGAACTCTGGGTTTAATTAAGAGTCCTTGCTTCAAGAGAATAAAGTGAAGAAACATTGAGGAAAATTGCCAGAAAACACACACACACACACACACACACACACACACACACATACACTCACACCACATATGAAAGAAGAAAAATTGAGTAATTGTTTTAGTGATCCTCATTTAATTTTAAATTCCATATTATCTTATCACTCTTAGATTTAGGGCATAATTATTTATGTTTGAGTCATGTGGGTTCACCTAATTGAAGAACAAAGGCTTTAGAGTTGTTTTTAGTAATTTCAAGTAAAACCCATAGATCATTTGTTTGATATTTGTATGCTATGTAACATTTCATAATATAATTGTATTGGATCGTCACACAGACTGAGGAGAGCGACATTTCACCCACATTTCCCAGAATTGAATCTTAGACATGGTGTGTGATCTGCATAAGGTCTCACCACTAGGAGGCAGTAGAGCCTGAATTCTGATCCCTTTGTGTGATACTGCTTTCTCTCAGTTGTGGTTCATCAACAACACTGTTGTCACCTGAGAACAGAAAACTATATTTATAGCTCTACGAGGCCTTGAGATCATAGAAGTGTGGCATAACCTATTATTTTCATTGTCATTGTCCTCTTCTGGAAACAAACTCCCATTGTCTTTTTGTGATTATTTTTCTTCTTATTTCTTAACCAATTAGGGTTGACATTTGTCACCATCTGACCTCTAGTACCTATTATATAAGAGTAGGCATGCTACTCTCCTTTAAATTTTGATGTCAGGTAGGGAAAATTTTCTCGTACTTGGAAGGCAAGCAGGAAAAAAGGGGGATGGGGAGCCCTGAACTTCTAGAATTTCTCTTTTTAAACAGCAAGGAAGGAAGGGTTTAGACTTTCACTTTGGCTTTCCTTGATTTTCGTACAAAGTACTTCTGTGTATGAAGATGGGTACAGAAAACCCAATCCTTCAAGGAACTTCATACGAGCTCCTTTTAGCAGAAATGTTTTTCAAAACTATTTGCTGTTTCTTGTGAATTGGCATTTTAATTAAATGTGAAAATGAAGTATATCTTAAATAAACACAAAAGCATGGAATTTAAAGATGTCTGTGTGAGTGGTAATATGCTATACTCTATAGGAAAAGCAAAGCAATGCTCCATTTTATGACTTTCTATCAAATAGTATCTATAACTGAAGTAGGTTGAAAAGTGCGTATCAGAGGCAATGTCTGCTTAGTAACCACCTACCATGCAAAATGACAGTTGGTAATTGGATGGGACTCCAGGGGCCACGAGTTCAAGTCTATAGTATCATCTAACAATAGACTCCAATCTATTTCCTTCCCTTTGTCATCTAAGCAAATGTAATAGGCACATGATTGCTAAAAGCTTCCTAAAAATATACAGTTCAAGCTGAGCATGGTGGTGCACACTTGAATCGCAGCACTGGGAGGTGGAGGGCAGGAAAAGGCGTCCTGAGTCCAGGCTCCTGTGAGGTGTACAAACAACTCTCTTGTGACCCCACCACAGCTGGCCTGGTTGCTCTGCTCTACCTTCCCAGCCTGAGGTACTCGGATTCTCCAAAACCATGAGCAAAATAAACTCTTATTCCTTTAAGTTGTTTCTATCAGACATTTTGTCACAATGACAAGAAAAGTCACTAATTCTATTTCCAATGAACAACTTAGTACCTCAAGTGTTTACTTTCTTCAGAACAGTATATTGAAAACAAAATGGAAACTACTAGTAGAAAACACTAATAGCTCCAGATTCCTTTCTTGTTGATATATTGTTGAAGGCCAGCTCGATCCATGCCCAGATGAAAGGGCAAAGGGAACCTAGCGCTGTGTCCTTGTCCAGGGGAAGACTTGGGAAGGTCCATCTTGGAGCTGGAAACTTGGCTTTTCCCTCTGAAGACATTGAAGTTATCAGTCCCAAGGCTGCTGTATGCTTGGTTTGTGAGGGACTTGAGACATCCGGTGTTCCCCCCTGTGCAACATTCCTTTATTAGCTTTCTGCTGAATCTGTCCCATTTTTTTCTCCTTGTAAACTTCATATAAGATGCTGTACTTCTTAAAATTTGCTGGGTGCAAGTCGTTGGCTTGTACAAGATCTCCAGGTTTTATGTGCATTGCTGTTTTGCCTGCAGGTATGTCTGTGTGAGATTGTGAGATCTTGGAGTTACAGACAGTTGTTAACTGCCATGTGGGTGCTGGGTTTTGAACCTAGGTCCATCTTTTCAGCCTGAAAATGAGTAACTCTAAAATATGAGAACACATCTTTAATTTTGGTTTGCCCGTTTTAAAATCTTGAATAAATATTGATTTTAAGGTTTTTTTTATTTGTGGATTCATTTTCTTTTTTCATCATATTGTGAGTCATATTAATTGATTGTATATGTTAAACTCACTTTACATATTTGAAAGGAATAAACATAAACTAGTTTGTGATGTATTGTACATTTTTGTATTAGCAAATTTGGTTTCAAAAGTTTTCAGTGCTAATCTACCTATGTTTTATAAATTGATTATCTCTGATTTTTCTGGTAAAGTCCTTGCCAAGTTTTCTATGGACAGAAAGCTAGTCTCACAAAAAGAGCTAGAATAGGTCCCTGTGTTTCTGTTTCCTGAAGCGTCTTGTATTATATTGATTCTAGATTTTTCCTAGTGTGTTTGAACATATTGACCAATGAAATTATTTGGTGTATTTCTATTAAGAAGACTTTAAAATGTAAATTTAGATTTTTCTTTTAGGTACATAATCACTCATATTTTTATATACTTGAGTTAGTTTAGTTTGCATTTTTCTAGAAATTTATTAATTTTGTCTAAATCTTGGCACAGAGCTGTTGAAAATATCCTACTGTTACTATTTTAAAGTCCATAGAATTTGTAAACTCTTTTCTTTGTAATTACTATCCATTTTTGTTTTTCTCGTGGTGACTATTATAGAACCATTTTTTTTTATTACAGTAGCTTTACCTATAACAGCCTAAAGTTTGGTAAAATATTGAAGAGTTATTGTGTGACTGATACACACAACAGTGTCAGTGGCTCTCCAGAGAGTTATGCCGAGTGAAAATAGCCAGTTCTCAGACTGCACACATTGCATAATTTTATTCACAAAAAAATCGTAAAATGACGAAATTAAAATAATGCAGCTGTGATTTCCAGGAGTCAAGGAAATCAGTAGGCAAGGCTAGAAAGGCAGGTGAATGTGACTAAGACAGGGCAGAATGAGGGATCTTCATATCAATGGACATGGTCTGTGGCTTTCCACAGCAATGTTAGTAGACTATTTATAAGATTATACTGTGGTTTCTTAAGATGTTTCTGTTGAGATAAACTTTAGCATTAAAAATTCTATAGGACATTACATACAAATCTGCATATATTTCATATATGATTTAAGAGTTATACAAGGATAAATTTAACTCTATTTTTTTTTGTACACAGCCCTCTGAGAAATACATCTCTATTCTATTTATATTCTTCATAACAATGTCCAGCCCAAAGGCTGTGTTCTCTATCAGCAGATGGTTTTTTGTTTTGTTTTGTTTTCTGGAGTGAATAAATTAATATCTTGTTATATCATGGCATTTGAACTTCTGTTATGTTTAATCTGTCTTTGAGATGCCCTCAAATAATAACTCAATCATCTGATTTTCCACAATGGTCCTTGGTGGTTATGTTCTTGGTGGTGTCTTTTAGTCTTTTAAATGAATAGTTGAACAATGAATATAATATATCTGCTATCTTCAATGACATGGCTAGGCAGTTTGTGTTTCTCATGGCTCTTGATGTCACTTAGCTTTGCAGTCTGGATCCTTACTCAAAACGCTCCCCTTAATGCACATTTTTGCTGATTAATTAACTAGGCCACTTCCCATCTTTGACTGCACAAATGATTCAATGATCTGCTAAGGTACATCTGTTACTTCCTAGTGTATCCCTTCTTCCTTTGCAGGAATGTGCCTCACCTTTTCTTCTGCCCTCGTGTGTGACTTCTATTCACCAACTTCTATTCTGTTTGTCTGTCCCTATAGGGGGCGGCATCAATTCTGGGGCCATATTAAGCTATCAATGTCTGTTTTCTGAAAGTAATTGCATTGAGTGCTTCATCCTGAAAATGCCTGAGGGATGCTGCTTTCCTGGTGTTCTCCCCACACCAAGGTCATAAAGATGTCTGCAGGAGCCTGGCATTGGGCATTGGTGGCGCACACCTTTAATCCCAGCACTTGGGAGACAGAGGCAGGCAGATCTTTGTAAGTTTGAGCCCAGACTGGGCTACAGAGTGAGTGCCAGGATAGGTTCTGAAGCTGCACAAAGAAACCCTGTCTCAAAAAACAAAACAAAAACAAAACAAAAACAAAACAAAACAAAAAAGATGTCTGCAGGATATTCCTCCCTTGTGTGTCATTACATTTCCAGGGGCTCTTCAAATGTTTATAGTGGTAGTTTTTTGTTGTTGTTTTGTTTTTTAATAAATAACACCTTACTCCTTTCTGGAATTTTTATGGGAATGTATAAGATGACTGACTGGAGGACAAATTGGATTCATGGAATTAGTTGTATTTCCTGCAGTGTTAACTCTTGCACTTTCCCTTCCTTCCTTCCTTCCTTCCTTCCTTCCTTCCTTCCTTCCTTCCTTCCTTCCTTCCTTTCCTTCTTCTTCTCCTCCTCCTTCTTCCTCCTCCCCCTTCTTCTGTGATTGGAAGCATGAACCACCACTACCCGGCTGACTTAACTCATTCTTGATAGTGATCTTTTTCTCCAGGAGACCTTTTGATACCAAATGCAGATCACATATTGCAAGCATTACCCATCTATCTTCTCTCCATGTCTAGACTACTGAATTCCAAGGGTCACCATAGTTGAATTACAAGGATCTCAGCATCATAGGCTGGAAGCTGGGCACAAGCTTCCAGGACCACTTCTGATTCTTCGGCTCTAGAGCTCCTGCACTGAGGCCTCTGGTACTGCTTTAGCTGTGAAACTAGCTGCTAAGCCATGACCACTGCCACTCCAGTTGTCATCTCTGTGGATGCTGCTACCATTACTCCCTTTCTTCATGTTACTGAATCATCCAGCACTCCAGAAAGAGGTTTTTATTGGCCCTAATGTGACACTTGATAAATGAGCATGGGCAGCCTGCTATGGAGCTGGAAAGGAGGTGTTTGGACTAACCACAAGAACTTGACTCATTGGTGTCATATATTAAGACAAATCCCAGTCATTTGTTTGGGTAAATCATAGCTTCATGTTGGACCAGCTACAACCTTGTATAGCTTCAGGACTCATACTGTATACTGTTGTAATTTAAGAAAAGTGGTACATGAGAGAAAGACGCCATGTGATGCCAGGGTTTAAGCAGAGTGGTTTTTTTTTTTTTTTGAAGGGGGTTGAAGGATCATAAAAAGGGGAAGGGGGAGGAGACTGGCCTCTGGGGACAGAAACAGTGGGGGAGAGGAAAGAGAGGTGCAGGGGGGAGTAGGGGGAGGATGGGAGGTGGGAAGGGCCCTTTTAAAAGGGAAAGTAGTAAACTTGCACAGGTGTTGCTCTTAGTGGCTGCAGCTGAGGGCATATCCTGTCAGAACCCCAAGAACAGGCCAGTACAGATGCTTGAATACTAACACACACTAGTTCCTTTACGAAGCAAAAGTGTAAAAAGTTGGAGGGTCATCTAGAGTTCAGGAAACCCCAGGATAGTGATGTCTGGTGCAATGGTTTCAAATAGCTCTCACGGGGGCTATCGATTCCTTCAGAGCCAGGGTTATTTGCTCAGATCTTTGTATAGCTGTCTCAAGATGTCCATGGATGTTCTTGGTGGATCTTGCTGCTGTAAGGATAGTTTGGTTGGCTGTTAGAATGATAATCCTTTTACTTAAGTCAGAAAGGATAATCCAAAGCCTGCTAATTAAGAAGTGAAATTACACATCCTCCATGTGTTTGCTTGTTCACAGAAAAATGGACATCAGAAGGAGGGCTTATTGTTCCAACTTCAAGATCTCAAGATTAACAAGTTTAACTGTGCTTTATACCTTCCTGGAGACAGTGGGTTCCTCTCATCTGTCAGTGTGTGCCGTATCATTTAGAAAGCACTCATATTCACACTAGCATTGAGGAGACAGAGTTTTATGTGCTGAACACCTTGTATGCATTACCTCATTCCCTTCTCTTGGCTGTTTAGTGAGGTACATCTTGTCCCCGTGTGAAAGAGACTGATCACTCCAGATGTGACAGATGGAATAATGGAATACAATGTGTTGCTATTTGGGATTTGATGGGAGCCACATAGTTATTTGTAACAGGATGGAGCAGTTCTGAAGTGTCCCAGTCTTCTATTATGCTGAGATGGAGTAGACACAATCTAGTCCATAGAAGGCTGTGTCTGTGTCTGCCAGGTTCCCTGAGTGATGGCAGAAACCCAATTCAGGAAAGCTAAATGACTTAGTTAAGGTCCTAAAATTGGCTGAATCCCAACCCAGTCTCTCTTCGGCCATTGCTACTACCTGCTACTTGACATTTCAATGGCCTTAAGTGTGACTCTGTGATGTACTAATACCCCCTGCTCTGCTAAGATGTATAGAACATTTCTCTCCTCCACTCCATAGCCTCAGTGTAAAACATTGCCTGGATTTTAAAACCGCTCATTGCCATTTTCCAATATTCTCCTGTAACATTTGCTAGCACCAGTGAGACTTTTAGTAGCATTGACATTTCATTCTCGACAGCAGCTTTGGGTCTGTTACAGGCCAAGAAACAAACCACAGTGACAGTTGGCATTTATAGAAAACCATCTCTCTAGTTGGCTCTCCATCAGGTCCTTCATATATCTTCTCTGTATCCATTCTTATCACTATATGGGGGGTGTACTCATTTTAATTGGTTATTTGTCATAAATGTGCATGAGTAGAGGGATTTTAGATTCTTTTGTCTGGGGTGAGTATCTCTTCCATAATGTCTATTTCTGAAAGTAAACTGTCACATGGCCAGAGTGGTTGTTCTGGGTTTCATTCCACTGGCTCTCATCTTTCCCTTATGTCAAAAGGCTTCACATTATGGTATACTTTCCTCATAGCTAGTATTTTGGCTGTAATTTCTAGACCTTCAATTTCTGTGGTACCAGGGATGACCCAACATGCAACTCGTGACATTTGGCTCTGTGTCATTGGTGGATCCCTGATGTGCTCCAGCACTTAGAACCCTCAGCCAATTACAAAAGTTCATCTGTGTCTCCTAGGTGACTAAAACCAGCCTGAAGTGAGTGAGGATGAAACAAATGCATAAAAAAATAGGACACAGAAATAACTAAACACTTTTTCCTCCATATTTGAGGTAAGTGCATAAACAAAAATATTAAACCAACAACCCATTTTATTTTTTCACTGTGCTAGACAATGTCTGTCTTTCCAGATCTTATCTGATGGTATCTGCTGCCTACTGATACAACCTCCGTGGCATCTCTGTCTTACATTTGAATCATGTTCAAGGGCTCCAAATTTGAGCCTTTAATCCTCCTCTAATACTTTCTCATACTTCTCTTTAAAAGAAGTCAGAAATTTCAAAAGGAGCTGGGACAAGGGTGCCTACTTCAACTCTGTCTTGTTTTTAGGATCCTTGACAGGAAACTTCAAGAGATCCAGGTAGTTCTGTTTATAAGGTGTCTACAGTGATTGTCTTCCACTGTTACTAGTTAGTGCTGGCTTTAGAGAGAAACCTAATTAAGCTAGTGCCTGGGAATTACTTTGGATGTTTCCTGGTAAGGATCCAGGACTCTTGTAATGTTTCTCTTCATTCACTGTTCTTGCTAAATGAGTCTCTCATCTTGCTTCATACAATTCTATATTAATATGATGGATTATGGCTGTTGTTTCTCTCCCTCCCCAACTACTGCGTGTTTCCCATCACTAAATAAGGTTCTGTCTTCTCAGCCAGATTCCTTGGGTGGCCTTTGTAGGTTTGACTCTGTTGCCAGCATGGCAATTCCTTCCCACACAGGATTCTGCATGCTCCTAGCTTCAATGTTCATCTGTCCCCCTGGCATTCTTGAGGTTCCCATCTTTACCGTGTCTGGTGCTCAGGCACTGGAACAGAGTCCTACATTTCTCCTACGCTAAAGCTACCTTGAGGGTTGTAATAACTCGTAAAAATTGCCTGGCTTCCTCTGAAGGGTTGACTTTTCCCTTGAGGCTACTCATGTGAGAATGAGCAATGTTGCTGATGGCAAGAGAGCCAGGAAAGTTCTACATACCACTCTGTAGCAAGTTAACTCATCATTTGACACTTGCTTCTAGGATTTGCTTCAGTTACAATATACAACTCTTAGAGACTTTTTAATGGTGCTAATGGGTGCCCAGAGACAGGAATGCTCTCTGTTTTCTCAATCATCTCCCTTTTCATACATTCTACAAACTGGAGTCTAAAAACATATGCAAAATATTTTCCCCTTTAAGCTCACCAAAAGGAATTCATACTTAGCTATGTAGGCATCTGTCACAGGCTTACAAAGCCACCTGTCACTGGGCTATCCTTGTGGACAGAGGTGTGGAGAAAAGAGAAAGAGAAGCTTAGTGAGCCTGCTTTTTAATGTAGCCTTTTGAAAATAGCTCAGTGCTATAGTGGGTTCTGCTTTTGGTTTTACTTGATGATTCCTGCTGTATAGTGGGTGCAAGGAAGGGCTCTGCCTAACAGTTTAAAGGATTAATTTTTATGGCAAATGAGATGAATGAGCCAAGGTTTTAAGGATAAAAACTAACCTTGGGTGAGTCATTTAATAGAGTTCTCATTAGTATCAATCACTCCTAAATCTGTGGGTCTCAGTAAATCATTTTTTTTCTTGTTGCTAGGGACAGAAGCATATCTACCTCTTCCAAACAAAAAATGCATTTTGGAAAAATGAAGATTTCTTATCCTAAAATATTTTTGCTTTAAACTTTGGGTATTACACATGGAAACTGTGCTTGCATAATTAAAATTCTGTATTTTTTTCTAAGTCTGATTTTCAGTTTTCTCAATACAGTTTCAAGCAGAAAACTGAATTTTATCTTAGGAATGTTGAAAATGTTGGGACAATCCTCAGAATATCCATAAGTGAGAATCATAAGCTCCTGGCTTTCTTTGGATTGTCTACTATAGTCCTTGAGGTAGTGACAAGTCCTCTAACTGCTACTGACCATATGGCATTAGTGTACTTGAGAGCAATTTACATCTTTGAGTGTTCGAATGCCAAATATTATAAATTTTAGGTTAAAACTGACTGAGAAACATAAAATCATTTTCTCACTCATCTCTCTTCTACTTTGAATTTGTGCAGATGTCCTGGCTGAGTATGTCTTCGGAGGGTGGGGATGTGGACTTCACAGTTGCATACTTTACTGTCAGTCTTCAAGATCCTCCAGCTTGTTTAGGAGAAAGCATCATGTAGGATTGGGGACAGGAAGCAAAGATTGGTAATTTTCTGATTACCACAGAAATAGCAACCCAAATAATCACTATTTGCTCATGTCAATAAACCATACTCTGTAGAGCTGACATATGAAAGCTTCTGGTTGTAAAATCCATAAATTATGTTTGTAATCCTCAGACCCTGAACCAGAATAAACCTTTTCCCTTCCTGAAGTGACTTGTATTGGGTATTTTGTGGCAGCAAAGGAAAAACAAATAGTTGATACATTCCACTGTGTGCCAAACATTTCAGAGAAAGTATTTGATGAATGTGCATGTCCCCGAAGTTATTTGTCTTTTGTGTTATTTTAAAACTTTTTTTAAAAGTGTGTGGTGTATGTGTGCATATGAATTTGTTTATCCATGTGTATGTGCATATGTGTGTGTGTATTTGTACATATGTGTGAATAGGTGTGCACTCACATGTGTACATGTATATGTAAAGGCCAAATTAGACATGGAGTGTCTGTCTCTCTAGTTGTCCTTAACTTTTGAGACAGGGTCTCTCCATGAACCTGGAGCTCACTTATTGGTCAAGACTAACTGGATAACAAGCCCCAATGAGCCTTCTTTCTTTTCTTTCCAGAACTAGCATTGAGGTGCTTGCCCCCATGCTCATCCTTTACCTGGGTGTTCGAGTTCTGAACTCTGGTCCTTACGTTTGCAAAGAAAGCACTTTACCCACAGAGGACATCTCCTCAGCTCCTTCTACATCCTTTGAAGGATTGTGTTATCATTCTGCTGCTGTTACAAGTAAATGGGATAAATACACTTAGAAAGAGAGAAGCATTTCTATTGAGTGACAGTTTTGGAGTTTCAGTGAGCAGACACTTGGCTTTATTAGTTTTGATCTGTGGCAAGGACCACCCCACAAGGGTACTGGTGGATTAAACTGCTTACCACATGGTCATAGTAGAGAAATAGGACAGAACCAGAGCCACAGTACCTTATGCAGGTTTGGTCCTTGAATGTCTCAGTACCTAACTTACCTCCTCCACTTTAAGTTTCCTCAGAGCAGCACATGAGGAGTCAAGACTTTAACACATGGGTGGGGTTAAGCAAAGACTTGTGCATGTATATGTGTATCTGTTCATATGTGGATAGGTAAATGGACAGCCTTTGGTGTCATTCCTAGGCCACTGCCCACTTTGTTTATTGAGACAGGGCCACCCAATGGGACCTGGGGCTAGTGGTTGGCCTAGACTGCTTGTTCAGAAAGCCCCATCTGCCTGTCTTCCTCTCTCTAGGACTGAAACTCAGTCATAAAGAACCATACCAGTTTTATTGCTGTTTGCTTGCTTTTTATTAGGGTCTTCAGCTCTAACTTAGGTTCTCATGCTTGCATGGCTAGTCCTTTACCAACTGAACAATTACTCAGTCCAGGTTTTAGATTCTAAGATGATGCAATCCACCCCCACCCCGAGAGTATCATTATTTTCAAATCATGAACATGATACCTATTTTTAATCATTTTTATTTTTTCTCACTAAAGTTTGATTTATCGTGAAGTACATCTGCAATCCCAAGAAAGTGTGACCTAGGTTGCCAAGAATGTTGTGCTTTTATTTTTAGGACCTGGTGTTATTGGAGCATGTATCTCACAGCACAAAGTGACCATCTAAGCTTTAGAAAGAAAGGAAAAATCTCCAGCCCCAGGCTGATTCCTGAGAAATGCCTGTTGCTAAGTGCTTGTGTGTGCGTAGTCAGCTCACTCAAACCTTCCATTCCGTAACTTTCCATTCATTACATGGTGGAGGCAATGTTCTTTCTGGGTTGTTATGTAGGAAAACTCGAAAAGAGCACAACCCCTAAATGGTCACATTATCAGAGCAGTCCTAGCAAAAGAAAAGCCACCAGCCAATGCACCATCCACAGGATGTATTAGCTTCCACTGATTTGGCTTTGATTGTTTTTTTCTTTTCGCCAGCTGAAACCAAATGATTAGCAAACCGTGCTGAAGTCATTTTAATGAACTGATTATCTGAGGGACGTTACAGAATAAGGGGTGTCTACCCATTTCATGTGCATGTCTCTACCACATGTCATGTACAAAATAAAATTATTATTCAGAATACTTGAGTCATGTGAGATTTTTCCTGAGGATGCGAGAACAAACATTTCCTTACCCCAGATAAGGCATGGAGGGAAGACCAAAAACACAGTCCCACCCAATTTTAGATTGGTAAACCAATGAGAGTGTCTGGTTTCTTGTAAGAATGTGAGTGAAGGGTGACTCAATGAGCATAGGCGACTCAAAGGCAGCAAGCTGCATAGCCAAAATACCCACCTCAGCATGGGTTCAATGATGCCATTGAATCAGTGAGTGTTGCTCCATTGCCCAGAGTTCCCTGTAAGACCTATAGGCAGCACCACAGTCTCCCTCCCCACAAGTATTTATCAGTTATACAGCTTTGGGTGGGGGGCTTTGTGAGCTTCCTGGGCTTCTTTACTTTACTGAATTTCCTGGGAATTGTAAGCTTTCCTATTTTTCATAGAGAAAATAGCTTCAGAATACCAAGATATTCCCACACATAACTCAGTACATGCATCATATTTTATTTACTAGGATATAATTTAAGTTTCTTAGCATTCATTTATTGTTATAAAACTGCAGAAGAATGTTGAATTATGTTAAATTATGATTGTAGATTTGCATTTGTATTATTTAAACTTTCTAATATATTTTTTTGTGAAACCACAGGCTATATTAATACCCAGTAAATACATACAATGACTAAAAATGATAATGAAACTCAGGAATGAAAAAAACTAGGTTGTTGTCAGAATGGAGCCTTCATTGTTTAACTGCTATATGAGAATGATTTTTTTTGTAGAATTTTCAGTGTGAGAAGAGAGAACAAAAAGTCTTTGTAGACCACTGGTAACTTCATCCAAATAGAATATGATTTGTATCCTAGTATGATAATGTTTTATTTATCCAACACTCAGACAAAATTTTTGATTAATGAATGGAATGTGCAGTATTCACTTATTTAGATGTCATTGAAAAGTAATTAATCTGATAAAATTCTTCTAAAATATGGTATGTGCTTCTTCCTGCAATACAAGCAATGCAACCTAGCCTTCTTTAATGACTCATGGGTATTATAGTAATGCATGCAGCAAAGCAGTGATTTTTCTTGATGATTTAGACATGTTAGATTTATGACTTTGCCATCAAATCATTAAATGGCCCTAGAGTGTCTTGCTTGCCTATTTAGATGATCTCCATCAACTGTCTCTTCACACTGGCCTAAAATTTGCAGGATTGGATGAAATTGATTTAAAGGTGAAAATAAAAATTTGATTAAAATAATATTAGTAATATATTTATACTATTATAAAATAACAAAGAATAATTTTTTACCCTAGAAGCGGAAGTGATTGTCTTTGCTACACTGTAGAGTAGCCTGGTTCACACTGACTTCCATTGTAACTGCACAATTGCCTGGGATCTCTTCTATGACAGTGTGGTAACTTTGATGGCTAATACCTTCAGCTTTATGTCTCTCCTTGGAAACTCAAGATGCTTATAATGAACAATTATTAAATTCATGTTCATAGGACATGCAGGTTTGTTTTTGTCTCCAAACAGGGCTGGTAAACATCTTTTCAGGGTGATTGCAAAGTTGAATAGAGTCAAAGCCTATTAAATGATTATTGTGTTTGCTAATAGTACGTTGATTAATCCACTTTTCTCCTTTACACCATGTTTTGTTTTTATTTTAGAGAGTTATTATCCACTTAGCAAATAAAAAGAGGGAAGCAGAAAAAAATCGCACATGTAAAAACCAAGATTGTTATTTCAAACCTTTGGAAATTAATTGGAAGCAGTAGCTTGCTGCTGGCTGGAGCCTTTGTACAGGAACACTGAGCAGAAATCCTGAAAAACTTATGGTGAGACTGAGGGTTTCTAGGAAGCCAGGACATACATAATATGCTGCAGCTGCTACTGCTGCTGCCATCTGTATGGTGTGGCTGTCATAGTGCTTTGCCTCCATGCTGATGAATGGTGGCTTTCCTGGAAGGTGGTCTCTGTGTGGGTAGGTACATAGAAATATGAAGAGATTATGGGATATTTGATAGCAGTCTTTACTTGACACACATAACACACTCATCTCATCCTCAAAGGGGACAAGCTCAAAGTTCCAGCCAGAAATTCCACCTGGACCAAAGTCTAAGATTCTACACCATGCATACCCAGTCCCCAACTCTGTCTATTATTTCCTTATAACCTTGGGGTACAGATGTCTAGTCCTCATCTTACCCCACGTTCAACAAGCAGTGTGTGTCGGTCAACTTTCTGTTACTGGAAGAAACATCTGGGATAATGAACTGATACTGATAGAAGGATAAGCATGGCTCATACTGTTAACTGCCTAGCCAGGGAAATGCAGAGAGTGAGGAGGGGTGGTGATTTCATACTTGCCCTCCAAAACACATCACCAGTGTCCTAAGGATAAGCTACCAGAATCCACTCCTTTTTTAAAAAAATTTATTTAAGTTAAGAAATATTTTATAAATCAATCCCAGTTCCCTTTTCCTCCCATCTTCCCATGCCCCCTCAAACTCCCTCATCCCATTCCCCATCCACTCCCCTGGGAGGGCAAGGCCTTCCAGAAGGGACCATCAAAATCTGCAGGACACACTTCTTTGATTTAATCTTTTTTAAAAACATTTATTTATTTTATGCTGGACATAATTATATATGCCTTTCTTTAAATGAAAACAAACATTTATAAACAATATTTGGGAATTTGGGCTTCATTCTTTCCAAACTGTTTCCTGCTTGTAGGGGACACTGTCATAGGGGATCCTAAGAAGCAGCAGAAATCCTGGCTGTAGTGGTCTGCAAGGCTGCATTTTCCCAGGGGGTCTTGCTCGATCAAACCTCATTAGTCTGGAAGGAATCCACAGCTTTTCATTTTCTGTGGAAACAAAATTAGAAATCCTTTTCCCCAGTAACTTGTCCTTAGGCTTAAATTTTGAAGTCAAAGCATATTATATATATATGTATATGTATATATGTATATATATATATATATATATATAATTCAGCAGCATTTTTCCTTCTTTTTTTAATAATAATGTAATTTAAAAATTTTACATGTTGATCCCAGTTTCCTCTCCCTCCCTCCCTCTTTCCCTCCCTCCCTTTTACCCTCTTTCCCCTGTGACATGAACCCTGGCCACCCTCCCCTCCCATCCTCCCACCCCCATTCCACTTGTAGAGCTATGCTATCCAGGTTGGGTCATGTAAATCTGTCCAGTCATTTGAAGTAGGGACTAGGACTTCTCTCCTGTCTCTAGGTTAGGGGGAGTATCCCTCCATGGGGGATGTGTCTGCAAAGAACCCACTTCTTAAAGCTTTTTAACAGTCTGGAACTAAGCCTTCAGAAACTGTTCACCTCTGGTGAACAGTTAAGATCCAAGCTACAGTACAGGATCACAGAAAACTAATGAAAGCTGCCATTCAGAAAGGAGGAAGATGGGAAGCTGGGCTGGGAAGTATCTTACTCACTGATCTCACTGATAAAGAAGAAAAATAGGTTCCTTACCTGGCTCATAGCAAAGGGAAGTGTGTGTGTGTGTGTGTGTGTGTGTGTGTGTGTGTGTGTGTGCTCTTTGAGAATTTTATAAATTATATTTTGATAATGTTCTTTTCCCCTCTTCAATATATACATATATAAAGGAAGTTAAAATGGAGTTACAGTGAAGTGGGAGGGATAATACTCCAACTAGACATTATATGCCACCAAATAAATTCCCCCACTTCCAGGAACGGGTTATGTCTTTTTAAGTCATTGGTCAAAGGGGTCCCATAGACAACCCCCAACATTATGGGCTATTGAAATCACTAGTGAGTCTTTCTTTTACTGACACAGAACACTTTTTTGTGGAATTTGTTCATGGCCCAGTCCATCCCTTCCATTAATCATCGCCCTTGTGTCCACTGCCACAGCTCTTCAAAGATTGTTCCTACTCTCAGCTTGTAAGCTTCCATTGTTGACAGAAGTCAATGCAGGAACACATGGCAGGAAACTGGAAGCAGAAACTGAATAACAGGCTACAGAGGAGTGCTGCTTACTGGCTTGCTCTTCATGGCTTGCCCAGCCTGCTTTCTTATAGCACCAGGACCATCAGTCCAGGGGTGGCCCCATGTGCAGTGAGCTGAGCCTTCCCACTTGAATGACCAATCAAGAAAACACACCACAGGCTTGCCAACAAGCTGATCTGGTGGGGGCATCTTTTTCAATTGAGGTTTCCTCTTCCCAAAAGACTCTAGCTAGTGCCAATTTGACATAAAAGTAGCCAGAACTGAATTAATTAGTTTTAGTGTTAAAACTGATACCACAGAAGTGCTTTATGTAAAATATCATAGAGGTTACCACTAATTATTACAAAGTATCAGCAGATAAACAAAAAAGAAAAAAGATGGAAAAACTTTTTGTTCAGTCTTAGGTGAGATGCCATAGATGTAGCCGGCAATAAAAGAAATAAATCAAAATGTGTTTCTGCAACACGTATTACTTCTATTGGGCTTTTTCTTTGATTTTCTTCTTTTGTATATAACTATTTTGCTTATTGAAGACATTTATTTTGTTCTACTCTTATCTTTGCTACTGAATACAGCAATACAATTACAAGGCAGCCAATTTCTCTTTTCCCCTTTGTTTGTGGAGTCAACATGATAAAATATTTGCTTCATGTTATTGCTTTTCCAGTGTCAGAGAGATAAATATCAATAATCAAATAAAAAAGTACCACCACCATCAATATGGACTTGGCCATCATTGTTTTGGTTCTGTCTGACCCTGACCTACAAGCAATTCACTTCAACTATTTGTTTGGCTTTCCAGAATAACTTTTAACCTGAATGTATGAAAGATGACAGATCTGGGTAATTTTGACATTTGGGACAGGAACCTGATGTAGTGCCATCTCTGTACTTTGATGACATTCACATCCCTTTCTTCTTGTGGATTCATACCAAGGAAACTTCTCTTAGCTCTCAGTATTAGAAAGCATGTCTGTTTTATGAACTTTAGTTGATGCTGAAGCTGTTGTAAAGAGCATAGGTACTCACTCTCCTTGAAATGTTAAATGCTGGGGTTGGGCATGGCTCTGCTGGTAAAGCCTTTACCACATAAACATGAGAACCTAATTTCAGATGCTCACATAAAACCAAGTTCATCTGTATGATTGTGTAACTCCAGAACTGGGAGAGAGAGACAAACAGAACCCATAAGCTTTCTGGCCACCTACTGTAGCCAAATCAGTGAGCTCCAGGTTCAGGGAGAGACTCTATGAATTAGGTGGAGAGTGACTGAAGAAAAGTTTTAGTATTGAGGTTCATGACTCATCATGACCATATTGATGTGCACGCACATTTTATTATGTTGTACAGTCTTTGGAAACTATGCAAGCTAAGGTTCCTAGATGAGAATATCTTTGCCAATATGATAGAGCCCATCAACAATTGATTTACACCAAAATAAAAGTAAAATGGTAAGCATCATTAGGATTATGCTACCACTTTATGTGGCTATGTGTGGTATATGTATGCATGCATATTGGTGTGCGTGCGTGCATGCGTGCGTGAGTGCGTGTGTGTGTGTGTGTGTGTGTGTGTGTGTGTGTGTGTGTGTGTGTGTGTAGGTTAGAGATTGACATTGGGGGCATCTTCCTCTATTGATCTCTACCTTATGTTTGGGATGGGGTTTCTTCTGAACCTGAACTGTTTGGTTATGTTGCCTAGCCAGCAAACACTGGGAGTCTGCCTGTTTCTGCTCCGCTGCATTGGTATGGTTACCACTGCACACCACAATGTCTGGCTTTCACGAAGGTTCTAGGGATCCAAACTGGGTTTTGTGCTTGTTCAGCAGGTACTTTACTATGTGAGTCTCATTCTTGACCACATACACACCTCACCCTCTTATACTACTGCTTCTCTCTGCTATCTCTGCTTCCCTGCACTTCACTCATGACTTCTACTTTCTGGTGTGTCCTTTTGATCATGAATGTATGATCAAAGATATGTCCTATTTTTCTCTACGTAAATGAATGTCTTCTATTTCCCATCAAAGAAGAGCATATAAAGCTTAAACTGACAAGTATTGTTTAGGAATGAAATGTATACTGGCATCCATTGTTGTGATCAAATGAGATATATTCTTAAAACTTCACAGGGATAAGAAAGATATTTCTTGAAAGCCACACTAGTAGATCAGTGCCGGGCATTGTTTTGCATATAAGGTGTTCTGAGCAGTGTAAATTCATTTGGCCTGAAATGCTTCTTTAAGAGTTGTTGCAGTCCACTGTGCCCGCCTAATTTGAGATGGACCCCCCCCCCTGCCCCCACTGAGCCTACTGTTAAAAACCCTGTGAACTTTTCAATCTGCTGTCTCTCTGGCTCCCAGTTTCCAGCATCAGCCCACAAGAAGCATTGTGGGGACTAGTAATGACTAGCATGTTGCAGTTTCCAGCAAAGCCAATCTTCTTTGGCTTTTCTGCTATAAAATCCATGTGTATCTTGTACCTGACCCAAACCACGTTTTATTAAAAAAAAAAAAAAAAAAAAAAAAAAAAGGTCTTAGGCAGCCTCTAGAAATAATAGGAAAAAACCAGGCATGGTAACACAAACCTATAATCCCAGTTCTCAGAAGTCCAAGGGGGGGGCACTGTTTTATCTGAGACTACTCTGGGCTACATAAAGAGAGGCATTTCTAAAAGCCACAAACCCAAAGTGAACCAAACACAAAGCCAAAACAACAGAGGAAAATTTAAAGAATGATACAAGAAAACAATTGAGGGAAACTGTTGTGGATCATGGCTTTGGCATATTGGTGTCAAATTCTAACTTGATTTGATTAAGCTTCAAGGCTTTGAATTGAGGCAGGGTGTGGAGAAGGGTCTTGTGGCTGTTGGGTCCTCCTGCATTTGTTTTTCCCACAAGTCAGTGAGCCTAGCTTCAAGGAGCTCTGCTTTTCATGTTTTTTGAGACAGGCATTCCTTTGCTGTTTGCTATTCCCATGTTAGGCTGCCTGTCCCATTAGCTTCCTGTAATTTTCTTGTGTCTTCTGTCTTATATTTTACCACAGGAGTTCTAGAATTACAGATGTTTGTTATCATGCCCAGTTATTACATAGATTTCAAGGCTTCAAATTCAAGTTTTCACTCTTATATAACAAAGTGCTTTACCTGGTGAGCCACCATCCTGCCCCAACGTAGATGCTTTAATCATGTCTTATAAGAATTGCTCACCAGATCTGAATGAAGATTTTGGTGTTGGTATGTCTTAGTTAGGGTGTCTATTGCTGTGAAGAGACACCATGACCTTGCCAACTCTTGTAAAGGAAAATATTTAATTGGGGTGGCTTTTGTTTTCGGAGGTTCAGTTCATTATCATCATGGCAGGGACATGATGGTAAATAGGCAGACATAGTGTTGGAGAAATAGCTGAAACTCCTTCATCTTGACTCACAGGCAACAGGAAGTTGTCTGAGACACTGGGTGTGGCTTGAGCATATATGAAATCTCAAAGCCCACTCCACACTTCCCATAAAAAGACCATAGCTACTAATAATGCTGATCCCTTTGGGAACCATTTTCTTTCAAACCACCATGATGCAAACAGTTTTTCCAAGTTAGTGGAAGCAACTACTGTTTGTTGTGGCTGCTGATCATGGATACATTGATAGATATATTTCCTTCTCATAGCTGAGTTCCACCAAAACGTACATTTCTGTTATTTTCATTCAGCTGCATCTCTAGGCACAACTTGGGAAGAATGTAGTTTTGATTGAAACACTTTCAGAAAGATGCTGTCTTATTCGCAGATTATCTTCTTAATTGCCCCTATAGTTTGATTGTAGTTGTCATTATTTCATGTATAAAAAAAATTACAATGCATCATCTGCCACATTCCTCCTTGTTCCTGACCAGAAAAATGTGATAGGCAATGTGAAGTCACTTTGAAAAAGTATCTGGATGATTTGAAGCTAATCACATTCCAATAATGTGTTTTAGTAAGTTAGAATAGAGCCAGAAACAGATATCTTTTCTGGGACACTTTCATATCAAACTGATTCATCACTGTTTTAACTCTAAATTGGTTACTCACCATTATGAAATGGTTCTTACTTTAAGGTGTGGTTGATACTATGTATGAAGAACCACTATAGAACCCTGATCTTGAATTTTATGCTGGAACAATGCAGTAGGACCCTGTTTTAAATCAGAACACACTTTCTCTTTCCACATCCTCGGTGTCTGTTTATTTCACCTTGTTTTTCACACTGTTCAGTGATGAGTTACCCACTTTTCATCTCTTGGAAGAGGAGCAGAACAGTATCCATCATTCTACACCCGATATGAATTTGATGAAGAAGTAATCTTTCCCAGGTCTATTTGGCTGCTCATGGGAAAGGAGCGTTGTTGAGACCCTGGGCTGAATTATAGTCTGAATCATAAATTGGTCAGGCAAGGGTGATAGAGGATTGCTTTCCTAAGTTTCAGTTTCTACTCCAAATGTTTCCAGGTTGAAATCGTGTATCTGATAGGTCATAAATGGTAAAGCAACATCAGGTGAATATCGTCTGATCCATATCACTTGATTATGACCTTAAGTAGTTTGTCAAAAGAATGAAGGAATGGCCCAAGGGCTAGAACTCTTTGCAATGTTAACTCGCTCTTACGGGCACACCGATTTCTAACTTGCTGTGCCTTTGGGCCACAATACTTTTCCTTCATTTTCCATATCTCATGTATCTGTTTGCACACTGAGTGTCTATTCTGCAGTTAATGCTAGTCACCTACTCTTAGCCATGTTTTCCAAATTGGCCCCCTTCCACATGGCTTACCTGCCTGTGTTCCTTTTCATGGTCCAGAGTAATTGTTTCAAACTTTGAATGATCATAATAGCCAAATCTGAACAACTTATTTCCATCTATTTTTTAGTATGTGCCTAATATGAATACTATGATATGAATGTGGGTGGCTGAACAGATGGACAACTGGACAGGATGACTATTTTTGCCTGGGGTAGTTGGAAAGTTTCAATTTGTGGGCTGGGGTAGTTGGGAAGTTTCCATTTGTGGCATGATCTTGAAGGTTGTGTAGGTATTTGTCAATAAGAGAAGAGAGAAGGTTCTTGATAGGTAGAAGAGTATGTGGAATTAATGAAATCAAATAGTCAGTAAGGAGTCAATGTTTTGTGTACAATGAAAAGCTGGGAGAGAGGTGGAATATGATGGATGATGGGATGTTATGACGAGATAAGGTGAGATTAAGTTACGAATGGTTTAAAAACTAGAATAAGGAGAAATGAAAGCATTATAATTTTTTGGACAAGCAGCTGATGTAATAAACATGCACAGAGTGTTCACAAACAATATAAAAGATTAAAACAATTACCTTTCCTTGGTGAACACCATATAGCATTGTCAAGTTTGCAAAATCCATAAAACTTCATATATCTGAAAAAGTAAGAATAGACATAAGCTCCTGGGTACTGTTTTGAGAAACAGTGTACAACAAAATTAATACATGCAGAGGCAGACAAATGGCTTCACAGATGGATTTGCAGTAAAATTGATTTTTATGAATTACAGTGCTTCTGGGAACTCCGGGTATTTTTGTTTAAATGACCTTTAATGTGGTCTTTGGGGCTGAAAATTATACTTCTAATCTCCTGATATTTTTTGATCCTGTAATTTCAGATATCTAAAGAGTAAGTGCTATTACATCACAATGACTGGCTGGAGATAAGTCCCAGGACTCTTGTGGGAAAATAAATATGGGCAGGAAAAGTGTTTTACTACAGTTTCATTAAGAGGTCTAACATACTGTCCACATTAAATCTGTGTTGTGTCTGGCATGTTTCCCTCTCTGTTTGCATTCACACATTCATTCAGTCAATGTTAAAATGCTGCCCTTTATTTGACAAATATTATTCTTTCAGTTTCAAATCAAACTCACATACTTTTAATTTAAAAAGTAGAGAAAAACTTTTTTTGGCCTGACTCTAATTTAGGGTCTATAAATCTTTGTGCACTTCTGTGGGCACTATTTTGCGTTTGGTAATAGGCAAAACAGACATATACAGAAAGTCTAGCTATGAGAACCCCAAAATGGGCATGTACCAGTGAGCAGAGATGTGATGCTTGTCTACGGGGCCCTAGTTACATAGCTCAGGATCAATGAAGTTGTTTGGTTTTACTTGCCATTAGGTATTTGTTACTTCCAAACTCTGTTATTGTAGAACCATTATGGATATTGTATATTTATGGGTCATTCAAATAATTTTCGTGAAATATTAAGCTTCCCCCACAACCATTGGAAAACTGAAAACAGGGCATACAGAAAGACAGGGCCAATCAATGCCTGCTGACCCTTAATTAGTGTTTTGACATCTCGAGTATCTATACAAATTCTACTGATGGCTCTTTTCCCAAGTTACATGGATAAGAAGCATTCTTTCCTCAGAAACAAGTTGTCATTTAAATATAGATTATGTGAATCTTAATCCAGCAGTGAATGACGCTACACCCAAGGTTTGCCACAGCAAGAACTCTATCATACTATGAATCACAGAGGAAAAGATGTGTAAAGGGTTTGCTTGCTTATTTCTGAAGGTTTCCTAGCCTCAGCTCCTCTCCATTTCCCTGGCATATCAGAACATCTACTTTCTGAGATGCAGACACTGACCAGTGCTCCTGGATGTGGGTAGACACAATGGAAGGCATCTTTGCAGGTGCCAAGAGGTCCTTATCTTCAAGCTTCATGTGGCCTGTCTTTAATTCCTCTTCCATATTTATTTTTTGAAAGCACACAATAAAAATGACCATATTGCATCATCCACTGGCAAAGTGATTGTTTTGTAATTAGTAAGCAAAGAATTTTCTCTTTTGTGGCAGTTTACCCTGATAATAATAAATTTGTCAAAGGTGGTATTTTTTATTGATTTTATGTTGGGGTTTTTTTTTTACTCTTTCATTTCTGGATGACATTATTTCATTTAAAATGCATTACTGGAACCAGTGAGATGACTCAGTGGGTAAAAGAACCTGTTGTGCAGCCTGATTACCTGAATTTGGTCCTACGTCATATAGGTAGAAGGAGAGAACCGACTCCACAAAGTTGTTTTACAACTTCCCCATATGTGATATGATAAACACACACACACAAACACACACACGCACGCATGCACGCACGTACATACACATGCACATGCACACACGCGCGCACACACGCACACACTCATTTGCGCACACACACTCACACTTCTTTGAATAATGATTGTTTGAACAATGAGTATATGTATATATAGTTTTATACATTGCAATTATGGTTGACTACATCTTCCCTTGGCATAATGATTTATTAAATGCCCTCTCATTTCATCTCTGCGGTCATTGGCAGTAACTGCCAGTCACTGACCCCAATTCATCTGTCAATTCTGTCTCCTCTCTATTCATATCGTCTGCTGTGCCTCCAGTTTTTCTCTCAGTGTAAATTTTCAGATCTGGGTATCTTCAATAACAGCCCAAGGTGAGATTCCCATCATTTCCTACTTGATACATTTCAATGCCTCTGCTCAATTTTCCTGACACTTGAGATTAGCCTGGAACATTTTCTAAAATATTCTGAGCCCTCCTCTTCTGGGCACTGCCCTTGCTCTTGCTGCCCAGTCCTTTTGTTTCAATACCAATAACCTCTGAGGTCCTGCTCCTGCATGCCTGCTGTTATTCCCTCTGCTGGCCTCACCCACCCTTTCTTCCCCCACCCCACCCCCAAAATGATGTGGATCTGCTGGAAGCCTAAGTGTTTTCTCTTGGTCCTTATCTCTGTTTAAGACTCTTCCTGTGTTCTCTCTGGCTCCCTTCCTCCTTGCCCATAGGATTCCACTTAACAAGATATTTTTCCATCAGATTTTCCATATCTCCCAACTCCATACCCAGGTCTAATAACTCCCATGGTTCATTCCCCTTTATCCTTATGCATGTCCCAGACCAGTACCTACACACCATACTGGCTTCTTACCTAGCTTTTTCACTAGAATGGCACCCAAAGTGCAGAACCCATCACTCACCTGTACTGCTTGTGTCTGGGAATGGAACATTAGGACCTTACGCTGACCACCTGGTAAAAAATGCCTCCGTAGAACTTAAAATACAGATGAATGTAACAGAATCAGCCCTTTGTTTTGTATTGTATCAGTGTAGCTTTGAAATTCTTCTGACACTGTGTTATTATTTTTCCTAAGAATTTTTTTCTACTCACCCCAGATAAAGAAAGCATGACAGGCAAAAGAAATGATCCTATCCAGGTATGACTTGGTGAAACAAGGTATTTATTGAGGTTAGTAAGAAGAGCTCAATTAGCTGTGCTGCCAAAAACCTACCCCACCATTGATGGCAACTCATGACAGAGATATTACTGGGATCCTTTGTGCAACTTTCAGGCAGATAACCAACTAATCCATCCCATTGTTGTTATTTACTGCTTATATAACCTGGGAAAGATGGGGAGTGTCATGAGTCTTGGAAGCTTTGTGACTCTCCTGAGCCTTGTAAGTTTCTTAAGAATTTCATGAACCTCCTGAGTGAAAGGTCGTATATTCAGTCTGGGGTAAATATCTACCCCAAACCTCAATTTCTTCCAAACATAGTTTAAATTTTAGCTTTTCCTTGAGGCTTTAGAGGTATTATAAGGCTACCATAAGGACACTCCGTGGTCATGACATGTTATCAGGTGACTCCCGAACTGCTCCCTGTGTGAACCAGTGTGCTTGGTTGCACAGCAGCTGCACCAATGCCAGGCGTGGGGTGGAGTGGAGTAGAGGCCTCGCTTCAGTTCTCAGCACTTGAGATTAGAGTCTCAGTGATGCTCCTGCTCATCCACCGGCCTGAAACATGCCTTATAGACATCTAATTTCCCTCCTGTGAATGAACGAAATCCATCTGTGGTTCATGTGCAGATCCTCAAGGCTTACTTATCATTAGTGGATGTTTATTCTGAGTGACATTTAAGTGGGGAATGCATTATCTTTATTTCTCTAAGTGCCAATTATATGAGAAAGATTTATATAAATGTAAATACATAGGGTTGTGGTCAGGCATGTTTAGTGAGTGATCTGATCCTCAAATAGTAGTAAGGAAATAGGTAAATTGGACATTAGTAATAGTCGGAATAGTCAAGATACTGTGATAAATACCCCCCAATCTTTTTAAAGTTTATTTTCTTTCTCACATTTCATGGCTGATTCTGGCATCTGGTAATGCTGCTTGCCATGTGGCACTGAAAAATAGCTTCTATGGGAGAAGAAAGGGGGTGTCATCATATCAGCAGGTGTGTGTAATACTTGGTGTGGTGACAGATCACACTCCCAGCTTGCACCACACATGTATTTCCAGTGATCCCAGTGCTCCCTTTGGTATCCTCCTTCTCTTTTTTCCAGTTGACGAAGAGTGTGAAGTGTCTGGAAGGAACATGCCAACACTCTCAACACTAAGGACACACAAGTCAGAAATACTACAAACACACCATTTTGTAGTTCAGTGATGAAAATATGCAGTTTCTGTTGATGCTGTTCTCCATATTTCTGAATGCTGTGGAATGGTGTTAGCCTGCATACTAATTTTCAGTCTTTAATAAGTAACATCTTCAACTGTGTGACTAAAGGCCTCACCTAAGACCTGCATTTGAGTCTCCCAGGTCTACTTCCCTGAAGACCAAGAAATGAAGGTAACCTGAACCAACCAGGAGAATGAAAAACTGAAAGGCATGCCTGCTGCCTGCTGCCTGCTGCTTATGTGCTGTAGAAGGGACTAAGAAACTCCAACCTTGTCAAGAACAGTGCAGCTGTGAGGTGCTGAGTGATATGTGAGATTCACCTTGCCTACTTAGCTGATGTGAAATATTGCATAGTGGAATAATATTGCACTATGGTGTTTAATTGACATTTTTTATACAGAGGGACTGTCTGTCCAAGAGACAGAGTTAAAAGTACTAGAAACACAGGTTGCTGTGGTTTAGATCTAAAATGACCCCACAGGCTCACACTCTGATGTGACCTACCTGTATTTGCAATCCTAAGTCCACAGCCCATAGGGCTATTTCCTTGCTTTATTCACCTGGTACCTCCCAGCTGCAGTTATCCATGAAGAGGCTGGACCCTTTCCTTTTGTGTTTGTTTTAGTCCCTTCTTCAGTCTCCAACCATTATATAAGCTACAACATAAACTTTATTATAATATCCAAACATATAGTTTCATACAAGAATATGATTATCAGTTTTATAGCACCAATATAAATGAGCAACTAGCAATTGACCCACTATTTTTTTTTCCTGTCTAGCCTGCTTTAAAATCCTAGGTATAAAGATTTGTGACCTGAGATGAGTCTGACTTTGAAATAATTTTATTTGAAATAATTCTTTTACTATAAACATTGTTTTAAAGTCTGTCTATATGCTAATGTGGAATAAAAACATTTATCTCTATAAATGGGTTGGATTTACAAATAATGTAATTGTGTTAGTTACTGTAGTTCCTATTCCCAAATAAGTTGTAACTATTTTACCATTGCTCATCACCATCTGGTTCCATATTACTTTAATTGCATTAATATAGTCTGATATGTAATTGGAGGGTAAGGGATAGTAGTATCTCTTTAGCTTACTTGTTCCTTTGGTTTCTGTTTGCTCAGTACAGTAATAAATAGAATGACTCAGAAGTTATCTCCAGTATTCTCTCCTCAACTACCAGTCTCTGTTGCATGTGTAGCGGATGTCCCCACCCACTGCGTTATTCATTCATCCAAGACATAAATTGTTTCATCACCATGGGTACAGAGTATGGGAAGCAGAATTGATTGCTTCTGGTGGTTACTGTGTGAAAGGTTGAAGGCCATTTATGTGTAGATCTTATTCTGAGAATAGAGACTGGTTAGCAGCTACAGGGAGAGGTCTGCAATTTAGCAGAAACCATGGCAGAAAAGTTAGCAAGAAGAAAATGCTCACATTTGCTACCCATGAAGCTAACTAATTGCATTTTTTACTTTTAACTTTTATGTTGTATGTAGCTACCACACACTTGAGATTTCTGTTTCTTTGATTTTATAGAACCACGAGTCTTGGTACTGCTTGCCACCCATCAGAATTCCATCCTGATTAAAGATTTTCTAATCCAGTAATGCTTGGTTGGAATCTGGAAACCTTTTAGTTTGTCAAAATACAGCTACACATACTGCCATGTGTCTGTAATCCTAGCATTGATGTCTGAAGGAGATGATAAATTCCAGGCCAGCACAGGGTACATAGTGAAACTGTTTCATAAAAACAACTAAATACATGCAAAGAAATCAGAATATTTGTAATTGTTCCTTTTATGTACATACATTAAGAGGACACTTGGTGGTGTTTGCTAGGGTATGGATTTTGAGAGAGGAGGACTGTGTAGGAATCTAGGCTGGGGCTCTACATGGTGTATCAGTCCTTATAGTACTGGGTATAGAAAATCTGGCAAGGGGCAGGAATTGGCACAGGGGAACCCTGAAAGAAATTTCTGTAGGGGTGTGAGTGGTATGAGTTGGCTGGGTATAGTTATTTCTGTAGGGGTGTGAGTGGCATGAACTGGCTAGTACGGTATAGTGATTTCTTGGGCCCCCTGAGTGACAGCTTATAAAGCATGCAGGCATAGGCAGGCATTGTTCTTGAGGAGTCTAACGGAAAAAGAAGTAGAGATATATGGCCTACTGGGCAATTCTGCTTCCAACTACTCTGACTTTGATAGACAGCTAAGAGGAAATAAAAACAAGAAAATTAATGACAAAGCTCCTATCAGTGTGCATGTGCATCACTGAATGTTGCTGATTTTCTTAGTTGCAAAACTGCACACATTTACATGTATGTGTATATGTATTATTTTCTCATCACTGTGACAAAAGACTTGATGAAAACAAATTAAAGGGGAAAGGTTTAATTAGGCGTTCAGGTTTATAGGGTTTAGAACTCTCAACCAATGGGGATAGTGCCATCCATATTCATCACTGGTTATTGTGCCTCAGTTTATCCTCTCTGAAAGTCCATCATAGACACACTTAGAGGTGTGACCAGATCACTGGAGTGATTCCAATTTAATTAAGTTGACAATGGAGGTTAGCTATTAGAAATTGATCCCTTGTTAGCCTGACATACAGCTATGTCACTGTAACCATAATATACTTCTGCCCCTGCAAAAGTCTCATATCCATCCTGTAATGCAGAATGTATGCACTGCATCTTCATTACTCTCCATTTTTTTTAACAGTCTTAGCTTTATGTAAAAGTCTAACTCCAGAGTTTCTACTGAGACTCAAGGCAGTGTCTTCACTAAGAATACCTAGAAGACACAAGGCAAACGATTACTATTCCAAAAGGAGGAGCAAGGGGATGACAAGGAAAGGCCAGACCAAAGTGGGTCCAAAACCGAACAGGGAAGACATGAACTCATTAGCTTCATATCTAGCATCTGGGGCACATGACATAGCAACATCATTTGAACTACAGCAGGCACAATACACACATATACATACATATACATACATATGCATACACATGTACACACTTCTTACACATATGTATGAACACATGGACACAAATATACAAGTTTACATATATATACACATTTACAAACACACACATACACAAGCACACACATACATATGCATACACACATACACACCTATTACACATATATGCATAAACACATGGACTACATATACAAGTTTACATTCATATACACATTACACACACACACACACACACACACAATTCTTGCTTTGCCAACACTTGAATTGCTCCATGTGTCCTTTGGAAGTCTCGGTTTCAAGGCAAGCAAATGAACAGGAGAACATAGTAGCGGCATGATCATTTGATCATTCTTAGAGCCCCTGCAGACTCACCCAGTTGCAGGGTTCCTAGGAGAGAGCTGTGAGTTCTACACTGTAGTATTCTCTCTACCAAGTGGGAGAGCAGATTTCAAATAGCAAATTTAGCATCCTTTGGTGGGTACCTTATCCATGCAGCCAGATAAACAGCACTTATGTAGACAGACCCAGACCAGACCGCTGAGATGATTAGATTTCTGCTGAGGAGTTCTGGCCTTTTGAAAGCAGTCACTCAGGGGGTTAACACTCTGTCTCAGCTGCTCTGTGGAACACTGCATTCATGGATTCCCAAGGATGGGGTTTTATATAGATTCACAAGGTGATATCTGTGATTAAACCCCTGAGTCACAGTAAATCGATAATGTCTGCAAATTCTATAGATGAGGTTTTTGCCAGTTGGAGCTGTGAAGTATAAGACTGATAGAGTAGTGGTCTTACCTACAGTGTGTGTTTGTGTGTGTATACATTTGTGTACGTGAAGGACAGCTCTGTAAGAAAGGTGGTGTATGTGCTCAGAGAGGGGCTGGGATTGCAACTCTGTGGTACCGTTTGTGCTCAGCTCATATCAGACCTTCAGGTTTATCCCCAGTACACACACCCCAAAACAGGAGAAATAATACATGCATTTATGTTGAGATATTGATTCTAATGAGTGTGGATGAAAATTTGAATATTTTAACAGCAGGACCAATTGCATTTCAAATTGCATCTTATAGATGCAATTTGAAAAATGTTTTTAGTTTTTCACACACATAAAAGCAAATTAGAAACAGCACAGTCTAGTCTATATATTGCTGTCTTAGTCCATTTGAATTTTTATAATAAAGCATCTAAGTGTGGGTGGCTTATAAACAACAGAAAATTATTCCTCACACCGTGGGCTGCGGAGTCTTATATCAAGGTACCTGCAGCTTAAGTATCTGTTGGGGGACCCCTCCTTGGTTCATAGTGACAGTTTCTTCTTGTGTTTTCACCTGGTGGAAAAAGCTTTCTTGAGCATCCTTTATTTATTAATCAATTAATTAATTGTGTTCATGAAACTTTGCCTTTCTTAGTTACTCACATCCTGATAATCCTGATAACTCATCTCCTACCACCGTCACACCAGGTCTTAGACATCAATTTTTTTTAGTTTGCTTATTTTTATGGAAAACATATACTCCTTGCTTGCCTTAGGAATTCATTCAGAACTGGGACTGGTTGTGCATACCTGGAAACTGAGGCAAAATTTCAAGTTCCAGGAGAGCCTGGGCTGCATAGTGAGGCTCTATCTCAAAAAATCAAACAAATGAAATTTCTATTTGGAGATACCTTGAATGAAGGGACCCAGGTGCTGAGTATAAGCTGAGTGCTCGCCTTAAATGAAACACCTACATGACTCCCTCCAGGCCTTAGATTACATACCAGAAGAGGATACAGAAAGAATATAAGCATTGGATGATGGATGATGGAGAGAAGGACAATGTTTTCTGGGCATGACATTGCTGTGGCACTCATCAACTCAGAGTAGCTATAGGTACCTGCAGAGGACCTTCACAAGACTGAACCTTTCAACATTCAGTCTCGGACAGAGAAAGGGCTGAACGGTCTTGCTCCTCTCTGGGGGCCTTTCGGCAGCCGCGGGATGGTGGAGAGAGATCTTATCTGCAGCAGTTTCTTATGAGCCAGTGGGTAGCTCCACATCCATGCACTTGCTGACTGCTCTGAGTTAAACCCAGTGTTTCTCAAAGCAAAGACAAAATAAAAGGACACGTAGGTGGGACAGCGACTTGTTTGGAAGAGGTGGAGGAGGTGTCAATGAGCATACAAAAGAAATGAGAGCATGGGTCATGCGACCAGAATGTCTTATTATACATGTTTTGAATTGTCAAATGATAAACTAATTAAAAAATATACACATTTTTAGACCTGTCCCCATAGAGTCAAATTCAGTGGGTGTAAAGGAGGATTTGAGTGGCATGGGAGGTGAGAACAGTGCTGAAGTTTCCTCCCCTTTGTCTCTAGCCCAATCAGGGAAATTTATGTTTCCTCTTGAACACTCCATCCTGGGTTCTACCTCCTTGGCATTGTTCTCTTCCTCTTATTTTTCATCTTATACCCCCACTAGTAAAAAATTCAGACAGCAAATGGTCTCAGGAGAAGTGTGTCACTGAGGTGGGTCTGAAGTTTCAAAAGCCTGCACCAGACCCAGTCTCTTTCTGCCTGCTGGCTCTGGATCAAGATGTGAGGCTCTCATCTACTGCCCCAGAGCAATGCCTGTCCAATCAAGAACTAACCCTCTGAAACTAAGCAAGTCCCCAGTTGAATATGAACACACACACACACACACACACACACACACACACACACACACACACGTACATATATGAGTTGTGTTGGTCTTAGTGTCTCTCCATAGTAACAGAAAGGCAATTAAGAAAGACGAATCAGCTATGAATAACAAGAGACCAGCACCACTGAAATAAAGTGTTTGTTTTACTGGGACAATTGATGCTGGTCTTCTGGAGCTGAGAAATTAGTAACGATTAAGAAGAGACCAGTATCAAAGAGGTAAAATCTTCTGGGAGGTATTTTCTCAAAGTTTGTATACATCTGTCTTTCAGAGACAGTCAAGATGGTATCCCATATTGGCAGCTGAACTTGGTAGTTTAAAACACCGGGAGTGGATGTTAAGGTTTCAAGAGCTCATGCCAGGCTCAGTGTCTCTCTTTCTGCCTGGTTCCTCCATATCAGTATGTAAAGCCCTCAGTTACTGCTCCATTGTTATGCCTATCTACTTCCTGCCATGATTATCATGCACTAGCCCTTTAAAATATAAGAAAGTCTCTAGTTGAATATATTCTTTTATAAGAGTTTACTTGTTCATGGTGTCTTTTCTTAGCAATAATCCAGTAACAGAGTTTTTTTAGGTGTTAACATGCATAACCAATACAAGGTGTCTACTTACAAAATGTAACTGTGGGTTAAACATCAGATAGACATTCTCATTCCAGGCTAGAAACAATTAAGAAAATACAGATTAAATGTTAGTTTAACACCCAACAAGGAAAAGCAGTATTAAGTCTTCTTAAAGATGGAGAACATTTCCCTTGCCCTCTCTCTGTCTTTCATCTTAGACATACTGATAGGTTTGGGCTTCCAAAGCATTAGGTAACCCTGCTACCACAGCTTTTTGGACTCATCTCATATTTTAGCTCTCTGATGTTAGAGGCTCGTATCTGTAGATCTCCTAGGTCGGTATTGTACACTGTAGTTTTGAGGGGGTGGGAAGTGCTCCATTTCCAAGATTCTACTAAGACATTACCCTATTGGGGAGTCTTCATGACAGCTCTTCCACTATGAGAAACTTATACTTGGACCTCCAGGCAGTCAGTGACATACTTTAAATTCTAGGTGGAGGCAGCCATGTCCTAACATCTTATATTCTGTGAATCTGAAGACTTAAAAATTGTAGATACCACCAAATTTTTTTGCTTTTAATCTCTAGTAGAGTGGACCAAGATCACACTGATTCTGAAGTTGAGGTGGTCAAGGGAACTGTAATCAGAATCAGAGTTCTGGGCAGTAAGCTCATGGAGGGTAGCCAAGGTCATCACATAAGACATTCTGTATACCTGGAGCTTGGGGCCTGTGGAGGGAGAGACTGTTGGGAAGGTCTCCAAAAGGTCTTTAGGGCCACTCTCCTGGCTTCCTTCTATCTCTATAGCAATCTCTTTAGTTACTAGACACTTGGCCACAGCCTCAATATACTTTCCTAAAGAAACTTTTCACTCTGAACATAACCAGGGCGTGAGTTTTTCTAAATCTTTTTGCTTTGTTCCTATTTAATTATGAATTCTGTCTTTAAATAATTTCTTTTGAATGATATCTAACTGTATGTAGTTAAGAGTAGCCATGAAGCAGCCTGAACAGCCAGATTGTTGCTAGGCTTAGGTAGTTCTTCTCTTAAACTTCCTAATGCATTGGTCTTAAGGCAACCTACTTTCTTTCCTTTCTTTTCCTTTCTTTGTCTTTTTAGTCCTTTTATTCATCCCCAACTTTTTTTGTCACAGGATCCCACTGTGTAGCATAGGTGACTTTAAAGGTGTTGTGGTCTCCTGAGTGTTGGGACTTCTTACTTTGCTCTTGAATTCTTCATTCTACAAAATCCTAAAAAATCCACCACATTTTTGCAACATAACAAAGATGGTTCTTGCTCTGATTTCCAATGCCAGTTTGCATGTGTGGGCTCAGCACAGTGGTCCTTACTGGCTGTATTCTTACCAGCCTGTAGGTTATTACCACTTAAGTAATCCCTAGGAAGGTTCCAACTCCTGACACTCCTGTTCTGAGCTCTCATAAGAACTATCTAGAATGTTCTATTTATTGCACCAGCCCCCCCCTTTATTTTTAAAGCCTTTCCCTCTAAACTGTCTCCATCTCTACCCACTTTCTGGGTTTGAAATCACATCTATGTGGGTGTGTTTGTTAGAGGAACAGTCCTACTTCTTGGTACCTTTTTTTTTTTTTTAAGTTTATTTTATATTATTGTAACAAAACCAGAGGCAAGGTAATTTAGAAACAATATAAGTTTATTTGATTCATGATGCTGGGAGCTGAGGAGTACAAGACTAAAGGGCTAAATTTAGGTAAGACCGTCTTACTATATCATATAGTGAAGATAGCTCATGGAAGGAGGCTATCAGAGCAGGGATGGGTGGGTCAGGTAAAGAGAGATAAAATCAAATACAACTCATTTTTTTTTTAAATGAGAAATAGAATTCTATGGCAAGAACATTAATCCATCAACAAAAACATAGCCTGGTTGCCTAATTAATTCTTAGCTATCCCTCCCTCAATACTACTACAGTCGACACAAGGGACATTTAAATAGCATCAGTGAGTCAGAGTGGGTAGTAATAATTACATATGTTATGTAAAGTAAAAGCATCCTTGCACTTATTGTATAATTCCATTTAAATGAAATGTCCAGTAAGTGCCAAGTGAAGAGAGACAGTTGTGATGTGCTTATCATTTTCCCTTATATTTTGCTTTTCTATGGCTTTGGGTTGAGACCTGGATAGTTTTACCTTGTAGACTACAGGAAGGTGTGGAGCTACTGCTTTGCTTAATGCCAGGTGCATTTGTTCAGCTCTAAATCCAGATTATGGAGATTTAAAAGATATTTTTTATAAAATCATCTTATGTTCAACAAAACCTGCAGAGCTGTTTAAGTGACATGGAAATAACTACCGGAGCTTTTAAAAGAAATACTTACCAAGCAGCAAATGGGAAATGGGAGATGGATTCTCCAAACAGGGTAGAGATGATAACCACCACACATGTACTGTGGAACAGTTACAACCTAGGAGATCACAGCATAGGAGATCACAGTGATGGGCTCTGCTGATGCTGGGTCAAGATGACAGTTATGGTGCTCTCTGTAACCATATTCCACAGAAGGCAGGCATGTTTGAATCACCCCCCCCCACACACACACCTTGAGTAACACTGTTATTCATTTGGGACACTCTCCTTGCTCCCTGCATATGTGGTAGGTATCTAGCTCCAGTTGCTCAACTGACAAGGGAGTTCCTCATCCTCAAGTTTCTTTCACTCTCCCCAACTCTCTGCATCCTCTACAATGCTTCTCTCAAAAATATTGGTTGACCTCCTACTTCTGATTTTTGCATCATTTTTAACATGTATTATAGTTTCTGGCTCTTGAGCTTATTTAATCAGGTCTTGGTTATATTTTAGTTTCTAATGCTCTGATCTCCTTGTGATCATTGATCCTGTCTCCCCAAACAGTAGGTATCAAGCAACTTTGGGTCACACAGGCATTTCTTCATGCCCCAGTAGGAATAGTGACATGATGGAACAGGTTTGCAAAGGGGGGACATGGTTTGCAACATCAGCTGGTTTCTGTGGTTTATTGGCCCCTTACCAATGTCAAGTTCTTAAATAAGGTAGGCTAACACCTACTAGTACAATTGCTGAGAATTTAATAAGTAATGCATGCAAGCAGGTGTGTGCAGGCTCCAGAATTTACCAACTGGAAAACTTGGCCCAATCTGATGTCTTCTAGTCCTCCTAAATGACCTGAATGTAGCCAGTGAGGGTAATTATAAACATTTGACTTTTTAGTATCTAATACAAATAGAAAACTTGCCAGTTTTGTCGTGGACTGAGGTTTGTGGGGCTGCAATCAGAATCAGCTGATCAGCCCTGGGTCTGTTCCTGAGTCAGGGTATATGGATGTGGGGAAGGCTAGCTATCCATGATGAAAGAAAGGCAGAGACATAATTTGATGTCAGGAGGGCAGATTCAGTCCATACTGAATGTGCCAGTTTATTCATATACCAAACTTAAGTAATCGACCAAAAGTGGGGACAACGGCAGAAGGCTTCTATTATCATGTATAAAGGGTAAATAGCAATTACTTCCCTTAATCCTAAAGGTACTCCATAACTTCAAGTATTCTCTGGCTTCCAGGTGAGTGTAAACCTGTCTAGGCCCAAGTCTATTCTTATTTAGATAGGAGCCATTCACCACTGAGGCCCAGGTATCCTGTAATCCTGTAGCCATTAAGCTAAAGTCTTAAAGACAATAGGAGTGATTTGAGCTCTCTGAACTCTGGCAAGGGTGGAATGAATTCCATATACACAGTTTAGAGTCACAGGGAACCTTGTGTAAGCTCTAGTATATTTTTAATTTCTGAAGCCATAGTAAAGGGAATACAATATAAAAACACATCTGTAACCTTGGATGTCTAAAATTAGCAGGGATACTCATGTCTCTAATTCTGTTATGCTTAATTAAATTTATGTGTTAGATATAGATTCTGTGTCACTCTCTAGCTGAAGCTACAGGTATGAGTATGAGGGCATACAACCATTCTGTCAAGGAATTTATGGTACAAAAGTCATCAGTGGAGGAAAGCCAGTGGGATACATAGTCACTGGAGGCAGAATTCTATGAAACACCCACTCCAGACTGAGTGACAGGAAAGCTTCCTTGGGACATAACCCCACCAGGCATGGTGGCACATGGTTATCTTAGCAAATAGAAGAGAGGGAAGCTAGTTGGCTTATGGTTTCGTAGCTGACAGATCCATCATGTTACAGGAGACATGGAGCAAAGATGCTCCTTCAGAGAAAATGAGACATGTAAATGGAACAAGGCAAGTGGTTTCCCCAAGGTCAACTTCCTACCTCTCACCAATTCCCAATAATGCTGTCACTTTATAAATCCAGGAGAGAATTAATTCATTCATTATGTCAGAGTTGTCAAGATCCATTGCCTTTTGGATCCTGGTCACAGACACACCCACAGGCATGCTTCTTTAATCTACCAGCCAGTTCTCCTTCAGTCTAGTGACAATCAAAATTACTCATCACAATCCCCAGGAAGATGCCCGGATTGTGTTGGTAATTCATATTCTGCAGAGAGATGCCTTTTTTATGTCAGTAATGCTCCACTTCCTTGACTTTAGTTGTCAGTAAACTACTTTATTGGTCAAATATCTTGGTGGTCATTTGTGGAGGTGCTAGGGACTAAACCCACGGCCTCACATAAGCTCAGTCACTGAGCTGTATTTCAGGCACACACATATTAACAAAACAGTTTTCTTTATTATGAGAAGTCTTTATTGAGGGTAAAGGTCAGTTCCCATAAAATGTTTGCTCCTGCTTAGACATGATCTCAAACGTGGTTATGTACATTTCAGCTGTGCTATTTCTAGATTCCAAAGCAATACATGTGTAGGACAACAAACAGAGACAGCAAGTCTGTACCAGGGTTGTATGGTGGCATGCCATGATCAGCCTTAATGCATGGAGAGGGGCTTGGTCTTAATGTGCCAGACTTTGTTGACTCCTCATGGGAGCCCTCATACATGAGAGGAGTGGATGGCAGTGGGGGAGTGGGGTAGACTTGGGGATAGGGAGGAGGGGAGTGGGAGGGAGAACTGGGGATGGAATGTAGAATAAAACTTAAAGAAATAAATATTTAATGTCATATATATGTATATATATGTACATATATATGTATATATTTACTTTATGCTTTTCTTTTTACCTTCAGTCTTGAATGGTGAAATAGATAGGTATTAATAGTTTTCAGATAGATATTTCTTGGGTGGATTAGCAGTCTGCATGCAGAGTGAAACAGGTAACCCAAGGTAAATGTTTCAAAATAAAGGCTGCAATACCATATATGCTCTTATCTTTCATTTAGTTACACTGTGGCTCAAATAAGGAGTTAATGGTTTTCTGCAAAAACACTTCCAAAGAACATCTTATAAATCATCTATGTTGATCCTTGAAGCAATTTCTCCCTATCATTATTTATCTATTCCACATATACTTAGTTGAGTTCATTTCTGTTGATATTAAACTTGTGCAGAGGTTTATTTTTATTTATTTTTTACTGTGGTAATTATATTTTATCCTTAGTCAATATCAATGCAGCGTTTCAGTTGTGTTAAAATTCTTTTGCAAATACATTAGGCTCCACTTCCCATTTAGAAATGGGCATGTGGGTGTCAGTTAGGTGGCTTGGTCTATTTGTGTGACCCCTATCAGTGGGACCAGGATCTATCCCTGGAGCATGAGCTGGCTGGCCCATTCCCTAAGGTGGAATGTCTTGCTCAGCCTTGATACAGTGGGGAGGAGTTTGATCCTGCCTCAGCTTGATAAGCCAGGCTTTGTTGACTTAGCAGGCTTTGCTGTTCTAAGGAGTGAATGGAGGGGGTAAAAAGGAGGTGTGGGGAAGGGGTAGGAGAAGAAGAGGAAGAAGTAACTGTGGTTGGTATGTAAAAGAAATTTTGAGAACTATTGTCTTATGGAGAGTGAAACAAAGTCATCTCCTTGGTACTCAAGTGATAGGCAGAGATTTAAATTTCCCTTTATTTCCAACCAAACATTTGGGTTCTTCCCTGCTGGGCTACCTGTGAGAACCAGTGTCATCCTCACACACCTCTGGAAAGAGATGGAGAATTAATTCTAAAAGAGAAAAAACATGTATGAAATATTGTAAAACTGTAAATCACACAGGCGGCATGAAGATACCATTCTTCAAAGCTAGCTCTCAATAAACAAGCTTCTGTGATTAAGCTGTTTGCTCTCAGAATCACTGTCATCTGGATCACTTTACAATTCTCTCTTATTTAGGGAAAGGATTATCCCACCTTTGCTTCCTCTCATTTTGCAATTAATCCTCCCTTGTCACCATTTTTGTACTTAAATGCTATTAATACTACACTCAAAGATCAATGGAAGAGAGAGAACTTGTCACCTTCAGGTTGCCTTTGGAAGGGACGTTAGGAATGAACACACAAACACCCAATCCAAACCTCTACCAATTCAGGTAAGGAACATGATCAGGAAGTGGCTTTGAGAATTCAGATCTTCTGTGTCACAGTCCAGCATGTTTGCTGTTAGCAATGTGGTATATGAGGGGAAATAGAAAGCGGTTGGTATTGCATCAACTTTATGACCATGCATTTCCTTGTAACATTTTTTTTTTTCATTGTCTTCCCTCTTGCTAGCAGACATGACCAAGTGCAAGCTGCCTGCAGGGCTTGCAACAGTGATTGCTTGCTCAGATGTTGCCAAGCAGACAGCCAAATTCATTCTGGAGCTTTTTTTTTTTTTTTAAATGTCAAAATGATTTTGGTTCTTATAAGTAGAAATGAGCAAGGGTCCGTAATACAATTAAAGGCATTGGTTCAGAGCCGAGTGCCTTTTTGCTACTGTTGTTAATCAGTTAAAATGGATAATTAACTCTCAAATTAATCCCTGGGAAATTAAAGGAACATCTGGTGAAGTGTTATTCTGGGGCTTTTTATAAAAGTAGTTGGCAGTGGGTTCTTGTTGGGTTAGGAAAAATTTTAAGCTCCACCTCCATTTTCTTTCCCCTTTTAAAGTTTGTCAAATAATATGAATTCCACATAGAAACAGTACAGTTTCCTCTGTCTGGGCTCACTGATGTGTGAAGAGTGCCATGGCTGACTTGGAATGGAAGCTTCAAGCCTATTATGTTTAAATGCTCTAGTAATAGCTTCCAAGATGTCTATCAAAGTGATGATGGGATGTAAAAAAGTTACACTTCCAAAATACCCAGAAGAAACGGGACTGAATCTTTACTTTGATATGATTGTGTCATATGGCAGTTACAGTGGACCTATTTCTGAAGACCTTAATTGGCTTTCGGGTTCTAGAACTGGCCAGCCTACTGAGCCAAAATGATTCAGACTGGTCCTCTCTACCACATGGACAGGGTCCATTTATAGCTAGATCAAAGACTGGAAGCAAGGCATACAGACCGTATTTGGTGTAGCTTATGCATGTGTTTTTTCCATGTGGGTGGAGCAGTTGATCACATGTGATTTGTTGAGACTTTGCTTCATGTTCCAAGAGTATATTATATACAGCTTATATACCAATCCAAGTTATAGGAGCTTTTTGGCCAAGCTTAAAATATATGCTATAGGCAAAGCAATACTTAATTTAATATAAGCATATATGTAAAGTAATAAAAATAGTAGTAAGATATACAGGATGATCTTTGATTGATTATTTAAAACTCACCTCTTCTGCCCCTGTGGAACATATGCCCATTTAAAATAAAATTTAATTTATGTGTATATTTCATCTGCATGTATATCTTTGTTTCACTTGTTTGCCTGGTGCCCCCAGAGGCCAGAGGGCATCAGATTCCTGGGAGTAGAACTACAGCCAGTTGTAAGCTACCTTGTTGTGCGTGCTGGGAAACAAACCTGGGTCTTCTGGCAGAGCATTAAATATTTTTAACTGCTGAGCCATCACTATCGCTCCAAACCCATATGCTCATTTTTTTTTGGGGTGTTTGAGCTTTCCCACAATGCAAGACTTGCTCAGAATAGCAAGTATATTCTAGTTTACCTGGGACTTTGATGAGAATGCAACCCCACCATCTCCACCCTATACCTTCTGTCTTCTGCAATGGGGCCCAGAAAGCCATTTTAATAAACTCTAAATTGCCCTGATTTAAAAAGGCACTGCTCTGTTATGTGGGTGGAGGGGATGGATTGTATCTATTCTTGTTCTTTGCCAATGATTGGCTTATAACACGCACTTAACCCAATTTTTGACATAACCCCAAGGGTTTTCTTTGCAAGAGTACTGTGAAAAGCTCTTTTGATATTTAAAGGATGTAAAAAGCAAAAAGCAAGACATAGTAAAGCAGGGACTCCAGGAACTACGATCCTTGCAGTAACATCTATCCTGGGAGTGGAATGCACTACCCCAGGAGACCTGGCTCCTGGAAAAGCACTCCTCTTTCAGGATACAGATTACAGACTCAGTGCTAGTAAATTTCTTTTGTGAATTGCAGCCCTCTGATAGGCAAGGTGGATGCAATTTAAATGTTTCCAACTTGCTTAAGTTGTAAATTAATTCATTTTTCCTTTTTCTTTAAATCTATGATGTTTGTAATTTAAATACATTGTAAATAAAGGCAAGCATTAAGAATCAGAGCTGAACTTAATAGCTGAGATTTCCGATGGGTTCCTTTATTGCTGCTGAGTTCGACATGACTACATGTGACAAGGAATGCCACATAGTCATGACAAGAGTTACATGTTCTCAAAAATGAGAGACCAGCATGATAGCTTAGACTATGAAGGCTCTTGATGTCAAGGATGATGACCTGAGCTCCATCTCTGGAACCCTCACGGGGTGGGGGGGAGGGAGAGAACCAACTCCTGAAAGTTGTTCTCTGGCTCTACAGTGTGCCATGGCATCCTCACTTACACAGGCATGTATGTACTTGAACACAGGTGTGCACACCATGTGCACACATGAAGCACACACACACACACAAGAACACACAAGTACACTCATACACTTTAAAGAGTGTTTTAATTGAATCTGAAGTCACTCTACCTCAATACACCCTATCTAAAAAGCATTTGAAAATAAACCTAAAAGCCTTTGACTGCCTATAGAACACTGAGAACTGTTTGCTTTATTTCTAATGTTGGAAGTCCCAAAGTGGTATGCTTGGTCATGCAAGGCCTTTCAAGTAAATCCTATGGGGTGTACAACATTTACCATGGAGACTGATCACACAAAAATGAGTTGCTCATTCTTAGACTTTATGGTTTTGAGAACCTTTTTGAAAAAAGGGTCCAGCTTTTGAAAAATTCTCAGCAAATAATCACCCTCTCCATGGTGCGGAAGTCATTAGCCTATCCTGTTAACATGTATGTGAAAGAATATCAATATAACTGTTTAGTTATTCAATTGATATTGATAGGAAAAGCAGATCTGCAGTTACTGACTCTTACATGAAATTCTCTGCCTTTCCCCCCAAAGTGGCTTTTATTTCTTGTTATTCTGCATGCCCATTGTTTCTGAAACAATGTCTTATAAATGGGTTAGAAATATTTCAAAGCAATATAAAGCATTTGTACATTTACACATATATTCCTTAAGTTACATTTTCTGATATTACAAATGACTTTTAGATTTTTAAATAATCTATTTATCTACATTTCCCACTCACATTTATTTTAGTATGCATTCCAAAATTCATTTCTGTCATTTTTGTTTGAACTTAATCATTTTTATGTATTTATCAAGTACATTAAATTACTTGCAGAGAAAAAGCTATGGAACTATGACTCTTAAACCCATATATGTTTATATATTTTATATAGTAATATTTGTGATCTATTTTCTTTAACATTTACCTCCTATTTCAATCTTTACTGGTGACAATGTTAACTGGCTTAGTAATTTGTTTCTATTTTAGAAGTTTCCTGATGATTGAGACATGATTTTTCACTAGTACAGGGTTATATTTTTTAATTATGACCTGTAAACTTAGAAAATTTAAAATATATATATATATCCTCTAGAATAAATATCAAAATTATTCTTGATTTGTCAAACTTATATTCATTCCTCATGACTCGAGTGTAATATTATTATCTTCTCAGGAAAAGTTCATCTGATTGTTGCAGGTAGAATTCGATGGTTTTTCTTCTGGGGTCTCTCTATAACTACTCTGGCTCCTAATTGAAATTTGAATTTTTATGTGCATATCTCCCCTACACCATAAAATTATAAACTTCTCCATTATGAATACCACATTCTCCAAGTGACGACTATGTCTTCTTACCTATCAGTGCTCTGAAATTACTTCCCATAGAGACAAACAGAGGAAGTGAAGAGAGGGAGAAATCAGATGGAGAAGGAAGAAAGGAGGTGCCTAGGATAATGGAGAAGAAAGGGAGAGAGGAAGGATGGACCGACATGAACAGAGCAATAGAATATATTGAATTTGGTCATATGCTAGGAGTCTGCAAGGCTTGTTTCTAAGTTAGGAAATGTCACTCAGACCTTAAAAAAATCAACTTTGGGGTGCTAAATAAAGAGTGCACAATTTGGAAAGAATAATTATAGCTAGCTAGCACTGATGTAGTGTTTCTCTCTACCTGGACCTTTCCCAAGCTCTCTATTGGGTATATGGGGGGCTGGGAGTAGGAGGGTGTAAACTCATTTGATCCTTTTAACAACTCTTGTAGGTGGATACTATTATTTGTCATTTCTTTTATAGATGCTGAGATTTTGGGGGTTAAAATGCTGAATATCTTTCCAGAGGTCAGTGGTTGGAGTAGCAGATATGTCCTGTTGACCTCAGGTGAAAAAACTTTTGGTTAAGGCTGTTAGGGATCTAACCCATGGGCAAACACACAAAAGGACACTTTACATTGGTTTTTGAAGTTTGAAAATGTTTTATAGAACAATATAATGTATACATTACAGACTCTAGACTAGAGTTACCTAACTGTCCAGTGCTACAGAGACCTGTTTCCTATAGAAATGTTTGAAAGCATCTGAAGTTCCTAAAAGGGAAAACAATCTGTGGAATAGATGGGATTTAAGCCATGCCTGCCCCACTTTCTGTAGTGTAAATTAATCTGAAAATACAGACTCTACTCAACTCCATGTTGTTTCTGTGCTAGGTCACAGTGAAGGCAACCCTACTTGGAACAGTAAATAGTTGCACACATGTTCCTTCTAAACAGCCACTATATGGCCAAACTGCCTACTCTAGGAAAATAAGGATGTGATTATATTCCTTTGATAGCTCACATAGGACCTTTATAAACTAGAGAATTGTCTTTGTTGGGGGAAAAGTAACTCTTTGATGAACACACCAAGCTGAAACGTGAGTCTAAGGGAAGATGTTCAATTCAGAATAGTGGAGGGAAGCTTCCTTTGCTGCCTGTGATCAAGAATATGAGGTCTTGTGTGTGTGTGTGTGTGTGTGTGTGTGTGTGTGTGTGTGTGTGTGTGTATGTGTGTGTGTGTGGTGTGAATGTGTATGTATGCGCGTGTGTGAGAGTATGTGTGATATGTGAGTATGTGTGTGGGGTGTGTGTATGTGTGATTGTGTTTGTATGTTTGAGTGTATTTGTGTGGTGTGTGTGTGTGTGTGTGTGTGTGTGTGTGTGTGTGTGGTGTTGAGTAGGTAGCATGCATGGGAGGGCAGTTCAGTAATGAGAGGAAAGAAAGGCAAACACCTAGAGGGACTGAACACTCTATTGTGGTGGAGTTTTCTTTATGCCCTCCAGTACTGAATGAATTCTGGACAGCTTTCTTTAGTACTTAAAGTGTGTAAAATTCCTTAAGGGCATCAGTAGCCACAGAGCTGAGAAATTAAATGAACCAGTATAAATCTCTGAGTGACTTAAGATTCTCTAGATGGAGTGTCAGAGTAATACTTACAGAGTAGGGCTCGTCCTTACCTGACATATGGACTGTGGTTCACAAGGCAAAGGGGTGTTACCATACATACCAAGCAGTTTAGGAGTACCAGAGACATTGTCTGCTCACTGTCTTGGGAAGAGGCATGCTACAGTTTCTGAAAGCCTCTTGTTCCTCTCCCTCTTTCTTCTTTGTTGTTTTGAGACAGGGTTTCAGTATATAGTTCAATTGGCTTCCCTCCCATGGTGTAAACCAGGTTGGCCTTGAGTTTTCCATGCTTCTGTCTGACACATGCTGGGATTACAGGCATGTACTACTTGCCCTGATCATCTACTACTTCTGTATCAACTTTTTCAGGCCTCAGTATTCATACAGAAAAGGTCCACTAATCAATGGCAGTCCAACTTCATTGGCTCTGAAATACAGGAGTGATTCATTTTTATCAGCAATGGTTGGAAACACAACTTTGCATGCTTCCACTCTTCCCTTCTTCTTACTGTTGAGATAGGCTTTGTTCAGGGACTCATGTTCTCTTGCATGTCCTCTTTGGAGATGCTCAGTCCCTTGCTGTTATGACAGAGGGGGGAAGTAAGTTAATCATTGTAATTCCAGGGCTAAGAATTTCAAGCCGTTTTGATGTCAAAATGTAAAGCCATGTTTTCCTATCTGAACTTAAGATTTTAATTAATTATTTTTGTGGGGTGCAGATTAAGTTTGCCAAGCCATAGGTAATGACTAGAACATAAGGAAGGGTTGTATTGTCTCCCTTAATCAAGCCATAAGGCAGATATATTTTTATTTTAGTTATAAATATCTTTTCAGCTATTTGAGCCAGGGTTTCATTCTATACCCCAGGCAATACTCAAACTTATGTCAGTCTTCTTGCCTTAACCTCCTAAGTGCTGAGATTCCAGTCATGAACCACCACACCTAGATTAAGGCAGCTTCTTTATAAGTAGACAGCAACAACTGCTTCTGAGAAGCATGGCTCTAGTAGACATTCTACCCAGGCTGATTGGATAAAGGAAGAGTGATGAAGGGAAGGATATGTTCACCTACCAATCAGACTTGAGGATCTTGAGTGAAGGTTTTGGTTGATGTTAAAGAGAGTGCAGCTGAAGCTAAGGAGGGCCATGATTGCAAAAGAAGCCATCAGGCAGGTTATCATAGAGCCTTGCTTAAGACCTCTTTTTGTTACCTGTTAGGGTTTATTGCCACTTAAGAGAGATGCTGAATACTTGAAGCTTCAAGCCTGTGATTGGATCAAGGCAGGGGCTCCTCTTCACTTCATTCATGTGACAACTTTTTACTGAAAACCTCTTATGTGCTACACTCTAGGCAGTTAGATGGTGGAGAGCAAACTGGAATGCTGAATAGGTGACCAGGCTGGAGAAACCCACAGAAACTGCTGAACTGAACAAGGGGGAGCTCATGGACCCCAGTCTGATAGCTGGAAAACCAGCATAGGACCAACCCAAACCCCCTGAATATGGGTGTTAGTTAGTTAGGGCAGTCTGTGGGGCCTCTGGTAGGGGATCAGTATTTGGTTTGGGAGCCCATCCCACATAGAGGGATACTCCCTCAGCCTAGACACATGGGGGAGGGCCTAGGCCCTGCTCCAAATAATATGGCAGACGTTGAAGACTCCCCATGGAAGGCCTTACTCTCCTTGGGGAGCAGTAAAGGGATAGGATGGGGGTTGTGGGTGGGGGAGGGGGAACAGAGGAGGACAGGAAGGTGCAGGAACTGGGATTGGCATGTAAAAGAAGTTTGTTTCAAATTAAAAACAAACAAACAAACAAAAAAACAAAAACCAAAACACCTAACTAACACATTTGTTCAAAATTTCACTCTTTTTACCTTAGCAGCAATGGAAAGAAGCCACAAGTGGTTAAATTCCTTGGGCATGATTCCACCAAATATTCTCCCAAATACAGGCACTCCATCTGTACAGCAGAAGATTATCCAAGGAAGTGCTGATTATAAGAAAACAGTGCCGGAATAGAATATAACTATGTTTTGCAAAAGAATGAACAGTTATAATATGGAAAACCTATATTTAATTCTTGCCTAAACCTTAAAGTTACAAGTTGGTACTGACTAGGAATGTAGAGAGTATGCTGTCCTATAACCTTCCAAATGACATTCCAGCCTAGAGTACCACACTGAAAAACCAAGCCTTATACTTCTGCATTTTGTATATGGTTGCCGTCATTATAGGAAATTATTTTTTTTCAAAGAAATACCATTTTCACTCCATAGTAGGAAGGAATCATAGCGCAAGGGACAGTGTGTCAATGTATCATCTTTAAGGCACAGCCCTAGTTGCCCATCAGTTAAAACCTGACCTCCCCCACATGCCACCATCTGTTCCAAATAGTACCACCAACTGGGAAACAGGGATTTAACACATGTGCCAGTGAAACATATTTCCTATTTGGGTCACAGCATCCTCATTTTTCATGGATTGATATTATCCAAAGAGATATGAAAAAGACAAGCTCACAATTTCAGACAAGAGTAGTTGGAAATGGGAAGCTGAATGAGTGAAGTGAACCTGTTACCTCAAGAAAAGTTACAGAATTTTCCCTTAACAGTTTTAAGAGAGAGAGAATCTTTTGAAACCATGACATTGTCATGCTGAGCCTGGCAATGTCCCCAAAATGAAAGATGTTCCTTATGACATCAGTGGCATTATTGATAGATGTGACTTTTAATACTGTATGTAATAAAACATGTCAGCATTTGCAGCATCCAAGTAACTTAGCCAATCAGTGTTTCCCAAATGTCCTATGAGTCCATGCTATTCTTGATGAAAAGGATCCCGCTCAACATGAAAATAGCCTGGTGGGCTTTAAGAGTGTGACGTTAAAAGTGTAGAAGCTTCAGACTCTACAGCTTAACACAACATTGTGAAATTGTGCCTTGTGTTTTGGTGTGGTGGCAAACAGGAGTATCTGAGATAGCCAGGAAGACTAGGAATGTATGTCTTCTTTGAAAACTCTTATCAGTGGGGTACAGCCAAATGAAAACATTTTCAGTATGATACAAGTCTTTACCCAAGAGAAGACTATACTTAAGATTTGATTTTGGGAATTAAATGACAATATTTTCTCATTGGAAAAAAGGAGGAGGAGGAGGAAGAGGAGGAGGAGGAGGAGGACGAGGAGGACGAAGAGGAGGAAGGGAAAAGGGGAGGAAGAAAAGGAAAAAGGAATAAGGAAGAGGCAAAGAGGTTCAATTACTGTTAAGCCACTTAGCAAAATGCAGGTTGGCATTAGCTTCAGGTTCCAGGAGGTAAGAAAGGCAGTATGCATTGTCTTCCACTTCAGATGCACCAGGGTAACCAAGTATTTAGAGAGCAAGTGCAAATTTAAAAGCACTTTCAGTGCTTTCATTCTTTAAGGCAAAACAAACAAAACAAAAAAAAAACAAAAAACCAACCAAACAAACAAAAAACTAAAACCCTATTGTAGATAAATCAAAAACTATACTTGAGATACAGAAATGTTATCACAGTGAAAACCATGCCCAACCATCCAGGAGTGTCTTATCAAAATGGGAAGTAGTCTAAATATCCAACCTCACCGCCTTGACCTTCTGATGTCCATATTCTACCCATAAGGCTATAGGCACAGCTGTCCAGGAACACTGTGTTTCTTGTGACTCACTGAGAGCATTACACAGCAGGCACCAGGCACTCTTGATCTCTGTGGCACTCAAGGAGATAAAAAAAAAACATCTGGGGACAGAAAGGAGCTGGTTATTGACTGAAAGCTGTGTTTGCCTGTTAAATTTAGACCTGCTTTATTGTGGAGATTAGTTTAGATCTTTCCTTAATGCTTCAAGAGAGTAAAGCCAAATTCGTGGTCATGGAGGTATTGAGCAGAGAGCTTTCTTTCACAGATGAACCAGTAAGAAGGAGGGGTTCCCCCCAAACTCCATTTCTGTCTTTCGCTATGAAGAAGTAGTGAATCAGAAAAGTCAGCTGAAATTTCCTCTGCTTTCAAGGCTACAGTTCAGTGGGTTGGAACAATCAATACTGCTGTCCAGATGATTCTGAAAAAAAAAAAAAAAAGATCCACTTTAACTTTGTATCGCCTTGAATTGGCAGGCCTAGCGAGAGATGATGATCATTAAAGTGGAAAAGCCACTTTGCCTGTCTAAGGTTTACTCACCAATCTCTAAAGAATTCTAGGAACTGGAAACTTCAAAATCAATGTGTGAAATAAGTAAGTCAGAAGTGTTGCCCAGAGAAAAAAGCCAGACATCACATCAACAGAAACCCATTCAAACGTTGGAAAAGCATGACACCTAAGACAGGGTATCAAATCACCATGAGCAGGCAGTCATGCATCACTGAATGGTAGAAGCAGTTCCTAAGCACCACATCTTATGGCACTTCACCACGTGAGAAATCAAATGGCACAGTCCTCTACATACCACTGCTATGTACAGAGAATGTCTGCTGCTGCTTGGTCCAGGGCACACAAAAGTGTGAGGTTAAGTGTACAAGATCATTGTGTACGTATCAGGAAATAAACAATACAATTAAAAGACAGGAAGGCATGGGATATTTGAGGCCTGAGATTATACATGACTTTGCAGTAAATATTTCCTTTTTTAGTAGAGGGTACATACTTAAATTTTTCTGAGAATATGGCATAATTACATCATTTCTTTTATACCTTTCCTTCCTCCAAAATCTCCCATGTTCCACTTTAATGATAAAGGTATAGTATATCAAACATATAGCCAGTAACTATTTATTACTGTTTTTAGATATTCTGCTGGCTACAATTTTGCTGTATGCTTTATGGAGTTAGAAGCTCACTAGTTTTGTTCACACCAATGTCTCCATGAGCAAGAATTGTGTTCAAGAATGCACTGTGTGGCCTGTGAATGGCTTTGTGAAATGATGGTTTTATAGCATCAGTAGGTGACAGAAGATCATTGTCATATGTCTAGTCAGTTATTACCCTTCATGTGTCATTATGTGGCTCAGGACAATATTAACATGCTAGTGTACACACCAGGAAGGAACCTTGCTCATGGGCATACTTATATTTTGCCCTTTCTAAATGCATCTTTCTTACCTTCAGGTTATAATATCCTGCCTCCATCCATCTTCTTAAAATGAAAATCAGCTGGATGTGTAGTGCTTATCTATAATTCAAGAGTTTAGGAGCCAGAGACCAGAAGACTGCACCTTTGTAGCAGTCTAAGCTACATAGCAAGACATCATTTAAAACTATCAAGGAAGGGTTCTTGTCTAGCAGGGGCAAAGGTCCGAGGTCACACATCTTATCTTCCACACCATGATAAAAATAACAATAATAGTGATTACAATAAAGAAAAATGAAAATCAGAGCCAGAGTATTAATTATTAGAATTAATAATAATTCTCAGGCCAGGCTGAGAACTGCTTAAATATATGGTGACAATGATGGTAAAGCCACCCTTATATTAAATATTATCTCATGCTTGTCTGTCAGCCACATTTTATAACCAATAGTTACTTAAGTAAAAATCCTCTCTCTTATAGTCTTGTGTTTAACTCTCTTTGTTCTGTTTAGACAAGGTCTCACTGTGAGAACAGGCTGGCATGAGCCCTTCTTCCTCAGCCTCTCAAGTGCCTGGATTAGGAACGTGTGCCACTGTGCTCAGCATCCATTCTCTCCGTTCCTCCAACTCCATATACTTTCTGCCATGCTAAACTGCCCCAGGTTGTGGTTTAGCAAGCACCAACTGAACCTTCTGAAACTGAGACAGCACACATACCTCTCCCTGATGCTGTTTCTGCCAGTTATTTGTCACAGGGATGAAAGGAAAGGTTTTATGACCCCTGTCTTTGTCTCACATTGATGGCATAGGTTGCAGACAAGTTAGAGAAACCCCTATCCTAAGAGCTCAAAAGTATTTCTCAGGCATTGCCGACCCTCTTAGAAGTAGATGAGAAAGCCTTTAACTTGTGGTAAAAAAAATTTTTTTAATGCAATGTTCCTAAAATCATTGTTTACACATGAAACAATGATAAATTACCTGCTGAAGGGTTGTTCTTAGCTAATAAAAAGACTTGGGTAAAGTCTCAGGACAACTGACATATGTGTGTTCTCCTTTGTTCTCTGTCCCTTCCCCAAGAAATTGAATCCCAAGACTTACACATTCCTAGGAACTGGTTTTCACCTTTATTGGTGTTTCTGGAATCTCAAATGTGACCCAGGGCTTTAAAAGGTGCTTGGATCACAAAACACAAATATCACAACTTTGTTTTTAACCAGTGGCTACAAATATGTACTACTTAGTCAGTTCTAGGGATAGCAGAGGTCCTTGACTTTGTAGTATGTGCTTTTTTCCCATGCCATGGTTTTCAGTGTGGAATTGAGCTGGGAGTGAGCAGGCACATTGCTGTCCTAGAGAAGGGAAGCAATGTTAGAGTAAGGGGAATGCTTATTGCACAGGCATCTGGGAATTGCTTTTTGCTATCCAGTAGCCATAAATGAACCAGGTTTATTCACAGGGATTTGACCAGGTGCATAGTCACAGATAATTTACACACACAGTGGATTACTCAAGGAGCAGGGAATCATAAATGGTTTTAGCAATATTTGCAAACATTTATGGACAGCAAGTTCATGATTGGCTGTAAGGAGAAACTAGGATTTAAAGAAATGAATCATAAAACCAATCCCTACATCCAAAGTGTTCATAATTGTGGGGGTGTGTGCTATGAGGATTCCTGCCTTTCCTGGTAACAGTCTAAATGGAATGCTAAACCCCTTGACATCTTTTCTGCCAAAATCTAAGGACATGCTCTATATTTCTTTTCAGCTAAATCAATGTCTGTTTTTTTTTTTAAATTTTTATTAATGGTAGTATTTTTTAAAAAATGGATAATCTGTATTTATTAAATTCTGTTAGATGGATAAGTTTGAAATTGATTTCTGATGCTAAAATTAGAGGAGAAGGAAAAGGACTCCTCAGAAATGAAGTATTTGTATTTATAAAATAAAGTCCACAAGAAAGATTCTCAAGTGTCAGGGGTTCTGCCCACTCTTCCCAGAGAAAGTTGCCTTGGTAAGATTGTTGGTTTTGTCTTCTAGGGTTAGAAGAAATGTAAGCAATAGGAAAAGAGACTGCCAATGACTTTCCCCAGTGTCTTGGTGTGCCCATACTGCATTAGAGAAAAAGAAGATTCTTCCTCTTGGAGTAGTATAAACCAAGCCCCCATTTAATTCTCAACTTCTCTCCTTGTGTCTTCTCTCTGTCCATGTTTTGTCTCTAGCACAGGGCTGTGCTCTGTGTTTATTGGAAATCACAGAAAATGTGGTATGAGAAAGAAATGGTGAATCTGTGGTCTTAATTCCTTTTTATGATAGTAAACAAATGAAAAATGACACTGAACTGCACTGACCCAGAACTCAATGCAGATATCCACCTATATATTTACATATTTATTTCAACATTTATTGTGGATACTTATTTTCTTTATGGTTGCTTTCAATCTATTTGCTGCTTTCAACACATGACTATTGCAGCACACACACACACACACACACTTGTATCAGGTATTGTAACAATATATACTTTGTGATGAAATCTCTGTTCTTATTTTAGGTTGCAAAAACTGACTAGGGAGGCAGTCCAAGGCTTAGTAAGTTTGGTTGTAATGTTTTCTCAAAGACAGACTGAACTTAATAGTCTGAGGGCACAGGAGGGAAACAGCCAGTAAATAGTTTTGAATGGCCTCAAACATATTATTGATTTGATTGTCCCACAGCCTGGCAAATGTTCAGTATCTAAAAGTAAGTGATATTTTCAGGAAAAGCTTTCCAATACCTAGAATTTTAAAATACTTTTTAAAATGTGATTTCTGAGTCCATCAATTGGGTTATGAAAGTTCCTGGCTGGCCACAATGTTTACTAGGAGTATAATAGGCAGTTAAGAATATTTCACTTCAAAACAGATGCTTGAATAACAGAATTAAGTTTACCATTTTACTCCCATTAAAATTTAAATTCTTTAATAATGACATAGGAAACATCCTTAAATATACAGGTAACATTTTGCATACTCATGGTAAAACAAATCAAAAAGCTGGGATTGGTAGTATACATCTGTCATCCCAGCACTGGAGATGAGGAGATGGCAGGATTGCATTTTCAAGGCCAACCTGTGCTACATTGAGAGACGCCAGTCTTCAAAGTAAGTAAATGAATGACCAAGCAAAAGGCCAAACACACCCCATGAAATAACCCAACACAAAACAAAAAGACAGATGCAAGAAAACAGATGAAAGCTACAAACAGTACCAAGGCTTATAAGATAAAAACCAGACACCTCCCATAATTATGCTCTCTACCTCAGAGAGAAAAAGGGACACAGAAATGCAGGCATTGAACATAAAGAGAACACTACATATGTCTCAGGAAAAGAAGACAGCATTTGCTATCAGAGAAAGGAATGAGAAAGACTTAGTAAGACATTAAAATTTGACGGGATCCTGGGAGTATAATTGGATTTCCACAGGCACAGATGGGAACAAGAGAGACCCTGCAGAGAGCACAGGTATATGATGAGGCCTGAGCCATTGGCAAGTGTGTGTGCAGCATGAGGTATATACAGGCTGAAGTCGAAAGTGGAAGAATAGCATGACAATTTTGGATTAGACTATGGAGAAATCTGAACAGCTGCTTACATAGCACAGTCCATGGGGTTTTGTGTTCTATACAAGGTTGTATTTGTGTGTGTGTGTGTGTGTGTGTGTGTGTGTGTGTGTGTGTGTGCAGGTATGTATTCATATGTTAATGTGTATAGAAATATAGATTCATGTGTTTTGTATATGCACGTGAATGCTAGAGTTCAATTTTGGTGGTCATTCCTCAGGAAAGCTGCCCACCACGGTTTTTGAGACAGGGTCAGGGTCATTCAGTTCACTGGGACCTGTCACTTGCCAGGCAGTCAGCCCAGGGAGACCCCTGTGTCTGTCTCTTCAGCACTGGAGTAGCAAGCCCTGCAACCCAGAACTCAGGTTTTCATATTTGCACAGCAAACAACACCTTCCTAGCAACTGCAATGAAAGTTGTTTACCCATTAATTTCCAATTGTTTGTCTCTCTGCGAGCCAGTATGTGCATAGCACACAGGAGTGAGTGCAAGTGCCCTTGGAGGACAGAAGAAGGTACTAGATCCCCAGAGCTGGAGTTACAGGTGGCTGTGTTGGGATGTGCACGCTGGGAGCAGACTTATGGTCTTCTGCAAGATTACAGTCCTTCTTACCACTCTGCCATCTCTTCAGATCCTCTGTGAGAGTCTTAAATAAGCAATAAAATATCAGGCTTATTTCTGATTCATTCCTGGATTTGTCAATTAAGTAGATTGCTGTGGGTACAAACTGGTTAAGGAATCCACATTTAAGAGACAACTTCAAACAAGCTATCCAAAAACAGAGCTGATGACATCAGAGCTGTTAGCATCAATTTGAAGATATGCAGCAGCTTGATGTGAGATTCTAAAATCAGGCAACACCCCAGTCTACATAGATGAGGTGAGCATAGGATGGGAGGCTGTCTTTTACAGGCAGGAAAGAGCTAAAGAAAGCAGAAACTGAACAAAAACAGACCCGTCATTTCAAAGTTAATTTTCCAAAGGTGAAAGCAGAGGGGTCTTCACAGCCAATTGGTCTGCTTGGAGGTTTGCCTATTCTCTCCATCTCCATGTCTTGGTGTCCAGGAATGTTACATGACCATATAGCCTGCTCTGTGTTGTGTTACTGCAGCATGTAGTTCCTCTTTGCCATTGTCTCTTGGAGTGGGTGCAAAAGCCTGTAGGAACTTCCTTTCCACTTTCACAGTAGAAAGGCAGGAGTGCCCTTTGGTCACCAGATGCACTTCTCAGAGAGAATTAAAATCCATCAGTTTACCTAGGAGACTTACTCACCTCCATCTTGAAAACAGAGAGGGGGCCTTACACAATGACTGTATTGTATGTCATCGTCACCATCCTTTCTTGATCTTCTGTTAACCATACCTTCCAATTCCAACCTCTCCAGCATTCATTGTTTATTGGAGTAGAAGCTACGTTACTTGAGATAGATCAAAGAAATGCTTTTGCTTTTGAAAAAAAACTAAAAATGACATATATTACAGACTTTCAGAAAAAATCGTAACAGCTAAAATTTTTAATCTTTAAATTTATTGTTACTGTTTTAGAAAAAATTGTTTAATGAATGAATGATCTAGGCTAGATTTACATAAGTTGATGAGATTGGCTTATACTCAGTTTTTATTAATAATGAAATAACAGCTTCTATACATGAAGTGACTGCAATGTGGGGGAATCAATTACAAACAGCCTTAATTGAATTATTAAAGCAAAAAAAAAAACCAGCTTGTGCTACAAATTTTAATCTCATTATTATTAACTCTCATTAGAAACTCACTCTGCTTTCCCTTCTCAGCACTGTTCAACTCAGCAGTACACATCACTTTTCTCTTGGAAAAGCTTTCTGGAAGAAAAAGAATTATACAGGCAGACTTAAATTTTGACATACCTGCCTCCACCTAATTGCCTAAGAAATCCAAGAAGCACTTTAGTGATCATTTCTCTCATTTCCACCGCTAGCACTTAAAATGACAGCACACATGATAAATTGAAAGTATGTGCACATATGAAAAGCACATCCCAGATGCTCAGGGAGGCTCCTCTCATTAAGTCTCCAAATGTCTGTGCTTAATGGTGGGTTACAATACGAAGTTGGAAAACTTCCCTTGAAATTTTGATCAATTCATTTCTCTCTCAGAACCATAGCAGTATAACATGTTTCAGCTTTCCTTCAGTGCCTTGCTGGCAGTTGGAATGTCTCAGAGAGTGAGTGGGATTAATAAAGTCAATGGTAATGATATTCTCCAAACCTTTCTGGTAAACATAACCGTGTGGTTTATTTATTTGAGCTACCTTTGTTGTTGAGAAAACTGGGGAGCTAGGAAGGCTGCCTACCAAAATGTGGGAACCTGTCTGGGCCCTCTATCAATACTTTGAAGTTCTTTAAAAATGGGTCAGCTGTCTTTGTGTGTTTCTGCAACCTGGTCTTGTCCCCTCTCTCTGCATCTGGATTCTAGTTCGACTCAGTGTTTGGTTATGGGTCTTTGCTTCTGTTTCCAACAGGTACTAGATGAGGGTTCCATGATGGTGGATAATTTAGTTAACGATCTCACTATCAGGGAAGGGCATTTATGATAGCCTTTCCATGGGACTGACTTCGACCCCCTGAATATAGTTCTCAGCTAGAAGGACTGAGCAGTCTGGGGGACCTCAGACAGTAGAAACAGGATCTATTCCTGGTGCACAAAAGGACTTGCAGACACATCCCCCATGAAGGGATACCCCCTTAACCTAGAGACAGGAGAGAAGTCCTAGTCCCTACTTCAAATGACTTGACAGATTTACATGACCCCACCTGGATAGCATAGCCCTATAAGTGGAATGGGGGTGGGGGGGATGGGAGGGGAGGGTGGCCAGGGTGCATGTCACAGGGGAAAGAGGGTAAGAGGGAGGGAGGGAGGGTTGTAGGGAGGAAGGGAGAGGAAACTGAGACCCACATGTAAAAATTTAAAATTATATTATTAATAAAAAAATAAATTAAAAAAATGGGTCTGCATACTATACTTTTCCTTCAATGCTCCCCAAGTATGTGGTCTGCAGCTGTTTAGCTTGATTGGTGTGTGAATGTCATCCCAAGCTCTGAGCTGCTGCTTAAGAAGGAACAGTAATTATGGATTCCCATGAAATGAGCCCATATTAGGGTTCAACAGAACCTTTTTCTTGAGACCTTATATATGGCTGTGAACTGGGATCACATGGACAAGAAGACAGTCCCAGCCACCAGTTTAATGTGACATGTTCAGGGAAGAAAGTCCTCTAATAAACGAGTCAAGAGACCCCAGCCTTCAGTGTAACTGAAAGAGACAGAAGTCCAGGAGGGAGATTCGTGAAGAACATGAGAGAACAGCATTTTTTGGCCATCAGGAATGGATATAGAGCCTTGTTTCTCCTAACTATGCATTTCCATAGTTAACATGGCTCTTGCTTAGGTTTACAAATATCGTTTCTGACATTTTTCTACTCAGTTTCCCGTCTTTGAGGAAACAACGCAAGCACCACATGTATGAAATCTAAGTTAGAACTGACCCATAGACTTTTTCCTTTGGCATTAGCTCTCCCAAATACAGTAGAGTAACTACATACAGCACTCCCGCTGTGTTGGTTATTATCAATAATCTGAAAATTATGTAATGCACATAGAATGGTGAGTCAAGGATATGTACAAAGATGATGTTTTATAGAAGAGATGTGAGAGTCTATGGATTTGAGTTTGTTTGACAAGGACTGGTTAGAATCCATTTCTTTAAAACTGCTATGACATTTTGTGTGTGTGTGTGTGTGTGTGTGTGAACACAACATGCACAGGTGTCTTAGGTCTTTTCATAGAATGCTGGAAGTATGTGGATTTTTTTTCTTTTCTTTTTGTATTAAACTAAATTGTCTTGGAGATGTTTAATACTTGTTAAAATTAATTTTGCAATGTCTTATTTGTCTTGTCTACTTTCCTCTGTTAATGGATTTGTCTGTGTTTAACATTTCTTTTCTCAGCTAATTGCTATTTCTAATGTTTCTAAGGCAGTTAATTAACCTTGTGTTAAAGACTGACATCAAATTATCATCCTGAGATAGAAGTTAGAGGACAGGATTTGTTGTTGTTGTTTTGTTTTTCTGACACAGTGTTTCTCTGTGTACTTGCTCTGTCCTAGCTATCCCGGAACTTGCTTTGTAGACTAGGCTGGCCTCAGACTCATATAGATCTGCCTGACTTCGCCTCCCGAATGGTGACATTAAAGTCATCACCGTTGTTGTCTTTTCTTAGCATTAGATTTGTTGCTCTTTTACTTATTTGGTAGTTTATACTCATGTAATCTGAAGTGAGTTTTATGCATAAATCATATCCAAACAAATATTCAAACAGCTAAAGACTTTTGCATATTTGTATTCTCAGTTTAGAGTACAAATTCTAGTTTTCACATTGTAGTTAAAATTTTCCCATTATAAAATTTACGGATCATTCCATATAAAGGGATACTTTATCAGCCTAGAAACACAGGGGAGGGCCTGCTACAAGTGGTATGAAAGACTTTGAAGATTCCCCATGGAAGGCCTCACCCTCCCTGGGGATCAGAAAGGGGATAGGTTAGGGGATTGGTGCAGTGCAGGGGAGGAAGGAAGGGAGTGGGAACTGGGATTGACATGTAAAACAAGCTTGATTCTAATTTAAATAAAAAATTATGGTTCAGATCTGAGCATTTAGGAGGTGGAAGCAGAAGGCTCTCAAATTGGGCTACATAGCAAGACCCCAGATCAAGAAAGAAATGATGGTTCAAGAATGCAATAACACAAGTCACTTTAAATTCTCATCATTCTAGCCTTTCTCTAAATACCCCTCAACACAGAGGTGACTTCTTGGGAAAGGTCCCTCTGCTCATTGCTTTGTACCAGGGTTCATCAATGCCACCCTCCTGGGTGAGCACAGAGGAGGCAGAGGAGGCTCTGTGGCTGTCTAATCGGCCAGTTAAGCCTTTAAGCAGATAATACAGGGGCTTACAGGCTGATATGAGGCAGGCGAAGCAGCTTATTCTTCATTTCTGAACATTGTGTCAGGTGAATCAAGGGCAAACAGTAACTAAATCAAAAGCTAGGATGTCTATTTTCTGTTTCTATACTTAGATATCTTTATTACAGAAGTAGAGTACTTGATTACTGTTAGGGATTTTGGAGGCCTGGTAATCAAAACATCTTCCATTTCTATTCAGATTGAGCACATCAATCAAACAGAAAGGGATAGACAAAAGAGAATAACCTTAATTCCACTTAGTTGTGCACTGTGTGTCACAGTTCTGAAGCTCACCTCTCTGACCACACTTGATAACTCTGAAGCCACCTCTCTGGAGCAGGCCTCGGCAGAGCCTTCCGGCCACGAGAGGAGTGAACCAAATTGTGCTTCACATTCTGTACACACTCCTTACTGGCTGATATGTTCATGAGCCTGGATCTCCCTGAAGTTAGTTCTTGGACATTTGGAAGTAGTAGGGCACATCTAATGATGTCTGCATATGCTGAGAAACCTGAGGCTGGAGAAGAGACATTCCTAAGTCTTAGAGTATAGAACAAGTCCAGTGTTTGTTGTCCTATCTGTCAGGCCTTGTGTGTGTTCTATCATTGAGCTTTATATTATCCCACCCCGGTCCCAACACCAAGCCCCCAGACAAACATTGTAAAGGATTTATTCTAAGCGTTGGTCTTACTGTTTTATGAAAGAACAGAGTGAGTCTTCATGAAATTATTTAACTTGCTCAAAGTACAGTCACTGTAAGAGTTGAGACTGAAATCTAGACCCATCTTACATGAATACTCATTCTTCCCACCAGGGTATTTTGAATGTTAAGGAATCTACTGACATTCATCCAAGCGAAATAGATTTTTTTTTAGTTGAAAATCACTCTGAAACTGTGTGGTGGAAATTAGATGACTCATTGATATAAACTATAGAGTATCTTTTTTTTAAAAAAAAATAAAAGAAGCTTTTTTGCTTTGAAATAATTTAGGCTTACAGAAAAGATGCAAAAATAACACAAAGATTTCCCATCGGGCCATTGCTTGGCTTCCCTTCCTATTAGCACCTTACATAAGCATGGCATAACTGTTGAGATGGGAAATTGATGCTGGTACTTTAGTTAACTAAACTGCAAGCTTTACTCAATTTCAACTTTTGTGGGTTTTTTTTTTTGGGGGGGGTGCTATTTTGTAGATTTTCAGAGCCCAGTGCCTGATGGGGATTCTGATTAAAGGGCAGTGATCAATGACTGCAGAATGGGTAAATGAATAAATGGGTTTTAAGTCACATACTACAGCTTGGGGATCCTTGTGGAGTTTTGTCACATAGGTGTGAAGCTCATGAAGAGACATTGAGGCTTTGATTGAATATTTACTATAGAACTAAATTCTACCTTAGACTCGGTGATGAAGAGAGTTTTTTTATTCTCTCATTTATTACATTCTGACTGAAGTATATTACATCCCATGACCCCCTTCCTTTCCTCCTAGTCCCTCCCCACACCTCCTCTCTCATCCAGTTCCACTCCTCTCCCATTTCCCTTCAAAAAATAAATAAACAAAAAGCAAGCTTCCCAGTGATATCAACCAAACAGCATAACAATAAAAATAGGCACAAACCCTCATACTAAGACTGGATGAAGCATCATCTTAGGATGGAAAGGGTCCCAAGACCATGTAAAAGAATCAGTGATAGTCCCTACTCCCACTGTCAGGAATCCCTCAAGAACACTCAGCTACACAAACATAATGTATATGCAAAGGATCTAAACTCAGATCCATACAGGGTCCCTGGTTGTTGGTTCACTCTGTGAGCCCTTATGATCCCTGACTAGTTGACTGTATGGGCCAGCCATGTTTTTCTGCTGTCCTCAACCCTTCTGACTCCTATAATTCCTCTTCACCCTGACTTGGTGATGATCAAATTTGTAGAATTATGAAAATACTTCAATGTAAAGAAGGTGAATGAACAAGATAAAAGAAAGATGTCAGTGCAATCTGCCAATGGGAAAGAAGACACTGGTGGATGGGTTCCCCCTTTCTCTGTCTTTGTCTCTCTCTCTCTCATGTGTGTATTTCTTCATGTTCTTCTCACATTAGCAAGTAAAGGGACCAGTAGTTTCCAGTCTGTCCTGAATTTCCAGGTAGACTGAACTCAAATGCTAGCCCAAAACTATAGAAACTCCCCCATTAAGGGAAATGCCACTCAGATCGTTCCCAGGCTTCCACTTACGTTTGGACTGAGTTAAGTGGATATGATATGACTCTTCCAACAGTGCTTTCTGACCAAAACTTTCATTCTCACTCTTTAAGCCAAAGAGTATGTAAGTAACCTGCAATATTGAAGCACAAAATTCTTGTCACTAGTTTAACACACCCCAGATAGACTTTCCCTGATTGCTAGCCCTTTTCACTTCTTGCTGACCAAACTTTAAAAAATATTAATGCAACAAGTTATAAAAAGGTATGAATATAAAATTATCCTTCATTAGGCAAACTAGTGTTTAAAACTTATGAAACTTTCTAAATGTTTTCTTTGTTTTATCATTTAGATGGAGGATGTCATAGCACGCATGCAAGATGAAAAAAATGGAATTCCCATCCGTACTGTCAAAAGCTTCCTTTCCAAGATACCTAGTGTCTTCTCTGGTAAGTGTGCATCTAGCACATCTCTGTTTTCTTTATTGCATATCATGTCACTGTTTTGTAAACCTCTGATGTGTTGCTAAATAGCAACTAATAAGACACTATGGCACCTTCATCATGGTGTTTAGATCATGAAAATGGGTTAAAACATGCTGGAAATGACTGTAAGACATAACATAAAACAAGAGGACTAACCTGACACAGAGTCACTTGGAAAGATAGAATGAACACAAATTTAATAAGAGAAAAGAACAATGTGAAAATAGTCATGTGTGAAATGATGCCATGGAGACTAGATGTAGAAGTTGAGACAGTAAAAGGCAATCAAGAAGAAGTTGGGGGAAGGAGTCTTGGAGCACAGGGATTCTCAGAACTTGAAAAGTCAGGAAGGATCATATCACCAGTGATCACAGTCACATCTGCCATGCTGAGAACTGGGCAATGACACAGAGGGCAGGTGGAGAACCAAGCATTAATCGTGGTGGCTAATTTGTGTCTCTAAAAGCCAATCACAGAACTGAAATTCTGACAAATCAGGGTGATAGAGAGCTTTTAAAAGTTTTTATAGAATACTGTGATGAGGGGTTTGGGGAGATGGCTCTGTCTGTACAGGCCCGATCACATAAACCACATTTGACTCTGCATAACACAGGTCAAATGCTGGACATGCAGAGTGTGCCTGAAACACCAGCCTTAGGGGTGAGGGTGAAGTAGAGACATAAAAATCCCTCAACATTATTGGTCCACCAGTCTGGCCTAATGATACACTTCAAGTTCAGGAATAGACTCTGTTAAAGATGGAGAACAGTAAGAGACACATGAAGTTAACTTGGGAACTCTACAAGTTTACCCTCATTCATTCTGAAGCTATATGCACAGGTGTGCATGCACACGCGCGTGCGCGCGCACACACACACACACACACACACACACACACAAATCAAGTGCACATGCGCATGCAAGAGAAATGAATGTTATAATGCATAGGCCAAGATTTTAACATCCAGGGATTGAAGAACAAAGAAATGTAAGAGGATTTTGTAACTGGCAGTGCAGGATAAAAGAGGATACAGACCATTTTTGTTCTCATTTTTGTGACTGGAAAGTAGAGAGTCCTCATCAGAAATAGGAGACTATGAGAATCATTAGCAACGGTGTAAAACCCAAAAGAATAGGCAATAATCAGTGAAAAATGTGTTCTCTGACTACATAAAGCTGCATAAAGCTGTGAAAGACCCTGCTGTGCAGCCCGAGTGATGATGGCCATGACTAGTGAAGAATCATTTGAGACCTGATCCACCAAAGCCCAAGAGGTAGCCATGATGGGCAGAGGAGGTTTCAGGAGACAGAGATTCAGGCATGCATGGAGGGTGCATGGCAGGATCCTACAACAAGTCCTTTCCATAGCAGGGTCAAGGGAAGGCCATGATAAAGAAGTTTCAACCTTGGACAGGAGCAAGACCGGACACTGGAGGGGCAGACAATCAGGCTGGGCTATTGGGCCATGATGGCTCTGTTAATCTCAGAGAGAAAAGAGAGAAAAGCCTCAATCTTGTGAGGATTCCCAGAGAGTGACATGTCTCTAGTAACCCAGGGCATCCCTCCCTTTTCATGTCTACTTCAATCCAGTGTCTTGTCCTTCCTGTCTACACCTGGAACTTGATGCCATCTTCATTATCCCCCATCAGCCAACTTCAGAGCATTCTATTTATTGAAATGCATTGTCTCAATAGTCAGTTCAGAGAACTCTTGATGAAAATTATCCTAAACTCTTTTCTCTCCCTTATTCACTCCCCCTTCTTTATTCTTTACCCCACCTGTTCTTTCTCCCTTACTCCCCCAGTCTCATATAAAAACAAACCTGTAATGAGTGCCTGTGGAAAGTTGAACTTTTCTAGAAAATTCTGCTTTCATAATTTTGTAAAATAATTTTGCTCAATTCATGACTATATCCGTGCCTTTCAAACTTTGTTATGGTAATATCTTTAAATTTTACTAATAGAAAATGGAGAAACTAGCAAGAGTATAATGTTCACTTGGAACATGGAAAAGTCCATCATAGGAATTTTGTGTTGGAACATTGCTTGTTTCTGAGCAAGTTCCTTAGATTTAGGAAGTCCTCCACAACAAGCAACTAGAAGTTTTTTTTCCCCATTGACAACATCACTGTGTTAATGGTTAAGTAGGATTGGATGTAGAGTTTGGGAATAAACCCTGATTTAAAGTTTACCAATATAAAATAATAGCAATAATAGCAATATAAAATAATAAACAAGGAAGAGATGAAATTTGATATTGAGGTGTTTGTGTTCAAATTGAGACTGTGTTCCTTAGAAATTTCAAGGAGTTTCCTGTTTCAGAGTTTAATTAGTTACTTTGCAATAGAATTGATATGTCTAGAATTTGTTGGCCTCTTTCTAGCAATATTTTCAAACTATAGTAACCTCAAGCTCTATCTATTTTATTAAATTTTCAGTGTTTCCTGAGTCAGGACTTACAGGTTGAAAATTGCTGCTTTACAGGTTTTTAAGGGCTAATATTTTAATTGTATTAGAAAAGTACATTACATGACATATTAAGGTGATATCACAGACCAAAGTGTGTTCTTTTAGAAGTTTGAAAAGTCATTTGCCCAGTGAAGCCAATTACTTTGTATGCTGATTGAAAAAAGAAGACAATAAAAAATAAAAATTAAAAAGTCAGTTGTGAGGAAAGAATTATCCAAATGCCAGCACTATCCAATTTGATTTGACAAAAATCCTGGTTTACATATATGTCCTCAGTTGTGAAAGTACAACTATTATGAGATTTGTCATGGTACCAAAGCCCGAGGTGGGCATGATTATTTGTTTACTATTTTCCTACTTTTGAAAGGATGTTTTCAAAATGTTTACTTCGTGGTTTCTATGCTGCTTAGACCAATACAGAGAAATAAATTTACTCTGTAATAAACAACTGAGAAAATAGCATCTGTGAAGATAGATGTGACTCCTCTCCATGCTTCTTCTTAAACAATAGAACTATAATTTTATTTTATTCTTTCTTATCTGAAAGTTCATTGGTAAATTTAATGTTCTGTTCAATAGTTTTCACATGACTTATCACTTATCTGTTATTTTTCATTGACTTATTTATTTTTTCTTTGATTTATTTAGGAAAGGGTCTCACTCTTTATTCCAGGCTGGACTGGAACTCATAGTGACTCTCCTGCCTCAGTCCCCTGAATTATAGGCATGAGTAGCTACAACAAATTACGCGCGCACGTGTGTGTGTGTGTGTGTGTGTGTGTGTGTGTGTGTGTGTGTGTGTGTATTATTTGCATATACTTACAGTAATGACACTTTAATGTAAGACCTGGAGCATATTAGGTCCAGTGTTCTACCATGGAGGTTTACCGCCAACTTCCCTTTTCTTCTAATAGTTGTTTTTCTATGATGTATATGTCTATGTATTTGTGCACATGTGTCCTTTTCAATTGCTTGTCCATGTTATGTTTTGAGGCAAGATTTCTCCTTGAACCTGCAGCTCCATATTCCAGAAGGGTTGAATTGCTGATGAATGCCTAGGATCTGCCCGTCTCCATCTCTCTTGCATTAGGATTACAAGCCTGCCATTATGCCTGAATGCTTTTTTATCCCTGATTTCTAGGGACCCAAACTCAGATTCTCATGCTTGTGCAGCAAGTATTTTACCAAATAAACATCTCCCAGTATGTCTTCCTCTTATTGTCTTTGTTTGGTATGTGGGAGCACTGGAATGGGAGTATAGCAGATTGTTTTGTTATATTTAGAAGACACCTGAGATGAATTCTGAGACAGTATCTGAGAAGGGTCTGCTGGCCTCCAGTAGTGATGTTAGCCTCAAATCCTTTCCAGTTCGAACTGGTCTATCTGGACTTTGGTCATAAACCCTCCATCACAATATATGATGAAAGATGAAACTCAAATATTACTGTGTGAGTTTTATTAAAATGTTCACTCAAATTTGTACCATTGTATCTGCAATTGGAAAAGATAACTGTAAAGTTAAAATCATGTCTATAGCTTTACATGAGTTTAAGTCCCATTTTGCATTGAAACCATTTCCCTAGAATTCATATCTTGTAACTTATGGTGTTTATTCATCTGAAATCTTTGGTGAGGCAGTCCATGGCACTACTATCATCTGACAATGGTTTATATTAGAATCTGAACATAAGCACACTAGAGAGCCACATCCCAAATAAAGAAGAAAGGTTATGAATACTAGAAGAGATCATCGATTTTACATTTTAAAGATGTTCATGTGTTATAATAGTACTTTATAGCCATGCTATTTTATCTTGGCTACATGCATTTTGAAACAAGACTCAAAATTGACAATGTAGGCACTTTCTTGCATAACAATTGTTAAAATAATATATTTTATGCTTTCTTTAGAGAATGCTTTATATTATAAAAGACTGAGTATAATTTGAGTGTAGATTCTTGGTTTATATAAGCATGAATGCTTTGGAAGCTAAAAAGTTTATACTACATGATAGTCCTTAAATCCCAATGAGAGGAATATTTACTTTGCTAGTATTCTAATGTGTCCATAGACAATGAATAAGCCTCCGAGGTCTGTTCTGCTTTCATTTACTTGAGACACAGTGTCATTCATTGCGTGCTCAGGTTGGCTTCATATTCACAATCTTCCCCCCTCAGCTTCCTGAGTGCTGGGATTGCAGGAGTGCCACACCATGCCTGGCTGGCATTTTCTTGCTTTTTTTTTTTTTTTTAATGATAGAGATTTATCTCTTGTTGACTTCGGCATACATATTAATCAGTAGTTTAGATAAGTGCTACACAGTTAGGGACTTTAAATACACTAATTTATTTCTTACAATATTAAAAATAATTATTGTTTGTTTCATAGTGAAACTTCTTGGAAGGTCAAGAAGTTCAACCATTTAGTCCACTTTTGTCCACTCTGCTAATACTTAATCTACAGTGGAGCCAATTTTGAAAGCCATTGTTGTTCTGACCTTTAGCCTTGAGTTTTTCTTTGTATAAAGCATCTGTTGTTTCAGTGCCACAAAGACATGTCTCTGAGTACTGCAACTATTTCCAGACACTTCCCAGTCTCCAGCCCTCCAGTGGCAATCTTTTGGAGTGCTTATAAAATGACAGTGATCTTTTGTTTCTCCTATGGGTCACTATGACCTTGACTACCCTCCCCCCTTTAGTTTCTTCATCTCTAAAGTTTGGGGAGTCGGCCTAAATATTTTGTAAAGTTCCCTTCCCTTATAAATGAACAATTCAGAGAGTTAGTGAAAGAGAAAGAAAATCTAACTTACAACTGGGGTACCCAGAGACTAGACTCTTCCTGGACTGGCTGTCCTTGTATAGACTATCACAGAATACATGGAACTATGACACAGTGATGGGATTCTCACTTGACTTCCCTTCTCAAGGTAATAACACTTGTGCTCATGGTTTTAGTTATGGATTTTATATTAATGCATTTGTGTAGTTAAATTTTTCCTTTGAACACAATTCAATTTAACTTATGATGAACTATTTCTACTTAAATATCTCAAAGAAGCTAGTAATTATCCATCTAGTAATTATAAAGTTATCCATAGTAGCAATTGGTAATGTGTCTTCTCAGCAATCATGTAAAGTATGGTAAGACTCCATAAGCTCACTTCAGAATAAAGCTGGAATCCATCATAAGAGGTGTTCATTAAGTATTTGCTAGCTGGCTGAGAAATCATTGTAATTTTTAGTGGGAATGTTTACTTTCATGTTGATTTAGACCTTGGCTACATTTTCTGGTTTGTGTGGCTTTGTCAACATATTCAAATTATTTAGCTTTAAAGAAGGACTTCTTATAAAAGAACAGTTTAATCTTTTCAATAATATCTGAGGGAAACAAAATTCTCTTGTTATTTTTCATAGTATGTGTCACATAAGCTGAAACATGCCACTAATTTCTTGGTTTTATTCAAGTGGGCATTAGAAGCTGACTAAGCCTCAAGATTGTAGAATCATCTTCTCTTGTACTGATAAATTATACATGACTTGGGTGTTTATGGCATTAGAAGTGCTATTTCTGGCTTAAAGAAAGAAAAGAAGACCCGGTATCTTACATGAGGGGATCAAATTCTAGTGAGACTACACGCCAGGAAAGAAAAAAGGAAAAAAGAAAGAAAGAAAGAAAGAAAGAAAGAAAGAAAGAAAGAAAGAAAGAGAAAAAGGAAGGAAGGAAGAGAAAAAAAGGGAAAAGTAATGACATACTTTCTAAGTCCCATTGTAGAAGCTTGTAGAGTCATTCCAGGGCTTCTGGGCCAATGGTATTGGTTGGTAACAGGACAGACGCCTGAAAGTACATGCATAACTCTTCAATGACCTTTGTGAAAGGATAGAATGTTTGGGGAGTGAGCACAGGGAAGTGAGTTAAGGGAGAAGGCAGAAAGCAGGAATTGGAATTCTGAGAACTGAGAATCTGGTTCTGAAGAGTAAGAAAAATTATTGTCTTAATGTCATAGATTTTTATTTGTTCCTTGAGAATTTTATACAACCATACAATGTATTTCCATTGTTTGTCCTCTATTCCTTTGCTCCATCTCTTCCTGATTTCCTCCCACATCTCCCCAAACATCTCCCAACTTTATAATTTTTATTCATGCTAACCCATACACTCATGGGTCTGAGCCATCCACTGGTCAACTTCACAGGGACCAGAACCCTTTCAGCATGGTGTTGTGGATTAAGTATATCTTGTGCCTTCTAAGCAATTGCTCCACTACTGAGATATCTCCTTAGCACTGTTCGAACCAGGGAAGTAGCATTATTGATGTTTTAAAATGGGTTTCTCTTGAAAAGAGGGCTAGAGAATATCAGTCAGTATAGTAAGAAGATGGGTGTTGTGATTATAATTGAAGCAGAGATTATAAAATCTTGATTCAAGGCAAGGCAGTGGAATTAGAAAAAGTCAAATAAAACACTTCAGGAATTTACATAGAGCTTCATGATAGCTCAACAGCAGGAATGGGTTGGGAGAAAAGACTGGTGAATTGAGAGAGGGGACACTGTCAACAGTCAACATCCATATTTAGGCAATTAGAATTAATATATCAGGATGTCACTATATTCAGACACATTTTCTTTATAAAAGTGAGGGAGGAAGATAATGTTTGATATTGGTCTCTCCTGCAATAATCAGAGGAAATATTTAGCAAAATATTAGCTACATAGGTTTGCAAGTCAGGGCAATTAGGAGCATGCATATTACAACCCAGAAGTAGAGAAGGATCTGTCTTGGAGCTTTACTTGGTGAGAAAATCAGAGGATGTACCTCTGTGGAACAGGAGCTCTTGTGAGGAGCAAATGTGTTTCCTCTGGGACTGCTTCCATATTCTGGTGGAGAGTATTGTTCAGTTGAGTTCACTTGAAGCACAGAACAATAAAGACCTCTTAAAGACATGATGTGGAATCACACCATGCCTTGTGATACAGCACTCAATGTCAAGACTGCAACCATTTGAGTATCAAAGAGAACCTGTCTTCATACAAAGTAAAAACTCACTTTCTTCAAACTGGGTCAGGATCTGTGCACTGTAAGAGTGTAAAAGAGACATTATCGATGTACTCATGAAGTAGAAACTTAAAGACTTGACCAAATCTCTGTTAACATCTGTAGAACCATCCCATTTCCTTTAGATTAACCTAGCTTCAGAAGAAACACGATTGCTGAGCTACTGTTGTGTTAATGTCTCTTGTCCTTGACATTCAAAGATGCTGTTCCTCTACAGAACCAGACAACAAGCTTCACTGTTGGAAGACTTCCATTGCCTTCCATAAGTTGACTTGGGAGTTATTCTGTTTCCACTGTGAACCACAGCAGCAAATAAACCAGAGTTCTCAATTCACTGCAGATTCTGTAAGTTTCCACTAAATTTGCATGTATCAATGCTTAAGGAACAACCCTTGAGATCATACACATTTGCGAGACTGCCTGTTGACAATGACCAAATAAAAGGTCCCTGTAAAGCAAGCCACTGAAGAGGCTTACAGGTCAAAATTACTGAAAAAAATTCAGGGGAGCCCCAAAGACAGTTGCCTGCTCTAGATTAAGAAGCACTGTCAATGGGGGAAAAAATGAGGCGCAGTGAGTAGAAATTTTCAGCTGGCCTCTCTGACTTTCACATATTCTACTTTTAATTAGCTTCTAGAGGTTCTCTGTCACAGGCCTGGTTAGGGAGTGGCTTTTCTAAACACTTTTCCATTGCTACTTTCATTCTTTATCTGAAATGGTCACATTTAACATTTATTTAACATACTGCCTTGCGATGCCTTGCCACCAACGAGAAAGAGAAAATTACTGGACAATCGTCTACAGGTCTTCCCTAATAGTTTCATGCCTTTTTTTTTTTTTTTTGTGGAGAGAGGGAATAAGACACTGAACCTAAGGGCTCACACATGCGAGGCAAAGGCTCTACCACCGAGCTAGAGACTCAGCTATTTTCAAAACTGAATGTATTGTTTTGCACATACTGAGAATATGCTGTACCACTGTCTGTAGCTCTTAGGGTACAGAAAAGCATCTTCAATTTTCTATGTCCATTCCAACAATTTCCTCCCCAGAACTCTACATCTCCAATCAGCAAGTTTAACTAAGGAAGCCAAGTAACTGAAACCTTGACTTACTACAACCAAAAAAAGCAAAGTCTGTTTTTGTATTTATTATTTGACATGGAGTAATTAATCATATTTATTCTAGCCCTTCTTCTATGTACCCAGTTTTTCAGTTGACTCCGTGTTTTTAGCCACGCATGGGAAACAAGGCAGTACATGAGCCTTTAAAAAGTTGATTTTAAAGGTGATACTTTAAACCTGTTCTATTTCTTTTCCCTTATATTCTAAGGCTTGCATAAATATCAGCGTCAGAGAGATAATTGATGTAAGTTTAAACCTGTCATGTGGGTAGTTGTGCAGGTTCATATCAAAGGAAGCAAATTCAAATGGACTTGGCTAGCATGAGTTTTATGAAGGATCGAGCTTTCCTTACTTGACACTGTGATTTGATTTGTATTCAATTTGAAAATGATAGCGAGAATAGAGCATGGTGGCATACACATGTGATCTTAATACTTGAATATTGTTAGAGACTATAAGGTCAAGTCCTGTTGGGAACCATAGTGAGTCTTTTAAAATAGATTGGGAGTGCTAAGACTTCAAAAGTAGAGTGTTTTCATATCATTTCAAATGTACAAGGAACCAGATTTGACTCCTCACACCAAAACATAAGACAAAGTAGAGGAAAAATAATGTGTAATTTTTTTTCTGTTAAACCTGGGACACTATTTACCTAATACTAATATGTTTTTAGGAGTCCAAGATGTTCCTTTCTGAAACTGATGTCATCCTGGGACATATTTTTTTCCCTTCTGTCCATAATAGGAATAGCTATTGTTGGTTCTACAGAAACAGGTTGCTATAAAAAAAGACTTTCAAAAAGATTTTGTCAGAAATTTCTGCTGTTGCTGTTTTCCCCTTATAATGTCCCAAAGCAAGTTCAAAGCTACAAACAGAAATGTTAGAATAAATAAATATGAAAAGAGCAATATGCTAAGATTATTGCTAATTCTTAACATGCAATTAAAAAAATTGACTCAGCAGTTAAGGGTACTGGATGCTCTTTCCAAGGAACTTGGTTTGATTGCCAGCACCACATCATAGCTTATTAACTATGTGTAACCCCAGCTCCAGGGGCTCCAATGCCCCCGTCTGGACCTCTCTGGAACTGTTGTAGAACCTCCCACTGTAGATTTCTAGTTCTTTCCTGCCTAGATGGAAACCTGAGGTGCCCCACTTGATGGGCAAACACCTGGGTCTGATTCCTTAAAGGGGAGTTGGGCACCATCAAGACCATAGCCGTTTTTCCCTTTGTACAAAGCAAAATTGATGCATGTTTTCTAAAATCGTCAATATATTCCCGGGCAAAAGTCTACACATCATAATGGCTAAGACGCTTGGCACGGCTAATGAGCATTCTAAAAATCAGAGCACACTGTAACTATAAATTATGTTCTGGAAGTCTGGGGCATTTGAGCTGGTATTAAATGTTCAGTGTTTGTTAAATCTTGGAGCTGGCTTTACTAATGAGTCAAATTTTAATAAAAGGTAAAGTCTTAATGAGAAGGCAGAGATTAGAGTGTTGGCACAGGTGTGTAGAAGATTACCTACAAAAATCATCCTAGCCAGGAGTTGGAGATAACTAAGCAGGTCAGGTCTCACTGCTCTTGCTGAAGAACCCAATTCAGTTCCCACACTTATATTAGGCAACTAACAGCTGCCTAGAATTCAAGCTTCTGGCAGATCTGATGCCTCTGGTGTTCATGGTACCTGGGTCACATCCACAGAACCACCACACTAGATACACACAATAAATGCCAGCATGTCAGGTTCTTACCCTGCAATCACACTCTGGAAATGATGTTTTCAAATATAGTATTCATATATCTTCAGCCTTAAAACTCAAAAAATCAGTGTAGCTACACAGAATGTAAGGAATTTATTGATAGACATTGCAATTTCAAAGAACAGGTCCCACACTGACTTATAAGGTCTGTGGAAGGGACTGAGGGATCATCAAGTGTCTATCCCCTGAAGTCATTCCAATGCACCTCTTGAATTCACAAGAACACATAAAGGCCTAAAAATGATGCAGGAAAGGATGGGGTAGAAAGAGATAATCAACTTATTCATATTTAAAACCACATGTTTATGGTCTGGCCAAACTATGAGTTATCAGTATTTCAACTGGGTTTACTTATTGGTTAGAGACAGAAAAATCACAGGTTCAAGAGCAGCTTAAGTTACACAGAGATTCTATCTCAAAGTAAAAAGTGAAAAGAAAACTATTGATATAACTTAGTGGAAGAGCATTTCCCCTGTGTTCCATTGCCAGTATTGTAAAGGAATTTAAACAACAAACAAACAAAAACCAAACCAACCAGCTGAATAAACAAACAAAACCCAGATCACTCCAATCAAAATGCAGAATTCTGGAGCCCAGTCCGAGTGAACACATCTACAAAACACTCCCTTACTGAAGGCTCGGGGAACATTGGGGAAGACAGGGAGGAAAGATTGTAAGTGTCAGAGGATCAGAGTGTTTGCTAGATCATGTCTCCTAAGAAGGTCAGAAGGGGTAACTCAGACTCAGAAAGACAATCGCTGTATGTACTCACTCATAAGTGAATACTAGGTGTAAAACAAAGGATAACCAAACTACAATCCACAAACCCAGAGAAGCTAGGTAAAAAGGGGAACACACATGAAAGGCCCCAGAAAGGGTAAATAGTTGAGAGCTCCTGGGTAAACTGGGAGTAGGAGTAGATAGAATCAAGGGGATGGAAGATGGGAACATGAGGGATCAAGAAGGCCCAGTTGAGGGAGGGACAGAGTGGGGGAAAGCAATGAAAGAGATAGCTTGATAGAGGGAGCCATTATGGGGTTAGGGAAAAACATGGTGCTAGAGAAATTCTCAGGAATCCACAAGGATGACCCCTGCTAACACTCCTAGCAATAGTGGAGAAGGGTCTGAACTGGCCTTCCCCTTTAATCAGATTAGTGACTACTCTAATTGTCATCATAGAACCTTCATCCAGTAACTGATAAAATAAGATGCAGTGACTGACAGCCAAGTACTGGGCTGAGCTCCTGGAATTCAGTTGAAGAGAGGGAGGAGGGGTCATAGGAGCAAGTGGGGGCTCAGGATCATGATGGGGAAAACCACAGAAACAGCTGACCTGAGCTAGTGGGAGCTCACAGAGTCTGGACTGACAGCTAGGGAACCTGCATGGGACCAAACTAGGCCCTCAGAATGTCTGTGACAGTTATGTGGTTTAATTAGTTTTGGGGGGCAGTGAAAGTGATGGCAGTGGCACCAGGACCTTTCCAAACTGGCTTTTTGGAGCCCATTTCCTCTGGTGGGATGCCTTGCTAAGCCTTGATTTGGGGGGGGGTGTTGGTGCTGCCTCAACTTGGTTGACTTTGTGGACTCCTCACCAAGGAAGGCCTGACCCCTCTGAGGAGTACATGAGGGGTAGAAAGAGGGGAGAAGGGAAGGGAGGAGGAGCTGGGGTTGGTATGTAAAATGGAAATTTTTTAAAATAAAGAGGAAAATGTCAGAAGCTCTAGCCAAAATTTCTCACCAACATGTCTGACCCAGTGTGGGCTGAACAAGGATTTCACCAATAGACATGCCAAATGGATGGGCTAAAAGCCCAAATCCCACACAGGGAAGTATAGGCAACTGAGGAAAGCTTGGTGAAGTGGTTTTCCCTGGAGAAGAACACACCAATTGATCAATTGTTTAGTGCCAAATGTTAAACCCAAGAAAACACACATATAAGTGATAGGTATGTACACACATAACTATGTACGCATACAGACTGAGTAGGTTATATTTAGGAATATATATGTAAATATATATGTAAGAACAATTAATTAAAGAACAGGCTGTGATTTTAAAGGAGGGTGGGGAGAGGTGTGTGGGAGGGTTTGGTGGGAGGAAAAGGATGGCAGAAATATAATCACATTATAATCTCAAAAACAGTTAAAAAAAGAAAAGGAGTATTTTTGGTATATTTTAATCAAATAGCAAGACAGAAGTTAAAGAGCTTGAAAAGGATGTCCATGAAAAAGTCATCATTTAGATATAATCAGTGATATTAGTAATTTAGATATCTTAATTAAATAAAAGATAGAACTGGTTACTAATATGTCTTAAAATAGAAATAGAAAAGGCCATTTAAAATCACTAATAAGGAAATATGAACAAGGGGAATAGAGTGCTTGAGTTTTATGCTTTTTTAATTTATTGTTATTTATTTTTTATTTTAATGTCACTAGACAATTCAATATTTGTAACTAGTGTGAGTGTAAAACATTAAAATGAGCAATGAATAGAACCCTATTTCAGCTGTCATTTCCATTCTCATAATGACTTTATTACCACACTGATGTTAGGCTAGATGTAACATTCCTAGTCTGGTTAGATAATCTGTTACCAGGCCAACAAATTACCTACAGTGGCATCTGAAACAATATTTTCTTAGTAGTTGGAAGGCACTTGCTAAATTTCTGTTTTAAAAACAAGATATGTTCAGTTTTGTTTTTAAAAAAATCAGTTAACATGATTTATTTTTTTCCAGTCTTTCCTGACTCCTTGTAATGATATCAGAGTCACCTGTTCAATGGCAGCCTGTGTGCATGTTTTGTAGTTGAGTCCGCATGCTGTGCCCAATTCAATATTATTGCCACTCTGGGGTAGTTGCCTATTATGTCCAACATAGCACAATGTTCTATCTCAGATTTCCTTAAAGCTGGGCAGTTGTTGCTGACAATGACAGTTTCATTTTTTCCCTGTCTGATCTTCCCAGTACCTGCTTGTACCTCATCAAGTATTCCCCTCTTTTCAAAATAAAATTGAATCACCTTCAACAACTTTTTTTTCTTCTCTGTGCTCATCACTTACTGCTTTGGGTTCGGGACAGTCTCTAGCCCAGAGTGCTGCCAAGATGGCTGGGCAATAAGAAAGGCTATTTGTTCAATCCTTAACTGCTGTTTTCATTTAATTATACCTATACCCATGATCTGGAGATGCCTCCTAGCCTTTAACACTCTTTCATGAGTGTTACCTTTTATTCCTCCTGACAGATGTCCATCAGAACTCGACCCTCCTCATGGATGAGATCCTCTCTAATTGCTCGTATATCTCATGATTAGTTTTATGTCATTACATATTGATACTGTCTTTCCCCTGAAATACACACTCCTACTTTGTTAACTAATTTCTTTATTATGATATCAATGCATAGTGGATTGAGTCATCAGGAACATTACTGTGAGAATAAAGCAGAGCAAGTCAGAGGCAATCTTGAAAATTTGTTTTGGGAGATTTCCCCAATGTTGACATATTCCATTTTCATTTTGAAGTAATCTGCTCTGGAAATTGCTTAGTGGGAATGCTGCCTTTTCTTTAAAGCAGCAGACAGGGAAACTCACTTCTGTTTGCTCCTGAGAGACTTCTTCAAATCCTGCAAATGACAGGTTGCTACTGCAATGCCTCTGACGATGTCTTGGGGGAGGGTCCTCCACTTCATCTATTTGCTACATTAACCTTATTTTCTCCTGAGAAGACATCCAAATATTTATTTAGTATACACTGACTCTTCATTGGTGTAAAAACAATTAAGGGTTGATGGCAGTGTGGTTAATCTGGACATGTTTCTATGAAATAGTTAAGTAGAACGCACAGCATCTCACGGGTGTGTGTTCCCTGCTGCATCGCACTGTCTTTTACACATATGGAAGCATTTGGCTTTCTCTTCATGTATCTCTGAACACATATAGAAGGGCTCCAATGATTCCTCTCCTAATCATCTTGGAATAGTCACCACCACTGTGCTCTCTTCTCCCAGACTAACTTGCTCTAACTATTCACCTCTCTCATTTTTTTTTTTTCTGTGCCTATGCTATTCTCTGAATTGGTTTTATCTGGAATTTGTCCCTATGGATAGGTGACATGATCTTTGTCACCTGAAGAGCAGCTAGTGTTCATCTCTTTAGTCCTCAGTGCCTGGTATGCAGACAGTGTCAATGACACGAAGAACAGTGACACAATTAGATCCATCATCAGCAAGTGTCATTTCCTGTTGGTTGGCAATATAAACAGTGCTCTGCTTGAAGAGGCTGCGGGACACCCAGTGCTTCCCCTGGCTTTCCTATCAGCAGGGAACACTTAAATGATGTTGGCTGTGCTTTGCTCTGTTTTGCCACCTCATGTGAGTTTCATGGTCAATAATCTGGAAACTGAACACAGATTTCAAGTCTCTTCAGAATCCTCAGTCGCTCCCAATTTAAATTTTGTTGTTTGAATTGCACTTAATTTTCAGAACATTTAAATTTCTTATATTCAAATGTAATATTCTGCTAATCCTGGAGGAAGCAGCAAGGCAGGGAAGAGACCCATGTCTGTTTCTCATGCTTCGGATGAGAACACCATGGCTTACTAGACAGCTTTGGCCCCAGTGATCCTGTGATTGTGAATGTGGTTTGGCCACAAGGGCTGCCAGAGTCACTTTTAGCATCTTAGATACTTATGCCAAGCTAACATTCTGCAAGTGTCAGTCTTTAAATATTTATATATGTTTATCCTTGTAACAATGGAGAACAGTTAAATAATTTTCCCACATGTAAATAATATAGTTGCCATTTTAATCTACGTTAATGGAAAATGAAATGAATACAGACTATTTTATACCAGATTACGATATGGAATTATATATATATATGTATATATATAAAACTATGTATATATATATGTATATATATAATTTATATATGCAAATGCTACATAAACCTAGAAGCACATATATCTCTCATAAAATAGATACTTTGGTGAAAAATAATAGACTATATATGTTTTATATAGTGTATAACATTTGTGTTTAAAATTTTATAATATGAGGTTATTATACATACATATATGTGTAAATATTTATATACATATATTCATACACTGATACAGAGAACAGCAGCATATTTCACTATTCAGAAATGATATATGAAATAAAAATCTTCTTACTTTGTGTTTCTTTGCATGATTGCTCTATATAGTCATCTATCTATCCATCATTCATATGTCAACCAATCTTCTATCTGCAAAATAGTATTAAATAGAAGCAGGATATTAAAAGACTTTATATGTATATTACACATTATATGTAATGAAACATTAATTATGCATATATACCTTATTTACATGTAAACATATTATAATCTCTTCTATCAGTAGTAACTATACATGATGCATACATATTACATATATATCTATATATCATATTTACTTCAATGGTCATCCTTATTTTAATACAATGTTATTATTAATTTTTTGAGGATTTAATATATACATACCATGACGCAGTGGGCTGAGCTGAAACCAAGTGTCATGTTCAAAGAAATAAGTGCAGTTCCAAAAAGTAACAAGAATGGCTGGAGAGCTAGATTGCTCTGTCCTTGTGTAAGAGGGGCTCCATCACTGCTCCAAGTGTTCTGCCCTTTATTCTTCCCCTCCTTTGTCCCTCAACAGCAAACAGAAACAGAGGGCTACGTTGGGTGCAGTGCTGACTTGTTGAGAACCCACCATGGCCTGTCTGCCATTTTCTTCCATGAATCATATTCTTGAGAGGTCACATTTATATCCCAGGGAACCGCTGTGTCCTCGCAGTCATTCACTGTTCCTCCAGCTAGCTCTCTGATCCCAAATCCATCTGCTGGCTGACCAGCTCTTTTCCAGGCAGCAGTTATACTTTGTGGAGATAGAAGGTAACTTGCCTTTGTCTCATCTTATGAAAAAATAATTCCTTTTAACGTAGTGTTTTGAAATATTTGACAGAAGTCATGTACTCTATTTATTCCCTGTACACATAACTCCATCAGACAGGATAGCAGTGCATTCAAGATTTACTCAGAGAAGGAAAAACAGAAAAGGGAAGTTATGTGTGGAGATGGCTAGTTTTGTCACTAGCTGTTTGTTCAGAGTTAACTCATGGAGTGACCAGGCTACTTACTTGTAAGTTAGGGAAATTATTGACACAAAGTGAGATTTACTGCATTAACAAAATGACATGTTTAGCACTGGCCTGCTGTTCCATTTGAGGGGTTGAGGAAGATTCCAAGTTCAAGGCTTGTCTGTGCTAAAGAATGAGTTCAAGATAAGCGTGGGTAACTTGCTGAGATTCTATCCCAAAAGAAAAAATAAAACAAAACAAAAATAAGCCCAGGAGATAGCTTTTGCCTAGCATGTTTGAGGCCCAAGATTAAACAGCTAATGTTATGGGGAAAAACAAACAAAACCACAAACAAACAAACAAACAAAAGCAAACAAAAACAAAATACTTTAAAGTGTCCACCTTTATTTTTTGCACAGCAATATTTTCCTTATTATTTCTCATATAAAAGAACATTATCGGCCAAAAATATTAAGATTCAGACCAAAATCTCTTGACCAGTAGGTACAGCAGAGGTTAAGGACAACTGTTCTTCCTTCAAACACTCATTGTATCTGGAGTCTGTGTCTGAATGTATGGATACTAAGTCCAGGGATCCATTTCTTGTACTTTTTCTTTTAAAATCCAAGGTTATTGGTATAGTGGTAAATTTTCACTTTTTTAATTCCAGTGAAAATATAAAACTCCATAATGATTACAGCCATGACTCTGTTGTATGAGTACTAGTCTATCTGACTTTAGATCATCTCAAATGAAGCTCCTCAGAGTATGGCTTCAAGCAAAATGTCTGGGCTCTCCTTCTGAAATTCCATATGCAACAGCAAAGGTTCCTGTCTGAAGTCATGTTGGAGGGAGGTGAGATAGTATGTATGTCAGTCCAGGAGGAGCTATACCCACTGTAAGAGTTCAGAGTGCAGAGATGCTATTGGGAAGATGGAGATGGTCAAGAAAGTTAAGCTGGATGAAAAAGGCATGAAGACACAAAGGAATAGGAAGACACTCCTGGAAACAGTTCTGGGGCAGAAATTGCAATCTGAATGAAACAGATAATCTATGTTGCATACATGTGCCACAGACAGAACCTATGCTTCATGGCTTTTCTATGAGGTCCTTCATACAGTCTGCCTTGTGGTTGGTTAGTCCTGAATGTCAATGTTGCCCATTTAGAAGGAATTTGCAGTTGAGTTTGGTGATGCACTGGAGTAGAAGACACACTTAAAGGAGTTGTGCAGATCATGCTAAATGTGTGGAAAACTCAATGTGGTACAAGTGACAGACAGATTCACTGGCTCCAACCTTATTTCATTCCACACCTGGAAATCTCAAGGTAACAAGCCACATTAGTGGCTCTCTATAGGATAATGTTTGTGATCTATACATAGTCGTGTGTGTGTGTGTGTGTGTGTGTGTGTGTGTGTGTGTGTGTGTGTGTTACTAAAGCTCAAGCATGGAGCCTTACTCATGTTAGGTAACTGCTCTATCATTCAGTTATATCCCTAGCCTAAGCTCATATGTTTTTACTGCCCTTTTCATTCAGAAGGGTGCCCTCCTTGAAGTCTACTAAGCCCTTGATTGCCCCAGGTGGAACATCTGTTCTTTTCCATCTTCTTCCCCAGAGCCAAACTGTACTAATAAAGAGTTAAAATGATTCCTGTGCACAGTCTTTTACTTTTAAAGCTTTTTCTACTGACCTAGTTCTCTGTATCTTAGCCTAAGCCCGAGAAAACCCAAAAGGGAGTTAAAAATAGAATTAGCATTTTCTTCAAAAATGTAAAGAATTCTCCTCTTTTGAAGGAGAGTAAGAAGGTTTTCTTTAATATTTGACTTGTTTTCCCTTCTCTGGAAGGCAGCCTTCAAATGGACAAACCTCACTGAAGTCAGTCTACCCTGAAAGCAATTAAGATCAAATACCAGAAGGCTAAAAATACCCATGTTACATTTTCAGCAGAGGTTATTGGCTGTTTCTCTCCACCTTATGGTCAGGTGGCCTTTTAGCAAGAGATGGATGCTGACAGTTGCCAGGGGCTAATGTGGCGAGAGAACAGTAAATAATTCAAAAATAGCTGTTCTCAAGTGCTAAGCAATTTGGCTTGTCTCAGAACTTAAAGATTTTCTTGTGTGTCTGAAGCTGGTGATAAAGCCAAAGCCTGTATTATTATAACCCCAAAACCTGTGTTATAACCCCCCAAAGGCTGTATTATTTTTAATGTGTTGTATCTGTGGGGTTTACTGAATTATAAGCCCTCCCACTTATGTGGCCTGGATTCTGGGGTTTCCTTTGGGTCACAATCTCATCCCAACCTCATTCTGTACATTTCAGTGGGTAATTCTAGTCCTCCCCTTAAAGGGCAAGGAGAGAGATTGGAGATCAGGTTTGGTAAATTAGAGCTGTGTGGCTCATATTTTTCTGTACTATAAACAGAAGAATCTTTATTGGCAGGTTGGTTAACTGTTGCATGTAAGCATGGAGATTAAATCTGAAAGTGGATGTTTTAGGGTACAAAGTTGTTGAGTAGAGTGAGATTCTGCCCAAGCGTTAAACACCTAGATACATCTGATGCTTTTTGGCAACTGCCAAAAACAAAACAAACAAACAAACAACGAAACCCCCTTTCACCCTGAAAGCTTAGCTTGCACATCTGGCAACCAATCAAATTTTGAATATAATTTAATCTTTTTATGTATTCTGTCTTCTTCAGTTCCCAGCTGTAAAAGTTATTTGCATCTGGCAACAATCTTTTTTCTTTTCTTTTTTGGAAACAGTTAGAAACAACTTTCAAACTGTATATCCTTATGCTTTTAGTTTACTGAAAAAAAAAAACACAATTTTTCCTCTTAGAATGAAAACAGGAAGCTGACAGGCAGTTGATCATCTCTGTGGCACAGGTTGCAGAGATGCAGAGAAAGAGAAAAATGTGGGCAAAGGATGGTGACTTAGTTACCTTTCATCATCACCACCACCTGAGCAAAGGCAGCTTCAGAAGGACTCCAGTTCACAGCTTGAGGGTATTTACTCTCACAGTGAGGAAGCCACAGCCACAGGAATATGATGTGAGCAATCGAGAAGCAGAGAGGGCACCAAAGTGGAGCGAAGCTAAGACCCTCAAAGCCTGCCCCCAGCAATCCTTTTTTCTCTAGTTACATCCCAAACCTTAAAGATTCCACAACCTTTCAAAACAGCATAACCAGTCGAAGAGCCAGTGTTTAAACACACAAGCCTCTGGGAGACATTTTACTTCAAAACTGTAAATGACTGTGAGGGACCAATTAGTACTGCCAAGTGGTATCCACTAAAATCTCTATTGTACTGTTTCAACCTGGTACTTGAGACTTTGTCTTCCTCTCAGATCCTGAGAAGTTATGGACATAACTTTGGTCTTGTATTCTTATCCCATTGCAATGTCATTGGTTTTTCCTGCTGTCGGGCCCTGAAGAGTAAGAACTATGCTTTATGTCCCTTGCAATAATCATCAGAGGCCATGATGGTGTTGAGAAAATATTTGCGGAACCAACCTAGCTTTGTACTGACAGTATACATTTGTCATGCATACCAAGTTCCTCGGTCACTATTTGTGGGCACTATTCACGAGTTCTGTGAATTCCTTGATGGTACAGAAATAGGAGCATAGTCCACCGGGCTGTACTGGAGATTTCTAGCTATACCTGGAAGATTGGCCAGTAGAGTCTATCTTCTGACCTTTCCTAAACCCCAAGAAATAGCAGTAGAGGGGCTGGTGATGCAGCCTAGTGATGAAGTGCTTACTTAACATATGTGAGGTTCAGAGTTCAATCCCCAGGGCAGGAAAATAAAAAAGGCAGTGGGAATACATAAAGTGTAACCACCAGGACAAGGGAAATAGGAAAGAATCAGGGATAAGATAGTGGAATACTTCTTTTTCTCCAGAATAAGGTAAACCATGCAAGTGCAGAAGGTGCTTTCATGGACAGAGTGACAGTCCTGCATCCAATGGGGAAAGGCCTGTGGGAAGTAGGCAGCTTCTCATTAGTGTGTACTGTATGGTACTTAGTTAAAGAATGGGGTTAGAAACTGATGGATTTATTGAAAGGATGGATCTGAAGCAGCAGGACAGGGTGTGGCAGCCTCGCTCCTTCTACACTGCTTCCTGGGGAGGTCATGCATTTCTTTGTGAAATATTGAGAAGTGCTAGCCACAATTAGGAGTCCTGAGGAAGAAAAAGCACAGGACTGCAAAGGTGTATTGCTCAATGTTGGAGCTGTGGATTTCTTTCCTGTGGGCAGAGCATGCTGACCAGCATTTGACACCACATAGGTGAAGTCTTGAGAAAAGCTAGAGACAAAGTCCCCAACTCCAGAAAAATGGGTCCAGTGTTTTTACCTAGAGAAACTTGGAAGTATACCAGAATAACATCATCCCTGAAGACAGGTGCACACACGTGCATGCATAGAGAAGTGAGGGTCAACCCTGCCTTCCTAAATCGTTTTTGTTATATAACTGATCTCAGCAGTGGTAAAAGTAATTAATAAAGGGGATAAAATGGTAAATAATAAGGAAAAAAAGGAAGAGAAAGAGAGAACATCTTCCTTTTTAAAATACAATGCTATGTAACACCTTTTACTAGTTTAGATTTTTACTTTTAAATTTATGGAAGAGTTTACTAAATTTCTTAGGGTAAAATTTGGAATTATTAGTTTAAGAAATGGACAGACTGAGAAATCAATGTTTTTGAATTTTCTCATTATAGACCCACAATCCAATGATCTAGCTGATAATTATGTTTGAAAGACACCTGATAACTATGAGTAAGTCTCATGGATTATCCTCAACTCCTCCATCCTACTCATCAACTTACTGATTTGACACAAGTTAGTAGATTTTACTGAATGCCTGACTCCTTGCCTGCCAAAAAATGACAGTAGGATCAACAGCAAATGTTCAGAGTCCTGGTTATGGTGCCTATGACTATGAACAATGTCCTGGTTTCCTTAGCTGTAGTTATGTCTGTTATGCGCACTTCCGCCAATTGGGTCCCACAGCTGCATCAGTCACAACACACAGAGGCGCTGTATAAACTATGAAACTGTTGGCTATTGACTAATGTTCCTTATTGGCTAGTTCTGACTTAACTGTTGACATATCTTTCTATTAATCTAAATATTCCCACGTGGTCTTGGCTTACCGGGAATGCCACACCTGCATCTCCTTTGCCTGCTACATCTCTGCAGAGAAGAAGAGGGATTTTCTGTTTGTCCCTGCTTACATTCTGATTCTGCCAAACTACATCACTTCCTGCCTGTCTGTACAGACCTCCAAACTTCTATGGTTAGCTAGTGACAGTATCTACCATGCTACATCACTTCCTGCCTGGCCAATCAGTGTTTTATTCATCAACCCATAAGACAAACATACATACAGAAGAACATTCTCCATTATATGTCCTACAAGAATCTTGTTTTAATGTTACTAATTTGCAGAATGCACTTAATAAATATATATAATTTATGTATAGAAGCAAAATAAAAATTCCATTTTACTTTTTACATGAAAAAAATACTGACCTCAGAGCTCTATGATGTATTGATGCCTACATGAACTTTACCTAACTACTGGTGGCTGGAGAAATGTGGTCAATAGCAAATCCTAGCAGCTGCTGCCCACTTTACCTCTTTCTGTGTTACTGATTTTAGTTTTATTTTTAAAGCTAAGTTGAAGTTTATCAAGGAAAGATTTTAGCACATAAGCAAGCATAAACATTAGGGGAGAATAGCACTGTATAAAAGGATAGTCCATGGTTCAGTCGGCATAGGCTTCTCCAGGGACCATCTCTATATTATTGCTCTTTGAAAAGTTAGTGAAGAACTTTGAATTCATGATTGCATCTTTTTGGAGTCAGGGCATTAACACTAGTCTTTGTCTACTCTTGATGGGATCAGTTACTTAGGAATTCACACCCTAACTCAAAACTAATTAGAAAAATTTATTTTTATTCTTATTTTCATTAGTCCTGTGGGTATTTACCGATTCTGACTCTTAGGAAAAAATGCATTTAAAAGAGATGGAGAGTCAGTTCAGCAGGCCAAGTGTTCACCATGCAAGCCCTGAGACCTGAGTTTGAGTCCTAATGCTCATGTAAAATATGTATCTGTAATCCTGTACTACCAAAGCAGAGGCATAGGGATCCTTGGGATTTCTGGTCAACTGGTCTACCTGAATCAGTGAACTTAGCTGCAAGTACAGTGAGAGAGACCCATTCTAACCTTTGGCTTTCACATGCATAAATGTGCAAACACAAATACATGAGCATATGTTTACAATCAGACATATACAGACCAATGACAACAAGAAAAAAAATGGAAGAAAAAGTAAAATTTTCTGTAAGTGCATGGTTATTTGTTTATTGGCTTATATTTGCTTGTTAACCTTATTTTGTTTTCCAAGTGCCAGGATTGACCCCAGGACTTGCATGTTCTAGATACATGGAGAGGTCTGTCACTGAACTGCATCCTCAACTACATTCCTGTTTTCTGGATTTTCCTCCAATAAGGTGTGCAGTGATCAAACCCTAGAATCCCAGTTTCCTGTGGTCCTCCTGCCCCCACTCCTTGGAAAGCCTTAATTGAATGCCTACTAATGTCTGCTGACAGAAACACAAAAGGGAGACACAACTGAGTAAAATCACAACACAGAAGAAACCTCCTTTAGCTTCAGCCAACTGCAGCTTTTCATCAGAAAAGGGAACATTAAGGTTTAATAACACAGGACTGCAGCTCACATGGCTAATTAGCAGTCAAGCCCTAAGAAAAAAATCCAACTTCCTGAGGCTAAGCTATGCAAAGTAGGGCATTCTGTATTTCAGCCCAGGAAGGAAACATATCTTTCCTCATTCTACTATAAAACAGCTAATTATTTGTTTCACTATTCCCAAAGGCTCCTTAAAGTCTGTATTTGTCTAAAGATTTTTAATCTACTGTTTTCTTCACATCATGTTAGGGTGGAGCAGAAGGCATCTCAACCTTCTGTATCAAGGTATTTTGCAGGAATCTTGTGCTCAACACATCAAAATAGATGTTAATTTCCTGCCTATTGTCCTTAAGCCAGTCACACATCTTAATTTAAAAACATTTAGTTTCAATGAGGTTTAGAGACAATGGTGACTATGGATGATAGAGCAAGAAGGAAGGTGGCCAGTAGGACTCATCTAGGAAAATGAAGATGTCTAGGAGAAAGACCCCTAAGAATGATGGCTTGATGACACACTGTGTGAAGATGGAAGAAAGGTCTCATAGTTTTTTGGTTAATAGATGAGCCTGCATTGTGGTAGAGAAAAGGAAACAAATGAATTCTTCAGCTAGTCCCTTACAAGTCCTAAGACTTTGTTCCCTCATTTGGTTGCTGATGCTGGGAAACAGAACAATTGGAGCTGAAAGTGTCTCCTGCCTTTCAGCACATTCCTGGGAGTGCAGAGCATGTTAGCTCCATAGGCCTGTGTCCAGCATCTTTGGACACACAGGAACTTCTGCATACTCCTTCACTCACATGCAACACAGTAAAGAATGGACACTTTTCATTAGTAATGGAAAAGACTTCCCAGTGAGAGTAAAGTAGGTACAGATGGTATTTGAATTTTTTTCCAGACGATGAAATAAACAACAGTTTCATTAGTTCTCCTGTTTGTTTACATATCTTTTCTTGTTGAAATCTAAAAGTATTTTTTTTACTATGCATCATATAAAACAGCTCTTCCTCTCTTGTAAATAATATTTAAAATGGCATTATAATGGCATTATTGGAGTCATGCCAAATGTTGGGTATTGTTCTAATTGTGATAGAAAATTTATTTAATCACAATAATTTTTCAAGGTGTGTTTGAGAATTTCGAGGTTAACAAATATCTCATCCCCGATCTCTCAGCCAATAGCTGAAACTCATTTAAATTTACATAGTCAGCCTAGCTCCTCTGCTGTACAACGTACCCTCTCAATGAATTTACTCAATATTTCAAAAAGGGATTTAAAAGTAAATACACAAAAAGATGTTGTTTTAAATAACAATGGTCTGGAGAGAATACTGATTATTTTCTGCAGCTGAGCATTCATCTTTCAAACTTCCTGATAGCAAGATAAGAGGAAATATGGTTTACCAATTTTTCATTGTTTTAAAGCAGAATGTTTAACAAGTAATGAACTTGATACTAGCAACAAATTCTAAAGAAAATGTAATATGAAATTAGCCTTAAGACCAATATTGTCAAGAAGAACATTCTAGAATAGTGGTCCTCAACCTACCCAATGCTGTGGCCCCTTAATGCAATTCCTCATATTGTGCCGACCCCTGACCATAAAATTGTTTCATTGTTACTTCATAACTGTAATTTTGCTACTGTTATGAATTCCAATGTAAATATCTGATAGGAGACCCTCAAAGGGGTTGTGACCTATATGTTGAGAACCATTGTAGAACATCTGATCCAACAGTTCTTCCAGACAGAGCTACTCAGAACTTGGTGTTTGAAACTTGGGTAGTGTCCAAGTGAACAAACTCCTTTGTCAAATATTTACCTTAATCTTTTGATCTGAACAACCATTGTCATCATTAACACCTGTTATTGTTTCTTTTTGTCTGTGAAAACTGACCCCAGTGACCAGCTAGTTTTGCATGTACAACTCACAAGCAGTGGTAGTCTATCTTCCCTATGGATTCTTTAGGTCCTCCAGCTACTGGAAATAGAACACAGGGTAGGAAGAAATAGAAAAGCAGGCAAAAACATAAAGTTTAAATGGTTCTGAAATAAACCATTCACCTTTTAAGAGAAAAGAGCCATGTTTAAAAAAGTTGCTTTGGGGCCTGTCAACTTTGTCACCTGCCTCCTAAAACACACAAGCTGAGAGACTGTAATTATGCTCTAAATCTCAGTGAGAAAACTTGCATCTCTCCTGGCACTTGGTCAGACTCTGTCCCAAGCAAGAAATGAGACATGGGCCATTTGGATGAGATTATGGGAGAGAGAAAGGGATTATGGAAGGGCGACTGATTCTTTACTTGGTACTAATCATTACCCTGTAAGGGTCTATCTGCTTCCACTGCAGCAGAATCATTCAGTGCTTGGAGTTATGATTGTTCCCTTTCTTTCTTCTGCATCCTGCTACCATAATAATAGTTGGAATATTCTACAGTGGGTTTCTGAAAGAAAGATCTACTGTTTAGACACCACCTGTTTTCATCTTGTTCACTGCAACCAAATTCAGCAAACACCAAAAGAATGTTCATGCTTTTGAATTACATGTAAAAGTGAAACAAATACCCAGACTGCAGGATACTCCTAGCTGTGGATATGTGAACTCAGTAGATAGGATGGAGTAGCATCTCCCAATCCAGTGTAGTATGGAGTGTGTTGATAATAATATTGTAAGGGAAAGTTCTTTTGTGTTCAAATATGAAGTAAAAGCTTAAAAAAATACAGCTAGATCTGGTTACCTCCCTCAGGATGATTTTTTTTCCAGTTCTATCCATTTACCTTTAAATTTCCTGATGTTGTTGTTTTTAACAGCGGAGTAGTACTCCATTGTGTAAATATACCACGTTTTCTTTATCCATTCTTTGGTTGAGGGACATTTAGGTTGTTTCCAGGTTCTTGCTATTATGAATAATGCTGCTATAAACATAGTTGAGCAAGTGTTCTTGTGGTGTGAGTGTGCATCCTTTGGGTATATGCTCAAGATTTGTATAGCTGAGTCTTGAGTTAGATTGATTTCCAAATTTCCGAGAAACTGCCATACTTATTTCCAAAGTGCCATACAAGTTTGCACTGCCACCAGCAATGGAGGAGTGTTCGACTTGCTCCACATCCTCTCCAACATAAGCTGTCATCAGTGTTTTTCATCTTAACCATTCTGACAGGTGTAAGATGGAATCTAAGAGGGTTTTTGTGTTTGTTTTGTATTTTCCTGATGGCTAAGGATTTGCAGTCATTCTTTAAGTGTATATTGGCCACTTGAGATTTTACTTTTGAAAATTATCTGTTTAGACCTGTACCCCATTTTTAAATTGGATTATTTTGGGGTTTTGTCTAGTTTCTTGAGTTGTTTATATATATTTTGGAAATCAACTCTGTCAAATATGGGGTTGGTGAAGATCTTTGCCCTTTCTGTAGGCTACTGTTTTGTCTTTTTGACAATGTCCTTTGCCTTACAGAAGCTTCTCAGTTTCATGTACGCATTCATAAGTGAATATTAGATGTAAAGGATAACTATGTTACAATCCATAGCCCCAGAGAGGATAGTTAATAAAGACATCCCAAAGAGGGACATGTGGACTTCTCTGGGAAGGAGACATAGAAGAGATCTCCTGGGTAAACTGGGGTGGATGGGAATGGAACATGAGGGATGGGATTGTAGGCAGGATAGAGGGGAAGAGTAACAAAAGAGATGTCTTGATGGGTGGGGGGCATGTTGGTGTCAGGTAGAAATATGTGCAAGGGAAAAATCCCATAAATCTACTAGGATGACCGCAGCTAATATTCCTATCAATAGTGGTTAGGTAGCCTGAACTGGCCATCTCTTGTAATCTGATTTGTGACTACCCTAATTGTTATCAGAGAGCTTTTGTCCAGTAACTAATGGAAGCAGATACTGACATTCACAGTCATAAACTGGACTGAGCTTTGAGAATCTTGTTGAAGAGATGTAGGAAAGATTGTTCATGTCAGGGGGTCAAGGTTATCACAACTAACCTGGGCTCATAGCAACTCACAGACACTGGACCAACAGACTAAGGGGCCTGATTGGGGCTGACTTAGGCCCTCTATATATTTATGACAGTTGTATAGCTTGGTCTACTTGTGGGGCCCCTGGCAGTTTGAGCAGGGCCTGTCCCCGAAGCTTTGGCAGAATTTTGAGAACCTATTCCTCATACTGGGTTGCCTTATCAAGCCTTAATAAGAGGAGAGGAGCCTAGTCTTACCTCAACTTGATATGCCATCTTTGGTGACATTCATGGGAGGACTGCCCTTTTCTGAATGAGACAGAGGATGAGTGGATGTGTGGGGTGTGGGTGTGGAGAAGAGGGGAGGTGAAGGGAGGGAAGAAGAGGAGGGAGGAAAAATTGTGGTCGGGATGTAAAATAAATGAATGACTTTAATTTATTAAAAAAAATGAAGCTAGAATCTTTACAAAAACACTACAGCCTTTGCCATGCTGGTGTTTTTCTTAGTCTCTGTAGTAGAACCATACTGCCGTGTTTCCCCAGATTAAATCATCCATGAAGCCAGTTTTAGAGTTCTTAGTATAGAAAATGTGGACAGGGTTCATTTACCTTCCTCTTCAGCAAGATGAAGATGTTAACAATCTCAGGAGATAGTTCAGTGCGGTTTCTAGGGAAGCAACTTGAGATTTAGGTCGTCTATTTTGATAATGCTCCCCTGTGAAACGCTCTGATTCCCCAGAACTGTTAAATTCCATTAACGAGATTTTAGGAGTTTGCAGCTTCCTTACCTCCCTCACTCAGGTCAGATTTCCATTAGTAATCAGATTTGGGTGAGGAGCCACCGGGGAGTAAACTGAATGAAAGCCACATGGATTCAATGATTCTTAGACACCATGTCTTCTGTTTGTCTACCAAACATTTGAGATGAAGCAAAGCGAGACTGGATACAGTCAGCTGAGGAGTTTGGCATAATTGCTATATGACCTTGTCTGTAATACCTGTTTCTCTTCATCTAACTTTGCACATTCACCTGAGAATGTGTACAAGGGGCATGGAGAGGTGGCTCAGTGTTTAGTATTTGTGCTGCTCTTGCAGTACTGGAGTTTGCTTCCCAACACCCAAGTTGGTCAGCTAACAATCACCTGCCACTCAAGCTTCAATGAAACCCACACTCTCTCCTGAACATTGCAGACACTGCTCCACCCCTGCATATATGTTCATATATAGACACATCCATAATTAAAATAGATGTTATAAAAAGATTATGTATTAATCACTTTACATAAGGAGTCCCCTGATTTTTGCAGAAGGTGGCTATTTTCCTCTTTCTTTTTGAGACAGGCTTCATATAGTAGTTCAGGCTGGTCTAAACTCAGGACAATACTCCTGTCAGCCTGTGACTATAGTTTGAGCTATCATACCTATCCAGAAAATGCCCTTCCAGTAAGGTTCTGAGATGGTGGTTGCATTAGTAATGTTTCTCTTAACTTTGACAAAATATCTGACAAAAGCAGCATAAGGAAAGTAGGCTAAAAAAAAAGATACACTTTATAATTGTTTTCATTATGTGCAGAGGTGTGCACACGTGCTCTATCTGACACCCAACATAGGTGCTGAATACTGAATTTGTGACCGCTGGAAGAACAGTAGCTGCTCTTAATCACTGAGCTATTTATTTTGGCTCACAGTTCATTGGCGCCTGTCATGGGAGGGGAGGAAGGGTGCTAAGAGCTTGAGACAGATGGTCATAATGCATCTGCTAAAGACGACTGTTGCTCAGTTCCTTCCTAATTATTTTCAGTCCAAGACCCCAGCCCATGGAATTGTGTTGCTTATATTTAAGACTAGTCTTCTCACCTCAATTAACCCAGTCTGAAAGTCCCTTATAGACATACCTGGAAGTTTGTTTCCATGGTGATTCTGAATCTGAACATATCAGGAGTCAGGGTTAACCAGCAGAGTGACAATGCAAGCAGATGTTTGTTCAGTGACTAACAGAAGTGCAGGTGTTTATTGACAGAACTAAAATAGAACCATGAACAAACTTGCCTTACAGGGATGGAGCCAATAGGCTGGGATTTTGAATGCCAGTATTTAATCAAGCCTGGGACATGGAACTAGATATTCCTTCTAGTTATACTGATTCAACATTGTGCAGGGGAGGTTCAACATGTCAGATTTGGTAGATAACAGCCAGACAAGTGAGGTTCGGGCAGGAAATGATGGGGGCTCTCAGTTATGAGCAAATCTAACGAGAATGATTTCACCTGGATTCACCTAATTAAATTGCTCCTTACCACTAAGCTCGGGTACTGCCCCTTTCCCCTTTCATTCTGCAAACCTGATTTGCCTCCAGTGATTTAATTTACCTCTCACACACTCTCAGAGCAAATGATCTACGGCATTATCTTATCAGTTACTATGAACAGGCTTGAGAGATTCATTTTATTGGCTGCACAAAATGATAGTGCAAATCCTGTATCTTACAATAATCTCTGTAGTAATATAAGGCTAAAGAAGTTCACAGAGCTCCAAACACATGCACTCTTAATTGTTTTGCTTTTGGTATCAATTATATCAACATCTAGTTTTTATCTCAGTGTCCATATTGCCCTACTGAGCTCAGCAAAGGCTGCTTGTTGGATAGTCAAGCTTCAAAACCTATTTACTTAAATGACTCACTTGTTTATTTGCACCAGTGTAAAGTGAACTGTTAAAGAGTGTGTGACTCATTCATTATTCTATTCCCAGAGTTTCTCAATAAATCTTTGTTGAATTGGATTTCCCTTCACCTGGTAGGACATTAAAAAGTAAATCACATGAAGCTAACATTGTCAGCCCAAAGGAGTAAAAGGATTTTACTCTCTAGACATAGGACATATTCTAGGTGTCAAGAAGGAAAGTAGAGGTAGAACATCAGGGCAGGTGCAAAGGAAAGAAGGACAGATCAGTACTTTCTGCAGACACAAGAGAAAAGAGAGACAGTAAAACACAAATTTGGCATTCAAAACCAGAACTGAGAAAACTGGCAAATGTGCTTAATACTGAATCACAAAGTATCAGAGCAAAGCATCCTTCATCCCCCAACTGAAGTTACAAGTTAGTGTAGAAACCAAAGTACTAATGTCTCCATTGAAAATATTGGCTTATCGACTGGTTGACCTTTCCCTATTCCTGTCTCTTCACAAACACAGTGACTGCCTGCTGCGTATAAAGTGCTAGCATGCAGAGGATGGGAGATGAGCACTGCTGATGTGGCTACCACACCACAACGCCATCCCGAATAGTCTGACCTCTTCACAGTGTGGCCACAATTGCTTTACACTGGAAGTTGTTTGACATTTGTCCTGAAGAATTGGTACTTGAGCTGTTACTTGTAATTCATTTTCATTCTTATTTTATCATAATCAGCTATGATATAACTCTGTTTCATAGGAGCCACTCTCATGAGGTGTGCTGAACACAAGACACATGGCAGAGTTGAAGGCAGGTGATTATAGTAGACAAGGTGAGAGAGGAAATGGAGCTCTAGATTTGCTCTGTGCCAGGGAAGATTGAGAGATGAGCATCTGAGAATTATTTAGATGATGATTTTGATGCAGCTTGATAGTTGGTTTGATGTGGGATATATTTCTGGCTTGGACCATTTCTTAGATGTGGGTCTATGCACTGGTTAAAAAAATTAGGAAGAATATTGCTGTGGGTCTTACAGGACTGGTGAACTATAGGGTGAGTCAGGTGGCCAAGTGCTTTGTGATAGAAGAGACTAGGTCCATTGATGCTGGTGCTTGAGAGAAGCTTCAGAGGCATTGAATGGTGGGTTGACTGGATCTTTATGTGTGCCTCATGTAGATGAACATGCTCATTCATCCCACAAAGTAAAGTTACAGCTATCATTGTTATCTAGTGAAGCCTGTAGGAGAGACTGACAACAGAATGTAGTACAGTTGGGAAGCAGTCCATAGGGTATGCATTCCCAGTTAGGTACCCAAATATTAGCTCTCCCTCCCTGAGTTCAGATTCCATTGTGGATTCCCCAAATACCAATATAGGAATAATTAATATTCCCACTGAGTGCATCAAGTGAGTTATTATTTTGCTCCATTATATGAAGTCTGAAGTTCATGAGAAGTAGCTTTGCTGAAGGTTTTTAGGATTTGAAAATCCTTAACATGTGGATGGCAGGCCAAATCCAAGAAGAGAAAAAAGGACTTCAGAGGACAAAGTAAAAGCGGAGAAAGAAAGATCCATGGCAGATGTTGGAGATATGAAGATGGCATGTATAAGCTGGAAGGGAGGTGATCATAAAGCCAGCTTGAAGCACAGTAGGCTGATCTGTGTGTGTGTGTGTGTGTGTGTGTGTGTGTGTGTGTGTGTGTGTGTTTGTGTGTGTACGTGTGTGTTGCTATCCAGTTCAGGGGAATGTACGCAGGGCTTCAGGAGTCCTTAATCATCAATAACTTGTTCCCACAAGTGCAATAAGCTGTTATGAGAAGTACAGTGCAGTTTGTGGTTGACTTTGGCAAAGAACAAGGTGTGATTGGCATTAATACATGTGCAATGGGCTGAGAAGTATATCAAGGGTGGAGATATGCAGACACTAGTGGTAACTTCTAGAAGAACATTGCATGCTTGAATCGCAGACATTAATTTATTTGTCTAAGAGTTGTCATATGATTCCATCTCAATTGCTGGCCATTTTAAAGTAGACACTGAATATCTGCTGCAGCACTGAGCTGACTGCCTTCTGATTACTTTAACAGGCACATAGCTTTCCCTTTTATGCAGGCAGCTGTCAATCTGCTGGGACAATGAGATGAATAGGTTAACAAGATGCAAGGCCTTGCAACTTGTCAGCAGCCTTCTGGAAATGGAAACAATGAGTAATGAGAGTGTAGATTCTACAGTGAGAATATTCCCCATTTTAATTGTCTCCACCACTTAGTGTCTCTTCTCTTTGCTTCAGTATCCTCACTGTGGAAGGTGGAAGAAATGACGTCATTAACCTCAAGATTTTTATGTGGACTAATGAACTGATGACCAATTTAAAATGATGTTTGTATTATAATAAGTTCAAGTAAATACTAAAAGATCATACTTAAACTGGATTTATGAATATAGACATGGAAAGCTGGAGACTCAAGCAATTTAAGTGGCATGAAAATCTTTTTGTTAGTAAATGTAAGAGTCAAGCTCAGGACACTAAATGACTGTAATCTAGTTTTATATTTCTTTCTGTGATTTTTGTTTTGAGACTAGGTCTTACTGCATATCCCTGGCTGATATGGAACTGGCTAGGTAGGGTAGAATGACTTTGAACTCTAAAAGATTTGTTGGCTTCTGCTTCCAGAGTGCTGGTACTAAAGACCTGTGCCACAATGTTTGACTTTAGTGATTTTATTTTAAACAATCCACATTCCATTGATTTTAAATCAAAACTTAGACCAAGTGATATTCACATAGTACAGGTAATAAAAATTCAACTTGAGTAATTCTCTACAAAATGATGAAGATGACAACAACAATGCTAATGAAATCAGCAATGCAGAAAGCAAAGCATTGTCTTGGAACTGAATTATGTATGTCACAGTCATTTTAGTCACAGACATGAAATGCATATCACACTCTCTAAGGGGCAATGGAAAGGAGGGAGCAGCATTGTCTATATTCTGAAAAGATAGAATACATGCAGGTAGCAAAGGCAGAAGAGTCAGGCAGGGCAGCCTGTCCTAGATTTAAATAAAGGGCTCTATGTATGAACATGTTTGTGCAATTTTAATTATGCTTGTCCTTAAAGGAACTACTGCTTATTAAGGGCTATTTAATAATAACTATTTATTCCTTCTCCATAAAGAAAGGAGATGCCAGATCCCATAATTAGCAGCTTAATGTGTTGAAGTGAATGGCCCCTTAGACCAACACAAAAGCCAAGGGGAGGAAATTTGGATACTGATTCAATGCTTATAAATGGGGGCTTGGGATGCCAGGAGAGACTTCAGATGGCCCCAGTTACATTAGCACAGAGAAGTGTGTTTTTGATGCCTATTATTTGTTTAACAAATACTTTTTGATAACCTGAACATAAAGTAGTTAAATCATACAAATGCTCCAAGTATTCATGTAGGCTTATATCTAATAGGGAGAAGCAGGAATGAAGGTATCAGTGAATATATAAAAATGAAATGAATGAGATGAAGTGAGTACTCTGGTGCATAGAGAAAGTGTAACCAGGATGTTGATGGAGTAGGGGGAAAGATTCAGGAGTGAAGGTAACTGTTGGGAGACTATGGACAAACTAAGATACAAATGAAAAGATCCATAAAGAATATAAAGACTCTCAGGATGTCTTTCTAGATGTGGAAATGGTATCTGTAAATATTCTCTGGTGGGGATGAGATTGTTATGGTGAAGGGTGGAAGGAGCAATAGTAAAACACAGCCTAGTAAGCAGTGAATGGTTTCATATGAGGAAAAATTAAAGTCCTCATGGCTAGATTATATTCTGATTTTTAATAATAATTCATATCAAGAGGTAAATTTTGTGTTGTAAATAAATAAGTACCCTAAATGTAAGAATGCAACCTTGTGCTCTCTCTCTTTCCCTCCCCCCTCTTTGTCTGTCTGTGTGTGTGTGTGTGTGTGTGTGTGTGAGTGAGAGAGAGAGAGAGAGAGAGAGAGAGAGAGAGAGAGAGAGAGAGAGAGAGAGAGAGAGAGAGAGAAAGTTAGAGAAAGTGAGATAGATAGTGAGAGTGTGTGTGTTATGTATGTTATGTGACAACACACTTGTAATAGTCAGAGAACAGTTTTTATAGGATTCCTTCTCTCACTCCATCTTCACAAGAGTTCTAGGGATGAGACCTGGATCCTCAGACTTGTGTGGCAAATCCTTTACCTATCAGGTCATTTTACTAGTCCATCAAGTATTACTGATGCCAGGCAGGTTGACCACGGATCTAGAATCCATTATATAGAGAACAATCTAGAACCAATAAGGGAACACCATATAATATTATATCATTGGGGTTTTCTATATTCTCTGTTGAGTACAATGGTGAAACTTTATTTTTAAATTGTCAAATCAACTTTTTAAGGAAAACTCTCTCAAGATCTAGGTTCAATATGGGCAATCTTTGATAACACAGAGAAATTCTGTATCTACACAGTCACATTGACTACACAGTCACAGCATCCTGTGGCCAAGTAGACAGAGGCTGGGTGATCCTACAGGATAACTGTCAGCCTACAATAACTTAATATCAACATTTAAGATAGCATTTGGGTGTTGTGTGTGTATGCAGCTAAAGAATAGAGAGACCTAAGAACATGGAAGTCTGGGAAAAGAGGGTTTGGTGATTCATGTGTAAAATTTCATCCCCCAGTGCAGAGGGGCAGGAGTATTGTGAATTATAGGCATGTCTCAAACAAACAAACAAAACTTGATATATTTAAATAGACTTTTAAGAACTTTCTATTTGTTTGAGATAGAATCTTACTCTATAGGGCACACTGACCTGTAACTCACTATGTAGCCCAAAGTGGCCTCAGACTCACAGCAATCCTAATGGCTTGGCCTTTCACCTCACTGATTTTTATTATAACATTTATCTCACCTCCATGTGTCACTGTAACATCAATACATCATTGATGTATTGTTTGTTTGGTTTTTTGTTTATTTCTTTGCTGCTCAAAATCTAACACTTTCTCAGTGTTATTTTATGGTAAAGGATTCCTCTTCTGAATTCATAGTCATAAGAAGGAAGCTATATATGACATTGAAACCAAAGAGGTTTAATCAAACCTTTCATGGTGTCTTTCAAATCAAGCAGATGTGGATAAGAATGAGGGTGAAAGTGTGATCATGTATAAGCCTACAAATTCAACATGATTAGGTTGCATCCAAGGTCAGCTATACAGATGTTTTCTACTTGGTTTCATAGGAAGCATGATGTAAAGAGAGAGAAACAAGAGGATTGGAAGCTTGAGGTATAGCTAGATGCACATGAAGCCTGTGTTCAATCTGCAGTTTGAAATTATATATAAATAAATAAATAATGGATAAACAAAACCATATGTGCAGTAAAATTCAAACTCTAAGTAGATTTAAACCTGGAACTTTTTGGACCATTTCCCCCGAGAAAATTGCTTTGTCTTGAGGAATACCTGTTAGTTTTGTAATTTTTTTTTCTTGAAAATTTTTAAGAATTAAATTAGATTAGGTTTGTTGGAGGGTCCCCCAGGCAAAGCCAAGTCAGCAAATTTTTGCACTAGGTGGTTTTTCTGCCCTGACAAAGGACATCAGAAGGGGGAATAATGTAACTGTTTATGTAAATAGAGATTCTTACGCTGAAATGTGTCAACATTCAGAGAATGGGTATGTGTGGCACACACATGACTCCATGAATGGACAGTGCCTTCCCCAGTGCTGGGCTGGGTGTTGTGATTAATTCTGAGTGGAAATACTTTCCTTGCCTTCTTCATATGCCCAATCTGTATCCATGTGTTTAAATTCTTTGTTTCCACTCTGTTTATTTTCTCCTTGATAACAATGACAGTTGAATGGCATCCTTAACCTGAACAAAGAGTAACTATACCTTATGGAATCTTTTAGAGATTCCATAGTTTTTCCATTTAACAATTTTTTTTCATTTTATGTATGCAGGTATTTGTCTGCATTTGTCATTTTTCTGTGTACCATGTATGGGCCTGCTGCCTAGGGAGGCAAGTAGAGGGTGTAGGATCCCCTGGAACTGGAGTTATTATAGTCAATTGTGAGCTGCCATGTGGGTGCTGGGAATGAAACCAAAGTCCTTTGGAAAAGCAACCAGTGCTTTTAACCACTGAGAAATCCTGCAAGTACCCCATTTAACATTCTGTTAATTAATTTTTTTTTTGAGACAAGATTGTTATGTGTAACAGCCCTAACTGTCCTGGAAGTAGTTCTGTAGACCAGGCTGGCCTCAAACTCACAGAGATCTTCCTGCCTCTGCATCCTGAATGCTGGTATTAAAGGTGTGCACCACTAATGCCTGACATAGTTAATTAATTTTTTTCAAAGTGGAGTCTTGTTATGTGTCTCTGGCTATCCTCTATGTTACTGTATAGACCATCCCTGTATTCACGGGCTACTTTTAGAAATTAATGCCTACAACATTAAGATTTATCAAACATATGGGCAGTTTTATCATTTTTATATCCCTAGCATCTAATACAGGTCTGGTACATAGTAGACTATGGGGAAATGTTCAGGATCATTGAACCAGCTATGCTCATGGATGCAGTAGTTATGCTTATGGTGTTTTCATGTCTGGAGAGCTGAGTGAGGAATTTCAGAGAAGTTCATGATTATAGACTCAATTTTGAACATTAGTGATTGGATTTGGGAGCCAACTCTTTAATCTTATATATGTATGGTCAGAAATATGCCATATCTTCTTTCCAAACTTTGGCATTTTTATCTCTGAAATGAGCTATTAATAATGGCAGTACATACTAAAGAAGACAATTATTAAGGCCAAATAAGATAACACACACAAAGTGCCTGGTATGGTGTCTGTTGCAGAGTAATTAATGAACATTAATCACTGTCTGTCATGTATGCATCTTGCCTTCTGTGTGTGCGCGTGTGTGTGTGTGTGTGTGTATGTGCGCGTGTGTGTGCACGCGTGTGTGTGTGTGCATGCGTGTATGTGTGTGTGAGTGAGACTTACAAAATATATTTAGTTTTTGTATTTTCAATTCGTCCTGTCTTCAGCAGCTATTTAAACAGTGTGAACTAGTTGTCAGTTTAAATGAGAGAGGGAGAAGGGAAGTGGGGAAGAAGGGTGTCAGTGAGAGACACAGAGAGAAACAGAAGTTAATGGACCATGAAGAAGGTCAAAGGAGAAAGGCAGCAAAGGCATGAAGTCTTGACTTAGCTTCTATCTGCTGGCTTCTTTGATGTTCCCTTTCTGTGGAGTTGCCTTCAGTGTAAGCACAGAGTATACTTCATTCCTCACCTGCCTCACCTGATGACACTTCTACTGGAAAGTCCATCATCAAATCATGTGTGATCACAGCCTGTAGCAAGCAGAGGAATGACAACCATATGACAGTTTCCTATTTCCAGGAACTTGGGGTTTCTCTTAGTTACATGGTAAGGGGATGCCACCTTACTTAACTGTATGTGGATTTCCTACTGGAGTCTGCATCTTTCCCATCCTCTCCACTTCCTTTCTTAGATCTCCAAGTGCTGATTCCCTTCTTTTGGTCTCTGGGAATAAGCTCTTACAGAGGGGAGCCCAAGCATACCCCTAACATTTCCAGAATAAAGTGCAAATAGATATGCGTCCATGTTACAATTAAGCATGGAAAATATCCAGTATTGATGGACTAGTCTCTCCTGGTCCATTCTACCTCAGTCATGACAAGGAAGGCTGGATTCACATTTGGCATTTCATGATGGACTATGCTATCCCTTGGAAATTCACTCTGCAGTCCATTGGCCTACTCTGACATCTCTTCCCAAGCATGGCTTTCACTTGCATTACAAACAGGAAAGTGAGTGTGGGTGTGGATGTTCCAGGCTATATGTCATGCATCTATCCCACAGCCTTCCTTACTATCCAGCGCTTGCCTACCTCTTAAGCCTGATGGGCATGAGTTGAGTACTCTTCATGCATTGATAAATGTTCATACCTTAAACCTTTGATCTAAAGATGAGATAGAGAATAGGCATCCATGAAGAGATTTAGTCTATACATGTGCTACAAACCCTTCAAGTTACCCCCAAGGAGAATCAGTTGTGCTCAGAGCATTGGAACTCTGAGTCCAAAGGCCAGGAAGCACTGTCCTCTCCACAAGTCATGTGACAAGTAATTTTAAGTTATATGATCAGTTCTGAGACAGACATCTGTGTCATGTAAGGTGGGCCTCAAAGGTGTTGGCACAGTTTAGGAAACCAGGGAAAATGTAGAGGAAGCGACTTTGTAGCTTTATCTTCAAGGAGCTCATATTTTAATTTTTATTGAGTATTTGACGGTATTTCTACTACTAGTTTAACCAATAAATTGCTATTTCTGAAAAACATTTTTAGAAAATCCCTTCCCCTTTTAAGCCCAAATCTTCTATGACATCTTCCTGTAGTAGATTTTAAGCAATTATTGTTAAATGAACACACTGAGAATTGTGAAGGGACTGTTAAGAAACTATTAGGGTTTTTTTTTAATAAATTTTAGGTTTATTTCTTTTTTCATGTATTTATTTATTTATTATTTTATATACCAATCATAGTTTCCCTTCCCTCTTCTCCTCTTGTTCACTTCCTTCTCCTCTATACCTCCTCCTCCTCCCAACCACTCCTCCTCTGTCTTCATTCAGGAGGGGTAAGACTTCCCATGGGAATCAACAAAGCATGGCATATCAAGTTGAGGCAGGACCAAGCTCCTCCCCCCCTGCATCAAGGCTAAACAAGGCATTCTGCAAGAAACTGTTACTAAAAATAAAATATTTTAAATGGGAGCTGGGGCTTTTTATAAAAATGGCACCTTCTGTATGATTTCTGTGGCTAACAAAGAAGATAATTTAAGATACTTTCCTCTTCAAAAGGCCAATGACCACCAGTAAGAGTGAAAGAAGCTTACATGACAGGGACGTGCCAGGGGTCAACAGCCACTGTTTCAAAAGCATGATGTGGTGCTATACATTTTTTTATGACAGTATTATTAGTAGCATTTGATTTGTTTTTTAGGACATTTAACAGAAGAATGATGTAAGGTAGCTTAAAATACCCCCTTAGAAAGACTGAGGATATGGCTTGGTAAGCTCTAAGTATCTTGAGTCCTGATTCTGAGCCTGGAATGATTCTAAGCTTTCTGGAGTGGGTGCTTGGCAGTGGTGTGGCAAACTCAGGTACCAGGAGAATTTTCAGGAACTGTTGCAATCAATGAAATGGAACTGTAGATTTGAGGATTGTCCACTGTGTGGAAATCAAAGAGTGGGGTCTCACCAGTGATACACAGCTATCTGTCAGAATGAGATAAGGCTCCTCATGGGCTGTCAGACTGTGAACAGGAAGACAAGTTTTTCACTCTTCTTGGGCCCTCTGCCAGTGATAAGCACACTGCTAAGTTCTAATAGGAGAGACACAGACATAGAAACTGAAATTTCACTGAGCATGTATTGTGCATGTTTTAACTTTAGAAGTAGAGCCATCTGGTCAACTAGATTGCAACCTGTGGTTATATTCCTTTCTAGTCATTCTCTGAGATATGGTCATATCAGAAGTTCATGTTTGGATCATTCCCACCTTAAAGGATGGTCTGGTTTTCTTTTCCTTTTTTTTTTTTAAACAGACAAATGCTTGTTTTATTTTAATGACTGATTTACATGAGGCCACAGTCAGGCCACTATCTACAGACATGAAAGCTTTATTTCTTGGTTTCTTCCTCCTTGGACAGAATCCTGGTGATTGCTTCCTTCTTGGCTTTCTTGCTTCCTTGGTCTTAGACCTGTGAGCCTCAGCCTGGTCAGCCAGGAGGTTCTTGCAGGCCTTGTCTGCCTTCAGCCTGTGGATGTGCTCCATGAGAATCCACTTGTTTTTTGGAGACATTCTCTTGACCTTCAGGTACAGACTGTGATACATATGATGGTCAGTCTTCTTAAATTCATGGTATCTCCTGAGAAGTAAGCGCAGGATCCACTACCTCATCCAGGTCATCTTCTCAGTCATCTGAGCATCGGCAGTACTCTTCTGCTGCCCTATACCCTTGTACCTGCCCATCTGTTGAGCCAAACTCTTTTTCCCCCATCGAACCTGGGAATGGACAGTCACAGTTTCTGGATAATCATCCCATCCTTGATCAACTTCCAGATATGCTGATAGAAGTTGGCTTTAGTGATTTCATTAGTCTTACTGGAGTCCAACCTGACCTTACCACAGCAGAGGACATTAGAGGCAGGCCTGTTCTGTAGCCTGAGCATACTCAAGTATGCCATTAATCACTTCTTCCTACCTTAATTTTTGAGTTCTAAATGTTTTCTGAGAGTTTAACGTGATAATCATTTTTAAATTTCTGGGTTTAATAAGTGTAGTAGAATGTGTTTATAGGCTGGATTTTTTTTTTTTATTTCTTAGATTTCTTAGTGACCGAGGCAGGAGGATAATTTGAGCCCAAGGAGTAGAAGGCTATTCTGAACAACATGATGATTCTTTGTCTCTTAAGAGATAAAATGTGGGACCAACAGTGGAAGTGATGATAATGATGGTAGTGTTAGTGATAGAAGTGAAGGTGATAAGTGTGCTGATGTTGATGATGAGGTTGGAGATGGTGATAACAGGGATGGATATGGTGGGGATGCTGGAGATGGTTATAATGAATTGTGGTGGTGGTGGTGAGGATGGAAATGGTGGTAATGTTGATAGTAACAATGAAGGTAGAGGTGGTGATAATGATGGTGGTGGTAGTGATAGGTGTGTTGATAATGGTTGTGGTGGTACTGGTGAATATTTGAGTTAATTTGTATGAATTAATTTATGGCATAAATATTTTAGTATACCATTCACATTCTCGATCATCAATAAATGTCAAGAAAAATATTCAGACTGCACAATTATTTTGAGCACAGTTTAAGATAAATAATCTCCAGTTCTGAAAATTATCATAAGTATCCCAACAAGAAATATTCCATTTTCTGGGGCTGAGGAAATGCCTCTAGGTTTAAACTGCCTGATTGCTGTGCAAACAAGAGGACCAGAATTTGATCACTAGAACCCACATAAATGCCAGGTGGGTATTGCTTCCTGCCTGTACTTATAGTCTCAGAAAGTAGTGCCAAGAATCCCAACCTAATCGGATCTCCCTAGGAGACATTTTTGTATTTTCATAGGCACACATGCACATGCGTGATTGTTCATGTATGTGTAAAAGGCATGAGTTTGAAGTTGGGATTCTTGTTCAGTTGCCCTTCTACCTTTTGATATTGAGTCTTTCAATATGGCTACATAGATATGGCTACATTGTCTAGAGGTCTCCAGTCTCTACCCTTTGAAGCTGTAATTACAAAGCATTGGCTGTTGATGTAGCCAGTTTTTTTTTATTATTTAATTTTTTTTGTTATTTTACATATCGATCTCAGTTCCCTCTCCTTCCCATCCTCCCATGTGACCCCCCCTCCAGCTGACTCCCCTATCATATCCCCCACCCACTCCCCAGGGAGGGTGAGACCTTCCATGAAGGATCATCAAAATCTGTCAAGTCATTTGGGGTAGGGCCTAGGCCCTTCCTGGTGTCTCTAGGCTAAGGGAGTAACCCTCCATGGGGGATGTGTTCCCAAAGTCCATTCGTGCACCAGGGATACATTCTGATTCCACTGTCAGAGGTCCCGTAGATGGCCCAGGCTTTCTAACTGAGACCCATGTTCAGGAGTTCTGGGTTGGTCCTAAGCTGGCTTCCCAGCTATCAGTCTGGGGTTCATGAGCTCCCTCTTGTTCAGGTCAGCTGTTTCTGTGAGTTTCTTCAGCCTGGTCTTGACCACTTTGCTCATCACTCCTCCCTCTCTGTAACTAGATTCCAGGATATAGCCAGTTTTTAATCAGGTTCTGTGGATCCATGCTCCAATCCTCTTGGTTAAATAGCAACTACATTAACTGCTGAGCCGTCTTCCCAGATAATCTTTCTCTGGAAGCTTGGCAATGAACTCGAACATTTCCTCTGAACCACTTTTCATTGCTCGAAGTTTAAATGCACACTGCCACTTACCTTAACCCTGCCTTCTGCCACCTAACTTGGCTATTAGCCCCCTCATGGCAGTCATTCACCAGAAAGAGACAAAGCCTTTCCTCAGTTTATATGAGACCCAGACCTCTCTCTCGTGTTTGTATAAAAGAATATGCAACTTCTGAAGTCCCACCTCAGTAGTACTTTCTCTCTTGAGAGAAAATGCAATCGGCCATGATTCCCTATTAATGTTAGGTACAGGAAGAACTTGTGGTTTAAAAGAAAGATGAAGACAGAAGTCCTAAGATCTTAGATGACTGTAGTTCCTGTTTGTTAATCCATTTCCTATTAGTAATGTAAGCTGAGGACTGTTATCCTAGGCTTATTTTTTTGGTCTATTTATACCTATGCACATTGGCTGCTTCATTTCTCCATATGGCTTCAATTAATATGGAGAATTTGAGGACACTGGAGCCTCTTTAGGTCCTCCATGCATGACACAGTATCAGACATCTATAAACAAGTGCTAATTATAAAACTACTTGTCATCTGTTATGTAACCAACATAGTTTTATAGTGAAAAGCACAATCTTATTTAGTGTTTGAAAAATAACCCATCTTCCCTTGGAAGGTATGTATTTGTAACTGTGTCTTGACTCTATCATCAGACGGATCTTGTCACCTTTAATTTACAGGTGGAACAAGGGCTTTGGAGCCTCCTTTTCTGTCCTTCCTCCTATTCTTCTTGGTTTATTCAACTTTGGGGACCTGAGGAGAGATTGTTCTGCTTTCCCTGTTCTGTGACGCTTGATGGTTTCTCTGGCAACAGTAAGAGAAGTTCAGGAAAGGTCTGGAGATGCCTCACTCCATTCAGTCACCAGCTTGGCATTTCAAAGTCATGTGGAAAAGTAGAGACTTGGGGCTGGAGAGTATTTTTCAGAAATGGGAAAGAATATTTCAAAAATAGTAAGGCTGTTGTTCAAGGTTAATCACACAATCATCTTTGTTTACCTTCATTTTTTTTCTTGTGTCCCTTGGCTTTCTCCTTCCCTGAAGAGTATAGTGATACATCCCTGTTTGCTCATAAACACCAGGTGTGTGGTGAAGTAGGTTATAAGTGTGTATGTGGATATCTTGGGATAAGTCTCTGAAGGGCTTCTTTGTGAAGGGACTTCCATGATCAAATCACAGTGAGTGTGCTCTGCTGTGTTCTCTGTCGGCAGTACACTGAACATTATCATTATAAACCTTTGATATGTCCTGTGATGAGGATGCACAACTGTAATCTGAGGATTTGGAAGCTGAAACAGGAGGATTGCAAGTCTGAAGCCAGCCTCTATTACATAGTTAGGCTTAGTCTCAAAATTAGTAATAATAAAGTTAAAAAATTTCATGCTAGTAACTCTGACCACATTTGGCAATAAGCATTGGTCCTTTCCTTCATAGGAAATTCCATTTCCCCTTGTGCTTAGAAAATGCTTTGAAACTGTGCATTCAAAGTTGAAAAATCCCAAAGACTTGAACAAGTAGCTTAAGTAATAGGAGATGCATGAAACTATATAAGTCTGTTGACCTTATTTTGACAGACATTTAAAAAAAACTTATGATCTTCTGTTACTGCAGTCTGCTAAAATGAAATATAAATTACCACCAAACAATAATACATTCAAAGGGCAGTAAAGCTAGCATTTGTACTATTCTCACTTCATTTTGGAATAATTAACAATCCATTATGAACATGTATGCATCATTTCTATTGTTTCTGGACCCTCCCTCCCCCTTTCCTTTGATATCAAAACCTTAACTTTTCTCTATGGAGAATTAATCCAATTTGTTCCATAGGGCAGAATTATGGGAAACAGGCACTCCATGTATTTCTAGGTCAAAGAGTAGGGTGTCCTGAAAGCTTCCCAGGTAAGACTTCTGCTCCTTGATCATAACCTGGGACTGTCAGTGTTCATCTTTTCTACTATAGATGGGGATTTCTGAAGGAGCGATATGTTGAATGATTACTTTAGCTGGTGTGTGAACAGTGGTCCCCAGGAGAAGAGTAGATTGTGACCAGAGTTGGGGGTTTCAGAGAGTAGATGAGAAACAAGCAAGTTTTAAAACTCTTTTAGTGACAGATCCATTTGTTGATGTGGACAGAAAAAATTATGGAATTAGGACACTCTAGGTTCTATGTTTTGGGTTGAGTTATGGAATGGAAAGTTAAGCTATCTATGTTAATAGGCACATGTGAGTGGATGTGGTGTGTGTTTGCGTGTGTGCGTGTGTGCGTGTGTGCGTGTGTGTGTGTGTGTGTGTGTGTGTGTGTGTGTGTGTGTGTGTGTGTAGATACTCCTTGATATCAATGGGCATTGATACCAGAAATCCCCAGGGGTACTTCAGTGATCATCCATTTTCTTATAAAAAAAAAAAAAATGGAGCATTTAGTCAGGCATGGTGGTTCACTCCTGAGGCAGAAGCAGGCAAATCTCTGTAAGTTTTAGCCCAGCCTGGTCTACAGAGTGAGTTCCAAGAGAGCCAAAGCTATTACAAAGAGAAACTCTGTCTCAAAAACAAAACAAAACAAACAAAACAAAACAACAACAACAAAAAAAAACAAAAACAAAAAACCAACATACCAAACAAACAAAAAAATCTGTAGCATTTGTATATATTTATACCCTTATTCCTGTGTATAATAAAATAGCTCTAAATTACCTGTAATGCTTAATATAATGTGACATGTGAATGGTTATAACACTTTATCACTTTATATAATAAGAGAAAAAGCCACATATTTAGGACAGAACCAGATGCGTTTTAGAATATTTTCTATCTATTCATCATTGAGTTCAAGTAAGAGTTCTAGATCTAGAAGGTTGAATGTATATATCTGTATATGTTTCCTTCTGTGTGTCCATATATCTATCTATTCATTCATCCATCTGTCATCCACCCATTTAGGCCCCTGTCTACGAGTCAGTACTATGCCCACTTGTTGTTTCTCAGTAAACTGTGATTCATTTAAAAGCAATAAGGAAACACCTTTAGTCTCACAGTCAATAATTGTATCATTGTCCCAATAAAACAAGAGGTTCTATACACCTGTGTTATTCCTTTAAATAGATTACTAAACACTAGTGAGGAAGTGGTCACCTAAAAAAAAAAAGCATTCTCTATCATTAGTTCAAGGATTAAATTAAAAAAATCTTGGGCAGACACAAAAGCTATATAGCTGTATCACATGTCATTTGAGAAATCCTGCAGAAGAAAACTGCCCAATTGTTATTACCATAATGAAAATGTGTGTATTTGTGTCTGTCCATTTCACATATTGTGTCAACATAGTATATTTAAAATGGGAAGTAACAATACAAAGAAATGTAATAAGTAGAGAAATGAATATGTTGAGCTAAAGAAGTCTTTATGGAAGCTAGTATTCATGCTAGAGCTGATGTGTATATTCCTGTACTAGTGCTATAAAATCCAAGAATTTAGGGACAAACTGTCAGTAATAGTATACTATCCCCTTTAGGAGACATTATTCAATTTGCCAGTAAATTGATGAGCATGCTGGGAAAATTGACAGTAAATAAGACCCTGAGAAGTAAGGTAATAGAATAATCATGACATTTATCCTTGTTCAGATGTTGTAACATTCATCTTGGAGGCTTAAAATATTAAATTTGTGATTTTTATATGTCATTGCTCTCAGAATACTTTGCTCATGTGGCAACTACAGGTTCTTCAGCACATGTGTTAATTCACATCTATCAGGTTTGATCTGCCATCAAAGGTTATCTTCACCAAGAATTCAAAGCTCCGACTGAGATTTTTCTTTAAATTAAAAAAGCTAGAGTGTTTTGGTTATATCTTAAATGAATTAATATAATTACACTATTTTTTTAATTCACAGAGGAGTGAGGAAAATAAATATTGGTTTCTGTGCCTGAAGCTGAAAGAAAATTGGGGAAAAAATATTCGTCTGGGTGTCACTTTTATCCCACAATAATTTCTCTGTCAAGAAATAGTTTGATATATACCATCTAGTAGAATCTCTTTCCCCCTCTCTTTTCCTGTCTCTCTCCCCCTGTCTTCCTGCCTTCCTCTCGTCCTTTCTCCCTCTCTCCCTCCACCCCCCTCCTCTTTAAGTTTTAGTACCCTTAACATCTAACCCTTAGAAGGTTGGTCTCTGGAATTCTTGTTCCCCTTAAATATTCTCTCTTCAGTCTTTTCCTCCAATTTCCCCTTCTAAGAAAAATCTCTTACAAGGGCAGATTAACTGATTTCTTTGTCAGCCTTAGTAAAGCCTTTCCCTGGAATGTGCATCCACTCTCTATCCATTCCACTTCCTTTCAATGCTGTGTAGTACTCACACTGGTTTTATGAAGTGTCTCATATGACTGTGCTCTGCCTCAGTAACGCAGACTGAATATTCGAAAGTAAGAAGAAATCTGGTGACTAGCTTATGTCTGTTGTCTTATTTTTCAGGATTTCAACCTGTTCTAAATATTTTCACTCCCTCAGTTCAGGTTTGGCAGCAAATGCCTTTACCTGCTGAGTCATCTCATTGGCCCCTTTAATCCCTTAAAACCTCCAAATTAAATGTTATACTCTTATATAATATTACCCACTGACTCCTTACCTCATTGAGAATAAAAATGACTTTCTTGTTGTGATCTAAAATTGGAGGGTCCCATGAACTCCTTAATCATCTCTCTGTCTCCCAGTACACTGTATGTACATTTCCTTTTAAAATTCAAAACCTACTAACTTCATTCTTAACTCAGAACTTACTGACCATTTCTTAAACCCATATATCTCTCCTGTTGGACATTGATGAATATCTTATGATCATGTCTACTCAGAACTTCTAAACACTCTCCACATAGCCCTACATATTTTCATTACTGATCTCCCAGTTACCTATGTCAGAAGACTCTTCAATATTCTTCACACTCCTGACATCATTTCCTATTGATTTTATGTAGGCATAGATTAGAAGTGTCAGTCTTTGTGTTTGGCATAAGTGCTTACAGAACATGTCCTTGCCTGTTTGTGTGCTGTGTTTTAGCCTTCTAGTGTCCAGAGTAGTGACTGGCAGAAGGAAGGCATTTGATAGAAATTCACTCAAGATAGAAGACTCTCGATAGAAACTTATTCCTTAGTAAGTCTGTGAAAAGTATTTCTCTAAATGTTTTACATTTCTAATATCAATACATATTCCTAAGTACTGTCTTTATACCACACTATTGAAAACCAAGGAAACAAAATGTATTGTGAGACTGTGTTTCATGCTGCTCATCCAGAACTGTATTCAACTTCTTAGAAATAGAATCTAAAGAAATAATTTTTCAAAAATTTACAGATTACATGGAACACTGTGCAGGGTTACATAGTGTATAACCAGAGACAGCCCAGCAATGTTTTCTAGAACAGCTATGTTTAGAATCGCTGGTTACTATGCCACACATTCACAGTGGCTGCATAAGGAATGTAAATAATTTAGAATGCAATTTCACATGAGGGATCTGTCATCTTTAGTATGATTTAGGTTGAGTGCCAGCCTGCCTTCATTTCCATAAAATATCAGTCATATTTATAATACTGATTTTGTGAATTAGCTACTTGTTGTTTGAACTCTTAGATTCTATGTTCCCCTCCAGTGCCTAGGACAGGTAAATGAATTCTTTGGGAATGATTCCAGCAATAGATACTACTCTCTCAATCTCCTTACTACTGGGATTCTTGAATTCTATTCCAGGGCCTCACATATGGTAAGCAAGAACTCTGTCTTTGAATCTTACCTCTGTAGTTGTGATAACTATGTTGCCATTATCAACTACAATATCTTTCACTAAGGAATAATCTTGTAGAATCCTCTACTCTTGTACATAATTCTTTTTAGATCTCCATGCATATGCAGAAGAACCTGCAATCTAAGCCATACTCCCAGCCCTGATAGATATGTTCATATTACAAACCATGGTCTTGCCCATTTCATAAGTGAATTTCCTAATTCTGTGCATGCTACATTGAGAATTTACCAACTTTAAACAACATGAACATGGAAAGCTTGGTTTCATGGTGGCAAAAACGTGTACGCCAATCTTAGATATGATGAAGCAGGAAGACTGTTAGTCTGGGGAAGCCTGGGCTACAGGGTGAGATGAACAGGAACTTGTTTCATATCTCAGCCCTCTAACTGTATGACTTTGGGCAAGCAAGGGGATTCTGATTCCTTTTCTTTGATCTTAATCTGAAGATAATGATGGCCTCTAAAGGATTGTTGTGAAGTTTAAGGTGCTGATGACATTCTCTGACCCTCTGATCAGTCTCAAGCAAGCGGTAAGCATACCATCCCATTCCTGTCACTATGTCAATGTCTGATTCTACAGAAACCATTACAATGACCATGGCTAGTACGACTAGCCATCTGCCTTCAATATCTTTAATGCCTTGTGCTTGTACTTGCTTAAAAGCTACACATGGAAGAATGTCTTACAAAAGCCTATCTGACAACGACTTAACCTGTCATGTCATGGTACTGCTGGGATGTAGTAGACCTTTTATGAGTTGGCTCTTGGGATGAAGTCTGGCTATTGTGGTTACAAACTTAAATCTCTAAAATCTAATATCATACAGCCTGGTCCCTCTTTGTGTCTGGATTCTTGTGATGGAGTAACTTCCCCCATCATGTGCTCCAACATGGTACGACTATGAATTAAAATATCTCAAATGATGAGTCACAATAAACTATTGCCTCTTTTAAAGTTGTTTATCTTCAGTATATTGTAGCCAGTAAAGTTTGATCAACACAACTAGTATTTTCAATTATTGCTTATTTTCTCACAATGCTATCTTACATGATCTTAAATACCTCACTTTCTGAAATTGGAAATTTGCCTTCTCTACCAGGGGTGCCATTTACTCCTTCTGAAGGTATTTTAAGATTTCCTCTTCACAGAGGCTGAAACCAATTGGCCCCAGGGCAGACTCCCAGGAACCCAACACCATGAAAGCTGCTTCAGCACTTGAGAGTTACTCAAATCAGTAGCTCTCAATAGGAACTTCCCAAAATTAAAATGGAGAGAAATTTGCATTCCAATTTGCAATCAGCAATCTCTTTGACTTACTCTAATTCTTGATCAAGGGGTGAGACTATCACATTTGCCTTTCTAATATGGTCACAATACGAAACAGGCCTAAATTATCCCTTTAAAGCTAATAATAAGCATTTCAAATCAGTGAGCTGCAAGGTCTTTCTGAACATCTATGCACGACCCTCTCCTGCTTCCTTTGTTCTATACATGTGTTAGTGTCTAAGACTAACCTTAACTTTCTGCCCTCTAATTTTGCTGTCTATTTAATATATTTAAACTTATCTAATGGCGTTTATATTTGATTTGTTTGCCTTTAAAATGTACAATCCTTATTTATTTTTTGTGACACTGATAACAAAATAAGAAATTGAACAGAACAGAATAGAATAAAAACAGAATATTATTCAGGAATGTCATTGTCATACCAACCCATCATTCTTCCAACACGAGATCCTTGTGCAAGTTGTGCTTCTATTCAGCCATGGGAAAACAGTAAATGCAAAACTCTCTCACACTGATTTCACAAGGTAACAGGATTACCAAGGGGTACTGATTGACTCCAACCAAGTCTGCTTGTCACATGCCGTGTTTGTCTTCTTCACAGCCATGGCTTTTGAGCTCCCCCAGCTATGACCTGAAGATTTTGAGTTTTATGTGTCTGTGAGAGAGAGGTAGCCTGGTATACTTAAGATCCTGTACTGCTTTTTTACAGAGGACTTGAATTTAGTCCTCAGTAGGCACGTTGGATGGCTCACAATAATAAGTAACTCCATCTCCAAGGGGATCCTACACTCTTAGGCTCTGTAGACACCTGTACTCATGTGCATACAACACCCCCACATACATACATACATATGATCATAATTAAAATATAATAAATCTTCAAACTGCAGATAGTTCTTCTAAAACTAGACTTCTAGGTCCTAATCCTAGCCCTACCAGCCCAGCAGTGTGACCTTGAGGAAATTATCTCCAGGAACTTTCATTTTCTCTCCTTTAAGACTGCTATAAAAAAAAAAAAAACACTGTGAAAGCAAACTGTGGCAAAATGAAGAATCAAGGATGATGCTATTCAAGGCAGTTGCAGTGAAGAGAAATGCAGATGTGGTCACAACTCAACTTCACTGAGATAGAAGAGCTTTAACAGCTGGGGTGGGGACATAAAAGGCTAGCTGTGCTTGCCTATTGGCTCTACCTGAAAGGAAGGGATTTCCTGAGTCTTTGTGATTGGCAGTGGTTTTGACCCTTGAAGCAAGTATGCTAAGCATGTGCATATCATTCCATAGGGAGCAGGAGGTTGCAGTTCCTCAGTGTTCCCCCCACACATAATGATGGCCCTGCCCTAGAGAATGACCACTGTGAATTGCAAAGCTGGTTAAGAGGTTTTTGAAAAGAGAAACGAGTCAAATGATTGAAGATAGACTTTATAGTGACCAGGTTTCTAAAGACAGGAGAGATCAGAGGCTACCATCTGGAAGTGTGATGGGGTCTTGGGTGAGATGTGGTCATCTAGGGGTACTGCTAAATTACAGAGTTAACAGGAATCTCTTGTAAAGAAGGCAACAGACAGGAAAGTGAAGTAATGGTTGATTGGAGAGAGAAGAGCCTCTTGAGAGCGAAAGCAGTGATTGACAGTGAGGATCCCTGACAGAAGGCAGAGGGATCAGACAGACAGAAAACAGATACTGCTGAAGAGTCAAATAGAGATCATCGGGATCCAGAACATAAAGTTACAGATGGGGGTAGCAGAGAAGGCAGCAGTTAGTCTGATGCAGATCTGAGAAGTACCAGTCACAGAGAGAGAAAAAGAGCAAAACCACAGACTTTGTTAGAGCAGATAAAAACTCCCATCAAGGTGGCGAGAGGCACCCCAGAGCTGGAGTCCTGCTTGACTTTTCATGGGCTTCTGGGGACCCACCCTCCAGATTCTTTCATCTTGATGATTGGTCCTGCCTGGGGTATGCTTCCTTCAATAGACTTTTCTCCCTGCCAGCCATTAGCAGGGAACCTTACATGTGAATCTTGTAAACCTCTGCTTTCGAAGACTTAGAAATTTGGCTTACTTCCTAAATCTTATAAGCTTTCATTCATCTTGGGACATATTTCAATTCCCAGGGAGTTGTTGCACACTACCACCATTACTACCACCACTGCCATCGCCATTAATGCCACCTATTCTTGAATCAGTGAATACCCAGTTTTTGTCATGAAACTCAATAAGGTTTTGGGATAAAGCCATCTTTCTGCTAATTCTGTGCAGAACACCATAGCTGTGCACTGAATACGGATGAGATCTCTGGATGAACACTCAGTGGGTGTGCTCAGAAGCAAACCCACAACATGGTCTGAGAAAGTCTCCAGACATTTAAAAAAGTAACTACAGCCTTGCTAAGTAAAACAGCAAGATAATTTTAAAAGAAACCGTCTTTTTTGTTTGTTTATTTAAAACATAATGTGATTGTCTCTTTGCTCACCTCTACCCAGTCCTTCATATTACCCCAGCATAATGAACCACCGATAATAAAACAGCAAGACTGCTTATCACAGGAGAATCAGGGCTATCAAGCAGCTGCCATCCTGTTACAGAGGAGAGCTGAGAGCAAATTATGCATTGTTAGTGATGTAAGCAAAAGTAGCTTCTTTGGTTCTTCATATTGAAGCAGAAAAGTTGTAGGAAACTGCACAGCTCTGTTGACAGCAGCAATGGGGCTCTCCAGCAAAACTGCCAGTCTGTCAGCATCTCTAATTACACTGTAAATGTTAACTCTATTACCCTCTGTCTTCATTCCCCATTTGCAACGTAACAACCCTCTTGCTTGTTTCCTCTCTACTCACAGAAATAATTCAAAATTGCCCCTGTAGATAAAATATTGCAATCTATTTGAGGGAAAAATGGTGTTTGCACAATTCAGGTGATATTTTTTCAAATATATAACCTGGAATTTATTACAATGTAAAAATGAGTAAAAACAGTTCTTTGTTCTTCAAGGCAAAATAGAATGTTAAAATTTTTTTTTTTTTTTACCATTTATGTTTTGTCTGAACTGAAAGGCTGGTCAGTCTAATATCTAATTTAGCTACAATGAATTAATGGGATTTAGTGGTATTGCATGCTGTCAGGGGAGGTGGGGGGGCTGAGCCCAGGACCTATTTGTCTACATCTTAACCCCGAAGAACTGATGACTGGGGAATGGAACTTTGCAGATAGAAAATTAACAACTTCAATGAAATCCTCCTGGTTAGGTGAATGGACCATGAACCTAGTGAAGAGAAATGTCTTTATAGAGTTTAAGGATGAAGAATAAATAGAAGGCTGTGTGAAGACTGAGGTCGACTTGAGTTCTGCTGCCTGTGAGAAATGCTGACAGCTGATAAAAGCTTGGAGAGACAGGGATAATAAGTACGCATGCTCCTGCCAAGCCCTATCTTTTAGACTTCTGTTCTCCAGAACTGTGAGGGAATATATCAAAATTTCTTCATGCCACTAAAATTTCCCTAGCAAATTAATATATGCATGTTGTTTTGATTTGCTAGACCATAGCCCTGGAGACAGCAGTGATCAGACTAAGCTATGAAATAACTAGTTGACACGTTAGGAAATAAAATACATTTAACTATAGAAATGTTTATAATACTCTAAGTTAAATAAGTAAATCAACAATTTGTTTGCTAAAATTGAGCCATACATCGAGTTTCCTTATACTTACTTCTTCACCAAAGTATAGTTTTCATGTCTTTCTTCCGTCTTCATTGTATATCTGACTAAATGCAGTGAACAGTAATTGCACCACAGCTGATCTCAAAATTTTCTCCATCAGAAAATATAGAGTTAAGTTAGTTAGGTTTTCAAGATGTATTTGAGATGGATAGGCATTTTTCAAACTTTTCATAGACCTACAGAATATGGCATTTAAAATGGTTTATAGTTTTTCTTAACAATGAGACACTACAGCTCCTGGCAACACCACCTGCTCCAGAAAGGAAGATGGACATCAAAAACACTCGTTATGGAATTTACTTCCTATATGACAAGATTAGCGATTTATGAAAGATACTGCTCTTGTCTGAACTGTTTGACTATGCTGTATAAACTGGACATGCAGGATCCACAGAAAAGTGACTGCTGAAACAAGATGGACAGTGCTACAGGGTTCCTGCTTCATGGAAGAGTCTGCTAGACAGTGTACAGGACACAGTGAAAAGTGACTGACAAACTGCTAATAAAGGTGGACAGTTTAAAGTTGCTTTGCTGAGGAATCTGCCAGACACACTATGGCCTATGGGCTGAAGATAAAACATTACAGTAGAACTTCAGGTGACTGACCAGGCAAGATGTCTCTGTCATTTCTAGAGTTTATATATCATCCTTCTGTGGTCTTTGATGGAGTTGAAGACAGATAGTTAAGGTTATAGATTTCATTAGTTAGGATTAAAGATAAGTTACATATAGGACTTTAGACTCACAAAGATAGGATAGATGATGGAACATTTTCTTTATATATTGCTAAATGTTAATGGACTAAATAGTGTTAACTGTGGTTCTTATTTGATAACTGTTTTGTTATATATTTTGCTATGTTAAGGTTAAAACCCTTCTTTTTACTTTAGACAGAAAAGAAAACATGATGGGAAATGTCATTCTGTAAATATTTTTTTCATATTGGTTAATGAATTAAGCACTGTTGGCCAATAGGGAAGCAAGATAGGCAGGCCTAGGAGAGAAAGAGGATTCAAGAAGAAGGAGGGAGGGGATGCAACATGGAGGACAAAGAACTCTGGGCCCTCTCTCTGATAAGATGAGACCATGTGGAATACTTAGATTAATAAAAATGGGTTAATATTTAAGACAGAGCTAACAAATAAGAAATGCTAGTAACAGGCTAACAGCATTATATCAATACAGTGTCTCTGTGTTTTATTTGGGGCTGGTGCAGTGGTGGTACCAGGCTGGCAGAAAAACATGTTCATAACAGTCTGGTGCTGCATCTCACGAGTGCCATTACTTTGTTTTATCCCTCCTGTCACTATATCTTACTAATAGGATAAGGGCAGAATTTTAATTATGTAGTGTGACACTGAGGAACTGGGGGTAGGTAATATTTCTATAGTGCTACTTTCTAGTAACATCTGAACTCACTTGCTGAAATCTTTCTTCCTTGTTATACCTGGGAAGAAGGTAGCTGGGTCCCAGAGGCAAACAGGAGTCAGAGCGTGGAGGGCAGAGTACCCATCAGTTTCCTGATGCAGTTTGTTCAAAGCTGTATTGTGATTTAATAAGAATCAGGATAAACAATTAGGCCGAACAGAAGTTTATTAAGGGAGAAATAACTCACAACATAGGCAGATGCACGCGGCGGTTCCAGCAGATCCTGAGCCTTCCAGCGTCCACCACCCAAAAGGGGCGGCCCGACCCTCTCCCAACCTTTTCTCTCCACTCCCATCCGGCCCTGTCTCCGCCCCAATGGGCATGGCCTAAGCCACAGGTGCAGACAAGGTGGATATCTCGTTACAATTCCCCTTTTAGTCTAAAGAAAAGATTTGGGTTTGATACAAAACTATATACAAAACAGTGAATAACAAGTGTGCTCTAAGAAAAGGAAAATTGAGAACAAAACGACATACATATCTAGTCCTAGGATGAAGACATAACGGAGTTTACAATAGAGTTATCCTAAGCTAGAAAACTTAAGCCTAGTACCTAATCTATCTAACTAGGAAGAGAGAATAATAGTTGTGATGGTTTAATCTACAACCTCATCAAGACCTGAGAAGGAAAATAGCAATACTAGAATAGACAGGAAGTGCGGATGGGTAACTTCCAAAAGATGCCTCGAAGACAGAAACAGCAAGCTACCTGGACAGTCACCCAAGGTCTCAGCGCAATGTTGGTACAGCCAGTTTTGGCTAAGGCCAAGAGTACCTGACAGATCACAACAAAAGCAGGGAGGAAGAAAGGCTGTCTTACCCTGACTTGGCAAGGTTCAGCAGTCTTCTGTTTGTCTCCTGCAAGCACATAGGACCGCATGTCCAGAACAGTTGTCAAGGTAGGGGCAGTTCCTTGCCCAAGAGGCCATGTCCGAAGTGAGGGTGAACTCCAGAAGGAGCAACGACAGTGTCCAACATACTTTCGGGAAAGTGCATGGTGCTGTCAGGAGCAACAGTGTCTCATGTCAACGGAATACTAGTATTAAAACATTTAAATGCCGTGTTCTGCAGGCCTATGAAGTGATTGGAGATTAAGCATCTATTGCTGACTAATCTCATAGGCAAAGGAAACACGGGTGAGGATGATCTGTAATACTCAGGAACTTAGCTAAAAACCTGATTAAAACTTCCTTGAGAAAAGCAAGGATACACACCTAAACAATATAATTATGCACATGTAAATTCCTAAAGTAGAGGTAGAGTAGAAATGTCTAGACAAGAGGGCAGCAAGATAAATATCCTAAACCGTGCCAATATAAAAAATGTCTTGATCTCAAACAAAGTATACATACATAGAATATAGCGAGAATAATGTGCATAAAACATAAGTGGAAAGATTTCACACAATATGACAAAATATAATATACAATTCTTCCAGTACATAGATTACCACAGATAAGAATATATAACAGTGTAAGCTGAAATACTAATATCTCACTCTTACTAAACAATTCACAAGAAGGTAGGCCAATCTACCTATATCATTCTGAACCATACCTTTCCCAACCATACCCTATTCCTGTCTAAAAGAGATAACTGAGTCTAAATATCACTTTCCATACCCAACCCCAAGTAACTAAAACCAACCCTATGAAGATGAATATTATCCCTAAATTCCAAGAGTGGGGAGAGGGGCGTCGTTATCTTAAGATTACTTCCTGCTGAAATGGGACGATGATTGCTCCATGGGATCCTGTAGGAAGAAAATGTTTAGCAACCAAATTTTTCAACAGAATTGGCTGTGACATATGTAGGTATTCATAGTGTGGCAGAAAATGCTTGACTGAAGTTCTTTTTGGAACTCTGGCCAGGTTGTAATAAGAAGGTGCACCATTACAGCTAGCTAGTCAGGAGTTGTCTTGAGCAAAGCAGTCCCAAACCGGTTAAAGGGTGAAGTTTGTAGTTCAGATGCATCAGGGTGAGTAGAATGGAAATGTCCATTTGGGGCCCCATCTTCCTTCCGGAGTGTTCAAGGATTGCTGTTGGGAACTGTTATTATTCCTTGTGGAAAACTTAAATATCAATATCAAAGTAAAATTTTCAAGTTTTACGGTATGCATTAGGGGAAAGGCAACAATAAGCATAAACATGTATAAGAGAAAATGAGGATTTCAGAGAGAAAAGTGCATATAAACACATGAGTCCTTAGATTTTGTTTTCTTCTGCCTTACATCAATTGGCTTCTTGATATAAAGCAGAAACTGTGAATTCAATCTTAACAACATGCTTGAATTTAGAGAAGGAAAGCCAAATCCAACTCCAAAGCCAGCATTGATTTATATGAATCGGGACTACAGGAATACCAAATAGTGAAAAGAAATAGATTTCCATATAGAAACAGTTTATTAGACTTAAATATTTTTACCATAAATCAGATTACTCTTCATTAAATGATTCTTTCTGGAGAGCTGTCTTCTGTAGGTACCTACATGTTCCTTGTCTCTTGGTTGTTTGAAGATAGGTGTTCTCTGTTTTACTGTAAAGACAAGAAAAGAACACTTCCCCTACCTTTGAGAGGTCTCCACACATTTTGTGGGACCCAGTTTGTTGAATGACTTGTCATTCCTCTTCAGTAAGATGTTTCTCTTGTTCAACTCGGATCTTGATCATCTTAGACGGTATCCATAGCTTTTCTTCTCCTGTAGATACAAATGCGAAACCCCTACCCCAACGTAACACATATCCTGGTTTCCATACTGAGGTCAATACATCCTTGAAGTACACCGGCTGATTTAGTTCAGAAGTTTTTTCTATTGTCCAGTGCCTTTCAGCAGCTGTTTGTCCTTTTTCATTAGCATTAAGAAAGTTTAATGTTAATAAAGCATTATGTAATCTGTGTTTGGGTGTCTTGGTTACTCCTGCCTGTCTATGGAGCATTTCCTTTAAGGTACGATTGGATCTCTCAATTACTGCTTGTCCTGTAGGATTGTGTGGTATACCAGTTATGTGCTTTATGTTATAATATTCAAAAAGCTGTTTCAATTTGTTGGAAACATATGCCGGAGCATTGTCAATTTTTGTTTGTGAAGGTATGCCCATAATGGTCATTACCTCTAATTGGTGAGTGATAACAGAATCAGCCTTTTCAGAGCTCAGAGCAGTAGCCCATTGAAACCCTGAAAATGTATCTATAGTATGGTGCACATATTTTAATTTTCCAAATTCTACAAAGTGAAACACATCCATTTGCCATATTTCATTTCTTTTTATACCTTTGGGAGAACTCCTGGCCTTGTTTGGCTGTTACTGACTTGTCATGTCATAGAAATTTTTGGGACCTCCTCTCTGCTCTAGCTGCAATTTCTCAGCATTGGTTGTAGGTTGTGGTCTGTCCCCTGGCTGATCAATGTAAGATGCTTTTTCCCATATTCATTTCTACTACTGTCACTTTCATCCACAAATCCCCAGATGTACAGTAGAAATTCTGATTCATGTCCCCTACCCCATGTACCTGTGTTGCCATATCTTATTTATTTATTTTTTGCATAGGATCTTATTATCCCAGACTGGCCTAGAACTCACTATCTTACAGGCCTGACCCACTATACTTAACTCTTAATTTCTACCAGGCTTCCATGTCCACAACTCAAGAAGCTATGGGAGATTTAGGACCCAGCCCTGTTTTCCCAGGTCCTCCTCAATCCACACTGTAGACTTCTGTGGTTGCTGCTTGCTTTCTAGCCCCTTCACTGGATCTCTGTCTTTGCTCTCTTCCTCGTTTCATCCAGCTAGTTCCAACCCTATTGCAGAACGGACAGAGGGTAAGTCTTCTTTAGTTTTTAGGTCTCTAGACTGTCTGGATTTTTCTGGAAGGATGGATTCCAATCCTCTAATAGTCAACCAAACACTTTCTGTGAAATATTGCATCACAACTTGAAAATAAATTGAAATTGAATTGAAAAGCAAAATTATTTTGTTTTTTACATTCACCCCCATAGAATCAGAACTAGGGAGCATACTCTCCTAGCCCTCTCTTAAAGGTTTTTGTCTGCTTGAGTCCAAGCAAATTCTATTTTATTTTACTTTTGATGTGTATTCCATTTGGCTAAAGTAGAATGAATCCCAGTCCTGGTTAGAGGCCAGAGCAATCTGTGTGGGACTTACAAAATTATATAAACCCATCTCTAGTATGGCTTTATCAGACTTTGGGTCACACTGAGACAGACAACCATGTGGGAAGGAAAATGGTGACACAGATTCTGATAAGGTAATCAATCTTTAACAGAACTCACATCTCTCCCACCACAGGCACCAATACTATGTAAACGTGAAAGTCAGAAAACCACAGAGAGTCTGATCGTATGCATGTTAACTAACACATTGTTGCATTTTTGATAAAGAAGCTTTTGATGTATGGATTTTAATTTAATTTGTGCCTCTTGGCCTCTTGGGAGGAAAGAATAAAAAATTCTAATTTGCAGTTTTATCCTTGGCATATTACTCTTATTCCTTTGTCTCTATTAAACCTGTCAGGGAGTGATTAGCCCAGAACAGGGTTCTTACTCCAGTGGGACATTCTCCTCATGTGCCCAAATGAATGAATTTGGGGTTCTCTGTTTTAAGTCCAGCAATCTTTAACTAGAAATAAGAATCCATAAGATAGTCTCAATGATTTGACTCCATGACCAATACCCAGATGGTGAGCTGGTGTTGTTATCTGGTTTTCATTCTAACAAACTACAGGGTGGTCACTCCAAAACAAGGTTTTCCTCCTGGCTGGCATTTCAGCACAAAAATTTCAAGTCCGTATTTTTCTCAGTATTTATTATCATCATAATTGTCATAATCGACACCATTATTGTGGCTATAGTTGTTGTCACTTTCCCTTTTCTCTCACTAGTCACTCTGAAAAACCTGACTCTGATATGACATTTTTGAGGAATAAGAAAATATTCCCTTTTCTCAGCTTGCTCGTAGTAAATTGCAAAGGCCTTAAACACACCCTGTCATGTTTTCTAAAATCTCTTTGTCCTTAGAGTTTATCGCAATGTTGTCAATTCTATGCTACTTTCATTATTCCTGTTTCTCTTCAACTTCTATCATTATTCTGCCTTTGGGCTTGGGGATTTATTATTCTCAGCCTGGAATCTTCTGCCCCAGATATTCACATAATTTATTCAACTGTTTTTTCTTCATATTTGCAATTCAAATCTTACTTTACCAGTAATGGGTGAGTTTCTTCACAGAAATCACAATGATTTGACATATATATATATATGCTTAGTGTTTACTTACCCCAAACAAAATGTAGTAAGGATTTTTATTACTGATATCCTCTCAGCTCTTAGGATACAACAATCATGTGATCATGTATAGTTGAGCCAAAGAAAAGCTGAAAGATGTATGCTGATCTCACACAAAGTAGATTTTACTGCAATAAAAATATAAATAATAGAGGGCTATTGAATTATTATAAACTGGCCATTCCTCTAAGAGGATACAACAAATGTTAACCTGCATGCACCTAGAAGAGAGGGTTATAGCACATAAGATTAAATGGAGTTTCACCCTCAGCACCTGCCTTATCTTCTTTCATAACACCTGTCCTCCACTAGCCCCCCCTTCTTAAGGAACTCCCACCCACAATAGCCCATATTTAGTCTTTGGCTCTGAGATACTTCAGTTAATCATTGAAACCTAAAGATTAGTTTAGGATCCAAATATGAGTGAGAACATGCAAAGTGTCCTTCTGAGCCTGGCTCACTTCACTCAGTGTAATTTTTTTCCAGTTCTGTTGTTTATTTGAAATCTTTATAATTTTATTTCTCTATAGTTTTAATTGTTACAAAGATTTAAAATAGATTTAGTGTCTACTAAGACAATTGTATTTTTTGATTATTTTATATCAACTGTTCTTTGTATCTCATTCATACTAATTCTAGACAATTTGGAAAGTACACTTTACATTCTAAGTTACATCCTGTTTCAACATATATTGTGAGGTTAACTTTTTACACTATAAACATAGAATCTTCTTTAAATGTACCTGGTATATACCATTCCAGAAAAAAAAGTCCCAGATGTTCTTTTTGAAAATAAATTTTTTTTATATAGATAATTATGAATGTGATGTATGTGTGTGGTGTGTGGATCTGTGTGCCTGCACATATGCTTTCCAGAGATGAAGGGGAAATGTCAGGTGTCCTCCTCAGTCACCCTGTACTATTCTTTTGAGACAGTCTCTTAATTGAACCTGGAGCTACATTGCCTGGCAACTAGCAAGCCATAGCCATTCTCATTCCCCTCCCTGACACTGGGGCTATAAGTGTATGTAACAGTCATACCCAGCTTTTTGTGTGGGTATGGAGATCTGATCTCATGCTCCCGCTGCTGTGCATATTCTCACATACTGAGCCATCTCTCCAGCAAATACGAAGTAAATTCTTTACTTAAAATGCAATTATAAAAACATATTCACACATAAATCTACCACACGGTTCCTTTAAAGATATCTTAGTATGCATAAAATGTGACTTTTTTCACATATTAAAACAACAAGCAAAATAAAAAAACAAAAATCCCCTATATTCTACTCTTCAGGAATATAGTAATCCTTCAGTGTAAAGCACATTCGTATTCATAAGGCAGATTCATATATTCATTTTATTAAAACTGACTCCAAGCTTCATCTCTTTTTTCCCGGATGGAAATGTAACAGAGGAAGCTGAAAGGTAGCTATAGTTTTTACTGCTTGTTTTGTCTGTCAAGATCCAGTCTTTCTCAAATGTGTTTCAACCCACCTACATTCATGCTCTATTATCTCAATTTTCTCCCCTATTTTTGTTGAACAACAAAGGTGTCCCACCCCAAGCTGAGAGCTAGAAACTATGGAAGCATAGTTTCATCCTCAAATTCCTGACTGGCTTCAATTCCAGAGATGTAAGCCCAGGGGCTATGAGCCTTCATTTTATTTCATTGATGAGGCAAAATGGTAAATGCCAGTGAACCCCTTGCTGTTCCTTGACTGCCTTTTGGTAGGACTGGTCTTTATGGGTCCAATGCAGGAAACTACAGTTGATGCCTTTTAATGATTTGTAGACAGATTTCTGTCCTGCCATGTCCGGCAGCCATTCAGTCCAAAATGAACACACAGTGGCTTATATGAATTATAAACTGTTTGGTTCAGGCTTCTTATTGGCTATCTCTCACTTAATTATTAACACATTTCTATTAGTCTATATATTTCCACATGGTCTTGGCTTACCAGTGATGCCCAAACCTCTTGCTTCCTTGGCGACTACATGGTATCTCCCTTGAAACTCACTCTCTGTCTTCCTCTTCCCAGAATTCTCCTAGTCTGGTAACCCCACCTATATTTCCTGCCTGGCTGCATCCTGCCTGTCCATTGGCCAAATCAGCTTCATTCATCTCTTATTAGAGAAACATATTTACAGTATATAGCAATGGCATCTCTTCACCTTTTACCTTATCTTACAGTTCTTACATATTTCCTGTTCCCACTTCTGCTATGTTACATGAGCCTTACAGGGAGTGTTATAAGTGATTTATAAGGGGCCCATATCTGTTGCCTATTTCTGCATTTTGGTCAGTCATGAATGCATCTACTACTCTTCACTGGAAGGAGAGGCTTTTCTAATAAGACTGGGAGGTCCTTTTGACTTAAGTTTTCCTCTATTTAGCATGGCCTTATCTGTATGATTGTACCTTTAATAAATTGAGATGTGTGACTCATAGCCTTACATTCTTCAGAACTTGTATCATGAAGGATTGCTTGATTTTGTTCAAGGCCTTTTCTGAATCTAATGAGATAAATGACCATGTGGTTTCTATCTGAGTTTGTTTTTGTGTTGGATCACCTTTAATGATTTATGCATGTTGAAATATCCCTGCATCTTTGAGATGAAACTACTTTGATCATGATAGTTGGTGTTCTTAAATTCGGCTTGGAAATATTTTGGTGAGAAATTTTGAATCTGTGTTTTACCAAAGAGACTGGCCTATAATTTTCTCTTTTTGTTGGGTCTTTGTCGAATTTTAGTATCAGAGTAATACTGGCTTAGTAAAAAGAATTTGGAAGTGTTCCTTTTCTATTTTACAGAATAACATGAGGAGGGTTGGTATTAACTTTTATTTGGGGAGCTTGTATAATTCTCTGCTGAATGTGTCTGTACTTGTGCTTAGAAAAGGATATATTTCCAGGGGAGAAAATGAATCACAACAGTGGGAATGGTTAGAAGTTGACATGACAAAGACCATATAAGAGATGGAGCTCTTATGTCACCTTTTTGTGTGCTCATGTGTGTGGCATGTTTGTATGTGGATGTGGCCTTGCCTCTGTATATTTGTGTGGAGGCCATGGGCAAATATTAGGTATCTCCCTTTATCACACTTTGCCTTACTGTTTTGTAGAAGAAGTCAATGAGCCTGAAACTTATTTATATTTCAGTTAGACTGGCTATCCAGTAAGCCCTTAGATCAGTCTACTCCATCTTCTGTTATTGGAGTTGCAGGTATATACTACTGTAATACGATTAATGAAAACCCAGAGACAGATATTGGGGTTCAAACTGAGATCAGAGAATCAAAGCAGCTGCCTATTAGCTCTTACCTCTACCTCAGGTGGAAAGGGCTATAATTTTCCTCAGCATGGCTAAAGAATACATCTCCGAGACTGACCACTCAATGCCCTGCCCCTATCTTATATCCCTCTCTAAAGCTATGGTTAAATGCTTGGAATCCCAAGTGCTGAGATCTCCTTTGTGTGAGCTGTTTCTCTTTTAGACTGATTCACTCTAATGTAACCCTGGGTGTCCTTGAAGTCACAGAGACCCATCTGCCTTTTAAAGGTGTGTCCACCACTGCCCAGCTTCTATAACTAGTGTGACTGGTGGAATTAAAAGTGTATATTACCATTGCCCAGCTGTATGGCTTTGACTAGCTTTGCATTTTGATCTCCATTGGCTTTATTAGCTCATAAATGATACATCACCAAATTCTACCACCACCGCTTTTTCATGAGTGCTGCAGACGCAAAACTCAGGTCCTCATGCTTGCCCACTGAGCTATCTACACAGCTCCTCTTGAACTTTTTGCCAGTTTGTATATTGTGAGCTTTGTCAATCATGCCTTTCTGTTACATACAGTTCTACATACAACTTTATTCATCTCATTTCCATCTTACACTATACCAGGGGACATGGGTTTTAGAACTATAATGAGGCATAGTTTACCTTGAGGTAAGGTACAGTGCCTCTGTGCCTGGGCCAAAGGCTCTAGCTTGTTCTAGCTGGCTTTGACTGGGAAATTTACTCTTTGCCAATAGGTTTGCTCAAGATGCTAATTTTGCAGCCCTGTTCTAAGGCTTCCAGGATCTCATTCTCCTTACTTCTAGCCCTACCTCTGTGCCTTAGGCTAACCTGGGAACTACTGTGTAGACCATAACAGCCTCAGCCTTGCCTGCAAGACACCTTCAGTCTCCAGAGTGCTAGTACCAGCACTCCTGGCTTCTTTTTTACTCCTTAGTATTCTATGGAAAATTCTTGTTGAATTTCTTAAACGCACTTTGTGTTATTTGTCTGCTGAAAAGCATGTGCCTTATTTGTAAGGAAAAAACTTCAAATAATGTTTAGCCTAGAATTCTAGATTTGTCAAATGCATTCATTGTTCGCTGACTTTCAAATTCCTTTCCCTAGAGCTCAATATACAAACAGAGAATAATAAATGGAATCTACCATTTTCTGTCATTTAATATCTTAGGTCCCTGTAGCATCTCTCTCCTTTTTATAAATCAAATGCTGTCTTTAGAGTCTAGCAGAGACTTTCTCATTTCATGTTAGGAGGTGGAGTCCTGCTTTATTTAGTGACTGGATTGTTCATTGTGCTCAGCTTCAAATAGTCAGGGATGAACTTGAGAGTCTGCTTTGAGTCCTATAAGTACTTGTTCACACAGCTGTGAGGTGCTGTGCTCCAAACTCCAATAAAGGATCCCAGGTATTTCAGTGAAGGGCTGAGATGGCTGCTGTATCCTAGAAGACAAAGTGAAGGCCAAGGAAGTTGTCTTGTACCTGCGAATCTAGAGGTTCTTGAAAACAAGGAGCCTGCATGCAATCAGGAAGAATAACACTATACGAAGTCACAGGGGCCTAAAGCCTCCAGGAATACTAATGACCCAAAGACATTGTTGACTTGGTTTGATGTAACTACAAGGACAAGATAAGGACAATCAAAAATGGGGGGCACTTCTGGAAAGTTGTACTCATGCCATGGTAAAGATTTGTGCCTAAAACATGACATTTAATAAACTTAATGATTAAGCATTAAAACCAATGAAAGCACAATAAACATGATAAATAGGCTCACATCTATTTGTGTTTTTCTTTTTCTAGGGTCAGACATTGTTCAGTGGTTAATAAAGAACTTAACTATAGAAGATCCAGGTAAATAAGTCATTTTTCCCTTGCTATATTAGTTTTTCTTTGTGGTTTTTATCAATGTGTTTTTCTCAAGGCTATTTAAAATAATAAGCAAATTTCATGACAATAAATATAATTAAACTTGAATTATATGTTTAGTGTTTACATAAAGTCAACATAATTCAACTAAAACTAAATATATTTGTATAATTTTCACATATATAATGATCCATTTTGTATTATATATTTATGGTTGTTTGTGATTTTTAGAATATATTATATATGTATGTATATATATATATACATAAATAATTGCACATGTAATTTTAGCAAATTATTTTGAAATCATAAAACATCTCTTTGCGACTCTTTAAAGTAAACCTCAATTTATCATTTGCCTTAGTTCTACTTTTGAATGAGATTTGAAAACTATATGCCTTTTGTATTCTGATTTTTGGTCATGTGTCTGATATTCTCACTGAAATCCTGAACTCATTTACTTTGGTAGGCAGGGTTAGTTCTGTGACTGAGCACTGAATTCCTAAGTTGGAAGCAACTTTTACCAGCTTGTGTTTTGTGTCTTGTGGAGGAAACTCTTACACTTAGGAGTCATTCAATGATTTTTGAGAATGTGATATGAAAGACTTCACGTGTGGCTGTTTATGCCACCAAAATACAAATAAGCTCTGCTGCTTAGTGGAGATGCTGAGAATGAAATAGCTTTTAAGGGGCAGAAATTCCAGCAATGGGGACGGATAGACATGGTAGGAGACAGTGTGGGTGGCACACTGACCTGTATAACACAACACTCTATTTCCTGGCAAGTGAGGCTTCTGTCTTTTGTTCTCCCTCTGCTGATTACCACCTTAGAATAAGTTGAACTTGATGGTACATGGAGGTAAACCACTCCATCAGAAAGTGTAGCTTGAAATATGGGTATATATATATATATCCAAGCTCACTTGATAAATGAGCTTTGAAAATGTTTCTCCAGTAGGTTCAGAGAGACTAAAAGTGTTAAGGAAAGAATGAAGTAGCCATTGTATACCACTACACTGTCACTAAGTGAGAGAGGAAGTACTTATGATGAAAGGAAGACACACTTTCAAGGTTCATAGTTAAGTTTTATGCCATTGATATTTCTGATTTGCATAACTATAGCAATTCAGAAAATGGTACCAAATATGCTACTGATTTTCAACCAACAACAGTAATAATATAGATTGAAGCATTAAAAATTAATTCAAAATATTATTTTTCTCTAACACTTGGATAGTTTTTCCTATTAAATTTTGGCATGGAATTCATCCTGTATCCCATGCTGGCCTGAAAATTATCATGCAATCCAAGCTTTTCAGTTATGTTATGACACGCTAAAAAAATGTTTTTTAACATGTGGGTTTATTTCTTTGAATGAACAAGTTTACCCTATCTGGAGTACAAGCTTCTCTGTTAGGTTTTAAAGAATGTAAAAGATGCACCAGTGATGGTCCTGCTTGTGTAACCTTACACACATAGTCTGCTCTCAACAAAATGTGGTTAACAATGTAGTTGACATTAACAGGCTACTTTTATGGCTCTGTGAACAGATCTGTTTAGAATGGAAACTGTGTTGTTATGATGATGTCTGGTTTACTTTGGACCTCACCAATGTCCTGAATCCGTTTAAAAATGAAAGAGAATCTAATGCCTGGTTCCTGCCTGTCTAGTGTCCTATCTGGTAACAAAATGTTGTTTGATAGCCTTAATGGGCAATTTGATGTTCTAAATGTCAGTGATTTGTTGAAAGAAGATTTTGTGAAAACCATCTGAAAATAAGACCAAATGTGGATCCAATGGCCTATGGGGATCAATGATAGTTTCGTGATATTCAGGATTAGTCTTAAGACCTTGGGATATATGTTTTTCACATTAGTATTTAATGTTTCATTAACCAATACCTGAGTACTGTCATGTCCATTATAGCAATTTAGTTCATCAATCACTGAGGCACAATGTACTGTTCCTTTCAAAATAAAGTTCCATCATTTTTAAATATATATATATATATATAATTTTATTTTACATACTGATCCCAGTTCGCTCTCCCTCCTTCCCTTCCTCTTTCCCTCTCTCCCAACCTCCCATGCCCCCCCAACCACCCTCCTTTCCCACCCACTGCTCCACATGTATGGTGATGCCCTCTAGGAGGGGTCATCTATTCTGTCAAGTCATTTGGAGTAGGGACTAGGACTTTTGTCTCTAGGTTAAGGAAATGTTCCTCCATGGGGGATGTGCCCGCAAGGTCCTTTTGTGCACTAGGAATACATCCTGGTTCCACTATCTGAGGTCCCTTAGACTGCTCAGGCCTTCTAGCTGAGACCCATGTTCAGGGGGTCTGAGTCAGTCTCATGCTGGATTCCCAGCTATCAGTATGGAGGCCCATTAGACCTTCTTGTTCAGGTCAGATGTCTCTAAGTGTTTCTACAGTCTGATCTTTTCCTCCCTCTCTGCATCTGGATTCCAATTCGGCTCAGTGTATAGTTGTGGGTGTTTGCTTCTGTTTCCATCAGCTACTAGATAAGGGTTCCATGATGGTGGATACATTAGTCATCAGTCTCATTATCAGGAAAGGGCATTTATGGTAGCCTTTCCACTGTTGCTCAAATTGTTAGTTGGAGTCAGTCTTGTAGGTCTCTGAACATTTCTCTAGGTTCAGTTTTCTCATGAAACTTATAATGGCTCCCTCTTTTATTCTCTCTCTCTCTCTCTCTCTCTCTCTCTCTCTCTCTCTCTCTCTCTCTCTCTCTCTCTCTCTCTCTCTCTCCTCTTGTCTATCCCTCCCCTGACTCAATCTTCTTAGTCCCACCTGTTTTCTTCTCCTTCCCTTCTCTTTCTCCTAGTTCCTTCTCCACTCACTGCCCTCCACTCCCCATATGCTCTGGAGATCTTATCCCTTTCCCTTTCTGTGGGGGACCTTATATGCAGCTGTTAGAATCCTCCTTGTATCCTAGTTTCTCTGGCGATGTGGATTATAGGATGGTGATTCTTTGCTCTATATCTAAAATCCATATATGAGCAAGTACATACCATGTTCCTCTTTTTGTGACTGGATTTCTTCAAGTTCCATCCACTTGCCTGCAAATTTCAAGATTCCATTGTTTTTTTTTCTCGACAGAGTAGTATTCCATTGTGTAAGTGTGCCACAACTTCTTTATTCCTTCTTCAGTTGTGGGGCATCTAGGTTGCTTCCAGGTCCTTGCTATTAAAAATAATGCTGCTATGAACATAGTTGAGCACATGTCTTTGTTGCATGGATGTGGATCATTTGGGTATATGCCTAAGAGGGGGATTAATGGGTCCTGTGGTAGACTGATTCCCATTTACCTGAAGACCTGCCATACTGATCTCCAAAATGGCTGTACAAGTTTGCACTCCCATCAATGGTGGAGGAGTATTCCCTTTTCTCCACATCCTCTCCAGTATAAGTGGTCATTAGTGTTTCTAATCTTAGCCATTCTGGCAGGAGTAAGATGGTATCTCAAAGTTGTTTTGATTTGCATTTCCCTGATAGCTAAGGATGTTGAGCACTTTCTTAAGTGTCTTTCAGCCTTTTTGATTTCCTCTTGAGAGTTCTCTATTCAGTTCTTTACCCCTTTTTAAAAATAGGGTTACTTGATGTTTTACTGACTAGTTTCTTGAGTTCTTTATATATTTTGGAGATTAGCCCTCTATCAGATATAGGATTGGTGAAGATCTTTTCCCAGTCTGTGGGCTGCCATTTGGTCTTGTCAAACTTAGAAGCTTCTAAGTTTGAGGAGGTCCCATTCATTAATTGTCGATCTTATGTCTGTGCTACTGGTGTTATATTCAGGAAACAGTCTCCTGTACCAATTTGTTTAAGGGTACCTTCCACTTTCTCCTCTAAGAGGTTCAATGTAGCTGGATTTATGTTGAGGTCTTTGATCCATTTGAACTTGAGTTTTGTGCTTGGCAATAGACATGGGTCTATCTGCAGTCTTCTACACACCATCAAACAGTTATGCCAGCACCATTTGTTGAAGATGTTTTCCCATTGTATACTTTTAGTTTTGTCAAAAATCAGGTGTTTTTAGGTATGTGGGTTAATATCAGGATTTTCAATTCGATTCCATTGGTCTACTTGTGTATTTTTGTGCCAATACCATGCTGTTTTCAGGACTGTAGCTCTGTAGTAGAGCTTAACGTTAGGGATAGTGATGCCTCCTGAAGTTCTTTTATTGTACAGGGTTGTTTTGGCTATCTTGGGTCTTTTGTTTTTTCATATAAAGTTAAATATTATCCTTTCAAGATCAGTGAATAATTGTGCTGGGATTTTAATGGGGATTGCATTGAATCTGTAGATTGCTTTTGGCAAGATGGCCATTTTTAATATGTTTATCCAACCTATCCAAGAGCATGGGAGATCTTTCCATTTTCTGGTATCTTTCTTTAAAGACACAAAGTTCTTATTATATAGGTTTTTCACTTGTTAGGTGTTACCACAAGATACTTTATGTTGTTTGTAGCTATTGTAAAGGGTGATGTTTCAATGATTTCTTTCTCAGCCCCTTTGTCGTCTGAATAAAGTAGGGCTACTGATTTTTTTGAGTTTATATTGTATCTTGCTATACAAATTTGCTGATGGTGTTTATCAGCTGTAGGAGTTCCCTGGTAGGGTTTATTGGGTCGCTCATGTAAACTATCATATCATCTGCAAATAGTGAAAGTTTGACTTCTTCCTTTCCAATTTGTATCCCCTTGATCTCCTTTTGTTCTCTTACTGCTTTAGCTAGAACTTCAAGTACAATATTGAAGAGATATGGAGAAGGAGGGCAGCCTTGTCTTGTTCCTGATTTTCGAGGAATCACCTTAAGCTTCCTCCATTCAGTTTGATGTTTGCTGTTTGTTTACTGTATATTGTTCTTATTATGTTTAGGTATAGTCCTGTTATCCCTGAGATCTACAAGACCTTTATCATGAAAGGGTGTTGAATTTTGTTGAAGGCTTTTTCAGCATCTAGGGAGATGATCATATGGTTTTTGTTTTTTAGTTTGTTTATATGGTGGATCACATTGATAAATTTTCTTATGTTAAGAAATTTTCTTATGTTAAGAAATTTTCTTATGCAGCCCAGGGATGAAGCCTACTTGGTCATGGTGGATGATTTCTCTGATGTATTCTTGGGTTTCGTTTGCCAGTATTTTATAGACTATTTTTGCATCAATGTTCATGAGGGATATTGGTCTGTAGTTTTCTTTCTTAGTTGTGTGTTTGTGTGGCTTGGGTATCAAGGTATTGTGGCCTCATAAAAAGAGTTTGGTAATGAACTTTCTATTTCTATTGTGTGAAACAATTTGAGGAGTATTGATATTAGCTCTTCCTTGAATTTCTGGTAGACTTCTGCACTGAAGCCATCTAGCCCTTGGCTTTTTTGAGGGGTTAGATGGCTTTTGATGATTGCTTCTATTTCATTAGGGGGTATAGGTCTATTTAAATTGTCTGTTCTTGATTTAATTTTGCTAAATGATAGTTATCCAGAAATCTGTGCTTTTCCTTTGAATTTTCAAATTTTGTGGTGTACAGGCTTTCAAAGTATGACCTCAAAATTGTCTGGATTTCCTCTGTGTCTGTTGTTATGTCTCCCTTTTCTTTTTCTGATTTTGTTAATTTGCATGTTCTCTCTGCTTTTTCATTAGTTTGGACAAAGGTTTGTCTATCTTGTTGATTTTCTCGAAAAACCAACTCTTTGTTGCATCTATTTTTTGTATTGTTTTCCTGTTTTCTACTTTATTGATTTCAGCCCTCAAATTGATTGTTCCCTGCTGTCTACTTCTCTGGGGTGAGTTTGCTTCTTTTTGTTATAAGCCTTTCAATTGTGCTGTTAATTCTCTAATGTGACCATCACTTTTTCTTCATAAGAGCACTTAGTGCAATGAACTTTCCTGGTAGCACTGCTTTCAAGGTGTCCCATAAGATTGGGTAGGTTGTGTCCTCATTCTTGTTGAATTTTAGAAAGTCCTTAACTTCTTTCTTTATTTCTTCTTTGAATCAGGTATGGTACAATTGCACATTGTTTTATTTCCATGAGTTCATAGGGTTTCTGCGATTTGTGTTGTTGTTGAATCCAACTTTAAAGCATGGTGGTCTGATAAGATACAGGAGACTATTCTAATTTATTTGTATCTGTTGAGGTTTGTTATGCCACCTAGTATGTGGTCAATTTTAGAGAAGGTTCCATGTGGAGCAGAGAAGAAGGTATATTCTTTTGTGTTTGGATGGAATGTTCTATAGATTTCTGTTAAACCCAATTGAGACATAACTTCTTTTAGTTCTTTGGTTTCTTTATTAAGTTTCTGACTGGTGGTCCTGTCTAGCAGTAAGTATGTGAGATTTTATGTGAGCTTTGAGTTTTAATAGTGTTTCTTTTACGAATGTGGGTGCCTTTGTACTTGGGGCATAGATGTTCAGAATTGAGACTTTGTGCTGATGAATTTCCCCTGTGTTGAATACGAAATGACAGTCTTCATCTCTTATGATTGATTTTGGTTTGAAGTCTAACTTGTTACATATTAGAATAGCCACACCTGCTTGCTTCTTGGGTACATTTGATTGGAGGATCTTTTCCCAACCCTTTGCCATGAGGTAATATCTGTCTTTGAAGCTTAGATGTATTTCTTGTATGCTGCAGAAGGATGGATTCTGTCTTCGTATCCATTCTGTTAGCCTGTGTCTTTTTATAGGCGAGTTAAGATCATTAATGTTGAAGGAAAGTAAGAACCATTGATTGTTAATGCTTGTTTGTTTTAGATGTGTTGTAGGCAGTGGTATTGTGAATTTATTTGCCCTGCTTTACCCTTGTGTTCTGGTGAAGTGGGATTATCTATTGCCTATGTCTTTGTGAGCGTTAACTTCCTTGGTTTGGCGATTTCCTTCCAGAACTTATTGTAGTTCTGCATTTGTATATACTTATTGGGAAAATCTGGCTTTATCATGAAATATGTTGTTTTCTCCATCTATAGTGATTGAGAGTTTTGCTAGGTATAGTAGCCTGGGCTGGCATCCATGGACTCTTAGTACTTGTAGAACATCTATCCAGTACCTTCTGGCCTTGAGAGGTTCCATGGAAAAGTCAGGTGTAATTTTGATAGGTCTGCCTTTTTATGTTACCTTACCTTTTTCTTTCACTGCTCTTAATATTCTTTCTTTATTCAGTATGTTAGGTGTTTTGATTATGTGTCGAATGGTCTTTTTTCTTTGGTCCAGTCTATTTGGTGTTCAGTATGCTTCTGGTACTTTCATTGGCATGTCCTTCTTCAGATTGGCAAAGTTTTCTTCAATGATTTTGTTGAATATGTTTTCTGAACCATTGAACTGGGCTTCTTCGCCTTCCTCCTTGCCTATTATTCTTAGGTTTGGCCTGTTCATGGTGTCCCACATTTCCTGGATGTTTCTGTTAAGGATTTGTTGGACTTAAGATTTTCTTTGGTCGATGAATCTATTTCCTCTAGTTCATCTTCTGTGCCTGAGATTCTCTCTTCCATCTGTTATATTCTATTGGTTATGCTTGCATCTGTAGTTCCCAATCATTTGCTCAGTTTTTCTATTTCCAGCATTCCTTCAGTTTGTGTTTTCCTTATTGTCTCTATTTCTGTTTTCAAGTCTTGAACTGTTTCCTTCTCCTGCTTATTTGTTTTATCTTGGCTTTCCTTATTGTCTTTAAGAGATTTGTTGATTTCTTCCAAATTTTTGTTGTTTTACTTCTATTTTTTTAAGGTATTTTCTTATACCATCTTTGAAAGCCTCTTTTTTATGAAGATATTTTTTAAGTCGTTTCTTCTGCTTCATTTGCTTTGGGGTGTTCAGGTCTAGTTGGTATAGAGTCCCTAGATTCTGGTGGTGTCATGCTTGTCTTTCTATTGTTAGGTATTTTCTTCTATTGCCGTGTTCCCAACACTTTTTCCTGTAGGTGCAGGTGGGGTCTCTCTCTTTCTATGGTACTCCCCCAGTGGGCTTAGGTGAGTCAGAAGTTCAATGTCTGTAGCTCTAGGTGATCCAAGCTCTCTAGGAGGTATTTCCTCAGGCAGGGGCCAGGCGATGGGGTCAAAGATCAGGCTCCAGCAGAGGCAGGGACTCACAATATTTTTCAGTTAGGTTTACAAGATCTGTCTCCTGAATCTGTGGCAAGCTAATTTTGGGACACCAATGTTTCCTTGATATTGGGCTCTTTGGCTGTCTTGGCCTCCTCTCACTGGAGGCTTATGAAGCTATGCTGACCAAAATGAAGATTCTGAGAAATTAGGCTCTGAAAGGGCTACTCTCTATCTGCTGTATCAAGGGGTGCTCTATATTTCCATGTTCCTTGAGTGGTAGCTAACTGTTCATTTGACTTTTACCTCTACATGATCTATCCCATGCTGCTTGAGATTCTTGTCTTCCTTGTGATGCCTTGGACATAGATAATATTCCTGGGTTTTACAAACAAGGAGTTGGTATTCACGTGATAGCTGATCTCGTGGTAGCTGGCATTGAGTGAGTTAATGGCTCTAATTGCCCTCCCATCTTAAAAATACTTTAATACTGTGCTTTGTGAAGCTTACATGAGTCGCTATGGAAGCTGGCCAGAATCTTGATTTTATTTTTAAATTGCACTGGTACATTTTAATTTTCTACAAAGACATTTATGTGAATTGAGTTCTTTTTGTTTTTTTCTTTTAAATACATGTCATTTTTTACTTGCCTTTAAACACAACCATTGCCATGAGATATTCATTTCCCATGGGATCTTCTTTTGGCTGTTAACTTCAGGAATATTGCCAGTTGATACTACTCTATCTGTTGGTTACTGGTTAACTTTCTTTTTTATTTTATTCCAGTTGTGTTGCTCTTATCAATTCATTTGAAAGAAAACATCGTAATGGGAAGCACACATTTACTCTTTTAAATTAAAGTGATAGAGTAGATTAGTTTTTAGCCATCAACTGATTTTGTTAAACATGGGAGTTGACTTGAGTGTTATGAAGTGTACTTCCAAGTGTATTGCACCAATGCTTCAGGCCTTGCTCTTCTAGATAAAATAGGAGATGAGACATGGGCATTAAGAAACACTAACTTAGTTGTCAAATAACTAAGCCTGGTGCTTTCATACAAAGCATGAAATGAAGGCAGAAAATAAGATAAGGTATAAATATAAAATTATCCAAAATACAAACTTAACTTGAAATAGCCACAAAATATCTCAGAGCACCTAAATGGCTCAGTGGATAAAGGAGCTTGTCAAGCCTCATGATGTGAATTTGATCCCTAGGCTCCATGCAGTAGAAAAAGAGAACTCCTACAAGTTGCCCTCTGACCTCCATAGATACATTGTGGCATACCCCACAAACAGGAATAAATAAGCAATCAACTGTAATAAAAAGTTTTTTTAGAAGAGTTATCTTTTATGAAACTACAATGAGAAAGTCAAGATTTAAAAGCCAACCAGAAGATTAAATTGTGCATTAGCAGCTGGTTTAGGGACTAAATTGTCACTGATTGAATTAAATAAAATCATTATAGGAAATGTTATGGAATCGATCATCTGCACCCCAAAGCCAGCTGCGGTCCTCTGAAGAAAGCACTCTAAATCCTGTTAGTCCACTTAATGAAAGTCCATTATCAATGGCCTCTGTATTCTCCTCACCTAATGGATCTAGTTAGAATGCAATTGATATTACAGCCCTTGGAATTTGGGTTCATGGGAGTCTGGGAAGAAGATAATGTCTCTGTTTCCTTGGTGATATTTTGGATTTTATTTTTATGCACTTCCAAACCATTTAACTAAGTTATTTCTTTTGATGACTGCAACAATATTATATGATAGCAGACAGATATTTATGATTTTACTTTTGAAAAACCAACAGAGGAAATTGAGAAGCTCAAAGTTTCCCAAAAACCTGAGTAGAACCTTAGTATTCTATTCTCTCTACTCTGTGTATCTTCACCTTGCCAAACAGTTATTTCTAACCGTAGTTTTATTTTGCCATGAATGGTGGCAATAGGCCCATCTGATGGGATGACATATGATACTGTAGTGGTTTATTGAAATATTAACTTGATATTGTTGGAGTTGGCATAATACTTACAGCCACATTTTGGACACTTTCTGTTACTAGCACCATTTTCTGAACATCATTATTCCTGTGCTTTACAGTAAATAAAAAAGAAATCTGTTCTACATACATTCAAAGTGCTTCAAATGATAATCTTGCATGGTGGAAGTATTTGAAACACCTTGCAAATAACCACCCAACCCTCATGAGCTCATAAAAATAGCATTGTGTTTATTCTACAAGCTATCACACAATAAATTGACCCATTTATTGTTGCCCTACTCCTGGCAAATCATTATGTGCAAACATTCTGAGTTTGTAAGGTATCATTTGACATTGGCACAAGATATCCTGGGTTAAAGCCTTCACCTATACTTCTAACAACATTGTTTAACTATTTTCAAGATAATATGTATTACCCATAAGTCCCTCTTGAAAAGGTGAATTTTATGTTATGAATAGTGCTTCAAGAAATAAAAGCTTATCGATATTCTTATATCTTTTCATTACTGCTTGTGTTAATTACTGCTCCTGTTACTAGGATAAAATACCCTGACAGAAGCACTTCATGAAGGAAGGTTTGGTTGTAGAGAACAATATGTTCAATGGTATAGTCTATCTCTGTGGCAGCAGGAACGTAATACAGCTGGTGACATTGCATCCATAGTCAGGAAAAAGGGAGAGGTATATCCTGCCTTTCAGTTAGCTTCTATTTTTTTCTGCATTTTAGGACCTAAACCCAAAGAGTAGTGGCACCCGCCTTTAGGACGGGTCTTCTCACCTCAGATGACCTCATCAAACTAATTCCTCTCAGACCTGCTCAGAGACTAACATAATATAAATAACCCTTGGCAGGTGTGTCTATAAGTTTGTTTTCCAGATTATTCTGGATCCTATCAGGATACCAATATTATCTACTGCAGCTACTCTTAATTCATGTCCCTGTTCCTAAAGCCAGAGAGCTTCAGCTACACAAGGAATCCTATGTGTTCCTCTAGTTATTTCCTGTGAGATATGCAATTGGAAAATTCCTTTTTCCATATATTCAGTTGTCAATTACCTTTATCCATTCAGCCTGAAATGATACAAAGCAATATACTGGCTTAATTATTAGATGCATTCAATTTTCATAGTCATGGAATTTGGTCATCATAATATTGTGACACTGGCACATTTTGTGTCTAATTAAAGTTCACTTCCTGGTTCACAGATTTATTTGTCTCAACATGGCCTGGAAGAAGTGGAAAGAGAGAGAGAGAGAGCTCTCTGGGTCCTTTTAGAAGTATGTTAATCTAATGAGTAAGGTTCAGTCTCATTATATAGTTGCCTACACTCAACATTTGCATTTACATATGACTACTTCCTTCCTTACCAGAACAAGTGGCCTCAGTTTGCATCAACTCATCTAAATTAAAATTGTTCTGAATAACTAAAAATCAAACCCATTGTCTTCTGCCATAACAATAATAAGAGAGAGCCAAGATTTAAAAATGGAAGCATTTATTTTCCAAACACGAGCATTTGGTGTGGGGGAGATGAATGGCTCGGTGGTTAAAGTGCTTGCTGTGCAGACATGAGGACCTGAGTTTGAATTACCAACTGGGCATGGTCCCAGAACTGGTGTGTGAATTGGTAGATTCTGCAGGCTTGCTCCCCAGCCACTCTAGCTGAAACATCTAGCATTTTGTCCACTGAGAGACCCTGTCTCAGTAAGTAAATAATAAGATGGACAAGCAATTGAGGAAGACATCTGGATGTATAGCATTCAGACCACTGGTAGTGAGGACAAGACAGTATAATTGTTTGTATCTCAACAGGTTCCTAACGCTCCTATAAGCATCCCTATTTTGGTTTGAACTGACCACGTCATAGTCACTTCCCATTGCAGTGATGAGATACTATGATCAAGGCAACTCTTATAAGAGAAAGCATGTAGTTGGAGCTCACTTACAGTTCAGATGTTTAGTTTATTATCATCATGGTGGGATCGTGGTGGCATGCCCACAAACATGTTGCAGGAGAAGTCATTGAGAACTACATCTTGGTCTGCGGGCAGAGAGAGACAGAGATGAGGTGGGGACTGGTATGTGCTTTTGAAATTTCAAACTCCTCATCCTGCAAAGCTTCACCTACTCCAACAAGGTCACACCTCCTAATCCATCCTAACAGTGCCACTCTATGGTGATTAAGCATTCAAATATATAAGCCTATGATGGCCATTCTTATTTAAACAACGTAGCCCTTTACCCCCAAATGCTTATCCCAGTTTTGTGACTTCCTTTGTATTTATCTGATCAATACACACACACACACACACACACACACACACACACACACACTGTATATATTGCTTGCTTACTAGATTTGGTAGCAATAAGGGACCCTACTAAGGGTATAGGAAACCTAATTAGAACTTCTGTCTTTTCTATTGTGGAACTTGCACAATTATAGAATGTTTAAAGGAATGTTGAACAGCTGCCTGACTCTTAGAAATATTTCCTTTTGCAGTATAGATTGATAAATTTTTATTACCTACTAAAAAGTGACTCCACGGATCATTTGGAAAGATGCAAAACTCTCTGACTATATTGTCTAGTTCCCCAGTCACTAGTGGGCTTCTTTGCTTTCTTAACTTTCTGTCTGGTTAATATTTTGGAATATTTATGCTCCTTTTACATAAAAATTTGAATTTTCATTTACAGACATTTTTTATTTGTTTTTTGAGACCGGGTTTCTCTGTATTGCTTTGGAGCCTGTCCTGGAACTAGCTCTCTAGACCAGGCTATCATTGAACTCAGAGATTCTCCTGTCTCTGCCTCCAAAATGCTTGGATTAAAGGTGTGTGCCACCAATGCCTGACTTAATATAAACCACTTTAGTAGCATTGATTTTTCCAGAATTAGCAAAATTGTATATAATTAAGGTCATGAGTTGATACTTTGAGATACATTGTGAAGTGATTGCTGTAGTCTAGTTAAATAGCATATCCACAGCTTTCCCACTTTACTCCTCCCCCCCTTTAATATTATAGGGATACATAGGATTCATTCTTCTAACAAGTTTTAAGTGTGTATCAGTATCACAGCAGGTCTGTGGTCTAATCACTCTCCTGGCCTCTGGTAGTCACTGTCTTCACTCCATTCTGTTTACCCATAGGACCAGATCTCTGCCTATACCTTGAAATGCAGTGCAGTGCTCCTTTGTGTGAACCTGGTAGCTAAGTACAGAGCTCCAGGCAGCAGACTGGAAGATGGTATAATGTGAGTAAGAGACAGCCACTAAAATGGTCCAGTTCACCCCTATCTCCCGAGGGCCCACTGTCATTAAGACAGACCCCACACTCATACAGTTCTTAATCAACTGTTTGACCTTTCTCTCAAACAATTTTAAAAGAAAGGAGAATGCAGGGAAAGCATAAAGAGGAGACAAAGCAAATGGGATTTAACAAAACTAATAAGACCTAGCACACAGGGCATCTTCTGAAGATAAATTTGATTCACCAGCAGCCCTGCCAATCAGCAAATGGCAAGGAAATTAAGTGACTACATCTATTTTTCTGGCAGGACCCAGAAACAGTTGTGTAAGAGCTGTCTGGACCCAGGCTTCTTCCTTGTTTATTAAAGACAACACACTACTTTCATTTCTCCGTCTGAGAGAGGGGTTAGGGTCTCTCCCCTTAGCATTTGAACAGAGAATAATGCAATCTGCTCTATCTCTATGAACTATCTCTATAGTTCATAAGCTTTCCTTTCATTCCAACTAAGAGTTAAGTGAGATGCTGGTTACAGAAGTATATAAAGCATGGCACTGGTGGGCTCTGTGTGATCTATGTACAGATCTTTCTGTGACACAATGTCCCATCACTTTCACCATTCACACATGCAACCTTATTTTGACAGTAATCATCCCTTATAAAACAACGAGTGTACTAAATGTCTTAGTCACAGAAAATGTTAGTTCGAAATTAAATGTGTCAGTCTTCCTTTTAAACAGGGGGGTCTTCAAGTATAATAGGACAAACATGGTTTTTAAATGTTGGAAATTATCTTTCAGTTCTGTTGATTGAAACATTTGAATTATTCAGAATCTCTGGTCCCCACTGTGCTCCTAACACCTATGCTGTGAGACCCATTAGAGTACATTAAGCGCACTGTGTAGAGTTCTGATTAAGTAATTTTATAGGAGGCAGTGTTCAGATTGTGGGTTTTGTACTCTCCATTAATCACTGCTCTTTTGACCGAAACCAATTTTTTGGAAGATCTGTGTTTGTCATTGATTGACTGAGTCCCCCAATGAGGGCTTTCAGCAAACATGACATTTGATTCTTCCCTTGCTGAGGGTCCTGTATTTCTAGGTGAGAAATGGTGGACCTATCACTCTTCATGTTGCACCTGGCAACTTTAGCCTGATGACAGCATGATAGATGGTTTGCTAGTCAATGCTTAGGAACAGATATCACAGGTAGTGCTTTATAATGTACATTTTAAACATAGTTTAAATTCCTAAAGAGCAATAGATACCAGTCTAGGTAATTACGGAAATGCACAAAGATTAAAAAGAAACAAATAACACACACTCATAGGTATCTCTCCCAGAGAGACATGTAAAATCTCAACATATCTATGCAGTCTTATTTGAAAGCTTCATCATGACCATGTCCTCAATTGACCTTTGTCAGTGTTCACTTCTTTTCACAATGGCCTTGCTTCTAGTGCCATCAATATGGCCCCAGCCCTGGATATCACCTCTATGCCTGTTGTCACAAAGTTCCTCCTCTTTTCTAGACTTACAGTAATCTCTTTTTCAAGCTTTTTGCTAGATTTACAGGGTCTCAGTGGTGGTGGAAGGAAAAAACAATGCATTAAATATGGCTTCTGCACAGCTCTCTCACTTTGAGTCCTGTTAAAAACCAATTCTCTTTGACTCTTAGATCTGGGGACAGTGATCAATAGCTTCAAAACTAAAGATCGAGGCTTCACTTTATCAAGTGAGTTGTATTCAGAGAGAAAAGAGTAAAATAAACAGTTTCTTCACCCTACTGTTAACCACAGTTTCTGACTTTACAAACCAATGCCATTTTAAAAATAATTTTCTTTCCAAGAACATTTCCTATTTAAGACAATCTTACCATGTGGTCCTGTCTGGCCTTGAACCCATCACCATCCTGCCTCAGCATCCCAAAGACATTTTTACATGAAAAACATTTTTGTTGCTGCACTTCCTGTCCACTGACACATGATGGTCTGTCTTTAGGGAATTTGCTAAGATCTGGGGTTCTGGGGTACATTCACTAATAAATATGCTTTCTGAACAGAGAGGCTGTTTCTCTGTCTCCTTTATGTGATAAATAATATATATATATATATATTATCACATATATAATATATATATATATATATTATCACATATATTCAATAAATTTTGAATTAAAAATACTTAACAAATAGACTATTGACATTAAAATCTTGCTGTGTTTAATCTTCAACATTTCATTTCACAACACAGTAGAAACATTTTCACATTCACAGCACAAGCTTTGGTTGGAGGTTTTTCTCAACATGAAAAGCCCTTAGGTCCATGGCTCTTTATGATACAGAAAATGCTTAATTATAGAAAAGAAGCAGAGTCATCACCCATAGATTTTAAATGATCTATTTATCTTTCAGAAAACAAAGAAAGGCTGGGCATTGGTTGGGGTTTGCCTTTAATCCCTGCACTCAGGAGGCAGAGGCAGGTGAATCTCTGTGAGTTTGAGGCCAGGCTGGTCTACAAAGCTAGTTCTAGGGCAGCCTCCAAAGCAATACAAAGAAACCCTGTCTCGAAAAACCAAAAAAGAAAGAAAGAGAGAGAGAGGGAGAGAGAGGAAGAGGGAGGGAGGGAGGGAGGGAAGGAAGGAAGGAAGAAAGAAAGAAAGAAAGAAAGAAAGAAAGAAAGAAAGAAAGAAAAAAGAGGCTACCAAGTGCAGAAAAATGCTCAGCATGCTTCAAAAGAATCTAATGAAGTTCCTTTTATTCCACATAAAATACATTTACAGACTAATATTGACTCCTGTTAGAATAAAGCATGAGATGTTATATGCAATGTACAGAAGTCTAGAAATCTGAGGAAGGTCTCCATGAGACTCACCAAAAAACATTCTTCAGTTAGACATTAATATCTAGGCCTAAATTTTTATTATTTCTATGAAATGATGGCTGCAGGTGATGCTATCATTTTTTACCCCTGTGATTTTTTTATTCCTTTCCAAAAATGTTAAAACCCTTAGGAAAAATAAGATTTCTGGATATCTTTTTGTGTTGTTCTTTGAGAAGGAGTAGGAGAGCATTCCTGAAATTAATGGCTCATGCTGGAGATAGCAAGAGGCAAGATGGAGGTTCTGGGTGGTTGAGAAACTGAGTGCCTAGCATTTCCCCTGAAATTTGCTGCACACTCTAGCGGGCTGTTTGACCCTAGAGAGGGAGAGCATCTCGTCCCTCTCAGTAGGTAAATTTCCACTATTTTAACTTTTTATGAGCATTAGCTCTTTGTTTTATTAGTGCTTTTCTGCTCCCAGCTGGTCGCCCAAATTAGACAAATGAGTCTGATTTACAAACAGAAATCCAATGGCAGCCTAATAAATTTTTGGTCACTGGTGTGGTACTGTAAACAGGAACACAGGAACACATTGTTGAAAATATAAAAGAACTTTTATCTGATGCTTAGTTTGCCAAGGTTACAGCCAAGACCAGCTAAAATGTCCTTAACTGGAAATCATGACAGTGCACCCTGATGTGCCACCAAGCCCTTTAGAGGAGAAATAAGAGCAGGCAGTGGAGCAGGAAATGCCTGGCAGCTGGGGCCTCCATCCCTCCACAACATTGCCCTCCCCACCTTCCCCTCTCCACCCCACCCCCACTGCTGGGAAGTAGACTCCTGACAGCTACTCCTCATGCCTATAGAGGCTCCTTTCCACTTGAATCTCATGTTCATTTTATTGGTGCCAACTTTACTAATGGAGATCTTAGGGACACAGCTCCCAGAGAGTGCCATCAAGCATTAATTAATGCTTGGTGATAGGGGACAAACATAGCCTGTATCTGGAAGCAAGAAATTTGCCAAAGTGTTTACTTCAGGCAAGGAACATCTGAAGAAAGATTCATGTAAGTTGGCAATAGTAAGGTGTAGTGTTTTATTTTTATAATTAATTTTATTGAAATTTAAAACAATCTTATTTTACCTACCAATCTCAATTCCCTCTCCCTCCCATCTGCCCACTTCCACCACCATGTCCCCATCCTACCCCCATCCACTCATCAGGGAGAAGGACCTCCCATGGGGGATCATCAAAATCTGTCATATCATTTGGGGCAGGAGCTAGCCTCCCCCACCACCTCTGTTATCTAGGCTGAGAGAGTATTTCTCCATAGAGAGTGGGAATGGACTCCAAAATTCCATTCATGCATTAGGGATAAATACTGGTTCCACTGCCAGTGGTCCTATAGACTATCCAAGTCCCCCTTGTTCGGGGTACCTGGTTTGGTCTCATACAGGTTCCCCAGCTGTCACTTTATAGTCCATGAGCCTCTGCTGCATAGTAATGTTTTAAAATGAAGGAGTATTTAGAGATGTGAGTGTATATATGGATACATATATTCATCATGCAGATCGCTATTGCTTAGGTCATAATATACAGCTGATGAGGGAATTTTCCTTCCATCTTAACCCAACACCTTTGTGGAATATTGTTTATGAAGAATGAGGGTATCAGAGGCCTTGGAGAATGTTGAGTAAGAGATATCGGCATCCTTATGGAGTTAAGAAACAAACATAAGTCCATAAAAAACAAAACAAAACAAAAGACCTGAAAGCATTTTCTCAGGATATGTGAGTGTAAGGAGCCCAATTCCATGTAATACTCTTTTCAGCTTTGAAGACTTTTATCTGATGATGATCGAGATGTTCCGAACAGAGCATGGGGATTGGGGTTAGCCCATGCTCAGCAAAGACATTAGAGGAGTTTCTGAAAGGGAAAGTGTTTCAAATTAATGAGTGTTAAGAAGCTAAATGAGTGTTCTTTTCAGGGGTCTTCAGAAGTAAATTTGCTATCTTGTGCCATTAATGATTAAAATATTTTAACTCATGTTAGAACAGAGAAAGCCCTTTGCTCAGTTATAAAGTAAATAATGTAAAATCACTCCTTGAATTCTAACCAGACAGACAGTGTTTGCAGGTGGGAATCATTGTATGTTTAATCAGTTATTGACACAGTCTCAGGACTTGCCCATGTCTGCGTGTATCAGAGTACAGTGGTGATGAAAATACTCAGTCACGATACGGTACTCTTGTACTGTCTGACACAGGGAGAACGGTGGTAGAGGGGATGGACAGAAAAGCAAACCACTGGTGGAGACATTTCCTTCTCTGTTACCATCCCTTTCCCTGTGGTTGTATATTTCTCAAATAATAGGCAAGACTTTAATTTCCAGTGCTTTCTTTCTTTCTTTCTTTCTTTCTTTCTTTCTTCCTTTCTTCCTTCCTTCCTTCCTTTCTTTCTTCCTTCCTTTCTTCCTTCCTTCCTTCCTTCCTTCCTTCCTTCCTTCCTTTCTTTCTTTCTTTCTTTTTTTTCCCAGCCACTTAGGTCTCATTTTGCTGCAGCTGTCTGTGTTTCTATGTACTGTTTCACAGATTTTTCTTTCTTGCTTTCACCATCTGAATCAACAAAGACTAGGTTATTAACCATTGTCTATTCATAGCTTTTGCTTTTTTTTTAAATCCTAATTTCAAAAACATTTCCATATTCAAATTCAAACTCCAACAAGTGCTGGGGTAAAATAGATTGTGCCATCAAGTCCACCCTTTTTCATAATTGGCCTTGGGCTACCATTTCTGTTTCTTTTTGATTAGTCTGAAGTCCATTAATAGCATTTTATATAAGAAATAAAAATTCCTCCTGTTGTCCCAGCATAATTGGGTCTCAAGCTGTGCTGCTATCTAAGTTCTAAATCTCACTTTGGTGATTTATTTCAGTTAGTTTTTTTCTAAAATGGGATTTCGGGGCATGGGAAGGAAAGATCATACTGCTTCCCATGGCAGAAGAAGGTAGCATCGGTTAAGGTTTATCAACTGAGGATGGGTAGGCAAACCTCAAATTCCCAATTTCCTCAGACATCATTAGTCTACTGCAGTTTTTTTTTTTATTTTTGCATAGTTGAGATTCAATCCAGGACCTCTCACTTTAGGCAAGTGCTCTACCATGTAGCCTTGTCCCTAGCCTTTGGATTTTTGAGACAACTTGTTCTGTGTAGCCTAGACTGCACTTGGAATTTCAGTCCTTCATCCTCTGGAATGCTGGGAATATAGGTGTTCATCAACATAAATGAAAATCTACAGAGATTTCTTTTTAATTTAATTTTAAAAGTTGGATTGGAAAACTTCTGGGTGAAAAATAAATAGCTGTTTCATCCATTTTCCATTTTGAGAGAATCTAAGTCCGTGCTTGCATTTTGAAATACAGACTGAGAGGTTGGAATAATTTTTACACTTATGTTCAATGCTAATTACAAACTGATGATGTAACTTAGTATAGCCATTACAGGAAAGCATTCCTCAAAACATTAAAAATGAAACTGACATGTGATTAAATAATTCATATTCTGCTACTGTGTACACATTCAAAAGAAATTAAATTGTTCTATTGGTGTGTTAATTGCACTACCATGGTCATCACACAGTTGTTCCCTATAGTCAAGAATCAATCTGCATCTACTCAGAAAACAAAGCACATATATGTACATGCATATTCACTAATTGTATTCATTCTCAATAACTAAGAAAGGAGAATACACACACACACACACACACACACACTTACAAAATACATAATATTATCATTGGTTTTTAAAAATTGTGTTGCATTAACTGATATTAAAATGTTGAATTAATCTTGCCCATTGGAGATCAATCTATGCACATAATTTTGCATGGTGTGTGTGTTTTTGTGTGTGTGTGTGTGTGTGTGTGTGTGTGTGTGAAACATGTAGGGGCCAGATCAGAATGGAATTTCCTTGGTTGTTTACTTTTTTGTGTTTGTTTGTTTGTTTTTTGTTTATGGTAAAGGGGGTTTTGACTCAGAACCCCCAAATTAGTCCCAAGCCCTAGTGATCTGCGGGTCTCTACATCTTCAGAAGTTGGCTTTTTAACCTGGGTTATGAGGTACTGATCTCAGGTCTTTATAGTTCAAGGCAAGCACATTGGTGCCTGGACCCCTATTAATTCTTAAGTACTAGATTTTATTTCACAGTATTTTGTTGAAGATTTCAGTTTCTTTTACTATAAGAAAAATAAATGGTCTGTTATTTTTCTTTCTCCTGATGTCTTAATCTAGTTTTAGTGTTAAAATAATGTTGGTTTTATATAATTGGGCTACATTCCTTCTGTAACTATTTTGGAAAAGAAATTATGGGGTAATTGGACTTTTTTTTATAGCCAACAGAACTCACGAGAAAAAAAAACATTTAAACCCATTGCTTTCTTTTCTGGAAGTTATTATTTATTCAGTCTCTTTAATAGAAACAGGACCATTTGTTTTTTTTAGGTTTTGTTTTGTTTTTGTGGGTTTTTTTCATTTTTTTTCTTGAGTGAGTTTTTATATTATCTTCAAGTATATGGCACATTTCATCCAAGTTATCAAGTTTATAGTTGTGATGTTGTTCACAGTGGTCCTCAGTTATTTTCACAACATCCATATATCATTAATGATGACCCCTATTTTATTTCTGGTATTGTAAATTTGGGTGGTTTTTTCATAGTTATCAGGATAGATGTTTATGAATGTTGTTGGCATTTTTCTGAAACTGGAGTTTTGTTTTGTTGTTGTTTGCTTGGTTTCTTTGGAATTTATTTTGGCTTGCATTGGACTTTTGTCTCAATGATTCATACTGATAGGGTTCATATTTTCTTTTCTATATATACATTTACTGCTATAAATCCCCATCTATTCACTGCTTTTGCTGTAGCCCATGCATTTCAATAGATTGTATTTGCATATTTAATTTGCTCAAAATATTTAATTTGTTTTTAGCATGTCTTCTTTGCCCATGTGTTATAGCAAAATATTTTCCCTAATTTATAGATATTCAGAAGAGTTTTTCTTGCTATTTTTCTTATGCTGATTTCTAGAATAAACTTGTAATAACTTTTGTGCTCTTAATTTGTTAAGATATGCTTTATGACCCAAAATGTGCTTATCTTGGTGAATATTCCATGTAAACTGTAGAGTACTGTTGTTTGGAGGGAAAGATATTAGATGAAAGCCAGTTTATCCCAAGTCATCTTACCCCAAGTGGGCTTCAGATTAATGTATTCTTACTGCCATTTGTGCTGGTTGATCTGTCAGGATCTGTCAGTTCCCAATAGAGCAGAACAGACATGTCCAACTGTAATTCTGGGGTTCTCTCTCTTAGTTCTAGTTCTATAATGTTTGCTTTACAGATTTTGAGTGTACACACATTTAGATTTTTCTTCTTGTTAAATTGACCTCTTTAAAATTATTCAATGCCATGCATCACTCCCACTGATCTTGTTTGTTATGCTCCCCACTCTATAACTATTTATTAGCATATGACTGTCTTGACCTGTGTGAACAGGATCCATCTTTCCTCATCTCCCTATTTTTAACACATTAGAATATGGCTCCACCCTGTAATCTTAACACTTGGAGGTTGAAACAAGATGCTAAGATCAAGCGGAGTTCAAATACAGCTTGGGTTACAGAGTATGATAAAAAATGAGAGGGACCTTCCTGATCCCTCATGTTCTCCTGCCCCCCCTTCCCTTCTCCTCTTCTTTTTCTATGAGTTAAGGGAAAAAAGAGGAGGAGAGCAAGGAAAGAGATATCTTAATAGAGGTATGGGATTAATGAGAAATCTGGCACTAGGAAAATCTCCAGGGATCCACAAGGATGACCCCAACTAAGAATCTAAGCAATAGTGGAGAGGCTACCTTAAATGTGCTTCCGTTATAATAAGATTGATGACTACCTTAAATGCCATCATAGAGCCTTCATCTAGTAGCTGATGGAAGCAGTAAAGAGTCACAGCTAAATACTGAAATCCAGTTGTACAGAGGGAGGAGTGATGAACAAAGGGGTCAAGACTATGCTTTTTATAAAGTCAAGAACCTAAAACAGACAGACATGGTTTATTATTTGAGAGCTGTAGCAAATGGATAGATAACTATATAAATCTACAAAGACTTAAATTAAGAAAGCCTTATGAATCACAACTAAAGCAAATAAAAGAAGGATCTGGTAGTACGGTTCAGTTTTGAGTGTTTGCCCAGCACGCACAAGGCCAGATCCTCAGCACCACCAAAAACAAAGAAGCAGAAAGCACTTAGAGACAAGAAGGGGATGAGTTTATCAAGATCAGCCTGGGAAACAAATGAAACACAAAGGATGAGAATGAGTGAGGGAGAAAAGAGAGTTTAGGGCATGGTTCCTTAAAATACAGGTCATTACCCCATGTGGATTATATAACTGAGTGTGAGGCGTGGTCATAAAGAATATGTCGACCAAAAATATGTCAACTATAAAAGGTTTCTGAATACACACTCACCAAAAATTAATTAAAAAACAAACACTTTGTGGTCCTGAGGTGCTTTATCCATGTTGTATCACAATGACAATTTGATTTTGTTTTCATTTTAAGGTTAGCTCTATTTATGTAGACTAAGTTGGTCTTGAACTTAGTCCCTCTTGACTTAGTCTTCTGAATGCCCTTTTAAATTGACATTTCATTCTAATTCCTTGGAAAATAGTATGTGTCCCAGGAAGCATGGTGGTACAAACTTGTAATCCTAGCACATGGAGGCTGAAGAAAGAGAATCATACATTCAGTGTTGTTCTGGGCTGCATAGTGAGTTCTAGGGTTATAAGTGAATTAACAGTAACAAAAGCACAAGAGTTACCTATGTAGCCATGTCCACTTTGATTCTTGGTGATTTATTTGGTTCTATCAATCCTTGACACAGTTAAGTTCAGGAAGTCCTTCTGAGCCAGGGGGTTTTCTTGTTGGCATATTCCATTCATGCTTTGAAGGATATGTTAGCTATGCATATGTTTTTGGTATAACTACTTTATTCCTCTTTAGATTGTGTGTGTGTGTGTGTGTGTGTGTGTGTGTGTGTGTGTGTGTGAGACAGACAGACAGAGAGAGAGAGAGAGAGAGAGAGAGAGAGAGAGAGAGAGAGAGAGAGAGGTGTATGTGTGCGTGCATGGGTGCTTTCTTGCCTATGGTGAAATTGGCATATCCTCGAGCAGATGTATTATGGTGTCAAAAAACCCTGATTTGTTCACTTACCAGACTCAAGCAGAGTTGAATTATGAGTGTTTACTGTGATGAGAAACCCAAATCCAGAACTAGCTATTTCCTTTTCTATTTCCTTTTGAAGTAGATGAAGTGATAGAAACTATGTCACTTTCTATCAACTAATATTACTGTAGCATTTGCATGTGGTAGTGATGTGTAACAGACATCTTAATTGGTTATCACAATGAAATTTTGACAGAGGTACTTTATTAACTTCATGCTCCAGAGAACACCAAGGTCCAGAGACTGGAAATCATTGGCTGGTGTTCCACATCTAGTAAATAGATGGATTTAAATTCAGGGCCAGTACTGCAAGAGTTCAACACTCAAATGTTTTTTAGGAGAGGAATTTACATGTCTTAAACATTTGGTGCATTTCTCAATGCTGGTTGAATTTCTGATTCTGATTTTGTTTCTTTTAAGCAGAATCCACTTTTTAAAAATGTGCATGTAGGATTTGAGTGTGTTTACACATGTTCAAATGTGTGGGAGCACACATGTATGTGGAAGTCAGAGGATGATTTAGGATGTCTGCCTAGAATGTTATCTATCATATATAATAACACAAGGTCTCTCTCTCTCTCTTGAATCTTACTCTTGTTAATTGGACTAGTCTAGTTAGCCAGTTTGTTCCAAGTATTCTTTGTGTCTACCTTCTGAGCCTGGGGTTGCACTTGAGCTACTATGCTTTCTAGGCATTTCCATGGGTGTTAGAAATTTGCTCTCTAGTCTTTGCACTTACACAGCAAGCACCTTACCCTTTGAGACACATCTCCAGCACCCAAACTTTGCTACATATATTCTCTATACCTTATTACCATTTACTATTCACTTTTATTTAAAAAAAAACTCTATTAGTAATTGGTTAAAAAACCAAGTAATACTTGGATTTGTTTTTCAGTGTTGAAATGTTTAAAAATAGATGAGAGCCAAAGTTACTTCTTTCACTACCTCCTTCTGCTAAAAAAATAGACTTGCTTTAGAAAGTCCTACTTCAGTAATAGTATGTTTCTAGTTGTCTTTGTTGGAAAATAAAATGTTCTATATGTGTAATTTCCCCCAAATGTCTGAGCTTACCTTTGCAAATGCCAATTCTAACAGATCTAAAAGATCGTGTGTCAAAGGACTTCTGAAATAACCATATCCTGATCCATGCAAACCTTGCTTTTCTGACTCAGAATCATCTGGAGTGACTTTTATTTTACTAGTAGGCAAATTACCTTTGTATACACTTTATACACTTGTTATGTATAAATGTTTCTTTAGATTTCCTTCTAACACACACCTGGATAGATCCTAATTACTTTTAATCTATATGCTGAGAATAACACAACCATCTTTTTTAAAAAAAATATTTTAACTACGTGTGTATGCCTGTGAAGGTATATACAACTGCATTTGTTTTTCTTATTAAATATGTGTTTAATTGAAATAGAATTGCATCACTTTCCCCCTCCCAGGTACCTTCCCCCAACCCTTCCCATCTTCTCTCTTCAAGCTGATAACCTCTTTTTCTTTGATTATTATTGTTACACAGAGCTATACTTATAAAAGTCAACCACATAAACCTAAGTAGATGGTTTTGTCTAAACTATATAGAAGCCAGTGAGAATTGTCACATTATTGTTTTCTTGGATCCAACACTTTTCAGTCTTTGTGAGATTACTTGCTGTCTTTGGGAGAGTGTTGTGCTCTCTGTGGATAAGACTCGATTTTGAAATTAGGCTATAAATATACAGCACTTCACATAGAAGAACCCAAATTTCTTTTATAATATGTTATTCATTCTTTTAACATGTAAAGTACTGTGATTTTTTTTAAAAAATTAGTCTGTAGAATACTCTTAAAGATATTACCAATCTTCACCTTGGTGTTTGAGGTGAGGAGGGATGGATGCCTGGGTTCTAGGTGAGGGAGGGATGGATGCCTGGGTTTGACACAGCTGCTGCAGCTCTTCACAGCGTGACAGCCTAGGATAGCTTTCTCTGTGCACACATCACTCAGATATCCAAAAGAGAAAGGAAACTAGGATGTTTGGATTGGTGTGTTGTGGAGCTTGAGCTTTGTGGGTGAGGCACACATCACTTGCATATGAAGATGAATTAGTGATTATTTTGCACAAGAAGCATAATGATGCTGAGCCGTTGGGAGGGTGATCTTGACTTATTACTCATTAAACTTTTGTAATACTCCACTTGGACATTGCCAGTGGTCTTTCTGGGTCTTATTAACTTGAGGTGATGCAGGGATTTTAGGAGCAGTTGGTTCACAGGAGCATGCAAGTCTATGATTATCACTAAATAAACAAATAAACCTTAAATGAAAATATTAGGGTTTCTCATTGCACAACAACCCACAACAAATCCTTAGAGGTACCTTGAAAGGACATTATAAGAAGTAACATTAATTTAGAAAAACTGTACAAACCTCCCATAAGCGCAACACAAAACACTTTGGTCCTTTCCAATATAGTAGTGTTTCAACTATTTGAGATGGGCTATACATTTGAATTCTTTTTTTTTTTTTAATCTATTAAGCAATATTAGTTATATAGCTTCATTTTCCCATAGTTCTAAATCAAACACAAAATTTACACCAGATTTTTTGCCTCAATATTATTTAATAACTTCATAGTGGAAATAATTTCTATAATCTCAGACTCTCTTACCATTTGACCACAGACCTAGAAGTCATTGCCTAAGCCTTATTGGAAGGCCAGACATCTTAAAGATTAAGGCAAATATTTTGAATTTACCTTGACCTAGGAAGTACATACTACTGAGGAGGAAACTAGCTTCTACTCTTATAAGAAGGGATTCCCATTATTAGAACTCTACCCATTTAAAGGCATGATAAAGAATGATCAAAACGAAATTTCCTGACCCAAACATGTCTAGATATGTCAATGGGGAGTAAAATGAGACCATATATAGTTAAATAAAAAATAGTCTCTTGTTCCTCAAGGGAAGGTAGGTGTTCATTGTTTATCTTTTTTTAGCAGAAAAGCCTGTAGTAAAGCCTATGATAGCATAAAGAAGAGCCTGAAAATGCCAAGGTATGGCCGGCAATGGTGCTAGCTTCTGAGTAAATGCAGGAAATCAGGCTGACACCGGCCTCTGGCTTTTCTGACTGCAGGCTTCCTGTGTTAACTTCCACTCTATTTTTCTAAGATTCATCAAGACTTTAGCTCCTACCTGCCTTTTGCGTTTCTTTGTTTTGGTTGTTTGTTTTGCTTTGCTTGAGTCACCTAATGTCCCAGGTTGAGAGTTGGAAAGCAATTTACTCTCTTTCTGCACCACTCTGTTTTCCTGTCTTGGATCTGTACTCTGCAATCATTGTCATATGCTGTAACTTAATTTATTTGGCTGGCAAGTGTGCCAGTAGCATTTTCCGGCACAAAGACTCTAAAACAAAACTGAATAGAAATGATTGAAAGAAGATAAGTGAGCTACCTGAAATTTCAAGACTTGGGGCATGTTGCCGAAAGGTATACAGGGACACTGAATTTGACCAAAGCTATAGGCTCTTGGTATTTGTTATGGTCCAGCTGCCCTCAAAGATCCACTTGCATTTTAATGTGATGGCCAACCCCAAAATAATGGAGGGAGTATGGAAAGGCTGCCGCCATTTAGAAGAGTCAGCCTCCTTCAATCTGTCTTGTCACAATCTGTGGAGCACTAGGAAAAAACCCTGAAAGGATCTACAGCTCACCTTGTGCAAGCAATGAAGCACAATGGCCTCATACATCCTGTAGGTACTATGCAAAAGCTTTTGTCTAACTCCATTGCATATATTTCTATGTGATTTTCACACAAATCCTGCAATGTTGTGTTTATTATCTTTACTAACAGATTTGGGAAGTATGAAGAGCTTTTGTAACATGATAAGTGTCTCTAAAGATTTTGTTCTTCCTATGTCCATGGGAGCTCTAAAGTTTTAACTGGAATGTGTAGCTATTCTGCAAAAAGATCTTGACTTTGAACTTGGAGTTCACAAACACACACACACACACTTGTAGAGAAAGATTGTTCTATGAAACTGGAACTTGATTGGGAAGATGTTAAAAATTTGGTGCAAAAATGTGCTGAAGGAGAATCAGATAAATGTTACTCTTTTGTAATCAACAACAACAAAATTCCAATAAACATGAAGTGCTTTCATGTGCAGTTTTCATTTTGCTTTGCTTTCTTGGAACAGTGGAGGCTCTCCATTTGGGAACGCTAATGGCTGCCCATGGCTACTTCTTTCCCATCTCAGATCACGTCCTCACACTCAAGGATGATGGCACCTTCTACCGATTTCAAGTAAGTGGAACCATACATTCTTTTGCACTAAATCAGAAGGCTTGAACTTCATCCCTTTGTGTTTACAGATCTTTTGGAAGCTATTACATGGTTATCTTAGGCTACTTAGAAAGTAATTAGTGTTCAGAAGCAGTTATAAACACCAATGGGAAAATGTGAAAGTTGACTGTGTAATTATCAAAGTTACGTTTTAACATAAGAAAAACAGGGAAAATTCATGAGGTAATTTACTGGAGTCAAAGAAAACAGGGAAGACTTCAGTTGTAAATTGCATTAACAAGCAAGAAATATAACTAAACTTCAGTCCCAGAAACCTCTGTTGGTGATTGGCAAGTCAATTGTCTATATATGTTTAACTCTTCTTGTTTTTGAAGAACATTCTTTGCTATTACAGGATTATGTATTTATAGAGTTCTAGTTTTTAGAAATGTTTTTTACACTGAAGCTACAGTATAATTTAAGACTAACAAACATAAATTCTGGAGAAGCAATTGTTCTATGCTTGCAAAAATAAAATATATTATATATCTTTATAATCAATATGATAAACAAAATCTTTAGTGTGCAAAAACAATACCAATTAAAATAAAAACAATAGCAAAAACAAAAACAGAAAAACCTCACTCAAAGGAAATACTGGCTATGGCTACTCTCTTAAGAATTAAGAGTAGAAATGAGAACAAAAAAAGTATCTATTTGACCCTATAAGAGATACAGTCTAAGGCTAGTTAATATGCTTATATAAGGATGTATACACACACACACACACACACACACACACACACACACACACACACACACACACAAATGAAGCAACACCAAGCAATCAGTGTTCCCTCTGAGAGGCTTCTCAAAAGTAGAGCCCAGTATAAAAGCAGTCTTTAGCTACTTTATTGTGGTGTTAGTGAAATCCTGGTCCAGTTTAATTTCTGGGAAATCAAAGCTTCAAACTTCTGTCTCCCACAGAGTTAAGCATAATTGGAGAGGGTATGAGTGTTCCACATGTGTCTTCCCACCCCTCTTAATGTAGGGATTCAGTATTTTTTCTTCTAAATTCCTACTGTGATTTTGTTCATATGTGCATAGAACTACTATTAGTAGCCTTCTTTATTATATTCAAAGAATTAGGGACTAAGTCAAGATCCTTTGGTGGCCGCAAATTGTGTGGAAAAGGGCCCTCTCCTTAGAACTCAATAACTTATCCACAGCATCCCTTTCTCCATCTTTGAGAGTCAGTCACTCTTGCTACAAAGTAAAGTTATCAGACAATCAGAAAATGCCTGAAGTATTCTCCTTGCACATAAATGATAAATATAATTAGTTAATCCATATACTCAACCCACTCTATGTATATCTGCAGCCACTGTTCCTCTAAGTTCATGTCCATTCCTGTTTTAAGGAATGGAGTTGCTTTGCAGATCTGTGTGAGTCATTGTGCCAGGTCCCACTATCAGGGCTAGAAAAAAAACATGAAATAATGCCATACCAATTATCTTAATAAGGTGTTTATTTTAGATCAAATTTCATTTTGTATTTCAATCAGTGTATTTGCAGAATTTCACAGAGTCAGAATTCTGGCTATTGTTAATCACATCAAAGATATTGTTATTTTAAATAATTATCTCTTTTTTGTACCATTTAAAAGTTTACAGCAATAAATGAAAGAATATTTTTATGAGAAAAGGTCAAAGGTTGCTATCATTATGTTGAATAGTGTTGAAAACTGTATTATGTAATTAGCAGATCCCAGAAAATTATTCACAAATCTCAGGAATAATTCAAAACTTTTAAAATCTATGAAAATCAGGAAAGAGATATGATGTATGGAAAGAAGTCACTGTCTTTAAAATTGGTTAATTGCAAATCTTGTCAAATATGATGTTCTGCTTTCAGTCCTCTTTGGGGCTTAAACTGAACCTTTTGTTTGGATAATACAGTCATATCCCTTAACTTTATTGGTGCAAGATGATGGAAAATGAGCACTGTTTTAAATCACTGCTGGTGTTTGCTAAATCTGAACACTGAGAAACTGGTCAGCACATGTAGATAAGAACCTTATATATATAATACCTCTCTGCTAGCTTTCTCTGGGTTTACAATGTATGTTATCCAGAGTACAGTCTAGGTAGCCCCTGAAGATAAACCCAGTCTGTACACCAAAAAAGCCTACTAAATATTTATGTGTCTAACCAAAACTCCTCATTTTTCCTTCCATAGACACCCTATTTTTGGCCATCAAATTGTTGGGAACCAGAAAACACAGACTATGGTCAGTGCAATGCTCTTTGTTTTATGCTTAAACACCGAAGTGTATGTTTACCAAGTACATGAATTTCTGATGCTTTTATTAATGAGGGAGAAAACCACAATTCTAGGTATGAATCAATAATGATAATGCCAGACTTTTATATATGAATTCATTTGGCAAGTCACTAGACTTGATGGCAGCTCTTCTATGGTAGAGTGTTCTCTGCATCTGTTAACAAAAAGCCCTTCCTTACATTAGACTGCTAGAAAGCCTCAAGTGGTTATGGTTGGTTTTTCATAGCATCCTATGCAACTCAGAAGAGTGACAAATGGTTTCAGAGAGCCAGAGTCCTAGTTCTCTTTCAGTTCTCCCATTCGGTTATGAAGTTTCATTTTGTTTAAAAAACAAGCAAACAAACAAAAACCGTCTGACTCTGCAAACCTGCTTTGCTCACTGTTAGCAAGATATCATTTGATGCCACACCAGAAGGTTATGTTAAGCATGAAAAGGCCACTGGCAAACCAATGAAAATAAATATACAAATGTGCAATAGCAAATTTAATCCTAATAAATTAAAATCAGTGACCTTAAGATAGCCCAAGCTCAATAATGATGATTTCAATGAAGCTCTAAAAGGAAAAAAAATTGCCCTAGAAAGTGTTCATCTACATGCATTTTCCTATAGGTGACACTTTTATGGAACAAGACTGGCAAAGTTTAAGCTCTGTATCTACAAATGTTTATTGTAAACCATTCCCGTGCCTTGTTGTAGAAGATGTTGGCAATTTATAGAGTGTCTGACTTACATGCGGCATTGAGGAGCTCATAGCCTAAAAAAGAAAGTAGAATCCTTAAAAAGTTCTGGTAAACTGTCTTGTTAATATGCTGTTGGTATGGGCAAAATGTTATGAAAGTTTAAAAGAATAAAAGATCGTCTCTATTTAGTGGTGGTAGTGGTGGTGGGTGCTATCCCAGAATGATTTCATAAAATAACTTGTAACATTTGAGGCAGATTTTAAAGTAGGAAGAAGAAATTATGAAGTTTCTTAGTTACACTTTTCTGCTATGAAGAAACACCATGACCAGGGCAACTTATAAAGAAAGGCATTTCTTTGGGGGACTTGCTCAAAGAGAATTCGTTTATGATCATCATGGTGGGAAGCATGACATCTGGCAAGAGCTTAATCCTGGGCAGTAACTAAGAACTTATACCCTTGTCCACAGCAAGAGGTAGCAAGAGAGAAGGGTGGGCCTGGTGTGGGCTTTGAGGTTTCAAAAGCACACCTTCCCCTACAAGGCCATACCTCCCATCCCTTCCCAAACAATTCTACTAACTGGAAAACAAGCATTCAAATGTGTCCATACACTGGCCATTTTCATTCAAACCACATGTGGTGATGAGACAGGAAATCATTTAAGGAAGTGTCTTAGGGTTTCTATTGATATGATGGAGGGCCATGATCAAATGCAAGTTGGGGAACACAGGGTTTATTTCACATGCACTTCTAGATCTCAGGTTATCACTGATGAAAATCATAGCAAGAACACAAACAGGGATGGAAGGCATAGAGGGAGGAGGCCATAGAGGAGTGCTGTTTACATGGAGTGTTTGCTCTACATGGTTTGTGAAGCCTGCTTTCTTTCATATATCACCCAACACCACCATCCCAGGGGTGGCAGCACCTACAATGTACTGGGCCCTCCTACATCATTCACTAATTAAGAAGATTATCTGTAAGCTTGCCTATATCCCAGGCTTGTGGAAGCATTTTTTAAATTGAGATTTCCTCATCTCAAATGACTCTAGCCTATGCCAAGTTGGCATAAAACTAGTCATTGAAGCAAGAGAGAATAATATAATATGCAAAAGTAGTAAGAAACTTCACAGTGTTTTGGTTTTCTTTGGGGCTTCCCCTGGAGAGATGTCTTCTGAAGGAAACTGTAGGAACATATGTAGCAACTGATTGGAATTTTCCTTCTGAATTTAGTAAGTTATACCATAGTAGCCAGGTGCTACAGGTGGTATTCAAACATACAAACAGGAAAATCTACTTTATACAATACTGTCAAATTATCAGAGAGACTAGATCATTCTATTATCTGAGCACAAATGCCCATTTCTTCATCTGGCACTCAACAGTCCTCAAAATTGAAACCCTGTGTTACCTTCTAGTTGAGGAAACACCTCCCAGAGAAAGACCTGGTTTCAATGGTTATTATGACAAAAGGCTAAATGTATGCCTTTGAGAAGAGTATGACATACTTCTGAGTCTCAGGTTGTCACTTCTCAAACAAGGTTTGAGATCATGACTTTTTGAAATGATTGGAATAATTCATACTGATATACCTAAGGAAATTGACATCATTCCTGTTCCAATCTCACTAAACAAGACCTAGTGATTTTTATTCCTCATTATTATTGTCTATCAACAGACTATGTCTCTGCTTCCTGTTATAAAGAGAATTCTTTTTTTTCTTCATCCATTTATTTTATATCCCTGCTGCAGCATTCCTTCCTCCCTATCCTACTCCTATTATCCCCCCCCCAGTCTCTCTCCCTCATTTCTTCCCTCCCATCCCCAAACCCTTCCTCTTCTGTCTCCATCCAGGGAAGAGCAGGTCTCCCATGAGTATCAATAAAACATGCCATAATAAATTACAGTAAGATTAAGTACCACCATGTATTAAGGCTGGCCAAGATGATCAATATGAGAAGTACCATCCCAATAAAAAGAATAAGAGCCCTGGTTTCTGCTGTTAGGGATTCCACGAAGGAGCAATCTACACAGTTGAATTATATATGCAGAGGGCCTGGTCAGTCTCATGCAGTCTCCATGGTTGTTAATTTAGTCTCTTTGAGCCCCTATGAACTCAGCTTAGTTGATTGTGTGAGCCTTCCCATGGTGTCCTTGTGTAGACAGAGGTGCTATTCTGTTTGGACCCAAGTAAACACACAGAGGCTTATATTAATCATAAAGTATTTGACCAATGCTTAGGTTTCTTACTGGCTAGCTCTCCCTTAATTATTAACCCATTTCTATTAATCTAAGTATTTTCACATTGTCTTGGCTTATTGGAGAATGCTCACCATCCTATCTTTCCAGTAGCTACATGGCAACTCTCTGGTCACTTCTCTCAGCTCTCTCTTCCCAGCATTCTCCTTGTTTGATAGCCCCACCCATACTTCCTGCCTGGCTACTGGACAATCAGCATTCCTTCATCAACCAATAAGAGAAACATATCTTCACAGCATACAGAACATCCCTTATCATCCTTGGCCACTCTGGCTTCTATACTCCTTTCTCCTCCTCCTCTGCAGGATTCCTGAATTCTACCTAATGTTTGGCCTCTACATCTGCATCCATCAGTTGCTGAATGATGCCTTAAAAAGAATTCTTATTTTTGGTGTTTCTCTCTTCTATTCTTTGTCCTTTTCATTTGGAGGTTACAGCAATCACAATTGTAGTACATGTCTAATGACTTGGTAGCAGATTTATGTTCCCTTGGTGTGCCTGAGGAAAAGCCATGATCTCTACAATGAATCACTCACAGAACATGCTTCATAGTGAGCATCCATCATATCTAATGTCCTTTAGCTTTATACTGACTCTTAATGGAATCTATGTTGGAGTGTATGCTCTCCTGAATTGTTTCCCAAAGTACAACCAACCTATTTGTATACTAACTGGATTCATATTGTTAAATTATCCTATTTGTATTTCCCTGATGAATCATATTTTTGTTTATTTTGAGGCTAGCTTACTTACTGAACATCAACGTAAGGATGTTTAATTATCCGTGGCTAGTAGTGGGCTTCCTCGTACTGCCGCCCCGCAAATCATAGCATGAAGACTTAAGATTAGTTATGAATGCTTGATCTTAGCTTAGTTAGGCTTGTCCCACTAGCTCTTATAACTTAGTTGAACCTGTTTTTCTTCTTCTGTGTTTTGCCATGGGACTTTTTTTTAAAACTTTCATTCATTCTGTATGTCCTACTTTTCCTGCTTCCTTAATGTCTGGCTGGCTGTATGCTGCCTGATTAGCTGGCCCAGGGTGTCTCCTTTCTTTCTCCCTTATTCTCTCTTCTCTTCTCTTCTCTTCTCTTCTCTTCTCTTCTCTTCTCTCCTCTCCTCTCCTCTCCTCTCCTCTCCTCTCCTCTCCTCTCCTCTCCTCTCCTCTCCTCTTCTATCTCAAACCTAGATTCATTCTCCTATTTATTCTCTTTGCCTGCCAGCCCCACCTAGTCTTCTACTGCCTAGTTATTGGCTGTTCAGCTTTGTATTAGACCAATCAGGTGCCTTAAGCAGGCAAAGCAATACATCTTTACATTGTTAAACAAATACAGTGTAAATAAATATAGTACATCTTTGCATGTTTAAAGTAATATTCCACAACAATGCCTTATATTTTTAGGTACAAATAAATTGCTATGCCAATTTGAATTACTCCAGTCTTCCATTTTTCTCCTGCTATTTATTTAAAACATACTCTCCAAAAATACCTTCTTTAAAAGGGTATTGGTGTTATGACATGCTTGGGCTTTAAGGTCTAAAGTATAGTAACTACTTAGGATGTATTTTCTAAGACAACTTGGTACCATAGAAACACAAGAAGTGGTTGTATTTTTTTAACTTTATTGTTTGAGATACATTTTCTCTAATATCTCTAACAGACCTCAGACTACAATCCATCTGCCTCAGCCCTGAATGCTGAGATTAAAAGCAGGCACTATTATGTGAAACTCTAAAGAAATTTTTAAAAAGTTTCTTTCACTGTCTTGGCATCTTGACCTCCTCTCCCATCACCAAACTTGAGTTTATTCTCTATGTTATATAGAACACAAACCTCTATAGATCAGTCCATATGGCAAAACCATGTTTTCATAGTTATCTTGGCACTATATTGATTGTCTTTAGTAGCTAAAAATAAGCCAATATGAAATATGTCTACAAGAACTCCATTCTTAGAAAATCAAGGTGGGTGAGAATTTGCTTATTGTTTGTGTAAATACAAATAATAATAATAATCACAATCCCAACCCATTTCTATGAGTTGACTATCCAATATCCAGACAGGATTTTTGCTTGCTTGTTTTGATTTTATCAAAGATCTTCAAATTCCAACTTCAGATTCCCTATGGAATCCATTTTGTCTAGGTTAGTCTGAAATTGGAAATCTACTTGTCACAGCCTCCCAATTTTTATTATAAGTTTGTGCCACCATGTCCAGCTAAACAAGATTTTAAGAATAATAAATACAAATTTCCTTTAAAGACAGGAGGCCTAGTTGACTCACTCCATTTGATCCATCCATATTCTAGCCTTCCCTTTAAATTTTTGATATACAATTTGATATGGACTTTTAAACAACATTTTTTATAAATTATATATTCAAAATTAATTGGTCTGGATTACTGAGAATGTTTTTTCTCTGGTGACGTTAATGAATCTGGTGATGCATTTGGTTCTTGGGCCATCTTTAATACACACATGATCATACAGATGAGTATGGCAACCAAAGCCTGAATTGAAAGACCTATGAATATATAGCTAAAATGAAAATGATAAAGATTTAGTATGAAAGGACTGTGATACATAGAAAAGAGAACTTTCTGGTGTGCTCTGAAGCCAACACATGTGACTTGCAAAAGGGAACACTGAATTCTTACATAAGGCCCGTCTTTCAACAAACTGTTCCAAAGCCAGCATTACCATTACCTGAGAGGGCACTAACTTGTATCTCAATAATACTCAATGAAGTTCTTTCATTTCTCTAGGATGCTGTGGAGGCTTTCAGACTATCACAGAGAGATTATGTTTGGTAGAATTAAACAGCTATGTAAGACTAACTTCAGTTGTCAAAACCATGCTAAAATGGTGGAAGACTTAAAGGAGAACTAAGGCATTTTTCTTAGAGAGTAATACGGGGCCAGCCCAAACAAAGAATTCTTATTGACACAGTATGGCAACAGTATTGACATAATTACTGATTTTCACTAAGCAACAATTTTTCCTTAAGGAACAGGTGTAAAACTGATCAATTACCACTGGTAAAAAACTTCCTGTGTCCAAACATTTGTGTTTGAGGGAGGGATGACTGGAAACTTATGGACTAATATAAAAGAACTTCAAAGAAGGTAGATAAACAAGATCAAATTGATAGTCTATAAGATTCAGAATAGTGGATCAAATATTAAATAGCTGACAACAGTGCCTGATATAGACTAATATATTAATGGTTTTATTATCTACAGTTTTGAGATGCTCTAGTTCAAGGTAATGGGGAAAGGGAAAAATTCTATTTTTTATTGGAAATTATTTATTCATTCTTGATTTATCATAATACAGTGCTTTCAAGTAGATCTACCCAACTACCAAAATATTAGCTGATATTTATTATATAACAAGTCTCATTTTAGAAGTGCCTTGACAGAGCAGCCAACATTCTGCTTCGCCTTCCACATTAGAATCTCTCAATCCATGGTCATTTGCTTTTAATATTCATCAATGTTATATGTGTTTAGAAAACCAGGTGTTAGTAGTTTCCATAATTGTATTCTAGCGAGCAAATTTTTAAAAATTAATACACTTCAGTCACTTCTGATCCAGTGGATTTTAAAAGGATAAAAGTGAAGTATTAACTTTTTAAGTATAAAGATTCAGATAGATTAAAGCCCGATGTTGGTGGCACATGCTTTTAATCCCAGCATTTGGGAGGCAGAAGCAGGCAGATCTCTGTGAGTTTGAGGCCAGCCTGGTCTACTGAGTGAGTTCCAGGACAGGATCCAAAGCTACAGAGAAACCCTGTCTTGAAAAACAAAACAAAACAAAAAGATGCAGATAGATTAAAAATAAAGTAAAGGATAAATATATGCCATGTTACTGTAATTGAGATAAATTTACAGTAGATATCTTAGTCACTATTGTATTGCTGTGAAGAGACACCAGGACCAAGACATTCTTATCAAAGAAAACATTTAACTGGTGACTTTCTTACAGTTTTAGAGGTTTAGTTCAGTATCATCATAGCAGTTAGTATGGCAGTACTCATGGTGCTGGGGTAGAAGCAGAGAGCTACATCCTGACCTGCAGGCCAAGAGAGAGAACTAGGCCTACCATGGGCTTTTGAAACATCAAAGCCCACTCCCACTGACGTATTCCCCCAACAAGGCCACACCTCCTAATCCTTTTCAAATAATGTCACTCTCTGATGGCTAAGCATTCAAATATATAAGCTTGTAAGTGTCATTTTAATCAAACCACCACAATAAACAAAACTATTTTCAAGCCCAGTGGAAGGATAAAGCAGAGAGGATTTTTAGAGCATCAAAACTATCTTTATGAGATTAAAATGCAAGGTCAATGTGATTGCACATTCGTGAAAACTCACAGAATGTTCAATCAAAAGAATGAACTACCATGCCAATTACAGATTTAAAAATTATTAATTTATGTGTGGAAAGTGACTCTAACTTGAACAATGTACCATATTAATGTAAGCTATTAATTACATGGACAAATAGAAATGGCATTACATAATATGAAACTCCAAATTCTACTCATCTTCTCCATACACCTTATAGAACTCTCAAACTTGTTCTCTGTAATTGGAATATGTCCAAATATAGGGTTTTGAGCATGGACATACGTATCTATCCTCTTTGGTGCTCTCTACAGCTCCTGGTTCTGTGGCTTGTTGTAACAGATATCACACTTTGTGTGGCTTAAGCAACAGAAACTGATTCTCATAATTGCATCTTCTGCAGAGAAATTTAAAAAGAAAATGAGGTCCTATAGAATTGGATTCTTCTGAGTCTTTGGTTTTCAGAAATCTGACTGTTTATTGTGTCTCACAGGGCTGCCTCTCTGAACAGGTGCCTGTCTGACTGTGCCTCACAGGGCTGTCCCTATGAATAGGTGTATCTCTAGCATCTCTTCTCTTTCTATAAAGACACCAGTCATCTTAGATTATGGTCCCACTCTCAGAACCCCATTTACCTTAATTGTTCCTTTAGTGGCCTTGTCTTCCAATAAAGTCAAGTTCTGATATTACTGGGAGGTAGAGCAATGGGACATGTATTTGGGAAGTGGGTTCTAATTCAGTTAAGGCATTCTATCATTGATTTCAGCAAATGTTTAGTCTTTGCTGAAAATATTTTGTTCGTTTTTCTCCTTATGACATTGCATATATTTAGATTGTTGAGAATTTTATTCTATTGACTTTGTTCCAACTTTATAGAATTTTCAATTATTGTTTTGAAGTTCAGTGATTTATTGGTTCTATGTAGTCTACTGGTGAACCCATAAAACTTTTTTAAATTTAAAAATTTGTATTAGTTTTTCTTTTCATTTAGTGTTTTTTTAATCATAATATCTGTTACTCCTGCTCTTCCTTCTCCCTACTTCAACTCTTCCTGTGTCTCACTCCTAGATGTATTATCTCTTATTTAGTTAGTACTATTATATCTACCCATTCACACACAATTATTTCTTTAATTATGCTGAGGGAAATGTGGAATTTCCCATTTCCATTTGCATTACTATCTGGTACCATTAGGCTGGCCTCGAAGTTCTTGGTTTTTCTTTATTTCTTTTCTTTTTTTCTTAGAATTCTCATCTCTCTGATTGCAAGCCTCATTTGTTATTTCATATTACTAGCTTTTTCTTTGCAAATATTTGCATTTCAGTCATAGCTGTTGTTAGTTTTATGTCTGAAGTGTATCAGCTATTCTGTTTTTGAATAGCATTCATGCTCAGGTTTGTTCAACAGCTTTTGTCCTTCAGCATGCCTTAGAATTTTCTATTGAAAACAGAACCTCCTATCCTAAATAGAAGAAATGAAGTCTATGCCTTTATTGTGAGAGATTATGCTTTCTAGTTAAGAGATTATTAATCTTTTGACTTTAAAATAATGTCTTTACTTATTTTTTGAGAATTGTATACATTCATACAATGTATTTTCATTATACACCCCCTACTACCTCTCTCCAACTCTCCAGGATCCAAAACCTATCTTCCTCTCAACTTCATGTATGCCTTCATATTATTAATGTTAATCGATCAAATTCATGTTGAGTATGTGTGCATGGATTTTGAGTCATCCACTAGGACAAGCTGTTGCCTACCAGCAGCCACTGTATCTGCAAAGTTATCCAGGGCCATCCTCCCCATCAATACTGGAGTTTTGGCTGGCTTAATCAGATACAAGTCTTATGCAGGCATCCAAAAGCTGCTACAAGTTGCTGTATGAAACAGCCATGTCATCTCCAGAAAACAGCATTTCACAACTCTCTTCCACATCCTAAGAGATTATTTTACTGTTTTCTTCAGCTGTGGCTTTTGTAGACTAAACCTTTAATTATTGTTTTAGCACTCTCTTCTTTAGCTTTCTTAAATCTCCCTAGAAGCTTTTTCTTTTTAAACCAGGTCAGACATATGTCTTTCAGTCATGTTCCCCTGTTGTGACAATAGGGGCCTAGTGATACCTGGTAAGGTGCAGAGAAAAAGCTACACTGCATACTTACAATTGGGATGCAAACTTACATTGATGCTGGCAATTAACCTTCCCAATTGTGACTTGGGCTTTTCAAAATTTCTTTACACTTAAGTACACTAAGAAGACTAGAGTTGGGGAAGATTTGGCATCCTCTCCTTGTACCCCAGGCACTTAAATCAGACCTTATTAAAGGCAGAACACTCTGGGTTTGTTTCAGAATGCTGGCTTTTAATTCATTTTGTTGATAGTATGAGGGAATGTTTCTTCTGTCCTCATCTTAGACATGATAGAATTCTTGGGGGTAAAAGTTAGAAAGACACAACCCTCATAAGACTTCTTTCTGATCTCAAAGGACAATTGAGTCTCATATTTGTCCACAAGAGGCCTCCAACAATTAGACTTGCAACTCGAATATTTCTGTCTTTGAGGTAGCATTCCCCAGGCTGCTATTTTAAGTCACAATTCTTTAGACAGTCCTGTCTGTCTCTCAAAAACAAGGCTGATGTTTGCCTTCTGACACAAGTTCTTGACTGAGATAAAAAGCTGGTTCACCCCTTTGCTTATCCTGATTCATTGTGAGTTTCAATGGGAATGATAACTTCCAAGTCCCCTTCCTGCCATATCTGATGTCTGATTGCAGAATTTTCTAGTGAAAATAACAAAGTATGACTGAGCATTTTGTGCTGGTTTTGGCCTTGTTTCTGCTTTTCTTTCTTTTCATCATGAGGTTGCTGCCTAATATTTGAGAGCAGAGCAAGTTGATCAAACCTTTTCTCTGAATTTTTCTTTCTTACTGAGGTTACACATTTTCTGAAGTTCAACCATGACCATCAAGAAGACTGTTGTTGTTTAAAACAATGTGTAGAAGTGTATCTTTTGGGTAAATTTCAAAGAAAACAATCTCCAAGGAGCAAGTGTTGAAGAAGAAAAGGAAAGCTTTAGCCACATTCAAAAGTGAATAACCAGCTTCTCAACTCTTGAAGTTGAGGGGACACACGTATGACACAGGAATAATGGGAGCAGGCAGCATTTTACTAAACAAGACTAATGTTTGTGCCTTTCCTGGATCTAAGTAAAGATCTTCCAGGGACTTCCTTTTGTTCCTTTCGTGGTTTCATGGTCTGCTATTTCCAAGTATAGTGGTTGATAAATGTCCTGAGCTTGGCAGAGAGACCCTATTTTACAATTCTAGAACATTCCTCGGTGGACAATGGGTCCATAGATTATACTATCCCACAGGCTAGGGTAGCAAATAAGAAGGACACACTATGAAGACAGAGAAACCACATCTTCTGATCTCATTTCAGTCACCATAAAATAACACAACTTAAATGCAGAGTTAGTGTTTGCAATACAAATAGCAAATAACCTACGCTACTTAAAAATCTCTGATTTTGGAAATGTCTAGTAGGGCAATCTTCTAATTTTCAGAGAGATTGGACTGCCCTATATGTATCTTTATATAAAACAAAACCTTTAATTGTTGCATTACTTTTCTTTGCTTGTTAAAAGTGGTAATATTATTATTATAATTCACTTTATAAAATAAATATCCATCATGAGCTAATAAAATATGCTCAAGTATGAAAAATGTAACAAGAAAAATGCAGCTTACTTTTATACTAGTAAAAGCTTACTTATGATCAAGACTATTTATTAAAAATAACTAAAATATACCATCCAAAGAATGGAAATTATACTTGTAAATTCTTCTTAACAAAAGCTTTTGACATTTCACAAAAGATCCCAATGAAAAATTCAGTTGTTAAATAGTCTATCTAATTTTTAGGGTTTTATTTTTACAAATGTTTAAGCACCTGGCTCACAGTCTTATTCAAATATTTACATGTAAGATTATCTCCATGTAAGAATATTACAAAAGCATATAACAAATAGTTATCCAAAGGGAGTGTGACTTATTCTTAAGTGTGATATCAATAAAATAAGTATTTAAATCCCACTAGTGTTTTGAGTGTGCCACCAGTTTACAATGTCTCTAGATATGTATTCAGTTATATTGAAAATTGCTACACAAATTTCTGAGCTACCAGCTTGAGCGCCCCTAGCTATTTGTCTTTCTATATAAGAAACCAGCCCACTAACTTGGGCATAATAATACCTAATGATCTGTCTCATTGGGCTCCTTCTTTACTTCTTTTTATGAGTATATCTTTTTATTTCAAATTTTCTACAAAGTTTTAAAAAAGGAAAAGGAGTACATTTTCTGTTTTATGCTAATATACATCAATGTCTTAAATGTCTAACTACTATCAATTTTACTTTTGTCTTTAAATCATTATTTATGTATACATTAAGCAAGAAATAGTATCCCATCATCAGTTATAAATATACATATGTAAATATGGTATGTATGTTTGGGGATAGATTATTCTCTTAGTGTAGCTCTGACTTACCCATGTCGATAGGAGTGATTTTAAATATAAATTCTTGATATTTTTCCCAACCAGTTGAGCTTAGAATTCTAACTTAGGCTACTAGTAATCATTATAAACAAACTCTTCAAGTTGTACATTAACGATTGAAGACCAGTGACTATTTCAATTTATGGAAACAAATTAGCTTGATTTTCTATTTCTATTGGTTTTCCATTTTGTCTGACTTTGAATGGTTATTTCTGATTGTCTAATTACATTTTAACTGATAGCAGGAGCTTGAATATTCCCTCTCAATTGTCATTGGGCATTTAGAAACATCTTCTAATTTTCACCCCTCACCAAAATAAATAAATAAATAAATAAATAAATAAATAAATAAATAAATAATCTTTACAATGTTACTAGCCATGCTCTATAGATGAGAAAGCTAAGAATCAGATGTGTAGAAGATCTACTCCACTGATATTTATCAAAGGACAGGGTCATAATCCACTGGGCCAGATTGTTTCTCAGCTAGATTACACAGCCATGTAGAGAGATTGAGAAATTTCGGGAAATGGGATTTTGGAGGGTTTGTGAGAAAAATAAATAAGGCAACAATAACCTTGAGCCAATTACCCAATATTTGTTAATGAGGTGAAAACCAGAAAAGAAGGGAAAGAAAGAGTAAAGAAAGAAAGGGAAAAGAATAGGAGAAGAAAGAATGAACAAACAAGTGAATAATGGATTTTAAGGGGGAGGGTTAATTTCTAAAATACGGCATTAAGTTTCATATGGAAGAACACTCATTAGACAAATTTCACTGAAGGTCCAGACTTGCAGAGAGAGCAAGATAGCTCATGTACTTGGCACACATGTTCAGTTTCTTACCCAGGCAGAAAGATTCCTAACATGCAGACTGTTCAGGTGATATTTTTCTGTCAATAACTTAGTTTATAACTGAATTTCAAACTCGTATGAATATGACATGTTTGTGTCAATCAAAATATAACAGTTCCATGGTGATACCATTAGATAGAAAAGGAAATGATTGTAAAACTAACATGGCAATGTACAGAAACATACACCAGGAGAAGAGATGTGTCTGCTTCACCATGAGGAATGTGGGAACTCACATTTTAACTATAACATGACCTTGTTCATTTGTGAACTTCCTAGAAGTTTATAGCCCAGCAATGTCACTTATACAGACATGGTTCATTATGATCTGTGGGATTAATCAATTGATTTTAACAAACTTAATTGGCAGGAAATGAACATTGCTTTTCAATTTAAAACGGCAAACATTATTATTGCCTGAGAATGACACTTCTCAGGCATAAAATATCCTCTGAAAAAAATAGTGCAACTACATGATATTGCCATGTGTTGTGAAGTATAGGCCTCAGTAAATTTTAGCTTCACTTTGTGCATTCCAGTTATAGTGTGACATACTTGCTTGTCATTGTTCTGTGGGAACTGAAAGAAACAATTGCAATGTGAGGGCACTTTAAAGCCCAGAACAGTGACTTCTCTGTAAGTCTTAAGTAGCAAATCATGGATTCCAGGTTTGTGTGGACTGACAAATTTTCCCAAGCCCAAAACCATATTTTCTTATGAATTATTGAACCAAAATACCAAGGACATAGTGCAATGGATATAATTTGGATTAATTCATGGTGAGGGTTGTAAATTGGACAAAAGTATTTTGGTTTTGGTAGAGTTTTTAATCTAAGAAAGAAGGGATAGACAGGACACTGGAAACTTAGAAAATATCTGTGTACAAGCAAATTTACCCCTCCATAACTATAGGATCATTAAGACTGACAAAAAACAGAGATAGTTTATCCCTCACTTTCATAAGCTGATAACTACAAGAAGCATTCTGATCACTACTAAAATTTTACTAAAAAAAAAATTGCTACTCATGGTGGTTGCGGTATAAACAATGACAGTTCTGACTTATTGAACACCATGTTAGAGTTCAAGTGATTTTCCAGAAAAACTAGCCTTTAATTTAAAGGACCACTTACATGTTCAAGTTTATCTTTTGCTTAAGCAAACCGAGGGTGGAGAAAAGGCATTATTTTGTTTCTCTGATGTTTTGAGTAAAAGGAAATCTTTCGATTTTATGCTAAAGAGGGAGAAACAATGTGATGTCCTTGGTAAGGTTTTGAATAGGAAGCCTCCCAGTCTCTCATGGGCTCATATATTTTAATGCTTGCTCCCAGCATTAAAAGGAAGGATTCAGAAGCATGGCTCTGTTGGAGGCAGTGTGTCACTGAGGACATGCTTTGAAATTTCAAAAGTTGGGGCCATCTTCATATCTTTTTCTCTCTCTGCTTTGGATGTAGACTGAATGTAAGTTCTCAGCTACTGGTCCAGTGCCAACCTGCCTTTCTGCTACCATGATCCCAATGTCTATGTCAGTGAGAATCTGGCTTCCTCTATCCTTAAGAGTCAGAACAGCAGAACACCTGAGAAATCATCTCATTTGGCCATCTCACTGAGGCAACTGGTGTTTGGGGAGCTGTATGGAAGGCCACCAGGCCAAAGCCACACCACTCATTGGTCAATTTTAAGACACTGAAAAATGAAACAATTAGAAAGACAGCCATATCTGTACTTTGCAGGACACACAGTAAAGATTTTCTATAACTTAACTAAATAATTACAATTGTTGGAAGAATATTAGTTGTGTTACACCATTGCATCTGTTGAATTCCTTGTTGACAAATGCACTCTGTTAGGTGCTGGTTAGCTAACTATCCCAGGCTGCTTTCTTGTTAAGTTTGTGGTGTCGAATTCTTTTCAAAATGCTGTCTCTTTGAGCCAAGAAATATTTTTTCTAAGACATCCCAGTGACCTATCACTGTTTTCTACTTCTTTTGTGAAGCTTTGGGCAGCTCAGAGCTGTTACAATACAAGAAACTGATAATACATTGTTCCCTGGAGTCATTGTGCTATCCTCCATTTATAGCACTGTACCTCTGGCTAGATTCCTTGAAGGGTGAAGCAAGGGTAAGGCTGGCAAAGGCTTTCAAAGCATGACTCTGATTTAGGTATATTTTCAAACAGAAAAAGAACAGTGTCTGTGGATAGGTTAAAGAGAAGACCCGGGGCTCCTTATCAGATGTCGCTTCCAATTCTCAGTTCAGACCTGAGATGGAATATATTCTTTCTAAAATGTAGATTACTGTCATTTAATTCCTCTGGGCAATTTGGAAGAAAGGGAGATAAGAAAAGAACAAAGAATAAGTGTCATTTTTTAAGAATAGAGATGAAAATATTTTTTGAACAAAATTGTGACTGCACATAGATAGACTCCAACCTTATACAGAAAATTAAATCGTCTCTACCTGTACTCCTCATACTGTGTGTGTGCATGTGTACATGGGTGTGTTTATGCCTCTGTGTGTGTGACTGTTTGTGTGTGTGTGTGTGTGTGTGTGTGTGTGGAGAGAGAGAGAGAGAGAGAGAGAGAGAGAGAGAGAGAGCTACATCGATGCTATATACATAAAGCAAACAAAAAAAGTAGCAGCAAAGCATGCTTAAAGAAATGCCATGGCAGGGGTTCAAGCAGCAGCTCCATAGAAAAGGGGAAGGCAGGAGGATTAGAAATACAAAGCTATATTTAGCTACATATGGAGTTCAAGACCAGCCCTGGAATATATGAGACCATGGTATTAAAAAAAATGCCTTCTATTACATATGCAAAGAAATATAATAATTTACAGACCAGAAAAATGAAAGATAAAAACAGTAGTCAGACAGAATATATTTTTAGTTTAAATTAAGATTCTATTTTAAAATTTAGCAAACATCAGAATAAAATCAGCTTCTTTCAGAGGCTTAGTTCATTATTGTCATGCTGGGAAGCATAACAACATGTAGGCAGACATGGTACTGGAGAACTGAGAGTAATATATCTGGGCCTCAGAGAGTAGGAAGAGAGAGTGTCACTGGGCCTGACTTGGGCTTCTGAAACCTCAAAGCCCACCCCCATTGACACACTTCCTCCAGTTAGGCCACACCTCCCAATAGTGCTACTCCCTATGAGTCTGTGTAGCCATTTTCATTCATAAAACATGTCATTTTTGAGTTTGAAAAAGAAGAAATGGTATTAAACCTTACATTTGAAAGTACTAGGAATGCTAGTGAAAATTAATGAAACTTAAATTTTTTTTTGTTTTAAAATTTACATAAGAAGGTACAATTGTCATTTCATGTATGGAGGTGAGAGGACAGCTTGCAAGAGCTGACTGTCATCTTCCTCCATGTAGAATCTGGGGATCAAGCTCAGATTCTAAGTGATGGCAACCATCACCTTTACCCACTGAGCCTTCCCATAGCCCAAAGATTTCTGAAAAGTTTGAATGTATCATTAATAAATAAATAACAAAGAAAGATGAGTGACAGAGGATGAGACCAGATACAACAAAGGAAAAAGAGTTCACTGTTCTTTTGTTATCTTTGTTTCTTTCTTTTAATGGAGACTATCTCTCAATATCTCAGATTCAGAGGCATACAGAATTGAGTTTTGTGCGAAAGAATTTGAGTGTTGCATGCTCAGGTTATATACATCTTAGTGTTCTGGTGTGTGTGTTTTGGGTGTGCATGCAAAGGCCATGGCAATGTGGTGGGGGATTTCCTCTATACCAGTAAGCCTTATTGTGCTGAACTAGATTTACATTTACAGTTTGATATAAGCTGGCTAGCCAGTGAGCTCTTGGGATCCTCTCTCCACCTACAGTGTTGGTGCTAAAAGCACCATAATAGACAGGCCCAGCTTTTTTTTAGAGATAGCTAGGGCCAGATCTGCATGGTTGAGCAAGTGCTTTTACCCACTGAGCCATCTCCTTGACTCCAGGGATGGATATTCTATTTTTGAAAAATGGAGCAATGTCCTTCTTTACAATTAAATATCTGATAATTTCTGTATATATTTTTTAAACTCCCAAACCACTGATGTTTCACCTGAATGCCCATTAAACATAGAGTGTATGTGAGTCTCAAAGCAGATGTCAGAGCAACAACAGACTGACATGCTATAATTTCCAGGAGTTTTTCAAAATTGCTCCTTTCGTTCCCTGTATAGACTATATGACTAAAAGGAATAAAGGCAAAGCTGGCATTGAGTAGACAGAAACAGAGAGGAGTGTGTACAACAGACAGTGAGGAGCACCATTCATTTAAATGGAGTCAGAGGGACTTAGAGTTAGGAAAGTACCCTGTGGCTGTAACTAAAGTTTCTTTTCTCAAGAAATTTGGCAGCTAGAGCATTGGACCCAGGCCAAGTAACCACATTAAGGATCCCCTGATCGATCATACATGAGGGCTAGAAATACTAGTGAGACCTGGGAGGACAGGGGAAGCCTGCATGCCTTTCAAAGACTCTTTGACTTCAGTGTGTCACTGTAGCAGAAAGTCCCATCCCTGATCAGAGTCCAGTTCTCCAGGCAGCAGGGTCCCTAGATGTTCGGCAGCAAGATTAATAGTCAGTAGAAGAAATGGAAGGAAGCTACAGAGTGTGCATGTCACGGGTCACCTAACAGAAAGCCTGGGGCTCACCATGCTGCTCTCCAGTTCCCTGCAACCTGCATGGTCACCTCATCCAGATAAGTGGGCAACACCCAGGGAAAACAGAAACAATCTGGGAATCCTAAACAGCGATGGAGCTTTGAGAGAGTCTAATCTCAGGTATAATTGGGTCAAACAAATGTACACTGTGAAAAGACAGTTTTCTGTTTAATTTCCCAAGACAACAGCTTTCTCTGCCTTCCCTCCAGGATCTACAATAACTGGATCAAAACAGTTTTCACATAAAACATGAGTACTATGACTTATTTTTAAATTATAATTAGCATTACAAAATTAACTATATTTATTAAAATATTAAAAGACTATAAAGAGTGAAGATAAGCTGGTTGTTCCTCATGGATGGTGGATTGTATTAGTTAGCATTTACTTACTGAAGTTATAGTTTAAGGAGGTAGATATTTGAGCCTTTATTTGAGGAGGTGAGGTCGAATGATAACAAGTTTTATTACTTATCAAATACTAATGGAGGAGTTAAAGAAAACTCCCTCATGAAATAAAGGCAGAAAATAACAAAAGAAAGGAAAAAAAGCAAAGGGAGAAAGGAAGATGTGAGGAAAGGAATAACAAATGTAGCTAAAAGAATAGAAAGAGCCCGGAGAGGTGGCTCAATGGCTAAGAGCACTTGATACTCTCCCAGAGGATCCAGGTTTGAATCCCAACACCCATATGACAGTTGGCAACTGCCTGTAAATCTAGTTCCAAGGAACATGATGCTCTCCTCTGGCACCTGGCATGCATGAGGTACACAGACATGAAAGTTAAGAATGAAAATATTTAAATTTGTCTATCAAAAGAATAAGCATCATAGGTGGATTTTAAGTCAGGTGACGTAGTTTAAACAAGTGGTTTCAAGCTAGGTATGTTGACACAACCTTTAACCTCAGCTCTCTAGAGGCAGAGGTAGGAAAATATCTGTGAGTCTGAGGCCAGCCTGGTAGTCATACAGAGTTTGAGCCCAGATTAGGTTACATAGTTAAACCTTGTCTCAAAATCTAACTAAATTAGCAAATAAATAAAATGGTAGACAAAGGTGTACCAGACAAATATAATAGGAACATAAAATCAGCAGTAGTAATATTGAATAAATTCAAAATATTAAATGGAAAAAAATAAATTAAAAATATTAAATTGGTAAAGGGAGTAATCCATAGAAATGTTATAGTAAAATCTATAATATGAAAAATGTTGGAAATTTAATAAAAACAGATACAGAAAGGTAATGAAACCACTCTCTCAAACCAGATTAGCAAAAACTCAAAAGAGGAAAAATTTCATCATTCCTGGAGAGATAATTAAGTACAAAAATGTGGCAATGTAAAATTCAAACTGTGCCATTTGCCACAGACTTCAAATGTGTGTGAAGAAAAACCTTTATTGGATTATTATGTATACAGCCAAAAATCATGTATTTTTAATGATAGAGATGTGGCTAAACAAATACCACACACACACACACACACACACACACACACACACACACACTCACACACACTCACACACACACACACACACACTCACACACACACACACACACACACACACACACACACTCACAGATACATACTTGATTCATAGGACAAGCTATGGTGGCTGTAGAAGACAAGCTGTGTCTCTATAATAAATTTCAATTTTGTTTAATATAGAAAAGCAAACTGTAACACATGCACCATTGGTGCTCAGTATTGTATATATTCACACGCACAATCCTTAATTAATTAATATGCTATACATTATCTTTATTATTAAATAACCTTCCTTCAAGAAGCCTAGGGGAAAAGGGACTTTTGCATATATATCGAGCTTTCATGTTTCATCTCTAGCATACAAACTGGTTTTAAATCTAACTGGAAAAAGTCAAATCCTTCCAATATAAAATATCATCACTAGCTGAATTGCCGAACAAGACAAGCAAGCAAATAAAGAAAGCCTCAAAAGGTCAATAGATCATGATGTTTCCTTCCACTTGGCAGATAGATATTGATTATCTCCTACTCTGTGGCAAATTTTTCTAAGCTTGAGGACCTATCCGTACCTGTGACAATGATGGAGTGGGGAGCATTTTCCAAAATCCACAGAAGCAACATGAAGAAATATGTGCTTTGATCCCCTGTCAAGTCCAGAGAGCAGCCAGATCAACACAATGTGTCAGTTAATTTAGAAAGCAAAAAATTCAGTAAAATAATGAGCAAGTACCTGGATAAATATTTCTAAGGAAACATAAAGAAATGACAACTAGCCTGTGGAAAGGTGTTTAGATTCATTAATCATTAGCCAATTCTGTTTTACAGTTAGATTAGAAGGAATAAGACTGAAAACTCTATCATATAAAATGCAACAACAGTTTGTATGTATGTTTGAAGGTCACTAAGAGAGTGGATGTATTTATTTATCTAATAAATTGTATTTAAATTAGAAAGCATATTGTTGTTCATACCAGTCCCAGTTCCCTCTCTCTTCCCATCCATGCCCCAGAGAAGAGAGTGGATTTTAAATACTTTGATCTGGCAGGATGTGTGAGGAGTAGAGAAGGTGAGGATGGTAAGGTAATGGTGATGAACAATGATGTTTCGCTTTCATGTTTTAGTACATATCAAAGCATCAAGTTATACAACACAAATCACGTACTTAAAAAAAATAAAGGTAATGGGTTTGGCTCAGCAGAAGAAGGGGCCAGCTGCCAAGCCCTATAATGTGAATTTAGTTTCTAGAATCCACAAGAAACTAACCTCCTCAAGTTTTGCTTTGATCATCACACATGCATGTGCATGCCTGCACACCACACACACACACACACACACACACACACACACACACACACACACCATGACATATGTGTACCTATAAGCAAATGCACATATGATAAATGTAATCAATTATCTAAAGTCTGATGAAACACTTATTGTTTAAAAGTGTCTACTACACCTTAAATTTAAATTATGCAACAGGTTGAATAAAGATATGTAACCACAGAAAATTTGTTCTGCCTCTCTTCCTTTTTCTCTTGTTCTGCATCCCCAGAAGGATATAACAGTGGCTCTCAACCTTCTTAATGCTGTGACTCTCTAATACAGTTCCTCACATTGTGGTGACTCCCCAACCATGAAATTATTTTGTTGCTACTTCATAACAATAGTTTTGTTGCTATTAAGAATACTAATGTAAATATCTGATATTCAGGCTATCTGATAAATAACCTAGAAAGGAGTCAGGACCCACATATTAGCAACCACTGGATCAGAGGCTCTGTTAAGGGTTCTTGATGGCAAAGAGGAGGGCTAGCTAGAGAAAGTCCCATATGTGCCTTTTATGCAATAGCTGGAGTAACAGAAATGACTTTACCTTTAAACCAACCTTGGGAACTTGTTTGCAGCTTGTAACTAGAGATACAAATTGTCAATAATTTGATAGTCCCTGAGCTGCCCAAGCTTGAGAAGCAAGATTGTGGGAACTGTTGGATTTTTTTTTAAATTCAAGAATAGGGGGAAGTTAGACCATTAAAAAAAAATGAAAGGCTACATAAAAAGAAACAAAGCTGCCTCCTAGCCATGTCTCACTTGCATTATTTGAATTATGTGTTTCGTGTTTTTCAAGTGTGCATTTGGCCTTTGAATTTCTAGTCCTTATGAAGTAAACATTCTTGTCTTCATCCTTAGCTAGAGGTGTCATAGCAATCCTATGAGGTATGACTCTGAATATTTTTGTCACAGACGTGAATGTTTGTGCAAGAGACTGCTCCACATTGAAGAGAATTCCACAGTTAAGAAAAATAACCTCCTCTTAGAATTTCCCTTCTAAGCAGTCCTCACTCAGAGACCTGATTCAGAAACTTGGGTTTTTCTCAATGAAACTGTCAAGATGCCTTTTACCAACTCCTATTTCTTTATTATTTAGCTACTACTTGAGTGACAGAACCTCTTGTCAACTGTTTGTTGGTTTTATGCAACAAAGCAAAATTGCCTCACATGATTTCCAAGGAAGTCACTGTAGAAAAATATATTTCTTATTAAGGGATGGGATATAGCTCAGAGGCAGAGCACTTACCTATCACACACAAAGTCCTGGGTGGGTTCAAATCCCAGTAAACACACACACACACACACACACACACACACACACACACACACACACACACCTGGGTTATATTTTTCCAAGCACAAATTTAGTCTTTGATTTTCTATCCCCGGGAACTACACATTCTTGTCTTCTCTGTCCTTAGCTAGTAAAACCATAGTGATTGATAGCACCTGTATTTCCTTACTCAAACCAAGACAAATATTTTTAAGTGCAAAGGTCATACTATAAGACATCTCCACAGGTATAGCCTTGCAAAAGGGGATATTTAATGAGTCTGGCCAGGTGATTTCATTCAGCATGTAGGCTGATATAATTAAATTTATTGGGCTTCATGAGATACAAGTTTCACACTTAATGAAAATCAATGGCAGAAAATACTCTGGGAATTGGGACTCTAGCTGCAGACCTGGTTGTTTTGATATGTTCATTGAAGTCAACAAGATAATTTCAAACATCTGAAATTCTGCATCAGGGCAGTGCTGTCACCCCTGCCCTCTCCTAAAGTTCCATAAACCTGCTGCCCTAACCAACTTGCATGGTGGCCAAAGAGACTATGGAAAATGCTGTAGAGAGAAAGCCCATTTTATGTGAGTGCTCTGCTGTACAGAGCAACAGACCATTGAGTGACTCTCACAAAATACAGAGATGAAGATGCCTTGAGCTTACATGCTTGTTTTTGACAGTACAGTCTAAAAGTAATTCAAAGTGCCCAAGTCAGACACCTCTTTGTGCAATTACCTTTGACAAAATGATTTTTATCTATCTAGATTTTAAGCTCAATTAGTTTCTGAAAAGATCTTACTCTTCCTTACTATTTGTTGATGATAAAATTATGCCAACCATTCAATAGCAATAAATGATTACTCCTGTTTAACATTCTATTTGTGACTTCTTAAATGGTACTATTTGAATCTTAAACGTGTGCTTTTATACTTATTTATTTTTGTCTGAAAAAGATAACAATAGAAAATTAAACTTGAGAGAAAGTGATAAATATCTTGACACAGCACTATTTTTTTTCTATATTTAGTTTTTCAGTGTTAATGAGCAGCCAAGAATGATACCATTTTTCCTTTCAGCTGTTTACCTCTGCAAGAGAACAATGCAAAACAAGGCAAGGCTAGAGCTAGCAGATTACGAAGCCGTAAGTACCAAGCATGCTCATACGCTGGTATAAAATGAGCAGAAATCATGCCTTTAGCCATGTGTGGGTACTCTGTCCCTTTCCGAATCCATGAAAGAACCAGGCTTCCTTGGATCTGACAGCCCAGTGCCTTAGTGACCCCTTCTTTGTCTGCTTTTTCTTTCCCCTCACATTAAGCACAATAGAATTCTAAACAATAAAAACTCAAAGAATAAAGAGAAGCACATCTTTTTCTTCTAGAGTAACTTAATTGTAAAGATTTCAGATAAATACTGTATTGATAATGTCCAAACTCTGAGGATGGAAAACTGTTTACACTGGGGACCTATATAGCAGAGCTGTCAGATTGATCACCACCATCAGATCAAGGCAGTCTAATGTACCTTGTTCTAATGATTGCTGTGTTGTGATAACTAATTCAGAGCATTATGCAGAAGCAGATACAGGGATGCCAATGACTGATGGCTCTTCTCAGGACCTGAACAAACTGATTGGATCAGTGGTGGGAAGGCATTGCTTTCCTGTCTCCATAGAGCTAGCACAGAAAGATCCAGTGCATTTGCCTTCAGTATGAACAAAGTAGCATTCAGTGCTTTATACTGTGTGTTCTATAAGGTGATTTGATAGTGGTTAGTGCCTGGGATTGTAGCCTGGTAGGTAAAGAGCTTGCCTAGCATGCATAAAGCTCTGTTTTCTATCGTCAACATTACATAAACTAAGCATGTTGATGTAGAGGTGAGAGGGTGAGAAGTTCAAAGCCATCTTCATCTATCTGCTTGGTGAGCTAGAGGCTAGCCAGGGCCTGCAAACCCCATGATTAGTTGAGGTCAGGAAGCACAGTTAATTCAGATTCAGAGCTGTGTAATACTTTAGAAAATCGGAAAGGAACCCTAGATTATAGAATATCCTCAGCTGTTCTTTTTTTTTTTTTTTTTTTTTTTTTTTTCAGGAGAGCTTGGCCAGGCTGCAGAGAGCATTTGCCCGGAAGTGGGAGTTCATTTTCATGCAAGCAGAAGCACAAGCAAAGTGAGTCCTTGTGAGTCTGCGGGGAGATTTGCTCAGGTGTGGCCTCCTGTGCAGAGGTGGCACACTTAACCCTGCTAACACTTTATTGTTACCACATTGACAGAGTGGACAAGAAGAGAGACAAAATCGAAAGGAAGATTCTCGATAGTCAAGAGAGAGCATTCTGGGACGTGCACAGGCCTGTGGTGAGTAAGCTCACAGGAGTGTTTCCATGACTGCATATCTCAGGTTTGGGAGAAAAGAAGTGCCCTGGAGCAGACCGTGGTCCCCTCATAGTAGGTCCCAGTGTCTGGGTGAATTAGATTGCTGCCTCTGTATAAGATGAGAGTTAATGCAATGTAGATTTATAAAAGGGTACGTTTTCCCCTACTCTGGCTATCCCAGGTGCCTGATGCTGTTGTCAGCACTTGAAGGGGCAAAACACACTGCTAACAGAACAGTATTTGTTATGCTTACTGTTTACTTTTTGGGGCTTTATAGAGAAAGTTAGAATCAAAATGTTATTGCTTGCCTTTATTTTTTTCTTTAGAGCTTATTAATGCCTCTTGTGTCTTTTAAAATTAAGCATATCATCAAATTTGAATCAATTTATACTTCCTAAACTCTTCTTTTTTACATGTGTTTATTTTGTGTATGAGGGATAACGTACATGTGGAGGTCTGAGGAAAACTCACCTTGGGAATCTGTCTTCTTCATGTGGACCCCTGAGACCAAATTTGAATATCAAGCTTGATGATGAAGGCCTTTATGCCCTGAGCTACCTCACTAGTCCATCAATTCATACTTGTAATAATGCAACTTTGAATCTATATAAGAGCTTAGCTCTTCTCTCTAATACTGTCAAACTAGGTGCCTCACTGTAACAAATATGGAGTGTTTCTGATACAAGATAACCTATGGAAGGTGTTTACCATGGTCATAAGCCTTCACAAGATGGCATATCTACTGTGCATATAATCCACTCAGGAGGCTGAGTCAGGAGGATTGAGTTTAAGGCCAGTTTAGATACATAGCAAGCCCCTGTCTCTTAGGAAACAACCCAGGGCTAGAGTAGTGACTCAGTGGTTATGAGTCTGTATTGCTGTCTTCCAGAGAACCTGGGTTCAGCTACCCATGGTAAATAACACACAACTACCTACAACTCCAGCCCCAGAGGCTCCAACACCCTCTTCTGGCTTCTACAGAAACTTGCTTTTACAAGTTCATGCGTGCACACATGCTCATGCATGTACACACACACACACACACACACACACACACACACACACACACAATTAGCATGACAAGTTAATGATAAAAGTCAACAAAAAGATCACATGTCTAACCTCACTTTGTTTTGAAAAAGTATCTTTTTCTTTTGTAAATTTCTTTAAATACAGTTAGTTCACTAGAGAATATTTATATAGGCATTACTAGAGGAAATGATAGGTTCACAGCAAGAGAAAGAAATCACAATGAATGACTTATAGATACCTTAAGTTTTTCCTCTCAACTGCCTTCTGAGTTAAACAAAAATAGAAGGCATCCAGAGATGTAGTTACGGGTGTATGTATTTCAATTCAGACAGCAATGCGGTTGTTGAGTTTTGTTGTGAATTTGTTGTCATTTGAATTCTCAAGAGAGAAGAATTGAGTTACCTGGCTTTTCTATTCAAAATACAGTTGGAGATTTATTACTTATGGTGAAGAAGGAATTATGAGATCATACTCATAACTATCATGAGACTATGAAACAGAATCTCCATTCCCTTAAAGCAGTCTGCAGATGTTAGAGATACCTTGCTGCATTAGTTGCTTTCCAACACTATGCCCAAATTTCCATACAGCAGCTAAGGGAGGAAGGATTCATGGTTTCAAAGGGTTCAATCTATCAGGTTGAAGAAGACATCAGAGAAGAGGTCTATTCACTTCATGGTGGGCCAGGAAACATACACATGGAAGGGAGTGGCCGGGGATAATACTCCTTTAAGGCTTTCTCTTGGACACCTATTTACCTCCAGCTGAACTCCATCTCCTACAACTTCCACAACTTCCCCAAACAACACCCACCTGTTGAGAACAAAACATTGAAATCATGAGTCTGCAGAGGGTGTTAATTCCAATACCCTTGCATAGTACAACATAATTTCATGTTTGATTATGCTCTCCAACTTACTCTTTTTTTATGCCACCCTGAAGCCATTGACTCCATGCCCCCTATAGAAACAACAGGCAATAGGCAAATCTTTGTTATCTGTTTTCTAAATAAGAATAGACTTGGATTGTCCTTGTGCTTTGGTGAGAGGTATTCACCTAAGACATCCCCCATTCAATTATTTACTGTCCCCATGTTACAGCTCTATAAATAACTTGTAGGCATGTCCAAACTTTAGAGGTGGCAATACCATAATGTTGTCATCTACAAAGTTTATGGTTGAGGATCATACTATAACATTATAAATTACATAATGTTTTAAGTAAGTTTCTGGTTTTGTTGTTGTTGTTGACATGCTTTTGTTTTTTTAACCAGACTTTTTAACCAGGCTCTTTTTGTTTTTTTTAACCAGGCTGTATGTGGCCAAGGGTTAGTCATGCCTGACTGAGAGATAATATCTGTTGCATTTCAAATTTTTAAACATTTTTGAATGGTCCCAAACTTATAAATGATAATCCTTGTCTGACAGCCATGCCTGCCACTGAGTAGATACCTCATCTTTCCTATTTCTGGGTATCCAACTGAGGGATAACTCAGAAAATAATGAGAGCAGGGGCCCTGGCCTCAAGAATGACCTCTTAGAGCTTTGATTTTGTGACTCCTTGGCTAAAGCCTAAACTATATCTCTATTAGCTGACTGCACCACTAACTAAGCAACTTTTCCTTTCTTTTTTTAAAAAGGTTTATTTAACTTTTATGTATATGATTGTTTTGCCTGAATCATCCCTCCATCCCCTTCCTAAGATAATCATCCCTCTAAATAAAATGGAACAGGGAAGAGAAAGGAATCCTAGAATGAATAAACAGATTGGTAGGGATGGTGGGCAGAAAGAGGAGAAGGGAGGGAGTGGTCCTGAGGGCTATTTTGGTTGGGGTGTCTAAGATAAACAAGAAAATTATGATCCTCAATGCTTATGTTCTACCAGATGGATAGATGATGATCAAACCACTGCTATAGAGTTGTTACACCTACATAAGTACTATGAGATATTTATGTCCTTTCACTGTTTTCCTATGCTACTTTCTGGATCACTTCACAGTGGAAGCTTGACAGTGTTTGCTGTCCACATGCCAAATGAAATGTAAGCTGCCTCTACATATCTAATCCCATTACTTGTTCACCCCTCCTACACACCATGTATTTTGTAAACGAGGCACTTGCATCTCTAAAGGTAGGTCTTCAACCAAGGAATGTCTAGTAAATACATTGCCTGCTTCCAAAGTATCCCATATCTGCTGTTTATGACAGGGCATGAAGAGGCAGCTTGTCTATTGGAATATATATTTGACATTAACCCTGGGATATTGGAGTCTGTCTCTCCATATTAACTCAGGATTAATTGCAACAGACATGCCGGCCATTTCCAGGGATGATACACAGGTGTGGCCCTTCTTGGAAATTACTGCACCTTCCTCTTCCTTGCTGTGCTATTTTATTAAGAGGGATGGCAGTGGGCTTTCACAATTACAAAAAGTATGAAAAAAGGTAATATTTGAAAACAGTGAATAAATTACATAGAAAGGCACTTTTAGACTTCTATCATCTCGATTCTTGCTGTCTACCTATCCATCTTTCCTTTGGAAAGGATGGATACATGTAGCTAGGATGGCATGGTACTTTTTATATTGATCATATTGGCCTCAAACTCAAAAAAATTTATCCATCTATGTCTGCCATCACACAACTGAGATTAAAGATGTGTGTTACCTTCCCCAGCCTTATTATAACTTTTTAAAAAGCTAGCTGAAACACCATGACACAGAGTCTAAATGTAGTTCTCTCTGTAGAGTGCTGGCCTAGCATGGAAGAAGCCCTGGGCTATATCTCAGAACTGAAAAACCATGCCTGGCAGCACAAGCCTGCAATCCCAGGATTCAGAAGGTAGAAGCAAAATGGAATAAAAAGTTCAAGGTCATCCCTACTACACAGTGGACTCCAGAGGTTGGCCTAGGCTGCATGAGATTCTGTTTCAAATCTAAAAATTTTTAAAAATCAAAATAGTAAGGAAGGAAAAAGAAGCAAAGAAAAAGAAAGTCTATGATACTTGGTCTTAAAAGCATAAAGATAACGGATATTTTTATTACACTAAAAGGTCCTATACTTATTACTTCATGGTAGTAAGACACAATCTACTACCTAATATGTTTAAGCGATATAATTTTATTTTCCTGGAATTATTTACATTTATAATATATAAAATAACTTTATTTTCAATAACTGGAAGTGGAGTTATCTGAACAATGTTTGTTGATGTTTTAATAAAGATATATTTAGTGGTGATCCTTAAAAAGCTGCTCTTTTTCCAGAAGAGGCGATTTGTTGCTTCGGTTATACCTGCCTGATCTTGTTTTGATCTGGCTCTGTTTATTTAATCAGGAATAGAATGAACAAAGAGGACCCACAGCTCAGCATCTCACAGACTTATAGCTGGCTTAATGTGATGTTATGATACATTTTGTGAATTAAAACATAGCAATGTAGGAAATACATCTAATAGAATTTTAATGTGAGTTTTTTAACCATGGGGTCATCCTTAAGTCAGATTAGAAAAGAATAATCTGTCTCTTATATTTAATACCCTTATAAAATAAAGTTAGCTCCTCTAAGTGTGTCAGTGTTTACCCAGGAAAAACTAAATTGAGGTCTAATCGAGACAGACTCTTTACTTGCCAAGAATTCTCAGAAACAGCTCAAGAACACAGTAGGAGAAACAGATTAGGTTTTATTATGTTAAAGATAGTGTAGGATCTGGTTTTCTTTTGTATAGTCAATGTTATAAAAAGCTTTATTTTACTTATTTATGCAGTGGTGCTTTAAATTAACTAAGGTCTTGCCATGCTAGGTAAGACCTTATTGCTGAACTACATGTCCAGCCCATCCAAGCCCTGATGTGTTGAAAACCAGAATTGATAAGTTAGCACCTAGTAAAGTGAAAGATTTAAAATGTGAAGGAAATCCATTTTGTACTTTTCTGCTACATTGTGGAGACCATGCTTTGAAAAGGCCCCCATGCCTTCACTGTGAGTGCTTTACCCACTGTGGAGATTACTGTTGATTTTCAACTTGCCAGGATATGAAATCCCCTAGGAGACTAGCCTACAAGCACACCTGTGAGAGATCAACTAGATTAGGTTAACTTCTGGGCATGGTTTTGAGAGATTTTCTTGATCAATTAAATTGATATAGGAAGAGCTATGAAAATTTAATCTTCACAAGAAGATGCATGAGTAACATTGTGCATCATGTTCTTCTTCCTAAATGCCAAGACCATGTGACCAGCTGCTTCAGGTTCCCATCGCATGGGCTTCCTCACCAAGAAGGATTACAAATACCCACGGATTGAGAGAGAAATAAACACTTCCTTCTTTTAGCTGCTTTTATTGAGCCTTTTATCACAGCAATGGGAAAAGTGACTAAGATACACACTGAGACCTCTCCCCAGTCAGCATTAATGCTTTTGAGAGAAGATAAAAAGACAGTGAAGGCATCAGGGAGTGTAAAAAAAGTTCTCAGATGTAGATAACATCGTACCTTCAAGGACTTTACATTAGGCAAGTGTTGAAACACTGAACTACACCCTAGCCAGAGAATTTGAAAAGTCTAGTACTCTATGGATAGAATCTTTTTCACTACTCATGATCCATGCAAATACTGGTGGTGGGGGTCCCCCTTTCTCCCCATGAGGGGAAGGCAAGTCAGTGGAGGTGGAGCTGGGAGTAGTACATTTGTCACAGCTGTACCAGGTGATTTCTCTGCCAAACCTTCTGAAGAACATTAGAGGAGTTCTGTAGATAAAAACTACCTCCCACTGCTCACTGTTGTTTACATTTTTCTCTATGTTAACCCGAATGACTTTAAGGCAGAGCCAACAGTCCCCTTCCTAGTATGGACAAAAACCAAACCTACCAGGTGACCATAGGGGCATGTGATGTAACTGATCTTTACTTAGGGCAATGAGATGATGGACATGAGGTGACCAGACTGCCTTACTGGCCCTGTACTCAGGCCTTGACCACTACCAGTGAACTCACTGAGCATATTTCTGAATTAGTTATACCTGCTCTTCTTTACCCCTACAAGCATTCTTTCAGATGACTAAACATGAATGCTGACTCAGTTTTGAAAGCACAAACAGTGACTTACCAGTAAGATGATCCATTTGGTAAAGGTATGGGCTACCAAGCCTGATGACCTGAGTCCAATAATCAGGAACTTCATGGGAGAAAGAGAGAAGTGATTCTTACAAATTATCCTTTGACCTCCACACATGCTCCATGGCATACACATGTCCTTCATACAAACAAATAATTATAGTAAAAACATCCATATTCTTGTCATAAGCTCTGATTTTTGAGTCAACCCAGGTATCAGTGGCCAGTTCAGAATCAACAAATTATCCTAAAAGTGGTTGATCTGGCATGATCTCAACTGCTCAGAATATTCCCAGATCACTGGATATCATTAAATAGAACCATATGTAAGACGGATGCCTCCTGGCTTTTCTCTCTAAGAAAAAATGCATAATACCAACTTGTGCATGTGGGCACCTAGCCTTAACCATAACAGTCAACATATCCTGTTAGAAATGTCTAGCAATAAGAGCTTTTTGTAACCATTATGTTACTCATTCTTTGCTGTATGATTTTGTAGTGTGAAATTAATTCGCCAAAGAGGAAAAGCAAGACTCTTGAGCTGGTTGTTTTAGAACTAAGAGAAACTCATACTTACTAGTAAAATACTAGACCTTTGCTCCAAAATCCATGCAACCTGCATTGACAAGTTTTACTTTTCCAGCAGGCCTGACCCTATGCACAAATAGTTTTTATTTTGTATCAGTCAAAGTACTGCAGTCATTAGTTGATCTTTGAATGCTCCCTATGTCTTGGAAGTCAGCTAACTCACTGATGAAGGGCAACACCTACCTATTGTCGCATTTCTGAGTAACTATAAATAACACCAGCCATGATAAGCTGATGGGAAAGAGGTACAGTTTGTGATATGACATGTACAAGTGACAGGTATAAATATTTCCTGAAAACTGTAACTAACCCTGGGCTTGAAATGGAAAACACAATAATCTTTAAATCACAAGGCAGTTGCCTTTTAATCCTGTCCATCAGGTGCAGTTTCAACTGCTGGTTTGAAACTTAGCAGCACAACTTTGGTGTCTTCCATAAAAATTTCACTGAAGTGTTTCCATTATAGCTTTTGCTTTGTTGGTTTTGCAGAATACATGGGAGATACTACAGATTGAAGGTAAAGTGATGGGGTCTTATATCTTTAATGGCAAAATTGGCCAAGGAGGGCTCGTCTATTAATGGTTCATGCTCTCATTCTTGAAGTGTCTTCAGGTGTTAGCGAAAAACCTAAAGATGTGTTAGTCCAAACTTTAATCTTTCTTTTGTGCCATAGAAAAAGAACAGCCCTTCTTCCTATTATTCACATCTGTTCTTTTGGATTGAAAAAAATAACCATTTTGAGAGTATGGCTATCATGAGCCTTTATGAGTAAAACTGTCTCTTTTTTTTGTCCCTGGCTACATCTTTTGTCTTGTGTGCTCTTTCTATCCCTGAATAGATTTCAAGATATGGTGTTCTATTATTATTATTATGTAATATCTGATGCTATTTATGTGAGCCAGGGGTATAGTGAAAAGAAAAGCCACTTCCCTGTTATTAAGTTGTATCTCTCTAGCCTGCAGATTGGCAAATTTTCAAGATGATGTGCCCAGATTTCTAGCCTGTTTCTTCTGAAAGGGCAAGAATGTGGATAGTGATTGGAGTTATATTGGTAAAAGTCCCTGAGGGTTAACAGCTAACTCCCAGGAAGGGAGACATCAGAAAACACTGCCCTTAAGCACCAGTGTTAACTTGCAGAGTCTAGGGTCTAAGCAGGTGGAAAGGGTGGCCTCTGACCCATAATATGCACTGCAGAAGCCAGCTCCCTGGGCCACTCCTACTATATATAGCTACCATAAAGATCTGTTTGACAGCAGAAAAAGGGTCCATAGATAACTTCTAAAATATAAACATAGAAAGTACATAGTGTAAAATACGAACAATCCAAGAGTTGGGATTAAAGAGGCTATGGGACTCCTTTGAACTACTTTGTGACTATTTCTGGAATCATATCCAAGATAAAAATGTATATGCACATAGGCAGAGGAATTCATTCTCTAAAGGGAAGGCTGAGTGGGCACAGTGGCTCTGTGTGCAGAGCTCTATGGCCCAACAGAGTCAGTGTGACTCCCATTTCATGGGGAGCAGTTAATATTGGAGCCTGGATTTTTTCTTCAGTTCATTTACTACACCATGCCCAAACTCTTTTAAAAGGAGGAAAGGACAAAAAGACAGCCTATGCTCTCTTAATCTAACAGCAATCATCTTCAAATGAGTGCCATTTTACTTCAGAAAACAAATTCAATTTTAACGCAATCTAAGAAAGAAAAAACACTCTCTCCTTTAATCCAGAGATCTCCAAATTTCTTCTCGGTTCTGCTTTTTCCCTGTCAAAAATTTCATGTACCTACTCAACAATAGAAGAACTGGTCACTCTAGCATGAATTATACTTTATCATCAGAAACTCCAGACACACACACACACACACACACACACACACACACACACACACACACATCTTTGCCATTACATATTTTCAATGGTTATTAGAACAATCAACACCTTGGAAAATGAAATGTGGAAACTGCCAGTAGGAGTAGGAAACGTAAGCACTGAGGGTGTGGCTTGGTAATAGTGTGACTGCAAGGACTGAGGTTCAATTTCCTTGGCAAAAAACAAGGAAGCATCACCTTGTAAGGCTGCATATATGTGTTGCAATGAAGAACATTAATGTGAACTGAACTTTTCTTTCTGGCTCTTCTGCCACCTCATGTTGTTTCTTAACTTGTTGAGTCTTTAAATATCATATGTTGTATGTATTGGGGAACAGAATGGCTACTAGCTCTTGGGGTGGGGGAAAAGTGTCACTAAGCTACTATTTGTCAAAAAAAATACTTTACTGGCCATACTTTGAATACCATTTCATACAAGAAGTTTGGTGTTGTCATCACTCATTCCAAAGCCTGGATAAGACACCAGCACTGTTACTATTTTGTAATCAAGTTTTTGTGTTTCCCAAGTATGATTATTGAGATTGTTCCAGTTTCTTTTCTATTGTTGAGATAAAATATCCCAATCATTGGGGCACTGAGAACATTAATGTATATGGAAGAAACCCCTTACCTCTCCACTGTACTGGGGCACAGGAAAAAGTCATTCTCATCAGGGTATGATGGCACATCAACACTAGGATAGGATAGAAGAGGCAAGAGGATTTTGTGTTTGAGACCAATCTGGTATGCACAGGGGAAGACCTCTGCTATGACCCACTCTGTGAATCACAAAGCAGGTGCTTGGGCTAATGCCTCCTCTTAGTCTCCACAGTCTGCAGAACTGTGCATAGAACTCTACTGTTGTTTACAAGCCTCCCAGTCTGTGCCATTTGTTATAGTTGTCCAAACAGGACAAGACAGGGAGGTAGACCTCTTTTTTGGAAGCTTCTAGAATCCCCTGTAATTGAAGATTACTGGTTCCAAGGCTGCTATTATGAATTAAGGTTTATTTTAACATATGATAGTGTTCACACTTAACAATTCTAGTTGTCATGTGGTTATTCATTATCACGGTCGTTATATGCCTTTTGAATGGACTGAGAGCAAACAGAAGGGATTTTGTTTGGGTTTATTCAGGTCCTACAGCACAGAATTTAAATCACCAACCACAAACAGCAGTCTCTACCAAATTAAAAATTATTTTCATCCATTCTGTAACTGATCACTTTTCCTTTTCCATAGATCCCATCTTTATACTGGGTAAACTTTTGTTGTCTTCAAAGATACCATCCATATTTTACCTTAATTTCTACAGTCACCGAGTAAGATAAGGGTAAAAGTCAAACAGCTTAAAGTGTCCAATGGTTTAAAAGCCCATGAACTAAAAAATTCTAAAATCCTGTAGTCTGCTTCCCATGCTGTGGCTAATATAACAGATGGACCAGACAATGTAAATCACAACACAATTCATTGAAGGCTGAGTAAGCCATACCAGGATAAGTTTGCATTTTTTTCTACACTGAAGCAAGCCTGTTATACTAAACAACATAGAAATTGAAGGTGATTGGTCACAGGTGTGCTTGGCAGACAAAGGGTCTGAGTCTAGAGCTGAACTCTCAATCCTCCTTTCCAAATTCTAGGACTGCAGAGAGGCACCACCATCACTCCAGGCTGTCCAGACAGTGAACTTTCTTTGTTATTTTGTTGTTGTTTAATGGTTTCTTTTTCTTCCTTCCTTCCTTCCTTCCTTCCTTCCTTCCTTCCTTTCTTTCTTTCTTTCTTTCTTTCTTTCTTTCTTTCTTTCTTTCTTTCTTCCTTTTATTCCAAAGATTTTCAGGTTCCAAGGAAAATTAAAAAACAAAAAATTGAAGAATTCCTATCTATGCCCTGCCCCCACAGATCTATTGTATCCCCCATTATCACATGTCCCACCAGTGAGGTGTTAGAACACATGGATCTATGTTGGTAAATCATCATTCCGAAGAACCCACACTTTAAATTCAGGTTCCTCTTGTAGATTCTGTGGGCCCTGACAACTATATTGTATTCATGATTGGTATCAAACAAAGCAATTTTACTGTCCTAAAATTTTTCTGCATTGGCTTATCCAGCCTCCTTCCCTGACCCTTCACAACTACTGACCCATTTACGGGTCATTTAGAACATTGCCTAAATGTACAACAGCTCCCAGGAAGGAATATGAAGAGCACTATTTTCCATTTCTTTCTTGCACTATCATTCGACAGTGCAAGCTGTCCTGAGTTCTTCCAAGACATTATCTTTTACCATAACTAACAAGACTCTGTCATATGGGCTATGGATCTAGCTCCATGTTGGAACATGTGTATAGCTGAGATGAGGCCCTGGGTTCCACTCCCAGCACCACAGAAATATATAAATATCTAAATAAATGTAGTATGCCATGAAAGGAACTCAGCACTCTTTGGAGTCTTAAAAAAATGTATTAATAATGGAACCAGGAATTGCTGCTTCTGTTTTGTGTCTCATGGATACACACCCACTGTAGAAGGAATATTTCTTGGTGATCTCCTCATTTGCTGCCCGGGGCTGTGTTATGCAGCATTAATTTCTGTGTTCTAATAAATAAGTAATGTGACAATAATATTACAACACAGCTGAGTTCTTTCAGAAATAAATTCACTCTTTCAGCATTAGAATTGACTTAGGATATTGTGTGAGGCTAATGTAAATATCATGTTATTATTCCTTGAATCCAAAACTGCTTTGCATTTAATTTTGTTTTAAGCAAATGGTATGTATTTGAGCACTTTGATGGCATGCACACTTAGTAATAATAATGTTATTCTGATCTTAATGGGAAAATATATATGGTTCTGTAGAAACCAAATTTATGGATAATTTATCATGTGAATGTGTTGTCTGCTCCTGGTAGCTATTAAAGCAAGCTTCAAAAAGATAATTGCAGAACCATTTCTATTTAAGTGGTTACTTGAGTGTATGTGTGTGGTATGCTTGTTTATGACATGTATGTACCTGTGTATTTGCAGAAACCAAAAGAGGACATGAAGTGTGCTGCCTTGTCACTCTCTGCCTTATTCCTTTGAGACAGGGTCTCTTGCTGGAGCTGGAGTTGGGCTGGCAGCCAGCACACCACAGTGATCCTCCTGTTTCTGTACCCTATAACTTTTGAGTTAGAGGCATACATGGTCAGGCCCCAATTTTCAGTGGGGCTGGGATCCAAACTTACACCCTCATGTTTACACAACAAGTGCTGTTATTCACTGAACATCTCTTTTTTTCAATGTTGTTGTTATTATTATTATTATTATTATTATTATTATTATTATTATTATTATCTAAAAATTTTACATGTGGATCCCAGTTTCCTCTCCCTTCCTCCCTCCAACCCTCCCTCCCTCTTACCCTCTTTCCCCTGTGACATGCACCCTGGCCACCCTCCCCTCCCATCCCCCCACCCCCATTCCAGGCTATGCTATCCAGGTTGGGTCATGTAAATCTGTCAAGTCATTTGAAGTAAGGACTAGGACTTCTGTCTCTAGGTTAAAGGGGTATTCCTCCATGGGGGATGTGTCTACAAGGTCCTTTTGTGCACCAGGAATAGATCCTGTTTCTACTGTCTGAGGTCCCCCAGACAGCTCAGTCCTTCTGGCTGAGACCCATATTCAGGGGGTCTGAGTCAGTCCCATGTTCTGGATTCCCAGTTATCAGTCTGGGGGGAGCATTAGCTCCTCCTTGTTCAGGTCAGCTGTCTTTGTGAGTTTCTGCAACCTGGTCTTGACCCCTCTCTCTCTCTGCATCTGGATTCTATTCGACTCAGTGTTTGGTTATGGGCGTTTGCTTCTGTTTCCAATAGGTACTAGATGAGGGCTCCATGATGGTGGATAATTTAGTTGATGATATCACTATCAGGGTAAGGCATTTATGGTAGCCTTTCCATGGTTTCTCGAATTGTTAGTTGGAGTCAGTCTTGTAGTTCTCTAGAACTTTCTTTAGGTTCAGTTTTCTCTTCAAACCAATAAGGGCTCCCTCTTTTATGTTCTCTCTCTCTCTCTCTCTCTCTCTCTCTCTCTCTCTCTCTCTCTCTCTCTCTCTCTCTCTCTCTCTCTCTCTCTCTCTCTCTCCCTGACTCAATCTATCTGGTCACATGTGCTTTCCTCTCCTCCCCTTCTCTCTCCATTCACTGCCCCCCCATTTCCCATGTGCTCTGAGGGACTTGTCCCTTCCCCCTTTTGTGAGGGACCATATATGAATCTTTTAAAATATACCTTGTATCCCAGTTCGTCTGGTGGTGTGTACTGAACCATCTCTTTAGCCCTGGTATTTTCCTCTCCCTCTCCCTCTCCCTCTCCCTCTTCTCCCTCCCCCCTTCCTTATAATTGTATGTGTGCTTGTGGACTCTGTTGGGAAAAACCAACAGAAAGTGCATAAGAATGAGAATAAAAAGTATTCTGCTGTATCAGGTACTGTGTCAACATAGGCATTCTGCTACTGTATTGTGATGATTTCATGTCTGTTGGATCTGTGAGGAGGGTATTAAGAAACTGAACATGCTGCTATTTCTGTCTCACCACTCATCATCATAATCTTCCACTTAATTAGATGCAGAAAAAAAGTAGTCCTTGAGTAAATAAAAGAATGCCAGAAACGATGTTCGGTATTTCACTCACCCCAGTGCCTGACTTGTGAATGTGGTTACTCTGAGGTGATCAGCTTTTAATCATGGCCTCAGGGACTTGCAGGAGTCCCAGACAACTTTGGACAACTTTCACCTTTAGCTGACAGAAAGGGGAGGGGGACATTAGAAATAGCAGGAGCTTGCAGAGCTCATATTAACCATTTAGCTGTTAATGATAAATTCTGAGTAGGGAGATTTCATTTTCCTGAAATGGGAGCTAGGTTATAAAACACAAATCCATCCCCAGATTTGGCCTCTAATATTTGCTTTTACAATTGGTCCTTTCTTTTGTATTCTGTTAGCGTAGTGTTTTAGCAGTCCGCTCAAGTAGGAGTTATAGATGTCTGTTAATGGTTCATTAATCACATTCGAGAGATCATCATCTTGGAAACTGGAGGATGGAAATTTTAATTCTCTTCTGGTCTGTGCCTATGGGAGGGAGTACTCTCCTTGTCATCAGCTGACACAGTTTCTGAGGCCATTTGTTAATTATCCCACTTGATGTGAAGTCAATTTGATTTAGAATCCTGGCTTTCAATGAAAGTAATTGTTGAATTCAAGTAATTCAGGCTCTGCACATGTGTAAAATAATCCATTTCTGTTTTCTATGGCTGCTTTCATTTCTTCAGAGGCCCTTTCAGGGGATGAGTTTGGACATGGGGCCTGTGAGCTGCCATGTTTAACGTGCAGGTGTGGCTCACTTGGCTGTTTTGGATGACAATCACAATTTCTGTTTCCTCAGTGTTCCCTGCTGCTATCCAACAATGGTTTGGGAGGAGAATTCAGGATGAGCGGTATTATCTGTCTGATTTCACATAGTGATAAATGAAGCCAAGCAGCAGTAGGACACCTGGAACCTTGTTAAGTCTTGCTTGGGACAAGTTGTCAGGCTACATAGGGTCCAGCTTGTCACCTGGTCCTCACATTGGAGTCTGTCCTCCAGACATTTGCTCTCGATAAACCATCCATGCATATTGTTTCAACTTCAAGTTCTTGTTCGCCTACTGGTCTCAGCATCTCTACTTTTTACTGTGAAAGTCTGCGAGAAATTTGTCATGTCTTGACTATGGCATACAATGTAAAGAAACACTGTCTTAGGCCTTTACCTGCTTTTTTACTTTTAAGGATTTTTTAATTTTAATTGTGGTGGTGGGTAGGTGCATATGCGTGTAGGCACCTCTAGTCCTCTGTAGTATCAGCGCATGCTCTTAACCACTTAGCCCTCTCTCCAGGCCCAGCTCCTCTTTCTTGCTCATCCTCATATGATGTTAAATATGCATGGAGAATGTGTTCCTTACAAGGCTTCTGCTGGGATCCCAGGACAAACCGGCTCTTGGGAACCACACTTGTATCTACACTCCCTCACAGTCCCTTTAGAGTCCTTTCCCATGGAAGGGAGATGTCATGGTTTCCTTTTTGTGGCCATCATGTATTGTTATTCCCAGTACATAACAACTTGACTTGTTTTTTTTAATTTAACACTGGATCTGCCTAAATACTGAACCTCAAACTTCAAAGGATAGGAACACAACCCACCTAATCAAACTTCCTTCCCAGGCCTAAGATTCTCTGCACATGTGAAACTCCTTTCTTCTCTGGCTCTTGCTTCTCTGCTGGTGCCTGAAACCACCCCGAGTTGCTTTGGGAGAGAACTCCTGATTCACACCCTGTCTTGCTTCTTTTTCTTCTCTCCCACTTCCCCTCCCATCCTCCAAACACAAAAGAAGTTGAATCTATTTGTTTCTGTGCCGGTAATTCTGTCAAAATGAGACTTCGGGCTTGTCAGGAGACCAGCAGCAGGTAGCCCACACTCCTTTGAACTTCCTAAAAGAAAGGGAAAAGAAAATCAGAAACTTATAGGAAAATTCCAGTATGTGGACTTCCTGTTTCTGTCCTTACCTTCTCCATGGAAAGCAGATATCCCTGAGTAACAGATTTCTTAATCACCACAGAAAGTGATACAGTTTGGAATTTGTACTGGCTCAGCTGACTGAATGCTACTAGTTGTGTACCTTGGGGGAAAGTGAGTACCACTTAAAAGCAGCCTAAGAAGGTACATTTGCCTTGTGGGATGCTGATATGCCCTGTGGTTTATCAGCTGTGCATGGACATCAAGGAAGGGCATCCTTGGTCGGAATATTTATTCAGTTTGAGCCACTAAGGATACTTGCTTCCCATACATACCTAGCCCAGGTCCTTTCTCCTTGATGTCTCTAGAAGGTGTTTGAGGCTCTGGAGACATTTGCCAGAAGGAGAAGGCTGCAGGATACTTTCTTACTGGTTGCTGCTCATCTTGGAGGCACTGCAGGTGACCTGATCATGGTGGCATTTGTTTAAGCTCTGTGGAACAATTTATTAATGATATCCTGCTGGCACTGGCACACCTAGAACTCCCTTTGTCTTTTTTCTTAATTTCCAGCCTGGATGTGTAAATACCACAGAAGTGGACATTAAGAAGTCATCCCGAATGAGAAACCCACACAAAACACGCAAGGTAAATGGACATGTGTCCTGTGGTCTTGCTGAAGTGTCTGCTTTCAACTTCTCCATCTCAAAAAACTCTCCTCTGTTGTCACAAGCATGCTTCACCCTGGGGTTCTGTCCTGGTGATTCCTTTCCTGGAGTGATATAAGCAGCATCTACCATTCCTTGTTGAGAAGCCACTTACAGGAGTATAAGGTACCCCAAAAGTAGCTGCACTGGAAAGTCCTCCACCCATTACGGATTGCAGCGTTCCAATGACTACATAGATAGAGTTCCCTCTCTCAGCCTGGATACTCTGGGATCATCCAAGATCCCGAGTCCAAACCCAATTAGGGCAAAATTGCTTACAAATGGTTGAGTGTTCGGGAGGGAATCTCAGGTGAGAGTCCAGTGACCCTCCTTACCTCCACTTTCTCTGAGGGAACTCAACAGTCAACAGACCCACTGGTAATGGCCTCTTGCAAATGGCCACCACAGAGCTTATGTCAATGGTTGCTGGCTTTCTTGGAAGACCTTGCTCTACAACACGTAGGAGGGTGATGCTCTGTGACTATGACAGGAGGTAGGAAGAAAGCTGGTATACTTCATTCCCCAACACAAGATAGGTGTCTTCCTGGAGCCCAGCAGACAGTTACAGGAGATGGAAATGCCTGGGGAAATATGATACCAATAAAAATACAGTGTTTATGGGGGGTGGATTCTGAGGGAAAAGGGAAATCTAAAATATGATTAATTACAGAAAGAGTAGAGGTCTTAACATCCTTGGGGAAGACTATTTCTCCCACTCTGGAAGTTCCATAGTTGCCTGAAGTTCTTTGTTGGATGGGGGAGAACTTTATGAGCTTTCCCCCTTTCTATGTTAGTATGTTTATTGGTATCTTTCTTCAGGAACTGTTTAGACAGTTTTGTTGATGAAATTTTATGGATGTAGCTTTCCTGGAATTTCCAGGAGACATAATCTCACAGTAAACTTCTTACTCTTCAGGATCTTACAATCTATCTCTCTGCTTCCTCTTCCACAATAATCCCTGAGTCTTAGGTAAAGGAGTTGTCTTGCAGATGTGTCAGTTGGCACTGGGCTCCAAAGCTCTGGATTTTGATTGGTTGTGGGTTTTCCTGAATGGTTCCTATCTATTTCAAAGAGAAATGTCCTTGAAAAGGGGTGAGGATTACATTTATCTGTAGGTATAAAGATAAATATTTAAAATGTAGTTATATTGTGGGGTATTTACCAGAGAAGACTGCTCAGACACAAAGTCACATCTAGCTGAGGACCTACTGGTAATTGAAAGCTACTGGAGGAATGAAAGCCTGTTTTTTGTTATGTGATAGAGTCTCATGTATTCCAGGGTGGCCTTGAACTCACTATGTAACTGAGTATGACATTATGATCCTTCTTCCATTTACTGAGTGCTAAGATTAAGGACCTGTGCCACCATTGCTGGTTTTATGCTTATGCAGTGAAGCAGATGCTAAGCAAACACTCCACCACTGAACAGCATTCCCAGTCCCAGTGAAGAAGGAACTCTTTGTCATCTGTAAAAATCTCTCTCTCTCTCTCTCTCTCTCTCTCTCTCTCTCTCTCTCTCTCTCTCTCTCTCTCTCTCTCACTCACACACACACACACACACACACACACACACACACACCAGTCTCTAGCCAGTACAAGTCATTGACAAAGAGCATTCTGTGACTCGGTAGACCTTTTCTGTGGTTTTAACCCCATGTAACTCCAGCATTCTTCTAAAGTGAACATTCCTACATGAAGATGAACCAAAACAAAGATATATTTTTGAGGTTTGTTGGGAAAATTATTTCATGTTGCTTTTGTTCTTCCCTCAAAGATCCTGATATGGCCAGAGTCCATTGTTTTCTTTTGAAGCAGTTTCCCTTAATGTTAGGACAGACAAGGTAGAAAGAGACAGAAAGTCCATTTAGATTCAGTGAGGAAAACTTTCCCACTAGGAACTCTAAAGCCAGCCTACTGAAAGCCCAGGCTATGTAGATGCTCCTGGTTCCTTTCATCTGCTTCCAGAATAAGCTAGGCTCACTCTAACAGTGGAGCCAAACAGAATTCAAGTCAGTCAGTCAGTCAGTTCTCCAAAATGTGCAGGGTGCTCTCTCTTCTGACTGAATTATTCACAGATCCTTTCCTGTGGCTGACTTCCATGTGCTCCAACTGGGAGAAGAAAGCAGGGGATTAAACATGGTGGAGTGTAGGTATGCTAGGTGATTGATTTCTCACCTTCAGCACTAAACTCAGTGTTGCCATGTGACCTGAGATTCCTTGGCCTTCCTCCCAGAAACCCCAGTGTAACAGGAGAGCTCTTCACATGCCATCATCCTCACACCATCAGCATCTCACATACCATCAGTGATGGCAGAAACCTGAGGTGCCATGCAATGAAGTGCTATAAAAAGAAGGAATCAATGTTTGTCCAGCACACAGTTAGGGGTGATGGATATTATCACCCCAAGTGGTATAACTTCCTGTGTGTGTGTGTGTGTGTGTGTGTGTGTGTGTGTTCTAATTTCAGGTGGCTATAAAGTGGCCATTCCCTATGTATTTTCAAGGATCCCTCCTCCCTCCCTTTTCTTCTATAATGCCCCTCCACCCTGTAAACTTTTGATAAGAAACATCATCAAATGAGTTTTGAGATAGTTCTCTGAAAATTTTGAAGTGTTTGCTTTATAGAAAGTCTCTGGCTACCAGGGGTATTTTGTCCTGACACTTTTCTCATTTTAATACAGTCAGTCTATGGTTTACAAAATGACATCCGAAGCCACAGTCCCACCCACACACCTACACCAGAAACTAAGCCTCCTACAGAAGATGAGCTGCACCAACAGGTAGGTCTATCTGTGAAATGACCAGCTGAGGGTCCATGGGATGACCATGCAGAGGAGAGAATGAGCATTCATTCGTACTTGGTGGAGTTTGAAAGGTTATTTGCATGTTCAAGTGTTTCATAGCAATTTACAATTAAAAGGCAATGAAAGTCAGGCATGGTGGCACATGCCTGGAATTCTAGCTTTCGGGGACTAAACACAGAAGGATCAGAGGTTCCAGGAGATTCATGTCTAAGCCCAGATTCTGTCTCAAAATGAAAATAAAACAAAATTTTAAACGAAGAGGCCAAAGTATCACTCAGTTGGTAATGTACTTGTTTGGCCTGTGTAAGACCTTGGGGCCAGCCAATACATGTTCATATTGTGTACATTGATATGCTTCTGAGACATGGCCCTTGACACATACAATATATGGAAATGCTTTTGAAAACTCTTCACTGATTTTTCACTTCTTTTCCTTCAGACCATTTTTGGAAACCATACACCTGCCTTAGAGGTGTCTTGGCCACTGAGACTTGTTGTGTACTCTAAAGCTGTCTCAAAGGAGAGGGTAGCAGCTTGGAGACAGTCTGATTTCCACATGGGGTGATAAGATCACCACAGAACGTGGGTGCCCTTGTCTCTGCAGCACTGATTTCTCTAACCTTTTGAGGTTTGTCATTATCAACCCTGGTGTGGCATCGTGGTCTGCATTGTTCCTTCTTAAAAGTCAGTTTATCTCCAAGAAATGTTTCAAAACAAATGCCAGAGTCTCATATCAAGTCATGGTTGGCTTAATCATAGGGCTGCTCCCTGACCTTTGACTCATTTTCTTTAATATCTTACTGCACTGTGCTTTATCAATAAGTCATCACCCACTTTTACAGTATACTTATAATTACAATGAGGAAAAGGTAGTTCAGAGGCTTCTTTCCTAAGTTGTGTATTTACACCTTTATGGGCATGTGTCATGAGCTGATAAGATGGCTTTCAAACATATCACTTTAATCCTTCCTTTGGATAGTACAAGGATGTAAAATTTATCTTAAAATTATGGTAACCAATAAAGCTGCATTTGTTTTATGAGTGAAATATTTGTAGAGTAATTGGATTCTGAATCTAGTTATTTTTCATGTTTAAAGACACCATAGTACTTTTCAAATAAGGTCACATTTTCTTGAAGCAAGCATTGTACTCAAATGCATTGCTGTTCTGAAGTTTACACTGCTTATGTTTACATTCAAATAGATTATATATTTTTTAACCCTTTCAGGGCTATCTGCTTTAACTTTTTTTCTAACTTTTTTTTCCTAGAATGTACTCAGCAAGGACTAGAGTTTAGAGTGGTAAACTGAGATGCCATTTTTATGTAACTATGTCTTCAACTTTTTTTCCAGATAAAATACTGGCAAATACAGTTAGATAGACATCGATTAAAAATGTCAAAAGTTGCTGATAGGTAAGTATTTTAAGATAGTAATATTTTTTTAAAGATGTGTTTATTTGTATGAGTTTGTGTTTTGACTGTGTGTAAGTCTGCACATGTGTATGCTTTATTCCCATGGAGGACAGAAGGCATTGGGTCTCCTGAACCTGGAGTCATGGATATTTTTGAGGCATTGTGTGGTTTCTGGGACTCAAACCCAGGTACTCTATAAGAGCAGTTTTTAATCACTGAGCCATCTCTCTGACCCCATGCTATAAATTTTAAATGTTATATGACAAGTGGGTTAAAGATAGTAAGCCAGTGGATGGAGGAGAGTGGAAACAAACATTGAAACATTGGCTGCCATGTATTGTTTTATCTTTCCCATAAGAAAACATCTGAAGAAGTCTCTTGTCATAATTTAAAGACAACAGAATAGTGACCATCTTACATTTCAGAAATCCAATCCTTGTAGAACCAAGAATTGTGTTAATGGGAGTGACTTGTTCTCACTCCTGATGAGAGAAATGAATCTTTTAACTTATTGCTTATCTCTTGCTTTTGATATCATTTTTTAAAATATGTTAGCTAGTGAGCTCTATCTATATTAGAGAAAAAATTTGACATTCAGTCCTTTCTCCATCTTGGCTCCCATCTGCCCTGTTATGAATGTCTTGGCTAGCCAGGACAACACCGACCCTCTGTACCTACTATTCAGGCACAGCTGGCCATGTAGACTTTACAGGAGCATCTTCACATCCATGTTCAGGCTGGAAGGCAGAATCCTATCCCACATCTGCCTGCTGGAACCATGGTGAATTACTGCATGTAGGTTGTGGAAACAGAAATTGCCATTGGGTTTCTTTCTAGAAATGGGTGTGGTTTTCATCTTCATGGTGTTTCCCTTACACTGAAGCAAGTATAACTTCAGGTTGCAAATAAAGCTCATTTTTCCCCTCCATTTTTTTTTCTTTTTCCTAGTCTACTAAGTTATACAGAACAGTATGTAGAGTATGATCCATTTCTTGTGCCACCTGACCCTTCCAACCCATGGCTGTCAGATGATACGACTTTCTGGGAACTTGAAGCAAGGTAAAGACATGGTCTCTTCCTTCAATGTATGTCATTTATTCAAGGGTGTATGTGAAACGGCAGAGTCAGGAACTGGCACCTTTTAGAGGGGGATTTTGCTTTGGCTCTACGTCATCCATGATTTATCATTCTTAGTCAAAAAAGATATTTTAGGCCTCAGCTTCCACACTGAGATTTGTCCTGCTGCTAGAGCGCTGTTCTGCCATGAAAAAGGATGGGGTCTAGACATCCATGGCAGCCTGGATTGCCACTGTTTTTAAATGAAATAAATGGGCTATAGAAACAAGAGAACCACACGATATTAGAAAATATAAAAATGCAGAAAGCTGAGCTTAAATGGTGGTTCGCATGGGCTAGGCAAAGTAGGGGAGAAAAAGGCATGAGGAGAAGTTGATCAATGGACATTAAATAAATGTCCCATGGGATGTAGCCATGGGGGCATGGCTGAATTTTTGCTCCTTATTCCTTGAATGACAGGATCATGTTATAACTCTTTAGGCATTAACGTCTTCATCTTTAAAATGAGAGGGGGAATGCCAGTCTCATAAAGTTGCTAAGAATCAATTCAGTTAGTTAGAGATTATGTTATTTGACAGTGGGATGACTGCTGATATCTATGTGTTGTGCATTTGAAAACTAGACAAAAGGATCCTGAATACTTTTATCTTAGAGACATGCTACTTGAGGAGATACCTGGATTTAAACATTACAAGATGTGCATGTTTCAGAATATCACATAGTCCTCCATATATATACATTTTATATATTCTATAAATTTTATAGATTCTAAAACTTTAATTTTAGAAACAAATTTACATTGCTCAAAGAACTGACCTAAAATTAGGGCTGACATTTTAAAGATGAGTTAGTCAGAATTCAGATTTCACTTTTTCAAATTCAGTTCCTTGCTAATAAATCTTTTGAAAATCCATATAGTCACATAGGCTTGTGTTCGGGGAGAATGGATTCCAAATCCACATTTGATTAAGCACAGTGCAAACATGCCTACATACACCCCATTTTATAAATAAATGGATTTACCATAAATACAGAGAAACTGACTTTTAAAAACCCAAGCACAATTTAGAACTGCAGATATGTTTGGTGTGCTCTGTGGGGGCATGGTTGCATCAATCTTAAAGCTCACTCAGAAGTGGTTTAATATATCTTTACAAAGACAGGGTAAGAATTCAATAGCACTTCTGTTTTGTTTTGCGTTAGGCAGGGCCTCCTGTAGCAGATGTTGTCCTTCAAATTGTTATGTAGTTAAGGATGATATCCAACTCCTCATTCTTCTACATCTGACTCTTAATCACTTGGATTAGAAACCTGTGATATCACACATGGCTTCAAGTTGTATTTATGGGCCATTTCTCTTACATCTAGCCATGGATCTTAAACATCCACTAATTCAGAAGTCTTCAGTCACAAGTTTTGTACATGTATGCATGCACACACACACATACACATAATATGTGGATCTATACTTATACCTATATCTATATCTATATTTATATCTAGAAGCTGGACCTCCAAATCCATGAGTAAATATGGCTCATGTTTAATTGCAAAAGAGTCATATGTAGAAATGAGGCCTTCCAGGAACAAATACATCATTCTAAGGATGCCCTACACCATAGACTGCAACTGTATAGTGGTTGAAATGGGGCTCTTTGTAGCAGTGGCTGAATTTTTGCTCCTTATTCCTTGAATGACAGGATCATGTTATAACTCTTTAGGCATCAACGTCTTCATCTTTAAAATGAGAGGGGGAATGCCAGTCTCATAAAGTTGCTAAGAATCAATTCAGTTAGTTAGAGATTATGTTATTAACCTAATTTATACCTCACTGTGATTTCATGAAGAAGAGTCTATCGGTAATGTATTGCTGTTCTACAACATAAGCTAAAGATGGGCATTCTTCTAAGGCATACATGATAAAGAAAATAGGAATTGACCTAGGCATAGTGGCACATGTCTTTAATCCTGTACTTGTGCGGCAGGTGCATCTCTTGTTGTAATTGAAGAAAAGCAGTGCACGAGAGAAAGATGACATTCAACAAGGTTCAAGCAGTGTTATATATATATTTTAATTAGGGAAAGGGATCATACAAAGGGGAAAGGGAATGGGGGAGACTAGCCTCCAGAGACAGGAGCAGCAGGAGAGAGGAGAGAATAAAGAGAGAAAGTGAGGGGGAGAGAAAGGAGGAGAAACAGATAGGGAGGGAGAAAATGAAAGAGAGAGAGAAGGATTGGAGGTGAATGTGCACAGGTTGTGCCCTTAGTGACTGCATCTGAGCATATATCCTGTCAGAACCCCAAGGACAGGCCAATACTGATGTCTGGATATTAACATCTTTGTAAATTCAAGGTCAGCTTGGGTCTACACAGTCACTTCTACGTAAGCCAGGGCTACATAGTGAGAGCCTGCCCCACCTTACCCACCCTTCCAAATGGAAATTGTTATAAAAATAATATATTTAACCTTATTTTCTCTCCCACAGCAAAGAACCAAGTCAACAGAGAGTAAAACGATGGGGTTTTGGCATGGATGAGGCATTGAAAGACCCCGTTGGGAGAGAGCAGTTCCTTAAGTTTCTAGAATCAGAATTCAGTTCAGAGAACTTAAGGTGAGATACATTTTCTCATTATGAGGCAAGGAGCCACTGTTTTGTCTAGTTACTTTAGATATAATAGACCTGTTGCTCTCACAGAATCACAATGTTGTAAACAAATTTCATCTCTGGTACCTAAAGATGGAAGAAAGAAAGATAAAAGCTATCCACCATTATCAATCCCTTTTCATAATTTATTTTTACACTTCCACTGGATTTGTTGACTACATAAATTTAGAACTTTTGAAGTTAACCCCATAAAGGATCACGATTCCCAGATCATCATTTTGACAAAATGAAAAATGTCTGTATTTGTCAGTGTTCATGTCATAATGCCTGGCAGAAACAAAGGAAGGAAGATATATTTTGACTCACAGATTCAGGGAATTTTAGTTCTTCATGGTGGGAGAGCATGACAGAGCAACTCAGGTCATGGCAATGGGAGTATATGGCTAAGGCTGTTTATATCATGCTGATCTAGGAGTCAGAGAGAATGTATGCTCGAATATTATATATGTGTGTGTGTGTACTATGCATTTCTTAAACTATTATATGCTTATCATACTTCTTTATTAAATTATAAGGATCCCACAGCCTTCTGAAATAAAACTACCAACTGGGGACCAGGCATTCAAGACATGGGGAACATTTCAGAGTTGAGTTTAATCATAACAATAGCCAATCGTACTTTTACAGCTATTTTTAAATATCAGCATTTACTTATCAATATTAACTTCCAATATCACTACTTTGGCAAGAGAGAGGGTGAATATCTCAAAGATCTTGGAACTAAAGTCAAAGGACAGCTTTTTTTTAATTAATAATATAATTTAAAATTTTTACATGTCAATCCCAGTTTCTTCTCCCTCCCTTCCTCCCTCCGTCCCTCCCTCTCTCCCTCCCTCTTACCCTTTTTCCCCTGTGACATGCACCCTGGCCACCCTCCCCTCCCATCCCCCCACCCCCATTCCACTTGTAGGGCTATACTATCCAGGTTGGGTCATGTAAATCTGTCAAGTCATTTGAAGTAGGGACTAGGACTTCTCTCTTGTCTCTAGGTTAAGGGGGTATCCCTCCATGGGGGATGTGTCAAAGGACAGCTTTTATTACAATGTGCCTTTAGGTGCAGTGGAGCTAGCTGTTGACCATTTCTCAGCCCTTAGCACAACAGAGTTGTTGAGACTAATGATGCATGAAACAGAGAAAGAGGTGGGGCACTTGTTTTTCCCAGCTGTCCTAAACACCATTCTGATCTGTCATAATATTTCCTAACTCAAGGGGCAACTAGGAAAAGCTTTTAAATTATGAAGCATTTGAGTGGACATTCGTAGATCTACTTAAGATTATTAAAGCAATATGTTTTCATTACATGAAATTTTTCTCCTTTTTTTTCTGGTGAGTTTCTCCTTTCATTGTTCTTTGAAACCTGATGTCCTGTTTTTTTCCTTTGTCTTGTCTCACTAGGCCCCATGGAGTTCATTTATAGAAGGATATTGACAAGTATTTTTTTTCATGGGGTCTAAGCTTGCAAAGGACTGACTATCACATTCTCTTTAGGAGCTAATCAGAAGCATGCATTAAGGGGGCAGATGCCTCAGAGTTAAGGCAAGATGACCCCTGTCAGGACTGGAATCCTTTCATTTTCTCTGTCTGTCATAGATTTTGGGGTGTGCTTTCTTGTTGTCTTGTGGGGTTTGGAGAATCCTGGGGAATTTTGTTGGAATTACTAAGTCAAATTTTTTCAAGAAAAAAAAAAATTGGCCCATGGGTTGCTGAAGCCAAGTTCTTAGATAAGAGAATAGAGGGGGTACCTAACCTGGAGCTACCACAGACATCTTAATGACTTGCAGAAATCAGAAATGGCTTCTAGGCTGAGATGACAAGACTGTTGGGCCAAAAAGGAAGAGCAAAGATGAAGCATGGTTTGTGAATCCTGGGCTTCAGGGAGGAACCAGGTCACTGCCAAGTCTTCTGTCACACCTTTGCTATTTCTTATGTTTGATCCTATGCCATTCTAATTTCCCCAAAGAAAGATTATACATAGGAACTATTAGGGATGGCCCAGTCAGCAAAGTGAATCCTCTGAAAGCATGGAGACCTGAGTCTGGTGCCCAGAACCCATGTTAAAAAGCAAATCTGAACATGATGATGCATCACACTGTAATCATAGTGCTACACAGGTGGAGACAGAAAGATCTCCAGGGATAATTACCTAGCTAGTCTCACCAGGTCAGTGAGCTCCAGGCCAATGAAAGACACTCTCAAAATCTAAGGTGGGGCTGGAAGCATAGTTCTGTGGTAAAGCACTTGTGCAGCATGTGTGAGAGCCTACACTCAATCCCTGGCACTTGGATTGGATTCTTGATATAATTTAAAAAGTCAAGTGCTTTCTCTCAGAGAAAAGAAAGAAGCAACTCCCAAAGCACATCCACATCACATATCACACACACACACACACACACAGAGAGAGAGAGAGAGAGAGAGAGAGAGAGAGAGAGAGAGAGAGAAATAAAGAAAATGAAAGTAAAGAAAAATAAAGAGGATGGTACATCCAGAAAAATGCACACACAAATATTAAGTATGTCTTATATATGTATACATACATGCATATGTATTTCTTGAGTTGTCTCTTATATGCCTATCATATTTATTTATTACATGTAGATAAATGATAGAAAGACACAGCTGGCCCTGCATCTGTTTAGCCCCAAATAAACACATGGACACTATATTAATTATTAAACTGTTTTACCTATGACTAGGCTCCTTACCGTCTAGCTCTCTCTTAATTAACTCGCAACTACTAATCCATGTATTTCTTCTACATGGCCTTATCTTACTAGAGAAGGCTCCAGCACATTATTCCTTCAGCAGCTACATAGTGTGTCTCCCTGGTGGCCTCTCTCTTCTTTTCTCTCCCCAGAATTCTCCTCATCTTCTAGCCCCACCTGAACTTCCTGCCTGAAGTATACTACCCAATCACTGTTTTATTCATCAACCGATAAGAGACATATACACAGAAGAACATCCCCCATCACTAGCTCCCACCTATGTATCTATTTCCCATACCACAGTGATCCAGACTTAAAGCAGAGCCAGATTTGCAATTAAAATACTCTCATTGTCTCTTTATATAAGTAATAGTAACCTCTGAACTACAATCTAAAGGTTCTGTTGTCAATGGGACTGTGTCACTTCAGTTATCAGTGTGGGAGTACTCAAGAGATACTGCTTACCCTTCTCTGCTTACTCTTCAAACACACCCTTCTGTCTTCTGTTGCCCATACTTTGCTAAATTGATATGGTAATAGCATGGCTTTTATCATTAGGCATTTTGTGTAACCTATGCTTTGAACTCGTCACTAGTTCCACTGGTTACTAGGGGTACCCCTGGTAGATGGGCTTTTTCCATGCCACTGTATTGATGAGGAAATCAAGACATGGGGATTCCAGGGACTTCCTTAGAATCCAGCTGCTACCACATGAAGAGTAGGATTGAAAGTGGGACCCTTTCCATCTTACAAAGCTAAGCCAACTGTGCTAATGATAATGATAAGAATACAGAAGGTGATGCTGTTGTTAAGGAAACAGTGTGGCAGAGCAGTTGTGAGAGTGTTATCTGCTACATATCTTTCAGAGCCAGCCTTCAACAAATCACCTAGTCTTCAGATCTTCTCTTCCCTGATCTCTAATATGGGGAGTGCATCACAGTATGGATGTTGTAAATACTGCAAATAATTGGCATAGTACCTTCCCCTACATATGGATTGGGTATACGTAATCACATTACCTACCACCTCAGTGCTTTACCCTTATTTCCAGGTCCATTTAATTTCCGATGTCAGTTCAGGTAGAGTAGGACTCTTTCTGATTCAGCATTCTTGACTCTCTACTGTATACTCCCTACAGAAACTCCAGTGTACTTCCTAGCATTGCAGCTGTTTCAATGTGAATATGTTTTGCTGTTAGTGCTGTGTTTGAAGATAAAGCCCTTCCTGTGTTGTTGCTTCAGTGAAATTGAGACTATACAGGATCAGGACTCTGGCACATCTGCTTTTAATAAAAGCCACTGAAAATCAGCGATATTCAATCCTTCCTTTTAAAGCACTTTTTGAATGCTGGGGAGGGAGAAGCATAAAAATCATGAGTTTAAGGCCATCTCTAGTAACATAGGAAAGTCAAGACCAGCATGCGCTATAGGAGACTCTATCATAAAAAATCAAAAATAAAACTAGCAAAAAACAACTTTTCTAGCTTTGAATATGACTCTTAAGAAAAAACAAACAAACAAACAGAAAGCTAGTAGGGGTCTGATATTGGAATCCCCAGAGGAAGGGAACTTACTAGAGTAGTGAGAAAACATTAGAAGGATGTCCAGGTGTGCCTTTGGGGCTCAGAGGTGCTGTGGTGTTTTGTAGGTTTTGGCTGGCAGTGGAGGACCTGAAGAAAAGGCCTATCCGAGAAGTACCCTCTCGAGTGCAGGAAATATGGCAAGAATTTCTGGCTCCTGGGGCCCCCAGTGCCATTAACTTGGATTCTAAGAGTTATGACAAAACCACACAGAATGTGAAGGAACCAGGACGATACACGTTTGAAGATGCTCAGGTCAGTACATGATCTAACCTCTCAGAGCCATGAGGCCAACAGCTCTCTGTAGTGTTTAAATCTCAGTTTCTTTGACTGAGGATAGAGCAGAGACATTTCAAAGTAAGTTATCTTTTTAACCCCTGGGATCAGGGTTTTGTTGTTTTGTTTTTTGTTTTAGATTTTTTTGTTTGTTTTTCATTTGGGGGGAGTGTTCAAGACAGGGTTTCTCTGTGTAGCTTTGTAGATCAGGCTGGCTTCTAACTCACAGAGATCCACCTGCTTCTGCCTCCCTAATGCTGGTATTATAAGTATGCACCACCACCACCACCGCAGAGTGAGTTTTTTTTTTTAATATAAATTTAGTGTTTGTACCCAAGAATTTCATGGGCCATCCAGGATACCCTCACACCATGCATAACTTTACAACGAACTGAGGTTTCACTAGATTTGGAACACAATGGAACTTAAGTTTCCCAAAACTGATGGAATGTGAGCAGCACTTCCCAGATTTGAATCAAGTTGCAGTTAAATGAACATATTCTTTACTTTGCTTCTTCTTCAGCAGCAACCATTGGTAGAATGCAAGAGAGGCTAAGGTGTAGCTCATCAGTAGAGCACTTACCTAAAATGTATGAGGCTTGATCCTCAGTTCAAAGAGCAGGGAAGAGGAAGAACTGGGCACATTTATTAGGGACAGATGACTAACATCACCATATAAGAAAAAAAAAGCATGGGGATTTTGAAATTTGTCATTTCACTAAACCAACAACTAATTTCAGACTTGTGCTCTGATCTAAAAAGTAGGTATTGAAGATAATTTATCATGGATTGGTCCTGAAAAGTGAGATCTACCCAGGCAGCCTGGCTCTTCCAGTATCTGTAGGTGCCTAGAGACTCCGGGATGACTATACAGTCTTGATGTCACTTTGGGCTTGGAGTCATTTTCAAGAAAACAGATTTGTTTCAATTCTCAAATGTTCCACATAAATTGTCACATTGATTTCAAGATATTTTAAAAGTCCCCTTGGCTAAATTCTATTATTAAAGGGACCACATATGGTTTCTCTTCCTGAGTAGGCCCCTGCCCAATGTAAATATTGACCTGGGAAATAAATGATGGACTGGAAGGTCCAAATATCCTGCAAACATGAGGTGTTCCCATTAGCACTACAGTTGCTATTTTTAGCTACTTCTGCATTTATTCTTTAGATACCTGAGTGCCCTCATCTCAGTGCTTCAATCTTCCATTGAACTGATAAAGGAGTCCCTTGCCCATTCTCTCTTTTCAGGAGCACATTTACAAACTGATGAAGAGTGACTCATACCCCCGCTTTATAAGATCTAGTGCCTACCAGGAACTTCTACAGGCAAAGAGAAAGGTACTGGTTCTTTGTGACCTCTCTTGACCTTAGTTCCCAGTTATAATTAATAAAAGCAAATGTCTCTGTGGGGCCAGGGTTTCAATCAAAGGGTAAGTATCCGTTCTCTAAGACCTTTCCCCCAACCCCTCCATTTCTAAGGGCCATTTAATTTGGTTTTGTTTCTGTTTGTTGATTGCTCTGTGTATCATTTTTTTTGGTTGTTTTTTCAGATGTCCATGCTACTAGAAGGCTACTAGAAGGTTGTTTTCATGTTTAATGTTAATCTTTAGTATTCCTAGTTAAAGGAAATTGAAAAACTCCAATCAGAAAAATAGTTGAGTGCTGAAACTTGAAGACAGTTTTGTTTACTTACAAAGGTAGCTATATGTTTATAGGGAGACATAAATTTGTGTTTTTCAAGGATAGCTGCTAAAGTCTAATAATGTTGGCAGATAAATATTTTCATTTGACTTATATCCCAAGCTACTTAGTATCTTGATAAACTGTTTCAAACTAAGATGGTAAGCAAGCACAGTTGGGTAGTAGCAGTAGACTTTATTAATAGATTAATATTTTTAATCAAAGTCTCATTGTACACAAATCCCTTATATGACCAATGTAACATTAATTAGAAAATCTGTAGAGAAAAATTAACTTTATTCATTATTTTTAATGTTAAGAGCCATGAATTCCTACAATTCCAAAATTAAGCTACAGTCTGTTAATTTATCATTTAAACTAATGTGATTTTTTTTTTCATAGACCATTGTCTTTACAGATAAAAGTAGTTTCAAGTGGCTATACTGCCCAGAGTGGCAATTGTAAATGTTTAAAATTAGTTTTAATTAAATGAAACTACATACATTTCTAGCCAACCAATACAAGTTTGAAGACACTCAGGTCAGTACATGGTCTAAACTCTCAGAGCCACAAGACTGATAGCTCTCTGCAGTGTTTAAAGCTCAGGTAAATATTCATAAAATACGTTTCATTGATTGAAGACAGGACAATGACATTTCAAAGTAAATCATTTTTTAAACCCCTGGAAAAGTGCTCAATCACTGTAAGAGGCTCTAATAAGAGACAGAATCAAGCGGAATATCCATCCTTGGAACAAAGTCTAGCCTATAGAAACTCTCATCAAATTACTGCTATCAACAAAAATTCAACCTTCATGGACTATTGGGAGTTGGTTCTAAAGAAATTCTAGTGGATTTCCAGGTATTTAGGCTTTGCAAATATCAGCATAAAAGCTACCATATCTTCCTCATTTCTGCTTGACTTTTGCTTTAAATTGCACCTTTTTTTCTTCTTCTTTTTTTTTTTTTTGCTCAAGTGTAATTTTGGGTTTTATGATGAAATCACCCACAAACAAAGAACCTGGAATCATTGATGAGAAGCATCCCTTGACAGCCCCACTGTCATGTGGACATGGGTTTCATACGTGGGCTTACTGTAGCATTATTTTACCATCCTGTCTTTTTCTGTTCTGTTTTTCTTGCCTTTTATATTTTTATGTTCCCTCATCTTCCTTCACCCTACCCCACACCACACATTTAAGTCTGGAAACTCAATGGATCGCAGAACATCTTTTGAGAAATTTGCACAGAATGTGGTAAGTTTTACTTTTTGAGTAATGGCAAGTCATTACCTCCAATGAAAATTTCCCTAGTTTTAGTCCCATTGCACACCTTGCATTTTTTGACACAAAAAGTATTGTCTTTATTTAAACCCATAATCCTGCTTCCTACTTATCTCTCTCCCCAACCCTTTATTCAGTAGAAAAAAAGCTGTCATGCAGGAACAACCACATGAGCTGAACTAAGGTTTGGAAAGAAGTATATAGCATGATGTATACAACGAAGGAATAAATTACTCTTTGTGTCTGTGTTCCATGTATTCTTTTCCTTACTAATGACAGTTGCATGCATTTCTTTATTCTTACCCTAAGCTCTTCATTATGCTTAAAACATTAAGACAATGAAAGCTCTGTTATTTCCGTTTTTAAGAGGAGAAAATGGTCAATTGAGCATTTAAGGCCAAATGGCTATTGGTAGCAAGCCAATCTCCCTACCCTTAAAAAGAACTACCACCTTCCCACTCTTAGGATTTATTTTCCACAAATATGTTGGAAACTGTTGCATTAATCTATGAAACCAGTAGTGTTACTCTCAGAATGTTCTTAGCCTCTTGCCATGTGTTTTGGTGATATATATTTGTTTGTTGGATCTCTTGTTTTTATTTTATTTTTTATTTTTATTTTTTTTTTTGTACTGTGCCAACGCTTTTGGAACTTTCTGACATTGTATAAGCTCAAACTAAAGACTTCAACACATTTATTTTTATAGGGCAGAAACATCCCTATTTTCCCATGCCATAAAAACTGTACACCAACACTGAGGGCCAGCACTAACCTGTTATGAAAAGAGGTAGAACAATCTTGGTTTCTACTCAAGTTTGTCTGCATCATCTGTGGAGTCATGTGGTTAGCTCCATGCTGCTCTTTGTGTGTGTATGTGTGTGTGCTGTGGCTTTTGCTGTGATAGTCAACTTAAGTGGAGTTACGTGTGCTGAGATATAAGCAACCTTTATTCAACAAACTCAATGTTTATTTTCAGTTTCCTTCAAGGGTTCACCACCTTGGGAAATGCTAATCCACTCTACATCTGCTATGACAGTACAAAGAATTTGAAAGGCATTAAACAGCTACATAGACTTTGAACAGTCAATGTGATTGCATCAATTAAGAGGGCAGAGAATGAAAAATTCCAAAATTTAATCATATTACACATTTCACAAAGCTTTGGCAATCTCTATTGGAGTCTCTGCCCCTTAACATAGAGTTTCCTTTTAAAATATCTTATAAGTCACAATGTAGAAAGACAATAACAAACTATCTCCCTAAGATTTTACTGGGAAAAGAAGCCACAATATATCATCAGGTACTCTTTGTACCGCTAAAGAAGTATTTAAAGGTAATCCCTTTCTAATGTAATGTGGGAGGAATATTGTTTTTTGTTTTCTTTTTTATTGTAATAGAAGTTTCTGTGACAAAATTTAAAATAGTAATGTGACTTGGGGGACATGGAAGAGAGAAATAAATTTTTTTTTCTACCACTCCAACCCATATCTCACCCACTTCCATGTTTCTGAAATAGTACTGCATGGTCCACAGTGGGCACCTTTAAAAACCACTAAGAAACAAGGGCAGGGGAAGCTGGACTTGATCAGCTATCTCTTCCACCAAAATTTATACAGTTACCTGCTTAGTTGCAAACACAGTACTTTATCTTGGGATCTGTATATGGGATAAGTTTGCCTCAAAAGTGCCTAGTGATATAAACAAAATGAAAGTATATAAGGGGAAAGCTGAATCCCTTCTATTTGGTGCTAAAGAGAAAGAGAGGACTATGTGCAGTTGCAGGATGCTAAGAAGGGATAGCATTTAATTTTTTGACTGGATGAATAGGACTTCACTAGTCAAGATGGGCCAAACCTTTAAAAGGGAGGGAGAGGGAGGTCAGAAAGGTGGAAGAGAAAAGTGAAACTCTCTCTCTCTCTCTCTCTCTCTCTCTCTCTCTCTCTCTCTCTCTCTCTCTCTCTCTCTCACACACACACACACACACACACACACACACACACTTACATATAAAACATACTAATTACTTTCAGAAAGCCCTCATATTGCATTAATTCTTTTCCATCTGAGAAAATAAAACATGAGCATTTTTATTGTTTGAATTATTTATGAATATTCTGTTTGGTGTTGCTGTGAATAAATCATTAAGGAAATTAAAGGTCTCCAAATGAACCCAGAATGAGTTCAGGCTCAGCAGCTGTATTGGGGATCATAAATGTTGACATGCTAAGTTTTATTAGAGACCATTATAGGATCAATAAAACAATTTCAACACAAGTAAAAATAAGAGATGTGATTATAAGATAGAGATACTAGGGGAAAGGTCAAGTTTACAGAAGCATTTCAATGAAGCCCTAGATACAGGTGGCTCTGGCAGAGCAGGAAGGCTACATGAAAGACAGTATGCAAGGCAGAATGGGATAGAGTAAACACACATAAGCAGATCTCACTGTGAAACTGGGGGACATGAGATGACAACACTGGTACTGATTACTTGCCATGCAACAAGTCTATACAGGGAACATTGTGTTATCTAAATTAATCTGACCCTAGAAGATAGAACTATAGTACACATCTATTCACCCATTTTATAGGTGAAAAAGTAATTGGGGAGTGCATCTTCAAAGAATATAATTTTCCCAAATCACACAGTGAAGGAGCTGGCTGTGACATAAATCTTATTTCCTATTTGCAGCCAGTCACAGCCTCCTCTCCAACCCAGACCACTTCAGGTCAATGCTGATTTTAGGGAGTTCAGTTTATGTGTTTCCAAATAATCTGGGTGATAAGAACAGAACTAACCCAGAGTCAGTGTTTTTGTAACCAGCATTTCCCAAAGCCAAGAAAACACTCATTATCTACCTGATCTACCAGTCTCCACCCCCTTGCCCCTGCCCACCAGGCACATCAGAGGACCATCCTTACAGCAGACTGGAATAGAAGCTCCAGTGTTCCCAGGACATCTCTTCCCCATCATATGTCTGTTTGTTGTCTGTATGCTCAACAATCCCAGGGTGCTTTGGGGTAGGTGTTACCTTGCTTTCTCAGTGAAGCCACTTCTCAGCATCACTGACTGCTGAATGTTACAGCCAGGACTGGAAGCAGAATTTGCTTACTGAAATGTATTACTCTCTACAAACTGCCTTTGTTCTTTCCCCTAAGCCCAAAACAGGTGATACAAGTATAATTCACAGTTGTGCAATGTCTTCACACTGGCTTATCTCAAGGGAAAAATAAAACAACCTAGTTATCTGTGACACACTCTTTTGTTTCTCTTACCATTAGAGCAATTCCTTAAGGTCAGTCTTTCAAAGGTCACTGTTTCCTTCCATGACCTCAAGTGTGATTCATACTAAGTTGGCTTGATTCTCCTCTTCTACGGAGCCTGTGTTTTACTGAGTATGAAAATTATTTCCTTTCTCCTTCACGATGATGTGCATCACCGTGTCTCCATCTGTTTAACTGCCACAATGCCTGTTTACCACAGGAGCCTCACAGAAGAACAGATAGGACATGAGGTGAAAAAAGTGCATGAGGATTGATCAGCAATGCCATCTGTCGTTCATAAATCAAGTACCGATGAATCATCTCTCCCTTGCTTGTATGAGGAGGAAATTGAATCAGCTTGGCTTTGAGTTAGTAGGAACTGTAGAAATGAGTACTAGGGGATGCTAGTGACGCATTCCTAGGAATTCAGTAAGCTAACCTCTTTTTGGAGAATAATCTTGTTCTGTTTCAGTGCAGACAGTTATCTTTAGAGCCTTTCAAAGAATCAGTAGAAAAGCTATAATAGTCTTTTGAGGTAAGTCATGCTCTCTGCTCTGGCCTACTTGTGCTAAGTTGGAGCATCAACCTTTGTCATCACCTTCTGGAGACTTTATGCCAGAACTGATTTGTATTCTGTGATTCTGGTGTTAGGGAAACAGTCCAGGGCCTCCGACATACTGGTTAATACTATACCACTGAGATAACCACCCCAGTTTCCACTTTATGTGACAATTTTCATAAATGCCTAGCTTGTCTTGGTCTTTCTGAATCAAATCTTTACCAACAGTGTAGTTTAGTAGTTTAAATATTGACAGGATAAAATACAAACACCGAACATTAAACAAAGAGATACATTCAAAACATAATTGCTCTTGAATCTTCTTTTTTTACTAAAGCTAGTAAGTTTGTCAGTTTTGAGATAGGTGTTACCTCATAGCCCAGGGTTGCCCTTGAGCTCTCTGCCATCTTGCCTTTATCTTCACCACCACACTCAGTTGCAGAATCTGTGTTAATGACGGAATGTTCTTTAGCCTTAAAGTTCAACATGCTTGTTTACAGTCCAGCATGAAGTCCAGTTCTGTATCTTATCCTGTGAGTTTAGAAATCATGTTCAACTGCTGGACTCCAGCTTCCCCAACTCTATATCTCACTACCCTGAATCAGATCTTCCCTTATTTGGACATAGCTATTCAATATCAAAACATGATGGGTATCCTTCCACTTAGATACAGATTTTCTTCTCTTAGTATATTTACTTAGGAACTGAACTCATTGTTTAATTGTGGAGTAACTGTATAAGGAAGCATTCTCACTCCTTGTTCTTGATCTCATTTTTTTCCTAACACGGGATGTCACATGAGTGATAGATATTGTCCATTTGGATGACAGGAATAGACTTCTTGTTTTCCAAAGCCACTCATGTTATTCTTTAATCGCAGAAGTCCACCCCTGCCAACTGGTTCCTCTATTGCTGAAATTCCCAAGGGTGTTGCCTTGTTTTCTGAGATTCTAGTCTTGGAACAAATGACTTTTAACTTTGTTTGTATTAAGCAATGTAAAAAATATACTGTACCCCCTCATCATGACTGCAAACATCTGAAGAGCTTGATATTGTTATGCTGGGGAGTTGGGCCCCTAATGGTGATGTGAGCTCTGTGTATACAGTCCCCTTTGCTGCCCATCCCTGGCTGACTTCTGTTTAGGATAGATTCAGAGCACTTCTGGTTAGGACTCGGCTGTTTGAGCTTCTCATCACCATAGGGGAGCTGAGCTGCAGGAAGTTTTCTGAAGTACCTGGAAAGAAATATGGAGTCTTACCATTACAAATACTAAACTAGAAAACTGACTTAAGACTCTAGCATCTACTTCCATGTTATACTTGTCCTGTTGCTGTATTGACTGTTATACTAGTCTTTAGACCCTGTATCAACATTAACATGCATTGAGTCTCTGTTGTATGGTAGGTCATGTGCTAGCTACATGTAATTTTTTGAAAAATAGCTGGTTAGACTGGGGTGTAGCTTTGTAACAGGGCTTTTGTTTGGCATGTGTTGTGTTCTAGGTGCCATACTCAGCACCACAAAAAAAAATGCTTCTTCAAGTATAGACCAGCTCACATATCCTTTCTCTCCCTTGTCACGATGTCATACTCTACCACAAAGAAGCAGGGACAAAACCACAAGCATCCAGAGAGGTTAATTTATAGATTGTAGTTCTAGCAAGAAAGTTACAGCTATTTCCATGAAGCCTGTCACATCTTTAATAAACATCATCTTAATGAAGCAGAGTGCTTCACACAAACACCGCTCACAGCACAGCATGCAGACAGACTAGAAACAGAGAGACAAATGCTGTATGTTTCTTGTCTATGACCCCATGCATTCACTGCAAAGGTTTTGTGCACTTTTTTTTTTTTTTTTTTTTTTTTTTACCCCAGCTAATGTTCTATGACTTTTACTGCTCAGGATTGCAGGTATATTTATGTGGAAAACTATATTAGAAATCCCTATGACACCTCATGTGAAAAACACTTATGAACTAGTCATTGGATCTCTCCAGCAAACAGAAAGCAAACCTACTCAAGAATAAACTATTGTCTCCTCTTCCTTCCTTTATGGATCTTAAATCCATCTCTTTCATCATTTTGTTGGCAGATACGGCTATCCATCTTGTTTTAGTGTAACTGGTTGTGGCAATAACTTGCCTGAGGAAACAATTTCAGTTTCCCTGCAGCATGATGTAAATCCATTGGTGAAAGGTTTCTGGATCATGTAGCCTAATTTAGTTTGGAAGAGGTAACTTTATTCTCCCCCGACAGCATCATTAGTTCAGAAACTGTCACTTAAGGTTGTACAAACTATGAATTAGGTGTTACAGCAGGTTTCTCCCCGCCGGCCTCCCGGTCCAGCCGCCATTGTCCTGCAACCACGTGTGCCCCAAATAACACTCAGAGACTCTGTATTTGATACAATCCTGTTGGCCAATTACCATTACTGTTTATGGGCTAGCTCTGCCTTAATCATTAACCCATTTCTACTTATCTAAGTATTTCCACGTGGTCGTCTTATCTGGGAGCCGCGCGGCAGGCTTCCTGCTCCTTCCCGGGCTACATCTCGACTCCTACTACTCATTTCCTCTTCCTCCTTCTAGTCTCCTAGCCCCGCCTATCTTGCTATCTCATTGGCCACAGTGCTTTATTAACCAGTATGAGAAACATATATACAGAATAACATCTCCCATCATCTCCTCTTTTCTGTCTAAAGTAAAAGAAGGGGTTTAACCTTAACATAGCAAAATATACCATACAACAGTTATCAAATAAGAATCACAGTTAACAATATTTAGTCCATTAACATTTTGTAAGACTTAAAGAAAATATCATCTATCCTATCTTTGTGAGTCTAAAGTTCTATATGTAACTTATCTTTAATCCTTACTAAGGAAAACTATAACCATAACTATCTGTCTTCAACTCCTTCAAAGACCACAGAAGGATAATATATAAACTCTAGAAATGACAGAGACAACTCATTGCCTGGTCAGTCAACCGAAGTTCTTCTGTAATGTTCCGTCTTCAGCCCATAGGCCATAGTGTGTCTCCAGACTCCTCAACAAAGCAGGAAACTTTAAACTGTCCACCTGTATTGACAGTGTGTCAGTCATTTTTCTCTTTGTCCTGTAGACTGTCTGGCTGTCTGGCAGCCACTTCCATGAAGCAGAAATCCTGTTGCAATGTCCATCTTGAATCAGTAGTCATCTTTTTGTGGGTCCTGCATGTCCAGTTTCTACAACAATTAGGTGCAGTGAAGTTTTGGCTACCAAGTACCCACTGTATCACCAGGAACTCCAAGCAAACATAGGTGTCACTACCAAGGTATATCCAAATTGTTCTACAGTACAAGAGGTAGAATCTCTACAAGAATTTTTTCAGTTCTACTGAGAGAGAAGCCCTGTGCTGCTGATTGGGGGACCTTAGGAAAGACCATCAAAGAGGCTTCTACAATAAATGTACAGCTCAATGGTAGAATGCATTTGGCCACCACTGGGTTCTTTTCTCTAACAAATAGTAGTTACCGAGTCCCTACACTGAGTGGGTCTTTGCTCTCTCATTGAGCATACATACGTAATAAGACATAGTGCCTGCTCTGAGAAAATGTATAATTTGTGAGAAGACAGAAGTGACTCAGATTATGATCTTGGTGATTCTAGATATGCTAGCATGCATATCTAAATTGATTCTCTCTTCCTATGGAAGATGATTGTCCAGTGAACAGAACAAGGCTCCCACCGGCTTCCTTAATGTGAGTCATCATGTGCTAGCCGGGAGCCAAAGGAAAACAGGGAAAAGAAGGATTGGAGCCTGAGGAAGAGGCCTGAAACATCGAAACTAAAAATAGGCTTGAGAACTCAATAAACTCAGTCCAGGACTAGTGTGGAGGCTTCCAGTGGGAACAGCAGAGCACAGAAGGAGGCAATCAAAGAGCCAGACCATGTTCTGCAATCTCTTGGGCTGCAAGTGGTGGCAATGATGAAGCTTGGAGATGCTAGAGAGCAGGGGACCCTTCTCTAGGATCAGTAGCTGTTGTTCTAATGCACGTGTTAGGTGATTATGAGTAGAACCTGGCTGTTCAAGTAAGAGAAGGAAAGTAGAAAGAACATTTGGAACACCAGCATGTTTACTGCAACCACATTTACTGGAAATTCAGTTCAACTTCAAACTGTCTCATTTAGGATTCATAATTGAGATAAAGCAGGCAATACTATTTTTCATTGTCACAGTTTTTATTTGAAGATTCCTGAGCTTAAATGATGATTCCGTTATGTCTCAAGTTATGTATAATCTTAGATGCATGCTCTAAATTGTCACTGAATGAGCAGAAAGACCCAGGAATGTTTGTGTGTCCATACGCAGTTAACATCACAGCACCACATGGCAACACACTTTGTAAATAGTGAACTCAGCCTCAGTCTAAATTATCTCATTGAGCAAAGTGGCATGCAACAGGATTAAATAAAGAAAATCTTATCAGTATCCTATGGACAATGGGTGTGCATATTACCTTCTACATGTGTTGCACGTAGCTGAGAAAAGTGTGAATAGAACCTAAGTAGATAAAGATAAGGCTCCTTGTGACATTAAATTTAATTGCCACTAACAGTAGAGTTAGCTTTCAATTATGTCTTTCTATGTGACTACTTTCCTGACAGTTCTCTTTCAACCAAGTCACCTATTTCTCACTTTCTTTCATCCATTCTAAAACCACACATGGGGTCGTATATGTTCCTTGACACTCCCTGTGAAACATTTTTTCAGAAAAAAAGAAAGTCACTTTGATGCTGGTGGAACACTGTGGAGGTAATTTTTAACTTTTCCATCATTTGTGCTCATTCTTGGAAACCATTTACCATAGTGAGACAGGAGACTTTTTTGTACAACTTGCAAACCTTCATGTGCTTGGAAGTATTATGAGTGCATCCATAGCCATCCTGAGGAGGTTTCCATATACCCTGGCAGACCACACAAGCAGCCTAGATTGGGCAAGATCAGTTGGGTGCATATAGCCTCTCAATTTTACTGCCACCCTACTTTTGTTTGCGAGTGGTCAGGGCCTAAGTGACATGAACAATATTAGACTATTCTTCATTCACTCATTATTCCTGTGACTTGAACAACTAGTGAGAAGCCAACAATTAAGCAATTACTGTACCTTTAAAGTACAATTCATCAACTGTTATATTGTTTCTTGGAGAAGAAAAAAAATGTTCAGCTGTCATTTGTTTTGTTTCTCCAAGCCATGCAGATGACTTTGGCATTAAAGATCTTAATTTGTTTTTATCTTGTTCATGAGCAACATGCACACAAATGCACAATAGACATTGTTCAGTTACTACAAAAGGGAACAATAACTATCCATGAACCACAGTGTTCACTTAAAATATACATATTACTGTCTAATGATAGCATTATTACTAATACCTGAAATAAAACAAAAGTCATTGGGAAAACTTTCTCTTTTCTAGTTTTAAATTGTAACCCTACAAGTTGTTTTGAGAAGATGCTGAAAAAGATGGTAGTGTGGTGTTCTCAGAATGGCAAAGGAATTTAGCAGAACCTGTTCATCTAGGCAAGTGTTTAGGCTCTTCTTCTATGGGGTCACTGGGTTTGCTGGCCCCTGATTTCCAGAAACATGGTACATTTAAGTGGCAGAGGCATCAAATTCATCTTTAAGGGATCCCCCACCTTGTTTCCTGGAGCATCTACTCATCTATGCTGTCCAAGTATCACCTCTACTTCTGCTTCCTGTAACAGAACAGAAAATGCAAACCCCTTGTCTAGGTGGCCACAGGGTTATCACTTGATGTCATGCTATATTTCAACTGTTCCCAAGTATTCTTGCTGTTTCTCTTAGTTAAATTTTTTAGTTTGCTACCTTTCTAAATAGGATCCCGCCTTTCCACAACCTCAAATTGCTAGTAGCTTAGGAAATGCAGATTCTATGAGTTTGTCTCCCAAACACTGAATTAGAGTCATTTTCTATGTGTCTCTGTCTCTCTCCTGCAGGGTTACAAGCATCTCCGGACAGTACAATGTAAGAATTGTCACCTCAGCAGTATTCACACCCTAACTCTTCTTACCAAATATTAGTACTTCTCACTTTAGCTGCATCAGAGCCCTTGCAAGGATTCCTGTAACACCACTTGATGGAAACCACCCCCCCTCCATCCAAACCTCTTTAATTGACACTTGTGATCTTGCTATAGGTGTGCAAAGCATACCTTGTAAGCCTTTGCCTTGAACAAGTCAGTACCCCTCACCCTCTCCATGGATAACTGCTAAGCACAAAGCCAACAACACAGCTGAGAGGCTGCTCTCCAGTTATGTGAGCTCAACTCCACAACCTCCACTGGAATCATAAAGTATCAAGTCAGTTATGTTTCTTTTTATGACTGTTATGGAATCCTTGCATATATATATATATATGTATATATATATATCAATAAAGTATGAACTGTAAATATAAAAATGACTTATCTATGAAAACTGAACAAAGCACTTTAAAAGATTTGATAAGGTAAAGATACCTTAAAACTTGTCATCAAATTAAATCTGAGTAGATCTTGCATCAGGAGGGAGGGGCTCTCCTGCTTTTTCTTTTCTCATTTTTTTTTATTATTTTCTTACTATCTGAACTGCTCACCAATGTTTGTTTCAGTCCATCAAACTCTTCCTAGATCAGAGCCAAGCACAACACTCAATATGTGACCCAATAAGAGAGGCTACCTCCCTGGATTTGTCTCCTGAATACGTTTGACAATCTAACTGGAAAACCGCATCAGCCTTTGGCCCCAACCTCCAACCATAACAAAGTGGAGTCATTCAGAGCTTTAACTAGAATGTTTTTAAAACATTGTTTTTCCTTATGAGCTGTAGTTAGCTATGTTTTATACCCTTGTCTTTTGTTTGTAGACTTTTTGTTTGCTGCTTATTCATTTTAGTGTAAATTTGAATTTCTACCTTCTTCCTGTCTTGCCCTGTTATTACATTTCATAGTTCATCTCTGTACTTGCTGTCTCTGTACTTGTTTAGAGTATCTCTTGATTAGTCTTTTGAAGATGATGATCACTTTTGCATCATGCATGCATTCTCTCTGCATTCTATTAACGTTTCATTCAGACTAACAATGGAAATGCCCTAAGGTACTGGGAAGACAGCAAAAGCTGCCACTTTAGTGAACAGCACACCTTGGAGGTGGTTGTTTGCCTAGTTATGAACTGCATCTTTCTCTGTCTCATCCACAGAGATGCCATGAAAGGCTGCTCCACGCCGTACTTAGCCCAAGAGCCTTTGTTTAAAGCAAGCTCCTGTCCTCAAATCTGGTAAACCCTTTCTAACAACTGTCAATACGCATGTCCAGACAGATACACAGCTAATGTAGATAATGTACAGGAAGTTCTTGGTAAAACAAACCAGAAGAGCAATCTTCCATTATGAAAATTAGCACAAGTCTTGGGCAGTTTTAATGATAAATGAAAATACTCAATAAAAATATAAGAAATGAGAAAACCAAGAGCCCAGTGTTATTATAAGCCAAGTACAAACCAGAAAATAAAATAGCTATTGTTTCAAAGGGGCTATGTTTCATTCTAAATAATATGTAGTGCTAGACAAGGGGTGTGAAAACAGATGCTGGATATGTTGATACATACCTTGGTAACCCCAGCTATGCAGGTGGTTGAGTCAGGTTAGGATTATAAATTCAAGGCCAGTCTGGACCACTTAGTGAAATCTTATCTCCAAATAAAATAAATGAAGTTGTGTGTATAGAATGCTTGTACAGCATGTCTCAAGTCATTGATTAGAAAATTGTAATGGTTGGAGAAAGAGAGGGAGAAAGGGAGGCAAAAGAAAAAAGGAAAGAAGGAAGGAAGGAAGGAAGGAAGGAAGGAAGGAAGGAAGGAAGGAAGGAAGGAAAGGAAAAAGATAAAAACTAGACAAACTCATACACTGTATCTGTAAGTATAAACTGTTATCTTTTTTGGAATATAACTTGATAAAATATTCTAAAAGCTTCCAAATTCTAACTTAATCTTAATAAAATCCAGATGTTCCAACATACACAAAACATTCATTTCATCATATAATTACTAAATGTAGAAACTCTGAATGTCCAGAAATTGAGACTGTCTTAATTCATCAGGGCCTGTTGCAAACATATTAAAACTCAGATTTAGATCACTGGCTTTTGTAGTTTTTTAATACCACCCACATTGGACACATTTGATTGATGCATTTTACATATGTGTGTACTATATATAAACATGTATACATGTACACTACATTTGTATATGTTTGCATTTTATGGTTTAAAACATTTTACCAGCAGTACATTCTTCTATTGGATGTAATTCCTTGTGACATTTTCTAACATACTCTATGCTATTTAAGTTTTTCCTAAATATTACTGCACCTACCTAAATCAATTTTGTCACATATTAGTTGGAAAAGTTATTTTACAGGAAAAGTGTAACAGGGCGATTGACTACCATAAATCATTTAAATGTACCTGCTACAAGTCAGCATCTATAGTATAATTCATTTTGTTTTGCAAAAGCTCTAAAAACATTTTTAATTAAAAAATTGAAAGGTAGATTAGTTTGTAAATAAGTATGCTTTAAGTTATATTGTTTTTTCCTTCCAGTTATCTGTATTTTTATCTAATGGTTGTCTATTTTAAAATTTTAAGTAAATAAATGGGATTATTTGGCTTATGATCTTTCTTAACCCATATAGAAATCTAGTTGTCAGTTCTTAAGTGTGTAATTGTTCATAGCTATATAAAGTCAATATTCATAAGATATAATCCTCTTCCTTCTTTTCTTCAATCTCAGAATTGCTATATATCTAACATTATAGGAAGTTGTAACTATTCACAATTTCACTAGAATTATCTAACATGCTCTGATAAATTCATTGGCAACTCTACTTAGAAGAATAAGTTTTATTGAATCAGGAAAGAACTTTTGGGACAGGCAGTCTAGATTCAAGTTCTTCTTAACCATCTTCCTAGTCAAAAAGACCAAATTATGTTAGTAAATCGGTTAATACAAAGAAAGAGATCAGTGTCCCTCTGGCACTCAATCTCTGCTTCCCCACCATAACTCTATCAAGCCTCTCTTACTTTGAATTAAAAGTGACTTAATCCCAAGACACTGCAATCTTTCTTACCTACATCTATAAAATGTTATTCTTGAAATGATATTTCCAATGAGGGAGTTAAGCTCATGGAAAGAACTGTGAATTTATTTGAAGAATTCTATAAGCCTGATGCTGTTTAACAGCTGTCAGTAACTTCACCAAGGTGAGTGACATACAATATAATACCCAGATGCATATAAGTACATGAATGAAGAACTGAGGGAGGGAAATGGAAAAAATCCAGGGGACCAGAGATGTGGAAGGAACACTTATCATTGAAGGTTGAATGAAGGACACAGCTGTGTGCAGAGAGGGAGGGCCCTGACTGAGAGAGGAGTAGATGCCAAGCCAGCAGAAGGACCATTTGTAGAGTAGGCAGTAGGCAGACTATAATGACAGGAAAGCCAGATAATGAATGATTTTTGAAATTTAGGCAAAGAATGAGACAATAGGATTTTCAACATGAGAGTTAAAAACATTGTGTCTTTAGTTTATTTTTTTCTATGAGTATGTTCACATGGTTAGCTGTGTGGAGTTCATGCCTAGAAACTTGACATTTGTCAGACCACATAAGTCAGTGGGCAGGTAATCACTGGGCCATTATTCTAGAATGTGCTTATAAGTCTACAGGAATATGTAGCAGCAATTTGGTGTTTCCAGGACTACAGCTAATAAGAACTGTAACAGAGTGGCAGAAGTTATGAGGCTGGGTCAAACAGAAAGGTGAAAGTGGAAATAATCTTGTATTTTTCATACTAAGGTCAGTGAATGTTAGTGACCAAGGTCAGTGGCCATCCCCTGTAACTCTGCTTATAGCGCTTTTTGGTCTGCTTGCTCAGCTGTGTATTTTTGTGATGATCATAAAACTTAAGGAGTTTACTGCTCAGGAAAATGTAATTTTTTTGTGCATGCTTATGGGTCACACTATGCAGAAAAAGAAAGTGGAAAACTGTTTCTATGGTTCCATTGTCTCAAGTTCCATTCTGTGGCTATGAGCCTGTGTTACAGGCAGTTTTCCCACCAGCCTGGCCCCAAATAACACAGAGAGACACTGTATTAGATATAAAGCTGTTGGCCTGTTATACTAGTGTTTCTTATTGAATAGCTCTGTCTTAAATATTAACCCATTTCTATTGATCTAAGTGTTTTCATGTGATCTTATCTTACCAGAGAGAGGGTCTGGACCTCTTATTTCAAGCCCCCACATCTTGACTCTCATCTCCTACATCTTCCATTATCCTCCTTGTCTCCTACTCCTACCTCTCTTGCTTTCCTAATATTATTCATTAACCAATAAGAGAAATATATTTACAGAATGACATTCTCACAGACTCTACACTCCTTGTCTCATCTCTCTGCTTTAAGACCAAGAATGAGGTTTTTAAATCAGTTAAAATTCGTAACTGTGAGTAAATAGGTCTACAATTTCAATGACTTGGAAGCTGAGGCAGGAAGATCATAAATTCAAGGCCTTCCAAGGCTATAAAATGAGGTGAAGGCTGTCATGGGCAACTTGGTGAGACTGTATCTAAAAATAAAAAAATACATAAGAGGAATACATCTCTGTGGTAGAGTGCTAAGACATGTGTATGGTCCAGGGTTCAGTACCTGGTCCATAAAATAAACACCTTTTAAATGGCTGTTTGGGAGCTTGTTGGTTCGTTTCCTCCTAATTACAACAGAAGTGCTTGGAATCATGTAGGAAGGGAAAGGCATGGTCTGCTGAGGGTGAACTTGTATAGTAAGACACAAGGAACTCTGTTTAGATGACTCTTGTATTGCAGGCTGAGGTGATACTTCATCTTCACCTCTGTGTCAGGCTTGATTTGTTCAGAAACTAATCACACACTTATTTTTCTACATATGTCTATTAGCCACATATTACAAAGGCTTACAGTACTTAGGGTTTGGGATTGGTCTAAGTTTCCATGTTTATCTTTCCTGTAGATTTGTTTCTGCTGTAATCTCTCTCCCTGAGACTGAAAGGAAGGGGTTGACATCACTTGATGCTCATGTAGTTACAACATTAAGATAGTTTCTCTTCATATGGAATTATTAAATTATTGTAATCAACCCATATTGTAGGTAAATCCTATTGGTGAGGTTTTCTTTAACCATTTTAATTGCTAAAGAGTTTAGAATTTAGCTATGAAAATCTCTCTAGTGCATCGTTGTAGTTACCCAAAGACAACGGTTGGGACTGATTCTACATGGCTTCTAGGACACTCACTGGAAATGGCTGTTGCAAATGGCCCACCTCTCTGTGGGTACCAAAGTTGAGACTGTATGTTTTCCACAAGGAAGCAAGGAAGGCTGTGCACTGGGTCTAGATCTTTAAATTTAGGTGAGCCACCAAACACACATGTTGCTTGCTGTTGCACTCAAGATCTTTTCACTATAGTTGCACCCAGTGTTCCGTTTTAATCATCATAATACACAAAACCAACACTCTTGTTGCATAGTTGATAAATCAGTACTTTACATGGGCATAGGCACATACCTTCTCATTTCTGATCACTGTATCTTTGTTATCTCAAACCCCCAGGTTGACTGTGACACTGTTTCACTGTGGACTTTTTAAGTTATTTCCTAGGACAGAGCTAATCAGGTTGAACTTTGAACAGATCTTATTTTTAGTGATGTCTATAAAACACAGATGTTAATACTCTTCATGATTTTCAGGAACTTAAAAACAAAGATTACAGAAAAAGAATCATGTTCTTTTTAAAATTAAATTTATAAATAAAAAAGTAACAAGGGTTTCTATCTAAATAAAATGTAACTATGGTTGAGTTTCAAATGATCTTTTATCCCAATACAGCTATATTCTTCTTTTCCAGAAATTTGACCCAAATCATGTTTTAAGAGAAATAGTTCTATGTTAGCCTAGCCTCCTTCTGCCCTACAAATGACATTAGAAAGAGTAAATCCCCTTTCAAGATAAATTGCTTCATATCAGAATAAATAAGTATTCATACCTGTATATGTTTATGTTAATAACACACATTTCTGTAGTAAATACAGCAAAGAATATCATCTTTAAGCATAGAAAAGTGTTTTTTTAATTCTCACAGTTAAACACCTTATTGGCTATGTTTTAGATGGAGGAATATAATCTTAATTTTTTAATTCCTTAGTGATTTTTCTGCCTTTTACAACATCAGAATAGTAACTTTGGATCTGGGCTTCATAAGAGATCAGATTTCCTTACTTAAAAAGAAAGCATTAGCAGCATTTACCATAAAGTCACAGTCAAAATAAAGTGACTTGGAGGCTGTCCCGAGAACAATTTTAAAACATATGCCTGCATCAGTGGTCCAAGCAAGATTTTAAAACAGATGCCATTATTGTCTCCATTTGTGGATGAGAAAACAGGTACAGGATTGGAAGTGGAAGTCTTTGTCCATTCAGACTGTTACAACAAAATACTCTAAAAGTAACACAGACATTGTTCACAGTACTAGCAGCTGAAGATTCAGGACTGAGATGGTAGTGAAATTCCATGGCTTGTGGGGATCCATTTCCCGTTTCACAAATGTCAGGCTCTTCTTGTGCTCTCACATAGAGGCCCAGAATTTCACTTGTATTTGTTCTGTAAAACTATCATGGGCAGGAAGTGTGTACCTGTTACAAACTGCTTTTTATTATTTTCTTTGGAGGGAAGGAGCTAAGCATAGCCTGGTAGGAGTTAACTTTCCTTAAATGTGGGAAGCTTTTACTGCCAGCTGCTAAAAGCTAAGATGTGAATCCTTTTCCACCCAAGAGAAAATATCATGCTTCTCATGTCTACCATGTTGTCAACCAAAGACCATACAAGGTATAAAAAAGCTCATTGATTATAAATTATTGGGTTTCTAATCTTTGCTACTGATTATAGAATTATTAATCATTTCTTAAATGTATCGCTTTTTGCCTAAAATGTGGCAGCTTTGGGCTCAATTTTTGTGAGCCCAGCCATGAAAACTACTGCACATTAAATTCTATAATTGTGAGTATATAGACTTGGGGGATAATTAGATTTTAAGGGGGGAGGTTTGACAAATGGGATTAAGGACTTTATGAAAGAAGTCCCCAGGAGCATCTTCACCTCTTCTCCCATGCCAGGACCAGAGAATGTACCATTTGTGGACCAGAAGAAAGCCCTCTCAAAAAAAGTTACAAAAAACAAAAACCTATAGTCAGGCTCTCAACCACATGGGAAACACATTTCTCCTGTTAATAAGCACTCAGTCTATGTGTTCTCACTTCAGCAACAGTTTGAGACAACAGCTGTGACTGACAATTTCTCATACGCCTTTAATCAAACTCAACTATATTAGGCAGCAAGTCAAGGATACAGCTGTGACATGTTATTTCTCAAATACTATAATTTCTCAAAAAAAATAATAAATAAAAAACTCTACTTCATCCCTTCCAGAGTAAATACTATAATGAAATAAGCAGGCCAATCACTTTTATATTAGAACATAGAAAATGAGTGATGAAACAACTCACCAGTCAATAACTTGTATTCTCACTTAAAAATGTCAACTCTCTTATAGCTATAGAATTTTCACAATGATTAGAAAAACTTGGTGGTCAAGATTAAAAAAAATAAAGGAACAAATAAAAAAATTCATGTAATCTCTGTAATAGTAGTATATTAGTAAAATGTGTGGAATCAAGATACATGGAGTATACATACATATTCCTGTTTGGGAAAAACCCAAATGGGGGATAGCAAAAAGATGTTGACATTTTGAAAGAGGAGTGAGTAGACTTTTATCTCAAGACTCACGATGGCTTCTTTTTCTCCATTAACTATACATGGGAAGGACTAGACCTAAGTTTGAGTTCCTGCCAATCACATCCTCAGAAGTGCACACTATGTAGTTCAATCCCACCCAAACACATCTTGATATTTGTAAACGTAGCATCTACCTGACAGAATGCATTCACATTGTTGTCCTTCAGAATATCTGACTCAGATTCTTGTCAGGAGGTATATTCCGGGGTGGGAACCTAGGCGTTGCCTCATAGCTCAGCCTCCGTGGAACGTTTATGGACATGTTTATGATTTGCTAATGTGTGCTGTGACCCCATCAGTCTGTTTGCAGTGGGGGAGGGTGCTGGGAGGAGAGGGAATGTTTGGGGAGGGCAAGTCATTTGTTTGATGTGTTCATGGTGGGAGGGTGAGGGTGGGAAGAGGGTTTATCACGATGTTTAAATTCAGGTTAACTTAAGGGGTTCAGTTTGGGGGCCTAAGAGGGTATAGCTCAGTGCTAGAGCGCATGCCTACTAGAATATGTGAGGTCTAGGGTTTGATTCCCAGGACCACACACAAAAGATAAGGGTCCAGTTTTGACCCTCGCACACAAAATTCTACTATAGTTACTCGATTCTACTATGGTGCAGCTTTTCAGTGGTCAGGAGTTATTTTCTTTCTTTCTTCATTTGATATTTTTTTTTCCTCAGGGGAAATCTCTCACATCCAAGAGGTTAACAAGCCTTGTTCAGTCTTACTAAAAGGATCACCTTTGTGTCATGGACGCTGAATGCAGCCATCGCCCATACCTTGTAGCCCATTGCTGTTACCTGGAGCCAAGGATGTTAGAACAAGATGTTGCATGAATGAAGGACCTGAATTGTTCTTTTCTGTGTGCACATTAAGGCATTGCCATCGCCAAGGGACTCTTTGCCATCTCATTGCCTCCATCTCCACCTGTCGTCTGCTTCCCTTCCTCCTCTTACTAAGCTGGGTCTGTGTCTTTTCCTTTTTAAACAGTTCAAGTGAAGTAAAACTTTATTTTTCTCCCTTCCTATCTTTTTCTTAAAGCTTCTGCTAGATACACAATTCACTAAAAATTCAGTCAGTCACAACTGGAAGAATTGTAAAAGAAAAAAGTATATATCAATAAATATACACATGGCTTTACATTTATTAAATAATAAATTAGCACAGGAGGTGTCATTTCACCCTTGTATACACAGTCTGAAACAAATGCCCATCTTCGTCTGTTCTCTGGACATTGTCTGTTCATGATTCCTGCGTTTATTTTTATACCATATTTAAATGAGAAAACACCTTTTACTCCAAATGTATCAAAGTTGACCTCTTCTCTGTAAATTTGTGTATGTTTATATTGTTGTATTATCTTTCATTAAAAGATTCAGAAACTCATTGCTTTGGGAACTTTTATTGTTAGTGGGACCTGTAAAAGAGAGTGAAGAGAAAGCAGTCACAGCCTGGGAGCTGAGGCTTAAGCTACTCTCCTCCAGTTTATCTCAGGTTTGGATGGGATGGAGCCCCGACCAGCACACTGCAAACATCTCCCTGGTGGGATAATCTGGGACCAGGGTGATCGTTTATCTTCTATGGGAAAACATCATATTTTTGAGGAGGACTTTCTGGCATGTGATTAAATCTATGCTTGGTTAAGAGCCAGTGGGTATTTTAATTAGAACGAGGCTTGGGAAGAGATCTCTTTTTTTCTTTAAATCATACTTTTGAGTTTACCCAAGGTCAATGTTTCTCATCTTTGCAGTGGTTACAAATTCCTTTTAAGTATCACGTGGCATTATTAGCATCCAGTGAAAGCTGACTGTTTGTCACTGTCTTATGGGCTCTATTTTTCTCATTGCTATGATAAAATTCCTAACAAAAGCACTTTTGAGAGGAGGGCTTACTGTTTATCCTGTCAGGGAAGTCATGGCAGAAGGCGCAGGAGATGGATGGGACTGGTCACCTTTATGTTCATTATCAGGAATCAAAGGGTGGGCAGGAAGCAAGATGGTGTTATCAAATGTCAAGCCCCAACCCCCAATGATTCTCTTCCTCTTTCAAGAATCCACATCCTAATGGTTCTACAACACTTCAAAACAGCACTCCACAGATGGGCAGCAAGTGCTCAAAGACAAGATTCAATGGGAGATATCTCATGTTCAATTCACTGAAAAAAGAGAAAACCAATGTTTTGCTTGAAGTCACACAAGGTAAATTGAGATTAGAAGAGAGGAACCTCCTTTTGCTCTGCTTGGTTCTTGGTTCGATCTCATATCCCAGACAGATCAACAAGAAGGAACACACACATTTCCTTTAACAGCAGCGTTATGCGATGGGCAATTTCATATGAAAATGCGGACTTTTTACACCTGCCTATTTCCTCATTTGAATTGACAAAGTGTGGAGGGCTGTGAAAATTTTTGATAGTATCAAAGAGCATGGGTCAAAGAACTAAATGGATGAGAATCAGCAGGTCCTGAGCTGTTTGCCTCCTTTGCATAGGGAGGCCACAACTCACATGAAGATCTTGGGGTTTAATTCTTGGAAACTTCAGACAAGCCATCCCAAACCTGCCATTTCTTAAATCCCCTCAGCGTAAAATACACATCAGGGTAAAGTTGGCTTAGTAGAGAAGCCTAATAACCTGTGTTCAATCACACAACCCACATGGTGGGAGGAGAAAACAGACTCCCATGAGTTATCTGACCTCCATATACATGCCGTGCCCTACCCCACAGACCTAGAAAAATAAATGAATATAAACCCATTAAAATATTTAATATGGCCTGGAGAAATGTCTCAGTGGTTATTAGCTCTTGTTGCTTTTTCAGAGGACCCGGGTTCAATAATCAGTCCCCACAAGCTGGTTCACAAGCATCCATAATTCCAGTTCCAGGGGAACTGATGCCCTCTTATGACCTCAGAGGGCTCCAAGCACACACATGGTGCATAAACATTAATGCAGGCAAAACACTCACACATAAAATAAAATTTATAACTTTAATTTCAACGATATTCAACATGCTGGATATGATGTTTTGGTACAGTATTACATATTGCCATCAGCATATAAATCCATGCAATCTGACTTTAAGACCCATTGTACTACACCTGTCCATTACTCTTCCTTCTTTATGATAAAAAGCCATGGAGAAATCTATATCTCGAAGGAAAAAAATTTTTAATGACTCTTAGAACAATCTTTGTAGCTCACCCATGAACTCAGGTAAGAAATTTGATACATTTCAAGCATGAGATAGTGCCAAAGTAGGTTGTCTTCTTTTCTTTTATCTATGCCAATGTATAGCATGTCCCAGCTACTAAAATACATGAAGTTATTTGTGCCCTGTAATTATGTGGGTCAATTTCAATATGGAGGAAGATTGCTAATATCAGCAGTGGTGTCTGTTAGCTGGTTAGTGCCACCATAAAATGGAAACGAATTATTAGGAAACATGTGTAGATAGGCTAGAATATAAACAATGTTAACAGTTGAAGAAAATTTTGATTATATGCTTGTTTGGTTTTGGAAAAAAAATAGAAAATTCAGTGGGCAGTGATGGCAAATGCCTTTAATCCCAGCACTCAGGAGACAGAGACAGGTGGATGAGTTTCAAGTCCAGCCTGGTCTACAGAACAAGTTCCATTGCAACCAAGACAACACAGAGAAACCCCGTCTCAAAAAATACATGTATTTCAATTAAGTTAACAAATTTTCTCTCTTAAAAATATTATTATTCAGAAAAGTCTTGGTTATCCCACATGGAAACTAAAATGGCACTCTAGTTAATAAGCTGTTATTAGAAGGTAGAGAAGGTAGCGTGTGAAATGTGTGCTTTCATGGATATGATGGGTTATTTCAGTGTCAATCTTACACCGTGTTATTCACCTTTGTTATTTATGGTTCTAAATCATGGGTTCACGCAGAAAAGAAAGGCTAAGAATGACCCCCCAAAAAATATATCCGAGAATAGGGGGAGGGGAATGCTTCAGGAACTAATGGAATGATTTTACCTCATAGGTAGTCTGATTCTGATCCAAGGAGCCCAGTACAAAAATAGAAGATCCCTGACTGTACATATTTGTCCTATGTTCTCTAAACATGCTCTGTGACCCTTGGGTTTCTGTGTGATACACATACATATGAAAAAGAAGGGTTAGGGTTAGAAGAGAGGGAAGGGGGAATGCATTTTAAAAGTTTTAAAATACTTGAAGACACCAGGTTTTTCTGGGCATATGTAAATGCTTTGACTAGCTTTCTGGAAACACAAACTAAAGCTTCGGAGGGTTTTTTTGGGGTTTTTTTTGGTTTTTTTTTTTGTTGTTGTTTTTTTGTTTTTGTTTTTGTTTTTTGTCTTTTAGCCCTTAGCAATCCTAGCCCACCCCCATCATCATCTCTAGAACCAGTTCAACTATAAAAATTTCTTATAGCTTTCAGGAAATAAAGTGGCTATTGAAAACTTCTACCTTCACACTATCTCTACAGATCCTCACAGCTCACAGTTGGTGCCCCCACCCCAGTGACTCAGAGTTTCTGTATTCACATTATAAAAGCATTTAGTCCTCTTTGACCCAATTCTTTATTTGCAATATTGCAGTAATATTTTTAGCAGATCTGGAAAAAAAACCCTACTGATTCTGAACAACAAAAATGTGACTGTAAACTTACCTAAATTATCTGCTGGCAGGAGCCAGTATAAGAAATGAAGGCAGGATGCTTCCATGACTTTATGGCAAATGGGACTCTTAATCTTGCTGATTGGGACATGCTGGTGCATTGGCCCTCATAGCTGAGTGCAATTTCTTATTATGTAACAAGTTAGAAATAATTTGAGCATTTACTTAAGGGCAGTATTTGAGTACTATGAATTCATTCAGTTAATTTCAGTGCAAGTATCGATTGTGTCCACACAAGTACATATTTGAGATAACATATTGAATTTCTTATAGTTTTGATGCTGTTACCCATGACAACCACTTTGCATGTTCTGAGAATTCTCCAAGATATTTACAGGAAACAACTAAAGGTACCAATCTGTCTCCAAAGACTTTTAAGAAGCAGCATATGTCAGTGAGGTGTGTCAAGAATGCAAAAGACAATGGGATGGGAGGGTGGTCAGGGGGCATGGGAGGGTGAGAGAGAGGGAGAGAGGGAGAGAGGGAGGGAGGAGAGACGGAGGGAGAGGGGAGGGAGGGAGGGGGGGTAACTGGGAAAATAAGGAAAAGAAAAAGAAAAAAAGAATGCAAAAGACGGAGAACTAAACTCATATTTCAACTCCAAGGATTTCATAGATTTTTGCTATATGACTGTGCACTTGTTATTTTTCATAAAAAAATTTAGTTCCATCAAGTCAGCTTGAGAAAAAAAATGAAAAAACTGCTCCATACATAAAATATTATTAAAATAAGACTAAAATAGCCCTTGGCTATTTAGGGATGTGCCCTTGGAGCTGAAATGTAATGTATTTGTAACTTCATTTCCAAATGGCCATTAGTGGCTAAGGAGATGCGAACATTTCTTGATTAATAAATTGATTCATAAATCTTAATATCTTTATTAGGTTATAAAGCCTTAATTATCTCACTCTTGTTTGGAAATCCAGTAGGTCAGACCATGTTTAATATCTTTTAAAGGTTAATAACATCCTAGTCCTGTATTGGCTAAAAGGATTAAGATAATATATGTAAATCACCAAGCACAGTACTTGGTGCATAACTGATAGTCAATAATTTTTCTCTTACACACTCCTCTTTTTTCTTCCTTTGAGGAGACATATTCATAAAAAATACAGTAAGTGTCCATATACTTCGTTTTCGTCAAAATGAAGTTGGGAATGGCCAAAAGTAAATCAAGTCAGGATAGTAGAGACCTTGGGAAAGGCCTGACATGTAGAGAGCTGTGATGAAGGTTAAGAAATTCAGTGACAATAAAGATGTAGAACCAAATGAGTGACCAAAGGGGACCTCTGAGGTCAGTTAAGAGAACTGGGTCCCAGAGGACCTCAGAGGATGAGAAAGAGACTCTGGAAGCCAGTGCTTGGGAAATAGGAACATTCCCAAATACATCCATGGCTTCACCAATGTGTAGGCTAAAACCCCACAGCAGTTTTTTTAGTATTCACTATGACAGTAAACAGTAGTGAGTGCAAGACATGGGTACAATCATCTAACTAAATAATTGCCATATTAGTTACACTGCAAAGGACACAGGATCTTTTGACAGATAGAATCTTGGTCTTGCAAATAATCTAAATTTTAAATTAATTTAAAAACAGACACAGAAGGAAACTCAAAGATGATTTATTTGAATTAGAGAAAGAAACACAGGATAGGCCAGCAGGAATGAGCAGCCCCTGTTAGGAGGATGGATATGGAGGAAGCAGAGAGAAAGTTGGGCTTTATGAACTAAGAGTCAAGTCAGGGGCAGATTCATTGGGGAAGCCTATACTCAGCTGCCTCAAGGTAAGGCCTTCAGAAAGTGAGCAAGAAAGCACTCAACAGGGGACAAAGTGTGCTGAGGATGTCGGCAGGTGTCAGAGGAAGGGAGATAGACAGATACAAAAGAGAAAAAGGTAATTGCTGTAAATGTTGTGTTAATAAGGGTTGCCTGGGTCTTTCCTTCATTTTGTCTTCAGAAGATGGAGGGAAACTTGACTCTGGCACTTTTAAGCTAATTCAGTCTGAACTGCCTCAGAGATATTTTTGGAATGAGATTATCATCAAAATAACACTGAACACAGTAGGATCCATGAGAAAAAGGACCTGAGACATCCCATACAAATTTGTTTTTAAAATTACACAATATTTAATAGCAAAGTTACTAAAATTGGAAGAACTTCATAATGAAGCTAATAAAGTTAGCTGAAAGATATAAAAAAGCACTTAGCTAATGGTGAATGGGAATTTTCTGTAATGTACAATATGATTATTTGCTAATGAATGTATCAATTAAACATATCAGAACCTCAGCGAGTTTAATCTGTGGAATTTTGCAACTTGTCTCTCCATTCGAGAGGTAGGATTTATAATACAAGGATATGTAATTCAAGGATATATGAGACAGTTCAACAAAATGAACAAGGTAATGCCACTCAATCTACCATGTAGAAATATGTCTTCTAAGCTACACATATACCTACACACATACACACATAAATACAATTTTAAAAAGAGAGTAGAATTAAAATACTGACATGCCATTCTCTCCCACCTGTCGGGTTTATATTTTGACATCTATAAGGACACAGTCTGTGTAGATGAGCAAGTTAAGTTTTAAAGATAAGGAGGAAGAGCCTGACTTTTTTTCCATCTCATTTACAGCATGCATGCATGAGTCCTGAGTTCTTAGTACATCAAGAGTTTGTGGTGTACTTTGCCCATTGTGCTCCTGGTTTCTGACTCTGAAAGAGAGAGAAGGAGAGGAACTCATTGTAGAATTGACCAGCCTCTGGCCAGCTTCACTTCCTTAGAATTCGTCTTAGCCTATGGGATGCCACCTCAACTGAGAGTAGTCTAGTGGGGAGGTGTTTCTTACATCACTAAATTCAGAGCTGCTCAGCTACTAGCTGTAGAAACAGTACTCTAAACATTTTGGAAAGGCTCAGATCTCCCTTTGCTGACTTATGATCCAAGGATTACAGCAACTCAGGTAGCTCAATGTCAGCCTGGTTTTTTTGACATAAATGGCCACAAATTAACCTGCTATGACTGTGGATAGATAATAAGTAGACACCCCCTTCAAAAATAAAAAAAGCTGAGCAGAAACCAGAAGGTGTGATGCTTGTTGGGAGAGCAAGGAACTGACAGGCAAGTATGAAGTATGGATCATATATCTGTGTTTCTTAGTCAGGTCTTCCTAAAACAAAACCAACAATGAACACTGTGAGTCCTGGGTTTTTCTTTAGTCCTGAGGATCCATGGTCTACCACAAGCTAAGCATGCAGTCTACTCCAGAGCTACAAATCCTGCCCCATGTATTTTTCTTTCTGTGCTTTATTTAAACCTCACCTTCTACTCACCACCTACTTGAGGTGCAATGTCTCCTAACTTGTATTGGTCAGGACCTGTAATACTGCTTCCTCTATGCAATACCTTCATTCCTTTGCTGTATTTGCAAAGGTCCAAGGCTCAAGGCTCTGAACTGCTGTATTGTCTCTCCAAGGTACCTTAAGGAGAGTGGCAGGCCACACAGTGCATGCTGACCAGCAGAAAGCCTGTCTGTGGTTTACTTTGTCCTGTGTTTTCCACAGTAGCTTTTTCCTAGCTCACTGGAATATCTCATGACAAGGATTTTTTGAGGCTTGAAGTCAAGCAAATACAACTGGACAGTCTTGTCTTTTAGGATGGACTCCCACATCTTCTATGACCGCCCTCTCAGACTCTCATAAAGTGAAAACTCAATAAGCAATGTGTGTATGCAGGGTGTGATAGCCTAGCCAAGGTAGTTAAAAGCATCCTTTCCCTAAATCCTTTCCAAGGTTTTTTGTTGTTGTTTTTTTTGGAGGTGTGTTAATAGGTCAAAGACACAGTTCCATGCCACCATCAGCAGTAGCCAAAGGGGTTCTAATGTCCTTCTTCCTAGAATACTGGTAGAAATCTTTTCCAAGTGGAATTTCATTGATCCATATTGTGAAGAAGTTGAATCTACTGGGAAAGTTCCCACTGTTAAGTGAGGTTAGCAGGATTATTACATGAAAGATTTATGTCTAAAATCTGATGGTGCTTCCAGAATAATGCAAACCTTAGGAACAATGAAAGCATCAGCCCCCAGAACTCTAGAAACTTAACTAAACACTCAGCAGCTGGAAGATCATTGATTTTAAATAGTCAACCCAATGTTTGATTCAGCTTTTCCCATCTCCTTACCCCTAGTTCCATGGTAACATTGAAAACCAACTACCTCACAATTACAAGTAAAAACAGCAGCCACTGGATGGGAGGGAAGAGGGTGGAACTTTCCACCAGCCTGATCCTTTTAGGTTTGTCTGGAAGCTCACTGAAGGCCACATTCAAGGTATCTCTTCTGTGGTGTGTGTTCCAAAGAGAAGGTAAACTGTTTAACAGTGCAGCTATCGAGGCAATGGTGCCAAGTGAGGCTTAAAGGAGTGAGAGAGGAACAATGAAAGCATGAAAGTGGCAAACAAGGGATGCGATCTGAATAATAGTAAGATCTGAACAAAAATGAAACATATGCCTAGGAACACACAGGTATAGGGCCTGCCATATGAGTCGAAAACTCAGAGAAGCTCCAGCCCTAATTCTTTTTTTTAAAACGTTTATTTATTTTATGCTGGACATAATTATACATGCCTTTTTTAATGAAAACAAACATTTATAAACAATAGTTGGGAATTTGGGTGTCATTCATTCCAAACTGCTTCCTGCTGGTAGGGGGCACTGTCATGGGGGAATCCTAAGAAGACGCAGAAATCCTGGCTGTAGTGGTCTGCAAGGCTGCATTTTTCCATTGACGTTGCTTCAGGGGGTCTTGCTCGATCAAACCACATTAGTTCCAGCCCTAATTCTATCTGACTTTAAGCCTCTGTGATACCAGGACCTAAAAAAACCCAAAAACTAGAAACTGCTTCCTGGAACATGGAAAACTCATGCACATACAAATGCACATGTATGCATCCACATGTACACACGCATGCCATACATATGTGTACACACATGTACACACGTGCACACAAATGCATACACATACACATATAAATGTACACATATGCATACACACATTACATGCACATACATACATACATACATACATACATACATACATACATACACACATGCACAAACACATATACACACAGAGCCATGGAAACTTACTGGTTCAAGATGCTCGGTATGGTTTCGATGAGTGCCCATTGAAGGGCTGTCTGTAACAGGCTCTGGTCCACAGCCCTTTAGGCTCCTGAAGAAAAGCAGGATGTTTAGGAACTGAGATCCCTGGAGTGTGCTTTTCGAGGGGACATTGGGACAACTGCTCCATCCTCTCACTTTTTGCTTCCCAGCTGTTGGGAGATGAGCAGCTTCCTCTGCCATGTGCTCCTCCTGACATGAACTGTCTTGTCACAAGACCAAGGAGAATGGGGCCAACCAGCAATGAACTGAATTGTCTCAGGTGTTTGTTGCAATGATGGAAGGCTGACAAACCCAGCATTAAAGAAAGTTCTGAGCAATTTTTCACTGGCCACTAATTCAATAGAACACACTTAGTGGCTGCACATGAAAAAAAGTGCAGTTTCTGCAAATTAAACACGAATGTCATAATTGAGAAGGGAGAAGGGATGAGAAGCATCAGCAATAGCAAACCTCAGGAGAGCACTGTAGCAGATGTGTTTCTACCGTCAACACATTATTTTAAATGTTGCATTTTAATTGTTATTATTAATATTCTAGGGCTGGGGAGATAGTTTAATGGGCAGTTTCAGAGGCATGAGAACCTGAATTCAGAACCACATGCCAGTAACCCCAGCACTGGGAGGCAGAGACAGGAAGATATTTGCATCTTGCTGACCAGACAGCCTAACTGAACTGATTACAGGACAGCCTGGTCAATAGAGCTAGATCTAGGGCAGCCAGGCCTACACAGAGGAAACCCTGTCTACAAAAACCAAAAATCAAAAACCAAAAACCAAAAGAAGGTGGGTAAGCAATTAAGGAAGATACCTGACATTAGCATTTTGTCTTCCCTGCACATGTTCCTACACTCACAAGAGTACAAATGACACACACATGCCCACACACAAATGCACCACACACATATATTATGAGTAGTGATGATAACTTGTGGTATATACAAGTAACTAGGATAGTATGAGTCATACATAGGTAACATAAGAAATCATGAGAGACTGTTCCTAAAGACATCAAGATGCTGGAAGAGATTAAACAAAATCAGAAAGATGGATTGAATGAATTAATCAGCTCTTAATTTATAGCCAAAAACTAAAGGAAATCACACCTAAAGAATTAAAGAAAAAATGAAAGTAATATTGCAAGAAATAAAATAAAATACCCCCAAATAAGTAAATAGAGAGACAGAAATCAGACTAGTGACTGCTAGGAGTGGAGAGAAGATGGAGTGAGGAGATAATTTTCTAAGCAATAAAAATGTTTTAAAACTTAGGAGTGGTGCTCATTGTACAACTATGTGTATACATGTGAAACACTAACCTGTACATTGTAAAAGGGAGAATGCTCTGGTATGTAAATGGTATATACACAAGTGTCCTAAAAATTAATCACCTACACAGAAGAAACAATCACCGATTGAGATTTAAAAGCAGTATTATTTACAACAGCTTAAAAATGAAATATAGATGAAGTTAAAGTATGCAAGAGTTCGCTTAGCAAGAATAAAAATTAGCATGAAGGAGTAATTATAACAGCATGGTGCCTTCTGCTCATTACTTAGAAAAAAAACTCAACAGGCTTTTAGGTAGAGAAGGGATGTTGGACAGTCAGAAATCCATGTGCAAAAACTAACGTGAAAAATGAAATTTTATCTGTCTTAAAAAAAATAACCCTGCATGGGTCAAAACCTAAATATTAAGCTAACACTATAAACCTTTGAAAATAGACAAGGAAATCTTTGCAACCTGGAATTACCCAAAGATTTCTTAGATATTTTACCAGGAGTATACAACATAAAGGGACAGATAAAATTGATTTTCATAAATTTATTATGTACAATTTTATAAATGGTTAATTTTCAGGATTTAAAATTTCTCTCCTTCAAAATTTAAAACAACTCTTCTTCAAAAACAGCATTAAGAGAATTAATTTTAAAGAACCAGTCTCTGCCTCCTAGGAAACACTTGCTTTGTAGTAACTCCATCACACTGTCCTCAGAGAAGGACATCAGCAGGAACCAAGCCTGGGGCCCAAATATACCCGACTACACAGTCCATCTCCTCTCCAAGCTGCCACAGGTTGCAAAGAGTAAGTGGCAATGCTTGTATGATACACCCCAATGTCACATGCCTGCTTACTGCTGTGCCGCCTTGGACAGTAGAACAAACCCTGTAGGACACAGATCGAAGGTAGAAACTGTGCCGGAATCCAGAGCCCTGTGACTAAAATCTCCAACTATGAAGTTCTACAGGTAATTAGGTTTCACTAGCTTCCAATATCCTATTGGTTAAATGGGGATAACAGACACACAAAACTATTCAGAACTTTAAGTTATGCTTTATCTCCTTATTGTTAATTGAGACTGACCTAGGCATCTTTATGGGGTATATTATGGCAGCTAATATCAAATATAATCTCTAATCAAACCAGGGCAGTGAGCCTTTCCACATCTTCAACCATTAATCTCTTTTGTGTGTGTGCTGGAAATTCCTTATACTTTTAATCATTTAAAAATACACAATAAGTTGTTTTGACCAACAGATTACCTGCTGTGCTAAAGAACCAGACATCATTTCTCCATGCCATTTAGGTGGTCCATGTTGACTGCCTCCCCTCCTTGGAGTCCCATTCTGAACACCCCGCTCCCCATTCCTCTACATAATTGTCTTGTTAGGTTCTGAATGTGAGTATATGAGTGAGAATTTAGGTTTCTTGTCTTTCTGCCTTTCTCACTTAGCGCAATGGCCCCAGCTTCATCCCGGTTGCTGCAAACACAGGACTTCATTAATAGCAGGTTGGCAGGGCTACTGTGTGGTTTGAAAAACTTTGACTCATGCATTTAGGTGATCTTTGATGTTCATCAGTTACTAACCAATCAAATCTTGCAGAAAAGAAAAAAAGTTGGAAAGGAATTAAAGGAAGGGAAGAGCATTGAGGGAACAAGGAAAGAGGAAGTGTTGCAGAATTGTTATCTTTGACATGTGGAAATGCTAATTCTGCTAGCTTCCTCAAGGGAGACTCTCTGCAGGAATACAAAGAATAGCCATAGTGTCCATAGCAGAGCAGCCAAGGACAATCTCCATCGGGAGCGACTGCAGCTGGGAGGCAACCCACAAAGCTCTCCTCAGGACCAGTTTTGCCCAGAAAACACCATCTATTGTATTCTTTTTAAAAATCAAAACATTTTATTCCTTTTTTCTTTTTTATATAATTTTTTAAATTTAAATTAGAAACAAGCTTGTTTTACATATCAGTCCTTGCTCACATACCCTCTGGTCCTCCCCTGTTCCCACCACCAACTCCCATCCTATCCCCTTCTGCTCCCCAGGGAGGGTGAGGCCTTCCATGGGGGATCTTCAAAGTCTGTCATATCATTTGGAGCAGGGCCCAGGCCCTCCCCCCATGTGTCTAGGCTGAGAGAGTATCCCTCTATGTGGGATGGGCTCCCAAAGTCCATTTGTATAAGTTCAGCTCTGATGCTGATGAGAGAAACTTCACTTTTCCCTTTATTCACATGTCTTTGATATGCAGTTCTGCTCCTACAATTGCAAATATAATGAGGAATTTTCTCTTAAGTAAAGTAAACAAATCAGTGAGGGGATTCTGGTATTTGAAGGGATTTATTTATAAATACTTTCTGGCTGACGCAGATACCTTTATGTCTTAATTGGATTTATCTTTAATCAATATGAAAACAAAAATGCTGTACCTATGACTGAAGGCATCATGTGAACATCTGGTAAATGTGTACATTATGTAATCAGGTTAAACTCTGTTCCCACTTCTTGATGACAAGAATCCCTTTCTTTTAAGCTTCTTAAGATAAACCAGTCACAGTTGCTACCCAGAGTGCCTTCATTATGCTACAGTGCACTGGCACTGCCTATTTCTACCCGGAATCAACTTGACATGTGTCTAATGCCAGTTCCCCATGTCTGTTTGCTATACTTTTCCAGCCCTTAGTAAAAATGATAGGCCTAGAGAGATGGCTCATCAGGCACTTGCTGCCAAGCCTCATGACCTGGCTTCCATTCCCAAGGAACCTCATGATGGAAGGTAAGAAGAAGCTCCCATAAGTATGACACATACTTCCACGTATGTGTCATAGCATGCACACCTCTCTTCCCACCCCCAACACACACCACTGGGGGAAAAATCCTGAAAAAAAGGATGAAATGCTTTCATATAGAATAAGCACTGTAATTATTTTTTAAGGATAGCATATTTTTAAAAAATCTCACCTATATATAAAAAATTTCTTACATGGATGTAGTAGCATTTCAAGTGCTGCTATACAGTTAGTAAGTTTTATTGCATGTGCTCCTAAATGTTCCAGAAAAACTAGATGATTTCCTGGATGATCTCTGTTGCTACAGGTTGCACTGCTTGAGTTGCATGAGCTGTTCTCATAATTTTCCTCCCATCTTCTGAGTACTTAACAGATTCTGCTTAATTTTGACCATTGTAATAGACTAACCAGAGAGTTTGGACCTTAATAATAGGTTTTTCTGACATTCAGTGAACTGGTTCAAGGCCGATTAACAAACTGTAAAGGATTTTAAGCTGGCCATCTATGTGGAAACCTTTGTGTATGCCACTAACAAGGAGAGTTTTATTTGAACAACTTTGTAAAAAGATCAGGGGCTGCAGCTGTGGTTCATTAGTAGAGTGCTCCCCTAGCTAGGGTGAGGTTCTAAGTTCAACTACACACTCTGCAAAGTGAAGCAAAACAAAAGTAGATAAATGACAAAAGTAAAGACACCTGTGTTCCCAAGGAAACAGTCAATCTTTAAGTATCAGTTGGCTTTTGGAAGAGGAGTTCACAAAATATTTCCAAACCCCAAGGATTACTGGCAGGAGGGAGTTTCTACAAGTAATGCCATTTCAGATGTCTCAGGCTATCACTTCAGGAGAGCCAGCCTTTCCCTATGTGTGTTGTAATTAGCCTTTTGTGGATAATTAAATTGATTAGCTATCCAAAGGGCAAATAAGAGTGATGAGTCAATTTGCATTCCTTCATGTGACAGTTGATTCAGGACTCATGGAATTTATTCTCTCATTTATAAAATGGGAGTGTGGAAGGAGTTAGGATTTCTGTGACTGTACTTTTGGTCATAACGTGGTCTCCATTAGAGTTTACAGATTCTCAGAATTGCTTTATGTTGCCTAGATGTAGCATCTGACCAGTTAAATAATTCAGGCATGCATTTTATTCTCCTAAAGACATAGGAACTATAATAGATTCTATCTACCTTCTTCTAATAGAGCACAGGAATCCCCCAAAGAGTTTCCTAGGATTGCTTTCTAGTGTTTTAAAGATATGCATATGCAGATATGATGTATGCATATTAAAATATGCATCTACAGAAAAATAGGATGACTAACATGTATAATTTTCTCATCCATCAGATTCATTTATTAGCATACACACTTTTAGACCTCAGGAATTTACATACTTTATAAAGATTTTCTTCCTCATGTGTGCCTTAGTGAGCCACTGTGCATCCCCCACATCTCTTTATTCTTTTAACTCCTTTTCCCCTAATTCTTTCTTTTAAAGTCTTTCCTAGTTCCTGTTAGGGCCGAATTTCTATATATTTGCAGATAACATTTGCATGCCTTGAGCACTAGGAACTAAAGCTTGAAGCCAAGGCGATTTCAGAAGCATCCCCTGAAACTTTGATCTTCAAGTTGCCCCTTCAGGATTCCAAAGCTGTAAATCCATGGACTAGTTTCAGAAATGCTCGATGGCTAAGACCTAAGTTTCCCGACCTGTTAAACTTAAGATATGTTTCCTTTTACTTGGAGCCTCTTTTTGTCCCCTTCTAGCCAGCCCACTCTCATGTTTGCTCTTTCTTGTCACTGTCTGACTCCCCCAGGGACTGTAGCAATCCTTAACTCATCATGTAACATGGATCCATAAAAGCAGGGTATCAACAATCCTGGTTTCATGGGTACAAAGAGAGCAAAACTTATCTTTGATGTTTTTTTTTCTTTGAAGAAAGACAAAATTTAGGAGTGTGACTCACAAACTCAAAGGGCTCAGAAAAAAATTGGTCCCCTTGTAGGTACAGTCTAAACCCAGGTTAATGAAATGTTGTCAACTCAATAAAAAAGGAGAGCAAAAACAATGCATTTTTCCAGTCCTAGGGTGTACATATAATACTTTCTAAGCATTGGACAAGCCTGCCATCTAGTGGTTAGCTGGTATTTAAAAGGTGGCTGAGGAATGGAGCCTGGACTTGAGTGCTTTGTGGAAACCTGGAGGATCTATAACTGTCAAGGTAACTTTAAAGAGTGCAGAATGCAAAGTATGAAAATCACTTTGGTGGGTGTGGTATCCCTCTGTGATCAGCTAACTTGTCTATGCCCAGGAACACAAGTCCCATTGCAGTTACTTTACAAGGAAAAGGGAGCAGTGATAAAAGAGCTAAGAGAAAGCATGGGACAGTGAAACCGCTAGCACACTCACTGAAGTGTGTGTGTGTGTGTGTGTGTGTGTGTGTTCATAAATACATGAATACTAATAAAGATATTGGGATACAGTGGAGTATTTTGGCCTAATTGAAAAGCAAAAACTTGCGAAGTAGTCATTTGTTTATTTGTTTGTTTGTTTGTTTGTTTTTTCTTGCTTTTGTTTATAAGAATTTGGCATTTCCTATTTAGCTCCAGAATAAAATATACTTACTCCTCTTAGAGATGAGTGCAGTGTTTTGTTATTGTTTTCTTGTTTGTTTGCCTACACTAGAAATCTACAGAGCATCCTCCCAGATTCCTCATCTGAGAGAAAACAAAACCAAAACAAAACTCAGTTGTAAATGAGTTAGAGGAAATGTGATCTAAACACACATAATCCCTGAAGTGACAACAGGGGGCAGTGCCTTCGATGTGAAGGAAGGGACAGTGGGCACCTGACACTGATCAAACTGTGGTGTTCCTACTGTATCAGCAAATATTGGCTGGCAAAAGACAGCCACTACCCTTGAATGAAAAGAGTTCATAGGTTTTATATCTTGTCTATTGCTTGATGTTGCTCTAGCCAAGATATAGATATTGAGTGTAGAGGGACCATCTGACTCTCAGGGCAGTGACTTGGGAGTAAAGTCTGTGAGGTTTGTATAGCTTAAGAGCTGTAATAGTGAAAGCTATGAGTATGGGAAGCTAGGTTGGTGACAGCCCAGCAACACTGCCTGAATTTATTGCCTACAAGGGCTTCCCACACTAAAAGATGATTGCTGAGCCAGCAAGTGGACCATCAATAAATATAGTTGATGGGAGATGTTATTCTGTAATATGTTTCTCATACTGGTTAATTAATAGAGCACCGTTGGGCCAATGAGAAAGCAAGATAGGCGGGGCTAGGAGACAAGGAGGAAAGAGGAAGTGGTAAGGAGGAGTCAAGATGTAGACTGTAGACGGGAGGAAGGAAGATGCTGGCCGCGGCTCCCTGATAAGATGACCACGTGGAAATACTTAGATAAGTAGAAATAGGTTAATAATTAAGACAGAGCTAGCCCATAAACAATAATGGTAATTGGCCAACAGGATTGTATCAAATACAGAGTCTCTGAGTGTTATTTGGGGCTGGTGCAGCTGTGGGCCCAGACCGGCGGCTGGCGGGCTGGTAGAAAATATACAAGCAACATATAGTTGGTTAGAGCATAAAATTGTGAATAAAATATCAACCTTGATTTTAGTGAATTCCCTCTATTAGAAAAAAATGGGTCCAAACACAAGTATGTATCTTCATCTTAAGTTTATTTTACGAACATGTTCCACTTGCCCTTAAGAAGGTGGAGCTTAACATGTTATGACCTCATGAAGAGCCAGCATATTTTAGACACATATTTTAGGGCCAAGATGGCTGCTGTTAATATTGGTCATAGGAATAACAGTTGACTTGTTCTTGCAGAGATGAAAAGAAACCCAGTATGCTCTGCTCTTTACTGCTCTTTGTGGACTGAGCAGACCTGCTGGGGGAGAAATAACAAAAGACATACCAGGTGCTTCAGCCCAGCCATATTGCCAGGGACACTGGAGAGCAATGACAGTGAGGGGGACAGGACATGGAAACATCAGAAACAAAGCTGAAGTGGCTTCAGCTTTTTATTGTCTTTTAAGAAAAGCTGGCTGTTAGGTTGACAGTCTTTTGAATCATGCATGCTAAAAATAGGGTTAAATGATACCAATGTGCAGTACATGTAATTCACATGAAAAGAGTTTGTTCGGGATGAGAAAGCATCACCTTTCTGTAATTTCATTACCCTTGAAACTGGTGGTTTCAATGAAGTGGGACCAAAACTTAGAGGAAATTGGATTTTCTTTTGAAAGTATGCAAAGCAGCTTGGTATAATCCAAATATCACCACAATCATTCTTTTTTCCCCTTAGAAATGGATTTGACAGCTAATCCAATTGGTGTTGTGTTCTTCTTATAAAACTAATTTTATGCTACTCAGCTTCAGTGTGTGTGTGGGGGGGGCGGTTTGTGTGTGTGGGTTTGTGCACATGAGTGCAGGTGACTGAGGAGATTACACACATTGGATACCCTAAAGCTGAAGTTACAGCAGGTTGCGGGCAGCCAATCATGGCACTAGAAACCAAACTAGTATTCTCTTTGAGAACAGTTCCTGTTATTAATCACTGAGCCCCATAAACAGTATTTAACTCTAGATAAAATTAAACTAATAAAATTTCACTTGGGAAAACATCTTAGGAAAACTTACAAGTATTCAGAAAGTTAAAACCTCACTAAACTACTGTAAGCTGGTAGACACAGGAAGAGACAGCAATTGCCTCTAAGACAGAAAATGCAGTCCACAGTTAACAACTCCTGAGGGGGAAGAAGTGAGAGCTAACAAGACGGTGTCATATTAACACTAGGACAGACAGACACGTGCTTCTTCCAGTCAGGTCACATCTTTGCAAGCACCTGTGTTTTCCAGTGTAAATTTGTAAACTATCTCAATTGCTGCCACTGACTTTCTGGTGGGTTGCATTAGGTTTAAAAATATACAGAAGGCCAGCAGAATGCTCTGCTGCCTCCTTAGTTACCATCCCAAATTTCCATCTGCTAAGCAGGAGGAAGGAACAAGAGGGGTAGCTTGGGCTATAAAGGCCTTCTGCTAGTAAGATGGAGACAGGTGGAGCCATAGGGTTCCCTGGTTAATCACCCTGGCTGCTTGATAAAAACCAGGCTGGTGAGAAAGCCAGCTGCGTCACTGGCTGCATCACATGCAAGTTGGGGATGGCACTCATTGATAGAGTTCTTGCTTAAGATAGGCAAGGCTCTGGGTCTTATCTCTAATAACACAAAAATGATGATGATGATGATGATGATGATGATGATGAAGATGGCGACAATGATGATGCACTTACGTATTGTATGTTGAACTGAAGGAACAGAAAACTAAGCATCCTAGCACCAGATCTTTAAAGGAACCATTCATCCATATTAGGGTAGTAACTGTGGAAGAGGGTAACATGAGAAACTCAGAAATGGTTAATTCCAAATAGACTCAGAAGCAGCACATGCTTCATAATTGTACAGAGACTGTTTGCATTTAATTGTATGGATAGGTGTAATTACATAGCTATGACTTACTAAAACAGACATTCAGATGTGTGTTCGGGAGAGGTGGGAGAAGATAGGGGGACAACATAACTCCAATGTAAGGAACCAAATTGTGTGTGCTCAAATGATCTGCCTGTGTGTCTATCTGTGTGTCACTAGTTCCCAATTCTTGTTGAGGGCCAAATGACTCTAACAAAACAATATTTTTGATGAGTTAAGTGTAAATGAATCACAAGCATATGGCTTAAATTTCCCTTAATACACTTGGATTTTAAAATTAAGAGAAAAAATGCTTGGTAAAGCCAACTTTGGCTTTTGCCAAACCCAAGGTTTGGGAAATTTGCTGGAGATGTTCAAAATCCAACTGAGGAAAACACGGCCCACTTCCTCTCTCTCTTTTATAGAATCTGTATTTGCTCACACACATGGTCCCAGAGAAGTCCACAGAGACATTTTGATTGGAGATGACGCCAGCTACTAAACAAGACCTTTCTCAGAAAATCCTTTGTTTATTCATGATTTTGTCAGGCATTTAGGCTGTATAATTAATTAGGAAGCTTTCTGAAGAATAATATCCCTTCGTTAGTATCCCAAAGAAAAAGGACATCCACTTCTACTATGTGCTAATGTCTATCTGTCTACATCCTAGATACATTCCCAGAGATGCTCAATGGAAAGTATCCTCTCTTAATTTTCTCCAGATTCTGTTCTTAGTAGGGATGGTTTTCCTGACTGTCTCCTAAATCCTGCTGTGTAACTCTGCACATGGTCATAGTTAACGTAAGTGTGTGACGAATCCCAGATGTGGAAGCAATCAAAGTGATCTACAGATCTGAGGCAATACACAGGGGGACAAATAAGGGATATCAGGAGGTCAGAGCAATTAATGAGGGTCTCTCTTAAAGGTTTGGGAGTTGTGAGGTAGGAGAGAGAGTGAATGGTGAGTAAAGACTGGGAAAAAAAAACTATAGAAAAAAAACTATCATGTTTCTGTTAATCCTCCATCCTCAGAGAACAAAGGAAGTAAATTCAAAGACTATGAAAAAAAATGGTTGTAGCTGAGCTATTTTCATGTGAGGAAATACTTTTTTCTTCTGTGTGTGTTCTGAAGGCAGAAGGTGCTAAGCTATCAGCCCCCACCAATGAAGTTTTACTGAATGATACTGTTGGATTGAACGACCACTAAACAGTGTCAAAAAAGAGAAAACATAACAAAGATCCAAGATGTAAAAGTTAGCACAAACAAAACATGCCTTATATATTGGAGACACCCAACAGGACAATCAAAATGGCATGGGATGGCAGAAAGTAGATTTGAGGTGTGAATATCTTGAATTTAAACACTGGCAATAATACCCTTTGTTAAAGATACAGGAAGCAACCTGCTCCTCCATTGACACTTCATCTCCCCTCTCTTCTTCTGTGTGTTGTAAATATGGAAATTCCTCATATTTCAAAGGCTTGTATTATAGATAAGTTTTATTTAAAATATTTTCTAAGCCAACAGAGAGGGAGGGAGGGAGGGAGGGAGGGAGGGAGGGAGAGAGAGAGAGAGAGAGAGAGAGAGAGAGAGAGAGAGAGAGAGAGAGAGATAATGAGAATATAACTTATTTGAGAGACTCTACTAGGGAAAGACAAACGAGTGTATTATTTAATTTTATTCTTTTGAAAAAGAATAAGGTCTTTGGCCGCAGTAGTACCAGAAATGATCATATGCTACTTCAATAAAACCCATATAGTAGTGTGTGAAGCTCATGAAGCAGCTCTCCTCTTTTCTAATTTTCTCTTTCCTCCCAGGGAAGCAACACTTGAGATTTCATTTGTAGTCTTCTTCCACCCTTTCCCCTTACAATGAGGGTCAGTACATGTTCGCTTAAGTTTTGTGAAAGAGGAAACAGGATGTGACAATACATGAGCACATAACTTGATAACTTACTTTCCTTCCAATTAATGAAATAGGAACAAAAGGCAATTTAACTTTTCCCCAGCATCCAAGGATTATGCACTCTTTATCAGCATAGACACAAGCATCTGAACTCTGATGATGGGTCAGTATTATTTAATACATTACTAATTTTATCACATCAATGAATCAAAGCAGACAGACCACATGCCTGCTTTTGAAACATGACAAAAATTTCTTTTGATAAAATCTAAGTCATTTATAATTTTAAAGTATTTTCCAATAAACTATAAACAGAAGAATATTTTCTTACCATGCTAAAAATTAGATGCATAGAAAGCCAGCTAGCCCTTACTTGGGAGTGTCAGAAACAGTATATTACTGTTTCAACTTTTCCTGAAAGTTATTTTACAATACAATGAGGAAAATAAACACTAAAAAACAAAGAAAATAAAATATTACAGAATATCCCTAAAAATATCAACTGAGAAATTATTCTAAGAAATAAAACAACTCAGCAAGCTGACTAAGTATAAGAACTATGCCAAAGTCTTATTGAGTATTCCTCATTGCTGCTACATTGAGTACAGATGTGTAAGGAGGGATATAATTAGCAATTGTACAAAAAGAATATCTGGAGAATAAATTTAAGAAAAAATGTTGCTTTTGTAAATAAAATATATTTATTAAAGTAAATTATCTTTGTTAGATTCATTTCCTAAAAGATGTCATTAATAAACAAGGAGGCATATTGTAATAGGTGAGTTGACTTAGTCTTGGGAACATGGTGTGTCATTTCTAGCCAATATACAAATGAATACAATTACCCTAAATTTCAGAATGGCTTTTAAACTCTATCTCCACTTCATCCTTAAACTCCTAAACAGTAAATGACTGAAGATGATGAAGACATGTTAGAAAATAGAAGATTTATGTAAGTTAAAAGGCATAAGTAGGCAGCCATAATTATCAAAACATTGTCCTATATGATACCAATGCAGAGATAGACAGAAATCAGTGTGACAGAATGGGAAGTACAGAAACAGATCCATGTGTAGGTAATATTGTGTTAGAAGATAGATATTGTTCATATCAGGATGTTAAACCAACATATTTCACATTGGTCAAATTATAAATCACAGATAATCCTAGTTCAGAATTCTGACAGCTATGGAGTCCAAGATCAAAGCATCAGGAAATTTGGGCCCATTTCCTCCTAGATGGCACTTTATTGCCCCTCCCTGTCAGGTGGAGCATCTTATTGTTCCTCCCTACCAGGTGAAAGGGCTAAAAACTCACTCAGCCTGTTGAATGAGGGCACTAGTCCATCCAAGACAAAAGGATGACGTCTAGACACTGTCCCCAAAGCCCCCACCTCTTACACCAGTGCATTGGAGTCAGGATTTTACATGAAAGTTTTACAGGAACATAGCCATTCAGTCCAGAGAAGATGCCATAATATCTAGTACTAGATATTAGGAATTATTTGGTAATTGGTTTTGTAATTGCTATATTGCTACTGAGAAATAAGAGAGAGAACAGACAGAAAGACTCAGAGAGAAAGACAGATGTGTGTGTGTGTGTGTGAGAGAGAGAGAGAGAGAGAGAGACAGAGACAGAGAGAGAGAGAGAGAGAGAGAGAGAGAGAGAGAGAGAGAGAGAGAAGCAAAAAAAGCAAAAAGAGGAAGAAGACAAAAGCAGAACACAGAAGGAAAGCAGTTTGAGCTTAACTCTGACCACAAAGCACACTTGAAGGGCAGGGAAGAGTAGTGTCGGGGAAAAGAGATATGTTCTTACTGAGAAGGAAAGGGTGGATAGAGTCGGTTCAAGAGAAATTCCAAGCAACCTGTAGCAGAAAAAGAAACACATACAAATATTTGGATTAAAAATTGTAGCCCATGAATGCCATTGCCTTGGGGTCCTTGCATTTCAAAAGTCTGGTCCTAGCAATTCTCTCTTCTTGTCACACTACACTCTCATCCCCTCACTACTAGACATACAAGGCTGGCCTCTCTCCCATCAGGAAGCGGCATAGTCTTTCTGGAAGTGAGTATTGTCTATAACTTACAGAACCGGGATGATTGCAAACTGTTTCCTCTTTAAAAGTATATGAACAACAAAAGGGTTTACTTTCACATCTGTGCACAGCACTATACTGAAAGACCTTAGTGTTCAGCTGCAGAAAATGGTAGGGTTTTTTTTTTCTTCATTTGAACACTTCCACAAAACTAAGTATCATACTGTCATTTGAAATAAGGCTCTAGGAAAGAGATCAAATCCAGCTCTCCATCTGTTTTTGTAAAGAAAATTCTATTGTAATAAAATAGCTCACAAGTTCGCTTCTCATTTGTGGTTGTTTTCTCCCATACAACAGTAGAATAGAGTTGTAACAGACCTTGTGGCCCAAGTAGACAGAAGAAAGAAAGAAAGAAAGAAAGAAAGAAAGAAAGAAAGAAAGAAAGAAAGGAAGGAAGGAAGGCTGGCCATCTTACTCTAGACTACTAACTGACTGACTATAATCTTAAATATATCCATATACTGTAGCAAGCATTCACCAATAAAATGTTGTTATGAGGGGATGGAAGCTAACAATGTCTTTTTCTTTTCTCATATTTGTTTTGCTCAAACTTTCTATAATTAGTATATATTATCAAAAAATCTACATACTCATCAATAAATAATATTTAAAAAATAAGCTGAGTTACACTTGCACACTGTTTCATGATGAAGAGTTCCTCTGAGGTGTGCTTTTATTTTGGACTTAATTTAAACCCTAACATAATATATACAAACCTTACATGAACCTCTATCCTTAGAGGATGCATCAAAATTTCCATTTTCTATAGTTGTGCTCCATTTTCCCTATGTGGGGAAAAATGGCCTCTATTCAGGCTTGTGGATTCTGCATTTCTCAGTGTTTTGGGAGAGCAAATTGCCAGAGTGTTTGTAGGGGTATAATTTGGCAGCATAAATAAAAAAGTTGACAGGGAGGAGCAGATGACCGTTTATGGTTGTCACAGTAACAGGTAGGCCTATAGCTCTCAGAGGCCTCATCCTCTCATCCACTATAATTAGTTTTACCTTGGGGCCCTGAGAAGGGAACTAGCTCCTCATGAGTGTTGGAATAATTGCTCATTCTGTGTCTGCTCAAAATGACAGTTTCAGGGCTGGCACCTAGGTTCCTGCTGTTACACAGAAAGAGCCTGACGAGTTACAGAATCTACCTAGAAGCTTCTACATTTGTACACAGTATGCCCTGGATTGAGCCTCTAAAAATAAGCTATTTCCCCTCCCGGGGAATGAAGTGTTTTGAGTTTTCCAGTGTATTGATGTTTTGTGTTTGCCTAAAAGTCATACATCCCAGAGTCTGCATTTTTGAAACGTTTCCCTCCCTTCACCCCTCCCTTCTTCTTTTCTTTTTCTTTCTGTTTTTAGAAATACCAAGTTGAATTTGGCATATATTTAATAACATGCAGAGACAGAAAAAAAAAATAACAACAGTCTGACTTGCCTGGTCACACCAGAATGCAGGCAAGCAGAGGGTAGAAAAAGGCTGTAGGGTTTTGTTGTGGTGGTTGTTTCCTTGTCTTTTCTTCTCAGGAAAATAAAGGTAAGTATAGATTAGAATCAAGAAACTCGGAAGTCTTAGAATTTCTGATGTTTTCTGATGGTTTCCACACTACCTTCATTTATACCTGGTTAGAAGAGAAGAATCAAAGAAGGTCGAGAGTGGAAATGACACTTGGAAGTGGTTGAATTCTCTATTACACAATGCAGAACTGATGAGCTGAGTCGCCATACAGTCAGCCAACACTCACAGTAGAAGGTTAAGAAGTCAATGTGGAAGCTAGATCCTCTCTGCATTGAATGTAACTTCAAGTGCCTTCTGGGGCAGGGAGATGGCTCCATTTAGTGAAGTGCTTACGTAGTAGCCCCAAGAACTGAGTTCAGGTTCCAAGCACTGGAGTAAAAAGCCATGTATGGTGGCATGGGCTGGGAAGGGTGTTGGGAAGGCAGAGACAGGTGGATCCCTGAGGCTCCAGGGTCCCTGAGGGGATCTGTCTTAAAAAGTAACCAGGTGGTGGTAGTGATGCACGCCTTTAATTATAGCACTCAAGAGGCAGAGGCAAGTGGATCTCTGTGAGTTCAAGGCCAGCCTGATCTACAGAGTGAACTCCAGTACAGCCAAGACTGTTACTCAGAGAAATCCTGTCTCAAAGAAAGAAAGAACAAAAGAAAGAAAGGAAGGAAGGAAGGAAGGAAGGAAGGAAGGAAGGAAGGAAGGAAGGAAGGTGTAGAACATTTTTGGAAGATACTGAGCATTCAGCATTGATCTATGAACTCCACAGGTGCGCATGCACACGCACACACACACACACACAAAACACACACACACACACACACACACACTTTGGAAGTGAAATTTATTTCCCACATCTGTGTCCTTTTTTTTAACTACAAATTTTGAAGAGCATTTGGCAATATTTTGGACAATACCTAGATTTGTTTACTCCCTGTTTATATAGGATACATGTTCTTAAAATGTCCTCTTAAATATCTGTTACACATCACCAAAATTTAGCTGTGCATCTAAACATCTTCACGGGAATGATGCTTTTGGCTTACTCTTTTTGTTGTCTCTTCCTTGCCTCAAGCTCATTCTCACATGATGGACATGATTGAATTGGCACTAGTTTCCCCAGAGACCACATAGCAATTTGCATGATTTTCTGGTACCCAGGTCCCATCATCAATCATTGGTTTAGGTGTCTGCCGACAGGACAGACAGAGCTGAAATCCTGCTCAGATGTACAGAGCTTCATCCCCACACAGCAGGCCTCACCTCCCCTGGACTGGCTGTGAGCTGTTTAGAGGGCTGTGGAATCTTGTCCTCCAGCCACTGTGGAGCCAATACCCTTCCCCCTCTGGGTCCGAGAACCTGTGCTTCCAGTTATGCATGGTTCTCCTGCAGAGTCAGCCTTGCTCTGAAGGCTTCCTCTAGGAAGGAGACAGGCCTGGAGCCGGCCTGCTGAGCTTGGAATTGATGGGTCTGCAGCCCACAGCCAAAAGGAGTCTTTTACAGCCAACTTCAGAGAGGGGAGTGAGTAAGACCGGGCACAGAGGGACACAAACTGATGAAAGACACAGGCACATTGAGAGGTGGACAAAATATAAATAATTCTTTTTAGGAAGGATTTAGGGATCCTTTCTCATTAACTTGATGCAGGGAGGCCGAGGATTCTGAAGGTGTGTGCTCCCTGTGGAATTCAGGCCAGCGGCTCAGCTCATTCTTCTCTCCATCTTTGGTTAACACAAGTCTGAAACACAGTGAAGGCCGAGGTCTTCTGTCAGCCCTACTTGTGTTACAAGAAAGTAGAGTGTTCCAAGGATCTTCACATTACTAGCTACTGACAAGGACATTTCATTTTTTTTCTCTAGAAAGTTGCTCCTTCCACATTGGGAAACATGTTGTATAGCTTTGTTTCAGTGCCCAATGTGGGTCTTAACTTCACTTTGATAAGATATATCACCCTCCATAGCCATCATTTGAATAAATGATATCACCATCCTCTTCGCATATGAGAAGTAACTTGGTAGGCATGATGCAGTGAAAATAATTAAAAGGAAACCTGGTCCCAATTAGTGGGAACTCAGGTGATAATACATACATATTAAAGCAGCTACGACAGTGTGTGACTTTTAACAGTTTGCCAAGAAGTTACAAGATCTCCCGCTACGGAGATGTTCATACTCTGAGACAGAATCAATATTGAAATGGACACAATCCCTATGGAACTATGAACAGATCCTTAAGCAGAGTAAACTAGTCCTATATTAAATTATATCTAAACATGACTATAGTATAGAATACAAACAGCTGACAGCCTGGCCAATATGGTGACATTGCACAAGACCAAGTACTCATTTACCTTTTATGTGACCTGAGGCTTACTGGCAAGCTTCAGGTTCAGAAGCTGTTTGGCAGGTCCAAGAACTGAATAAAACAAGCTTTGAAGGGTAGAAGCGTTATTGGAGAGCGGTTTTCCCAGAGCTCCATGGTGGAAATTTGGAGATACAGAAAATCTGTGTGAGAGAGTTTTCTAGAAAAGATACTGATAACTTCTTTTGCCAGATTGCTAGGCAAAAGCCAAACAGAGCCTTATCTTAGGTAGCTCTCACAAGCTAGAGTTGGCCACCCATCTTCCATAAGCCAATTAAAGAGACCAGCAATAAAGAGCAGAGGAAAGCAATGTGATCAATATGGTCACACACAAAAAGAGGTTCAGAGAGCCCTTTAGTCTATCTTCAGAGTCCTAACATGAGGCTGCCCCTCTGGCTGGAACAAATTATACGAAGACCTCAACGTGAGTCTCCTAGGGATATCTAATTCCTTACAGTTCTTTATATCATTAGTCTGGCAGGCAAAGGGGTACAATTTTCCATCTTTAGGATACCATCACTCCTGCCAATATGGCTGTAGCTCTTGTAGTTCTCTAGAAGAATGAACAGGCTAAAGGAAGGATGGGGAATCAGGAAACTTCAAGAAGACATTGGTACACGCATGAAACTGTATAGATTGTGATTAGAGGGCTTAGCATGATCTACAGAAAGGCAGGAAGATTTGGTTCTTTATTTGAGTCTTTCAATATACAACACTGTATACTGCCTTCCAGCCCATGTCATGCTGATACTGACATAATCCAAGCCATGCAGAGATAGATTGAAAAAAAACTAGAAGAGTGGCATCCTCCTTTATCAAGAATGTCTATAGAGAGACATACTTATTACCATCTGTTGGCCCCATGCCTTTGTTTTTTGGTTTGTTTTTTTAAATATTATATTGGGGAAAAATCCCTTACAGGCCAGATGCCTGCCCTTTGTATGGGAGGAGTCAGTGGATATCAAAATACAAGATGCTCAAAAGAGATCTACAGATCAAAGATGGGCATAAATGTTGGGCACAGTGGACACACCTATAGTTCTAGCACTGAGGGGGTTGTGGCAAGAGAGTCAAAAATTTGAGACCAGTTGGGGCTAAATAGTGAGACTCTATACAAACACAAATAAAACTGTGTATCAGCAGACTACAATGGAAGGCAGACTGGTAGGGCAGAAGGAGGAACATGACAGGGACAGTGCAATGAGGCAAAGCTACTGGGGAGAAACTCTACTCTAAGGGATTGTTCCAAAGACCAAGATTGGTTGTTCTGTTTCAACAGGCACACCTAAATTCACCTTAGCACATTCCATGTGAAAGTCCATCTCCTCTTTGGTTTTTAAGTGATAGTCTCTAAGAAGTGTGGGAGAGCAAATTAAGAAAAAGTAGATGGAATGCTCTATGCAGTTCTCAGTAAAGCTTGGAAGTACTTGATTTCAAGGGTTTTTTGAGCATCACTGAACCCCAGGCACTTGCCAATTAATACTGTAATGCACATTTCATAATTAAAACAATTATAAGCACTAATTAGAGTGAAAAATCTATAAGCATAAAATGTATGGAAGAGAGACAAAGCATTGGTAGTGAGTAAAATGTGAGAGAAGAGGGGACGTTATGCTTCTAGATGAAGGTAGAGCTGTAAAGCCTGCAATATGTGAGTCTAGGAAGGGAGACTGTGTAGGTGGGGTTGCTCCTTCCTCTAAGAGGTGACTGGTGCCAGAATCAGAGAGCAGTGAAGATATTCAATGAGTAGAGAAGGAGGAATCTTGACATCCAGACTGAATGCACTTCACAGGAGGCAGCCTGTGTTTAGTACTGATCAATCAGCTAAGAATGGAAGTGAAAAGGGACTGGAGACAAGATCCCAGAGAGGGATGCCAAGGTAATAATTCAGGGAGGAGGTGATGAGAACCTGTCTCTGCAAAGATATGTAGAAACGACTGTTGAGAAGAGCTGCAGTTGCTGGAGATAAGAGCTCACAGACTGGGATCTATTTCATGGGATGGAAATTCTAATCACATCTAAATATTATTGCTTTTAAATCTGGGATTTGGCTGGGTCTGCATTTTCATCATGCAAGACATTTTTTTTTTGATTGGTTGGCTGAGTTCAGGGTCTGTTATTGTTAGTTCTGTATCTAGTAATTTATTTCAAAACTGCATAGAATTTCTGTGTTCTGCCGCTTCTGTTTAGTAGGAAAGAATGTGCTATTTAGCTTTCCTCAGTAGGAACGGTAAGAAAGGGAGACAGAGAGGAGACAGATAGTTGTTTATTTTATATTCTGAAGTTCAGCAAGCTAAAGCTGGTGCCTCCGTGATCAATGTTTTTAGTAAGCACGTCTGGGAAGGAAAGAAATGGAAATTTTGTCTTTCAGAAACCATCTCTGCCTTTTGTTCATTTTAATTTGGGATCTCAGCAAGTGAAAATTCACAGGATTTTTCTTATGTGTCTATTCTGATTTCAAAAAATATTCTAAAATTGAAATACCTCCCCTTGGAAATTGTTCTCATTGCTTTTCCTCTGGGGATGTTTGAGACCCAGCCTCATGAACACAAATTGTCTTAGCAGTGGAGCTGGGACTCAGTCACTGGGTGTGTAATGACTTTATTGCTAGAATTACCTATGGCCTATGTTCCCAGTTGTCTGCCAGCCTGCACAGAAGACTGCAGTCCAAGGCAGAGCCTTGAAATGGGACTCTGGAGTCCACAAAAGAGGGAAAATTAGAATTTTGTAACATTCCCAAAGGGGAGAAGTGTAGAGTTTAGGCATCACACACCCACTCTCAAATTCTTTGCTGTAAATTCCCAAAGAGATTTGGATGTTTAGATTTAAATGCATGCATTTGAATGTACTTGGAAATTTAGCATTTTAATGAACTATCTTCATCCTGAAAGGTTGACCTAGCACAGAAAAAAGAAACAAAGTGAGTTTCCTCAGAAACCAACTGGCTGCCTCACTAAGTTTCTTACAAGGACACTAACATTCTGATGCCACTGGAAGACCCAGGTTCTGAGCCTATCAGTGTCCATGGAAGATTTAGTTGTTTATGTATTTGCTTTCAATATCTGTCTTAGCAAAAAAGCTAGACTTCTTTTTTTAATCTTTTCTTTTTTTAAAAGCATCTTTTCTCATTTTACATACCAATCCCAGTTCCCACTCCCTCCCCTCCTCCTCCTCTCTCCACCTTCCCCCACCCCACCCTCCATCCTCAGAGAGGGTCAGGCTTCTCTATGTGGAGTCAAGGAAGTCTAGCACATCACTTTGAGGCAGCACCAAGGTGCTGCCCCTATAGCTAGACCTCTTTTTAGCTGCACATTTACTGTGTCCTCTCTCTCTCTCTGCCTTGCTCTTTCTTCTCCGCACTTGCTGATTCTTGCTTTATGACCATATCCTTTCTGGTAATGTTCACATCCTTTGTAACAAATTTAAGATTCTCCCATTCTTAGCACTATAATGATCACTTCCTTAGTACCTAAATAATCAGTGTAGATCTTAAGATGAAAATGCGTTTCTCTGGAAACAGGATGCATCAAGGAGCAAGGCTTCTATAATTATTATTTTATGTTTTACTGGCATATATTGATTAGCCATATTGATTGGCTCAGTGTGATATTTCAAGACATGTACACAGTATACACTAGTCCAATTAAACCTCTTAGGTGATACCAGCAGGTTTCTGGGAGTCTATAATTTTGTGTTCTAGAACAAAAAGTTGATTGATATTGTCAGACAAGGCAGAGATAATTTAAGCAAAAATACACTTCTGAGAGAGCCAGTGTACACCAGGACCAGAAGAAAGGTTAGAAACTGAACAAAGTACAAAAGATTCAGACTTTTATAGGTCATTGTCACAGTATGGACTTTCTGGGTCATTTGCATAGTGCCAGCTTGGTGTGTTATGCTCCATGTCACATGGTATCCTTGGAGGTGAGGGGAGTTCCAGTCTTCCTCTTTGCCAACTGCTTTCTTTCAAATGCTAATGCATAGACCTGGTATAAAACTCTTGCTTCTGTTCTGACTCATTGGCAGAGAAAGGTTGGGGTATAGGAGTGAGGGTTAGTAAGTGGGGGTGTGTGGAGGATTTTACGAGATCCTGAATAGAGAAATGAATGCTGTATTAACCTGATGTGATCTTATTGTATGCCCATAGGGAGTGTTGGATGACAAAGGGAAGAGAAACTCTAAGGACACTGGAAAAGATCCCGTGAACACTGTCATTAGGAGTTTTGTACCACAGGCCGTGAAGGAGCTCGCCGATAGTTTTCACCAGACATACAGAGTTCTTTATTGGCTGATGGAATTCTGTCAACTGCCAAAATTTGTAGGTATTATAATTGAGTATCTTAAGTGATAAAGTTGTCTCTTGTCAGTCTTTTATTTTTCTTCTTCATCTGTATTCAGAGGCTTCACTGAATAAACTCTGGCTTTGTCCGTGTTCACTACAACTTGGTCCTTTGCACTAATTTGAAAAGTCCTTGAAATTCTTAGAGACTTCTGCACTCCCGGGTTCCCTTGAATTTCCTTTGTGGTCCAGGCTAGCCCTAGCCTTGAACATACATTCGCTCTGCCTTAGCCTCCCTATCGTAGGTCAAACTAAGTCCAGAAAGTGAGGAACTAACTGGAGCATGGGAAGGTGTACTATGAAATGTTATCTTCTTAGTATGACATGGTAGCTTGCACTGTTGACATTATATCAGTATTGAGCACTTATATAAGAACTGCAGAAGACTAGGCCAATCAATATTCCATCATGGATAGGGGAGAGGCTCCCTGAGGACTATAGGTAGTTAGTGGTTGCTGGAACAGAGGGTATGATATTCCTCTAGGGTTTTGCCACTAGTAAGTTGTCCTTGTTCAAAATATACCCCCATCTTGTATTCATGGAAGCATTCCTTATTGAATGAAGTAGTCTATGCATACACAAAAAGACACAAAATAGGAGGGGAAAAATTTGGGAAGAAGGAGGTGTTAGATGGAAGCAGGACAGGGGTAAGAGGTGATAATGGGAGAGTATATAATTAATGTATATTATATATGCATAGGTAAAAAATTGTGAATGAGTACATCTTTAAAAACCACACAGTATTAGGATGCTACTCTTTTTAGCAGTATTCACCTCTGCAGTGTCAACAGTAACTTCATTTAGTGGTTTAAATCTATGCATAAATGCCTTACGGAGGGACCTAGGGGAAGCAGATGTCTGACTTGCTGGGAACCCTCCCAGATGTGTGTCTATGAAGAGTATAAACTCAGGAACAGCCAAGCCAAAGAATGTGTGCTGGCATCTCCACATGGCAAGCCAGGGACTTTGAAGTCATTGTAAAGGGTATGTAAAATTCATCTAAACCAAGACAGCACACTCTACTGGCATTCAAATTATCAAACCAGAAGTTAAAAACTGAAGAACTTCTATCTTCAAGAAAGTGTGGAGGACAGTACTCTGCCCAACTTTCTAGCCATATACTCATCAACATCACTTTAAATTATTTTTAAATGACAGCAACAAAACAATTAGATGATTTTCTTTATTAATAGTATTATGATTATACTTTTAAAGGCATTTGTTTATGTTAATAATAGAATATATAAATTACCTTTTACCTCAAATCAATGTCTAAATTACTGGCATTTTTTTCATTTTGTTAAAATTATATTTTTAAATTTTATTCTCCCTAAATTTCATACATGTATGCAATGTGTCTTAGTTATATCCATCCACTATCCCTGTCCAGATCTCCTATGCCTCTCAAACACAAGTCCCTTCCAAATGCATGTCCTCCCTCTCTCAAAAGATTTCTGTTTGTTCTAGTAGTTTTAATCTGTTCTTCCTGCATTTGCTCATTTCTCTGATACACATTTTCTTCTCTAATTTCCAGACTGTTTTGTGCTCTTTCTGTAGTGTGCATTTCTTCCTCTTTTTTGTTTTCCTGTTATGAACGTTCTGGTTTTTTTCCATGAATTTTTCCAGGATTATGACTTTTCTCCATTTTCTCCTCTTAATTTTCTAAGTTATTTGATTTACTTTTCCATTTCTTCATGCTAATTTTGTTTTTCATACTTTATCAGTAATTTCTTGTTCTTTTTTTACCTTCATATACATGTACATATATATATGTGTATATGTAGACATATTTGTACTTATAGACAAATTTTCATATGCACATATAGATATGTATATTGACATTTAGCTATGTGTTTATATATACAGATTTGTATAGGCACATATAGGTATATAAAGCCAAATATAGATATACATGCTCATTTAGATATGTATAGGTGTTGTGGGGTAATCTTTTTGTACATTGTGAAGATGTGTCTTTGCAAAGGTGTCTTCTAGTTGATTTAATAAAAAGTTGGATGGCCAATAACTAAGCAGGCTTTGCAGACACAGAGGATGATGGGAAGAAAAAGGGAGGCGACTCCAGAGGACACAGAGCAAGCAGCATGGGCATTACAAAGTAAAGGTAACTGAGCCACCTAAAAGAATGTAGATTAAACACCTTCCTGATGCGGATCTGCTTAGATGGGATCCAGTCTATGGGGTCCCTTGAAGCCCCAGCAGTTGAGAAGAAAGCCAGCTGGGATCCTTAAGCCTAAACTGGTGGGAAGACAGCCACACCCACCTGATGCAGGTCAGATAATTTCTTCTATCTCACTGGAAGCCCAGTTCTTGTTTGTGGATCACTACATAGACACACACTTATACCACAGTTGGTCCACACACAACTAAGCTTCCACAATCTGATCCCTTCAGTCATCTTCTTAAGTCTTTTCTTGGTGCCCTATAGAAATCCTGGTATTCCAGACCCTCCCCTGAACCCCCTGAACATTGTTTTATTTCCTTCACTAGCCTATGTGTTAGCACCCTCCAGTCCATTTCCCCCAGGGTCTTTTGTTCAAAAGGAAGCTGACCGTGTTCCCACGTCTATGCATGTATCAGGCCCCTGACACAGGCTTTTCTTTCTCCTTTGTACTCTGGCTTTCAACTAGAACCTGAAGTCATCAATGATTACCACTTTTGTTTTTAATCACTTGTCAACATTCTGATAAATTTACTATCAGTATCAGCAAATGTCAGTTTTTACCTGTTTTTTGTTTTGTTTCGTTTTGTTTTTTGTCATTTTTGAGGCCCAAGCTTTAGTTTCCACTCCATTTGTGACCTTTTAAAAGTATTTTTTAAGTGACACACATGCAAACATATAACAGTTGAACATCTATGTTTAATATAGTGTGGAGTGTGGCGTACACACACAACTGTGTGTGTATATGTGTGTAGAATACAGTGTGGCATACACACGTTGTATATCCTTCAAATCAAGTTAAACATATTTATCACATAGAACTTTTATCTCCTTCTGGTGAAAACATTCAAAGTTTTTCCTTCTATTTTGAAGTATTCAATAATATCATTTCTACTCACCCTACTGTGTATGAGCATGCTGCTGCTAAACCTTTTTCTATCCTTTTCACCTGCCTACTTTTCCCCAGCCTCTTCCTTTGACTGTTGATTTCTCATAAAATTCTTGATGATTTAAAAAATATATTTGAATGACTTCTTCTCCATCCTGGTATTTGTGCCCATGTCCTTTTCATACACTCAAGCAATATTTTCTTTCACTTGGTCCTGCCATTTGTTGTCACGCCTTAGTTACTTGTCATTTTGTAAAATAATCTGACTCATTCTACTCAGCAACTTGAACAAATTAGCTGCCATTTCACTCAGTAGTTACTCCTGTAAAGTGAGTGTGCATCTGTGGCTCCTGACTTGGAGCTGTTGTGAAGGGTAAGCAAGTTCAAGGTCCTGAGCTTTCCAATATAGGCTAATGATAGCTATTGGTATTATTTGGTTGTCACTTAAAAATCCTTCATTTGAAATGTCTTATGTCTGCATGTCACTTCCTATATGTTTGACTCACTCTCTTTCTTAATCTACATGAAATCTCCATCCCTATCAAACTCTCTGGCTGTTTGTTCACCATGTTTTACAATCCCCCATATTCTAGTGGTGCACAGTACTTAATCAATTTCCCAGCCTGAACACAGCCTTCCTTCCTCACCTGATTAGCTTTGTGACTCAGCTTAACAGCCACTCCTTCACAATCATCTATTTCTCTGTTTAGTCCTCTTTCCAACAGTTACACTTTCCTATACTTCCCAGATATTTAGTTACTTTATCTCCTCAGCTGAGCAACTTAAAACAGCCTATGAAGAGTTGCACAAACATGATGCCTTAAGCTCCAATTAAGAAACAGAATTTGAAGAATCATACAGTCCTGCCATTATGGTTGTCTCTTTTTCTATCCCTCTATACTCTTATACCTGGTCTCCCCTTATTTTCAGATTTTTGGCCAAAGATTATGCTTTGCCTAGACTGTTAATGTTAAGCAATTTTTTTAAACCACTGGAGTCAGCACCCACCCATAGCCTTCTTTACTCCTCTTATAGTAGAATAGAAGCCATATATACTCCTATCTAAGGCAACCTTTCTCTTCTATGACCTGGTGCCCTAATCCCCTCTTCAAGAACCATATACAAATAGCTATTTCCTCAACAAAACAAATGAGACAACAAAAACAAAAAATTGATTTGCATTTCATAAAAGTTCCCTCAATTACATTTTTCTCATTGTCCCACTGAAAGTGCATATGCCTCACCAGGAAGCTTCTTAAATCCAAAAGTGTTCTTTCTATCATATTGCCATATCCTCTTCCTTGTATTTTTCACTATCATAAGTATTATTAACTACTGTTTACACTCTTATCACAATCTTCTACTTGGAAGAAAGCAAGGTCAACAGGGGAATAGGTACATCTCACTTCATTATAATCGTTTTTTTGTTTGTTTGTTTGTTTGGTTGGTTGGTTGGTTGGTTTTTAAGAAACAGGGTCTAACACTAACTGCAAAGACACCATGAACATCTTTGCATAAATAACCCAATTTCTTCTGTTTTTGCTACAACTGAGTAAGTCCTCTCTGAAGGTGATTTTAAAAGGTGAAGGTGGAGAGCTGGATTGTTGTTTCTGGAGGAACTGGGATTGATAGCACTTTGCCATGACAGACACTTCTGCAGGAGCCAGACCAAGAAGCAAAGGTAGGTCTCAGTGGTACTATGATGAGAAGGAATGGGCTCTATGAGTTCAAGACAAGCTAGATAAGGAGCTTTGAGATTTTCACTTAATGGGCAGAGCTTGCACGGAAGCACAGTTCAGGTAGCTGTGTGTGCACAGACAATTTTAAAAATGATGGCACAGGCTTTTGGATGCTTGACTCTACAGGTAGTCTTGGGATGCTAAGACTGACACAAGCATTTGAAATGCTGCACATCATGGTCAACTACACCTTAACACAATGATCCTTGATATTTTCAGTACTCATTTCAACCAGTTATAGTGGATGAATCACTGAACAGAAAGATCCTTTGGATTTAGAACTTGGCAGGAAAAGACTTTCCCCCAAAGATATTTTCACTCAATATTTGAATTACACAAGTGTCAAAATATGCCATTTGGAACATGGTATTTTCAGCTCACACAAAGTTATTTTTTGGACCTAATATTTATAGACTATAGAATATGTCATTAATTAGCTTTTGTTTAAAATTAGAAAGCTAAGACACATGTGTACATTGTGTTATGTCTGCCAAACTCTAGTTTTATAATATAATTAACTTCCACGATTGTAACTTCATTGTTAATGATAGTGTCTATAAAATTGTAGTAGTCAGGTAAAAAGTTACTGCTTTTCAGTCTGTTCCTAGATAGAAGCACACTTCTAATTCTTATTGTTTTTGTTTTGAGATTTTAACAAAAGAATTTATTTAATTTGACAATAAAGTTCTGTCAGGTGAATAGACATATAGATGGACAAAAATTAAATCAAGAAAATATATTTAAATATTCACTAAAGAATATAGAGTATGAGCATCTATTGTATGGATACTCATTTTACTTTCTACTTAATTATGAAGAACTATTTTTAGTTGGCCCCTCTTCCCAAGACTCAAGAATCATTGTGGAAAAAGGGTCTGGAAGAGTGTAAGAGCCCGAAGTAATGGAAGACTACAGGGAAACGGAGTCTTCTGACTACAGGGAACTGAGTCTTCTGAACACAGCAGGGTAACTGCACATATGAACTCACAGTGATTATGACTGAATGCACAAGACGTGTGCAAGTCAAAGTCAGACCAAATCCCAGAATGGAAAAGTGAGTTGGATATGAAGTTTGTGGTAGTTTGAATATGATTGACTCCTATCAACTCATAGGGAATAGTACTATTAGGGTGGTTGCCAAACATTAGACTATTTTATATGTGGGGCTTGAACATCTAAGAATGTTGGCATCCATGATGGGCCCTAGAAAATCAAATTCTAGTCAAGCTAGACAATATGCCACCACTTGTATAACCATATTCATCTCTGTGCTGATTTAATCCTTTACCTAGATGTCAGTAAGCAATTGCTGAGACAAAAATTATGGACAGTAAAACCTCAAGAAAAGTAGCTTCCTAGTCAGTGAAAATAAAAATGAAGAAATTGACTCTCAATTGATAAATTCATAATTTATAAAAAATGAAAATACCCTAATCTCTTACTTTTTCCCAGGCATCGGAACTCTTTGCCAATGATCATGAATGAGTCTGAATGACACTCAGTGAAAAATGGGCAAGTCCTACAGATTCATGAAATTTTCTGCATGCTTTTGTGACATTTTCTCCACCACCACTGGTGAACTAGGAGAGGACATCAAGGAAGACAGAGTGGGCCTCCATCCAGTAAGAGTGGTTAAGGGACAAGTCTCAGCACTGAGTCTTACTGAAGACAGTGCATATGTGATTCCCTCCCAATTCCTGGCTCCTGTTAGAAGCCTGATGAATCTTGTCCACAAGTTCCTTCCTCTAACTTCTCATACAGACAAATTTCAGGACTTGATGCCCTATATAGTGCTGCCATGTCTACATACTAGCTTTCCCATTTACATGAAGACAACTATGTCTTTGCTAAAAGAGAACTATCTAGGAGACAATTATTTGAGTTCCAGAGTCAAATTGTTTGAACCAATTCATCCTGTGAGTTTTACTAGTTTGTCATCCTGGCCAACCACTGTGAATCTTTTTTCTCGTGTTTCTAGATCAAAGTTGTTAGGAAGACTAAATAAATACACATATAATGCTTAGACAGCTGTCTGGCACGTGTTAAGATGTAAGCACCAATGAAAGGGAAGTTATTATTATTGTTATGATGATGATGATGATGATGCTATTGTTATAATTTTATAACTTCATAGGTGTAATAGATTCTGTTACTTTAATTTAAAAATTTTTCATCTTTAATTAATAATCAGACTTTTCATGTGTGCATAAAGGATAAATTAAGGCAAGACTTTTAACTATAACTTTTGTTTATATTGCATATATCTTTCAACCTTCATAGAGAATAACCAGGAAGCAGTAATATTTGACCTTTAGGAAATAATGGATGTTTGACCACCTCTGTCCTTTTTGGTAAAATGGAAATATCAGACTAGATTATCTTTCTGCCAAGGATTCAATGATTCTAAGACAAAGGATGAAGAGACAAATACTACCTTGGATTTCAGTCAACACATACTACCTATACCAGTTCTTGTATGTCCTTTCTCACAGTTCGCATGTTCAAGTCTCTCTGTCCATCTTGTCTGAGGTCAGAAGCCTGTTAATTGATTTGTTCACAGAATACTTATCAAACAATTGCTGTGTATAAGGCAAAAGGAGCCGAACATTTCTCTACCCGCCCCCCCACAGTCTAAATACTAAATACAAGAAATATCTGTAAATTCAATGTTCAATAACTTTTGGTCCACACTGGAAATCTATGTAGAAAACAGTGGGATCACGGAAGAGTGAGAACCTCTTTACACTGCCAAATGATGACTTGACTTTAGCCTTCTGCCCCCACCATTCCTTCCTGAACGTTTTTAGCATTTTTTAGAATAAGCAAGAGACCCAATATACATCTTTGAAAGAGGTTTTACAGTACCTTATTGAGTGCATTCAGACATGCAGATCAGTGTCCACGGTGCATGACTTCTTTATTAGTTGATAGGCACATCACAGGAGTCATGGTAGGGTACTCTCATCCACTTCCTGGCATTGTTAGATGTCATAAAGTTATCAATTTTTACAGTTTCTGGTATTTTTTCCTTCCTTTTCTTGATGATGGTAAATGCATTTTTAAAGATAGATTTATGTTAGCAATATGAAGTAAGAAATATATCATGCCAGCCCATGCTGACTGAGGAGTAGAACAGCATCCTAGCTGTAGATCAATGTCTGAAGACAACACACCTTTAATGAGTATATTATTACATCCTGAATGTGTGGCCAGAGGATGTGAGCCCAGCATCAAAAGTTCTGTAAATCCTCTATTTCAAAAATTACTATATATGCATATGCTTTCAGCCGATCCTGTAATCTCTGCTGTCTAATTTATACGGTTAATACCGGAAGCACTGAGGGTTAAAAAAAAAAATCTCCTTTTCACAACACAGTTCTGGGAAGTGAGAATCCTAATAGGTATGAGGATAAAATCAAAGATGGACTGTGTAAACAACCAGCGGAGCCATCACTATCAGAACAAGTGATTGGAAGATGAAAGGAAAGTTGAGTTGCCAATGAGATGAACTCATGCTCAAGTTTGATCCATTTCTATGGTCAGCAACCAGAGGAAATGAAATAAAGTCTTCCCTTCAAACTTCAGAAGTTAGCGGGCAGGAAAACAACAACAAAGAAGATAGGCCAGAAAAAAAACCAGGGCAGATCTACATTTTTGAAAAGCCAGAGGCAGATAGTGCTTGGAAACCTGGATTTGGGATGTGCCAAGGAAAACAACTTCTGTTTTGTTTGTTTGTTTTGTTCAATTAATTTTTATTTAAATAAAAAACAATCTTATTTTACATATCAATCCCAGTTCCTTCTCTCTCTGCCATCCTCCTAGTCACTCCATCATCCTCTCATCCCCCTCCCCAGAAGACAACTTCTAAACTGAGAACTAAATGGACTTTGAAGTAAACTTTATTTGTTTTGTTTGAGGGTTGGCACTAGATGTAACATTATAATGAGCCTCTGTAAAATGAATTCATCCAATGGAAACAGAAATACTTGGGTCTCAACATGACTGAAAATGAAGGAATCAGGCCATTAAAAGGGAAAGAGAATGCTACAGTGATGTCTTTGTCATCATTGTGTCTTCAGCTGTCTCAGAATCTCAAACACCACTTATTGTTTTAAATATTTAAATAGGGCATTTGTGTTAGACAGCCACGTGTTCAGGCAGCTTCAGTTCTGTTGAAAACTAATTTTCTCAGTATGTTTTTTTTTCTCTTTTTGTTTTGTTTTATTTTGTTTTGCCTTGTCCACAAGGACATAATTGGTGTAGAAGAAAACTCATTTGAAGTCCAGAAAACATGAAATGGTCCATTCACACAGTAGCTGGGTGGTGGAAGTCCATAACTGCAATATTGAGAGATTTCCTAGGTGCCAGAAAGCTGCAGACCTCTTATACCCATACTATCCATTCCATCTTCTCTATGGGGAGCCAGAGTCCTCTTCTTGCTAGCAACAGAGAGTACAGCAGATGGCAGCAGGCAGCTGTTGCATGTGCTGAGTTTATCATTTCCAAGCCAGGGGAAGCTTGGTGGAAGGAAGGTTGAAAGGGGAGTTGGATTTCAATTCTCTCTGTCTCTTTTTCTGTCTCTGTTTCTCTTCTGTCTAGAGAGGAAGAGGCATTTCATTTCTAAGAAGCATATTAAATCAGCACAAGAGACTAGACAAGAACACAGGTTTGTTCTTGAAGGCTGAACCCTACCTGAGGCTGAACAGTGACTGAGGGAAGCCACACTATATGGGCCTGCCCAGCTGTGTTCTTTACTTCTCAGCCTTCAGGGACTATTGAAAATCATTGCACATATATCTATGAGCACTAATCCAATGCCAAATTATTTGCAGGGTATGTCCATTTACTCTGTCAATCTTACACCAGCAGCTACACAGAGGACACAGGTAACAGGAAGGCCTGAGAGCCCCCAGCTCTTAGCCCACGAGTTCAGAGATAAGCTTGGATTCTAACTCAGCCTCTGCAGACCACAGCAGAGCTGTCAAAGCGCCATGTACTCTTCTGAGCCCCTGCCTTTAAACTTGTCCTGTTTAACTCAGCTCAGAAGCCTGGAATTTGTGAAAGTAAACATCTCTTATCCCTTGGATAAGCTGGATAATGCAATTTAAAATACAGACGTCTATTCCTCGGACAAACACAACTGCCCTGACGTTAATGGGGCCATTTATCTGTGTTGAAGTTGGTAAGCCATGAGCACTGTCAGTGATGTTGGGATTTGGGGATCTGATTAGCTTTGTAGTTCAAGTGACCAGCAGGAACAGTGGGTGTGACATGAGATGGTTTCTACTATCTTTTGGGGTCATTAGATAGCATGAACCATTTCTCCTTTGTGCTAAGATCTGGAAGGTAAGATTTTTTTTCCATGTTTGTACAACCTGGTTTATTTTTTGTAACTACCAAGTTGTGCTTCAGCCCATCATTCTGCTCATAATCAGCTACTCCAAAGCTGCCAACTAACCTGAGATTTCTACAAGAATGACCCTATAGGAAACCAGAAGTACAGGTTTTAGCACCAACTATTTGTATCCAAAATATTTAAAATACCTTCAGTACTGAATTCATTCAAATCTACCCAATCTTCCTGCCTTGTTCACTAACTTGAAGATCGAACTTTCTTGCACACCTTGACAGCCTTAGGTGATCTCATTACATGAATAGGGCAATCATAGTACCAAAAACACAGCTGGTGGAATTTCAAATATAGGGTTCATACAAAGAACATTAAAACAGAGTTCAGAGGCAAACACTCCCCACTATATTTGCAAAGTGAAGCAAAATGAGGATATTCATGGTCACTTCATGTTTTAGTAGAAGTTGGATGAAAATAAGAACATTTTCCTCCCCTGCATCATTTCTGGAATGGACCATTTGGCTAAATCTCTAGCAGTAAGTGATTAGCTAACTGATTCCTATCTCTCCTACTTAAGAATTATGAAATAGCAAAAAATGTGAATCTATTGGCAAAAGGGAAAAAAATCAAATTGCCAAGAGATAGTCCTTAGCAGTCTTTCAAATATTTTAAAATCACAGGAAGAAAATCCAACTTGCAAACTTTGAACTTTATCTCTATCCATTGTCTTTCAGTCCAACTTTTGAAAAAGAACTCCTCAGGAGAATTGATGGAAAGCCATAAGAGACCTTTGGCTGTTGTCTTTAGCTCAATGATGTAAATATACACTTAGGGAAGACTGTAAGGCTATAGGTTACTTGCAGGGTCTTGTGATATTTATGTAGTCACACTTGGAGCACAGAACAGACTAGATTCCTTCAGCACAACATCCTTTTTTTTTTGTTTGTTTGGTTTTTTTTTTTGCCTATTTGTAACTCACTGAATTGACTGGATGACTGGGCAGCAAGATGACAGGAAGACGACTGAATGACTCCTTGCAAGCCACCACCACAACAGGGCCCACCCTCACCACTAGGGTTACTGAAGAATGTCACCGTGCCTGACACTTTATTTGCGTGCTGGGCTAGACTCAGATTTTCATGTTTTCATGGTAAACACTCTGCCAACTGACTCATCTCCCCATTCCTGAATCACAGACATCCTAAAAGTTCCCTGGAGCTGAAGAGCAAACTCTTTATACATTTAATGTTCTTTACCCATTAAAGGACATTTTACTTCTCCAGTTGAAGTGAGTTACAAAAGCAGATACCCTTTAAAATAAGCCTGAATTTACTATTGTATATGAGAGCGGGCTGATACAAAGCAGAGCGAGGAGGCTGGCTTTCTAGAGTGTACCAGTTTGAAATCCCCCCCAAAAACACGTGATTAGTCCAAATTCCTCTGAGTTGGGGTACTGTGTACACTTTAGAGTAAAAGAAAAATTGAATATTTTTTAAAGTTTCCCAGAAATAGATAAGAACTGAGTATAAAAAGAAAAAAATCGCATACCACTTGGGATTCTGATACTGTCCTGCCAGCCCCAGAGGAAGGAGATGAGAAGCCAGACACCGAATTCTGCTTTTATCAGTGTCACCCAGACACAAACAAGAATAAAATAAAAGACATGGAATGTAGAACAACATGATCTCTTTACATTGAGCAATTTAGAGAGTAGAAATAAATAATAGTAGGCAAGCAGCAGAGACATAAGACTGTAGGAAACATACATACATATACACATACATGAGTGTGTGTTATTATGTGTGTGTATGTATATGTATATTCTCAGAAACTGTGCTGCGTGTTTGAAGAAAAAGCAGCTGTCAATCAAGTACATCTTAAGAGCACAGCCTTGCTCTGAGAATCCATTAATGGCAGAGTCTCTTAGGCAGAAGATGTGTAAAGGCATGTGTGCACGCATCTGCACATAGGTCTGCATTTGGTTTGCTTTGTGAAATGTCACTGATACTTATATTGCATGCACAACACACTAGTAACTCCTGCATCAAATGGTACCTGAGTCCTTGCTTTGCTTTCTTTTCTATCTTGACATCAGCTTTGTAAATGACTGGACAGGTAAAGAGAGGCAAGGTTATTAGTGAGGGAATAATGTCAGCTATATCCTAAGGAAATGTTAGTGGTCAATTGATGCCTCCCAACCTGCATCCAAGAAAAAATGTGAGTAAATAAAGTGGCCAAGTGAAGATAGTGATATACCAAGAAGCAGTTAATTCTAAATTTCTTTTATTGTGAATTGGCAATTAAGCCCATTGACATTTTTATTTCTACTAACTGGTAGCATTTTTTTTCAAACCTTCAGATCTCTGAAAAGTATTACATGACTGTGTCACTGTTATGTTTTTCATTTAAGACAGTTACCTGGCATGGCATGAAACAGTATCTCCCAACCTCTAAAACAACTATTTCTCAATCCTGTTTTGCTCTGGGAATGGCCTAGTGGTCTGTTCACATTCCAGAGGTAAAAGAAGAAGAAAACATGTCTAAGGGCATTTCTGAAGCCAATGAGTCCCAATAATGAGATGGAAATCTGAATGGAAAGAGCAGAATGACTTACTACAGCTAGCCACAGAAAAGCATGGGATCCCAGATGGGAAATCCAGGAACATGAGGCAAAGATACTAGAATTTTCATTGGCAAATATAAAACACAGGCTGTACCCAGGCTGTAGTTCCAGGTTTTGCTAAATGAGAATTTCATGGCAAAGCATCAAGAGCCTGCACAAGCATTTGGTTTGTAACCCAGATACTACCCAGTGTCCCTTTCCTGTTGTTCTGCTAGAAGCTGCTCATACTGAAAGCCAGGATATAGAGATTAATTAAAACCCACCACCCGACAGCAGTGGAGCCTGGCCTCAGACCACCACGGAATCAATAACATTGACCTGGTATCAGCTGCTGGAGCCTTAGAAATAGAAATTGCTTGCGCCCACATTTCTCTTGTAAATGGAACTCCTGATGTGTTGACTTTCTAAATCATGAGAAGAGAGAGGTCACCTAAAATGATCTGTGTATTCAGTTCTTCGCCAGCAGGCTAATCAGCTTTGCTGAGTTCTCTTAAGTTGCCAGATAAACAAGGTCATGTTAAAAGTCTTCCAAACTGTCCACATATCTTCTTTCTTGCTCCTGGTAATGTTGTACAACAGGAGAAAGGGGCCTGTCTGAGTATTTACCAGTTATAGATTTACACATGTATCCAGAATTGCCAATTGGACAGAAAGTGAAGTGAGAACATTGTTTTGGGAGCAGAGAGTCTGTGTGAAAACCAAGACCAAAACCTTGTGTCCAAGTCCTTGATGTTTGAGAGTGAAAAACAGAAGCCAAAGACTAATTAGCAGTTAGCATGGTAGATCTGGATAGCAGATATCCTATATGGCTTGCAAGGAACATATAAACTTTGTGGTTTGGCAGGAAAGTGAAAAGAAGGGTGCCCAAGTCACAAGCCTGTGCTGACTGCCAACTGAGATATCGCTTAGTCTTTTCTCTTTGGGTCAGCTACAGATGATATTAGATTTGAAGTGGTGAAAAATCTAATATATCATATGGCTTAAGAGCAAGGTGTCTGGTCTGAGTTCCACATGCACTCATTATCTTCAACACAAAGATCTTTCTGATCCGTGTTATTCCAACACATGCAGAGGACATCTCTGTTGTACCAACTGCTTTCTTTAGAGAGTGCACACATGGTGTGCACTCAGGAAATTCTGCCCCTCCGTGTCTTGTCAAAGCCATACAGAAGTGTGACCTGCTTTCTTAAAAGTGAGTGAACAACACAGGCATCCACCAATGATTCCCTTGTTTCAAAAGATAATGGTGTGCTTGGTGTAAAACACAATCCCTCTAATTCCATGAAGTACTCATTTTAGACTCCAGAGCACTGATTGTTACTGGTGATTGTCATGGATCTCCTTTCCACAGGATGGTCATTGCCATCATCTGAGTCCATCTCTATCTGGGGTTTACATGGGTGACTCCCACAGCATTCACACTCAACCCTAGTCCCAGTTATGCCTAAGTAGCAGACCAAAGCTTCATGTTCAGACTATGCTCAAGGAATATATCTATAGCAGAGTATTCCCACACACCCCACTTTAGCCTCCACTACAACACACACAGGCACATGTCTACGGACAACATGGGAAATCTAACAAAGATATGAGAAAATACAATCAGACAAAAAACCAGGGAAAGGATTCAAATGGCTGTTTCATAAAAAGAAGGTGCTCGTGGGAATCATGCCTGCAGAGTACTGTGAGTTATTACTCACAATAATAAAGCTAGAGGCCATTTCAATGCAATGCTACTACTGTCTCCCATGACAGCAAGAACTGAAGTCCAGCAGCAGGTACCAGCCGCTGTGTGGAAGTGGCAGTATCACACGCATTGGAGGCATGTAAATTTGTCCCTTCTTTGAAGGACATTTTGACAGTGTCTGTCATGTTTGGATCTGAAATATTTCCTAGTGATCCATATATTGAAGTTTGGTCCCAAACCCAAACTAGTGCTATTAGGAGGTAGGACCAAGGAGGCAAAGTTACATTATCAGCAGTAGGCTCTTGAAGGAGCCATCCAGTCCCAGCCCCATGTCCTTCCTTACATCCTTTGCTTTAGCTTTCTGGCTCCTCCACCACACCCTCACACTATGATGAATGGGTTTCAGCCCCAGTGCAACAAGGCCAGCTGATGAGGGGCTGAGAGCCCCACTGAAAGTCTTATGTGATTAAAAAAAATTGTATATGTATGCACAGAACTTGCATAAACATGACTTTTTTCTTAAAAATTTAATTATACAGTTATACACAATGTTGGGATTTTTCTGGAGGTGGGTATGAATGGCTTTAATGGCTGAGCTATTCCTCCAGCACTATATTGGGACTTTTAAAAACAAATTTGCATCCCTTTGCAATGGATAAAAAAATTCAAAGTTGTCTTTACCATTTTTTTAATATGATGCATTTGCTTTCACTGTTGCCTACTGGTAATTTTATTATTTCACTTGTAAATTCTTTTCTTTAATTTGTTGTCCATGATTAACCTATTTGCAGATAGTAGATTGCTTCTTTAAAGCATTTCCCCCTCTTCTTCTCTCCTTGTTTTCTGTCTCTCTCCTCTTTCTTTCCTATATTCTCTTTTCTTTCAAGCGCCATGACTATGTTAGGCAAACATTGATTGCATCACTGAGCCACATTCTCAGCCATGAAACAGTTCCTTGTTTACTGATATTCTAATTCCTCTTTGGATGTCATCCTAAATCCCTGGTCCTTGTCGAAACAGACTGCCTAATTTTTGATTCTCTGTGGATTTTCTAGCTGTCTACCAGGGGTTCAGTGGGAGACTTTAAGTACTTAAGCACGTCTTCTGCTTTGGCACATTTGGAACTTGTTCTCCAATCGTCCCATCACTTCCAGATGCCCTAGCCTCTGCCCTTAGGTCTTCAGCCTCCCTCTTAGGCATCTATTGCCCTACCCAGGTGCATGCTAACAAGACTGTCAAGAAAACTTGTATATAGAATTTCAGGCTCAGATTTCTGAGGTCCTATTGTTTCTACCTGGGGCATGATTCATAGGAAGAAGGTGTGCTGGGAAAGCTGGTCTTAGTCATCTTTCTTTCCCACAGGATGACTCTGAGAGCCCCCAAGACACTCCCCTGCACTACAAGGAAGGGACAGATCTATCAGAAACCAAGGTAACTGTGATGCTCAGCTTGGTATTTTCCTGACTCGGGGATTTTGATCCCATCAACTCCCAGTTTCCTCCATTGTTTCCCAGTGACATCAAGCAGTTGCCCACTTTACCAAGCTTTCATAGTGGGGACAAGTATGCAATTTAGTTTGAGAGAAACTGCATTTATGTCCCTATGGCTAAAAGTATAAATTTATTCAAACAGCAGGAAACTTTGATAATTTGGGTTTTTCAAAAACTTCCCTTCAGTCTCCTAAACACTGTTGGAAGGAAGCCATTGTTTCCTATTTATATGACCCTGTGCCCTTTCCCCCCGTCTTTGGGGCTTTTAGTAGACGCCATGCATGCAGGAACTTTAGAAGACCTGGTGTAGCTCCATGTTCCCTCTCGGACTTTTGTGATGTCATCAGAAGAATGAACATAGTGGATATGTTGCATAGCAGCTTCCAGGCCCATGCACAGACGTACAGCTTAAAGTGGAACTTCTCAATCTCCCCTCAGTGAGCTGCAGATACTCCAGTCTCCTGCAAAATTCATGAAGGGATCCATGTACTCAGGTACAATGAGCAAAGCACCCTAGCCCACCCAGTGGGCTGAGGTGTTCTTGACAGTAAATTAATGTAATTTCAAGAAACAGATTGGGGGTGCTGTGCATCAATATTTTGGAAGAATAAACATTCGGACTGATAAACAGAGGCTGCTCTTTATTGACACTGTAGCTGCCTTCCCACAACCACAACAGGACTGACTTCTGTGGAATACACAATTGCCTTGGAAGTGGGGGTGTGGGCCAAGGACGTGCTAACTCTGCCTCTCACTTAATATTGGAAAGAACTGCTTGTTTGGAGGGGGGGGGGAAGCATAGCTTGTGAAAAGACAAATGTGAACAAAGATGTTTTTAATACATGGTTTTTCTCAATAAAGGGAAATAGAAGGGTTCAGTATTTAAAAATTCATCCAAACAACCACTGGGAAGTAAATGTGTTGGGTAAAATGATAGCAAGATAATTTTGAGTATTGATAATTTTACCTCAAGTAAGATTTATTGTCCTAGGAGAAGGGAAGTCATCATTCCCAATGCCTATAGACTATTAGAAGCAAATCTATTCTCAGCTTATGAGTGTTGAAGAGCCAAACACAGAATCTGGAAGTACTCTTTTCATTTTTTTGTCATACCTGAGAATTGCTTTACTAACCTTGAAACATCCCATTGTCTAAGTAACACAAACAATGAGCTGCCTATAAGCCAAGTACTGAGTTTATAGGGAGGAAGTGGTATTAACACAGCATTTTAACTCCAGTTTCTGGATTTAAAAAAAAAAAAAAATAAGATCACCACAATATCCCTTTCAGAGTCCAAGTATGCTGGCTGTGGGATCCCCAAGAAAGATTATTGCTCACAATAAGCCTCAATATTCCTCAGAGGAATCTGATACCAAAGCATGGAGTTTCAGGCTTTCAGAAGCAGGGGAGGCCCCCAGGAATCTTAAAGCTCTGGATTTAAGTGAAAAAAGGCTTCAAACATCAGAACACAGGACTGCACATCTTTGAGGGTTCTGGTTGGCTTCTCTGTGCTAGACAATGAAGCATGTTTAATGAATGATAAACTTGGTAATGTTTTATTCTAAAGTAGCAAAGAGTATTTGAAAGTGGAGGTTTTAACCATTTGTTACAAAGGAAACTAAAGAAGCAAATGATGAATATTCTCATTACGAAGGTCAGTGAAAGTGGAATGTCAAATACAGGATAAAGTCCTGTGGCTTCTGTTTTTAGTCAGAAAGATCTGAATACTATCTTCAGCTGAAACAGGAAGTCCCTCTATTCCTTCTTTCTCCTCTCCTCCCTCCGTCCCTCTCTCCCTCTTTCTTTCCTTACCTTCCTTTTCTAAGAGTCAAGGTCTACCTATATTTCCTATGTTGACCCTGGATTGGAAGACTCAAGCTATTCCTCTGCCTCAGCTGCCAGATGGTACCAGCAGATGTGGGGAGGTCAGTTTTTTCCCCTTCTGTCAATTCCTGTCTGTTCTTAGAATTGCATTTCAGGTGATGGGAAACCTCCCTATGCATTATTTGTCAAGGAATTCCTAGAAGTTGCCAAAACAGCACACATCATTGCTCTTGGTTACAGGCTATAGCTCCCTCCATGTTAAGACCCTATCACTGAAGTTACCACATACTTTGGCTGTAGGGCATGGAGAAATCAGTCTCAATCAAGCATCAAGCAGGAAACTCTCTCTTTGATGGCTAGCTTTCAAAATGTCAAAAGGCACTAAATATGCTGCTGGGGAGAAAAGCTATCAATGGTCTTACCCAGTGCTGGACCTTGAATGCCACAGTCCTCACTTGCTAGCTAATAGGTGCTTATGGTACAATAGCGGCATGACTATTATAGGGTACCTAATGGCTTTCTGATTGGATTTGAGACATGTTCCATAGGAGGAAATGTCATGACTAGTACTATAATCCTAGTTAAAAACCCATGACTGTAGAGATCGTAGGCCCTAGGGTAGATCCTGATACTGTTGTTTTTCCTAAATCATCACTTTGCCCAATTGTTTTCTGAACATTTATATTTATACCCATAGGCCTGGACTGCTTTCTTTTTGAGAATGGTCACAGTCAATACAAAGACTAATAATGTTTTAAAGGTCTGGGAATAAGTTACTGAGTTATCAGCCCTATATGGGAAATGAAATATTCTGGACATTTTATGATATGGCTATCAAGTGAGTCAAAATTCTGATATAGAAGTGGGAGGTTCTCTTCCACCTCTATCCTTTTGTGAAGAGCTATGGACAGGTTATAGCTACTTGGGGAGAGAGAATTATTCTTTTTTTAGGGTATTCTGCTGGTAGGTTCTCCATACTCCTTGAGATAATCTTACTTACGTATGTGCACATGTAGTCAGCAATGATTGGATTTAGTGGGCTGCCAAAGAGAAAAATAATGAAAAGGATATAATGTATGGGAGGTGACATGTTGGGAAGAGTTGGAAGAGGAAAATGTGGGGTGTATATGTCCATCTTTCATTGTATAAGTGTATGAATTCCCAAAGAATAAAGAAAATTATAATAAAAATATAGGAAAAAACAATCACTGTTCTGATAAACATTTGTGAGTTGACACATAAATGAATCTGGAATTGAAGTGTTAAAATTTCAGGAGTCGCAGGCTCTCTTAAATTAATTGTAAACTTCTAAGTGTTTTTCTCTCAAGAGTTTCCCGGATTTTCAACAGATTCTCAAAGGACCAAAGGAATGTTAAAAGGGGACCAATGGTGTAGCTCAGTTAGTAGACTGCTTGTCTGGTATTCACAGACTCATGGGTTTGATTAGTAGCACTGCATAAGCTAGGCATCATGGCCAATAAGTAAAATAATAGCACTTGGGATGTAGAAGCAGGACCCAAAAGACTAAGGACATCCTTGGCTACATGGCAAGTTCAACACCACCATGGGCTAGGCTACATAAGGATGCCCCCACAAGCGTTTAAAATGAAAAAAACTAAGTTTATACAAGATGAAAAACTATTCTTTAGAAACTAGAAGCTCCTCTTGAAAAAAATACTACATTGTCACAACTATCTAGGGTGCAGGTGGCATCTCTCACTAACTTCCCTGACCCTCTGTTTCCTAATTTGAAGATGGAGAAGTTTGGACTAGAGGGATGAATTTTAAGATTGTGGCCAGCTGTTAATTTTGTAGTGCTACTCAGAACTCACATAAAAGCTTAAACAATGAAAATAAGCTCACAGGATATTTGACTAGATAACTATTACAGCAGATTTTTAAAAATTACTATTTTATGTTTGCACATGTGTTGTATCTGCATGTGTGTCCATGTGTGAACAGATGCATGCACATTACATCTATGCTTCTGTGGAGGGCAGAAGGAAGAAAGTAGTGTTCGATATCTCCCTTTATCAGTAGGCACCGGTTTTTAATAGCAGGTTCTTTTACTAAACCTGAAATCTCTGATTCTGATAGACTGACACACTCAGAAAGTGTCATGGATCCTACTGTCCCCACCTTCCAGCACAAATGCAGTCCCATGTTTCTATTCATAGAATTTTACATGGTTGTGAAGGAAACAAACACAAATCTTCATGTATACACAGGGGCTGTTTTACACACTACACCATCTCTTCTCCCCCAGTATGGGACATCAATATAACCAATGAAGTATTTGAACTGGAAATCAAACTGTGAGTTCTGAGTAACCTAAGTGCCATCATATGTCAATGTCTTCAGAAAGTTAGATGTTTGGTTTCAGATGAAATTCTTGGACAGGTTTACATCCTCTACTGTTTAAATATTTCTCTGTTGTAGTGCTTCACATGATGTTCAAATGCTTAATGATCAAACGCAAACATTGTGGCTGCCCATTGAGATGGGATAAGCAAACTAAGAGGCAAAAAGACAGCATGAACACAGGGCTCCTCCAATCTAAACATGTGGTCAAGAGGAAAGAAAACAATTCTTGTCCCTTCTAAAATACTTGTTATAACTTAGCAGTGGGTCCATCAAAATGTGGCTGAAGATGAGCAGGGATAATCCCTGTAAAGAGTAGAAAGAGAAGCCAGTAATGAAGCTGGCCAGGCTTACGATGTGGGAGACCCATGTTTATTTTCTCTCAGAGGCCATCCAGGCCCGTTAGTCAGCGCCCTGGGATAAGCCTATAAATATTTACTGTCTTCTTGGCTCAACCACTGGACAAGTGACTGAAAACTACTCTCTTCATGTGACTGGAGTTTGGACCCACATCTGACATCTCCAAGACATTCTAAATAATTGATTAATCACATCCTGAGAAACTATTTTTAAAATCAAGGGGAATGTTCAGCATTCAAATCAAATTATTGTGCCACATGCATTTGACAGACTCTCAGTCATCTTGAGCTGAGGATATAAGTAGTGATGACTTTTTAATACTCTTGGTTACTTCCTTTGAAATACGGTTGATATGCTAATGGGCATTGCTAGAGATGAGGTTTGAAGCAAAGGACCATGCCTGTCTTCAGGAAAGAAATCAACACTGAGCCGAGTTAATTTCTTGAACATTTCAAGTTAGTTAACTTATGATTGTTAGAGAAATCATCAGCAAGTAGCTATTGTTTTTATGTTTTGAAGTTTTCCTAATAATTTATTAGAAAAATATTACTTAGTGAATATTGACTGCTTGTCAGGATATATATATATATATATATATATATATATATATATATATATCCTGAAAACCTCTAGGTATGTAGTATGCTAGAAGCTTAAAGGAAGGGAAAAAAAATCTATGTGAAAAGAGACACACTATATTCTTGGAAGTCGAATTTGCCTATTGTAAGGTCACATTTTAATGTCACTTTGTTCAAGTCTGAATATTATGTTTTATTGATTTATTAACTGTTTTGATGTTCAAATTTGAAACTTTTGATAACCAAACAATATAATAATGCCTTTTTATGTAGAAGTTTTGTGGGTATGATATGAATAGCCTGTAACTGTAATTGAGTTGACCTCATTGAATCCTGAAAGCAGGAGAAAAGAAATAACAATGTACTACTTTAAACCACAACCTACCATTCTGTTTTATGTGATGCTGGGGATTGAACCCAGAAGTCTCATGCATGCCAGGCAAGCAGTCTATCAAATCATATGTGGCTCAAGACCTTTAAATTCTTATAAACCATGAAGAAGGGAAAGGAAGAATAGGCAGCCAGTAGTCAACTAAATTTAACAGTCAACTTTATTTTTCAAATATCTTCCCTGTCAGCACACTACATTGATGATGTTGAATAAAACAAAAAACTTCAATATATTACATGCAAGCCATCTCTTGTTTATTCATTTAAAACTCCACCTTTCGATATTACCAGTTTTGAGTTTCAAAATCTAGAAAAGGAACAAAGAAAGGAAACAAAATGAGAAGGACATCTCTCTCCTTTTGCACACTGAGGAGGATGAAGAAGAACATTTGCTTACAAGAACTATGTTAAAGGGAGGGCTACTCAGGGTCTCCAGGAAACCAAACTACCTCTAATCTTGTGATGAGATGGGAAGGCACAGGCCAGACCCTCAGGTAAAAAGTAATATATTGGTACCTGGAATGAGAGGGGTGATGCTGTGGCATAACTGTGGGAATCTACCTGAGATGATGAACTAGATGGTAAATTAAAGAGACACCATGCATTTGAGAGGCACAAAACACATGTGACTGCAAGGGGGAAAGGTGAGTGGGGATCCAGGAGGCTCTGATATTTCATGTGAGATTTGAGGATGTATTTTCTCTTTTAACCATGATCATGTAAAAGGGAGGAAAAGGACTGGAATGCTAAAAGGTAAAACAACCTTAAACAATCATATACAGTCACAGATGATTCAAATGTTTATGTAGGGATAGTGTTTTTGTATTGCTGAGTCTATGTGACACCTTAATTATAAACAGAAGATGAATGAACTGTATTATCAAGAAACAGGGTAAAATGCTTAAGGACTACAAATAGAAAGCAATGTAACCAAGGGGATTTTAGTACGATTGGATGAAAATATTTTGTGAGACAGTGCAGAATTGAAGGTGTCTGTGAGAACGCTGAGGCAGGAGAAGAGTCTACAGAGGAGTGGGAGAAAACATTCAAGGGAAAGAATACAAGACCATGATATTGCCATCAGTCGCTGTGAGCTCAATGCTATGCAACATCTGTGAACAATTCCATAAAGAGGCAGCCTCAAGACCTTATGCTCAATTGCTTCTTGGGTTGTTCCAAAGTTCATCTCCTGAAGGAGACAGGCCAGCTGCATGATGTGATTCTGAATACAGAACTTTGACGTTCCGATAAACCACATGAAGCAGAATTCATTTCCATGTAATGCTATTAATGACAGTGATACGTGTCACAAAAGACAAGCCTGTAGGTGAGTCATGGAGTTGATCTTGCATATTGTTAAAGGGGTCATTGGATGACCTTTGAGATCATCCTAATTAAGTCTGTCACTCTAGCCCTTTAGAACTCTGCCATGTTTGACTTCTTCAGAATATGTGACTTGTTTTATTCTGATAGAATTTTTTTTTAAAATGTATGGCCACCAAGGACTTTCTTTCAGGAGCTCCTTAGAGCTAGAAACCTTAGACACCATTGATAGTCCTTATAGTATGGGAACCCATCTTTATGCCTTTATGTGATAATCTCCATGCTATGTCTTTATTTCTATTTCCTTTGTCTGCTGTTTGTTCCTCAATGTATTGCATTATCTTCCCAAAGTCTTTGAAACTTAGTAAATGACCCTGAGCATTTGTTAGCATAAGCAATAGTATTAAGGCAATGGAATAAATATTGACTAAGTGCTAAGTCTTTTCCTTATTATTTACCTATCCTATAACTCAGCATGGAAAGGAACTCTAAAGGTAGATAGACAAGAACAAAGTCTGTTTTGAAAGAAAGTGGAGATGATGAAAACTGTTCCATCTATCTATCTATCTGTCTATCTATCTATCCATCCATCCATCCATCCATCCATCTATCATCTATCTATCTCTAATATATCATATTATATATATATATATATATATATGATATCATCTCTAATCTATCATTTGTATAATATATCATATCATCTCTAATCTATCATTTGTCTATCTAGTCCATCTATCTATCTACCTCTTGGTCACCTAACATCTATCCATCACTATATATACATATATATATATATATATATATATTCTATTTATTTGTGTGTATGTAAAATAAGTATGTCAGGTGTGTGTGCCACAGTGTGCATGTGTGGGTCAATAGGACAACTTTATAAAGTCAGATCTCTCCCCTGACCTTAACATTGGTTCTTGGGTTCCTGTATTTTGCACCAAGCACCTTTTCCTTCTCATTAGCCTAGAAATTGTGTTTGTTTATTCATTTTATGGATATCATTTTTTAACATATCTCAGCAGATGGTCAAAGTTGTAGCATCAAAACTCTCCAGATACAGACAACTCTTTCCATGGTGGAAGTAACAGGAAAGATGAGATGAATTTAAAAAAAATAAATTTAAATGGAAACCAGAACAGAAGTAACAGTTTATAAGAGAAAGGAAGAGATACCCAACTTAAGCATTTCTGGTTCAGTTCTGAAAATATGACTATCATAGGTAGGGTATCCCATTTCCAATGAAGTCATATACTGATGACACTGTAGAATCCATTGAGATTTAAAAAAATGCTGGATGTGATTCCTGCCCTTTCACAATTTCCTGGACTGACAGGGCATTTGTACAAGGAGGAAAGAATGTTTTCTGTTGTTAGAAACAGAAAATGCTCAGTAAGATAAGAAAAACCAACCCATGACCTCGTATGGACTTACAGCAGAAGAAACAAAAGAAGCTATTTTTGTATGCAATTGGAGCTCACCATCAGTCTAGACCTATTATACATTCTACTAAATTTGTGATAAAATGACATGACAATGTTCTTTGAATCATCTGCCAGCTTCTATCCTTTATGAATAAAGTGGAAAGCAGCCACAGCTCGTTGTCTCCCCTTTCATATAACATCTCTACTGGCTTTTGATTCCAAGTCAAAGGCACACACATGTGAGTACATCTCTACTACTCCAGAAGCTACAAGAAATGTAGTATGATGGGGATGGCTAATTCTTCAGTTGGACTTCAAAACCATTTGGGCAAAAAGTCCTCATGGCCTACTGTGTTCTCAATATTTGGGGGGAAAAGAGTGAAATATGTTCAACCCCTACTCTCAGACTTCTTCATAAAAATAATTACTATGTGTTTATTGCTTGTCATGTTCTTTTCTAGTCAACACATTTTACTTAATTTGTTTAAACTTCATATCATTCTACATTATCTCTATTTTATAGATGAAGAAATAGAATGCCCAACTTGAAGTCTTAGTTTCCATTCTAAAGTATGATACAGTTGAAAGTTCCATTGGGCAGCATTCTGTTACTGTGACAAAATGCTTGAGACAATCAACTTCAGGAGGAATGATTTGCTTTGGCTTAGTTTCACAGGCTTCAGCCCATGAACTTGGTTCCACTTTTTCAGCAGAATCCTCATGGAAGTGAGGAGTTTGTGGAATCACTACTCATCTTTCCAAGAAGGGAAAGGAGGATAGAGGGACAGAGAGAAGATGGGAAAATTGTATGATTGGTTGAGAGACTCCATTCCTGCTATCACTTTCAGGGCATAACCCTATGGTTAATATACTTCAGTTAGGCTCTACCTCTTAAAAGGTCTATGATCTTCCAAGAGTACTACATGCTGGAGAGTAAGGTTTTCCTGCAAGGGCCCAAGGGACATTGAAGATCCAAAGCAAAACAGAAGCCACCATTTCCATCTTCATCATAATAAGGAACCAAACAAATCAGTGCCAGCAGTTCTTCTCAGATTCTTTAGAACACTAAGAACAAACTGACAGGAAACAAGATGAAACAGAACATAGGAGAACCATGTGACAACTGAAGGATGTGTAGACCTTTGTGGTGAGAATACCCAAGAGAAAGGAAACAAGAAGAATATCAAATAACAATGGTTGTTAACTTTCTAAATGAATAACACACCAGTCCACAGATCCAACTAAGTCAGAGGATAACACACATACTGAATGTTTATGGGAATGTCATATCCAAATCACAGAAAGTCAAATAAGAAATACTGAAATAAGTGACAGGAAGATAAAAGCCTTGCTTACCAGGGAAACAAATAAAACGTACATTCAGTTTATTTTCATTCCCATTCAAATAAGAAGAGAAGGGAGCAGAATAAAATGCTAAATATAACAAACCTGCAATTTTCTAGATAGTAAAATTATCCTTCAAAGAGAAAGTAAAGTAATTTCTTAGACAAAAAAAGTGTTATTAACTGTGGTGGTACATTCCTTTAATCCTAACAGTCAGGAGGCAAGGTTAGGAGGATTGCTCTGATTCTTGAGGCTAGCCTGGTCTACACAGTAAGTTCCAGGCCAGCTAAAACTATATAGATAGACCCTATCTCTAAAACTTCAAAAACCAAAACAAAGCAAAACGAAAGAGAGATATGTTGTCTATACTTTCTTGCAAGTGATGTTAAATTTTTCTGAGGATATGACATGGCCCAGAAACATGTTATGTAATGAAGGACAACATCACAGAAGGAATAAATGAAGCTTTTGATTAAATCAAATCATTTATTCTTAATCATTCTTGCAGAAAATTGTTGCTCAAAATAATAATAGCAACTCAGTATTAATTATTATAGCAATAGCATATCAATCAGAGACATGAATAACAATAATGTTGTTAATAAAAGCCAGGCAATGGCCATGTTGCCAGTAGACACTTGCATTGCTCATGAAGTAGTGCTATTCAAATGGACTTGAATTAAATGTGAATGTGTACAGAAAATCTCTGGTGCAATCACATACACATATGTTTTTAAACAACAAAATTATAATTGATAATGGTAGGGGAAAAGAAAAACATAATCACATCAACTGTCCAATTAAAACCTGGAATGATAGAGAAATAATAGAGAACAAGAATGAAAGGAGGATGAGTGGAAGAAATGACAAATGAGAAATAGCTGTAAGTATAGTGGACATAAATACTGTAGCAGGTACTTAGACACCAATTGTTCTACAAAGTATTGTAGAACTAAAAGTATTGTAGACTAAAAGCACTAGAAGGAGGGAAAAAGACACATGTTGTGTTTCTCCCTTCATTTTGGGTCTGTGTAGAAATACTTTGAATCAGTCTCTCCTTAGCCTACACGTAGGCATGTCAGTCACTCAAGGAGTGTCTGTCCACAACCCCAGACTATCTAAACCATCTGATCCTCCTTTGATGCTAAAGGCACAAAGATAAGAGGAATTCTGGAAACCCTGCTGTCATGTCAGTTTTTACAGTGTTCTGTTCCAGGCCTCCAAAAGTGCCTGAAGGGTTCCAGTAATCATCCTATTCCCACAGTTACCTCAGAGCCCAGGAGCAACAGAACTGTGTAGGTGTGACACCCCATCATGAGATTGCTATTCAAGCAGGAACAATCATCTATCAGAATAGTCTGTCCCTTCAACCAACAAGGACATCTTAGAGTCAACTTCAAACCATTAACTGAAAAGAGGTAAATAAGACCACACACTGACCAAGACTGTTTAGATATATACACTCATTGCCCTACTCCAGTTCTTTCTCTATTTTGCCTTAGAGTTCATATCAGTGTCCCACACATGGACTTAGACTTGAGGTTTACTGAACATATTATCTCTTCTTCTTAATGTGGTCATGTTGTTCAAATTTTACCTGGTTTTGCTATCATTCTTTTCTTTGATTGGCATGGTATTTGGTATATTGATATATTGATTGATGTGTATTGATTGAGTGATGAAACCAATAACTTGGAACTCCCAAAGATATACCTTTGGCCCTAAAGCTCCAGAAACAATATAGCTCTCTTGAAAACTACTTCAGACATGAAAAAATCTAAATGTACCAGGTAAAAAGCAAATATTGTTAGCATTTAAAAAATAAGATCCAACTATACATTGTTTACCAAAAGCCTATCTGAAATATAAAAATACAGGCACATTAAAAACAATAATAGGTATGAAGATAGATAAATCACATTAATATTAATCATTAATCAAAACAGTTGAGTAGGTACAGTTATTTAATAGAAAACCAACCTTCTGGAAAATATAATTATTTTGAATAAAAAAGTCATACATAATAATAAAGGCATTGGCTTATTAAAAGATATAGCAATTCTTAGCAATGCTCCTAACAATAGAACATGTGAATAGATGTAATAAAAACTGACAGAACTACAAGGAGAGGACCAGTGAGGTAGCTTAGTATGCAGAATGCCATGTTACAAGACTCTAGAACCCACTAATGAAGAAGAGTAAAGCAATTATACAAAGTTTGCTGTTTGACCTCCACACACAGAGGCCGTGGCACATACATACATAACACACACACACACACACACACACACACACACACACACACACACTAAAAGAAGACAGGAAAATAATATAGAAAAGTGATGGTTCTTTGAAAAGCTAAAGAGAAAATGTAAACTTCTTATTGGCATAATCATTATTTAATAAAGGCAAAATGCATATATTACTAGCACCAGAAATGAAAGATCTACTGTATTGACAAAGACAATAGAGAAATATTGTGAATGACCAAGTGCCATAACTTTAATAACCTAAACAATCTAAAAATATATCATTTTCTCTTTTTGTTTATTGACTAAAACTGGGAAACTTATTGTATCAATAATGCCATTAGTACTAATCTGTCAGACAGTGGCAACCATTACATTTTTGCCAGAGGTGCCAGATGAGACACCTAGTAGGAACCACTTTGGATCCCATCAATCCCCATGAAGCCCATTGTCTTTGCCAAATCCAAGCCTCTCAGCAAACAAGAAGCCAATGCCCTATATACAAAAGCAAGAAGCCCCACCTGTGTGTGGACTTTCAGGCTGAATTGCCAAGAGAAGTTAGCAGATGAGTTCTGGCCCCTGAGGCCAGGGGCACAGGACCACCTAGGAACGAAGACTTAGGTCCCCCCAACCTCTGCCAGTGAGCACTTTGCATGGTGTCCCCACCCATTGCCATTCACACTGGTTTGTTCTTCTGAAAGGGACACAGCCTCCTAGCTGATATCACTTTTAGTAACTGGCATGTGTGTTTATATAAATACTCTGTAAAACCCTGAAAGGAGAGGAAGAGGTACACACAGTGAAAATTCTGGAAACTGCCCAGTTTTTAGGAGTGGCAGTATTTTCCCCCAGCACCTCTGAAGAGCCATGGCTCTCCGAACCTCAACATAGAAAAGTACAGTGTCACATACATTTATATCACATATCCACTGAGCACTTAAACACAATTCGGGAGGGGGGTAGGAGGCTTTAATCCTTATAGATATTAAACAACAAAATCTCTCTCTCTCTCCCTTTTTAAATGTTGCCTTTTAATTCTTTCCAAATACCTGGCTGTAGGTGGGCCCCCAGGGAGGAGCAGGTCCTGGGTGAGGCCGCCAGGGCTACAGCGCTGGAGGGGTGGGGCGTTTCTACTGAACTGTGATAACACTACAGGAACTTTCACATTCTGTGGAGAATTGTAATTAGTGAAACATCCTTCACTCCAAAGCCCATGAACTGTGTGCTCTCAGGCAGGATAAAGCAACCAGAAGGTAATACTGTCACTAAAGGTGACACAGCGATCGTTTGGAAAGTGAGACAGGCTTAAATAATGTTAAAGGTAAGACCTGATTACCCCAGGTCTTCCTTGTAACTTGCTTGAATTTAACTCTGAATGGTTTAAATAGTGCTTCTGAGTCACAGAACTGATTATAACACACACACACACACACACACACACACACACACACACACACACAGAGAGAGAGAGAGAGAGAGAGAGAGAGAGAGAGAGAGAGAGAGAACAAAGCACATCCATAGACACATCAAAACATAAAAAGCATAATATCTAGAAATGTTAAACTTTACAAAAACTACTGTAGAGAAACAACCATTAGAGTTCCCAGGCGCAAACACTTTGCACCTACTGAAATGCTCTGGTAAGCCAGCTGTTTTTTTCTTTCAAATGTCTTCAGTCAGCTGGTTCTCTAAGCTCCCCAGATAGCAGCAGAATCATAAATGTAAGACTTGACAAGATACAGACCCAGTTGGTGTTACAGCGGCCATCACTGCCCCATATTAACTGCAGCTGCGGACGCCTTGCCACCTCCTGTCCTCTGGACACATAAATTCCTGCAGTAGTGCTATGTTTCTCATCCCCAGGGCAGTGCCTCTCAGGCTAGATCCATGGAACTGTGTACCCATTCTTCTGCTCTGGTGTCCACATTGAACGTGCCACCTGCAACTTTATCACAGGGTTCCTCTCAAACTGTTGACTTCAGCTTCTGTTCCTCTCATGCAGCACAAACCGTTCAAGATCTTCTGTCTTTGAAATAGTGTCCTCTCTAGGAACACTGCTTAACTATTCAGTGGTGAAATACTTAGAATGGAAATACACACTTGGACCCCCATCTCCAGTGAGTTTGAAAACTATCCTAGATTTCCTCCAATGGAAGGTTTTCCATGGGAACTTCATCTTGGAAAACAATGAATTCTTCATTATCACAATTACAAATACCTTGAATGTCATGTTAGAAAAAAAAATGAAGCTTATACTGCAGGTCGTGGGGTACCAACACAAATTTAGTAATCAAAGTGCCCCTGAAAATCTGTACTTTGAAACAGAATGGGTGGCAGATGGACAGAAATTGAGGAACTAATCTAGCAGTTTCAGGGAAAAGAGGACAGGAACTACATTATACACAGGTTGCAAAGATGGATATGATGGTATGAATTATTGGGGTATAGAGAAAATCAGAGAGGGAATGAAGGATGATGCTAAGCTTTGAATCTGGGTGACAGAATGGAATGTAACTACACAGCAAGAGGAAAATCCAAGCTGGAGAAGACTGCTTGGAAAATTTGAGAGTTCAGCATGGGTTCTTTTGAGCCTCCACCACTTTCCCCTTGCTAAGGAAAGCATTCACACTGTTGGCAATGATACTTGTATACCATTCAAATCATGATACCCCAGATAGGATATTTCAGTGCACACTATCACTGCTTTCAAATGAAACCTTCTCAGGCCAAGGAATTGGCTCTACAATTGAAGGCACTTGCTTCAAAGCTTGATGGCCAGAGTTTAGTCACAAGGATCCATATGAAAGAAGATAACTACTGCATGTGCTGCCCTCTACATGTATTATGACATGTATGTGTGCACGCAGATGTGTGTGCATGCACACACAATCATACGCATATGCATATGCACACATACAAATAAGTAAATGCAATGACAAAATAAAAAGAAGATACTAGGGATATTTTGCAGAAATTAGGAGTGTATATTGTTTTGCAAAGGATCTAATTCCTTTCTCAGCATACAGGTCAAGCAGCTGTTACTACCTCCAGTTCTAGAGGGCTCCAACAACTCTGACCTATGAGGACAACTGTACACATGTGCACATAACCCACACAGACACAGACAAAATTAAAATAAATGAATCTATTGAAAAGAAATATGATAGAACCTCCTCAGTCAAGGTTTCTTTCTAAGGATTACTGAATTATCCCAAGTGCTGTTTCTACAGCTTCAGTTTCTAATGTACTTATGTGACCCATTCCATGCACATGCAGGATTCCTATCTGTTTCCTACCCTGGTTGCTCCTGGCATGAGAGTAGTTGGGTATTTACCCTCTCATAAAAGAGGAGGGATTTGGAGCAATGTACTCATCCCATGTTCTCTCCTTTAAGCAAACGGATGCTGGAGGGGAATTACAGAGACAGAGACAGACAGACAGACAGACAGACAGACACACAGACACACAGACAGACACAGAGAGAGAGGGAGAGAGAGAGAGAGAGAGAGAGAGAGAGAGAGAGAGAGAGAGAGAGAGAGAGAGAGAGAGAGAGAGAGAGAGAGAGAGAGAGAGAGAGAGAGAGAGAGAGAGAGAGAGAGAGAGAGAGAGAGAGGGAGAGAGAGAAGAAACTTTCCTGAAGTCCTTCCCACATGCCACACCCTAACAGGTATTTTCCATATGTGGTCATTTAATCTTTGTGCACTTATAAAGTGTGATCAAGTGATCCAGCAGTACAAAACGAAGAAGCATGTTTTCATAGAAATTAAATAATTTACTATAAATTACACAGGACATTGCTTCCAAAACCTGGTGTTGTCCATGATTTGGCAATTCGGTTGTTTGCTCACTCCCAAAGTTCACCTCAAAGGCAAAGGCATCCCTCTGTTTGGTAAACATTCCATTATTCTTATTTTTAAAGGCTCTGTCTAGATAGCCTAGGCCGGCACTGAATTCACAATATTCTCACTTCTTTTTTGTGCAGGCTTCAGCTTGGATTGCAACACTAACCACAATTTTCTCAGTTCTGACAAAACATTTTTCTTTCTGGAGACAAAGTGTTATACATCCTAGGCTGGCTTCAAACTTTCTATGTTATTGAAGATGACCTCTTACCATTATTCCTCGAGAAATCTTCCTCCAGTGTTGAGGTTATAGACATGCACCACCACACCCTGTTTAATGGACTGGAGATGGACACTAGGGCTCACACATGCTCTGCACCCACATCCCCAGCTTTAAAATACAGACTTAGATCTTTAGTTTCACAAACAACTGATGAGGAAAGTGTCATGGTGGGGTAAATAAGAGAAGGGCTTTTCCATCTCTTCATATCATTACTTCTTTTAGAAATGAAATTATGACTTTAAAATCTGTGTTAAATGGGATCTATGAATTGTCCATTGCAATCATTTATCTAATGCTTGCCCATGGAGGAAAAAAGCAAAGCAAGATTGGGGCAGGAAATAAAGGAAAACTATTGTAAAATTTGGAAGTCCAGAGTCAAGAAATAATCACTGTTTAAAGTCTGTACATATTTGTACGAGCTTTAGTCTACACAAATGTGTATGTGTGCTGTGTGTATATACACAAACGTGAGATTTTTTTCCTATAAACTTTCTCTGCAAATCTACTTTCCTTTCTGTTCACAACATATTGTGTAAATATGTCATTATGCATAAATCTCCTCTGTAACAGTTTCGATGTGGTCTATTATTTAGAAACAGTTGCCAAACAAATAGCATTTCAAAAGCAAAAGAAAGTTAATAAAGAGTATAAACATAGCATCTCCAGATATGCATATGGATATCTCTGGTATATTTGCTCTCTGGTGTTCATCCCTGAACCCAGCAGCTAATTGGCTTGAAACTAGACCCTTTCACATTTTTTTAAAAGAAGATATGAATAAGCATACATCATGGTAGCAAAGCATGACAGCCAGAGCAGGAAGCTGATGGCTTATATTCTCCAAAACAAGCAGGCGCAGAGAAAGCAAGAGGGACCAGGCAGTGGCACAATGAATCAATAAATACACTGAAGAGACCATCTATGGCTGGAGTGGCAGCTGGTCCCTATGCATTCTTCAGCTTCTCTTTTGGTGTCCCCATGTTCACACTCATACCTGGCAATCTGTGTGCTTTATACTAACTACCTTCCAGCCCCATTTCACAGTCCTCACTATTTGCTAGAAAGATTTCCCCTAGACCCAGCATGCCAGGTCCCTGACCTTGGGTTCATTCCTATGACGTATCAGTCTTTTGAGCGGTGTTCATGGCTGACAGATGGTTGTTATATGGGAAGCAGTCTGAGCCTAGTGAATGTCGAATTGAGGGTCACAGATGAATAAACGATGCTTCCATGGTGGGATATAGCCACTAGTTTTTTAAAAAATGATTTTATTAGGATGGTTGTAGGATCATCATAGAAATATATTTTTTGTCAAACTGTATCAACATTTAATTTTTTAAAAAATATCCAAATTTAATGAAAAATTCATATAACAATTCTCAAGTCAATAGGAAGGAGAATTTAGAAGGCCATATAATATGATCTACAGAGAGCAGGAATTCCATTACTTCACTGACTCACTTTATAAATAAATGTTCATTTTATCTATGAACAGCCCCTGCCATGTTCATCCATTCACTTCCAATAGATGACTAAATACAGCAAGTACCCTGTAGACCTCCAAGTCCAGAATACTGACCTTCTGGCTTCTTTGATAGCAGGTTTGCCTACCTCTCATATACTTGTGGGCAATCATTTCTAGTGATTTGGGTTGCTATATTTCCTGGAGAACTAATTTGTTCTATATTGTTCTGTATAGGCAATGACTTAACTCAACAAAATACCACTAGTAGTTAAGAACACTTAGAAGAGTATGTGTTCAGTGAGGCAGAGATGCTGGGTGGTCCTCTCCTCCTGCATCAACATGGCTCCAGGGTATCCAGGGTGCTCTCTCATGTCCTTCCATTACTAACATCACAGCTACCCTTGAAAAGAGTATCTCCACGCTGCCCAGCAAGCTCTTTCTCTGCTAACCAGAAAGGAAGAAAAAAATTCGGGAAAAGCAGACTTTTACAAATGTGGGTGGAGGAGAAATGCCTTACTGGCACCTCCCCCGCCCTTCCTGTCTTCTGTCCCTCCACTGATCACTGGTGAGACAGACTCTGGAGGTGTGGGAGGGGCTGGTGGCGACATGAGCCTTGAGTGCCTGCAGATGTGGGTGTGTGAGCTCAGAGGGAGACTGTACTGGAGAAAGGCCTCATGCTCACAAGAGGGAGAATGAGTCTCCGGGGACATAGCACATCTGTAGGAAATTACAAACTTGAGGTCATGTGTGTATTTGAGAGTGAGAAACGCAGTGTGGAAGAGACTCCAACAGCATGAGTTGTGTGTGTGTGTGTGTGTGTGTGTGTGTGTGTGTGTGTGTGTGTGTGTGTGTGCGCGTGCGCGCGCGCGCGTCGTGTACGCACAAGCGTGCACCCATGATGGTGAGCATATGAGAGAACGAAGTGGATGGATATGTGTCACAGAGCAGCACCATGTGTGTCACTTAGTGCGAACTAACAGAGAAGAACAATAAATGAAATGACAAGGGAGGGAAAATATGGATGAGTCTGAGATTCTTTCCAGCAAGAGGGATTTGTATATAGATGATGTCACTCTGGGGTAACCGCCTTGCATGACAATCCAATGCCACCAGTGAGAATGTTACTCTTTGTCCAAGAAAATATGTCTGGGTTGTAAAATGTAGTAAAATTGGCTGACAAGAGGGTTAAGTAAATCCTGTGACTTTAATGAGTAACAAATTTAAGTGACATAGACAGGGAAAAGCATATTGAGGATAAAAGCAAGTCTCTCACAAAATGTGTGTTTTTGACTGCTTTGCTCAGAGTTCTTAATCATAACACATACATATATATATATTCTTTTTTATTTATACATTTATAGTACATTCTTGATTGACCACTTATTTTGCCTGTATATTTCCCAGGCAGACAAGAGTCCCAGTGCCATGTACTATGGTTAACGCTGATTGTAAAATTGCAAAACTCTAGGTAAGAGACTTCTGGTCATATCTGTGAGGAAGTTTAAGAATGGATTAGGTGAGGTGAGAAAATGTACCCTAATGTTGTGGCATCCATTCCAGATGGAATAAAAGGGAGAAAATGAGCTGCACATTGGAGTTTATCTCTCTCTGCCTCCTGACTATGGGAGCAATGTGACTGGATACCCTACTTTCCTGTCTCCATTACTTTCCACTGTATCAGACCATACTTGTTGCCTGCTATAGATTGTGATTTTCAGATTTTTCTTCACAGTGATTGGAAAAGTAACTAATATTCCAAGTTTAATGTAGTTTCTAATCACTGTTTGTTGAATGGATAGATATAAATATAAATGAAATAGATTATTTATAGATGGAAAATTATAAGTCTTGCCTCTAACCTGAAAGAAAATACAGGCAATAGCAAGAATCACATCTGCTGTTGCAACAAGGAGAGACAGTGGTACTTACAATTTACAGCAACTGTTTTGAATGCTTTCTGCAATGCCAAGTATTAGCATGGGCTCATGGCCACTGGATCCCAGGTTGTAAGCAAAGACTATTCATTCTTCCTTGGCATTTGAATATTATCTTTTGTTGGAAAAGTGAGTCCCACGGTGGGGCATGTGCAGACACAAGTACAGCAAGCTGTGTGCTCCCAGGCACACCCCGAGTCTAGGTAGCCTGATCCTACTTCCACAACCAAGAGGCATGAAGACTCCCATTAAATCAAACTGTTCTCCATACAGAATACAGGTAGTCTGCCCACAGGGAAATTTGTAACACAAGAATCATCTTAAGAGTCAGCTCTGGGTACAGGCTGAGAGGAACAGCTTTCAAAACCTCCAAAATCTGTGACCACACGTCCCCGCCTGCCAATGATAGTCCCAGACCATGCTTTCCATCTTGACATGATTATCAAAGACACCTGATCTCATAATAGGAAACAAACCCTGGTGCCAACTCCCTCTGAAACATCCATTGCTTACTCTTCAAAAGAGGGACTTATGGCCTATGGCAGAGAATCCACTAGCCAAGTTGTAAATATTCCATGGGACCTTAATTTGTATTTCCTAAGTGTAAAAAGTGTTTCTACCTTTTTGCAGAAATCACATAAAAGCTTTAATTTCCCCACCATTTAATTCTTAAAATACTTCAGCAAAAAATGAATGAAACGACCTCAAAGACACCACTTAGTGAGCTTTTTTCATTCATAAAAGAATCACATGTATGTATGAGGAAGTCTTACTAGACCACTATATTGACCTGGCTCATATAAAAGCCAGATCTCATCACTGTGGTCAGTGTGTGGGTGACGAGTTTCAACTTCGGCTTATTTTTGGGAAATTCCAGCAGGGACTCTTGCGTGTCCCCGGCATGGGAAACAGGGCTAGATATGGCAGCTTCAAGATCGCCATTGATGGCCTGGACCTGGGTGCATGTGGTCACTTACAAAAATGACTTGGATTAAGAAAAAAATCCTTCCTTTCTTTGCTGTAATTTTGACCCTGAGACAAGTTAACAAAATCCAAATTCTTGAGTTAGGTAAAGGCCCACTAAGCCTGGGTAATAACTCGGACCTTCACTTGATGAAAAAGCTACAGGACCATTTCATGAATACATAAATGTTAGTGAAAAAAATACATGTGATGTTTATGTTAGAAGATAGGTTTATTATACAATGGGAGGTTTTCTAAGTTTACATTTCTAACGAGAATATGAGTAAGTGGAGACAAAGCTCAGTAGTACAGGGCTTGCCTGCCAGCATTCTATTCATATAAGGCCCTGTGTTTCTTCTTTGTTCACAGCTCTACCCCAGTCAAATACATATTTAAAACTATCTCTGAGTGACCCCTAAGATCAGTGGGTTTTGTCTCTTTCTTCTTTGCTGTCTTACCTTCTCAGAATACTCTTCTACCATTCCTATTCTGCTCCATCTCTTAAGATCCTGTCTATGTGTCAAGGCTGACTTGTGGAATATTCCTATATACGGTGTGAATATGTCACTATGATTGGTTTAATAAAGCTGATTGGCCAACAGCTAAACCGGATTATGCTAGATGGGACAGTCAGATTGACAAGGATGGGAAGAAGAAGGGCAGAATGTGGGGAGTCACCAGCAGATGCAGAGATAAACAAGACGGGCATACTGTACTTAGAAAAAGTACCAAGCCATGTGGCAAAGCATAGATAGTAAATATTGCTGAATTTAAAATGTAACAGTTAGCTAGTAACAAGCCTGAACTATTGATCAAGAATTTATAATTAATATAAGCTCAGTGTGCTTATTTAGGACATGCTGGTGGGATGGAAACTTCTGTCTACAGTGACTTCATATTTAATTTCTTCTTGAAAGTCTTTCTGGCTCCTCAAGCCAGTAATAATATCTCCTTATTACACTATGTCCCCCACATGAATTCTTGAGCCTTTTCTGGTAGTTTGGATAAATGTGTCTGACTGCACGTAGCTTCATTGACAGCTCTTCATATCTTTGTAGCATTTTCCTCATAGTTCTATGTATGGTAACATTTCATAAATACTTATTGAACAAATACAGACATAAGTGGTTGTTTTCTCAAGAGATAAATGAATCTTTACAATATGAATATGAAAGATGCACTAGTATGTTATCCCCCCACTGCTGGATATGATGCTACATACCTTTAATCACAACACTCAGGAGACAGAGGCAAGCAGATACCTGTACATTTGAAGCAAGGTTGATCAACATACAAAGACATAAGCTAGCTGTGAATACCAAGTAAAATCTTTCCTCAATTTTTTTCAGATTATTTGGCTGTGCCAGATTCAGATGGTGCTAACCTGGATCCACACATATGCCTTCATGACTAGCTGGCCCACCAGAGGCTCCCAAGTGTTCTCATACTACTCTCTCTCTCTCTCTCTCTCTCTCTCTCTCTCTCTCTCTCTCTCTCTCTCTCTCTCTCTCTTAATGTTTTATAGACATCAGAAAATAGTAGTGAAATATTTTGATGAGACAAGCACATGCACTACCATCATACCTCAGGCATATGCACATGCTTGCACATAAATACAATTCCCTTTTTGAGAAAATGGATGTAGGGAAGATAAAGAACAAAGGTGATTTTAAGGGAACTACAGTCTTTCCAAACGAAAATGTGGAATGTTAGAAACTACTATTAAATATGTACAAATGTTGATGGTACACATATAATTTAAGAGATCTAGTAGACAGAAACAACAAACCCATAAGCATGCAATTAAGATAGGTAAAATTTCACCTCTGAAAGTGGGGATACACCCAGAAAGGAGTTTCTTAAGTCCATGCACATCTGTTCGAGAATTTTAAAATTTTGAGAATCACACTGTCTTTCATGTTTGTGGTTCAAGTATATCCACATGGCTCTAATACCTCAGGCAAAATATGAGCTAACACCATATTGGCACATACACAAGGCCATTATTTTGGAAGCAATTGCCTTGCTTTGGTGTTGAAGATAAAATTAGAGACATAGACTACCTTGCTTTGGGGGGTGAAGATAAAATTAGAGACACAGACTTGGGGCAGAGAGATGGCAAGACAATGACAGCTAATCGATAAATAATTTTTATAAAAATCTACATGTGGATAAGAATAGAATGTAGTTGGATTTCTCTTCTCTAATGTGATTTATCTGGAAGGTGTGCTGTCACATTTTTTTCTAATCCAAGTCCATGGAGATGTTGACAATGTGTTCCCTCAGATCTGCACAAAAGAGAAACGCCTGGCCTTTCCTCGACCCACTGCCACTTCCTTTTTTTTAAAAAAAAATCTACACACATTTTGTAGGAGTGACACATCAAAGCAAATGCTGATTCATCCGACTCATTGATCCATTCCTCCAGCAATCACCAAGACATGCCAGACATCATGATGGATGGGCAGGGAAATTAACAAAAATGAAATATGGTACTCACTCTCAAAAGTTGCTCCTGGACAGATAGGAAATAAACTTCAATATAGTGAAGTTATAACATAATCAAAATATATTAGATAGTAACATAGTGACACCAGACGTACTTCCTATTGACACATTATCCTTACCTATCACCCTATGAATTGACTCTCATTCCAACTTTACCAGAGGCTTGGAGGAGTTAATCATCTTTGCTAAAAATCAAGTAGTTAATTCTAGGCCTAGGACTTGAGTATATTGTGGAATATTTTTTTTCCCTTAGAGTATATGATTTTAAGCATAGGTTCAAAGGAAGCACAAAACAAAGGAGTGATTGGGTGACCTGCTTAGGCATAAACTAGATAGTGCTAAGAAGAGGGAGTTTGCCTATGAAATCAAAGGAGGTTGAGCTGGGGTGGATGATATGACAATCTTTCCCATGAGTCACGTGCAGTGTCATTTGTGTATAACCACCTGGTACCAGAGCAGTGTTAGTCCTTAGGCCATCATAATCAGGATTTAGCTGTCCATTGCAATTATGCTCTCAAAGCCCCAAAGGACAGATACTAGCTACAGCTCACCTCCTTATCCTATTCTGAATAGTGCATTGATGTAGACTCAGTAAACTTTCCATTGCTGTAGCTCATATCTGAGATAAGCCCAGTGAATAAAGAGAGTGGTTTTATTTTGGCTCATGGGTTTAAAGGTTTCATGCCAGGACAGGTTGACTACTTTGCTTTGGGTGGGCCCTTGTGAGGCAATGCATCATGGTGGGACTATGGTGGAGCAAAATATTTATGTCATGTCCAGAAAATGAAAGAAGAGGAAGTAAAGTCCCATAATCTCCATTGGCACCAACCCAATGACCAAAGGATTCCCCACTAACTTCTTCCTTGGAAGGTTAATACTGCCTCTCTGTATTACCATGCTGGGGACATTTAATATCCAGGTACAGTGTAAATTAAAAACTGAAGCAGGCTGTGTCTGAAATTCACTTAGATAAGAGTATACAGGACATACACAGCATTGAATTATTACTTTATAAAGAAACCCAAAGAATAATTTCCAAATCATTCTACTTCTGTTTCATATCTAGATCTTTAATGCTCTAAGCCTCTTTGATCTGGAGCTTTTAAAATGATCTTTTAGTTTTATATATACTGTGGAGGCTCACTTTTTATTTCTTAAATATTAATTTTTTGTGTATTAGTGTTTTGCCTGCTTCTCTTAGATACATCATGTGGAGGTCAGAAGCGAGAAGTGGGTACCCTGAAACTGGATTAATAAATAGTTGTGAACTATAACGTGAGCACTGGGAATTGAACTCAGGTTCTCTGAAAGAGCAACAAGTACTCTTAAATGCTGAGCCAGCTTTCCAACTATGGAAACTCCTTGGAATATATAGCAATGGGGAAATCTCCAAAAAGAAGGTTTTCGTACCTAGAGAATAAAGGAAAAGAGGTCGGGGGGTGGGGGAGAGAAAAGAAAATCCAGAAGAAAAATAAAAACTGCAAGTTTTCATAAAGGTCTATGACTCCATTAGGGTATTTCATTTCAACATCTGTTGGTTTTTAAAGATGTTACAAAATGTCTGTTCTTTTTGTGGTTCCATAGCTAGGGACCTCAGCAAAGTCATTTAATTTTTTTTTTTGAATATCAATGAATATAATCTAAGCATTTGCAATAAGATCCACCTTGCTCTGCTTATGCTTGAAAAATTGAAAAATAAATGTGTGGTGACTAGAAGAAAATAGTTCATAAATATTAGGTGTGTTTATGTTTACAGCAGCTAAAGGCAGCATACTGCTCCCTCACAATCACACAGGTCTTCAGTCTACCCAGGCCTTGTTACAGATAAAATAGGAAATGCCAAAATCAAAGAGTTTTGCCTAGACCAAACTCCTTATCTGGAAACCCCAAGAGCAATCTCTTTCTGAAACTAATGTGGCTTTGACAGAATTGGAGTCTCTGTGATGTTGCGTGATATTCTTGTGTCCTTGTTGGAAGTGAACTGGCTTCTTGCTGCCCTTCCTTCTTCCAAGTTGCCCACATTCCTTCCTTACTGGCTTTTTCCATCTTCAAAGTCATCAATGGGGCATGGAGTCTGGCAACACTGATCTATAATCTCAGTTTGGGGGGAGGGGTGTGGAGAGGAGACTCCCTGGAGCCTGCTAGTCAGTCAGCCTACCTCAACCAGCAAGCTTCAGGTCCAGTAAGAGATCCTGTCTCAAGACAATAAGGCACAGAGTGAGATAGGACAAGCTCTGAATGCATAGGTTTGCACAACTATGCACACACATATGTACAACATGCATACAAATTTAAACAATTTTAAAGCTCTTAAATATGTTTTGCTTTCATTTTTATGCTCCTCTGTCTCTGCATCATTGTCTGTCACATATTCTGCTTCTAAGGAGTTTCTTTATGAATATACTTGACAAATATTTGTTTTACCATTGCTCATGAAAAACATTGTCAGACCAACTTAAAATGAACTGGACCCTTTATACACAGTAAGCCTTAAAAGAAACAAAAATAAAAAAAAATAACAACAAAAATATTGGTCTGTAGGAATGTTTGAAAACATGAGAGATATGTAATAACCAGGCCTATCTCTTAACACCTGGCATTCTAGGTAGAGGTATATGTACTCGTGTTATTCCCAGGAAATGAATAGCTTAAGTACAGGAAGAAGGCAGAAGATGGATGACTCATGCCTCCAGTTTCTGGCCATAGTTCTGGTCCCACAAGACTGTCTCAAAGCTACCTTCTCTTTCCATCACTTGCATCTCCCCAGAATTGAAGTGTGAGACAGAAGGTTTGCTGGTAAACTATCAGCTGTTATGAGCACTTTCCCACTAGCCTGGTCCCACAGCTGCATCAGCACTAAATAACATAAAGACTCTAATAGTTATAAAGCTGTGTTCCAATAGCTAGAGTGTCTTATTGGCTAGCTCTGTGTTAAAAATTAACTTAAATATTAAATATTTCTATCAATCTAAGTGTTTCCACATGGTCTTATCTTACTGGAGAGAGTCCAGACCTCTTACTCCTCTTGTGTCCTACATTTCAACTCTTCTATACTACATCTCCCAGAATCCTCCTTGTCTCCTAATTCGGCCTATCTTGCTTTCCTAAGGGTCAACAGTGCTTTATTCATTAACCAATAAGAGAAACATATTTACAGAATGACATCTCCCATCAATCAACTCTTTCACTTAACATAGTGCAGACATTTGTCACAAGATTTCACAGGGTAAAGTATAATTTTACATAGTAATTAGGTATATATACTTAAACACCCAGTTATCCTCAGGTACAAAACAGACTTTCTGACAATTTTCCCTGGTTATGTGCCCTTAATATCTGCCCCTAGCTTTCTTTTCTTTTGTACTATTTTGTTCTGTTTCATTAACTTAGATCATGATTGCCATGGACTGCTAAATTGATGCCATGATTCACTAATGGGTTAGGAATTATTACTCTGGGTCTAGAGAATGAGAGTTTAAGCATAAGTGGTTTTCTCTCTAATTGGAAGAATAAATGTACAGTCCTGATTTGAAATATATAGTTTTTAAAGTTTGAGGCTTAGCTGTAAATTACAATTGTAGCCCTCAGTGAGTTGGTCTCTGTTATCAACTTGATTAGATCTAGAATATCCTAGGAGAGGCATCACTGGGCATATGTGTACGGCTATTTCCGGGGAGGTTTAGTTAAGGAGAGAAGAGACACTCTGATTTAATCAGGGGAAAGGAAGACGCCTACTGAGCTCCAGCAATCATTACTCTTTTCTTCCTGATTGCAGATGTTGCAATGTAACTGGCCAGGATAGACTATAGGCCTCCTAAACCCATCCTCTCTAAAGTTGTTTTGTCACAACTAAGAGCAAAATAACATATACATTCTTATCAATCACCTTTCCCTATCTTATCAAATTTAGCTATCCATATAGGGTAAGTGCTGTCCAAATGATGAACACCAACTGGATGTTTCCTTTTGAGGTGTGTTGGATTTTTAAAATGGAAGCCTGGATATGTAATTTACAGGTCTAAGGAATGATGAATGGAAACATCCAAAAGACTTTAAATGTGCTTTGTCAGGTGAATGCATACTTACTCGTAGTATTATTCCCTTCTTCTTAAAGGGGTTTGAAGAAGGTTTTCATTGTGTAGCCCAGGATGCCTTAAACTTGCAGTCATCCTTTGCCCTCATCCTCTTGAGACCCTGTCTGTATTACATAGCACTTTTTATTCCTCATATGCTAGATTTTTTTTATAATAAAACATGTTAAGATGGAAAGGAAATGTATCAGGTATAGAAGAAATAAGGGATTCAAGTAGATATGCAAAAAAGAATCTTATTTGCAATGATTCCAGGTGGAAAACTTAAGGCACAATCTCTAGTTTTGTTCTGATTTTAATGGAAGCTAAATGCTTATTTCTCAGTTGTAATCCCTACAGTCTTTTCAACTTCCTCCAAAATGCATATTGCTAACAGCTTAATTGTGCCAAGGATGCATCATGTACAACATACTATAAAATTAAGTCATCTGCATTTTCTCATTTCTCCTTACAGCTCTCTTAAATATTTGTTCAAAGCAGGACTACCACACAGACTGTTCAGCTAAACTGTGCAAAGATATACACCCAGGAAGGACAAACAGACTCAGGGATCAAACTCGAGACTTCTGGCTTTCCTTCTAGGGTCTGCTGTGTCAGAAAACTAAGGGAAGACGTGACTTACCACTCACCTCACCTGGTTCTGTGGCAGATGAGCTGTTAAGATGAGCTCATTCCACTGTCAGTCTACCCTATCATTAAGGAGTAGGACAGAGATGGCTGTGTAATCACTAGCTCCTGGAGGCTTGAGGATATAGACTCCAGCATGCAGATTACTTGGGGAAATCTGTCACGAATCTACAAGGAAAAGATACTAATCATCCTCACATGTCAGGCGTATGTGTGCAGACTCCATCACAGTAGTCACAGGGATGCATGGTTGCATTCTAAGGTTTTACAAGTAGTTGTTGAACTGAAGCAAGTGAGCATGCTGTCCTTGTGGGACAGCCCACCCTTTGGTGCTATATTCTTTTCAAGCCCTATTGTAAAACTATCTTTGTGTCATTCAGCTGTTTCATTCATCATCCAAATGCCAGAACCTATAGTAAATATTTGAGAGATGTATAGAAAGAAGTATTGTGGCTCAGAATGATATAAAAAGAAGTATTGAGGAGTAGGAGAGTCATTCTTTCTCAGTAGATAAGGTCACTGCAGTGTCATTTGTGCAACCCTGTGATAGAACTTGGACTGTAGCTGTTTAATGTGCTTCAAAGTTTGTCTCTAGAAAATAAATTCTTTTTGGGTATAAATGTTCATTATCAAATGAATTGTTTTTATCATCACCTGAAATTCACCTGCAGGATTTCTATGCTAGTTTCTTCCTATTGTGGTGACAAAACATTATGACTCAAAGGAAGCAATTCATTTGGCTACACTTCCCTGTCACAGTCCATCTGTGAAGAAAGTCAGGACAGGAACTCAAGACAGGAGCTTGAAGGTAGGTGTCAATCTGATGGAGGAAAGTTTTCACATGGGTTTCCCTTTTGCCAGGTGACTCGAGTTTGTGTCAATCTGATAGACCAGTCAAACCTCATTACATAACTGCATCGAGAATCTTCTTTTTTAAAGAGGTAAATAAAAGAATGGGCTAGGGCTCAGTGGCAAAGCATTTGCCCAGCAAGCACAAGGTCCTAGGTCAATTTCCAAACCCAGAAACAATTCAACACCGCATAGAGCCACACCATTCCCACTACTATAAGGAATAAAGGAGCAGAAGACCTAAATTACCAGCTCCTAGTAAATGAAAATCGTAAAGAATTCTTTATCTCTGATTTTTTTTGTAGTATATAACCTTTGGAGGTCATGTTTCCCTCCCAGCCCTCAATTGCTTAATTGTCTTGGCTTGGCTGGTGTTGTTGTTTGGATGTGCATATCTGTCCTAGTGTTTCATGTGTTGAAGACTTGAACTCCAGTGTGGTCTTTAAAGGGGTCTCTAAGTAAGAAAGTTAGGTAGATCCTGTTGGGAACACAGCCATAGAGCGGGACTGAGGGTCCTCCTTTGGCTCCCTGGGACAGTTCTTACCAAGGTGAGTTGTAAAAGAGCAACAGTGGCCACCTTCTACACTTTTGTTTTCTGTTTGTATGTGATCCATGGTGCTTGAACTTTCACCTCTAAAAGCTGGAGCTAAATAAACTTCCTTTCTCCCGAAGTCACCTGGCCTTGGATATTTTATTATAGAAATGAAATTGGACTGTTGCAATGACCCCTCACACACACATTGCCTCCTATGTTCTTATCTTCTCCCTGGACTTCATCTATGACCTCAAATGCTTTTCAACTGTCATTCCATCTCAAAACCCAGATGTTTTGTAAATTTTAGTGCCTTTCCTATAATGTAGAGACCTAACTATTCTAAGCACATCATATACCTTTCCCCACTCCAACTTAGCCTTCTCATCAATACTTCTGCTACTTACATCCCATAATGTCCAGAATGATCATCCATGCCCACTATATGCATTCAAAGTGCTTAGGGCCCCCAGCCATCTAATTTTGTTTCTTTTATTCAAAACATAAGACAGGTGACTTTTATTTCTCCCCCTATTCCATCCCACTGATACAACTTAGGCTTTTAATCTAATCTAATGTGTTGTTCTCGTTTTAGAATTTCTTTTTTCATTCAATGAACATGTGTTAATGGCATACACGCCATATATAAAACAGCAGAAAACAAACAATGAAACATATAAGGTCATGGCTTAAAATAGTTCAGATTGTAGCACGCAAGCAGATGATGCATCTTTGTGATCTACCCATGCTTAAGAGTATGAATAGCTACAACATGAAGTCAATTGTTAGAAGAGGATGTGAGCAAGCAGCCATGGAACACACTACAAAGAGTACCCAACTCAATGCTGGGTAACAGAAAAGAATTAACAGAGGAATTAACAGAACAATGCTACGAATGGCCTTGCTGAATGGGGTCTGCGACAGAGGCACAATTGGAAGAGGACATCCCTAGGCTAGGAGAAGAAGATGGAGAATGGGCAGAGACCTGACTGAAAGGGGGACAAACAGAGTAGTCTGGAGGAACCGGGGAAAGGGGAGAGAATAGATGTCTGTGTGTGACAAGGGTGTTACAAAAAAGATAGAAAATACATTAGATCATACTGAGAAGAGTCTTGACCATAATGTTACAGAAATTAATATCTATTCTGTAAGCAATGACATAGTCCTTCAGTGTTTTAAGCCATAGACATGTTAACATTTTTTTAAAGGAATGTCAGACAATGGTCCTCTGAAGAGCCCAAAGCAATCACTTTGTTCCTAGATTCCACGAATTCTGAACAGTGTCATGGTCACCAATAGTTAAGTATAAATTTAGACTGTGTGTGTAAATGTGAGCATTGTTTTCTAATTAAGGAATCTGAGCTTGGAACTGTTAATAAAAATAAAATGTGAGCCACATATGTAATCTTAACTTCCTTGTCATCACTTACAAAGTGAAAGGAAAACAAGCGAGATGGCCCAGTGTGTGAGTGTGCTTGCTGTGCAAGAATGAGGATGCAAGAGTTCAGTTCAAATCTCCAGAACCCACATAAATGACCAGGCATTGTCATAAGTGTACCTGTGACCTCAGTACTTGGAAGACGGGGGCAGGAGGGTTGATAGTACTTGTTGGTTACAAATATAGCTCCAGTAAGTATGATATAACTGGTCACTTGAAATCATTCATTCTGATTTATTACACACTTATTATACACACACACACACACATACACAGATCGAAAAATAATATTAATAACTTTTCAGTAATTTGTTTAACCAAATACTTTCAAGGCATTATCATTTTAATCATTTTAACATCATGTGAAAATTCATGAGGGCCAGCATTTGGCTCAGTGGGTAAGGACACTTGCTGATGTCTCTGACAATCTGAGTTTGATTCCTAGGATCCACACAGTGGAAGGAGAGAACTGACTTCTAAAAGTTGCCCTCTGACCTCAATATGAGTGTACACACACACACACACACACACACACTCACAGAGAGAGAGAGAGAGAGAGAGAGAGAGAGAGAGAGAGAGAGAGAGAGAGAGAGAGAGGGAAAGGGAAGGAGGGAGGGATAGAGAAAGAATTATTTAAAAATAAGATACAAACTTTTAAATTAACAATGACTTGTTTTATACTTTGTTTTCTTTTTAAATCAGTTGAACATTTTATACCAATAGCTTTGGGACTACATGATCTGCCAAAAGGTTAATATGGTCTGCCAAAGGATTAAAAAGTACTAGTCAAGTGTGATGGTATGTGCTTGTTATCCCTCTACCTTGGGATGCCTGAAGCAGGAGAATCACAAGTTCAAAGCTAACTTGGGCTGTGTTGCAAATTCTAGGTCAACCCCTACTACAGAGCAAGACCCTGTGTCAAGAACTGAAGAAAATTAAGAACAGAGTTAATGAAGTGGCTGAAAGAAACCATTTTAAAAGTGCATAAAGAGATCTGAAGTGCAGTGATGGTTTGTTGAACTTTTGAGAAGAGATCAAAAGATTTGATTTAAGCCATAGCAACCACCCCACCCAAAGGCCAAAATGACTCAAGAATATCTAAATAGGGATTGATTGGTCATCAACTGTAGCAGAAGATAAACTGGGGAACTGGGGCGTGGGGGGAGTAAGACGCCTTGAGGATTTCCAGACTGGGTAAGGGAGCTGTTGAAGTTGCTGCTTCCTCCCCATCACACGTGACATCAACGACTTTGAGGGAATTGTCTTCTAATGACCAAGTGTGATGTTGTTGCTCATACCCTTGACCCATGGTCCTCATTGTTGTTCTCCCTGCCTGATGCTACCTGCCAACTCCTCTCCCTCTGAAGCTAGAGGATAGAAAGACAGAGGAAGTTAAGGGAAGAAATAAAAAGAGGCAGCTCCTTTCTGAATAACAACTTCCCTCTTCAAGTGATGGCCTTCTGATCTATAAGCTCAGAATGCTCATGTCCCCCTTACATCAGACAGGTTGAGACTGGTGCTCCCTGGGTGGGTAGAATCTGTGTCCCCAACAAGCCTGAATAAATTAAGTGTATGTTCAGCCCTTAAGATGACTGGACATAAATATCAGAGTGTGAATTAAAGCAGGATGGGAAAGACAGAAGAGATTAGTCTGTTTGTGGGACCCCTGGCTGTGGGACCAGGATTTATCCTCATACATAAACTGGCCTTTTGATACTTTGCTCAGCCTTAATGCAGGGGTGGCTTGAAGCTTGGTCCTGCCTCAACTCGATTTGCCAGGCTTTGTTGATTCTCCATGGGAGGCCTTACCCTCTCTAAGGACTGGATGGGAGAGTGGGGAAAGGTGGGGGGAGCAGAAGGAGAAGGTGGAGGGGGAACTGTGGTTGCTATGTAAAATGAATAAAAAAGGAAAGACAGGAGAATTGTGGAAACTCGAATGAAAGGGAGCTTCTCAAGACAGAGCTGGCTTGGTGACTCTCACCATCTCAGAATCAAGAATTCCAGGACAGAGGTTGGAGAGATGACTCAGAGGTCTAGAGCATTTACTGTCCTTCCAGAGGACTGGAGTTTGATTCCCAGCATGCACACAACAGCCTACAGCCATCTGTAGCTCTAGTTCTAACACCCTCTTCTGGCTTCCACGGATGCCAGGATCACACATGGTGTACAGACATGAATGTCAGTAAAACACCCATACACATAAAATAATAAGATAATTAAATGAGAATTCCAGAACAATTACCAACATTTCTGTCAAAGTTGGCCAATATAGGGATGATACTTCGTTCCCATATAGCTAGTCCATGTTAAAATAGCAGTGACCTAGGCTTAAGACCTGAATGTATATGGCCTTGTGTGGTACTCATTTATTTGTTCTGGCTTTTTCTGAGAATCTCAACACTGTATGCTTATATTGAAGGCATCTCACCTTCCCATATACCTGTGAGCCATAGCATCATTGTATGAATATAACTCCCCCAGGTACCTCAGGAAGCTCATGTTCTCATTTTGACTTCTTAGCAACCCTTGAAGTAACCACTAAACTCACCAATGTGTTATGTATGACTTGCTATGAAGACAATGACACACAACTCTCCCCTGAAGAAACTCACCCTGTGTGTTCTCCTTTCTGATGGTATTCATGCTCAAGTCATCGTTTTTTAATTAAATAAAGTGTATTGTGTGAGTGGCTTTTGTCCACATCTGTGCACCACATGCATGCCTGGTGCCTTTTGAGGCCATTTGGTCCCCTGGCACTGAAGTTACAGATAGTTTTAAGCCTTCATGTGGGTGCCAGGAACAGGACCCAGGTCCTCTGGAAAAGCAACCAGTGCTCTTAACCAGCCTCCTCATAAAGGAAACTTTATGAATTCCAGCTCTGCTTCCTACGTGCTTGTCCTAAAATTCTTTGCTGAAGCCAAGAATTTGGAGTTTGGTTAAGTGAAGTGTCCTAAAAGAACGTTTTTTCGGCTGCTATGGATGACATCATGGAGCTGTGTCTCCCACTCTGCCAGCACCACTGATCATTCCAGGTGCTGGCATCCTGCTACTGCATTTCCCAGTTTCCAACTGAGAGACTTTGTTCACTTTCCTACTTGTCTTCCTGTTCCCATGTTACCAGTGTGACCTTAGTGAGGCTTGCCCACAGCACAGACTTTACATATGGAGACATGAATCAATCTTACATATGGTTTGCCTTCCTGAATACACTGAGGACTGAAAGCAGGTCCCCTCCATCCTCACAGATTTAGCTCTAGTAGCAAATGGAGGCATCTGCTCAGGAATGTAGAACCTGTTCTTAGGACCCTGAATAATAATTCCTTGATTCATTGTTTCCCTAGGGTCAGCTTGTTTCTTTCCCACTCTGAGAACTATTCCCCCACTCTCAACAGGAAAACGAAGGTTCTTGCACTTTTTTTTTCAAACCATATTGTTTGTAGCTAGTGTCATTGCAAGTCACTCAGTAAATCTGGGGAAGGTCCTGTTGTCCTTACAAGATAATTAAGTTTAACTCCTTTCAAAATCAAAAGCATTTTATTTCTGAAAATAAACATTTTCAGAACTCAAAGGCTGAACAATGAATCTTTTCAACAATGCTCCACCCTACATGTAAAATGAGTGAGAGAATGTGATCCTCTTGCGGCTGGGGTATATAGCTCAGTGGTGGAGCACTTGCCTTCCTTGTGTGATGCTCTGGGGTAAACCCTCAGCACAAGAGAGATGAAGCATGATAAGGGGAAGGAGTGAGAGGCTGATAAATCTAAATCTCCAAAATAGTCTCTTATCTTTGGGAGAATCTTCTTGTTAAAATTAATGTGTCCACATGTACTAGTTGATACCTTATCCTAATAGCTGAGTAGTGAAATAATCAAAGCTGTTTACTAATACAAATATTAGTGTGAAAGTCCCCATAGGCAGTAGGACAAGAATCAAGATTTTATCAGTTAGAGTCATTAAAGTGGGGAAATATGAAGATGTATGCTATGAATCCTATACATACATGTATACATATACAAATACATATACATGCACAGAGAACTGGAGCTCTGATTTATTTTACACAGTAGAGATTCTTCCAGGTTAGGTAGGGACATGCACTGAGATGCACTGAAATATTCTTTGTCAGCAATGGTCACCCACAAAAACAGGCACTGTAGAGGCATTAGAAACCAGTAGAATAAAGAAAACCTCTTTCATTTTTAGACTTTGGATGTAGTATCTTTGAGTGTAGCAGATTAGATAAGAAATAAAATCATAATTTAGGAATAATCCTATTGTCTCTGCCTACTTTGGGAATAACACATTAGTAACTGTCTATCTCAGGGAGATATAGGGTGTGGCTGATCCCATCTACAGGGCAACATCTGTGACTTAACATATATGTGTGATTTATATATAATAATCTATATGTAATCCAATATGTCTATAAAATTGCATTCTAACCAGCAGTGAAATGTTTACTATCCCTTTATGCAATATTACAAATGCATTTTACTTAACTTATACTAGATTTACTCAGTATTACTCCCAATATACTTTGTAATAGTAAATTACTTTTATTAGCAAAGCATTGACTTTCACAAGTTAAAAAATAAGTAGAAGACAAAGCAAAAATGGACTTCATTCTTAAATGGAAAATGAGTTTAAAATTGTAAAACAATGAAAGCAATACAGAAAAAAAGATTCACGCAGGGACCACATGCACTTTAAAAATCTAAATGCTGTATTTCCAGATGAGCACGTGTAAATTTATAGGAAAGTGGTGTACTGAAAAATATTCATAATAAAACTGGCAAAGAGTTAATGTTACAATGTACAAAGCTACTGGGCACATTCAGGACAAACACATGAGAGTGAGACACTGTGAAGGACTTTTTTCAGAGACCTGTACTCAGGGGAAGCCAAATCCTTGACTTACCAACCAAAAGGAACTTTAGGACAGCCTCTGCGAAGCAGAAGTGGGGTTTATGAGGATGCATTTTAAACATAGATCTTGAGCAGTAGTGACAATAGAGAGGCACTCAAGGAAAGAATAAGATGCTCACAGTGGAGTGTGAGTCTCTCAGGGGGAGCTATACCAGGTTGTCTTTACAATAGTTGTACATATGTGACTTTGGGTGAGTCCTGAAGTTGCTATCTGAATGAGTTTACAGGCTGGATCCTGAGGGGCACAGAACAGGATTACAAACGATGGAGTAAATAAAGGTTGAGAATTTTCAGAAAAAAATCTTGAAGAGTGAGACCATACTCAAGGTCACATACACTCTGGCCTTATTAGTGCTTGTTTGAAAATATTTTGTCTACGCATGTGTGTATTTTGTGTATGAATGTGCATATGCATTTTTGATTGCATCTAGGTTGCATATTTGTGTGTGAGTGTGCTATGTACATGTGTGGGCTTTTGTGTGTAGATGCTTGGAGTTGAAACCAGGCATCTTCCTTATACATTGAGTGTGGATCTCTTGGTGAACCCATTTCTACGAGTCTGCCTGAACCCATTGCTGCAGAGTCTGCCTTTGGTGCCTGGGCTTACAGGTGGGTCTCCATGACCATGAAACATACTATATGGACTCTGACATCCAAACTCTGGCACTCATACTTGCTTGATAAGCATTTTACCCACTTATCAACTCTCTATTATTTGAGAACATTTTGATATAAAACAAACATTATCTTCATGCTGACAACCTTTATAACAAGTGTTGCTAATTGTCTAGAATTCTTGGTTTTTCAGACAATGAAAAGCTTGGACCAGACTGTGGAGTGAAGGGCTCTTTTCCTTCCCATTCCCTTTCATTTACCATCTCTTTCTATACTACTTCACTCAGACCTTGAAACTTAAAAGGGTGGAGTATATACTAACAGGTCACAGCACAGCAAGCCCAAGTGGCTACAACTGTTTTCTTGGATAAGATACACCAACAGTGCCAATGAAAACATTTCACTTGGAGTATTTTATCCAGGATTAACTGCCCTTGGAGTGTGAGTACACATTTGACCTTCAATGTCTGTGTTTCAATCCTTTCCAAATGGCAAGAGTGGGTAATAGGAGGTACCTATGGATAAATTCATTGGTAAACATATCAGTGGTTCTTTAACACACACACACACACACACACACACACACACACACACACACACACACACACGTTCATTGTCAACTCATTCTCATTAAATACAGGGGAAACAGAAAAAAATAAGCACACATCAAATCCATTTTGGAGCAAGAAACCATCGTTTGATGGATGCCAATGCTAAAAAAGAAAGAAAGGAAGGAATGAAGGAAAGAAAGAAAGGAAGGAAGGAAGGGAGGAAGGAAGGAAGGGAGGAAGGAAGGAAGGAAGGAAGGAAGGAAGGAAGGAAGGAAGGAAGAAAAAAAGAAAAGGGTCAACCTTGGCATGCAGTGGCAGTGGCAATGTGTAGAAATAAGTGTTCAGACACTTGAACATGTATATGGAGAGCCTAAAGGCATATGGTTCCACACACTTTCCTCAGTATTATCATGGTTTTGAAAACTCACTCAAGTGTCAAGTGTGTGGGAGGATGAGCAGTAGAAAAAGAAGGGTTAATGGCAATTATTTTTTCATGAAACTAGAGTTTTATGAATAATTTGCTTATATGCTGTTTCTGTTTCCAACCCTTGTACTGACTAAGATGGAGGAATTTACATCACTGAAACCCCCAGGTTCCCCTGTGATACACAGGGCCATTGGCCACATGCTGAGATGCTTCCAAGAAATTTCTGTTACCTAACAGCTAAAGTCATGATGGTATGACTAACCACACTTCAGTTTGTACATGCTATCTTTATGGTGCATGTCCAGTTTGTTTTTATTATTGAACACAAACATAGCAAAGATCAGAATAAGGGCAAAAGTTACAAAATTTGGCTGTTACTAAAAATATTCCATTTTTACTGCCATATATCACCATTCAGTTTTCAAATATTCTTTTCTCTTTAGTAAAACAATTGAGATTAAAATCCATAAAATATTGTTGCTGCTTATAAAAATTTCCGATAGAAACACAAATAAAAACCTTCTGTAGAAATAAAGCAAGGGTCTGGAAGAAATTTTCTATTTACCTACCATTCAAGGCTGCAGAAGAGGGCACAGAGGTATACAGTGTGCTTTGTATGAATACCTTGACATTTTACACTATACTAGGCTCTGTCTCTAGGCCTATTCAAGGTAATATTGACTACAAGTAAATAAGTGAACAAAGAAACAATGCTAAATAAAAGAAAATACTGGTAATAGACAAATAACTTAAAGATTCACTGATATGTGAAATTCTACATTGCTTAAGTGACTTATACTATTAATATCAACATGACAAAAAGGTGTTATTTAAAAATCGAGTATTCAAAATCAAGAGCCACCAGTTGCGATTTATCTCTAAAAACATCCAGAATATACCATTGTTATGGGGATTCATTTTTTGTTATTTCATCATTGCAAATCTCTGGCAGTAACTTGAGCATCTAACAAAAGGAGATGATTAAATGTGTCCATAATTGGGGATATTATGTAGGGCCACTAAATGATTTATAATGACCACATTTGAACTTTATTAAAATGTTTACACATACCATGAAATAGAAGGCAATATGCAAGCTTAATACAAAGAGCAAGCTCAAGTACAAAAGAAAAAAAATATAAAATAGTATTAAAAAGTTAATAGATTATGACTTTTAAATTCAATTTGGCTACATAATTTAAGTAAGCGCTTCAACCAAGCAATACACAAGCAAAGTGGAAGCCTATCATTGCAATATAAAAGCATCCAAATGTCAGCCAACTTCAAGCAGCCATGAAAATTACTCCATGCCAGCACAGCCAACTGATCAGACCATGTCCCAATAAGGCAAAGCCTTTGATGTAACCAATCAGTTCATTTCTACATTTACTCTTGTCCATGTGTCAGAGCAAAGCTTCCCACACCACTTCTGACTCTCTTGAGATCAAACACACACACACACACACACACACACACACACACGACAGAAGGCTTTCACAAGTTCACTTACTGAAAATCATATGGGCTACCAGATCAACAACATTCTGGCCCTTTCTCTATCAAGAGCTGATAGTGAGGTATTGTTCTTAATTCATAATTCTTAAAAGGAATGAAGTTTGAATGATCATGAGTCAGAAAAAGACAAAAATTAAAAACTGATTGTTTCTTCAGGTCAAGTAAGGATTATAAAAGAATAATGCCACTCTGGGCATTTAACATAAGGATTGTGACAATGAAGATGCCCACAAAACTTTGTGGTGATGTATGTTATTTATGATTTATTAAAGCTTGCCTGGAAGTACAGAAAACAAAGATAGCCACAAGTCATAGAGCCAGGCAGTAATGATGTACACCTTTAGTTCCAGCAGCCATACTAGCTAGCCATAAAGCTAGGCAGTGGTGGCCCACACCTTTAATTCTGGGACTCTGTAGACAAGCAGGTAGATCTCAGTTAGTTCAAAGGCCACACTGAGCTACAAGAAATTGATCCAGTACTAAAGAGAAGCAGCTCACACAAAGGTGATCTCAGCACTTGGGATCACACACCTTTAATCCTCAGGATTTGAGAGGTATGAAAGGAAGAGGCAGCAGTTTGGAATTGAAGTCCGAGGCTTGGTGGAGACAGGATTACAGTCTGAGGTTTGGTGGAGAGATTTATCTCCAATCACACTGAGGACTGGACAGCGCTTTCAGCCTGAGGTAGATGTAAGAGCTAGTGGCTGGCTGTTTTGCTTCTCTGATCTTCACCTTGAAGCTTAAATCTCAATATCAACCTCTGGGTTTTTATAAAATTGTGTTAAAACAATTTGAAAGTCATATCAGCATATAATGTTTTCGAAACTGTTATATATATATATATATATATATATATATATATATATATATATATATATATATATACAACACACCTCTCAGTCTGTGAAAGAAACTTTCTTCCAGCTACTCAGAGTTGTTAAACCTAAAGTAGAAGTCATCGAATGTTTCCTTAAAATGAAATATTCTAATGGTACAAGAAGTTTAGAAGAAAGAAAATCTCATGAAAAAGACCTGTTGCTGATAGCTCTTCACTATGGCTATTGCAACTCTGCCTTTATTAGGATCTGCCACCAGAATGTTCTTTGCACTCTTAACCTCCTTCCTATAGTTTTACTCTGTGGACAAGTTGATTCCTTTTAGTGGTAATACGTCTCCTCACTCTTCAACATCATCTAAGAAATACTCTGTCAATGGCAAACAAGGTTTAGACACAACAAGTGGATTTTGAATTGTTTATGGTTCAAAGATAAAGATGCAGCATTGGATGTGAATAGGCCTTGGGGTGAGCCAAAGAGCTATAGTGATGATAGAAGTTACCAGATTCTTTGGACTAACCTATGTTTCCCCAAATATATGCTATGGTGGTTTGATTAGGAATGGCCCTCAAAGGCTCATAGGGAGTGGCACCATTAGGTGTGGCTCTGTTGGAGTATTAGAGGAAGTGTATCACTGGGGTGGGCTTTGAGGTTTCAAATGCTCAAGCCAGGCGCAGTGTCTCAGTCTTTTCTTGCTGCTTGCTAATCGATATGTAGAACCTTCAGCTACTCTCCAGCACTATGTCTGCCTGTCATGACAATAATGTCACAAACCACTGAAGCTATAAGCCAGTCCCAATTAGTGTTTTCTTTTAGAAGAGTTGTGGTCGTGGTGTCTTCTTCACAGCATAGGCATATGGTTAAGGCATATGGTTACTGTAGGTGTGAACCTTTGGGGAAGATAAATCCAAATTAAGATGAGGCTATTTTGATGGACCTTAGAATCAAAACCACTGAGACATAGACTAAGGTGCTGAAGCAGCAACGGAAGGACACCGAGGGCCAAGAGCCCCCCTGATGCCAGAAAGAACCAAGAAAGTGTTCCTGTAACATGAAAAATAAAGACCCAGAGACTGATATTGAGGTTCAAGCTTCAAAGTGAAGATCAGAGAAGCAAAGCAGCCATCCCCTAGCTCGGGCTGAAAGGGCTGATCCTGTCTTCATGAGCTCTCCTCCCATCTCTTCTCAATATGGCTGGAGAATAAATCTCAGAATGCAGCCTGAGACGCTGGGGTCCTGTCTTTTATATTCCTCTCTAGGGTGGGGATTAAAGAAAGGTGTGAGCTCTGTTAATCTTTTAGACTAATTCACCCTCCTATAGCCCTGGGTGGCCTTGAACTCACAGAGATTCACCTTGAGTCTTGGGATTAAAGGTGTGTGCCACCACTGTCTAGCTTATATAGCTACCTAGTGTGGCTGGCTTTGCATTCTAATACTCCAGGCAATCTATATTAAATCATAAATAATATATCACCACATGATCCCCTAAGATTTCAGAGAAAGGGTGGTTGTGTCAATGTTTTGGTTTGGGGCTAAGCTTCCAGATCTCAGAAAAGAAACAAGCTTGCTGTTTAAAGCCCTGTGGTTTGTGGTATTCAGTTATGGAGGTGCTAAAAGACTCCAACACTGGAGAAAGAAAGATGGGAGAGAAATCGCCTTTGGTGTAGATTTAGTACCTTCTGGAGATGATGAATACTAATGCCAGGTTTTTAGAACAGAAACTATTCTAAAATGAACTAATTCCAACTGCATACACATTAAGGATGAGCCCATTCAAGAAGCTGTTAAAGCCTGGAATATACATAAGAAAATCTGTGTGGGATTCAGCAGGGCCTTGCACTGTATGTAGTATATTTTTTTCTTCTGATCACAAATGAAGCTGTGCAGTGTAAAAGTTCAGGACCAAGAGGGTTTGTGAGCCTTAAGTCCTTCAGAGAAAGCTAACTCTGTCTTGTACCCTCTAAAAGTGCTTGATGGAAAATGCATGCATACCACGTAACAGTGCATATAATTTGAAAAGTCTTGTTGATATTATGAAATCAAGCAATATGTTGACTTTAGAACCGATCTCAAGGACATGGTGTTTCTCCTTCTGTGCTTTGTTTATGCACACGAGGTCTCATTCTGCTGCCTGATTTAGAGATCAGTGTTCCCTATCAATTTAGTTCACTTTATTAAACCCTAATATGTTGACACTTGGGTACAGAAGTTTAATCAATAATTTCTCTTGATGAGACCCATGCACTTCATTAATATTCATGAGTTTCTGAAACCATGGGACTGAAGGATGGAATCTTATTGTTACCCAATCCCTGCAGACCCATGACTCTGTGACCCTGTCTGTGTAACTACTCCTGGTGAGAATCTTCCTGCAAAAGCACCAGCTGTGGAGGAGGCTCCCAGTCTTGCTTTTCTAATGGGTCAGTCCTGCAATCCTTATGGGGCCAAGCTTGCTCTGAGGCTGGCCAGCTGTCCCCCTGTCACAGATCCTGCTGCTTTAGGAAGTTTGTTCAGGGCAGCCTAGGATGCACATTACTATAAAACCCCTGTCAATGTTCCAAACCAACTTTTGTTCCCTTCCAAATATATCAGGAATGTTTGCTTGAGAAACTTCCAGAGGGTGGCAGTTATACTGGTGAGATCAGAAGCAACAGCATGGATTGTTTGATTTCAGTTCTGGGCCTGAGCTGGAGGTGGATGACTTGACCTACTTGGTAAATAAGCTGGATCAGAGTTAAAAAACAAAACAAAATGATGTCCAAAATGATGGCTCAGTGGGTTAAGGTACTTTCTGCTCAGGCTGATGAGCAGAGATTTACTCCTGGTACTTCTGTGGTAAGAGAGAACAAATTCCTATAGGTTTTCCTCTGATTTCTCCCACACACATGCACACATGTTCACACATACACAGACAACACACACACACACACACTAAAAAATTAAATAAATGTAACAGAAACAATAATATAGTATATTGCCACTGTTAGCAGACATTAACTGAAAATTAACACTGTGCTATTTTAAAAACACAAATTATTAAAACACACACACACACACACACACACACACACACACACACACACACAAATGGAAGACTCCCACATGAAGGCCCAGCTGTGGAGGAGGCTCTTGACCTTTCTTTTACAACATTGTACATTCCCATTGTTAGCAGTCATTGACTGAAAGTTAACAGTACCTGCTGTTTAAAACACATGAATAATTATAACACACTCACAATGTCAACTCTCCTACTTCCATAGAAGCTGCCTTAAGAGACAACCTATGGGTTTTCTAAACATTGGACAACATGTCTATTCAATAAAATGTGTTTCATGGTGGAGAGAAATAGCATTAATTACTACATCTGTGCTATTTTTTATTCATCTAACAAAGACTTGTTTTCATATCTACTACCAAAACCAGTACTAAATAATATTGTGGCCCCATTTAAAACATCATGGAGGTTGATGGCAGCTCTACTTTACAAAGAAGGAAGCTGTGGCTCAGACAGGTGAAGAGGTAATGATGTATTACAGGTTTGGACCTGGGCCATCTGACTCTGCAGCTCCTTTTTAATCATACAGCTAGTATGTATCTCATTGTTATAGCAATCATGTTTCCCAGGGAGCTGACAAAAATGGGGGGGCACACAGATAATTCCAAGTGTGAATAAAGGACAAAGAACATTTTATGTAAGGAGTGTTATATGGAGAAAGGCATGTCTCACTGCTGTAAACACAGGAAGGGGGAAGGGAGGGCAGTTCTAGGCTATGTCTGGAAGAAGTGATACAAATTTTCAAGTTGCAAGTTCCACTGAGAGAAGGAAGAAGGTATCCACAGGAAAATGCGGAAGTTTAAAAGTACACATGAGTAAGTGTGTCATTGCTCACACACTTCTATATTATGGCTAGTTGTTAGGCGAGATCATCATGGGACAGCCATGAGGAAGAAGTGGATACCAGGAGACTCCTTCTGCTTCCATGGTTCATAGCAGGGACTGGCATTTTGAAGACACCAACTGAAGAAGCCAAGGGGTGAAGCAAAAACACAGGTGGGGGAATCAAACAATTGGATATCTGCTGATAGAAATGTTCTCTAGTTTATGTTGTGCAGTAGTCAAGAGCAGCAGTGGCAGGTAGGTTGTAGCACTCACCTTCATTACATGTTAGCCTCTGGAGGACTGTGACTCTGCTTCATGCTATCCTCAATCAGGGACCCAAAGACCTAGCTAGTGTCTTAGAAGAAAAAAAAAAAAAAAAAAAAAAAAAGAAATGTACTGGGCCGGGCCATGGGAGGGCTCGAGGGCTTTCAAAGCCTTGCCTTGGAAGTACACATGTAAAATTTGGACTTATTCTCATGGCCAGAGTGAGCCCAATTGCCAGTGTTAGCCAAGGAAATAGGTTAAGAGACAGTCAGCCAGTCAGCTCTCCTGATCAACCACCAATAAATATTTATGTTAAACAAAATTTTTACTGGATAAAATGTACTGGAACCTATTTGTTAGAGTCATATTCCTTGACAGTCTGAGATCTACATAAGGAAGTTATCATTCTACTGATAAACTACTAACCAATTAGTTGATTAAGGTATTCAACTATCCTGCACTAATAACCTGCTAAGGACCAAACATAATGACAGGCATGGATGAAACACAGATTCTTCCCAAGATAAGGTAGACACTTCCCATTTTAATGTGTTGCCTTAACTGTATGTTTTAAACTTAAATGATCATGTTAAGCTCTAGTAAGAAATATTTTTGAATTATTTTTACTTATTTCTAAAAATATAGTCAGTGTGTAATCCTAGGAGTGCAAAAGCCATCCAGGGAACATGCCTTCTCCACATCTAAATGATAACTAGTGAAGTCTCTGATCTACTGCACATGAAGGGCCTGTCCTATCAAGCTTGGAATTTGTCCCTTATTATTTCCTCCGCAACAGGTTCATGGCAAACCATTTAAAGCAAAATTTAAGTTAATCCTCTTATAAAATTCTAATGTGCAGGTATTTTGATCCCATTTTATATGTATGATAAGTGATACCCATGAATAAAAGTAGATGCCCAAACACTAAGTGATTCAGGACTTCATTCAGTGACATCAACATCCACACAATAAGCTATTGTGTGTTCTCCATCATCTAAACCTTAGCCTTAGGCTTCTCTTATAATGTTAGACATGGGTGGTTTTCCTTTCTTAGAGCCCTTTCCAAATAGGAGAAATCCATGAAACTCCTCTCAGTCCACTCAAAGACAGTACATTAATACACACAGATATTAGAATGCTGGAACAACTGGCTTCATCTTGTCATGCTTTTATGCTTATGCCACCATATCCATAACTAGGGTACTCTCTTCCCACCCATTTTCTTTAGTATTTAAGATTATAATATCATTTTTCAATTATAGAGATAGATGGGTAGATAAATAGACAGACAGACAGATAAAGGATAAATAGGCCAAATTTAATACCTTCCAAAGAAGAAATCTATGAAGCATACAACATAGGTAAAGATTGGATTTCATAACCTGCTATCAGTAGCATGATACACAAAGATTTATAGAACAATCTCCATCTATCTGTGCAAATGTGCATGTCTGCCTCCTTAGCTGGGCTGGCTGGGCTGGGAGGGAACTATGGGAATAGCAGGTGCCATAAAGAGAGACCATCTTATCATTCCTTCTGGTACATTTACATTTTAGTTTGAATTTGAAGTATCCACCACAGGTTCATGATTTCAAATATTTGGTCTCCAATTGGTGGCACATTTTTTGAATATTATGAAAACTTTGGAAGGTGAGACCTATCAAGGGGACAGCAGGCCTTTGCAGGTTCCAGACTCTCCCCTTGCTCTCTCCTCCTGATCTATCACAATGTGATCTGCCTGACTTAGAAGCGGTAGCCACTGTGATCTTAGCTATCCTGTCATGGCTTCTTTGTCATGGTGGACTGAAATCTTCTGAAATATGAGTTAAGTCTTTTCTCTCTCAATTCAATTTTATATTCCTGTTTACATCAGAAATTGAGGGTTCAGCAATATAAAAGTGCCACTTCAAATTTTATCTCATTTCTTGATTGATTCTTTGAGAAGTTCATAAATATAGTTTGGTCATATTCACCCTCCAAATCTTCCATGAATTCTTCACACGTTTGCTGTCCCTACTCTCGTGTCTTTTGTTTTTTGTTTTTTTTTTTTTAGTAACTCATCGACTCTAATTTGTGTTGCCCATCTACTCCTGAGGATAGGGCAATTCACTAGAGAGTAGTCAATCCACCAAGAAACATACTTTAAAAGAAAACTGTCTCTCCCTCCTCCAGAAGCCATCAACTACTCATAGATCCTCAGTTAGGGGTGGGGGCTCTTGATGATCTTCCCACTCCATGCTAGACTATTGCTGGATTGATTCTGTGTGCATCTTGGCAACCATAACTCTCCTGAGCTAATAATCAAAATAGTTCTGTCATGTCTAGAAGACACTATTTTACTCAGGATCCCTTGCCCCAAGCTCCAGATCTTACAATCTTTCTACCTCTTCTTCTCAAGAGTTTCTGAGCCTTGAGGAGGGGATCTGATACAGCTATTCTATTCTGGCTGAGTTCCATTAACATTTACTCCCTGTGCTTTGACCAGTTGTGTCTGCATTAACCATCATTTGCAGAACAAAGATACTTTTATAATGGGGTATGAGAGCTGCGCTGATCTATAGTTGGATCATGAATTTAGAGGGTGGTTTGGTTCTGCTAAATTGACATAGTTTTCAAATTTTATCTAATTTTTATTGCATTAACTTACTGTTCACACAGTAACAGCACATTTAAGCCCAAGGTGGCTTTCTGATATGATTTCAGCCACTTCATCTTTTCCTCTCCATATCTCTGAGCCAAGAGTACAATACAAAGAGTTTGATGACATCTAATAAACATGGGCTAATGAGTCAGAAGAACCCATGGCCACCTGCTCCCTGGGTCTTAAGGGAAAATATGGGGCTTCAGCTGAATATGTGGTTATTTCCTTTCCTATTAATTTCCCAAGCTCATCTGTGGGCTGTGCTTTCTGCTCTGCTGGGATGACACAGACATGACAGATGGCACTCTCATGGCCAAGTAGCTTATTCAGAAACACAGTGAGGGCTATAATTTTTCCCTATAGAAGTCTTATAAATCATTTGTATACATTTGGGCAGAAATATTGTGGGACAAGACTGATAAATTCTATAGAAATATTAATTGAAAATCATATATATATAATATATGTGTATATACTCTTATCATATATAAGTGTGTGTATATATATGTATGTATATCAATGAATCATAATTATTTCATTTAGAGACACTTGAGTCTAAACAGAACAGCAACAAAAACGTTGATGGCATTTTATAAGACAGATTTTTATCTGATAGAAGAATAAACATTTATTAATCAGTAAATTAAAGATTTCAAAGCTATTCATATCAAAAGCATTTTACTTTAGCCTTAAGCATCTATGATAATCTAAGGAAGGTATCTATAGATGTAAAAGGAGTAGGCCACTATTTATGGATCCATCAACAAATGTATAGGTAAGAAGAAAGCCATTTAGATTAGCAAAGAGATAGAAAGGAGGTAAACTAGCATTAAGAAAGCATCTAGTATATAACTGCACAGGAACAGACAAGCTCTGAAAGTCTAACACTGCCAATGCAAAGCCCAGCTCCAGCTTCCTGACCACACAAGACTTCTATCTTTGTATAGCAGAGCATGAATCGTAACCTTTTCATATCTTATTACAAATTATACACATGTATTATATTATATTATATTATATTATGACATACAAATATATCCAAAAGGGGACAAAATGCCATCAATATTCATAGGTACGTCATTACTACATTTACTTAGATCATAAATTGTAAACTTTTCAGATTTAATGATATGCCATGAAAATCACTCAATGAAATTGTATACTCTTTAGAAATATTTAAGTCCAATAATAAAGTCACAGTTATTTTCAGATTGAAATAAATTGTAGGCCATCTTGTCTGACTTTCTAGCAACACTTTCATAATCTCTTTAGATGACTGTGAGTCTTTTCCTGACCAGTCACTGATTTACATTAAAATCTCCAGCTGCTGGGAATGTTAACTGTAAGAAGCCTTTCTGTAGTCTGAATTTGTGTATCATTGTGCTTGTTGGTTTGTTTGTTTGTTTGTTTTCCTAGAAAAACTCAATATTTGGAATCCATATAAGATTTTCCCCATCTTTTTGACATGACCAGGGCAGGTTCAAATAATGTTTACCTGTAGTCCACACAAGGCACTTAAAAATTCAATAATTTTTAATCCACCAATGAATGGACTAGGGATGTAGGTCAGTGGGAACAGTGCTTTCAGTGCAAGCATGAGGACTTAATTTGATCTCTAGCACCCCTAAAAAATTCCAGATGGAGTGGTGCCTGCTTGTAATTATTCCATTGCCCTGTGCTGTGATGGCAGAGACAGGGGGAGCCCTGGGTCTCACTGGCCTGGTTTGCTGGGTAAGACCCAGACTCAAATGTTCATGCACACATGTGCATACACACACACACACACACACACACACACACACACACACACAAAGAAGCTACTGATGAAAATGACAATACCTTTAAAGCATTATATGAATTATAAGTGTCCTTTCCTCCATTTTTAATAATTGAAAGCATGGTATTGCTTCGCCACAAGTTCTATATCTAAGACAGTACCTCCAACACTCTGCAGTGTCCCTTATAAATTGTAATATGCATAATCACGTTCTTATCAGCAACTCACTTGGATACAGGCCAAGTTTCGAATGCCTTCTGGTTTTTTTTTAATAGCATATGGAAGTAAAGAGGGTGACATCAAAGTATAGTAGAGAATAAAATAGGAGTGCTTAGCCACTAATTTGCACTGTAGTCTACTCAATATTATTTCTACCAAGATGCAAACATTTTATTTTTGTTCATGTCCATGTCATTTGCAACAAATAAGGCTTAATGAACTGTGGCATATGGGGATTATCTTAGGAAAAAGCTGACTTTTGTAGTAGTAAATGATCAGAAGAGTAGAGAAGAGTAGAGAATATACTGATTTATTTTTCACTAATTGCATAACTGATTAGGCACAAGCAGTGCCCCCTAAATCATCTAGTTTTGCTCTTCATTAGCTGGAAGTAAGGCCAATTTGAATTATTACTTGAAATGATAGTTAACATTAATCTGTGCTTTTCTTTTCCTTTCTTGCTTCCTTCTGTCTTCCCTTTCTCCTCCCTCTTTCCTTTATCCCCTCCCCCGGCCTTCCCTTCTTTTTTCTTTATCTTTCTTTCTTTCTTTTTCTTTTTCTTTTTTTTTTTTTTTTTTTTTTTTTTTGCTGTTTGGACAGAGAGTAGCAAGGTTTTGATATATAGCCCAGGCAGGCCTGGGACTCAAGGTCCTCCTGCCTTGGCCTTCCAAATTCTAACCATATAGGCACGTTATCTGTGCCTTTCCATTATTCATGACTTCACTGACACCATCCCTCTAGTGATATGAAAAGCTATAATGAGTCCTGAATATAATAAGTAAAATTTAAAAAACCTTGTTTTTATTGGTTATTATTATTGTTATTGTTTTGTCATTACTTGAGGGTGATTCCTATTTGTATTCATTCTGAAAAGCAGCTCTAAAACAAGGGATTGAAAAATTGTTTGCATTTATGACTAGTCCTGAAATAATGTGTAGGATGATTATCAGGTTAGATGATTGAGTCCATGTTGTTAGCTCTTCTGGGCTAAGGTAGACAGTGGCCAGTATAAACCCTTCGGCTTCCTTTGGTTTGCATGGTTAGTATGGGAAGAGATAACAGAAGGGAGGCTTTCTTCTGTTTCTTCCACTGTAACATCTGGGCATTCTCAGCTGATTCTAGATTGACCCATTCTGAAAAACAGCCTTTTCAGTTCAGGATTATTTGAATGTGTCCAAATGTGAAAAGAAAGCAGGTAAGGTGTTTGTTGGTAACAAGTTTCAAAACTGTATTATTTTCTATGATTTTGAAGCAATCTGTGCTCTGAATTGGCTGAAGCCAGACTGTCAAATTTCAGTAAGGTATACAAAAGCAGACAATTCTGGGAAAGAAACTGTGAAGTCAGAAATCAAACCGGAACTCAGTGCTTTCAGAAGTGACAGCTTCTACTGAGAAAACTCATTCAAATTTCCATGAGCATCAGTGAGGCTTATTGGGGGAGAAAGACCATAGGAGGCTCTGTTTTCTAAAATACTGTGAAACCTTATTTTATTTTAATTCTCACAGCTCAGTTCCTAAGGTCTCAGGTCTTTCTTGGGCCTATTCCCCATTGAGAGGTCAAAGGGTTTCTGTGCACATATGCAAATGACAACTCTTCACCCAGGTGCCTTTGTCAGTAGAGTCACTTGGAACTTTTGTGCTGAAGAGGTCTTGGGAACTAAAGAATCCTGCAGTAAGAAAGCCAGCATCCAGCGAGCATCACTCGAACTGGTCTCTCATGTCCAGCCCAAGTGTGCAAGAATTGGTCTATGTTCTCTGGATGCTGATTCATATCAGAGATCTCTGCATGCAATTTTTTAAAAAGGAATAATGATGGCTATTGCAGTATATGGAAGAGAAAACAAATGCAAACGTTGGATTATTTGGCACGGAATGCATTCAACATTTTCATTATTAGTTAAACTCTCTTCTGGCCACGGAGTTCAGCTTGTCTTTATTTCACCAGCCTCAATTATTCAAAACAAAAAGAGCCTGGCTCTATGTGCACGTATGCTCGTGTGTGTGTGTGTTTGTGTGTGTGTTTCTACATTCTTCACATTTTAAGTTCATCCTAAAGAGGAAGATCTGAAGGCATGTGTGGGCTTTGCGGGTAAGGAGGATGGTGGATATCTCTACATGACAAGCTTTGCATTGGAAGTCTGCTAAACAAAATGTGAAGAGCTGCCCACAAGGTTGTAAATCCTTAGTCTGCAAGGAAGGAGGGAGAAACAGGGAGAGCAACTTGTGTGTGTGTGTGTGTGTGTGTGTGTGTGTGTGTGTGTGTATGACTGCAATGTTTGTGGGTTAGATGAGAAGCCAGAGCTGAGTGAAGCTGAGAAGGAGGGGGTGGCTGGTGTGATTTGTTTGGTGTTCTGAGCCAATAGAAATCCCAGCCTGTGATAATATCCCCACGCAGCGCAGCGCCAGAGGATTCAGTGCTGTCTCCAGCTCCTTCCACATCTGCAGGCGCGGCCGGACGCGCTCCGCCCTCTGCGCGCTCCGCTTGCTCGGCTCGGCTTGCTCCGCATACCCGCGCTGTTTCCCAGGCCTCCTGCGGAACCAGGCTGCGCTGCCGCTGACCGGGCGATCGTGTCATTCACACAGAGGAGAGCGACAAGGAGACTCACGAGGTAACCCAGGAGGAGGCTTCCATCTCGTCATTGCAGGTATGCGGCTTGTCACGACTGATCTGATGCCCACAGGTTTCTGCCTTTTGCCTTCCCAAGGCAACTAAGGTGGATTCAGGTCTGACAGTAGGGCTGGTACTCAGAGAAGCCCCGAGTGAAAGCCCTCCTGAGTTCTCCCGGGTAGTTAGGTCAGTTGCTTGTGTGGCTGTGGCCACCAGGTGGATTAATCTATTAGATTCTGTGTAGGTGAATAGCAGAGACCTTTAAACCCCACTGCGATCTTTCTTTTTAAATAAATAACACCAGTAGCTACATATTGTTGTGTGGTACCCCTTGATTATTTCGATTGCAATGATGACCCATAGCACGTCAAGCATCATGTAATGGTTTAGAAAGCAGGTTTTGAATATTGTCCGCCTACCTACCACATTAATGTGCTCCCTGTAGGATCAGGAAGCCAAAGCAGACTTGAGGATTGTCTTAAGTATGTGGCCAAGTGGATATAGCCTCATGGCTGAAATATCACTGTGTCTGTAGACTGTCTGAAGGAGAAAAGGAAAGAGGAAAGGCAGCAATTTGAAGACGTAAAACGTAGTTGTCTTATTCTTACCTTCATTGATGAATTAAAAACATATTTGTCTTTCAGAATCCTCGACAGGATGAGTTCCATACTCTCTCAAATTAGTTTTAAAAACATGTGAATTGATTCCAGGACTCAAGAGGCTGAGGCAGGAGGATTGTGAGTCCCAGGCCAGCCTGGACTGCATATTTACAAAATAGGAATTGGAGAACTTTGCACTAAATATAACCATTTTCAGGCAATGTCAACTCGTAGTTCTGTTTTATTTTATCGTTCATCTTACAGATTTCTCCCTATTTATTTTTAAGGTGAAAGTTTTGTGTGGGCGGGGTACACGACAATACAGCTATTTTCCTGGGGTTTCGCCATCTTTGATTCACAATTTCGAAGTTGGTTATGTAATTTTTCCCATGTTGATTACTTATGATTAAATTAACATTGCTTAATCAGTTCCATCTTTCTGGAAAAGCCAAAGGGACTAAGTAACTCTGATAAAGGATTGGTCCTGTTTGGGGCAGTCCTCAAGGGCTGTAAGGAGTGCTTTGCCTGGTGTGGGGAACATACAGAGTAGGGGTCTCTTCAGGATGACATGGAGGTGCGGGAAACCAGATGCAGTATCTGAACAACATTCCTACTAGCCAGCTCCTAATACTTCCTGGAAGTGGTAACCCATTCATTGATAGTTCATAGTTGGCTAAGCACTCCGTAGTACCTAAGTTTCAGCACTGTCCCAAATCATGTGACTGGCCAAGCAAGATAAGAAAGTTATAAGAAAGCTGTTCACTTTGCATATCACCATGGAGAATTTAAGTTGACCCATTTTCTTTTAATCAGATGAATGTGTTCTTTCGTCACTAAGAAGAATGCATGTGCTGCTCTACCATGGAGATAGGAAAATATCACATTCTTGCCCTTTGACTAAAGTAAATGATCACACAGGGCATATTATTTAAGTCATAACAAGCAGTAGATGTGCTTAAGTAAATACTATGTTTAAAAAGGAACACGTTAGTGCTGTAGGTCAATATGCCTTGAATTTTTCATCACCAGAGAAACTGAGTGTAAATGTTCACTAGTCAACACATGTAACTGGACCAATTTAAGTCTTTTGCAGTTAAAATAGTTTATTATTATTATTATAATAATACTACTACTACTTATTATTATTATTATTAGTAGTAGTAGTAGTAGTAGTATTGGTGTGGGTGTGTGTGGAGGGCTGCATATGTGAAGATTAGAGGAAAACTCTAGGGAGTCACTTCTGTCCTTTCACAGTGGGATCTTGAGCTAAAATTCAGGTCATCAAACTGGCACAGCTGAGCCATCCTGCAAGCCTGGGTAGTTTTATTATGATCATTTGTCTTTTGCAGAATTCATTTCTTCTTGCAGTTCATCTCTAAAGCCATGCTGGGTGTGTTGGTATTTACTAAGTGAAAATATGAATACATTCACTTTGTATAGGCTGATACATTTTAAAAATATATGTATGCATCTGGATAAGGGCATAAAGGCAAGGGATATATATATATATATATATATATATATATATATATATATATATATATGTGTGTGTGTGTTTGCACAGTTTTAATTACTTACTTTTTTATGCTATCCTTTTTTATAGAGAAAAGTACACTAATGCTCATTCTTTTTAAGCCTCACAATAGATAACCAGATCTCTAGATTGCTTCAAACTACATACTGTATAAGTTTAACAAATCACGGGCCTTTCAATATTTAAAATACTGCTACCTTAGCTCTCTTTGGATTCAAGAGAAAGGTGCTCCATCCTGAGTTGAGTCCTGGGTTCTGTTGATAGGAGATAACTGGCCTGACTGAGTCAAGGGCAAACTATGAGAGACTTCAGCCTCCCAGGCACTACAGACTGGGCCAGCCACATTTGAGCTCCAGTGCTGGTTCAGCATATATACCAAGTGGCAGGCAAGAGCTCAGAGTTAGACTCCTGTAAGCAGTGAGGAGACCAGTAATGAATTATTTCAACCCCAGAAAATGTGCCCGGGATTGGGATTCTGACAAGTCCCACAAAGGACCAGCATGTAAGATGAATTGCTTAGAAGAGGAAGACATGCAATTATAAATTTGATCTATGGTGGCATCTGCTCCTTCAATTACCTGCTTCTCCTCCTATCACATAACTCTCTTGTCTCTAAGAATTGTACACATGGACTTAATAATGTGTAAAGCCAAACCTGATCATGTATCAGCCTTTTAAAATGTGGTCCTTAGACCATCCATTGCAACACTAACCTACCATTTTTTCATGATTGCCATTGCCACCACTTGTAGTAGGAAAATCCCCTTGACTGTCCAGTACATCAACAGGACCAGCCCTTGGTGGAGCCTTAATTTGTAGAGATGAGTCCCAGAGCCATGTGGGAATTAAGAGGGTGGAGAATGAGATGTTTCACGAAGCAAGAATGTGAAGTAAGATTCTGTGATGGTGGGCAGCCTCAGATGAGAGCCAGGAGCTGGAGGGAAAATGAGTCTATTTCTTCTGGTTAGCCCTAAGGATATACATTTGATTAGATGCCATGAATATTTTCACCACTATCTTCTGTGTTCCCTGGTACACCACACACAGGTGTAAGATTGAAATAAACATGTTTGATGTGCGGACATGCCTGGAAATATAAGCCAGAAGGGGGCAGCATGCAAACTCAGAAATAAAGTGACACCTCTTCTTCATGAGTTTACTCCAATTTCCCAATAGCTACAGACTGCCTGTTCAAACTTCTGTACCCTCCTCCCTTTGGAAAGCACAAACTAGAGCCTTATGAAGAAATATGTCATCCAGAGCAATTGTTTCTAGATTTTCTTCAGATAGGAGTTGCCTGAAATAAGAATAACAAACTATCATTAGTGAGCCCAGCTTCTGTTTATGTTAGCTAGCTTCACCTGTTGACTCTACTCAAGCAATCCTTACACTTTTAGGAGACAAAAGAATGGGAAGCCACTTTCAGGAAAGAGAGGAAGAGAAACAACATAATTCCCTGAGGCTTCACCAAGAGTAATAGCTATTTTTGTTTGTTTTTGCTGCTGCTGCTTCATCATCAGAACCAAACATTGTTGGAAGCATGTCTCCAGTGTAAGTTCAAGGCCTCAGTAATACTTTTGGAATCTGAGTTTTGAAAGCAGAGATGTGGAATAAGCTATGTTTTCAGTGATAGCCAGAATCTAAGACATGCAAACAAAAACAGGAGTCAGCCATCTGTTGCTAAGAGAGCAGAGATGGTTAGACCTAGCCCTTCCTAACTACATTGGAATTACTGGTTGTTGGGATTTATTGCTGCCTTTATCTTCAGAGATGGCTCTGAGGGTACATGCTCTCAATGTTCACAGAAGGAAGAATGCATTGTTCTTACAGAGTGTAACTTGCAGTGATGAATTCTAAGTGGCCAGGTATCCTCATTAGCTGTCATTTAGCACTTTACAGGTGTTAGCTTTGGCAGATCCTGCTTCTTTGCTCTTTTTTGGTTGATACACCATACAGGGCTAGAGGAGAAGATCAGAATGGGGCTTTAGCACCCACACTGGAGATCACAGAGCAGTCTCATTCTGGGAAAGCTATGGTTCCCTGTGATTGAGAAGGCTTGGGGACCACTGGGCTCTGGATAGATGCCTCAGAGAAAAGAAAGCTAAGGTAGTTTTGGCAAGAAAGCATGGCTTCAAGTTCACAGGGTGGATTACCAGAGGCTCAGGGAGCTGCCCATGTGTGTTTGAATGAGACCTTGAAAGCATTCATATCTACTTTTTTTCTAGAGTCATTGTACTCTGCTGGGGGTGTGGTGCCCTTGAATCAAAGAAAGAGGTGTTCAAGGACAAAATCAAGATTCCTTAGTGTCTGGGAGAAAAGTGAGGTCACTGTGTGTCTCCCCCTCTTCCATTTAAAGCTGAATTGGTTTCTGTCACACTCCTACTTGCTGTCTAGAACTGTGTGTGGTACCCTGATGCTGGAGAAGCTCTGTGGGAGGGGAGAGATTTATTCAGGGTCCTCATGAAACCAAGTATACCGTTGTAAGAATAGGGTATAGCAAGGGAGAGAGAAATGACTAATTCCAGGACTGGGAAATAGTGTAAGATTTGTCACCTCTCATCTAAGACCCAGCACCTCAACTGATGCTTTTCAGTTTACTGAGGCTTAGCACCCCACCCCCAACTTCCTTCAGATAGCCAAATAAACCACAGTTCATGTCTTTCTCTTTTTAAAATTACATTGAAATTAAAAAAACCAAAAACCTATATTAAGAGCTTTCTAGCTGGTCCAATAACCCTAGTAAGAGGACATATTTGTGGAAACAGTTCACTGAAAAGCTTTTTCTAAATTTTTCATGCAAGGGAATTAGAAATGAAGAGAATGCATAGCTTTAGGGAAATTCTCTAGCGGGGGAGGTTTTGAACATGAACATGAGGCCAAGAACACAAATACTCACAAACATGACTCTCTTGGTATGGGTTCATGCATGTCCCAGCTTAACATTCTCCTCATTCAGTATCAGAGCAGGTGGGACGGAAAACACTGGGCAGAGGACCACCCTACTAGTTCATATGATATGCTAACATCATCTAGTTGAAATATTGTCTGCCTTAAAAGTGTCATCCAACCTGGCTCTGTGACTCTGACTCAAGGCTGAAAGGAAGCTAGACTGTACATCCTGTTCATTTGCCTCTAGCTGCTTTCCTGCAGTTATATAACATCATGTAAGATTGCAACACAGATGTCATTATATTTTCTAATTATAATAGTTGTATTGGAGGAAAGCTGACAGATAGACCATATTTAATAAGAATTGAGTAGCTGTAAAAATGAGATTTTTTTTCACCAATCACCTTTGCTAGGAATCTAAATTCCATTAGTTTTTCAAGAGATCTTTAATTTCCCCTTATTAGTCATTTGAAAACCTACAATTCGTCTAACATTTTTGTGAGTGCATGACACATACCAGATGATAAACACACACACACACACACACACACACACACACACACACACACACACACACCAAAACTTCAGGTATTAATAAGAGTGTTTGTGTAACCACAACATTGAATGGCTACAAATGTAACCATTCATTCAGTCACATAAGCATATATTTCACAGATACTTATTGAAACTCTTTGTGCAAAAACCGTAGAATTATATGTGTGCTTTTAATATTGGTTTAGATGTATATCCAAACAAGTATATTGGTTACATGATCATGCTATATTTCATAGACTAAATATGTGAAAACATACTCAGCCTTAAACTTATTTGAGAGCTGTAGCTGTGCCCACCTCTTGAACAAGAGTATGCTTTATTTCTTGGGACCAGATTCTCTACTCAAAGATATTTTCCAAAACTGTTCCTTATGAAAACTTTGAGTGACACAGAGGTATGGATTTCAGGTGTGTATATTCAAGACTTCATCCCAGCAAAGAACGTAAACTTCTTTGAGTCTCATCTCATCCCAAACTTTGGAGGAGGCAGACTAGAAATGTTGCTTGATTTCAGACAATGAAACCATATTGATATTTTCTTGATCAAGAAGACCATTATTGAGATATTATGAAAAATGCTTAACCTGGTCAAGTAAAGCAACTTGGTTTCTACCTACACTCACACGTTTGCCCAGAAAGTCTACAATTTCTGCTTCGTTCACTCTTTACCCTGAAATGATGAGACTGTGTTTGTGTGCTTCATTCCACCTTAGTTTTTCTGTCTGTGTTCACCCCTCTGTAAAAACAACTGCTTCAAATGTGACTTTGCTAAATGTTTTGTAGATATCATTCTGTTCTTCTTCTTCTTTTTTTTTTTTTTTACAAAAATCCTAGCTATCATCATCATCACCATCACCACAACCACTACCATTATCCCCACTACCATTATCCCCATTTTACAGATAGACTTATCAAGATTTTAGACTTTCAGATGTCACATAAATGGGACTGGATCGATGGCTCAGTTGGTAAAGAATTTATTTGAGGTCAACCCCTAGAACTCACAGAGCATGGTGCGCTTGTACCTCTGTAGCTGAGGAGATGAGAAAAGTAGTTCCCCGAGCTTGCCAGTTATCCAGCCTCACCTATTTGGTCAGCTTGAGGCCAATGAAAGATACTGTTTAAAAAATCAAGGCAAATGGCATCTGAAAAACAACACCTGAAGTAGTCCTCTGGTTCTCTCTCTCTCTCTCTCTCTCTCTCTCTCTCTCTCTCTCTCTCTCTCTCTCTCTCTCTCTCTCTCTCTCTCTCACACACACACACACACACACAGAATGTCACTAGTCAGACAGAGCTTCACTTTCAAACCCACCTTCCTTCCCTGAACCTTCATTCGGGTATTCCTAAGTAGGTGTTGAGACGGTGTTACCTACAGAACACTCTGCAAGGATATAGGTTAGCACAGTAAACGAGAGACTGTTCCTTTAAGAGCTCAGTATCATAGGAAAAATCAAAGATGTTTGATGGGAGTCATAATATAGAACACTGAAAATGTAGTGGGAATTTTGCCTAATTATCATGGCTACTTGACAACAGAAGTCTATTTGATACAGTAGTTTAAATATTTCCTTTACTCTATTCACTCTATTCTATTTTCATGTACATACCTCTCCATCCAGCTGTGTGTGGGCTGTAACTTCTTGTGAGATAGTTTGTTGACACCCTCCATTCACTCTCAAATGATCTTTGAGGACAGAGACTGTTTCTTGTTCAATGTTTTATTTCCCAGACCAGAACTGGTGCATAACAAACTGTATCTGGTCTGAATCTACTAAGATCCAGTTACACCTAATTTAGAGCTCAGATAGGAGACTGCCCTTTATCTCCTAGGAGATATGATCTCCAAATGCTTCAAGCACACATATCTACCAGAAGCTAAACAAAGGATGAACTCCATCATCTGCCCTGGAATTGGTCTTCTTTTCCTTTCCTTTCTTTCCTTTCCTTTCCTTTCCTTCCTGCCTTCCTCCCTTCCTCCCTTTTTTCATTCCTTCCTTCCTTCATTTCTTCCTTTCTTTCTCTCACTTTTTACCTTTTCCCTTCCTGCCTTGCTCCCCCCTTCCTTCTTTCCTTTATTGCTTTCTTTGCCTTAATCTACCTAACTTTTTAATGTTTTAAAATGCTTATTTTGGTAAGAAAGTCAAGTGAACATTAAGAATCAGTTCTCTTTACAAACATGTTTTACCACTCAAACATTAAAAATACTAAGTGAACTATTCTGACAGATTTTTTTTTTCCAAATGAAGGAAAATGTTATAAATGACATTGAGGTGCTATTGTGAGTTGATTCTCCATTCCTAGGAGACTGTTCAGGTTGGTTGTCACAGTTTGGAATATATGCTAATTTTCTACCTTTCCATTGTTTATTTAGTTTGAAAATTAAGAAATTCCTGCTGGTGAAGAAGAAAGAGATAATGCCAAAGAAAATTTGGGAATAACACCGTTTTGTTTGTTTGTTTTCAGATGGAAAACTTAAAGAGAAACTGGAGACTAGTTTACTCTGTATTATTTCAGACATCAGGCTTTTGTTGTTGTGCAAGTTCTTGCTATGTAGCTCAGGCTAGAGCAGAATTTACTGACCTGGCTCTCTAGTCGTATCCTCTTTAGTACTAAGTGCAGATATGAAGCTTCATACCTAACTTAGAGGACATTTTTAAAAGATTCAGATTTTTTTTAACTTTAGAAGTCATATGAAAATTCAGGGGACACTGAACTAGAACGGACTGGAATGGGGTAAGAATTGAATCTTGTATTCTACTGTTCTGTGATTGAAATATCCTAGCATAGTAACGAATGCATCAGATGATAGTAGTGTTAGCACAGTTGTGTGGAATCAAAAGACATTTTGATGTTATGTTGATACATATATCCTAAAACATCACTTACACTAGCCACAACTTAAAAACCATCTTATTGTTTAGCGTTAGCATTGTTCAGATGATTTTATTATTATTTACATAAATATATGTATACATCTTTAAATATCCTATATTTTATTAGTTTAGAATTATTCTGAGGACTCTTTAGACTTCAACAGACCAAAAAGGGGTCTTAGGGAACAAAATATAAAAACTTCACTCAATGAGTAGTAAGTTGATCTTAGTAGATGGCCTTTTTTTATCACTTGCAATTGCCACTATTGGAAATGTGAATCAAAAATGTTTGTGCTGGAGGTTGGAATTAGTGGGATGTAGTTGACAGGACTTCGGTCTTGGTGGCACCAACCACTACGTGCTCTACAGGCTCAAAACAAACAGAAATATAGACAGACTGTCTCTCCTTTGTTTGAATTCCCCTGGCTTGAGTCAGATGTCTATGTCACAAAGAAGAATCCTTGTCAGAATCCCTCATGGCACATGTCTTTATATTTTTAACATTTGGTCATAAACATTAATAGTTTCTGGTATCAGGTCCCCTGGAACTGGAGTTACGAACAGTTGTGGACTGCCATGTGTGTGCTAGGAATTGTACATGGATCATATGGAACAGAAGGCAGTGCTATTACCTGCTGAGCCATCCCTCCCCTCATTTTTACATCTTTAATATGATATATTATACCTGAGTCACGATGTCTAATATTTGGCAAGTGAATGAATAAGAACATATCACATGTAGAGGCCACCACTGTTACAAAAAGAGTGATTTCACTTTTTAAAAATAATAAATTGTGTGGAAATGCTTTAAGAAAGAGTATTCTGATTTTGTTCATTTAGATCTGAGATATTCCCCCAAAGACCACATTCTGAGCTAGAAAGATGACCCAGTTAAAAATTAAGCTTAATTATTATTGTTCTTGGTGTAGTTGATATTATCATTATTGTTATTACTGCTGTTCAGGAGTTGGATATTAATAGACTAGTCATCAGAATGGATGTCCATAAAGGTTTCCTAAAAGAACAGTTCATCACTCTAAGTACTTTGGGAGTGAGACTTCAATTTTGTAAACTGAGATAAATAAGCTAGAGTGTTTGGGTCTCAATTTTATCTTTGAAGTAGAAAGAATAATTATTTGGAAGAAGAGCTAATCAGGCACTCTTCACATAACCATTGATTCATTCACCAAGTGTTTATGGAGCCAGGGCTAGACATGGCAAGAGATCAAAAGATGAACCATGCTTTGAAGGAGCTTAGAGTTCATGAAGAAGGCAAGACATGTGTGTCAACAACAGGGACACAAGGTGAAGAGTGAAGAGCATTAGTAAAAGAATTGTGCAAATAAGGTCTCCTGAGTTTGGGGGAAGCAAATGTCATTTCCAAGGAAGTCTTCAGGAATATTCCTGGAGAACTAGGCAGATCCTACTGCATGCTGCCATCATAGTTTTCCTCTTGCTTTGGCCTTTTAGTGGCATGTGGCATGTGTTTGATGTGTTATAAATCCCAGAGATTTAGATAGGGCTATAACTTATTTAGTCTCCTGGTTTTACAGACATGACAACATTAGCACAGAAGTCTTTTGTTTTTCAAAACTGCAAGCTGGTTCACTGTAGAACTAGTGTTAGAATCCAGGATGTCCCCTCCCATCTTTTGTCCACTCTCCTCTACCACTTTCCTTTATGGGACTCCACTATTAAGGAACCTAAATCAACAGTGCATGAAGTGCTACAAGGCAATTTTCACAGAGGTCCAAGGTACAGCCTACCAGAGGTTTGCCCAAGCTGGGGAAAAGCATTGTGTTTGATGACAGTAGATTTCATAGGAAGTTTTATTGTTGTTTAAATAGGATTTTGCTTTGCACTGTTCATTTCAGCACTAACTCATCTCAGAGCTTAGGCTCCCCAAGGCCAAGCTCCAGTGAAACTCCCTCAATAAACCCAGCAGAGTCTCCATCTGGGCTGGAGCTAATGCAGCAGTGGAAGCCACTGCCACTCCCTCATAGATTTTCAGGCACTGTAGTAAGTTTGGGATTCTCTAAGTGAGAGCAATGACTCTCCTCCTCCCTTCTGTTTGGACTAAGGGATTTGTATGGCATTAGGATGGATTATCTCTGTGATGCATGTGCTCAAGTTGTCTCCCACTCTCAAACCACTGTCTCCTATAGTTCAAATGCCTTATTTGGACCGGCTTATTTGATCATACTTAGAATTCCTCTAACTAGCAGATGAAACCTCTGAACAAGACTCAGGAAAGAAATGAGTCTGTCAGACTCTACCCCTACTTGCTGGTGGAAGGTTACTATCAGGATGGAAGAATTCTGCTCTTCTTAGACAGGCATGTTAGTAGAATGTTCCTTCCTCCCCTCTCTTCACTTCATCTCTGGAAGTACATACACCACAGCCAGACATCCCCTAGGAAAGGATCCCCGGTAAATAGTGGATGCACTCTTCAACCATTCTCTATTGGATGATGAGTGGATGGATGGGTGGATGGATGGATGGATGGATGGATGGATGGATGGATGTGGAGGAAGATGGATGGATGGACAGGCAGATTGGCCAGAGGAGATCCTGCAGTGCAGTGTCCTCAGATGACTATGGCACTCGGCAGGCAGATGGACTTTTCAGAATGGAACACATATCACCCTTTGGAGGGAGAAGTCGCAATTAATTCTAGAAGAGCATGTGGCTGAGGGTAGAGGAAGGACCAAGCAGAGTGTATCCATACCACAATACCCATATTTCATGGTGGCTTTATTCACACTTATCATTCAATTTCAGGCAAGGTGACGTGCCATTACATAGAGAAATGCACCTTTGGAAAACCAGAACAACTAATACCAAGTACTCTTTTTGTAAACATTAGGAGCAAACATTTTTCAATTCTATTCTTGGAGTTGGAGGAGACAGCACTGCAGATGACTGACATGTGAATAGGCACCATATGGATTTGTACAAGGGGAAGAAAATAATCCTCAGTTGTAAAAATATCTTTGGTCTTCATACGAGTGATATGTGCCCCACATGGTTCTGTCAGGTGGTTTTTGTATAAGAGATTATTCCCGGACTAATAAAAAAAACTGTCCTTTTATAGTGGTTGTACGTTTTCCCAGATTATCATTGTAGCATGCAAAATCTCACAACTTCAGAAATTCGAAAGATCAAAGGCAGAGAGGCCACTGAGGCCGCTACACTCACCACACACCAGCACAATAGTTTGGCTAATAGAAATGCTTTTCATGGCGACACAGAAGTGTACTTTTATAGTCATCAAACAGTGCCGTGAAAGTGGATATGCATTTCTAATTCTTGCATTCGATATTGCCTTTGTTTTTTGATGGCAGTAAAATTCAGATTGTCTCCATATGATGAAAACACTGGGCAACTGAGGCTTGGAGCTCCAGAGTTGATATTAACAGCACTGGGGTTGGACTGATTTTCTGTTTCAAATGACAGCCAAAGCTATCAAATAAACCCAGTGATATTTATTACAGTGGCTTCTGAATATATGGAGTGTGATTCATGACAGAGACTAATCTTGCAAAAGGAAGGGAGAAAATGATTACCATCTGCATAGCCCCTTCAGTAGCTGGCACAGCGTAGACATTTAGACCAATTTCTATGGATGCTTGGAAAACTTACAGCATGTAGGTTAGAAGTAAAGATCTCTGTAGAGACATGACAGAGTCACAGATGATGCCAACGCATCCGTCACTAGTTTAGAATGTAAGCACTTTTGTCAAAGTTCTGATTTGTGCATGTTTCACCATTTTTATTGAGTTTCCGAATGTGTCAGGCACTAGAAATATAAAATAAACAGAATACAGCCCTACCTTGCAGTGCCTCTCTGCTCACTTGTGAAAACAAACAAGTGAATAAAATAATAACAAGGAAATTATGCAGGCAAGGGCTTAAGGTATAATCCAGTGGTTGAATGCTTGACTAGCATGTGCTTTTCATCCCCAGGTCTACTAAATAATGAAGTATAATATGGAAAGTAATCTGAGGACATACCTGTAATCTCAGCATAGGAGAGTATGAGACAAGAGGATTGCTGCAAGTTCCAAGTAATCAGGGCTACTATCAAGGCTTTGTCTCAAAAATGAAAAGTAAGGGCTTTGTGGGAGATGAGACAATGGCTAAGAGTTCTTGATGCTCTTCCAGAGGACTTGAATTCTGTTCCTAGCACCCATGTTAGGCAGCTCATAGCCGCAGAAACACCAGCTCTAGGGAATATGGTGCCCTCATTTGACTTCTGCATACACCTGCATATGTGTGGTACACACACACATACACACACATGCACACAGTATATGTGACCACCACCACAATCACCACCATCACTGCCACCACCATCAAAAACCATGAATAAACCAAATGGGCACATGATGAAATTAAGAATTTGAGTCACTGGTTTCACTTAGCAAGAGTTATCACACAAGCAAGCACTATGCTGGAGAACAAAGCCAGCACATTACAGCTTTCACACATCATCTTTTCAGCAATTTGCCTTACTGGTTGTCACATGTCACATGCAGCCCACACCCCACAGGTTCTGTAACATATCAGTGCTTAGAGTTGGTGGTAGTTACACCATCCCGATGACTTGCACGCTTTTGCCTCAAGAGTCACCTTTGCAATCTGAGTGTGCACTCTAAGCTCTGACTGTTGTCCTTTGCTGTACTCTAGAGTCAAGTGCCTTTTTTTTTTTCTTCTTGGAGTCCTGTAACTGCCATCATAAATATCCAGATTTTTAGAATCCAAGCAAGTCACATTCAGGTATTGTTCTTTGGCATAGTTCCTCAGACCATGTTCCTTGTTCCTTTCTTGTTCCCTATCTGGCCCTGGCTGACTTTTAGTGTAGAAGAAAGCAGGGTAGAGCAGGTGTGGTGCATCCAGCCTCTAAGTACTTGAACACCAGCCAGAATGTAGGATTAGGAAAGTGACTGCCCAGAGGTCAGATTCCCTTTTTTTGTTTTGTTTTGTTTTTGTTTTGTTTTGTTTTCTTTTTCCCCTTCTCCTCCACATATGTACAAGGAGCTAACCAAATGTTTGTTTTCCTATCAGAGCACAAGTTTGGGTACATCTACGTGACTAGTGGCAACTGAGTTAAAATCCTATTTCATAACAAGGCCTTCTCTGGGGGTTTTAAACTGCACTCAACAGCATTTTAATAACAAACCATTCAGCTTGTAAGACCAGGTTGGTGCACAGAAGTGACCTTTGGTAAGTAGCAAGTGGGACAATCAATGTTAGGATGTGCCCCTGAAGAAACACTGTGGCCCTCCCAATCACAAGTATAAGTTTTCCTTCAAGGCGAATGATGCATGAAATGATGCATTCATTTCAGGGTTCAGCACTATGCTGGAAGGGATAAAGGCCATTTCTCAACTAAACTCAGGAGTGCCCTTGATGTCACAGTAACAAGAACAATAAAGTCAGTGTCTATTGTTCAGTAAGTCCGTCAAGAATACTAACTGCCATCATGATAGCCAAAGCTAATTTGGTACTTATCATGCCAGGAACCAAGGTAATTCTTCCAAATGTATTGCAGACTGTGAGCAAGCATTGTTAGTGGCCCTTGTTCCGCAGAAGTAGAGTGTCAAGTTGTCTGTCCTTCATCAAGAGGTAGCCCTGTGTCTACAAACCACCGAAGCTCTTGCTACTCTGTGAACTAAGCTCAGGAGTAAATGCTAAATGTTTACTTTACAGAGCAACTTAAAGAGCCAGGTCTTATTATTACAAATGAAAGCTCAAAGCCACACTGCCAATAGTGAGGAGCTTGTGTTTAGATCAGGTCCCCTGTGCTCTCTGTCCATTTGCTTAGCCTGCTCCAGGCAGTCCCAGGATGCACTGATCCATCCCAGGTTGCCTTCCCACTGGGTTTTCTGGAGTCTAAAATCCCTTAATAGGAAATAACACTTGTGTTCCATAAGTCAGAACATGATTTGGAAAATAAAATATTATAGAGATATTTAAAGATTTATACAAAAGTGAGCCTGAATTGCTCAAATTTGCACAGGAGATGGGATATAAGGGAAATAGGGATATGGAAGGGACAAGCCCCAACTCTGAGAAGGCAAAAATGTTAAGAGAAGGAGCCTGGGAATTGGTGAAGTGGACACCCACTTTGTCCATACCTCCAGTGTGGGTTAAGCGGCCATGACATGCACATGTGTGTGTATTAACTTGATTGAGAATTCCACGACAGTGTTTCCTCAAGTTCTGGTATTCGGTTATGTGCTGATTAGCACATACCCACTTTGTTGATTGTTTTGATTTTTCTGATATTTGGTTTTGAATTGATTAGAACTATTGCTGCTTTCCAGCGTGTTCTGCCTATGCAGGACTGTCTTGACAATCATTCTAAATTACAGAAAGGGTTTTCCAGTAAACTCTTCTCATCCTCTTAGATTCCCATCTGATATGCTTCCCAAGTTTATTTCTCAGAAAAGAGAGGCTAAAGAACAAACTGATTCTTGCCCTTCCATCCTTTTGCCAGATGTGCTTGCTGATCCTTTCCTCTGCATAACGGACTCTGGTCACACACAGCAGCTGGCTGCCCTCTGCCCATTATGTCTACTGAGTACAGTGTGTGCACTCCCTGGTGAGGAGCTCTGATTCTGGGAATCAAGCTGATGAGACTCCTCTCAAAACTAGGGTGATCGTAACATTTATCATCCAAACTAGATTGCTTTCAGAGCATGAAGGGGGCTGCTATTAATAAACTGCCTGGGATATCAGGCAGAGCTGGAACTATTGCAGGGCAAATAAGGACATGAAACAAGTGCAGACTGGTCAATAATGTAGTTTCAGCCCTCACTAACACAGTCTTGGTCCGACCATATATGTCATTTAGCAAACTCTGAGGACAATCATTGTTGTAATTTAAAAAGTGTCGCTAGAGAGAAAAATGACATGCAACAAAGTTCATGTGGAAGGGTTTTTATCGGGGGAAGGGAATGGAAAAGGGGAGAGGGGAGTGGGAGACTGGCCTCTGAGGACAGGAATGGCAGAAGAGAAGAGAGAGAGGTGGAGAGAGAGAGAGAGAGAGAGAGAGAGAGAGAGAGAGAGAGAGAGAGAGAGAGAGAGAGGAGCAGATCGAGGTAAAGAAAAAGACAGGAGGCAGGTAGAGCCCTTTTAAAAAGGTAGTGAATGTGCACCTGCTCTTAGTGGCTGCGGCTGAGGATGTATCCTGTCAGAACTCCAAGGGCAAGCCAGTACAGATGCCTCAATACTAACAATCACATCCACTCATGTATGAACATTGAGGACCCACTATATTCTTAATGTTCCTAACTGGGGGGAGATCTATCAAGGATCACTCCAGGAAACCTCCTGGTTCATAGAAAATTAAAATGTGACTTGCAGACATTGGTGCAGCAACAACACTGAGCAATCCTCTTGACACATGCCCTGCCAATTGATTTTGTTCATCATTTATTTAATCCTCACCTAATCCTACGGGAGAGGTACTGAGACTCAGATAAGGTGAATTTACCCAGGGATTCCCTACTTATAACCAGTGGAGACAGAGTTAGTTTTCAGTATGTGTGGTTTTGAAGGCCGAGCATAGTATCAAGCTCCACAGAGAACATGAGGTGCATGTCATGGGAGAGGACCCAAGTGTCCATGACCACAGACAAGTCCCCTCCTCCATCTTGTCACTGCTGGTGAGCACAGAAGGGAGGAAAGCCCATCAAAGGAGGGGGCAGTTGAGGAGAGCCTTGATGGATACTCAGAGGGGTGAGTATCTCACTGTCAAGCCTTATGGTTTGGAATTTGGGTCAGGAGAGCAAATTTCTCCCCAAGAGCACTGGTAAGTGGGGACTTACAAGACCTTACTGCCTGGCTCCACAATGGAGAATAGGAAGGGCCCAAAGTCGACCGCATATTTCAGACACACGGAGACTCATTCACAGAGCTGCTCCCAGGGAAAGTTTCTGTTACCTTTCAGAATCATTGAACTTCCCACATCACAGAGGGCCACGCTAAGAAAAATGTCAGCAAGTGCTACCCATCAGGTACTATGAAACACAGGAGCTCCATCTGTGCCAACTTGTTTATTTATTTGAGACAGGGTCTCATCTACCCCAGGCACACATACCCTCCGACTCGCTAAGTGGCCAGGGATGAACTTACAGTCCTTCTGCCCCCACTCCCCAAGTGCTGCAGTTCCATGATCTTTCCACCAAGCCTGGTTTACATTGTGCTGAGAATTGAATTCAGGGATCCTTGCATGCACTCAGCCCACTAATTATGTGAATTTTGAAGACAGTTGGAAAGCATAATTTTCATTACTAAATTTTAAAGCTTGACTATTATCCTAATCTTTTTGAAAAATAGTGTTTATCTTCAAAACGTCTGAAAAGCTTGTCTTAGGATTCTACCTCATACTACCCATGGGTTCAAATAAAATAATTACAATAGTTACACTCTCATTACATGAACAGAGTCTCAAATGAATTGGAGCTCAGAATTCTGGTTTTATTTCCTTTAGACATTATAAATTTGTTAATTAGTAATTTTTCATTCTAGATGAGATTTAATTTAAAAAGTCATCACAAGTTGGGACATATATCTATGGTTGTATCATTTGAGAAGGAGAGCTATAAGTTTGAGGCTAGCCTGAACTACAGAGAGAGAGAGATGCTATCTCAGAACAAACAAGCAGTCATCCTAATCATTCCTTTCTTATTGGATACACCTACATATTATCCAAAGGTATTTTTGGTTGCAGTGTCAAGATGGCACATCTCTCAGAAGCAGCCTCAGTATGTACCGTTTTTTTCTGTTGTATCCTAGGATTCATGCTCCTACCACTTTATATCCTTAGAACAAGACTCTATCCTATCACTTTTCTTTGTATCTTTAAAACAAGGCTGTATGATTTTATAGACATTTGTATACTCATCCTGATTTAAAAATATAGTTGAACATTTTGAAAATGAACTTCATTCTGTGGTAGAGTTTAGAGCATTTACTCTCCATTCCAAACATCATAAATAGCATTATCCCTTGCAAGAAACCCAAAAGCTGAGTTTCCAGGGAAGGCCCTGAACTGACCAGTTTGGATACTGAAAATGTTTCAAAAGCTGCTGGATAACCTACAAGGTCCCTTTTCTGTGTGCACATACATGTACATATCCTGTGATCATGGCTTATGACTAGTCTTTTCTATATCAACAGGAAATTTACCAGACCTGCCATTTATTTGAAATAATTACAAGAAAATGATGTTGGAAGTAGAAGATGTAGGGAAGGAAGAACAAGGGAATCAAGAGAAAATTCTATAAAAAAAAATCAAAATACAAAAGAACAGTGTTTTTATTTATTTATTTTTTCACAGACTGGACAGTAAGGTTGAGTTCCCATACAATCTCTATTGCTAGACACCCAGTCATTTATCTAATACACCATCTTTTCTTTAACTTAACTGTCTTTTTTTAAGTTCTCTCATTCAATGAGGACATAATGAGTCCTCTTCTGTACTGGTCACTCTGTAAAGCTCTGGGAAGATGCTAATGACAGGAAATGTATGATCCATGTTCTCATATGGCCTATGACAGTGGGAGCACTGAAAAACATGTGCATATTAAAAAATATTGTTAGTTACTCTAGAAAACAGCAGAATTGGCCAGGGAACTCTCCTTGACCAGATATTAGTTAAGAAATGATTACTTTGGCAAGGTGGTGCATACCTATGATCTCAAGCATTTGGGAGCTAGAGGTGAGAGTACCACAAGTCAAGGCCAGCCCAGTCTACTTAGGAAATTCCAGAATACCCTAGAATGAATAGTGAGACTTCATCTCAAAAATAAAATGGCTGAGCACAGTTAATTGAAAAACACTCAATAACAGTAATGTACAGCCAGCAAGGCTCAGTGGTCAAGCCTGATGACTTGAGTTTGATTCCAGGGAAACACATAGTGGAAAAGAAAAACTAAGTTCCCCAATTTGTTCTCCGACCTCCACACCAAGGCTATAGCATATGCATGCATGCATGCACGCTCAAACACAAAATAAACAAAATGTAATAAAATATAGTTTCACACCATTGTTCTTAAAAAAAAAAAAAAAAAAGAACAGATCTATGATACTTCCCTGCTCGTTTCCCTGCTCGTAGAATACTGTTCACCAAATAGAAACTCTTGGGCATTCAGAGTAAAAATCTTTCTCCATCTCACTGCATGCAAATATCTTCAACCTCTGACTGCAAGGCCAATCCACCCCCTTCCCTTGAGTCAGCCTTGCATTCTTCTGTATTCCTCCTGCTCTCTGCTGTGGTCTCCCCCTCCCCCACCCAACATCCGCCTGTTGAAATCCTACCCATCTTTCCAGGCCCAGCTTAAAGGCCACCTATCCCAAGCAAGCTTCTCCACCCCCCCCACCAGAATTTCTCTTTCTTTCTTCCATCCTCCCTAAGGACTTTGCACCTCTTTCAAAATGCTTAGTACACTCTGCCTTGAACCATGCCTATTTATGCACATCGCCATGCCCCATCGGTACAGCCTGCTAAAGTCAGCTGGTAGGCAATTACAACTCTCTGATCCTTGCCAATGCCCTGTAGAGAGACTCACCTCCAGGCAAAGCCAAAGATGCTGGGGAAATAGGGCAAAGAATTGGGAAGGTGGAGAGTAGGATCAGAAGTAAAACATAGCTTAAGACACAAACTACCATCCCAAGGCCATTCTGATTGGGTTTGACACCTTCAAGAAAAGGAATCACATCCTCATGCATTTTCTTGGGGATTTTCATAATTGCTTAAGTTTACTAGTTAATCTTTTACTGTGTTTTTTAAGCTAAATTTTAACATAGGGAGGTGAGCTTTGGGAAGAGCACCATGTATATAGTGTTCTGTGATGTGTGAGGCTTCAGGCAGGAAATGCATCCCCCTCTTGCTGATGCCCGTCCTGCTGATGGGATGAGGCATTCAGGCTGCTTTGTTTATTTCAGCCCTTTATTCATCCCAACTCACATTTATTTCTGACACACTAGCATCATCTTATAGAGGAATAATTGTCTAGTCAGGAAGCATAAATTTAGATACTGGCTTGACTTTTAATACCCGACATGACCCTGCACCCCTCTCACCCAAGAGGGAAGCTTAAGCTCAGAATGCCTTCAACTTTTCTCTTAAATAAATAAGTAAATGGTTCTGTGACTGCTCTGCCTTCCTGTTAATATGTAAAATGCAGAACTGGTAGGAAGTGAAGACAAAGTATTGTTGCATTGTATATAGGCAGGAATGTTTCAACGAATTGCTTCCTTGGACAGCTTTGTTACAGTGCCAGTATTATAATGTATCCATACAGTCACTGGATGTGGTGTTTTGATGGGAACCAGAAATAAAATATCCATATAACACCCACATGGTATACTACAGTAACATATTTTTTATAAGTAGGAAATAATGGCTAAAGATACAATGTAATAGCTACATACACTAGCAATATGGACACTTCTCATGTTCAAGTGCTTTCACTGTCCATAATGTAAATGCTACCGTTTTAAAAAAGTTTTTTTTTGTCCTTAAAGTTTTCTTTGTTCTTGAGAATCTTATAGGAGTATACAAGGAAATATGATTGTATCTACCTTCAAATCCCCCATGACTTTTTTTTAATCAGTAACCCAGTAAGTCCAGCTAGTGCTGCCTAAATGTGCATGGATATGGGACCATGAACTAGAGCATGGGACTCCTCAAAGTAGTCACATTCCCCAAACCAATTTTTCTTCCCTGCTAATAGTTTTTAATAAGGAGTTGGGCTTGAAGAGTACCTTCTTCTCAATTATGCCAAAACCTTGGCTGTTCTGATCTTTTGTAAGTCTAGTGCAGGTAACTATAGTTACTGTTAAGTTCATGCACACAATAACCATTTCATGTCTGCAAAACAGCATTTCAAAAGACTGCATCCTACCCTCCAACTTTTGCGTTATTCCCATCTCCTCTTCCATACTGTTCCCCTAGTCTTGGTGGGCTAGAGGTTGTTTTACATTGGAAACAATGTTAGGCACCTTTGCTTCAACTCACAACAATCAGGAGAGATACAACCAGTTCTGAATCTGAGAGGATGCAGTCACTGGGCAGCAAGAGTTTTTTAGCTTTATTGTCATTTCTGGAACTACCGTTGTATGCCTCAGGAGCCTGTCATTTTGGGTAGCATTGTTTGTTATGTGGTTCATGGCTGTACTTTTGTGCATTTGCTAACTACGTGAATTTAGTAGTTAGTATCTTTAGAATCTCTGCTGCCAAAGTGGTCATTTGTAGTGGCCAAGAATTTGAATATCACCCAAAGCAGGTATCAGTTCACTAAGTTAGCAATTCAAGTAGGGATATTGTTCTTAATTCAGTGTGATAGCACTGAAAAGTAGTGCAAAATGCATATCTACACTCATTACTGCCTAGTAGTGAGCAAGTTCAGACACTGATCCTCTTCATCTGTCAATCATTGAGTGAAGAGTGCTCTTAGGAGGACTTTTCCAGGTTCTTATGTAGGCAGGTATAGTGACTTCCATAGAGCAGTTGGACACCAGTCTTCCATTGAAGAGGACTATGCCAGGCCAATGGTATCAATCTAGAATACCAATCAGAAGTGGTAAAGAGATGAGAGAATATGGCAGAGTGGTGGCAACTCCCACTTGAGTAGAACTAGTTGTCAGACCAAGGCTAGAACTTGAATTGCATTTAAAAATAAGCACAGCAAAATAAAATAGCAAATGGACATTTTCAGTCTATCTGAAATATATATATATATATATATATATATATATATATATATATATATATATATATTGTTTACAGCTAGCGAGATTGCTGAGTGTGCAAGCACAAGGACCAGAGATAAGATCCTAAAAGCCAAGGAATAAATCTTTGTTAATATAGTGTAAATTTTGAAAATAATTACATTTGAGTGTTAGGTTTCTCAGTGATTTTAGTTTTCTGCTGATGTGTTCTCTAACTTGTGCATTGATCTATATGACTAAGAAAGACATAGATTCGCAACAGGAAAATCATAATCAATACTAGAAGGTAGAGCCTGTCATATCATCCTTGCAGAGAGAACAGTTTATTTGACCCAGAAATATCTGTAATATATACTATGTAGATTTTAACGTCCCCACTGATTGCTTTAGTGCCTAAGACTCCCTTTTTTATTTTACTGTAGTCTTTAATTTGTCCAGTTTAATTTATTTCAGTCAAAAACGAAGGTGGGTTGGAGTCTTGAAAACAGTATTGATTTTTTTTTTTTTTTGAGGGGGGAAGTATTTATGGACATTGGACCCAAAGCTTCATGCATGCTTGGCAAGTGATCCATTATTGAACTATAATCCTAGCTTTCTTTTTACTTTTTATTTTGAGACAGGGGTACACCAAATTGCCCAGGCTGGAACTACATATACTCTGCCAACCTAAGCTGACCTTGAACATGTGAGCCTCTGACTGTTGGTTAGCTGAAGTCATAGGCAACTGTGAATAGACCTGGGTAGAAATATTGAATAATTGTTATTTCTTTGCCAAAAGTATCTAAGCAGAGATGGGTAAAGAACTAAACCAACATTTCTGAACTTGAGTCCATAAAATCAAGCTTATCTGTGATAACATAAGAAAAGTTTGAAAGGTCTGTTTAGGGAAGTAACAGAGGTACAAAAGTGAAACTTGACTAGTCTGTGTTCTATAATTGTAGCAGGCTTTCTTGGATCACCAGCCCCCCAAATCATGACACAGAGACTCAGTATTAGTTACAAATGCTTGGCCTTACTGTATGCTTGTCTCACTAGCTCTTATAACTTAATTGAACCTGCTTCTCTTAATCTTTGTTTTGCCTTGGGGAGTTTTACCTTTCTTTCATTCTGTATGTTCTACTTTATTGCTTCCTCCATGGCTGGTTGGTTGATAGCTGCTTGGCTGGCTTGTCCCTTCTGTCTCCCTCTCTTTTTCCTTTGTTATTTCATCACCTAGCCTACATTCCTCCTTCTGCTTATTCTCTCTGCCTGCCAGCCCCTATCCCTCCTCTGTCTAGTTATTGACCATCCAACTTTTTATTAAACTAACCAGGTGCCTTAGGCAGGCAAGGTAAAACAAACACAACACATCTTTACATAGTCAAACAAGTGGAGCAAAGACAACTATAGCATACCTTTCTTTACATGTTTAAAGTAATATTTTGCAACATTAAACAAATGAAACTCATCTTTACATAGTTAAAGTAATATTTCACAATATGCAATCTTTGTATATTTGTTGTTTGGTTGGTAGGGGTGTGGTTAGGAGCTTGCTTCATTGCTCTTCTCCCAGGGTCCACCTCCTTCCTTACACTCCCACACCAGGTACCAGAGCTTCACCCTGGATATGATGTTTCTATATTTGGAGAATTCACTAAGCACTGAAGAGGTACACAGAATAAAGAAAACTATTGACTGATGGTCATTCCCTGATTAGTCTCTCTAGAGATTTTTTTTTTGTTCTTCGTAGAAAAGGGAGTCAGCATCCCTTTCTGCTAAGCAGAGAACAGGAGAAAGTCAAACTATATTAATTACCATAGATCAGAAAGGACTTGCACTTCTGCTAGTGATGGATTTCTAGTCCAGACAGCTTTACAAGTATTAATAGCATCCTTGTTCTTGGCAGATGATGGTCCTCAGTGAGCAAGTAACTCTATGCTCAGGGGATGATCCAGTTTTGTTACACAGCCGTCCTTATCCCTGGGTTATGTTGAGACGGAGAAAATTTGTCTTTAAAGCTGTTTCAGATGCATTCCCATCTTTAGAGTTAATCTCAGGAAGGGGTTTCTGCTCTGATTCTTCATGGGTTTGATTTGCTTTATTTCTCCATTTTTAAATATGATCTATGATTTAAAAGTACTTAATTTTTTTAAAGCTTCCTTTGAGAGTTCCAGTGAAGAAACAATTCTGAGAAGCAGTTTTTTGGATGAGAAGCCCCCTTCCTCTGAGCACTCATTGATGTGTTCTTCACACAGAGGACTGACATCCCATCCAGTCTGAATCTGCAGGGTCTTTCGCTATCCAGGAACCTTAGCTATAGTCCTGAGACTGTGCTCTCTGAGTGTCCCTCTCCCACCCATTCAATACTAATAGTTTGTAGGCTTTCATCCTTTTGTCATCAGCTAAGGACAGTTGTCAGTGTCCTCGACCTTCTTAAACATGTTACTTTATACTCCTGTCTTGTTTCACCCTAGTTCTGGAATGCTTACAACACACTTTTATGTAACTTCCTTGTCTAATTTGACTCTCATTACACACTTTGGATGTCAAATGAACAAAATGCTACACTCAAAATACACAAGATTTGGCACTTGACAAGTAGACTGAGACCCAGAAGCTTCCTTTCATAGGGATAAAGGACTGGGGATGCAGTTCAGTACAAGTTCTACCACTGAGCCACACTCTTAGCCTCAAAGCTTCCTTTTTGTGCCCTCCCCACCTCTTTCTTTTAACCATGAAAAAAATGAAATCACAAGAATAGAAAGCAGAGGCTGGGAAGATGATTCAGCTGGTAACGTTCTTGCTGTGCAAGTATGAAGATGTGAGTGCTGATGCCCAGCACCCATGTCAAATCCTGGGCACAGAAGCATGCTCATGTAATCCTAGAGCTGTGCAGGCAAAGAAAGGAGGGTTCATGGAGCTTGGTGCTCAGCTAGTCTAGCCAGTCAGCAAGCTCCTGATCCTTGAGAACATTGTCTCAAAATGAAGGGAGAGAGCAATTGAAGGAAACACCGACATTGACATCCATCTGATCTTCACATGTGTGTGGGCACACTCTTTCACCCCTATACACACACACATACACACACACACACACACACACACACACACACACACACACACAAACACATCACAGAGACAGACAGACAGACAAAGAGAAAGAGAGAGCGAATTAAAATTAATGAAAATAAATTTTAAAACATTTAAACTTCTCAATTTCTGCCCTAAGGCTTCTCCTTTATTAAGTAAGATGTACTGAGGAGTCTTTAAATCATCATTTCAATTAAACTCACGTAAGACTGGGCAAAGGTGTTTAGGTGTTTAGGTCTGAAAGACAAGGAGGTGTTGCCCTGCACCTCTTGAGCAGGTGAGGGACTGTTTGTGTGGCCACTTTAGTCCTGCTGTTTAACCCCAAGATCTCTCTTTATAGGTGATTATCTTATTAACTTCCTTAAGCAGCCTTAAAGCTTGTGTGCTCTTGGCAGAGGCACATATAGATTTATGGCATAGCATCTGTTAATAATTCCAATTTCATTTATTTTACCAGCAGTGAAATTGAGGTCATGGAGCCAGGGTGGAGGCAAGTTGGAAACAAATCAAAACAAAGCAATTGACTGGGAAATATGGCGGACTAATGAGAAGCATTGTTCAGAAAGCCCCTGTGGGGCCAGCCAGGGCCCTGTCAAGGGCTTTTGTACCAATTGCCCAAGATGAGCAATGAAAGCAAAAGACAGCTACTTTTCTAAAGTCATGAAAAAGGAACAAATGTCACTCCTCCGATGTCCATGGGAACACCCACCTCCAGCTTTCTGCTTGCTGGTTAGCTCACATGTCTACAAAGACCTGTGAAGCACTCTCAAGAAATGATGACTAAGTTCCTGGATATTTTGTCTTTAGTAAGCAAGATATTTAGTTCAATTGGCTACAATTACAGTTTTTTTTTTAACATTTAGCCTGCATTCTGTTCATTTTCATTGTGAATTTCTATAAACTTACCCAATAAAAATACAGAATATTTTGTATAAATATATAATTAGCAAATGTGTATATAATTTATGGTTTAAAACTTGCTGATATTATTAACTAGATATCTCACTCATTTATAAATTGCCAAACAATTCCCCTTCAAACTTGCCATTTAAGACTGGTGCTACACATTCCAATTTTTCAAGGATATATGTTTCATGATTCTTTGGTTTACAAGGTGTGTTCAGACTACATACACTGTAATTATAGTCCCACCTCCCTTCATTACTGCTGTAGTTGCATAGATATGTAGTCAGTACTATTAAATTAATTTTATTTAATTAGAGACATACTCTTATTTGGAGCCCTAGCTATCCTAGAATTTGCTATGTAGAGCAGGCTAGGCTCAAAAACTGATCCTCCTGCCTCAGCCTCCCAAGTGCTGGAATTACAGACATGCATCACCACCCTCAGCTTTCAGTCTCTTTGCAGTGTCCAAAAGGTGGGAATTGAAACAGAAAACAAAACAAAACAAAAAAACCTCTTCTAGATACACAAGCAGAAGAACATAGTCCTGTGTGTCACTGTTAGAGAAAGTTGTGCCTGTGGTAAAGAAGAGGGTTCTAAATTAAGAACACATTATGATTTCTTTCTTTTCCTGCATGACACATGACAAAAGAAGCATGCTTTTAATTTTAGAACTTCTCTTTGTTGAAATAAGTTGCAGAGACATCATTTTAGAGTTGACTCAAGTCCAGGTTCATTTTCAGGAGTGGAGCAGCGATTTGTTTGGTTATTGACACTGCTGGGAATGTTTTAAAACTAAATTGAAAGGAAGATCTTTGCCTCGCAAACTCAGGAAAAGAACGTAGGAAGACCCAGTCTAAAGGAAGGACTTATTTTGACATAGAATAACCTGAAAAATTTGCCTAGAGGTTTCAAATATGCATCTCTTTGACTTACTCACTAAACAGTAATAGGATCTGGATATGGTGGGGTTTGTCCATAATTACAGCACTCCAGAGAACCAGGGCAAGTACCACAAGGTCATGGCCAATCTGGACTGCAAAGAGTTTGAAGTCAGCCTAAGACTGTATCAAAAACAAAAACAGAAAGAAATTTAATAGAAATAAACAAGGCATGTCATACAGAATACACGGAATTGAGCAAGGTACATCATATTACATAAAATGTAGGAAACAGAAATTTAACAAACTGTGCACTGCTGTCTACAGGGCACATTTTCACATTTGAAAGCAGGCACATCATGAATTATTGCAAAAGCAACTGGCAGAATACAATAACTTCAGTTTAGATCTTAAACCTGTATTTTCATCTTAACTGGGAATCTGAAATTTTAAGAAGAAATCATTTTAATTTCCTACGTACTCCCCATTGAACACAAAATAATCAGTTGTGTTTATTCCAAAGAATTAAATTTAAAAAATATTAGTTTTATTTTAATCAGAGTTGTGTTCATTGACTGCCCTCATCCCACCCCGTTTTCTACTACGGTATTAACTAGGTCAGATTGCTTGGCAGCCTTTGGGGTTATGGATAGTTGAAAAATAATAGTTAAAATAGTTGATAGTTAATAATTTAAAAAAATAATAACAATGTTTTGTCACCAAATCAGAGCTATGATTCTCAAGGGTTGTAGCTTGCCCGAAATCTGAAAAGAAAAGTAGATGGTGATGCTAATAATGGGTTCTACTGTCAGACATCTTCCTCACTGCCCCCCAGAGGGAATCAGGAAGTTCAGTCAGGAGGCACAGAGAAGGTTCCCTGACAAGATTAGCAGAAGGCATGCTTGGGCAGGAGAAGGAAGAAAGACAATCAAAGAACTACACAGAGATTTCTTTTTAATTATGAGTGCTTGGCGTTAGTGTATGCTCCTTCCTAACTGGTTCTTATAACTTAAATTAACCCATATTGTTTAATATGCTGTGGTTCAGTTACCCTTACTCTGTACTATTTCTGTACCTGGCTGGTGCCTCTGCCTCTCTTCTTCTGGGATACCTCTCTGTCCCCAGAAGTTCTGCATAACTTCTCTGTGCCTATATTGGCCATTCAACTCTTTATTAAGTCTTCACACAGTGTAAAGGGAATATTCCACATTTCCCCCTTTCTGCCTAAATAAAAAGGAAAGGTTTTAACTCTAACATAATACAACTATAAACAGTAAAAAAAAAAAAAAAAAAAAAACAATTATCAGGTAAGAATTATATTCACAATTTACAGTCCATTTGTATTGTGCATATTTGGAGAAAATGCTCTATTGTCTAAACCATTTTCTAACATAACTTGTATTACCATCTTAAAACTATCTTTTTAGACCTCAAAACACTTTCTTAGATAAACAATTTAAGCCTTTATGTCTCTCTCTCAGCCTTATACATTTTATACCTCTTTTGTGAGTTTCTTTTTCGAATTTTGTAACAAGGAAAACTGTAACTATAATTACCTTGTCTTTAGTTCCATCAGAGACCCAAGAAGGATATAATGTTACCTGAGTAAACAGAAAGTACAGAGCAAGCAACTTCCAAAACAAAGAAAGGACAGAAACAGTTGGCTGCTTGGACAGTTACCCAAGTTTCCTCTGTAATGTTGGGACAGCCATCTTTGGCCTACAGGCCTAGAAAATCTGACAGACTTTCTGTGAAGTAGAGGTTTTGAAGGATTGTCCTACTTTGTCTTGGCAGTGCTTAGAAGTAACTTTCTTTCATATTCTGGTCATCCAGTTTGAACAGCATACTGTCAGCAGTTGAGGCAAGTGCAGTTTCTTGCCCAAATGGCAAGCTTTTGACACAAATAAAGCAATTTCCATATAGAAATACTTTGAGGCCCAATCATTCTTTTTTTTTTTTTTTGAAGAAAATTGGTATTGCCAGGAACTGACATGTTTCATTGCCATGAAAAATCTTGTGTTATTGAAGCAGAGCCTCTTAAAAAGTGGCACACCTCTGTATGCTAAGCCTGCCCAAGAGACTGCTTTCCGAAGCGTGATGTAGAAATGCATGCCCCCATGTTGTATGCCATTTGTAACCTTTCTTTCTCTGTCCTACCTGCCAATTCCCAAATAACCACATGGAGACTTCTTATTAATTATGAATGCTCAGTTTTAGCTTAGGCTTGTTCCTAGCTAATTCTTATAAGTTAAACTAACCCATATCTTATAATCTATGTTTTTCCCCCATGGCTCAGTTACCTTTCCTTTGCACTGCCTGCCCATTGTGCTTCTTCTGTGCCTGGCTGGGGACTCTGCCTTTTTTCTTCCCTGATACTTCACTGTCCCCAGATGTCCCACCTAGCCTCCCATTGCCTAGCCATTTGCCATTCAGTGACATATCTTCACACAGTGCAAAGGAATATTCTGCAACATAGTTGTCAATCTACCTAGATCAGTGAGCTGGTATGTACATTGAACCCATGCATGTTTTCTGTTGTTATTGACTCTGTTCAAATAATTCATTCACTGGAACATGTGAGCTTGTTTGATGCTAGAAGTTGAAAGCAATGTTTTAAAAGTGATTCCCATTGGCCAGAATATGACTAAACTTTACTTGAAGTAAATATCCTTCTTGGGCTTTCTTGTAAATGCTGAGTGTTTTGTGACTTGTGGTTTTGTTCTTTTCTTTCTCTCTCTCTTTAACTTTTAACATGGCACCTAAGATTTGAAGTTACTCTTGATTTTTCTTCCTGTGTACTTTTAAGAAAATATACAAAATTAGTATTACTATGATGCTGAGTGAATAATAATGTAATCAAATAAGTGTAGTAACACATTGTGTGTAATAGTTGTCATTTAGGCAATTTCTTGTAAGTTACTGAAACAAATTTTATTAAGTAATTCTTAGATTTGTATTAATTTCTACTACGCAATCTCAGACGTATTGCCATTGGAAATGTGTTCTCATGGACTTGTTTTTGTTGTTGCTGTTTTGGTTTGTTTGTTTGTTTTTGTGTTTGTTTTGTGTGCATAAAAATAAAAAGGTAAAACAATTATGGAAAAACCTAAATAGTGTATGCTTGTCACCAAGCTATTCAGCTAAAGATCCGACAACACAAAGACCATTTCCTCCCTTTTCCTGGAAGCCTGAAAGTCAACGATGACAGACAGCTTTAACTGGGGCAAGAAATTTCCATTTTAAATAGTGACCACAATCTGTTTGACTCTGCCTGTCTGATTCTTGGTACTATTCAACTTTGCAGCTCCTGTTTTAGAGACAGAAAGGATGAGATTTGGGGATTTAAAAAATAAGTATTGTATATCTATACCACACTTTCTTTAACTATACAAACGATTGATACCTTTTAGATAAAGATCAGAGGACAGATTCAATATTGACCCTGGAATTCCTAGCTAAAACAAGGATGGATGTTGTTACAGTTTAATGAAGAAGAAGACAGCTGGGCGGTGGTGGCATATACCTTAATCCCAGTACTTGGGAGGTGGAGGCAGGTGGATCTTTGAGTTTAAGACCAGCCTGGTCTATGGAATGAGTTCTAAGATAGCTAGGGACACACAGAAAAACCCTGTCTCAAAATACCAAAACACAGACAGAGAAATAGGCAGACAGAGAGACAGAGACAGAGACAGAGAGAGAGAGAGAGAGAGAGAGAGATGGACCGGGGGGTGGGGGCAGGACACAGGGAAGACAGCTCAAGGACTTGGAAAGTAGCACAGGACACAGGGAATGCAGCTCAAATACTTAGAAAGTAGCACAATGACCAAAACATAACTTTAATTTTGGACTTGTTTCTTAATAAATCTTGTGTTTTATGGGACTGGCTTTGTTTGAACTTGTTGACTATGGGAGACACTTGAAACAAATCAGGTTAAGAAGATGAAACATATATCTTATCTCACAGTTTGGGATGTGTCAGTCCATGCTTGGCCCTGCTCCCCTTACCTTTGGTGACAAAGCACATCAAGAAAAGAGCTTGTAATGGAAAATGCTTCTTATCTCCTGATGAATGGGTGGCAAAAAGACAGACTTGACAGGACAGAGTTCCAGTATTCCCTCTGAGACCACACTCATAAACAGAAGACATCCAACCAAGCCTTAACTCTTAAAGGTCCTACTGTGAACCCTATCCTCCAGACAACCCCTTGGATTGAGAATCAACCATGTTTTAACAAAAGGTTCTTGGGATAGGGGTCATCTATCCAAGAGCATATTGTGGCATAGCTACACTCATTTTCCTCCAACCCTTCCCTCCTCCTAGTGTCCATCATTACTGAGTGTTGCAGTCACTGGCATAAGTTCTTTTCCCTTTAGTAGACCTAACTACAAATATATGACCACACTATCTCAGTTGTTCTCATCACTGCTTTTATAGGCTGTTTTCAGTGCCTTAAAGGTTACAGACCTACTGTTCAGGTAAGGGGATTGCAGTTCTACTTGAGTTGTAAAACAGGTAGAGAGGCAGTTGGGCTTTGTTATAACTAATAATGTTTCTCAGAGCATCCCTTTGCATATACCTTATTCAGAGGCAGAATAAAATAACTAGTTGCCTGAAATGTTTAGGCTACTCCATAAACACATCTAAATGTGAATGTGTCTCATTAAACTAATTTACCAAGGAAAAGGTCAGTGTCTATAAGGGACAAGAATTATAGGATATGCATATCTTACATCTGAAAATTTGGCTTTAACTCCCTGTAGTCACTGGTGTGAAGCTAGAAGACAAAATGGATGTTGGTCATGCTTCCATTGCTACATTAGTAAGCGCATGGGCAGATGTTGTTGAGCTAGCAAAGGCCTGTTTAATTTCATAGAATATAGACGGTCTAACCTGTCCTGCCCAATGATATGAACTCCTTCACTGTTGTCTTTGTAATTCAAACTTTAATAGTGATTATAGACACACAATGACAGGAGCACACTAGTGGAATAAACTTGGTTCTTTTATGGGTGGCTGCCTCTTCCACATTCTTCCACCAGATATGTGCAACATAGTTTGCACAGGGCTCTGAAACCAATGGGTCTGCCTCAATATTTAGACAATATCTTTTATAAATTAAAAAAATCCAGGGTTCCTTTGATCTTTGTAAATATACTGAAGTATTCCGGCTATAATGAAAACCAACATGGACAAGAGAAAAGAAAGAAGATGCTGATTTGTCATTAGGCCAGTGTCAGGTTCATCTTGGATCCAAAGGTGCCAAAATCCTCATGGGGCCCTGTGGGTGTAATCAGACTCCCCTCTGGATCCAGCCAGTTCCAAGTGGCCACACTGACGTAGGTAGCTGGTCTTGGCAGTCAGTGTGTCTCCACAATGAGAGGATTGATGGGAGCGGGAGGCACTGTCATTTGGCTCCCCTAGTCCTTTGGTGCTCAAATAAAATCTGTAACTTCAAATTCCCCAGTTTGAAAAAACCAGAGGTTGATTAGTCAGGTCATGTGAGATTCCAGTTAGCCCCTCTGGTGAAGTTGACCTAAGGGCAAGAAATATCATATGTGTCAAACCAGAATTCACATGAATCCTTTTCTATGGGTTAACTCAAATCAGACACTCTAGCAGAGCCTCAGAAATTGGCCCATTTGAAGGGCTCTTGCTTCACAGCAGATGGATTTGCACAGGTCTCTAAGCCTCCAGAGACCCAAATTTATGTACTTTCTATTCCAGAATTTTTTCTTTAACCCAATTCTACCTACTTATGGGAGAATGCTGTTCACTAAGTTGAGTGTAACTAGATTATTACAGAAAAGTATTTACATTGTTTTTCAAAATACAAAATTAATTTTCTCATAAATTTTAGACAAAAAATAGTGTGGATGTTTCTATTAAAGGTATACCAGTTTGATGTCAACTTCATGTCTACAAAAGATAATAACTTAAGTATTCTAAGTGTTTATTAATTAATTAATTTAGTGTGTGTGTGTGTGTGTGTGTGTGACAACTTGAATGTGGAAGGCAGATGATAATTTACAAAAGTCAATTGTGTCCTTTCACCATGGGGGTCCTGGGGATTGAATTCATATTATCAGGCTTGGCAGCAAGCACCTTTACATACTGAGTCATCTTGCTACCCCAGTCATGAAATATTACACAACTGAAATTGGTAACAGGTAGATACTCAGCATAGCTATGGAAGTACTTTAACACAGGAACTATTTCCTGTCCACACCCCCGTCAGATTCAGTTTGCAATAATGCACTAAACCAGGTGCAGTGGTGGTTTTGTACTGAAGTGCAGCAAAGAGTTTAACATATTCTGTCCAGGTGCTTATATCCACGTACCTTTTGTCAAAGCAGCTAATGTCCTCATTTAAAAAGGATTTGTGACATAGAGTACAAATACCTGATTAAATCATATTCACCTGACATCGCCCCGTTTTGGAGAATTGTCAGGCAGAACTGTCCATGCCATTGAGTCTCCACCTGTGGAAGGTATTGTAAAGAGCCCCTGCACAGAGTAGCCGTGGTTCATTGCTTGCTGTGCGTGCACCAACGAGCCGGGCCTTTTATTAAGAGTGACCAAAATGTGGAAGAAATTGTCAATGAACTGGAAGAACACTGTGGTCAGGCATTCACGTACCTTCCAGGAATCTACAGGAGCCAACAAACAACCAATTGGGAATAGACAGTAGTTTCTATTGCATTTCTAAAACACTCAAAACTTAGTTATGGCTGTTGATATTTGATATGCTATGCATATTTAAAAGGCGTAATTTTGACAAATGTCACTACGATTAAGATACTAAATGTTGTCATTACTCCGGAAGTTTCTTCTGGCAACTTTGTATGCTCCTGTTAAAACTCAGTGCTAGAATTTTGTACAAATGGAATCATCTAGTATGTCCAATTCCTTTCATTTGCAGTTGTTTTGAAATTCACTTGTGCTGTTGTACATTCACAGCTCATACTTGTCTATCTTGTATGTATATGTTTATGTATGTACACACATATATGACTCCAAGTGTATATGTGTGCTGGTGGCAGTCGAGGGTCAGTGTAGGTGTCTTCCTCAGTTGCTCTCTACCATGTCTGTTTCTGTTGAGACAGCCTCTCTTACTGAATCTAGCTAGAGCTCAATTCATCTAGCCTGGCTGGCAGGCAAGTTCCGGTGATCCTACTGTCTCTGTTGCCCAATTCTGGGATCACAGGTTTGTGAAGTTGTGCCCAGTTTTATTCAGTTGTTTCTTTAATGTAGCTTTCTCAAGTACCAAGTCAGATCTCTGCGCATGCACAAGAAGCACTGAACACTCTACTGATGGAAATACCTCTCTGGCCCCTTCTCATCCCTCCCCACCCCCAGAACCCCTTCATTGCATGACTTTAGACTCTTATCTCAGCTTCTTTATCCTTTCATCTTCTACTGGATATCTGGATAGCTACACATATTATATAGTCACTAACAACAAATGAATATCAATTTCTTCAAAAAAACCAGTTTTCTCTCTCTTGATTAAGTGCATGGATTATATGGTAGGTGTAGGCTTAACATTTGTAGAGATTCCAGTGCTTTCCAAAATGCTGTACAATTCCACATTTGTATAATACCAATGGAAAAAAATCTATAGTAAGGAAAATATAGGCAAAGTTTGAAAAAATGTAAGTGGCCTCAATTTTAAAGTTTTAGTTTGCTAATTTGATTGTAGCAAAACTAAGTAAATGATGAAATTGAACTATATAACTATAGTGAAGGACATTTCATATATATATGCATATATATATGTGTGTGTATATATGTGTGTATATATATTTATGTGTGTATATATACATATTATGAACACAGAAACACAGAAATACAAACATATTTATATGTGTGGAAGCATTGGAAACCTATTCAGTAGTACTTTGTCCTGATCTTTAAAAGCATAAAATAATGACAGAAAGTGCCCCAAAGCCATCTTGAAATTTCACATTCATCCAATAATAGGGGGTTCCTTATCCATGTAAAATAAAATATTAACATAAGATAATGTAAAAAGACAAATAAGAAGAAGTCAGGGGCCAACAGTTTCAACAGAGTCAAAAAGTAATTTGTAATTCGGGGGATCATCTATAAAGAACAAAAACTAAACTTATAAATATGCAAGTGGTGGAAAGGAAGTCAATGCTCTTGAAAGACATCCTGTCATGGGAAGGTAGTTTCACCCAGGGACAGGATTTATTGTGAATCACATAAATGTCTTCTATCAAATCCTACAGGCCAGTTTCCTACAGAAGTGCAAACTATGCCTGCTCTTACACTGTATCTTCTAACACATGGCAAAAGACATTTAGTATTACAGATTTACAACCAACAGTTCTTTATTTCTGCAGATGTCACAGAAAAAACATGATTGCATGCCTATATTGCTTGTTCCCTCCATGTCTCTGAAGATTATGCAAGGGGCATGGTAGAACTATGAGATGTCACTAAAATTGTTGTATTTTCTCATTTCTTCTAACAAATCACTTTGGAAATTTCAATACTATATTCTCATGGAGATCATGTCTCTAATATCTTGCTACATGCCAAACATCTAAAAACTACTTGGTACCTGTCCTCCTACATGTTTTATTTAACCAGGAACATTGATAGTGAGGAATGTTAAAGGAAATACATTGGTGAGAGAGGGAGAGGTAGGTTAAAAACTTTTGTTGCACAAGTGATCCTGCTAACACGGAGATTTACAAAATGTCCTGAGGTCCCCAGTTCCACTTGGCTATGCTAGTCCCATCCACTGTCAGTCATGGAGCACCTAAGCTGTTGCCTAAGGTTCACATAAGTCTCCTTGACTAACATCCTGGGAAACTGAGACAAAAGGTAGCAACCCTATCCCATGCTCAGGTTAATAGCTGGGCACAGAATACATATTTTTTTTCATCCTCAGCTATTCTGTCTTTGCCTAAATCCATTTGTTATGCTGTTATTACAAAATGTATTCATATTGCAATTTCTGCTAACTCAATTCCTACCCTTTAATATGTAATCGCCATTCACCATGAACTTAGCCTGAGGAGCACTGTGCTCACTAGTTAAGAGTTTTCATATTTTGAAGGCACACTGCACTTGATGTGTAGAGACATAAAATTGCAAACAATATGCTTTTAGGCATGCACACACATAGACACCCTATAATAGAACATTCTCCTCGTATCTGTTTGGGAAGTTCTCGAAGGTGAGCCCTGTCAGATACAAGTCATTTCCTTTGGAGACATCGGAAATCCTGGGACATTGTCCAGGACCTACTCCTTTGGTGTCTTTCCCACACAGAAATAGTAAACTCATGGCGTAGATTACACCTTCAGTGAAAGGCGAAACTGAACACCAGGCAGCTCCTAAAGGATCAGGTTTAGAGAGTCCTGACACCACCCGTTACTATGGGAGCCATAATCCCCAGGAGCACAAAATGACTGCCTCTCAGAGGAAGGACTACTTATGAGTTTTCAAGTGGCCTGTCATTTTTTTTTCAGTCACTTCATTAGGGTGGGCAGGTAGACAAACTTCCAGTGCCACACTCATAGATGGGTAGGGTTCACAGAGAAATAAAGTGTTGGGCCATGTGTTTATCGTTAGCATTCTCAACTTTTCTGAGTCAGCAACAAACCAGTGATTGCATCATCTGCCCTCCCTAGATGCACTTGGCCAAATATGTTCCCTCCAAAGAACACTGGCTCCCTTGCCTTGGGTAAAGAAGCCTTGAATTAGCCAGAAGACACGTAATATTGAATTGAGTGTTTACACAGAAGCTCACTGTACATGTAATGAGTCAATTTTTCAATAGGCCACTGATCTTATATTTTAGTCAATCAGAAATTGACCTTACAGGGTGGGATCATAGATGTACCTGAGATTCAGACCTCAACAGAGACCAGTTCAAAACTTAAGGCTTAGAGGCTTGGGTTGGAGACAAGCTGGTTTTTCCTTTGAAGTATCTGTTCCATGTGCTGCTAATATTTATGTGGAACATTTGAAGGTGTATTTACTATGCCATACAATCAATCCATATCATAGTAATTGCATTCAATTGGCAGTTACCAGTTGGTTTTATTTATTTACATTTTGTGCATGATCAATTTATATGATGACAAAATTTTGTGAATATTCTTTAAGCATCTCAAAGAATTCTTTACAAGAAATCCTCCTATGGGAACACAGAAATTACCAATTCTGGGAATACTGATGTCACAGGCTGAGGAATCATTTTGAGCTATGGTATTTCAATATCTTCACTTTTCTTCTCCACATCCACTCTTTTTGTGTACCTGTTGGGATGCACTTATAAAATGTAACTGGAATTGCTTGGAATGTTGAACTTCAGAAAGCCCGATTTGGCTTTTCTGTGTTCAGACTTCTCACATACAGTCATTCCTGCCTTGCAGCTAATTAGTTTTCTCAGGTATCACATTTGCTTCCTGTGTCTAAACCCACCTGTGGGGATCCTGTGCCACATTCATCACCATACAGTCTGTAAGGTCAACAAATGATGGCAGATTGTATAGGGATTATTTCTTGACAAGTTTCACAAATAACCTGTCTCCTCCTCTTCTGCCTACTCTTTCTTTTTTCTCTTTCCTTTTCTTTGTTGTACTGAGGATTAAGGTACAGAAACTAGCATGTTAGGTGAGAACTCTGAAATGGAGCTATTATCGCAGCCCCCTTCCATTCTTTTTTCATTAATTAATTTTGTTATTTTATGAATGAATTATATTTGACAATTTCATACAGACATATAATGTTTTATCATTACTCTTCCTCACCATATATCACTTCCTTCCATCTCTCAAGCTTTCCAACCACTTCCTATTCCAACCAGTCCCTTTGCAGTCTCATTTTGTAACTCACTTAGTTTAACCAGGCCATCTGTGTTTCCATTGGATCAACACTGTCTATTGTTTTGTGTTAGAGTCATCAACAGGTATATAACTGAACACAATGATTCCCTTTCCCTGCATCTATCAGTAGCAAATAATTCAGCAGTTAGTGATAGGGTTCCTTGCATCCCTCCCCCATCTATACCTGTCTGTTGGTACATTTTGTGCACTCTTTCTTTCTTTTTTCCCCATTTTCTTCTCAATTCTACATAGGTTGGTCTTGAATTCACCTTGTAGCATAGGCATTCACTGAATTTGAAGTTATAAGTTTAACCAAGAAGCCTGGCTGAGTCTTACCTTGGAAAGAGATAATTTCCACATTCAAGAAGTTGAAATCTATGGAGATAATTTGTCACATATGGATTAATTAAGAAACAATTAATGATGGTGGAAGAGTAGCAAAAGGTGTGTAACCTAAATGATCCTACATAGTTGATCAAAGACAAACACACACACACACACACACACACACACACACACACACACACACACATCATTTAGGTATTAGGTCACCAGGAAACACATCTTAAAATATTGGGATTTTGGATGAGTATTGCAGTGAATCTGGAGAAGAGAAGAGAGAGGAAGAGAGAGACTATGGACTATTGAGAAGACATTAGTAGGGACTGGATCACTGATAAGTGAAAGGAGACAAACAATGGATTTAGAAAAGGTATGGGTAGAACCTGGTTTCTCAGTTTTAGAGTTAGGGAACTGCATGGGAATTTTACTTCCTGATGTGTTATTCTATGGGCCAATATGGCAGCAGTTGGTTGAGATGGGGTAGAAGGAAAGATGAATTTTAAAAACAGTACACAGAGTACTATTGTGTTGAAATTTCAATTTGGGGGGATCTATCTATTGTCTTAGTTTCCTATTATTTTACCTGTTGTTAGGTCATGAAAATTGTTCTGTTTCCCTATAACTCCCATTATTTAGTTATGTTTCTTGACCACCTCTTACACTAAGTGCAGTCCCAGAAGAATAATCAGAATTAATCTTCCCTTTCAAGGAGTTGACAAGTTGATCCAGAAGTTCAGAGACACTTTGTAAGAGTAACGATCATACCCAACCATTATATCTCTTTGACCACAATACCATTAACTCAGATAGCACAAAAGCAGACATAAGCAAATCTCATGTTGGAGGTCAATCTCAGTAGTGTTATTCAAACACATAGCCAATCACAGCAGTATTGTTCAACACACAGCTAATTACAGATTAACTAGATCACCAGTTTCACTTATGAGTATTCTCTAAACTGGGGTGGTGGTGTGCTCCTTTACCCCAAAAGTGAAAGGGTAAGGTGGGAGCTCAGGGCCAGCAGGAATAAGACTGTAATACCCAAACTCTGATGCCAGGAAGGGAGGAGTATCACAGGAGGCCAAGAAACTGACAAGATTTCCAGAATTCAGAGATAATTAAGCATACTTTTTGCTCCAGAAGACTGCTAGATAGGTCACTGAGGGCAGACACCCAGGAACATACTTTTACACACAGGCAGATGACACAGGCTACATAGTGGTAGACACATAGCACATATGCCTAGAAATACCTATAGGCAGGCTGGCAAAGGCAAAGGCTGTGACCTCTGGTGTCAAGGCTTTATTTATACAGAGCCCACACAAGTGTGGCACTCTTTCAGGAATATTTATACAACAGAGTTCACTGTTTACTCTGGGGGGTTACCTGGATATCTGGTGTCTGATATTTTGTGCTGACTCAGGCCCCTGCATGTCTTGTGTCAGCCATGTTTTAGCTGACTCATATGGGACATCCACATTAGCACCATGCTGTCTAAATGTAAACTGGGTCCTTAAGGCCTTCTGGTCAATGGGTTTTAATGTAGAAAAGGGCAAGACGTTCACAGATACAGCTCAAAAATGTTCATGTCAAGTCAAACATAACAAACTGTTCCATCTCAAGTTTTGGTGTTCTACCAAATAATATCCACAGTCATTATGAGAAAGAATAGATTGCTGTAAGTATATATGAGGCAGCCCAGAATGGCAATGATTTTACTATGTAGTCCAGGCCAGCCTTGAATTCATTATGTAGCCCAGGCTGGCTTCAAACTTGATTTCTCTGAAGCAATCTACCAGAATTTTGAACTCATAATCATGAACCACCTTACCTGGCTAGTAAGTTAAAAATGGCTAATTAAAATAATTAAGTTGGGGCTGATTAAAAAAATGATTAAGTTACATATTAAAGAAGATTTGCCAAAATGTAAAAGAATATCATTCTCTATAAATTTTGTTGTCACTGTTTTCAAAAATGTAGTTTTAACAAAACATGCCATGATTTTATTATTATTTTAAAAGGAATTCACAAATAATTCAAATTGTTTTACTTTGCTATGCAATAACTATTATGGCTATAATAGACATAAGCAAAAGCTCTTTAAAGTTCCTAATAGATTTTTAAGAGCAAATGAGATTCTGAGAGTTAGGACTACTCACTGAAGGGGTACTGGGGCAGGGAGACCTCACGCCTCATTGCTCTACTGCTCCTCTGATAAATGGAAATAAGTATCTCACTAATGATGCTTGGTGGAGTTACAATTTGAAATGTCTCATACTTCCCATCTGCTTTTATAAGCCATCAAACTTCCTTTCCCACACTTGTCATTCTCCTCATGTGATTTGAATGTCATCTGTAACTTGTTTATATTTTTCTGGTTTGTTTGTTTACTTTTCAAGATTCTTTTCTTACTTCATCAAAGTTTGTTTTGCACAATTTATAGGCATTTTCCCTTCCTACAAAGCTTCTCTATCCAGATCTCCCTTAGCTGCCATCCTCTTCCTAGATCCATTTCATAAAGGCAGATACTTTCCATGTTCCCAGATAATGACTGGAGTGTCCCTGATCTCCCTGCAGAGACTTACACTAGAGCATCTTTGTTCTAGAGTTGTTTGCATTAATATAGTAGGTAGAATCACTCAGGGGTATTAGAATCTTCGGACAGAAAAATAAATGGAGGGTTTGATAATAAATATTGCTGACTACCCATCTCTTACCATTTGCAGTATTTGTTGAGTTATATACATCATTAGGATATTCTCCACTAAAAGCACATGTCTTGCAAGGTGTTGCAAAACTAATTTTTGTTATCTTTGAAATATTAATTCAACACGAAAAGTAAGACCACATGCTATCGAATCAAAGGTGTCTAAGATATCTTGGCAATGAAAATATGTCTATTCTGTGGGTCTTTTGAATTAATGGCAGTTTTGCATCTGTTTCCAATCCTGCTCTTCTCCAGGGATAGTCAGGGTGGCTGACTAATGCATTGCTTACGTTCAGTGTCTTTCTACTACAAGTCACCAAAGGCCCATTTTACTTATCTCTCTTTAGACTGTTTTAAAATTAAAAATTTTTTAAATATGTATTGGTGTTCTGCTTGCATATAAGTCTGTGTACCATGTGCCTGCCTGGTGCCCATGGGAACAGAGAGGGTGTTGGATTTCCTGCAACCAGTGTTGAACATCTCCAGGAACTGGTATTGTAAACTACTGTAGGTGCTGGGAATCAAACATGGGTTTTCTAGAAGAACAGTCAATTCTCTTAACTGTAGAGCTATCTCTCCAGCCCTGCATTTCCCTCTTAATAAGTTAAATTTATCCCTACTACATCATATGCATTCAAAATATATGCTACTCCAACATTCCATGACACTTGTGCTCAATACTAGTCAATGTCCAGCACTCCTTCTGACCCCAGACACACTGCACTCAGCTACACAGAGATTCCAGTTTTTGTCTGAATCAGTTCAGGGTTAACTTGGTCCTAAAAATTTTAATGTCTCATAAATTGTTGACTATTTTAAACAATCACACACACTCATTTCCATTGCTATAAACATAGCAAATGCTTTCCAGCCTTACATTTTTGTCATGCTCTGTGCATAGGGTTCAGGTGTCTTACAAATTCTCAACTCTTACAACAATCTAGTACCGCAGATATAGAAGCCAAGGCACCAGGATGAAAACAAGAAAAAAACTGCTCAAGGTCACAAGTGAATGAGAAAACCAGGATTTGAACTGAGCTTTGTGTGCTCTCAAATTCTGCAGGTTAAAAAAAAAAAGTACACAAAAATGACTCCTAGAATATGGTTATGTGTGTTAAGCAACAATCTGTTCTTAATATTAGCATAACTAATGGAGAGAAGGAGAGTGAAGTGAACAGAATATGCCAACCCAAATTCCCAGAGAAGGATCAACATTATAATTATTGGAACAAGATAAAAACTATTAGGAATACATGAAAAAAATGTTGTACAAATTGTGGGATTTAAAGTCCTCTTCTGTTTATTTTGCAACTATCTGAAACATGCATTTTTGTTCTTTGACAATTCAATAATTGCAGCACTCTGCTGTGTGTGTTTGTTCATGCTGGCATCTCCTCATCAAAACCACTGCTTATATTTGTGTGGTGACTCACACCTATAATCTCGGCACTTGAAAGGCTGAGCCAGGTGGATTACCATGAACACAAGGACAGCCTGGGCTACACAGTGAGATCTTGTCTCAAAGTTGAAAAAAACAAACCATTGCTTATTTAGACAAATTCAACTTGGTTTAAGAGATGCCAGTACTTCAAACAAATCATGCAAGCTCGACCATGCACGCACGCACACACACACACACACACACACACACACACACACACACCACAATCAAACACCACTATACCTATGTCCTTGAAGAAGCTGCTAGAGGTGAATAAAGCTAAGAAATCTATCAATTTGTTGCTAATAATTGAATATATAGAAACCATAATTCTGTAATCTGAAAGTTAAAGACAAAGCATTCTTTTGGTATGTATTTGATAATCATTTTATAACTAGAAAGTTTTTAAAATCTGAATTAGTCTTCTTCTCTCCTGCCCTCCTCTCTTTTTCAACTTTCCATCACTCCTCTTTTTCCTCCCCCTTTCTCTCATCAAGTGCTATTCCACTGAGCTACATACCCAGTACTTAAAATCTAAACTTTAATTTTAGCTTCCAAAAGAATTAAAAATAAAATACCTTTACTTCCTCAAGTGCACGAAATTCTCTTACTTAGTTTTGATCATTTTTCTGAGTCAGGGAAAAAATATAAATTCAGAGTTTCATTCCATATATCCCATTTAGCTACTTGTAATGCCCTTTGGAGACCATCATAAGAAACAGACACCAACCAGTACTACTTACTGCTCTGAAATGAACTTAATTAAAATTTGAGAAAAATCAAAGGGAGATAGGCTATCATACATTTATCAGTAGTTAAAATAAAAGACGCATGGGTGTTCAAGTCCTACAAGTTGTATACTGCAATACATTTGCTTCCACATCTTTCATTTTTTGAGGGGTCTATACATAGACTGTGATTCATGAAGTCATGAAGTATACATTTACTTTTTTTTGTGGCTCTAGGATTGGCACAATTTTGCATGTAAAAATATTACTATTTTGTGTCTGTGGTATGCATACATTTATGTAGATTCAATTGCCCTAGTGGGAACATTGGAGGACAGAGGTCAATGCTAGGTCATCCTTTCCTATTGCACTCCACCTTGCTTGTGGGGACAGGGTCTCTCACAGAACTTATAGGCTTCTGGGAGCCTCATATATCTTACTCCAAGAATGGTCTGAACAAGTGATCTGGAATATGAAAGACTTTAGGTCTCATTGATCCCCTCCAGCATCAAGAAAAGTTGAGTTATTCAAGTCTTCAATGCATATAGCACCTAAGCCAGGAACTGGTGGTCCCATCACCTGCAGAAGCTATGAACTTTGCTGGGAAGATGGCAAACAGGTGAGTCCTTTAGTTAGACAGGGCTGGTGGCTAAGTTTATTCATTTATAACTGGTATTTACCTTTCAAGTTCAATTGTTTCTTCTCAGTTTTTGACTGTCATTCTCTATAAACCTGTGCAGTATTTTCCAAGAACCTTTCTGATGACGATTAAGAAAACGAGACTCCATAAAGTTGAGTTGAACTGTTATCCATTGAGGAATGCATTACTTTTGAAGGCATGGTCTCTCAGACTCTCTCTCTCTCTCTCTCTCTCTCTCTCTCTCTCTCTCTCTCTCTCTGGTGTGTGTGTGTGTGTGTGTGTATGATATGTATGTGTTTGTTTTCTGCTTTTAGAATTTTTTATTTTGTTGTATACAATGAAGGGCAATTGGTCTCAAAAGTATTTCCTCTGCCAATAAATGGTGGCAATCTTGATCATACACTGCCTTAAACATGAAGTGTTATCAGTTTAATTGTGTGAACTGTGTGAACAGTAAAACCGTGTGAACATGTTTTTGACTGCTAACTGGGAAGTTGTGTAATTGAGTGGAGTGCTTGTCACCTTGCTTCAACATGTATGCTTCATGTTGAGTTGAGATTTCTATACATTTGATAAAACGGTGGCAAGAGAGGGACAGTGTAAATGGAGTTCTTAACTGGTCTACGTAATAAAGAATTCAGAGTCAGATATAGAGGGAATATGCTGAGCGATCAGAGAGAAGAAGCAAACAATCACCACACCTTACCTCCTTAGCATCTCCTCAGACAAGAGAGTGAGTTCCTGTTTCTCCCTGCTTACATCCTGTTTCTGTTCAGCTACCTAATTTCCTGTCTGTCCAAATAGACCTCTAGACCTCTATGGTTAGCTAGTGGCAAGCTACAGTCTCTGACCTTCAGGCAGGATTTATTTGTACAAGCAAGATATCACCACAGGGCAGGCACTAATGAGTCTAAAAAAAACAAATTTATATAACTTGATTTTCAGAGAGTCAATTGAATGTATCATTTGTTCTACATCCTTGAAAGCAGAAGACATCCCACAAGCAAAAGGCTAGCTACAGAAGACTAGAAACTACCTTGGCTTTTGCTTCTGCTGTGCTTGGGCCAAACCTATCAGGTCTGTGCAGTTTTAACAGATGCCTGAAAAGACCAGTTGTTTTCTTTTGAATCAAGGGTCACATTAGCTCAGGGCCAAGAAATCTGACACTTCAAAGACTTTGTGATTTCAGATAGACTTCTGATGCCCCTTGGCATCAAAGCATTCTGAGGTCAGGTTGCAATATATGATTTTCCATACAGTCTCTGCCAGAAATACCACTGCATCTCTTCCTGAGAAGATATTTTCCTAGTACTTAGGGCAGGAAATGCAAAAGACATTGAAGGCATGTTTAAGTAAGCTTGAGAATACTTACATAGATTTATTGTGGTCACCATCTACTATTAATAGCCATGGCAACCCACAGAGAAGAAGAGATGAGCAACTAAAAAGGAATTTTTTCATGTCCTGCCATTTTACACATGCACTTTTTTCAAGACCATCATGAGGTGTACTCTCCACATCAAATAGGATGGGGGCTGTGTCATTATTCTGTATTTTTAAGCTGAACCTAAGATCACAAAGCGGGGGGTATTGCAACCATATTGCCTCTTCGAAGCAGAGCTTTCTGACAAGACCAATTCCCTTGACACTGTGCACACAAACTAGACTTTTTACATAGAAAACATGTATATTTTTTTAAATGAAAGCTCTTAGAAGCTGGAAAAGAACAGAAAGAAGCCCCTAGGAGCTTGCTTTCTTATGCTAGCTGCTTACAGGAAACAGAAGATTAAATTCTAGATGATATCACAGTCCCTTCTTCCCTAAGATCCTAATGTTGCGCCTGCAAGAAAAAAGCCTACTGAACTTTTTCTGGTTTAAATATGAAGATAAAGTGACACATATGAGAGGTGCAATAATAGTACAAGGTAAAGAGTAGGTTTGCCAATTTAGATTATTCACCAACATTGCCTAATCTCTTGACTTACATGAAGTCACAGCTTCTCTGATCCATAAGATCCAAAGCACAGTAACATAACTTACAATCTTTGCTGCAAGAAACTGCTTTCTGAAGTTTTTCTTTTTATCCATTAATTCAATGGCCAGTTGCCTTCAGTATCTTCACCTACTCATCCTTAAATAGGGAATAAGAAAAGAAAACATTGTTTGAAAACCATAGATTTGTTTTAGTTTTATTTATGCTTGTATTTTTAAGTAGTCATTTAAAAACAATACTCAAAATATATAATTTTTGGGAATGGTGATGTTCAGCAAACATCAGATCATCCCATCTCATGGCAGAAAGTTAATTCTTGCAATCATTTCATCTCTCAAGAACCAGTGTTTCATCTTACTTTGAACCCTCATGGAAAGCTTTTAAATAAAAAGTTTCTTCCAAAACTGAAGAAGACTCTGTGCTTGGATTAGCTCCATAGAAAGCACACAGAAGACAAGAAATAAACCAGATTTCAGCAGACAACAGAAAGATAAATCAAATTAAAGAACACCCAGAAATGTTCAGCCCATCACAAAACACTTGTAGTGGGTTCCTTTGACTTCACGAGAATTTTCATTTCTCCAAAATTACTGGTGCTTTAAAATTCTGTTTCCATTCTAATTGATCATCATGGCTCTGCTGTAGCAATCACAACATGTTCAATTATATCAAGGATATAATTTAAACAATATCGACTGTAGCAGTTTGAAACTGTCCATTTATTGCACACATGGGCATAGTATCTTCTTTGAACTCATATCCCTGCCAATGCCACTGCAAATGATACCACTGATGAAAACCACTGCAAATCCTCTAACTTGTAACTAAAGTATCATTAAGATCTTTTATGTTGATGCAGAAGATCATGCTTCAGTGGAAATGTGGACAAGGTGATTCTGATATGAAGTTAAGTGTCAGAAACCAACTGCTGAAGATACTTCAGGAAGACTGGTTCCAACTTTACTGCTAGGCCCAGAACAATTCTTAGGCACTTTTTAGTAGATGGTACATTTTGTCCTCTTCCCCTTCGCAGTGATCTCTAAGACCACTCTCCAGAGCTCTCCATCCTAAGGTCACATCACTCTCCATCCTAAGGTCCATCCTCAACCACTCAGTCTTGAGTGTTGCTGCAGAAGTGTAGGAAACTTTGCTATGGCTTTCTTTGCAAATTATTAATTTATGAGTTCATCTGAGTTCATCATGCTTCTCTTTGTCCCCAAATCACATCTATCAGGTTTCCAAAGTCAGTTCTGTGTGGTTGTAGCCTTCAGGTGGTCACACTCTTTTCTGCAAATGAAATCTGTATCTTCCTTTCTCTTGACATCTCTGCATCTCTTCATCTCCAGGCCTGCTTCATCAGTTTCATGCCTCTCTTTTCCAGTGCATGAGGACCCTGTACCTTCTCCCATCCAAGGACAAAGCCTTCTTGTCTCATGAATCTCATCCTCTCTTGAATTATACTTTTCTGATGTGTGTGCACACGTGCGTAAAATAGCCAAACCCTTTTATAAATGAAAACATCAAATAAGTAATATGTAAAATAAACATAAAAAACATTCAAGCATTCAAATTCCTCATTTTCTATCCATGTCTATTGCCTTCTATTGGCAGTCTTCACACACTTTTCCATGTTCCATGTTACCATATTGCAAGTGCACTGAGAACAAGTTAATTCTGTGTACAATCTGTGAGATCCTGTGTTAAAGCATTAAACAACATGATAGGCGTCTACTTACCTGTTAATAATCCTTTCTTATAATCGAGTATTTTACTTTCAAAAATACCATGGATAGTGTCAACGACACACTGCAACATATTTATAAATATATAAAAAACAATGTACACTTGGAATATACAAAAGCAGTATATATTGCAGGTTTCTCCATTGTTCAAGTCTCTGGTGAATTTAGGTAAATATAACATTTACTCATAGGTAGCTGATATGTATAACGCCCATAGTAGATACTATGGAAGAGGCAATGATAGGTAAAATAAGAGAATCTCCTTAAGAAATGATGATGTTGGCATGCCACAGGTCTGTTAGCATCATGCACAGCTAGGCACAAGTGGAGTTAACTGCAGAAAACACATGAAAAGTCATCAAATTCTATTTAGAGGAAGTGGAGGCATCTGTGAAGGAATTCTAGGAAAACCTAACATTTGTTAAGTGACTGGTTCTGCATTCTGTGATCTTTATTGTGGCTTAAAGCAATAAGCATCATTTGGCTAATTAAACAACTGTTTTTCTGTTGAGCTTTATGTGAAGCTGTTATGCTATAGTGGAGACATAATTTGTAATTGGATTTTCTTTTTATGAAATTAGTTGGTTGGGGGATGGGAAGTTAGTTTTGAATTATGAGAATTGAACAATTTCTCAGAGGCTTGAGGGAAATAGGAAAGAACCCAGGGTTCTGACACTTTAGCTGTGTGCATGCGTGTAGATCACATGACACAGAACTGTGTGTTAGGAAGCAGGAATAGAGCTCTGAGGGTCACAAAGCAAATCAAGTGAAGGCTTTGAAATGGTGAAAATACAGGAATATGGTCATCTTCCTTCTAATAACAGAGACCACACTGTATGAGAGCTTGGGAGTATATTTGGTCACAGTTGGAACATGTTGAATATATGAATCACTGTAGACTTGTTTCTGTAAAAAAGACAATAATACAGCTTTCAGAGTCTAGCATTTTCACATTATGGATAGTATTTCCCTTATGTATTAAATTTCATAAACCATGTTAAGCCTATCATCCAGTTTTGAAATATAATTATATAGTGATTCCTGTGAAAAGCCTATGGCAAGGTGGGCTCATCAGAATAAATTTCCCTTGATGACATAGTTTGTGCTCGGGTCATGCATGTTTTCCAAAATGGATTTTGTTTTTAAAATACCATGAATTTTCTGTGATGACTGCTGGGCTTATTAGCTAGCATATTTGATGACACACTAAACCTGCTGGTTCTCTCAGGCTATAGAACAATGATAAAGCATGATGGCTGTGTCCTGCCTGAAGTAATTCAAGATGGCTCATGGGTAATGGCTCCTGTAATGGAGCCCAATGATCTGAGTTCCATATCTGGAACCTATATGATGGATAGAAAAAACAAACTTCCCCAAGTTATCCTCTGACTTCCACAAAAGATCTGTGGCACCTGTGTATCCCCCTCACTGTACATACACATCATATATGCAGAATGATTAATAAAGATTTTAAAAATAAAATGCTTCTGAAAATGCAAAGGAAGTCAGACTAGCATTTTAAGAGTCTTCCTGGAATGATGACTTCTTACTTGGCCCCCTAGGAACTGCATAGGAAGGGCAGTAGGAGGATATACAAAGAAGGTAATAGTTTTGATGGGATATCACAGAATTTGTAAAAGTAAAAATAATTTTCTCTCCTAAAAATTTAAATAACCTCATAATAAACTTCAATTGGGTAGTTTGCTTTAACTTATACCAGAAGGTCTAAAAGTTAAGCTATTAACATCCCCCAAAATGCCTTTGTTCTAAGTAAGAAACATAAGTAAAGCTTTGTTGGAGATTAGCCTGGTTTGGGATTTTATGCCAAAAATCAGAGGATTCCAATTCTGTCAAATCTGAGTAGAAAGAAATTCAAAGAATTATCTGATATTGTAAGAAAAAAATTCATACATTTTAAAAAGTTGTGTAGGGAGTAGTTACCTCTGGCTTCCACATGTCCACAGGGACTGGATGGTGAATGGCATGGTCCACAATTCCTCTGCCTCCATGCTAAGGTCAAAGGATAGGATACTTTCACAAATGAGTATGGATGTGGAGACAGGTGCATAGTGGCTGATATCCCCCCATCCCTACCCTCTATCTTAGACAAAAGTAGCAGTCCTCCCACAGTGACAACTGAAAATGCCTCCATGCCTCCATGTTGAGAGCACAGTCTCACCCAGAAGAAAACATCAGGTAATCAACATAAAACTCTGTCTCTCAAAGAAAGTAGAATTGTGGGTAACAGGAAAAGAGCAGAGGCAGTCAAAAAGTTATTGTCAACTATGAGACCGAGCAACCTAGAATTGAGGGCACGAATGGCCCCTGGGCCCACTGTAATCTTTACCTTAACAGTTCCCTCAGATTTAGGAAGATTTAGCAATACTTAAATCATCCCCTTATCCTTCTTGAGAAAATACAGGCCATCAAAACCAGTAACGATGACATGAACCAACAGTCCATCTACTCAACTGGACTGGGGTGGGAGGATTGTCTTAGTCTAAGAGTTTCCTGGGTAACAGTGAAAAACTGTCTCAAATTAAAACAAAAATAAGATGCAACTGTACACACACATGCATACACCACCACCACCAGAACAAAGCCTGTGACATGGCTCAGTAGGTGAGGATGTCTGCTGCCAAATCTTACAATCTGAGTTTAGTCCCTGGAACCCACATGATGCAAGGAGAGAACCAACTCCTGTAAGTTGCCCTCTGACATCCACACACACACTCCAGGCACATGGATGCCCCATCAAAACAAAATAATAAATAAATAAATGAAAAGTTTTTAAGCCACCAGAGCAAACAAACAGAAGTACACTGTATCAGTTCTTCATTTCAGACCCAGTTTGAGGATTACACCAAAGAGAATGATCTTCACAATGTACACATTGTAAATAATAAATCCATACCACTAATAAGAAGCCTTACGAATTCTGGTTCACCGAGAGTTTTAACTAAAGTTTTAATTGCATTCAAGAGAAACACAATTGAAGCAGACAGGAGTAAGAACAAAGGAGCCAGAATAGCCTAAAAGACCAACCTACTTTGAGTGTGCAAAGTGGTGGAGGGAACACAAGCAGAGGAGGCAGGGGTAGGAAGTGAGCAAGCACAGAGGCTGGAGGACTTGGCAAAAGGGATCAGCCCCAGGACAAGCCCTTTCAGGGCTCCAGACACTCCCAATGTTCCCAAGGCTTTGGCATGTAGAACTGAAGAGACAGTGCCAACTGAGGAGGACTAGCCTTGCCCGGAGGCCTTTCAGTGCTCTGTGTTCATGCAGGGGCCTCTCGAGTTCATCTGTCTAGTCTGAAGTCAAAGCCATCATAGAGCATCTCTGTACTTTCCCACTCAGGATTTTAGAAAGTGTGAATGACCACCCTGCTCTTGCTCAATGTCCTTCTATCCGAGGGACGTTTCAAAGGCTTTATAGCCAACATGCTACATTTCTTCTGGTGTTCTCACCTCAAACAAATGTGTGCTGGCAATACCACACAAGCCCTCACTTTGTTGCTGTTTTCACTAAGTTGGCATTACTATACTAGTGGTAGGACAGAGAAGTTCTTCCTAGAGCACCCAAGAATATCCACAACCCAGCAGAAGGGCAGTGGCCCTTTCCTCCTGACTACCTATCTACTTTGAAGAAGTCCCCATGTTTTCTCAATTTGCATATTATCTAATGGGTTATTTGCTGTTGATGCTATAGTTGGTCTTTCTAGAACATAGCTTCCCAACTTGATAACGTGAGGCTAGCATGTTTTCCAGGAAGCAGCCCATTCACAGGCAAATCCCCTGGTTTCTTTTTACTGACTTTCTTGGTTATTGGTGTTCCTCACCAATAACCCCTCCTCATTTGGCTGGCATGGAAGGACTAATGATTTCCCTGCCCCCCCCCACTAGAAAAGCAGCACTTTAAATGCAATAAGTTAGTCTAGACAAAGAAAATTAAAGTCATTAGTAGAAAGCCTGCAAATGTGCTGTGTGGGAGGGGCCCCGTCATTACAGACCCTTACCCAGGCTCCTGTGGTTTGCTGTGTGTACAGGACGATAGTTCTGCCTTTCCTCTCTGGAGAAGGGAATCAAATAATAGCGGGTTTCAATTATAGACATAACTGCAAGTTAGTCAGGGGCATAAGAACAGGGTGGCTGTCAGCTATGCCAAGCTAATGTCATACGACATGAAATCCTAGCACATAACAAGAGATCCTGAGGCATCCTCATTACCACAGCCCTCACAGTCAATAAGACACCAAGACTAGCAATTAGGATGCAGACAGAACAAATATTTACATTTTGAGAAAACAAGAGGGGAGGCATCCACAGCAGAATGAATCAAAAGCCACAAGATCTCAGATGTGGGCAGGCAAAGTGTTGCTGTCAGTGTGAAGCAGGAAGGCAAAAGGGGTTTCCAGTATTTGCAATTTAGAGAGCTAGATTACTGGAAAATTTACAGAAACCTTGAAGTTTAAGATCTGCTCGATCTCTAGCTGCCATGCACAGAGTTAACATAAGAAGCCAAGCACCCCTTTTCTCCTTCCATCCTTACCACACAGGTCTGTTGATTCTGAAGATAGAATCTGGAGACAGGTTCTCAATTCTTTCAGAGTCCTGAAAAGCAATCAGGTAGATGTTCAATCCATACATTCATCATTAAGGAGCCCAATGTGGATAAGCAGAGGCTATCTTAAATCTGATAACAGAAGTAAATTACAGCAGAATGTGTCTGAAGAGAGAAGAGAGCTCTTCTCTCAAAGTACAGTAGATTCTCTCTCTCTCTGTCTCTCTCTGTCTCTCCCTCCCTCCTCCCTCTCTCTCTCTCTCTCTCTCTCTCTCTCTCTCTCTCTCTCTCTCTCTCTCTCTCTCTCCATTAAATGCTTTGAGGTGATTCATTCATTCATTCCTGCAAGCTCAAAAAACAGAACAGGAGAAGAATAAAACCCCAGATGTTCAGACACATATGAAAGAGACTAAAAGACCTCTAGTAAACCAGTGTGAAAAGTTAAGGTGTAAAAGTTGCTTGTATGTGTGAACTGTTCATGCATATACAAGTGCATGTGTGGGTACATATGGAGACCAAAGATGGATAGTGGATGTATTCTTCAGTCACTGTCCACGTCATTATTTTCTCGTTTGAGGTCAGCTTTCTTATGCAACCAAGAAATCACCGTTTTTACTTTCCTTGGCCTGGCTGTCCAGGTAGCCTTAAGAAATCCTCTCATATATACATAGCCAAGGCTGCAGTCATAGGCGTGTGTTGATGTGCCCACGTTTTTTGTTTTGTTTTGTTTTTCTTTTTTAGTATTTAATTTATTATTCATATGTTGTGGGTTCTGGAGAATCAAACATAGGCAATTATAACTGTGTAGTAAACACTTTACCAACTCCCCAGCACAAGATGTTTGGTTTGTTCAATGTAGCATGCATCAGTTTATCATAAGAAAGCCAAAGAGGATGGTAAATAAATACATAATGACGGGAGACTGAGAGTGAGGAGACTGAGGGCTCAGCATACATGGATTGGTTGTAATATGGCCAGTGAGGTGAAGTTTTTCTCCTTCAAATATCTGATTGTGAAATTAAGTACAAGCTGGTGTCCCCCCTGACACACACTCCCTTTACATCTATACCAGTCCTTAGTAGACTTCTGCCACGCACTTGGAATCGATATTTGAGAGGATGACTTGGACTGCCCATGGTTTGATAGTGTAGTTTAATTTCTGTAATACCATATCTAAAATTGTTCCTTTGAGAGGTGTTTCAAAGTACTTTTAGTTCAGTTCATTTAGTTTCAAGTTCATTTTAAAAAGAGATCTGCATATACACCATTTGATATTTTGTCAATGGTTAACTCTGTGTCTGACAAATGCTCTTCTTAAATATTCATCTTTAATACAAATGTAGGTACAGGAAAATGATGAGGCAATCTGGGGACATCACATATTTGATAAAACACTTAATTTAGCATGCTTGTAAGTCCTGGGCTTCATCCTCACCACCACATAAAAAGGGTGTGGTAGTGCAGGTCTATAATCCCAGCACTGGGAAGGAGCAAAAAAGAGGATCAGATATTCAAGGTCATCTTTGACTACATAGCAAGCTCTATGCCAGCCAGCATTGGCTACACGAAACCTTGTCTCAAAAGCAAACACAGAAAAGCTGCTAGGTGAATCTACAGCCCTTTAAATCTATTTTCAGTGTGCTAAAGATAAGGAAGAGACCATGCACTCCTTTTATCTATTGTGGTTGACACTGGTGCTGCATAAGACTCTAAAGAAAAACATTCTCAAGAGGACAAGAAGCAAGACAGAGCTATTGGCTGTTTAAGAGGTACATCCAACCAAATCTCTTAAACCTCTTAGGGGATTGTCAAATGACCAGAATACACTGAAGGTTCATACAGCCACAAAGAATGACTTAACAGACAATCCTGGTCATAGTTCATCTTGCTACTGGTTGACTTTCATTTCTTTGAAATCCATTCTTTCAAACACATAAAACATTTTGAGGCTTAGTGATTATTTGGGTGTAAGAGAATGAAGTCCTGCCTTCTATAGAGAATTATTTCAGGGTTTGGTGTCTGAAGAAAAATTCTGTAAATCACCATGAGAATTGTCACATGAGTGATGGCAGGTATCTTAGGGAACCTGTGTGATTGTTGTTTCCTATTTTCATATGAAGAAATAAACTTTAACTGCCTATAGTACTTACTGAACCCCTTCTGATTACTTGTATTTTGTTTGTGTCTTGGTAGTTACATACATATATATATATACATATATATATATATATATATATATATATCATGTGTTAGGATTATATTCATCCCTGTGTCTTCTGTCATTCTGCTTTCTTTTCCTTCTGGGCCCCTTCTTCCCAACTAGTCCCCCAGTAGCTACAATGTTCAAAATGTCACCTGGCCCTACAGCAACCATGACCAATGAACAGCTCCCCAGGAAAGAGTGAAGCATTGTGGGCACTTTGTTTATGCAGTATGGAATGCTAGAGGTCAATTCCATTGGTTAGGCCATATTTCTTCCCGCTCCCACCAGGGTTCTTTCCTAAATCTACTCCACATCTCACACTCTCATCCCTTGCACTAGAAGATTATTTTTCTTCTGTTCTCTGAGGAGATGCCTTTAGAGAGCCGATGGTCTACCCAGACACAAATCCCCTCAGGCTACAGTGTCTCCCACCAGCACTTTTCTCCTTATTTTCCATTTCATAGGACAAAATAGCTAATCTTGTCCAATCTGCTCTTTATTTATTCCATTTCATGTTTCCCCCTAATTTTCCCTCTTCGTCTCTTCCTTTTTTATTCTTCCATCCTTCCCCTCAATAATTAACATATATTCAGGCAGTCTCCATTTTACACTTTAAAATGTAAATGATAGAAGGATGGAAGGAATGGAAGAGGAAGGCTATAGAGGAAGACTGCAACCTCTGAGGTCCGTGTCTCTTTTCCCTCCTATCACTTTCCCCCGGTGTAACTAAAACTGCTGAACTATAGTATCTGAGTTGTATGCCTTGGCTTGTCATTCTGTTGAGTATTCTGTGGTGTGTGTGTCTGTGTGTATGTGTGTGTGTGTGTGTGTGTGTGTGTGTGTGTGTGTGTGTGTAAGTGTGCACTAGCCAATACATGTGCATGTAGAGGTGGGAGACTTAAGTCAGGTGTCTTCTTTCAACTTCTATGTTTGTTTGTTTGTTTGTTTGTTTGTTTTGAGACAGTTTCGCACTAAACCTAGAACTTTCTAGTTGACAAGACTCCCTGGCCAGTGAGCTCTTGGGATCTTCCTGTCTCAATCTTGGCTGGGATTATAACCACCTCTGATGCCAGCTTTTGGGTATTGGGGGTTTGGAATTCAGGTCCTCATGCACAACAAGCAACTTACCCATGGAGCCAGCTTCCTCTTTGGTCTTCCTTCTAAACATCTTCATGTCTATTGAAAGTTTATTACCCCCTGCTTAAACCAGATATCAGCTTTCTCCAAGTTCAATGTTTGCTCCTGTTAAACCTCTTTGAACACATGAGAAATCTTATCCCCAGGTACATAGCTACAGATGGCTTCCAGATCTGCTGCCCTAGTCAACATTTCCTCAGTCTTCCATATTGCCAAGTCACATTTCCCACCCTACGAAACTATAAACCAACTTGTTCAGTTGAGAAATCAAATTGCTCACCATTGACCATAGCAATTTACAAATGCACTCTTCCATCTTGGTTCATTCTCTCTACAAAGACATTAACCTTTGGCAAGCTCAGGGCCAGAACATTTCTCTGTGCACTTGATGGATACCCCTTCTATTCTGCTTCCCTGCAGAACTGGCTTTAGGTTTGCTTATGCACTGTATCTCCTAGGTTTTTCACCCTCAGTTCTAAAACTATACTCAAATATGCCTCTATTCAAATAAACTAAGAGAATAAATAATAATTATATCTAATGACACACTATCCTTTCAACCACTATTGTTGATACCTGATCTTTTTTTCTCCCTGTTAATCAATTTTCTCAAAATATTCTATACAGGGTCCAATTCCTTACATTCTGATGAGTCATCATTTAATTTTTGTGATATTTGCTACAATGAAATTTCTCTGAGAAAGCCTCTTCACCTCTTGATTTCTGCTAAAGTCAAAGGCTACAGATCAACTTTCATCTGGATTTGCTTGGCAACAGCTAGCACATGGGGCACCATTTTCTTCAATATTTTCTTACTTGTTGTTTCCACTACAGCCTTTATTCTTTTTATGTAGAAGTCCTCAGGAAAATTCTTTTCCCTTCTGCATTTATTTTTTAGCTGTTTATTATTCTTTGGTTTCTCAAAGGTGATATTCCTGTCCCATTTGTACCTTCATCCTTTTTTTCATTTTATAATCACTCCTTTTTTTTCAGTTTTCATGGTTTATAAACTGAAAGAAAAGTTATATTTAAATATCAGAAATACCAACAGCAGCAATAAAAACCTAGTTTTGAATGTTGTCTACATCTAGACAACAAACCTGAATTGGAATCCCAGATCTTACCCTCACTTTTACCAGCTATACAATGCCAGGTAAATTGCATGGCCATCTTGTTATTATTTACAACTTCTATAAAGGCAAATTTTATTTCTACTCATACTGTAGTCATGGGAGTAAGTGGAGCTATTGTGTACACTAATGCAGAGTATCCATCAGTTGATGCCTACATACTCTAAGTGCTTATAATAATAATTTTAACCATTATTTTTCCTGATATCAAAGCCTATCATCTTCAGCACAGTTCTTTCCCTGGCTTTCAGATTGATATACCTACAAGAGGTCTCTGGAGGTTCATCCTTCATCCCAATACCCACTCATCACCGAATTTACTTTTTCTGATCCTAAACACATTGCTGCTTTAAGCTCCTCAGACGCAAAGGATCTACAATTCTAAACATGTCTCTGTACCTCTCCCTACTCATATGCCAGTGCCCGCTCAGCCTCTCATTTCCTCTCACTTAGATGATCACATTGTAATCCTCATTACTCTCTTGTTTTTCCCATTTCCATTTGCATTGCACTCTCTTAACTCACTTCTCCGAGAAAAAATCATCTGGGAATGGCATATGCCAATTTTTCAGAATGAGCTCTCTGCCTTCCCCTTAATGTGTCAAAAAAAAAAATGACTTGTTTTCTAACATGGGTGCTCTGTTATTGCTGTTTTCTCCCCAAACTGCCTCATACTTCATGTCCTGATTTGCCTATCAGTTTTGCCTTTATCCTTACCCATCATAAGGCTGGGCTTATTGTCACTGTCACAAACCCCAGGCATGATTGTTTTGATGAATTGTCCACATTTACTAAAAACCTCCTGCTATAGATACATCAACATTTCCTATACATACATATTATCCAAGATTATCACCAGTGCTTATCTGACATATGTAGGAACATTTCTCTACCTGAAAGAACTTCATAGGCGACCCAAGAATGACATGTTCCAAATTAAAGTGAGCCTTCATGCAAAGGGTCTAGTCTCTCTCTCTAGGCTGGCTTTCCAAGAATGGAGATAGCCAATCTTGTCAGAGAGCCTGGAAGCACAATCACTCACCTTCTTTCCTATTTTCAATATTTATTCATCTGCCTACGTACCCTCACAGTTCTCACATCTAACCACTTCTCTGTAGAACAACAGTTGGCTCTTTCTATGAGCATTTGGGAGGAACCCGATTTTACTGGAAAAGATTCCAATCTTTTTTCCTACTTGTAGAAAGAAGCATCTACTCTTTGCCTTAGTGGTACCTTCTAACTGGTACAAAATTTTATTTTTAAAAGTTTTAAAGGACTCATTAAATTCATAGGGATAGTGTTTATCTTTGGTCAGACACTGAGAACTCCCCAATTACTGAGTTTTCCAGTCTTATTTATCTCCATGTGTCTGCCATACACCCTGTTCTTCAGCTATGAATACCTCTTCTCAATCTTTAAACCATTCAGTTCCCTAATCTCTATTGTTATATATAAAATAATATTGTGGATACATGTTGGAATTAATTGCCTCTTCTCATTGCACTAAATTATTTTCCCTTTCCTACATCTAGCTGTTGTGATTTAGACTGATTTTTATTTCCTTAGTGTCTGTTGTCTTAACATTTCACACTGCTATGTGACATTATCACTACTGTTTTGTATTACAATTACTCCATAACACTCAAAGTTCATTCTGGATATAATGAATATTGTAATGTTATGTTCACTGTACCATAATGTATGACAGAATCTGCCATTATAATGAATTGCTACTTATTAAATACATGAATACAAATGAACTAAAAATTAAATGACTTGAAATGTGTAAACCAATGGACTCTTCAGAGAGAAATGTTATCGGCAGCAACTACACAGAAGTGTGTGGTGATAACGATGATTTCCAGGTACATTTTTGCATAGTCCAATTAACATAAATTATGTATATAGCATTTAACATAGATTTGTCCTTGGTAAAGATAATATTATCATTCTTTCATCTCTTGGTCTGTCAGATTGCTTTAATTATTATAAAAATGAAAATAAATTGTATAGCTTTGGTTAATTTCATGAAATAATCACTTAAGATATACAGATCTGTAGAGGTTAAGTGGCAGTTAAAATCATTTAACTCAATCCCCTCACATTTTCATAGGAAAGTGTCATCTACATTGTTCAAGATAGAGTCACATGGTTTATTAAAAGTTAGTTGATAGCTGTCTAAGGCCAGAACTGAACTATCTCCCACTGGCTTCTATTTCCAGTCACTTGAATTGAAGAAAGAGTGTGGCAACTAGATTTTAAGAACAAGCATAGCCATAGTTTTCAGTCTATGTTGGGAAACTGGCAGAGACCATGTGTGTGCAGACTGACTAAACCTTGCCCCATAACCACACCAACTATACTATTCTTTTTCTTAATTTCTCTTGTTTTGGAGGTTTTTCTTTTCCAAAGAAAGGAGAAAAGAGCTCAGTGGAAAGTTATGAAATACTATTACATTCAAATCTGATTAAAATTACAGTGACTGTAAACCCTGAGTTGAGGCGGACACATTCCCTAGGGCTGGCATGTAGCTCTGATCATGTTAACTCTCATCATTTATGTCTAGCTTTAACTATGTTGTCTTTCCCCTAGTAAATGATATTCCAAGAAAACCAATTTTTAGTTATATCATCCATTTTTTCAAGTTCCACCAGTGGGTTAAAATAAAGAAAGGAAATCTCCATAAATGGAGGTAGAGACAGTTATGAGAACACGAACTCAAACTATCAGTTTGTGCCAAAAAGGGAAAGAAAAAACACTATAAGGATGAGGATATTTCTTCCTCTTATGGGAATCCAAACAAGAGTTTCTAAATGAATCTTTCTTGGTTTGAGGGAGTTTTCTTTCTTTTATTTTTTTTTAATTCCATGAGTTTCTTGGTCAGAAGTTCAATTATCTCAGTTATTTGTCACTAAATCTGATTGAAGATTTAACAAAACACAACAAACCCTTAATAACCCGGGCTCCCAGATGTCTGTCATAATTTTAGAGTTTATGGGATTGTCTATTTTTTGCTCTGAAGCTTCTTTAAAATATCAAGAGTCAAGGCATTCCCATTTTACTATTGTTCTCCAGCATCTGACCGTTAGATGGTGAGTGACTCTCCATACAGGGGGAAGGCCTAATTTTTGTTCTTTATGTACAAGGAAAAAGAATACAATAGTAAGACTGACATTTTAGGAGCTGGAGAGGTGCTCAGTGTTTGAGAACACTTGATGGCCTGATAGAGGACCAAAATTCATTCCCAGCATCCAAGTCAAGTGGCTCACAATTGCCCATAACTCCAGCTCTAGGGGAATCTGACCCTTTCTTCTGGCCTTTGCAGGCACTGACATGCATTTACACATACACACACAACACACACACACACACACACACACACACACACACAAATAACAATGATAGTAATAATAATAATAATAATAATAATAATAATAATAAAAAAATAATTTTAGAAACCAAAAGCCTAGTCTTTTACTATTTGACTTGAATTTTTTTTACACACAGATTCTAGGAAGAATCTCCAGGATTTTGGTAAACAGCATCGCATCACTGATACACCACAGATCTTATTTTCTAAGAGTCACATCATGGGAGACTGTGCTATGTCAGTGTGGTTAGTGATGAACACTATCAAAAGAAATTGAGCAGTGTGTGCCTTGAACTGTACCTTTCCTCCACAACGGTGTTCAGTTCCCTTCCTTCTCATAAATGCCGCTTGTGATACTTTTGATCTTTTATGCCATTTTTTTTTTAAAGAGTCATATATTTTAAAGAGAAGCATCAAAAACTAAGTGCATAGGAAATACCTGCATGATAACTTGCTCTTCATGTGAACAGGAGATTATCAGAAAATTTAGAGCAGGAACGAGTCTTCAAAATCATCCTGTCTAGCCAGTCCCTTGATGACAATACCGGTCTTTCCCATTGTCTGAGAATTCAGGAAATCCTGCACAATATAACTCTCTTTTAAAGACTCACATATCACATTAGTCACACTTATGTCTTCCAGAAAGGGAGTCTCAATAGCTCTATTTAGCATGGGTTGACTTAATTTATTTGATCGCAGACAGCTTTTATGGAGCCAGCAAGCAGAAATTCATGTCATAAGAAGTATCGAGCTAGTCTCCATCCTTAAAAATCTTTGGGCTCAATGAGCTTGTCAAATGATCAATGACTTCTAAGCTAGATACCTGCTCTATTTTAGGGTCAATTTCAGGTTCACTATTCCATGCATGGAAATGTGAGTTAGCATCTAAGGATTATTTTTGTCCTAGTTACCTGTGCCAGGGGTCGAGGAGTGAAAATTAGGTTTCCTCTGGGTTTGCTTGAGAAATGATTGTTCTTACACTGGCAGCAATGACAATGTGAGTGTCCCTGAGGTAGTGTAGACAAAGCTGGGAAAGGTTCATAAGAGGACTCAATGGTCTATTCTACATAGGAAAGGCACTATAAAAGCAGCCTGAGCTGTTTAAGAGTATAAGCCAATTCATATAACTAACACATACCACTAGCCGTTTTCTCAAAGATTTATTTGCAGAATTTTCTGATAGCCTTGGAGTTTTGTAACTGGCAGTGTTTTTCACAGATTAAGTTGTTTCCGTTATATAAACATGCAGTATATAAGCTCATTATAGCAACTTGTTTTTTTATTTATCTGAGATAATACAAGACAATAATGGATCAATAGGGCCATTCTTCTGGAAGTGTCTTCCAATAGAGTGGTTCTGTCATGAGGCCCATGGGAAGAAAACTGTGACAAATTTGTTATTTTAGTAAATGAGCCAATTTTTTTCTGTGTTTGTTATGGTTCCAAATTTCTAATGTTTTGTTATAATTTCATAAAATTGTTGATGAAAATATGTAATCACCTAATTATCAAATTTTATTTTTATAAAAGTAGAGCCATGGATAGAACTCTATGGTTACAGCACCTGCATGCCAAACATCTCAGTTAGATCCTGACTATCCAAAGGAAGGAAGGAAAGAAAGAAGGAAGGAGGGAGGGAGGGAGGAAGGGAGGAAGGGAGGAAGAGAGGGAAGGAGCTGTCACCATAATTTTCTTCATCATAGGGAGTATTTTGTTACTTATTTGTCAGTCTGAAGTCAATCCAGTGACTCAAATGAATCCAGCATAAAACTCTGGATGAACTGCCTTGACATCACTAGTCCCAGATTCCTGATTCTCCATCTTTATTCTCTCAGCCTCACCTAAAAGCCCTAAAGAAATCTCCCTCCCTTATAGCCTTATTTACAAACTGAATGAAGTCAGTAAGTGTGATGCCATCCTTAGAAATGCCAGATCAAAAAGGAAAGTCAATCCAACAGTTCTAGTCATATTTTACCTTAGTAACATTGGCTACTGAACATAGGGATTCTTCAACTATTCCTTTCATGAAAACCCCAAGAGCCCCTTCAAGAAGAAGCAAGAGAAAGAGATGGAAAAAAATTCAGGTTAAATGATTCTCCTTGAAGTGGCTTTGGCAAAGCTTGATGCTGAGTCTGAGGCTCTACTTGGATTGAAAGAACTGTTCTAAGGCTAGAGTCATAAAACCTCAGCAGGCAGCCTGTTGATCATTTCTCTGGCAAGGCCTTGATAGAGAGGAAAGCAACTTGCCAGAACACTGGGACCTATGCTGAGGGATCAGAGAGACACAGTTTCAAGTGAAAGTTTACTTCAGCCACTCAGTGAACAGACCAAGATACATGTTTGGTACTGATGACTTAGATATATTAAATTGGTTTAATGTAGCTATTGTGTGGCTTTCAGGTTTATACAGGAAAAAATAAACACATATCCATTCCCTAGAATATTTCATTTTTAATTCATATTTCTTTGTGTAGTCAATAATGTTTCTAAAGTATTAAGATTGGTGGCAGGTAAGTTAAGAATTACTGGAAGGTGAGAACCATGGTCATTCAAGATTAAAATATACTAATTTAAAGGGAACAGCTACTCTCTAACTTATGCCAGTCTCATAGTATAATCCAATCACAGAAGTTTCAAATTCTTATGAGAAATCTCATTATGTTAGAGGCAATTCCATTCTTTAGTCAAATCTGATATTCTTGTATACATTTTAATAAAAGCCAATCTTCCCATAAGTCTTTGTCTCCTTGAATAAAACAAAGAAATAATAGCCTTTTCTGTAAGAGTTAAATGAAATTTCAGGTACTTAGCATTGAGAAATGGTTCTTATAAGTGTATTTTTTCCCCAATTTGTGGTCATCTTTCTGAAAATCACTCACAAGGTTATCTGCCTTGTTCTTTTTAACTTTCTGTGCCTCTCCATATTCCTCTGATGGTAACGAATCAGGTGAGTGAGGCTTCAGTGCCTTCTACCATTTTAAGTAGTGTATATTGAAGTTGAAGGGGTAAAATTTGGACAGTTTGCCATTTGAGTTTTGTCTCTACAGCCTAGTGATCACATGATCCTAACCATGCAATTATGGCCTCAGTGTGCTCATCTGCTGACTATTGCGGGTTTAGAGAACATGGACAGTATATGCTGGCTTTAGAACTAACATTGCATAATCAAGTTTGTTCCAGCAGATTTATTCCACACTCCACTCCTGCTGCTACACTTGACTTTCTGTTCCTCCTCCTCCTCTGGTCTGTCAGAAGCACATCAACACACAACACCCTGTACACCATCAACAGAGAGACAGAATCAAAAGTATTATTTTCTCCTTTGATTGTTCTGATCCTAAGCACATGTACGTGTGTGTGTGTGTGTGTGTGTGTGTGTGTGTGTGTGTGTGTGTGTGTGTGTGCGCGCCACTATTGGGCCACTGGCATTACAGATATGCTCAAAATCAGGTCCAGTTTTTTGTTGGTTCCAGAGATCTGAACTCAGATCCCCATGGTTGTACAAACAAGCATTTACCCAAATAGCCACTTCCTCTACCCCAAATGCCTCTGCATTGTGTTAGGAGAAAAGAACTGTAATTGAAATGGTTTAAATAAGATGCCCAGCGATTTTCCTACACTACTATTTTCAATTTGAAAAAATTAATAGTGTTCACTTAAGTCTTGAAAATAATGCTGCATGTACACAACCAAAACAATGGTGGATAATTATAGTAGATTAATATTAGTGTCTCTTGTTTTGAAATAGTCTTAATATGTATACTCCAGTTACACAAACACACCCACACACTCACACACGCACACACGTACACACGCACGCACACACACACACACACACACACACACACACACACACACGAGAGAGAGAGAGACAGAGATATAGAGAGACAGAGGGAGCAGAGAAAGATCCAAAGATGACATTTCATATTGCAACAGGTTCAGAACAGACTGACCAACAAGTTGTGGGTACAGACATGTGACATGGAAGGTGTACCCTCTCCCTAAAGTAAACTTCCTTTTGTTTTCCTGACCAACATCTCCTTTTCTGCTTATCTTCCTTTATTTCTTGACCATTGCTCCAGTGTGGATCTTGAGGAGTGTATTTAGTAAGTGTTGCTTAGCTAGTGGAATATCAGCTAATAGGGTTAAAAGGTAACAAGATAGCTGACCCCATGGCAGAATCTCGGGTTTCTTTCCAGCCAGCGCATGCTAAGCCATCTCTTCATATGCTTGGAGAAGCAGTTTAGAAATGCACTTTTAACTGGCAGCATCCTCCTCCCCTGTCTGCAAATACTGTAGGCCTTCTCTAGGGCACACTCTTCTTGACTACCAAAAGAACAAAGTGCATCTTTCTATTAGATGCTATTGAAGGCTTGGAATTTCCTCAAAGACACACAGGAGCCAGAGAGTGCCTGGTAGATCAGTAATAGAATATTAAAATCAAAGTTCTTCTTGGGAGGAGTCCAAGTGAGAGAAGAGTACTAGTAACTAGATCCTGGCCATGGCACGGAGAGCAGCAGCTGTGCTGAGGGCCCTTTGGACTGCTTGACTGCACAGCCCAACAAGCCAGGAAGAGCATGGCTTTAAATGCCTGTTGGATTAGTGATAAAGGCAGAGCGGAGACCAGATTGCTTTGATTTCTACAGAAACTAGCACATTAAAGGCAGGTGCTATTTGTAAGAAATGCCTTAATTTTGACAAAATAATGAGCCCCAAACTATGCATCTATTGTTGTGCCATGGTTATAAAATATAACTTCCACTTACTCATTGTTAATGCCTCATCTTTGTGCCCCGGGATCATGTTAGAGAAATGTAGTAGACATAATGCGCCCCTCCAAAGATGCCTACACCCTGATACCTGAAAACTCTGCATATATTACCTTAAGTGGCAAACTTGATTTTGCAGTTGTGATTAAGTTAAACTTTGAGTTGGGATAGTATTCTAAATACTGCAGGTGAGTCAGATATATACTCATGGGTCCTTTAAAGAAAGTGAATTTTCTGGGTTGTGGTCAGAAGGAAGTGTGGCAATACAATAATAGTCATTCTGTATCTCCTTTTAAAAAATGCACTTGAGCTGGGCATTGTGGTGTATTCCTGGAGTCTCAGCACTTGGCAGGTAGAAGCAACAGGATTAAGAACTTGAGGGCAGCCTAGGGTATAGAATGAGAACACATCCAAGAGTGTGTGTGTGTGTGTGTGTGTGTGTGTGTGTGTGTGTGTGTGTGTGTGTAAAGTGACGGGCAGGGGAGAAGAGACAAAGAGAGAGACAGAGAATAATTCCAAGAAAAGAGAGAGAAAAGAATTTTAATATAAAAACAGAGTTAATCAAAAGAATGGACAGGTTTTCTTACTCTTTTGGTTTAGAAAATGGAGCTAGAGACCAAGAGCAAACAGTGTGAGCAGTCATCAGAGGCTGCAAAAGGCAAGGAAATACATTCCCTTGGAAGGTCACAGCTCTGTTCAATACCTTTGGTTTAGCTCAGTGAGACCAATGCCAGATTTCTAACTGAATCTAACATTCAATCATGATGTGTTCAGTGAGAAAACTTGTAGTTATTAGCTACTATAACCACTCTAGAAAACTCCTTCCTGGTCCGAGGCTTAAAGCCAGGTGAGTCTTAAGAATTATGGTGGGGCTAATGAGGTGACTCGGTGGATTAAACCCTTGCTGAGTAAGCATCATGACCAGAGTTCAGATCCCCAGTCTCCATGAAAACATCAGCTATGTAAGATGGCCCACCTGTGATCCTTGTACTCAGGAGAAAGTGACAGGGGATCCTCAGGGCAAGATGATTACTAAAGCAAATCAAACAAGCAAGTTCTAGGTTCAAGTGAAAGGCCTTGCTTCAGTATATAAGGTGGACAGCATCTAATGAAGATACATGGCATCAGTCTGTGGCCTTAGAATGAATTCACAGGTACCTGAATATTTACTTGTAAACAGATCCACCTACACATATAAGAACAACACACACACACACACACACACACACACAAACACACACACACACATGAGAATCACATACACATGCAAAACCAAAAGAAAAATGTAAATCATGTCATATTTAAAGAGCCTAATACATAATTGATTCTGAAAAATAATTACAAGTGGATGCGTCATAAAGAAACACATAACTAGATATTAAAGGAAAAGCTCTGCCCAATGGCAACAGAAATACAGAGAACCTTGAAACACCATGCTTCACTTGTGAGATTGGCAGAGAGCCAAATGTCACTGCCAATCAAAATGACAAACACATAGTATTTGACTCAGCCATTTCTCCTAAATAAATTTTCATTAAAGGTGAAATTGTATGAATTGAAATGACCCATGTGTAAGATTTTTTATTACAACTCTGCATGCAACTTCAAATTAAAAAAAAGTGAAAGACTATCCATTAGTGGATAAATAAGTCCTCACACTAAATGTAATGAATGAGCAAGGGAAATGCTCCTTGAGTAAGTACTATTATGGAGTTTTCTTTCAATATATGGTTCAACATCTCCCTTAAAGAAGGAGTTTTGGTATCAAATCTTGGACATGATGTAGCATTATGGTGAGTAGAAGTAAAAGATACCACTGAACAGTCTAGAATAAATGGAGAAAGCTCATCTCCAGCCCAGAGTTACCCAATTCTAAAAATTATCACTAGTGCCTCGAGATGAGAAATGCTGTTCTAGAATGGTAGTAGAAACTGATTATATGACTTCTAAACTGTTGGGCTTTAGAGCCAGGAGTGAGTGGGAACCTGCCATCATTTTTCACCTTGTAGTAATTCAATTCTATATTATATATACATGTATTGTATCTTCAAAACTACATCATTATTTCCACTTCTTCCCTTTCCTTCCTGCCACCCTCTTTTCTTTCCTCCCCTCCTTCTTCTCCCCCTCTTCCTCCTTCTCTAAGCCATTGTTGAACTTGGGAAAGCCTTCAAAGGTTGTGAAGAAAGGTCTTTGATTTGACTTTCTAGCTTCTTTGCACCTGGCTCTTGTTCCCTTGAAAATCTCAAACATCTCATATCACCATAAAGGAGGTGATCTTTCCTGGAAATGATTGCTAAATGAGAGAGGACAGTAGGTCCTACAATTTTAATCTATTTTTGTTGGATAAAATGGGCTTTAGTGAAAATAAATATCAGAAAAATCAGAACCATATCACTAGAAGTTGAAAATGTCTAAGTCAATGTTTTCTCCTGAGTGAAAGTAAACATTACATAAAAGGCACTGATAGTGTGAAGGTGCCTTTGGATTGGAAGTGGCAACCATGACTTTCTCCAAAGACCTCTAAAGATCCGTCTAGAATTATTTCATAAATTGCTGTAAATTACTTTGACTGACTTCTGCTTAGTGTCTCACAAAATAGCAGCCAGTAGGCAGTATGATTTTATTTTATTTGCCATTAAAACTATGTTCTCTCTCATTCTCTCTCTCTCTCTCTCTCTCTCTCTCTCTCTCTCTCTCTCTCTCTCTCTCTCTCTCTCTCTCTCTCTCACTCTTTGTGTGTGTGTGTGTGTGTTTGTGTGTTTCACTCTGTCTCTCTGTCTCTGTCTCTCTCTCTCTACTTCAATTGCCAAAGGGCCAAATCTATTTTCCCAAGATAAAGCCACCGATGGGGCCCTTCATATGCCAGAACTAAATTTATTTGGGTCAAGATAAAAAGTAGTCTAGAGAATTATACAAAGCAATATCATGGTGAGAATCACCACTCCAGATTTACTTTCATTTTCTCAATCTTTTCCTCTTTATTTCAGCATTTCTATTCAATCTTTATTATTTTTTTCAGATACAAAATTATTTTGTGAGGTTTAAGATTTGCTTTCTGTGTCTTTGGGTTTATTCAGATGATCCTTGTTGGACTAGTGAATTTGAGGGGATCCGCTGTCTTGGCTTATCATACTGTTTTTGTGCTGTGACCTGGACATGTGAACTGCTCTATTTTGTAGCATTTCTGATGTGAGAGTCTAGCCTGCCTCAAGCATGGCTGGTACTGAGCTTCATGGTAGAGCTATGGCTGGGAATATAGAGATGGCTCTAAGCAGAGAAACCAAGGAAAGCCATTGTACAATCTGTACACATATTGTCAAAACACATCACATGTAAAATATATATATGTGTGTGTATATATATGTATATATATATTGTGTGTGTGTGTGTGTGTGTGTGTGTGTGTGTGTGTGTGTATTTGTAAACAGCAATGAGTTGTAAGGATCAGTCACCATAAGCATAGAAAGAAATGATCTCTTTCAGCACAACAGAAGATGCCTCATGATTGTGCTCCTCAGCAAATAGACAATATTCGAACAAACATCACTTACATTTGATATTTCAACATCCTTTGGACTATCCATCACCTTTTCCCTGTTTCATATTAAAAATTGTATAAAAATGAGAAACCAGAGGACAGGGGGAGCAGACTAATGTCTTTTTGTGTGGACAATTGTTAAGTTACTGCTTTCACTCACAAGGCAAACCCAGGACAGGACAAAGCCTCTATTATTTACAGAAGCAAGAGGGAGATGTGACAATAGGATCAGAGTGGATTGGACTGGGTCAAAAGCAACATTCCCTTAGGCACAGCAGACTTAAGAGCTTATTTTGCTAGAGTAATTTATCCCATCATTGCAGATAGTCAAGGGACAGGATATGGAGGCTGACTACGGATGCTTGGTTAAACTTCCTCCCCAACCAAAGGATGTGTTCTTTTTATGAAAACAAAATATTATTTTCAAATTGGCAACAAAAAGAGAACAATAAAAAACATATATACTATTAAAAAGTTACACATGTGACAAACATGTTTGAACTCAATGAATTTATAACCATGATGAGGGAAAGAACACGCAGAGGCACATGTTAGTTATGCCAGCTATCCCCTTCCACTGTCCTAACTTTTCATTAGGCTGTAACCATTCTGTGAAAACTGTTCAAGGTCAAGGTGGTTATAGGTATCTGCAGCTTAGATTCCCGTGCTGAAAAGAGAATGGGATGGATGCTGATAGGGAGTATCCCAACTCTAAAACACCTAGAAAGCAAATGAGGGCCTAGGCAATGACTCTGGTGTAAAGTGCTTGCTATGCAAGAATGAGGAACTGAGTTGGGATTTCCTTCACCCATGTACAATAGCAGAGGCTGACCTGTAATTCTAATCCTGAAGAAGTGGAGGCAAGAGGATGTCTGGGGCTCAGCTCACTACCCTAATAGATCTACCGTATTGGTGAGGACTGGATTCATTGAGTGTTGCTGTTTCACTAAAGAATGTAGGGCAAGGAATTAGGGGAGACACCTAATACCATTTGTTTTCCTACAATGGTATACTATGTGGTCTCTTAGTCTGTTAAGTAGTAAGAACCCATGCCATGCTTGTCCCAATGTGACCACTGCAATAGCAACAGAAGGGGGGGGGGAAATCCAATTCTTTTTGTGTTCATAACACAAAGATTGCAATAGATTGCAAGAATGATGGGTTCTGCATTTTGGCCTTTACATAGGGAGTTGTGGGGTTTTTTGATACTTAAAATGTGTCAGTTGGAAAGATACACTGTTCAAATATAAAAAGTAAGGGGAAATAGCTGGTAAATCTAGAAAAAGAAGGGAATTTTTCTCAGAGGAAACCTCAGTTTGAATCTCAGCTCTAAATCTTTAATTGTGGAAATTCAGTATTTACATCTGGAAAATAGGAATTCGATCTTCCAACAACTAGTTATTGAGAAACACCCTGATTCTGGAGTGTGTGTGTGTGTGTGTGTGTGTGTGTGTGTGTGTGTACATGTATATGAGTGTATATATGTATGTGTTTCTCTCTGTGTGTATATGTATGTGTGTTTGTGTATATGTGCATATGTATGTATCTTAAAATTGTTCCCCTACTGACAAAGAAAGGGGGTGGGAGGGAGAGAAAGAGAGATTCCTGAGCTTTTGACACCTAAAAGCCCACCCCTAGTGGCACACTTCCTTCAAAAAGACCACATTTCCTTATCTTTCTAATCATTTCAAATAGTGCCACACTCTGACGTCTAAATATTAAAAAATATGAGCCTATGATGGTCATTATTATTCAAACCACTCTAGTCTGTGTATGTGAATATGTGTTTGTGTATGAATATACCTGTAGTGCAGAGATTTAAAATCACCTCAAGTTTTCATTTACAGTAAGTGTTGGTAGGAATAGAGTTAGAGCCTAGAAGCCAAAGCCTTGGACACTGCATAGCCACCATCTTTGGTTTTATGTTATGTGGATGGAGTATATTTTATCACTGATAATATCACTAGCAACAAAAGTAACATACCAAGTCTCAGAATTGAAGCTCAGTTGATACATGATGCCTCCTTTGTTATCTATACTTTCCTAATATTAAGATCTTAGAACTTCTTCTTGATTAAGGGACAATATGAACTAGAAGTTCGCTCCTGAGTTTGTTCCTCAAATCTCAAAAAGAGATTACAATGCAAGAATCAGCAGGTTAGATGGAATTACAGGGATGAAGTACTCAGGTGTTATATTAGCAAAGGTTCCTATGGATGGAATTTTCTTCCTGCACAGCCCCAGTTATAATTTATCATTTCCAACATCATTGTTAGAAAGTTTAATAAACACCCACAAGAAAGGTAAGCAAGCATAGGGAGCAACAACGATGCCCATAGCATTCATTTAATCCCATATTTGATCAACAGGAACCAAATGTGTGTCCCTCATCAAAAGTGTTAATCAGCCACATTGCTTCTCAAATTTAAGTTTGCAAATTAATCTGGGAATAATTTGCAGTTTCTAAAGAATCAAAATTTATCAGAGTCTGGGGCACTGAGGAGATAGCCAAGATAGTAAAAGCTGCTGGCCATTCAAGTGTGAGGAACCAATCTTGTATCCAAATTGTCCACATAAGAATCCAGGTGTGTTGATGCCTGTAATCCTAGGATAGGGCAGGTGGTTCCAGGAGCTCACTGGCCAGTCAGCCTAGCCAAAGCAGTGAGCTTCAGGTTTAGTGTGAGACCTTGCCTCAAAAAGAAGAGGGAAAGGGACCTAGGAAGACACCAGATAATGACCTGTGACCTCCACACTTTAATGTGTGCTCATATATGTGTATACACATACACACATGAATCAGAATTGAAGAGAACTCACTGATCATGATTTTAAACCAAACTTCTCAGAAGCCACAGAAGCACACTGGAGGGAGGCTGCATGGGAGGTCTCCCCAGAGGGACCGATCTTTCTCTTTAGAAGGAAGATCCATGATTTTGATGGCTGCGATCTAGAAACCTTTAGGAGCCAAAGGAGTCATCACCTAGTAATTTAGCATCAACCCTGTGGTTCACTGGTGGTTCTTTTCATGTTCAAGAAGGAGGATTGTTCAAACAATATAGTTGGTTTGAAAAGCTTCCAGGGCCAATGCAAACACAAAGTGGGTTGCCCAGAAACCACACATTGTTTCCTTTAGACAAAAGATAATGATGCTCTAATGAGTTTTACCCTTTATTGCCCTCTCTGGAACACAGCCTCAGGAAGAAAACCCACAAAACCAAATTGTTAGTCCCAACATTTACAATATTTTGCAGTGACCCCAATCCCTTTTACTTTAAATGCTGGTACTTGTGTTAAGTGTTTGTGCTGTTTAACTCATCTATCCCAACCTCATGTAATCTCAAAAGTGCCCTCCCAGAGAGAGAGAGAGAGGAAATGAGCAAATGAGAAAAAACACTAAAAGGTTTGCTGATAGAACCTCCAAGACAATCAAAGTGCTTCTGAGATAGTCACGATGGGAAGGGTAGGTGACAAGCCAGCATTATTTTGAACTATATAGAGAGAGGATGTAGAGTGAAAAATAACTGGTCTAAATAATATTGTTCATTTAGTCAAAATCATGTAATAAATAGCCTAAAGTAGGACTGGAGGACATTACCTAGTTGATAGACCTTTAAGGATTTGATGATCATTGTGGGTATGGAACTCACTGGGGTCATTAATGGTGTCCTCAAGAGGATCTACTGGGTTTCATCTGTATGGAAACTGCACTTCTGAATGTCAGTTTTGACCTGCCTCCCTAGATCAAGGGGGCATTTCTGCATCTCTGCCTGCTTGACTTCAGTAGAACTGTGACCAGGTGACACATCTTCCCTAGATACTTATTCTTGGTCTATGTGATTTTTTTTTCAGTATTTATCTAGTTCACTTCTGGTTCTTTTGCAGTCTTTTTCCTCTGCTGCTTCCTTCTCGGCATGGTTCTCTGCGACCAGGGGACAGTATTTTCAGCTCTTGTTTTTCCTCCAGGATCTGTAATCATACACCTCTACCCTGTTTTCCTGTCCTTGAAATATGCTTCACAGCCATTTACTTCTCGTGTCCATCACTATCATCCTAGCCTCCAAAGCCACTGCTTTGTCATCTAGATTATTCCAATGCCTCATGTGTTCTTCTCCCATAAGCCTTTGATTCTCTACAGAGCAGTTGAGTTCTTGGTTTTCAAGGCATCAAATTACAACTTGGAACTTTGTTACTTTAAATGCCATATTGTGTTTCCCACTAAGCACAGAATAAAGTCCACATAGTCCCCACTTTATCACAATCTGTAAAGCCCACATATTTTCTCTTTCTCCTTCCTGCCCTCCCTTTCTCACTGTATAGCTCAGACTAGCCTGGAGCTTAGTATGCAGCCCAGGCTGTCTTTGAACCTCAATCCAATATTGGAATAGCAAACATATGTCATTATGTCCAGCCCTGAGATTCATCTTTAGTTGTCTGTGTGGAGCTAGAGGTCAAACACTCACATGCTGAGTAAGCACTAAACCGATGAGATACATTCCCGGCCCCTTCTGAGCTGTGGGATGGCTCTTCTTGGCTGCTAAACTCTGAACATATTTGAAAAAAATCATCACTAAGAGTAACACCTAGGAAAAGGGGGACATTATGTATTGTGTGTCTAGTGCCTATAACAATGCCTGGCACATAATAGGCTCATGGTAAACATCTGCTGAGGATTATGATAGATGAAAATACTTAAGTAGAAGCTCCTTTAGAATGAGGAAGCCCAGGGACAGATTAGGTGCCAGCAATAATCTCACCAAGAACTTGTGATAGAATCACAAGAGAAAGGCATAACAAAATTCTATCAGAAAGCTGAGCTGAGCTATGGAATTATTCTTAAGAGATCTCCTTATATACAGTAATTAAAATAAACAGAGGACAGCCTCCAAAGCCACAGAGAAACCTTGTCTCAAAAAAACCAATAAATAAATAAACAAACTAACTAACTAACAAACAGAGGGTCAGAATTCTGGCTTGCATTTAAAAAATTATTCACACTTTATATACAGAGGCAGGGTTTCTTCATCCTATATCTTGAGAATTAGTTTATTCCAGCAAGCCTACTTGCCTTATACTTCCCATCTCTACCTCCCAAGTGCTGGTATTGCTGGCAGGTCATTACATGTGTCAACTTTTTCTGTGGTTGCTGGAGATCCAAACTTCAGTCTTCATGCTTGCGTAGGCAAGCACTGTGGTCACTGAGCCATCTTTCTCTCTCTTGTTTGGCTCCTTGATATTTCCACAGAATGTATCTTGTCTGATAACGACCTGAGCATCATGGAAAAGTACAGGAAAGGAGAGATGGTTGGGGGGGGGGCTTGCAGCAACACATGATCTGGTGAGTGAGATACAGTGAGCCAGATTCTTGGGTTCTTAATAGCTTTGCTGTTAATCATCTGGACAGCATGGCACTCCAGCTTTATAAGAAAGGGATACTATGTGAAAGAGTTGGTCTCTTGCCCATCTCCCCACCATCACACTGAAGAAGTGCTTTGCTTTAAACACGGGCAATCGACTTGAAGAGCTCAGCTTCCATCAATGCTATCCATGCATACTTCATATGGCGACTCTTTTGTTTCTGATTCTTATTAATGAAGACAGGATTAATGAAGTTTACCCTTGCCAGTGGACCAGATCTCAGATAATTACAGTTTAGGTAAATAATCTTGACTGTGATTTAGAGTAGGGGTGCACATAAAGAACGCTAATTTTCAGGTTCTAACTCAGATCGTGAGTGTCAGCATTCCTCCCAGTGTATGCATCCAGAATCTGCCTTTCTAGTAAGTTATCAGGTATGCCTGCTTCACAGCAGCATTTAAGAAACACAAGAGTCTTTATTGAATTTGTATTGCACACCAATTTCAAATATTATGAAATTTGCTCTTGGGAAAGACGTGCCAATATTTGTTTGGAAACAATATGTTAGAAAGTATTTGATAAGCTTGGCTTAAGGTAAAAGTGGTTCTGTTTGATGTTAACAAGAAACATTCTCTGCAAATACTTTAAAAGTTCAGTCGAAGTCCATTTTGTTTACATTATTTATAATTAGGCTGATCTAAGCAAAGATCTAAACAGAGAGTTATAAAATGCAGAATGGACACCAAACATCATGAGCACATGTGCATTCAGTAAATATTTGCTGCATGAATGGTACACTTAAATTTGCTGTATTTCCCAAATAAAAAGCAAAGGAATGATGCCTTTAACCTCCCAGATTTTTTCCTTCTCAAATATCACTTATGGTCTGGATGTTTGAATACTAGCGAATGCAACATCTGTAATTTCTCAAAAATATTGATCTCCATTCATTTGTTGAATACATAGTCATTGTTCGTATTTTATGCTAAATTATAGGAATATGATAGACTGGGTTTCTACTCTCATGGAGTTTCTGCCAGAGAGAACCAGTTAGTCAGCTATGCTGGGGAAGATTGATCAGTGGGGAGACAAAAGAAATCTCAGAAAACGTAGGCAGAACTTCAATCAAGGCCACAAACCAGCTTAATATTTGTTTCATTTTGGCTATTGCCTCAAGGTGACTCTGTTGGGTACCTGCAGTCTCCAGTGTCCGGTGCTCTCTCTCTCCCCCCGCTTTTGTTTGGCCACCAGCTACCCCTTTTCTCTCCCCTCTCTCAATAAACTCCACGTGGGAACTGAGTCTCGTGTCGTGTTTGTGTTTCTTAGGCAATAGCTGCAGCAAAAGAACAACAGATTCGGCTTGAATTTTTTTCATTATGGTTCAGAGCCTATAAAATGAAAAAAGATGAAGAAGAATGTATGTGTGTTTATGTGCAGGAATGTATGCATGTTCTTGTGTGTGAATAGACACATTTGTGTAGGTGTGGGTGCATACGTGTGCATGTGATATTGTAAAGCAGAAATCAAATTTGGGCATCGTTTCTCGGGAGCCCTCCACTTTGTTTTTTGAGACAGGTGTCTCTTATTGGAGCTCACCAATTAGGTTTGATTGGCAGTTCAGAAAGCCCCAGGGATCTGCCTGCCTGTGCCTTCCTAGTGCATGGATTTTTAGAAAGGCATGTGCCTCCACACTCAGCTTTTTACATGGGTGCTGGCAACTGGACTTGTGTTTTCTTGTTTGTTCAGCAAGCACTTCACTTACTACAAAATCTCCACAGAGCTGAAAAATACTAGTTTTATATGTCTAGAATTGGTAAGTATGTAGAGACAGAAAGTGGACACCGATTGTCTAGAGCTAGAGGTGGTGTGCTTTAAGAGGGTGAAGAGTATGACAAGTAAACTATATCCCACTAACATTATCGGAATGAAAGAGGGTTGGGAGTGTATGTAAGTGATAGGATAGCGTGCACATGGCCCTGTATTTAACCCTTAGCATCAAAAGGAAGAAAACCACTGTCTAGCTTTCTTAATAGTCCACCTACTTACTTCTTAAATGTTGGAGAGGATATCAATAATATTGGAAAGCAGATTAATAACCCCTTGCCTTTATACCTTCCCTGTTTCAATCTTTCAATCTTTATTTATTTGTTTTGTTTTTTGAGACAGGGTTTCTCTCTATAGCTCTGGCTGTCCTGGAACTTGTTATGTAGACAAAGCAGACCTTGAACTCAGATATTTGCCTGCCTCTGCCTCCCAAGTGCTAGGATTAAAAGCATGTGCCACCACCACTAGGCTCCCTGTTGCAGGGTTGCTCCTGCCCACATCTGCCTTCTCTGGGACCCATCCATCAAGCTGTACCCAAACATATCCATCCAGGAAAGACTTGTTTTTCATTAATTAAATTTGTTTTATTTTCTGACAATGCCATGCATGTATATACTACATTCTAAATTGTTCTCACCCCCTCTCTAATCTCCCTCCCACCCCTGGTATACCACATACTTCCCTAGACACCCTCTTTTCCACATTCATGTCTCTGATTTGTTTTGGGACTCACTGCATTTAACCAGTGTGACCATAGGTTTGGAATGGTCATTGGAGCTTCCTGGGCTCACCGGTGACAGAAAATTTTACAGATGTTGCCTCACCTAGCTTCTCATAGCCTTTGTTCTTCCTGCTTTTGCAAGGTCACTCTACTGGATTTCCTTTCTGCACTGCACTGGAAAGGCTGTTTGTAGTTGGGTGTTTCTTTGGGCTGTCAGCTCACAGATAATGACATAGAGACTTCTTATTAATTGTGAAAGCTCAGCCTATAACTTAGGCTTGCTGCTCACTAGCACTTATAACCCATTTACATTCATCTATGTTCTATCACATGACATTGCCTCTCTTCCATACTATTTCCTTTCTGTGTCTCCTGGCATTTCATGTATGCCTAGATTCCTCCTCCTCTTTCTTTTTCTCTCCTTGAAAATCCTGCCTCTATCTCCCACCTATTGGCTGTTCAGCTTCTTAGTCTTATTCTTTTTTTTTTTTTTTTTTTTTTGTTTTTGACACAGGGTTTCTCTGTATTGTTTTGGAGCCTGTCCTGAAACTAGCTCTGTAGACCAGGCTGGCCTCAAACTCACAGAGATCCACCTGCCTCTGCCTCCCAAGTTCTGGGACTAAAGGTGTGCGCCACCAATGCCCAGCAAGCTGTTCAACTTCTTATTACATCAATCACAACAACACAACTTCACACAGTGTACAAATACCCCACAACAGCTGTTTGTCCAAAAATTCTACCCACATCCTCATCCCAGTTCTCTTCTGCTTACAGGTAACCCATTCTTTCTGCCACTACACAGCCAGATAGAACTTCCTACAGCCTATCTCAGCATGGAATTTTCTTTCCTAGTGCATATAGACTTCCTGTCCTCATGGAACATCTCTTTTCCTGTCTCTTACAGTAAATACTCAGCTCCACCCCCACAACATTCATTGGATAGATGCAAATAACCTAGATTTTAGTTTCTTCTTTGTTCTTGGGTCTATTAAAAGTTAAATTTCTAAAATTTTTCATCCCTTTCTCTCCCCATATGGCTTGATTTGGGCCAGCAGTTTTGATTTCATGGCTCTTTCAAAACGCCAATCACATCATCTCCTATTTCCTAGGTTACCATTTTTTTTTTTTTTGATCTAGTATGCTATTAATTCCCTTCATGTGTCACAATTTATGGAGGTTCACAGAGCATTGATGATGAACAAATGAATCAGTGAATGAACACAGCTTTAACAAAAGTGCCACCTGTTGAGGACATGTAAGTGGAGAGTGGTTTTACTCTTGGTATTCATTTCTGATGTGTTTTCAACACTTTTTTCTTCAGTTTTTCCATAACTCCATCTCCACTCGCATGTTTCAAGTCTCCTAGTTGTCTCTGATTATGTTTGTTTTCTTTGGTCCAGAGCCTTGGATTTGCCCTCCAATTTGTCTGAATTCACCATCAGTTGTCAATAGCAGCTAACTGGAAGGAGGCAGAGTGCCCGAGAAGTAACACCAACCAAACCAGACTTCTTGTTTCAATTAGGTTACTTAATACAGGGTTTTCCAGTTCTCTTCAGACCCATTAGCCAACTAAGTATTTTGAAAAACTGTCAGGGAAGAGAGGTTGCAGTATTTGAGAGACATGAGTGAATGAATCAGAGAGGAATGGAGCTTGAGCTCTTTCCTAACATTTATATATGGATATAAAATTTTTATGAACTAAAGAAATAAAGGGTGACTTATTGTCTTGCTCAGTATTACTAATGCACTTTTTATATTTATGCAATTTAAAAATAGACTTCTATATGTGTTATTGTATGACTCTTCAACATCTCTATTTCTAAATAAAACCTATGTGGCTTTTTTGTTGTTGTTGACATCTAAAATTTGTAGTGTCATTTAAAGATTATCACAAGTTGAGTGCTGCAAACTAAAATCCTTCTTAACATCACTAAATGTCTCTAAACACTGTCTTAGTGCCCCCCAGAGGTCTCTAAATACCATAGGTATTTCATGTGTATTATTACACGTCACATTTAAGTATGTATATAATATTTCTTTAAAGAAAATGATTTGTAATCCCCTTTTCTTCTTAAATTCATGTTTCATTTTAGCTTTCCCAGTAGACTCTATATTTGTAAGTCTTTTACCTTTTATTCTGTCTTTCTTTTCAGTGGAAAGAAAGTAAGCATGTGGGTTTTACCTTTTATTCAGTGTCCATAAAGCTTAAAATATTAAAATTTTTCTGTGGATTAATCATTTTAGTCAAAACAGTAGTTGACTAAATAGCATAAATACACTATGAACTTAGTAACTAGTTGTTAAACCTAGAATTATACCTCTTTACAGGGATGTCCCATGTGAGGAGCTGTTTTTGTTATGTGGGCTTTGTGAATGTATGCTGCTGATTTCTAGAAAGTAAGGGGAGACAAAGCAAAGATATAGGTGGGGTTAGATGGCACCAACCCCTTTCTGTCAACAGACAGAAGGGAACATCACAGGGGCAGTTTGTTTCAAACTAGGCACATTTCCTATCCAATCTCTTAGGAGAGAAGCAGAACATGGAGCTTGAGGGTCTGTATACTGGTTGCTATTTAGCTTCCCATGAATATATAGCATCCTGAGCACCTGTATGGTCTGGCCAAATGCCTGCTTAAAGATGGGGGTATCCAGCAGAATTCCTGCAATCCTTAGAGAAGAGATTGCAGAGGACATGAGGTCAGGGGTCTAAGGAATGGGCACCAGTCTCAAATGGAAGGAATAAAGAATCTGCTAAACAATGAGTACTGAGTCACAGGCAACTGGTAGAAGGAATTTTCAAAGGTGAGTTTCTAGGTTTGATGGCTACATATGTACTAACGCACCGGCTGAAGACTGTGTGACACATCTCATTTCCACTTTCCAGAAAACCAATATGATTTAAAAGTTGAAGATTGATCTTGCAAATATCAAGCAAAGAGGTTGGCAGGTAGTAACCAAACATGGCTGGATTCTTGAGCCTATCAATACAACAAGAAACATTCTTGCTGTGCTCTATAATGAGTAAGTCAGATACTTTGTCTTACATGCATACCCCTGAGGGGGATTCCACAGCATGGGACATTGTTCTGGTTCCATTCTGTTGCTCTGACAAGTAACTTTACCAAAGCAATGAAGGGGAGGAGTTTATTTGACATTTATTCCCAACCCATAGTCTATGCTTAGGGAATGGTACCCCCATAGGGAGTTGGGGCCTTTTATACCAATTAGCAATTATGACAATGCCTTAGGTCTGGAGGGATAGTTCAGTGGTTAAAAGCACTGGCTGCTCTTCCAGAGGTTCTGAGTTCAGTTCCCAGAAACAATATAATGGTTCGCAACCATCTGTAATGAGATCTGGTGCCCTCTTCTGGATTGCAGGTAGACATGCTATGTACATAATAAATAAATAAGATCTTAAAAAAAAGAGAGAGAGAATGCCTCACAGACATGCCCACTGGTCAACATGATAAATAAATGCTTCAAAGACATTACCAAGGGTCAACATGATAAATAAAAGCAATAAATTAAGCCCTTCTTTTCAAGTGAGTCTATGCCAGATCAAGTTGACAGGTTTTACTAGGACTGGCATGAAATCCTCAAATTAAAAAAATAAAAATCGGTACTAGTAATTTCTCCTGGCAAGTCTCGTTTCATCTAGGAAAATCATCCCAGAGGTGCACCACTACCCATGTCAAAACCAATTAACTAAAGGAGACAAGGTAATTCATTGGCTTGGACCAACTTTCCACAGCATGGTATGTGGCAGGTTCATGGTGAACTTAGAATTCAAGGGTTGAACAGAGCATGGTTCTTCTAATGAGGGTGAATAGGGCTGTAAGTTCTGAAGTGGTAAACAAGCAGTCTCAGTTTGCTGGATTAAAGGGAAACACTGAGTTTGTCACTGAGATCTGAACTGTCAGGAGAGCCACAAATGCACAGGAAATGATCATAGAGTCATAGGACACAAGGGACCCAGAATTACAGGAGACTTGGGGAATATTTGGTAGGCAGGTGGGCATATTAATGTAGACTCATTAGCAGAAGGCTAATGGCTGAAGTCAAAACCATGGATAAGGCATAGGATGGGATAAAAAAAAAAGTCCTGTGGAGGAACTTCAGCCTGTTGAGGGAAGAAAAGAAATAAAGTGAAAAAATACAGAGAACGTAGATGCATAGTCTCATGAACTCCAGAGGAAGTAATGGGGTTTGGCTTTATCAAACATGATCATGAGCTACTGTCACTCTTAAAAACTGTGATGTAGCAAAATCAAGAATCTGGTGGAAGGAAGAGTGAACAGGCAAACTTTGCTCTTTTCACAGTATCTTGGACAGGCCGGTCTGACTTTTATGGACATGTACACTGGAAAAATCTCTCCTATGTGCCCAGGAAAAAGCAATCAAGGAACACAGTACCATCCTGACAGGGTGGGAAAGACACTGCTGAATGCAGTCAGTGTGCTGTGGCCAGCCTTTTGGGCATCAGCCTCAACTCCTTATCTAAAAAGAAGTAATAGGGACTGGTGACTGGGAAAACAGTAGCACTAGCTACAAAACTCTTCACAGATTACACTACTCTTCCTTTCAAATGGAACTCACAGAGACTTCTTGGACAATGATGTGATGTGAGCTGTAAATTGAGTTCTTAATTGGTCTTGGTAATAAAAACCTGGAGTCAGATATAGAGGAAAATGATGAAAGATCAGAGAGAAGAAGGAACAAGCCATCACCACACCTTACCTCCTTAGCATCTCCACAAACAAGAGAGCGAGTTCCTGTTTCCCCCTGCTTACATCCAGTTTCCACCCTGCTACCTCACTTCCTATCTGTACAGACCTCCAGATCTCTATGGTTAGCCAGTGGCAAGCTCCATTCTCTGACCTTCAGACAGGCTTTATTTGTAAAAGCAAGATTACCACCACAGTCAGCTCCACTCTCCTCCTCACAGTAACATGGTGTAGTGAGTGATAATTAACACGATTTTATCAAGGGAAATCTGGAGGAAGCCAGCAGTGGAACATATCCTAGGTTCAGAAATCTATTATACTTCCCATTCTGATGCATGGGTCCAAAACAGCAGCCACTCATGTCTATATATGTCACAGCTGCCAGAGAGCTCTCTGGTCCATTTCTGTTGTCGTATTGCTTGGGGTTGCATTGCCTATTCTGACTATATGCTGGCACTTTCCTCAGAGATTGAGAACTTTTATTATTCTGATACCTTTGTTAGCCACAAATCAAAATACATAACCATAAATCATATTTTCTTTGGTTGAAAAATCTTGTTTAAAAGCATGATATTATTTTTTTTTTCAGATGAAATGGAATTAGTCTTGGGATGAGATGATGATCATTTCGACCCAGATAATGTCACTTGGAAAAGTAAATTAATCCATTTGGATTTCAAACTCCTGTATCAAGAGGGGTGCTTTGATATTTCTGCTTTGAAATTGCTAGCCGTTTCCGAGTCTTTTTATGACACTTCTGAGATTTGTAGTTAGGACTTCTAAGTTTGCTTCTCACAATATTTCAACTTCTCTGGCTTCAAGTGAATTGCAATCACTCCTTTGTAGTCAGAGGATCACTGCATTTGAGCTTGATGTGACCTAATACTCACAGACATTCAAATTAATAGTCAAATGTCCTTTCACTATTTATTTTTTTCAGCTAGGCAAAAGTTATGTGTGGTAACACCAAGCGTTAGCAAGTATATACAGCACAGAATCAGAGACCCATATTTTACCTCAGGGAAAGAGTGCTAGCATCAGCACTTGGAAAGCAACCTATGGAAGTTCCAGCTGATCACAACCCATGACCCAGCATTTGCCCCTTGTCTCCTGGAAAAAAAAGCTGCAACCAGCAGGCATAAATAAACAGATGTTTGGAGTGTTCGGTGTAAAGGAAGTGCTCTGCAGTCACTCAGTAAGATGAATGGATATGATCTGTTTTACCAGCAGAGGGATGAACAGATGCCTACAAGTACCCACAGATGTAAAATCGCAAGCATGCAATTCTGAAATGGAAAGTAAGGTGATATTATTTATGTAAGGAATTATTATACCCTCTCAAAAATACTCATACATAAGACATAATATAAAACATAAGCAATGAATGGTATGATATGTTCTGAGGGCAGAATGCTGGTCATCTCAGTGAGGACATTCAAGAGGAGTTAGAGGAGGGACCTGCAGGGTTTTCTCTATCTATATTCATAATACTTTTTTTTTTTTAAAAATTGAGACTGTGAGATAAAGATGAGAAATGTCAATACTGCTTCCATCTTGGTGATTGGCATACAAGATTTATTGCATTCTCTATCTCACTCAATGAAGCACTGAACAGTTTGAAATTTTGAAAGACCAAGAACCTAACTTAACGAAGGCAACATCTAAATTGAATGGGTGGTGTTTGAGGCGGACCTTTGCGAAGCATTTTGTAAAAGGCCACATAATGAATATTCGTTGACTTTGTGGACATCACAGTTACTGGCTTCACTAGTCATTTTGCCCTTACGGTACAAATGCATAGTGGCAAGATAAATGCATGGGAGTGGCCATGTTCCAACACAAGCTTATTTACAAAACAGAGCCTCAGGTTTGGTTTGGCCCCATGGGCCATAATTTGCCTCAGTTTACAGTTGCTACAGTTGCGGGGGGGGGGTTAAGTGGTTTCAGGAACAAGGAACCCCAAGTAAAGGATGATTTTGGAGACCAAGGAAATCTGAATGTGGCTCAAAAGAGTTAGACAAGGAACTAAACATTACCTTCCCAGTAGCAGACTCAAAATTACAGATGAAGTACCTTTGCTTGTTGAAGCTGTGGCTGTAGAAAACCTATAAACAACAATCCCTGCGGGTTAACATAGTTGGGGGTCTGGGTTTGCATTGTTTTGCTTTGTTAGAGTCTGCCTCATTGGATAGTGGAGAGGTTTATCTCAAATGGTTTCCTTCATCCTTCCCTGGTGCTCTGGAATCCCTAGGATACAGAAAATAACTGGACCCCATTCTATTCTCCACTTTCCCACAATCCAGTTCAGTTCTGCCTTAATGTCTATGATCTAGCAAGGTCACTCTGAGAGTGAGGCCTCCAGTTTGCCTGCATCTTTGGCTATTGCTCATCTGCATACACCCAGTGACTCAGCACTGCTGAACCAACTCTAGAAATTGCAGGGTTCCTGCTATAGACCTTTCTGTGAAGAGCTGATAGAAGGGACTTGTTATCCTTTGGCTGCTTAGGGGGTAGCCTGCTTGGGCTTCAAAGGTCAGGCCCAAGGGCATTCATTTAAGGGAAATACTTCCACTTCCAGCTCTCTCTCTCTCTCTCTCTCTCTCTCTCTCTCTCTCTCTCTCTCTCTCTCTCTCTCTCTCTCTCTCTCTCTCTCTTATACAGGCTACTTGGGCCAAGCTAGTCTGCTTAGGCCATCAGCATTTATAGCCCTGGCACACTTTGCAAATTGACAACATTGTCAGGCCAGAAAGATGGTTAATAAAACCAACAGGAGTTATTTATGAGTTTCTTCTGATACAAGCCAAACACAAGATGTGAGAGTTAAATGAAGTACCCTCGTGCTGGCATTACTGGCAGCCACAGCAGCATTCCTGAGAGGTGGTTAAATGCCAGCCATTTCTCTGAATAGAAAAGGATTTCAGGCAGCCCTGAAATGCTAAATGCAGGTCCCAGTTGGCCCCCTGACATGTGTGTGGGATGGATGATAAACCGAAGGCAGAGATGTGCACCTTCTCTCCAACTATGACCCTTACAGAATTGCAAGCTGCCTCAAGTGCCCTGAAGTAACAAGGACACCTCCCAGCAGTCATTGTAAGTAAACAGTTAAGCAATTGACTTACCTATTCTGGTACTGAGATGCCAGGTCCTTGACCAAATTCTTATGGCTACATGGGAAGGAGAAATGAGATATCACACAGAGAGAGAGAGTGAGAGAGAGAGGGAGAGAGAGAGAGAGAGAGAGAGAGAGAGAGAGAGAGAGAGAGAGAGAGAGAGAGGAGTCTGGGAAAAGAGATGGAGAGAAGAGTCAGACTTGGCCCCCATTGTGGAGATTTCATCAGTATCTTTTCCTTTCCTAAAAATTGGAAGTTTGCTTTACTTCCTCAGTTCTTGGGAGACACAGCTTCCAGGGATGGATGCCAGATGTTTGCGTGCCCTTTTAAAGTGCTCAAAGAACGCCTGTTACTAATCACCACATTGAACATTGTTCACACGAAGACTTTCTGCCCCGAATCGATCTGGGCATGTTTTAGCTCTCTTCTCCATGACATTAGTGAGAAGCTGCTGAAGGAGAAAGCATGCTGTTTAAGCCTACCAAGAGTCCAGGATAAGCTGATGTTGAAGTTAGGAGCAAGGGACCAGGCTGGCCATAAATCTTTCCTGGCTGAGACTTGAAAATTTTTGGTTTTGTTTACTTAGAATGTTAATAATTTTGGAAATTATTAAAATAGAACCAAAATACTCTCCTTTTAAGAGGCTATGGGGATCACAAATCACTCCACAGATACAATATGCTGAGCAAATCCAAGTCTCAATTCTTGCCATGGGTCTGCTGGAAGTGTGGCCATTCTCATATGACACTTCATGTGTGGAACCAAGGAGGCCCTTAAAAAAACTTGGGCTTAAAATTTTAATAATTGTGGTGTACAAATGTTTTTATAACAGGAAACAGCAAATCCTTTCCCCGTCTCTCAGTTCTTCAATGTTTCTTCCTGTTGGTCAATGTCATCCACATTCTGTAACATTAGCCAGTGTTTCTGGTAGCACCATTGCTGGGACAATTTTTTTATTTACTTCCTACCTTATCTTTCGAGACTAGGCCTCACTGAACCTGGGGCTCATTGATTAGCTAGATTTGCTAGCCAGAAAGCCCTGGTTCCCCCTTCTCTGCCTTCTAGCCTGAATCACAGGCATGTGTCCCCATGCCAGGCTTTCCTTTCCTCGGTCTCTGGAGAATCTAACCTTCAGTATTCCTGCTTTCACAGGAATCATCTTCCCCTCTATGCCATCTCCTCTGCCCATGCTTTGCAGAGGTTGAGAGACATTAAATTACCTAGACTCGTCCTGCTCCTTTTCCAAGCACAATAGGTACATTTTCCTCATATCTTCACATCCTCTGTGACCATGTGTTTCCTCATTAGTTAGCTTTCCTTTACTGAAACAAAATACCTGAGATAACTGAATAAGATGAAAGGTCTGCTTTGGCTCACAGTTTTAAAGGTTCTAGTCTGTGGAGAAATGCCTGATCAAAGAAGGCATAAATGGCAGAGAAAGCTGCTCTCATCATCGCAGCCCAAAAATAAAAGAGAGAAGGCATCTAGCTGTAGTTGGGTGGCTGGGTTCTGGTGGTGACATATTGCCCTGGCTGCTGTTGTTTGTGTTATTACACTTACATTTAGGCATCTGGATTTGGATTATAGTTTCTGAATTTGTCTTTGTTGGGTAGGTGTTCTCTTCCTTAGTTTCTGTTTCCTTTCTGGTCTTCTGGATACCATGACCTGTGGTTGAGTAGAGCATTTCTGTCCCCATTGCGGGGGCTTGACTTTTGATGCTCTGGATGGCCTCTGGTCTAGCAGGGGGTTGATGCCCAAGTTTGGAGCTGAAGTTCTGCCTATGTATGTGTATGGCTTCTGATCTGGATGGGAGTCCTTTGGGGTTCTGACGCTGGTATGGAGCCTGCATGAGACCAACCTAGGCCCTCTGCATATATCTGGCTGTTGTGTAGCTTGGTCTGCTTGTAGGACACCTAACAATGTTAGCAGCGGCTATCTCTGACTTTTTTGTTGGATTTTGGAAACCTATTTCTCATATTGGATTACTTTGCCTGCCCTAATATTAGTCTTACTGCAACTTGACATGCCATGTTTTGTTGATATCCATGGAAGGTCTGCCCTATTCTGAATAGACATGAATGGGGTAGAGAATGCAGAGGGAAGGAGAATGGAGGGACTGGGAAGAAAGGAGGGAGAAACTAGTTAGGGTATAAAATCAATAAATTAATTAGGGGGGAGAAGAGGAAGAGACCCCATTCTCACACTCTATTTTGAAGGCATGCCCAAATGACTTAAAGGCCTTCTACAGGGTTTACATTTTAAAGACCCTCCACATGCAAACTCTGGGGCAATCACATGGAATGTGGGGGATGTTTAGCTGCAAAACTGTACCAGGAAAATACTGGTATTGACAAAGCTTCTGATAGTGTTTATGCTAGTATCAGTTTGACAAAAGGAATCATTTTTGGGATGATGTACAAAGCCACTTTTCATTTATGCTTGGACTACTAACAGTGATACACACTGTGATTTGGCACAGACATTTTAACAAAACTTTACAAGAGATAGCTATACTCATGGGAACCTAGAATACAGAGCTGGGATGCCTAGATTCAAGTGTTTCATGTACAGGTGTTGAGACTTTTGGCAAGTTGCATAGTCTTTCCAAGCCTGTTTCCTCATCCATGAAATTGGGAAAGCAGTCATACCTACTTAGTGCAACTCTGATTATTAATTTCATTTACATATAAAAGGAAACAGAAACCTTTCGATATAACTTGGGAACAAATCAATTGCAGATATTCTAATATTAAATTACCTCCTAAGCTTAGAATTTGAAGAATGTAATCTGGGACCAAGGCCTCAGTTTACGTCATTGTAAAAAGTAGGGTCTCAATGGTAGGTAGAGCCTAAGGCTATTTCAAGACTCAAGCTGTAAAGAGACCAGTGTCAAACAGTTAAGCCAGCATTAACCCACAATGTGTACACCTGAACAGTCAATGCTGTGTGCGGTTATTGCTACTAATGTACCTTGGCTTTGGGCTACATCAACACTACTGGCTTAAATTTTTCTGAAATCGTTCCACTTACTATTGCATCAATGATATTTTTCTTCCTGTTGTGACAAAATACCCGACTTAGCCATCTGTTAAGGGAAGAAAGGTATATTTTGGCTTACAGTGTAAGAAGGGATATTGCCTGCCTCTACAGGGAAGGTATTGTAGCAGGGACTTGAGTGGGATTCCTCAGCAGTGAGGAAGGAAATAGTAGACAGGAAACAGCACCAGCTATCCCCTAGTGACTCACTTCCATCAGCGAGGCCTTACAGCTAGGACCTAAGTGTTCAAATAACAAGAGATCTGAGGGATGCTTCCCATTCAAATCTCAGCTCAGCCTTCTCCTGACAGTGCTACAAGCTACTTGCTGTTGGGTACTGTGTGTCATAGTCACAGCTGCCTCCCGTGGCACTGTTTAATCATGTCAGACTTCCACATCTCTGAGCACCCAGTCATAAACACTATGAGGAAAGATGGATGGTCACTAGATAACCCTTCTTAACCAACTGTTTTCTCTTGGCAGGATGTTCTGGAAGCTCTCGCTGACCTTGCTCTTAGTGGCCGTGCTGGTAAAGGTAGCTGAAGCTCGGAGGAACCGGCCTGCAGGCGCCATCCCGTCACCATACAAGGATGGAAGCAGCAACAACTCAGAGAGATGGCATCACCAGATCAAAGAGGTGCTGGCCTCCAGCCAGGAGGCCCTCGTGGTCACCGAGCGCAAGTACCTCAAGAGTGACTGGTGCAAGACGCAACCGCTGCGGCAGACCGTGAGCGAGGAGGGGTGCCGCAGTCGCACCATCCTCAACCGCTTCTGCTACGGCCAGTGCAATTCCTTTTACATCCCGCGGCATGTGAAGAAGGAGGAGGACTCCTTCCAGTCCTGTGCCTTCTGCAAACCCCAACGTGTCACCTCGGTCATCGTGGAGCTCGAATGCCCTGGGCTCGACCCCCCTTTCCGAATCAAGAAAATCCAGAAGGTGAAGCATTGTCGGTGCATGTCTGTGAACCTGAGTGACTCTGACAAGCAGTGAAGTCACCAGAGCAAGTCACAGCTCAACCCTGAGCGCCCTTGCCCCTGGGTCGCACCACCTCCACTTCTGTCGAGCCTACTACTCACACTTTGCCCGATGTCCCTGTCAGCAGCAAATGCATCTCTTAGGGCTACCAGTGTCCTTGTCACAAATGTGGACCGCAAGTCGTCATGTCCCATATCCACCCTGGGTCACACTCGTGTCTCCAAATCCAGGCTGTGGATCGGGCACAGAAGATGTTGGAAAACACTCTCAGAAACCAGTCAGGACTTTTCAGGCGATGCGCTGTCAATCAGGCATTGACATTTCCACCATGTGGAAAAGCCGGTCTTTCTCTGGCCACATCCTACACTCCAGCTCAATCCTCCCCTGGTGAAGAATACACCACTCTTCTGTCGCAAACTTCTGTTAGCTACCAGACCTCTGTGGTGAGGGCATTCATTCTTCTGATCTGGGAGCTGCAGGGCTCAGTGGCCGCTGTGATGTTGATTGGGGCATAGTCCATAAAGGAGTTGCTTACTCTCAAGGGGTCTCCAAAGCAAACCTGATTCCTACGAGGACAAGGAGAGCAGAGTGGATCAGGAAATGACTTCCCTAGGATCCGTGCTAAGCAGGCCAGACCCTCCACACCTCTAGACACCACCGCCCCTTTCACCCCTTTTCTTGCTCCTCGTAGCCCGCAACTGTGGACTCAAGACCCCAACTGTGGACTCAAGATAAACTCTGGTGCACATGCTATTCCCTCTGCCATCAGCCTGCCACCATACAAAGGGTTTCTGTATTAACGTCACTTTTATAATTGATCTATTGTGTAAAAATCTGTTAAAAGTATTATCAACCTATTCATGTATCGACTCACGTGTTGGGACTCTGATTTTGCAGCACCATCTGAATAAGGAGTAGAGCAGGAATGATATGTAGAAAAGGTATTTTACCTGGAAATACTGCCAGGACAGCAATTCAGCGCCACACACCTTTTATCAGGTTCAGAGGGGAGGAGGGACGCCTCATGATTTTACTTTGAATATGACATCACCGGAGACACAAAGATATTGCAGCATAGTGTAGAAATTGGATTGGGACAGATGGTGTCTACAGAGGAATCGCTGGGGAGTTGTAATGCTTGATGCACACATGTGAAATGAGACCTCGTACTGTCTTCACTGCCATAACACTAAGCAAAAAGTATTTTCTATTAAAAGTCTTTTTAAAATACATGGAATTGAGACACTTTGTGGCACAGGCAGAAATAAAAGTAAACATAGAGGGTAGTAATGTAGGTGAACTTTCACTCAGAAAGTAGCGTTCTTTGCAAAGAATAGACTTCTAAAAATACTAAGAAAACTTAGGTCACCCTTTGTGATGAGTTGTGGAAGTCTCTGTAGTGTGGTCTTTTGACAGGAGGACATGAAATAATTTATTTTCCTTCAAATTTACACTCAAGTTCAACCTCCTTGTACAAGTGTCCCTGTGAAAGATATGTATGGAATCTAACAAATGTGAATGAGAAGCCATTGGTGGGTAACAGTATGCATTAATATCCTTTGGTTGGTAATTTCTCAGTGCATGTTCATACCCAAGAATGGGTTTCCTTGTGTGTGAGAGACTGTCAAACTCAGACTTCTAGATGCTCAGTAGTGGTGCTGGCTCTCTAGCTTGTCACCTGGAGAAGAGGACTGGGGTGAGCTGGGGTGGGATGTGTCAGTAACTCTCTTGCCTGTGTTGTCATGCAAGTTTTCTAGTTTACTTACTTCTGCAACACAGTAACCCCCGAACATAGATGGTGTGGTTTTGAAGGGGGTATTAGCTTCAGAAATGAGAGTGCACATTCTGGAATCAGGAGAGAGAAGCAAGAAGAATGGAGAAATTGCTGAGGGCTGGGACCCCTGGGATGAAGGCAAAAAGTGAAGTGGGTGCCGAAGGTCAGAGCTGCAATTTTCACGTTTAGTAGAAAAACCTCAAGCTAGAGCCAGAGCAGAGCATGCAGCAGACAAGCTGTGAAGGACATCTAAGTTTCCTTAATGGAGGATGATCAGTACAACTCGAGAGGAGGAGAGTCTCACACCCAGCTGCAAAGCCCACCCATATCACATTTGTAGCAGGACCCACACGAGTAGAGGAAGAGTTTAGCTAGCAACCCACAAAGTACACAGGTTAACACTCCTTTTGAACACAATCATGGGTGTTCCCATGAAAGCAAAATGATATGCTGTGGTCTGAGGCTACTTCTTGGGTTATTGTATGTATACTGTTTACCTTTGAGTGGCTCAAAATGTATTTAAATTTTGTCTTGTTTATAAATGAAGAAAAGCTATAAGTATAATGTAATTATTTTATAGGTATACTATTAAGTTATAGTACAAATAAAGATACTCTAGGATTATATATAATCCGGGTGTCATGTGGCCATAAAAGCCGAATTCTGCATTTGTGTCCTTGGGTCACCAGGGTTCTTGGTGAACTCAGAGTGCATTATCCAGCCTTTGGGAGTGGTCCATGTCACAAACTGTCTTTGGGAGCTTGGGATCTTATAGGAGAACCAGAAATAAGCATTGAACAACAAGAATTGGTGGGGAAGACTCGCAGCCCAAGTCTTTAGGAGCTTCTAGCCTTTCCCAAATCAGCCACCAGCTGAATAAAGAATATAACCACAGTGTTCCTGGAATAAGAAATATTGAATGGGGAAGCTTTGAGACACTCATGCTACAGAAGTCCACCGAAAGTCTCATCGTCTCTCTTGTAGCCAGTGCACCACACTCGTGTCTTACATAATCCAAAAATTGTACTGAGTTTTGCTTCATTTTACATTGACTTTCCACAGATTTCAACATTTCTTAATTTAAACATGACTCAGTTCACAGTGTTGTCATTTTCCTGCAAGTTGAATTATCTGCCATTTAAGAAATGCAATGATCAATAAAACATAAAAATCTTAATAAAGTTGCGTATGTGTGATTCACTACAGACTTTTAATGATTTAAACTCAATGTGACAATACTTCATTTAGTTTATTAAACAAGGATATTCCACTTCAATCCATGGCATTATAAGTGATTTGTTTGTAGTGCTGGCTAGCTGACTTTTAGGTTGTAAGGTCGGTGAAAAGGAACTATTGATACTGAGTGAACAACTCAAGAGTGTAAGACTAGGAAGTTTACTTAGTCCTTGCTTGATTGATTGATCTATTGTCATTAATTATTGTTTGCATGGGGGAATAATGGTAAGATCAGATCTTAAATGAAGCATCTAAAGCTTCTTTGACTCAGCAGCCTCAGGACCCCATACCTTCTGTGCTTTGTTCCCTGGGTACCACAGCATCTTCTCTGTGTTCTCCTTTCATCCCTTGTGTCGTGTGACTTTTCCTGGAGAGACATGAACATCTGTTAATCTCCAATTGAGTGCAGACAATAGATCAAAGAAAACCATTCTATTCCTGTCTAACCTGGTAAACTGATGAGTTTATTTTGAAAGGAGCATGGATGAGAATGGGCAACTCTTTCCATAGGTGCATCACTGAACACCACACTCCAATATGGGTGACAAGTCAGAAAACTGATATTTTGGGAGCTACCTGTCCAATGTGCACACAGCTCCATTGAAGAGTCTCCTAAGCTCCAGCAATTGTTTGCTGTCCATATCTTGGAGAGAGGCCTTGTGTGTCTTGCAGCTATCTGAGCTTTCCTTCCTGAGTCTGCTACTTTATAGATTCCAAGTTTCATTGATAGGAGTAGGAGCCTTTGCCTTCCTGAAAGCTGCTACCCACCTGAGGCAGGGCTGTGACAGGAAGGCCAGAGAAAACAAAACAAACAAACAAACAAACAAACAAACAACAAGTACCTCTTGTTGAATAAAAGCCCACAGTGAACAAAATTGACAACTAGATCTTTGACTGTATGAAGCATCAGGCAATGGCCTGCAAGGATCACAGTATTACCTGGAATAGATAAACTTGTTTTGACAGCTCTTCCTTACTTGGTCCCATTTTTCACTTTATTTGCATACTCAAACTGAGCCAATAAGCACCCACCAGGTTCTGAGTAAATTTGGCTGTCTAATGTTTCAGTGTGAAGAAAACACTGAGAGCTGACAGAGGAAGAAGAGAAAGAATGCAGATGACTTTCAAGACTTGCCATAGATGGACAAGGCTTCCACCTGAATCTTCTCTCAGCCAGTAGTTTGATTGAGCCCGTCTTCAGGACTTGATCAATACCTGCAAGTAGCAGATTCATCCCTGCCTCAGTCCCCACACCCCAGTGCTTCTGCAGCTGCTTCCGATCTTTGGGACCTTTCCAGGACAGGAGACCCATCACCACTGCTTAGCTTTCTGCAGACTTGCTCTGCACAGCCCTCTGGTGACATCTTCTCAGAGCTCTGGCAGCTCTTAGCTAGCATCTTGCTGCTATTGAGTTCAAACCTGTTCTATTGAAATTGTCCAATTCAAGTGGCAATCTGTTCAAAGTTATCTAACCCGTTTAATCTGAGTGATTAATATAGCAGCTCCCATTTGAACGTTCCTTACTGGTTGCCCACTTCATTCTTGGAGGGAGGGCATTACAAGCACCCAGTTTGAGACAGTTGAGACAGGTCTCAACTGACAATCATAAACTTTCATCACAAACTTTCTTTTCTCCAGGAGGTAATGTTTCAATTCATAGGAAATGGATACACAACTCCCTAGCTGGTCAGACACTTTACAGTAGGAATGGAAGCAAACCTACTGCAAATCAGGCAACAAACAGGTCTGACTGATTTAGTGGAATTTGAGAGTTTGAGATTCTCCACAGCATGGACCCACATACTCCTCCTCCAATTTTTGAGAACTGTGAGGGCTTTCACCCAGGCACAGGATTCTTCTAAGGGGCACAGAAGCAAACTTCTCTGAACATGTATTTCTCATACAGTCAAGATCTCCCTTTGAGTGTAGTAAACTGGGGATTAATGAGATGCTGCAAAAAGACCCTATTTATGGTCATCACATATTGCCTAAATTAATGATTAATCATCCTGTGTCTTTTATTATCTCTTCAACAAATAAATGTCATTTGAAATAGGTATCCACTCCTAGAGTCCCTGTGTCCACTCTGTCCCTCATAACTTTTAAGACCAGCCAGTGATTCCCTCCACCAGTTATTTGCTCTAGCTTACCCAAGGGACCACTCAGCAGTGTACATTCCTGCATGCCTATCACTATCTTGCCAACTACTGACAATTGGTCCCTTTCCAAGTCACTTGTTGTTCTGTCCTTTCTTGGGCGACCCAATTTGGTTCAATAAGTTCCCCCAACTTTGGGACAAGGGTTCTGAATAGCTTTATTAGGGATTCTCAAAGCACATGATCCTGTGTGGAAGTTGAGGAAATCAGACTGTGCACTGGGAAAAGCTATGAGGTCTTGTCTGATTCTTTGGAGAGTTCTGGGACTGGGATGCTATTTTCGTGTTGTCCTAATTGAAAGGAAGCCATTGTAATCCACATCACCCAATCACTGCAACAGGGCATCCCTAGAAGGAAGTAGACATTACCTTACACTCCAGAAAACCCTGGGGGAGGATGAATCTGGCTATGAATTATTGGACAGTGATACTTTCACTGAGGTCAGATTTGGGCAAGGTGAGATGGTCCTTTATCCCTGAAGAATCTGGGCAGAGAGTACCACAATGATCATCCTAGAAAGTGTTAGAACAAGGTATGGGGGAGGGGGTGCAGGCAGAGACAGAAGATAAAGGAATCATAGAAGCCATTGAGAGAGATAGACATGAAAATTCTACTCGCTGTTACAGGAAGTAGATTTCTGACAGATTGACCTAGGTTTTAGTCACAATACGCAGAACAATTTGAAGGAATGGAACCCTGATCCAGATTGGCCAATCCAGAGTTCTTATTAGAACACAGACTGGTAATTTGGGGCCAGACTTGATTAGAGAATTGTATCTGAAAAAAGGAAGTAGCTGTGGAGGATGCTTGGTGGCTCTGGTGGTGAGAAGACTATCGGGGCATGAGAGGGGGAGTCCCGAGGCCCCCATGCCGGCAGATGATGCTGTGGACTCTGGGACTGTTGGCTCTACAGTGAGAAAGAAATGACTTAAAGGAACTTTCTCCCCATTTGAAGAAATACAACTGTGATTTGAACTAAAAGCCAGATATGGGAAAAGATATGGAAGTAGAAAGGTCATGACCAAGTCTACAAACATAGATAAGACTTCTAACAGAGCTTAGAGGATGGGGGGACAAAGTAACCATGGGGAAAAATGCCTCTTTCAATGATGAAGGAGAAGAAATCAGAGGAAATGAGTAACATTCCTCAGGAAGGGCCACCTATACAAGGCCTGGTGTAAACAGGGACCCTTCCCCTCAGTAACTCCCCTCCCACAGACAGTGTTTCTGGTTCCCATGCATAGCTGTTGTCACAGAAAATTCCAGCTCTTCATTTTTCTAGCAGTGACTACCTATTCTTTTCCCTAAGCTCCCTGTATGTGTGTGTGTGTGTATGTGTGTGTGTGTGTGTGCGCGCGCATGCACTTGAGTGTGTGCATGCATGTTTACATGAGTATATGTGTGTGCATGAGTATGTGTGTGCACATGTGTGTGTATATGTGTGAATTCTCACATGTACAGAAATGTGTCTACCCTGGCTCACCTGCATACAGCAGATGAAAATCAGTGGGAGTTGTTTCTCTCCTTCCACCTCTGGGGATCTAGGAATGGGAATTAGGTTATCAGGCTTGGTAGCATGCACCTTTACCTACTGAGTCATTTCACAGACCCAAAGGAATTTTCTTAATCTCCCTTGTGCAGGACATCTGACAGGGTTGCTATGGTGACATGGACCACCATAAATGACCTCCAATGTATTTTCCCCTTGGTTAAACATAATGGACCAGATCGATGTGCTTGATATTGGAAATGAGATAAATTCCAAAAAATTAATTATAAAACACATCAGTATTCATTTATTCTACAAATTGTGCCAAATCCAAAAGAATCAAAGGAATAACTGAAACCAAAGCAAAACAAAAACCTCTTTGTTTTTTCTTTTAAGTATCAGCTTTGACCTTGCAGAAGCCAGTATTGCCTCCAGAAACTCTACATAGCTGAATTCAAATTGCCCTGCTGGTATTTTATTTGGATTGCATGGAATCTACAGATTTCTTTAAGGAGCATTGACATAATCTGATCATTTCTACTTTTTTCTTTGGTAGCCCTCTCAATTGTTTCTATACAGCTCTTATAGATAGTTGTCTTATTTTTGGTTGCTTCTTTAGGTGGTATAGGGCTAGTACTCAGGGCCCCACGGTGTGGTAGGCATGTGCTCTGCCATTGAGCTGCCCCCATTCCCCAGCTGCTGGTTGCCTTTGTGAGTGGTGGACTTCTCTCATAGTATCTTCGCATTAAATGTTGTGTGAAAAGATGAATGTGCTTGCTGTCTGTGGTTGGATTTGGGCCTAGTGAGTTTATGACATGCTATTATTACCTTTAATGGTTACTTCCTGCTTCCTGGCCATGTATTATGCTGGATAATAAATAAAAATTACTCCATACCTTACAATTATACATCTTTTAATTTTCCCCCATTACCAGAACAGGGACAAACAGTATCAGAAAGGTGGACCTACCGATCTTGTTCCACATCCATCCTGGGATCCTTATATTTGCTTTTCATAGTACAAGGCCTAGGGCCTTATGCATACTAGGTGAGTGCTCTGCCATTGACTATGTCACAATCCTAGGGATATATGTATAGTTAATGCTTTTGTGTTTTGCCCAGGCTGACTTTATGTTCAGGCATTCCATCATTTAAGGACATACTCATAGCATTCTAACATTTTCTTCAAAACTGATGTTGTTTACTTGACTTTTTAGTTCCAATAATTTTCTCACATATGTACATTATTCATACACATGCATTATACTATGCAAAACTTAATAAGAAAGATCAACTAAACCTCCAAGAATTATTCCTGCACCTTCGACCTCTTCCTAATATTTGCTCACATTTTAGTATATAAATGAGTTGGCCCATAGTATTCTTCTCAGAATGTATTGGTTGGTTGGCTTAGAGCAGTATGCTTACATTCATTGGTTATTTATTGTTGTGTAGATTGGGGAGAGAGCTGTGCTTGGGTGTGAGTGCATGCATCTCTCTCTCTCTCTCTCTCTCTCTCTCTCTCTCTCTCTCTCTCTCTCTCTCTCTCTCTCTCTCTCTCTCTGTGTGTGTGTGTGTGTGTGTGTGTGTGTGTGTGTGTGACTTCTTTTAAGACAGGTCTCACATATACCAGGCTGACCTTGAACTCTCTATGTAGCAAAGGAAGACCTTGAACTTCTTATTCTCCAGTTTCTACCTCCCATGGACTGGAATATGGACTACCAAATGGAGTTGCTGCACTGTTGAGGATGGAGCCCAGACCCTCAAGTATGTTAGATAAGCACTTTCCTAAGTTAGACAAGCTCTCTCCTTCCCATGCTTTGCTAGCAAATCTTTCATATAAAGCCAGAGCTCAGGTGTTATATAGCATTCTCTCTCTCTCATTCCTGGGTTTCTTCTATCACCTCTTAGTGATGTGACTTAAAGCCCACTCTAGGAGATGGAACCCATACCAAACACTGCTTGAGTGACCAAATACTGAGACTAGATAGTCCAGGGATCTAGGGACAAGCAAATGCAAATCTTAAAACAACAACAAAAACCTAGCAATGAAATGACTCCCAATGACATTCTGCTATACTCACAGATGCCTTGTTCATCATCAGAGGAAGTGCCTCCTGCAGCAGATGGGAACAAATACAGAGACCTATTCCAGGCATTGCACAGAGAGGAAGAGGGCGAGGGGAGGAGAGGAAGAGGGGGGGGAGACAGAGAGAGACAGAATTCAATGAGTCTTAATAGCCACCCTCATCTGCATACCAAGAACCACTGATTGCCTCACACAGAAGAGCTTGGGTGGCATTGAGAAATGTAGCTTCCCTCTGAAAGAGAAGGTCTCCAGGGCCATCCTCTCTTCATCTCCTCCCAGCCACACACCAGAAGACTCCCCACGCATTTTCTGGTTTGGATTTTTGATACCTCTAATTTGAATCAATTTTTGCTCTGTCTTGCTTCAGGATGATTGCTTAGTGAAGAAAGGGTACAGGACCCACCTCCATAGCATTTTGAATCATGATAGTTCTTTCTTCTTTTGCTTGCACTGTGTAAGTGAAGATGCATTTCATGAAAAAGAAAAAGAAAAGCACACCCCCACCCCAGTGTCTGAGTTCACTGGCTAGTTGGAAAGTAGAATCAATAAAGGCAAAGGGAATAACTTGGGCAATGTACAATATATGCATTGGCTTTTCAGAGCCAGTTACAGTCTCTCCCTAGCCCCAATTCTCCCATCTAGTATCTATACCTTTTTAAGACTACAGTTAGTTATTTTTAAATAAGCTTTCCCCTCCTCTTTTAGTATTTCTATTTTTGTGACAAATATCCTCAAAATATTGTATATACTTAGCACACATTTGCAACAAATTCTAAACACATTCAGCATTCCTATCTGCTTTCTGTTCTTTGTTTTAAAGCTCATGTAGCATACTTGTGTTTGTCTGGGGATAGTGTCTGTTCAAGGGAATTTCCAAGCCATAGGAATATCCATTTCTGTTATGAAGGCTGCTCAACCCTGTTCAACACCATAGAACCTGGTATTTTATGCCACATTCCTGTTTATTCTCCTCTATCCTAGAATGTAGGCTCTATGTGGATAAGACACTTTCTATGTGTCTATTGCTCCCAAGGCAGACAGCAGTGCATATTAACAACCCAGAATTTATTGAATTACACAAAGAGAATAAGGCAAAATTTTTAGCATGTTTGAATTTGTTTCTTAAAATTTCCCAGACATCTTATTATTAATCTTCTATAAACACAAAAATGAGTTGTTATTGTTTACAGTCTGGAATTGATTTACTGCACGAATTCCTGTGCCCTCTGTAACCTCTGACGTCCAAGTCCTTTGCTTTCCTTGCTGGCACGTGCCCTTGAACAGATTTCCCTGTGAGGTTTTTGGAGAGTAAACTCTTGGTTTTCAGATTCTGAATACATTTATCTCATTTTTTGACAGTCTTGACTTGCTTGTGGAGTCCTCCTTGAATCTCTGTGTCTCCCATGTATCTTCTGATGTTTCTTGAGACACTAACAGATTTTTTTTGTGTGTGTGGGTTATAATGCCAGTGAATTTCTTAGCATCACTGTTCTGCTAACTATTTGTCACTTCACTCATGTTCTTCTAGAATTCATTCATCTCATGGAAATTTTTTCTTTTATACCCTAATGATTCGCTACTTCACATTTCTTCATGGACACTCGACATAACTGCTGCTCGATTTCGTCAGCAGATCTAGTCTTCCTCATGAACACTTGCCTTGTATGCTTAGGGAGTATGGCTTGTCTGAGAGGATTTAAAGATAGTGTTTCCTCTCCCATTTTTTGGTGTAGTTATTGACATCGTGTTCAGTCATTCTGATGCACATACAGCCCTTCATGGTGTTACAGAGCATATTCATGGTGGTGACACCGAAGATACTGTGCTGGAAATGTTGCACAGTTTGGTCTGCTTTCTCCTGCAATCAAACATGTGATGTCTGCTATATCCTAGGGCATCCAGGGTAGCTATGTGCGGAGAAGCTTGCATCAGTGGCCTTGGGCTTTGGCTTGGTACTAATGCCCCAATTGGGCATGACTATTCCCTGTTACCTTGTATAGAGAATCATCAGTTCATGCACCATCCTTGGCTGACCTGTCCCTGGTTCCCCTCCTCCATCTATGCCTATACTTTTCAAAAGACATTTGATCTTTTTGGAAATATTTAGAAATTCAGAACTCTAAACTCACAGCTTTGTGTTTTTTAAGCTATAGAAAAATTCTACACTTGCACCTAATTTACTGCCTTATTTATAAGGAATCAGCTTTGGGTCTCTTCTTTCTACATTGTCTGTCACATTTTATAAAATTTATAATGCATTTGTGGTGGTCCAAGGGATAGCTACTATATCATGTTAGGTATAATTATGAAGCATAGCAGAAGTTCACAGAGTGTGGACTTGTCATGGCTATTCTTTGTTTTAGGCTTGAATACATTGTAGAATTAAGTAAAATCTCAGTTATTCAAATCATCAACATCAGGGGAGCCTGATATATAACATTTATTCTATAAGTTTTGTGATTTCTGTTTCTCTAGAGAACCCGGACTAACATACTAATATCACCCTCATTCTCTACCACTACCCCTCCAAAAAAAAAAGACTTCTTTCAGTCCTCCATTTGTTTGTATCCTGAAGGTTGTGGCATAGTTAACACTCTTTCTTTATTTAATAAATATTTATTAATGTCTGTAACATTCTAGAAGCCAGGGAGACCAGTGGCAAGAGATGCCCTGTAGCAAAGCAAAGAGAAAAAGAATTAACTAATATGGCTATCAAGGTAATTCTCACCAGTTTTTGAACTAATAATTCTGGAAATGAGGAAGGAAGGTGGATACATCTTCAAAGCATGAACAATTAATAGTGCTGGCAGTTGAGTTGAGAACCTCAAGGAAGAGGCAGATATAAAGGATGCTTCCTGTTTCTGAAAATGGAGGCTCTGTTCCCTGAGATGGATAACACAGAAGATTGAGAAGTTTGGAGGGACAAGAAGACAAGCTGAGTCTGGTCTTGCATATAATACATTTTACAGTACAGTAACCAGTTGAAAATGGATACTAGAAAACAAGGTGGTTCTTTGGAGCTCAGAAAAAAATAATTGTGTGAAAAGAGTCAATATTTTATCAGAATTTCTTACTCTATGAAGATAGACTTGTCTCAGAATCCAAAAATGAGTGATTCTCATGCTCTTTGCATATGTGAATGTTTAGACTAACTTATTCCCCATCCCTGTTCCCTGCAAAAGTTGAATATGATATCTACATTTTCTAAGTATACTTATAGGATATGCACACAAGTGACACAGAAATATTTTATTATTCATTTTATTTTCATATAAATTAACATTCTAAAAAATTGAAATAGAAACACTAAAATACAATATTGCACATAGCGATCTTTGTTAAATGCCCTATTACTTCATTGAAGAATGGTAATATACACATTGGAAGGACTGAAGGACAGGAGAACTACAAAACAACAACAGAAGAAAAGAAAACACTACTGCTCCTTTGTACTTCAAACACAAAGTAAAAGGAAAGAGGTCATACTTTCTATAAATACATGTATACCTATGATTTAGAACATAATTTGTCTTTTTAAGTTGCTGTCCATAACTGGTTTGCAATAGCAATAATTTTCCCCTTTTCTATAACCATAACTTTCAACCAATATTATTAGCAGCAATTTAGAAGAACAACTATTACTGTTATATAAAACCCCCTTAATGCATAATGAGCTGACTTTAAAATATCCTCAGAAAGAATGGGAAACTTACTGATTTTCCCTGATGGTAGAGTGAGTAAAATCCTTCCACGGAACCTTTTAGATTCAGGATGAAAGCATCTTTACATCACAGCTGTAAATCACTTGCTGTGACACATGGTCACAACCCAATATTGTCAAAATACTCAGCCAGGTATTTTACTTAACAAGGTCCAGATAGATCCAATTCTTCTATATTTTTTATGATAGTCATCAAAAATAAATCTCAATTTCATAAGCTTCACTTATTCAAAGCTCTTGAAAATATTAAATGACTCGTGTGTGTGTGTGTGTGTGTGTGTGTGTGTGTGTGTGTGTGTGTGTGTAGTATCATAGTGTAATATACAAAGAAATGTCTTTTGATGTCATTTACCTCTGCTGCAGAGCAGGATTTCATATGGTCTAAAGGGACAGAGTATAGAGAGCAACATAAGAGTGGGAAAGCATCAGTCATGACATATAGATACGACTTACTTCTCAAAATAGAAAATGTGTAAGTAGAAGTGAAGTAGATACAAATAATTCACCATTTATCCACATTTATCCACAAATGTAGTCACATCAATGTGGAGTTCTGGTTGTTAATAGAAAGGAAGATGTTTTGGTTGTGACAAGGGAGAGAATCTCACGAAAGGAAACTGTAGGATAAGGTTTAGCATGTTCAGAGTTAGTATGCTAGTGCTTCTTAGTTTTGCCACTTCAGTTTCTTGGGATAACACTAGGACATTTACAAAAAGTAAAGGGTTCCAATTTGCCACATATCTACTGCTTTTGCAAATTTAAAAGAACATACAGGAAAATTCAACAATCAACAAACTTCCTAGAAAACATGGAAGATTATGCGAGAGGTTCAGAGGAAAAATGATCAGAATGTTGGTGTAGCTTTCTTCCCTCCTCAGGTCAGATGGATGCTATGGAAGTTGTTTGGATGATTTGTTTTGTTCTGCTATTCACAGCTCAGGTTTTCATGCTTATCTTTGCTTTCTGAAAACAAATATACCAGGTATGGTTAAAAAATAAAAAAGGAAGTAGTTTAGAGCAGACCAAATAAAAATCTTTTTTTCTATTCAATTCTGTGGATAAAAGGTGAAAGATCAATTCATTCAAGAAACTTTCCTCACATTACATCTGTTCCATCTTAAAATAGTTTTCATCAAAACAAATTGCCAAATACTTTTGAGAAAATGAGTCTTTAAAATTTAACTTGTGATGTATGTGAAGTAGGGTTGGTACAACTCTGTCATTTCAGAGCCTACATGCAACAGCAGGAATACGGAAACAGAACCGGTGGATTGATTTCACGGTTGGCAAGTTTTAATTCTCTTCCATCTAACAGCATGGTCGGGGTTAGCTAATAATCATTCTTCTTATTCAATATAGATTTATTAAGCTTTGGTCAGAAACCACCAAAGATTTATCATTAGATAAGACTAATTTTGATACAGAAAAACTGTCAGAAAAATAAATTTTATCTGAAGATAGAATTCTTTTTTAAACAGGACTATTTAATCCTAGGCAGTTTGAATTATCCTAATTGTCTATTTCATTTAGACTATATTATACTAACCTAATTCAAAATGTTTCAGTTTGTTCTGGAGAGATGGCTAAACAGTTAAGACCTTCACTGTGTCTGTAGATGTCCTGAGTTCAGTTCCCAGAACCTATGGTGGTCAAGTAGCTCACAACACTTTGAAACTCCAGGTCCAGGGGCTCCAAGGCCCTTTTCTCACAGCTTCAGTTAAGTTACCTGCATCCACATCCACATCCCATAAATAATTAAAATAAAAATAAATCTCAAAGATATTTTAGATAATATCCTAAATCTTCATTTAAACTAGTCTGATTTCTTAACCTTGGCAACAGGGTTTGAATGACACTCTCAAAGCCTTCAACAAACCTTCTACAGTGCCACAAGGGAGATTTTTGCCATTGTAACCATTATTTCTCTCAGAGGGTACACAACTTGGTGTTTTACAGTAATGGGGGATTTGGCCAAGGAGGAATTTTACATCAGTCTCTGGGCCATAGACTCCAAACAGCCTACTTGAGAGCATATGTCATTTCCTTGTGATTTTTATACAGAAAATCTCATATTATTCACTCAGGGTTAAAGTGCATAAATAGCCAGTGACTCATGGTTATGAAGAGGTACAGCCTATCTCCTGCTCCAAGCAGGACACATATGTCCATGCTTATATTTATCTTAATTATCAGATTTCAAACATCCAACTTTGAAAGTAACTTAACTTCAAAGTCCCGATTACAAAGATAAAGGAAAGAGACTGTTGGAATTAGAAGCTCATTATTTATCCAAACATGAGATAAAATGACTAAGATATTATTATATAAACGTATGTATATTGTAAAGACAGGGTTCAACAGCAAAGACATCACAAGCCGAAAACAAGAACAGTCAATACTTACAATCCCAGAGTCATGTCTTGGTTTTACTTTATAGAGTGATTTTCCTTTCTTCTGCCTACACACTTCCTCAGCTTCTTTGACTCTGAGTAGGGAAGAAGACAACCAATTTAAAAAGGAGCCCACAATGACCACAAAGACCTACTTTATAACAGGAGGGCAAGCTTCAACTCATTAAAGATTTGACTTACTGGGAAACACACATAGGAATGCCTCCTCACATTTGATTTTAAAATAGAAACTGTTTGAGATAGAGAAGGTCACTCAAATGAGGATGAGGACCCTAAGATGGACTTTATTATATAAATACAAAAGGGATCAACTACTACATAACTCAGAAGCATTTGCATAATTAAGAATGATCATGCAAGAATTCCCATAAAGCTTTAAAATGACTTCAGGTTCATTTTCTCTCTACCAAATTCACCTACATATAAAAGACAGTTGGAATGAAACTTGTGGGCAGTTCCAACAACTAAACTTCATCAAGCATGGAAGCAATTACCATTTACTTGATGACAAAACCAAAACAAAACAAACAAAAAGAAGCAAACAAAAAACCAGTCACCCTTTCTCATTGTTTAATGAGACAGGGCCTCACAGGAAACTTAGGTTGCTTAGGAATCTGCAATCTTGCTGCAACCTCCTAAGTGCTGGGATTATGAGGATGCATCACCATTCCAAATAACATTTTTAACATGTTTAAGATTTCTTCCATGTGTATACATTCCAAGGAAAATGCACTGGTCCATGAAAAGCACTGCCTAGAATAAGATGCTGTTAAAGATGAAATTTGCCATAGAACACTGGCAATGTCATTGTCCTTTTACCTCTTATCTAGGGACACCTTTAAATAATAAAAGAACAGCATCACCAAATTATTATGTTATGATTACAGAAAAGTTTTTCCAAGACTAAAGACTATTTTGCTAAATCATTTCTTTACACATTACAATATATTACAAAAAGTCACAACTGCTTTTTTATTAAAGAAATCACAATAAACCTGGAAGGTAGGACTCCATTAATAAAAGAGTGGCATAACAAAAACAAACATGATCTATCAGATTCATTTATTTCTTACTCTAACATTTTTTTTGTTAAGAATAAAATTAATTGAAGAATAAAATTAATGTTGTGAGAAACTGAACAGACCATGGCTTGGCCTTAAGAAAATATACCTTATGTTGCTTACATTTCTTGAAAGAAACAAATCTTGAATATGTTTCTTGTGCCCCGTAGCAAACGATACAGCTACAAAATTTATCTCCTGTGTAATTGATTTAACTTTCCTTAAATGATAGGATGACCCACTGATCCAGACTGGCGTCTCAAGCCTTATGTGAAAGTAATTCCTTTTAGATACAAAATGCTTCTCATTGGGTAGACAGTAATTCCAGAAACTGGTGACAGTTTAGACACTGCATTGTTACCACGTTTATTACTTCCCCACCAAGCCATAAATTCCCTTTAATCCTTCCCTAAACATCTGAAGACAAAAACATTTTCTCTATAACAAACCAAGGGTTTCAGAATCACTATCTTCCTCTGAGATAGCTGCCAGTAAATTTAAGCTTGAAGTATTTGGATAGGGAATTAAGGGAACGTTTTTTTCCTTCTATTTTTTTTTTTTTTTTTTAGCACTTAGTCAATCCAGTAGATCCCCTTTTAAATATGCTTGGAGTTCTTTAAAACATTTTGTAACATACATACATACATACATACACACACACACACACACACACACACACACACACACACACACACACACACACACACAGAGTACTTTACAACTATTTCATGCCCCAAAGCATTGTGGTACTTCGCTCTGCTCTATTTGCAGCAGTCTCTGAACATATCTTGGTTAGGATCACAGGAAGCTGATTTTAATACAAACATACTTAATTTTACATGAAAGAAAGTCCAGTCATTCCTTATGGTAGAGCCCATGACGACTGGAGAGAGTGTGCATCAAGGTGACGTCATGGGATCTTTTAGAGCTCATTTGTTCATTTGACAAACATTCATGGAGCAGCAACTCCAGGTCAGGTCCTGGTGCAGCTCAGGTTTACAAAGACAATTCAACTCAACATCTATAGGCCAGAGGCAAACAAGAGCAAAGTAATGACAGGGTGTGCTATGGGCATGGATGGGCCCCTGACTTTGGATAAGGTCCCAGAGAAGGCTTCTGCAATTGGTAGTCAGGGTTTATACAAACCATTCATAAATATCTTGAAGGTTGAGTCTTATTTTCAAACAATCAAAAAAGCTCAATTGTCCATATTCTTGGAAAGAGAAATTGTTATCAAGGGTGATAGAAAAATAAATACAATACATAAAGTCACATACACAATGGTGGAGGATGAGTCAATAATACCATGCTGCACTTCAGAAAAATGAGTATCTGTTCTTCCCCTGTCATGGGGTCCCTATGAGGCAAAAGTTCCAAGCTTTTTGACCTATGCTTGAGTGGCTATGTGTCCATCATCTTATCTTGGGCTCCTTGACAGATGGGTACATTAATGTGTTAGGGAGCTAGAGAATTGAGCATCAGGATAAGTAGACTGCTGTCCTAATTTGCATTTATTTTACGGAGGATTTACTTTAATGCATGTCTCCAGGTTCACCTATATTTTGGGGCCCAGTTCCTGTGCTCCAAAAACAGCATATGACACAGGTAGCCTAGCGCAGCCCTTTAGGAAACAGTGCTCTCTAACTAGATTTGGAAAACTCTGCCTCCCAAGCCCTCTCCTTGAACAGAGCGCCACTAAACATGTTCACATCCTTTCTCAGTGATTTCTGCCATAGCTGAGCTGAGTAACTACTGCTCATTCTAAATGCCAACTGCATTTCAATATAAATCCCATTGAAATACTTTCCTTTCAAACTAGAGATTGGCAAAATGAACATGTCCCTGAAGTCCAGATTTACTGCCAGGATTAGCAAGGAAAAAAAAAAAAAGAAAAGAAAAGAAAGGAAAGGAGGGAGGGAGGGAGGGAGGGACAGAGGGAGGGAGGGAGGGATGACTTGGGGGTGTGCCTGAGTTAGCAGTGTGCTGGCCTAGCATGCATATAGCCCAGGGTCTGATCCTCACCCAGCACATAGGTACATACTTATAATCTCAGCACATGGAAAGGAAAAACAGAAGGGTCAAAAGTCCAAGGTCATTCTAAACTGCATGTTTAGTCAATCTGTGATTCTTGACAGTTGTATCATAAGAAGTTACAAACAAAAGAATTGCAAGGAGGAAGAGAAAAGAAAAGAGAGAAAACAAAGAAAGTGAGACAGAAATGAAGACAGGGAAGGAAAAGTTGGTGAGGGGCCATATATATCAGCATCTTCCCCACCGAGCTATCAGGGAAGATTTTGCCTGTCATTTTAGGTCTAGTGTGTAAATGCTGGGGGCTTTTTTTTTTTTATTATTATTTTATTTTTATTTTACACATCAATCCCAAGTCCTTCTCCCTCCCTCTCTCCCTGCCTAACATGCACCCCCACTCCATGCTACATGTAGGGTGATGCCATCCAGGAGGGATCATCTAAATCTGTCAAGTCATTTGGAGTAGGGACTAGGACTTCTTTCCTGTCTCTAGGTTAAGGGAGTATCCCCCCATGAGGGATGTGCATGCTGGGGGCTTTTTAATCTCCACCCTCTTCCTGGCTCTCTCCCATCACTCAGTGAAGCCAAAATTTCCAAAGTGATTAGGGAATAAAGATGCTAAGAAGAAACAACGTGTCAAGCAATAAATTAAAAACATCATCTTCAACATTGCACTAATTGGGAAGAAGAAACGAAATAAAAGGAGACAGATTTGGCTTACAAAAGGCAGCCACCAAGAATAGAGAAGATGCTCTGAGAGGAAACACTGAAGGCAGTATTCCACTGCTTTCAAACATTGTCTATAATGGAGTTCAACCTTCAGGTACCTCTATTGAAGTGGAATAATAGTTTGGGAGGCTCTATGAATGTTCTGGAGAGGCACAAACAGCTCCATGAATGATTTATGGTGATCTACTCTTTTAAACATGGTTACATTCAAAGAAATGGGAAAGTGAACTGCCACGACATTTGTTAATTGAGACTCCACTCTCTCAATGAACTAAATAGAGAGTTAAAGATGTTGGGATGGCATCCATGACTGACAGGCTAATTTTAACCATCATGACACACCATCATCAATGTAGACAGTAGAGAGCAAATGTATGCAGGTCTAATCACAGGATTATAAAAAGAAAGTCTTCATACATCATTTTTAGTGATTTCTGGAAAAAAAAAACCCAGAAGAAGCAGAGACCAGAAAACAGGAAATGGGGTATTATCTTTTAAGAGGAAGAGGGGATATTAGATGGTAGATAATGGCTATAAAATTTAATGTTAATATTTCTCTGTAATTGTTGCCTATGAAGCTTCAGAATCAAAGGGAACTATGCATCTCTGCATAGATGTCCAAAGTTCATACTTATTCCTCAAAAAGAGGAACAGGAGTTGTCACAGAAGGGCTGGTGTTCTCTATCTTTTAAGAGAACAGTTGATTACAGTTAGTGACCAAAATACACATGGAATCATGTTGGCAAAGAGAAGCTGACCAATATGAGTAAAATGAGTTTTGCTAAATATTTTTTCTTAAAGCAGAAGAGATAGGGAGAGCTAGGGGGAGAGAAAGGGAGAACAGAGAGAGAGAGAGAGAGAGACAGAGACACAGAGAGACAACAGAGACAGAGACAAAGAGAGATACACACACAGAGACAGAGAGACAGACAGAGAGAGAGAGAAAGAGAGAGAGATACAGAGAGAGATTAAGATGCACCCACTGGCATCCTATATTCAGCACTAGCCACATCATTGTAGCAAGATAATGTTAGTGTCACCTTCCAGAGGCCTCCTAAGGTATACAAGGTACTCAGGCTTTAATACTGTGACTAACTGTGTACATATTAGATATTTTCTGTTTTTTCCTAGGATGGCAACTCTAATCTCTCCTCACTAGAGGCAAAAAGCCTGCCTCAGGCTTTACCACTTGTACCTTTTTCTTTTAGCAGAGACAACCAGATAACTAAGCTGGCTCAAATGGCAACCCCAATTATAACATCTTGAATCTTAGCAACAGGTAAAAGAATGGTTTTCCCGGATCTACAGGAAACCCGTCTAGCTCCTCCCCATCTCCTACTCCCACTAGGCATATAAACATGTCTGAGAGGGCGAGGGAGCCAGAAGGCTGGCTCGTAGATGGCATTAGAACTGTGTTTTGAAAAGGAAAATGTGAGGCATTGCAAACATAGATGGTGTTGTGTCATGCAAACTGCTTACTCATGGTAAACCCTAAACACAAGTTCATTAAGATAAAGATAGGAGGAAATACAATTATACTTTGTGTTTGCTTGCATGTCTATGTATGGCCTATTCATGTGCTTGTGTGGCTGTGTGAATGCATGAGTGCTGATATCATACATTGTGTGTTCATGTACACATGCATCTGAAGGCCAGAGGTTGATTTCAGTTAGCCATCTTACTGTTGCTACAGTCCTTCACTGAAAATGAAACTCAATCTTCAGCCAGGGTTGGTCAATGGACTTCAGATATCTACCTGTGTCTAGCTCTTCCCACCATCCACTATTAATTTATAGTGACAGTCTGTGGTGGCACAGAGACCAATAGACAGGAGTAGCAACAGTGGTTTTGGTGACAAATAGATTATCCTAGCTCAAATCCAGTGGTTTTTCTTAGGTTCCACAAAAAACTACTACCACTACTGTAACCAAACCCCACAAACAAGCCTGCCTGAAGCCATCCGCCCTCCCTCCCCTCCCCAAAATCCCGAGGAACATTATACAAAGTTCGTTAATTACAAAGGCGTAGCTGGAATTTACCTAAAAACTCCCACACAAAGTTTATTGTCTCAAAAATAAGATTGTGAATATTATATAAAATGGGAGTTACAGACTTCCTATACATGTAGATGGAATTTTCCTCTTTCCTCACAGAGCCTGTGGGTGGTTGCTGCTTCTTCTGGGTTTAGTGTATTAAGCTTAAAAGTTACTACATAAATAAGATCTGAAACCAGGAGACTGGAACAATTTTAAGGTTTACAGTATCATAAAGAAGATAGATATAAGCAAGAGAATGTGGAATTCGTTCTTATAGGATTTGCTAAAATCAGTTTTAAATTCCCATCATTTTTTTTATATAAATAAAAACCCTTGAATTGTATCCGTATGAAAACTGGATTCATTTGCATTAAATGTTTTCTAAACAAAGGGAATGGTTTTTCATATCTGTTCTAATAAAGATGCATTTTCCAGCCCTGAGCCTAGCCCCAGGGCCATTTATTGTCAAGCAAATATATACAAAACATTCAGTATAGTTAATTTTAAAAACAGTGTGTGAGACAAACAGGGAGATAGACGCAGAAACAGACAGAAAAGAGAAGCCAGACATCCCTGTAGCCTGTAGACAGAACAGCCTCTAGCCACCTTATATACCAAATGCCACTCTGGCCACAGTCTTATCAAGAAAAGATACACTGTCATCATTCAATAGGATGGGAAAGGAGGCTGCTTTCCCACTGTGAAACATTAATAATTTGGTCTACAAGAGTATCTGTAGCAGACAGTTATGCCTCACTGGCTCCAACTCAGCTTTCTGGGAGTAGCTGCCTTTGCTCTGGAAGCAAGGATGTTTGTTAGTGGGAGGGCCTTAGGCTGAGTCTGGGGCAGACATTTCACAGGTCTGAGATCCCCATCATGGAGAAACAGACCTAGCAGGAAGCTTACATGAAAGTGTCATTCCTGCAGCTTCAGAATGCACTTTACCAAAAATAACAACAACAACATCAAGTCTGCCTACAAATTAATTTATTTTTCACCTACAAAGTGGTGATAGTAAGAGACAGAGATTTTAGACTGGTTGGTTAGCAGTAATGGTTTAAGACTTCTGGGGTTCTTTCCAGGTAGAAACAGAAAAGGTATCAGATGTTGTGTGGAATTAGAGTGATTTAAGGAAGTTTATTCTGTCTCATCTTTATAACCCAAATGATCTCAAACTCACCCATACAAAACCACAAAGATCTGAGAAACTATAAAAACAACCACCCCACCAGGAAAAAGAATGTCAGCTTCCTGAAGCTTCCATTCCTGAGTTGCATGCTGAGCATTTTTCAGCTTCTAAAGAAAAACTGCATTGGCCTCTCCAATGCTTATAGAAAACAGTAAAAGAGAGCTCAAGCAGATTCTCAAGGAAGAAGACCAGGCTTCCAATACACTCTTGAATTGCGAGAAGCCTGAGTACAGGGATGTGGCTCATTAAAGGACAGTGAATTCAGAAGGGCACTATATGCTTCAGGTCCTCAGGGACCAGACCCAAGGACATGGGAGCTGGATTCACACAGAAGCCACACATCATATATTCTGTCTACCTGCACCCAAAGCAAGTCACCATTTCTACCAACAGTGGATGCTACCTTCCGGGGAAATCTCCTAACTTCAATCCTAATTTGTGACAGTTGACAGTGGCTCTATGCAACTCTTCATAAAACTACACATGGGTTTTTGTAAACATGAAGAAAATTAACAAACATGAGTATTGCCAGTGTTCCCCGAAGAGTATTTCTGTGGGGCATATACAGGTGAAAAAAGATAAAAGGAGATTTATTTACTTTGCTTCTAATTGTGTGCATATACACGTGGTGTGTGTGTGTGTGTGTGTGTGTGTGTGTGTGTGTGCAAGTGGAGTCTGGATTCTGATTTTATGTGTCTTCCTCTACGTCTCTCTCCCTTATTTTGGGGAATGGTCTCTCAGTGAACTCGGAGCTCACCAGTTCAACTAGATTGGCCCCAATTTGCTTGAGCTCCCCACCCCTTTACCCCCAATTTGTCTGTCTCTGAAACTCCCAATATTAGAATTACCGACATATATTATCAAATTCAGCTTCTTATGTGGGTGTTGAAAAACTGAACTCAGGTCTTCAAGTTTGTAAGTTTCAAGTTTGCAGAGGCAGGATGATATTTCATGTAATTTTGTGCAGGTTCCCCTTCAAAGCAAGGAACATGGCTATGTATCTCTTTCCATACATATGAATATTAAGTTGCTTGAGTTTAATAATCACAGGTAACCATTTTTAAGTTTCCAGAGCACCATCTGAGCCCTCACTCATGTCATTTTCCCATAGATACTTGAAAACAGATCATTTGCTGAGTTACCCATGAGAAACAACAGAGGTTCTAATTAGGGCTTTGACTAAAGCATCTTGGTTTTGTGACTCTTCTGGATTTGTCTTGACCTTTGGGTTTATTAATTTACTGCTATTATTCTATCTTTAAATAACAATTGATTTTTAATGAACATATACATAATTCAAAGTTGTAAGGTAGCCTAAGTTAGTTTTCTATTTCGGAGAGATTCCTTTGTGTTCTGTATACAATGATAGGATCAGGAGAATGCATGCTATGGCCTCAGTAACTCCTAGGCTATAAAATGGCTTTGCTTCCACAAGACATTTGAAAAGTCTCTCAAGGGATGTTGGTGGACTAATTGCAGAAGGGTGGTTCCCTGAAAAGATACTTGGATGAATTTACAGTGAGGGCAACAGGGTAACTTCATATCTGACTATACCCCTTTTAAATATAACTGCATTTTATAACTCTTAACAAACAAAATATATCATTAAATTCTAAAAATGTTTTAAAAGTGGCCGTCTACAGGCAGTTGTGTTTGGAAACGAGAAACATGTAAAATTTGACTGGAGAAGATAAAATAACTAGTACATATTCCTGACTCTACTTTATAGGAGGTGTTTTTAACACAGCTCTTTCCTAAGTAAAGAATGTGAATTGCAGTTAGAAAAAGATGTAAAAGTACAACTTCAGAAAAATTTTAATGAATAACTTTTTAAAAATACGTTTAAACTTCTCATCACATTTCCCACCATTCATATTTTAATCTCTGATAGAGGTGACATAACTGTTTTGCTTTCACAGATCTTAGATTTCACATGACACTTAGATTTCCATGACAGCCCATGCCATGTGCCCTTTCTTTATATATGTAAGAAGGGCCATGTGTTGTTCCATGCATACTGAAGAAATTTTAGATTTCTTTAAAATCTAGAAACAATAGTTACTGGTATCAGAAGCATATGATAGTAAATAAGACAGATCCTGTTACATGTGGTGCCTTCAAATAGTAAAAAATTATATTTGAAATCAAAGTTCATCTTTTATTATAGGAAAATAATGTTGTCCACTACATCTGAGGTGTTTTTTTTCATTTTGAAAGATTTATTACATTTATTACATTTCCCCTTCCTTTTCTTCCCTCCAAACCCTTCCATATGCTCACACATTTGCTCTCACTCAAATTAACTGCCTCTTTTTCATTGGTGTTACATACATACACACTCACATATACTTGTTATATACACTTACACATGTATGTAAATATGTAACATGAACACATAAGTTTAAAGCTGTGCAGTTCATACAGTGTCCCTTGTATGTGTATATACTAAATCCTAGGTCAAAAACTATAGGGGTCTAAGGGAGTAGAAGAAATGGTTTTCTCCAGAGAATATCACCAATTGGTTATCTAATATACCTCAATTCTTCATGCAAATTTCCTTTTACTAATTTACTATTTCTATTTGTAATAAGAGGTGTGTGTGTGTGTGTGTGTGTGTGTGTGTGTGTGTGTGTGTGTGTGAACTGAACTCAAGGCCTCATGGATGCTACTCAAAAACAGTTTTCTTAATCTCATGGATTTTTCTTAAGCAGTTCAGAAAAGCTTTGACCACAGCTAGTGAGATAGAAAGTTAAACTCTCTTGGGATTCATGTTGTAAAGCTCACTTTGACACTTATCTAGAAAGAATGATGTGTACAAATCATTTGTATCTTACTTGCTGAAGGTCTTGGTGAGATGTGAAGGAACGTAAGGGCTATTAGACAGAGGAATTAGATTATAGCGAGTTTATCCAATTTCCTCCCGTAAAACTCATAAAAGAGCACAACAGAGCTATTTATATCATAATGGCTCAGAATTGCACAAGAGGAAGAATGGCTTCATTAAGACAAAGATATGAGAGATACAAGGCAGGGACAGACGAAGGAAGCACACTCACTTGGCGAGAATTAGTGTCTCAACTTCTCCTTTACTGGAATATTCCTTTCTGGCTACAAATATGACTTTTATCCTACCATCAGAAAGTCACAAACCTCAGAAAAGAACCTCAATCTGCAGTCTCAGTGTCTGCAGATGCTGCAGATCAATTGTTAGTCTTCCTCTCTGTCTAGTTCACATAGCCTTGCCCACTATTCTCACATCTTGCCTGAACTTGTTCCACTAGAATATACTTCTGATGCCAGCATTCTTTCCCCAAGCTCACTGATCGCTCTTCCTTGATTGCTCTGTTCCAGCCACTCTGGACTTCATACTAAATAAGCTTTCCCTCAGCTTCTCTATTTGCTATTTCCACTGTCTGTGATTTTCCTCCTCCAGATTACAACTAGTTTATTGTCTAATTACCTTCAAGTCCTTGCTTACACACCATTTTTCAGACACCATCTGGCTACCTAACAAAAACCAACAGCCTTGACCCAGTAACGACTCTCTCTAACTATATTTGAAGATCCATCAGGGTAGAGATTTGTTGTTTTTGTTTGCAACTCCAATTATATGATGAATGATCTAAGCAAAGTGTGTTGGCAAATACTAAATTGAGAGGGAAGGGTAGAGATATGGTGTTCAGAAGAGAGAAGACAGCAGCAACACCTTTGTGGGTGATGACTATATATGGAAATGAAAATTTGAATAAAAGCATTTAGGACTTCCCATTCTCCTATGCCTTCCAAGTTATGTCTTTGGCTCCTTAGGTAATAAGCCTGTGGTAGCCCTGCTGACAGTTGACATAGAAACTGTACCTCTTAGAGAATTTGCTCCAGAGCAAGGAGGGTGAAGGTTTAGGCCAGCTGACGTGGAAAGTGGAGAACAGTGAGATATGTAATTTGATGACTAAAGCCTGGATACAGAAAGCAAATGTAGAGCTGCCAATATAAAGCTCAGACTGAGTGAGACACAGCAAGAAAACTCCACAATAATTACATAAATAAGGATGTCATGTCAGAGCAATAGAGAATCTGCATGGATTTCCACAGTGAACCTCATACACCTGAAGTTTCATTAAGATACTGATGTATCCCCATGATTATAAATAAAACAGAGGGCCCAGTACCTACATAGTTCACTCAACCTGATACAAATTCATTCTACAATTCTGTACCCCAAAACTTTGTTGCTGGATACTCCCTTATTTACATTAGGGAAGTCATTAACTAGCCAAGCAGAGAATGGAAATAGTCTCAAGGAATCAAATCTTTGGATATAAGAAATTAGTTCTTAACTTTTATAAAATCAGGATGATAAAATGACTTGCTTCCAACAACTGTTCATGAAGAGTGACTATATACTTCATGGAAGCCAGCTTGTCTCCATCCTGTGATGAACCACCATCTTTCCTATGCCTGCTCTCAGCTGAGATATTGTGTATAGTGCTTGGTTGTCATCTTTCTCATCTGAATGTGGAACAGTCTACTGTACTGCACTCAGTGGCAGAGTGGACTGGGAAAACTTTATATTTACTGCTGAGAGATCAAGTAGAAAATTAAGTGGGCAGCATTCAAGGCTTTATTTATGGTGATGTTGCCTTCCCAGATGGGTTTGCATTCTTCTTAAATGGTTGTGTTATTTCCAGTATCCATCCATCCATTCATGCATACAACCATCTTTGCAAAACCAACAATTCCTTCTTCACCATTATATCTAACTCACCATCCATGCTATTTAGTCTCTAGCTCCCATCTTACTTTCTCCTTTAAACATATCCATCTTGACTTCTATGTCAAACTCCAAATTATGCGTTTCTAGTTGTGTTCACATGCTGGCTTAATTTTTAAATGAGAGGATTATAATGTGCAAAGAGAGCCAGAGGCTCAACTTCCTTCTTTAAAACTCTACGATATACCTCTACACTAAATGGGGCCCTGTAATATGATAGACTGAAATCCATATTAACAATCATAATTAGCTAGAGTGAAATTGGCTGATAAAAAACGAAGAAAAACAAATCTGCACAATTGCTGTGGATTCACACAAAAGAGTGCTCAGTCATTCATTTTGTAGAACTGGGTACCATGAAAACACACCTCTTCCTTCGTTGTACCATTATGTGTAGGTATTGCTGCTTATAAAAAGACAATATGGGTTTCCTGGCAGAGAAGTGATTGCTAGCTTCTTTGTGTTCTCTGCTTTCTATTTTAAGCACTACTGTCTATCTTAATTTATTGCATTTCATTAATCTCATTCTAACATCGATACTTCACTCCCACTTTTCTGCTTTTCAAAATCCTACATCACTGTGTCTAGTTCTTTACTGTCTTCTTTATGGGGAGTAGCACACTGTGTTCATACACAATAAGAGTCAGAATATATTTTGGCTATTTATTTTTTTTTAGTCAGGGTCCCACCATGTAGCCATGACTAGCCTGAGGTTCACTATGTATACCACACTGGCCTCATACACAGAAATCTGCCTCTGCTTTCCTGGGGCTGGGATTAAAGGCTAATACCATCAAGCCTACTGCGGTAGCAGCTATTTCTAAAGATCTATGATACTATTCAAAACACTTAGCACCTGCAATGAGCCATTCACTCTGTTGGAAAATGAGCAGCTAATATCATAAATTGTCTCAATACCATATTCTTTTGAGATCACTATTTCAGGTCTATAAGTTAGAAAGTAATGCCAATTAAACTTAAGTAATTTCCCAGTTCCACCATTTTATATTTGGCAGCACACAAATTTTTAACTTGGAAATACATACTTTAGAAAAAATAGTAGGTAGAATAGAGCTGTTCTTTGAATGCCAATGTTAAGTCTTTCTAACATAATTTCTTGCCTTTAGAACATGAATTTGTTAATGATAATGCTATTTGAGAAGCTTTGGAATGAGTGAGACTGTGCTAAGTGTTTTTATATTCAGTGGTTCATTCAACTCACTCCTGAAACCAGATAATATCAGTACCACCATTTTATAAATGGGAAACCTGAGGCTGGAGATATACTGCTAGAGGCATATGTTAAATCCAAGTCTTCTACAATGTAATTCCATGTTTCTACCACCTATTACATTCCGTTTTTGTAAGAATGGATATTCTGGAAGAATGAGGCACTGTAGAAAACCAACCCAAGGGTGAACTCAAGACAGAATTATGGACACATCAGCGTTAAAACTTAAGGATGCATTAATAGCCACATGGAGTCTGACTTAAAATGAAATCCTCTGTGTTATCTGTGAGCATCAAAAATTCTAACTGATGAAACATACCCCCCCATGTCTCATCTTACCCACCTCCCCCACACTCTTGGAAAACTTTAAAGTGGCCAAATGTAATTTAAACAAACTTTCCAAAAATGTTCACCCTAGGCTTAAGAATTTGACCCTTAGAGGTTAATTTTAAAACTGATCCCATCTAATAAAATTAAGTTCTATTATGAATACACTCTGATGTGCTTGACTTCTGCAAGATACACACTGTCTAGATCCATGATGATAACTAAAACAATTTCAGGGTTAAAGACAGCCAGACATGGTGTACATGTCTGTAATCACAGTATCTGAGATGCAGAAGCCAGAAGACTGTAAGAGCCAAGGTCATCCTTTGTCATCCTGTGAGACACTGTGTCATAAACCTGAGAGCCAGGGATGAGCTCAAGGTAGAGCACTTTACTATTGAATCATTCCTTTCCCCTCACCTAACAATGTTTACAGGCTCATGTCTAACACATTTTTTTGACAAAAGTAAAATTATGAGTAATAGGCATTCCCATATGTAACCTTTAAGTTCTGACTATTATAATCGAAAAAATGAATCCTATTTTCTATGAATAATCATTACTTATCTCATAAAAATAAATGTTTGTTACTGAATTTTGATTTTTAACAAGATAGTCAATATAACCTACCTCAGACACCAATATTGTAGAATTATTAAAAATAACATCAATAGAGCTAAATTGCATAGAGTAAAATGCTAAATCATTAATTGTGTATATTTTTTCTTTTTAAAAGCAACTATATGTATCATGTCTTCTTACTTAATGTTGCAATATTCTTATCCTACCACAGTGTTATCCAAATGATGTTAAATAGGCACACTTTCTGTAACTCAGCACTTTTGCTCCCTCCTGCTTTGTAATTTGTTGGAGACAAAGGTCATCTTGGGGTTAATGAAACTCAAGGGACCCATACACTCTCAGGAGCCAGCAGGTGAATTTAATGTGGACTGCTGGCTTTTCCTCCAGGGCATGCTCTGATCATGCTCTCTCCTGGAACCATTCCAGGGACAGAAGGACACTGCAAAACCCAAGAAGAGATGGACACGACCTCATGGTACTGTGTCCTTTCCACTTATAGAAGAGCAGCTGTAGGCTCACAAGCAACACAGCCAGAATTCTATGTTCATTAAGAGTATCAGCCATTAAGAGTACTGGGTGCTTTTCCAGAGGACTGAGCTGCAGTGTCCAGCACCCAAATAATCATCTATAACCCCAATTCCTGGAGATCTGATGTCCTCTTCTGTCCTTGATTACAAGGCTCATGAGAGGTACACAGAAACACATGCAAGTAAGACACCCATATACATAAAATTAAATTAAATAAAAAAAGAGACCTGCTAGCAAAAATTAGTATTGAATAAAAACCATAGGGATGAAATGGATCTGCTAGCTGATGGTGCTCTGGTACCAGCATGCCTTGACTCCTCTCTTCACCTTAGCTTCCCTTTGCCAGATAGAAGAACTTGGTGTCATCTCTACTCAGGTGAGGACCTATACCAGGAGAGGTCTGAGCCCTTATGCAAATGTGGAGGTGACAACTCTTAAGGTGAACTTTCCTCTGCAGGCATAGCTTCCCTAACTATACTTCACATGGCTCCCCATCAAATGTTAAATCATTCAGGGAAGGTCTCAGCAAGGAGACAGAGCTGTCCTTCTTTAGAGGGAGATCAATGAGCTTTGGAGACGCACTGGCCAGGGACACTGCCTTTGATGGAGACAGGCTGTGTGATACTTGGTGCCAGCTGAACTGTGAGTCTGGAAGGAAGGGGTGGCTGGGGGAATCAATTGGAGGTGGAACATGGCCAGCGCAAAGTGGAGAGAATAGAGACAGAGCTGATGGATTATTTAGAGGATGGTTAATATCACCAAGATACAATGACAGATGAGGCTGGTTAGATAAACTTCCCAAACTTTGAAAGGTTTTGAGGGATCAGGGATTCTAGGTGTGTTATTACAGATCTTATCCAGGAAGTAGGGCACAAATAAGTGAAAACAGAAGCAACTAAATATAAATGCCCATGGGGTTGAAGCTAAAAGATGTTAAAACATAATGAGGAAAAGGGCCTCTGGAGAGTCTATATGTTAATCTGAGTATAAATTAGAAGGGCTATAATGCAAAAACACTTTCAGATCAATTCAAAGATTTTATTGAGTACAATTATATGTTTATTTATTTGGCTTTGTATTCTAACTCTTAAAATGTAAAATTAAAACTATACAACTTAAGAATTATTGTTATGAAAGAAAAAACAACCAATGTAACCCTGTGAGGTAATGGCATTGTCAATTGGCTAGATTATGAAAACCATTATTCAGGATGTATACAGATAATCAGACGTGTGTGTGTGTGTGTGTGTGTGTGTGTGTGTGTGTGTGTGTGTATGGATAGATGGATGGATGGCTACACACACAACTTGTCAGCTATATCTAAATAAAGCCAGAAAACATTGCATATATATATATATATGTATGTATGTATGTGTGTATATATATATATATATATATATAAACTTAAACAATGATGATTCAAAATTTGAACTTCACTGTCAAGTAGGAGCAACAATTTTTCCATAAACCAAAAAATTTGTCCTGTGGGCTATGATTCAATTGATGGACATTTGACTTGACTGCAAATGTCAACAACCAAGACTGAACTGTAATTTTATAGCTAGTTTTTCAACATCAGCAAGATTAACTTCCATGGAGTGTGTGCTTGTTAGTAAGTACAGCCTTTCTCCATTACTGTCTGCCTCACTCCCTCCAAAAAAAAAAAAAGACCCCAAACAAAACAAAGAACAAAAAAGATGCCTTGGCCCTGCTTCATCCTTGGCTTCATACAGAGACTAGTATCTATGACATGGCTAAGGCGACCTCGTCCCTCTGTATCTCTCAAGCCTAGTTTCTGATCAGACATTGTTTATTCTACAGCCCAAATGTTTTAGGTGCAGGAGAATCAGCACCTAAAATATAGTACTCAAATATAGTACTTTCAACAGTGGGAAAGCGTAGCATTTGAGAGGAAATTCCTGAGGCAGATGGAGAAGGGGCTCCATCCTTAGAATTTCCAACCCAGATAGTCAGAGTGAGTAGCAAGCAGTGTAGTTGCAGGTAGGTCTGTGGGGAGCACTTTGATTCCAGAGGTTTTAGTAATCTCAAAAATTCAGGCTCTGGAAGAAGTACTCACACAAACCATAATATTTGCTAACTGTCTATTACACAAACCCAATGGATCTGCTCAACTTCCTGTAACAGAATATAACTGTAATATTACTTGAAATTCTGTATCTTAAAGGAAGTGGGAATTACCCCCTTAAATATCTTGCTTTTATACAAGCAGTTTTCAGCCCATATAAGTTAAAAGATACTATTTTTTTGAGGGATAACTTTGACTCATGTTTTCCAGGAAGTATATTTTGATCTAAGATATTTCTACTGTAAACTTGGCTAAATCATCAGAAATACTTTTAACAAATGCTAATGGGAAACTACCAATGGCTCAGATATCTCCCAAGCTCTCACAAACTCAAAAATTGGACAGCATTTAAATGACCACTAATGCAAAAATTTCTCTGGATAAACTGATTTCTTGGTTTTGGGTGCTAATTTCCTATTTAGGTGCTTTAGCTACAACTCTTGAGAGCTGCTTCAGTTTTTGAATGGGAAGCTTTCTCTCCAACCCTCCCTAATTCTGTCACTTCATGTCCCCATTCCATCCCTTCCTTTCTCTCTTTCCCTCTAGACAAACAAATTACCACTAACTTATATCTTCAGCTCACATGTTTTGTTTCCTTTATTCCTTTTTATTTTTAGAGTCTGGAGATAGAACTCAAGAAGTACTTGAGAAAAGTTTCTCCAAAGCATGGGCAAAACAAAACCCAACATAAAATCCTTTCCTATTTAAATGTCCACCTGGGATATGCACATCCTTCTAGAACTAAACTTTACAAAGTAAATGTGCTAACATCCAGAGTTTAAGAAAACAGTTTAGGAGAGACAGGACAGGCTGACTTATTTCCTGAATATCTCTTAACTCAATTGACATTAGCTTGTTAGTGCCTGAGCAGATACTTAGAACTGTACACTACTGCTCCTTCCACCAAACCAGGAGCCCCAATCCTGGATAGACGTTCCACCAAACAACACTCCAAAAACACTCAAACATGACCTCAAACAGTTGAGAGTGTCACATCTCTCACCTAAACCACAGTGGTTCTCTAGCTTACTTCTCACAGCCATTCTCTGATGCACTGAGTGCATATGACAGTCAATGATCTTACCACACACATTCTATTAGATTCTCCTTCTGCCAAATTGCTGATATTCTACTTGATGGATAATAAAAGTTTATCACTCACAACGAACCTGTCATGATGTGGATTGTGAAGCCCCAACACACTTCATCAGTTTCCTTTTATTGCTCATCTTTCTTGGAAAACACACAACTATTTCTGCCAGGGTGCTCTGATAATTTCTCCCCTCTGCCTGGAATGCTCACATGTCATTATTACCAGCTTTCTGTCTGGTCTCCACACATGACCAGAGTTTTAAAACACCATAAACACTCCAAACCTTGACTCTTGAGAATGGTCTCCTGCTATTCACTCTATAATATCTTCAACTTCTGATTCATCTTTTATTTCCTATACTCATAGCTTAGATTGTCTACTTTTCTATTTAGAGGGCAAGATCTGTATAGCCAGGAACCCTCCCTGACATGTGGACAAGCATAAATAATCACAAAACAAACTACCCTGACCATTACACCTTAAGGTATATAAATTAGGACCAGCCAAGAATAAAGACACCTCTATACATACTTAGCTTCTTGTTACCATTTTGATAATCTTGCCAACTGTCTTTCCAAAGTTCAAGTGCTAGAGAGCTGGCAACAGGAAGAAAATAGCTTTATGGGTCGTTTTCTCTAAATGTTGGAACATTAATGGAAAGGGAAAATGATCAATCAATGCCATTACTACTACCATATAAGGGTACAGAACAGGAGGGGATTTTAGCAACAGGGATGCTGATGGGCTGGTAGTGAAGCCTAGCATGGACAAAGCCCTCAGTCCAATCTCTACCAGGGAACTACGGTGGCACAAACCTGTAATTCCAGCAAGTTGCAGGCAGAAGGGTCAGGTTTAAGCTGCCTAGTGAGTCTGAGGCCAGACTGGGCTACAAGAGATCCTTTCTCAAAAAAAAAAAAAAAAAAAAAAAAAAGTGTGTGATGGAAATTCCACTTATCTATTTCCATTGATATTATTTGCCATGAAAGTGGTTTCTTCTTTCCCAAACTTCTCTCTGCTAATATCATACCTAAATCTGAATCTGAATATACAGTGCACTTAAATACAAATTTTGGCAAGAATTTTAGCATGGCAAGAGAAATCTCCACTATAATAAATGACTTTGTAGGAACAAACATCCAAATAATTTCTCTCTAATTACAGACCTCAGCTGGGCTGAATGCAGACTGATTGCCACAGGCTCATTCAATTAGAGGGGTAGCTAGCCCTTCTCTTGGTTCATCAAAGACTACCTGCCTCTAAGTAAAATAAACCAGTAAATTAAATCAGACAACATTTTAAACATAACTCATACTAATGTCTCAATTGATTTATTGAATTAAAATGTCTAACTGATTAAAAATGAAATTATGGTATACCACACTTCATAGAGCTCGGGCGCCAGTTTTCTAGAGACAGATTTTGTTGTCTAAAATGATTTTAGTGCTTTAAGCTGTCTTTAAAACTCTTCCTAGGACTCTGGGCTCCATGTTCAGTCTTCTGGCTAGATCTCAGCCCCTCCCAATCCTCTTCTGTATATTTCACTGCTCAGAGCTAGACTTTACAATAAAGGAAGATGAGACTGCCTGCACAGGACATAAACACTTCAGTACCTAGTGAAGTTCAAGGTGTACTAAATGAATACCACAGAGGTATACCGCTAAAAATTCTCGATGAATACTGATTTCAAATCACAATAAGCAGATGTGAGAAGTAAAGTTGCTCCGGGGTGGGCTACTCTCTTTTTCCAGGATCTAACTCACAGTCTATTAATCAGGGACCAAGATGTATATATGTGCTTAATCACTTGGGCTTTTGTCCCATCTTACAAGGTCTTACTAATGTGGCTGGGTGACACTAATGCAAAAGTTTTCCCGTGGCCTTACATATTACAAGCTTGTTCTCTGAGACATGTGGGGAGGGGGAAGCTTGGTAGAATTTGTTAACATACCCCCGGCCTTCTAAATATTACAGTAATATGGAGTTGAAAAAAATTACTTGTCTTGTTTTGTGATGTTCAGTGATGGCATGTCTGAATCTTTTAAAGGAAGGTTTTTTTATTATTAATAAGTGTTATGTACAGCAAGTAGATGGAGAAGACCACTTTTACTGACTTTTAACAAAGCCAGTGGGTTAGTGGGTCATATAAAAGCAATATTCTATCATATCAGACAACATTCATATAGAAGCATAGTGTATAGTAACATTTTAAACAAAAGTTCATCCTCATGTGCAGAACAGATACATTTTACCCAACCAAAAAGGTTAACTGTGTCATAGTAATACCTTGAATTTATTAACACTTCTTAGAATGATGTCATCCCTTATTAATATGTTAAATTATCTTATTGGAGATTCAATGTGGATACCATTTATATTCAATGATAGCAAAACAGCCAACAAACCTCTGAGCATGTAGGTTTTGTTCACACACACACACACACACACACACACACACACACATACATCATTTCATCCTACCTACACACTGATGCTGCTAAACAGGTGTAATCACCTCCATTTTATAGGTGAGGAAAGCATGACTCTTGATGGATAAATGACTTTCTAGATAATACCATAGTTAATAACTGCCAGGTAACTAAAACCTCATGCTTTTCAAACCACATCTAGAAAAAAGGCCAATATACTCAAAAAGATACAGGGGAACTCACTATACCAGAAAATACATCAATAAAATCTCACAAGTTATCCAAAGCCAGAAAATCAGACTGTTTCTACGCTATCATGAGGTATCAGTTAGAAATAAAATGGTGAGGAACATTCATACAGGACTTGAAATCTTAAAGAATCATTTTTTTGTAAATAAATACTAAATGAGGAGATGGGAAATAATATCCAGAAGTAAGAGTTCAATGGTATAACTAATGGCATTGGTCAGGTTATTTCTACACACTAAACCAAAAGATTTTGAAGGTAGGCCCCCTAAAACTCAGCAAGTAATTGAAACCTATTAGGCCCAGGAAGTTAGAGGACTCACAAGGCAACTCCTTATAGTTTAAAAACCAGCAGCACTTGCTGGGGACATATGACTCTCCAATCAGCTGAGCAGTCTGTGAGTCCAGCAGGAAGCTTCAGAGAAGTAGCTCATTGCCCATTTAGGATGAGCCTTTTGGGAATACAGCTGTCTTTATGTTAGCTATGTTCCAGTATTATTTCATTATACCCCTATAACTCACTGGGTTACTTAACTACACTTGAATGAAACCATTTCTTTGATTAGTCATTGATGCCCTAGTCATTTGTGTGCATCTCCCCAGGAAAAAAATCATTTAACACACGCTAAATCACTTTGGCAATTACATGGACACCCTTTACAGGTTTGATAAATTGAGGTAGTAATTCACTCTTTCCTTTTTTCTGAAACTGTTTTCCCCTGACTCCCCCATCCCCGAATAAAAACTGCTAAGAAGGGAACTGCCAATTATGGCAAGCCCTGGCTAGAGGATTGGGGTGAAGGACAGTTGAACTATTTGTGATAGCCCCTGGCTGGCCACAGTAACAGAGCCAAAGTTGGCCAGAGTTCATTTGGAGCTTACTCTAGAATTCTTCTAGAGGGCACTAGAGAGTACTTTCTATGCCTGGGTTGTGAAAATGTTAGCCATGACCACTCGTGAAGGCTATAGGACACGAGTCTACTGATAAAGAAAAAGCTTGGCTTGAAAATTAAGTGAATCCACAGAAGAGAGTGGGAGTAGAGTGTGACCAGGGGAAGGGGGTGAGAAGGGGAAAGAGGTGGGAGGTGAAGACAAAAAGAGGTTGATAAGAAGTGAGGGAAGGAGGAAGAAAAAGGAAGGGCAGAGAGAAGACATTTGAAAGGAAACAAAGGGGAAATGCCCTTCCAAAGGAACTCAGTTTGAGTCTCAGCACCCGGAGGGCAGCTAATAACCATCTGTAAGTCTGTTTGTAGACAATCCAGTGCCCTCTTCTGGTTTGTGGTTTCTGTGGGCAATGTGGCCACATGGTCCACAGACACTCAGGCAAATACTCATTCACATAAAAAAAAATAATTTTTTTTGAGAGATAGAGAAAAAAGCAAAAAGGCAGAGAAAGAGTAGTCCAGGGATGCATGCTCAACTCACTGACCACCAGCAGAGTCCTGCATCTGGACACTTCATAGGCAAGTTACTCTCCCACCATTCTGTGGCCAGAGTTTCTAAACAAGAGCTCTCAACTGACTCACAGTATTTGGAGAAGGGTCTTTATGACCCATAATGATTGACTTAAAATTACACGGAAACAGCATATTCATTGCTCTAGAGAGCGAGGTTTGTGTTCCCATGTCCATGTCATTGACAGTGATGCAACAGATCAAATCAGTAAATATGTACAGACGCACTAAAGTGAAAACACAGTGGGTAAGTCACAGGTGAGTGCTCTTCCAGAAATGGGGACAATAGCCTTCTCGTGTGAAATAAATACTACAGTGCAAGCAAGAGAATTTATAGCATGAAGTAAAACACTGGAAAAAAGTGGTTATTTGTTGTTTTGAAATTGTCCATTTTCAAACAGGGACGTCATGGCTTTGCTTTACTTAAAAAGTGCGCCCAGCTTTGAGCAAAGGGACAACACTGTGCAAACATGTCTGATTGATGGCTCAGCTTTTTGAAGCAGCCTGGTCATTATTTGTTGAAAGGCACAGCAGGCCAGTCCTTCCTGACCTGCACATGTTCTGCTTTAGACCTTTATCACAAGCAAATGTAGTAAAATTACAAGTGGATGGCTAGAAGCACTTGGAGTCAACCAATTCACAATACAGCAGCAATGAAATACAGCCATCAATTGTGTATTCAAAGGCCTTTACAGATTTTCAGAATGCAACAAGTCCAGGACATCAGAAGAAAGCCTGGCCGGTCAAAGGAGTTAAAAAGTAAAGATACTCTTATCTGAGTGTATCAGACTCAGTAACTAAACGTGGTAAGACTCAAGGTGTTATTATCACCTAGAGATAAAACTTCTCAGGAATGTTGAGCACAGACCAGAAGTGATTTTAGGGTACAGTATATCTGAGTCAGTGAGCCTCGACATTTTCTACCAGAAGGCATCTTCTTAGCAGCATTTTTGTCTGGTGATGCAGGCAATACTGATGATTGAATCCACTTTGTCCTCCTAGAATCTGTGACATGCTTATTCACCTGATATGTGTCAGGAAAGCTATTCTTGTACTTATTCCTGTCTTGTTGATGCCCAAATCAGAGGTCCCTAAACCAAGAGTTGCTACCAATAACTGCTCTATATGAAATGCCAAGCTTTCTACTTCCAACAATAGGGTGAGTGTGTTTCAGATGCTTTTCTGGGTTAAAAAGAAGTAAATTTAGAAATTCAAGAAGAGAAGTATATTAATTGCTAGAGCTGAGAAATATTTCTCCTTTATACCCCCCCTAAACTGAGCAAGCATTTTGTTGGGTAAAGAATAAAAATATCATTTAATATATGCATGAAGGGATATATAAATGAATGTATGACAGAACAGGGACTGGGTATAACTATCTTTTGAGTTTGACATATATGTGTGTGTTTGTGTGTAGATATGTGTGTGCAGGCACACGTGTCTATGTGGGGGGCTGGAGGTTGACTTTGGGTGACTTTCACAATTGTTTTTCTATCTGATTTTCTGAGATAGTTTCTCATTGAACTTGCAACTACCTGATTTGTCTAGATTTGAGGGGCCTGTGAGCCACAAGACATGATACACAGCTTTAGCTGTGGAAGTGAGACCATGTCTGCATCATGTATATGCACAATAAATGCTAGCAATTAACTCTGTTCACTTAGGGAGATGGGGAAGCCTACTCAGAAATAAAAACTAGGTACACATCATGTTATATATATGCAAGCAGACCAACCTGAAGATAATGGGCAGAAAACTGTGGAATATTATAGCAGAGACGAACCAAGTACCCTGGGGATGTAAGCGCTCTAAAGAACTGAAGCAAAGCTATTGTTAGAGCAGGGATATGAAGAAGTGTACTAATTGCTTCTGTGTTAGGATTTGCTTTCTGTGTGGATTATGTTTCCCTTTCATTTTTCCACTAGACCCAGCTATTTGGGGAGGCTTCTCTGGGAGGGCTAACTTTCCTCATGAGTTAATATTTAATATGTCTTTGTGGAATTTCATAATCCCTGAGATGTTATTTCACATACTCAAGAGGGAAAAATTTCTCTTCATTCTTGAACAGATTTATTTTAGGAAATGTGTTGTAATTCCACAAGAATCTTGAGGGGTCTTTTCAAAAAGCATGATCATCTATGGTTTGGGGAGACATCTGGGTAAAATTTTGAGATGAACTGATGAAACTGACAGTATGCCATGAGTTGAACAAAAGCAAGCAAAACACTAATCCGCTGACCTTTGCAGCCTTTGCTAGCAATCTGTAGAGGGGAGAAGATTTTCCACTACAGCATTATTCAATCTTTCATATGGTTTTTCTTTTTGTGTTTTTTTTTTTCACAAGAGACCTTATTTGAATAGACAATGGCACTGCCCCTACCCTCAGCTATCCTCTGTATCATCACAACCTAGCCTACACTCCCCTCAGGCAAACTCCAAATTCTGCCAAGTATCAGCACCTCTTCAACTTGCTATCCCAGGGTGAGAGCCATCAAAGTTTTCATTCATGCTATAAAAATTGGCAACCCCCAGTGGAGTCACACTTAATAAAATACCAGTTTTAAATGCCATTGTGAAAATGAAAATACCTACCTCTCTTGCAGAATCAGTTTGTTCTCCTTTTTCCAAGAGTCTTTAAAGTCAGAGCTGAATTCATGCCAGACACTGAAGAAAACATTTGGGGACACCTCCTTCTCTCCAAGTTTTGGTTTCATGAAGTAGTAGGCTGTGGTCTCCAAAAAGCTGTCAAAGCATACGCAAACATGAACATAAAAGTTATGATTACTTTTCAATATGGGATATTCCTTCTCCATCCAAAGGCTGATTTCATTCATGCACAATTGTTATTACCAGAAAGATTCTAACTCTCCATGCACCAACAGTAATTTCTAATAAGGGATATTTTAAATATGGGATATTTCAAATATGGCATATCTAACTCTTTGGGCACCAACATTAGCCCTTTGTGGTTTCATAATAGATTTTTAGTTGATAATAAGAATAGTGAACAAAAGTTGTCTGAATACTGAAAACCACCACTGGGTAAATTCTTTTTCTAGTGAATTACATGACATATTCCAGGGATGAACTGCGGTCAGCATGGGGATGTATCTAGAAGTAGTGATCCTAAGCTTGCTTATTAAACTCTAAACAAATATAGCATTTGCTTTTCACTAACTTAATATGATTCTATGTCCATGTAATTCCATATGTATGCTATCCACATCCTTCTGTTCATTGATGCAGGGGGAGAGGTAGGAGAGGACCTAGGAGACACAAATAATGTCTGCTATCTAGACAACAAGGTGGCAGCTAGCACACAATAGACACAGTGATCCTGAACAGGTCAGGCCTAGTTTTCCGTTGGTGTGACTCAGAAGGCTTATTGTATTGTGGCTACATAAAGGCTCAAGTTTCAAATGGGTTATTTGACAAAGATCACACAACTAGTAAATCCTAGGTTTAAAACTTGACATGAAAACAGTACCCTTAAAAGGAGCCCGGCCAATATTTTATTATGTCATTAACAATGAGGGAAGCTGGGCAGCAGGTCACAGAATGTCACAGAGGGTCAGAGGAGTAACACAGGGAGTGGTGTGCAAATAAACTTTACCTTTGTTTTCACTTTGGCCGATGGCCAGTACCATTTCTGCTTATAGACATCAAGCTTGATTTATGTTGAATGGCAACCTGATTTTCCCAAATAGTTAAAAAATGTGAACAAATAAATACAGGCATGTGTATATGAATATACATGAATATGTATTCAACTCATCATGTAACAGATTTAATTTTTTTTCTACAAAGTAATGTGGACATTTAAAAGATAAGGTCTTTATGGTGAGTTTGCTCAGAAGGTTGTTCAATGGTGACTAAACAGCAAGCACAAAAATAAAAATTGGAACCACGGAGTGGTGGTATTGTAGTCAACAAAGCTTACCCTAGCCTCCATTACTGTTACTTGAAAATTAACAGTATCCACCCATCATAACTTGAAATGGAGTCAGCACTGGCAGTTTTGACAGTCTCCCCAGAGACTGAACATTGTTGTTTTAGCAGTTGGTAGCTGAGACTGGGAAAATTGCTCAGTTAATAAGGTGCTCACTGTGTTAGCCTGAAGAGCCAGCATCCATGTAAATAAGCTGATCTTGTGGCTCACACTTGAATGCTAGCACCAAAGAGATGGAGACTCAAGAATCACTGAGGCTCTCCTGTTAGAAATCCTAGTTGTTTTTATGAGTCCCAGTTATATAAGAAACTGTCTCAAGAAGTAGAGAGCAATTGAAGAAAACATTCCACATTGATCTCTGGATCCTACTTGCATGTCACAAACAAAGACATGACACACAAAAACACACACATACACAACACACATACACACAGACACACATACAGAAACACACACAACACACACACACACACACACACACACACACACACACACACACACACAGTTAGTTCCTGATGGCTCTGAAAGAAAATAACTCCATGATGGAGAGACCCTCCCTAGCATTCTCAAAGCCCTAGGTTTCATCACTAGTACCACTAACAGCAAAATCCAAACAAAAACAAAAGTTCAGAGTTATCTGTGACTATGGGCTAACTAATGTGAGGTGAATCTGTTCTGCCTTTACATTTACAATGTGGCTATCTACGAGCAACAAGATGTTTAGGAATACCAGTGTTTGGCTTCCAGCAAGAGAAGGCAACACTGTTTTGATTGTATGTTTGTCTCTGGTGCATTGTGCTCCTGGTAGCCTAGTAGGGAGATGACATAATGTAGTCTGTAAAACCTGTGAAGAGGTGATATGAAGTGCATTTGATCATGAGAGTTCACATGCTCACTGACAGTGACAGTGTGGGAATGCATCTACAAAATGGGTTGCAACTGGCAGAGTCGCAGTAAGTAGATGTCAGAAAGTAGAAAGAATAAATGAGTGTTAGATAGATCTAGTTCTTCTGGAAACTAATGAAGTATATACTGACATGCTTGCAGAGAGAGCTGCTCACTTGTCTTTTCCTCCTGGAGAATCTTTTGATATATTGAACCTATGTCTCAAATTACTTGACTGCTCATTTATTTTTTTTTGTTACAAAGGAGCCTAGCCTGTGAGGCTATAATAACTCATCCACCCACACAGCTATCTTGCAATATTTTGAAAGTTTTATCAAGAAACAACATGGTATAAAGGTGAGGACATATGTTTTAAAGTGAGAAGATGTGGAAAGAAGGATTCCGATTCTAACTTGTCACATGGAAAAATCTTTAATGACATTATTCTTAGCTCTTTCATCAGCAAGAGAGAGATTTTAACAATTTTGTCATGTCATGAGGGAAAACAAATCTTAACTTGTTTGTTAAATATTTTCACACAAATTAACTTTATATTATATATTATGTATTTGTTTTGCAGATTATAAACATTTTCTCTAAATTAAAAGTAATTCTAATATTAAGATTTATTTATTTTATTGGTATGTTGTATTCATGTGTACATGCCTATATGTTGGTTTGGGAGGGTATATCTGCCTGTAGAGGTTATGCTCATAGATGAAGACCAAAATTTGATAATTTTTAATATCTTATGCTATAGCTCTACCCTTTTTATTCTAAGACAGTTTCTCATTGAACTCTACTTACCATCTAGCAAGCTGTGGAGATCTGCTTCTCTTCATAGCCCAAACCCTACCCTTCTCCAAGGTACCAGATGGATGCTACTACATCTCTTTTACATGGATGCTAGGGATCTGAAATCCTGATACTTTCTGCTATCACATATGGAACATAATTGTTTAATTATGGAGAACAAAGACATTTAATAGTTTTTCATTTGTCACTCTTCAGCATGGAAGTGCCAAATCAGTGTACCTTTGAATTGCAAGGGTGAGGATGTTTGATTTTTTAAAATTATGTTTGAGTTTCTGACCTGGGTGTAATAAATGATAGAATTCACATGCTTGCACACACACACACACACACACACACACACACACACACACACACACACACACACACACACACACACACACACACACCATAGAAAACTGTTATAATATACAAGCAAAAAACAAGGTAAAATAATGCCAAACAAAGCAGTATGAGACAAAAGATCTCCAAAATTAACATTGAGTTCATTTTGTGCTGGCCATGCACTGCTGAGTGTGGACTCCACTGGAAAAAAACTGACTTTTATCTGCAAACATTTGTCAGTTGGAGATAGCTTCTGGGTTAGGGATGGAGGCTCATGTTCACTCCCACTCTCAGTGCTGAAACTACATCTGACTTGGAGCTGTGGAGGTTCAGTGCATGCTGCTGTGGTGTCTATGAGTTCACATGTGTGTCAGCTCTGCTGTGTGTGGAAGGCTGTTTCCTTGGTGTTCTTCATCCCCTGTGACCTTTACAACCTTTCTGCCTCCACTTCTGCATAGTTCCCTGAGTTCTGAGAGGAGGGACTTGATTTAGACCACTCATTTAAGACGTGTGTTCCAAGATCTCTCACTCCCTGCACACTGTCCAGTTGTCAGTCTCTGTATTAGTCCCCATCTCCTATAAGAGATTACTTCTCTGATGCTGGTTGAGTGGGAAACTGGTCATATTTGTGATTGACATGAGAAGGCCCAGCCCAATGTGGGTGGTGTTATTTTGGGCTTGTGTCAGGTGCAGTGAGAAAGCAGGCTGAGCAACCACGAGGAGCAAGCCAGAAAGCAGCATCACTCCATAGCCTCTGCTTCAGCTCCTGCCTGCAGGTTTCTGCCGTGACTACATTTGATGATGAACTGTAAGAAAGGGTAATCAAAATAAACTCTTTCCTCCCCAAATTGCTTTTGGTCATGGTGTTTCATCACAGCAACAGTAATGCAACTAAAACATATAATAAAGAATCCTTTATTAACAGTAACTTTTATTTAAATGTCCATTTTACATATTAATATATCTGAAGTCACACAAAAACTTTTGGGCAAATATTAGTCTTCAGTATAAATAGCTCAAGAAGCCCTGGAACAGATTGGTGGAACTAGAAAGCTATCTTGGCATGTATTTCCACTGAAAACTTAGCAGAGTTGTTTTCTGCAATGAAAAAGGGATGCTGTTTGAACATGAAACAATGGAACCAATCTTAATTCACTTAATGTCACAGAGAGGGTGAACTTCAAGACAAACAGTACACAGAATGTCATTATGAAAAAAAGCCTCAAATAATCAGGGAGCTGTAACCAACCTAAAAATGTATGTATACAGTAAAGAGGCTTCAAAATGTGTGAAACAGCAACAACAAACAGAAAGATGCATAATGCTACCAAACAGCCCCAAATTGAAACCCAGCAGAACTAAGAAAGATGATAACCAAATAATGCATTAGATACTTAAACTTTTTATATTTGTTAAACATTGAAAGAATTACACAAAAAAATTACTCAAAGTATAGCTTGTATGAGTATAATCACCGATAAGTAGACCTAACTGCCAAATGAACACTACAGTCAATGGTGACGTTTCTAAGAACACAAAAAACAGTCACCAATATAGACTATACTCAAGTATAAGTCTATAAGACTATAGTATAAGTTTCAATGCATCTCAAGGTATTGGAATCAAGAGTAGTATCTAACTACAATGTTCACAAATTATGGAAAACTCAGAATGAAATATATAGAAAATTATTTAATAATTAACAAAGCAATTTTGAATAATTGTGTAAAAACAGAAAATTAAAGAACTGGGAGTCATTTAAAAGTAAATAACAATGGTATTGAAATGTATAAGATGTAGGCAAAACAGTAGAGAAAAATTCACTGCTTTTAAATGCGTAGATTATAGAAGAAAGATAAAAATTGATCCTTACATTCAAGAAGCTATAGAAGAACAAATTAAACTCAGTGATATATATGTATAAATATACTGTTTTAAAGGACTACAAAACAAAGAAAAACTAAACTTCACAAAAAAGAATGTCAGACTTTACTGAAAAATATAATATAATTGATAAATTTCTACTAAAGTTGACTTTTAAAAATAGATAACACATGCATTTCTAATACCAGTGTTCAAACATCAGTCACTATTGTCAATTACATAGAACTAAAATGACAAAATATTTTAAATGATTCTATAACTATATTAGATAATACAGATAAAATCTAAAAATACTTAAAAAATAAAAACTAAACTGACAAAGGAGGTAAAAATTATAAATAGCCCTATATCTGAGACATTTGAATTGTTTTCAATTCAAATTTTTTTAAAGAAAGACATGAAATTTTTGTAAATTTATATTCAAAATCATTACCATCTTCCAAATACTTCTGGCAAAAATTGCTTCACAGAGGGGGTTACCAAACATTTGATAAAGAAATAAAATCAATATGAATACTTTCAAAAAATAAAGGGAAGGTCCAACTCAGAGCACATTTGTGAAACCAGATTTTCTCTGATTTTGATATTAAAAAACAAAACAGACATCATAAATAAAGTTATACTTATTTCAATAATTTCAATACTTCAATACAGGGAAATCATCCTTGATAAGATACTATTCAATATGATATAGTAATTTTTAAATTGGATAACATGTCATGGCTAATAAGAACTTATCCCAATGAAACAAAATGCTGTTAACATTCAAAATAAGAAAAACTATATAATAATTTTTAAAAGTAATTTGAAAAGATCCAATACCAATTTTAAAAAGTTGATGATGAACTGAATTCCACAAAAATAAAATTTATTCTTAAGAACACACTTGGAGAAATGACTACACAAATCACAGGAGAAAATATCCATGCATCGCACAAAAGACTCTTGGAATCTGTAGAAAATTTACACAAATCATATATAAAAAGCCAAAGCCAAAAACAAAAACAAAAAACAGAAAGCCTCGAGCAGAGAGTTTTAACAAATGATAAGTCCATGAACACATGTCCAATACCACATTTCCTAAAGGAAATGTAAATTAAAACAACAAAATGGTGCCATTTCCAAACCATAGGGTCCTGATTAACAAAATCCCTGACAATGAAATAAGTTGTTGATAACAGTTTAAATACAGCTTGTTGCTTTTGAAAGTGTAAAATGTTAAACAACTTTGAAGTTTGACAGTTTAGAATGCTAAATCCATGTTCTTAGATTACCCCAAAATATAGACCCATGTACCATTTTCAAGAAGAATGAAACAAGCACACAGAAAGAACATTCACAATAACCCCAGGCTAGAAACAGTAATGTCCATCAATGGGATATTGAATAAACAAACTGTTATCTATGAGTATGACCAAATATTGCTTAGTAACATGAAAGACATTAGTAATGTGTACACTTGAATGGATCTCACAAACACATGTAGAAGAAACTGAAGTAAAAAATATGCATATCATATTAAGACTGAATATGTGTAAAGTTAATCTAAATTGGCAGAAATAAGAACATTGATTCCCCTCTCTCAGTGCCATGGAATAAATATTTTGAGGTCATAGAGCTGTTTTTTTTTTTTTTTTTTTGTGGCAGGACATGGCCCAGGGGGGAGTGGTGAGAAAGATCTCACTGTATGTTCAAGGCTAACCTTGAACCCAAGGATCCTCTGCCTCCAGTACAGAGATTACTGGCATGTGTCACCATGCACAACAAAGTGTAGTAACACATCTTGATAATCACTTACTGGAGAGCCCATGTAAGTTCTATTCCATATGATGTACAAATTATGTCTGACTTAACAAAGAAAGTATACAAAAAGAACGACACAGAAGAAAACATTGAGCTGGGTATGATAGCTCATGTCTGTTATCTCAGCATCTAGAAGAGCTCAGGAAAGAATGTTGCTGAGAGGTTTATATTAGTCTGGGCTATCTAATGAATTCTGGGCCAGACTGTGTTAAAAAGTGAGACCCTGTCTCAAAAAAATAATAGTCTTTTAGTCGGCATAGATTCTTCATGGTAGTCAGATAAGTATGGAGCTACTAGGGAAGACATGGTGATAGGAAAGGAAAGATAATGTTGGAATGAAAGAACAAGACCATGGAAGAAAGGGCAAAGGACTGAGGCTTTTTCCTGAGTCAATCTATTAAAAGAAGAAACCTGGAAGTAAACCATGGGTCCACAGACTAAGAAGAACCTGCCAGGAACATACGCCCAAGAAACAAATGAAAACAGTTGCCTGGGACATGCTGAAGCATATTTATAAAACAACACAGTCATAAAAATGAAATTGAAAACAGGAAAGGCTCAGCGAAGAAAAAGCAATAGAAATTAGTAAAGAACATGAAATCAAAAGACTAGGCAAAAAGCAACACAATGGTTCATAAACATGTCATGACATGTCATGTCTGTGTTAATGGGAAAAGCAATACAAAGAATATTTTTAAAATTAGAGAAATGAAGAAAAAATGAGAAAACAGTTACAAGTAGTGAAGACAAAAAAAATAAAGAAAAAAGAAAAGAAAGAAAAGAAAAAAAAATCCTTGCATGTGAACAATATCCCTAAGCCTTAAAAATTGATCCCATAGCAAGCAGAGAGCAGAATAATTGTCACCAGAAGAGAAACAGGGAAGGGACACAGAGTGGAGGCAGGTGGATCAGTGAGGACTAAGTTAAAGTCAGATATGAGAAATAAGTTATTGTGTGCTAAATGCACTTTAAGGTGACTGTAGTAAATCTGTATATTTTAAAACAGCTAAACAACAGGAATCTGTACGTTCTTATCACAAAGAAAAAGTGTCAGAGATGTATATGCCAATCATTTTCTACTCTAATCATTATACAATGTCTATAAATATAGACAAGCATATGGTTATACCTGATCAATATGAAGTTATGTGTCAATAAAAACAAAACTTAAAAAGGAGAAAGCTGGCAAAACAATGAAGAGAATGAGTATTAAAAATAAGACCCAAGGGATCAGCAAGGTGGCTCAGTGTGTAGAGGAACTTGACCACAGAAAACTGATGGCCTGAGTTCAATACTTGGAACCCATGTAAAGGTAGAAGGAGAAATCCGACTTTATGAGATTATCCCCCATCTCCAGCTCCCTCCCCTCCCCTCTCTTGCCCCTCTCCCTCCCCTTCTCCCCTCCCCTCCTTCCCTCTCACTCTCTCCCCCTCCCTCCCTTTTGCTCTTTCCCTCACACATACATGTAACAAATAAACATAAAAACGTGACTCAAAATTCAGTGAGATAAGAAGGGTATGTTCAATGAAACATATTTAAGGCATCAAACACACAGAGTACAAGGCAAACAATTAATACCCACCCAACTATAAAGAGCATGGGAAAACTATTTTATGTATCAAAGTTTTCAAGGGATAATACTTCATGACCAATTACTGAGAAATTTGCAGGAAGCGGGCTCCATACCAACAAAATGGCAGAGAAGATACTACCTTTTGGCAAGAAAGGTAAGAACTATGGCTTAGCTTGCAAGTGCTGGTATTGAGCAACCATGTACATTAATTCCAGGTTGTTCACATAATAGTGTAGTCACAATGGAAACTCCTTGTGAAATAAGTAGGAGAGATTCAAAGACCATTGCAAAATTCAGAGCTGGGACTGTTTGGAGGAATGGTTTAGTTGAGTTCTGAGGGAAATATAGATGTTCTGGGGTCTTTTACCACAGAACAGCCAAGGAAAGTCTGATAGGCAAGCTCACTTTTTCTTTTGTGGTGACCTCCTCTGCTGTTTTCTGTGATGATGCACTCCAGAGACATCGTGCACAGGAGTGAAAATATTACCTACAAAGGCCTGGCCAGTACAAACCATGTTCCAATATGTGAGCTCTTCACAAGCTGTAAGCAGATGCTAGAGACCCATCCTCTTGTTTTAGATATTGGCAAACTAATACATATTGGTTTTTGTTTGTTTGTTTGTTTGTTTGTTTAATGAACCATGTCACTGAGCAACACCAAGACAGAAGTTTTTCTTTAAAGAAAAAGCGTTCCACTTAATGACTTCAGTGGAGGGCAGAGGGGGGACCCAAAGTCCTGTGTGTTAGATACTGTAAAGAATTAATACATCTGAACACTGATTTTTAAACCCTAGAAGTGTCAAAAACAAATGTCTTGCTTTTTTCTTGAAGTCATCACACCACTCATGAATGATCTCACTAAATTGATCAAGCATGTTCAAACATGCTGAAACACTTAGAAAAACCTGTCAATCTATAGGGAATGCAGGACAAAGGAAACTATGTCATTGATATAGAATAAGGAAAACTCACACAAGCAGAACCTGCAGAATAAATTATCTAAATTCTTTAACTATTAAGTTCCAAAGAGAAAGTCTAGAAAATTTACTTTAGGAATTGAGGTATCACAATTACTCTTTGGATGAAACACTAAAGCATCTTGATGGAACATGTGATGTCACAATAGAACATTATGTTGTTATAGTGGAACACTGTAATGACATGTTAAAGCATTGTGTTGTCACAATGGTGAATTTTGATGGCACAATAGGACCAATGCCACAATGATTCTGAATTTAAAGTCAAAATGCAGCACTGTGATGGAAAATTGGAGTGATGAAACAATGTAACATTATGATGTCACAGGAGAACATTTGAGTTCATCATGGTTATTGCCATATCAAGATGTATCATTATTATATCAGAATGTATAACTTTGATGGCACAATTTGCATTGTGTTGGTACACATGAATTATTATAATTCACATTTATGATGAGACCATGGAACATTTTGATGTCACAATGATACACTGTGATGTCACAATTGGCCACTGTCATGTCTCTCAGGATTAGTGTGAGATCATATTGAGTCCCTTCTATAATTGAGATGCTATAATAGAATACTGTGATGTTACAAAGGGACAATATGATTACAAAGTGGAACATTGTAATCACACAATGGACTACTGTAATGTTGTGACATGACACTGTGATGTCACAATAGAGTACTGTGATATCACATTGGAGAAATTTTACTTCCGAATGGAGCACTGTGATGTCACCATGAAGAATTAGAGTGTCAAAACGGAGTACTGTAATGTCACATAATCACCGTGACATCACTGCAGGATTTGAGGGCACCAGAGAACATAGTGATGACACAATGCATGACTATATAGCATTGATTTATAACAACCCACCTAAACGAAGTTACACATATGCACACACATATATGTTAAAATGCATCAATGAAATTATGCCTTTAGGTCATTTTCTTTAAAATAAAGGGGTGGGGGGATGAGTGAGTGGGTCAGGATATAGTATAGATGAAGTCAAAGGGACGATAGATTGATGGTAATTGTTTAAGTTACCTGGGAGGTTTGTAGAAGATAATTACATTGCTATATTTACCTTTGCATATCTTTTTACCTTTCCACAATGAAGAAATATTTTTTAAATTCATAACTTCACATATAGACACAAATGACAGAACAATAATGACTATTAAGCATGTTTTTAAATTGTAGGAGAGCTCCTTTTAATTAAAAAAAAAAACAGAAATTTTAGGGCCGTATGCAGGTATATATTGTGTGGTGAATATAATATCTCCCATAGGCAAGCACATCTGAGAAGCTTTTACCCATATTCTTGGTTGTGCATTCTCTTTCCCCTTAAGTGTCTCTTTTTCTAATAACCCCTGGGTTTAAATACATATTGATGTCTCTTTAAGAAACTCCAATTATGTTTCAAAAAGGATACAGTCCTTAATATAGTCAAGATATTTAAAATATATTTGGTGGCAATTCAACATTAAACACCTAGTGGGATTCAGCAACAAGATTTTCTGGTTCTGGTCTTTTTGAAGACTGTATACTCTACCATTGCTTTGATCTCATAGCTTGTTTATATCATCTTAGGTTAATATGGGTAAGTTTTATGTGTCTGGAAATATATCTATTACCTAGGCCTCAACTTACTGGAATATATGTTTTTAAAGCATTCCCTGATGATCCTCTGACTTTTATTAGTATCTGTTTAGTGTCTTTCTTTTTTACATCTCATCTTATTAATTTGAGTTTTCTCTCTAGCTCTTGGTATGCTTGTGAACCTTGCTTGTCTTTTCAAAGAGTTAATACTTCATTTTGTTGAACCTTTCGCATTACTTTCTTCAATCACCACTTCATTAATTAATTGCCTTGGCCTTTATTGTAATTTTTCTGCCTACAGCTTTAGGGGATATTGTTGGGTGTATTATTAGGCTGTTTGTGATTTCTTAGATTAATCTCAGATTCTGTTACACAGTCACTCATAGCTCACACATTCCCCCATAGAGTTGCTTTTGCTGCAACCCAGAGGTTATGCTGTCATTTCTTCATTTGATCCTAATATTCTTTACATTTCTTCCCTGATTTCTTCATTTGCTTACTGATCACTTAACAATGTGTTGCTTATATTAACATAAACAGCATGTTATTTACACAAGACACATGCAAGCCAATGGAATAGAAAAGAGGAATCGGAAACAAACTCACATAGTTGTAATCATCTGATTTTTGAGAAAATGTGAAAACCATGCACTGGCAATGAGACAGTCTCCTCAGCATCATGCTGGGCAAACTAGATATTCACAAAGAAAGAATGAAACTAGATCCATATCTGTCACCCTGAGTAAACATCAATTTAAAAGAAAAGTCTTTATGTATGATCTGAAACTATTTGAGGAATATAACATATAAGGAAAATACTTCAAGATATAGGCATAGTTCACAAGACACGAAGAAATCAAGTTGGTAATGACAAGGTAGTCTTATCCCTGCTGGCCAGCTTTATCAGTACTTGGAAGGTACTGCAAAAGGCTTTCAGCCTTGACTTATTGGATTGTGTTTAACTCACCTTCCACAGGAGGAGTATGATTGGTACCATAAGTCTGGTCAGGAAACCATTATTGGTAGGTCACAGGCCCCAAGGGTGAAATTCTATTATCATTTTGCTAAAGAGACATAGTATCAACTACCCTCTAAATTCTACCTCTATATCCATAGACTACCAAAACTCTCAGACCTTACTGGAAAAATGATTTTGTGTAGCAGGCAGTGGTAAATACAAGTGAATTGGTTAATGCAAAAGAATTAGAATGTCTGTGGGGTGTTCAGCCACAAATGGATGTCTATATCATAAACACTTTCCAGAATTTTCATAAACAATCTGGGAAAGAGGTATTAGAAAGATTATAAGAGTCAGAGGTCATGGTAGACTGGAGTGGCGTGGTGTTTCTGGACATGGTAGGACTGATGCACTAGTGAACTCACAGCAGCTTTCATTGCCTGAACAAGATTAAGCCAGTCAACATTCCAGCTTAGAGAGGAAAGAGGCTCATGAGGCTGGATCCCCTAGCTGAGGAGCTATTGGCTACTGATGAATTCTATTTATGACCTTTTTCGTTAAGGGTGTGGCTCCTTGTGGTTAATATATATATATATATATATGTGTGTACATATATATATGTATGTACATATATATATAATATGGAATATACAAAGACTTTCAAATATTAAATACCAGAAAATCCAATAATCTAGTCAATAAATGGGCAAATGATGTAAACAGACATTTCTCAAAAGATGAAGTTGTCATGGCAAATGAACACATTAAAAAAGTTCAACATCTCATGGATCCCAGTCTGACAGCTGGGGAACCAACATAGGACCAAACCAGACTCCATGAATGTGGGTGTCAGCTAGGAGGACTGTGCAGTCTATGGGGCCTCTGGCAGTGGAACCAGGATGTATCTCTAGTGCACTAAAGGACTTCGGGAGTCCATTCCTTATGGAAGGATAGTCCTTTAGCATAGAGACATGGGGGAGGGCCAAGGCCCTACCCTAAATGACTTGCCAGACTTTGATGATCCCTTATGGAAGGCCTCATTCTCCCTGGGGAGTGGATGGGGGATGGGATGGGGTGGTCGGTGGGGGAAATGGGAGGGTGGGAGGGAGAGAGAACTAGGATTTATATGTAAAATAAGATGATTTATAATAAAATATAAAAAAGAATAAACTGGAGGAAAATAAAACAAAAAAGTTCAACATCATTAGCCATCAGGAAAATGTAGACTAAACTACATTGAGATTCCATATCATCTCAATCAAAATGGCTACTAGTAACACAAAGAAACACACAAAAACAAAAATGAGAAAGGTTGGCAAAGGAGTCAGGTGTGAGGACCAGCACACACTGCTGATGGGACTGTATGCTAATGAGGTCACTATGGAAAGTAACAAGAAAGTTCCTCTACAAACTAAACACAAAACAGCCATATGATCCATCAATGCCATGCCTAGGAACATTCCCCAAAATACAAGTTAGCATAATACAGAGACACCTGTTAATTCATACTTATTGTGACAATATCCAAAGTATCCAAGATATGATATCAGTTTACATATCTATCAAGAGATGGATAAAGAAAATGTGATATACATACACAGAGAAGAGTTTTATTCTTATATAAAGAGTGGAATTATTGTCCTTTGCAAGAAAATGGATCAAACTGAGGATTATCACATTAGGTAAAATAGCCAGAATCAGAAATGCATTATCAGAAAGACCTATAATATTATTCTTTTCCCCACAGTTAGAACCCAGGGAATATGTACACACACACACACACACACACACACACACACACACACACACACACACTCACACACACACAATCAAGGGAGACTTTTGGGAAGAGGAAGAACATTCCTGGGAGGGGAAGAAGGAACGGAGAGGGCAGTGTATAGCGCACATGATATACTTGATACAACAAATTGGTATGGTATAATTGAAAGTTTTAAATGTTTTTTTTAACATAAGCTATATGTTCCAAAGATAATTAGAAAAACAACTTTGGCTTCTTTACTTGAAAGACTCTCACTAGTTTACAGTCTCCTCATGAATAGTCTCTGCCTGGGAACTATACAAATGCAGAATACCTCAAAATTTTGTTTCCATTACATCCAGAGGTGCTAACAATTACCCTAAAATAGCATTTTATACCACACTTATTATCTCTATGAATCAATTATATCATCAGTTATGACTTCTGTTTTTTCCCATCTATGGTCATGATTCACTCCCAGGAAAGTATTAGATATAAAACCTTGAATGGAAGCCTAGAAGTTTTGATAGTCTCTAGTGTGTCACAGCCCTCAGAGGGGATACCACTGTTTTCATTTAATTTGGGTTAATGCAAGTCATAACTACACCCAGGCTTTCTGTATGGCAGAGCAAAGATTAAGAAAAAGATCTCTATTCCAAAGCTTTCTTGAAAAACACTTCCACTCTGTTAGCAAGACACAGTTTCCAGGCTGTCAGACGCACATTGTTTGCCTAGACCTGGACAACTCTCGCTGTAGTTGCTCCACTGCAGAATGGACAGATTCTTCACTGTTTGACCATTTATAGAAAATGGTAAGTAGCTCTTCACTAGTCTAAAATAACAAAGGATAGAACTTTTGGTGTGTGCAAGGATGTTCATGAAAAGAATCTGATATAGAATAAAAAGTGCCCTGAAATAATCAACAGTCATTGACCTAAAACTGGCCTCAGAATCATGAGGGTGTTTGGCTTTGCTAGGTGATACCACATATAACCTTCCTATTCTATTTGGAATAACACTAACCTCCTTACCTGCTGGTTCCTTGTGCCCAGCCACCTAACCTCATATTTTGATGGCACTGTCACTGTCGTTTTGCATTTCTTTGGCAGGTGTCCATGAAACTGTCTCCTTCACCTATCAGACATTTGTTTAAGGATTACCTAGCAAAGATATCCTCATGAGAAGTCAAAGAGTAACCTTAGGCTCCTCTAAAATAGTCCTGGCAGAGACTCTTTCCACTGCACTCAACTGGCATGAACACGATCGGGGTACCTAGAGAATGCCTGGTAAACAGGGATTGAGTCAATAATCATTTAAACAATCACCGACTGCCAAACAAATGGCATACTTGTTTGTAGGAAAAAGATTCTGATTTTTTTTTAAGGAATTTTGTAGTGGAAGAAATCTATGAGGTGTTTTCTTTCATTTCCCATGGCTAAAATCATGGCCTATGGATTTGAATGACTGATTTTGTTGGTCTAGAAACGTCTTTCTCCCAAGCTTTGACACCATTCCATACCAATTCATACTCTCTGAGAATCATGTGGGTTCAAGGGCCTGTTGTGTTTCTACATGCATGGTGACTTCTGCCCCCCCCCAATTTTTTTTTTAATTAAAGACAGGCTGGACTTGAAGTCACAGAGATCCAGCTGCCTCCATCTCTTCAGTGATAGTATTAAAAACGTGAGCCACCACACTCAGCCTGAGAAGGCTCTTCTACCTTCTTTGTATGCTCAGAGTGGGATAAGGGTTTGATCTATCTTTTACATTGAGAAGTTTAGAGAAGGAATCTTTTCCTTTATTATACTCTCCATAATTATGAGGCTACACATATCATTTGCATACATTAAAAATGACACCAAATACATCAGTCAACTAGGGGATGGCTCTCTAGTGACAGAGTTGGAAGACAATCCTTCTCTGTTCCTCTTACTCATCTATACAGTTCATTCCACTTGGTTCTGAAAAAATTTTGTAGTATAACCTGTCAAGAAAACTTCTCACTTTATGCAGAAAAAATTATTTTATACTGTTATCTTTTAAAAGATGAGCAATATAGATATATATTACCATTACCTTGATTCTATTTCATGAATTGATTCCATATTTCTTGGTGCCATAGATATTATTCACACACACACACACACACACACACACACACACACACACACACACACACACACGGGGTGGGGGGGAAGCATCTGTCTTCAGGTTAAATGGCATCACAGCCAACAGCTGAGAAATGAAGTCTACCACAAGGTACACATCTGTTTAATTCATCAAAACACGAAGAAAGTTGTAGTTCAAAGTAAAACTAACATCTCAATTCAAATGTGAGTTCCTCATGCCCTCTTGGGTCTCCAAGCATTCCACAGGCGGGAACAGACTATTTATTTGTTTCCTCTGCTTCTAAAGTCAATGTCAACAAGCCTTGAGACCAAAGTCCTCGGTCTCTGGCCCAAATACCAATGAAGCATTTCAGGATATTTTGGGGCTGTTCTGTTTGTACTGGGGGTGTAATGATGTGTATAGTGAGACAGTTTCTCATGCTCATATCGATGGTCACATTGGCCTTGTAATGAGTCAGCAACTGTGTCCTAGTTGAGACACAGCAGACCTTGGGATCAGCCTTCTATTTTGGTGCCTTTGTGGCCTTTCCTTTTACTTTTCTCTCTTACTATCATTCCCTTTTTGAAGAAGACCAAAAAGGTCAGATTCTATAAACAGTTTATAACCATAATGGGAATTGCTTGTACAATTCAATTCAGTCCATCCTGGCACAACCAAGAACTCAAGGCATCTAGGTATTAACCAAGGAATGTATTGTTTAAAGGACTGACGAGGATCAGCTATATAAATCTTCCATTGCTGAACTCTTTTCTTCTGATTGTGTAATGCTGGATTTTGTAATAGTATTCTTCACAATAAACTACAATCTCGAGAGGAAAGTCTATTTTCAGTTAAATAGACTTCTACAATCACTTTCAGTATCTGGAACCCTAAAGTTACCAACTCCATCTCTACCTCCTCTCCTTGGCCCCCATAAGAAGTTACATGAAATATTATATTTCATTACTTCAAAGAGAAAAATAAAATCCACTTTCATTACAAAAGGACTTTGAGGGATTGTCCATGTCTTCTATGCCAACTATTTGGTCTCAGGCAATGGAAAATTAGAGGAATTCACAATGATAAGAGGATAAACTTATATTTCTTTTTCTTTTAAAATAAAAGAATGTAGTATTTACACCTTCAGGGTCATTGTGATCACAAAACAGCAAACTGCTCATAAAAAAAAAAGATTCCATAGAGGAATAAGAATCAGCTCATACAAAAGGGTAGAGTGGAAAATCTAAGTAAGTTTTCCCATACCAACTATCCCAGGCTAGCAATTAAGGAAGCTCTGCACTGACTCTCCTGTCCTAAGAACAGACACAAGAACATGATAATAACTATGGTTGACAGTGCCAGGGTAACTTGTGTTACCTGCTTCTTACATATTCTCAAAGATGGAGATTTTCTAGATTGACCTTCTGTCTTCGTGTGTTGTGAATTTTAAGAGTTAAAAACAAAACAAACAAACAAAAAACAGGAAACCTCTCCTAAAGATATCATTTTATTAACACATGATTTTAACCACTCTGATTTTTCTTGTTCTCCATATTGTACCTTCAGCTCTGAAGGGGTCACTGATATCAAGCCTCAATCAAAACCAAATTCTTATGCTCTGCTGTCTTTATCTTAGTCACTGTCCTCCAAGGGTGGCACCCATCCATCATCTCCTGTTTTCAGTCTAACACATTCTTTCTGTATTGCTTTTTGCTCTTATGTTAAACACAAAGATTTCCCAAATTAAAAATAGATTTCTCACAAACACATGAGTCCTCCAGACAACACCACAATTTAGGTAGGGGGGTAGTTTTTTTTGTTTGTTTGTTTTGTTTTTTTGGTAATTTATTGCTGTTGGGTACTCAAGTTTTAGTCTAGCTTCACATTCTATTCTCTTTCCGGGCTCTCCAGTGACATTGTAAGTTCCAAGTTTTAGAACCACATAAACTTGAAAATAAATTATCATTAGCTCAGTTTATTTCTTTTATCCTTTAACATTGAACCTATATAAAAAGAATTAGATACATTATTTCCATGTTCTCAGTTACTGAGAGCTCTGAGTTAACCATTTCACATGCTGCTTTCAATCACTTTTAGGCTAACAGAAAATCTATGAAGTTAGTAAAGATGGTTCTTACATAATCTTCACCCAGTTTCCCCTAATATTTGCAACTAACCTAATTTATCAATAGGTCAAACTTCAGGAAGAATTTCAAACTTCCTGGACTCAATGAGCTCAGAGATCTGGTAAGTGTGCTAGGCTGACGTATCTGCATCGTAAAATTTAGGATGATTTATACAAATGCCCTGCACCATTCCATAATTGTGAGGAGACATGGAAAAGAGGAAAGGATATGAAACAAAGCATGTTCTCTAATCATAATAGAATCATTAGGGGGCAGCCAAGCACCTGCTCAGGCCCTACATATAGCCCGAAGCAGCCTGATGGCGGACACCACTGTGATAACAAATATGTGATGGATGGGTGGGGAAGACAAAGTGTGTGGTGGAGATGGGGAAGAGAAACAGAAGTGGAGTGCTCCATCCCTTGTACAGAGGACACACTGGAGGTGGGGAACAGGTCAATATGAGCAGCCTGTGCTGCCACCTGCAGCCATGGTGCTTTCCAGGCTTGGGCTGCTGCCATGTCTCGCTGGGTCCATGTCCCTACCACAGCCTGCATCTCTGTGTTGATGTCTGTGGCCCTCATTGCTACACTAGGGCCACTGGGATATCCATGGTCTGGATTGCTGCCTGAGGTCAAGTTGATATTTGGTGTTGGTGGTAGTGGTGCTGCCATCAGGCATGGGAGAGGGGGCCCTGCCCCTCGCTATGGGGAGGCCTGAATGATATGCTGGATAACAAACTCAGCTACCTCCCAGTCCCAGATCCAGGGCTTTGAGTTGGCCCACCCCAACGTCTATCCCATCTATGACCTGCTGAAGCATGTGGAAAGACTAGTCCCGCAGAATCGTAGCTGCAGGACCTCCATGACTCATGGCAACAGCAGGATGTCCAAGAGGAGTCTTGGTGAGGGTTCAGTATTGATGTTGTAACAGAAGCCAGAGGCCTTGAACCAGACCAATGATTCATTGCAATGAACATTTGCAAAGAAAGCTGTTTGGGTAAAAGGGTGTACTGTGTGACACACTACAGCTCCCCGGGCCACTACAATGAAGGAATATGTGATGCATGGGCAGGAAAGATGGAGAAGCAGAGTAGCACAAGTACGGCTGAACTTTTGTTTGTTTGTTTTCTCCTTTTCCCTTTTTCAAAACTCTAATTTTTTCTTTTGGGGCGAGGTTACAAGAGTGAAGGGCAGATATAGAAGGACTGGAAAATGCGTGGGATTGGGGTGTGAGATGTGACATTCAAAAGAACCAATAAAACAAATTATGTTAAAAAACCATTTCAAAATTCAATATAATAAAGACAATAGAAGCACATTTGAAATAATTTCTAAACAATGCACAGGTGAGAGAGATTGTCTCCAGGGAAAATAGAAGAGATTCTGACCCAAAAAATATGCAACTGTTTAATCAACATTCATTGGACAAACGAGTAAAACTTCAAAGCATCAAATATTTATATTAGAAAGGATCTCTAAAATAAATAGCATTCTATCTTAGAAAATATTTTCTAGTATAAATGGTATAAATCAAGCCTAAAACTTGCAGAAGAGATTATAATTATTTTATTTTATTTTTGATTATTAGAAAATAAACAAATGAAATTAAAAATTGTAACACAAATTGAAAAAATAGTATTACTTTGAAAGGATAAATTAAACTTGTAAACTTGTTAGCAGAAAAGATGCCAAATGCTCACACAGAAATGTGTAAGAAGGGTTTTCACAGACACCCAATAAAGCAATGTCATGATCCACGCTTTGTACACATATTTGACAACTCAGAAGAAACTGACCAATTTCCTAAAAGACATGATTACCAAATCTCTCATAAGGACTCTGAAGCTACCACAATCTACTAATGAAATAATCAACAGTTAATAATGCTCCAAAACAGAAAACAGAAGGCATAGGTGGTTTTACTTGTGAGTTCTACTAATACTTTAAAGAAATTACTTCTACTCAGAGCAAATTTCTCCAGAAAATGGAAACAGAAATAGTTCCTAACTTTTGCTACATAGCCAGTTTTACCCAAATGCCAAGACAAAAGCATGATAGCGATGAAAATTGTGGGCCAATATTTTTCTTAGATATAGATGAAAACTTCCATAAAATATTAGCAAATAGAATATGAATACTAAAACACATTCCAATTATATAGGATGGAGCCAACATTTAAATCAAACGTAACATATATTTAAGTACATACTATGTATTTAATACATGTAAAATTTACAATAAAACTAAAATGTGAAATACTCGGACATAAACCTTACAAACATATATAAAATCTCTAGGGTTCAAAATCCTGAGTATTGTCAGTCATTGTTACTGCCTGGTTCAACAAAAACCAATCATATTTTTGACAAGCTATATGATAAACAAGCATATTGTAAGGTTTGTATGGAAATGCAAAGGCTCTAATAGCCAGTACTTTACTAAAGAACAATGATGCTAGATAACTGGTAGTGTCTGGCTGCCAGACCTACTACAAACCTACAATGAGCAAGACAGCTCGGGCAAGGAATAGATACAGAGCAATGAGCCAGACTTGACTGTGAAGACATAGACACATACATAAATGATCTGAAAAAGCAACTCAGTCGAGTCCATGGAAAAAGTAAAGTCTTCCAAACCTGTTGATGGGACTCTGGATATGTATATTAAAAGAAATTAAATGAAACTAAACAGACACCAGGCTTCCATTTTTCTTGAGAATATAAAGGTCAACAGGTCGACAAATTATAGAATGAAAAAGAAACAAAAACTTAAAAATGCTCTGTTAGTCGGGAAAAGGCACAAAAAATAATAGTAAAAATGAATGCCACTAAAGATGGACTTGTCAAGTATAAGAAATAAAAGACAATTCCACAGTAGCAATGACTATGCATGATTCACATTTTCACAGTTCTCACATTGTAGCGTCAGGACAAGCAAAGTTGAACACAGGCTTCAGACTCTGTGCCCTAAAACCCATCACTTCCTAGGGCTAGGGAGTATACACAATTGTAATCCCAGAAGACACAAAGTCTTCCCTGAGGTGGCTGGCTCAAGGACTTCTCATTGCTAATGACAAAAATTTTATCATAACTCCCCCTTTTCACCTTTCCTTCCCTCCCTTCCATCCTCTCCCCTCCCCCCTTTCCTTTCCTCCCCTTCATTCTCCAGAGCTCAGGCCTCTAACAACACCAGGTCTAGCTTCCTCTAGCTTTCTTCCTGTTTAGCATAGTGTATCTACTAGTCTTGACAGTGGCTTTTTTGGAAAACTCACACTATGCAGTAAGTTCATAGGTAACATGTATGAGTGACCAGAAAAGTAGGGGCCTGGAACAGCTCTTTCATTAGTCATCTGTCCTTGGGCGGTATGAGTGTCACTGATACACAGTGACCACTTAATTGCTAAAGGTATCAGCAGGGCTAACCCAAGAAAACATCCTTGTTTGGGAATGTCCTTACAGACTACTAAAAATATGACTGAACAAAGCCATATAGAAAGTGGAATTGGCTCATTACTGCTAGGTTGCACAGATGCCCTAGAGGGGGATAGTGAGATCCTCAGAACATTAAGAAGTGGGTCAAAGTTACTACTCCTTGGAAAGAAACTATCATCTTCTCCATTGATACGGCAGAAATGCTGAGTAACAGAGACAATACCCAACAGTTAGTTTTACCTAGTGACAGGAATGTTTAAATATTCAAATTAGGCCTGCTAAAGTTAGAGATATATCTGAAAATTCTAGGATCCCCAAATAGAGGGTGGTAAAGTAATCTATAGAGTAGCGTGCACAGAGGTTCAAAATGCTGTGGAGCTTAGAGAGGCCTTTTACTGTTCTCCAAGAAGAGTTAGTGCATCCCCTGTCCCAGAAAACACTGTAAGATATAGTAGACACTCCTCCACCAGACGTTATCCTAGTCTTTTGCTCAGTTGTCAATACAATAATTAAAGCAAAATCCAAGTAGGAAAGTTTTAGGTTTTACAAGAAAAGGAAGAGACTATATGGCGGATAAAGGAAATAACCTTTATCATGAGTCAGGCAGACTCATGAAGGTTAGATGAGTCCAGAAAGCTGACAAAGGATTATTCCCCAGGGAAACCCAGAGGTCCTAACATTTAGTGAAGCTACTGAGAATGCAGAGATCAGAGGGCATCTGTACAGTTAAGCACAACCTCTGGACCATTCTCTGTAGGCCAGGAGTGTGAGTGAGAGCTGAGCTCATTGAAAGCCATTGAGACATAGAACTTTAAAAGAATCAGAGCCAAGAAGTGATGCAGAATGACCAGAGCCAGGGAACCACGATTACCATAATCCCTGAGAAAGCCAGGGGACCTTGGAGATGGTTAATAGAGCATGACATCCTTAGGGGCAAACAAATGTATTGCTCAATGACTGCAACTTAGGAAAAAAGCAAGAACAGAGGGTCAGGAGGCGAGGAAGGGTGATTCTGCTAGAAAATCCATGATTCATAAATCAGTTCTCAGAACTATGCTAATTTTGGGTCCAGAATCCATGGGCCAAAGTGACTGAGTCCCTGTGAGGAAAGAAACACAGCAGGAAGAATCAAATGTAATGGACTTGGGGAGATGTTTCAGTAGGTAAAATACTTCCCACACAAATGTGAGCTGCTGAGTTCAATCCTCAGCACCTGTGTAAGAGCCAGGCATGACAAGTTTCAGGTTCAACACAATTCTTTTACAGGAAATAAGGTAAAAAGTAATTGAATAAAACAGTTAAAGTTGACCTCTGCTCTGGCTCTCTCTCTCTCTCTCTCTCTCTCTCTCTCTCTCTCTCTCTCTCTCTCTCTCTCTCTCTCTCTCTCACACACACACACACACACACAAATGCACTCTGCCCCATACACTCACTCTCTCCCCCACACATACACTCCCCCCGACACTCACAACACACACGCTCTCTCTCTCTCTCTCTCTCTCTCTCTCTCTCTCTCTCTCTCACACACACACACACACACACACACACACACACACACACACACACAATTTTAAAAGAATATAGTATAATTATTCTCCTAGTCTTCTTCCAAAGGCAGCCTGCAGCAACTACGTTGTTTTTACACACTGAACAACAGGAAATACTCAGATATACTGAGGGAGGGTCCTGGAACACAGGGGCTCAGCAGATGAGGGTACCCAGAGACACAAAGCTTCATCACATCATGCTTATGGAAACATATAGGCTCAGGTGCTGACAGGATCCTAACATGGTACATACAGGCAGTAGGAACAGCTTTCATAGGGACAGGGACAAGCTGACAGTAAAATTGTCAGTGTTGTGACAAACACTGTCTTTAAAGAGATGATATATAATTTTAGTGGCACCAGGCAAAGTAAAAATTTAGACAAGTGCCTGAAATGACACAGCATTGAAAACAAGTATTAGTTCAGGACGTTGGAATAACTTTAAATTTGGATATATAACATGAAAAAAAAACCCACTGGAAAAATAAACAGAGCAAAAGTGTCATGACTTTTATGAGGCAGTGACATGTTTATTCTTCGGCTACCCTTCTGATGTTTTAATGCTCTTTTATCTGTCTGGCAGGACACAAGGACAGAATAAATCATGAAGATAGAAAAATTTAAACAAGTTTATCAAGACATTCAAAAATAGTCAAGCTGGGTGTTGTGGCATGTGCCTGTAATTCCAGGCTGATGCAGGAGGATCACCAAAAGTTTATAGACAGCCTAGGCTGATTGTAAAGCTTCAGTCAAACCAACGTAACTGACAGACATATAGTGAGACAGGGTTTCTCTGTATTGCTTTGGAGTTGCTCGGTGTAAGCATTTTGATGGCTCAGATGGGATGGACAGGGACTCTGGCACTTGGAAGCCAGAATACGAGTGCTACAGCCTAGATGGAAAGGTATTCTGGCACTTGGGATCCAAAGGAATACCACAGGTCACCATAAGCATAGCCGCTTACAGGCCTACTTCAGGGAAAGGCTTCCCCAGTGTATCAGCTCTGCTCTGGAAGGAGAGGGTTTCCTCTGTCCACTCAGAGTTGTGTCTCAGTGTCTCTGTTCCACAAAAGCAGTGAAAGAAGGTCTCACCCAAACCTCATTCAAGAGATTTATTGAGAGGGAAGAATCCAGGAGAGTGGCTGCCCAAACAGCCACAAGCTGAACAGATACAGGGTTTATATAGGGGGTGAAGTTTTGCCAGGGAGATATCCAGGGTGGGGATTGGCCAGATTTCAATGCTTGAGCTCAGACTGGCTAGATCTCATGCTCAGGGATTGGTTGGTTTTCTGCACAGGTTTAGGGTCAGATTTGGCTTTGGTTTCAGGGCCAAAGTGTGTTCCTCTCACTGGTCTTTTTTAGCATTTTGGCTCTAATTTTAGGACCAGGGTGTATTTCTTTCACTGGCTTTGATTCCGGGAATAAAGTGTATTACTTTGGCACTGGTTTCAGGGTCAGGGTTCATTTCTTTGGTTCTGATTGCAGGGACAAAGTGTGTTTCTTTGGCTCTGGTCAGGGTGTGTTTCCTTAGTTGGCCCTTTTCCTTTACACCCAGGCTGGCTTCAAACTCACAAAGATCTGCCTGCCTCTGCCTCCTGAGTGCTGGGATTAATGGTGAGCTCCACCAATGCCTAGCTAAGTGACAATTCTTAAATTACACAGAACTATTCCTTTCACTGATGTTCTTTATGTAGTTTTCATTCACTTATTAATGAAAAAGAGCGTTCTTGAACGGCTTTTTATTTGGAAATGTAAAAGTAGATATTTACAGAAATCCTGTGCAGCTCAGTGTGGAGGTATGCACCTGTTCCCCAGCACATGGGAGAAGAAAGCAGGAGGATGGAAAATTGAAGCCAGCCTCTGTAGCACAGTGAGTTTCAGACCAGCCTAGGCTATAGGGGACTATCTCAGAGCAACACACAGAAACAAACCCAGATGACAACAAAACAAAACAAAAACAGAATTTGTCAAATTTCTAATAGATTTTGGTGAAGAACAACTAAGCAATGCTTGCTAGCAAAAACATACGTTAATCTGGAAGAACAACAATAAAAAGAAAAATTCATTTAGCATCATTAGTACTTCAATAAAACTAATTTTAGACTATTATTGATTATTATTGACTTTATGTTTAAGATGGTTATAAAAACTGTATCCTTACATAGTGTCTAGGAGGAAAAAGAAAAACAATATAACCACATTCTGTGTTAGAAAGCCTCCAAACTAAAGATAAAAACTAATACTTGACAAATTAACATTTGTAAAGTATAATGCAACAAAAATTGAGAAAAAGAAGTTTTCTATAAAGTGAGAAACAGGAAAACAAAATTATAAAAAAGAGAAACACTTGCATATACTAATTTGTTAGAAATAAAATCTACCAATAAGTATAAAGGAAATAATGATATATTAGAGAAGATCTATCAGAGTAGGTATTAAAAATTAAAAATTGAGATAAATGATTTTGCAAAAAGCAGAGTGAAACCAAAATATCCAACAAAAATAAAAGTAAAGGTGTGGGAAACCCTGTAGCAGGGGAAAAAATAGCAAAGTCAATAAAAAGGGCTTTTTTTACTTTCTTTTAAAGAAAGAGTCTAAAATCCAAACAATAAAAAAGAGATAGTGGGGGACACTGGGACAGCATAGGGGGATAAAATGATTGTAACAAAAGCTTGGCAAACTGAGTTTAATCCCTGGATGTCATAACAGAAGGAGAGACCTGATTTCATAAAGCTGACCTCTGACTTCTACAGGTGTACCCTCACATGCATGTGCCCCATCATACATGCTAATAATAAAAAATGATAACAATAATAATAATTTTAAAAGTTAGTTCTGAAGCTTAAAATGTTTACAGAATTAAAGAACAAAAATGGAAAATTCTATGATTAATCTTAGGACATAAAATCTTCTACAAACCAGCAATGACAATTTGAAGCTTGAGATTTTACATTTATTGTCTGGTTTGACTGAAGTCCAAGTCCATGAGATGAAACCCAAACCCAACACTGCTTGGGTGATGGAGGGAGAAGTAGAAACTAGCCAAACACTACTTTTTACAACAAAACACAGTAATAGACTCCTAATGATATTCTCCTACACTCATAGATCAGAGCCTTGCTTGACCATCATCCAAGAAACTTCCTTTTGCAGCAGATGGCAACAAATATAGAGACCCATCGCCAGACATTATGCAGAGAGTGAGACACCTGGAAACATTCAGTTCTAAATGAGCTGTTTCTATTAAATCCCTCCCCTCAGAGCTCAGGACTGAGGGAATTCCATCAGGAAGCATGTAAGAGCTAAAGGGTACGGAGAACACCAAGAAAACAAGGCTTTCTGGCTCAACACGAGCAAAGTTCATATGAAATCACACAGACTGAAGCAGCAAGCCTCGGGCCTGCATGGGTCTGCACCAGGTCCTGGCATATACATTGTAGCTTCCAGTTCAGTGTATTTTATGGGATTCCTGAGTGTACAAATGAGTGGGTCTCTGAGTCTTGTGCCTTCTCCCAGGCTCTTTTCCTTCTGTTTGTTGGATTTTACTTTTAAAATATGTCATCTTTCACTAATCTAACATGCTATGGAGCTTTAAAAAATGACACTATATCATGGACCAGTAAAAGATAGTTTAAGATGAAGAATCTTTACAAAAGAGGTCCCCTCCCCCCATCCAAAACACACACATATCATGAATTAGGATTGCAAGGATTCATGTATAAATAAAATGGAAAACAAGCTCTGGCTGAAAGGGAAAGTAAGGAAATTTACTTATCTGAGATCTGACCCTGAGTATGCCGATGAAAACTTAAGAAATCCCCTTAGATCTGACTCACAAAGGAGACAGAAAAATCCTGTAGTGTTTCCATCTGAATTTAATAACCAGATTTCATTAAAAACAAAAACAAAAAAACAAAAACAAAACCGAAGCAAAACAAAACAAAAACAGATCTCAGACTTGCAAGTAAAACATAAAACAAAACAAAACAAACACTAGCCCCACACACAGCCCATGAAAACGAACTCTAGCAAAAGCAGGGGGTTTAAGTTAAAGTGGATACAAGCCTTCACTTGAATGGCACACAGACACACAAACACAGACACACACACACACACACACACACACACACACACACACACACACACACAAGCTAATACTCTCTGGAGGAAGTTAATTTTAACTTAGGCACTAATTAATGCTTAGATATATTCCATTATAAAACATGTTTCATTTTCAGACATCTTAAATGTAACAAAATGTGTTAACTCAGAATTGAAAATCATAGATTCATATGCACAGTAAATTGTTTCTTCTCAACAAAATACAAGATGTACCATTAGACTGTATGCTAGATGACAAAGGAAATCACAATGGCTCTTAGAAAGTTGGATTCACACAGACTAAGATTTTTGCCTGCGAAGCAATTAACTGCAAATGGACATATCAGATTGCAAACAAAACAAAGGAAATGGACACATTTGAAACAATCACAATGAATATACACACAAATACCATCTGCTTAATAATAAATAAGCTAAAACTGAACAATGAGAAAATACACTTTACATTTCAAAACTTGTGGAATAGATATGATTTAAAAATTGTGCGTGCGTGCGTGCCTGTGTGTGTGTGTGTGTGTGTGTGTGTGTGTGTGTGTGTGTGTGTTGCAAGAATTCAGAATTTTCTTCCTGTGAGAGATGTGGACAATGTCTTATCCCCTCACAAAAGGTCCTAATGACAAGCCAAAGTTCGGTTCCAATGACGAGGCTCACCCAGAGAAATCAAAATAACCACTGGCCTTACTTATAGAACATGGTTGAGTGGCTACAGAAAGGATCGTGAGTGACCATAAAGTAGCTGCTCCATGGCTTCAAAGAGATGTGTCCTGACCCCTCACACTACCTACATATTCTAGCCTCTCCCTGAGACCCCAAGGACATAGGCAATTAGAAGAAAGAAAGTGCAAAGAAATGGCTGAGAGCACTGATGGCTGATCCTCAGGTGGTTCAATGACCTTCCCACCCAGAAGAAAAAAATGTCAGCAATTCACAGAATCAGACATAATGGACACCCACAAACAAGCGCAGATAATCTCATGAATATGCCTGTTGTTTGATCTCAGAGGACAATGCTGTACAACACTGTACGTGTATGTATGTCCACATACATACATACATGCCAGGCTCAGTATGTAGATGCCAGAGAGTAAATATTGGGAGTTGATGCTCTTTTTTCACTAGTCCCAGAGACTGGACTCAGGTTGTCAAGTTTGGTAGCAGGTGTCTTTACTTTCTGAGAAAGCTCATCAGTTCTAGAAAGTAGAACTTAAAAACAAAATAATAGCTGTAAAGATATAAGCAAAAAATTGAAAGTAAACTTTTTTTATGCAACCGGTAAAATTCACAAAATACCTGGACAGGTCATAGAAAAAAAATATTACAGTGTAGAAATATGTGAATGGAAAGCAAATAAATCAATTTAATTGTAAAGAATAGGGAGATGGCCCATGACCCAAAATATCTGATTATTTGAAATTATCAATAAAGTAGACACATTTGCTGAGAAAATGGCATGACACCAGAGTAGACACAGATAAGCATTGATATCAAAGGGAGGGTGTAAAGGGAGAGTTTTAAAGAGTGACAGGAGAATGTGTTAGACAAGAGGCTGCTTTCAGTCCTTTGCTTGCTAAGTACCTATTGTATGGTATAATATTAGAAACACAGTAGGAAAATAAAAAGATACATAATAGGAACTGTAAAGTGAAAATCAGGAGGCAAAGGGACCCAGGAAAGGTAACATATCAGTGACAATTATAATTGTCAACTTGATACAATCTAGAGCTACCTGGGGAAGGCAGGGTCTATGAGGGATTATCTAGATTAGGTTGGCATATGGGCCGATCTGTGAAAGATTCTCTTCATTATTTAATTGAAATGGGAAGATGCCCATGGAGGATCTCTCTCTAGGTACAGAATCCTGAACTGTATGAGAGAAGAAAAGACTAGCTGGGCAGAATCATGAATGGGTGCATTATCCATTGCTCTCTCATACTGCTATAGATGCAACATGGCAGCTCTTTCAGGGTCCTGTCACTGTTACTTTGTTTCTAAGATGGACTATAAACTATAATTGCACACCAAAATAACCCAGTCTCTTCTAAACCGCTTTAATCTGATTATTTTTTATCTTAACAGGAATTGAAACTGAGACAGGCACAGATTCCAAACTAAAAGGGGAAAACATACTATGTGCAATGGGGCAGAGGGTAGCAGGACTTTCCTCTAGTGGATTTAATGTTTACGTTTGAGGCTGAGAAGAAATAAGGTCTAAAGCAGAGGGAGAACAGAAGTTAGGAGGCTGGGGAAGCTGTCAAGTAGGGGTAGTTTAGTGAGAGTTGTGTCTACATGCTCTCTGGCAAGGCCATGACACGCTGAAGCTAGCTGTACTCTTATGGCAGCCCTCGTGTCCTTACTAATTCCTCACTGACTTCCTACCTAGTTTGCTGCTCTTCAGGGGTCTGGCCTATTGATGTACAGATGCATCTTGTTGGTCAGGGGCACTGTTCTCAGTGCTTCCTCTAGATATTAAAGTGCTTCAAGTCTTTACAGCATCCACTACATAAACACACAGCAGAGGTTACGCTAACCTGATATTGCTTCCATCATAATGCAAAGAAGGAAGAAGATGTCTCAGGTACTTGAGTATCTTTGGTATTAAAAAAGAAAAAGAAAAAAACCCTACTAGCTAATCAACACAGTTTCAGACTAGGGAACTTTCTGAACCATGTTTTGTAGGTACAGTCATGCTGCATTAGCCTGTTTCTTAGAGAAATTGTGACATTTCTAATGCCACACCTTCATTTTAGGGTGTAATGTCCATAGACTATAGAAGAACGGTTAAGTTCTAATCAACAACACATTTACTATTAGTCTTAAAAATCTTCACTGCCACTGAGCTTGGGATAGAGAAGCTTTTATGTGAGTATGTTAGCATGAATGCTCAAAATGTGCAAGAGCCTGCATATAACCAGCCCAGAAAAACTTGTATAGCAACAGATAATCTCCAGTTTTAGAGACCAAGTCACATGAACACAAATGATAGGCTTCTGTGAGTTTATAAATATTGTCCTATTTCTTGGATTTTCATGACAACAAAAGTAATGATGATAATTGTAAACAGGACTAACATTAATATTACCTATCTATATGTTATCACATAATTAACAAAGGTGTTGAACATATATTGCTAGTTTTATTGTCACATAGTTATTGGAGGGGTAGGACAAACAGTCATAAGAAGGGACATATTACTTGGCAGGAATAATAGTAAAACATCTTTACAAATATCCACATTTCACTCACTAGTATTTAAAATTTTATAATCAAATCCTAGGATTGGGCAATAGACTATTGCTCACTTCATATTCAACTTTTAGGAAGGCCAGGATTCCTTTCTTGGCAGGGCACCACTTCACTCCCTGATACTGGAGAAGTCATTTGTCAGGAGTGAAATTCTCTCTCTCCATTTCCTCACCTGCAACATGAGCACTAAAAAGTGACCCAACCCATTCATTAGAAGTTGGGAGACCTAGTTGAATCAGTCCTTTAAAAGCCTCCCAGCCTTCACTTTGGATCAGTACCATTAGGATAGAGGATGCATTAACAATTGGACACGTGTGACAAAACTCCTTTCACAGATAATAGAACTATGCCCGTCAGAGTTCAAATTCCTTTCTGATGCCAGCTCAGAGCTGCGAGGCCAGAGAAGGGCAATAACAACACTCCAATAAGACTTGGCATTTGCAAATGTACTTTCAGTGCTTGGATAAATCTCTGCTTCACTAACCCAACAGTGTTTGTAAGATATTCCTGGCATGCTGAAAGCTGCTCAGCCCTGTCATATTGAAGAAATACCTTCTTCCTAAGAGCGAGCAAGGCATCTCCCAACAGCTGTTAAGGTGAAAAGCAAGCACCAAGCAGAGCTATCTGCAGGCTCGCTGGACTCTTTAACATCCTAATGTTTTTGAAGAGAGGGAAGCTGTTTGTAACAGCAGGGGAAATTATTCTACTTCTACTTCATGTCTCAAAGACTATTTCTTACTAGTACCAAACCGAAAAAGCCTGATCACCTTACACTGTAAGGTAACAGAAGCCACCATAGTTCTCCTATAAGATTTCTCCTCTTTAACCATCTTCTCTCCTAATCTTTTCCCCCTAGAAAAACAAGGCCTTATTCCACTAGAAATGTAGGAACTAAGGGGGAAGGATAATGGGCAGGGAATGTGATGAAAGAACATGAGACATGTTTCAGTTACTTTTCCTGTTGTGTTGATAGCATGTTATCATGTCAACATGTGCTGATTTTAAAAAGAAAAAAAAAAGAAGCTTAAGGATTAAAGCATTATTCTGGATCCTAGTTCAAGGGTCCATCCCTTGTGGTACAGAAGCCCTGGTGGCAGGGATACGGCTGTGGGTCCGATCATACTCAGAGAGCAGACAATGAAGGATTCTCAGGCCAGTGTACCTCCTTTGACATAGCTTAGGATCCAGGTAGGACACAGTGCTGGTAGGTATGGTAGGTCTGCCCACCTCAGTTAACATGCGATAGCCCTTCACAAGCATGGCCAGAGACTAACTTGACCTACTGCTCTCCAGGCGTGCTTATAGGTTTGTTCCCTAGGTAATCCAACCAAATGTGATTTACAAACCATCCTGTCATCTTTGTCCTTCTCAAATCTTCCTATAAAAAGTAGCTTAGCTGCAGCATTTATAATTCTTCTTTTCAGTGTACAATAATGCAGCTTCTGATGACTCAAAATAGGCCAATAGTAATATAATAATAATAATAATAATAATAATAATATAAAATAAAATAAAACAGAAAGAAAGAAAGAAAGAAAGAAAGAAGGAAAGAAAGAAAGAGATAAAAAAGTTTGACATGAATCTACATTGTCTTCCTGTACTAACACCAATGACTGTGCCCTTGGGTATACAGTATGGGTACTGATGAACTGTTCTGTTACCCTCATGATCTAGACTCCAGGAATGTACCACGTACCAGTGTATCTTCTTTTCATTTTAAACTGACTTCTACTAGTAGCTCAAATGAGGTGTTTTTCTTTCTTTCTTTCTTTCTTTCTTTCTTTCTTTCTTTCTTTCTTTCTTGGTTTGGTTTTTTGAGACAGGTTTTGTTCATTTGTTTATTTGTTTGTTTGTTTGTTTGTGGCTTTGGAGCCTGTCCTGGAACTAATTCTTGTATATCACACTGGTCTCCAACTCACAGAGATCCACCTGCCTCTGCCTCCCCAGTGCCAGGATTAAAGGCATGTGCCACCAAAACCCTGCAAACAAAGTGTTTTGCAAATTTAGGTTTTAGAGCATGGATTAGCTGAAAATTATCACCTCCTTGAGTGATCTCCAGCATCCCCCTAGCCATATTGCTTCTCATTTATAATGATATTATCTATACCATCCTACACCTGAGCATGATCCTCAACCACTAAAGCAAGCACTCAGCATTCCTACTGGCTTCGCTTATATATCTCAAGCGTCTTAGATTTCCTCCCTCCAAATTTCTTTCACAACTATTACCCTTAGCCACTACTATCAGAAATCTAAGGCTAATTCTAAATCAGCTCTAGAACAGGAGGGGGTGGGGTTCCAAAAAGGGAAACAAAATCAAACAAAATATAGTTTACAGAAGAGTAAGGCCCCAGGTTGTACTTTCAAAGCAGATTCAAAGAGGAACCCTAAGTGCTTCTAAGAGAGAAAATAAAACTAAATGAAATTCATGTGACTCAGGTGACTGTCAAGAGTAAGTGCCAGTAGGCTTCTTAGAAATGGCCCCTGGGAGGAGAAGACCTTGGAGTCATGCTCTCCGAGTTCTAAGGAAAAATCAGTTGATGTAAGACTCTATCAGGACAACCTATCAATTGTCAGAAAACAGTAAATTGTGAACTTCCGCTCTGAAACCACTACTGTACTTGCTCTATCACATGGCTCCTAGAAAGCTCTCCTAACTAAACACTGCAATATAAAGATATTAGAATCATAGCCAAGGGAGATAGGGCTGCATGGGAGCTTTGAAAGAGAAAGCTAAGATCACATCTTCCATCATCCTAGGTAGCAGACAATAGCTGAAGGGATAACAAGAACCTAGCATTAGAGAACCATTGGAGAGTGCGTGGAGGGCAAGTTGGAAGGCTAGTGCTGCCCTCTATAGTCCTTGTCTACTGAGTTATTCACTTTTGTCCATAAAAAAAAATCTTGTTTGACAATTTCATACAGTTTTTTATTCTGAATTTTAGGCATTTCCACCCACTATGTCCCTCTGCCATCCTCCGTCCTCTCCAATGGAGTCCTTTCCTCAGCAAGTCTACTTTCATGACTCCTTTGTGTGGCCCACTGAGTTTAATTAGAGCTCTTTGCCCAAGTAACGGGAGGAGGGTGTTTAGTAAAAGATGATACAAAGTGAAATGAATTAGAAAGGAAAAATTCATGTGAGGAAATGAGTGGATACCAACAGGCCTGGGGAAGCTTAAGTTGACTCGATGATTGTTTCCTCTGCAGTGTTACACAGAAGACTGAAAGACAATCATTTAAAAATAAACTACCAAAATAGAAATGAGCTACAGTCATCTGTGGCTGTGACACTGGCAAGGTTTGTCCCCAATCTAAATATGACCAAAGTTTCCCAACATATTCACTCAGTTACTTTTAATTTCAATGTTTATTTCTTTCATATTTTGGGGGTGTATGCGGCTGGTGAACTGAGGTAAAAATCCAGACTTGAACATTTAACTTGATCTTATTCTACTGACATAAACTTTGCCTTTAGGATCTAAAACCCCTTCTCCAATGATTTCAAAATATCTTGGTTTTCCTGTTGTCATTGTTTGTTAATGTTTTCCAGGCTGTTAGAGTTATTCAAGGAGGAATAAAAAAATAACATTACCAGGAGTACTTTTGTTTCTAATGTGGACATGGGTATCTTTGTTTTAGGATGGAGTCAAGAAAAAACAAATAGCTAACAATAAATTCTAATGCCCTGATTTAAGTACTATTATTTTGGAGACAAGATTTCTATCATTTGTATTTATTTTTGCATGTGCAGGTGTGTGCAATATGGACTCATGTACACACATGTTGTTGTGTTTGTGTGTGTGTTCACATGCACATATGTGTATATAGTTTAGTAATCTGAACATAAGTTCTCATACTTATGTGTCAAGTGCTTGCTAAATCATCTTCCAAGCCCAATACCCATTCTTTAATGACTAAATTAATTATACACTCTATAAAGCATTATACCTTATTTTAGCTATCAAATATGAACACTAATATTACATTTTCCTGCAAAATTAGTGTCTTTGGGGGGTGATCAGAGTGGTTTTAAAGTGGTTATTTATTTAATGGATACTTACTGTTTATAGATTTTCTTGTAAAATCTTTGTAGATATATATCCTCTTGTGCTCTGAATATATTGTAATTCTTACGCCACAGTAAGTCATGAAAATACACTGCCAGATTTGGGAAACCAGTAGGCACTGTTCACTATTGAATGCCTCAACGCTTGTTTCCTTTATTACCATTACCTGGTACTTCTATTGATAACATACAATGTAAAATACATTATGGACTTACATAAATGTTACAACCCTGAATAGTTGTGCATGATATTGGGTAGACAAGCAAGAGATTCCCATTAGCAGCTTACGCCCGAAAGGCACTAAGACAGAACAGTAGGGCTGGGGATGCAGCTCAGTAGAAGAAAGCTTGCCTACCACATGCAAAGACTTGGGTTTGATTCACTCAGGGAAACAACACAAGAATTTCACATTTCTTATAGTATAGTGTGAAAGGAAAATAATTCGAGGCACATTCAGACAGATTTTTTTTTTTTTTTTTGCTCTGTTGCCTCTACTGTCTTGAACTCAGTTCTCTTTGCATCCTCCTCAAGTTCTGGGATTACACATGCATCACATATACAGTTTTGAAAGAGTATGAAAGTGTATAATGTGACATACAAATGTGTATTTTATAGACTGTTTGTAAATGAGGTTGAAATTCAGTGAGTTTACATATAAGTTAGCTACTTAAATAAAAGAGCTTACAAAGACTCTTATTTATTTCCTCCCCCTCCCCCTGCTACTTTTTTAAAAGATGGAGTATCATGTAGCTCAAATTGGCCTCAAGCGTGTTACATAGCCAAGGATGACCTTTGGATCCCAATCCTCCTGCCTCTATCTCTAAAGTTCTGGGATTACAAAGGGGTATACCACCAATTCTGGCATCACAAAGCACATATTTGAAATAGGACGAAGAAATATCAGAATCATCCAGCTAGCAACATATGGCATCTTCTAGAGAACTACTACAGGTAAGTTGTATGATTTTAGAAACAGGTCATCAGGGTTGGCAGCAAGATCCTTTATCAGATGAGATGTCTCACAGGCCCTCAATTCTTATTTTCTCTGGATTTATATTTGAAGTTCTCAACATCATCACTACAAATGAACCTGTGTTTCCAATATCAATTCCTTCACACTCAGTTGTCACCTTAATAATCAAGATGAAAACCAACCTCAAAATAGTGTCAACTAATTCCAGATAACAAAACAGAGAATAGGGGAAAATTGAGCTCCATGTTCATCTACAGCACTTGCTTAAAAAAAAAAAAAAAAAAAAAAAGGGGAAGTAGTACTTGCCAATCATTCATCACATACTCTTCCTTTCTTCCAAGTTTTATTGAAATTATTTTATTTCAGTTCTTTGCACGGCCTTGTTTGTTCCATGCTCTTTCTGGGGAACCTTGACTTGGAGTAAGAGGCCCCTGACCAAGTTTCTCATGTGTTTCTTAGACCAATTCTTAACACTATGACAAACATTCCAAAGGTCTTGAACTCACAGTATTATCACATCAAATGATTCTGATCAACTCATGTTCTCCTTCCCCTCAGTTCTTCTAGCAATGTGGGGACTAGAGCCAAAGACAAACAAAAAGGACTTTATAGATTATTTTGTAAGGTTATATTTTCATAACACTGTAGAACTCCTATTCACTTTGGGAGCTGTTTTGGTGAGTTAAATAATATAAAAACAGGGTTCAGCAATCTTCTGGATGTAGCATGCAAAATTTGCATCCATTCACACTAATCTAGGGTTTCATGTGTCAGCAACAACCCTCACTTTCAAAACTCAGTACAGATGAAAATTTCTTTGCCACAGCATTACAGGGGTCTTAAAACACATTTCTACTGCAAATATGCTAATGTTTCTCCTTAAGAGACTGTGTGACCAAGACTGGGAACCCGACCTCACTCTCACACAGGAAATTGCTGTTTGAAATGTAGAAAAATGCATGGTGTTTAAGAGGGTAAAGCCTGTGTTGATAGGACACTTTCTGCATGTTTTATTATGGTGTTAAATACAGTATCTACAAGATCATATTGAGTTCTCACAACAAATGAAGGAAAACTGAGCAATGAGAGATGAGTGAGCCTGCCATACACCAAGGAGTCATGGCATTCTTCTTGTTTTATTCTAAGAGTTGGTGGAGTATCTGATAATGTCTTTCTTCTCACTCTTACTTCATCTGCAAGGTGAACATAGCCATAACTTTGACCGGGCAAAGACTACAACAATCAGTGAACAAATCAGTCAATGTCTTCAAGCTACTCATTGAATAAATATCCATGCAATGAGGCAGAAATGGGATGATGTAAGAGTTTTAGGATATAAAAGATCTCACAGTAATAACAGAATTGAGCTTATATAAAGGTCACTCACTACTGTCAGCAAATGACCTCTTTTCAAGATGGTCTCTAGGTCTCATTGTTTTATCTACTCTTCTTCTCCTCCATTACTCTTCACAAGAATTGGAATGTCATCTTTTTCTTTCTTCCTTATTGTGACATTGCCTCACCTTGCCCAGGGTAGGGTAGGGACAATATTTCAAGAGCTCATGTCATCCACCCAGGACTTTTCAATAATATTCACAGAAAAGATACAGACTTCACTTATTAGTGGTGAGTCACTATTACTATATGCAAAGCAGCAAATTAATGACCTTGGTTTAGAAATGAAAAGATGGAGGCATGGAATTTCAATAAATTCCCCTAAAGGGAGACATTTTAAAGGTAAACCTAGGATTTGAATTCCAGAAATGTACGCCAGAGCTTGAACTTAACTACAACAATATACTCCTTGTCATGGTGGGGATACTGGTCTTACATTCAGCCAGGGTTCTGACTTTTGTAAGGTGGCCTATCTTTGCCGTGAACTCCGTAAGCCTCCAAAAATGCCTTGTGGCTGTAATTTAACATTTTGCTTTTATTTATTTAATCTTATAACCAAAGGTAGACTCATTTGAATTACAACCTTTTGTTTTGTTGTTTTCGAGATAGGGTTTCTATAGGGTTCTCCGTGTAGCCATTGCTGCCCTGGAACTTGCTTTATAGACCAGGCTGTCCTGGAACTCACAGAGCTCTGCCTGCCTATGCCTCCTAAGTGGTGGGATTAAAGACATGCACCACCATAGTTGGCTCAATTACATTCCTTTAAATAATATTCTAACCTCCATAGTGAAATGTCTGTTTAGATTAAATCATCAATAATTGTTGCACTTTCTCATACTTCATGCTTCCCTTGGTGGAGAAAAAAATCTAAAAAAAGGATGAACTATTTTCTTGGACTGCTCTTTCTCACTGCCATTTTTCTTTCTTGTTCTGTAACAGCTACCATGCTAGAAACACGACTTCTCAAGGTGTACACCTGAATGAATTATTCTACTATGCTTAAATATACCTGAGAACTTCATTATTAGCCTCTACCCTATTTCTACTTTCTATTTCTTAAAGAACAAAACTTGGAAGATTCTATCCCCCTACTTTTTTGCCTTATTTCCTCCTGTTCTACCACTAACCACATGTATGTCAAAACCAAAGTGATTAGACTCACCACTAAAAACATAGTGATATAATGACTATTTTTCTTGTTTCTAGGAGGCAAAAGTTTGGGAGTTCTAGTTGTATCAACCTGGGGGGTTTATGGAGATAGTTTTGTCTAATCTAGACCTCCAACTACTTTTAAATATTGGAACATGAAAGAACTTGACTCCGTGTAACTGGTTCTTATCATAAACCATAAAGGGGCAGAATAACTTTGGTGGATTTTCCCTTATAATTTTTATCTACTAGGCAGAGGGGGGCACTGACACTCTCAGAAGGAGACAGTCCTGAAGTCTTTTTATTGCAAATGCACACAAACCGAAAGTAACAACATTTCACAGTCATCTCCTTCCCTCTAAAGCCATGGAACCTGCAGAGGGAGCCATGGCTCTCACACTGATAAAAGGTCAATAGATTTCGATAAAGGATTAATTGATGCTGCCACAGAAATAAATCCATTTCTACAAAGTGCTGAGACTAAAAGTTACTACATGGCCTAAAGATAAAAAGCAGGATATCCAGATTTCTACCATCTTTCCTGGAGGCCTCCAGCTTGTTCTTCTAGCCTTGAAATAGTAAGTCTCCTGGCAGGATCTGAAGGAGTTAAGTCAAAAATCCAAACTGTGAAGTAAGAAACTCCAACTTTGCTTGACTTTATCAATATTGCTAAGGGAATGATGTCATTGTTTGGGGGTTCTGCAAAGACATTCCATGTCACTTCAGTTTTAATACCAGGCTGGAGCCTGAATGGTCTGCCAGCATCAGCAGATAAACAAGACCTGTAGTCTTTCTATTCATCTCTGGATAGTTACTCAGAAAGACTCTGCAAAATATGCCTATTAGGAACTAAACATTTCACTTTTCATTTTATCTTTGTGCCAGAAGTCCATTCCTCGAATAAACACTTTACAAACTGACACTCTAAAAGTCACTAAATATGATAAAGTATGTGTGCATCAGTCAGAACTGATTAAATATTTTCTCTTCCAGTTAGATACTATATGAAACCTTTGGAACCTAACAGTTACCCCCTTCTCCTGACTCTTATGTTTTGTCTTTATTTTGTATGAAAGATTATTTTTCCATGTCAACTTATTTGTTATGCAGTCTTGGCTTTGGCAAAATATCACTCCAGGGATATTGCATGCAGAAATGGTATTTAGCCTTAAGATTTGCAAATTCAAATTCTTTTAAAATTTTGCTTTTTTTTCTTACTATCACTTCCTTTTGAAACTGGTTGTTTCCAATATCTCTGCTTATATTTAAACAAAATGTAAAGGGAAGGAGAAGCTACTATATTTTCCTTAAGGGGGTGGGTTAGGGTTGGATAATGGTGGCACACACCTGCAATCCCAGGACTCAGAACTATAAGGCAGGAGTCTTGGGTGTTTAAAACTAGTCTGAACTAAATAGCAAAATATTGTCCTGTAACTCTTAAAATTAATTTTAAAAGGCACTAAGAGATGGTTTAAGTAAATTCCAAGCTATATACTCAAAGGTTCATCCCATAATAATGCTAAAAGATACTGATTTATTACTTCAAGAGAATTGTAGTAATTGATTCCTTTCTAACTGTCAATTCCTGGACAATTTCATATATGAATATAATATATCCCATTTATGCTAAACCCCTTACTCTCTCTTATCTCCCTTCACTCCTGCTCGTCACCTCCCTACAACTTCACTGTTAGTTTGCCTCCTACCTTCATACTATTTGATGTGTGCAGACCTCATACAGGTAGACACAGCTGCTGTGATCATGACTGCAATGTCCAGGCCATGTCAGTCCAGAAAACAGCATGTAATGACACACCACCTCATATTTCATTTAACTAATCTTTATGGTCTTACGATGAGATTAGCTAGTACGGTTAGTACAGAGTATGGGGCTAATGTGCTTAAAGACTAGAGTCAATCTTGAACACAAGAAAGAGAGGAAGGAACATTGATTGGTTACAGGTCATCTTTATTTATAGCACCCCAAGGAAAAAGACTTCTATTCTGAAACATTTTAAAAACAGTTTGAGGAGCTTGGCAAAGCAGCTCAGGGATAATGCCTTTACTGCCAAGCCTGACAACTTGAGCTGAAGCCCCAGGACCCATAGGGCAGGAGAGAATCAACTCCCACAAGTTGTTAACTGACTTCTACAAGTGTACATACTTGCACACCACAGACATGCTCTAGACATGTTTCCTCTCTCTCTCTCTCTCTCTTCTCTCACATACAAATAAATATAAAAAAAATTAAAGGTGATAAAAACAGTATATGTAAAATTTCGGTAACACATGTATACATATATATGCACACACACACATATATATACATATATATGTGTGTATACACATACATAATTTCATAACTTTAAAACACAAGAGCCTCCAACTGAAATGGGTACAATGCACATGAAAGCCAGAGGAATGTGTCCTTGAAGGTATGAGTGTCTCCTCCCTGTTTGCTGTGTACATGTCTATTAGGCATTACACCTTTCTCTCTGACATCCTTTACGTACAATATTACCCAGACTATAACACACAAGAAAGTAAGTTCCTGAAAAGAATAGTTTAAATATAATTTAAATTTTGCTTTTACATCTCTTCTATCAGTTTTAATAATCCTAGAAATAAATTCAGTGACACTAAGACTTGTGGGTGCTGGCATAAAGGGCATTTCTACAACCCCATTTTTTTTCTCTTTCAGAGTTAATTTCACCCCAGATATTAATTTAAAGAAATAAAATAATTCAAAGAAAACAAGTTGAAATTAGCCATCATTTTTAAAGTAGTGAAGATTCCAGAGTATGGAGCCATTGATTTTATAGCCTCCATTTCCTTACTCTTTAAAATTAAATAGAAGGACATTTATTAAGAATCTCCATATTTCTATGTTCTGTCAAGGAGCTGACACCACTACCAAGCCATTCTGTGGGAAAAGAAAAACCTATTTTGTTTTCTGACTTCCACAATTAAAGAAAGTGGTTATGCTAACTAAAAATGAATAAGGTGGCGCTGAAACAAACACACAGTTGGAGGACACAGCCCATCTTTACAACACCTTGCTTATTCAAATAAGACTCAACTTTCCAGACTTTCTCGACTCCCCATGGGAGGCCTTACCCTTTGTAAGGAGTAGATGAGGGGGTGGGATGGGGGACGTGGGGGATGAGGGAGGAGGAAAGGGACAGGGAACTGTGGTTGATATGTAAAATGAACAAACAAAATTAAAATGAGTACATGCAGAATCAGCATCATTTTCTACCCGAGCTTGGGAGATGGCACAAGTCTCATTTGTAGATGTTCAGGAGAACTGCTAAGTTCAGTCATCCCATCTATTCAGAAGGGATGTACTTTATTCACATAAATGAGAATTCAAGGCACCACTTGTAGAATAGAAAATGTGTGAATGCATTTTTAGTACATAATACTATCATGCTAGTAAATGGAATATAAGAAAACATTTAAAATATACACCAAACTTCCTGTCACATTTTATTTAGTTATAAAATAATAAAATGGAAAAAATCAGTGATCCTTATTTAGAAAATAATTAAAAATTTCTTGATAACAGTTTATTCATTTTAGAAGATATTTTGTAAAAAAAAAATACAAAAAGATATAGCACAAAGGTCTCTTGGGTATAATTTTTTTGGCACAAGCTCACACTGTGTGCATGTGTATGTGCTAATGGGTATATGTATGTGCACATTTATATGGCTGTATGTGTGTACCTGTAAGAATGTGTATATGTGACAGAGTATATGTCTGTGTTCTGTATGCATACATATCTGCTTCTCTGTGAGTATGTGAACTTGTATATGTGTGAACAGTGGATTTTGACTTCATTTCTTTCTATATGTGTGCCCCATTTTCATGTCTCTGTGTGGTGTGTGTTGCGGGGAGGGGGGAGAAGGACAAAGTAATTTTGTGTGTTTGCACATCTGTGGGCATGTGCAGGCTTGTAAATGTGCACATGTGCATTTAGTTTAGCAAGCATTTCTCTAGGAAATTATCTCACCAAACATACACAAAGAAGCTTTGGGCATTGCAAAGAACGAGACAGTCCATTGCTGAGGCCTCAGAGGGCAGAGGAAGGAGAGTCCCAGACACTACAGTGTGGCTCACCAGCTACATTCCTGAAGGAATAGAGCTTGGCTCCAAGGAACCAGCAAGGCTCTGTTCATCAAAAAATTCTACCTTCTTTCCTAGGAGCCTCTGTGACCATATGGTGTGGTGTGGTGCATCAAAACTCTTGAGACACTTCTCTTTTGACAGAGGAAGGGCATTCAGTAAACATGCATAGTCATCCTTTATCATTCCCACATCTGAAGTCTGACTCAGGAATTCTTATTACTTATAATTGGCCATCATTTCTAAACTCAAACCTGTCACCAAGCCATCAATGGATCTCTCACACAACATAAACTAAATCTTCTTAAGCATTCACTGTATCTCCCAGATTTAAATAACAAACAAACAAACAAACCAGGAATTAAGCAGAAAATTCCTGTGATTAAAAGGCTGTCAATACATTCACTGAAATGAAACTCCCCACTGTATTTTCTGTCTAAAGGTCAGAAAGAGCTAATAGAAAAGTGGGGAATTAAGACCAAGTTTGTGAGCCCAAACTTACACAAAACAGACCGAGTTTGTTTGTTCCAGATCTTATCCCCAGGATGGATTTTATTTGGCTTATGATGACATGATACATAGAAAATACAAAGAACAAAGATAAAAAACTAGAAGATGAGACCCTTGTAGGTCTAAATGAATATGAATTCACCTTTTCAAAGGCCTTGTTGAGTGGACTTCTTTGTCTCGGTTTTAGCTGACTGTAAGGAAGCCAAGGCAAGAACAAAAAGGAGTGACATAAAGACCCAAGGCTTTGAGTTCTAATGTGATCCACTAATGGCGTAGCAGGCAACAGGGTATAGAACATAGCTAAGGCTTTACCGCTACAAAGGGGACATGGAACTTTAGAATCTAGTGAAAACTGACCATTCCCCTTTAACCCTGAAAAAAAGCCAGTCAACCTGACAGAGTGGTGTTCTCAGCACACCATGTGAAAACATTTCTCCTGGCTCCTATGCAATTCTTCAGAAGCAGGAACGTACTCAGTTCTGGCAAACATGGGTCATGGAGAGTAAATATTGTGAGATTTTATTTTTAACTCTGGCATCCTGGGAGTTCTCAGAGTCAGAACTGTTCAGCCAGAGGTTGGTCAGAGGTTATATGGCTTGCAACATGCAGCGAGGGATCTCAAATCAGACTGGATAAGGTTTCTGTCTGTCCTAACCTGGTCTGGGGTTCACAGGGAAGCACGCACAGGCTTCTAAACTTCCAGTATCAACTGTGATCCCAGAAGGATCCTTCTTGTATGTCTCTATCTTTCATTCTTTCTGTTAAACTTCTGATAAGTTTGGCCAAGCTTAGCCCTCTATGAAACTGCATTATGGGATACAAGAATGTTCTTCATTTTTTCTCTGCCAAATGCTTCCATTTTTTACTTTATTGACAAAATCTTTAGATTTGGAATCCTTCCAGTTCTATTCCAAAATCAGCCAAGTCTCTTAGGCAGAGCAGCAGGAAGAAGACAGTGGCTCACTTTGCCCAAAGTGACACTTGCAAGTAGAACCTGAGGTGCACAGCCTCTTGTTGTCATGGTTTCTTCTTCACAGACCATTTCTACTACCAGGGGTGTGTGTATATGAGAGCATGCATGTGTGTTTGTGCATGTATCTGATGTATCTGTGTGTTTATGTGTAAGCCAGAGGTTAACTTGGGGTATCTTTCTCTCTAATTTTCCACCTTAGTTCTTGAAGCAGGGTCTCCTACTGAACCTGTAAATCACCCCTTTAGCAGGACAAGCTGGCCTACAAGGCCTATGGGTCCTGCTGTCTATGTACTGGGACTATAGGTGTACACTGCCATCATCAGCTTTGTATATGGGAGCCATCAGGCTGAACTCAGACAGGTTTGTGAAGCAGGCACCTCACTAACTGACCCATCTCCCTAGCCCTATAGTCATATATTTTTAATCTCTGATGATAACAATTGTAAACAATAACACAGTAGATAACATATATGAATCACTTAAAAGTTCTAAAACATCTACCAGAGAGCATGCTATTTAATCCTCTTTCACAAAGTAAATACAACTTAAATGATGGTTTTAATACTAGTGTAAGATCTAGTGCTATGGCATTTGAGAGACCTGGCTCAAAAGTAGTGGTCTTTAGAAGGGTTATGCTGCCTTTCTTCACAGAGTTACTACTGAGCACTGCCTGGTCTACGTTGAATTGTGGGGAAAAAATGGTATAAAGATATATTTTGGGGGAAATATCAAATGTTTCAGATAACCTATTACTTATCTTTATTTCTAAAGATTAAAATGGCTAAACATTTTATCATTAGTATTTTCAACTCATTGGATTTGCGTTTGTTATGATTTATGTCTTGACTTTGGCTTTTGCTTCCTTAGAACTTGCCAATTCTTTCATCAGTTTGCATAGCACAGTATTTGATATCAACCCAAGAGCTGCTGAATGTGTGGTATCTGTGCAGAGACATTTAGAAACTTGCCCAATAAAGGAATTTATTCAATAAGATTCTTTCCTCAAGAGGAATCAGTGTCCCCTTTGAGTGTGATCGTTAGTTGTCATGTGTCCTTGAGTGAGTTATCATGTCTACAGATGGGGTTGAGACACCAATTTGGTTGTGGTAAAGGAAACTTTGAGATTTGGTTAACACTCCAATTAGTGGACTTTAAGGACAGTGGATTCCCTTTACAACATAGCTGGACCCCATCCTGTCAGTTGAAGTCCTTCTGCTGGGGAGCTCAAGTAGGAAGGAATGCTTCTCCAGACAGCTTTCAGAATCAAGACTGCAACATCAGCTCCTCTGGGTTTGCTCAGTTAACTTTAGACTTGCTAGCTTCTATAAGCACATGAACTGGGCCTCCACTTTCTCTCAGTTTCATAAACCCCTACTCCCATATCTTTGTCACAGTCTCTTTCTGTAGATCCATTTCCTTCATCTTTGTCCTTATTACTAGTCAGTGTTCTTCAGAAAAGAAAAAAAAAAGATGGTTTTTTTCCCTAGAGAATAACTAATAGCAGAGAGGAAGAAGTAGTGAAGTTGAAGATGGAGATTCTGAGATATTTCCCCAACCATGTCCCTGATAACAAATCCTCATTCCAAAATTGCAGATTACCTAAGGGAGTGCAGGGATTCCTCTATGCAGTTATTTTATATACCAAAAGGGGAGTTTTCTATTGCTAACCCTTCCAACTTTTATTCTTGAAACAAGTTCCTGAGAACTGTTGAGTAAGATGGTAGATTAGAAGCTGCCTCCAAGTTTCAGAGCAAAGAAGAAAAATCAGGATAAGGAAGAAAAAAAAAGACTACAAAACACAGAAAGAGGGGGAGACCTTTGGAAATCCAAAAAGGGAGAGACCGGAGACCAGAAAAATGCTAAGAACAAGAGTGAGTCTAAGAACAAAGTGAGAATAAGTGAGTGAACTCTCCAGGCCCATACTGTGCTTTGCAGCATGGGAAACAGAGGCCTCACCTAAACACAGTGTGTTTTATCTTTACTTCTGCTGGAAAAATGAGCCCCAGAGAGAAGGTCATTCAATAAAAGATCCCCCCAAATACTACTGGAGAGACACACAAACAAGAAAGGCACAAAGTATAACACAAATATGAAAAAGCAAGGAAGCACGATTAAAATATTGCAAATCCTAAGCTACTGAATTAAAAATCTGAGGAGGGTGAAATGATTTAAAAATGGTGTGTGTGTGTGTGTGTGTGTGTGTGTGTGTGTGTGTGTGTGTGTGTGTAATACTGATCTATGTCTATGTCCTCAAGGAAATCACAAAACATGGACTGAAAAACCTGATGTGATCAATCGACCTGGAGAGAAAAGTTAAAAACAGAAAGCTGGCAGTGTGGATGAAAAGTTTACAATGCCAAAAAAGAAAATCGTCAAGAAAACTGACACTAATAATAATAATACTCAAAAAGAAATGCTGGAAATTAAAAACTGTATAATAAAAGTTCAAAAAAAAAAACAATGAAAGATCATCATTACAATACAGTCAACCAATCAGAAAGCAGAACATCAAGGAAGGAAGATAAGGTTGAGGAAATGTGGTATCAAATATCATGGATAAAAAAATCAATGACCAACATCACAACTTCAAGAACCCTACCATATGATCAAGACTCATATGGTGTTACAATGGAATAAAGCCAAGAGCTGAGATAAACACTAAAGTCCTTGAGAATTTATTCAGTGACATTAGAGCAAAAAAATCCCCCAAATTTAGGGAAAGAAATGGGATTTCAATCATAAAAAGGTTTTAGAATCCCAAACAGACATGATGACAGAACTTCTCCATGACACATTACAATTAAGATGTCCAAAGTACAAAAGAAATAAAAGAAAAGCTGTCCGAGTAAAGTATCAATTGAGAAAGACAAACACATCAGAATAACCTCCTACTGCTCAACACAATCCCTAAAAGACAAGAAATGATGGAATGGTATATTTCAAGCTTAGAAAGTAAAAGTATTTCCAACCAAAATTGCTATAGAGATAAGTAAATTAAGATAGAGATAAGTAAATAGAAGATAGTGAGGAGCAAATATAAGCAAAGTACAATGATAAGTATTTATGAATATGTCATAATAAGATCCATTATTTTTATGCCAACAAAAACTAAGAACAAACCAAACAAAATGCAGTTTCTCCATATCTTATATAATTTTCATTTCCTTACTTCTGAATCCCATCAGAAAGAGGTGAGGCTGCTCCTTACAACTTAGCAATTACAGAATTATGTGTCCTAGCAGCTTTCAGAAATTCACTTGGACCCAAAGTACACTCTTTCATTAGATTCCACTTTTTTGCTTCAAAGTAACAAAACAAAGCAAAACAAAATACTCCACAACCAATTACTGGTTCCTAGGGTTAAAACAAACTTTATAAGGCTATTTTGAGAAGAAATATTTAAGAAAAGTAATGTCTTACCATTTATGAGTCTCTGACAGGGCAGCTTCTTGCGACTCTTGGTCAATTTTGGCTGAAAATACAAGAAGAGGCGAGGTGGGTACAGGACTTTGCCATCTCAGAGTGTATACAATCAAAACAACATGGAGCAGATTTAACTATGAATTCTAATGTTCTCTAGCCATTAATGTCACTGATATGCTAGAAGTATTATTAAACTGGATTAAATTGACACTAAGATATGGACATAACCAAAATTTTAGGTTATGAATAATTGATTTGCCCTGACACAGTGACCTAAGGAATAGACACACTACTTTCATAGTTACTTTGAATATGCCAGGACTTAAAAAGATCAACAAATTTGTTGAAAATAATTCTCTCAAGCACAAGTACAACCACCAAGTTGGAAATATAAACAAATGAACACGATACACATTTTAAATTCTTTGTAGCCATGTGTTTTGGGATAAATATCAAGTGACAGATATTATCTTCTCTGAAAGAGGTGCATCATTTTACACCCATTTATCATGCATGCATGCATGTATGTATGTATGTATGTATGTATGTATGTATGTATATTTGGACAGAGCTGGAGAGTAAATCTAGACCTCTCCTGTGCTAGGCAAGTGCTCTGTCACCTAGCTCGAAACTCAACTTAATTTGTTCTATTTCTCCCCTCTTAAAATAAAGCTGCCTGACAGAAACTCACAGATCAGACTTAGAACATGATTTCAAATTACTTAAAAAAATCAGATAGTTACTCCATTAACTAAAACTTATGACAGCAACTTTGAGATGTAAGAATTCCTGAAAGTTATGGAAATATTCTACAACCCTCCTCTCTTCTTTTTCATTTATATATATTTGGCATAAATATTTCAGAGACACTCTGAATATTTTCAGTGTAAATACTGTAAAAGATTCACAAATTAACTATTTCATGATTATTATGCACTCACAGGTAGAAAACCACCAAGCTATAGGAGACTATAGAAAAACATCATTGTCACACCTACACAGTCTTCATAACACCTCTCCCATAAAAACAGACATGCACGAGATAACAAAAAAAAGTAAACAAAGAAGTTGTCTATTTATAATCCTTCTCCCCATGGTAATATTGGGGGCCATTTGGAGAAATAAGAAGGCAAGATGGAGCAGGGTAAGTTAATCAACTGTACAATCATTAAAACAAAACAAAACATGACAAAAAAACTGACAAACTTGTCCAAATAAAACCCATGATCCCTTGGGAATTGTTAAAGTGTCTCTCTCACTACTTAAAACACAATAGCAGAGCTTGTGTTCATTAAAGTTTTAAAGTTTTAACAACTGTTCTGACTGAAGGTCTGTATAGCATCTCTATTGTCCTAACACAGTGTCAGCAGGCCGACACTTTCAGTAGTGGATGTCAACATTCAACAGGGATCGTTTGAACTGCAAGCAAGGCACTCTTTATTTCTTCTTTCCTTTCCCTTCTTGTACTTTTGATTGTTTACAGGTCTATCATTAGCCACACTGAAAACTGGGATGCACATTAGACACTTCACTTGAAAAGGCTCTCGTATGAACATACTGAGAAAAAAAAACAGCTTCGGGGTGCCTAAAAGAAAATAAGGTAGGTTCAGAAAACAATTCTAGAACTATATATAGTGCTTTCAAGGGGGAAATAACAAAAACAGCCTGAATGAAAATTATTTCAACAAAGAACATTTTTTTTGTTTGCTCAATTTTTTTTGAAAAGTACATAGATTAAAATAATTGATGGGACAGGCTGTGGAGGTGCACACCTTTAATTCCGGCACTCAGGAGGCAGAGGCAGGAGGGTCTCTGTGAGTTTGAGACCAGCCTAGTCCACAAGAGCTAGTTCCAGGACAGCCTCCAAAGCCACTGAGAAACCCTGTCTTGAAAAAACACAAACAACAACAACAACAAAAGAATTGACGGAAATAATTTCTGGACTATTTTAGAAGATCCAAGTAAATGATTTACGAAACTGAAAGCACATGAAACCAATACTTCCAAGAGCTATCTTCAATTCCCACATGATCAATGTGAGCCAGGTGACTTGGCAATCAGATTCACTTGTCAACATATGCAAATTATTTAGCACAATGTCTACAATCACCAGAATATATGAAGTAAATGTCTTCCGTGTTTTGAAATTGAAGTTCTGAAAAATCTTGACTTAAACCAACCACAGTTTTACAATGTTTTGACATCATATCAAAATACAGAAAACATATTCCTGCAGCTTTTTAAAAATGTATGCCCTTAAATCATGATAAAAGGGAATAAATTGAGTCTTGGTAATAATTCCTTTTGATGTGAACCAACAGAGCTCTTATTTCAGTGCCTGAGAAAGTTGGCTTAAAAAAAATTAAAACCCAAACCACTTTAATCCAATGTGGCAGGAGACTGATCCATACCAAAGAAATAAAACATAAAAACAGATCTCCTTCCCAAACCTAATAACCATGCTACAATAATAAAGTCAAATTAGAATAACAGGCGATGCTTGGGACTTCTCTACTATCCATTATTTTTGCCCAATTTTCAAGTGACAGAGATTTGTATTTTGAAACTCTAATCAGCTTTGATAAACAGGCAAATTAGAGATCAAAGAAAGCATATTAAAGGCCAAATTTCAACCCTTAATGTAGAGTCAACAATTTAAGAAGTGGGTATATTTCCTTTTGTATTATAATTTGAATAAAAAAGAAAAAAATCTTAGAGATAGGCATGGTGACATAGATCTGTTATCCCAGAACATAAGGCAGTAGAGTGGGGGTTGGGAGATCAAACTTTCTAGCAGTCTGGCCTACACAGTGAACCTTCATCTCAGGTTGGAGCTGAATGGGCACTTGCCCATTATCTGCCAGGTTTTTGTTCAACATAACAAAATGCCTTAAAAGTTGGAGTGCACACTTCATCTAGTGTGATTTTGCACAAAAACACAATGATTTATTGTCAGAATCTCCTTTTGGAGTCATTTGTACAAATGGCAGGTTTTACTATAATACAGATTTTGATGCTAACTCAGTGACACAGCAAGCTGCGGCTGTTTGGGTACTGAAGATGAACCCAGACAAATGAAATCAAATGTGATTGTAATCAGTAAAAATCTGCCTTCACCAAGGGGTGGTGGCAGGGACTTGCTATTTATGCTCAGTGATGAAAATCTCAGCACAGCTTCATCTGCAGAGATACTATGACTTTGCTAAAGGTGAAACAGAAATCAAGATAACTTTCTACAAGTACCACAAACATGTTACATGAATATTTAAATTTCCTGGAGTATTTTTTCCCTTAAATTTCCTGAAGCACTGCTTGTGGCAGATTGGTATGATGGCTCGGTGGCTGGGAGATGCTTTCTTGTACAAGCCTGGTGACCTGAGTTTGATCCCCAGGAGCCATGGAAAGAAAGATTCTGCTAAATTGTTTCTTGACCCTGACACACACACACACACACACACACACAGAGAGAGAGAGAGAACAGACAGACAGACAGACAGACAGACAGACAGACAGATTAATTGTAGGTAATTTCTAACAGTGCACCTGATTCTATAAAGAGTTTTGAAAACTCAGGTTCTTTGGGCAGTGATTTCCTATATAAAAAATACTATCAGGTATTAACAAAAGATTAAAGTATCAAATTATCATATAAAAGAAGGGAAAGAAAATATTTATATTTCATAATTCATATAAGGTTTCATCCCCATTATTGAGAGGAAATATCTCACTGTTTTACATGTATAATGACACGGCAGCCTTCTGGTCACCTGTAGACATGACTATTGATTAGGGGACTATATCTCTGTGGTATAGCACTTGTCTAGGATACAGAAAACTGTGGTCTTGACAACTAGCACCACTACAAACAAAACTCACAATGATTCTCAGTCAGGTTTGTGTAGGAAAGCCAAGGGAACATTTAAAATGGACAAATGGATGCAAGTCCGGTTTGGGTGGGGTTGCAATGTGCTTTAAGATGTCAAAGAATTGCTGGGTTCCCTCTGCCACAGCCTTCCCAATGATATCCTTGGAGACTTTGAACAGAAGTCTCTGAATAATACTCAAGGGACACAATCACTGCCAAGCATTCCTCCCCCACACTCTCCAGCTCCAAGAAAAGCCATCGGCACATTTCCCACTAGAAAGTTGCACACACCCTGTCCAGTGTCCCTATCCTTCACCCTCCAGATTCCTTTCGTACTAGTGCTTGGGTCTTGAATATCATTTAGTTCAGATATACTTGGGTTGAATTCTAGTTTATCCTTTAGACTGTGATAAATTTTAATAACGGTGACCCTCACTTTTATGGCACAACCTTTCTTCATGAGTCTGGAGTGACATTTTTTTTTCACTGAGTTGATTCATATTTCAGTAAGAGACTATATTATTATATTATCACATAGGGCTTGGGGTAATATCCTTGATGGCCTTCCTCTTATTTCCATATCATTATTAATTTAAAAAGGATGGGGTTTATTATATTCAGACTGTCAGAATATACCAGATTTCTTTTTATTTTCCACTACAAAATAAGATAAAGATTTAAATCTACACAGCTAAAATAATACCTCTCTAGCAATGTGGAGAAATGATGTTCCAAAACCTATCCTATACCAAATCTTTAGAATAATTTTAAGACATTTTCAGGAATTTTTTTTTTACTACCTACTTATCTTGAATGTATAGTCAGGATTCCCTTCCTCGTTCTTTCCTTCCTTTTCTTTCTCCTGGACTCAGGGGAGACACTCTGCGTCTTCCTTAATGGCCAGGACTATCAGCTGACACTGTACTCATCTCCATAGTTATTTTAAGAGAAATAAGAGGATTCTCGATTCCTGTAGTATAAGCTGGGCCTAATAGCTTCCTGTATTTATTTTTTAATATTTTTGAAAATGCATAACAGTAGATAAACTTGCTCCAAGGAAGAGTGCTTTTGATAAATTTAGGAAGAATGTGCCAAAATCTCAAAGATAAAGTGATTTCTTTAAATTTTACAATGTATCTGGGTATAGTGGCATACACTTTTAATCTCAACACTTGGAAGGCAGAGGAAGGTGGATCTCTGTGAGTTCAAGGCCAGCCTGGTCTACATAGTGGATACTGGGACAGCCAGAGCTCCATAGTGAAAACTCATCTTAAAAAACAAACCAATAAACAAAACAAAATTTTCAATGCTCCTCCAAAGCAGATATGTTATTTTGAGGTTACCACGGGTAACCATTCACATCCTGACTCTTGACAAGAACCATTAAGACAATGTCTGGAGACAATGCATACCTAAAACAGGCTTGGTAGTGAAATTAGAATCAAAACAGTGAAAGAAATCAGTCAACTCAGTACTGATTGATTGATGAGTATAAGGAAAAATGGTAAAGAAGTACATGGTTTGAATAGATATTCTACAGAGAATATCAGCAAGTATACTTTGAATAGGCCTAAATTATACTAGGGAAGTTGGTCAGTCAACTGCTGATCTTCAAAGGGGAGCTGACCCTTAGCTATTATTAAACCTAACATTGTGTCCATGACTCTTTAGCCTTTAAATTTAAGTGGTAGGGATCTGCAACTCAGGGCAGAGAAAGTCCATGGTTGGGACCACAACAAACAAAACAAAAACTACCACTAAACTTCTTAGGAAGAAGCTTTCATGATTTAAGTACTTTTATTTTATTTGTGCTCATTTATTTTAGCATTAGAGTGTAAGACTAAGATAGTAAGACTAAGATCTGAATCTGATTCTACCAAAGGGGCCACTGGCTTGGATGATTCAGAGTCACTGAGCATGTGAGTAGTTAAAACCAGCACTCCTGATGACATTTTCTCAGGCAGCACTGATGCATCTTCCCCCAAACCTCTGGCCCCACAAATTATTCCTGGTGCTTGCTGCCCTACTAAGTTAGTCCTCTGACCCAGTGATTTGTGTCTCTGGTCTCTGTCTGGCTCCAGACTCTTTGGCAATGCAAGACATTTCTCCTGACCTTGTTCCAAACAACTGTGAGTAAGCAGAGGCATTGAACGGACGCCCTTTCTGATCTCCAGCTTTCATGAGGGAATGCCACATATTCCCAGGTAATTGGAGACAGAGTTGCCTCTGAGTAATATCAGATGGAAGGCAACTCAGGGCCCTTTCATCTACTTGTCTAGGCTCTAAATCTTTGTGCTAGTTTTCCTTTTATTTAAAGTGTTAACTAGTTTTGTTTATAATTAGCTATGAATGTGCATTTGGGTCGCTTTTAAGTGCAGCCAGTATGGCTTATTCCTTTAGACAGATGCACTGCCTTTCCTCTGAGTCATCCGAGGTTGTCATTTAACTGCAAATATATTGCTTTTAGTTTTGTGACTTTTAAGACACTCCTCCTTTTGACAATGTATTAAAAGTCAAGTAAATTGGGGAAGGGTCACATGTCAGATGGGATGTTTCTGTGAATCTCTTCCCTTAGACAGCAAAAGAAAGAGGCAGGCCTCACCTCACTGCATTCCCTGCCCCTATGCTGCTGAAGCTTTTAGGCCAATGAAACAATTGCCGCAGAATGGCTTTGAAAGAGCACAGCTTGTATCTGGGAAATACTACATTAAATTCAGCCTTTACAGTAATTCATAGCTACCTGTTAGTACTGAGGGCATTTCAACTGTGCATGGAAAATATGTACCATTTTGTCTGTGTGTGTGTGTGTGTGTGTGTGTGTGTGTGTGTGTGTGTGTGTGCGTGCGTGTGCACGCGAGTGTATGTATACACATGCACACATACACACACATGTCTGTAAACATAAACTATTAATGGTTGTTGCTAATAACCCATATAATTGAAAACCACACATACTTAAAATATTTGATTTATGTGGCTTTTAGCAAAACCCAAACTACAGTAAAGCTTTTACAGAGCCTGATCGATATTCATCTGAATGATCCCAAATATTAAAAAACCCAAAGTGGACGGACTTGGGAAACTATTCAGCACACGCACATATAAAACACTGTCAATATTACTACAAGAGTTGCCTATTTTCAATTAGAACAATTCTTAACATCACCTACATTCAATACAAATTATATCTGGAAGCTGTATGTTACTCCATCTTTAGGCTTTGGCAATCTCTGCTCAACTTCCACTAATGCAGTATAAAAATGAAGACACACCCAGGCCTACTCCTGTCTCTTCCTTTGCCAAGAAACAACAATGCTACTGAAGTGGTCAAGAATATACACTGATACCAAGATGACTCTAAATGAGCACCCTCCAGGTGGAAGCCGAAACACTATAAGCCGTGCATTAAAATTGCAAACACATGTATCTTACAGCTGAATCTTCAATATTAAAAGCAATATCCACTAAGTCTGAAACATACAAATACAAAATAGATAGAAATAAAAATCTGAAAACCATGTGTTTTCTTTTCTTTCTAATATTACTTGCCAAAACAATGTTTGAAGATGAGGGCATGTCAATTCTAGAAATCAAAGCCACATAAATGAGCATTCTAAAATTTCAACAAGTATCTGAGCATCTATAAAGTTTTGGGGATCTTTTATTGGGGTTCATGTGATATATTTGTATATTCTTTTGCATCAAGAAAATGATCAATGGGGAGAGAAATTATGTTCATATATTGGACAACAGTAACTATATTGGAGTACCAGAGCCCATGTGCATAGTACTAGGCTAATTTTATATGTAATAACCAACAATAATAAACCCCAATGAGGAAGTTGGGGTTTATTACAGTTAATTGAAATTGAAAGTGAAAAATATCACACAAGGTATTAGAAATAGATATTACTTGAAAATGACAAGATTCAAAGTCACATTAATGGACCCCAAAGTTGTGACACTGTCAAATTTCTCATGAACACAGTCAAATGAGACACTGATTTGCCTACTGACAAAAACCCCAATGAGCAGGAAGCGAAGGCATCTGAATTTGAACTACAATGATGAGGAAATCCTAGGCATAATAAGAGGTAGAGACTGTAGAGTGAATACAGAAAATGGTAAGAAACAAGGTTCTGAAGCAAACACTCAAGGTGTTAAGAAGGAAGACCTAAGGAGAGAAGTTGGGAAGTATGATAGGAAATAGTTGGCAGAAAGGCCTTGTTGAGGACTATGGTCTGTGTTATGAAAGCACAAAAACAGAGTGAAGGACACAGATCATGCTCAGTCTAAAGCAGAGAGAGTCACACACTTCCAGACTCTGCTGGGGCCATCTTTGTCTAGCTCTAATCAACCAGGAAAGTGGATAAAATACATGAGGCACAGTTTTCATCCACTAGGGCATAGGGAGCACAGGGCTGGGAGCTCCTCAGTCCTCCATCTCTTTACATAGTCACTGTCCAGATTATGGGCCCTGGAAGGGACATCTCATAGGGGCTAATCACCTTGGAGAAGTTGAAGAAATAAAGATGGGACTCTAAAAAGGTGGAAGTAACTGGAATTCAAGGGGTAGAGGTTCAGAGATGAAACAAACTTTTCATAAAAGCAGAGAAAGAAATCATCAAATCATCCCCAAGGTCTCTCTGAGTTTTGCTAAGTATTAAGAGGCACGTGTCTAGGGGAGAATACTACAAATCCAAGCAAAGACTCACTAAGCCCAAGGTCCTTCAAAGTCAAAATGGAAGCCTGAAGTTTGAAGAGCCCAGCAGAGAATAGGTATAGAGTAGTCTTGAGAGCCTCCAGCAGTTAAGCATCATGTTAGCATATTTACTGTGTGTTTCCTCTTGATTTGCCTAAGCAGGGTTTCAAAAGAGGCCTTAAAAGGCATCAGACTGAATCATTTGTCATGTTTAAATGATATGTCCAAACAAAGCCAAATAATTTTTGTATTTGCATAAGACAAAGAAATGTATTGTATTTTATAGTCTATAGCAAAAATAGCTCTGCAAATACCACCATTAACTTCCATACTGTTTTGCATATATGAATATTCTGTTAAGCCATTGGATTTCTCATCATAAACTGAAAGCAGAGAATAATCAATTATTAAATTATGTGTAGAAGCATACAACACACACAACCACACCCCCCACACACAGAGAGAGAGACAGAGAGAGACAGAGAGAAAGAGAGAGAGAGAGAGCTATGACTTAGTAAATATTTCTTAAAGGCTTGGTTCTCAAACTGTCATGCTACTGACAGACAGTAGCACTTTTAGGAGGTGGGCCTACCAGAGGGAGATGCCCCATAAAGGAGAGATCAGATATTGGAACAAAAATCTGTCCTCCTTTTTCTGTTTTTCTTTTCCTCTCAAATGCAGGAGGCACACCAGCATCTTCTGCCAAACACTCCTAAAGAACAGGGCCAACATGACCTTGAAGTTAAACCTCAGAAGCCATTAATCAAAATAATTATTTAAACGGGTCACCTCAGGTCCTTTTTCACATTGATAGAAAGCTTCCTAGCACAACTGTTCTAAAATAGAATCTAAACAAAATTTTAAAAGCATTGCTAGAACAAGTTTGCACCTGGAAATGTACACACTGGGGAGTGTTTAAGAAAATGAAACCTTAGATCAATATAAACAAATGAAAAGAACTGGAAAGTGCTATTTATGAGCATGAATATGAAGTATATACTTTCTCTAAATAACTGACTAAAATTAGGAATAAGATATTATTTTGTTATAATATGTCCAGAGCTAAAATGCATGACAATATCAAGAATTACAGGAGAAATAGAGGCCTGTCGCTCTAATGTTTTTGTGCCAATGAAGACTGGAGCAATTGTGTTTGAAGATAGTGAAGAATTAAATGGGACAGAACATGAGAACAATCCCTAAAATACAAAACAAAGATGTGTAGTGTATTAGCTGATATTGCAAATAGGGAATACTAAAATATACCCAATCTATAAAAGCAAGAGATAAAACATCATACAGGATAAATGTGTGGAGATGTAAGATGATAAATTAAACCCAATCATATTTTTAATCAAACTAATGGTCTAAGTACTCCAACTGAAAGTCAGGGCAGGATTGTTAGAATGAAAACTTTCAGCTCCATGCTATCTAGTGGAAATACACTTTAAAATGCAGACATGTACTTAGATTAGATTGAAAGTCAAAGGATAAAAATGGCATCGTGCAAACACTAATCACAATAAAGCTGACATGGCTGAATTAAAATTAGATGACTTAAGACTTTTGAAGGAGAAATTTTGTTAGGGAATAAAAGTCAAGTACTATACCAAAGACGTAATTCAACAGAAAGACAAACTAATTCAAATTATGGATATATCCAGAATCAGAGCTTCAAAATACACAAAGCAAAATAATGTTATATCCAAAACAAAAAAGAAATGAGACATAACTGAAGGGTGAAGCCACAAGGTGACTCTGCCAGAACATTGGAAAGAATAGCTAAATTAGAGAGCATCTAAACTGTGTAGCATATGGGCCACATGGAACACATAACACCACGATGAACTGTAACTGGGAATGGACTCAACCCATCAATGCTATTCCTATTGCTAGAGATTAGAACAATGTCTACAAAGAATGGCCGCTACTCATACATCCTTATAAGGTTATTTTTGGGGGCAAGGGGTGGAGAATTAATTGAATTCTAGAAATAGAGGGTTAAGGGCATTTCATCAGTTGAAAAGCTTTCACCGTGATACAGAAGAGTTGGGTGAGAATAGAAGTGAGATAATTAGGGTAGGAGAGATAGCTCAGGAGATAAGGCCACTTACTCTTCTTCAGCTCCCAGCACCCATATGCTGGCTCATAGTTGCTGTAACTCCAGTTTTAGGTGATACACTGTTCTTCTGCCTGTATTTACTAACATTTCAGTCTCCTTCATGTATGTAACACACACACATAGATATTAAATAAAATAAACAAATGAAAATAGTAAAACATATTAAAATATGTAGCTTTCTGCTATAAAAAACAAGGCAGCTTATTCAGAAACTCATGGCAGACTCAGCCTTGAGTAAAGTTAATTATAAAAACATTCAATTATTTATGTTTTAATTTCCTCACATGGAGGACACACGAGCAACATTCTAAATGTACAGCTTAGATGCAGTACAATGAACATTCTCACACTTCAATAATATTCAGAGTGTGACACCCTAAACTTTTGCAGAAGTTTGGAAGGTTGTCCATGATCATACAATAATGTAATGCCAGTATGGCTGGTGTTGTAAAGGCAAGAGATTATTTTGGGCTGGGAGAGTTGATGCCTTTGAACTGGTTTGGAGTATATTCAGGAATTAGTAACAAAAAGGGAAATGAGCAGAGTAAGGAAGTGTATGAGAAAGCTGGCATTGTAGATAAGGCATTGATCCAGTAGTTCAACATTTAAACATGCATTATATACAAAGAACTACACATGCTGAGAAATATACATAGCCACATATTAGGAAAAAGTGCTGATAAGTACAAACATTAATAAATAAGGTTAGACACTTTGACAATGAAATAAAGTCATTTGGAAGGATACACTGATATAAATTATTGTATTCCAATACTAAAAACTACAGGCCTTTATTTTCAACAGTATTATATACTTGCTAGGTACAAGATATGTAAGGTCTCTTTCTCTATTTCTCTCTCTCTCTGCCTCTCTCTCTCTCTCTCTCTCTCTCTCTCTCCACACACACACACACACACACACACACACACACACACACATGCGCACATGCGCACACACCAGCAAAAAATGAAAGTTAATGCATGAATGATTATGATAGAAAGTAAGGAAAATTCTCTAAGGTGATTAAAACAAAGAAGAACAGGAATCCAAAGAGGGCAGTAGTTCCCTGAGCTATCACTGACACTTAGAACTTTTCCTTGCATGGATAAACAGGAGAAATGTCTGAACAGGCCTAGAATCCTCCAGTGTATCTGGAGGTGGCTTGAAGGCAGAAACTTTACAAGACCACCCCATGGATTAGACCTTGTGGAAATATGTTCACCCCATAGTAGCTCTGAATGGAAGTAGAATCCTCTTGTAATGCAGACTTGAACCCTCATGGTACACTGGGATCTAGCACACAAAGTGCTGTATTAACGTGCACGAATTTTAAAATAATTCTTATTTGAGAGAGCCTCCTGAGGATTATCCAAAACAAATATAAAGAGAAATAGAAAACATGAATACGGCCCTAGAGCAAAAACAGACTAAAAACAGAGAGACAAAAACTGAACCCAAGTTGTTGTCAATTCATCAGGAAACAGATGAGTCAGGGCTTCCAGAGCACTAAAAGTAATGATTGACCTTGGACACAACATTTCATGATTAGCACACTTATGCCTCAGAAAAGCAACTGTGATATAAAGAAAATTTTATAAGAGCAATTTATACTCCCAAGTTCATTGCAAAGTGGCTTTTAAAGGACAGACATCTGACAGGAGAAAAATAACTTAAGGAGGTAGGCATCAGATGAAGAAATGGTACATGAAAAAAATATGCCTGTTAAACTGAAGCCCAAAACTGAATACTTAAAGAAATGATAATTCTCTATTTTTAGGAATCACAGAAAGCATAGAATAAGGCTAAAGCCCTAGAAAAGAGTGATGTATAAATAGGTCAGATTAACAGTAAGAGCCCACAGATTTGTATTGCTTAAAGGGAGGCAAAAATAGCAACATCAGACTTTGTTAAAGAACTGTGTTAACAGAAAGAAAAATATTGTATGATGTCATGAACATGTGGAATCTAAAAAAAGCAAAGCCAAACTCCATCTAGCTCTCAAATATACTGAAACAGAAGACTAGAAAGGGAAAATGGCATGCACTCTGCTTTGTGTTCACAGGATGCAAGCATGGACATCCTAGGGATGTTAATTCTCCCCAGAATTTTTTATATATATATATATATATATATATATATATATATATATATATATATATATATATATATATAGTTATTCATGTAACTGTGTCAAGATCCTAACAAGGAGCTTCACATTGTGATTCTAAAATTTTGCAGAAAACTAAATTACTAAGATGATCTGCACGCAAAGCCTTTCCCGACATCATGATTTCCTGAAGGCTACAGTAAACAATGCAACAAGCTTTGACTTAAAGATGGCAACAAACCTTATAGTTTATAGTTTAGAGAAAGCCATGAGAATAGCCAATAGGACAGAGATGAAACTGCATATTTAAAAAGAGGAGATGTAATGTACCTCGTGTGGTACCAAACAACTAACATCATAGGACACAAAATTAGATTTGTACCACAGAACGCAGATGAAAATAAATTTAGCTAAATTGAAATTACAGATTAAATGTAAAACTAATACTGTCAAAATAAAAGCCTATATCTGCACAAATGTGTAGTAAGACTCTCTCTCTCTCTCTGTGTGTGTGTGTGTGTGTGTGTGTGTGTGTGTGTGTTGCATGAATCTTTGTGTAGGTACATTTGCCTGTATAGGCATGCATGAACTTAAAATTTTGTGACTACTTCTATATCTTCACCACTTTACTTTTTGAGACAGGGTCTCTCACTGAACCTAGAGTTTGCAGACTGGATGGCCAATGAGCTCCTCTCTACCGGTTCCCAGTTTGGAGAAATGTACTCCACCTAGTCTTCAAGTTTCAAGCATCTCATCCTGGCCCAACAAGTACTTTACCTGCTGAGCTTTCTGCCCAGCCCTCAGCAGGACCATTTTTGGGGCAAAATTACTTATTAACAAAGGACATGTTAGCAAATGGCCCAACAGCAAATCCAACAATTTCATTGACCAATAATTATCAGAAATAAGACAGGACAAGCTTCAATGCAGAAATATTTGCAACAATGTAAATGACCAGGTTTTATACTCTAACTATACAAAGATTTTCCATAGTATGGTAGTAAAATGAAAGGTGTTGATAGAAAAACAGCTAGAATATTTAGAAAGCCATATCATCAAGGAGACTACAACTATAAACATATTATGCACACAACCAGATAACCAGGACAACTCAAACTTGTATATGACTAGAACATCATTTTATAGGGAAGATTAGGATTTAAAAATGAAACTAAGAACTGGGTGTTGGCAAAGATTTGAAACAATAAGTACAATGTATGTATAATTGTGTATAGAGGACGGTAATAGTTTTACATTCTACCATATAGCTGAGTGTTAGTTTTACACTGGATGTATGTTTATTTAATTGCAACACTTAGGTGGACACTCCATTCACCCAATGCTAAGGAACATGGGGAAGACAGAAGGACTCAGGAGCTGGCATTGGAAATGCAGCCATTCTTCCATCTGGGAATGAGGTCTTTATTGGCTCTTTGTAATGTATAGATGCTGTAATGTATGTATGTATGTATGTATATATATATATATATATATATATATATAGTGTGTTGCAAGATATAGCTTGCAACAAACTATAGAGATGTGAGAGATGTGTGCTAGGATGTGTTGGTAGGAACACCTAAATAGAAAGAGACAGGACACACTTGCGAGAGGCTCACAGATGGAATGAATTCCCTCTCTAGCCTTCCAGGACTCTGATTAATTCTCATCCACAGCTTCAGGAGTGGTGATTGAGGCCGTGGAAAATATAATCCTCAGAGAGAAGTGGAGACATGAGCTGTTTTTTCACAAGCACTGCCTCCAATTTATGCTTCTGTTATGTTAAGAATTATCAGAAAGGTACATGGAAATCTAAAATGGGATAATCATGTATTGTGGAAAATGGCTCTGTCTCTCTGTATTCTTTCTTGCTAATAGCAATAATTTGCCCCTTTTAGCTCTGCCAATGATGAGCTTCTGAGTGCGACCATCCTATGCTAACACTCTACAGTAGCTTTGTCTGCCATCTCTGGATTCCCCCATAATTATTATTTAAATTAAAATAAAATAGCTCCATCACTGACCAGGCCCGACTCCTATATGTCCGCAATTACATATACAATACAATACAATACAATTATTGTGAGATTTCAGTCATGAACAAGCTTTCTGAACGAGGCATGGTGGCTTAGGTCTGTAATCCCAGTAGTAAGGAGATGGAATCAGGGGGATTATTGGAAGTTCAGAGTCACCTTGAACTGGATTGTGACCTTCAGCCCAGCCTAAGTTACAGTGAGACACTGTTTGAAAAATAAAATCCAAAAGTAATTAAAAACAAAAAAGGAACAAAACCCAAAGTAATAATAATGAAGCCCTCTGAACTTTTCATTTCAATGTTACAAAATGGACATCGTCATGCCTGTTCAGACTACTCTAAGGAAAACTAAAATAAGGTTTTTAGCATAAAAGAAACATTATGAAGGCCTGATGGTTAGTTATTGTCATACTAATTTAGAACCCATAGATTAAAAGGCATTATGCTTCTTTTTCAAATGGTCAATAATAGATTATTTTAAGCATGCATTTCTTTTTCATTACTGAAGAGAATTCCCATCTTATGCTTAAAAGTAAAAAAATAGAAGAAGAAAAACTGAAATTAAAGCAACCCCACTGCACTCCTGACTGTGGAGCCCTGCTTACATGGTAGACAGTACCATTTCTGATAGAAAAGCCTCGGTGCTGGGAGACTGCCAGGGATCTGGCACAGTTACTAACCCTGCTTTCAGCATCTCTTCATTCTCATGTATAGTATTACCAATACCAGGGATTGTATATTTAAGACTTGTGGTTTCAACACCCTTCTAATTATAAGCATGTGATTACAGATTTATGCGTTTTCCTCTTGATTCAACTCACAGGAATTGTTCAGCTTCAATTCACTATGCTTAAGGGCAGAAGTGTCTGAAACACCATGAGATATGGGCACTTTGTGAAAAAATCCCATTTGCTGTTTTTTTTATTTATGAAAGGACAGTAGAGACTTCATTTACTAGCATGGGGAGAACACTATACCCTTGTTTTATTAAATATTAAAGTATACATGAATCAAAATATGAGTAAAACACAGTGAAAGCCAGGCTTTCTCTGATTTGATTCCCATAGGTCACAACACAAACAGATTTCATATATATATATATGAAACCTAATAATCTGAGGTTCTGGGCAATATTACAGTTTTTTTTTGTGGACAGTTTGACCAAAGTACAGCTTAGATTCAGAAATAAAGAAGATTAGGTGGTCAGAAGGAGGAGGATTATGAAGAATTCTGAGGAAATAAGAAATTGTAAGATTTCCCAGCAAACTCGATTATCTTACATTTCGATGTTATAACCAAAACAATTTACATAAAAAATTTAAAAAGTAACAAATAAATATACAGATATTAATATTTAATTTTCCTAATCATATGTGCCAAAAACAAAGCCATTATGGATGACATAAAATTCAGATAATCTAAGTTATCCTAAATTTGATTAGTTGAGTCACATGTATCATTACAGCTGCCCCACAATGCTATTTTAAATTGTTGCATAGCAATTTCATTCTGCTTCCTCATTTGTTTTAAATGTTAAACTTAAAAATTTGTTTCTGCTCATATGAACCCAAAAAAATATAGTCCATCCAGTGACCTTGGTAGAAATTCATATCTACATTTCAAGATGCCATTCAATACAATTGCACATGGAGAAAGGGTCATTCACATCTCAAAATTATTCTAAACTCAGGCTTCAAATACAAGAGAACCTGTTATGTTTCTGTCGTATCTGAAGAATAAAACCCATGGGAGCTTCCTTTCTTCTGGCTATTCTCTTAGAATACCATTCATGGATCTGTTTTGTGATCATGTCCTTGTGATCATGACTACTCAATAATCTCCTTGCTCATGCCTAATTTTCAATTGTAGAACTCTACACTGAATCCAACTGCCCACTAGGAATACACTTTTTCTTTTTACTTACATACAGGTACTCACATTTCACACAAATTTTTCCCTATCCCCATTGAGGACCTATCCCCAAAGATTTACAAGCCCAAACATTCCAATATCTGATACCACTGTTCTAAAAAGTCAGATTTATGGATCATTTCAGAGTGCAGACTTTTGAAATCTGAAACTGGAAAAAAATAATGCCAATATTTCAAATTCTAATTTTCAAATGGAAAAACTGGAACACTCTGGTGTTACACACTTTGGATAAAGGGCACTCAAATATAATTACGTTCTCTATGTTACAGCTTGGTGATACTTCGTCTTGTAAATCTGAACTCTTGGTACATGTCTATCATTTATGTCCATGTGCTTCTTGCTTATGATAACCAGACAAATCTATTCTGCCTCCAATCCCATCAATTCATTAGTACACAGTTCCTCATTTTTCTGATCCTGTACCATGACAGTTGTATGAGAAGCCTCCTTCTTCAAAGACCAATCTGCCTCCAATTAAATTTTCTCATTGTTGCTAAAAGTCTATGAGCTCCTTGCAGCTTTCTCAACCTTATCACTCACTGCTCCATTCAATGTGGCTCCCAATTTGCTCCTGAGTCCCAGCCTTTCCATTCTGTATTTTCCCTTCTTTGTTCTCAATTCTCCATCCACCTATCATCACTCTAATAAGGACATATTACAGTTACTAAAAAGATGTATCATCTACATAGGTCTATTTGGGGGGTCTTTCTCAGAGTATTCTGCTCTGTAAGACAATAGATTCCTTGACTCATGGAGGAATATTCAATCTACAGCTGGTGTGGAAGGATCTGCCTTGGATGGGGACCGGGTTTCCCTTTGATTGTATTGGGAGAAAAGCCGAACATATGAGTTCAGATGGTCCGTCACTGTGCCACAGATTATGTGTGGGAATTCTGGTGGCTAGAGTGCTCGACTAGAAAGCTAGAAAAGAAGTCCATGAAGGATTAAGAGGGAATGAAATAAACAGTTTCAGAGAAGCCTAGAAACCTAGTTCTTCAAAGGAACCCTTACAACATTGAGCTGTAGAAATCAATTGCAATAGTTTGAGACCATGAATTAAAGGAGACATTAGATTCCTTATAAGGACTATCTCACATTCCCATTCACTGTTATAGGAAACAAATAAAAATCAAGAAAACAATGGCCTTGAGAAAAACTGTTGGTCTCTGAACTGGAGAGCAAGACATGTAACTGGGCTGGGGCCATTCTCTAAGAGCAGAGAGAAAAGCTGACAAAGCTGCTCTCAGGAGCACTTCTATTTTTGAGGCAGGAACAAATAATGCAGTTGTAGACAGTTAAGTGTTGCAACAAATACAAAGCTGGACAGAGGTCAGAACATTAGAGTGAATCCACATTCATTGTTCTTGATCACAGAAGAGCTAGCACCTTCACAAACTGTAAAAGCCTTGAAGCAGCAGACACTAGCCCTCTCCAACTGCCTATTTTAGAGTAGACATGAGAGACATTTCCAAGAAAGAGATGTTGAAATGAAGACCATGAAATCTTGGCTTGAGCAGAAGTAGGAAGGCAGGGAGGGGAAAATTGAATGAATAAATAGGTTCTGGGATGAGATGAAATCCACAAAGATTGTGAGAATGTGATCCGCAGACCACACAATAGCTGGATTATAAGGATAAGAGATGTTTCTCTTAGACTGTGGGGCTAATGCAATAAAACGTTTGGCCAGCATTAGACACGGTCTGTCTTTTGAACTGTTCAAGAGATTTTACATTAAAGAATTAGGCACATTTAAACAGACTTTGGATATATAAAATATAAATATTCTCCTGTGATTAACCAGAGCAAGAGTTGCAATGACAAACCTATGTTATTATTGATAAAAGCCTAATTATAAGCAAACATTTTAGAGTTTGGCATTGATACCTAGAAGAAATAAAGAACCCCAAAATTCAGCCTTATATCTTAAGAGAAATATTTTTTCCATCCATCATTCTTTTTTTTGGAGGGGGGGTTTCAAGACAGGATTTCTCTGTACCACTTTGGAGCCTATCCTGGCTCTAGGATAGGTCTGTGGACCAGGCTGGCCTCAAACTCACAGAAATCCATCTGCCTCTGCCTCCCAAGTACTGGGATTAAAGGTGTGCGCCATCAACACCCAGCTGACATCCATCATTCTTACTATGTGTCACTAAATACAGGTTCAAGAGCCTGAACAAATAAAATTATCATTCATTTTTTCCCCCACACATTTGATCAATGTGAGTTTTCCCAAAGCATTTTTGTTGTAGTCTATGTTATTCATCTTTATGACACTGTGGAATATCCACTTAGACATATATCTTTCACATTCATTACTACAATAAATGCCCAAAGAATTCTGGGGACATTGAATTTGTGTGGCTGGAGATTGAATGGAGAGGCTCAAACACTCTTAGCATATATTCAACCACTGAACAATATCCTCTGATCTCTTAATTTTTTTATAATGAACAAATAAACATATAACAATTGAACAGAGCCAGAGATAAGTAAAACAACAATACAAAATATCACAAGCAGAAACAAAGGAAGGCTTATTATGTTTAACCTAATGACAGTTATGCCTGCCATAGTCTAAATATTTTATTATAATTATGAAACTGCTTATATTTAACTCAGAAGTACATAATTTCTAATAACTTCATAAACAAAACAAAAGATCTTCTTGAATTATCATTAAAGTATAGAGATATTTATCCACTTAACATGACTAGGAAATCCTGTAAACTACTAAACAAATTCTATAGGCCTTTATCTATGCCTTGAATCATAGATGGTTACCAAAGAAAAATATTTATGGTGTTCCTCTGTGTTTTAGAAATCTAACTCCTAAATTTTTAGGAGCATGTTTTTTAATGGCTAAGGAAGGTTCAGTCATAAAAACACAATCAATTTTGGCCTATAAAATACAAATTAATGTATTATATAATAAATCATGTACAATGTGATAATATTATATATAATAAATCAGGCATAATTTATAACAAATATATACTATGTGCTATAAATCATGTACAATGTGTATTCTTGCCCACATTTTACATATGAAATATGTCAAAAGGCCTGGCTTTGTTTTAGGTAAGCCCTAGAATTAAGAACTTTTTACTTCTTGGGCAGTGGTGGTGCATGCTTTTAATTCCATCACTTAACAGTCAGAGGCTGGTGGATCTCTGAGTTCGAGGCCAACCTGGTCTACAGAGTCACTTCCAGGATAGTCAGAGTTACAGTAAGAAATCCTGTCTCAAGAAACAAAAACAAACAAAAAGTCCAAGGACTTTCTACTTCTTAACAAGCCACAAAATATTACCTGATACTTTTACCTATATAATCTTCTGCCATCATGTATCATCTTTATAAGTGACACATTCTTGATATTAAAATTCTAGCAGGTGGAAAAAACAGGGCTCAGCCTTTAAGATCCCCAGGGTTCTCTAACTACAAGGCTATGATTGTGGCATGAAAACAGGTTAGGAATAAATGAGATTTTTGCCTTCATTCATATAGAGGTGAATCTGAGAATGATAATCACTTTGATTCATGAATCTCAACAGTGTTCTCTTTCAATCGCCATGATTACCTTCAAAGCAGTATGTTTCCACCTAAAGAAAGTTCAGTTTATGTTGATTAAATTGTCCCATGACTCATTCCTTAGAAATTATTGCAAGTGGCATTTGACCAAACATTGAAAGCCATAGGTGAATAATGAAAGAACAGACACCGTCCTTCCTCAGTGTGTCATTTGGCCTCTCTCTCTCATGCCATGTTTGCCTCTGGGAGAATTCCTCAAGGAGAAAAGTCTTTCCTAGAGCATGGTATGATATAAATCTGATCTTCAGAAGAGATGTTGCATTCCAGGGCTGAAATGTTTGGAAAAGCAAATGCTTTGATATAATTGTAAGTTTCAATGACTTCAAACAGTGAGACCAAAAAACAAAACAAAACAAAAAAACAACTTTATTTAGTATCTTCTGAATTTTTCCACCCTGCTTATGTCTTCAGGATGTATGAAGTATTATTGAGATAATGTTTATAATTTTCAAGCTCTTTGGAAAAAAACTACTACTTATCTAGAGGTATTAATTCATCCCACAAAAATAACAGATGGTATCCTGAAGATTTAAAAGACACCAATAGACTTTGTTCTTTGGGTACAATGTTTTGACAAAGCAAATAAATAGCAGATTGTGCTGAGGACATAAGCAGAGTTAGCATGTAAGAGAATGGGTTGGTGATGTAGTTTGGTGGTACAGCATTTGTCTAACATGTATGCAATGATTTCAGTTCAATTTGCATCACTGAAAACAACATATCTGCAAAAAGCAATTAAAAAGAAAACATACTTCACAAAACATTTAATCTTAAAAATAAAAGCACAAAGTTACACTGTCTTGATAATACAAATCATTTAAACTAATAGTGTGTTGTTCACAAAACTGTCCAATAACAATGAAGATGAGGCCCAGAATTGCATAGTTAATAAATGTTAGCCTCTTGTGCCTGTGATGCAATTAACCCAAGTTTTGTTTGTTTGGATATTTGGAGGGTTGTTGGTTTTTAAGCAATGCCAAAATATCTTGTTTAAGTTTGCATTGAACCAGATGCCTGTTACACATCTGCCTACAGAGGGAAGAAACAGCTCTGCAGTTTACCTTGACTAATGAACTGCTCCATGTTTTCCTTGAAGGGCTGCATGTGCTCTTCAGAGGAGACCTGGTACACTTTACCCGCTTCCACCTCACAGGCTGAAAGGAAGAGAGCAAGACCATATTTAGAACACCATGTTGTTATGGGAACATCACACTGGTTTTTAGAAAGCATTAGAAGCAGTGTTAGAAAACCCTTCCATCACTTTGACATGTGTTGTGTACCCACATTGGAACCATCTTCAGACATATATTATGTATCCCTCCAGTGAACCACAAAAAGACATTCCTAAGAATGAATGTACCCTGCACTACCACTCCTAAACAGATCTGTTGGACAAGTGATTTAGACCTTAGGACCTTAGTTATTTCATGTGAAAAATGGTAAGGACACCAGAACCTACATCATAGTGCAGTTTCAGGGCCAAAATCTGCTAAGAGCTATGAGCTGTTGCATCAGCACCCAGTAGACAAGGCAGCAATAGCTAAGCATTTCTTCTCTCGTAACTGTCAACTGACTTCTAATGCAAGTTTATCTCTATTTACAGTTCAAATTTCTGAAAAATAAAGCAAAGAGGCAGTGACCTAGCAGAACAGCCAGGATTTACAGAGCACGTACACATCAGCACCAGGTACTTTTTATCCATAATTTAATGAAGTCTTTAAAGTAAGACAAGAGAGGGGATACTCTTGGGCAACTGAGGAGGTTAAGGTTTAAATATGGCCTCAGGACGAAAGAGCAGACTCATAACTGAAGTTCTGAGGTGACACTGATGTTTGTCCTTCCTTTCCATTTGATTGGATCATAAGTACCTCAAGACAAACACAGCTGGAGTTGAGAATCATTTCTGAGCAAGTCTCTGAAGAATGCCTGTCACTGTGAAAAGGAGTTCTCCTACTCAGTAGATTCTGAAGCTGAAACTACATGCTTGAATATAAATACCATCGCCTCTGAAAAACTGGCCACTACTCTCTTAAACTTAGGTTGTCCCTATAAAACCAAGTTTCCCACCAGTGAAGTCACTCTCCAGTGTGTGTGTGTGTGTGTGTGTGTGTGTGTGTGTGTGTGTGTAATGTGTGTTTCACTGCCAGGACTACTTACTTGGGGAAGGGAATGGATCAGATAAGGAGAAAGACTGCAGCTATCTTCCTTGGATTGTATCATTGCTGACAGCCCCATGAAAACAGAAATATTTTGTTTGTTCTATTGTACTGAGGATTGAACCCAGGGTCTTGTACAATGTAAGCTAGCCATGTACTGAGCTGATTTAGCCCTCTTTTGAGTATTTTGAGAGAAAGTCTCTAAGTTGCTCATGTCTTCCTTGATCTCACTAGACAGGCAATGCCAGTCTTAAACTAAGATCCTTTAGTCTCTAGAGTAGCTGAGACATTAGGTCTATGCCAGCAAGCTTCATGTCTTCTTTTAAATGTCTGCAGATGATGCTAAGCATATAATCATACTTTCAGAAATTTTCTAATATAATGTATAAGGTAGATCCTGAATAGGAAGGCAATATAGCCATTGCTTATAGAAAATAAGGCTCAGTTTATTAGTGTCCCCTTCAATCTTTCCGTCATTTATTCCTAGCAGGGTCAAAGGAAGAGATGCTAAAAAAAAGCCTTTGAGCAGCTTTGAACTGTGAAGCAATCTTCTCTGTCATCTCAAACTTCGCTTGTTCTCCGTTCTGTGCCCAGGGTTCAGCTCCATACATTATAACAGCCAGGGACAAGATGAGAACACCTCTGTTCACAGGGAGCTGTTTATTCTAAACCATCAGTCTTTAACATTTCTCTCATATGAGTGAGAAGAGTAGAAACTTGTCACATTAGTGTGTGGTGGTTTAGGGTGGCATGAAAGAAAAAAAGAAAACAAAATTCTTCTTCCCTCTCTGAGAGGTAGAGATAGAATCAGTTCAAAGTCATCTTTGGCTATGTAACAAGCTTAAGACAAGCCTGAGACTCTGTCCAAAAGACAAAGCAAATGCCATGAGAAAATAGGAGAACCATAGTTTCATTCATGGAGTTCTATTATGTCTGGAGATGTACAATGTCCTAATACCACCCTGACAGTAGGAAGCAATGGAAATTCATCTCACAGGGCTGTTGTCTCCTGGGAAGGGAAGGAGTTCACTGTCAGAAAAGCTGAGCCAAACAATGGGCTGGCTCTGGCAAAGTCTTTGAATATTTTCATTCAGCAAGTTTGACAGAATAAACATTTTACAAATAAGAAAATAAAAACTGTGGGCTTGGGAAATGGCCCAGTGTATAAAGACCTTGCCATGCAAGCATGATGACTTGAGTCAAAACCCATGTAGAACATAGTATGACAGCAATTATCTGTGAACCTGGTATTCCCATAGCGAGGTGGGAAACAGAGACCACTGAATCCACAAAGCTTATGTGCCAGCTGGCCTGGCCTACACAGCATCTTACAACAGTGTGGACTGCTTCCAATAAGGTAGGGAGACAAAACCCACAAGTATGACCTCCACAAGTATGGCAAGACATGTGTGTACCATCATTCACATATGCGAACATGCAACATGTACACATATCACTCACACACACACACACACACACACACCACACCATATATATACATATATATATATATATATATATGATAATAAAATATTGTGATAGTATCTATTTTACATTCAATTTTTTCACATTCTTATGACCTATATTCTTAGTATAAGGTAAACATAATTATGTTTTCCTCTGTTTAATCTATCTTTTACCTAAAGTCATAGTAGAATTCCCTGTACACAATGAGGATTAAGCACAATTGGAGATCTAGAAAACACATGAACAACGTTTGGCCAACATCTTGGGAGTTTTTTTATGGAGTCTACTCATGCTTCTGTCAGGAACTCTTTTCTCAGCGAGTTGTGCTAGCCATTAGAATTTACAACTAGATATTAAGCCACTCTTTCTCTATAGTCAAACCTTGATAGAATATGCCTAGGGGTTGCTTTTAAATATTGCAATTTTCAGAAAAATAAAAACCTGTGCAATTAAAGTAAAAAAAGAAGCACAGTGTTGCAGCTCAGGTCTTTAATGGGTAATGGAATTTTAGTTTCCAAGGATAGGTTTATTTTTTATTCCTACCCACCATTCTCCACTTATTTACTGTGATATATATATATATATATGTATATATATACATATATATATATATCCCTCTAGTATATACGTGTGTCCATTATTAATTATAATTAAAATTAATCCACATGGTTAACTATTTGTTTATCTGCAAAATGCCATAGTTATTCAATTTCTCCATATTATATATTCACTTGACATATTTTTGGCCCTTATGATCAGTGTTGGTACCTCTTACTTAAACATATCCAGTTTAGAGGTCAATTGTCACTCTAAAGAAAGAGGGGCATTCTTTCTGTCAACTTCATGTATCCCTCCTCTATAGAACATATTCATAACACTGAATAAAAGAAGGATTTAGATGACATTATTTCAAGTCTAGTTTAACCATCAGATATGGAAATCATTCACTTACATAAGTGCTTCTCAACCTTCCTAATGGTGCAATCCTTTAATGTAGTTCCTCATGTTGTGGTGACTCTCAACCATAAAATTATTTTGTTGCTACTTCTTAACTATGATTTTGCTATTGTTATGAATCATGATGTAAATAGTTGATATGCAGGATATTTAATATGTGACCCCTCACAAAGGGGTCACAGGTTGAGATAAGATATTTGACTCCTAACTAAGACTTGAAGATGAAGACCTAAGTTCTGTGATGTGTGTCAGGCAGCCTGAAAAAAGATGGCAGTTAGCAATAATAGCACCTCACTTTTACTTAGTTTGAATTGTGTCTCTGATTATAATTCCTGTTCCTAAAGGTCAACAGAATCCTACTCACCTGGATATGTGGTGTTCGAGGTATGGAGGAACCAGAACTTTACACAAAAGAAGGTGTTATCAGCTATGCCCATGATTATGAATTTCTTTAATCTGGACATATTCCAGTGATAGCACAATACTACAAAGGACATCAAAGTTCAAATTCTAGATCTCAAAGCTCTTCCTTGCAGAAAAAAATACATTCTATTATTTATGGATAGCTTATCAAGAAGGAAGGTACTGCTGCTACAACACATAATAGTGTAGCTTAGAGCTTTAAAAATAGTGTGGATGTACTATTCTCATACATATTCTAATAATCACCACACATAAGAATAATTTTAAGGCAGTTAACACATAAGGCATTTAAAGCATTGGCTCCCATTCTATTCTTAGCCATAGTATACCATATTTCACAACATATCATTCTGGCTTGTACTTATCATTTTCAAAATTGGTATGTGACTGCAATTTTTTAAAGAACACAAAACACTGCAATATAAACGTGAAGGGTCATTTAGAAACATTATTAAAATCAGAACAAAGATAGAGTTCTTGGAAAACTTAATTACAGTCAAATACAAATACAAAAAAAAAACCCGAAAAACAAAAAACATTGGTCAGGAAGCAGTTGGCATAACTGAGCCATTCCAATCGTGTTAACTTTTGTTTAATTTAAAGCCTTTTCTGAGCCAAAGAGATTTGTGTGATGTTAAAGGATTGATATTGGGAAGTATGCATTAGGCTTCCCAACAAAGAAAAATATAGCCAGAGGGAAGGAGAAACAAAAACCTCAGATAGACCAGGATAAAATGAACTCCAACACAATGGTTTCATTACAGAGCTGCATGCTATGAGGCGGGGCAAGCACCACCTGGTCACTGTCCCATTGAGCATCAACATCCATCTCCAAGCTCTCTCTGAAGCAGGCCTACATCATGAGAGTTTGGCTACTGTTTTAGGAAGTTGGAATATTCCAGTCATAATTTGCTTAAGTCTCAAAGTTCAGTCAATGCTAATTACAGCCTAAAACTACTAGTTTTCTGAGCTCTTCAAAAAAGTCATATTAATATCTACAACATACACAAAAGAGAACAAACATGTTGATTAGAAGGAAAACCCTAGAAACTGCAATCTTCCAGAAGCAAACTGTCCCCCTTTCCCCACAGAAGAGCCTTGTCTATACATCATAATGGGTTCAGCAGAGAAAGGGAGAGGGGGCACAACACACAAATTTGGTATTTTCATAAATTTTTATTTAATTTGGAAACATTCTCATTTTACATATTAATCCAAGTTCCCTCCCATGCTCCCCACTGACTCCCCCATCCCACCCCCATCCACTCCCCAGGGAGGGTGAGGCCTTCCTTTGGGGATCATCAAAGCCTGACACATCATTTGGATCAGGGCCTAAACCCTCCCCTGTGTATCTAGGCTGAGAGAGTATCCTTCCATAGGAATTGGACTCCCAAATTCCATTTATGCACTAGGGATAAATACTAGTTCCACTGTCAGAGGTCCCATAGACTGCCCAAGCCTCCTAACTGACACCCATGTTCAGGAGGCTCGGTATGGTCCTATACTGGTTCCCTATCTGTACAACCAGGGTCTGTGAGCTCCCACTTGCTCCGGTCAGCTGTTCTGTGCGTTTCTCCAGCATGGTCTTGACCCCTTTGCTCAACCCTCCTCCCTCTCTGCAACTGGATTCCAGGCTCAGTGTTTAGCTTTGGGTGTCTGCTTCTGCTTCAATCAGCTACTGGATGAAAACTCTAGGATGGCATTTAAGGTAGCCATCAATCTCATTATAGGGGATGGGTATTTCTCCACTATTGCATAGATTCTTATTTGGGTTCATTCTTGAGAACACACGAATTCTGTTTCCAGAGAAGCACATTCCAGTGAAATGCATACTATTTTATTTTTACAAGTACAAGAAGTTAGAGTAAGAATTAAGGTGTTCTAGCCATGTTTGACTTCCTATCTGCTTTCCACCTCATAACTGAAGGCACAGTATAACCTACTGTGAGCCAACAAAGACCCTCCATCAATACACTTCCTGCCAAGTACCCACTCAAAATAACAAGAAAAAGAATGCACAATGGACGTATAAGTGTGTGGATTGGAGTGACAAGGGACCAGGAAGGCAAAGTATTCTTCAGCTGTGTAGTAAGTTAGTGGCATTGGTGCTCCACTACCAAGTTTAAGTTTTTATATTTTTTATGAATCAGTTAAAATTTTGCATTGAAAATATAAATGAATGAGTAATACTATTTATATTACCATTTAAAAATCATCCCTCTCACCAAATTCCTTTTGTCACTTCCTCCCATCACCACTTTATACATTTTGTTTTTTCCCTTTGTGAACAAAAGCAACCCATGGGTGGAGATAGAAGAGATATATTGTGTATGCCTTTCTAATGGGTAGTTGGCTTTCTGCACTTCAGGTTCATTAAGGAGTACATGAAAAATTAATGAACTTTTCCCTAGGATTTCTATGAGGGATAAATAAGCAAACACATGTAAAGTCCTTCTAGAACCATTCCCAGAATACAGAAGGGCTGTGCAAGGTATCACTGTTGTTATCTTTTACTACCAAAGGCAGTAACAAGAATCTAACTTAGGGGCCAAGAGCCTGGCCCTGGGCAGTGGGTCAGCACACCACCTCTTCCACTTGATAGTTTTCTAACATTGAGAAGGTATATGCTCTCTGTGTCCCAAATGTCTTATAAAAATGGAGAAAAGTTGGGGGTGGGAATAGTAATGGTGCCTAATTCACAGGACTTTGGAAATTAAAAAAAAAAAAAAAGTAGACAAAAGACACAGTACAGAGCCCACTAACAGGAATATAAGTATGAGCTAATTATCACTACTATACATTTGACACTACTACACATGATTATTCATGTGGGAACTCACATAATAATTGGAAACTGAGTGCTAGTCTCTAGATACCTACTAAAGTCAATGTTTCATATCATGAGCAAAAAAAAAGATATCTATAAAGGGACAATGGGCAAGCTAGACTGTGAGAGTATGTGTGTGTGTATGAGTGTGTGTGTGTGTGTGTGTGTGTGTGTGTGTGTGTGTGTATGTGAGGGGGGGGGAGGTAAGAAGGGAGGGAGGAAAGGAGGGAGGGAGGGAGAGAGGGAGAGAGGAGAAGGAGGAGAAGGATTTAAGTGTGTATAGTAAATGACACTGGCTAAATTACATGTTTCGTAGTCACATATACCTCCAGTATCATGAAAAATTTGATTTTAATTTTACATCCATCTTACTTAGGTATAAGAGTCTTAGTATTCTACAAAAGTGTGTTTTTTTCAAAATTTAAGGTCACTTCTCTTTCATACATGAGTACATTTTACTGTGACCAAATCACACTTTCACTAGCCTTCTTCAGCTCCTCCTAGGATCCTTTCTCCATGAGCACTCAAGGCTTGGAGAAGGACATGTCTGAAGAGGAAAGTCTGTAAGAACCAGAAGTCAAATGGGACTGTTGACAAACATCTACTGGGCAAGGCCCATAGCTATACTCAGGGACTCTTGTCAGCTGTGCTGGCCTATACAACATCTGTACAAGATCAGTCTAGTCAATATTCCAGCATGCATAAGGACAGGGTCTCACAAAGTAGAACTCCTGGATGTCTGAGTTTTTGGTTTATTTATTTTATATAGTGTGTAACCATGGTTGACCTAGAACATGTTATGTAATTCAGGCTAGCCTCAAATCTGTGGTAATCCTCATGGCTCTGCCTCCACAGTATGGGAATTACAGATATGAACCATGACAGGCCTGTATGTATGTCGCTAATTAGTGGTTTGATTGAAGCCTTAAGGTGATAAGAAGGTTGAACCGTAATAATTACCATAAAGTCTTGAAAAATTATATGTAAGCTGTTCTCTTCCATATGAGTGACAAAGCTAACTCTCCATAATGGCTTCAGAAGGTTATCATTTCATTACCTAAGATGACAGACAGGCAACTTTACACTAGAATAAAATCACTATAACCACAAACAAATCTTCTTGTAGTTTCCTTATGCTCTTAAGTATCTTTAAATATGACCTTTAATTACAAGTATAATGACATCATCATTAACCATAATATTGGTAATGATTTAAAAGACTGATCTAAGAAAGGGAATAGCTTAAAGGCAAAGCATTTCTTCAGTAAGTTCAAAGCCTTCGGTGCCCAAGTACACATATATTTAGGATTTTAAGAAATAGCATCAGGTTAAATTTTATGAATAGAATGGAGTATTCCCTCACCTGGAGCTTAAAAGTATTTCCATAAATCCTTAAACTCTCTCAAACATGTCCTAATACACAGTAGGAATTTATTCAAAGAAAATCAAAGCCTGTGACATTTTCTCCGTAAATGGCATAATTTCAGGACTAGGCATGAATGTTCATCAAGTGTACAAATGCCTTACATGACTTACACTGATGCGTAGATTTACTTATTTATTGAGACAGGGTCTCACTGTGTAGCCCTGCTCATTAGAAACTCACTATTACAGACCAGGCTCACCTCAGACTCACAGAGATCTGCCTACCAGTGCATTCCAAGTGCTAAAGCTATATGCCATCATGCCAAGCAATCCTGAATCTTAAGACTACTGGCCAGGTGCGTAGCTTCATTGGGAACATCCTTAAATATTGATTTGTAGTATAATCTGTTGTGTTTATTGCTCTCCTAAAGACCTCAGCAGTTCACTGAACTTCTTTGGAGTGGTACTATTCTCTTCCAGTTCTTACTACTGCTCAGCCATGCTGCACACTAATATTGAAACTGGAGAAGATACCTACCACTGCAAACATTCATCTGCATCAAGGAATTCCCCACAAAAGATGTTCAATGATGTCCAGGTACTAAATTAGAAACCACAGTGACTGTGCTTTTGCAATGCCACCTTACTAGTGGGTTCCATTGTAGTACAAAATCAGTGGTGCAAAATCTGCATAATAAATCATATTTTCTCCAAATAGTAAAACTCCTCTGTTTATGATTTTAGACACACAGAAATATTTAGTTTATGATTTTATATATCAAAACTCAAGAGAGACCACCTCAAGAGAAAGACATTTTCTAGTTCAGACCACAGAGAGCTAACAAAAGATCCATTTAAAGCAAAGTATTGGGGCTCAAAACTCTTGTCCACAAGTTCAAATTTCTCAAGTTCAGAAGATAAATTGATTTACCACCAGGATACTGGGACACATTCCTGAGTCTTGCTAGCCCTATTTTCCTCATCTACAACATGGAAACAGCAACTGTTTTGCCCAAGAGTTTCATAGTACCAGGTAATGTGTGTGAGATACCTGTGCTTTTAGCATAACTTAATGTGTACTGAAACCCTATTTTACTTGTACTGATGACATGTGACACTAACTTGTGTAAACTTTCAAGTTTTGGAACACAGAAGAAGTATTTTAGGTGCTCTTGGTGAATTGTGGAATGAACAGAAGCCATAGGCTATAATAGACATAGACAAAACTGCTTGATATATGTGCATTCATAAATATGTATATACATGTGCATGCAGGTGCATATGCACATAAATGTGCATGTATGGAAACCACAGAACAACCTTACATGTTCCTCAGGAGCCATCCATCTTGTTTTTAGAGACCTGGTCTCTCAACCCAACTGGGTGGAGGCTGAGTGGCCAAGGAGCCTTAGGGACCACCTGTCTCTGATGCCCCAGTGCTGGGATTTTACACATATCCCAGCAGTTGTGTTTTTTTTTTCTTTTTTTGTATGTGTTCTGGGTATTAAATGCAAGTTCCCATCTTTGAATGTTCCAAGTTGGACACTTTGTGACACTGAGAACACACAAAACATAGTATAGTGGCAAAGGTCGAGACAGACTGAAAAGTACAAAGACCATCAAGTTGACAACTATCATCAGAACCATCTATCATGTCATCTATCATCAGAACCAAACCAGATGTGAGGACAGACTAACTACAGATACCTTTTACTGTCCTGGACACTGCTCAGCATCTCCAGTAAATCCTGCCTTGATTATTTCCTTCTCTGTATTCCAGAAATAGACAACCTCATTGGTGAGGCTGTCTAGATGACTTCAGGGTAGCAAGACACCATAAAGGTCTATCAGTGTTAAATATGGGTAAAGGTGCTTGCTATCAAGCCCAGTGACCTACGTTCAATTCCCCAAACAGACATGGTGGGAGGGAAAATCAACTTCTGGAACTTGTCTGGTCTCCACATATACCACATGTAGGCCCATTCCCATGCACACATAGACGACTCACAGATAGACAAACAGGCAGACAGGCAGGCAGGCAGGCATGCATGCACACACGCACACATGCACGCACAAAACAAATAAGCAAACACATTTTAAAAAGGGTATAGTGTAACTGACCTGTCTCCAAAGTTATAGATCCCTCTAATTACTCTGAACTTGAAAGCCATGAAGGTAAGATCATATTAGAATAATGAAAACAAGCAACTAAATGGATGTCAGTCATGAAGATTATTGGTTTTCTGTTTGCTTGCTTGCTTGCTTGCTTGATTGATTGATTGATTGATTGATTGTTCATCTACTTCCAAACTACCTTTCTATATCTGGCTCTCAGACAATGGTGATAGATTCTGTAAAACACCTTTCTTCCTTATCAAATATTTTGGTGATAAGTTTCTACAGTGAAAGGGAAAAATGCCCAAAAGGAAGAGCATGAAGAGGACTGAAGGCTAGCCTCAATCTGGCTGCTGGTCTTCACAACCACACCATGGTCATTCCAGTGTCTTCTGTGTTTCTAGACTCAAGGCAGCATCACCAAATCCCTCAAAAGTGTCTGAGCAGCATGCAGAGACGTGCCAGCCAGAATCCCAAACTCAAGCTCTCAGATGCTCACTCCCACCTATGAGATGACATTGTCCTGATGCCTTCAGTCCCATCTCCCTGGGGTCTGCTCCCCTAAGTCCTTAGGGTAGCATCTGCAGCAGAAGTCTCTCTAGAAAGCTTAGGCCCAGCTCCATGGGGCAGTCCCGCTAACAGTGTCAGCTCTACACTAACTTCATCCTCTCTTGACTTCCTGCATTCCATGGATGATGGTGGCTTCCTACATTACTTGGTGTTTTTTTTTAATTAATTAATTTATTTTTTACTGTTTTGACCTTTCAATATGTGTTAACTTCGCTATATTAAATTACTTCTACTAAAGCAGTATGGTTTTGGTTTCCCTAGTTTACTCTCAAATAGTAAAAACAATAACCAAAAATAACAGCTTTCTGTAGGACCTCAACAGCTTTCTGACATTAGTAGTTAATTTTATTTTTAATATTTCCTCCTAAATAATATATGTTTGAATTATTTAACCAAAAAATGTTTTTTTTTCATATTAATCTTTTAACCTCCAAGGAGAGTATTATATTTTTCTTCTTTAACATTGTTTATTCTTTTAATTAAATTTCTTGTGTTCCTTAGCTATGTTTACTTTTGAATTTGGCAAGTTTTGTAATTTCTTCATAAAGAACAGAAGAGACTGAACAATCACACTTTTTAAATTAGTGGAGCCTGGATTACTCAGTTTCAACTCTAAATCAAACATATTCCTGGATGGTTGCCCAGGTTTCTTTCTTCTCAAATAAGATTATTAACCCCAACTTACACATGAAGGAACACATATAACACACACATAAAGTATAAAGAATAATTAAATGAATACCCATATATTCAAATTACAACTTAAGAAATAGGCATAACCAATATTTTGAAACAGGCCAGTGTATTCCCTAATGACCCATTACCTTAGGCCCAGTGAATTCTGTTGCTTATTCCCCTACTTGCATCCTCACAAGAATTAACTGTTGCTTATATATTTGAACTGCACAAGCTCAAATCAGAGGACTTCTTCTTTTCCCAATGTCTTTGTTTTTCTTAAGATTGGTAAGTGATTTATGTACTACTAATATAACAAACAGTTCAGCAGCATTTCTTGATCAGTACAATGCTCTTTGAAAGACATCGGATTTTGTTTGGCTGCTATTATTTGAAACACACTCATGGGGCTCTGCTGCTTTGTTGTGACATGAACAAAGTTTGTTTGTGGCCAGTGGAACCTATCTGTGAGCCAAGTTGCAAGCTCAGATACTTCAGCTACCTTAGGCCTATTGAGATTTTGATATAGTTTCTCCAGAGATTGCATCTCCTGACAAAGACAATGGGCTGGAGGTATCATTTGGAGTGACTGTATCTAGAAAAAAGATACAGGCAGTCAGAAGAAATCAAAATTGCTGAACAAAAAGCATTTAACTGAGCTCAGGAGCCTGATCTCATCCTGAGGGGCAGGCACAGATATTCTGATAAAAAGACAGAACCAACTCAGTGGATGTCTTTACAGTCATGCTAAGATAAAGTTTGTATAATTTCCTAACATGTTCAGGACCTAACACATTGTTCCTCAGTTTCCACAGAAATAAATATCAAGACAGTATGCAGAAACAAGAAGGCTAGATGGCAGATGAATGACTTGTGGAGACAGCACATTTACTATTAGCAAATAATCATATTATTAATTCAATATTACCTCATGAATAGTAAATGCTACTGAATATTTACCACAGAGTACTGTAATAACTTGTTTATATGCTTAATACTTTTTATGTCTGATTATAACAATTGCCTCCAAAAAAAAGTGTAGACAGGCTGTTTGAAAATTCTTAAATTTGACTGTGTAAAAAAAAAAATCAGTTTGAGGGCTGGAGCGATGAATCAGCAGTTAAGTACACAGACTGCTTTTCAGGAGACCTAAGTGGAGTTGCCTCATGTAACTCCAGCTCCAGAGGATCTGATACCCTCCTCCACTCACCATGGGATCTGGGTATTTATGTAGTATATACACATGCATGCAAGCAAAACATCCATACACATAAAATCATACATCAATCTAAAAGTAAAATAAAATAAATTAAAACAGATTTTAAAGGCTATACAGACCAAAATAGATACTGTTTTAAGTATTGTAACTTCATCTAAAATAAGCTCTATTTGACCTCAATTCAGTTTTTTGAATGTAGGTCTACTCACATAGAAACCTCTTCTAAAAAGAGAGAAGTAACTTCATGCATCATTGATGTGAGAAACTGTATTTCTGATAGTTCTTTATTCCTCAAAAATTGGACTTACAGTTTGATTCATAAGGTATCTTCCCTTGTACCCAAATCATCTTCACTATGAAAATTATCCGATTTTGAAAAATAAGAGATATTTTCTTAACTCTCAGAATTTAATACCATTTTGAGCTAAGCTAATTTTACAAACAATAGCGTTGACAGCAACTTCAACAACAGTGATGATATTGTTTCATGAAGTTGTTTCCTTGTAAGCTCAGAGGTCAGTCATGCTTGCGTTCCTAACACAGTACCAAGCTTGAATTTCTCAAAATGTGTTCCACTGATCACAAAAGCCACCATACATTCTGTGGGGGAATGGAAAGGTGCTCTGTGGTAAAATAAAGAAAAAAACTACTGCAAATCACTGCTGTAAGATACTGTGAATTCCTTTCACAATTAGCTTTTCAGTTTCTGTACTTACTTGGTCATGAACCCCCTGTTATGGTTTTGAGATGCATGTATGAGAGGTTTGGTTTCCAACCGGCAGTGTCAGAGGACATTGCCCTCAGCAACATTTTCATGTACCAATGAGCTCATAGCTTAATAAGGCTACTGAGAGGTTGAAAGTCTTTGAAGGAAGTGGGTTACAAGGTGCATTTTTAGGAGTGTGTATCTTGTCCCAGAATCATCTCCTGTCTTCTGTTCTTCTGGATGTCATGAACTAAGGAGTTCTTGGGAAGCTCCCTTACATGTTTCCCGTTTCTATGACATTAAATTGATACAGCTCACTGACAAAGAAGGGGGTTGTTAGGAAAATGTTAAAGTTGTTGATCAATGGTACAGCTCTTTCAATACACTCGTCTTTCCTTTATATAAGCCATACACCTTCATGGCTGCAAACATTTGCTAAACCTTCTGTGGTTTGGGCATATTGCGAAGATGATCCTCCAATATGTGATTTTCTGTAGCAAGTACACTGCTCAAGAAAACACACACCTGAGATAGAGTGGAGAGAGGCACTGACTACTTATCATTCAAGTCCATTATCTAACATTCGTGCTGCTGGGCTCTGAGACTTAGCAGATTCTGTTTTTTTTTTTTTTCATGGTTCCATGTACATTTAATACGTAGAGGTTCTAAAGAAAACCCATGTGTTCATATATCAGGTGTTTGCAATTATGTGTATAAGTACATACATGTGTGAACATCTCTGTGAAGGCATATGTATGTGGAAATTTTACATCTATGTGCATACACATACATGTTTGTGTGTATACATGGATTTCTTTGTGCATGTGTGTATCTGAGTATTCACATGCATGTGCCTGTGTACTTGTATGGGTAACTGCACACTTACTAATAATATCATTCCTATTATTAATTATCTGTAAATGATGAAATCCTAATTTTCCAGAATGAAGTGTTGATGGAAGTATGAAATATTTCCCAGCCTCTTCAGAAATGCCCCTGATACTATATCGCTATGTATGTACATTGCAACTAAACAAAGCCATAATTTCTGAATTGTCATAAACTCTATAATAGGATCTCTTCTGTATGGCTTTAAGAATTAATTTGCTTTTAACCATATTTTAAAAATGTATTCACTAAGAAATTTGTACATGTATGCAATATATCTTGAACATATCCAACCATCACTCCCCACCTTGCAACTTTTCCCAGAATCCATCATCACATTGCCCTTTCCAATTTATATATATGGTGCCATGATTTCTCACAAGAAGAAACTAGTTCTTATAGAATTGTGACAGTCAGATAAGGCAAGGTTATCTTTCTTGTCCTTAATCAATAGGCATACATAAAGCTGGAATGGAACATATATAATAAGTAAGAGGGAGAATTATAACCCTTCTAACAAGTTACTTTGTTTTTGGGTACTGATCACACTTCACAATACTCAATCTGTACCTTGCAAATATGTAAGAACTTCAAGAAAATGCTATGTCTATTGAAATTCATCTAAATATATGTGTGACAAGAACATAACTGCATAAATCTGGTGACAGATCAAGACCACCGTGGGTAATGCATCTCTTATTTTGGGGCTGGGTCTCCTAAAAACTAAATATAATATTTAATTTCTGTGCAGAAGTAACTAGCTTATTTTTTCATTTGGTAACATAATATCAAATGAAAATGCTATGTCATCTTATTTGCTTTCTTCCTAAACTTAATATAACTCAAAAAGCTGTTGAAGTAGATTCTGAAAACTAACAAAAATAAACGGCACAAAAAGATGGAAAAGGATATTGTTTTAAAATGTAAATTTTGGAAGACTATTTTCTTGCATGTAAATGTTACTAATAAAAGAAATATGAGGGATTTCAGATAATCACTTATCAAAACTACATGACGTTAAGCTTTGTTATTCACAATACAACAGTAAACACCTATGTGTCATTTAATCTATGCACAGGAACATGTTTTGTTTTTACAAGTGCTCACAAAACACAGAATTTTGGGCAAGCATATCAAAGGAGAGCAGGCAAGAACTATTAATCTTTCAACAATGACAGGATTTGTGTTCAACCATGATATGGAGGATATCCAAAGATTCTTGGCTACAAAATAAAAACAAGACATGAACGTGTTCCCGATGAAATGAACTGTTACTCAAATAGCTAAGAGACGATTGGATAACTGAATTCCAATGCCCAACTTTTGGAAGCATTGGAAAATAAAAATATTGGCAGATTTTTCTTTTGCTGTACATAAAAAGATCAGCTCAATGCAGCTTCTGCCTGAGTTATTTTAGAAGCGATTAAAAGTCTATCATCTACCATTTAAGAGTATACATTTTAAAAAAATCTAAGTTCAAGGTCATAGATTACCTTTCAAGTCTTTCTTTAGTTTTCTGAGATCTTTCTGGAAGTCTTCAAATTTCATCTGTGAAGCCTGGAACAGCTCCTGGGGTTCTGCCAGGGGGAAGACACACTGTTCCTTGCCAGCATCCTAATTAGCAAACATGATTTTAAAACAAATCAGTGTGAGAAATAAAACGCATGAGACAGTAGAAATGGAGCAACTCCAACAAAACAACTGGAGAAAACACTAGGGAATCACCCCACATAGAAGAATAATGGGCCGTCAAGATGGCTCAGTGCATAAGAGGGCTTGCTCTGCTGTCATTTCCAACCTGAGTTCAAATCTCTGGCACCCATGTAAAAAGGCAATCATGGTTTCATGAGCCTGTAACCTCAGCATTGTGGTAGTGGTGGGTGGGGGTAGAAATAAGATGATTTGAGAACTCATTGGCCAGCAATCATCCCAGCTGAAATAGGAAGCTCCCTGTATAGTGAGAACCTGTTGAGGAATTTAGATGGAGTGTGCAGAGGAAAGGGCTATGAGCCTTGCTCTGGCCTCTGCATCAGCATATCTGTACAAACACTCCCCCACACTCATATGCTGCATCAGACACACACATAAATGCAAAAAAAAAAAAAAAGAAAATCAAGATAGAACGCTATGTAAAATTGGTCTTACCTCATCAAAATTTCGAAGATAATATGAAACAATATATGACAAAAGGCTTCTGCTGTTGTCCTAGGCAGAAAGATCAAAGTAAGCAACACATATTGAAAAAGTATTTATTATTAAGTATTTGTGTAAATAAATTGTAGGAAGCACACATATAAACATGGGAATACTCTGAGTGATTTTACAATCTACAGTGCCTCAGACATTGTATCTAAAGGGCTAGATGACAGAATATTTTTTCTTCCAGCATTAAGTGCCAAGAGAAAGCTTCACTGTTTAAGGGAGGAGCTCAGATGTAAATAGGTTGCTTTTTTCGCTCCACTCCATCAGAAATTTAATTAGATATTTATATCTTTTATTTAATGTATTTATTTTGAAGTTGCTTAGCACTTTTGGTTCTTTTTAATTACATGCATTTGTTTTGCCTGCAAGTAAGTGTGTGCACTACATGTGCGCTCCATGCCTGAGGAGACCAGTAGAGGGCAGTGGATCCCCAGAAACAGGAGTTATAGGTGGTTATCAGCCTCCCTGTGAATGCTGGGAACAAACTTGGCTCCTCTAAGGAACAGCAAGAGGTCTCAGCAGATGAGTAATCTCTCCAGCCCAGCACTAGATTTTCAAGTATTACCATAGTGAGATAAAAAATATCACTTATAATTCCATACAGATGATCTCGCCAATAGTACCATAATAAATAATTTTTGGATTTGACAGAAATTTATTAGACAAGAGAAATAGAAAAGCATTTCAGATAAATGCAAATTTCTAAAATGCCAATGTATATTACAATTTGTTATATTAAAACTTATGGAATTAATACTTATGCTACTGTTATTAAAGATAATGTATATATATATATCTATCATTTGAAAATGTAAAATTATTTTATATCCAATAGTCTTTAAAGTTTTCAAAGAACACTATTTTGCTTCTTGCCTGGCACATCTAGAAGCATTAAATTTTAATTAAGTGTTTTGACTTGCTCCAATTGATTAACATATAACTTAAGCTTGAGAAATCCTAGTGCACAATCTAAATTATCTAAAATGTTTCCTCTGTTGAAATACAATAGGTTTGACCTAATTTAGTCTATATATTTGGGTGATAAAGTTGGTCCAGAATGACCTCCTTACATAGTAGACTGCAACCCAGCTGGATGCTACTCTAAAAGTATACACTCTTAGCCAACAGACGGACTTCCAACCAATTGGAAGGTGAAAGTTTCTAAATCATGGCCACCTAAGAGAAATGCCAACTGCTTTGATTCAGGCTTTCTATATTTCACATCTGGCTGTAAATATAACCTGTACTCATTTGAATGGGGGCAGGACATTTGGAACCATCACTGGACTGTAATATTACCAGGTCCTAGAACTTTCTCTTGTGCAAATAAATCTCGTTACACGTAACTGTTTTCAGAGCTTCTGTTACTGGATCTAGGCATGAGTTTTCCTGTATTGATGAAAAGAATAATGCCACTTAGTAATCAAGTTGCATGGGATACAGTAATAAGGCCTTTAAAGACTTCCCCACCAGACAGGATTTGCTTATGGTTCAAACAACTAGAGGTCTATTCTTTGTCCTAAATTGTCAATCAATGAAACAGCTGTACATGAGTCAGTTAGTAAAATATCATTTAAAAGCTTGCCTATAGCCATAATGAGAGAACATTATGGTTGATCTGAAACTATAGTCTTTATTCTATAAATACTACTGAGGAGTAATCACACTCACATTTGCATTCTTGAGAAAGCTCCAATTCAAAAGATCTTGCATAGATATTTTGAGGGGACAATTGAGTCCTATTTATAAAATATTTTTCTTCTTGTCTCAATACTTTTAATATGTTATTTTGTGATTATGGAAATGAATAAAATATAATTTAATAGGAAAAAGTGATACAAAGCAAAATTTTCATATGTAATTCTAAGCAATTTTTGTTTATAAGAATATATTTTGTATGAGTTTTTATAAGCTAAGTATTATATTGACTTCTTCATATGCAAATGTTATTTGCAAAAGTTGTTTCAACAAACATTTATTTGAAAAATAGGTCATTTTTTAGCACATATGATTCATTACATCTAAAATTAGAAGTTTGTTTCTATCAAATGTTTATAATATAAATGTACCAGCACTTGAATATTATGCATGTTTATTTAAGTATATGTGAAAGCCATGAAAATTAACTGTTAGCATGCAAGAAAAAACTAACTGAGACTATAATCCTAGCACTAGAAACGCTGAGGCAGAACTGTCTGTAGTTTGATTCCAGCCTATCCTACTGAGATCAAGTCTCAAAAACAAACAACCACAAATCTAAAACTGAACTAATAAAAAAGATTATTATTCAATTTCAGAAATGCAGTGTCTGGCATTGCAGACACTTAGAGAATAATGTTGAATGATTAGTGAAAACATGGAAAACCAGTAAATAGTCAGGGTCCTGGCTGATTAAGGAGCCAAAAAAGCAGCTCTCTCATGAGCACAATGACAGTGTACTGCATCTCTCTTGTGAAGATGAGGATTGCATGCTGCATCTCTCTCATGAAGAGGATGACTGCAACCTGCATCTCTCTCATGAAGAGGATGACTGCAAGCTACATCTCTCTCTCTTGAGGATGAAGATTGCATGGTGCATCTCTCTCATGGCATTCTCTCTGGATGACAATTTCACTTCTACAATCATTTATTCAAACCCAGAATTTGAAAGTGTTCCCATATTTTCTCCCAGGTTGGTGTTCTTTCTGTGTAGCAATTTTCTTTGAGGAAAGCAAGACTCTTACTTTCTAAGTTCGCCATCTCAGACTTTCATCTATGAGTCATCTATTGATGACCTTTCCATTTCAACTCTAACAATCTCATCAGTATTAATTCTAAACAACAATAGCAAAACCACCACAGAGATGTAGGGCTAAAAATAACTATATTAGCCAGGTGGTGGTAATGTACATGTTTAACCCCAGCACTTTGAAGGCAGAGGCAGGTATCTCTTGAGTTTAAGACCAGCATGCTCTACACAGCTAGTTCCAGGACAGCCGGAAAGAACTACACAGACAACCCTTGTCTAACACAAACAAAACAAAAATGTCAAAACAAACAATCCCCCAACAAAAAACCAAGGTCTGCGATCAGACTTAGACATTGTCATACATGCCAGCAGAAAGAACAGTGTACAGCATATACAAAATGGGGTCTTTTTTTTATATTTCAGTTATGAGCTACTTTCATTCATGTTTGGTTTGTTTTCTATGCTGCCTATAGAAGAAAAGACAATGGACAGAGGTTCTCAGTCATTGAAAATTATTAGCCCTCAGTTTCACAAAAAACCTAGCAGACCTGATACAAGAAGAAATACTTAGTTTCATTTGAAAACATTATATTACACACTCATTAAACACAGGACTCACAATTCCATTAGGAAAATTATCACTCCTTTAAACTACAGATACTCAGATAATCTACTTTAACCTAGCACAGAAAATAAGGGAACTTTTTTCACAAATAGAGGATCACACCTGTAGAACCAACAACTTTAGATAAAAGACCTAAGAATCCAGAGTTTAAGATCATCCTCACTTACATAGCAAGTCTAAGGCTATTCTGAGCTGCATAAGACTATTTCAAAAGTTACATGAACATATGTTCTCTCTCTCTCTCTCTCTCTCTCTCTCTCTCTCTCTCTCTCTCTCTCTCTCTCTGTGTGTGTGTGTGTGTGTGTGTGTGTGTGTGTGTGTGTGTAACCTTTGACCCCAGAATGGAAAGGGATACTTTTTATATCTCATTTAAAGCCAAACCCATTTAAAAGCAAAACATCCTCAGTTTGGTGCGATCGTTAACACAAAATACTTACACTGCTTTTGACATCCTTTAGCTTGGGCAGAATGTCTAGTCCAAAGCCATCTGCCTGTCCTCGAGTTTTGTTTCCAGCATTCATGTAGTTCCCAAAGGCTAGAACCAAACCCAGGACTTGCATGACCCCTGGTCCATTTTTTAATGTCTATAAGACAAGATAGCAATGATCTTTTGTTACACATTGTTTTATTTGAATCATCTAAAATCAATATCAAGTTAATCTATTATGTTGACCGCTTTGAGTGACAGCCAAACAATGTCCTTCCATATTATTCTATATACCTTAAAAACAGCATCTCAAAGTTACTTTTACCATAGCATGCCACCAACAAACATGAGTACAATTGTAGAAGCCAAGAGAGGCCATCTGGTCCCCAGACAATAAAAATTTCTAGAAAACAATACCACCTTTATTATCCTTAAGTGCCTCAATGTTAGAAATAATACAGATTTCTGGCATAAGCTGTAGTATCCCAAAATGCAGTTATAAATGCTGAATTCCAGATTTGGGTTTGTCACCCACAAGTTCATGCTCTCCACTCACTCCCAGAAGCCTGTCTGTCTTCAGGTTTTTGTACCACTTTCTCTTAAAGTATGCCTGATAACCATTTCCTATTCTGAAGGATGATTTTGCTAATATTGGTCCTTCCAGCCAAAAATTCACTTGCTGCTTTCAGAAGAGTATTTACCTTCCACAGAGTCAAATGACTATTCCAAAAATCAGTTGAGTACAATAAATATTAATACTTAACTGAGGCGCTCTTTCAAACAAACATCTGAAAGAGAAATAAAGGGCATGCCCTCAAATCACTTCCATTCAGAAGTTCAATAGCTGAGAGAATATGGAAAATGGGGCTTTGGTTTTGGTGAAAGCCTTGGGATCTGAGATCCCAGGAGACCAATTCAAAATGGCTAGGATCTCAGTGTGATCCCACTACCCTGTGAATCCCACTGCTCTGTGAATATGATATACTTATTCCTGAAGCCTAGTCCCCAAATAATCCCTCATGTGGGGTTGCTATCCCTTGAATTTATAAGTACTGCAAGTAAACAAATATAATGGAAATAAACAAGAAATGAACACAATTAATACCAAAATCTGTGTTCAGTTCTCTGGCCCAGAACCCACCTCACACAACTTCTGCAGCAATTCAAGTTTGCGACGGATTGAACAGATGCTCTCTGAAAACGTTGACTGGAAGAGGATGCAGAAGACGCGCTCTGAGAAGTTGGGGATTAGTGACAGCTCATACAGGAACCTAGACAGACAAAGGTGATGGGAGATGTTATTCTGTATATGTTTCTCATACTGGATAATGAATAAAGCCCTGTTGGCCAATAAGAAAACAAGATAGGCAGGACTAGGAGGAGGAAAGAGGAAGTAGTTGGGAGGAGTCAACATGGAACTGGAGAGGTAGCACACTGGTGCTGCTCTGGCCAGTAACATGAGCCACATGGAAATACTTAGAATAATAGAAATGGATTAATCATTAAGACAGAGCTAACTGATAAACAATGATAGTAACTGGCCAACAGGATTGTATCAAATACAGAGTCTCCGAGTGTTATTTGGGGCTGGCGGAAAACAACTAGCTACACAAAAGCAAGGAGGCAGAGAAAGTGTAAGCCACCCAAACAGTGATGCTTCCTTTATAACAAACACACACTCAGGTCCCATCACTTGCCATTTTGAGAAGCCCATTTGCAGCCTTGATTGCCCTCCCAGGCCCCTAGACACACTTACTGTTCGGGTTTGTCAAGAGACTTGGCATTTTCCTTGTCTTTGGAAGATCGACTGTGCTTTTCAATTTTTTCCAGTTCATCTGACTGTGCTCTCTGGAAAAACAAAAGCCAAGTGAGTGGTTTTTTTGTTTGTTTGTTTGTTTTAATCGCTTCAAGGGCTTTCTTTAGATAATGATGATTGCAATGCAGCAGAATTCTCTCTATTTTAATTCCTTAACATCTGTTTGTGTTAAAACTTGACTTAATATGTGAGGCATTTTAAAGTGTAAATATGCATAATAAAATCCAGATCATGCTTAAATCCCTCACATAATTCTATTGGCTATTAGGGATCTGAAAGATATTTATTAATTAAAGTATAAAATAATATTTTTCATTAATTTGTCTATTTATATTACTTTCTAGAAAGTCATAATTTTGTTTTAACATAATAGCTCTCATTCAGATCTCAAGCAAGTTAAATTTGGAAGTAATTTGATGTTAAATGTCCTTAAAAATATTTAACTATTGCAATGATTGCATATTGCTTTTGTTGTACTTGGAGAAAAGAAAAGTGCAATTAAGCCATTAAAACATGGAACAAAAATAAAAGATTTTCATGTTTGTGTTGAACATGATTTTTTTGATACAAAAATAGCTCCAGCTATATTTTGCTTTTGTCTCCTTCTACTCCTTATAATTGTAAGCTACAAATTTTGTTATTTTGTTTCTTCATGGGAGAGAATCATCCTCATTTTTAATGCACATAAAGTGTTTACAGATTCCATGAAGCACGTACTTATTTCTTCTTAGAGAACATTGGTATTAGTTTTATTTGTACGCAGACATAATTTTACACATCACAAAGATGTGTCCAACGAACCCAGCTTGCATCTTCTACATGCATCCCAGAGTCATATATATGGCCATGTGTTGAGTTAGAAAGGCAGTTCTCAAAACTTAAAACCCCTTCAATACTGTAGTTTGTTAGATAGGATGTATAAGACTGAGTAAAGAGATCCCCAGAGAAGGTGCAGACAGCATTCATGATAGTGAATTGCTCTATATTAATTAACTGGTTATTCATAAATGAAGGTTTTCAGTTGATAGGCATGATGATCCAAACTCAAAAAGAAGCATCTTCAGCTGATGACAGATAGGTCAGCCTAAGAGGGAAGTTGACATAGAGAATCTGATACTTTTTTTCTTCAGGATGTCATATATCAGAAGGGTATGATAAGAGAGGTGAATTCTCACATAGGCTTGTGTAGAAGTTAAATTCTTTGCAGAATTTCAGGTTGTATGTGACTTCCACACTTCCCTGTCTTATAAGAAACTTATAAAAAATATTTAGAGGAATAAAGACCAATGATGTGGGGCTAGAGAGATGGCTTAGTGGTTAAGAGTGGGAATAGCTCTTGCAGAGAACCCAAGTTTGACTCCTAATATCCACACAAGGCAGCTCATGCCTACTTGTAACTCCAACTGCAGGGAGGAATATTACACTTTTAGCCTCTGTAGGTATTTGTATTCACATGCTTGTACACATATGCTTCACACACACACACACACACACACACACACACACACACACACTTGAAAGTAAGTCTCAAAATATCAATCATTTGATTTATTCTCAATTCTGTAAAAACATCAGTCCCACATGTTTCTTGATGCCATTTTATAAAATGTTCCTTTAAAAAAAAAAGACAGTATCCATCCTACTGGCATGAGAGACCAAAGTAATATAAGAATATTAAACCTGTAAATACTGAAAAGGCAAGGATTATGAGAGGCAAACTTAGATGCAGTTTTCTAATTTCATTCTCTCTCCATTTATTTATTTATTTATTTATTTATTTATTTATTTATTTATTTATTTATTTGCTTGCTTGCTTGTTTGTTTATTGCTCTGTGGAAGCCATCTCTCTTGGGAGCTGTGGTGTGTCACACAGTGTACCCTTTTGTCCTACCTGCTTTACTTGCAGATGTTCACTGCAGGTTCATCTCAGTGAGTCATTGGTCTGGTTCAAGACCTTTATTTTCTAGTATGCCTTCATCACTGGGCCCTCTCAAAAACTCCTCTCAGATATCCCCTGGCTGCCTCAAGTCATGGAGATCCTGCAAGTATAGTTTCTCGAACTAGTCCCTTCATATACTCAGGTAGGTCACAGATGGGGTAGATGTTAGGGTGGGTCAACCCAAGGCCCTGGATGTGGGCCTGAGTGGTAGTTGAGCTGGTCATATACACAGTTGCAAGAAACATTGCCTAAGCATGTTGGCTTGGGTTTGAAATGATTTTACATCATAGACTACAGTGTTTTACTGTACATACAGTGTGTGCGGCTGAAATACGACACATACACAATATAGTATCCTGCCCATAGAGTGAGCAAATTCTCTCATGGTGGGCTCTAAATATCACTTCAGTTTCCAGAAGACTGCAACTATGAGTGTAGCCTGAAATAAGGGCATTTTGAAGAGGACCCCACCTCCATCTAGTTACAAGTAGAATATGTGAGATCTCCGAATAAACTAGTTTTTAATATTTCTAGGCTCTGTTCTTCCTCCCATTCACTATCAATGCCAATGGTTCTCCTGGGATGAGGCTCAGTATCACTTTGCTATTACATCTTATAACTAATTAACACACCCAGGATTTCAGTGGCACAATATCCTGGTCATGTCATTTTACTGGGGGTAAAGCACATTGAGCTAGGTCAGCTCGAGATTCATAAAGAAGAGGAGGAAAGGTCTGGATTTCAGGGTCTGCTGATGACATAGCTCTACTTATTCAATTCCTAGTGACCATTGGAGGAGCAGTCAATTGCCCAATTGCCTGAGCTAGGTGCCATAGCTTTTGCCTGGGATATGCTTCATGAACTTGGGTTAGTATACTTGTTTTTGCTGATGTACCATCTTGGGAAATCATGCCCTGACCCCCTTGTTCTCATTATAATGAATTTTCCTCCAAATAACAGAACAAATAACTTCCATTTGCTTTGTTTCATTCCTGTGCTTACCTTGGCATCTAGATGATGATGGTGATGACGACTATAATGATTATGATGACAGTTAAATGCAAACATACAAACAACTTTCTAGATTGAAATTTAAACATTCTGAGAAAAAGATTCGGTCTTATATATCTGTACATCCCACTAACTAATATGGTTTGTGGTATATATTTATCCATAGTTAACTTGAAAAAAACACAAATGATAGGAATTTAGGCAAGAACTGAATGGGGAAAACAAACAACCAATAAATAGAAGAAGGTAGCTTCCTGATTTGGAGAGTAACTTAATTTCTATTGCTATGACAAAGAACCATGACCAAAAAGCAAGTTGGGAAAGAAAGAGTTGATTTGGTTTACACTTCCATATCATTGTTCTTCATCAAAAGAAGTCACAACAGGAACACAAACAGAGCAGGAATCTGGAGGCAGGAGCTGATACTGAGCAAATGTAGGGGTACTGTTTATTGACTTGTTCTCAACCTGCTTTCTTACTGAACCTGGCTCAAGGGATGGCACCACCCACAGGGCTGAGCTCTTCCCTACTAGTCACAAATGCTCTATAAGTTGACCCACAGCCTAGCTTTTGGGGGACATTTTCTCAAAGCAAGGGTTCCTCCCCATAGATGACTTTAGCTTGTGTCAAGTTGACATAAATCTAGCCAGCACAGAGAGATAAGGCTGGAAACACAAGGATGTGAAAGAAATACTGAAGGCATGATAGGCAAATAATGGCATTTATTTATCATCCTAGTAGTATTGTGAAGGCCCTTAAGAGGTCAAATAATCTCTAAAATAAGATACTTGTGCATGCCTGAAGTGGAATCAGTTCTATTGAGTGTCAGCACACAAATAAGTAGATACAAACAGAGGACTACACCCGCCCAAAGTATGCGTGAATTAAGTTATCTACACCCTCACCTAGTGCAACTCTGTTGAGAGCTTTTTCACATACCATAGAGAAATGTGTGTAAAAGTACAAGAATGAGATCTAAATTACACAAGATTTGTTTGACAGTGATACTATAATAAGTCATGTTGTGCTCGTTTTAATTATGTCTAATTGGTCCTGGCCCATTATCCTGAATTTCTTCTTGCAAAACATGAAGGATCAAATAAACGTCTGGTGTTTTTATACCTACAGAGGTCTCAAATTCTTACCCTTATCTTCAATCATACAAATTATCTCAAACTATGACTGAAATCTGTACCACAACCCAAACTTGATGTTTTGGGTTTTGTTGGGACTTCAGTGCCCTTCTTTTTTGTAGCCCACCCATTCATGGTAACCACAGATACTGGGGTTTGGAAGAAAAAGAGGAATTTGGACAAAAAAGAGGATTTATTTATATAATATTAGTTACCAGGCATTGCACTAGACAATGGAATTTCACATACACACACACACACACACACACACACACACACACACTTTTCAAAGTGTTCAAGGTCTCTCAAATGGTGTGCCAGAGGGCACAGATTAACACTCCTGAGATCCCTTGAACTATTTTTGATTTTGATTTTGAAAATTCATGGTGCTAAATATAAATAATCTTAGCAGTTCTGTTGATTCAGATTATTTAATTTCAATATTCATATCTGTTAAATACAGCACAAAACAGGTATGTATGTGAGAGTAGAGAGAATGAGTACCCAAAATCAATTAGTACCCCAAAGATATAAATAGCCTAAGGGATATGCAGTAGAAATAAAAGGTCAGACAAAGCTTCTCCAAATTCTTTCCAATTGCATGATGTTTCTATATTAATTTTTTGCCCCTCTTCTCAAAGACCAACATCTATTACTTCTAAATATTCTGAGTAATCTTGTACTTATTTACATTACATCTTCCTCATGAATTTAATACCATGCCTTCTCTGAATTTCTCAATCTCTGGTGCCATGCATCTCCATTATTAATTATTCCTAAAAAATGGCATGATATGTATCTTTAGTCTGCATTTCCATTCTAATCAATATTTTTGCTCCATGTAGGCAACATCTTTCTTAACTTTTTTTCAATCAACATCTCTAAAATCAAACTCCTTTTTTTTTTCTCCCCAAGCCTTCAATGATCCTTATTCCAATACCTGAAACAATGGTCCAACCCAGAGAGCTGAGAGGTCATCTAGATGTCTCTAAACTTTACTTCTATACCTAATAAATCACGGAGTCTCACATGCACCTACCTCTATTGCCATCATCTTGGTCCTAACTACCATGATCTCTCAACTCACTGCCTCAATATCCTACCTTCTTAGTACTTGTGCAACCACCTCTGGCTCTCTCATGCTGAAAGATGTTTTTGTTTGATTGTTAGTGATGCATATAAGATAATGTATGCCCTATTTAAAAGTCTTTGATGGTTGTTCATCATTCCTACATAGTGTAGACCTCAGCATTCTTAAAAAGTTAATACTGTCATCTCCTTATTTACCTCTTGTTATCTATATTCCATTCTTAATAGCTTCTTCCTTTTTCCTCAAATAGATTGGGTTCTTATACCACTAATGCTGTTCCCCATACACAAAATGTTCCCTACACTTCTCACTCTCCACATCTACACATGCTTGCTTCAGGCTCAATCTTTATAGTTTGGGAAGATCTTTCTAAATCCCTACCATATAGTGACCCCCCCACACACACACTTAATAAATCCTCCCTGTAGAAATGAACTTACCCCCAGGAGCACATTTCATAATGTTAAAAGAACATTCAAGGTCTGGGGTCTACACTAGGAAAATAGATCTATGATTTGAAAATAATTGCTGGTTTTGCTCACCAATGTATTGATAGCCCAGCATACATGCCAAAATAAAGCTAGTGTTTGATAAATATCTGGGGGAAGATTATTGCTCTCAAGTTTCCTAATTTATTTTTGATGCCTTATTTTGCTTTCAATTTAACCATTCCTTTCTGAAATAGAAAATATAATTATCAGAAGTTGAAAGAGTAGAGTACAGTAACAAAGGTGTTAAGCTTACAGCAATGGTAATCAACACATCTATAACAATAATGATCATGGACAATAATCTGATTTTATATTGGATGATGGCTGGAGGAAGTATGCCTTTCTCAGGGAAATGAGATATTCTATAGAAATGGCCCTTCAAACTAATTATTTCCTCCATTCCAGCAATAACAGTCTTGCTCTTCTTGTAATTCTCATGCAACCCCATTTTTTAACTTACCCTCTCCTGTAACCCATATCTTACAGTGCAGCACTAAAACTGTCTTCTTTCTGATCTAAACCTCACACTTGCTTCCCCCACCAGTAAGCCCTCATCCAATCCTTCCCTTAGCACACTTTTCTTTTTCTTCTTCTTTTCAAGCACAGTGGGAAAGACAGCCCAGGGTACCCGAAGATACGGGTCTCCTTGGACATTACAACCTGGCTCTGTGATTCAGAACAATCCTCAGAGCACAGAAAACTAAAGCTTAAACAGTTGTATCATGACCAGATGAATTCAAATTGGAAGGTTGGCTGGTGTTTGGGGAAAGTGAGGGAATACAACCATAGATATTATGTATACCATGTTGAGACTCATTGCATAAATGGTGAAAAAGTTAAGATTATCTTTTGTAATAATTTTACCTAACAAAACACTCAAGAAAACACACTTCTAATTAAGGCAAAAGTCCAAGAAGTTATAAGATACATTTTGTATTCTTAACAGAATAAGAAACGCAGTAAAAACTATAGCCACTTTTGTGTATACAACAGGGCCATGCTTTTTGTTGGGGAGGAAGGAAAATTTCTGACAGATTCCCATTCTCTTTAGAATTATAGGTAAATGTTCATGGGTGCTTTGACATGCTTTGACAGCCTCCAGCATGTCACTGTCCTGATCTAGAAGGCCCCAGCCAGCTACACATGGATTAAACAGAGAGCTTTCCTTTCATCTCCTGAGAAATAGTTTTGAGTTTGATTTGTAAGGATTCCATTGTAACTAAACCTGATGCTCTACTAATGATCACATGGTCTAGACCAGCACTTATGTAGATATTCAGGGTGAACTCAGCTCCAACACAGGAAAGCTTTCATTAAAAAATGTTTTCAACAACTCCAGAGATACAGCATGCAAAACCCATATTAACTAGAAAACCAGGATGTTCCTGTCTGCATGATGGTCTGGCAACATCAAGACAGGTCCAAATCAGCCATAGGTCTCTTCACCACTTTATGAAGGAGGCTCTTCTTAATGGGTATAATCAACTCCCCTTAGACAGTAGCATGACTGGGCCCAGATAAGAGCAGCTACAACATAAGATTTCAGACAAATTTGGGAGGCTATAAGACACTCAGACAATTCCAAGAAATACACCAAGTACTTACTGTTTGGATGGGTCCCAGTTTTTTCAAAATTCTATGAACATATATCTTTAAAAAACATTTTTTAAAAAAAATCACAGCAAAGAGACCAGCAGTAATGTATTATTTCATCATAGAGTATACAGAAGATTCCTTCCCCCTCCCCCAACTTGGCAAGAATCAATTCAAGAATTATTTGATGCTATCTTCTCTTGTAACAGGAACTAGAGAAGCAATGCCAGGCCCTTTGCAGCCATGTGAGACAAAACCTATCTGGAGCTTGAAATATGCAACTTGGTTTAAAATAAATTTCATCTGGCTATATAAGTATTCAATTGCACCTCTGTATTTCTCTTTTGCTTTAGTTGCTGCTTCAAGAAATGCATTGATTATCATCATTTTGGTCGTGGTTCACTGGAGGAGCTTCTCCTGAGAGCTGCTCACTTACATGTGTCTCTTTGCCCACATGAGTAATTCAGGAAAGACGGCCACCTTGACAGAGGCTCATTCTCACTGTCTTCATATACACATTCAGGAGTTCTATAGAAGTGCTAAGTTGAAAGTTATAGTATATATGCTGGGGACCTGGTGCTGACTCATGCGGGCCATGTGAAATATATGAGATTTGATGCTATCTCTCATTTTATAAATATTAAAATATATATGTAAATGACATTATTGGTAAAATATCCTTTGCATGTTTAAATAGCTTTTTGGTCTCAACACTTTGGAAGGAAAATATGCATGTACATTATTGAAGATGCACTTAAATTATCCTTTTGTACATTTCATATTCAAGAGAATATGGTGGGTATATTACTATTTGCTGACTTACATCTGTTTTTTTTTAATTTAGAGACAATCTTATTGTGTATATCAATCCCAGTTCTATCTCCCTCCCACCCTTGCATGACCCCCACCTACCCCCCCATCCCACACACCCATCCACTCCCCATGGAGGGTGAAGCCTTCAGTGGGGCATTATCAAAATCTGTCATATCATTTGGGGGAGGGCCTAAGCCCTCCTCCATGTATCTAGGCTGAGAGAGTATACCTCCATAGGGAATGGGCTCCCAAAGTCCATTTGCATACTAGGGATAAATACTGGCTCCACTGTCAGAGGTCCCATAGACTGCCCAGGCCTTCTAATTGAGACCCACATTCAGAAGGCTTGGTTTGGTCAAATCCCGGTTCCCCAGTTTTACAACTGGGGTCCATGTGCTCCCACTTGGTCAGGTCAGCTGTTTCTGTGGGTTTCTCCAGCATGGCCTTGACCCCTTTGCTCATCCCTCATCACTCTTCCCTCTCTATAACTGGATTCCAGTAGTTCAGCTCTGTGTTTATCTGTGGGTGTCCGCGTCTGCTTCTATCAGCTACTGGAGGAAGGCTCTAGGATGGCATGTAAGGTAGTCATCGATCTCATTATAGAGGAAGGGCTTTTAAGGTAGCCTCTCCACTATTGCTTAGATTCCTAGTTGAAGTCATCCATGGATATCTGAACATTTTTCTAGTACCAGATTTACATGTTTTAATTGTTCTCTCTCTCTCTCTCTCTCTCTCTCTCTCTCTCTCTCTCTCTCTCTCTCACACACACACACACACACACACACACACACACACATTTATTATTTGTGTGCGGGGTGAGTAGAAGTCAAAGAACAATTTGTAGGAATCAGTCCTATCTTTCTATCACATGGATTCCAGAGATTAAATTCAGGTTGTCAGCTTGGTGGCAGGTAGCCTTATCTACTGACCTCTCTTGCCAGCCTCCACCTCTTCTAATCTTAAAATCTTTCAGGATACTTTCATGGTTGTAATGATTAATCTTGGTTGTCCATTTGACAAAGTTTAGAATCACCTTGGAAACAAACCTCTATGGTTGTCCCCTGCAAATAAGTCTCCTATGTGTTTAACCGAGATGGAAGGACTCATCCTGAATGTGGTGGTGGAATTCACTGGGCTGGAGTTGAGGACTGAACTAAAAGGAGGAAGTTAATAGACTACTGGCATGCAGCTTGGCTTCCTGACTGTGGATATAATGGGACTGGCTGCCTCACAGTCTTCCCAACAATGATGGACTGTGCCTTCAAACCCAAATGAACTCCTTCTTAAGCAACTTTTGTCATGGATTTTATCAAAGCAATAGAAAAGTAACCAGTAAAGAATCCTACAGATCCTCACATTACTGCTTTCAGATCTTGTGCTTGGAATACATAAAACTACTTAATATCTTTGAAATTTCAAGGACTGATGTGCATTTGAAAGTGGCTGTAATGTACTACAGAAACTGAAAGTTATACATCTAATGGATTGAGTACTTGGGGGGAACCTCCAAATTTTGAACATTTAACTCTATGGTGTAAACATGACAGAACACAAAATAATTCAGAAACAAATATACATGAAATGCCATCTGGAACCACTCAACTTCCTAAGTAAGTTCAGTGAAGGAAAACATACTAGCAGTTCTACATCTGATTAAGAGAGCTAATTATTTACTCCTTTAATAAATTTATTGCCCAATTAAATTTCAGCTGTTGTAATCATGAGCAATAAGCAAGGAAAGTTGATGACCGTATCAAGTATCAGACGTCAAAGCCATCCACTGTTTCTTCTGTTCATGCGTAATGTAATTTCAACTCAGGATCTAGTTTCTGTGATAAGCAAGGTTCATAGCAGGTATTTAAAATAACCCTCAGAGGTTATAATTCAGAGAAAAAAACATTTTCCTAGCCTGTGAACAAACCTGTATTCCACTGATGGTGGTCCTTCCCACATATTCTGCTACCATTACAAAAACAATGAAGGAAGGAAGGAAGGAAGGAAGGAAGGAAGGAAGGAAGGAAGGAAGGAAGAAGGAAGGAGAGAGAGAGAGAGAGAGAGAGAGAGAGAGAGAGAGAGAGAGAGAGAGAGAGAGAGAGGATAAAACAAAATAAAACCCTCTCTTTATATAACCATACTCAAACCAAACCTGGAAGTTTTCTACATAAACCACGATGTTCCTAGTCTTAAGTACATCCATTTAACATCAGCAGAATAAAAGAATGTAAGGGTGGTCTAGCAGACATTTATGGCACCAGGTTGAAAAAAATTTATTATATCTGCAAGCCAACTGTACCATTTCGCTAATGCTTGCCTGCCGTCATGGAAAATTACTGGGCAATGTTTAGTGTGTGTGTCAGAGAGTCTTTCCTCCTCAGAGTGCTGAATGGTTGAGTGTATATGTATGAGAGACACTTTCTGCATCCCACTGAGCTAAAAAGTTTGTTAATGCTGTCAAAGCAAGAAGCAAGAAGACGGTCACAAAGAAATAGAACTTATATGAAAACAATGGCTGGTAGAAAAACGAGAACGTATAAACAATTCACCAGCACACACGAAGATGTAAAATTCATGTTCACAGTGAGGGGGGAATGTCATGAAGGGACCAAAGGACTGTGTAATAAAAAGAGACACAAACAAGCATTCCGTGTTATTGAGCAAGGTTTACATTTAGAACTCAAACACAAGAAGAAATAGAAGTAAGGATCAAAGCTGGGATTAAGGAAGCACTAAGGGACTGCAGACATATTTATTGAGGACTTCTCTAAGGAATGAAGATGATCACAGTGATGTCTCTCTCTCTATTTCTTTTTCTTCTCCCTTTTTTCCCCTCTACATTAGTGGAAACATTGAATATCTCTTAATTTTGGTCAGTATGGACCAAAAAGAGGTCAGCAGCTAGCCTATTATTTTTCAGGAGAATGGGACTTAGGCCCAGGCAGAGTGCAAACATCCTACCCTGTTATGAGCATTTTCCCACCAGCCTGGTCCCAGAGCCACATCAGTCCCAAAATAACACCCAGAGACACTGTATTAGTTACAAAGCTGTTGGCCAGATACTAGCATTTCTTATTGGCTAGCTCTGTCTTAAATATTAACTCATTTATATCAATCTAAGTGTTCCTATGTGGTCTTACCTTACCAGAGAGAGGGTCCAGATTTCTACTCTCATGTCCTACATCTTGACTCCTCTCAAGGATTATTTCTAATCAAGTGATAGCTGGGCTCACAGCTGTAGTTGGATGTCATATTTCCCCTCCTCCAACCACCACAGCCTTTATGATTAAAACTCTCTTTTGCTGGAGGGGGGGACTTAAAAGTCTGGTTCAATCCAATCACATCTAAGCATTTACATTAGTAAATGAATTACATTAATATTATAGATTAATTTCTAGTTTGTACTACCTGTAGATATCCAAAGATTCCCATTTGCACGTGCATTGGTGAGAGAGATTCTAAGTATTATTGCAAAAGCAAGCTCTGTACTGGATTTGTGGAATTGAAAAGTGACACTTGAATGTAAATGGCATATACCCAGAATCACTGTAAAGCTCACATAATGGTGCCTCCAACAAAGAAAAGGGAAGTAATAACACTCACCTCAGGAACCATCAAGACATGCAATGAGGTAACCAACTTTAAGTGGTTAATTTCTCTAGGGTCTTTGTAATTTGGGTTTTGGTTTTGCTTTTCAAGACAGGGTTTCTTTGTGTATAGCCTTGGCTATCCTGGAAAAAACACTACAGACCTGTCCAGCCTCACACACAGAGACTGGGTGAGTAAATATGGAGGAAGAAAGGTGCAGGGGCAAGAAATATTTTCTAAATGAACCTTCTTGACATATAAGGAAGATGCTGGTCTTTTGATGTAGCAAGTAAGGTAAGCACTGGTAAAAAGTATAAGAAGGCAAGTATGATGGTACAGACTTAGGCCGAGGCAGACAGATCTTGGGGAGTTTGAGATCAGCCCAGTCTACATAACAAGCTCTAGAACAGCAAGGGATGTAAAGAAGTTCCTGTCTCAGAAAACGAAACAAAGAAAAGAAAGAGATATATGATGAAAGAATCTAGGAGTTCAAGTGCATCCCCCTTAGGCTGACAGATTCTGCACCATGCTCTTTGATTCTGCTTTCTAGGACACTGAAAATGAAGCCATAGACTGCTTTCTAAAGTACAACACAACCCTTAACTTCTAGGTAAGATGGTGGTTTGGAAATCTGACCTGAAACTCAGGAAAAAAAAACAAAGATTCCTCTGCAATAGACTGTGTCTGGAAATGAAGTCATTAAGACAGATGGGGGCCTCAGCAGGAAAGTGGGCAACAGAACTGAGAATCTGAGCTCTTGCAAGCTCCAAGGAATCAGCACAGGAAGCTGGAGGTAAGTGCTGCTTGTCACATACCCTAGACAGCTATAGGACCCTCAAGGACAGGCCAGGGTGGAATGCACAGGTCCTAGAAAATTAATTCCCCTTCTTCATAAACAGAAATCATGCAAAACATAGAGGCTACAGAGATCAATGGTTCCCAGAAGTCCCTTTTCCACTTGGGTCCTCCTAGAGTGCCAAAGTGCCTTTCAACTCAGAGCAGATGTGTCAAGAATTCACTCCATAAGTTAATGTTGCCATTAACATTCTTTTGCAGTGGGCACTAGTCAATGTAACTGGCCAAAGGATTGGGAGTAAGAGACTATTCATATGTTCAGTCCTAAATGGAACATTTACATCAATTCCTCTCTGCCCAAAGCTCAGGAAATGTCTTGGAAGAAGGAGCGGAAAGAGCCAGAAAGTGGTGATGTGTGCTGTGAAATGTGATCCTCTGGGATGTGACATGACTATTGCAACCCTGAACTCAAGAGAAGCCAAGGTTACCTGCATAAAACCTCCAGGAGATCAAGTGACTCAACAATTCAATACAGGAGGTGCAATACATGAGGCCCCACTCCTGGCCAAGAGGCTATTGGCAATTCATGGCTGCCAAGGGCTGTTGGGATCATTTTTCTTCAGGGGTGTAAGTAGTTTGCTTGTAGTCTGATGGATGAACAACACCTGCTATTATGAAGGTACCACTCATTGAACCCAGAGAATGTGTGTGTGTGTGTGTGTGTGTGTGTGTGTGTGTGTGTGTGTGAGAGAGAGAGAGAGAGAGGGCCGGGGGAGTGAAGAGAGCAAAAGTGTACATGAAAATAGCAAAGTGGGTTGCCTTGGATATGATTAATACATGTTATGTATAGATCTGATACTTCAAACAATAAAATTAAGAATTAATTTAAAAGCTCTCAAATTAGTCTTGTGGACCAAGTGATTGATATCACACTAGTATTCAAATTATGAGTATAGAAAGCTTATTTGTACATACAGTGTATGTGTGTGCATATACCACTGTTCATGTGTGTTACATGCATGTGGAGGCAAGAGGTTGATATTGAATGTCTTCCTTGATTGCTCTCCACCTTATGTTTTGAGAGAGAGTTTCTCACTGAGCCTATAGCTTGTTAATGCTTGCTAGACTGTTGGCTGGATGGATGGATGACCGGTAGGTGAGTTCCAGAGATTATCTTGTTTCTACCTCCCCAGGGACAGGGTAATGGCCATGCACTGTTAAGACCAGCTTTTGATATGGGTGCTACAAATTCAAACTCAAGTCCTAATGTTTCTATGGGAAGTACTTACTGCCTGGCCACCTCCTGAGCTCCAAAGCCTGGTATTCAAAAGCAAATAATATGCAAAGGAATCTGTTCAGGCTGGTATGTCAAACACATACACACCATGAATGCTCACAGGCCTCCACTTGGTAAATGATTTTGTTGTACTTACTGCATGTCAAAGACAAATAATGCTAAAGGAGAAAAAAATGTCATAAGGTTGGAGTTGAGGAGGATAATCAACAGACAATGTGAGCAGTACGCAGGCTGGACAAGTGGGTAACTGCAGGTATAGTAAGGAGGAACACCACAGTGTAAGCCCATTAGACATCTGACAAGAGGAAACAGTCACTGGAAAAGCAGGACAGGAGGGGAACAAAAGGTCCACTGGCCTTTCATCAGGAGGACAATGTTAGAAAGAGCTTTGCTCACTGCTGCTGTAGCATGAGAGTTGAAAGCCACCTGGAGGAACTGAGCACACGCAGCCAGGTGGTTAGAGGGTAGAGCAGCAGTTACTGATAACTGGTAAAGCAGCCAGAACTATATAGAACTAAAAAGAAACATTCTAACACAGCCAAAACTCAAACCAGCCAGCTTCTCTGCTTGAACCCTTGAAAGAGAAGTAGAGGCAACCATATTTGCAAACAGGAATTAGCAAGGGATTGTATGAACAAACAGTGACTGTGAAGGGTGCTCAATGCTCCCAATAAAGGGACCCCTGGGAAGCCAACCATCCAACTCCAACCTAACAGTGACAGAAGGGGAAAAGAAAGTCTGAGCAACCAACACCATTCTCCAGTTACTCCTGCAGCTGTGTTCATCAGCTTAACTCATTTTCTGGGAATTTATGCAACATAGTTGGTTATTCAAAAATAAGCACAGTAATTTTATGATCTGGAGGGCTTTTTTTTAAATTATTAAGCCTAGGAAATCAATCTGTGAGTGACTTAAAGTCAACAACTTTTTGTTTTTAATTCTGAGATTCACCTTCAACATATTTGTAGTTAAAATGAACATGTTTTACAAGGATGCCATGAACGAATCCAATGGAACAGTGAAATACAATAGTTGAGGAGCGTTAAAATAGTTACAGTGGGAAAGGCAATACATGCTTCTTTAAAGAACCTGATGGCTAAATGTTGCTTGAAGCATGAGCCAATTAAATTCCTCTAGGAAGCTCGAGGAACACAGATGGTTAATCCAATTCATTTTTCACTAATGCAACACGGTACATGATTTTCAGGATGCTGTATCATGTGACACACTACAGCCTTCTTCCAGATTAAAGTTTTCTGGTATGTCAAGTACCACCCTAAGTGAAGATTACTAAAACTATAAACTATGCCTGTGAAATTCAATCCTGCGAAGTGAAAATTTAGACTTCTCATTCTTTCTGCCTACCTGCTTTTCCCCCTCCTTTAAATTGGATTAGAGCTGGTTAATTAAACAGGGGTGTCAGATTTTTTTTTCTCTTCCTATCTTTACTCACATTTTCCTTCATTTGAACTTCTAATAGGATTGGCTTCCAAGGTTTAGCTTCATTTTAATACTCTTTTTTACAAACAACTTAGGATTCTTTTGTTCATTTTTCAACATGAAATAAAATGAAAAGCTAAAAAAAATTCACCTCATGGTTGTGCATGGGTATATCAGATGCATTTAGAGGTATTGTTAATCATTCAATACACTAAAGAAAAGTGAGGAAATCACCTCAATAACTGTCCTCCCTACTCCAGAATCTTACCCCATAAACTTATCATGTCATAATAGGAGCATATTTTAAGAATCAGAAGCAAAATGTACATTTAACTAACTATACATTGCAGAGACTTGACTCTTTGAACTTAATGATAGTCAATAACCCTAAATAAACTATGATGACTTTTGTTTTTAAACCTCAATATGGTAGATTGCATATAGTAACTGTGTGGTTTTCATGAAGTCTTAATCCCTTGATAAACAGGAATCAGACCCTCAGGATTGTAGTTTTTGAAATTAGGGTGTGTTTAGATTTGGAGACAGCCCAAAATTCATTCACTTTTAGAAGAGAAAGCTCACTGCCAAGCATATGCAATCAAAGTGAAAGAGAGAGAGAGAGAGAGAGAGAGAGAGAGAGAGAGAGAGAGAGAGAGAGAGGGAGGGAGGGAGGGAGGGAGGGAGGGAGGGAGGGAGGGAGGGAGAGAGAGAGAGAGAGAGAGAGAGAGAGAGAGAGAGAGAGAGGATTACAGTCTAAATAAGGTTTGTATAACAAATACTTCCATCTGTTTCAGAGAGATCAAATACAACTACTTTAAAACACTCCATTGGCATTTAAGCATCTGGCAAAAAGAAAGCATATTTATGAGAAGGCCTTCACATTAACTGTATATTTTGTCCCCAAGGGTAAGTAGTGGAATGCCAGGAAAGATTACCTCTCATATATTTGTAAAAAAAAAAAGAATTAAAACACTTTTTTCTAGATAAGTTTGCATATCCTTTCAAATGTTCTTACTTGTAAAGCAAAATTAAGTTTATTCAGAGATCATAATGAAAGACCTACTCAGGTAGCTTTATTTAAATTAGTTATTATAAATAAGTCAACAAAATAAAGTTTAAAAGATTTCCAAAAACAATCTACTCCAAGTCTAAGCACATGCATGGTGAAGTCTTCCAGACATCCTTCATAGAAATAAGTTGTCACATGGAGTCACAAATAACATATGATTTACATACCAGATACGACCATATTTCTACAGACCTGGGTCTTTTCTGTTATCTATGTGCCTTACTGCTCATAAAACAAAAGGTTCATCTTCCCATCCAAAGAAGTCCTGCTGGCCTTTTTTTCTCTGCTGTTGCAGTACCAAGCAACAACAGAGGTATCAGAGGACAGCTGGCTGCAGCCTGGCACTAGCCCAGCAGAACACATTTTACAGGGCCTGCTGGGAGCCTTGCACCCATGGCTCTCTGATCATTCGCACTCGTACTAACCCTTCAATGGCCCACCTGGCCCCTAAAGTTTGTTTCTTGTACTTTGTAAATACACTCTAAACTCCAGGCATTTTAACAACTACTGCAATGTTGACTGTTACAAGAATGCCATGAGTCTACCTACCTACCACACAAAAGCTCGTTTCCTAATTACCTATTAGTAGTGGTCCAGACAAACTAATGGACTACAACCACACCTTCCCCAGTGAGATCTGCTCACTAGCCTTGAAGGACCTCCTTCAAAATATGTCCTTTTCTAGCCCCAAGTTATGGTGAGAGCTTTAATTTTGTATTCTCCTATTACATGAAAATTGTTAATTATATAAACTTTCCTGTTGGTGTTATTCCCTGGCTTGTTTCTTGTTGGAACCTCTACTGGTAGTTTGGAAGTCAATTGAAGAAGCTATTCTAAGACTAACTTCTGACTTTCATACACTAATGAATGCAGGGGCAAGCACGCGCGCGTGCACACACACATACACACTGATTACATTATGATGCCAAAACTTCACAATATGCATGTCCATGAGGCTTTATAATACATATTTCTGTAAGTCTGGATTTATTACAATTGTCCTATTGTGGCATTATTTAAATGATATACAATTGTCCTTACTATATTAGTTAACTAATTGAAGGATTCAGCTAAAGATGTCCTCTACTTGAAGACTCATTTAGTTAGACTGATGGCTGAGTAGTTTCATTTAAAAAAAAAAAAAATGGAATAGTTCGTTTAATGTACAGTGTATGGCTGTATGCTTGTCCATATATGATTGGGCACATGTGTCCATGCAAGTGTGTATAAACATGTATGCATGCAAATTCATATGCAGATGGGTGATCATGCATGAGAAGACCAAAGGTCAATGGCAGGAGTCTTCTATGATCGGTCTCCACCCTATTCTTTGGGTAAGATTCTATCAACTGAACAGGAAATTCTCTGATATGACTAATTGAACTAGCCAGCTTGCTCTTCGCTCTAGCAATCTGCTTCTCTGCCTTCTGAGCACTTAAATTACAGGTCATTTGCCATGCCCACCCTGCGTTTACACATGTTCTGGTCTTCATATTTATACAGCAAATACATTTATCCACTAAGCCATTTCCTCAGCCTCCATGTTTTGTTTTTACCTTTGTTTCTCCATGATACAGTGTTTTCAATAAGGGCTACAAAACCATAAGTGTTTCACTGAGTCTGTAGATGAAAATTAATCCTAAAAACAGGTATTTTAAAACAAATCAAATTTCTTTTTTTTTCCCTGAAAAGAAAAAAGCACATTGTATATACCAAAAAGAGTACTGACTTCATTTCACTGTTATTTGTGCAGTTAATAATGAAAAATATGCATAAGCATTGCCTAAGATACAATTATCCAATATATCAAAAGCACATGAAAATGAGATATACTCTAGGGAAAAATACATCTAGCAGATGCCAACCACAAGATGGCATACAGGTGCTCAAATAATATATAAAGAATTTGAGACACTAATTAGAAGTACAATTGGTGATGTAAAGAGGGGTGTGCTAAAATGTATTTAAATTAAATACTTAATTTGAAATCTCAACATTTTAAAGAGGGTTCTGGAAATATAACGTAGTATGAAGCATCAGAAAACAGATTTCCCACCTAGACAAAACTAGTAATAGTAGAATCTTCTTGATGCATCTGCTTAGTGACTCTGAAGTCTGTTTCAAGTTTGCCTCTTACAGGAAAGAAATTGGGCTTTAAGTTGGGCCATATAACTTATCTCTATTAGAAGCTACCCATCTCCCATCTGGCCCCTATGGCACCCAGCTGGATACTTGTTTCTAAATCAAACTGACATAGTTTATAAGAACTGGTGCTTAAAAAAGAAAGAAAGGGGGGAGCAGGAGAGGGAGAGAGGGGGAGAGGGAGGGTGGGAGGGAGAAAGGGAGGGGAAGATGAGAGAGGAAGGAAGGAAGGAAGGAAGGAAGGAAGGAAGGGAAGGAAGGAAGGAAGGAAGAGACTCTGTGCTCCAAACATCAGTACTCTGTGGTTTGATCACAGCGTCTTATTATTGATCATAGAGGTGCACAGAAAGGAAATACCATCATTGCACCTCAGTTGTAGAATACATCCCTGACTGACTGAAAGAAATCCCAAGTGTTTTAACGGGACATAGTTTGTTTCCATACCCCCCTTTTCTTCTTTTCTTTTGGGAGCTAGCTTGTCAAAGCGGGTGCAGACATGGTGTTAGAGTTAGAATGTGATCACATATTCCCAGAATAAGACTTCGAGCTCTGAAATAAGCTTAAATTCACACCTCAATCTGATTATTAGCCCAAGGACAACTCACCCTAGTCGAAATAAAGAATAGCAACAACAAAGAAGTGAATCCCAGGGCGTGATTCCATTCCCACATTATCAGATTATAAATAAAAAGTAATCACAGATTTTCAAGAAACAGGAAACTTGGGCTACTCAAAGAGAGATGTATTCAGATAGTGTGCATGAAGAGAATTTTTAAACATCTCAAAGATAGATATGGAAAATGTCCAGAAAAACAATGGGCCGCCAAAATGACAGCATCAATAAAGAGAGAGAAAATGTGGAAGAAGGATGAAAATGAAATTCTGGTGTTGAAAGATATAACAACAGAGAGGAATGTTTCACTAGGCTTATTCAAAGACAGATAGATTTGAGTAAGCAGAAGAAAGAGCCACAAACTTGGACAACAGAGGGTAAAAGTTCTGAGAAACAGGAAAAAAAAAAAAAAGAAAAAAGAAAAAAAAGATTAAGAAAATCAAAGGAAGGGACCCTCAGGAAACTGTGGGACACAAAGAGCCAGAACACTCAACACTTGAAGCCAGGAAGAAAGAAGAGAGAGGAATTGAAAAACTAATGGCTGAAGTTTGCCAAATTTGATGAACACTTAGAATGTAAAAATTTAAAAAGTTCAACTCCATGTAAGATTAGAATAGTAATAGTGCATCTGCAGAGAGACAAGAGAAGGCATAACTACTTTGGGCTGACCACCTACTCTCTCCTCCCCTATTTACAATCTAGGCACCATGCCTGTCTGACATCCCCTTACTCTATCACAGAAGGGAAAGCTGCTAGGGACAGGATGATGCTGGTTTGTCTTCAGGGACACAGTGGATCCAGATCTCCAGATCACTTGGAAAAATCATTTTAAGCAATGGGGAGACTTTTTCCTTTTTTATCTTTTCCCAATACCATGTCAATTCTTTTCTCTACCAATAGGCAGGTTCCGTATTCTAAAATCTCAATACAGGCCTACTTTTTCTCATATATATTTTTTCTAATATGCATACATAAATTTATAAAACCTAAGAGGTTGTACTCTATCTTCAGTTACTATGTGTATTTGTTATTTAGTTGTAGTAAGGACAAAAAGAAGGAAATGTTTACTTTGGCTTGGTGTACAGTCATGATAGGCAAGTCATAGCGGTAGAAGCTTAAGGTGGATCATCACATTATGTCAGGGAGCAGAGGATGATGAATGTTGGTTCTCAAATCATTTTCTCTTTTTTATGACATTCACGATCCTAGGCCATGGAGTGGCACTTCTCATGTTTAGGGTGGGTCATCCAACCTCAGACAATCCAATAGAGAAGAACCCCTCCCCCAAATACACACCCAGAAGTTCTTGTCATGTTGATCCTAAATCCACGGAAACTGATTACCAACATTCCCAAGCTTTCCTATGATTGGCTATCCATATGTTGAAACAAAAGAGACACACACCAAGACACATCATTTAGCATGAATTCTGATTGGTCTTAATAATAAAAACCCGGAGTCAGATACAGTGGTTAATGCTGAAAGATCAGAGAAGCAGAGCTGCCAGACACTAGTTCTTAACTCTACCAAATCCTCAGACCAAAATGGGTGATCCTGTTTCTAGGAAACCTCAGACTGGATGCTCTAAGCTCCTGTCTTCTCCTGCCTTATATTTCTCCCTTCGCCCAGCCACATCACTCCTATCTTCACCAATCTAGTGCTGGGATAAAAGGCATGTGACTTCCAAATACTAGGATTAAAGGTGAGCCACCACCTACTGGGTATGTTTTTTCTTTCAGACTGAATCAACCTTGTGTAGCCCAGAGTAACCTTGAACTCAACAGAGATCTCCTGTCTCTGCCTCCCAAGTACTGGGATTAAAAGTGTGTGCTACCACTGCCTGGCCTCTATGGCTAACCAGTGGCTTAGCTTGACACTCTTGATCATCAAACATGCTTTATTTGTTAAAGCACAAACAAAATATCACCACATGTTTTAATCAAAGAGAAACACATGAAATATACAAGGGCCCTTGGTAAGATTATGGGCACATTTCATGTCATATAACTGAGCAGTTAGGAAGCAGGGAGCTGATCCATTTAAAAGATCAGGATCACTAAATCATCAGTCAAGAATCTTATACACAGCAAAACTGCCCCCCTACCATGAAAAAGAAGTTAAGATGTTGTCAGATAAAAACTGTGCTCATTCACCAGTGGGAAAGTCCCCTTTACAATTGTTCAGTTCAAGGGGAACTGCTACAGGAGGGAACAGATATCAACACGACAAAAAGATAGACATTACATGCATGAGCACCTCAGCCATGTCAACTCCCTTAACCAGCCCTTCTCCAATAAATACAGCAAAGCACATTCTCTTTGTGAACATGAAATATCACATCCCCAAAGACCATGTTAAGCGGGAAAGCACAGCTATATAGTACACAAAAGCCTTAGCTACTTTCCAGGAATGGCAAGGCAAATGTTTTTCTCTTTCTACTTGTTTTTCTGGTTTTCTCAAGTCATAGAAAAAATAACAAGTACAAACACATTGCATCATATGGAAAATATTATTCCATATTAGTTGCATAATGATAATATGATCTTGGTTTTATGTTCACTGTATTTATATTTAGATTCACATACAGCAAAGAGAAGCATGAGGAGGGGTGGCTTTTCTTATGTGAAACAAATTGTTCTAAAGTTTAATGGCTTTAAACTTATTTTAAAATCCTCATAATTCTTCTGGTCTAGGTCAATTTGTCTTGGAATTGCATTCAGATAGGAGACACATATGAGTGGATCCATGTGCTGAACTTATAAATGTGTTTGGTGGTTGGCAGTCTGCTAAGAATACAGCATGATGGGTAGAATTCCTGGATTGCATGTTCAGTGCATCTTCAATTCAACCTGATTGTGCCAAATTGTTTTCATGGGGGCTGAACATATATATATATATATATATATATATATATATGCATATATATATATATATCTTTTGACTTTACAGTTGTTTCTCTTAGTTTTGAAAAGACATCATACTTTATGGTTGGAGGCTTAAGAAAACTTATCTCATTGATGTCCTGTTTTATTTTGCCTGTTGACTATTAAGAACATAAGCTTTTTCAAATGTTTATTAGATAGACACATTTATTTCTCTTTGAACTGTTTCTATATTGTCTACCAAATTCTCCTTGGAGATGTCTCGAAAATGTAAACATTTTTATATGTTCCAGCTCCTAACATTTTTTCCTTTCCCTATTATGGAGATAAGGGACTCACTATGAAGCATTAGAAATTTCTCAGTAGATTATTAGGTTATCTTTTTAAAGTGTCTAGATCATTGGTTTATCTTTTTTTTTATTTTTTTAAAATTTAAATTAAAGACACTCCTATTTTACATACCAATCCCAGTTCCCTCTCCCTCCAGACCTTCCTCTCCCACCACCATCACCCAATTCCATCCCCCATCCACTCCTCAGAGAGGGTAAGGCTTCCCCTGGGGAGATCATCAAAGTCTGACACATCATTTGGGGCAGGTCTGAGGCCCTCCCCACTGTATCTAGGCTGAAAGAGTGTCCCTCCATAAGGAATGGGCTCCAAAAAGCCAATTCATACACTAGGATAAATAATGGGTCCACTGCCAGTGGCCCCATAGACTGCCCAACCCCTCTAACTGACACCCACACATTCAGGGGGCCTAGTCCAGTCTTATGAAAGCTAGCTAGATGACAGTCTAGAGTCCATGAGCTCCCCCTTGTTCAGGTCAGCTGTTTCTGTGGGTTTCCTTAGCATGGTTCTGACCCCTTTGCTTATCATTCCTCCCTCTCTACAACTGAACTCCAGGAATTCAGCTCATTTTTTAGCTGTGAATCTCTGCTTCCATCTAGGGGTACGATTCTCACTTAGGATTATCTTTTAAAAGTGTCTATGTGTCAATTTTTTTTTTTTGCTTAAACATAAATTAATAAATGTGAAGTAAAAGTTATCAAATTTGAAATATATGATTTTTAACGCTTTAACTTTTGAGAAAAGTAAAAATTCTAGACTATAAACTGATAAATTAGAAATCAGCCCATGCTATGGACAGTTTGAACAGATGAATACAGATGGAAAAAGAAAGGGTCAGTAAATTATCCAATATGGTGAATGGAAAGAAAACATACTGAAAACCAAACGATGAACTGAATCTTTGGAACTTACATAAAATACCACAGCTGTAGCTTGTGAAACTTAACAAACCCAAAAAAGAGGAGTGAGAAAATAATGTAGAAAATAACATTTGCACTTTAAAAATTAAAGGATGAAAATTGTTATACATGAAATACACAGAATCACAAAATCGGGAAGTCCATCGTTTTTATTGAGAATATATGCAAAGAAAACAATACCAGCTATATCATAATTAATCCAATTAAAGCAAGATAAAGAGAAAACTAAGGTATCAACAAGGAGGAAGAGGCAACTTACAGAACAACAATGCTGGCAGGCATAACACATACACATCAGAAACAGTGGAGGCCAGAGGATAATGTAAATGTCTACTTTACTGAAATTAATTGCTAGTTTATAATTCTCCACCAAGCAAAAAAACATGGCCTTTAACTATGAAGACAAAATGAAAACATGCTAAGATAAAAAAAAAATAGTAAGAAAATTTGCCACTGAAAGGACCTATTCCCCAAAAAAGAAATACTTCCTTCCATAAAAGAAGGCTAAAGGTGCTGGACTAATGTAAGAATGAAGAATGAGCTTTCAAATGGGGAAATGGTAATAAGAGCATCCACCCCTTAAATCTACTTAGGGATTTTATTGTGACTGTATCACAATGTGATGTGAACTGTATGTATACATAGATGTCTATATCTGAAAACTAGGGTATCCCACTCTCACTTAATTACACACAAAGATTCTTTTAAACAAATACCTATTAACTAATGCCACACAACTGGTAAACTAAAACAATGGTACCATCTAGCTGGGGTATATCTTCTATGACCTGGCCCTACCAGAGGTGACTGCAGTGTTATGGGGACTGAGCAGCTGTCCAGTCAGAACTCAGGTCAAAAAGAAGAGGACCAGAATAATCAGTCAAGCCAAGCCTACCCAGGGTCATTTCTAGGTAGACTGTCTGAAATAACAAGCTAAACAGGGAAGTTAGAAAATGTGTAAAAACCAGAAAGCATGAACACAAGACAACTTTAAAAGCAAGTAACCAACTTTTAACAATGGACTCCAAAGAAAAGAGATCTATGAAATGATGAAAAAATGTTTAGAATAGTTTCAGTAAAATCCAATAAACTAAAAGAATATATAAATATGCAATATACAAACAAAACTAACTTTCTAACACAGAACTAAAAATAATATTTTTGAAGAAAATCCAAGAAATGAAAATTATCATAGGCCACTCCAAAAACAGGGTCCTCACTGAAGAATTAGTTCTGAGGCAATGGTTTCAATTAGTAACAGAAGGAAAATAGATAAAAAAAGAAGAATGACCACATGAGTCAAAGGACACCATCAAGAGTTCTATCCAGGGTAAGAAGTCAAGAGCAGAAAAATATTAATGCATATTTACTAAAACAATGGCTGAACTGGGCAAAGAAATCAATATCCAGGTAGAAGAGAATCAGAAACCTCATAGCAAGTCCTAGTCACCAAAACACAAAATAATTCAATTAAAAGGTGGGGGTTCAGAACTGAATAGAGAATTCTCAGTAAAGGAATCCAAAATGGCTGAAAGACACTTAAGAAAGTGCTCAACATCCATATCCATCAGGAAAATGCAAATCAAGGCAACTCTGAGATACCATCTTTCTCCTGTGAGAATGGCTAAAATCAGAAATACCAAAGACAGTTTATGCTGGAGAGGATGAGGAGAAATGGGAACACTCCTCCACTGCTGGAAGTGCAAACTTGTACAGCCATTTTGGAGATCAATATGGCAGTTCCTTAGGAAAATGGAAATCTGTCTACCACAATTCTCCTCTTAGGCATATACGCAAATGATCCACATCCATGCACAAAGACATGTGTTCAACTACATTCATAGCAGCATTATTTGTAATAGCAAGAACCTAGAAGCAACCTAGATGACCCTCAACTAAAGAATGGATAAATAAGAAGTGGTATATTTACACAATGGAGTACTACTTAGTGGGGGGAAAAAAACAATGGAATGTTGAAATTCACAGGCAAATGGATGAAACTTGAAGAAACAATCCTGAGTGAGGTAACCCAGTCACAAAAAGACAAACATGGTATGTACTCACTCATATATGAATTTTAGACATAGAGCAAAGGATCACCAGCCTACAATTCACACTGCCAGAAAAGCTAGGATACAAGGAGGACCCTAAGAGAGTCATACAAGGTACCCTACAGAAGAGGAAAGGGCCAAGATCTCCTGAGCATATTGGGAGTGGAGGGTGGGAGGCAGTGAGTGGAGAGGGAGTTAGTAGAAAGAGAAGGGGAGAGGAGATCATGAGGGACCAGGAAAATTGAGTCTAGGAACAAATATACGAGAGCAAGAAAAGAGATTCCATAATAGAGGGAGCCATTATCGGTTTGATGAGAAAACTGACACTAGAGAAATGTCCAGAGACATACAAGGATGACCCCAACTAACAATCTGAGAAAGAGTAGAGAGGCTATTTTAAATGCCCTTTCCTGATAATGAGATTGATAATGAAACAGAAACAGACACCCACAACTAAACACTGAGCTGAACTCCTGAAATCCAGCTGCAGAGAAGGAGGGGTAATGAGCAAAGGAGTCAAGACCAGGCTACAGAAACCCATGGAGACAGCTTACCTGAACAAGGGGGAGCTCAAGGACCTCAGAGGGATGGCTGGGAAGCCAGCATGGGACCTATCCAGACCCCCTGAACGTGGGTCTCAGTTACAAGGCCTGGGCAGTCTATGGGACCTCTGACAGTGGAACCAGGATATATCCCTGGTGCACAAAAGGAATTTGGGAGCACATTCCACATGAGGGATACTTCCTTTACCCACAGACAGGAAGGAGGGCCTAGGCCCTACTCTAAATGACTTGACAGATTTTGATGATTCCTCCTGGAAGACATCACCCTCACTGTGGAGTGGGTAGCGAATGTGATGGGGGGGGATACATATCACTGAGTAATATATACAACTGGTGAAGACTTAACCTACAAAAACATATAAGAAACTCAAATACATAAACAGAACAAAAGACAATATCCAGTTGAAAAAAAATGGACCAAAGATCTTAAGAAATAGTTCTCAGGACATAGAATTATCCAACAGGATTATGCTCAGTCAGCATCACTTATCATCAGAGAAATATAAACTGAATTCATACTGTGACAGCTTTTCACATCTCCCAGAATAGCAATATGTAAAAAGAAGAAAGTGTGAATATTGAATATTGTATGTGGTGGCATGAATTAGGACTGCCATAATGGTAAACTGCATGGATATTCCACAGAATCTATGTATAAAGTCACCATATGATCTAGCAATCTTGCATCTAGACACTGGTTCAAAAAATTTAACACAGTATGTTCAGGAGGTATCTATCTGCCTTCCCATGGTCACTGAACCACTATACAAAGTCTTCAAATTAACAGTATCATGGTATGTCTAACAGATGAATGAATAAAATTGTAACACATACACACAAACACACATACACACATAAAAAAATCAATATTTTTCAGCTTTAAAAGGAAACAAATTTGATTCAATATTGATGGAGTTTGAAAGCATTATGTTAAATGAAATAAATCACATATTTAAAAAACCCACCAAATGTTCATACTTATATGTAGAAGCTAAAATGTTTAGAGAAACACAGTATAAGTAATGGTTACCAGAAGTGAAGCTGCGCACATTGAGGACAGAATAAGCAAAGAATACAATATCTCAATTAATATGGAGAAATGAAGACTCTTTGAGATGCACTACAAAGTGTAGTAATGTCTTGGTTAGGGTATCTATTGTTGTAAAGACACAACATGACCACAGCAACTATTATAAAGAAAAATATTTGGTTGGATAGCTTACATTTTTAGCGGTTTAGTCTATTATCATCATGATGCGACATGGTGGCATTCAGGCAGACATAGTGTTAGAGAAGGAACTGAGAATTCTACATCTTGATCCATAGGAAACAGGAAGTGAAATGTGACACTGGGCATGTGTTGAGCATAGAGATCTTGAAGCCCACACCCTAAAGGACACATTATCTCCAACAAGGCCACACCTACTCTAACAAGGCAACACCTACTTCAACAAGGCCACAGATCATAATAGTGCCACTTCCTATGGGGGTCATTTTCTTTCAAACCACTACAGGTAAATGCTCCTGTGTTACAAAATTGCTAATTGATTAAATTTCCTATGTTCTTACCATAAAATCCAAGTATTTGACTTGATGGATATTAATAAGACTTATTCCATATTTATCAACCATAATATCACTTTGTATATCACAAATATGTATAAATTATGTTCCTAATAAAAGATAAAAATTATAAAGTTGTGCAGAACATTTTGTAAAAGACACTAGGCACAGATTATTTCCTGCATCAAATATTAACATACTGTAAAATTAGTTTACTTTGAAAGGCTGAAAACTGAGAAAGTATTTTAAGTCTGTGAAGTGCAGACAGCAATGCTTGGCTGAAGTCAATGCCCACACAAGCACTGCTATTATTTCAGAAGAGGAAACATGAATAACTTTAAAAGCAGCATCTTTTGAGTCAGTCCTAAAAACCTGAGACCACACATTTGCTCAGTATGTTCCTAGAAAATATTATGAACACATAAAACTCTTCTGCATGTAGACTGAGTTTCTTCAGAGGATATTAAAACAGCCAGCTCACATGTGAACATACACATGTACTGAATACATCACACAAAGGAACTACTTTACTCACATTCTCATAGAGAGCTTGAAGGGTCTCCAGGTCAACCACAGAATTGTCCAAGTTCACAACAGCTGTGAGAAAAAAAAAAAAAAGGCAAAGAAAAGAATGTAAATTACTACAAGATGGCTGTGAAATGATGTTTAGCCATGTCTGGCAAAATGTTCATGACCAGCAGTTGGAGTGGACATGAACTTTAACTTCAGTGTGAACAATTGCCAACTCCAAAGACCATGTCCTGGGAATTTCAAAGGCCCACGTGTCAAATTTTTAAATATTTCATTTGTTCGATGTGCTGGCTAGTTTTACGTCAACTTGACACAGTTTTGAGTTTTGAGGGTAAAGGGTTCAGCAGTTGAGAAAATGCATGCATAAGATCAGGCTGTTCGGAAGCTGATAGGATATTTTCTTAATTAGTGATTGATTCAGGAGGGCCCACCCCAGGGTTGATGGTCGTGGGTTCTATAAGAAAGTAGGTTGAGCAAGCTATTGTAAACAAGCCAGTAAGCATTGTCCCTCCATTGCCTCTGCATCAGCTCCAGCCTCTAGATTCCAGCCCTGCTTGAGTTCCAGTCCTTAATTCCTTCAGTGATAAACCATGGTATACAAGTGTAAGCCAAAGAAAGCCTTCCCTCCCCAATTTACTTTATGGTCATGGTGTTTTACCATAGCAATAGTAACCCTAACTAAGACATTACAAATCCTATTTGAGGATTGCTCAAATGTAAGAGAAAAAGTATAAATTGTTCTTTCACTGTTCAATTAAATAGGTTTGATATTTTTTTTTGCATACTACTAGAAAGGTAGGCAAATCATTCCTTAAAACAGTGTCCAAACGTTTAATGTCAATAACTGTTCATGCATGCCACCTTATCCAAAACCTCTGCTGAAGGGTTTGTTTGGTGTTTATATTAAGTTGATCACACACAGAATAGGTCATCATTATCCAGGAATGTGTTCCTTGAATGATCTGGTGGATGGATGGGGGTATCCTGAATGTTGTATTGTATTTTGAATTGGGTGGATTCATTGTAAGTTCATTAAAATCAATCTGTTTCCCATGGACTTTTAGATTGAAACAAGGCAAAATTGACGCTAGGGATTTGTGCCAGGAGCCACTGAAGAAGCACTCATGGGATTAAAGATTTCCAGGAGGAAAATCAGTGTGGATAATCACAATTTTGATATATTTATTTTGATAACTGAGGCAATTTACTATGTCTCTCCCTCTCAAAGCTTAAAGTACACATTTACTAGTTGATACTGGCAAAAGTCCCAAGAAAGAATTAAGAAAAAAAGTGGAAACTGAAGCAAAGGATGGATGAGAAATCTAACCAAGGTAATATAACAGCTCTGGGAACAGAGCCCATATTCACCAACAAATGTTGCACCAAGTAGAATATGATATTTCCACTCTAATAGTAATCCCTTTTCTCAATTTAAAAATTAGTGTTCCTATATAAATCTAAGAGTAAGATTATCAGCCAAATCTCCTTATTATTGAATTACACAAAACCACACAAATTACTAAAATTAAGAGATTAATTCATATTATTTGTTGAGGTAATATGTATCAAAAAACATGGAGCAATAATTAAAAACCAACTAATTCATGTATGGAATTTTCCTTTAGTCTAACTAAAATCTAAGTAAATCTAATCTAAGTAATTTTGTAATTCATTAGTGAGTAATCACCCTACAAATTTTTATATTTCTTGATGACATAGTGAGAGGTTTTGTGGGAAAACTACAAAAAAAATTAATATTAAATTTAACATAAGGTTTCACCCTCAAAACGTAATGATGTCATTCATATTTAAGTAAAATGCACAGGACACATTTGCCTTTTTACTATATTCATCATTTTCTACAATTATTAATCAACCCAAATTAACAAAATCACAGATGGAAGGAGAGACAGTACAAAGGACAGGAAATTCAGAGAATCAGGTCACTTTTTAAAATTCTGTATTCCACCAACCTGGAAAACTTAAAAGAAGTAGTGAATGGCTGTCTAAATAGATATGACAGTTAAGTCAATGAAGCAAATAATTGAAATAGAATTATAAAGTCCAGTGATACAGATTCAGCAGCTTTCCAATTTCTTTTTACAATAGTTATAATAGCCCAATACCAAAACCACACAAAACTCAAAGGAAGTTATAGGCCAATATCTCTAAGGAACATATATTCAGAAATTGTCAGTGAAATATTTGCAAATGAATTGAATCATCAGAAGTCTTTCCATCATGATGGTTGGCTTCATCCCAGAGATGCAGAAATGGTTTGACATATATAATTAACAAACAAAGTCCACCACATAAATAGAAAAGTCAGAAACCACATGATCATTTATGAGATCTCAGGAGATGCAAAAAGGCCTTTGAAAAAAATCTAACATTCCTTTATGATAAAAGTCCTGCAGAGACCAGGGTCATGGGGAATGTATCTAAACGTAACTGTTAATTTAATTAAAAAATTTCATCCAGGTATATATTGTATGCTGAAGATGTTTTCCTTCATTTTCTTTTGCCCCTTTTCTTGCCCCTCCCATCTTTGTTCTCTCCTTTTTTTTCTCTCTAGAATTGCCATATATATATATATATATATATATATATATATATATATACATATATATATTTTTACATAGCTATGTACAATTGAATAACTATAAAGGAGAGATAAACATACAATGTTTGTCACCTTATTCACTCAGTAAGATTGCTTCCAGTTATACCCAGAGATATCTATCTTATCCCCATGGCTGGGGTATAAATAATCACATGGCACTACGAGTTTTACTAATGTATGTTCTCACACTGAACTCAGATCTTATGTTAGCAAGGCATGCAGCTACCTTTCTGAGCTACTTCCTCAGACGTCAATGGAGTTTTTATTAATTTTCAAATTCTTTTTATGATTTTTTAAATTAATATTATATTATTTTCCCTTTCCTCCACCCAAACTCTGCCATGTACCTCTCTTTACTCTTTTGTAAATCCATGACATCTTTTTCTTAAGTGTTTATATATATGTATATGTATACATATATATGTATGTATGTATGTATACACACACACACAAATGGGTATGTGTGCACACGCATATGTTTTTTAATATATAAGTAAAACTCGTTCAGTCTGTATAATGCTACTTGTATATATGTTTTCAGGACTGATCATTTAATATTATAAAGTCTTAATAGTCCTCCTGCACTCATTATTACTCAGCTACCTACTGAAGACTCCTTTAAGATTAAGCCCAGCAAACTTCAAAACTAAGTTTTAGAAAAGAAGGTGTCCCTCCAGTCTGATAGCTGGGAAACCAGCATAGGACCGACCCAGACATCATGAATGTGGATGCTAGTTAGGAGGACTGGCCAGTCTATGGGGCCTCTAGTAATGATCAGTATTTATCCCTAGTATAGGAATGGACTTTGGGAGCCCATCACACATAGAGGGATACTCTCTCAGCCTAGACACATGGGGGAGGGCCTAGGCCCTGCTCCAAATAATAAGACAGACTTTGAAGACTCCCCATGGAAGGCCTCACCCTCCCTGGGGAGCAGAAAGGGGATGGGCTAGGGTTTGGTGGGTGTAATAGAGGAGGACTGGAGGGTGAAGGAGCTGGGACTGACATGTAAACTTGTTTAAAATGTAAATTAAAGAAAAAAGAAGGTGTCACACCAAGGATATTGAAGAGAAAGAACACACAATTAGCAAGTAGAAAGAGATGGTGGTGGTATCTTGTCTTTTCTCAATTGGGTCTAATTTTCTTAATCTTTTTTTTCTTTTTAAACTACTTTCCTCATATTTATTTTTCTGAAACTTCTAGTGAAACATTCTGTTACGGCATGTTGTTCCTACCCGCCAGCTCCATCCCACCTGCCTCCAGTCTGCTAGCCCGCCCCGCCGCAAATAACACACAGAGACTCTGTATTTGATACAATCCTGTTGGCCAGTTACCATTATTGTTAATGGGCTAGCTCTGTCTTAATTATTAACCCGTTTCTACTTATCTAAATATTTTCATGTGGTCTTCTTATCAGGGAGCCGCGGCAGGCGTCCTGCTTCTTCCCTGGGCTACATCTCGACTCCTCCCCACTACTTCCTCTTTCCTCCTTGTCTCCTAGCCCCGACTATCTTGTTATCTCATTGGCCCAATGGTGCTTTATTAACAAGTATGAGAAACATATTTACAGGATAACATCTCCCATCATCTCCTCTTTTCTGTCTAAAATAAAAGGGGTTTAACCTTAACATAGCAAAATACAACATACAACAGTTATCAAATAAGAATCACAGTTAACAATATTTAGTCCATTAACATTTTGTAAGACTTTAAGAAAATATCATCTATCCTATCTTTGTGAGTCTAAAGTCCTATATGTAACTTATCTTTAATCCTTACTAAGGAAAACTATAACCAAAACTACCTGTCTTCAACTCCATCAAAGACCACAAAGGATAATATATAAACTCTAGAAATGACAGAGACAACTCATTGCCTGGTCAGTCACCCTAAGTTCTTCTATAATGTTCCATCTTCAGCCCATAGTGTGTCTCCAGACTCCTCAACCAAGCAGGAAACTTTAAACTGTCCTCCTGTATTGCCAGTATGTCAGTCACTTTTCTCTGTGTCCTGTAGACTGTCTGGCTGTCTGGCAGCCTCTTCCATGAAGCAGGAACCCTGTAGCAATGTCCATCTTGCATCAGCAGTCATCTTTTTGTGGGTCCTGCATGTCCAGTTTCTACAACATAAAGTCAAACAGTCCAGAAGAGCAGTACCTTGCCCAAATGGCTAGTCTTGCCATATTAGAAGCAAACTCCATAACATGTTTCTTTGATATCCATCTTCCTTTCTGATGCAGGTGATGTTACCAGGAGCAGTTGTGCCTCACTGTCAAGAAAAACCCTAAACCATTTTAAATGCCATATTCTAAAGGTCTTTGAAAGGTTTCAAGAATGCCTATCCATCTCAAATACATCTCTGTATATCTAGAATTCCTAACTCAATTAACTCTAAGTTTTAACTATCATAGGTAGCTCTCTATAATCTGTATTAAATTATACATTACATTTCTAAATGAGCTATATAAACACAATACCTAAACAAGAGGAGAAATATACATATTTTTTAAGCATTTGTTAAGTTTTAAGTGAAAGTTCTCAATCCCACTTCTGACACCATCATGTTATGGCAGGTTGTTCCCGCCGGCTGCAGCGGGTCCTGCTGCCATGGTCCCACAGCCACGTGTGCCCCAAATAACACTCACAGACTCTGTATTTGATACAATCCTGTTGGCCAGTTACCATTATTATTAATGGGCTAGCTCTGTCTTAATTATTAACCCATTTCTACTTATCTAAGTATTTCCACGTGGTCGTCTTATCAGGGAGCCGCGGCAGGCGCCCTGCTTCTTCCCTGGGCTACATCTCGACTCCTCCCCACTACTTCCTCTTTCCTCCTTGTCTCCTTGCCCCGGCTATCTTGCTATCTCATTGGCCCAATGGTGCTTTATTAACAAGTATGAGAAACATATTTACAGGATAACATCTCCCATCAACATTCCACTTATAATACTATGCTTTCATGTTTGAAGAACCCCTTTGTCTACTAGGAATGTCACTAGAGTCACCCACGCAATAGTTACAGATATCTGAGAACAGTGTGGGGTGGTTGAGAACATTTCGTCAACATGTAGCTTCATTTTTCCTGAGTTTCCAGTGGCAGCTGGACAACTGCAGCAGAAATACAATCATTTTCATGACCATACTGGATGTCTAATAAATAGCCATTTTCTATGAGCTTATGGGGCAATTAGCATACAAACTACCACAGTCAGTAAAGTGCTTTCTGAGCAAGCATGAGGATATCCATTGAGACCTCCAACATTGACATAAAAATATGGGTATCCCAGCATGCAGCTGTAACCTCAGTTTTGGAAATTGGAGAAAGGAGGATTCCTGGAACTCACTAGGCAGTCAGTCTGACCAAAGCATTGTGTTCCAGGTACAGTACTAGTCCCTGTTTGAAAACACAACATAGAGAAGTGATTGACAAAGATGCCCCCTGTTGACCGCTGACCTCCAAACACATATGAATGTTCTCTCTCTCTCTCTCTCTCTCTCTCTCTCTCTCTCTCTCTCTCTCTCTCTCTCTCACACACACACACACACACACATACACACACATATGCACACGCACACACACACACACACACACACACACACACACACACACCAGGGCGGGGGGTTGGGGAGTATGCAATGAAAAATAAGGAAAATACAGAAAATATGTACATGTAGCTTTAACTGTGAGGTGAATTGTCAAGTCTTTCCCTGGAAGTTATTACTTCTCAGACACCCTATGGGAATCTTACCAGATGTTTGGCTTGTCATTCTTACATATTCACATATATAGGCTCTTGAATATTTCAAGTCATTTGAACTATGCAAAGCCTATCTCTGTAAAATGGAGGATAAATCAATGCTCCTGTTTTTGGATTCCACATAAAAGAACAGCACTCTGACCCTCTTATTTGTAAAGGCGTATACCTTAATAGTGTTCTTCTCATCCAAGTCCACAATTTATATTCACTAAGATGTTTTAATGTTTTAAAATCAATCAAATGTTATAGTTTCCCCCAAATCATTTGATATTTACATCTATGTTCTGAAATGGACAGTCTTGGATATAAGATATGGGTCTGCAACTAATCAGCTCTGTGTTTCTTATAGGAATTTGTAGGCTCTTTGGGCCTCAGCCTTTTTTTTTATATATAAGGGAAATGGGTCTATAGATGGCCAGATTGTTATTAAGACTACAGATAGCAGCTCTACTGAATAGAGCCATCTTCCATAGTTGGTTCTCAAAATCCAGAAGTGTAGTGTGAAAGCAGAAGGTGCCTACAGACTGGAACAGGGGTTGGGGGAAGAAAACCAAATAGAGGGCAAGGATTGACAAAACAAAGAATGTATGAAATTGCCAATATGAAACTCTTTACTTTGTGTGATCTATTTAAAAATTACTTAAAATGTCTATATATCTTAGCATATAGTAATGCTTTGTACCATTGTAGATATATTTGTTCTTTGCAAAACAAAATATATGTTAAAAAATAAGTATGTACTTCATATTTCCATTTAGAATGGCAACACTCTAGAACCAAACACACAAGTCCAACAAAGCTAATCATCTGTGTTACACACATATAGAACTGTGGGAAAATGAACAGATTCGAAATATCCATGATCAGACATACATCATCATTGTAAATGCCTGAAAATTTCCTCTACACAAATGGCAATGTTGCAATGACCCGTATCTTTCTGTTACTATAAAAACAGAACTGCAGCTGAAATAGTAGGATGTCAAAAGGGACCAAAGGACTATAGACATTCCTGAAGCATCCCTTTCAAGATTGGCAAAGAATGCAATTACTACAAAGTAGCTGCATTCACCCAAAAAGGAGACAGCTTTCTGAAGACACCAACCATTCATTCATGGAACAAATATTCAGTGTTCAAAATCTGACCTGGAGATTCTTCCTAACCCTAAAGATAGAGTAGCAAGGGTGGCAGGTACAGTCCCTCCCCTTGCTGATTTAATGTAGTCCCATCCTTGCAAGCTTCCAAGATTCTTAACAATTAAAGTGGTATGTTCCTTAAAAGGAAGAAAAGTAAATAATTCTGTTATGGATGAAAGGCCAGAATTCTAAATGCTTTACACATAGGCTATAGACTTTCTGACTGGGAAGAAAGAAATCAACGTGACACACAACTCAAGACTGCTATGTGGCAAGCAAACTTCCTTACAGAAGGGTAAGGACGTAAGTTTCTGATTAAGTCAGTAGGCTGCATATACCTATAGGCTCTGTTAATAAGGACTGTATAAGTTAAACTATTGGAGAACAAATGCATTTTGTTTGAGTCAGTATGTCGCCTTCTTGTCTGGGCAAGGGTGAAAATGGGTACTAAGACTGTAATCCTTTCCGCATAAAATCTTTAAATGCAAACATGATTGCCACTGTAGACTGTTTAATCTGGTGATATTGTATTTCATTTCTGTTTTTGGAGAGGTTTGTTGATTTGGCCATAGTGGGTTTGACTCCATGCTTATCTCAACTGTTTAGATAAGACATATTTGACTTTGGCAGGTGACAAAATCAGGGGGTGTGGAATAAGAGGTAGAAAAAAACAGGCTGGCAAGTTCCCAGGTAATGTTTATTTTAGGCATAGTGTGTAGATGAGTAAATTGCTTCAGACAACTCACTGGACTTTGTGTAAAACACCCACTGTCTGCGGAATGTTTTCTGGAAAGGAGCACTGCACAATGTCCTTTATTGGGCATAACAGACTTCACCTTCTTGCCTAGGTAAACATTTACACTCTTGTAAATGTAGGCTCAGTGAGCACCACCACCACCCCCCAAAAAAAACAGGACCCTACCTCTGGGATCACATCTTTGCTCTTGTTTTCTGACATATGCTTTTAAACAATAAGAGTATTAAACTTCTTTCAAAAGTAAATATCTATATTGCCCAAGAAATATATGATGTCTTACACTGAAATAACTTATACACTGTTAATATCCATACAATTCATTCTAATTCTATAAATTCATCTTACTTTGAAGGAAATTACAAGCAGAAAAGCTTGTATTTATAAACACAATAATTAAAGATTAGAGACAAAAACTTCAGTATAATTCACCTAAATAGTTGCCTATGGGGTGATGCTAGTAAGTTCCAACATTTATATTTTTATTTTGGCAGGCACATTGAGAGAAAGAAAGGAGCTAAGAAATATTGTCAGTGCACATTATAAGAAATAGAGAAAAACACACAAAAAAAGCAAACTTAGCCAGGAATTGTCAATATAGAACTAAAAAGTGCAGAACTAAAACTAAATTATTTTGCTATCTACAGAGGCGAACCTACCTAACAACTTGTACTTTGTGGCTCCTTTTCAAGTAAGTAAGGAATGTTGGAATAAGGGGGGGAAAAAGGCAGTAGTAACAAATGAACCATTGCTCCCAGTGCCAACATCTTTTGTTAGAAGGGCAAGTCAGCCCATAAAATAATGAAGCATCTTAATATTCACTAAGATAATCAAAGTCTCCAACACATTCTTTACAAAATCCCTACTTGATAATTTATGTCTGTATACAGTGTATCTTGATACCATCAGTATCTGAATTTCCTCTCCATCTCCCCCCTACCCACAACCCTCTACCTAATTCATAGTTCACAAGTCTAATCAATGTTATCCTTATGTTGATGAGTTTAGGGCCATCCACCAGAGCATAGGCAATCTAAGAGGGACCACCTCCTAGAAGAAAACTGACTCTCCCTACCCCAGCAGCCTTTATCTACCACAAGTGGTAGCCACAAGTGGTATTTTATGAGCTCCTCCCCATTTAGGGTGGGTTCCTGCATGGATAGATCTGTAAGTCTTGTATAGCCCAGAGCAGCAACGGTGAGTTCATGAGTGCAACAGTCTTGATGCCTCCAGAAGACAGTTTCCCAGAAGTCCTCTCTAACCTCTGGCTTTCATAATCCTTCTGCCTTATCCTAGTAATTGGTACACAACCTGCCATACCCAAACACTCTCTTCTCTATGCATTCAACATGGGGAAAAATCACACCAGAGCACAACTAGAGCCACAAAACCCAACAGACAATAATAGAAGGATTTTTCAGAGCCAGCCCTCCAAGTGACCACTATGCATACTATGAACATTAGCTTTTTCCATTCTTTGTCTTAATCTCTGCCCCATCTCATCTCCTTCTCCTCCCTGCTCCTCTCACACCTACACTGTGAATGCTCACTCAAACCCAACACTAGGATTCTATATACAGCTATTGCAGTTGCCTTCAGCAGAATACACTGGCTTTACAATTAAGGAAGGAAAATGACCATACATCATTTTTTTTTCCATCTTAATCTTCTGATACAAACACTAAGTTGAGAATCCTCAGGAAGACAGCCTAAGCTCTGGCATAGTTCCGGATATAGATGTCCTCAGTCTGTGACTCAGGTAGATGGTGATTTGGGATTCTGTGCACATCTGCCTGGAATTTTACGAAGATAAGTAAATTACCTATAACACAGAGCAGTTGCTAGTCTACACAATAATGGTGGGTTTGACTATTATCAGAAACTGAACATCTTTACATTTAAAACCATAAAAAAGTATGTGCAGAGCCTTGCAGATGACCTCCTTCAGCATTTCTCTTAATTCATAAATTCTCTTTACAACTTAATTCAAAAAGTGTCCATATTGTCATTAACAAAACTATCAAAATACCCCTTAGGTTCACCCATTTCCTGTAAAAGCCTATTAGGATGCTCCAGTAGTCTAAGCATGAGCAGCACAGGACTCCTCTGCAGTCCATCACCAAAGTGACAAAAGGCATAAAGGAGCCTTCAAATCATAGTTATAGTAGGTTTTTCTACAGAATTTATTTTCTTAGCTGCGTGCTCACAATAATCTGGTCAAAAATTTAAATTAATCTTTGTAGAATGCGTGCATGCAGTCCATCTCAGAACTTAAACAATAAAGCCTTAATTAATTCTTATTAAAATGAATACACTGGGTTTGGTCTGAATACACTACTGGGAAAGTAGAGATCATATATCATTGAGAGGACAATGTAAGGCCATTAGCAGCATAAGTCAAACTATTTCCACAGTCCTGCCACAAGGTAACATGCCATTATATCACTGTGGTATCTTACCCATTTAATGTGATGTCTGCACCCTGAGCTTCAGGGAATAGCTGTGATTGTTTTTCTAGAATTCACCATCTAGGAATAGGGCATGTGTGGCTCAGGAACAAAAGGTAGAACACAGTGTCACTCTATTCTCCCTCACCTGTAGCACTATCAAATGGGGGTGGGGGGATGGCTCTGCAAGCAGCTCAAACATGGTCGCCTCTAAGAAGGACTTGTGCAAAGAATATAAAAGAAGCCATTTCCAGTCACAAATACCATATGAATCCCCAGGCATCTGTTTATTCTTGTAGTGCTCTCAAACACTGAGTTTCACAAAATTAACTATCCCAACCTCACCTTTCCCCAAGGACTATACAAAAGGGTTGTTTCTGTGACAACCACTCCTTCATAAATAGTGGCTCAAGAGTCAAGCTAATGTAACTAATAGGTCCTTGCTATGCCATCTGCATTCAGATCTGTGTGTTACCTCCACACATGTCCTTCCCTGCCCAGCACATTCGGGTTCCACCTGATGATTTTTGCAAGCACTGAAGTGTTATAAGGTTGTCAATGACCTAAACTGCAGTGGGCTCTGAGTTCAGGTTTGCAGGAAAAAAAAAATTCCACAGTATAGCAAAAATGAGCACACAAATACACAATAAATAATTCATATAGGAAGTACAATGAAGAGAAAGAACATAGAGTCACATTTATACAAGCCCCAAGTTTTATGTTTCTTCTGACCGTAAAAGTACAATCAAGAAATTCAAATCTCCAAGTATCATAAAAATGTAACCAAAAAAATCCATGTTGAGGCTTTTTGCTGAGCCTGTAAGAAAAGATTTAACAATAACTATTTTCCCTTGACTTCATAATCTACATGTGACTTAAAATGATGTATTAGGTCTTTCTTTCGGTAAAAAATAACTCTAGGTAATGAACTTTATTTTAAATTAAAGCATATTCTGATATCAAATTTCTAAAAGTCAGTTTTAATAAAAGCCTACTATCTTGCATGTCTTTTTTTTTTCACTACAAGGCTACAATTGATTTGAAAAAAATTTAAAAATGTTACCCTGGGCTCACTACAACCCACCTCTTCTCAAATTTCTATTTCTAACTGACTTAGCATTTCAATGGAAACCATTCACTCCACCATCCACCAGCGTTTACTATGATTTTAATGTCTTGATAAATATAATAAACAGGTCTTAAAATTCTATATCCCATGTGAATAAGACACTTCAGGATTAGAAAAGGAAGGGGAGGGGACACGAGGCAACATCTAAGCACTGCCTTGTACATTGCAGATTCATAAAGCTTTTCATACTGGAAAATGTAATGGGGAAACACAGAATTACCCACATTGAACCCAATTTTTTTAAGAGCATTACATACAAAAATAAACAAATGATTATGGGTAAACTTTCTTTTGGTAATTAATAGGCAAGTGGAAACAAAGAAGAAAAAAAAAATCTTGTCTCTAGAAATGAAACCAGAATCTACACAAAAACAGACCTGGTATTTGTAATCTACAACATATTTATAGAAAGTTCTGCATGAAAAACATGATTCAGTGGCAGCCCATCAGGATACAGGAACTACTCGTGTGCGGGTTACCTAAACACACGTGAAATGTCACCATAATAACAACCCTTCTGAGCTCTGAGGGGTTCACAAAGGCCTCTTGTAGAATTTTGAGGCTTTTAAAGAAAGCATTCTGGTGTGTTTTACTCATAATCTGAAGCAACAGTGACTACCAGGAAAAATAATATCACAGGAAGAAATGGAAGCTTCTGTCTGTGTCAGTATTTAAAACGTCTGCTCTCACATCCCACCCTAGGAGTCATTGCCCAACAAAGCCAGAATCCATTTGACTGCTCTCTCTCATGCCACCCAGAGCCAAGAGCTATGCATGTGAAGTGCTGCTGACTCACACAGCATGGAGACAATGTTTAAGAAACCACACAATTATGGGAGTCCTTGGCCTTTCAAGTTTCCAAAACAAACTGCTCTCCTTAGCGATAAAACACCGTCCAAAGATACAGCTGTGCTCAACTCCTAAGAGCCACTGATGTAAATAATTCTCATAGTTATCTTCATTCAGAAAACGAAAATGAGGATGACCCCATACTAAATTCAGCATTTCTCTACCACTGGCTGATAATGCAAATTACAGGACTTAGACATGATCCCCCGGAACTGAAATCCCCAGTCCCTTGCTCTCTTTCCTCTTAATTCCCAAACTCTGTGAGAAGAACGGCTCTGTGCACTACTCTCACCTCAAGTTCACAACAACAGTTTGCAGGAAAACGTGTGAGACACAATCAAGAAAGAATAGCTTACATTTCCTCTCCCACTGGTGACTTGGGGGGGGTCTCTGTTTCAAACACATTCAAGTCTTCAGATGCATAACATTTCTTAAGAAGAGCAGAAGAATGGAGTGGGATTCAGTGTTTAATATGGGAGCGCTATGTGCTGATAGATAAGGAATCTTGGATAGTTTATAATTAAGAGTAAACTGAGCATCAGAACATGACATGATTCCCCCTCTCCCCCAGGTTTATTCAACTCACCAGCAAGTGGGAGAACTAGAATTCAAATCTAGCTCAATCACTTTGGGCTGTCATGACAAAATGCCACTGACTGAGTGGCTTAAACCAAAGAAATTTCTTTTGTCATGATTCTACAGGATGGGAAATCCAACACTGAGGTGCTGGGAGAGGTTGAAGATGTAACTCAACTGACAAAATACTTCCCCAGTATTGGGGAAGCCCTGTGTTCAATCCCGCGCATCACATGAATCAGCATGGTGTAGCACACCCATCATCTCAGCACTCAGAAGGGAGGTCAAGACAGGGTGCCCTTACTTGTACACTGAGTTTGAAGCTAACTGTGATATGTGAGAACTGATGGATATCAAAAAACAAGTAACAATGTAACACAACAATGGTGTAAAAGGTATAGCTTATAGACAATAGACAGTTGCAGTGTCCCACAGCAGGGGGGGGGAGAAGAGAGACAGAGACAGAGAGAGACAGAGAGAGACAAAGAGAGACAGAGAGACACATCAATGCTGTTAAAGGTACAGCTTGTAGACAATAGACAGTTGAAGTGTCCCACAGCAGGGGGTGTGGGGAGAGAAGAGAGAGACAGACAGACTGACAGACAAACAGACAGAGACAGAGACACAGAGAGTGACAGAGAGAGAGAGAGAGGGTGGAAATATACAGGGAACATTCTAGTCTCTACTCTTTAGAAGAGTAGTGCTCTTGTAACAGGGGTCTCATCTTTATGAATGGGCTTCAGCATATGAGACTGGCACAAACACTGAGTCTATAACAACGTCTAAGCTCTGGGCTCTGCTATCTGTTCTCTACTCACTGTTACCTGACACCTGGAAGGGGAATTTTAAAAAATCCATGGAAATAGTGGCACTGAGAAGTAGCAAATTAAAAAAAAATGCTATAGATGGTAAAACAAAACAAAACAAAACAAAAAACCAACAACAACAAACCCTGAAAGCAAGCATACCAAGGACTAGACTAGGGCCAGCCATTTCATTTCTCTGTTTTCTATGGACAATCAGAAATCTGGGAAAGAGGTGGTACATTCTATACTCAGTATGAGTACTTAGAATTTGCTTCCCATCACTACTAAGTTCATTCACTGGTTTAGTTATTTGCTAGCTGCTATGATGATAAGATACCTGACAACAGCAAGTAAAAAAGAAAGGGTTTATAGTTGCAGAGGGACCTAGTTCATCACTACAGAAAATACAGGGAAGCAGGTATGGTAGGAGATGCATGACAGCAGAAGCTGGGGGCTGGTTGGTTAAATTGCATCTGTAATCAGGAAATACACAGGAAGCAGAAAGAGGGGGCTAACTAGCAATCCTTACACCTCCCCACCCCTACCTCCAGTGACTCATTCCACTGCGGCTCATCCTCTTAAAGAGCCTACACCATCCCAAACAACTTCTGTAGCTGGAGACCAAGTATTCAAACATGTGAGCCCTCTAAAAGATACTCAACTTCAAACCACACTACTGAAGATGGCTATTTCTGTAAATATTTGAGTTATCTAAACTTGGATCCACCCAGGACAAGAAACTTCACTTGGTATTGCACTTCAAATACATTTTTTAAGTAATTCACATATGTGAAAATAATTCATAATTTCATTTCCCTAAAATCAATAACTAGGGAAATTGTGTGGCAATAAACACTCTTAGAACACAAACAACACTGAGGTCAGCAAAATGCCTCAGTAGGCAATTGTCTGACACACAATCTTAATGACCTAGGTTAGATCCTCACAATTGAATCAAATTCTGAAAGTTGTCCTCTGACCTCTATACATATTACACATACACACACACACACACACACACACACACACACACACGCACGCATGCACACATGCATGAACGCACACACACATGCACACACACTATATCTTACACACATAGGTCCCAAGATAAAAACTGAAAATAACCACAATCTGGGTTAGAGAAATGGTTCAAGATTCAAAAGTATGTATTATTGTTGCAGAAAATTTAGCACTCACACTGGGGAGCTGACAACCACTTGCAGTTCCAGTTTCTAGGAATAGGAAATATTCTTTTGTCCTCCAAAGGCACCTGGGCTCATATGCGCACACCCACATACAGACAAGCACAGACATCCACTTAAAAATGTATATAAAAAAAGGAACAACTCTTTAACAACAGAAATTATATCAATTGAGAAGAATAACAATACACCCCCTTTTTTAATGATGATCTAATTGCCTATCACCTTTTGTATAGAAGGCTTGGTAGTTTATATTGTTATTATTTAATTTCTGTTATCAATCTGGTTTAAACAAGATAAAAATCTTATTCAGAAAGGGCATAATCTAGCATTCATTGCCCGCAGGTCTCCTTGGTTCACTAAGACAGGTCCCACATTAAACACCAGAAGGAACAAGGAGCAATAAGTAATACCTTAGACTCATCATTCCTGCAGGATACTGAAGCTATTTCTATGGTTAGAGTCAATAAGTATATATTTGTTATTCCCTGCTCTAACATCTATAATCTATTCAAACTTGGCAGAGGGAATGTGAAAGTATCCACAAATCAGTTAAAGCTTCAGTTCTAGGGGCAGTGATGAGTGCTACAATGAGCGGTGCACGTCTTGAGGAATAATTGCCCAGCACCATGTAAGAAAAGTGCACCCCCCCAGAGCCAGCTAACAGAAGAAATTCAGCTAGTTTCATCTAAATTAATGCTTTAAAAATACCAAAGCACAGAGCCCACCCAAATGTTTTACAAAAATCTGCATGCTAGTGTCTACAATTGGCTTTTATTGGTGAGACTAGTTTTCAAAATACATGGATTAGCTAAAATCTCTTAGGAATTTTTTACCTAAACTCCCTTTTTCTAGAGTCAAGAATCTCCTAAGAGCCATAACTTGGATATTTGAGGATATTGCCTGAGGTTTAAGATCCAGACACATAGGCTGGGTTTGATTTCTAAATGTCTGGTGCAGATTAAAGGGTCATAGACTCTCCCTCCATGATGTGCTTGTATCTGTGGGGAATAAATCTTTCCTCAGAGGTCAGAAAGACAAATCAGGCAATCTCACATTTACAAAGTGCATTTTAAATGGTTTTATTCTTGTTGTTCTATAAACACTTGTTTAACATTTATCAATATTGTGGGAAGAAAATTAGCTCTGAAGCCTGCTTCAGTTTGATCAGGCAACAGAATAACATTTTTATTTTATTTCCGTTTTACACTTGTATCTAATGATATTATTTTTCACATGTATTTGTATGTGCTATGGTATGTACGTGGAGGTCAGAGGAAAACTTGCAGGAGCCTGGATACAGAAAGTCTTGGATTCTCCTCTTTCCTTTCTGCCTTTGGCTTTAGATGTTGTAAGACTCTTCCCACCTGTTTCCTTGGGCAGAACAAGACACAGTGAATGATGGTAGCAAGACTATGATTAGAGCCTGGAGGGATAACTCAGCAGCTAATAGCAATTGATATTCATGCAGGGACTCTGGGTTCAATCCCAAGTACACATAGGTAGTTCACAACTCTCCATAACTCCAGTTACAAAGGGTCTTCTTGCCTCTTCCATCCTGTGGGCCCCAGGCTTGCAAAGTACACAGACATGCAAGCAAAACACAAAACACTCAAAACTACATATATATATATATATATATATATATATATATATATATATATATATATATGGCATCTAGAATGCCAATCTTACCCTTGTCATTTTAACAAGGCATTTCAAATTAAAATCATAACAAAGCAAAAGTGATTCTAGATTTTCTAGTGTTTTGACTGGAGGTGGGGGATGGGAGGATGGGGGGGGCAAGAAACCTAAGTGTGGTGAGGCAGGCCCAATAACCCTCTGTATGTAAGAGATGCTTTTGGCAGTAGTGAATCTATCTCACAACTTCTAACTTGCTTTGTAGGTAAAAGCAAGTCTTGGGATGGCCGAGCTGACTCTATGGCATGTCATCCCTGAAAATGCCCACTCTGATAGTTTAGGATAACCTTGAAAACATTATCTGATGTAAAAGTTGATGAAGAGACTTGGATTCATGCATAATCTGCTTCACTAATGAGCCATGTGACATAGACAAAACAACAAAAACTAGCCCACTAAAATGTCTTAGTCTTCTCTTCTGTAATATGATACTAGGTCGGGATAAATTTTGTAGTCACTTTCATATCCCAAATCAACAATGTTACATTTCCATAGATTTCTCAGTGGAGGTACTCAGTGAAGTGTACTGTAGGAGCTTTCTGAGATTCCACCCTACAGTAACCCTGAGGCAGGCAAACAGGTACCGCTGCCTCCTTGTCCATATGTGCAGGCAGCCAAGACTTGAGAGAATGGATATGAAGGGACTCAAGCACTCTCTTCCCATCCTAATAGGATAAGGCTTATGCATAATTCTGTGTGACCCTTCCACTACTGACGTTCACGCCATGTTATTGTTCGACTTGCATGTTAAGCAAGCAAATTTTCAATGAACTCTCGCTGGCTGTACCACAGACACAGATGTCAGGCGGACTCCTTTGTTCATAAGGTTCTCATTATTAGCTCAACCCAAGCTGAATATTTGACTGAAGGAAAAGACCATATCATTATTTTCAGATTTCATCCTATGACTTAACTGGGCTACATCTGCCAGCTTCAGAAACAGCAAGTGCTGTTTGGCGCCAGCCTTGGCGTTCTTTTCTGTGACTATTACCCCAAATGTCTAAGCCCAAGGAAGCCTCCTCTGCATCAAAACAATTTAATAAAAACTAAAATTCTGATTAAGAGTTACTCATCAATTGACAGGGCATGCCACAATAGTGCTATTTATGAATTATACCCCAGGATATTTCAGGACTGACAAACAGAACCTGCATTCACAAATGGGCAAAGTAGAAAGCCAGTAACCATTTTCATGATTTATAAGCTCTCTCTTGTACTTGAAACCATATTTTTTTAATAGGTAAATTGGCATTCCTTTGAATAACTCGATCTGCTTTAAATCTATTCTAAGGCTCTCAGCAGCACAAGGGAGATTCAAAATACTTATATTTAATTCTTCTATTCATCTTTGGACCATCAGTCAGCTATATATATATATAAATATGATAGGAAGCTATGGCATAGCAATACCTGTCAAGTGTAAGGCAAAGTGCATTACAATAATGACACCAAAGCCATTTAGAAAAGTGTTACAAATCAGCCAATTTCCACATGCAAAATATCCCATAAGCCCACTAAACAACATAAAAGAACTAATTGCTACCATGATTCTGGACATCACCATCAATAATGCAAAGCAGTGAAGGTAATTTGAAATCACCTTTGCTGATTATTAGAAAAGGCCCTTCAGGGGCAGGGAGGATGGATCTGTGGTTAAGCACACTGATTGCCCTGTCATTAGAACCTGAGTTTGGAACCCAGTACCCAGCTCAGGTGGCTCATCCATGCCTTTAACTCTTATCTTCAAAGGATCTGATGCCCTCTTCTGGCCACTACAGACACCTGCACACACATGTGCAAGCACTCGCCCCAATAATAAAGTTAATGGGTACATAAATAAATAAAGCTATCCTATCTCTTTATAGTAAAGGAACCTGGGGTTCCTGCTATAGTTACTCCAAATGCCTGGGAAACAAATGACCAATTTTCTACCAGAAAGTCATATGCAAAATTAAGGGTTTTTTTTGGTGTTCTTGGGTTTTTGTTTTGTTTTGTTTTGTTTTGTTTTGTTTTGTTTTTCTTTCAGTATCTTGCAGACTCTTGAAACATGAGGACCTATGGGAACGTGCCCAGTATTCCAGCTAATGTTTTAAATACATCTCATAGACAAATGGTCACTCAGCCTTTTAAAAACACCTGTTTTCAGTTCATCACTGTACACAGCAATTTATTCCCTAATTGCCATCTCTAATCCCAAGATCATCCTTAAGAGAACCAATGCAACAAGCACTCCTGTGACTCTCACGCTGGGTGGCACTGATCTGGTTTAGAATTTTAGGCTTATCCATCAAGCACCTGAGACTCAAGGCTCAACCAACTCTCCTCTCTGGGGTCCTTCTCCTCTTGACAGTTTTAATGGTTAGGAGACCCATTATCTGGTTCACATTAACATTTATTTTTAGCTTTTGTATGGTGGCATTCAGATATGATCTAACTAGTTACAGAGCTAGCAGGACCCATGCTTTGTATGATACAAAATCTAAATTTTTATAACAACTGGCTAAGTATATTTGCAACAGACTGTTTGTGACCCTACTCTTTATGTATTGCATCCCTAATTCCCCCACCCATCCTGTCATGCCTTGGTGTCAGGAATGAGGGTCTATGAGGCACATTAGACCTTGAGAATGGAGTCCTTGGGAATAAGATTGGTTTCTTGATGAACAAAATGCATGGACACTCATGTGGCTACTTTCTGCCACAAGTAGAATACAAGTAGAAAATGATTGTCTGAATCCAGGGCAGGGCCATCACCAGAGCCTAACTGTGCTGCAGTCCTGGTCTTCACACTGCACTTTTTATAACCATAAGGAACACAGTCTTTAGTTTAAAAGCTACCTACCCAGTCTATGCCATTGTATTACCACAAAAGAACAGAACAGAAGCATCATGTGAGAATTGGACATTTAACATGGTATTAATGGGAGGCAGGAAAATGATATTAATATAACCTAGCAAGAAAAAAAGCATGAATTATATATCATGTTACAGGAAATATACTAACTGCATTAATAGAACTTTGTAGCAAACATCACAAAATTTAGCCCAACTGTTAGTACTAAATGAGTATTTTAATTTTTTGCACTTACCATGTTGTATGTCTTTCATATCTAAATGAAGACTAGACATTAGAATTCCTACTGCTTGTGATCGTTTGTTGCTAAGCAACTTGACAACCTGTTCAAGAAAGAGGAAAAGGAGAAACATTAACTTAAACCTAATGTGCTTAGTAACATTCTGAAATCCTACACAAAGAACCACTAAAGAGCAATGCTTGCATATTACTACTTTTGAATTATCTATATCAAACCAATAAAATCCACCTTTTCCAAGCAGTCACCATCAGCCTCAAAGTCAAATTGCTGAAAGTCTACGAAATTAGTTTAGTTTTCTGAAGATTAAAACTACACCTCGGACCATACTACCTGAGATAAAACTTTGAAAGGCTGGTAAACAATGGCAAAATCAAACTATACACAGAAAATTTGCCAGGTCAGATCTGTTTTATAAAATTGAAAATGTGCTCCATTAGATAGTCAGGTCTTGTGGGCGGTCCTTATTTTGCTGGTAGTTCCTTTCATCCTACATTTGATCCACATTTTTTGGACAATTTTCCAACTAATTAATAAAAGAATATGAGTGTCATATTAGAAGGAACACACTGGCCTGGCCCCAAGTCTTGCTGTCTAGAAAGTCTGAAAGAATCTGTGTCCATACCCCAGTCAAGTCTCCCAAAACAGAGATGAACAAACTACTAGATCATAGCCATGCTTGAATTACATTCCCCAGCAATGCACATTACTATTATTTCCTGCTTAGGAATGTTTTTTCAGCAAAATCTGTTTAATCTCCTGTCCTCTTTTAAATCCATTTAGAAAAATATTGAAGGGAAAGGAAAGGAAAGTGATTACAGCCACATTATCAGAATCAGTTGCTGCCCCCACAAGCTCTCACCTTTAGTGACCTTGTCTTTCAGTTTAAGTTGGGTCAGTCAAGAACCTAATAAGATAATCAGACCCAGCTGTCACAGAAGTCCACTGAGTAAACAATATTCATCAAAGCAATAACAGTACTCTTGGTCTCCTAGCAGGAATAGGGATGGGCCCAAAGTTACAACAGATAGACAACATGGTCAGATGACTCAAGGACTCTTAACCAAAAAGTAGAAAACACAAAACTAACATATTTGAAACCCACAGTATTAGCCCATATAATCAGAATTTTTAAAGGATCAGTTTGGTTTCCTAGTCATATTAGATCCAGTTAATTCACTTACAGCAATGGTTTTCTTAGGACTTCCCTAGTAGGCATGAGGCTGGAGGGACTGTGAACATAGATTCTGCAGAACAAAGCAGTCCACCTCACCCCTTAAATGTACTGAATTATCTGGGATCTTTTGAAAACAGATTCTGATTCCAGATTCTACCCAAGCTTCTAGAGGATGTCAGTGCTGTGAATCATAGAAAATGCCATCCCACTTTCTCCTATTTCCACCCTAATACAATCTAGAAAACCACTGTAATGCTATGGCTCTGACTTTTCACCCAGAAAAATAATAAGAGCAGCAACAGAAGCTTCAAAAAAAATCTGTGGAATAATAGGCCATATGCTGCTATACTCTGCACTCAGCAATTTATGTATCACAGTACGGGGAAATTGTGAGATGCAATGCTAAACTTACAACACAAATAAATATTGGCATCTTTTATCTTATCCACTGAAGTATTGATTTAAATACTATAATTATGGCAAAAAGAGATACATTCATCATTGCATTTAATTTTACAAAAGAATTACTGTTTTTTTCCCTCCTCTCCTACAATTAAAAAAAAAAAATCAGACACATGTGACTTGTAGAAGCCTTCTGATAGTAGTAAATGTTTTCTTTACTTTTTTTCTACTTAAATTATTTCACTGGCATTTTGTATCAGCAGTCATAAGTAAGCTTTAACTAGGTGCAATATCTGGCCATGGAAAAGAACATGTCCAAAGCTCCTCACAAAAGGACCTCAGTCAATACTTTCAGGACCTGACGATAGCTGAACTAGGCTGCATAGATAGAAATGGGTTTAAAATGATCTTTGAATGTTAGTCTAAATGGATACGGCATCAAGGAGGTCACAGTGGTCTGTTTGCACTGCACCTATAAAGTTTTCTGTTATATGACAATAGAGCAGCCAAGCTAATGTAAATACAGCCACAGATTTACACAAAGATCATTAAATATTGGTTTTACTGTGCTATGTCACATCCTTATTGCCTACCTGAGTTGTTAGACATAGAAACTTCTAATAAGAACAACTTGAGAGAATTTTGCACTAATTGAATCTCTAGGTAGTATTCCATTAAAGTTAGGCACAAATTTGTATAAGTAAAAACTAGGTGCGTCAACTGGTGTGTGTAATGTGTAAAAGTGTCCAGGGCCACTTTTAAAGGGAGGAAAGGGAAGACACTGAGTTAGAACACAGCCAGTTCACAGAATGGCTCAGGTACCATCTAGCAAGTGTATATTAACAGCACAGCAGAGTGTGGTGCTGCACACCTTTAATCCTAGCACTTGAAAGGCAGAAGCAGGGGGATCTCTGTGAATTCAAGGCCAGCCTTGCATACAGAGTGAGTCCCAGAAGCGCTAAGGCTGTTCCACAGAGAAACCCTGTCTTGAAAAACACACACACAAAAGCAAACAAACAAACAAGTAAATAAATAAACTGAAGATGTAAGCTAGGAAAGGATACCTTCCCTTAAGTCTCAAGAGGCCTCTATAGCTGCAACCCTGGATCTGAATCCCAGCATTTTACAAAGTCTCAGATCCCTTTGGCCTTAGGCCATAATCTATAAAACGAGGCACACACACCAGTGAGTAGCCCCTGTGAAACTGGAGAAAGCTTCTTAACATGTTGACAGCAAGCTACTGCCCTTCTGCAAAGCTGTGTGCCACTTGGCCACTGAGACACCTGGGAACAACCATTGGGATACTTTCATTATCACAACCATACAGAGTAATGTTTGGTGTACTGAATCAAGATTTGCATGTCTTTGTTTTGGAGAGACCTTCTAATTTATATTTAGTAATTTACATGTAAATGTATGCATATATAAGTGTATGGAAGCATCACAAATGGTTGAACTAGAGGTTTAGAATCTGCTGTTTGGTTAGCACAATATGGGGAAGACTTGTGCCAAGTATTTTTCTCAGCCACATAAATCCAGAGGGTGGCTGCCCCTGAACATTGCTCTTCATGTCATTGTCTACTAATTCTGTTGTCATTTATGTTTTCTTATTAGTGCTGAAAATCAAACCTGGAGCCTAGTGCATGCTGAGCCAAGTCATGTCTATAACTAAGAAAGTAGCCTTGAATTCAGTCAGGGGAAGGACAGAGGAGAGCAAGAAAAGAGATACCATAATAGAGGGAGCCATTATAGGTCTAAAGAGAAATCTGGAACAAGGGAAATAACCAGAGACCTACAAGGATGACTTCAACTAACAATCTAAGCAATAGTGGAAAGGCTACCTTAAATGCCCTTGCCCCATAATGAGATTGATGACTACCTTATATGCTGTCCTACAGCCTTCATCTAGTAGCTGATGGGAGCAGAAGTAGACACCCACAGCTAAACACTGAGCCCAACTCCTGGGGTCCAGTTGCAGAGAGGGAGGAGTGATGAGCAAAGGGGTCAAGACCATGCTGGAGAAACCCACAAAAACAGCTGATCTGAACAGGGAGAACTCATGTACCCCAGTCTCACAGCTAGAAATCAGAATAGGACCACCCAGACCCCTAAATATGGGGTGCTAGTTAGGAGGCCTGGGCAGTCTATGGGGCCTCTGGTAGTGGATCAGTATTTATCCATAGTGTACAAATGGACTTTGGGAGCCCATTTCACATAGAGAGATACTATCTCACCCTAGCCAAGTGAGGAAGGGCTTAGGCCCTACTCCAAATGATGTGACAGACTTTGAAGATCCCCCATGGAAGCCTCACCCTCCTTAGGGAGCAAAAAGGGGATGGGATGAGGTTGGGGGTGGGGGCAGGAGAGGAGGGGAGGGTGAGGGAACTGGGATTGACATGTAAAACAAGCTTGTTTCAAATTTAAATTAAAAAAGAAAGAAAGAAAGAAAGAAAGAAAGAAGAAAGAAAAAGAAAGAAAGAAAGAAAGTGGCCTTGAAAGCCTAATACTACCTTAAAAATACACAAGGGGGAAAAAAAGATTCCTACTTCCTACTCACTTGCTTTAAGTCCAAACAGTGCTTAAGACAACAAAATAGCATGATACTAATATACTATGTGTGCCTATTTAGGGCCAGTGCCCAATGTCTCTAACCATCAAAATAAGAAAGAAATCCTTAATACAATGCCCTAATAGGAGACCAGCAAGCAACAAACTGCAGCCATCATTAGCATAAAGAGAACAAAAGGCTCCAAGTCTCTAAAACCACAGTAACTAATACAGAATAATAAGCCACATGCTGTTGGCCAGGCACATGAAATATGCGGAGACCTAAAAGATTCCGGACTTCATTTCTCTTCTAAGGGATCTAGCAATGATCTCAGCAATTGTGTGTGTGTGTGTGTGTGTGTGTGTGTGTGTGTGTGTGTGTGTGTGTGGACTGAATGTTCAAAAAGGCAATGTTTGAACCCTGAATCCTATGAAATACCTTCAATTTAATTCCATGTCTATCTGAATCCATTTTAAAAGTGCGGCTGCTAGAAAATTTAAAGTTACATACATGGCTGGTATTCTCTATTGGGCAGTAATGGTTAAGAAGACCCAACAAGTTCATAAGAAGGACTGGACACATTTACCATTAAGTAGGATCTAGATATCTTATCTGTATCTCTATCTCCTCCCGTTCATTTATCAGTCCATCCAGCCCTCCTCTCTCCCTCCTCTTCTCCTTCTTCCCCTCTCTCTCTCTCTCTCTCTCTCTCTCTCTCTCTCTCTCTCTCTCTCTCCCCTTGTCTATGTTTCAAATTGAATTTAAAAAAAAAAGATAAGGTAGGACTGTTAGGATGGAAAAATTTAGCCTATTCCCCAGTGACCCCAGGAAGCTGGGAGTCTTAAATCCCAAGCCGAGGGTCACCTACTTTAATGTTTACAGCAGCCTGTGAGTGAATGAACACCCAGAAGCCTGTGCGAAAGCAGACTTCCTGGGTTAAGAGTGGGCTTGGATACTTTAAATTAATTGGTCCGCACTGGATGCTATGAGGTGATTGGTTCATGGTGTGTGGGCTTTGTTGTAACCCTATAAAAGCTATCTCAATTCTGTACCGGAAGTCACTCAGCCCTCTACCCTGCATGGCGTATGGCTGATGGTCCCAGTATACTGGAATATAAAGGACCTTATGCATTTGCATCAAGACCGCTTCTCGTGAGTGATTTGGGGGGGTGGCACCTTTCCTGAGTGGGAGCGCGAGGGACCACACTCTCGCGGGTCTTACAGGACTGGGGGGGGTAGAGGCATAAGGATCAGATGTTCAACAAGCAAACATACCATGTGTAGAATCTAAGGTTCTTTGGTCATTAACAGGCCTCACTGCTGTATTAGTGAAGGAACTGCATGTTATACCTATGTCCTGTTAGAGAGCACATCATTTACAAGGCAGAATCATACTTGGAGAGACAGCAATAAGAAGCCAGAATCCCAGATCTTCATTGAGTCCAGGAAATTCCTACTTTCAGTTACACCACAATGCCTCAGAGAATACAAACACCCCCTATTCAAATCCTTCGGCCTTTTACTCAGTTTGTGTGCTTGCATTAATTAAATGAAGTTCACATTATCCACTAACAATAAAAACAACACAAGCAACCCTATTTACAGTAATTAACATAATTTCTTTCACTGTTGATAGCAATCACACCCTAGTGTTTTAGTGTCAATTTTAGCACAGAAATAGTAGTGCACATTAAGTCACCCTCAGACATAACTATAACCCAGAGTATATTTCCACATTTTCATTAAAACCTCCCCCACATTTTTCTTCTGTAACCAAACACATTCCTCAGTGGATGCTCTGGGAGAAGCCTAATATGGGCATGATATTGATGTTGGCTAAAACTTTTTGTTGGGTTCCACAGTCTTTCCTCTGTTCTTACTCCCCCTGATCCCACCCACCTTATATTTTTGTCCTTAAAATTTTATCCTTTCCTCAAAAATCATCCCATCTATTTCTCTTCCTGCCTTCATAAGTATTTCCTAAACGGTTTGCTTCCTTTTCTTGTACTAGGGAATTGAACCCAGGACTTTGTACATACAAAGCTCTACCACTGAGCTGCCAACCCAGCTTCTGAGCTCCTTTTGTTGGTTTGCACTGTACTGATTCTCTCCTGTAGCTGTTCCCATCTAAGCTGTTATCTTGATATCAAATTGTCTCCTGTTCTGTTGTTGTTTTTCTCTACAATTCAAAGTCTTTTTAATGACACCAATCATGTGTTATCTTCTATCTAACAAACAATTCTTGGCCAATATCTACTAGAACCTTGTATTTAGATCTCTTCCTTCCTTCTTCACTTTAACATGGCCAAAATTTAAACAGATCCACTTTACAAATTAAAGGACTATTATGTCAGTTGTCATGTTTAAGGCTCTATCTTATCCCTACAACAGCAGGTTGTTAAGACTCCAAATATGGTTCTGTCTACCCCCTTCAGGACTCCTAATGGAGCTGAAAGGCTGACTCCCTGAAGTAGAACAACCCCCAAACTAGTCACTAATGCTCCTTAGAGATAACTTAAACATTAATCCAGAGGATGGAATGGCAGACTACAGTGACCCCTCTTACGTGAAGCAGATGAAAAGAGACTCTCGTGAACATCTCCATCTAGGGTTGTTGGGCCTCCCTGCGCACCCAAGAATGATTCTGAAATCATTCTTCCAGAAAATACTGAGAAGGATCTGGAAGAACATGAAATAGATGATACCTACCTCAGTAATGGTGCTGATGTGGATGCTCAAGAGCAGGCCATTGGAGATGCTGAACGTGTAAAGGAAATGAAACGAACACACAAGGCTGCTCAGAAGGATCTACCAAGACCATCTGAAGTAAATGAATCTATTTTAAGACCTATAAATATAGACCCACCTCTAACAGATTTATAGAAAAATGAACTGATCAAAAAAGAAATGATTGCTATGCTTCATTAGGACCTTCTTCATCACCCCTATGAACCATCTGGAAATAAAAAAGGAAAAACAGTTGGATTTGCTACCAATAATTCAGATCACACTCCCTCTCTTGAGCATAAGGAAGTTCTTAGGAGAAGTCTTCCAAAGAAGATCAGAAAAAGGCCCAGGATGTCTTGGTACAAGAGATGGATATGGTGAAACAAGAAATGAGCCATGGGGAACTGTCCAGTAAAGCCTACAACCAGGTGTGGGAGGTATGCTATAGTCAAGTCCTGTATCGTCCTGGTCAGAGCTGCTATACAAGCTAATCTTGCTAGCAAGAAGGTCAGAAATTGAATCACTTGAAAAGAGATTAACTGGAGTCACATGACAACAGAAGCCAAGAGAGCTGCAAAAATGGAAAAGAAGATGAAAATTTTTCTTGGTGGTTACCAGTCACATGCTATGGGGCTCATAAAACAATTGAATGATTTACGGGACCAAATTGAATAGGCTCACTTAGATCTACGCACTTTTGAAGAGCTCAAGAAACACGAAGACTCTGCTATTCCCTGGAGGCTCGAGTGTCTAGAAGAAGATGTGCAGTGGCAACAGGATGAGAGAAAGAGCTTCAACAGAGACACGCAGATTTGATGATGGAGAAGAGACTTTACAGGCAAAGTTCTGAAGCACAGCTGATGCTCTCCACAGAAGAACTAGCTGCTGCTTTCATATCTGCAGGGCCAGAACTGATGTTTCTCTTCACTGACAAATTTACCCAGAACCTGTGGCTTCTCAGTTGTTTGTTTTAAATGATACCACCCATCTTCCGTGTTCTGTGTTATAGATTTGGACCCCAGAATAAGGGATTTTAACATTATTCACATGCTCATTCTTTGCCTGTGTCATATTTGCAAAACTTCATAGTTTAGGCCTTTATTTTTAAAAACATGACTTTAAATACTGTCTATGAGTAAACCCTTGAATAAAGAACATATGAAAAAAAAAAGCCTCTATCTTATAAAACTTTTAATCTTATGCCCATACAATTTTGGCATTTAAACTGGGCATCATGGCAGCCTAGCTAACATTACATTTTCTATAACCTTTTTGACAACAATGGGAATAAATTTTGGATAACATATAACAGGGAGTATGAGTTAGCCTTTACTCACTATGACAAATACCCAAGGTAATAAACTTATATAGAATGTATTATGTTACACAACTTTGTAGACTCCCAACCCTGGTTGATTAGTTCTATCATTTTTAGGCCTGGAAAACCACTTATTTCACAATAAGAAGGCAAAGAAATAGTGGTATCCTTTTGGAGGCATGTCCTACATGACTTGAAGATCTCTCACTGAGTCCTCCCATCTATTAAAGTTTCCCTAACCTTTCAACAGATCACCTTGTGGACCAAACCTACACAGGTACCTTTAGGAAACATTTAACATACAAACTGGAGTACAGTAAGAAAGCACAGCTTCTGAGGAGAGTGATGCATTGCTCTCAATTTCAGGGTTACTCTATCAGGCTCCAAAATAAAATTTATAATTAACCATCTTCTCCATCACACTCCATTCTGAAGCTGAAGTCACAAAAGGGCTGAGACATTTGTAGTCCACATGTTCCCTCTGTCACAAAGGACCTAAAACAATATTCTAACTGATACATCTACTAAACACCAGACCAGACATTGTGCAACAGGCAATGTCTACATTGGGGTGACTTAACAGATGTCAACAGGAACAAATATCCTTTGCCAAATCAGCTCTGTTTCACCGTCCATACATCTCAGACATCCCACATTCCCAGTCATCCCAATGGGAACATTTGACTCATTCTTCCTCAGTGATCATATCCAGTCACACATTAGACTCCACTGATGATTCCTTCTCAATCTTTCTTGTCTGTCACTAGCGCCTCCACCTCATGTCCACCAGTGCCAGCATGTACAACCTCCTTCCAGATCTGCAGCCTTGAGGATCTCAGTTGTAAGGCCAGATAAGGACCCTACACTGCCTTCATCCTAGAAGTACCCTGTGCCCTCTTGTAGCTCTGCTTTACTTTACATCAGGGTGATGGACAGATGACTCATTGGGTAGCAAAGTTGAAGCTTAATTCAACTGTGAAGCTTTTCTTAAACATCCCCAGCCTCTCATACAACTCCTAAGGACTGGCCTAAAAGCTTCTTTTCTCTCATAGCATCTTATATTCTCCTACTAGAACATGACATGCCACAGTAATTTCTGGGACATTCTATATGTGTGTACTGCCAGATATGAAGATTATGTCATATCATTTACTTCGATACTCAGCATAACCACTGACAAATTTCAGGCAATAAGGTATAGTGAATCAGATGCCCTTGTCTCAACTAGTATACCCACACCAGCACTCCTCCTGACACCGAAGAAAAATGGTTTCTAATTTTTGTTAAACACCAAATTACCCATGTATCTTTCTTCTTGCTTTTACTTTTTATTTCATGCTTGATTGAACACATGTTAAACAAACATTCTAGCACTGAGCTATATACCCCTTATCTTTTAAGTTTAAAAGGTATTCCAGTTCATCACTTTCAAGAATCGCTTTTCCATAGAATATACAGTTTTCTAAAGCTTTCATATCTGGTGCTAATGCAGAGTTTTTAACCACTGAAAAGTCAATAGTCAATTAATGGGCTGGGCAGCTGGTCTACCAATAAACTCAACTCAAGTACTACAATGTAACATCTGTCATTTCATAGTCTTTCTAATATCTGATGAAAATATGGTATGAACTATACTGATTAACTTGAACCACATTTAAATAATTACTTGATTATACTTACAATTATATGTGCTGCTCGCTTCAAATATTTTTTAAAAATAATATATTTTGCATGTTGCATGAAATATAGATAATTATTATGAGCTCAACATTAAAAGGCTCAGCATTAAGTATCCAGACAATTTGAAGTTTTATGTACTTTCTTAGAACTAGTGAAATCAGAAACTTTAAAACTAAATAATTTGCTCATAATATAAACATAAAGCCCAAATAAGAGTTCTATTTTCCAAAGCCAGCTAAGGAAGAATGAAAGACTCTCAGAAGTGGAGTTTGGTGAGTTGCCAGAAAGAACTTCTCTATGTTCTCACAGCCTGCCAATCCACTCTGCTTGCTGGGCTTTCAGTTTAGAGACCTGTGTTTCTTGCTTTCACTAGACTCTAGATGCTATTCCTCAAAGGGGCAGTTTTATTTTCCCGGCTTCTGTTAGCATCAACTTTTGGATTCCTACTTTTATGCTCATTTGGTCCACAATATTAATCTTCATGTTTTGATTCTATATCTTTGGCTATACAAAACCAAGGGAAACAAGAACTCCTGTGCAAACAGCTATAGCAGGGGATCTCAAACTGCATATACCAAACAGAATAGAAGAAAACCCATCAAAAAAAAAAAAAAAAAAAAACCATGGGAACATGTTCTGGATTTTCAAACTTTTCTTTAAACAGGTAAGTTTAAAATCACAAACTCAATTTCTTGTTTATGTAAACCTCTTTCTTAGACCAAACTAGACCATTTGATGTTCTAAACTAGCAAAAAAAGAGAGAGAGAAAGAAAGAAAGAAAAGAAAGAAAAAATTAAGAATCAGATTTCAAAATAGAGTTGGAAGTGATTTTAAGCTAATGAAGGAAAATGGCATTAGGTATTTATTTTAATGAAATATTTATTGGAATTGGTTGCATTTTCAAATTTGACTTTACATTTGAAAAACAGCATAGTCACATAATAGTGAGCTTAAACATATATCACTGGGCTTCTAAAATAAAACACTCTTGTAATTAAAACCAACGACCACAAATCCCCATCCATCTTCACTTTTTAAGGCATGGAAGGAACATTCTAAAATATTTAAAACTCCACAAATTTAAAACAATACACAATCTTCACTTTAATATCCTTTTGCCAGATGGGTCTACTTCATCATGCCCAATATATGCAAGATATAATTTGGCTCAAATATCCTAGTAATTAGAAAACTGTGTTTCATCTCTCTGATTGCATGCTAGTCTGATGAACTATACTTGTCCCTTAAGAATTCCTTCTAAATCTCTGGTCCCTCCTAAATTTTTTCATATTTTTGTTCCAACTTAGTGAGAAAAATAAGCTAAGATTAAGGTATCAGAAGATATTCTTATTGTGAGTACAAGATCTCAAAGTTTTATGACCTGGCTAAAAGTACCTATTGGGCCTCATGGTGAGAGCACAGCAGGCAAGAGGATGCCTTGTTTGCGCAGGGTGCTGAATTAGGTTCCTAGCACTAAAAAAGAAAACACTGTAAAGGGAAAAGCAGATAAAGAATAAATAATTAGGGGCTGTTGCGATGGCTGAGAGAACTGGCTGCTTTTCCAGAAGACTAATGTTCAGTTCTCAGCACTGACAGGGCAGCTCACAAATACCTGTAACTACAGTTCCAAAGGTGCAATGCCCTGTGCTGTCCACCACTGGCATCAGGTATGCATGTGGTGTGTAGATATGTAGGCAGAAAAAATAGTCATGTGTAAAAAAAAATACAAGTCTTTAAAAAATAAACAACTATTAAGTGAAAATAACTGTATATTAAATGCCTTAAGCATCTCACCAGATATATCAGCATTCTCTCAGTGGGTTATAAATAAAAAAAAAATGATATTGGTATGGTGAGGTTTGTGGCAAGTACAAATGAATTAAAGATTCTTTTTGAGAGTCTTTTACTATTAGTTACAGCAACTGTGCTTTGAGGGAACATTATTTTGCACATAAAGGGCTTTCTCCCATTCAATGTTTTAATCACTACAAAACCCCTAAGGACGAGGGAGGTGCCATTACCTATGCATTTAACAGTGGATATGGCAGGACCAGAGTCACACATCCATTAAGTGGACAGAAATGAACCCAGGAGGCCTGGTTCCAGTGCCACTCTCATGACCCTGTCTTCCCACTCTCCTGACCCCATCCCCTGGACTACTTGTAAGCTGTTGTGTGTTGAAGTCATATCTACCATGCAATTTAGCACACTGTACCTCATTTCCCCAGGGCCTTGGTGTTCTGCATTGTTATATACAATTAATATGAACACAGAGAAAAGGATTTTTTAATTTGTTAGCAAAAATAAAAGCTTGGCCAATAACAGTCACTGAATATTCTGCTTTACACATAACTCAGCTTCAGAAAAATAGATTCATAAAGAGAAAAGAGTTTCCTCTTTTGGTAGTGGTCAGATGAATAACAAACATGGAAAAGCCCATGATAAATCTGATGACTAGTTTTGTGTTTTAATAATGAAAAGTAAAATGTGCAGAAGATGAATGACTCAGCCAGCATCCATTCACTGAGTAAAAGGCACCATAAATGTTCAGGTTCTGTGATCAGTCATTCGAGCACTCCAGCCCTCAGCATGGTATTCATTTTTGAACACTTTGAGAGAGACAGGACTTGATTTCTGGCCTTATTCACAGTTTGATGATTGTTTTAGCCCTGTCAAGATGGATCACACCCTGTGAAGGAAGATGTTTCCAGTTTTCTTCCAAGTTTTCAATTTTACTTTATGTTATTTATTTATTTAATTTGAAATGATATATTACTTAAGCAACTGGCTGATTTTCCAAAGACTTCCACTAGGAGTTTGAAGTAGAGGTGATACAAACAGGGTCTTATTGGTGGGCTAATCTATGGTACCCTGTTTTAAGGAATAAAAGTTTTAATATGTGATCAAACCTTTACAAACCAATGGTTTTCTTTCTATTGGCATCATTTTCAGAAACTGTACTTAGCCTACAACAATCCCATTTAAATCCCATATGGGACCAAACAGTTCCATCACATCTGTGTCCAACAATAACCAAGTCTTTCATTGTTTCAGTTCCTGAAGACATCTTCAGTTCTGCTATTCTAATGCCTCAAATTGCTCAGTATTTTGTTAGTCAATGAATAGAGTAGTTAAAGTGTCTACTGTTCAGATATTTGTTTTCAAAATATTGGAATTCAAGGTTAACTATAATACAATGATCAAAATTCTACTAGTTTGTTTAAAATTGGCTATCTACGTCTCTATGTATCTATCACCTATACATCTATCTATCTCAGATCACTGTGTAGAACATTAGTAGTAATAATGAAAGCTGCATCAATACTTCCTTTCTATCCATACTTCCTCTCCAAAGTTTCAAGCTGACTCCTATTGCTACAAATCACCTTTTATTCCTGAACTTTTAGAAATGAGAATATACCGTTCATAGTAGTTTTGTATAAGAAATAATTGATTATTGCCAATTATAAAAGTAAGTTCTTAATTTTTATTGCAGGGTACTATCCCACTGTGTGTCCCAATTTATTCCTGTTAAAATATTTGTGTACTTTACTTCTGTGTGTATGAGTGTTTGCCTGTAGGTATATGTGTATGTATGTGTAACACCTGCATGCCTGGTACTAAAATAAAGCATAAGAGGCCCCTAGATCTCCTGGAATTGAGGTTATGAATGGTAGTGAGTACTAGGAACCTAATATGTTCTCCACAGGTCCAGCAAGTGCTTCTAACTTCCAAGCCATCTCTACAGCCTCCACAAATTATTCTTCAACTCATTGCTTAATAGATACTGTGAAGGTTTCAATTTTAGGTATTCTAAACAGTGTTGCAAGTATACCCTGACACAAATTTTTATATACATGTGAACTCATTTCTTTCAGATATATACAAATATCAACAAAGGCCTTCATGATTATGTCACAGGTAACATATTAAACATAATTATTTACTAACAAGTAATTGCCCAAAGTATTTCTATTTTTGAATTTGGTAAAATAACTATAAAAATAAAAAATAAGGCATCATACAGTTCAACAATTTTCTTTAAAATTCACAATGTGATGGTCAAATTATTTACAATCTTAAAACAAAAATACAAGGTATGAGAATTTGAAAGAAAACAGATCCCATCAAAGTGCCACTCCTAGGAGGTGTGGCTTTGTTGGAATAGGTATAGCCTTGTTGGAGGAAGTGTGTCACTGTGGAAGCAGGCTTTGAGGTCAAACTATGCTCCATGTGACACATAGTTGTTTCTGCTGCCGGTGAATGAAGATGTAGAACTCTAAGCTCCTTCTTTAGCACCGTGTCTGCCTGCATGCCATGTACCATGACAATAATGGACTAAACATCTGAAACTGTAAGCCCCAGTTAAGTGTATTCTTGTGTAAGAGTTGCTGTGGTTCTGGTATCTCTTTACAGCAATAGAAACCCTAAGTGAGACACAAGGGTAACAAAAATCACCCAGGAAACTCATCAACTTGCCAAATGTTTTGCAGATGTTCATAGTGGTTTCCAATATTACAGCTATAGAAACATGTACATGAGGGTTAGATATACTGTTAGAATTCATCAATTAAATTTTAGTGACTTTGTCCATGACTGTTGGTTAAGTGCACAAGTGCAGTTGGGATAAGGATATACACACCATTAACATATTCTCATGTCCATAAAGGTTCAGCAAAGATTGGATGGGTACCTATAGCATGTAAATCCTGAGCCATAAACTCTCTTCAACTTAGTTCTTTCCTCTCAGTCATTTTCTTTCTTTCTTTTATTTATATTTATTTATTTTTCTTATTTTACATATTGATCTCAGTTCCCTCTCCCTCCCTCCCTTCCTCCCTTTCTCCCATGTCCCTAGACCACCCTCCCATACCATTTCCCCCCACTCACTCACTCCACAGGGAGGGTGATGCCTTCCAGGAGGGATCAACAAAACCTGTCAAGTCATTTGGAATAGGGACTAGGCCCTTCCTCTTGCCTCTAGGTTAAGGGAGTATCCCTCCATGGGGAATGTGCTCCCAAAGTCCTTTTGTGCACCAGGGATACATCCTGGTTCCACTGTCAGAGGTCCCTTAGACTGCCCAGGTCTTCTAACTGAGACACATGTTAAGGGAGTCTGAGTCTGTCCAATGCTGGTTTCCTACCTATCAGTCTGAAGATCCAAGCTCCCGCTTGTTCAGGTCAGCTGTTGCTGTGGGTTTCTGTAGCCTGGACTTAATCCAGATACAGACAGAAAAGAGTGATAAGAAAATGGGGACAAGACCAGCCTCTCAGTCATTTTCATTTGAGTAATATATATCCCTACCTCCAGAATACTCACTATGCTTAGCTGCACAAAAGTGTATGGTGAATATTGACTTTGACTTGTCTCTGAGTATACAAGCATCCTTTGAAAACTCTACTGGTAATGTTACTTTCTGAGTTGCAATTGCTCAGCCAATTCATTCTGCCTTACTCCTAGACTCGGTGGGAAATGTATAAAGCACAAAGGAAGCCATATCAAAATCCTTTGTCAAACCCAATCAGAAGTCTTAGAAAACCAGTTTGAGAACAGAAAGCTAGTGTGGGATTGTGTGCATTTCTCCTTCCTAACTCAGAGTCATTCTCTTAAGTTTAGAGCAACAGTGAAACTCAAGTCACTTCTGGAATGTCATAGGTATAACTCAATTCTAACTTCTCAAACTCTAGGCTTAATCTTCAGCTTCTCTACTTTGCCCTGGAAAACTGGAGCATGCAGCTCGGTGCTTGGCACAAGGTTCGTACTCACTCAACAGGCACAGAAAAGATTAATGCCACATGGAATCATTGGTTATCTTCCTGCTCCTATGAAATTTCCTTATGTCACTACACCGTGACTAAATTGCAGTGGAAGACATGTGTCTCCTTCTCTAAGTGATTCCATCCCAGGACAAAAGTCCAGCTGGGGTGCTTACATAGTCCACTTTTAAAATGCTAAAAAGGGGAAGGAACTGAAAATGAAGAGTAAGAAACCAAATGCAAGATAGCAGTTTCTCAGAGCAGGAACTTGAATGGGCAAGACAGGGTCATGCAAGATCACATGTTACGTGCAAAGGGAAGAACTAGGTGTGCAGCCCTGCCCACATTAATCTGAACAACAGCAAGTAGCTTCAGGAAAACTCCCAACAGACAAAGAAGATGGCTGGTTCATGGCTCCTTACCCTCACTAGCATCTTTGGAGGATGTGTCTGGAGCATCTGGAGAGCACAAGACACGAGTAAAGCAAAAAGACAGTGACCTTTCAGGGGTAGACTTATAAACTCTTTGAGAAACAAAACACAACAAAAACAGTTGGGGACCTATGAGGTGCATCTCTGTCAACTTGAGGCCAGGTCAGCCAGAGCTACCTAGTGAGACCCTGTCCCAAATAAATAGGTAAATGTATTTATTAGCTAAAAAATAAAGATAGTAGAATTTTAGAGAAGGGAATACAAGAAGAGAATATATAAGCATGCAGAATCACAGAGGTGACAGGGCAGAGGGGAAGGGAAATAGAGAGCCTGATAACCCTCACTACTGTTCCACCTGTGAAGAGAAAAGGAATTCAGAAAGAAAAAAAAAACATGCACATATGCATCTGCATCATATACACCATCCCTCAGAAGGGTTTAGAAAACAGAATGAAGGGAGGGAAAGGAAGGTTCACGGTGTAGGCTACATAAATACTATAGCTGACAGAGAGCAGGAATGAACACAAGAGACCCGGACAGCACAGTCCACAGAACTAAGCAGAAATGTCATCTCAGAAGTGGGCCCTGGAGTGTGCATAGCACAATGCCACTGTGACAGTTTTCTCTTCCTGAGACTCAGTCAGGATGTAAGTAAGATGCAATCCATTTGGCCAGGCACCTGCTTTGTTCTGAGGCATTGGGAATCAGGAGTGCTTGCATTGCCCTAGCTACAGTAATATATAGCAAGTGTCAAGTGCTAATGCATTAATACAAAGAGTGCTAGCTTGGAGTTCTGGTCTAGCTATAGGGGAAGACACTGAATCAGAATTTCTGGAGCAAGAGGTATAGCCTAGTATATCACATATATACTACATGTACACTACTATATATACATACATTTAGTATACTATAATATGATTGCCTAGTATAGTTGGACCCTGGGTTCAACTAGACAGAACATCTTTTTTGGTGTAAACCTGTTATCTCTGCACTTGGGAGGTAGAGGTAAGAAGATCAGAAGTTCAAGGTCATCCTCGGCTACTTAGGAAGCAGAAGTGCAGACTATAGGATATTCTACTGTAGGGATCAGGAGTCACAAGGATGGGTTATCTATGCCTGTACCTACTTAAGTCCCTTCCTGGTTGGGATCTCCATTAGGGAAACTACTAAGGAGAGCTCTGAGTTCCAAGACTGCAGAACAATCATTTGTGAGTGATTATGCTTAGGAGCTGGGTAGTGGGAGGTTGGACACTGGCAAGGCAAAGCCCACCAACCTTCAGTCCCTGCTTCCCGAGGTTTGGACTGATTCATTTGCATAAGCATTTCTCCACCTACAACCACACAGTCTAAGACACTGGAGATTTGGATCAGCTGGTAGAAAAGTTGGAACTTGCTCCAAGGGGTCCTGACCAGCAGAGAGGCAATCAGTGTTGGCTCAGCCCATAAACCACACCCTCTGGCTGCTAGGCAAGCACCTCAACTGAAAGCCAAGGAAGCCAAAGAGTGCAGACTAGGTTACCACCAGGAACTGAGCTGAAGAGAGCCCTGAGGGAAAAGTTAGTAGGTACATACGTAGGTCACTGCAGTGCAGGGTACCTCTCAGAGTGCTGTGAAGGCTGCCTCATTATTTCCCTCATTACCGTCTTGCATTGTATTCCTTATCTCATTTTCATAGTTAATTGGCTCATAAATTTATATTCTTTTGCAAATCCACCACAACCCTGCTTCTTTTCTGTGTTTGGGATGCAGGGGTTAAAACCAGGGCCTTGCACATGCTTGGCAAACATCACACCAAGCTACATCCATGGCTCTCCTTTTCCTTCATGGCTTCCTCATCTGTCTTCTCATTTTCACATCTAATTTCTTTGTTTTTTCTCATTCTGTTCTAACTTAGTTTTGATTTTTTTTTTCTTTTTTCTTTTTGGCTCATAAAGAAATCCAGGCAGGGTTCTGGCTTTGGATTCCGCCTCCTCTTCCAAGTGCTATGATTATGTGAGCGCCACACCCCACTTTCAAAATGTAACTTTTGATCTTACTTCCCACTCCTTCCTTGTCTCTGCTTTTTTTTTTTTAATTAACCAGCCCTGTCTTATATTGTTTTCTTTTTCTCGTCATTTTAAGCTGCTGTTTTGTTTTGTTCTCTTATCATGATCGAGTCATTGAGTCACTTATCCCTTATCTCCCTTTAATCATGTTGCTGTCCCTTTTCTATGTTTCTTTTTACAAAACATATGAAAATATAACAAAATCTATTCTCTTATATGTTTGTTTGCTATTTTTTAGTGTGCAACCATTATTATTAATCAGTGACAATTGTTCTGATTATACTTGTTAGTTATTTGTTGATAAAGAGTCAACAAAGACATCCAGGATTCATTTTTTTTAATGAAGCTACAACTGTTACCTATTTGGGGGCTGGAAGGATGGCTCAGTAGTTAAGAACACTAGCTGTACTTCCAGAGGTCCTAAGTTAGTTCCCAGCAACCACATGATGACTCACAACCACCTATAATGAGATTGGGTGCCCTCTTCTGGCCTACAGGGATACATGCAGACAGAATACTGTATACATAATAAATAAATGTATCTTTTAAAAAAAAAAAGTTATCCATTTTTCAACTCCCTTGTTTCATTTTTTAAAATAAGAGATAGAACACCGGCCTAAGGACCAAAGGCAAAACCCCCCTGATAGCTTTCTCAGTGCATAAAATAAAATCTTTTTCCTTTTCGTCCTTGGGTACTGGTAGTAAGCATGATAATGGACTTGTTAAAGCCATGCACACACATTCTCATAAACACTTAGCCCCAAAAGGAAGACAACACTCCCACCACACTAAGGTTTATGTCCCTCATAGCTGCAAAAACACGCAAATGGGAAATCAAAAGCTGACATAAAGGAAGGAGTCTTGTGAAATAACAAATGAATGACTAGTGCTGTAACTTCAACTGTATCCTGGTCACTATTTTTTCCTAGACAAAACTCTGATCAATCTTCATCTTCTATGTGTGAGGATAGCCTGGATACAAATATTTGTTAATGATTTATTGCACTATATCCGACTTCTTCCTTGTTCATTTCTCTTTTATTCGTGTGTGTGTGTGTGTGTGTGTGTGTGTGTGTGTGTGTGTGTGTGTGTGTGTGATGTACGCATGCTAGTATGAACCTGTATGGGGAGGCCAGAGAAACCTTGGTTCCTCAGGAAATAGCCATCATTTTATTTTTCAACAAGGTCTCTCATTTGCCTTCATCTCAGCAGGTGTGTGAGGCTGGCTGGCCAGCCTGCCCTAGATCTGCCTGTCTACATGCTTCCAGCTCTGGTTACCATACTCAGCTGTTTATGTGGGTGCTGGCAATGAAGTGCAGGTCTGTGTGCTTTTGAGGCAAGTGCTTTCATGACGGAATCATCCCCCTGACCCTTCCTCCACTTTGATCATTTTCCACTTTTGAACAATCCAAAATCTGGGCTAAAGCATAAGTAGGAAAGAAAATAACTTAAGTCTGGCTTGTTAGCACCAGGACTGGAGAAATAAACAACATGCTGTGGACAATCCATCCTGTCCTCAGAAGGACAACAGAGGGCAAAGGAGCCTGTCCTCAACAGACTGGATATGAGCTTCTGACTATAAGGAATCAGTGAGGATGTTGACACACATATATTTTATATCCTACAGACTGCAAAAAGTACTTATACATCTTTTAAAGCAGACACCACATGACCATCGTTAAGCAGAACATTATGGCAAGAGGCAGGACAATGCCTCTTTGTGGCAGAAAAAAAGAAAAAAGACATGCAACTGGAAGTGGATTTGGGCTTAAAGAGATGCAAACCAGCACCTGCATGGACAAGGCTGGGGGCACTCACCCTTCCAGAGCCTGCTTCCCTTTCTTCTACAATGGATTTCCCCTTTTCTGGAAGATCTCTACACCCTTGATATCTTCTCCAACTGAAGTTCTGCCCCGTGTGGACCATTTCCTTGGCCCTTCTCACCCTTTTCTCCTCATTTCAGAGGTCATCGGGAAGAAGGGAAGAATCATGGCGAGGGTAGGGGGTCAGAGTCACCTGAGGAGGTTGTTAATGCAAAAAAATTCAATAGTTGGTTTAATTTCTTCTGCCGTTTTTATCTTCTGTTTTTCTTCTTCCCTAGACAAATGACCTCATGCCCTGTGCTGAAGGGAACCCTAATTAGAATGAGCAAAGGGAATGAAGTTGAGTTAAAAAGACTACAAGCCAAAGAATTTAGGAAAGAACTCACGGCACGTAATAATTCTACACACACATCTTTCTCCAGATGGATGGCATGCCCCAGAATGATGTCAGGCAGTCCTGAAATACACATGCTGTAGTCTCCAGTGGGTATCACCAATGGTTAGCACACTGATATAGACAAGGTGAGAAGAGCAATGTGCAATGTCCCAAATCTGCCTCTTGCTTCTGTTTTCTTTTCTTTATTTTTTTTTTAAATGAGGATATAAGGAGAGATGAAATATTGGTCTGGTATTCTCTCTAATTAGTGGTAATAAGAGCTAATTCTACTTGTGGTAAAACTGCTTCCAGGACTTTTTTTCAAGTGTCACCTCTACTCTGAACCTTAACATTTGTCATCATAGTAATGTCACTGCTTTCAAGTGGCTTCTGTGGTGAATAATAATAATAATAATAGTAATAACAATAACAATAATAATAAATAACCTTAGAAAGAGACTGCTTCCATGAAGGAGGTTAAAGGGTAAATGGAGGAATAGTTTCTAATAATGTCAGTTGATGTCGTACTTGTTAAAACTTATGAGTGAATAAAAGTGTGAGCAAGTCATAAACCAGTAGAAATGTGCAATCTGTAACATTTTGAAAATATAGTGCTGTTGTTGTAGATAAACACTGGAGAAAGTAAGTATATGAGTGAGTCATCAAGAACAGAGTAAGATAAGTAGGAACGATAAAGACCACAATAGCAGATTCAGTACAATTGTGTGTGGTCTAGAAAAGAAAAATACAGCAGACTCTTATAAGGGAGAAGTGGTCTGGTGATTAAAACAGGGCTGTGGCCAACAAGATGGATCAAGAAAGAAGGTTGATATAGTAAGAAACAAACTCCTTGCTATTTAGAAAGAGTCCTATGTCAGCTATTCCTTCTAAAATTTTCCATGCCGTACAGTTGCCCTATAGGAAAGGCTAATTATGTGTCAATATGAAGTAACAACAGAAGCAACCAAGACGCTCAGGCAATCTGAAATCTTAAGCCTAGGCAAGACAGATATACCCATTCCTCTTAGAAAAACTGATTTGAGTGAGAAAGATTTTAAGTATATGTAAAATAATACTTTACTTAGGTGTTTAACTTCAGTGACTCAATTTCAAACCAGGAAGGTGAATGAGCAAGCAAAAGATATGGAAATTTAAGATGCACATTACAATTATATAACATAAGTAAAACTATTACTTCCTGCAAAGGTGAAGTTATGTGAGAGAAGTGTCCAAAGAGCAAACTGAGCAATAGAGATGCCTGAAGTTGGGATATACCTCTAATGTTTTCAATAAGAGAACTTTTTAGAAAAAGGTCAAATTTGGAAGAATGATAAAAACCCGATAGAGACCCAGGAGGAGTTACTCACAATCACTTGCTCTGGTCCATGACAACTTTCCTTCAATCATGTAACACCAGAGAACAATGCCTCATGCACATGCTTTAACTCTTTTAGGGAAACAATCTGCCAGTAAAATAAAGCTTGAATTTGAAAATACCAACCACTGAATGAACTCAAAGCTGCCCATCATTTACAGTCATTACCTCAATAATTCCAAGGTCATAGGGAACATGCTTTGAAAGTTCTGTTTTTAGATGCTTAGTCCCCTCTTCACTTCAATTTAGCCAAGCATACAATTCCCTCTAGCCTCTTGGCCGAAGCAGTTTTTTCTTTCCTCTCTCACGTTATGTCACCAAATGCGCTAATTAAACCAAAGCCCACCAACATTTGATAATTGTCTTTGTGTCCTATAATGATCATATTTTAAAATAGTACCAAGTTTCATTCACATTTAATAGACAAGTAGGAAGACATATTTCTGTTTTAAAAAGCAAAGAATTTGTTTTCGTTTCCTATATAACAGTATTACATTCTTTCTGGGGAGATTCAATACGAGATTTAAGCAAACAATTGGGGGAGGGAGTTTTATTGTCTAGTTGGCTGCAATCAACCTCCCTGTCTACCATCTTTGTGTGAGGCATTGCTGAAATAGGAAAATTTTTACTTAAAACAAAACAAAATTCTCCAAAACATAACAAGCAATAACAATAAAACCAACAGCTGGTCTGACATCTCCAGAATACTATAACACAACTTTTAGAACAAGCTACTCTGCCTTTCTTTGCTACTTCAAAGAGAAGAGGCTCCCTCAAAACCAATGTTTACAAAGGCCTCTGCCAATCAAGCTTTTTTCTTTTTCTTTTTCTTTTTCTTTTTTTCTTTTTTTAAGGCTGATCATGTAAGAAACACCAACTCCAGGTGACTGACCTGTGATTCTGGCATCTAGTTCTGCCTGGGGAACATGCTGGCTGCAGGACAAAAGCAGTAGGAGAGATTCCAACCCAATTACGAGAAGGGTAAGAAGGATTGCCTATGTATGGGTATAACCTCAGAGAGCAGGAACCAAGGCTAAAGACAAAGGTCAATAGAGAATGCACACCGTTCTATCAGAGTTAGAAAAACTGGAGATCAGAGAGAGTGAGAGGAAAAGAACCAGAGAGAATGGCATGGCACAGCTGATGAGAACAATAGCTGCATGACAATGATTGAAAGGACAGCCACCACAAACAAATAGAAGACAACCAGGGCAAACAATCCTGGGCCCATCGCTGAGGAGATGGGCAACCAAATAAGGCAAGGATCCTGATATCTGTATACCAGAAACTTTTGGGGGAAAATCCCCCTTCTCCTGGACACTGGACCACAGTAGTGGTCTGAAGTCATTTTGGAAAGATTCCACTGAGTCAGAAGCCTGTCAGTGGCTCTGGAACCTAGGATTCCACCGCACAGAGAACCCAGGGGAAGTGTCAGGTGAGAGCAAGCCTGTAAGGATCTGTCTAGTCAGAGTAGAAAACTTTAAGTCAGAACCACGGAGAGCTCCAAGTAGAGCAACTCTGGAAGAGCTATATGCCAGAATGACACTGGCTTCCTCCTCCCAAAGGCAAGCATGGCAACCAACTCCCAGAGGAGGCATGAGCACAGGCAAGTGAATGAGCGAATCCACTTGGGACAGATGTGTAGGAGCAATGTGGCATAAATAGGTCTAGAGCTCAAAGGAGCCAGGCACTAGTGACCACAGCCCAAAAAGATTAGCAGTCTCTAGAGACAAAAAGACTTGAGTCAATCCCTGCTTCTCAAACTGTCAGTCATAATCTCATATGGGATTGTAAAAGGCAGTAATAACCCACCCATGCACATTTGGGCAGTCCTATTTAAACTCAATGGGTCATATACATAAAAGACATGAAAGAGGGAAGGATTGGGGAGAAGGATTTCAGTGTGAGAAGTGATAGGGATGAGACAGGACAATGGGAGTGAGAAAGGAAGGAAAAGGAGAGAGGCATGGATGGAGACAAGGGGAAAGAGACCAGAGAAATTGAAGTGGGGAGGTATAATGAAATTTATACACATGTCTAAAACTGTCAAGAAATTTTTAAAAAGAAAGAAGAACTGATGACCATAAAAGGCATCTGAATGTGCACTGATCAAAAATTAATAAAAAACCAAAGGCACAATGAATCTGAGGTATTTGCGGTAGGCAGTGGGTGCCCATGTGGATGCAGATGCCATTACTGCAGCCTCATTTCTGAGCACACATGCACTCTAATATACAGTGCTAATGTGGTTGCCTCAAGTCATATTTGAGACTATTTTTTACCAAGTATGTGAAGTTCTTTCCTTGTAAACAGACATGACATTCCACCATGGAACATATTTTTCCTACCACCATTCCTTAGCATGTAAGTATCAAATTAATGCATCATTGGACTGCATCATGTTAAAACATTTTTGCTTTTAAATTACTGTTTCAGTTGCTGGCAAGTTTCATAAAAACTCACTCTAGAAATTTTGGCTTGGGGCTAAGATAAAATTTATAACAAGTTTTGAAATGGCCCTAAGTCACCTTCTTTCATTTTATACTATATATGAAGTAGCACTCACAACATTGATTTTTAAAAGCAAAATATTACATAATTCTAAAAAACATTGAAGATGCTCTGTGTTTTGAAATATCAAATTTATAACCAGAATTTAATTCTGTGTACAAATAGATAACCATCTCATTAGCATAACAATTTACTTTATTCTTAATGGTAAAAATGTATATATACCAAAAAAATGTTCCAATAATTTTCTTTATAATTTATTATAAATAAATACTAGATTTGTTTATGTGCTTTTTTAACCTATGTATCTAGGGCCACATTAAAAAGAAAATGTCCTAGGCAACAAGAGATTGGTCAAGAGTTAGTTAAAAAGTCAAAGAAGCTTTGACCTAGAGTCAAAACCACACAGCCTTGTTGCCACAGACAAAACAAAAATCAGCACAGGAGGCCAAACAACACAAAGGTTCCATTTCACCACAAGGAACCTACTCAAAAGATCCAGATATCTATCTACACTCACCCAGGGAATGACAACTCTGGGTGATGGGAACCAGTTCCTCTCATGTTTTGTTTTTCCATGTTCTGTTTGTGCTATTTAAGCCATTTTAACTTTTCTTCTTCCCTTATTTTACATCTAGCTTCTTGACCCTCTCCATGACCTTGGTTCTCTCTTTCACTCTCCCTCTTTCTCCCCTAGCCTTACCATAAGGCATAGGTGGCTGAGGCTCCTGATCTCCACACCAAAGCCTGTCAAACATGGAGACTGCAGCTATAAATGACTTACTTAGCATCTGGTGGTTTTGTTTGTTAACATTCCCATCTTCCTCCTTCCTCATTCTTCTCCCCCACCTCTACCACTATACTTTATTGTCTTCAAATTGACACATTTTCCACCCCACCTCATTCTTCTCACTCTTCTCTTATGATTTTATGTCATCTGAAAATATTTTTTCACTATTGTAGGTTGTCTGCATTTCCTTCCCTTTGTTTTCTTTCTCTGCCACCATGTTTAACTAGGTCTGCCCCCCCTCCACCCCACCCCTGTTGCCTGGTACTATTTGCTAAGTTTTACACTGATTGTTTTCTCTCCATCCCTAGCCTTAGGTATCTCAGTGCACTGTGCTGTCTTCACTCTTACTGTCCTATGAAACTACTGGAATTTCAGAGATGGCTGTGTTGAAGTGACTGTTACTCTATCATTGTACTGCCCTTACCCATCATGTGTGCTTGCTTCTCCCATATCTGTTGTTAGTCTTTTATCCTGAGGATGGTACTGGCCCCTGGCTGAGTGTCTCAGTACATGTCAAGCCACTGAGAGACATCCTTAGTCTAGTTGGGGGAAACTCTACCTCATCTTTACCACAACCTAGTCCCACCTGGACATTATAAATATTTAAAGGAAACAATATGGATGTCTGAAAAATATCAACCAATGACCTGGTCTCAGATATGAAAGTCCTAATGAAAAAAGAGATAAGAAACATGATAGATGTACAGGTCTCAATGCAAAAAACTCAAGAAACATTTCAGGTAGCATGATTCTTCCAAAAGTATACAAACTCACAATAATGGATTTCAGTAAGAATTACATATATATATGTATGTATATATATATATATATGTATATATATATATGTGTGTGTGTGTATGTGTGTGCATATATATATATATATACGTGCATATACATATACATGTATGTCACAGACAACTCAAAAGAATTGCAACAATGTTCAATGAAATCAAAGAGGACATGAATAAAATGGATTAATTCAAAGAAAATATAAACTGCTTAACAAGAAGGCAATTTAAAATATAAAAGATTAATCCAATAAAGGAGTACTATAAAAAAATCAAATCAAATTTTAAAAATGAAAAACTCAAACAGCAATAACAAAATCCTAAAAGCCCAATAATGAACTTCACCAGTTTAGTAGACCAAGTAGAAGACAGAATACCAGGGCTTGAAGGTAAGATGGGTGAATTGGAAGACTCAAACAGTGAATATTTAAAAAAAAAAAACTAAATACATCAATAAGAACTTGAAAGCCAAAAGGAAAAAAAAAAAAAAAAAAAAAAAAAAGAAGAACTTGAAAATCATATCTTTAAACACTCAATCATTTTCTAATTTATGTCAAGATGATTCAGAATTTGTAAAAATCTACCCATTGTTACCAGCATCCTTTCCACAGACCAAAGGTAGGGGCTATCAAAACTGTCATTAAATGAGTCAAAGAAGAAATAAAATCCTCATTTGCCCTGCAATTACTCAAAACCCTGCTGCTGTCCATGGTAAAGAAAGGTGCACTGCTATTTATTACCAACATGGCACCAATGGGAACTCCAGGTTCTTGAAATTCAGTTCTCATACTCACATCTAAGAAGAAAATTCTGAGCATGAGAGAGATAAGCAGGAAGCTCATGGGGCTAGAGGAAGCAGGTAAGAATGTCTATATTCATCTCCCTTAAAGTCTTGGTGGCAGCACACAGGAGGGGCCTGCTTCAGTGCTGTGGTTTAAAATGAGCTTCAGGGTGCAGAGAGATGACTCAGAGGTTAAGAGCACTGGGCTGCTCTTCCAGAAATCCTGAGTTCAATTCCCAGCAACCACAGGGTGACTCATAACCTGAAATGAGATCTGGTGCCCTCTTCTGGTATGCAGGCATACATGCAGACAGAACACTGTATACATAATCAATAAACCTTACAAAGAATAAAATAAAATGAGCCATTCCTCAATCTTCTCTGCCTATCTAAACAAAATAAGTTCTTCCAAGACCTCTTAAAGTTGCATCTCATCCATGCAGCCCTTATCTCAATTAGACACATACACTCTATTCAAATCCTGGCCACCGACAGGGCTTACCAGCTTCAGCATACACCATATAACCCGAAGGACTCAAGTGTAGGGAATTGAACTGCTTAGTAACTGTCTCTAGATCTCTGCCCTCTCATGTATTTTGAAAGGTTTAACTGTTTCTTTTTTTCTTTTCTTTTTTTGGAGACAGTGCCTCTTATAGCCCAGGCTAGCCTCAAACTTGCTATACTTGCTATGTAGCTTAAGATACCTTAAACTCCAGCTGCTTCTGTATCTATTTCCAAGCACTGGAATCACAGAGGTGAGCCACCACATGTAGCCTCTCTGGCATACTTGGCTTCTTTTATTATGCTTCCTGCTAAAATGGAACAACTTCACTGCCTTCAAGTCAAAGGCAAAAGAAGAAGCATCTGTGAAAGTTGCACCGTCACTGTGATCACCAAGGTTCACTAGTGAGATTAAGGACAAAACCAACCCTGTGTTTACTAGGACTCTGTGCAATAGTTACTCTAAACTGGTAGTGAAAAAAGAAATTTCTCATCACCTACCCCCAACGCCCAGCATTGATGTTCTCTTCTGCACTCTTAATAATCCTCACGGCTGCTCCATAAGGATAAACAGATGTTAAGCATTAAAATCCAATGTCCTTTTGTTATCTATCTAGTCTGCCACAATAGTTAATACCATCACAGTATTATGGTTATAAATCCAAAAGAATTACCCTTGAGCATGATTAAAGGTTATTACAAGTAAGGTGTACTTTATCAAATATAATTCAAACAATGTAAAGTGTAGCAAGGTTAAGGATCATTAGCTAATTGTGCTTTCTTTTTATTACACTGCTGCTTTTTCATTTTTGACATTTACTTAGAAGTATATAAACATTTTTTGGCCTAAAGAAAACAAAAAACTAGGGGTTATTATTGTTTAATTCATTGAATTGATTGTGTATGCTGCACACATAGTTATAGGAACAGCATATTCAAAAAATAATAAATCTTTCAACATCTAAAACAAATCCAGATTCCACAAAAACCTATGTTTGTCTAATTATAGCTTTGTATTTTGATGTGGTTTCCTATGTAAATACATTCTAGGGCCTGCAGCTGGAATGCATTATATTAAAAACACATGTTAAAAGTTACAAAGTACTTAATGCTGGGGAAATGGTTCAGCAACTAAGAGTGTTTGCTGCTTGTGTGAAGGACCTAAGATCAGTTCCCAGCACCCTTTTGGGGTGCTAACAATTGCTCCAAGGAATCTGACAACTTCCTCTGGCCTCTGTGAATCTTACACACACACACCTACACACAAGGCATATACTACACACATACACATAAACAAAAACAAATCTTAAATGTCACAAAGTACCAAGTATTTATTATGGGCCTCCAAGGCAAATCTAAATAGTCATGCTAAAGGATTTTTGGTGCTTCCAAAACTATTTTAGGTTTTATATCTATAAGGCAAATATTTTTGAAAACAGCAACCTGCTAATACTCAGGTTATCATTGAACTGTAACCCCTGAGGCACTGCCAATCACCAATTTCAGTGAATGTGATTTGAAAATCTAAAAACAGATGCTTACTGAGAAACAAAGATAAATGAGACACCCTTTAATACATTTCATAGCAGTATTAGTGTTGGACAGTTTGAAAACAGAGGACACACGTCAACCAAATTCCTAAGCAGAGCAGGAAGCAGGAATTTGAGGGCAATTGCCATTTTGGGCAACATCTCTCATAGGTTCTTTGTTAGGTGCTCCCAAACAGGATCTGCGGAAGGTAGGTGCATCTTTTCCCATCATTACTGAATGCTTCCAACATGAAAAATTCCAGAGTTTAGGTACCAATGTACAATGCTGAGATAGAAAAGAAGACCAATTATCCAACCCCTTATCATAGTTACACTAAATGTGAATTTTAACAAATCCATTCACCATCTCCCCTTATCATAACTAGTAGATTTTTCCATTTTTCTAACCATATTTCCCAAGGCTAAAACCCAGGCTGTATTTAGCCTTCATGAATAGTTTTTCTCCTTAACTGTTTGGGAAGAATAATCTCACAAAGAGAATAAATCCATGATAAGAGTTATCAAAGTAAGTGTTTACACAGATATCAGCCAAATATGTAGAAAATCACACAGATTCTCCTAATTCACTAATTACCCTCAGTGTGTACATTTACACTTTGGACAGCATGCTCCCTTATACTCCTGAGACAGATTAGATTCTATCTGTGAAAGGTATACTTTTGAGAAACTTTTGCATGTTGTGGGGTAAATAAAAACACAAACTTAACCCCTGAGAAGTTAACCACAGTGGCTGTCAGCCGCTATTCACTATTGCTGTGCCACAAATGGTCTTCCTTTGTACTTCTTACAGACACTTATTTGTTCTAGCATAGTACATCATCAATCAGACACATTTTTATTTAACTGAGAAAGTGTCATGTTTTATGGCATCATAGGTTTTGAACTTGTCAAAATCAGTTAGAATGTGGAAAAAGTTTGTTCAAAGTGATTCCACATACAATGATATAAGTGTAATTACAGTTCATTAAACATTTAACATAGAAGAATAAACTAAAAACAAACTCATTTTTGAGTTTGGATGAGACTCCATATATATTCAATTTTATCCATATTTATCATTTAATTAGGAAGAACTAAGATTCTGGAGGGGAAAAAATGCCCGGAGTTGGAACTGCACTGTACCCTGAGTAAGCTGGGAACATCATAGACTCCTTGTAATGTGGCACCTCTCTGTACCATAAGCTCATAAGCTAATGTCTTTCTATCTCACTGGAGTAGGAGCATTAAATGAGATCATGGAAGAAAAACATGGAAAGCAGCAAGGACACCCACACAAGAAATAGCTGACCCCAGGGTAATTTGTAGTTTGTGTGGCCACTGCTGTCTAGCACCTACTTCACGTTTCTCAAAAAACATATTTCCTCCTGATTTCACTGGATACAGAATTGACTAGAAGCTTCTCTTTTGATGTATTTTTTTATTACCAAAAAACTTTCTGAATTAAATTCTCTCATATTCCTGATCCTAAACTAAGAATTTAATCTTTACTTAATGATGTAGGGTTACTGTTTATATTCTTATGTCATTGATCACCATCACAGTAGGGAAAAGGACGGGCTACTTTTTTCTGGCTCTAAAACATTCAGAGTCTAAGAATCTCAAACACAAGCACCAGACAAGTTGTTGTTTCTAGTGTTGCTTCTATTTTGTAAGAGATAAGGTTGTTATTATTTCGAGTTAGATTAATATACAATTTTGATGTCACGTCGCACTCATTTATTTATCAGAAAGTCTCTCAGGCTGTCGTCTAATCAACTCCTCTCACCTTCTCAGCTAACTTCCTGATGTGCATTACGTCAAAACAAAGATAAGCAAGGAACTCAGCCAGAACAAAGATGAGCATGTGAGTGAAATACAAAATACTATATTTTCAGGGCCCCTCCTTTTTCTTAAGAGGATTTAGAATTACAACTTAAGAATCACTCTCCTTTGCAATATGCCAAAGGGCAGGGCACCCAGCAGAGAACCTTCTACTGTCACACAAGACATATCCCCACTACGACAGTGGAAACATCCCAGGGACTTTGTTCAACAGGAGTCCTTTTCATCAGAGCCTCCCTTGCAAAAAGACAGATCACTGGAAAATCGTTTTCTGATTTTTAAATATTTAAAGAAAAGCAGAACTTCTACTTTCCATTGTATATAAGAATTACTTCTTGAGATGCCTCCATAAATGTAGGCCTTAGCATTAAAAGCTTTTAATTCAACTGGGAATGAATCATGAGATAGCAAATGTCTTCACATACCACAAGAGCACATTTTCCATAAAAGAGAATGTGCCTGCACATATCCTGAAAATATATTTTCCTTAAACAAAACTCAAAATTTCTCAAGGAAATGGGATAGAGACATTTTTCTTCCAAAAGCATTCAAGCTAAATAAAACTAATGACTTTTTTTTCTATAACATATCACTGTTTGGCAGATTTCCCCCAATAAAACAAAAAGAAATTATTATCTCCCTAAATATCAGATTGAACTCAGTTCTAATACCAGGCCAAACTGAGATCTTGTAATGCTCATGAGAAGTCAGGATGCAGGAACTCTTTCAGAGAGCTCCTTTGAAACCAGAGACTAACAGTAGGGTCACAGTGGATGTGAAGTAGGGCACTAGCAAAGTTCCTTACTGAGAGTTCACAAAATGTCTTGGTAATGATAAAGCCAAGTACTGGAGTGGTACTCAACACATATGCAGCATTTGCATGCAACGAGGCCATCTCATGCCAACAATCTTAATTTGAAGTTTTGATGAGACATAAGTCATATTTCAGTAAGCCAGAAATGGAATACTATATATCAAACACAGAAGTTCTACAATGTCTGGCAACACATGGGCCATCTTTCTTATCTGAATCCCTCGAATGAAGCTTCTGGTACTGGGAGATGGGGAGGAAATGGCTTGTTTAGCTAAATATACAGTCTCTTCAGAAGAGACTTCCCATGTTATAGTCAAGTGCCTGGTTGGTTACCCAGCTCTCTATATTCTGCACACTCAACTCCAATCTTGCATGGACCACTTCCCATCTCTGGCATGGTCCATGAGAATGGATAAGATGACCTAGCATCATTGTGATCTATACATATGCATCCTGGAAAGAATCTTTAAAAATACATAACTGGAAAAATGTAGATCTTTCCATTACCTCAGCAGTGTCACTTTGGATTGATTATTGTGACAAATGTTTTCCTGGATCTTAATCTCTGTTGAGAATATCCAAGGACATTTATAACTCTTTCTCCATCAACTCACTGTTAATTTAAAAAATATTTTTTGATGTTGGTAAATATTTATGTAGTGTCTTATTTACTAGAGATTGATCTATGGCTATCAGAAGCTTCTAGCATATAACAAATAGTCCTGAAATTTTCAGGAAACATTCAACATGTTGTCTAGGTTTGTATCCTTACAAAATGCCTAGGGTTAGCCTGGCCACATAGTCAGTTATTGAGTCTAGGAGTCTGGCTGTCCCATTCTAATCTATCCTGGATAGATTTGGCAGTGTCCATTATGGAATTATTTTTGTTCTGAAACATCAATAGAAGTAATTCAGTCCTATACACTTGGTTACAACTTCTACATCAGGTGCAGAAAGTCAAGGACTCTACCTTGGCTATCACTGATATTGGGACTGGGTCAGAAGAGCACTGGGACACTGGCCTCATTTCTTCCCACTGAAATGACCTCTTTCCCAGTCTCTTCTGTCATCCCACTGAAAAGTTACAAAATGTAGGTATTCCCCTATTCCATGGTGAAGGATTTGCACCAACAGCAAATATCTACAGCTCATTACCATGGAGTCTTGCCATATCTTGCCAAATGGCATCTTGGAGACTAAATATAGTATCATTTCATAAACAAGTCCAGTGGCTCTACCCATTCAGAATATTCAGAAATGTGTTTCTTCAGACACCTGTTCTTTCTTCTTCTGATTCATGTCACAGGTTAAATCAAAGGAGCTACGGTGAAATAGAAATGCTAGAAGGGGGTAGGTGTTTCTTCCATATCTCAAGTACAGTACAGCTGGGTTTTAATAGCATCCATTTAAGCTATACTGCCAAGGGCTAGACTTACTCCTTGCTTGCCACTTTCCATGCATATCAACACCCATATGAACTTACGTCAAGAAAAACAACACTGACAAAGAGGAAGCAATGATGGAGGTTCTGGACATAGTTGCTAGTGAATAAAATAATTGGGGCACTCATTCTTTCTGGCCAGTTCTACCTATTTTTCCTAAGTGAATCTTACTTAATAATGCATTCTAAACTTCCACTTCTTCCTTACTATCTGTAGAAGGCTCCAAGGAGACACACCTAGTCCATAACCCATTTCTGTTTGTCTTCTAATGGAAGTTCACACTTCAGCACATGGCCCCTCCAACTGGAAAATACAGAAATACTCACTTGTTTAGCCTTTGTCTTTGAGATTGTATCAGAAATGGGTTTCTTTCTCTCCTTTACCGCAGTTTTAGAAAATAATTCTTCAAATTCATGACAATCTATAGATGGCTCTTCGATCTTTTCCCAAATAAGTGAAGGACTTGAATCTCTAAAATTAAGCAAAAGAACAATAAACAGGCCATCCAAAGTCCTATAGCATGAAGAGCAAAAACAAGGAGGATGAAGAAAAGGAGGGAGAAGGAAAACACAAGAAGAAAGATAAGGAAGAAAATGTTTTCTATATAAATAAGACTTTGTCCAGCAATTATTTTCCAAAATTCTTCATTATCAAGTCATTTCATAAAAATATCAAAGCAAGTCTCTCTCAGAATGGGCTAGGGGAGCAAGGAATGCTTGATTTCATATATCCTAATTTGACTTAGCCTAGTAGATTATTTGAGGGTTAAAATAAAATAAAAGCAAAAATAAATAAAATTAAAAAACAAAAAACAAACAAACAAATGTATTTCTGAGGCCAGGTAAGGTAACATACACCTATAATCCCAGCTAAAGAGGCAGAAGCAGGTGAATCTCTCCATGAATCTAAGGCAATCTTGGGCTGCACAGCAAATTCTAGGCAGAGCCAGAACTGCATTGTGAAAAGCCTATCTCAAAAATTAATTAACTGTTGATTAATTAATGCATGCATAATGTGTACATGTGTGCATGCCTGCATGTATATATGTGTGTATGTGTGTGTATGTGTACATTTCTAGAGCTGGAGAGATGGCTCAGAAGTTAAGCATTCTTACTGTCCTTGCACATAAATCTGAGCTCAGTTCCCAGCACACACATGAGGTGCCTAACGACCATCTGGATCTCTAGCCCCAGCAGATTTAAACATCCTCTTGTAGCTTCCAAGTGTACCTATACATATGTACTATACATACATACATACATACATACATACATACATGCAAATAAAGAATTTAAAAAGTCAATCCTTCAATATATATATATATATATATATATATATATATATATATGAAAAAGCTCTCCATATATACATTGCCACCCAACTGCCCACGTGTTTCTTCTCAATACCTACATGTTTGTGCAATGCCACTAAGAAAGAATAAACATCATTTTTAAAAAAGCAAAATAATGGAACTAAGCATCATGACCTGGAGAAAATGAGTTTGACTACAGTTTAGAGAGATTCATCAATGTAAGTGGTAAGACACTCAGGCAGAGAATGGCCTGGAGAAAGGAATTAGGAATCTCCTGCGTATCCTCCTCTCTTGGATGGATTTAGTGAAAAGAAAAGCAATATAAGAAATGCAAAGGAATGCTATTCCTAAATGCATGTCACTCTGGTCAATTATATCAAACAATTATGATCAATCAAAATAAAAAGGGCCAACGCCATTTAAAATGTGTGTTTTTACACCTTCCCCCCCAGTACTTAATAATAAAGCCTCACACTGTCTCCTTGAGACTGAGGAGCAAATTACGTGTAGACAGACAGTTTGCAAGCTGGACACTTAGTGAAAAGGTCTTAGTTCATAATGGTCATTGCCAATCTTGACCACATGACTGTGATCTGCCCTTGTTTCTTTAGAAGTGCCAGAGCATTTTCAAAGTTACTTTACACACGTTTTGATGAATGATATTTCTTTAGAAAGGGTTCTTATGAATAACACAGAATCATAATGCAAGTTTATACCTCTTAAATGTACAGAACTCATCCTGCAGAGCTGGTTTGCCTATGGATTTGATTTACATTTTTTTAAGACATTGGGCAGATATAGAAATTTAAAAAGCAAAGGGTGTAAACTAATTTTGTAACAAATATGTCTGCTTCTCTGCTCTGACTGCTTTTGCAGATAAGCCTTGTTTTAGGTGGTTTGAGTATAGAGAGCAGTTAAATCATCTAACTGCAGGCAAAAGTGCTTATGCTAAGAAAAATAGACCCCAAGCTTAAAAAAAATAACACTATAAATGGATATAATGTACATCTCAGTCAGAGCTGTACACATGTCATTTTTATGATCTTTGATGCTATAGAAGAAAAGTCTACAATGTTAAATAAATTGCTTCAGGAAACACTGGAAGTCAAAATCTTGCAAAAGTTTTATAGGTGTACTTAAAATCCATTAAATTCTACTTATGCAACAAAGTTCTACAGTAAGGGATGAGCTTGCTTTGGGGTTACCTTTTACTGTGGAGTTGAATTCTTGTCCAATAGAGAGGTTTCATTGGCCGGCAAGGCTCAATTGGCTGTTTCCTGGCCCCTCTGTCCTGATTTATCCCCAATCCAAATATGCCAGTTGGCAATGGAGGAAAAAGAAATCCACACACTTGTGGTGCTGGTAAAGTGCTACTCCCAACTTGGGAAGAGAGTGAAGGCCCTGAGCCAGGCAAAAGAGGGGGTGGAGGGATTCCTGCCCCAGGGGGAGGTGGGGCTGGGGGACCCCCCATACCTGGTAGAGGAGGAGGTGGAGGAATAGCAATTCCAGGTAGGGGAGGGGGAGGGGGTATGCCCACTCCAGGAAGTGGAGGGGGAGGAGGTATTCCCACTCCAGGAAGTGGAGGGGGAGGGGGTATGCCCACTCCAGGAAGTGGAGGGGGAGGGGGTATGCCCACTCCAGGGAGAGGAGGGGGAGGGGGTATGCCCACTCCAGGGAGTGGAGGGGGAGGGGGTATGCCCACTCCAGGAAGTGGAGGGGGAGGGGGTATGCCCACTCCAGGAAGTGGAGGGGGAGGGGGTATGCCCACTCCAGGGAGAGGAGGGGGAGGGGGTATGCCCACTCCAGGAAGTGGAGGGGAGGGGGGTATGCCCACTCCAGGAAGTGGAGGGGAAGGGGGTATGCCCACTCCAGGAAGTGGAGGGGGAGGGGGTATGCCCACTCCAGGAAGTGGAGGGGGAGGGGGTATGCCCACTCCAGGAAGTGGAGGGGGAGGGGGTATGCCCACTCCAGGAAGTGGAGGGGGAAGGGGTATTTCCACTCCAGGGAGAGGAGGGGGAGGGGGTATTCCCACTCCAGGGAGAGAAGGTGGGGGAGGGGCTGGCAGCATTTCTGTTCCCTGTAGACTGGTAGATTGTGGGGCTGTTGTACTGGGCAGAGCAGGCACTGTTATGTCACAGAGACAGGGAGGTGGGGGAATTGCCATGCCCAGGCCAGGCATGAAGCTGGAGGGCTCTGTACAAGGCAGAGGTGGTGCAGGTGGAATATTACAGCTGTTTTCAAAGGAGGAGAAAACAGAATGTTCATGACTGGTTTCCAACTCAGTATGCAGAGAAGGGTGGGGGTGCTGCCCTTGACCATCAGGAGGCAGCGGGAGTTGTGGTGCACTCTGCAGGCCTGGTTGGGTATCAAGCTGTACGGATATTCTCCTTGGAGATACAATTAAAGAAATCTCTGAACAGAATTTTGTCTGAGGTCCAGAGGGTGAGGGTAGAAGAGCTGACTCTCCATTTTGAACTACAGGTGGGCATGGGGAAGCTTCTGGAAGTGCTTTTAGAGGTGCCAATGTCAGGATGCCACCCTCTTCTGTGGGGGAAGTTTGTATTGACTTTGCCTGAAGAGTTCTCGGAGGCTGTACAACCTTTCCATGCAATCTGAGAGCATCCAGACCAATTTCTTCAGAGGCTGTGAATCCATTCTCAAGGCCTGGAAGACCCCTGGGCCCCTCCAAGTCTAGGGCTGGATATTGCTTTTCTAGCTCAGCTATTTTTGTCCTCAGATCCTCAATGGTCTGTTCCAGTTGCTGAATTACAGTTGCCTGCCCTTCAGACTTCACATTGAAAACTTCCTGAGAGACAAGGACAGGCACAGTTAGTAAGAAAGTGGGGGGAAAAAATCCAAATACCTAGAGAAAAATAGGAAATTCAACAAATCACACTGGGACTGCCTCTCCAGAAAGACCCTGTCACAGACTGAAAATTCTGTGGGGACCCTCTTTCCCACCCTTGGATTTTAAAGTGGAATATACATCCTCCATAATAAGGTCCTTGTTTGTCTCATCTTCATACAACATCGCTGAGAATGGGCAGCTGTGATGGCTAGGTGTAAATGTCAACTTGCCACACCTAGAATCAGCTGGGATGAGACTGTTAATGAAACGTTATTCATATCAAGTTAGCCTGTAGGCACATCAAAGGGGGGCTGCCTTGATTACCTTCACTGCGGTGGGCCCTGAACTGCACATAAATGAAGACAGTTGGCTGAGCAGAAGCAAGCAGCACACATGCATTCATTCATGTTTCTCTTGACTGGGGATGTGCCCTGACTAGCTGCTTAGAGTTACTGCCTTGACTTCCCCTCAATGACTAACTGCAATTCAGAATTATAAAACACATAAATCCTCTCCTCTGATGACTTGCTTTTGGTCAGGGTGCTTTATCACTACAACAGAAATAAAACTAGAATAGTACCCAATAACAGGGAAGAACATTCTACAAGACCAATGTTTGCCTTCCTGACTGTGAATTGATGCTACTAGGATATTTTCTAGAGACTTTACAAGCAATTCTGAATTTTAAAGGCAATCACTAACTTTTAAAAGTGGTCAAAGTCGCTGGACATTGGTGGTGCACACCTCTAATCTCAGCACTAGGGAGGGAGGCAGAGGCAGGTGGATCTCTGTGAGTTCAAGTCCAGCCTAGTCTACAAAAGCAAGTTCCAGGACAGGTTCCTCAAAAAACCAAAAGTCGTCAAAGCCCCCAATAAGTATATGTGAAGTATTGTTGATGAAATAAAACTCTATGGGGGTGTACACTGTGACTGCATGTCATAATCCTGATGTCACGTTCACTACAACTTTAATATTTTATACAAAGCATTTCAATAAGTAATCACTGATGGCCCTCCAGAAGTTATAGACACTTTAAATGGGTAAAATTTTGAGGGCTGCATATGTTTTATGTAAGCTTAGGCACACAAATTCTTACATCATCAGTTTTCAACAACATTCACACAAAAGACCAAAGTATTAATATATAAAAGTGGTGTCATATATTTTTAAGTAGTCCATGACAGAAGAAATCTCTATTACAGACCATTTTCCCACTTGATCAATATACCAATTCTCATACAATAATTACAATGCTACTAAGAATAAGCAACCAAAACACAAAACTCTACCACTCAAGCCCATTTTAACAAGTCTTTATTGTCCAGCTTTTTTTATGTGACACTGAATTACTTAAATGTGTAGATTATCTTCATTTTCCTAGCACACAGGTAAAAGTTACTTCTAAATATTGATCAGTATTTCTCAAGTTATCTTGGGATATAGCTGGACTTCTTAACTTTTCTACCAGTGTGTGTGTGTGTGTGTGTGTGTGTGTGTGTGTGTGTGTGTGTGTGTATCCATCTCCTTTGGGGACAGTGACACGGCTCAGCAAGTAAAGGCACTTATCACTGAACCTGACAACATGAGTTGGATCCCCAGAACCCACAGGCTAGAAGGGGGAACCTACTCCTGACAGTTGTCCTCTGCCCTCCACAAGCACGCTGTGACTCCCATGTGCCCATACACATAAAATAAAAAAAGAAATGAAAAAGTGAAAGTGTAAGTTCACTGATGAATAAAATGTATGAAGTAAATTATAGAAGAGATTTCCCAAACCCAGTTCTTAAATCATATTAACTAAGCCGATTCATTTTCTTCACCAGGTTAAATACAACAAAGCTAGTTTAAAATGAGAGGACATCTGGAAAAATAAAGTGAAAGGATAAAACGGTTATGTCATAATGGCTTCACACTGAGGCCTTCCAACAAATATATGCAACCCCACATTCACAGACCTTCTACTCAAAACACACACCAAAAGATAATGGCAGCAGCAGCAACAGGGGATATTTGGAGATTTTAAAATTCCAAATTACAAAGCCAATCAGCAAAGTAGTCATAGTGCATATGGTGATTGATACTAGACAAAGACTGCTGTAAGGGTTCACCTTGATAGGACTACAGCCATGTTGTATCAAAGCATCATGATTACTCCTAAATAGCATTCATCAGTCTTCCCTCAATAGTTTCCCAGCACTCTGTAAACAGACAGGGACGTCGGAGTGGTATGTGGAGCTTTACGACTGGGCCCTAGTGCCAGGAATGTCCCTGACATTGATATTAGTGTGAAATAAACCAGGTGTGCTTTGACTTGGAAGAAGCCACTTTTGACTTCACCAACATATACAACTTTACTTCTGACTGTAATGGAGGGGATTTGTTGCTCTCACTGCTGCCCAGGCCCACACTTCTGAGTGAGTATCTAATAAATTGTGATCCTCAAGCTGTCTCCTCCTTCCATGCCACAGCATCCTGAGGCCAGCTCTCACACTGGGACTGAACTGCTCAGAACACTCTCTTGAGTGAAATCTACTCTACCCAATGTTTTAACTATTGGCTCACCCAACCAATAGCTTCCTTCTTCTGTTTGTAGAAATGGAAAGAATATGAAAGTTACAGATTCCCTTGTAGCTGTGTTGACCTTTTGTGTGAATTCACGGGGAGATTGAGAAATTAAAAATGGTGAGAGCCATCCTGAATATGACACTGGAGATATGAAAACTTGAAGCTTCTCTGGAACAAGATTGTAATTTGCACTCTAATTTGTGACTGTCACCCCAAAGGTTTCAGATTTCCAGGTAGATTAAGAATAAAAACTCAAGCTGAGCTGGGGAATGGTGGTGTACAAAGACAAGAGATGAAATGTTTTTACAGATAACTTTTTTATATATAGATAAGTTTTTAGACACGGAAAAAAGGAGAAAAGTTGGGATGAGAGACTTACCTACTTCTTACATTATTTCTACTTCATAGAAAAAAATTTTTTCCCAGAATTTGCATTTCCTTTTTGACAATCTTTAACTCTTTTCATGAAATAGTGGACGTAACAGTCTCCGTTTTCCATCCAGGAAGCAGAGTAATCAAGTTCATCTCAAACCTTAACTGACTACCTAAAGTAAGAAAGACAAGCCATCCAGGAGCCTTTGTAGAGTAGCCAAATGAATATAAGATTTTCAGATCTCAACTTAGCTGAGTCATCAAAGAATTTTATCTGGCCTTGCTTATCTAGGACTATCAGTCAAGGGCTGCCTGGCTCCTGCTGAGTATTCATAGCGTCCATGACAACAGTTCCTATTGTTCTTAGAGAAGGCTGCATTGCTTGTCAACAGTAACAGTTGATTTCTCTATGGGTTATCTTTTTTTTTGCTGTTGTTCAGGAATTTACATGGTAAATATAGGTCATTATCAACAAAAAGGGCTGGCTATCTTCTGGCCATGTAAGCAAAACATTCTATGCTTAAGGCTCACATGAAGTGAAGTTCTGTGGGCCACCCACTGACAAAGCCACAAGGTAATCTCTAAAAGACTGCCAGACACTCTGTGGTCCAGGAAAAGTCCTCATGTTAGGAGCCTGTTCCCCTGTGTCCAGGGCCTGGAACTTAATCCTCCTTCTCTTGAGGTACTAAAGGATATATCCGATTCTCCAGGGAGTTGACATTGGAGAAATGCATCTTCGTTATCTTTACAAATATGCTCTCAGCATTTCCAGACTTGTGCAACAGTTTATTCAATACTCATGGCAATAACTATCAAGAAATTACATCACTCTCTACAAGGAAGGGCAAGTACAGTTGTCAAAGCAGCTTTATAAAGAATTTATAGCATAGCTATATCCAAATTATCAAGAGCAGCAAAAGCTGCCTTCCCATTTGGCTTAACAATTCTATACAATCACATAGCAAATTTTTTTCTATTCCTGTATAATCTTATATAAGTTACTTCTTATAAATTGTTTAAACACTTGAATATCACAAAATACAAAATGCCATTGAAAGAATAAAATGTTCATCAAAAACATGTTCCCAAGGGCAAGATTATCTGATTCCCAGAAAAGAACCCATTACAGTAACACTAAGGTTACAACTGTCAAAAAAGAAGCCAAGATACACTCAAGCGAGCTCTTGCTGAAAAGCTAATGGTCTCATCTTTAAAACTTTATTATGTTATGAAAGCAGGGTGCTTTCAGAGCCTGGAATATAAAAACTGCTCACTGGTAAGTTAATACTAGATTGATTTTTTTTTGTAAATATAGATATGAGACATGAATACATTGCCAACCTCATTCAGATTTGTAAGTTCTGTTGCATTTAAGCCACTTTACTGGCAAATGAGGACACTACACATATCTACACAAGAGGAAGTGTACTATTCAGTGAAAAGATAAATTCTATCTCTCATGTTTTGAATTCTAAAACACCCCAGGGTTCTGGAGCAAGCCAATGGCATTACAGATCTACAATAATCTAATGTATGTTAGACTGGATCCCAGAGAAAGTAAATCCAGACTTTAAATAGGTAGAATTACTTACAAAAATAAAACACAAACAATTTCAAATTTTAGTGGAACTTTCAAAAGGGGGGAAATGCTAGGACATGTGAGAAACTGTAAATGATTTATCTAGATTTTTTAAAGTTGAACTTATTATTGAAAACAAGAACTTCACAAAGTTCAAACAACATCTATGGGGGTGGTGGGAGGTACATACAAAGGCCAGAGCAGAATAATGATGTCTTCCTCTGTTATTCTCTGCATTCCTCACTTGAGAGATGAACTCTCAATGAGCCAGAAGCACACCATTTTTTTCAGCTACACTGGTAGGCTTCAAGCCCCAGCAATGAACCTCTCTTTGCCCACCACATAGTACTGGGATTATGGATTTATACTGCCAGCCACACACAGCTTTTTATGTGGGTGTTGGGTTTCAAAACTTGAGCCCTCAATCTGTGTAGGAAAGTTCCTCCACCAAGGCATCTCCCTGGCCCCACCAACCTATATAACAAAATAAATCATGAGTTGTTAAAAATTATAATGTGCCTAACTGAAGAATTAATCTGGTAAAGTTTCTGGTACATAAATAAAACAAGTTAGAAATAATAACTGGCTAACTGGCCATATTATATTTAGCATAATAGATGATCAATAAACTGATGTAAAGGCTACAAGAGTCACTGATAAGGAACCCTGGTAGAAGAAATAATATATTTGGGAAAGAGTCAAAGAACCAGAAACCAAATCAACAAAAGAAGGGAATCTGTTGCTCTCATCCTCATACCTCTAATATTTCCATCCAGCTACTGAGATAATGTTCTTGCAGACTGCCAGACTATACTCTGGGAGTGCAGGGCTACCCTCACCCAGACAGTACCAGGAAGAAAAGCACTGTAGGCAGTGTGCCTTTCTTTACAATCTATGGATGGAAAGTACCATCTCCTAAGCACTGACTCCACTTGCACTAATACCCAGCTATTGTCAATGGCCATGAAAATAAAGCTTAGGGGAAATCAAATACAAGGGACTCAGTTCATTAGTTCATGGTGCAGTGTTCCTCACACCCTGCTAGGCAAATGGAACTGCTCTCCCAGTGTTGCTCATGTCCTTGCAGGAAACACTGTAGCCTTAAACCTGCCTGTTTCAAGTATTCAAGACTCCTACTCATTCATGCCTTTCTTTCTCCATAAAATCCTCTCCTCTTTTGGCTAAAACAATTTCAAATTCCACCTCTCATTTTTTTTTCCCTCTAGTCCTTTCTCTGGTTTGGTTTTTGATTGTTTGTTTGGTTTGGTTTGGTTTGGTTTTTGATTGTTTGGTTTGGTTTGGTTTGGTTTTTGTTTGTTTGTTTGCTTTCCTTTCAGTAAGGGCTAGGGTAGGTATTTTACCTTTGGACAACTTAATTGGCAATGAATACTCAAAGCAATTGTTTTTTAAATCCCCAGTCTCTCTTCTCCTGTGGTGACTTCTAGTTTTTCCTTCTCATTGTTTTACTTCCATCTTGTGACTGCTTTGTTCTTGCTATTTGATGACCCTGCCTTTCTTTGTCTAAAATCTTAACTATCTCATCCTCCAACAAAATAGCATGTCCTAAGAGCTTTGAACCAGATAATGGCTGAGCTACTCTCTCTTACAATGAATGCTCCTCCAAACCACCAGGAGCTTGTTAAACCATGGCCTGCTGTCCCCATCCCTAGGATTAGCAATTCACTTGCATTTCTAATCAGTCCCCAGTTGATGCCATTGTTGCTTAGACTAATTTGCATTCATCACAGTTACTACCTCCAACACCCTGGTCATTGGTTATGACTTCTACTGCATCATATAATACTTACTGAGACTCTTATCAACTCAGAAATGCACTCCTGACTAGGTCTACTGTTCTCTCTGGATTATTTCTTTGTTTATTTCCTTGTTGATAACTTTTGCCCTCTGCTTGCTGAGAACATGTTAATTTCTCACAAGGCCCATAAGGTCTTTAATGTTCTGTGTGATGAAGATAGCCCATGTCATAGTTGAGATATGAATCTCCCTCGTCCTGAAAGGGTCATGTATTCAATGTGTGGTCTAATTCATAGGGCCACTGAAGAGTGACTAGATTTATGAGGGTGCCACCTTCATCAAAGAATTAATTGATTAATGAGCCCCTAACTTTGGGAAGCTGAATCTGGCTGGAGGAAGTAGGTCACTGGTCACTGGCTGGGTGTCTCTGAAGGCAATCTCACACCCGCTACCTAGCCTGTTTGGTAGGCTTTGTCTCCTGTCTACCACGAGTTGAGACACCTTCCTCCACTGTACACTGTTACTCTGTGATGCTCTGTCTCACCAAGCCTGGATCTAGCAACAACGCAGACAAAGACTTTGACCTTGGCTGAAACCACAAATCAACACAAGCCTGTCCTCCTTACACTGTGACAAACATTCTGGCCTACTGCAGAGGGGTACTGAGAAGATTAAATAAGATACAATCAACCTGTGTTCTTCAAACTTGTCATAAGTGAAGTCTATGAAAATCCTCAATCAATGCTGAGTCCCCGCTCTTCAGGAAAATACAGGATTGGATTCCAGCATGCCTGGGGTCACATTTTATCACATGATCATGTACAATCTTTTTTTTTTTTTTTTTAATCATGTGTCCCTGTTGAAAGCCATTGTATTAAAGACCTACTGTTGATTCACTGACACTGAACTGATGGCCCATGACACTCAAGCCTGTGCTGGAACAAAGCCCAACACATAGTCTCTCACTAGGTCCACCAAGGCCTTCTGACACGTGGGAACACCAATAGCATTTTAACACTGTGTCAAGCCATTTCAAACAGTAAAATCACCAAGGCAGGGCACAAAATAGACCATGTAGAGCATGCTTGCTTACAGCTATCCTTTGTTTAAACTTACCTGGGAAAACACACACTTCAGAGAGCAGGGGTTTTAGCCACACTGCATAAGGTTACAAATAACCACCAATGCACTACAGAAACTAAGCACGGCAATCAGTTTTAGCCAGTAGGTGAGTTTGCAAATGCACAATCCAGAAAAAGGAGGAGTGGTGTAGCTCAATTCCTGAGTTCCATCCTCAATATTGACATAACATAAAAACACAATAGACAGTATTGCTCTTATGCATCAACAACTAACAATCTGAGTGTTGGCTATGTGCCTTAAGATCTTCAAATCATCTTTCACAAACTAATATGCTTAAAATATTCAAAGCCCCTCAGACAAGAAAGATTTTATAGGTGCCCATTTTACAGGTGAGGAATCTAAGGCACTGAATAAAATACTTTTCTCTGAGGAGAATAACAAATGCCACACTCACTTCAATAACTAACATTTTACTAGCAATTTGACTTAAGGTCTATCATGGTTACAATTTGTACATACACAAGGCACAAACAGGAAATGTTACCCCCAAAGTAACTGAAACAAAACACTTCAATAAATGGCCTTTAAGGTAAATAGGACTTGCTGATGTCACTATGGTACAGTGTGTTAGTGGCTTTATGGAAAAAAGAGAAATCTGGGCTAGATTTTTGGTCTCTCTCTATGTTTTGCTGGCCCCTGTTATCATATAAGAAGGCCCTTGAGACACGTCAGTGCTACCCTCTTGGACATTCCAGCCTCCATTCCTGAGAATTAAATAAACCTCCAATTTTTACACACTATACAACCCCTGACCTTCAGTATTCTGAAGCAAAAGAAAACAAACTAAAGCAAAGTCTAACAAAGATCCTCTCTCGACCAAACTGTAACCAGCTTCCTCTGCGGCTTCCACCTTGTTTTAAAAACACTTGAACAAACACTAATATTTCTCAAGGCCACATCCTTAGAGTGATCGTATGCTCTCCATTAAGCAACTGTGGGAGAAAACCCAAGATTGCCGGCATCTTTTATCTGTTTCAGAAGCAGCTAAAGATAAGGCTCTGAGATGGGACAGAATCTTAGCTTGTCACTGCCAGCTAGCAGACACAACTGACCTAACCTCATATAGAGAACATAAGGTCACTCTCAGTGAAGACCCATTGTCATGGTTACTCCCTCACTCTCCCAAGCCTTTTCTCATCTCCTCCTTGTTCCTCCTTCATTGGTTTAAACATTCATCTCTGTACAACCCAAAGCTGCCTTCAGTACACAGCAGAATTTCTTCACACTGTAGTAGCAAGGACTGACTAAAATCTGTTCCCAGCATCACAGTCAGTGTCAGCCTTTGCTTCCCTCTGACTGTTTTTCACCTAATACTAGAATACTTGGATTTGTGTTCAGAACAAGTGCTCCTCAGCCCATATCCTCTGTGAGTGAATTCTTTAAGTGCCCAAGACATGCCCTTTGTTCTGTCTCATTGGTATGATCCTCATATATTTATTCATTCATCACACATTTCTCTGGGTTCTCTCAATCTGTCAGGCTGTATGCCAGATAATGGAGAGACAAAAGAAAAGTACAAATAGTATTATACTTAAGGCTCTCAATCTCTGTGCATAAATCCAATGACAGAGGCGTGGGCACACTAGGATAGTGTGAGCACTCACCAAGGGTTCTGACAAATGGGACTTTTCACACCAAGTGTCTAAGAGGAAGTCAGGATGGAATCACGACCATTTTATAAAAGGTCATATGACAGCATAAGAGAGATGCACAAGGGCAGATATGAAGGATAACAGAGTCTTCAAGGAAATGATGATTTCCTCCTAGACCAAGCTAAGTCTGTAGGAAAAACAGAGAGAGATAAGGCCAAGACAGCGATGGCAGGAAGTAGACCCTGTATGTCAAACTCACAGGCCTGATACTGTTTAGAGACACAATGAGCAGTGATTGAATAAGTCAAAGCAGATACCAGGAGTAAACAAATTTGTGTTTTCACAAAGATAACTCTGGGGCAACGTGCAGGAAGAGATTAGAAGGGGTCAAGACTGGAAGTAAGGAGATCCACGAGGAGACTGTGGCTGTAACCCAGATAACAATGGGCTCTGGGCTCAGCCACTGTCCAGTTGCACGCAGTAAACCAGAGGCCAAAGACAAAGGTCATGTTTCCATCAGAGGAGAAAAGCCCATCGAACCAACTGGATAGACACAGCAAGTTCACTTCCACTTAGGGATCTCTACTTTCTGATCCCCTATGGGAAGCTCTTCTTCCCACACTACTACAAATTAAGTTGATGAAGGACTCACCTTTTTAAAGAAATGATTCATTATAAGTTTCTCCACATTGTTTTTAGCTTTTTAATTACTCCAATATTCTATAACACATATTTAGTATCTTGGCAGTTACACTGTACCTTGTAAGTTGGTTTACAGATAATATGGAAAAGATACAGCCTTATAACAGCATTCATTGACTGCTTCTTTGTTTCTGTTTTTAGAGTTTTTTTTTTTTTTAGTTCTTTTAAAATATATATTATTTTTATTTTTTTGAAATTGAAATACAACCACCACTTTATTAAACCAGCATAATTCCTAACTGCATTCTAAATATTTGTCCTTATATACCCACAGATAAGTGTATATCTCACTCCTCATTCAAGAAACATCTCCTCACAACAGTTGAAAATCATCCCAGAAAACCATGACCAATCAAATGCAGAGAACGAGTGACTTAGTGGTACCCAGCAACAAATGATATGTCTACAGCACAACTCCTACAACTAAAGCTCAAGGATCACAGCAGAAGAGGGGTCAGAAGGATTAGAAGAGCCAAAGGATCAGGGAGTTTAGGTGAGAATTCATCTAGAAACATCAGAGAAGATACACCCAACATGGTCTCGTCAGCATGGCTGCCTAAGCAAGACCCAAACAAAGACAATACCAACAGACATGCTAACATGAAAGGGTCCTGGGGTCTTACACCTTCACGTTTTCCCCTATCTCCCTACAAGCATCCCAGAATACCATAGATCAACGGGGTCTCCTTGGTTAATATTCCATTAGATTCGCTTCCTGAATGGCACGTCTTTCTCCCCTTAGCAACACTGTGTAGCATGAACTGACTTTATACCATCTAAAACTCAACAGAACAACCTCTTAGTTTCATTTTATCTCAGCCCTTGCTGCTCTAGAGTGAAACAAAAGTACTGTGTGGCATCCATTTCTTTCCCATCATGCTAAACACACACTCTTACTGATTCCCAGAGGTTCACTGCTTTTCAGTTTTAGAACCAATACAAAAGCCAGGCCTGGTGAAATAGAGCTTTAATCTTAGCATTTGAAGGGCAGTGTGACAAGTGGATCTCTGTGGGTTCGAGGCCAGGCTGATCTGCAGAATGAGTTCTAGACTAGACAGAGTTACACTGTGAGACCATGCCTCAAAGCAACAATAAAAACTTGAAACGAGTGTCTCCTCCTTTTTTGGATGTTAAAATACTTACACCATTCCCAAGTCTCCTTTGAGTTTCCATAAAACATGTTCCATAAAAAATGTTCTTTCCAGAAAGGTTCTGTCTTCCCTTCTGCATGGCATGGTAAACACAGTCTTCAAGGCTTACCAGTTTAGTGCCTGCATCTCCACCACTCAGTATCTGTGCTTCTCGCCCATCCTGGCCACCTTGCACCTCCTGAGACCCACACTGTATGAACACTGCCAAGTATTGATTGATCAACTGAAATGATCATAAACTGAGTCAGGCCTGAAGGATGCCTGACCTACACTTCCTGAATTACTTCCCTTCTCCTTTAGACTCATATTTCTTACACTGGTTTTATTTTGGTTATTTATTCATCTTTGGTACTATTACTGAACACCTTATGAAATCATCATTAACAAATATTAACTGATAGGGACCCAAGTTTTAATTGCCTAACATTATCAATTTTATCAAAAGCTAGAGTTGTTTTGTTTTTTTTTAATCAGAATTTCATTCAAACTACCAATTTACATTAGAAAGCAGTTGAGAGCTATAGGAAAATGCTGCAAAATAAAAATTCTGTTTGAAATTTCAAAAGAAAACAAAACAAAAAAACAGGGAGGCAGGGCAGTGTTTGCACACACCTGTGCGCACGAGCACACGCACGCACAGATGCACACACACACACACACACACACACACACACACAAATAAATATTTTAAAAACCAAGTGGGTGACAATGGGGTAAAACATGCTATATACCCAATTTGTAAGTTAAAGGAAAAGGTTTTAGAAAAAATGGAACCTGAAGAAAGCAATTTTATCTTTTAAAAGACATCCTGGTTTCTGTAAGGCTCTCAATAGATGCACTGAAAAAGCGACCATGTTCACCTCCTTGTTTATGAGTGCCCACTGTGTTTTCTTGAAGACCCTGACACTTTGAACCAACAGCAGACAACATACAAATCCTCATACTGCAAAGGTGCTTCCATGGTCATGTGATATTTCTAGGGATGCTGAACACTCATAATTATTCATTACAGGCAGAGTGACACTCAAAATTCATTCAACAAATTTCAAAGAGTTTCAGAGAGAACAGGCGCCTGATGCACAATTGAGGAAGGCATCAGTGCCCTGGCTAAGCAGTCCTGAATATCTACTAATCCAACCACAGAATAATACAGGCAGCAGAGGATAGGCCAGCAAATTGTTCCTGATCATCACACACACACACACACACACACACACACACACACACACACACACACACACACGCATGCACGCACGCACGCACACACAGACATACATACACACACGGACACAGCCACACATACACAGAAACACACACAGACACACACACACTCATACACACATGCACACATATACACAGAAACACACACAGACACACACACACAAACACAGATGCACCCCCCACACACACATATACAGAAACACACACACTCATATACACATACACACACATACACATATACACAGAAACACACACAGATACACACATAAGCACACACACAGAGACACACACACACAGACACACACTCATACACACACACACATACACAGCAACACACACAGACACACCCACACATACACAGAGACACACATAGAAACACACACACTCATACACACATACACATATACACAGAAACACACAGACACACGCACACACACAGATGCACCCCCCACACACATACACAGAAACACACACACACACACACTCATACACACACACACACACACACACACACACACACACACACACACACACGTGTGTGTGTGCACGAGCACGTGGACCAACCCAACCTGGAGTATTCTTTTCCCAGTTGCAGTAGCAATTTACAGAGGTGCAGAGCTGCCCTCCAGTGACCAAGATGCAAACTGCAAAGGGTTTCATTGCCAGAAACCATTAAGTTCCCCCCACCCAATCAACTAAACAGTAAAATTAATACCACACATTGAACTTATAGTAAATCTTCTAAAGCAAGAGACAAAGTGAAACAATGAGCTTATATGTTTCTAATATATATCTGGAGATATACAAAAGGTATAGTTTAAAAATAATGTAACTCTTAAAATGAGCGTGTCATTTCATTCATCCAATGGTTTTACAATGAGATGGTACAAAACAGTCACCTGGAGATTATCCACATAAAAGTAGAATTTTTCACCATAGGATATGTGAGAAATAAATGCCTATGCTCAAATTTTTAGCTTACTGATATGATTTTTGTAGTTTTAGCAGAGTTCTGTTTAGCACCTCCAAACATCATTTTATTAGTAAAAGTGGAAAAACATGGTAGCTTTTTTAAAGTGTTACTGTAAGGACTACATAGGTCAAAGAACTTGTACATAAGAACTGAACCCAGCCCTCTGCCAAAGAGCAGCAAATGCATGTAACCACTGAACCATCTATCCAGCTCAAGGCAATAGTTTTTGTTGATTTTTGTTTGTTGTTGCTGGTTTTACTACTCCATTTTCATAATTTTAGCTTTTGATCTCTGATCAGAATAAATTAGTCATTGCAGCTAATTAAATAACCACAGCCTGATGTAACTGGGCATGTCTAGTGCACCTCTGTTGGTACAGTCTCCCCTCTGATACAAACAACAAGAACTAAGAGAAAGCTGGAAAGGTTATTGTGACTCAGTCCCTAACAGTGGTTTTAATCTGAACAGTAAAAGCTCATCTAGCTGGTATGTTGTAGAGAATCCTGAGACTGTCAACTCTAAGCAAACCTCATAGCCTGACCTCACTTCCAAGAGGACACTTTCATGTAACAATAAACTTATGTTTACAACAGAACAAAGTCTTCACTTTGAAGCATTCTCAAATATCAGCAATTCTCAAGTTCAGAGGGGAGGACACCATGTCCTACTTAATCTACCTAGGCCCTTATCCATTATTCAGAAACCAACACACGTTTAGAGTTTGAGTGAGAGTCCTCTCATCTTCCATAGGCCAGACTCAGTAGACCAGAACCAATCTCCCTCCTGTTGGATTACAGTGCAGACTAGCTTATATTCTAATGGAGTGTGAAACCAGTGTCAAAGGCAGAGTTGGGAATAACTATAAGTAGACTCAATAGCTCCTTACATATCTAGAAGAGCAACTGCCATCCACAGTCAGGGCTCTATGACATGCTTCATTTTTGAACATTTTAAATGATTTATTTCTGTGTGTATATGTGTGGTTGCATAAGTGTCAGAGTATGTTTGTGCATGTGTATGGGGGCCATAAGTCAATATCCAAAGTCTTCCTTAATCATTCTCTATTTTTGCAGGGTCTCTCAATGAAGCTAGAATTCACCGATTTGACTATGCCAGTGAATATTTAGGCTTCCCTGCCTCTGTCTCCCTAGCATGGGGATTCCAGACATGGGTCATAATAAATACAAGTGCCTAAAAAGATGTCATCAAATGTCTCATCCTCTAAAGCAATTCAAGAGTTTTGGAGGATTCACTCGATAACACAGCCATTACCACCTATGCACAAAGCCCTTGCTTCCATTCATATGGTGGTAGAAAGGTGTCTTACTAGATATGACAAAGTCCATGCCAAAATCATTTTAAAGAGTCCCCCTGGGACTGTGCTTACACATGTCACAGTACAGACATTTCCTGAGGTGGCCTGAAGTTCCTGTTGGAGACAGTAAATGCCAGGACCAACTCCATGACTGGAAATTGAATGATATAGGTCTGCAAAGCTTGTACTTGGTTCATTCATCTTGAAGGGTGAATGGAATTGCAAAATATAAATTAAAAGGAGCTTTTCCTTTTGCCTGACAGGGTTCCCCTGCAAGCTAAGACTCGGGCAGCCCAGCCATCTGTGCAGACAGGAATGTCAATCACACATCTATTGCTGTTTTAAGGCAAATAATGGAAACAGTATTTGCCATCCTATCAGGGCTTTCTTACCTGCTGGACACCGTTTGAAGATTTTTTTGGGCTTTCCAAAATAGAGGATTGAGGTTCTGGATTGGAAAGGAAGCAGACAGACAGTCAATACCTTAAAGAACAAAATTTCTTATTCTCTCAGTTAGAAGTGAACACTTAATGAAAGACATGTATTTTTCACAGTAAGTACCAAACATTTCCAGTTTTTTTTCCTATTCTATTAGCGCATGATGAGAATATGATTGCTTTTCAGTATAATAAACACATGATGAGGCATGCTTGTGTCATTAGCTATTTCACACATAGGAGTAGCCCCATGCACTCTTCTGCATGCCAGCCTTAATTATTTTTCCCAATTGTTTCTTTTTCCCCCAAAAGTCCCTGCTTAAGAATGTCAATTGTGTTAGTCACTTAGTGAAAATTCAAACATGATGAGACCACCTCAGTCTTGAAGCAAGGGATTTTTTCCCCTTTTTTATATTTAAATTTGAAACAAGCTTGTGTTACATGTCAATCCCAATTCCCTCACCCTCTCATCCTCCCCTATCACACCCACCAAACCCCAGCCATCCCCTTTCTGCTCCCCAGGGAGGGTGAGGCCTTCCATAGGGGATCTTCAAAGTCTGTCATATTATTTGGAGCAGGGCCTAAGCCCTCCCCCATGTGTCTAGGCTGAGAGAATATCCCTCTATGTGGAATGGGCTCCCAAAGTCCATTTGTATACTAGGGGTAAATGCTGATCCACTACCAGAGGCCCCATAGATTGCCCAGTCCTCCTAACTGACACCCACATTCAGGGGGTCTGGGTCAGTCCTGTGCTGTTTTCCTGACTATCAGACTGGGATTAGCAAATGCAGAAGAATTCAGTTCTGCTTTCAGTGAAGGATAAAAATACTGCCACCTAGAGGCATGGATAAGAAGGGGTTCTGGAGGGATTCAGTGTTGTTATTTGAGAAGACAAATCTATCATAGTAGAAACACATTAGGGTAAATAGATATTTTTGTTGTTGTTGTTGTTTAAGATAGAGGGCAATGCCCTTCTAGGTGAAAATGTAAGAATATAAAAGCAAAAAATAAATCATGCATCCTCTGCAGTTTAGAGATTAGTAGCCCATTCAGTGGCAATATGAGTGCTAGATTTTAAATCTCTTGTCTATTAAGGGCCGGGGTATATTATAGACACTGAAAATGAGGTAGAGAGTAACTGTCCATAAGTGTCATAACTGATGCATGCAACATTAGTGTTTAAAGAGCATGATGTACTCTGAAACAGCATTGAAAGTTTTCTTTGTACTCAGATGAATAGCATGACCCAACATGGGCTTGCTGGATCATCTGCCAATGCTTCCTAACTTCTGCAAATATCCCATCTTGCCCACTAGCTCACTATGCTCCTACACCCTGTGGCCATCTTCCACAGGTTTTCCAAGGCCACATGGGCTATTACATATACCCATAATACTCTTCTTTCCTTATACCTGCAAAGTCACCAATTCTTAAATTACTTGGTCCCTTCTCTGAGAATTTTGTTCAGGCCTGCAGGCAGACTTTTCTTTCTCACCCACCAGTTCCAAATAACCAATACAGAGACTTAATATTAATTATAAATGCTCAGGCTTGTTACTCAGCAGCTCTTACTACTTAAACTAACTCATTTCTATTCAGCTGCATTCTGCCATATGGCATTACCTTCCTTTCATCTGGCACCTCTGTGAACTCTATTATAACTGCACCTTTATACCTCCCTAAGACTCTCTGATCCCCAGCCCTTACTTGCTCATCACTAAATTCCATAGTTCACCTCTTTGCTACTTATCTGTTACTCCATGTTATCTCTGGAGTCATAAAGGCTCCCTGAATACTTATGTCTTCAAGGCTTTGACTTCAAGCCAGTGGTGTTATTGGAAGGCCAGGAGAACTTTAGAAGATGAGGCATCATTGTCACTTTGAGCATCCTTTAAAGGAAATAACAGGATCCTATGCATTACCCTTCTCTGGATGTTTCAGTGAATATATGAAGATTGGAAGAATCTTGTTTATAAAAAGTGACTATAGAAAAATTAAACTCATGAGAAAATCAGAAGACGCAGAAGCACAAATCTGAATTAATTGGACCTGTGAATTAATAGCCCCTTTTTAAAGAGGTAGAAAAAAATCCCCCATTTAAAAAAAAAAGTTTTGAAAAAAAAATAGTTGGACCTGAAAGATTGTCTTCTTCAAAAAGTAAACAAGCTTTGAAGTGGCTACATGTTGCATTTAGCAATTTAAAGCATGAAGTCACTACACAATAGTAGGTAATGATCAGTCAGGTATATGTAAGTAGCATACAACTAATGATAGTCATACTATTAAAACTCACAATTGATATAAAACATTTGTCTATGAGTTTTCTGTGATGCTGGCATCTCATTCTTACGTTTGACTGACAAGAGGAGATGGTATGATTCCCTGGACATGAAAATGCTCCTTGTGTTTTTCCAAATGAATGCCACAGAGTGAGAGTGGAGGAGCAACATAAGTGTGCTTTAGACAAAGGAATGCTCTGTGGCCATTGGGACAGAGAGCAGATCAACACGAGCAAAACAGGTTGGTGGTTTAAATTCCTGCCTACTTATCTCCATCGTCTTCTTCATGAATGCACAGTTTAAAAGGAGAAAAGGTAATATATTAAAAATCACTTGCTCAGGTATTTTGCAAACTATGTTAATCTGCAAAGAAAAAAGCCAAGTCATCATCTCCCTCTTCTGGCCCCACTGTCATCCTCACCAAACTAAAATTCAGGTGACCACAATCAATTCATTCTCAGCCAAGTGCTTCTTCAGTAACCTAATGATTTATACTTCTCTTAAAGTATCCCCAAATATTACAGAATAGTGTTATCACTTCTGCCAGAGAAGTTGAAAAATACACAGTAGGGGTATCAAAATATTATGGCAACCAATGATGCAAATACAGGAAAGGATAGAAACCATTGTTCCAAGGGCTCTCAATGAAACTGCTTGAAACCATTGAATTTGTACCTACAAATTTTAGCCAATAGCATTTTAGACCAAAGACAGTTTGCATATAATGGGATCACAATCTTTACTCTAGGCCTTCCTTTTTCACAACCAACAATGTCTATATTTGCATGTTGGATTTTCAGGCACTATCATGTTCAAACTCTCTGAAGATTTTTAGGTGGGGAAGTCTACCTGGACCCTTGATCAACCACTGTCGATGAGTATTGTAGTAAATAGAATCTTACTTACATGAAACAGTTTTCTACATTCTCTTACTCACTTGTGTTTATTTTTTATTCTATTAAATTATATGCCAACTAGTGAATACTAAGCAGTTTCTCCAAAACACAGGGCATTCCAAAAGGGGAAATGTGAGGTGCTTGAAAGAATAAATGATAAAATACATTTGCCAAAAAAACTGAAATTAAAAGCAAGAGGATAGGAACTCTGTGCAAAAGTGGGGCCAGAAGCCTGGCAAACCATTAACAGAATCACTGTTGGTTTTAAAGGAAAGTCATGAGGGAGATAATGACAAGAAATAACTTTAATGATAGTTATAACAATAAGGCCAAGCACTTCCATTGACCCAGCACTCTAATGTTTCACATGAACTCATACACTCCTAATCATGCTACAAAGTAGATGCTATTCTCATTAACATTTCATAGACGATGAAATGAAACAGCAGCTTGGACATTTGCCTAACATCAGAAAGCTTATACGCCGCAGATCCCAAAACACATAGTTTTATATTTTGCCCTCGCACAACAAGCCAACATTAAGTTTCTTTGGCCATCTTTCACTGAGACAGTGCAGGTGGTCAAGTTCTAAGCTCTGACAGCCACAGTATCACTTATGAAAATCTGGTGTGGGGAAATCTGTGGCAAGGAACAATTCTGTTCTATTTAGTCTTTGCTTCTATATCAGCAGATGGGACTTACTCCTGCTCAGTCCACCAGGAGAACCTGGATTCTATTAAGAAATCATCATGCTAATGATTTTCTCCAAAGAACAATGAGGCCAGTCTCATATTATCTTCCCAGCTAATAGCACAAAATAGTTAAGACAACAACAGGAAAAGGAAGGAAGTATTTTTTTTCAGGGAAAATAAAGATTACATTGGAATATTCTATCATTATTTTAAAGTGACATTTAAGCAAATTTACATCTCTATTTTTCTTTCCCAGTTATCTCTATAGGTAAAGAAAAGAATGTTTCTTTAAGCAAAGAAATCCAGAGACAATGGAGAAAAATGTCCCCTATAGGTCTCTTAGCCCAAACATGATGTAGAATTTCAACCTGGTGGTGGGTGAGTGTCTATAGACAATGGTTCTCAAACTTCAGTAAATGCAGAAACTACTAGAGAATCCCAGTATATCTGCTACCCCTCTACTTTCTAGTCCTGCAGTTTTGAACACAGCCATAGAACTTTCAGTGTCCCAATTTTAAGGGTTGCCTGCAGGAGATGATAATAGTAGTAATAATAATAATAATAATAATAATAATAATAATAATAATACCCTCTAGAGACTAAAGACTTACGAGCCAGTAAATTTTGCAATTACACATTACATCACATGATCTTTCAAAGCTGGCTGTCCCATATCCTACCTGTGTCTACATCCTTGGGACTGTGCTCTTCATCAGGAAGCCTGGATGGTGGCCACATGGATGGTTCTCTCCTGGGAAACCGTCCTTCACTGTAATCCATGGAGTGCGTGGGTTGACTAACTGCAGCCCAGGTGTAAAGCTGATCTTGCTATGTTTAAAAAGGTGTTAAATAGAAATGTTATCAATTCAATCATGAAAAATAAATGTCTAATTACAAAATGTAAAACACACATACAGATATGCAGACACATCTAAAGCACTCAAATAGCATCTTGTCTTGTTCAATATAGAAACATTAAGACACCAGTTCTTTCAAACAGACCTATGGCCACATGTTCCAACTTATTATTATTATTATTATTATTATTATTATTATTATAAAACCTAAATCTTTCTCTTTGGAAGAAGAGATGTTACTTGGGTCTTCCAGGAGACACTCCAGATGCAGTTACAATACTTCCTAAAAATGCATCACTACCCATCTGAATTATCTCTTTACCTTTGCTGGTTTGAATTTGGCTTGCTTTGGTTTTAGTTTTTCAGGCCAGATCTCTTTCACTATCTAGCAGGCTGGTATTGAACTCCTGGGTTCAAGTGATCCTTCCTCTCAGTACATTTGGAACTGCCAGCATGCATCAGCACACTGGGAAGATGTCCCACTAAAACGTGTTTCGCCACTTGTGGAAAAGTCAGAGGGTAATCCATACTTGGACACCACAGGAACAATAACAGCTGCTTATCTTGGGCCCCAGACTAGAAGCTAGAAGAAGGGACATGAAAAAGTAAATGAGCCAGCCTGGCAAGAGTTAGATTACATAGGAGTCTTATGGCAAAGGAATGCTTTGCCAGCTGTGGTGAAAATAAAGGGGACAAAATGAGAAGGTTCCTGCGTGTACCTCATGCTGGAAACAAACTGGGTGGCTCACTTGGAGACCTATAATACCTCGGGACTGATCATCAGGACTTCAGAACAATGCCAGTTCCTTTAGGATGTGCATGGTTGGTGCATGCACTAAATTCCCTTGTGCCTTTTTCTTTGCTAGGATACAGTCACTTCCCTATCATGCTCTGATCAGCACTGACTAAAGCAAAGAAAAAGGCAATGCAGTCCAAATGAATGTAGATACAATCATAATCATTAGGCTGAGATTATAAAGGAAATGAGTTTACTCAGGTAGATGGTACATCTGCAAAATTTATGTAACAAGTTAAGAATCCATAAAGTAGTCCATAGCCTGAAGATACCTTTTGCCAGGCATGGCACTGCACACCTTTAACCCCAGAATCTGTGAGGCAAAGACAAGAGGCCAGTCTAGTCTACGTAGTTAGTTCCAGGCCAGCCAGTTACACAGCAGAAGGAGAAAACAGACTCCCTCTGACTACCATATCATACCAAGGTACACAGGTGATGAACATACACATATGTACACATGCATACACACACTAAGAAAATGCTCTAAAAAAATGAAAACACAATAATAAAGAAAAACCTATGGAATAGAGTAAAAGCTATAAATGAGAGCAATGAATCTACATCTAAAATGTAGAAAGATCTCAAATGAACAACCTATCAATGCATCCATGAAACTATAACAACTGAAGCAAACTCAATTGAGAATTAGCAAGAAAAGGCCAACAATATATATGAATATTATAGATATGAATGCATATGACAAATTACATATGTATGTATGTATATATTACATATATGAGCCTTATACAGAATAAATAAACATAAACCTAGAGGACAATATTCTCAATAAATAAGGCTGGGAAAATTGAATAATCGTAAGTAGGTAATATAAATGCAAGCTGGTGAGCTGGATCAGTGGGTAAAAACCCTTACTGCCAAGCATAAGGTCTTTTAGTTTGATCCCCAATAGTTGTACGGAAAAGGGAAGAACAACCAGCAGCAAGTTGTTCTCTGATCTCCACAAATGTGCCTTTAGTACAACATGCATGCCCATGCACATTAACACACACAAAAATAAATACAAAAATTAATATATAGTTGTATATGTATGTGGATTATACATATACATAGATGAAAATGATTCTTCAAAAACATAGCTGACAAACTAATGGCTAAACTAACTAGAAAAGAAAGAGAGCACTCATAAGCAAATTGGTAACTAGAACAGGAAACATAACCGACAGCATGGACATTACAAAAAAATCATTGAATGTTATTGCCAATAATAGGCCAAGAACTGTGAAGGGGTAGATAACCCTAAATAACCAATGATGGATACGGAGAACAAATAAGTTTTCCATCAAAGAAAAACCTAGGACCCCATGACTTCAATCTGAAATTTATCAAATACTTAAAGAACCAATAAATTCTCCATAATTCCTACCAAAAATAAAAAAGCCAAGAATGAGGCAATATTTTCTTGCTCAAATCCAGGATCAGGAAAACCAGATTAGGACATCATTGCAAAGAATGCTACATACTTCGGGACTTAGAAGAGTCTGTACATAGAAATACAGCCCATGAAAATATGAAGCATATGGACCAAACAGAACGAACAACTGACATTGCTGCTGACAAATGATAGAGCTACATTAGGGATTTAGAGGAAAGTTAAGATTGCTCATTCAGGCACTGACTGGGATGAGTACTCTGGGTCAGAGACTTAAAGAGCTTCAAGTAGGTGGATCAGACTTGGGCAGAGAAGGAAGATGGTGCTGATGATGATGTCAATGACAATAATGTCTGTGTGCATCTGTGTATGTCTGTGTGCATACCCACATGTTTACACATGCATGTGGAGATCAGAGGTCAATATCAAGTGCCTTCATATACTGCTGTCCATCTTATTTGTTGAGGCAGCTTCTCTCTGTGAAGCTGAGGCTCACTAATTGGGCTAGATAGCTCTGGGGAAAGGCTGTAGCTCTAGGATTACAGGCACACCTAGCCACACCTAGCTTTCCACATAGCTGCGTGTTATCCATATTCAGGCTTATTCAGCAAGCAGCCTACTGACTGAGCCCTATATAAAGTAGAAACATCCCTGCACACATCATGGTGCCCTGATCTATTACATGGGTTTGATGAATCATGCCAAACACAGTAACAGTTCTACTCTCTCACTAATTATCCTTATCTTACCTTCAAACAATCCTGATTTGAAGTTTGGGAGTCTTCTACTACAATATTTTGAAAAGAAGTGAAAATAAATCACTATGATTCAGCATAGAGCCATAGCAAATGCTGGTTTCTAAATGACATTTCAAAGAAGTTATTAACCTAATACCAGTTACAAAGAACATGAAGTCCTCCCAACAGGTTTTTTTGAACCTATTAAATCATGTATACTGTTAGGTATTATCTACTGTTTATAAATTCTTTCTATCACACTAGAAAAAATGTTTAACTCTCATTTTCCACATTTCTATACAAATAACAAAACTCAATAAATTGATATTATTTCCTTTATTATTATCCTGTTTATGTGTGTGTGAACATGCACACCTATTGTGTTCAGGTTCCTACAGCAGCCAAGCACTGTTGGCTCCAGGATCCCTAGAGCTGACGTTATAAAAATCTTTGAGTCATCTGAAGTGGGTGTTAGGAACCAAACTCAGGCTCTATGGTAAAACAATAAGCACCCTTAAGGGCTGAGTCATCTCTCCTGACCCAAGACTAAATGAATTTCAATGGACTAGATTGGTGTTCATGAGTAGAATGCTTCTCTGGCACTTCCAAAGGAAAAACAAGTCTTATTGTAAGTATACACCTTATTTTCCTCACGTTTTCCCTGACTGTTACTTAGGCAGTTGCTATATACATTATTCTCACATATCTCTCCATCTCTATTATTCCCACTAATCAGCAGATTGATTAAGTCCCAAATTGCTGTTCAAAAATTGTTTTATCTTTTCTGCAGACACACCCTGAGACAATCCCTGCTTTACAGGAAGCCCGCTCATCACAAAGTCCTTTGTAACCCCTACCATCCATTCTTTAGTCTTGCAGCTCTGCCCCAATTAACTAAAATCCCTCCCATGAAGCAAAGTCTCTGTCTGTTTCAGAGACTAACATTGCTGTCTCCTCCATCATTCCAGAAAAATATTCCTGATGCAGCATCACCTCCTCCTCCCTCATCCTCTGGAAATGCAACATAGGCAACATGGGAGAAACTGCTTTGCAGGTGCTCACAGTTTTGCACAGGTCATCAATTTTTTTTTAAGTATCCTAAAATAAATATTTCCAAGTTTAGAGGTGTTTGAAGACAGGTTTTGGCATGCCTCAATGTTTCATTCTACATGAGTCTTTTTCCAGCTACACACACACTTTTTTCCAAGTCCAATTTTAGTCATTAGTTAAAAGTTACGGCATCTAATTGGGGTTGATACACCAGTAGCCAGGCAGGCAGGCAGCTTTGAGCTTTATTACTATGTTGTTCATCTTTTGAGAAGATTTTCTTTACTTGTCTTTGTATGTTTGTACATGTGTGTCTGTGTTTATGTGTGTGTATGTGCCTGTAGAGTTCAGAGGAAGGAGTCAGATCCTGTAGGAGGGCTGGAGTTACAGTGACTGTGACTTCTGTGTTACTAACCAAACTCAGGTTGTCTGAAAGAGCAGTAAGCACCCTTAACTACTGAGCCATCTGTCTTTCTAGGCCCCACTTGGAGGATTTTCAAATAGACTAATTAATTATAAACTGTTAGTCAAAAATATTAAGAATATGAATTATGAAGAATTCTTATATAAACTATTTGCCCATCTAGTGATAGGGAATGTTGTTCTGTATATGTTTATCTTATTGGTTAATGAATAAAACACTGATTGGCTTATTGGCCAGACAGGATGTGATGTAGATGGGCAGAAACTTGCCACTAGCTAACCATAGAGGTCTGTTTGTACAGGCAGGCAGGAAGTGACATAGCTGGGTAGAATCAGGATATAAGCAGGGACAAATAGGAAATGGCTCTCTTCTCTGCAGAGAGGCTGAGCAGTCATCATGTAACAGACAAAGGAGTTGCAGGTCCAGCATTCCCTGGTAAGGTAAGACCACGTGGAAATATGTGGATTCGTAGTTTGGGTTAATAATTAAGACACAGCTTACCAATAAAAAGCCCAAACCAACAGCCAACAGTTTTATAACTATTATAGTGTTGGCATGTTCACTTGTGGTTGAAGCGGAGGCGAGGCCCTGCAGGGCCAAAAATCCTCATGTTATCATCTAGTCTTCCAAGCTAGAAACCATGACCTTGGCTAGGTCAATACCTCACACTCTCAACAAATCTCCCAGAACAATGTTTTTCATGTTAGATATAGCACTTGAATACACTTCCCATTCATCCCAGTGACTTTGGGCTCTCAATCAGAGTGCAAAGATTTCTCCATGGTCACCCCAAACCTGGAGCATTTCTTATACCAGATGGGAAGCGGTTTTCATAAACAACAAAGAAAGGCACCCTTGTATCTGCTACCATAAGTCTTTGCGTTCTCCAAAGATGGTACCAGAAAAGTACCTCATAAGAGCTCCCAGGTGACTCGTAAGTGCAAGTGCAAAGGCCTCTGCTCCTTCCACTTCCCAGTCATGACACAGAACACATCATAGCATCTGCTGTTACTTCACCATGGGAACTGCCTCGCGCTTCCCACCCACTGGAATATAAACTCTCCCTAGAACTGGACCATGCATTACTCTTAAATGGGGAGGCCCTGGAGAAATGCATTTGCACTGCATCTTCTTTGTCTCTTACTTGTTAGCTTGGTCACGATTAATAAAAAGTGCAAGAATCTCAAACCAAGAAGCCTTTTGGTTAAAATAGGTTCCAGGGGCATGCAGAGCCCTGAGCCAGCTTGAATAATATAGGGAGAGCATAGCTCATATCATGGACATTGTGTCATACTACCAGAGCCCTGATAGTGAGATCAGGCAGTTTCTGAACTCTTGCCTGCACTAAATGAGAGTGGCACACAGAAACAGGAAGGTTGAACTTATGGACTGTTTCAGCCCAAACAGGAGAGAGAAATTCTCAGGCTGTCTCCATCTTGCTCACAGTGATGTCACAATTTGTAGAAAAGGAAGAAACAAAAGCCAGGAAATGTGCAGGTGGAGGTGGAACCTTCCTCCAGTTACCAGAAACAATGAATGCCAAGGAACCAGAGTTTTTCCTGAGACTCATGCTGAAAGAAGGGAATACATGAATCCCAGGTGCTGGGGAGGGGGGGGGGACCAGGAGAGTCTCCCAGGAAGAGGTTTGTAGGCCCCTGCATGAATCCCCGGGGCACCTTGAGCAAGCCTGAAGCTGCTGGCTGAAACTCCTTGCCCCAAAGTTGCTGCTGGTACTCTTCTTGTTTTTGTTAACACACACCTCGTAACAACACCTACCTCGTGACAATACACCTCGTGACAACACACAGCTCATAGGGAGGAGCTAAGCCTAAAATTCCTGTAATTTTCCACTGTGCTGTAAGTCAGTATTTAAGCCCGTTCCATACCCTCAATAAACAGCATTTGGCATTTGGTGTTCCGACATTGCCATTGAACGAATGACCTGCTGTCTTGTCTTTATTTCAATCTCTAGGCCTTCACCCTGCTCATGGAATAGATCGTAGTGCGACGCTACAGAGGTTTCACACAATTCTGACTTGTTAGACCATCTTACAGGAGACAAAGGCTCTGCCAATGAGGGTCAATGGTGGGCCGGACCACACCTTGACTAGGGTGGTTATTTATGCACATATAATGCCTTCTATTTAAACCTAAATTAGTACCTCAAGGAAGATAATGGATTTGGGGTGAGGGGTCACTAATCCCTGCTGGTTTATCTTTTCCCAATGTGGCCACATTCAGGAAACATGGCAACTGATTCAACCTATTCTATTACTGGTGCCAAGGCCTGGGCTTGAACCCTAAAAGCTCCAGTTAACAGAGACAGTCTTCCTTCTGTCCTCAAGGTTCTTGCAAAAGTGAAGGATAGCTCAATGCCTGAAAACAGTATTCTTAAGCAAAAGAAAACACCATAGGAAACAGCACTGGCAGTTTTTGTAAGACTCCACCCTTCACACTCCAGAGCTGACATTTCTCAAAGGTGTGAGCTGAACTGTGTAGGAACAGAAGTAGACTGCTGGGTCTCTTCATAGGGGGAGGAAAAAAAAACTAAATTTAAAACTTAGCATTAAAGCTTGTCAGTGACTATTTATAGCACAGGAAGCAAGCTGAAACTGAGATTAAAATCAGTGAGAACTCTGCTACTTATAGACCAGACTCCAGAGAGGGTGATCTCAAAAGGTTGGGAGAAACCTAGCATTATATGATTAAAACCACCATAGATTAAAAACAAGACCTCCCCACCACCACCACCACATGCAAGCATTTCACTTACAGAACTCAAATAAAATTTGACAAAATAAACTCAAAATTCTGAACAAGTTTTTCTAAATTAACAATTGAACACTGGTTATAGCATCCATGCATATCCTACCATGGGGTGGACAGCTAGTTAGAGCATTTTTTCCCACCTTATACTTCTTTCTCAAGCTACAGACAAAGGCAGGCTCCTTTTACAACTTGTCCCTTGGCCTTTGGACAGACGTCTAAAACCCTAACCCATTGGTATGCACAGCCTGTAACAATTTCTAAAAAACTCTCAAAGGGTACTGCAAGGCAGGCATTGTAGATTTTAACAGCCCAATAGCCAATCATTTCTCTAATCATTATGACTAGTCCCCTACCCTCTAAAACAAACACAGCAATACCTCCAAAGGTGCTACAAGGTCCTGATGACATAGGCAAAACTTCTCAGTGTAAGAGTTCCAGATAACACACTAAAGAGTTATCATAAAATGGGCTAGCTTAAGCCAGGCGTTGGTGGTGCACACCTTTAATCCCAGCATTCAGGAGGCAGAGGCAGGCAGATCTCTTTGAGTTTGAGGCCAGCCTGGTCTACAGAGGGAGTTCCAGAACAGGCCCCAAAGCAATACAGAGAAACCCAGTCTCAAAACATAACAAAACAAAACAAAAAAGATGGGTTAGCTTGACTTTTACCAGTGACATAATAGTATCAGCAAAGGAATTTTAAAACAGTATTAATACTAAAGTTGGCATGATAGTGTCTGCATGACAGTATTTGGGAAGTTTAGGTAGGGGGCCAAGGCACTGAACTTCGGCCAGCCTGAGTTACATAGTAAAACTCAAGAAAACAAAACAACAAACAAAACTTCTATTGTGGAACTCCACACTCTTGCTGTACTTTAGTTTGAAACTGTAATTAAACGTCAATGTAATCCTAGTTAAAAACCTGACCCAGCAATGCTGTAAATAAGACGTGCCTCCCTTATTTTGCTTGACCTTAAGTTTGTAAAACTACCCTCATGCTTGTTGACAATTTCTTAGTGACAGCTGAGGATATGGGATGAGTGAGGTCTTGTTTCACTGGTACTCATTTTATCCCTGGTATGGAAGGGACTAGCCCAGTGCCCGCCCATGTGCACTATCACTGACTATGTTTAAGGGATGCGCCTCAAAGTTCCCTGGTAGCTCCTCTATCTGTGTGCAGCAGAGGTCTTTGTTTTGTGTCTTGCTATCACCTGCTGTACCACCCTATAGTTCCCTAAAGGGGAAAAGTAGTGCAGCCTGGGCCAATCCCATAGCAAATTCAACTTGATTAAAGACGTGTCTCCTTTGAAAGGAAGGCATTGTCAGTTTAACATACCAAGGGACACTGATGGAGTGTGGCTTCTCAAAAAAGGACACAGTCTCCTTTTTCAACATTAGCATTTACACTCATTTAAATTGTTTTTTCTACCATTGCTGAAACCTTAACAATATCTTTTTTGTTATTGTTTTTGGTTGGTTTTTGTTTGTTTGTTTTCTGTGCATGGTAAACAGCTAATGTTTCTTGAGAAATATGCAAAGTTTCATTTATCTCCAATTTTACAAAGTGATTTAAGTATTCTATCTAAAAAAAACTATAATTATCTAGTAAATTTCACCATGAAGAAATTTTTAATCCTCTTTCAACAACTTTGTAAATTAAAAATCAACTAACACTTACCCTTGCAGAATTTGGAATGACCAGCAGAGGGCAGAGCTGAGACTAGGCTAAATGACTCCCTGTACAGGAATAAGGAAATCTCCAAAATGCAGTCCAGTTCTATTTTTGACTGAAATAGCACCTCAGTTGCCACACTGGAGGGATTAAGAGACCAGCCAGGAAAATACCTTTCAATTTAATACTCTTCAGCAAAAATCAGAGATATAAGAATGAGTGCTGCAACAAAGTAATGTAATATGATAACATGAATCGAATAAAGAAATGGAATAATATAACATTAATAGACTCATTTTATGAATATTCATGGGTACAATTAAATCACTCCAAATCAAATCATGCTTGTTATGTATGAGATTTTAAAGACCTGTAAAATATATAATTATATACATATGTACATTGTATAAAATACCTAATCTAGAATATATATCCTATAGACAATGTTATTCCACAGGCTTGTTTGAATGTTTGATAGACAAGTGATTATACTATCACTATTCTAATATCCCCAATCTTTATTGCTTGCAATATTTTGCATTTCAAAGTATGCTTCAAAGTGATATGTCAACACAGATATAAAGAAAGCAAAAATAAAAAAAGAGTTCATGGGATAAGTCTATGAGCACAGTATATGTTGAACAGGACTAAATTTGTTTTTTTTCTTTTTTAAACAGATAGGCTTTTTATATTCAGTTGTATTCCCAGGTTTGAATACCTGTGTTTTATATACCTCAAGTTGTTTTTGCTTGATGTTTTTCAAATAAGAAAACTGAGACAGGCATAGAGTATATATAGCTCAGGAGAGAAAGCTTATCTAGTGTGCACAAAGCTCTGAGTCTCCTCCCTAGCAGCACAAAAGGCAGGCCTGGTAGCCTACACCTACAGGCCTGGGGCACTATTGGGGAAAAGGTAGGAGGGTCCTGAGTTCAAGGTCATCTGTGGATGCATAGCCTGAGCTACATGAGACCCTGTCTCAACTAAGAAATAACAGGGGGTAAAAGAGAAAGGGGAAATAAAAGAATTAAATAAAAAGTTCTAAAACCAAAAGATGAGCCAGGCGTTGGTGGCACATGCCTTTGATCTCAACACTTGGGAGGCAGAGGCAGGCAGTTCTCTGTGAGTTTGAGACCAGTCTGGTCTACAGAGTAAGTTCCAGGAGAGTCTCCAAAAACCACAGAGAAACCCTGTCTTGAAACAAGCAAACAAACAAACAAAAACAACAACAAACAAATAAAAGGTGGTGTTAATTCCACTGAGACTTGACCCCTAGAGTTCTCCTTCTCCCACTCCTCCTCCCTCTCCCCCTCTCCTTCCCCTTTCTTCTTCTCTTTCACTCCCAGCCACTCTGCTGAGAAGTTTCTCAATTATACACAAGAAGTTAACCAAAATTAATGAGCAATTTAAGGGAACTGTTCCTCATTAGACTAAATCCTAGCACAGCATCTCATCATCTGAAATAACCCCTGAGAATTCAAAGGGAGGACCTCCTTTGGGTTAAGAGGAAAAGGGCCAAGAACAGGTTCCACATCTAAATAACAGCTTGTCTCTACAGGACACTGTTTCTGGAGCACAGTTTTCCTAACCCCAGTTAATCACATACCCATGCACCCAGAGCCATCTCCAAAGCTGCTCCTTGTTTTGTTTTTGTTGTTATTGTTTTCCTAATAATCAGCATTTTAGAAAGCTCCTAGCCCCAGAGGGAGTAGGGTAAAGAGGATGCTGGTCCAGTAAGGCAGCAGCTAAGGGAGCCATTGAGGGCCACAGAGAAAGTGCTGTTTATCCTACAGTTTAAAGATCCAACCACAGAAAATGTTTGTTTTAAAATTAATGGGTTGGAGCTACAGATACATGTCATTGGTACAGCCCTTGACAAAACCAGCACACAGTCCGAGAGAGAGATAGAGAGAGAGAGAGAGAGAGAGAGAGAGAGAGAGAGAGAGAGAGAGAGAGAGAGAGAGAGAGAGAGAGAGAGAGAAAGAGAGAGACCTGGAAACTAATCAGAGAGTATTTATTATGGAAGTGCTGGCCCAAGACAAAGGTTAACACACAAAAGAGGGCTAACATGGAAGAAAACAGAAGCCAAGGGTGCAGTTGTAGAGGGTGAAATGTAGAGGGAGACAGCTTCTTGGGCTGAAATGAGACATCTGTCTTCCGGCCTCTATAACTGTGACACTGGGCAAGTCATTCATCCTTTCTGAGTTTGAGTTTTCACACCAAAAGATGAAATTAAAATTAAATTGTGATCAACTAATCAAAGTACAGTAAAACTATTTGTCCTCTGTAAGTGCTAATAAGGTTCATGATGTGAAAAAACAAGACATGAAAAGTTGTGTTTTCCACACTTTTTCACTCATTCTTTCCATCTGCTCTGAACACACCCACATTTATCTGTGTTCACCATACAAACCATCTGCACACCGTCCACCTCACCCAGGAAGTGCTGCCCACCACCACTTCCCAGCTCATCTGCAAAGTGACCTCAGAACTCCACTCAGTGACCTAAACCCTTCCAAGGGCACACCCTCCAGGAGTTGTCAGTAAAATTAGCACCATAGACAAAGCAAATGGGTATCTAGCAATTCAGAAGCACATACATAAATTTGTCAAAACATTTAAGTGAAGAGAGACTGTTCTAATGACTAAATAACAAGAGAAAGCATTCTACTCTCCAATATATGCTTTTGAGAAATTACATTGGCCTAGGGAACTAGGTCAGAGGTAGATAGCTTGCTAGCATATGTCAGGACACACAGAACCCTAGGTTCGACCCCAGTACCAGGCAAAACAAAAGTAAACCTCAAAGGCAACACATGAAGACCAGTATATTTCACTTTCACAATTCACAGTTGGGAGAAAGACTCCTCAAACCCCCACTTCTTTGGCTCCCTTCGACAGCACTAACAACTGTCTTCAACGTCATAGACATAATCAACCAGTACTCTAGCACTGATATAGCCCAGCCTAGAAGCAGGTCTTTCAATAGCAAGATAAGCTGTACCTGTGCTTGTTACAAGGTTTGCAACTCAGTATTTCTGCATTAACACATAACTTTTACTACTGTGAATCTGAAATCGCTTCATATTGCAGTAACATCCTATGCATTTCAAATACAACAGTAAAAACAAGTTGCTTCCTCCACAGCATCCTGAGCCCAGGGGTCGTAAAGCTTGCTCAGAAGTTTCTCTGATTATCTTCGGGAAATCTTATGAAAACACTACATGTTTTTGGTAAAATATGAAGTAGTTTGCAGATTCCAAACTGTTCAGACCATTATAATCCCAGCTCTGGTAAATCTGGCTATGAAGTAGCAACTTTTAAAATAAAGAATTCCCTGTGCTCACAGCCTTGGATGAGTCAGCAGGATGCCAGGGACAACCACTGGTTTTATGAGAAGTATCTGAGAACAGTGACCATATTGGACCGCAGCATTCCTAGCCAAGGCTCCAATTCAAGCTGTTTCTGCCTGTCTGAGCTGAGAGTAAATATTTACGCAGAACTAAAGTTAAGCCTCAGAAACTCTACAAGCTCCTCCATTTCATTCTACATCTGCTCTCCCAAACCCAGTATGATGATGTCATTGAATTATTATTTCATCATAGCTAAGTGTTCTGCATGAAGATTTCTCAGGGCACTAATTTAATCCCAACCTCTATTCTTCTTAGACTATCTCTCATCTTTGAAGCTCTAATATTTTCTTGAAAATATCTATCCCCATTCCTTAACACTTACAACATGACATACCCAGCTGAGTCACATGTTTGTGAAAGAAATACTCATTATCCAAACATCCCTTGATGAATGCAGGGGCGGGGGGTGCAGTTAAAAATCTGTTTCAAAAGGAAGGGACTTCCCTTCTCTGATGGAAGGAATTATGAGACAGAAAATTCTAGCTGCCAAAAGCTATTTCCACTACAGGATGTCCCTCCATGTTTCAAAATTTGAGTATCCTCATTTGACAGCTTAAGAGAATTGAACAAAAATATATGCTAACCTTCTACTTAATTTTGATATTTTATGACTCCACCACACAATAAAAATTAAAAATTTACTTCATAGACAAATGTCTTTAAATAGTTAAAACAGAAAACTCCTCCTGAGAAGTCTGCTAGTATGAATTTGGCAATAGCACAGGTTAAAAACTATTGTGCATCAATCAGACTGCACCCTGTCCTAAGTTATTCCATGCAGTGTGGAATAATGGCATTTATTTATTACTACTGATCATTGTTATACATGTGCTATATACAATTGTTCCTGTGGAGATGCATGTTTTTGTGCATGGAAAGCGGAACACAGTCTACCTAAGATGTCTTCCTTGATCATCCCCCATTTTGTTTGTTTATTTATTTATTTTTGAATCAGCATTTCTCACTGAACCTGGATCTCACTGATTCAGCTAGGTCAGCCAGTAAGCTTGGGGTTCAGGGATGGCTACCTACATTGTCCTACCATTATCCCCAATTCTAGGCTTTCAGGCAAACTACCATATCCAACTTTCTATGTGAGTGCTGGGGATCTGAACTCAGGTCCTGTTTGTTATTGCTATAAGTTAGCATAGGAAATAATAGGTGTCACTATACATCGTCACTCATATGTGTCATTATACTTTAAAATATAGGCCTTTTCATGTGGGACTAGGAAGATTGAGTCGAGGGAGGAATACACGAGAGAAAAAGAGAGACAGACAGAGCCATAGGGTTTGAAGAGAGCCATTATAGGTTTGAAGAGAAAACTGACTCTAGATAGAAAAATGTCCAGAGACCTACAAGGATTACCCCAACTAACAACTGAGCAACAGTGGAAAGGCTCCCATAAATGCCCTTCCCTGATAATGAGATTGATGACTAACTTATCCACCATCATAGAGCCCTCATCTAGTAGCTGATGGAAACAGAAGCAGACACCCACAGCTAAACACTGAGCCAAACTGGAGTCCAAATACACAGAGAAAGAACAAGACCAGGCTACAGAAACCCACAGAGACAGATGACCTGAACAAGGAGAAGCCAATGGGAGGAGCTAATGACAGCTGAGAAACCAGCATTGGAGACTAAGACCCCCTGAATGTGGTTCTCAGTTAGAAGGCCTGAGCAGCCTAAGGGACCTCTGACAATGGAACCAGGATGTATCCCTGGTGCACAAAAGGACTTTGGGAGCACATTCCCCATGGAGAGATACTCCCCTAACCTGGAGACAGGAGGGAAGGCCTAGTCCAAATGACTTGACAGATTTAGATGACTCCTCCTGGAAGGAATCACTGTACAGGTGCAGTGGGGGGGTGGGAGAGTGGTCTTGGGGCATGGGAGGGTGGAAGAGAGGGAGGGAGGGAGGAAGGGAGGGAGAGGGAACTGGGATCGGTATGTTAAATAAATAAATAAATGAGGCTTTTAGCCTGTGACTTACCCACCCACATTATGATTTCATACCACAAGGCAGCACGTGACTCCACTTGGAGAGTGCATGCCAAAGCAGGATTCTATGCTTGTACTGGGCAAGGAACCAACCGACACTCATGCAGCAGACAGTACAAGGAAGACAGAGCTTACTCCTGTACCTGAGAAGTATCACCTGTGAACTTATGTCAATGGGAAACACATGGACGTAGGAACACATCAAAACCACATGAGCAGTGGCGGGGCATGCCTTTCATCCTTGCACTCCGTAGGCAGAGGCAGATGGGTCTCTGTGAGTTCAAGGCCAGCCTGGTCTACAGAGTGAGTTCCAGGACAGGCTCCAGAGAAACCCTGTCTCAAAAAAAAAAAAAAAAAAAAAAAACACCCACGGGAGCAAACCAGGCCTATCAGGCCTATGAATTTAACATCACACTACACTAGATAGACCTACAAAGGATGAGATCCTTTCCCATTCACAAAATGTAGGAAGCTTAACACTGGGCACAGTGGCCTCTATGGACCTGTCATCCTTTATCCACCCATTACATTGTGTCAAATGGTTACCAGCAAGGACTCCTGATTTCCCTCTGTTCTTCAGCCCCAGGTGTTCTCTATTGATCTGGGGACCAACTCAGATGACACCCTCTGAGCAGATGAAACTATGAGCTTCACATGGGCTTGATCTTCTGCCAATCTTCTTTCAACTGGCCCAACTCTGAATGTCTCCAGCAGCTCTCAAGGGGAGACCCTTAACATCTTACCATGCCAGCAACAGCTCTCACTGCCTCTTACTGGCTCTCTGCCTTTGCCTCGACTACGTCATCTCTGAATGCCTCATCATCTTTAGCCTCTTTGTAGCCATTCTATAAATATTTGTTACTGTGTGAAGCAAAGTATGTGATCTGAGAGTGAGCATTAATAATTAAAATTAGAATGGAAAAGAAAAAATCCTGTGATGTCCAACAGCCACTCAATCAGGCAAAATAGGAATTACATGGTAAACAGCAAGCAAGAAAACACAAATGGCTTGGGAATTTACTGTTGTTACTCAGCATATCCTGACTTTTTTGAAAGACTTTGTGGGAACACATCAGTGTCTCTGACATAGCCCACCCAGAGAAGAAATGTCCCTAGAGAATTCAGCTGTTACATACCTTCTGTGTGGTGATATCGCATACAGAACCATAAAAACGTTAGAAAAATGCATAGCTGAGGGTGTGGTTGGGGGTACAACAGATACTAAGCAAGAGGAAGGCCCTGAGTTCAAACCCCAGCACCAACAAGAAAAACAAAATGCACTAACGGAGAAGTCACTACTCTCAAGAAAACAGCTGATCCCAGCAGCCATCTGTATGGACACTTGGACATTTTCAACAGAAGAAAAGAAGAAAATTATGATGAAAGAGTTGGGCTTAATCATTTTAATAAACATCCATCACCCACAATCACGATGAACTGGGAACCACCATACGCTGTGTGCCAAATGGATGATTCAAAGTACCGTTTCCGGAAGCCAAAACGTGCACCCAGAAGAAAGAAGCAGCTTTGTTTCCACACTGCATGGATCTGTGAGTGGTACATTAAAGCAAGAGATGGCCAGAACTGCAAAATACCTTTGGCAGATTTGTGTTGACAATGGACTTCAAGTAGGAGTGGCCAGGAGCATAACTTCAATTTCTTCTGTAAAGAATACAACCCCCTCTTCAAGCCCATTATGAAGGTTAAGTGAATACTTAAGAAGGCGTGTAAAGAAAAGTCTGGCACAGTGGCCTTAATATGCTTTTAAAGATTGGAGACAGTTGTAAGCACCGAGGGCTAGCATTCGTGAAGCCCTGGATTCAAACAAACAAACAAACAAACAAAAAAAAACAAAACAAAAACTGGATGGTGACTGGGCCCGGTACAACCTGAAAACTGAGTCAAGGTTAGCAATAATGCATGTGTTAGGATGGAAAAATTTAGCCTAATTCTCCAGTGAACCCAGGAAGCTGGGAGTCTTAAATCCCAAGCTGACAGTCACCTACTTTAATGTTTACGACAGCCTGTGCGAAAACAGACTTCCTGGGCTAAGCTCGGGCTGGGATAGTTTAAATTAATTGGTCCCGCACTGGATGCTATGAGGTGATTGGTTCACGATGTTGTAACCCTATAAAAGCTATCTCAATTCTATACCCAGGGTCCTCAGCCCTCTACCCTGCATGGCATATGGCTGTTGGGCCCCAGTGCACTGGAATATAAAGGACCTCATGCGTTTACATCAAGACTGCTTCTCGTGAGTGATTTGGGGTGGGGGGGCTGCCTTTCCTGAATGGGAGCGAGGGACCATGCTCTAGAGGGTCTTAAACATGCTCTGTGGAAAAAAGGAAAATATGAGGAGGTAGACGCACTCTCTCCACTTCCTGATCCACCTCCTCCTGAGTCATCCATCCTCCTGGCACAGCTATGAGCCATACCCCTGCCACACCTCCACCAGGCCATAGGCTCACACTGTGGTAGCAGAGCAGACAGAAGCCCTTCTTCCTCTAAGTCACTTCTTGTCCGATGTTTATTACACAGCTTGGACCACATGGCGACCATTGCTGCTTGACAAAGTTCCAGCATTTTCACACTGCAGACCACACTTCTCCAGCACCTTTTTACTTTTTTTGTTTTTTCCTCGAGATGCGGTTTCTGTGTGTAGCTTTGGAGCCTGTCCTGGAACCCACGCGTAGACCAGGCTGGTCTGGAACTCACAGAGATCCACCTTCCTCTGCCTCCGGAGGCTGGGATCAAAGGCACGGGCCACCACTGCCCAGCTTTACTTTTATTTTTAATGAGTCTCAATATTAATGCCTTTCCTTTTCGGAAATTTTGTATGGGGTTTTGCAAAGGATTAAAATGTGTACAACGGTAGCTTCCCTAAACAAAATTTAATTCTTTGAGAAAAAAAATCCGACTACTCTGGAACCACTAGAGATTTATTAGACACACCTGATCCCAAGGATGAAATACCTATAATTATGGTCCAGAGCCTGAGGCCATGAAGGACAAGAGTTCAGTTAATAAATACAGAGAAGTCAGAGTGGTCCGATATAACAGGAAAAGAATAAGACATTAGAACCTTCCCTTCTGGGTGAGTTTGTGAGGGGAAGAGGCCCATGTAGAAAGACTAGGAAATTGTAGTATAGTGTCTGCTCCCCAGAAGTCCTTTCCTAAGGTCAGACATTTGCATAAGGGTCTCTATTCTCTTGAGAGCTTGAGGAGAGTTCCTGCTTAATAAAGCAGTCATTCTTCTTATGTCTAGCAAGAGGAATCTCAATCTCAAGCCACATCCCAGCTCACATATCTCTTATCTCCAGTTTAGTCCTGTTGAAAGACAAAAAGTAAAGTTCAGGAAACCCCCCACTTGAAATGAAGGGGAGTCTGACCTGGAAAGGTAACCCAGACCACTATCAGTTCCCTGGAATTTGCTAACCACCTGGGCAACTTTCCCTCACAAGGCCCTAAGATAGCCAGATACCAAGAATTCACACTGCCCCTCCTGTCAGTGTGTCAGCAGGTGGTAAATAGGGTCCTTAAGCTGCAATTCCGGTTTGCTTAGACAAGATTAATTAGCACACCCCGAGGCCCTAAAGTCTGCTGACCAGAACAGGGAGACCATCTGGCCTCAAGGGGAGAACCCATGAATCTGGTCACTTACTCAACGGACAGGGGGTCACACCCCCTCCCTAAGTTTGTTGGTTTTTTTCCTTTAAAAGTACCAGCGCCCTCTAGCCTGAGTGCTGAGGGGGCCAGTTTGAGCAAACGTTTCTCGTTCATTAAAGCCTCTTTCTTGCTTGTTGGCATCAACTGGACTGGACATCGAGTTCTTGGGGGTGCAGACCAAAAGGGGGAGACTCCTCATTCTGAGGGTCTTACATTTTGTGCAACTATATAGTATAAAGGGTATAATCTTTTCTCAATAAAATGCTGCTGGCAGCCATTCCAATTCACCCTCAGTTCCTGTCTGTCCCCCAACCCCTGAGCAACAACTCTACACATCCTCTCTGGGACCTGATGCTGAAGCAGGTCTCCTGCAATTACCACTTTGGGAAAAGTGCCTAACATTCCTGGAAGGTCAATAAAAGATCAATTGAATAATTCCTCTTTGCCAGGCACAAATAAGCCCAAGGTGGAGACAGCCTCTGCCACTGTCTGGCTCTGCCAAAGCATTCTTCTAAATCCTATTCTGTTCTCATTCTAAAGTTTATAAGTCCAAAGTAAAGGTCTTCCATAGAGATCCTACCCTCTTATCAGCCTGCTCAGACACCTAACAGAGAATGAAGGGAGCCCACCCTTAGCTTCCAGCCAGGTATATCAAAGGATGGCTGCATCTGTGCCCTTCTTTGTGCTTCCCCATCCTGTTCACATTCATCTTCCTCTTTTATAAAGTAACCTGTGTAGTGTGTATTCTAATTGGTGTTGTAAGACCCTCAGAATGAGGGGGTCTCCCCGTTTCGGTTGGTACCACCAAGAACTCAAAGTCCAGTCCAGTTGATGCAACCCGCAAGAGGCTTTAATGAACGGGATACGGTTGCTCAAGCGGGCTTCCTCGGCACACAGGCTAGAGAGAAGCCACATTTTCTGGGTTCAGGTATATTTAAAGGAAAAAACTACAAGCTTAGGGTGGGGCTGTGAATCCCAGTCATGGATTATTCTCCTTGAGGCTGGATGGTCTCACTGTTTGGCCCAGCAGGGCCTCGGGGTGTGCTAATTAATCTTGTCTGGGCAAACTGGAGTTGTAGCTATCACTGACCTGAGGGGCAGTGTGAATTCTTGGTATCCTGCTATCTTAGGGTCCTGTGAGGGAAGTTGCTGGTGCTCTTCTAGGTCAGACTGTCCTTCATTTTAAGTGAGGGGTTTCCTTAACTCTGCTTTTGGTCTTTCAGTGTTAATAATAAAATCATGGAGTCAGTATAGCAGTTAATGGTGAAAGATCAGAGAAGCAGAACATCCAGCCACTAATTCTTACCTCTACCAAATCCTCCAACTAAAGAGGCCAACCCGTCCCTACAAATCCTCAGGATGAATGCTCTGAGCTTCTGTCTCCTCCTGCCTTATATTCTTCTCTCTGCCCAGCGATATCACTCCTGTCTCCACCTCACTAGTGCTGGGATTAAAAGTGTGTGATCCCAAGTGCTCAGACCAAAGGTGCCAGCTCTGTTTCTCTTTTAGACTGAATCAATTTAGTATAGCCCAGGGTGCACTTGAACTCAACAGAGATCCGTCTGCCTCTGTCTCCTGAGTGCTGTGATTAAAAGTGTGCACCACTACTGCCTGGCCTCTATGGCTAATTAGTGTGGCTAGCTCCAGACTCTGATCTTCAGGCAAACTTTGTTAAAGCACAGAGTATCACCACACACCGGCATTTAGACCTCATCCTTTTTGACTCCTCAAAAATAAATGAAATGCTATCAGTCTTTCATGTTCATCTCCTGTCTTTAACCTTACATTGTCTATTGGGTCCCCCTCACCTCCTTATCCCCAGTCCTCCATCCATTTCTAACTGTGAACACTCCCCTTGAAAGAAAAAGCAAGGCTCATAGCAGTTTCACCACTTGTAAACTGCCCTAAGTTTTTTTTACAATAAATATTTTGAGACTGTCTATAGTTAGAGTTAGACAAGTCAAATTCATTGAATGAATTCACCTTCTTAATATTATTGAGACTATGTCAAGACTAAACCAACTGCAGTGTGCAAACCAAGTCTGTGTCCCCTCCACCTCCTCCTGTAAATGGAAGTTTTATTAGGCAATGCAGCCACATTCATAGACTGTGTATTGTCTGTGTAATCCATACCAAAGCAGGAATGAATGGCTTGACAAAGTCTGGAAGATAGTTCCTACATTCTAAGACACTATTTTTCTGATAATTTTTTATTTAAATTTGAAACAAGCTCATTTTACATGTCAATCCCAGTTTCCAAATCTCCCCTGCTTCCCCCACCAACCCTCATCCCAAGCCCCTTTCTGCTGGCAGGGAGCAGACTTCCATGGGGAGTCTTCAAAGTCTGTCAGATCATTAGGAGCAGGGCCTAGACTCTTTAAGTAAAACCTTAGTCATCTAAACAACCAAAAATTAACATAAATATCCCAGGTTTCCAAAGTCCAGTAAGGCTTAGGAGGGAGAGCTCCTCACAGGGCTGCTTGTGTTCTCAGAACAAAGCAACTTCCCTTGGTCACTGTGACCGGATTCTGCTCTTCAGTGGAAACCCTGTGGTAGCTAGCACATACTGCTAATAGAAAGAAGTGCATGAGAAAGACTTCCTTTCCACAGAAAGGATGGATCTTAGGCATCTCCAGCAAAAGCCAAGGAGAAGAAAATTAAGACGGAAGGGTTGGCTGAATTCCTCATTTTAATAAACGTCCATCACCCACAATCACAATGAACTGGGAACCACCATACACTATGTGCCAAATGGGTGATTCAAAGTACAGTTTCCGGAAGCCAAAATGTGCATCTGAAGCAGCATGGTCCTCTCAAATAAGCAAACACAAAGAAAGCCCTTCACTGCCTTAAAAAGTGTATCCTCAGTGTGTCTTTTTAAAGATTTCTGCTTAAAAAATCTATGTTTAGCTAGCATAGTGAATGAGTTTCGTTATGACACAGCCAGGCCTCACTGGGATACATGTCACTGAACTTTGCTCAAATTCATCCCTTATCACTTATCTTCAGTAGACCCTTCCCACTCTTCTTCCCCTTCTTCCCCACAGAGTGCCCTTCTGCGTCTGCGTCTCTCTCTCTCTCTCTCTCTCTCTCTCTCTCTCTCTCTCTCTCTCTCTCTCTCTCTCTCTCTCTCTCTCTCTCTCTCTCTCTCTCTCTCTCTCTCTCTCTCTCTCTCACACACACACACACACACACACACACAGACACACACACATATCATATGAGAGACAATGTCATGCCTTTCCTCTCTGACTCTCTTTATCAGCCCTGCCCATCCCTTGTTACCCCTTTCTGCATAAACTTCTCTCCAACTTTCATTAAAAAAAAAATGTACTTTTAAAACTTCATTGTGGCTGCGTGTTTGTGGTGCACACCTTTAATCCCAGCATTTGAGATGCAGAGGCAGGCAGACCTCTGTGAGTTTGAGGCCAGCCTGGTCTACAGAGCTAGTTCCAGGACAGGTTCCAAAGCAATACAGAGAAACCCTGTCTCAAAAAACAAAACAAACAAAAAAATTAAAATAAAATAAAAAAACTTCATTGTGTAAACTTCAGTGAACTCAGAGTTGGGGAACATTTCTCCACGAATACCAGTGCTGAAGACAGCATCTCCACTGAGAACATGGTCATTAGGTGGTATCACAGCAATGGCCACTACTGTATTCACAATACTTTTTGTTGTTGCTAGTCTGGGATGGATACTACTACGTGCTCATATACATGAACCAATAGAACCAATAGGGGACATTTTACATTCAGGCCACAACAATCAAGAACCTGACACTGTAAGAGGATTATCATGCACTGCTGGACTGTATCTGCCTCCTTCTGGTATGACATTGGGACCTAGGACATATAGGATGAGTGTGAAGCCATTCTGCTTCTATGATGCCTTATATGATCACTTAAGTCATCAGGCTACATATCCTCTAAATGCATCATGAGGCTTCACATGTAACAGCCATATGTTCTACCACTGAGTAACTGACTCTACCCTGCAACAATACTTCAGAATCAATAATACCACTGAGGTTTTTATTTTTTAAAAAAGGCATCTCTTTTCCTCCTAACATAAGATTAATAAAACTGCATATATTATACACTTATTAAAACATGTACCATATCAAAATATTCTTTTCTTTAAGGCAGGGTCTCACACTGTAACTAAAGCTGGGCAAGAATCACACTGAAAATCAGGCTGGCCTGGAACACAGGAAATCATTCAGTCTCAGCTTCCTGAGATTTCAGGCATGAACCACCACGCCTAGCTTAAAACATTCTTATGTATGATCATCTCAGAAGTAAAATTTACACATTAATGACTACAGGATGCACTCATATAAGCATCACTGAGTGGTAGCACAACTAATCATAGGAATAAAAAGAAACACCACTATTTCCCACACTCAGAGAAATCAGAAAAATGACAACACACAATAAAATGCAGACATGGCAGCTCAAGCCTATAGTTCCAACATTCAGAAGTGACTGCAGCAGGAAGATTGTCACAAACTCAAGGCCAACCTCAGTGTACTGGCTGGTTTTGTGTGTCAACTTGACACAGCTAGAGTTATCAGAGGAAGGTGCCTCAGCTGAGGAAATGCCTCCATGAGATCCAGCTTAAGGCATTTTCTCATTTAGTGATCAATGTGGGAGGGCCCAGACCATGATAGGTGGTGCCATCCCTGAGCTGCTGCTGGTCCTGGGTTCTAAAAGAAGGTGGGTTGAGCAAGCTATGGGAAGCAAGTCAGTAAGCAGCTCCCCTCCATGGCATCTGCATCAGATCCTGCGTCTGGGATCCTGCCCTGTCTGAGTTGCTGTCCTGACTTCCTTCAGTGATGAATGGCAATAGTAAAGGGGGAACCAAATAAACCCTGTCCTCCTCAACTTACTTTATTGGCCATGGTGTTTCATCAAAGCAATAGAAACACTAAGACTGGGTTATATAGTGAAGTCCAGGCAAGTCTAGCCTAAAAAGCTCTCTCCCTCCCTCCCTGCACCCCCCCCATCGTGTGCATTTGTGTAATGAAATAATAAAGTAATAAAGGTCTTCTACTTTACTCTGATCTGATTACTGATACAAGCACAAAAGATACAATTTGATATCTTGCAATGCGTCTGTCAATATAAAAAATTACTAATACAGGGCAATTTTTCCCAAGACAAATTATGTGTTCTTCAAAGAATGAAGCCAAGTTGAGACATCTTGATACATATCCACACACATCCCTTAAAAAAGAAATGTACTGCATAACTTAAAATGAAGTTGAATTTAAAAAAAAAAAAAAGTGGTTCTTGTGGAAAACAGTAAGCAAATTTCTTCTTGTGGATTTTTGTTGGCTACTCCTTCCCACTGGAAATTCATCCCTTCTCCCCATATTAAAGTTACATATCTAAGAGCATCTAATTTCCCACAAAGAAGATACCTGTGAAAGAAAGGAACAAGGTTCTATAGCAAATTGATCTTCAGCAATATGGGGTTACTTTCCTGGTATTAGCAGTACCAGATAAAATAACTATCTTTATTTTTGGTGAAGCACTCTTTTAAAAAGTAATCTTTGGTCTTCCATGCTCTGTCCTCTATAGAGTATCCCCAACATTCATGCACACACACACACACGCACACACACACACACACACACACACACACAGACAGAGAGAGAGAGAGAGAGAGAGAGAGAGAGAGAGAGAGAGAGAGAGAGAGAGAGAGAGGTAAATACCATACCACAGTCATATTTGAGTGTAATACTTCTGGAGAAAAGGACAGGGAAATGGAGTGACTATGGAATGGTCATGAACACAATATCAGGTGAGCATGATGCGTTCTTCTTCACAACTTTTAGTTACTTCCCTGTGGCTTTTCCTAGTTTTTCCACTTCTGTAAGAAAGGGTAGCAATGAAAACAGAGACCAACACAAAGCTGATTCTCACATCATATAAGGCTCAAGTCTATATTCCATTGTGCATTATATCTCTCCAAGTGTTTTCATGATTACTGGACATAAGTAATGTTTTATCACTCAAGACAAGTCACTGAATGGATACTCTAGTTCTTCATGTCCTCAGTAACTTTCCTGTTCTGAACAAAGCAATATATACTTGTGGAATGGCTCAGCAAGTTTCTACAAGAATTTAAAAGACAATAAGGTAACTAGCATTGACCAATTACTGTGTTAAATGCTTTCTAACTTAAGCTCATTTAAGACAATTCTGACCCAAGGTAATGTTATCACTGGAAAATTTTAATGTGATCCTGGATAAACATAATCTCTTCCTATATGGAAGAAATGGGATGGAAATCTAAGTCTAGAGTCTGCTCTGAGCTACTCTGGAAAGGCCTGATACCTCCACACAAATATTAATTTACATTTAGACTACTGGGTGAACAATTAATTGTAATATGTGTAATATAATATTATAGGACAATAGGACAATGAGTGGACAAACATAATGACTACAGGGGTAGCATGTAATTCTGAATGGTGTCCTGACAGAAACAGTAGAACTAAAGCTGGAGGGATAGCTCTGTCATTAAGAAGGATACTGCTCTTGCAGTGAACCAAAGTTCAGTTCCCAGAACCCACACTGGGCAGCCCACAACCAGGAGACCTCCAGCTCCAGGAGATCTGACTGTTCCAGCAACCGCACTCCAGCAACCGCACTCAAGTGCACATACCCACACAAAAATGCATATACACGCATAATTAAAAATAACATAAAACCTTTTCAAAGGAGTAAAATGTCACTTGTGTGGGCAGATTGGAGATAAGAAGCAACCACTAAGTGCTACAGTGAGTGAGCAGTAATAACAAAGGTTAGTTAGACTCCAATCCAAAGACAAAAAGATAAGGTGTCATCACACAGGGGCTGACTGGATAACTCAAACATGCAGAGAAAACAGAAGATGATGCAGCAAGAGGGAATGGACAGCACATATCTCCAGCTACTTCTGCGAATAGCCCCAGCCATGGCTCCCTGCCAGGCAGAGAAGACAAAAGCCAAAATCCAAAGAAAGTCTAGGTGGCCCTTTGAAAGGGCTGGCAGTCCTACGCAAAGGATAAGATCAGAATTCTTAGAAGCCTTAAGTCCAGTTTGAGGATTTCTTGGATCAATGGCCCCTCTTTTGTGAAATGTCAGCATTGGAGAGAAGATCCCTGTTGTCATTCTCCATGTCTCATGGGGCTACGGCCAGGCAACATTTTCAGAACCTGTTGCTTAAGTCTAAGCTAAGCTGAGCGCCTCCCAACAAGAAGAAATCACAATTCAGAGAAGTGGGGTCAGTCTGTCACAACTCCAGAGTGACCAGAGTGAGGTATAGCTGAAGAGGAGTCCCTCTGAAAGGGATGCCAAAAAGTTCAGGTAGAAGAAGGTGAGCACACCAACAGTGAGAGGTAGGTGCTCATTAGTCCTGCTGTTGGTAGCTAGGAGCTGAACTCATCTCTGTGGAACCTCATTGAACTCAGGCTGATTGGTCACTGAAGTCAGCAGTCTTCCATGATCTTTGGGGCTAATGTGCAGAACTCTGGCGCTACAGCAGGATCTCTCATTTCCATAGCCACAACTCTTTCAGCAAGAACTTTAATGTTGAGTAGGATTTGAAGTCAGAGACTGGTTCTCCTGTGCAGATATCAGTGCTGTGTTAGTAATATCTACACAGGCTACAGCAGAGGCTCCTTCTATCCACTTGTTTGCAGTTTTCTGCCCCATGTCCATTGGTAGTGTACTGTTTGGCTACCAATGTAAGTATACTTCTCTATCTTGTTTAATCTTGTGTTTTCCTTATTTCTCTTTTCCCCAGTGTTGCTGGGGCTTCAGCTCTTAGTGAGTAGGCTGCTCACTAAGAAGATCCCCAAATAAACCAGGAGTTGGTGGCACACACCTTTAGTCCTAGTGCTCAGAAAGCAGAGGCAAGCCGATCTCTGTGAGTTCCAGGCCAGCCTGGTCTAAAGAGCTAGTTCCAGCACAGGCCCCAAAGCAATACACAGAAACTCTGTCTCAAAAGACAAACAAACAAGCAAACAAACAAAAACAAAACCCCAAAAATGATCCCCAAATAAAAGTGAAAGTGATAGCCATATCAACCAATACACAAATCATCCCTCAGAAAACACAAGAAACATGAGTTGAGGGTATGGCTCAGTGGCCAAAGACTTGCCTCCCGTGTATATTATATATCCCTAAGGTCTATCCACAGTAGGACAAAATAAAAACATACAAATAGAAAAAAATCTATTCAGTGAAATAATGTAAAACCTCCCAATCACAATTGTGCTCCAATAAACAGAAAACTGTTTATCGGAGAGTCTGGAAAGTCTCACCTTGTCTCCAGGATCTTATCAATGAACTATGACCTGCAGACATTTGTAAATGCCAACCAGGCAGAAATGGGCATAGCTGAAGTCCTTCATGTTCATTAAACTAACCAGTCGGGACCTAGAACACCTGTACATGTCACTTATGGAAGTGGCCAGAGTGGGGACCTGGGGGGGGCGGGGGAGGGGATGTTTTTCTTTGCCAACCTTGTCTTTGTCTTTTCTGAGTGCATGATCCTTTTGTACCAAAGGTTACCTCCTCCTGACTTGAACACTCTGCTTCTTTCCTTCATAATTTTACTTATTTATTCTTAATATATGGCCTTACTATAAAGCCCACAGTGGCCTTGAACTCATGAATCCTCTAGCTCAGCCTCTGACACACTAGAATTACCTTTCTATTCCCATGAAGACACCATGGCCAAAGCAACGTTAGAAGAAAGCATTTAACCGGGTGGTGGTGGCACATGCCTTTAATCCCAGAACTTGGGAGGCAGAGGCAGGTGGATCTTTGTGAGTTGGAAACCAGCCTGGTTTACAGAGTAAGTTCCAGGACAGCCTCCAAAACAACACAGAAAAACCAAAAAAACGAAACAAAACAACAACCAAAAAAAAAAAAAAAAACAGAGACAGACAGAGAGAGAGAGAGAGAGAGAGAGAGAGAGTTTAGCTTGCATGTTGCATGTTGAGAAAACAACCATGATGCAGAGAAAGAGAGAGAGAGAGAGAGGGAGCACTAACAGGAAGTGGCATGGGCTTTTAAAACCATAATGACAACCGAGAGTGACCCATTCCTCATAAACTTTCCCAAACAGCTCTACCATCTGGGGACCAAACATTCAGTGTATGAACTTACAGGGACCACCCTCATTCAAAACACTACAAAGACCATTGACCTCTTTGGTTGTTGTCTTAATAAAGCTTTCCTTTTATTTGAATTATTTCATAGTGAATTTTATTGACATATGGAACATAGGATAAATTCTCTTAGTAAATGAGGTAACATGGACACTCAAAACTAGGTGTCTTACAAAGTCCACAAAACCACATTATCAAGTAATGTGAGGGAAAACACGATGTCCTTTTATATTTTCTACAGCACAAGAAATCAAAATGGTAAGCCCTAAAAAGATGCAGAATAATGTACCATGAATTCTAGTTGGTCTTAGTAATAAAAACCCAGAGTCAGATATTGGGGTTAAAGCTGAGCATCAGAGAAGCAAAGCAGCCAGCCACTAGAGAGTTCTCACCTCTTCCAATGCTCAGACTGAAGAGACGATCCACTGAGCCTCAGACTGCTCCCAATTGCATGCTCCTCAGACTACTCTGTTTCCACCAAACCACAGACTGCACTCAGCTCCTCTCTCTTCCCGCCTTATATTCCTCTCTACTGCTGGGATTAAAGGTATTGGATCCCAAGTGCGGAGTTCACCTTCCTATGAGCTCTGTTTCTCTTTTAGACTGGCTCAATTTCATGTAGCTCAGTATGGCCTTGAATTAACAGAGATTTGTCTGTTTCTGTCTTCCAAGTGCTGGTATTAAGAATGTGTGCCTCCACTGCCCTGGTCTCTATGGCTGACTAGTGTGGTTTGCTTTACACTCTGATCTTCAGGCAAGCTTTATTTGTTAGATCATGAACAAAGTATCACCACAGGATAACAAGAGACTAACATGACAAATCTTTAGCTGAAATAGGTCAGTTCCTAAACCACATCAGTATGATTCCCCATATCAAAAAAAAAAATATAGATTTTTTTAATGACATATCTAAACAGAGACAGGTAAGATGCTATTATAAGATCAGTAGACAGGAAGAGTTGCAGGTATAAGCCCAGTCCTACTGGGTTCCATCTTGTAAAGAACTGTCCCTGGGAGAATTGTTCATTGGAGATGCTCTCAATGACTCTCTTCTGGAAATCGGCAGAAAGACTAATTATCAGAAATGTCTCTCCCCAGAGATGAGCACATTTCTTCCCATCCCCCACTGACATCTCAGTCTTTGTAATATTGAGCATGTTTGCTTCCTTTGTAGTTTGAGAAAGGAAAAAAAAAATCCTTGACTCAGTATTCATTAAGCTGTGGTGCTGTTTCTGATCTGCTATTTTAGAATATGGAACAACATTTCCCATGAGAGTACCTTTAATTTCTTCTTTGTTTTGTGTTCATTTGGTGCCAGGACTAGAAAGGTAGTACACAGCCAAAGAATACTGCCAAGAGGAAAATTATCACTTCAAGCTGGGGAATGAAATTCCTATTTTCTGTGTTTGTTTTTTTACTTTCATGTGACACTTAGCTACCTTCCAAGATAGCAGGGCTAAAGAAGCATTTTCAGTCCCTCCAACACCAGAGTGGATGGAGTAAGGTGACACATAAGAAGTAACAAGCTTAACTTAAAAAGAGAAAGCAAAGGATGTGGCTCATTGGTAGAACCCTTTGCTAACATGCTTGGGGACTTGAGTTTTCTCCCCAGTATTACAATAATAAGTAAATAATTAAAAACTTCTAAATGGAGGAATAGGGTTATCCTGTTATTCAGCTTATTCCAATTTCACACTTGCTGAGTTTGGAAAGACTTTTAAGTTCAGCTTTAATTAGGAAATGAAAGTTAATTTGGTAATAGTTTTCATAAGAAAGCAAGTGCTAAATTGTTATGCAAACTTCTCCTGGGACAATATGAACAAATTCATACTCACAAAACTATTCATCCCCACTAGGGCAACAATGACATATCAAAATACCAATCCCATGGACATTCAGCATAGCAAACCAGTGGCTTTATTATGTGTACTTACAGATCAAGGGAGAGGGGTGATCCTCCCCAAATAGCTATCTCCCTAAAAAGTCACACTCTAGCCTGGATGACAGCTCCCCTATAACTGTAGAGATGGAGTCCCCGGCTCCTCATTCCTTCAGTTAACTTTGCATGCACCATATATTCTAGCACCTTTCCAGACCACAAGACCATGTGAAGCTTGGACAGTTACATAAAGCTGAGAAGAGTGCTTGGAATCTCAGGTAAAACAATGTCCCAACCCCTACCCCCTTCTCTCAGGAGGGAACATCAAGAGGCTAGATCTTGAGGGTGCAAGTAGTCACAACTACTCTGATGATGGTGACAATGGCTATTATAAAGAGATGATAGCATGCAATACAGACATAGCTGGTGTTTCTCTCTGTTTTATTGTGTTTACCATTTCTCCAAATTGCCCTTCTGTTATCTACCAGAAGGTAGCTCTACAACACACCACACTGTAGCCCTCAGGGTCTGTCTCCAGAACCATACAATTCCCACAAAGAAGAGAAGAAGCTTTGTAAATAATCTAACTCTTCCCATAAGAAAAAAAAGATCTATCTAGCAGTGATTAGCTGCCATGTCATTAAAAAAACTTTAATAAAAAATAAAAATCAATCTTTATGAAGGTCCACAAGTCATGACAACATCATCTAGAATTTTTTTCTCTCAGGCCAGAACTGAAATCTCAGAATAGTTTATGAGATTTCTTCTGTTCATACTAAAGGGAGATGGGGAAAGACCACAGGTTAGGATTGGTAAACACGAAAAGAAGAAAGCAGCAAGCATGGAAACTCTGTTATTTATGATCCCCTTTTCATACTCTTTGGTTCTGGGGACAAAGCCTCACTGTGCAGCTCAGGCTGTCCTGAAACTCTTGATGCTCCTGCATCAGCCTCCCAGGTGATGGGATTATAAGCATGAGCCACCATATCTGGCTTTATAACCAGCTGTAGACCTCAGCCTCTATTTACATTCCCTGTCTTTTGAGGTGTGTTTGGCAATACTGGAAGGAATGTAATTAGCCATGTGATCAGAATCCAATGTCCTCAAACACTCAGTTCCTGGGCTCTGCACAAGAGATCCAACCAGACCCCATCTTTCTCATGAGACATAAACATAGGAGAATTCTTGCCTGTCTCAGTTTTAGGTGCATGCTTCTCAGAACCATGCCACACATGCACCACATACCTGAGAAAGTTAAAACTCTGGCTTGACGACGCTAGTCCAGGGCAGTGCTGGTATTCATGATGAGTTGCGAACATGCCTTTTTTGTTCCACACTATTAAGTCCTGCTAAGTGGGGGCCTGGGTAAGCGCAGAGACTACTGCTGCTTCTTCTAGTCAATGTTTGGTGCACAAATGAGTTGGGAAAACACACAGCATTCTGGTGCCCATGGAAACCTATGACCCACTGGGACTCATATTTTACCCTTTGGTGCAACTTCTGATGGAATGTCTGTGACCAGCACAGAAATACTGATGTGTGAGGTATTGTTCAGTTCAGTGACAAACGTTTGCATATGCATGTTCAATCTCTACCAAAAAGAAAATTTCTGAGAGATCTTAAAATAAGCCCTAATTACAGCAGGCTAGAAAACTACTATGGGATTTTTGTTATTGTTGTTGTTTTTTAAAAGGAGGTTTGCAAACTATAACTAAGGCCATGTTCTAAAGAAGAGTATAGAAATAGACAAGCTGGGCCCTTGAGTAGTGGCTCAGGGGAGAAAGCCTTGCATCACGTGTTGTTTTTAAATTATAGGGCAATTGGGGCAGACACACAGCACAGCTGCTACTCCAACAGATAGAAGTGGATACTCCTACTTACATCAAATGGTGCTGAACTTGACCCAGCGTTCTGATTACATGGTTCCCTGAAGCAGTCACTAAAAGGAAGTAGAAGGCCCATGGCAATGATCCGTGAGCAAAATTTTTCTGCTTCTTCGGGAGGCCCGTTCTCCTGCTGGCGGAACAGCTTCTCCAACAGAGTCCGCCCTGTGTAGGAAACAGTCATTAGATGGGGTTGGCAGATCACCTGACTCAGAACTCTCCAGAGAGAGGGTGGTAAACATCACCAGTGAGCAACAGTCTCCAAGGCTACTTGTGTGAAGAAAGGATTCTAAAGAACAAAACGGCAGGCCGGATGAACAAAACGGCACCACGTAGTGCAGGGGTGCACTCTCCCAGGTTCCCAAATGCCTCTGGCCTCAAAAGACAATAGTGTGTGTTACTGACTATACATTGTGCACCTGTGAGGAACCCCCACCCCTTTGGGGTTTAATTAAGCAATTCTCCTTTCTTCTTGTTTACCCTATAGGGGATTCTCTGAAGTAGTGAGTAACCCAAACTACCACCATTTGGGCCTAGAAATGTCAGAGCCTTACATTCACCATCTCATACCCAGTACTAGGGAAAGGCAGAGAGTGAGGCACAAGCAAAGGTATCAGCCAGTCCATTTTAAAAAAAAGGCAACAAAGTTGGCCAGCAAATAAAAGTCATCCTGAAGAGGAAAAAGTTAGAAGTGTTTTCAGTTGCTCCATAGAAACAGCTATGTGTGAGGTCTGGAAAGACGGCTCAGCAGTTGAGAGAACTTGGTGCTTTTACAGAAGATCCTGGTTCTGTTCCCAGAATCCACATGGTGGCTCACAACCACCCACAGCTCCAGTTTCAGGGAATCCTCCTCTGGCCTCTGCAGGCACTGCACACATGTGACATACAAACATACATGCAGGCAAAACACCCACACACATAAATAAAATAATAAAATAAACTTTAAAGTCTAAAGAATTTTTAAAACAAAAAGTAATTCTATAGAAGGTCTAAAATTTAAATCTTTTGTCATTTCTCCAGAGAAGAGAAGTATTATTAAAGAGGGAAGATGCAGCAAAAGGGGAGATTTTAGAGGCATCAAGACAGGTAAATGGCAAAACACACAGAATAAATGCCTGTGGACTGCTCAGAAATAAACTAGACCAGACATCTATATTATGAGCCTACATTATAGGCTCAGGGAACATCAAAACAGAAGAGCAGGAAGACTGTAAGAGGTCTAGAGGACTGGCGTGAATCACCGTCACCTAGGCATGACAGTAAAAGGACCACTGTACTCAAGAACTCTTAGCAAGTATGGTTGCCTGAATAACATCAAGCCAAACAATGTTCCAGCATAGACAACAGAGAGGCACACAAGACCCAACTCATCTCCTAGAAGCTGTTGTTCATTGATGCCTGCTAAGGGGGTCAGGCTCAATTTTCTTTAGAGATGTAGTTGCTGGAAGAATGACCATGTTCTACACTCATATGAAGTAATCAAAATATGTGTGTGCATGTATGAAATTCTTGGAGATTAAAAGATTGACAATTCAGGGAACCAGCAGCACAGAAAGATTGGTAACCCAATGACCATGGGCTATGTGTAACCAAACAGCATAAACAGGAAAAGCTCTGCCATCTCCAGATGCTAGAGAAAGTGAGCTCTGTATAAATCATCTAAAAAACATGGATACCTTCATGGTCCAGGGCCTTGGAACCCAAAATCTCTCTAGCTCTCTTGCCCAGTCATTCTTCTGAGTGCCTTTCCCTTCTCTTCCTTAATAAACCACATCTAATTCTATTTTCTCCGTGTTTCCCTGGTCCTGCTCTTTCTTCCAGAACACAAATGCCTGGAAATCTCCATGTGTGCCCTCTGAACTCTGACCAATGCCTATAACACTGTAAGATACTAGCAACAGCCCCTGGAAGACTAGACCTCTTGGTCCATGCTTCAACCTGCCCTGTGCCTTAGAATTGTCTTGCAAGAACAAAGTGATGGGTACCACTACTTCAATGGTCACTGTTTGATTCTAAAGATAGACAGGCATGAGAGTCAAGGGTCCAGTCCTTGATTTTAGCAAATACCCAGAGTACTGTTCTGGTGAGCTGGATGAATTTCTGCCCCACCCTAATCTTACGTATTATTGAGAACAGGCTGTAGGTCAACCAGAAGTTCCTCTTCAGGTGGACTAGAAACTGATTGGACTAAAGATAGCTGTTTAAGTGTCAGACCACCTCAAACTTCATCATATTCTCATATGTGTGTTAAATGACACAGTTGACAGCTCCCAAGGCAGTTACTAGAAATATTATAAAAGGAGAGAAAAGAATTGTCACTCAAATCCTGGAGAACCTCTTACAAGAACCAAAAAAGATATACATATCCCTCTATTTTCTTACACCTCCCCCTCACTTCTTTTATGACATAAATAAAACCTCTCCCTCTCCCTCTCAAGAGTTGAGAATCTAATTTGCATTATCCCCCATTTCAAGTAAAAGTCTCCCTAGCTGCCCAATGGGTACTTGATCTTGTTATAGGTTCTACAATTCTGGGAAATGAAAAGGATCCAGTTTCAGGTCAAAATCTAATATAAAGTACTAACACACCAAGCCTTAGAAATCCAGAAACTCATGTAACATTTGCCTACATCGGCAAACAACAGCAGAAGGAAGAGAAAAATCTTCCAGGTCCCCTCCAAGTCACAACTGTCCTCAGTTCTTGAGTCTGTTTGTCACCTCCCAAGAATTTATCTTTCAACTTAAACCAAAAACAAGCATTCTGAAAACCTTCTATGAGCCCCTTCCCACCATTGTAGATCCCTCTATAAACTTTTTCATGTAACTTACCATTTTACTTAAATGATTGTGAAATCTTTTCTTTTTAATATCTTTTTAATATCATAAGAGCTACACATAGCCTGAAAATAGGCTAACTTGAAGCAGGAGATAAATACTTAGAGAATCTCTAGAAATTCATATTTATTCATATTCTAGTCAGAATATAAAAAGGAATTGAACACACACACACACACACACACACACACACACACACACACACTTTTTTGCCCATCTGCCTTAAGATACCACCTCTCTAGTGCTCGGTGTTTTAAATTTGAAAGAGAGGTCTCAAATTAATAATACAGATGCTAACTGCTACATGGTCTTTCTTTAAAACCTATACTTCCTGGTGACGTCTGCAGTATTTGTACTCATTCTTTCCCATTCCTTTCTATATTAGCACAGAGCATACATATTGATTTGAAGAAGATTAATACTTCTGAAAAGAAAGTGCAAAGTAAGAGTTGAGTGGAGGTGGAGTCCCTTTGTAGCCTTCTGACAAAGACTCAGAGGGCCCTCCTAAAGTGACCCCCAATTCCTCTAGCCCCTGGATATCACCCCTTCCCAAGACACCCAGGGCCCACTGAGAAAGACCGCCCATCCCTCCAGCTCCTCCCAAGAGCCACATAGGCCCACTGAGAAAGTCTGTCCCCAACATCATGTTGGCTACTGGACCCTGCCCTTCCTCTATGAATTTCGGCATTGAGGCAATCCCTTTCTCCTTTCCAAACCTACTTTCTGAATGAAGTCACCACTGTTTCCTCTCAACACTTTGCCTCTCAACTCCACTGGCTCATTATGAGTCAACAGACAGACTTTAGTTTTATAGATAATGTCGATCCATTTAGAGTAGCTAGTTAGATACTAAGGGGCTTAGAGATCACCAAAGATGGACTTTTCTCTGCTAACTGCCAGCTTATAAAAACACAAAACAGAAAAAACAAAAACAGGATTCTGACTGCTGGTCAAATAAATGGGGTCTCACTAATATCTCTGGCTTTGGGTGCATACATGATATTATGAACTGTATAAGTATTACCTTACAGTATCACTTTCTAACATAGGGCTTTCTGGCACTATTCTCTCCTTGGGAATCTATCCAAATAGTCCTGTCAATTACCTGGACAGGAAAACACCTGTTAGGGAAAGCAGCCTGTTTTGGAGGCTTTTGAACTAGCATACACCAAAATAAGGCATGGTCGCACATGCCTATAATCCCAACAGTTGAGAAATGGAGGTAGGGGAACCAGACATTCAGCGCTATCCTTGGTTCAAAGCAAGCTCATGCAGCCCTGCATTAAAAGAAAGGAAGGACATAAGGGAAAGAAGGAGGCAATAACATGAAGACTCCCTAAAATGCAGATTAGCAGAGTGGTCTCTGGCCATCCTCTGAGAGTGCTTCACCTTCTGTAGTAAATTCTTCATTACTGGGCTTCATGGGTTTCATCTGAATTTTCTCAACAATGATCAAAAGACCAGGGAGTCCTGAGAGAGAACCCAGTGACATGGCTGCACCATCCAATTCTTTCTATAAGGGCAAAATAGTCAACATCTGTGGCTTTGGGGGCCACATGGATCACATATTCTTACCAGGTTGGATTCTACAGCATCCATTATTAGCTCACAGTTTACAAAGCCAGGCTCCAATCTATACATTGGATTTGAGAAGTAACTTTATGTCGGTTGCTGTGTGATTTGTAAGTCAACCCAAAGCCTCCCATAAGCTAGAGAAGTCCCCTTACCACTGAGCTACATAGAGCTTCATCCTACATTTCAAACATCAACATACAATTCTGCCAAAAGCACTAGACATGGAATTCTTATACCTCTTCCCATTTCTGTCTATAAAACATAACTAGTCTTAAAATGCCACACAACAAAGCAAGCAAAAATAGCACCTATGTTCTTCGTTCCCCTGGGTCATTAGGATATTCTTTGATCTCCTAACACATTTTTAAGTGAAATGAAAGATTTCTCCTCTACAGAACTGAATTTTATCTGTTGCTAACTAGAATCAATACCTAGGAAACTTCATCTCAAATCTCAAGTGGTTAATTACCAGAGCATATTCATTGTGCACATAACGGTTGCACATATGAAGGGGTTGAAAACAGCTCCCACATGACTACGCTACTTCCGTAGGACTCAGACACTGTGTGACAATATGACAACAGAAAGCCAGGGCACATGTCTTGGTGTGTGAGTAAATGAGTATGTAAACAAAAGTCACAAATTATCATAGAGGGTGCAAGAGAAGGCACTAAAATACTTTTATTCCAGTTCTATGATGGGAAAGTTGATAAATCTTTTATCCAGCATTTCTAAGATATGATATGTATTCACAGATCTTATCTCACAGGGACTAAGAAATAGCTCACTCTGGGACCAGATATGAATGACTGTTCCAGGAACATGGATTCTGGTTTGCCAAATACCATGTTCCAACATAGCAATAATTTCATGAAGATTTACAGCAACAAAGGCACTTTAAAAATATATTGGTAAACACAGTAGTGGTGGCAAATGCCTTTAATCCTAGCACTTGGGCAGCACAGTCGGATCTCTGTGAGTTCAAGGCCAGCCTGGTTACCGAGTGAGTTCTAGGACAGGCTCCAAGCTACACAGAGAAAGCCTGCCTCGAAAAACCAAATATATGTATGTATGTATTTATGTTTGTATTACTGGGGATTGAGGCATACACCTTTAATCCTAGTATTCTTGAGAAAGAAGCAAATGGATCTCTGTCAGTTCCGACCCAGTCTGGTCTACATAACAAGATCTAGGCCACAGCACACAGTGAGACCCTGTCTTCAGAAAAGGAGACAAAACAAAGTAAACTATAGCAACATCCTACATTAGTGACACAATCAGATAGGCAGGTGACAGCCAAGCAGGGAAATCTGTTCTAGGTCTCAGATAACATGATGACATCCTTAGCTTTTGGGCTGGTGATTCTCACAGCGATATTAGGTCAAGCACAGAAGCAACAGGACACCCATATTAAGGACACTACAGTCAGTCCATCAGTCTTGTCTAATTTTTAACATGGTGCACCACTTTTCCGAGAACTTTAGTTGGCATGCTGTTAAACCCAGTTAGGAAAAATTCAGTGCTGTGGGTAAGGAGACTATCCATGCCTTGAGCAGCAGCCCGGGTTACTATCACTAGATGACAGTAGCACAAATACCACATTCCCAGTTGTACCAGTCAGAGAAATACCTCTAACCAAATACCCTATGGCTGTATGTTGAGAACCATGCCCAGAGAATTCCTCTGCCTGTACTAATAATGCTAATTTGGCTGCCCATTGAGGACATCCCTGTCCTGAAATCCTCTCCCAAGGAGGCATTTTATTTCAATTTCGACATACTTAAGGGACAAGAAAGTAGCTGGGAGATGTTATCCTTTGTTCCCACAAACATTTTCAAATAATTTAATATCCTTCAAAAGTATAAGCTCCTTTGAAATCTCCTGACACATGACATGGGGCCACTTGTTACTCAGTTTCCTTTCTACTGTCCATTAGCCTTTTGCCATTCCCTCTTCAGCTCCACCATTCAACAAGCACTACACCATTCAACAAGAGCTATATCATTCAATAAGCGCTGTATCCTTTAACCCCCACTTTCCAGAGAAAATGCATCCTGGGGGTGTAGTTCACTGATAGATGGCTAGCCTAGTATGCATAAGACTTTTGGCTTTATCCCACAACCAGTAAATAAATAAATATCCCTTGAATGTACAACACTCTATTCCCAGTTACTGTTGTGGTTTTTTAGAGGTGGAGAACTTCCTTCACATAAAAAACTACTAGCTGGAATTATAGACAGTTATTGCCTTTATCCCTTTACTCCTGGTTCCGCATGTTCTAATTTGACTTCCATGTATACTAAAAACAAAACAAAAACAGGAACTAGAGAGCAATGTAGTACCTAGATGAGTCAGACTTTCCATTATGTGCCAAGAATCCATGGAAAACAACTTAAATGAAAAAAGTATTTCATTATTAGTTTTAGTCCCCTGCTACAATTCTTAGCTCATGAGTGATTCCAGACCTAGAATGCTTCAAAAGATCATAGCTGAGGAACCATATGGTGAGGCAACTCACTTAATAGTGGGCAGAAAGCAGAGAAGAAAGGTCCAGGGACAAGACATCCTTAGAAGCCATCTCCAGCTAGACCCCACTTACTTAGGCCTCCATCATCACTAAAATAGCATGATCATCTGGCTTCAAGACACGAACTGTAAGACCCTCAGAATGAGGAGTCTCCTCGTTTCAGTCGGTACCCCCAAGAACTCAATGTTCAGTCCAGTTGATGTAACATGCAAGAAGGTTTAATGAATGGGAAACATTTGCGCACATGGGTTCCCTCAGCACGCAGGCTAGAGAAGCAACATTTTCTGGGTGCGAGTACTTTTAAAGGAAAAAATCACAAGCTTAGGGTGGGTCTGTGACCCCCTGTCTGTTGAGTATGTGACCAGTCATGGGTTCTACCTTTGAAGCTGGATGGTCTCACTGTTCGGGTCAGCAGACCTTAGGGCCTCGGAGTGTGCTAATTAATCTTGTCTGGGCAAACTTAAGGACCCTATTTACTACCTGCTGACACACTGACAGGAGGGGCAGTGTGAATTCTTGGTATCTGGCTATCTTAGGTCCCTGTGAGGGAAAGTTGCCGGTGGTTAGCAAATTCCAGGAAACTGATAGTGGTCTGGGTTAGCTTTCCAGGTCAGACTGTCCTTCATTTTAAGTGGGGGGGAGGGTTCCTTAACTTTACTTTTGGTCTTTCAGAACAACATACAGCCTACATTTCTCATTCAAACTACAACATAACCAATGATGTTGCCCCTTCCATTTGCCCCTCTCATCTTCATGAGAGTTGCTTCTATTTTTCTCTACTTTGCTGGCCACTTTCCCTCAATTTACCTTTTCTGGATTTCCTACCAACATGCTTATATGTCCTGACAAATGTTCAGGACTCTTTCACAGTCTCTCATAATCCCATGAATGTACACACCCATTTTTATGAAATTGTGCCTTTATGACTGCCACACTAATAACATATGCATAGAGACAATATAATGAGACAGAAGGTAAAGATAGCTATAGAAAACCCTGAAAGGGGGGAGGGGGCTGGGGAGATGGCTCAGTGGTTAAGAGCACTAACTGCTCTTCAAGTGGTCCTGAGTTCAATTCCCAGCACCCAATAGAACAAACAAATGAAGGAACAACAAATGAAGGAAGGAAGGAAGAAAGGAAGGAAGGAAGGAAGGAAGGAAGGAAGGAAGGAAGGAAGGAAGGAAGGAAACAAGAAAGGAAGGAAGCCCTGAAGGGTACATTATAGGAGGGTAGATTTGGGAAGATGAGAACTCAAAGAAGCACCATGTCACCAGTGTCTTAGTGAGTTTCTTACTCAGCTGTTCCTGAACCTGTCATCCATACTATGGACAGGGAACATTTAAGGGCCAGTTCAGCAACCCCAAAGAGTCTAAGAGTGATCTATGATAGAGTTAGCAAGATTAAATGAGAAAATGTATCTGAAACATTTAGAGTAACCCTTATACAATAGTGAATAGATTAGTGACATCTTGGAAACAGAGCAAATTTAAAATGTCCAACAACAAAACACGTGTATACATTGCTAGTGTGTGGACAGCCAGTTTTAACCTACCACCTAGATCCTAGAGATCAAACAATCTGGCTTAGTGGCAGACACCCTTACACACTGAGCCATCACACTGGGCCAATTTGCATTTTCCTGTGACAGTTTCTCACTGTGAAGCCTTCACTAGCCAGGAAGTCAGTATGCAGATTAAACTGGGATCATGTGGTGGCTATCATCTTGCATCAACCTTTTAAGTGCTGGAGATACAGGCACCATGCCTGGCAATTTTTAGGTCTTTCAAAGATGCCTTTATTCAAATGATTGGCAGTTATATAGCCATTAAGGATCCCAATCCACAGATATCAGAGAACTAATTTTTTGAAAAAGCATTAATCCTCTCTCTGTATGAAATTGTATTCTGGGGTTTTAAAATATAACTAGTGAATACAGAAAAGTATTCAGAAGAGAAAAACATCAACCTAAAGGTGCAAAAGAAGGGACAGAATTAGGAAAATGTCATTCTGTGATCCTCTCATAGGATAATGCTTGCGCAGGAGATACCAAAGACACAGAAAATCCACTGGGAATTAAAAGTCAAGTGAGAAATTTGAAAATAGAAAGAAAAAAGCTGCCACTTTCATACCCAGAGGCTATTCATAGCAGTAATAGAAATGAGAAAGGTAAACATGGCAGCCTACTGATTTTGAATCACAAATTCAGCTAGTCTCAACATGCTGACCCCAATACCTGAGAAACAGAAGATAACTGATCATGCATCACATCATGTGTTAGAATGCACCTTTCTATCCATTTTACATAGCAGAGTTCTGAAAAGGGATTAGTTATTCCACATAGTCAAGTTATTTACATACAAATAATTCCATTATAGTCTATAGCTAGCTGTTCTTCAGTATCCATGGAGGACTAGTGCCAGGGCCCTTGCTATGGATCATAGACATCCAAGTTCAAGGATGCTCAATGTACCATGTTTACATATACATATCCCCTTAAATATTCAAAATTATCTCTATATTAATTGTAATATCCAACAACATAAATATTATATAAGAAGGTGTGATAACATTATCTAGGGGATAAGGAGGAGAGTCTACAAGTGTTCATTATACTCAGTGTTTGTTTTTAATATCTACAGCTCACAGTTGTTTGATTTCAAGGTTATTGAATGCAGAAGGATAAAGTGTAGCTTAGAATTCTTTTTTTGAGGTGTATAATGAAGTATCTGATGCTAAAATAACAATCCTGAGATTTATTTTATATTATTCTATTAATAGGTAGTAATAGAGTTAGGGAAGGGAAGATTAAACTACTATAATACTGGTAATATAGATGATGTATGAAGCTGAGAAATAGATTTATAGTATTTCATTAGACTTCTACCTGCATGTGGTAGTGGGAGGATTAAATTGCATAGCGAAATGTCTTAAATCTCCTATGTAAACAATTTAATGCCAACACTCAAGGATTATCTCAAGTTTGCAGTTAGCCTGGTCTACACAGTGTAAGCCTGGGTTATGTGGTGAAACTATCTCAGAAGCGATTTCACAGCAGGGCAAGCGGAGTCACTCAGTGGCAAAGTGCTGCTTATATAAGTAGGTGTGTTCAGGTTGAACTCCAAGTGCCACATGAAATATTGTTTGATGATATTTTTAAAAATGTGTCTCAAATATTAAAAAACAATAAAATTAAATAACGTAGACACCTGACTTTGCAAGAGAGAGAGCCCAGTTTGTTAAAGAGTAAAGACCTGGGGGTGGGACATGGAGAGCCTTTGTCTTTCTCAGCTACTCTTAGCTGGACTATATAGAGCTCTCTTTTCTGTCTAGAGAAAACAATCTGACCGGTCAAGGGAAGCTGGCAGAGGCATGAACATCTGTGTCTCCTCCAGAAGCTGAGGACTGAGAATTCTATCAGGACACACTTGGGCAAATTCCTTGGTGAGCAGAACATGATGGTGAACATCTATAATCCCAGTACTTAGGTGGCTGAAGCAGGAAGATTGTAAATTCAGCACTAACCTTGGGTATATAATGAATCTCGACCAGCTTGGACTACATAATGAATAAAAGTGGAAAATAGAGCGGCCTGACGCCATCTAAATTCAGACTCACTTCTCAACTGTACAATCTGATTGGATGAGACTAGGAAGCAGTAGTCCATCAAGGTCTGTTTGTATGCTTGACCCCCAACCACATGAGCTCACACTTCAAAGGAGTCTTGGTTCCTTAATTTCTCTTCTCATTAGATACAAACATGTCAATCATAAATACTCATCTTGTACATTTAAATGTGCTCAGCAATTCACATCTTTATTCTATCTGGTATCAATTGAGCTGTACTCTGTAATTGTTTTGTACAGGGTGCCAAAAACAAACCAAGTGGCCAAACTACATCTGTTGGATGGACAACATGCACAGCATGTTGAAGTGGGCAATAGCCTGTCAAGGAGGACTGGTAGGATGTGTCACCTCTGTCACTGACAACTGCAAAGCTCACAGAGGTAGCCAAAGGCCTGTATTACTCTTTCTATCTCTATGTTACAACCCTAATCCAGTTTCCTCATCCCCAAATAGCCATCTTTGAAATAGCCATCTTCATTAATCCTGTTTGTTTGTTAATACCTTGGTAATAATTTTGACACAATCCCAACTAAATATTATTTAGTATTCTTCTCATTAATAGTATTCTTAAAATACATAGTGGGGCCTAGTGGTTAAAGGAGTTTCTGCTATTCTGTAATACCTGAGTTAAGTTCACATCAATTACAGTGGATAGCTCACAAACCACCTGTAACCCCAAAGACCTCAATAACCTCTTCATGGCTTCCCAGGTACCCGTGTATACACATGACACATGCACGCACACGCACACACACACACACACACACACACACACATCTTTTTAAGGACTGAAGATGGAGAAATGGCTCAGTGATTAAAAGCACTCATTGCTCTTACAGAAAGCCCAGGTTCAGTTCCCAGCATCCCATGGCAGCTCACAACTATCTGTAACACAGTTCCAGGTTATCCAACACCCCATTTAGGCCTCAAAGACCATTAATATACATATGGTATACATATGTACATAAAGTAAACACACACACACATACCAAAAATAAATTTTTCAAAGATACTGATTAGATACTCTGTACTTGTAAATGTAGTTTACAATGTAAAGGAAGGAAATTATAAATGTATTGTAAAATCATTTAAAAAAGATGAAGGAAGCACAGACCAAATTATCTTCACCTACTTTTATTTTACTTTTACATCTAGTAAACTATACTTTAAAAGGAAATATTTGAGACCTTGCTTATGGGAAACATGGTGACATGTGTCTTCTTCCCTTCCTTCCTTCCTTCCTTCCTTTCTTTCTTTATTTCTTTCTTTCTAGTGGCAAGGAGGCTGAGGCAGTAGGATTGTGATTTCAAAGCTGGCCTGGAATCATAATAGGTTCCAAATAAGCCTACACTACCTAGACACTATCTTAAAAAAGAAAATAAAACTAAAACAAACAAACAAAAGAGAGCCCATGAGACCTGCTTGTTAGAACCCATACCTTTGAGTTATTTTATTATATTTAAAAAGGTTACATAATATATTTTACTATCTTTATTAAACTCATGTTCAAAATAATTCATTTACTGATAGCCTGGGGACTCACCATCCATTAATGCTCCCCCGTGAGTCTGACCCCCATCTTCCCTCCCTTCCTGTCCACATACAGATACATACTGCAACTATCACAGCTTTATTCACATGGAATTCACTTTACATTCAAGCAGTAGCTGCAAATGTCCCTCTTACGTCAATAAACAAAACTCAAGGAGCTGACAAACACAGCAACAGCTGCTAGGGTAAAAGCAGAAAGAATTATTTTTCATCACACTAAACATAGGAATCCCCCTGTGTAAGGGAGAATCAAAATATCTTATCTCAGCACTGAAGCTACTGGACCTGTGACCAATGGCAATATAAAATGTACACACACACACACACACACACACACACACACACACACACACACACCACAAGCACACACCCTTGAGAAAGGTACCACTATATTTCTCAGACTGGTCTTGAATGGATGTGCTCAAGCAATCTCCAGTCCTCAATCTCTCGAGTGCTTGTTAGTAAAGCCCGGCACCAGCACATTCTTAGAAAATCTTTTCTTGTGAACAAAACTATGTGGGGTAAGAGTCATTCAGCATCTGTCAGAATCATATGAAACAAGCGAAGAGGCAAGGATTTTTTTTTAATCTTAATTTTTGGCATCATGGGATAACCCTGAGCGTTAGACAATCCAAACCCAGGGCATACTAAACAAGGTACTTAGCCACTGAGCCACATCCCTAGTCCCAGCAGAGTGGGGATTATAGTCACAATTTCAAAGAACCAGCTAAGCAATGAGAAGGTTCCAGAATCTGCCAGCATCATAAGACTGGTCACTGGCAGTGCCAAAGCTGGCTATCAACTTTGCTACCCTCATTCTTATTCCAGAGACCTTCTGCTTCTGAGTCAGCCAACAGCTCTGGGGAGGAAAGCTTTTGGCAGAAGTTCTGCTGTTAAGATATAAAAGAAAGAGAGCATGTGGTCTGCACCCTGCGGTGGCTCACAACCTAGTTCAAATGACCTCAGCCCAAAGAGGGGCAGATTTTAAAGCAGTCTGTTTAAAAATGGTTACATTATTAAACACCTTTAGTGGAACTGAACAGGGAGAGACATTGAAAATCAGATGCAGTCAAATCCTTAGGAACCTACTAGATGTTAAAGACTATGAAGCCCCCAGAGGGCAGTCAAGAGGAAAGCATGTTGCCTGTGTTAACCAGTAAGAAAACACTGAGCTCACACAAGAGCCACAATCTTGTAGACAAGATGCTGTGCGTGGGCGCTTAACTGGAGCACACAGAGCAGAAAGTCTCGCGTCTTGGCTCATATGTGTCCTCTCCCACAGCGACAATATAAGTTTCTTATTTATTTGCCTTCCACTGGCCTAGGTGATACAGTTAACTCTTGCCTCTTTCCCTTTCTTTCCTTGTTAACCTAGTTTACACCCTAAGCAATATTCACAGCCCTCTTTCCTCAGTGCAGGGATTGCTGGTGGACATGGCCATAGCAGAGTAGCCTTCACTTAGCTGTTTTATTTTGGCTGTTGTTGTTTTGACAAAATACGTGATAACAGAGCCTCAGTTCTCAACCTCTGGGTCGTGACCCCTTTGGGGTGTCTCAAATCAGATACCGTGCATACCTGATATTTACATTACAATTCATAACAGTAGGGAAAAAATCACAGGGATAAAGTAGCAATGAAATAATTATATGGCTGGGGTCACCACAACATAAGGAACTGTGATAAAGCCTGCAGCATTAGAAAGGTTGAGAACCACTACAACAGAAGGGGCCCCCTCTTCACACAGGCACAAAAGATGGTGTAGGCTCATAAAGGGATGGAGTGGGGAGTGAGGGAGAAGGCTTCAAGGGTAAGATGGAAGATTGGAGAAGCAATGTATCAACAACTACTAGAACATATTGCTTTCTAGAATTAAATTAAAAGGAAAGAGGAGTTTATCAGAGTATCTATCTGATTTGTAAATAGGTCCTGGAGAACAATTCAGTGGTTAAAAGCATTTCCTGGTCTTCCAGGGGACTGGAGCTCAAATAATAGTACACAAACTGGATAACTCACAACAGCCTGTAACTCCAGCTCTGGGGTATGCAATAGTCTTCTTGAGCACTGTAAAGACGTGTTGCTCTGATTGGCTTAATAAAAAGCTGAATGGTCAATAGCTAGGCAGGATTTGGGGGGCAGAGAGAACGTTGGGAAGCAGAAGGCAGAGACTAGGAGTTACCAGCCAGACACAGAAAAAGTAGAATGGGTGGAAGATGAGGTTAGCAAGCCATGAGCCATGTGGCAGCATGTAAATTAATAAATATGTGTGAGTTTAAGGTAAAATAAGCCTAAGCTGATCATTTATAATTAATAATAAGTCTCTGTGTGGTTATTTAGGAGGTGGCTGGTAGGACAGAAACCTCCACCTTTATTTGGCATCTCTGGTCACTTGCATGCATGTATATATTCACAACTACATCTACATCCATACAAACTAAAATAATAAAAACAGCTTTTTTATGAAAAGAAGTTCTACATATATGTGTGCACAGAACAATGCACTTCATTTTAGACAAGATCTTGCTTTGTGGCCAGGAACTCACTCATCAGCCCAAAATAGCCTTACACTCAGGACAATCCTTCTGCCTCAGCCTCCCAGATGATATAATCACAAGCGTGATCCACCACATCTGTCAGAGTAATCCATTCCTTTCAAAAAATATGCTTTTATTTACTATGTGTATTGTGAAGGCATACATGCCAAGGACCATGTGTGTAGGTCAGAGAACAACTTGTGGGAGCCCATTATCTGTTTCTATCATGTAGATCTCAGGGACCCAACTATGGTCATTAGGCTTGGCAGTAAGTGCCTTTACCCACTGAGCTATCTCACAGGCCCTGGATAATAGACTCTTCAGTGATTGGTGGGTCATTTAAAATAAGTCAGGATAGAAATTATAAAATTCTTAGAATCAAATGAAAATGAAAGCACAAGAGCATTGGGAATGCTACAAAGCAGTTCTATTGAGAAAGTATATTGCTATGAGTACTTAAATTAAAAAAAAATCATTGTTATTAATAGGAAATAAATCAATATAAACCTCAAGATCTTACAAAAACAAGAAAAATGAAAAACAGATACTAGTAAACAAAAACAAAAAATAAAGATTATCACATAAATTGATGAAACTCAAATAATACAAAAAGAAACATTGAATTCAAGAGGTGGGTCTTTAAAAAAACACAATCCACAGATCATTAACTAAACTAAAAAGAAAGAGAAAACCAAAATTAGTTAAGAATCTCACAGACAAAGGCAAAGCCTTAGGTCAGGTAGACTCTACCACAGTTTAAATAAAAATGAAAAGCACTGGACTCAAATATAATTCATAAAGTCGAAGGGGAAGAAATCTTCCAAGTTCAACAATACATTTCAAATATCTTATAACTACCACCAGGTTGGTTTCATTCCAGGAATGCAAGGGCAATTCAATGTAATAAGTAAAAGCAATAACACACATAAGTGGACTGAGAGACAGAAATCAATAAGTGCAGAAAGGACTTCTGATAAATCACCCATTCCTGAAAAGAAAAGAAAGCTCTGAAGAAATAAAAACTGGAAGGAATACACCTCTGTACCTACAGCCAGCATTAGACTAAATGGGGGGAGGAGGTGGAAGATGAAAGCTGGGTCTCTAAGATGAGGAACCAGTAAGTGTGCCCAGGCTCTCAACTCTTTGCTAATGTAGTACTTGATATGCTAGCCAGAGCAATAAGGAAAGAAAAAGAAATAGTGTGATACAAACACAAAAGGTAGACGTCAAATTAATTCCCATTTGCAGATGACATAAGCCCATACTGTAAAGACTCCAACAAAAACACTCTTGGGTCTATTAAACATTTCAGCAATGAAACAGACTACTCAGACACCTTTCTGTGTAATAAACTTTCAGAATCAGGAAGAAAAAAAAAACATCATGTTAGCTTTGAGAAATATAACACCTAGGAATAAACATGACAATAAAAAACCTGCAGTATCTTGAAGAACATAATAGAAATTGAGAAAATTTTCTGTGCTCATGGATTGGCAGAATTAATGTGGTAAAAATGACTATGTTTACTAAGCTGGATTCTGGATCACACACTTGTACACACACTCACATACACAAAACAAACAATTTTAAAAATTAGAAATGCAATCACCTGTTCAAATTTTCATGGGAGAATACATAGAAGCTTCCTATGGACAGATGGTCAACTGAAAAAGTGAATACTTTGCTTGGTTTAGTAATCAGACATTTTGCAAAGTCACATTTATACAAACCATATGGTACTGGTTAAAAACAGAAAACACATTAAAGCAAAGAATAGAAACCTCAGACAAATACATAGATTACAAAGACACAATAATAACATAAAAGTCATGGCAAAGATCAAGTAACAGACTATTTAGCAAGTGATTTTGGAAAACCTGGCTTTCCACATGGAGAAAGAGACACTGAATCTACACATCACACCTGACACACTCAAGGAGACTAGATCAAAGAAGTTAAAGGGCAGGATGATAAAATTAGTAGATGAAAAGTTTTGCAAGCCCGGAGAAAGAGAGATTTCCTTACATGGAGGGGGCAGTACAAAGCATAAGTTAAACATAGACATGTAAAGGAAGGATAAAAGAGAAGCTATAAATGCCAAGCAAACTTGATTCTGTACCTCAAGATTAATAATTACAGAAAGTGAATCCATGTGGAATCTTTTAAATAGCAATGGTTTGTCAATAGGCTGTAACTTGGTTTAGAAGCACTTCTGGGGGTGGGTGGGATGGGTTTGGGTGCTGAATTGAAAGGTTCTATGATCTTGTTAGAAAATATTCACAATGCCACAGCGTTTGACCAGGCCATAAAACAAGTAGCAGACTCTCTTGTTATCTAAGTCCTGGGCTCACACACAGATAGCCACAGCCACCTGATTCTCAACAGTGTTTAAACGTTTGGCTGGAAAAAGAGACAGGCTCTTTAACAAATAACAGTGAGAAAAGTGCATTTCCCATTTAGAGGAACGGAGCCAGAGCCCCATTTTGTTCTGTAGAACAACCAATGCAAATAGATTCAAGTGGTCAGACGTTAGGGTGGGGGCAGGAAATTGTTCAGTCTGGAAAGTGCCTTCTAGGAGAGCATGAAGACTTAACTAAGATGGTACCCTCAGAACCCAGCTAAAAGGCAGAGCTGCACTGGGCTGCACACACGTCTAATCCCAGCACTGGAGAGGCAGAGCCAGGATACTGGGGCATGATGATGAGAGAAATTCTGTCAGCTATTCATCTGACAAGAGATTGATATTCAAGATAAAGGAAGAACTCAAAAACAAACAAAAAGAACTAATTATCCAACCTAAAATCAGCAAATGAACTGAGTAGTCATATTTTGAGTAAGAAAATACAGGAGCTGGAGAGAAGGATCAGCGGTTTAAGGCATTTGCTCTTGCAAGGGGCACAGGTTCAGTTTCCAGCACCTGTGGGGTAGCTCACAACCATTCCTAATTCCAGTTATAGGTGACTGAACACTCCATTCTGAATTTTTTGGCATGCAAGGAAAATGTTTATACATATTTAAAAAAATAAATTTTAAGAAAGTAAATACAAATAGCTAACTAACACATTTTTCAAAAACAGTCAGATAAATACCAATCAAAACTACATTAAGATTCAGTCTCCCCACAGACAGCATGGCTACCATTAAGAAAAAAAAAAATCAGCTTGGCAGTGTTGGTGTGGCACACACCTTTAATCTGAGCACTCAGGAGGCAGCGGTAGGTGAATCTCTGTGAGTTCCGGGCCAGCCTGTCTACAAAAATACCCTGAGAATCAGTTTCTCAAAAAGAAAAGAAAAAAAAAGGAAAGGAAAAAACAAAAACCAACCAACCAACCAACCAAACAAACAAACAAAAACAAAGAAAACCAAAAACCAATGGATACTGGTGAGAAGACATGTTGGTGAGTGTGGTAATTTGTGTGAGAAATATCCTTATAGGCTCCTGGATTTGAACATCTGGCCTCAAGCTTCTGGCACTGTTTGGCAAGGTTCTAGAAACTTTCTGGAGTGAGCAAAGTGTCAGAGCTGTGAGGGTTTTTAGCCTAGCCTACTTACTGTTTTCTCTCAACAACCAGCTTCCGGTTTCTGCCACCACCTGACTCCTGCCATGATGGAGTCTACCACTCTGGAACAGTAAACCAGAATCAACCCTTCTTCCCCATGTTGCCTCTGGTTGTGGTGGGTTTGGGTTGCTGTTTGTTTCTGTTTTGTGTTTTGTGTTTTTAGTTTGGTTTTTTTCGAGACAGGGTTTCTCTGTGTTGCGTTGAAACCTGTCCTTGTAGCTAGCTCTTGTAGACCAGGCTGGTCTCAAACTCACAGAGATCTACCTGTCTCTGCCTTGTGAGTGCTGGGATTAAAGGTGTGGACCACCACCGCCTGGCTGGTCATGGTGTTTTACTGCAGCAACAGAAAAGCACCCAACACTAAAAGAGAACACTTACACACTGTTGGCAAGAAAGTACAATAAAAATATTTCATATTGTTAAGGATAAAGTTAGGGTTAATTGTGGTATAGAATGTTATTTATTTGCAAAATTTAAACAAAAAAGTTTAAAATTAAAGATCTTAATTTTAAAAAGTGCATAATTACTCATCAAAAGCAGAAGCTTTGATAATAACAAAGTGCTATGTTAGTAAAGTATAGTCTAGGGGACACATTCCAGAAACTAATCTGATAATACCTGGTTAAATTACTTATGCCTTTACTGCATGGCCAAGCAGTCTCATTCCTTGTTATACATAACAGTGATACTCAGGTATTCATCAGGAAGTTTCTGTAGGGACCAAGGGGGTGAGGAATCAAGATCCTCAATATGCAAATGTTTGATAACATCTAGGGAACACACCACAGTGCTCACCTCACACAACTCCAGAGGAACATTAAGGCCATAGGAAAAAGGAGAATACTGCCCCCTGGTGATGTCCAACCCAGCAGAGCTTTCACCATTTGGGACATATCGGAGCATCAATATGGAATGAGAAAAGATATAATAAGTTTACCAGGAAAGGTCTGAAGAGTTTTCTCTAAATGCAGTTGACCTTCAGAAGAATGAGGTCTACAATGAGGTATAAAGCAAACACACATGGAAACACTATATAGTCCACAAAAATGCATACGTTCCAAAGACCTCAAACATAGTTTGTTATGGCCACAAGGTATCAGAGTGAAGAAAAATGTAAGAAATGGAAAATAAAATGAAGACCTTTGGCTTCTTCCTCAGGAAAATACCAACTAGTAGATGAATTGGTGCATGGGGTGAGCATGAAGGGCCCATTACCAAGCTGAGCTTTCTGGCCAAAAACATGGCATTCAAGTTCCAGGAGCAGACCTACCTGTTCTGCCCACCCACCAAGGAGTCTGAGACGATTGCTTTTTCCTGCTGTATCCCCTTAATATGAGAGTTGAAACATCATACCAGTGTAGAAGCCAATTCATGCTGGCTAATGGGCCAGGTTGAAGGCTTTGTCACTATTGGAACTGTGATTGTCAAGTTTCTGTAGGTGTAAAATATAAAGTACTTCAAGGAGGCAGCCACTGCTTCCAAAGGGCCACCATCTTGGACAAGTTCCATTACCCTTGTGGGTAGAAGAGACTAGGGAAACAAAATTGGCAAGAGCCACACTGCCTCATGTAAGAGGACAAGAAGCTACAGCCCTGTCCTGATAAACTTCATCCTTGCTCCTCAAGGCATCTCTGCCCCTATGCCCAAGAATCTGATGATGATGGTCAGTATTGATGACTGCCAGGGCTACACTGCCATCCTGGGCAATGTTACCAAGGCCATTTTTGATTTGATGCCGTCTTCAAGATCTACATCTTTCTGATGCCAAGCCACTGGAAACAGACCATATTCATCAGGGAATTTACTGACTATCTTTGTGAAAAGTCACACTACTGTCCCTCATGCAGAGGATTCAGATCCTGCTGTGGCTACCACATGGTTTTTAATATTTAAAAAAAATTAAGAGAATTAAGCCCGTTTTTTAAGTGAAGGTTTTGTCTGACTAAACAATGGCAGTGTATCATAACATAAGAAATATATGATTGACCAGATTCTTCCCCTGAAATGGAGTCAATTCCACCCAGAATGAACAAAGAGAACATGTGCCATCTTTAAATGACTAGAGTGTTTGGGACAGGGAGATGGAGAACAGCAAGCAACAAGGGGACCAAGTTAAAGAGTATTAACATATGTTAAACTGTGTAAGATGCTTATCACACATCACAAACCATTACGCACAGCACAATAATGTACATATCTCTAAAGTAATCCTAAAGCAGCTTCCATATGTAGGGAACATAACCTAACCTAAAAGGCAAATAGACAGAAACCTAGCAGCTGTGTGTCTAGAAGATTATAGCCTGCTAAGTGTCAAGAATGACCAAAGAAAGCATCTGCAGAAGAGCAGCCCAACAGGCTATTTCTGTATGTCATTGCTATGTCCCCTACTGACAAGATGTAAATTGCTTTTTATCTGGAGTACTACTCTGTGAATCCTTCTCTTTTTCTTCTCGAGTCCTGTTAAATTTAATCTGACTAAGACTCTTCTTTTTAACAATATGATAGATAACATATTACAAGCATAAGATATACATATATATACAATATATATATATATGCATACACATATACATATGTGACTTTAGACTTATTCTTGGGATAAAATGAAATGTTTTTAGCTTGAGGCTAGCCAGTGTAGAAGTGTATTCTATTTTACTGTTTAAGCAGAAGTTCATGTGCTAAACACATGTTCTAATATTGAGCTACAAATTTCTGTGCTCCAAATGTGAATTTTCAATAGTCTGGTCTTCACACCTTATGGACAGAACCAGACCTTGATTAGGAGAATGCAGATAAGTTGGTGATGGTGATTAGAACTCAGAAACATGGAGACAAAGTAATATAATTTTAAAGAGATATCTCTAATGGCAAGATTAATTGGTGGCAGAGTATGAAAGGATTAAGGAATGAAGGAATGAGGTCAGACCAGATAGTAGTGTCTTGGCTAAGGGACCCAGAAGAGAGTGTTGGGAGATTTGGGAGATGGAGAGAAACAAGTGTGGTTTTAGCTTTGTAACATCCTGAGACCTGTGATAGGTGGGGGAGAGGTGTCTGATGCCCAAGGGGAAACAGCAACTCATTACTCAGATATGATAGTCTACTCCCCACTGAGGTTAGTAAAGCAGCCCAGGGGATATTTACAAAAGGAAATTTATAAAAAGTGTTTCTTAATGGAAAACTTAAAGCCATGTTTCTAGCCTTCATTATCACAAGGCAAAGGACATATGGAAATGATCATACTCAAATGAAGCATATTAGAGAAATAATCTAAGCCAGAAACTAAGGGCTCCTAGGATAACTTCCTCACATTTGTCACATTTTTCAGTTCAGCCATATGTGTCTCTCTCTCTAACTTACAACAGTTCTTCCTGTACCATCTATGTCTCCCCACAAAATACTGAGTCCTAACACAACCAACCGAAGTCTGGATTTCTTTCTAAAAATAGGATAGCAATATATCAAATCCAATATCTAAAAATAAACAGCCAGGATGCTTTCACAACCATCTACCACCCTCACAGCCATTTTTCCAGTAGCACTGCACAGACAGGAAGGTATAATTGGCTTTCAGAACATCTTGGTAGCTCCAAATTACAATCTCCCACAAAGAGCTCACATCACTTATCATTTCCAACAGAGCATGTTGTAGTCTATGGGAAAAAGAAGGATTCCTAATTTATGGATCAGTTGCAAAAACGTATCTTTATTGTTGATCCATTTGTTATTCTTCCAGAGAGAAAACTTGTATCTTAGCAATGAAGTGACTTACTATGTCAAAACCCCTCCTCTGCGTGTTCAGCTACACTTACATGACATCCTATAATAGTCCATTGTATAATGGGCTTAAACTACACTACACTAGTTTAAAACTAGTAAAGTTTTGTTTTTTGTTTTTGTTTTTAAACCTAGGAGTGTTTGCCTTCTATGTGTTTTATCTACAGAATGTTAATGTCAGACCTGGGCATGGTAATGCACACCTTGATACCAGCACTCAGATAGAGGCAGATGGATCGATCTCCATAAGTTTGAGACCAGCCTAGTCTGCATAATGAGTTCCAGGACAACCAAGGCTACATAGTGAGATAATGTCTGGGGAAGGGGAACTTTAATGTCGATACTGACTTATAAATAGAATACCACAGACCTATGAAATTGTTGAATAAGCACTTTTACAATAGGAGAAAATGCAATAGACACCAATATACCAAGTATATATACTGAAGTAAAGACTTAACAGCACTCCTCTTATGAGACGGTTAGGAGAACAGGGAAAGATGGGAAACCTGTAATCCCCTCATTAGGAGATGAGTGACAATGCTGGTGATAGATCTAAGTGGCTTTGCTCAGTGATCCTGGGCCCAAATTAGAAAGACACATGGGTTTAGGTTACACAGCATGGCTTTCCCTTTCATGTTTTTACAAAACAAGATCACCTATCACATAACATTATTAAACTCAATATGTAAAAACACAGACTCCTACATTCATGCTGGGTAATGGTAACTCTCCCTTGGCATGTCATAAGGTTCTGGTGAGACAGCTCAGTAGTTAAGTACACTTGCTGTTCTTTACTTCCCAGGGCCCACTTGGGGCAGTTCACACTGCCTATAACTCCAGCTTCATGGGATTTGATGCCCCTTTCTGGCCTCTTGGAGCACCAGTCCACAGACACACATAAATAGAAAACAAAAATCAGTCAACACTCTCTAAATGAAAACATCACCATTCTCACACCAGCACAGATGCTCCCAATGTATTAATATCCCATATAAATGCATCCTATGGCACAAAGCTACTCTTCAGCTCTGACAAGAAAAACAAAACTGTACCCGCACCATGCATGACTTCAAAGGCATATGCTAGGCCCACTCTACAGAATAATGGGGTCAACACACTGGAGTAAGTTGCCTCCTATCAATATGGCCTCTGCTACCTTTCTCTTTCCCTATGTCCTGGGGGACTAGGGGGTTCCAGGGGTCAAATGCAAGACCACATATAAGTTAGATAAGCACTCTACCATTCAGCTACATCCTTGGCCCTGCCTTTGCTTTTGTTAACTGAGAAACCAGAATATTATGAAAAGATGAGATACTCAAAAGGAAGAAGGAATGAAGGGAGGGAACAGGGAGAGAAACAGAGGGAAGAAGTAAAAATCAAAGGAAAACAGATGACAAGACTTTTGCCATAGTCCTCTAGTGGATTGCTGGTAAATATTTGCATCTTTTCTGGGTATCTAAAGAAATCATTTAAAGGACACACACACACACAAAAAAAAAAAAAAAAAAAAACAAAAACAAAAAAAACCCAAAAAACAAAAAACCTTCTCCCTGATGTATAAAAAGAGACCCAACTGGATACTATGAACATTTCAGCATAGGCTAGATTTTCTCAAACTGTGGATCTCATTCTTCCTGAATATACTCGGTCTACATTTAGCCCATAACCACTAACAAAGTTTCCAGAGGTTCCACAGTATGCTGAGAGCTAATGGGACCACTGAGGAATGGTAGATGTTTTCCTGCTCAGGCGAAACTGTCAAGCTCGAATTTGCAAAGGATGAAGTCATCAATTTTCTCTCTCTCACCCACAGTAGAACAGGTGTCAAAGGTGTAATAACTGTCTATCTTGGTTGGTACCCTTGTGTGGCATCTAGGAAAAGTTATTTGATCTTTCAATTTGGATGCTATAACTACTCTGAATTATTCTAACTGATTAGAAACTATATTTTCCATTGTTTAAATGTGTTTTTAAAGCCTTGTAAGGACTGGAGTGACTTCTCAGAAGTAAAGAGTGCTTGCTGCTCTTGTCGAGGACCAAAGTTCATTTTCCAGAACCTACATTGGTCAGCTCACAACTGTCTGTAACTCCAGTTCCAGGGGCTGTAACATGCTCTTCTGACCTCCAAGGGTATCTGCCTACACATTTGCATGCACACTTGCAGATACACACATACACATAAATAAAAATTCAATTAAAGCAATAAGCACTATGAAGTTTATATATTTGGCAAAATTACATCAACTGTGAAGTCACAGGAAAAATTTTATTTCTCCTCAATGATCTTTAATACTGAATTCCATTACTACATCTAATAGAATGGAAGGAGGTACAATTTTACCTATTCCCTTTATACGTGAGTGTGGGTGTGCATGCGTATAGAGTCCAGAGGTTGGAACTGGTGTCATTCTCTAAGTACTGACTACCTTATGTTTTCGAACTAGAGACAATTCTGGTGCAATGTTCCCAATTACGCTAGATTACCTGAGCTAAGGATCTCCATGCTGGTACTTTTCATAACTAGAATTTCAAGTGTGTCATCATACCTGGCTTTTTAGTGTGGGTTCTTTGTGTAAAATCCAGCTTCTGGTGTTTGCATCCAAGGTAATTTACTGCTCTAACCCTAAAACCTTCAGTCATTTGTCATTAAGCAGTGGTTCTCAATCTGTGGGTCACAGCCACTTTGGGAGCTAAACTACCCTTTCCCTGGGTTTGCATATCAGATATTCTGCATATCCTGCATACTGGATAGTTTCATTATGATTCATAACAGTGTAAAACTTAATTGTGAAGTAGCAACAAAAATAACTTTATGGTTGGGGGGGTCACCACAACATGAGGAACTCTATTAAAATTAAGGTCAGCATTAGAAAGGTTGAGAACCACTATTCATTAAGGATATATTTAGGATGAGGCTGTAGTTCAGTGGTAGAACTCAGGTAGGGAAGGTAGAGTGCTTGCTTAGCATACATGAGGCCCTAGCATTGCCTCTCAGCATTCCATCCAAAAATATATGTATGTTAAGAGAATACGGATAGAGCCAGTGAGATGGCTCAGGAGGTAAAAATGCTTGCTGCCAAGCCAAAAGCCCTCAGTTTGATCCAAGAGAGGCATATGGGGGAAAGAGAGACTGACTCAGGAAGTTGTCCTCACCTCTATGTGTGTGATGTAGAGTGAGTGTTTGTACACACACACACACACACACACACACACACACACACACACACTATTAAATTAAAATTATTATATTAAAGTGTGTGTATATATACATGAGTACCTATGGACACTTAAATTTCTGAACTGAGGTTATCATTTCAAACTTAACCTGTGTGATCAAGAACAGATGCTGTGTGCTGTCAACAGTTCTGCCAATCATTGTGTTATCTTTACTTCAGTGAATATAACTAATTTCAAGTGACTGAAAGGCTGGTGATTCTCCAGTTTAGATTCAACAGGTTGTAATTGACAGCAGGAAGCCTGAATTCCCAACATCCTTGTATCATCCATCCTCCAGACAACACTGTGGACAAGTATTTACCAAGAACTCACATCCTCATGAGGCAGGCACTCAGCAAGACGTGCAATAGACATGAGAGGGCAGACAGAAAGGAAAAGTAGGTGATGGGTAAATGGCATCTGGCAGGCAAGGAAAGAAAAAGACCAAAAGAAATCCTAAATCCAAAGTGCAATGTGATGCAGAGAGCATGCGCAGATGGTGATCTGAAGCCAGCCTGGACTAGCTGACAGAGCAAAGAGGACATGGCTTTCATTAGTCCCTTTACAGATGCTTCTGGGGGACACGGAGGTGGAGGGGGCATGACTGTGCTTCTAGGAACATGAGACTGCAGGACAGAGTCTGGGATCTTGAAAAGGAAACTCATGTTCATGGAACAGCAGCTATATTAATCTTTCTCAGTCACTATCTTATGAGGGAATCATGGGAGGGTGGGCTGAAAACTCAGGTGGCTGATAAAACATTGAACAGAACAGAAACACTAAACAGGGCTCCCTGCCCCCTCTTTTTCCCTGCTGTTGCTGTTGCTGTTGCTGTTGCTGTTGCTGTTGCTGTTGCTGTTGCTTTGGTGTTTTTTATAGAGACTGTCTAACACATAGCCCATGTTATCCTGGAACTGATTATATGGCCCAGCATGGCTTTGAACTTGTGATAATCTTCCTGCTTCAACTCCCTGATTACATGCCTAAGCCACCATGCTGGGTTCCCACACCTCCTTTAATAAATATCCATCCTATTCTCACAACTACACCCCCATCATTCTTATCTGGGCCCCTAGAAAGCTGAAGTGACAAAAAAGCTTATAATCATAGAAAGAAAAAAAGTAGAAAACACGATGCACAAATAAAGCATTTTAAAGAAATATTTTCTTTATGCAGCTGAACAAATTATGTCCTGCCAACTTTTTATTATAATTTCAGGGCTGTTTGGTTCTATTTTCACACATTTGGCTCTGTCCACTTTGAACAATGAAACTTTTTCAAAAAACAAATCAGCTGAGGAAACCAATCAACACCAATTAAACACCTGCTCTTTGCCAGGCACTGGGGAAAGGGTTGTATTATACTATGTCACTGACTCTTAACAGTCAATGTTAAGATTCATTGAATCTTAGTGTGAAACTGGGCCTCCACATTCATATATCGAAGGAGCAACCACATGAGAGTCATGAAACTAAATAATAAAGCAAGGAAGCAAATAAACAGGGTACCAGTGTTCATAAAAACCATCGTCCAACAGTTTCAGCAACTTTTGAAGAGAATCTGAAGGGAGCACACTCAAGGCACCTATTTCAAATGTGCATAGCTAAGAGCCAAGTGCTTAAATGAGCTGAAAACCAAGCCAATCTTCAGGTCATAAGGCAGGCATCCAATGCATCACCTAAGACATTGGGGCATTTCACTCTGATCCAAGCCACAGTTATAAAGAATCTTTCAGACAAAACTAAAATGACTTAAGAGCAATGAATGTTCTTTGTCACAGTTTCTCTTGTCAAATACTGGCTAATGTCTGGAACCCAATAACAACATCCAGCACCCCGTTTCCTTGCTTAGAAGAATGACATCATTGTCTTTCTTCATTTGGGGTGGGGATGTTTTTGTTTTTTTCATTGATAGGCTGTCATTGAACTCCAAAACATCTGTCCTCCTTACTTTCCAAGTGCTGAGATTAAAGGAGTGTGTTACCATGCCTAGCCCAAGAGCATAGTAATTTTCAAAACATCTTCTTTTATTTCAGATACTAACTGGACATGTGCTCTGTCAGGGGCTACTGCTATCAGGCTGTTTAGGCTGTAAAATTTTCAATGTGATAGTTTAAAAAGCTGTATATTGAAGCCCAGGGTAAAGCCAGGTGTGGTGGCACAGGTCTATATTTCTAACACTTAGGAAACCGGAGGACCAGGAGTTCAAGGCTAGCATCCCTTACTAGTGGATTCAAGGCTAGGTCCATGAGATACTGTCATAAAAATGAAATATTTTCTTAAGGTCCCCATGAGAAAATACACACTTACAGAGCAGTCCCTTCTTCCTACTGAAACAGTATGTAAGGCAAGTCCTTAAAAGAGTCACAAAGGGAGTCACGACGTATAAGGCCTTTGTCAACTAGTCCTTCAGAAGCTCAGGGCTCTGTGTGGCTTTGTTCTTTATATACTAACAACTGATTTGGTTTTTATTATTTAAGAGCATACCCTAGATAGGGATTACTAGCTCAGTTCTCTCAATCAGGTCTTTGACGCGTCTGAGCCTTGATTGCTCATAGGAAAAGTGACTAGGCATAGCTGTATTTCAAACTATGGTAAAGATTACACATACTTATTATGTAAAGCATCATCCCAGAGCCTACAGCCAGAGGAAGCACAGTAAATACAGATAATATCATAATTGTAGACTTTACCAGATACAGCCATATTAATTAGAAAAAAAATCAAATTATAAGGTATTTGGGAGACTGGGGGGTGGAAATAAAGCTAAGAATAAAAGGAGTGATATTCAAGAAGAAGTCAAGAAACTACACAGGTACAAAATCTCAAGCTACAGCACACCATGGCCTCTGGTCCACACATTTAAACCTCTCCTATGGACAACACCAGTGTTTTCACAACTCAATGATGTGCCTGAAGATGACAGCAAGCCTTTTAAAAACAGATGGAACTTTCATTCCTTGTGTTTAGAAAGGAGACAGATTAAGTGCATAATTGACTGGAAAGATTTCTATCAAAAGTGATTTAGCATCACAAATTCAATATATTAGATGTCCAAACTTTAATTAACTGCACCCTATTACTAGGCTAGGAAACTAATTCACTTATAAAGCAATTGCTTGGCATACAAGAGGCCCTGAGTTTGACACTAAGACCACTTTTCAAAATAAAACCTCTCAAATTCTTCCTATTAAATGCTGAAAAAAAGACATGTTTCAAATAAATTAACTATGAAATTTTGAAGTGGAATGTACTACAATACCATCAATTTCTTGACAACTAAAATGGAGACCACCTCAGTGATAAGGGTTTTCATGTCTACCAGAGACATAAACCTGGGCATGGAAATCTCTTTTCTCTTGAATAATTTTCCCTATACTTACAATGTAGTAAAAAGAGAAATGCCTGGACCCCCCTCCAGACCTATAAAGATAAGGACTGTTGAAAGAAGCAAATAGATACAAGGCTCTCATGACTCAAAGGCAGCTGGAAATTAATTGACCTAAAGAACTCCACGCTAAGACCAAATAATTCTTTAAAGACAGCACTCCTTAGGGAGTGTTCCCTGAGTGCTCCCTCTGTCCTGGGTAATTTTTAAGGTGCTGATAAATCTGTAGAGGTTGTAAAGCTGCAGAAAGTGGCAGGTAACAAGGAAAGAGTCAATTTGGAGTCCCTCTGATTTCACAGCAGTCTCCATGACAGCTGGCTCAAGAAAAGCCCTGTTTTCTCTCACATTTTCCCTTCATTTATCCCAAGGAAGGTCAGATATGTAACCATTACTGACAAAAACCAGAAATATCTCATCAGTGAAGGCATTATTAGATCAGGGAATGACTTTACAGACATTCTTGCTCAATAAGTTATCATCTAGTACCAAACACACAAACACTAGTAATAAGAAAGGGTGACTCAGTGGACCATGTAGTGTCCTCTTCTAGATTTGCCTAGGAAGGAATCACACAGTATGACATTGAGACAGTTATTTAATCCCCACTCCCCACTAATCACAGTTAAAGTTAAATCTACTCTTTGTTTTTTTGTTTTTCTTTTTTTTCCTTTTTTTTCGGAGCAACATAGAATGAACGGAAGAAATGTACCAAAGAAACTGCTACACAAAAACCTACCTGCTGGCCAGTGACAACCATTTCCAACCATCTAATACAAGCCAGATGACTGTCACACAAGAGTGACTGGATTTAACTTTTACTATGCAAAATAACAAAACAAAGAGGCCAACAAAACTCACATGCTACCAAATATCACCTTCAAGAGTTCCACATTTTAAATTTGAAATTACTGGCAAAATTAGGTGATGCCCAAGACTTAAGAACACTTTTTGTAATGGGGAAATAAAACTTCAGTATATTTAAGGTCTTATGATTTGTCAGGAATCTGTTCAATTCTCCCTTAACAAGTTCTATTACCCCAATTTCTGCTTTATACCTGATAAACCCTGGGGAATTGTCTTTCACTAGTGTGATTGTTGGATAGATGATAGCTATTATATATATATATATATATATATATATATATATATATATATATATATATATATATATGGTTGATAGCTAGATTAGGTAGATATATATAATAGATGATAGATAGATAGATGGATGGATAGATGATAGATAGATAGACAGATAGTAGATTCTTGCACACTGTAATTTTTTCAGTGATGGTACTAAAGCCCCAGCCATTGCACATGCTAGGCAACTGCTTTTCCACAGAGCTGAACCCCATGCTCTCCCCTTAGTAACTCCCTATCACTTAGTAAAATTTGAGAAGTCAGTGCCATGATTCAGTAGTGCATGCATAAGGCTGTAGCTTACTGTTAAAGTGGAAGGTTCTAGTCTCAGCAGAAAATAAGTTCACACACACACACACACACACACACACACACACACACACTGCAGCCACAAACTTGCTCTACAATCTTTACATTTCCTGAGGCTGGGCCAGGGGAGGGTACAGCCAGAGACGTGGTGCTGAAGCTGGGGACACAGCTCAGTAGTTCAGTACTTGCATAGCAAGCAAAAAAGGCCCTAGTTTCAATCCTCAGAATCATAAATAAATAAGATTCCTAATAGGCTATTATTTATTCATTTTCGAAGAGCATATAGCAAACTTGCTTGCATTAGCAAACAGGGCAATCACTTAACTTCGTGAAGTACCAGGTCACTACATGAAAGAAACTATATTAGAAGTGGTCAGACATAACCTATAGAATGTACTAGAAAAAATGTCGTGTGCCTGCAATACAATCCGTGAGAAGGTCTAGGCACAGTTCTATTCTTTTACAACTGTGAAAATGTGGAAGGGGATAGAATGACATAAAGGATCGCAGAGGTAACAAGACACAAGAGGGGTTAATATGCTTAGAGGAAATGGGGAGGAGGAACGGAGAGCATAACAGTCCTCCCTTCAGATGACATAGGACAGACAGACAACTAAATTTTTCTTTTCACTACTCTGAAAGAGAATAGAAAACTAAGCACACCCAAGGCTCTTCACCAAGGAGACATGCCTGGTAGCAAAAGGATCTCCAAATAGTAGGCCCGGACCTTTCAGAATGTGGAGGGGGCGGGATGGCAGAGGAAAGCCCTGATTGGCAGACGACCTGCCACCCAGAGATATGTGGCAGGCGTGCTCACCTGTGAACACATTCTGAAAACCATCAGCTGTCGCTGGAGCCCCAGGTGCCTTGGCGGTCAGCACAGGGGACCCGTCACCACTGTCATCCGCAGTAGCCCCGCGACTCAGCAGGTGCACAGAGCCTCCTGCACCAGGCGTACTGACGCCTAGCTCCTCCGTCCAGTCAGCTGAGCGGCTGAGGCCGCCAGCAAGGCTGCCTTCCAACCGGTGCTTCTTTGCTGAGGCCGCAGCAGAGGCCAAGGCAGTTCTGGGGCTCCGGCTCACAGAAGGCTCCGGTCGCTTCTTGATCCTAGGACTCTGGTTAGGGGACTGAGATGGGGAGTGATTAGGCGAGCTGAGCTGCCGAGTGGTGGTCTTGATGTAGCAGGGGGTGATGAGTGGGTAAGGTTTGAAACATCGTGGGCTGGGCGCAGGGCTGCCAGGCAAAGAAGCGACTGCAGAGACACTGGGCCCTCGCATCCCCTCCTCCGGCTCTTCCTCCAGCCTCTGAGGAGCTTCTCCCGCCTCGGGGACCCATTCCTCCTCTGGAGAACCTCGGGAGGCATCCTCAAAGGCATCTTCCTCACACTCCTCATCTGTGTCCCCAGCTTCGGGCACTGGGGATCCGGCTGCGCCCTCCGCTGGCCCAGCCTCAGGAAATGTGAAGGCTGGAGATGAGAGCGAGTCTGTGACTGCGGAGTGGGCGGTCGCATAGCCGGGTGTCTCAGAGGCCAAGTGGCCTCCGGAGGATGGAGGATGCTCAGTCACCGGGGACTTGGTGGTCTCGGGCAAGTCGGGTCTCACCGGTAGTGTCTGTTCCGTGTCCTTTGCAGCCTCGCTACTCGGTCCCAGCAAGAACTGGTCCAGGCCCAAGAAGGCCCCGGGCTGAGGGGAGATGGCAGTGGGGGGCGCTGCAGGCTCCTCGGAATCCTGGAGCAGCAGCTTCTGCTGCTGCTGCTGCTGTTGCTGCAGGCGAATTGCCTGCTGGATGTCTGAGAGCAAATCCTCCTGCTCAGTAGCGGAGTGGAAGCTATAGATGTCCGTGTCCGAACCAGAACTGGTCCTTTGTCCATCTTGCGCTCCTGCCGCAGTTCCCAAATCCTCCGCAGTCGCCTGGATCCCTACCCCAGCCTCAGCAGGCCTAGGACCACCTGGATGGATCACCTCGAAAGGGTCGGCACACTCGGTATCTGATAGGCCGGTCTCCTCAGCAGAGAGGCTGAGGTCCGGGGTCTTGGTGACTATGGAGTGAGCGCTGTCCAGCTCCCCAGTCGGCAGGGCCTGAGAGTCCAGCACATCCTCGCGCGAGTCGCCGGCACCTTTCCCCTTGGTCAAGTTCTTTCTGATCCGCAGGTTGGAAAACACCGAAGCTCTAGAATCCGACTTGCTCTTCTTCTTGCTGGTTTCCCCGCTGCCCCCTCCCCCCTTGCCGTGCTTGCCGAGCGCCTTTTTGCTCCCGCTCGCCTTCTTTGTGGTTTCCGCATCCCTGGGCCCCGCGGCATCCTCCGCTCCGCCGCCGCCGGCTTCGTGGGAGGCATCACCTGCGCTCCTCTTCAGCTTCCCATCCTGGTTCCCCATGTTTCAACCCCGCTGCTGCGCCGCCGCGCCTGGGGGGTACTCAGGCCATCTCGGCCCTGGCCAGGGCCAGGGGAGTGTCCGGGACAATTCAGGCAGCTGGGCCGGCCGTTGGGAGGGGAGGCCGAGGAGCGCCCAGCTGGCCCCGCTCACATCTGCTGCCGCTTTGCATAATGCGCGGTGGCTCTCCCGGCTGCCGTCCCTGCGGCTGTGGTTGCGGCCCTGGCTGGCGGGCGCGAACATGCTCAGTTCAGCTCGCACTCCCCACCAATGGCTGCACAGGACTCAGCCTTGGCTTGGCTCCCCGCCCACCGCCGCCGCCCCCTCAGTGCCCCCTTTGGCTCCTCCCGCAACCAAGCATGATAAAACGTTCCCATCTCTAGGACTTGATAATTAGGGGGTGGGGGTTAGGGAAAGCTGTCTGTATGTAGCCCAGACTAGCGTGGAACATAGGTTATTCCTGTCAGGTTATCTGTGGGATCTTAATCCCCACTTTGAAAATAAAACATGTTGCCCTAGAACTGGTATGTTGGAACATTTACACGAAACTTCAAAGCTCACAGACCACCAATGAGAAAAATAATAATAACAACACAAGAGAAAATCTGAAGCTCAGTTCCAAGTCAGAAGTACCATAATATCAGGAACACACACATAAACGTCTGCCTGCTTCTGCCTGGCTCCAGTTCAAATACTTGTTGAATGGATGGACTGTTCTATTTCTTAAACCGTTGATCATCACTTTGCACACTCTAAGGTTTGTGAGTATGCCACTTAGGAAAGGTTCCTTCCCCAGGCTCTATGCCTGTTGCATGCACAACGCCAAGAACAGGACATTCGCTGTCATTCCCAAAGTGGGTTTGTGGAACCTTTCTGGACAGAGAAAAGAGAGGTAGGGGAAAGTGAAAATACGGAGATTAAAGCTGATTAAAATGCTAATCTCCAAAATTCTATGTGTTTACCATATAAATCAGACAGCATTTGTATTTAAAAAGGGTGCATATATTATAACTCCCAGGAGGTCAAACTCATCAATATTAAACATGTCACAAAGTGGTCTCATATAAAAAGGAAAAGAAATGTCCTTGGTACAAACACAGGAAATTAGACATTATGTTATAAAGGATAGCTGCTTTCTCAAGCAAATCCATCCAGGTACACTTTGTCCGGGACCAAGGCTTCCTAAGTTTCAGACCTAAATTAACACAAACACTTTTTCTAGTTTGTGAATTGTTGTTGTTATTTTAATGACATTAAATTATAGTTTTTGTTAAATGTTTTAGAGCATCATTAGTATTCTAAAAAACTGCAAGCAGTAAAAACAATTTTTTAAAAAAGTAGCATCAATGAAAAATGTTACTTTGTTGAAAATCCAGCCAGCGATTCCTAATCTTTGAAACATCTTTGAAACTATGATCTTTGAAACATGCCTTCATTGGGGCAGGTGGATTGTTGAACTTAAGTGGCCTTTTTGACTAAACAGTTTGAAAAACTCAGCTTTAATAACTGTGCCAGGGTAGTATCCCAGTCTCCAAGGGATCCTGAGAGCCTGAAAAGCCTTTATTTCACCCCTTTCACAAGGCTACTCTCTCCTTTTTTTCTACCACCCCCCAAAAAAAACTTCAAAACAAAAACCCACAAGGCACAATTTGCCTGTGGGCCACTAGAATTCTCTGTCTCTTTGAACGCCACAGTACTTTAAACCTTGATTTTTGCTCTTTCTTTATCGGAGCATCTTTGATTCAGGCCCATTTGTCTCTTTGCTGTTTTCTTCTGTGATGTACCCAAGAAGTTTGGAAGAAAAAAAAAAAAAAGGGAGGAGCAAACAGAGCTGAAAGAAAAGAGGCAGTGAGAATACTGATTTTTTTTTTTTTTCTTCACATTCTTTGGATGTGGGAGAATAGGTAGCAGTTGTGTGGCATGGCCGGGGTTGACAGAGCTCTATTGTAAGGTCACAAAAGTAGAAGGAGAAACATTAGGGACGGTGGAAGGGGAGTGGGAAGGGGGAGGTGGAGAGGACAATAAAGGGTAATGGGGTGCATGGGATTACACTGTCATCATCCTCAGCTGCTAGATCCTCCTGCAGCCTGAGGAGTTTCCCCACACAGGAAAAAACAACAACAACAACAACAACAACAACAACAACAACAACAAAGTAATTGGGACAAGTCAGAGTGAAGCAGCAGCTACCAATTTATTAGGTATTAAATTTATTAAGAGATGGTAGGAGAAGGAGAGAGGGAGATGGGCAGGGAGACAGAGTACGATGGACTGGAGCTTAAAAGAAAAAAGATTCTATAGGAACTTTAGCAATAAATATTATATAACCCCTAAAAAGAAATATCACATATTTCTCTCATCTTCAAATGTAGCACAAACACACAATAAAGAAATGTAGAAAATGTAGGCAGATGATTTTTTTTTTTTTTAAGAATTCTGGTTTTTGTTTTTGTTTAAGACAGGGTTCCTTTGTGTAGCCCTTGCTGTCCTGGAGCTTGTTCTGTAAACAGGTTGGTCTTGAACTATGAGATCCACCTGCCTCTGCCTTTGGCACCTCAGTGCTGGAATTAAAGGCTTAAAGGAAAAAAATAAAAATAAAAAAGGACTTGAAAAAAAAATGCTTAAAAGCGTTTGCCACCACTACCTGGCTAAGAATTGTGGTTTGTTGTGTGTGTGTGTGTGTGTGTGTGTGTGTGTGTGTGTGTGCTTATTTTTGACATAGAGTCTCATGTAGCTCATACTGGCCTCAAACTTCACTGTGTAGCTGAGGATAACATTTAATTACTGAGTCTCCCAAGTCCATATACCAAGTATAAGAATGAAAGGTATATGTTATCATACCTGGCTCAACTTCAACGATTACAATATCATGCTTATTTTTATGATGTATGTCTCTTTGTTTGCCTGTCTTGCATGTGTGTGTTTGTGTGTGGTGAATACATACATGTGATGTGTATGTATGTAGTATGTACATATAAAGTTTGTATATATGGTGTGTGTATATGCACTGTGGGTATGTATGTTATGTGCATGTGTAGTGTTATGTGCGTGCATGACCACTGGCAATTGAACGTAGGACCTCGTGCTTGCTAAACACAGAGTCCTACATATGAACTCCATATATTCACACCCTTTATTTCTGTCCTGCCATATCTCAGTCCCTTAAAAACATTATAGTGTGTGTTTATCACCATATCTTTAGGATTCTTACTTAGTTATTGGCACATTATTTATGTAGGCAGCAAATATCTGTCATTCATTTTCCTTATAGTATGTTAAAGTCACAAGAAAGATAACATTCTGATGCCCATAACAATCCCACATAAAAATGCGGCAATGAGACAATGTGAAGAAAAAGAAAATATAGTTAATTTTGAAAAGTACATGGGGAGTTTAGAGAGAGGGCACAGAGTACTTCAGGAAACAAATGCAGGCAACCAAATGAAGCTTTGAAGCTTTGAAGCTCCAGATTTCCTCTTCAACATATTTATAGTTCAGAACAAAGGGCATTTCCACCCCTGGGCAAAGCAGAGAATGGTTAATTTAGCAGTAGTCTCTTTCAAAATTGGGAGTGATCACTCCCAGTGAAGCTTGGCAGGTTGCCCCATGACCTTCATTTCTAACAAGTCCAAAGCTTGTGTTCTCCATTGATTGGCATGGTGTTCAAAGCTTGAGTTTTCTATTGATTACCATTATTTTTCATTTAGTTCATCTCTAACCACAATTAATGTAGAAACATGTGATTTCAGTGTTTGTAAGTAGACAAAAACTTCTTCAGAAAGCAAGTGGGAATTTCCCCACTTGAACAATACATAATAGTGTTTGATTTCAAAAAATATTAAAGCATACACAATTACATTCATGTTTTAGAGACATATAAAGTGACTTATAAGAATCAGATGCTCTTATGTCTAGACTAAAGACAGTTTTCTGGAATGTCAATCTGGCACTCCTATGGAAATAATGATTGGTGAAGGTCATGGGTCATGGGTTTGCCCCAGCAAACATGTAAAGTTCATTCTGCTTCACTGTTAGTAGTGCCTGCTGCTCACAAATTTGATTCATTTAAATAAAATTAATCTATTCCAGGACTGGCAACAGGGTTCAACAGATAAAGGTGCCTGCTACAATGTCTGAAGACCTGAGTTTGAAAGCGAGGTCCCACATGATAAAAAGGAGAAAATTAATTCATGCATTTTGGTTACTTACACACACACACACACACACACACACACACAGAGAGAGAGAGAGAGAGAGAGAGAGAGAGAGAGAGAGAGAGACAGAGAGAGACAGAGAGAGACAGAGAGAGACAGAGAGACAGAGAGACAGAGAGAGACAGAGAAAGAAAGAGGTAAGAGAGATAAGAACGTAATACAAATTTAAGTGTACATGTTAATTCAACATCTATTGCTGCAAATAGTTTCATAATAAGTAGAAAGAAAATATTCAGAAAAAATATTAAGGCTCTAAATAAAACCTTTCAATGAGGAAAAGTAAATATCTATACAAGAGCTGACTAGCTAGCTGGTGGTGTAACTTGTAGACACAAAGCCAACCCCCTTATGGACTAGAAAGCCCTTCTGGGAAGAGGATTTTGAGGCAGTGAAGCAAGCAAGTTTATGAATGTCCGTGGGCAGCATAGAAGTCAACAATAAACAAGGCCTGTAGCTTGGGAGTGGGTGAGAGAGACAAAGGGTGTAGTCAGAAGCCAGGCTTGGACGGAGTAGAAAGTGAGCCGCACGTAGGAGAATGCAGGGTCAGAAGTGTATGCAGATGCCAATTGAATCCAACTTACATGAGTGTCCATAGAAAAAAGATGAACACGAGAATGTATCAAAACAAGGCGGAACTCCTTGGAGCAAATAGTATGTGGTAAGAGCAGGAGGCAGAAGTGAGGTGGTGGATGAGCTGGGAAATGTGTCAGAATATGAACTGTGCACCTGTACTGAAGCAGTTAAAACTATAATCTTTTTGCCCACGAACACAATTTTGGATGTCATAACTACAGCATGAGGTTGGTGCCGCAGCTCAGTGATAGGGTCTGTGCTTAGCACACATGATACTGCACTTGATTCTATCATTGCTATAGGAGACAATTCAATCAGGTAAACAGTATCACTCCCACTAACACATTTGTTCATGGGAAATGAATGTTACGATGTTTATGTCACATCATTGCTGCAGACAATCTGATTATACATGCAAGAAAATGCCCAGAAGAAAAAAAAAGTGGGATTTAAGCTAACACCCGTTTGAGAAAAAACAACTGGGTTACATGAATTGGAACAGTTAATGGTGAAGCATACAGACACAAAGCAGGGACCTCAAAGACTCACAGACTCTTTTACAGACTCTTGGTGTGTCTCTCTAATGGGAGCAGTATGCATACTACAGCCCCTGCTAAAGAGCACATTATTGTCAGTTGGTGTGTTCCTGCTGAAGGAGGGCGATGGCCACCATCTGAGCTCTATCTTATCCCTTTCTTATCTGAAGGGCATTTACCTCACTATTGCTCAGATTGTTAGCTAGGGCCATCCTTGCTTGTAGGTCTCTGAACATTTCCCTAGTGCCAGATTTCTCTTCAAACCTATAATGGCTCCCTCTATTATGGTATCTTTTTTTTTCTCTCCTCTATTCCTCCCCCAACTCAATCTTCCTATTCCCTCATGTTACCCTCTCCCCTCCTCTTCTCCCCTTTATGTTCTCCCTCTCTACACACTACCCTCCACCACTGCCCCCAATATACTCAGGAGATCTTGTCCCTTTCCCTTTCTGTGGGGGACCATGACCATGTTTAGGGTCTTCCTTGTTTTGTAACTTCTCTGGGGGTGTGAATTGTAGGTTAGTTATCCTTTGCTCTATGCCTAAAATCCATATATGAGTGAGTACCTACCATATTTGTACTCTTTTTGTGACTGAGTTACCTCACTAAGGATGGTTTCTTCAAGTTCCATCCATTTGCCTGTGAATTTCAAGATTCCATTGGTTTTTTGTTTGTTTGTTTGTTTGTTGTTTGTTTCTACTGAGTAAGTAATTCATTGTGTAAATGTACTACATTTTCTTTATTCATTCTTCAGTTGAGGGGCATCTAGGTTCTGGTTATTACAAACAATGCTGCTGCAATGAACATAGCAGATGTCTTTGTTGCATGGATGTGCATCTTTAGGGTATATGCCTAAGAGTGGAATTGCTGGATCCTATGGTAGACTGATTTCCATTTTCCTGAGTAACCACCATACTGATCTCCAAAATGGTTGTACAAGTTTGCACTCCCACCAGCAATAGAGGAGTGTTCCCCTCTCTCCACATCCTCTCCAGCATAAACTGTCATTGGTGTTTCCAATTTTAGCCATTCTGACAAGAGTAAGATGGTATATCAGAGTTGCCTTGATTTGCATTTCCCTTATGGCTAAGGATGTTGAACATTTTCTTAAGTATCTTTCAGCCATTTTGGATTCCTCTATTGAGAATTCTTTAGGTAATTCTATACAGCACTTTCTAATTGGATTATTTGGTGTTTTGGTGACTAGCTTCTTGAGTTTATTTTTGTATATTTTGGAGATCAGCCCTCTGTCAGATATGGAGTTGGTGAAGATTTTTTTCCCACTATGCGGGCTGCCGTTTTGTCTTGTTGACTGTGTCCTTTGCCTTACAGAAGCTTCTCGGTTTCAGGAGGTCTCTTTTATTAATTGTCGATCTCGGTGTCTGTGATACTGGTGTTATGTTCAGGAAACAGTCTCCTGTACCAACTTCTTCAAGGTGCCTCCCACTTTCTCTTCTAAGAGGTTCAGTGTGGCTGGATTTATGTTGAGGTTTTTGATCCATTTGGACTTAAGTTTTGTGCATGGCCATCTGCAGTCTTCTCATACCAGCATTCAGTTATGCCAGCACCATTTATTATTTTTTATTTTTATTTTACATATGTATCAATCCCAGTTCTCTCTCCCTCCCTCCATTTTCCCTTTTCTCCGACCCTCCCATACTCCCACCACCACACTCCCCTCACCCATCCCCACTCCAAATGTAGGGTGGTGCCTTCCAGGAGGGGTCATATAAAACTGTCAAGTCATTTGGAATACAGACTAGGCCTTCTCTCTTGTCTCTAGGTTAAAGGAGTATCCCTCCATGGGGAATGTGCTCCGAAAGTGCTTTTGTAGACGAGGGATACATCCTGGTTCCACTGTCAGAGGTTCCTTAGACTGCCCAGGCCTTCTAGCTGAGACCCATGTTCAGGGGGTCTGAGTCAGTCCCATGCTGGATTCCCAGCTATCAGTCTGGGGGCACATTAGCCCCTCCTTGTTCAGGTCAGCTGTCTCTATGGGTTTCTGTAGCCTTGTCCTCCCTCTCTGCATCAGGATTCCAGTTTGGCTCAGTGTTTAGTTGTGGGTGTCTGCTTCTGTTTCCATCAGCTACTAGATAAGGGTTCTATGATGGTGGATAAGTTAGTCGTTGATCTCATTATCAGGGAAGGGCATTTATGTTAGCCTTTCCACTGTTGCTCAAATTGTTAGTTGGGGTCAGTCTTGTACATCCCTGGACATTTCTCTAGATTCAGTTTTCTCTTCAAACCTATAATGTTCCCTGTTTTATGTATCTCTCTCTCTCTCTCTCTCTCTCTCTCTCTCTCTCTCTCTCTCTCTCTCTCTCTCTCTCTCTCTCTCTCTCTCTCTCTCTCTCTCCTCACCGATTCCTCCCCTGACTCAATTGTCCTAGTCCTTCGTGCTTTCCTCTCCTCCCCTTCTCTTTCTCCTAGTTCCCTCTCCACTCACTGTCCTCCCCACTCTCCATGTGCTCAGGAGATCTTGTCCCTTCCCTCTTCTGTGAGGGACCTTACATGAATGTCTTAAAATACTCCTTGTATCCTAGTTTCTCTGGCGATGTGAATTATAGGCTGGTGATTCTTTGCTCTCTGTCTAAAATCCATATATGAGTGAGTACACACCATGTTTGTCTTTTTGTGATTGGGTTACCTCACTCAGGATGGTTTCTTCAAGTTCCATCCATTTGTCTGTGAATTTCAAGATTCCATTGTTTGTTTCTGCAAAGTAGTATTCCATTGTGTAAATGTGCCACATCTTCTTTATCCATTCTTCTGTTGAGGGGCATCTAGGTTGCTTCCCGGTTCTTGCTGTTACAAATAATGCCAGAACCATTTTTTGAAGATGCTTTACTCTTTTCTTCATATAATTTTAGCTGTTTTGTCAAAAATCAGATGTTTGTAGGTGTGTGGGTTAATATCAGGATTTTCTGTTTGATTCCTTTGGTCTTCCTGTCTATTTTTGTGCCAATAGCAAGCTGTTTTCAGGACTATAGCTCCATAGTGGAGCTTGAAGTCAGGGATGGTGATGACTCCTGAAGTTCCTTTTTTGTACAGGGTTGTTTAGGCTATTTTAGGTCTTTTGTTTTTTCCATACAAAGTTGAGCATTATCCTTTCAAGGTCTGTGAAGAATTGTGGTGGGATTTTGATGGAGATTGCATTGAATCTGTAGATTACTTTTGGCAAGATTGCCATTTTTACTATGTTGATCCCACCTCTCCAAGAGCATGGGAGATCTTTCCATTTTCTGGTATTTTCTTTAATTTCTTTCTTTAAAGACACAAAGTTCTTGATGTATAGGTCTTTCACTTGTTTGGTTAAGATTTCTCCAAAATATTTTATGTTGTTTGGGCTATTGTAAAGAATGATGTTTCTCTGATTTCATTCTCAGCCCCTTTATCAGCTGTATATAGTAGGATTGCTGACTTTTTTTTTTATTTTTTATTTATTTTCTTTAGTTAACCTTGTGTCCTGCCACTTTGTTGAAGGTGTTTATCAGCCGTAGGACATCACTGATAGAGTTTTTCTGGTCGTTTATGTAAACTATCATATCATTTGCAAATCGTGAAAGTTTGACTTCTTCCTTACCAGTTTCTATCCTTTTGTTGTCTTATTGCTCTAGCTAGAACTTCAAGTACAATATTGAAGAGATATGGAGAAAGTGGATAGTGTTTCTTGTTCCTGATTTTAAAGGAATCACATTAAGTTTCTCTCCATTTAGTTTGATGTTGGCCGTTGGTTTGCTGTATATTGCTTTTATTATGTTTAGGTATGTTCCTATTATCCCTGATCTCTCCAAGATCTTTACCATGAATGGGTGTTGGATTTTGTCATAGGCTTTTTAAGCATCTAGTGACAGGATCAATTGTTTTTTTTTTCAATTTGTTTATATGGTGGATTACATTGATATATTTTCATATGTTGAACCATCTCTGCATTTCTTGGATGAAGCCTACTTGGTCATGGTGGATGATTTCTCTGGTATGTTCTTGGATTTGATTTGCCAGTATTTTATTGAGTACTTTTGCATCAATTTGCATGAGGGATATTGGTCTGTAGTTCTCTTTCTTAGCTGTATCATTGTGTGGCTTGGGTACCAAGGTAATTGTAGCCTCTTAAAGAGTTTGGTAATTACCTTACTGCTCCTACTGCTTCTATTGTGTGGAATAATTTGAGAAGTGTTGGTGTTAACCCTTCTTTGAATTTCTGGTAGAATTCTGCTCTGAAGCCATCTGGTCCTGGGCTTTTTTGGGGGGCGGGGGTGGGGGTTGGTCTACTTTTGATGGCAGCTTCTATTTCATTAGTGGTTATAGGTCAATTTAAATTGTTTATCTGTTCTTGATTTAACTTTGGTAAGTGATATCTATCCAGGAAATTGTCCATTTCCTTTGAATTTTCAAATTTTGTGGAGTACAGGTTTTCAAAGTATGACCTGAAAGTTGTCTGGATTTCCTCTGTGTCCATTGTTATGTCCCCCTTTTCATTTCTGATTTTGTTAATTTGCATGTTCTCTCTCTGCTTTTTGGTTGGTTTGTCTGTCTTGTTTATTTTCTGGAAGAACCAACTCTTTGTTACATTGATTCTTTGTATTGTTTTTTTTTTTCTACTTCATTAATTTCCACCCTCAATTTGATTATTTCCTGGTATCTACTTCTCCAGAGTGAGTTTCTTTCTTTTTGTTCTAGAGCTGTCAGTTGTGCTGTTAATTCTCTAATGTGACTATCCTCTTTTTCCTTCAAATGGGCACGTAGTGCCATGAATTTTCCTCATAGCACTGCTTTCAAAGTGTTCCTTAAGTTTGGGTATGTTTTGTCTACATTATCATTGAATTCTATGAAGTCTTTAATTTCATTCTTTATTTCTTCCTTGACCTAGGAATGGTGCAATTGTGCATTGTTCAGTTTACACGAATTTATAGAGTTTCTGCAATTTGTGTTGTTGCTGAATTCTAACTTTAAAGCATGGTGGTCTGATAAGATACATGGGGTTATTCCATTTTTTTTTTTAATAACTGTTGAGGTTTGCTATGTTGCCTAGTATGTGGTCAATTTTTAGAGAAGGTTCCATGTGGATCTGAGAAAAAGGTATATTCTTTTGTGTTTGGATGGAATGTTCTATAGATGTCTGTTAAACCCAATTGGGACATAACTTCTGTTAGTTCCCTTGTTAAGTTTCTGTCTGGTGGCCCTGTCTAGTATTGAAAATGGGGTGTTGAAGTTTCCCACTATAAGTCTGTGAAATGTTGTGTAAGATTTGAGTTTTAGTGATGTTTTGTCTTGTTTTTGTTTGAACGCGGGTGCCTTTGTATTTGGGACATAGATGTTCAGAATTGAGATTGTGATGGATTTATCCTGTGAGGAATATGAAATGACCTTCTTCATCTCTTTTGATTAATTTTAGTTTGAAGTCTAATTTGTTAGATATTAGGATAGCTACATCAGCTTGTTTCTTGGGTCCATTTGATTGGAAGATCTTTTCCCAACCTTTACTTTGAGGCATTCTCTGCCTTTTAAATTGGGGTGTGTTTGTTGTATGCAGCAGAAAGATGGATTCTGTCATTGTATCCTTTCTGTTAGCCTGTGTCTTTTTATAGGAGATAAGATCATTAATATTTAGGGAAACTAAGGACCATTAATTGTTAATTCTTATTTGTTTTGGATTTGTTGGTGGTGGTACTTTGAGCAGATTTACCCTGCTTTTTCTTTGACTTCTGGTAAAGTGGGATTATTTATTGCCTATGTCTTTGTGAGCTTAGTTAACTTCTTTGGGTTAGAGTTTTCTTTAAAAAACTTTCTTTAGGGCTGGATTTGTGGATATGTATTGTGTAAATCTGGTTTTATCATGGACTATCTTGTTTTCTTCATCTATAGTGATTGACAGTTTTGCTGGTTATAGTAGTCTGGGCTGGCATCCAGGGTCTCTTAGTGCTTGTAGAACATCTATTCAGGACCTTCTGGCTTTCAGAGTTGCTATGGAGAAGTCAGGTGTAATTCTGATAGGTGTGCCTTTATACTTGGCCTTTTTCCTTTGCTGCTTTTAATATTCTTTCTTTATTCTGTATGTTTGGTGTTTTGATTATTATGTGGCTAGGGAACTTTTTTGTGGTCCAGTTTGTTTGGTGTTCTGTAAGCTTCTTGTACTTTCATAGGCATATCCTTCTTCAGGTTGGGGAAGTTTTCTTCTGTGATTTTGTTGAATATATTTTCTGCACCTTTAAGCTGGACTTCTTTGCTGTCTTCTCTTCCTATTATTCTTAGGTTTGATCTTTTCATGGTGTCACACATTTCCTGGATATTTTGTGTTAAGGATTTGTTGGATTTAAGATTTTCTTTGGTCAATAATCTATTTTGTAGTGAGATATTTACCTTGTCCGCACCTGTGGCATAGACCACGCCCATTGGGGGTGGAGACAAGGCCGGACATGACCTGGGGGAACTAAGGCTGAGGAGGGGGCTTGGAGAGCTCTCTTGCTTGCAGTATGGTGACAGGAGGACATCTGGAGGCATCTTGGGACCAGGAACCTGCTGTTGTTCATCTGTCTATGTTGTGAGTTATTTCTCCCTGAATAAACATCTATTTGGCCTATTTCTTTCTTCTGATCCTTATTAAACATCAATATCTGCTGTCAGAAGTGGGATCCGGATTTTTACCGGACTTGGTTTTCACCCAGGTGGCAGATGCTGCTCCCTTCCCCCACAATTTGGAAAATTAAAATATGTGCACCATACTATAGATACATTTTCAGGGTTTCAATGAGCTAGTGCTCTGAGCTCTAAAAAAGCTGATTCTGTTATCACACACCTATAGAGGTAATGGCCATTATAGGCATACCTGCACAAATAAAAACTGACAATGCTTCGGCATATGTTTCCAGCAAATTAAAATAGTTTTTTTGAGTATTATAACATAAAACACATAACTGGTATACCACACAATCCTACAGGACAACAAGTAGTTGAGAAATCCAATCGTACTTTAAAGGAAATGCTCCATAAACAGGCAGGAAAAACCAAGACACCCAAACACAGATTATATAATGCTTTATTAACATTAAACTTTCTTAATGCTAATGAAAAAGGACAAACAGCTGCAAAAAGACACTGAACAATAGAAAAATCTAAATCAGCTGGTATACTTCAAGAATGTATTGACCAGGATATGAGTTACGTTGGGGTAGGGGTTTCGCATTTGTATCTACAGGGGAAGAAAAGCTATGGATACCATCTAAGTTGATCAAGATCCGAGTTGAACAAGAGATACATCTTAATGAAGAGAAATGACAAGTCATCCAACAAATTGGGTCCCATGAGATGTGCGGAGACCTCTCAAAGGTAGGGGAATTGTTCTTTTCTTGTCCTTACAGGAAAACAGAAAATACCCATCTTCAAACAGCCAAGAGACACTAAAAATGTAGGTACCTACAGAAGAGAAGATAACTCTCAAAAAAGAATCACTTAATGAAGAGAAATCTGATTTATGGTAAAAATATTTAATTCTAGTAAACTATTCCTATACAGAAATCTATTTCTCTCTTATCCTGACGTCAGAAGTTTACTATCTAGTATTTCTCTAGTCCCACTTCAGGTAAATCAATGCTGGCTTTGGAGTTAGATTTGGCTTTCCTTCTTTAAATTCAAGCATGTTGTTATGATTAAATTTACAGTTTCTGCCTTATATCAAGAAGCCAATTGGTGTAAGGCAGAAGGAAACAAAATCTGGGGACTCATTTGATTATACACAATTTTCTCTCTGAAATCCTAATTTTCTCATATACATTTTGATGCTTATTGATGCCTTTCCCTATATGCATACCTTAAAACTTGAAAATTTTACTTTGATATTGATGTTTAAGTTTTCCACGAGGAATAATACCAATTTCTAACAGCAATCCTTGAACTCTCCAGAAAGAAGATGGGGCCCCACTTCGTCATTTCCACTTGACTCAACCTGATGCATCTGGACTACAAACATCACCCTAAAACCTGTTTGAGACTGTTTTTCTTGAGACAACTCCTGACTAGCTAGCTGTTATTGTGCACCTACTTATTTCACCCTGGCCAGAATTTCAGATAGAACTCCAGTCAAGCATTTCCTGCCACACAGTGACTAGTGACACATGTCACAGCCAGTCCTGTTGAAATTTTGTTGCTAAAAAATTTCTTCCTACAAGATCCCATGGAGCAATTATCATCCCAATTCAGCAGGAAGTAATCTTAAGATAACAGCACCCCCTTTCCCTACTCTAGGCATTTAGGGAAAATATTCATCTTCTTAGGGTTGAGTATGGAAGGTGATGCTTATACTCGTGTATCTCTTTTAGACAAGGATAGGGTATGGTTGAGAAAGTTATGGTTTAGATGGGATATGGGTAGATTAGCCTATCTTCTTGTAAATTATTTTAGTAATAGTGAGATATTAGTATCATACAGCTTACATGGTTATAGATTCTTATATGTGGTAATCTATGTAAAATTAATTTTATTCCCTTCCCAGAATTATATATAAACTGTATATTTTGTCATATTGTGAAAATATATCCAGTTATGATGTTTTTGCACAATATCCTTACCATATTCTATATATGTACTTTTACTTATATTCAAGATAATTCTGTATATTGATACAATTTAGGATATTTTTATCATGCTGCACTTTATAGCTCTACCTCTGGTCTAGACATTCTACTTTGTCTCTGCTTTAGGGAATTACGTGTAAATATACATACATAGTTACATTGCTTAGGTATTTGTCCCTGCTTTACTCAAGGAAGTTTCAATTAGTGTTATAGCTAGGTTCCTGAGTATTACAGATTATCTTCACCAATGTTTCCTATATCTATGAGATTAGTCAGAAATAGATGCTTAATCTTCAAAGACTTCATAGACCTACAGAGCATGGCATTTAAACATTTTAATATTAGTACTCCATTGATATGAGACACTATTGCTCCTGACAGCACCATGCACCATCCCGAAAAATGTTGGACACTGTTGTCTCTCCTTCTGGAGTCCATCCTTGCTTCAGCTATGGCCTCTTGGACAAAGAACTGCCTCCACCTCGACCACTGATTTGGACATGCAGTTCTATGTGCTTGCAGGAGACAAACATAGAAGACTGCTGAACCCTGCCAAGTCAGGGTAAGACAGCCTTTTTACCTCCCTGCTTTGTTGTGGTCTGTCAGGTACTCTAGGCCTTAGCCAAAACAGGCTGTACCAACCAACGTTGCTGTGTGACCTTGGGTGACTGTCCAGGTAGCATGCTGTATCTGTCCTTGCTGTACCTCTTGGAAGTTGCCCATCCGTACTTCCTGCCTACCCTAGTATTATTATTTTCCTTCTCAAGTCTTTGATGAGGTTGAAGATTAAATCATCACAACTATTATTCTCTCTTCCTAGTTAGCTATATTAGATACTAGACTTAAGTTTTCCAGCTTAGGACAACTCTATTGTAAACCCAGTTTCAACTTCACCCTAGGACTAGATAGTTAGGTATTAAGTTTACATGTTCTCAATTTTCTTTTTCTTAGAGCACACTTGTTATTCACTGTTTTGTATATAGTTTTTGTATCTAGCCCAAATCTGTTCTTTAGACTAAAAGGGGAATTGTAGTGAGATATTCACCTTGACTGCACCTGTGGCATAGACCACAGGTCTTGTGGAGACAAGGCTGGACATGACCTGGGGGAACTAAGGCTGAGGAGGGGGCTTGCTTGCAGCACAGGAACAGGTGGACATCCAGAGGCATCCTTGGGACCAGGAACCTGCTGTTCATCTGTCTATGTTGTGAGTTATTTCTCCCTGAATAAACATCTATTCGACCTATTTCTTTCTCCTGATCCTTATTAAACATCAATACTATTTTCTCTAGATTATCTTCAGAGCCTGAGATTCTCTCTTTTATCTCTTGTATTTTGTTGGTTTTTCTCCACCTGTAATTCCTGATCATTTACTAGTACTCCCTCAGTTTGTGTTTTCTTTATTGTCTTTATTTCAGTTTTCAGGGCATGGACTGCTTGAATTGTTTTCCTCCTCTGTTTGATTGTTTTTTTCTTGACTCTCCTTGCTTTCTTAAGACATTTGTTGATTTCTTGCATTTTTGGCTTGTTTTTCTTGCATTTCTTTAAGGGATTTTCTCATATCCTCTTTGAGGGCCTCTATCATTTTCATGAAGTTTTTTTTAAGGTCATTCTCTTCTGCTTCATCTGTGTTGGGATGTTCAGGTCTTGCTGGCGCAGAATCCCTAGACTCTGGTGTTGTCATATATGTCTTTCTGTTGTTGGAAGTGTTCTTATACTGTCATCTTCCCATGTCTTCTTCCAGTAGGTACAGGTGGGGTTGCTCTCTCTCTTGTTTCTCAGATGGTGGAGGGGCAGGGCAGGAATGGCACCCAAATGCAGGGTCCTTCTTTCTGCCTCCAGGTCCCTCTTGTGTTTCCTTCTTTAATACTTTCTAGTGATACATTTTTTCTTGTAGTCACATTGGATTCCAAGAGTAACAGGACCTTAATGATGAGGGACTGAAATAGGTAAACAAAATGAGTCTTCCTGGACAGATCATGGCCCAATGATGGTGTTTGTTATGTGAACACTGAGTACTGAATAGAATCAATTATCTTTGGAAAAAAAGACTAATCTATTTGAGTGGTGATAGCAATAATAACATGCTTGGCTCACGCCACAGGACAAGAACTGAGATAATCACCAACTAGTCCATACCTTGACCAGGAATACTTAATTATCCATGTTTCTTACCTCAATTCTTTCTCCATTGAAATTCTATCAAGGGCTGGTGAGGTGGCTCTGTGGGTAGAAGCACTTGCCACAGCTTGATGACTTCAGTCTTCCATATGGTAGAAGAGCCAACTCCTACAAGTTGTTATCCCACCTCTGAACTTGGATTTCAGCAGTGCTATTCATGAGCATTACATAAATAAATACAATACACTGTTGTTAGTACTCTGAAGCTTATGTGAGGGTACTACAAATGGATATGGGGTCACCATGCCCTTTTAACTCTACACCTTCCCACTGGGCATTTTCATTCAATCTCTGTTATGTGCTTTCCACATTACTTGTCTCTTTCATCTGTGTACTTATTAAGTGGCTAACCCTAGTCCTTTGGGCCTTCCAATACTGGCTTTTGCCCTAAAGCTCTGGGCAGGGGAAAAACTTAGCTTTGATAGGCTAAGCTAGGAGAAGTAGAGCCACTCACTATATGTCCCCACAATGAGAGAAATGAGTGAATTGTCCCATGTACCTATGGGAATTACCTTTATTCCAAGGCCTTTTTCTTACCTTTGCATGTTGGCTAATACTAGGTGATTTCTGCTCTATTTAGTGAGAGGGAGACACCAGCCTTTAAATTACCAGCCTTTTTAAAGCATTGTCTCTCAACTGGTTGGTCATACCGTCTTTGGGAATAGCATATCAGATAACCTACATACCAGATATTTACAATTCATAACAGTAACAAAATTACAGTTATGAAGTAGCAAAGAAATATTTTTATGGTCAGGGTCACCACAACATGAGGAACTGTGTTAAAGGGTCACAGCATTAGGAAGATTGAGAACCACTACTTTTAGAGTATGGCCACCTGGCAAGTGCTTTCTCCATTAGTCATGCCAAACCTTGACTATGAACTCTGGGGTGATCCCAGTTAATGCCTTTGGCACTGGCAATAAATTTTGAAGTTTCATTATTGGATTTTGCTGTTGTTGTTTGTTTGTTTGTTTGTTTTTAGGTTCTTTGTTGCCTGAGCTCTTTGAGGTCAGTATGAACTTAGGTGATATGTTTTTGATGAAGAAATTTGAATTTTTACTAGAACAAAGATCCATTTCTTTTTTAGTTTTGATTTATTTAATTGTAAGTGTGTGTGTGTGTGTGTGTGTGTGTGTGTGTGTGTGTGTGTGTGTGTGTGTGTGTGTGTGTGTGTGTGTTTGCATGAATGCATACCATATGTATGCGGGAGCCTCAGGAAGTCAGAAGAGAGCATCTGCCCTAGAACTGGAGTTATAGTTGGTTGTGAGTGCCATTTGGAAGTCATGAACTAAATCTGGGTCCTGTGAAGGAACAGTAAGTCCTCTTAACCACTTAACTACCTCTCCAACCCTTCTGATTTCTTTTGTATTTCACTTGTTGGGCTCAGGTAATTTGGGTTTATGTATAGAATCATAAATTTCTATGAGTCAAATGTAAAAAGAACTGAGATATACAGTAAGAAGCCGGGGTGTTTAGGAGGTCACTATTGCAATTTGTGTAGCTGTGAAAATTGTTAACTGCATTATAAGGAGGCCCTTAGGGAAAATTCCAGGTGATTAGCCTAATTATAGCTATGAGCCTATGACTAAGGAAAAGATGGTATATTATAATACTACTATGCAGCCTAAACATGCTCTGCATGAAAAGAAGAGATGGCCTCTGGATAGGTCATTGGATTTCTATATTATTTTATAGCAAAGAATTATTCTTTTCAAAACTCAGAAATGTGTTTCAAAATTCAATGTGTTATGAGTTGTACATAATAAAGTCTGTTCTAAGGAAGGGGTCAAATTTACATAACAAAGGTTCCAGACATCAGTGCTAAATTCCCTGCTGAATGACAACAGGGATATTGAAACTGAGTAAGGACTACTGCCAATGACTTTGAAACCTACAGTTCCTTTTCTTCCAGCAGGTCCTCCATCCTTTTTAAATGTACCTCCTTTTGCTGCTCTCTCAGTCACAGGAGATGCTGGAGTATCAAGTGAGATGATTTCTTTGATGTGTTGGTAAGACTGAAGCAGTCTTTTCATTTAATATTTATCAAGAGAGCCAACATAAAATGCTCACAGTAGAGGAACAGGGCAATTGTCATTGAGATGGAATGTGACAGGCAAGTCTAAAGTGATAAGATACTGATCCTTCATAGTATCAATTCATGTGGGGTTCATGGGCCCATACCCAAATCAACAAGATGAGAGCCCTTGTGTTTCTGGCAAAGATCCAAAACACTGCCTAGTGCCTTCCCATCCTTGTTTCAAGAGACTTTGGGAGATTGAGGAGAGAACCAGAGCCAGATTAGAAGATTTACTTCTTATTGTTACCAAGGTTATTGCATAATCCAGGGTAATTACAGCCACTTCAACTTCCGATGAACTCTGAAATGTTTGCCTACTCTCACTTTTGAAGAGAATATTCAATGAGTTAGTAGTGGGCTGAGGTAGTACTGGACAAAAACAGTATATCTCATATTTGTGTTCTTGTTCTGTACAAGTGACTTTGGATTTATTGTAATTCATTGTTTTTTCACTTAAGGAGCCTATGGGCAGGAAACTTTCCTCAGCCAATCACTATAGCCTATAAAATTTCTAATGACTGTGAAGATTAGCAGGTTGAGATGAGCAAGCTACCATCTTCATTCATAGTCAACACTTGGCCTTGGAACTACTGAGAATTTGATAAAGTCCTCAGGGAAAAATCATTGTGCATATTATAATGGAATGGTCATTGGAAAAGTCATTGCCCCCATGCACAAATAAACACAGGCTTGATAAATGGTCGGAACATCAGATACCAGCAATAGATGATGACTTTACTAGGGACTTAAGGTTTTCTAACCATTATTTCTTCATAGAAGGGAAGGGCTGGGAACAACTAATAATAGTTTACAACCCAATAAACTCTTGGTCAACACAAGCCCAAAAAGACAAATTGAAATGTGCTTATCTCTATGAGGACCAGGAAATCCCTGAGCAGGCCCTGGAGTGCAGCCTATTGGATAAGCATGTAATTTGAATCTTTCCAAATAATACACAACCAGAATGCTCAGTTTCACTTTTAGGTGTAGACTTATACAAACTTAATGCTCACATATCCCTTCCAGTGAGGTAGCAATTGCAAGCAAAAGTGATGTAATTTCAAGGCCTCTTATCTCTGTAGCAATGTGGATTAGGTGGGCTTCTGTAGAGCACTAGAACTGATAGAATTACGTTTTTATTCCAAAGGGATTTTCATCCAGCTGGTTTATCAATACACTGGCTAAGATGAGTGACACGTATGCAGTCCAGTGATGAAAATCTAGACATACCCCGGAGAATGCAGCTATTGACTCCTTGTTGGAAACTCCGGGAAGCTAAACTCTGATGTCAGTAGAAGATCACAGTCACAGGAGTAGATGCCTTCACTTAGAAGCAAATGTAGATGTATCTGGGCTGTTTTTTCTTGGCTTCCTCATTCATCTGGGTTGCCACCTGAAAGGAACTGCTCATACTGAAGGCAGATCTTTCCCTCCCAACCCCACTGGACAGTCCTCTTGGAAATGTTATGAACCTATAGGTGTGTTTCATCAATTATGGTTGTCTCTCTCCCCTCTTATGTGTGTGTGTGTGTGTATGCATACATACATATATACATACATACATATATATATGATGTCCATGTTTGTAAGCATGTTAGCGTGAGTGTGAGGGTGCAAGCTCATCAGGAGTTTTCTTGGATGCTTTTCCACTTGATTCTTTGAGGCCAGGTCTCTCAATCAAATCCAGAGCTCACAAATATGGCCAGTCTCACTAGACAGTTTGCCCTGGGGATTCATTCCCATGTCACCTTCTGAGACTGCAAGTTTAGGCAAGCTGCTATGCTCCCAGGGAATTCATGTGGGTTCCAGGATACCAAATTCTGACCCTCTTGCTTGTGTAGCAATCACTTTAATTGTGAGTCATGTTCTCAGACCAGCCCTAGATACCTCTTAATCCAGTCAAACTGACATCCAAGACTAACTATCACAACAGAGGGTAAGCTAATGCCCTCTGAAATAGAGCAAATTGTCAAACCAGCAGTATAGCCTGCTGATGGAACTCTGGGAGAAGCTGAAAGCCCATGTCTACTAAATTTCTTTTAGAAGATGAACTAATCTTTACTTAGCACAGTATTCTTCCAAGTGGGAAGTACTCAATTAAATCTAACCACAATTGCAATACTTTTGAAGCACAATTTACCTAGCTTTTGCAGTGCTCCATCTTTAGACTGTTCTGAACACTTCACCAGCAGAATGTAAATGGTTCACTGTCCTCATTCTGAAATCGTTTTCCTTTGCATTTCCCTAGACAGTGAATCATGGTTATTTTTTGCCTTTAAATGAAAAGGCTCCAAGTCACAACCCATCTTAATACAGTTTGGAAGTATTTCTCAGATTCATATGCTTGCATATGAACTTAGAGGAGACATTGGGTAAAGACTTGAGAAGGCTGCAGTTAAGTCAGGGGGATCCTTCTACAATATATAAGTGGCTGATCATTAGCCCAGTTTGTGAATTTTCACTAGAAAACACCATTCAGACTCTAGTCACTCTACTGGATGTGGGTCTACGTTGTCTTCTATAAACACAGAGCTGAGAGGAACAAGTTGTTTGAGATTCCAGCTATAGCAAAGTTAATAAAACTCAATTAGTGACTAGAAAAAAAAAGGTTATTGCTGACACTGAGGTCTCCAGGGTCTTCAAACAATTGTGAGGATTTGTCGGAATGGTAGGCTACTGCAGGATAAGGCTATTTACCCTGAGGAAAATAAAAATGGCTCCTTATGGGACTTTACACAAGAAAGCTTTTCTTTTTTTTTTCTAAAACAAATGAACATAAAACTTGTTAGTGTGTATTGGTTACACATAGTAGTGAGTTTCATCATGACATTTTCCTATGTAGTATATTTTGATGACATTCACCCCTCATTACTCTGTTATCTCACTGTCTCTCATGGTGATTGCCTTCAACAAAGATTTTGAGGCTTCAGTTTTCTCAATAGAGCATTGAAATGTTATATTTACTTTATTGTATTATCATCATCATCATCATCATCATCATCATCATCATCATCATCATGATATTTAAGATAAGGTCTCACTACTTTGCAGTCTAGGCTTGACTGGAACTCAATATGTAACACAAGATGACTATATACATGTCCTTGATCTTATGGTCCTTTTTCTGTCTCAGCTGGGATTACAAGTGTGTACCCCTGATTGACACTTGCTTTGGGTTTCTCTTACATTGAAAATGTTTACATCAATTAAATCAAGTGGCCAAAGCATGCCCTCCTTGTATCCAGTCAGTACCAGCTATTTTATGATGTGCTAAAACAAGCTAAGAAACTACCACATGAACAGCCTATCTCTGTGTACATGACACATCAAGGTTGAAATGAACAAAATTGAAGCTACTGACTTAATGCCAGGGAGCTGGGCAAATTACTCTCTTGTTAAATCTCTTAATTTGACCTTTCAAAGAACACCAGATTTAGACCCAGCTACTTTCTGCCACCCACAGGAACAGAGTGAGCTCTTATTGTGAACAATGGATGTGTGAAATCCTTGATGCTGTCTTTTATCACAAGCTAGGACTGACAGGCCAGCTATTTGACCACAAAGCTCTTCCTGGATGAAAATGGCTTCATGGTGACAAGATGGCTCATGCAACAAACTTAGGGTGCCTCCCAGCAAGCTGAGTTCAATTCCAGAGCCCCACATAGTGGAAGGAGAGAACTGATTCTCACAAATTTTCTTCTACACACACACACACACACACACACACACACACACACACACACACACACTAAATGTAATAAAAATGTTAAAAGCCAGCTTCATGGATCATGGTAAATTCTACATTGGATATGAAACAGTGACTGTAAAATATATCACTAATTAAAACCTCTTTCTGGCAGGTATGTTTTCCTAGAAGTTTGAATTATGTACACTTAACTTTCACAAGATAAAAACACTAGCATTTAAAGTGACACAAGATATGCCACTTAATTGCTGTGCCAAGGGGACACAGAGAGGACTTCTTGCCTTTAATCAGGAAATATGAAAAATCCCAAAGGCTGTACTCATGCAAAAAGAGGTGATTATCATGTATTGCCTGTGGCACCAAGACAAGTAGCTGTCTGGCTGGCAAGAGGGAACATCTAATATCTCCGAGTTTTATTGACATTATTTTAAATTGCATTGAAGCATATCCCCTGGAATAAGAAAATCTTCAACCTTGCTAAAGGACATTTAGCTTTGCTAACTGGTATACCTGATGCCATTCAAAGTGATAATTGCCCTGCCCCTGACCTCAGGGTAATACAGAAGATGAATGAGGCCCTAGAAATCCACAGGAAATTCCATCAAACAAGAAGATAGAAATGATGGGCCATGACACTTATCCAGGGTATGCTATAAAAAAAGTAATGAGCATTGTCCTCTACATACGAGGGAAGCTCAAAGATAAAGGCTACAATTAAGCCCCCATGAAACTGTCAAAAAGATTTCAGGTATTCATAAAGGAAAACTGTTCCCACACTTTGAATATGAAAATAAAATTAGCCATATATGATAATAAAGTTTGAAACTCTATGCATAAGTTTGCTTCCTTTATAATAAAACCATGCCCCAAGGATTTTCTGTATCTCTATCAACCAGGAGCGTGAATTATGATACAGACAAGGAATAGTCAGGAGCTGTGACACTGGCCTTTAATTCTAGTACTTGGGAGGCAGATGCAGGCAGAGTTTTGAGAGAGGCCATCTTGGTCTACATAGGGAGCCCAGGCTAGCCATGGCTACATGGTGAAACACTGTCACAGACAGACAGACAGACAGACACAGAGAAATCAGGGTCCAGGAGCCAAATCAATAGAAAGTCAGACAAGCCCTTATGATGTACCCTAACCACTCATGTTTCCTTGAAAGTTGCAGCTGTCAGCTGTACACTTATTAGGCATCAGCACAAAGTTACTCTTGTGACCCCTCTACTTGGGTGGAAACCACCATAGAAGACACAAACAACCTCTTGGAAAAGAGGAAACCCAAACTGGTCGTGGTGACTTGTGTCTGTAATTTTAACACTTTAGAGGGAGAGGCAGGGGGATCAGGAGTTCAAGATAATTCTATGCTGCATGGAAAAATTCAAGTCTTAGATTGTCCTGTGTGAGACTCTGTCAACCAAGAAAAGAAAACAAGAAACATAGGTTTCTTCTTTTGGATAATCAAGAATTATATTGTGGTCAGACTATGCTTTCTGTTTTTCTATGTTTTTCTTTTCTAAGCTGTTTGAAGATTGAGTTCTTAAATTTTTTAATTTAATTGCTTGGCTTTTGGATAGGGAAAGCTCTCCCTGTGGTACCCATGACCAATAGAGGAACATCCAATTAGACAATCTATCTATATGGCAAGAGTTCTTCAAATAGTCTTGAATATGGAAAAATTACTTCTCTCTTAACATGTTAGGGAATTCTTGACCCCTTACTATTATCAAGAGGACTCTGAAATGTTTCTAACAGTGGTCAAAGCAAAACAGCTTTTTTTTTTTTTTGTGGTGAGGAGAAAAGGGTTTATTTGGCTTACATTTCTATGTCACTGTTCATCACTAAAGGAAGTCAGGACAGAAACTCAAACAGGGCAGGAGCTGATACAGAGGCTTGGGATGAATGCTGCTTACTGGCTTGCTCCTCATGGCTTATTCAGCTGTTTTCTTTCCTTTTTTTTTTTTTTTTAATTTAAATTTGAAACAAGCTTGTTTTACATGTCAATCCCAGTTCCCTATCCTTTCCTTCTCCCCTGCCTCCCCAACCCCCATCTCATCCCCTTTCTGCTTCGCAGGGAGGGTGAGTTCCTCCATAGGGGATCTTCAAAGTCTGTCATATTATTTGGACAAAGCCTAGGCTCTTCCCCATGTATCTAGACTGAGAGAGTAACCCTCTATGTGGAATGGGCTCCCAAATTCCTATACTAGAGATAAATACTGATCCACTACAAGAGGCCTCATAGACAGCCCAGTCCTCCTAATTAATACCCACATTCAGGGGGTCTGGATCAGTCCTATGCTGGTTTCCCAGCCATCAGGCTGGGGTTCATGAGCTCCCACTTGTTCAGGTCAGCTGTTTCTGTGGGTTTCTCCAGCCGGTCTTGACCCCTTTGCTCATCACTTCTTCCTCTCTGCAACTGGATTCTAGGAGTTCTGCTCAGTGTTTAGCTGTGGGTGTCTGCTTCTGTTTCCCTCAACTACTGGATGAAGTCTCTAGGGTGGTATATAAGGTAGCCATTTTAAGACCCACGAGAGCGTGGTCCCTCGCGCTCCCACTCAGGAAAGGCGCCCCCCTCAAATCACTCACAAGAAGAGGTCTTGATGCAAACACATAAGGTTCTTTATGTTCCAGTATACTGGGGCTGTCAGCCACACACCATGAAGGGTAGAGGGTTCAGCAACGACCTCTAGCACAGAATTGAGACAGTTTTTATAGGGTTACAGCAAAGCCCGCACATCGTGAACCAATCACCTCATAGCATCCAGTGCGGACCAATTACTTTAAAGTATCCAACCCTGCCCTTAGCCCAGGAAGTCTGCTTTAGCACAGGCTTCTGGGTGTTCATTCACTACCACTACCGTAAACATTAAAGTAGGTGACCATCAGCTTGGGATTTAAGACTCCCAGCTTCCTGGGTTTTCTGGGGAATTAGGCTGAATTTTTCCATCTTAACACCATCAGTCTCATTATTGGGGAAGGGCATTTAAGGTAGCCTCCCCACTACTAGATTATTAGTTGGGGTCTTCCTTGTAGATCTCTAGATATTTCTCTTCAAACCTATAATGGCTCCCTCTATTATGGTATCTCTTTTCTTGGTCTCCTCTATGAATCCCTGACTTGATCTTCCTGCTCCTTCATGACCTCTTTTCCCTCCTCTTCTCCCCTTCTCTTTCTCCTAACTCCTTCCCCCTCCCACCATGCTCCCAATTTGCTCTGGAGATCTTGTCCCTTTCCTCTTCTCTTGGGGACTATGTATGTCTCTCTTATGGTCCTTTTAGTTTCCTAGCTTTTCTGGTGGTGTGGATTGTAATAAAACAGCTTGTTTTTAACCTTGGCTTGAAAATCCCAGTGTGGTCTGTAGGGTTCCTGATAGATGTGGATAGCTAACTTTCAAAAATTTCAGCGAGAAAAAAAATTAGCAGCCCTATGCATAGAAAAAAAAAAAAAAAACTAAATGATACCCATAGTACTGTGTTGTGTGAATACCATCTAAGTGTATCCATGTGACTTAGTTTGTAAAATAATCCCAGAATGATAGCGGCATTGGGGATGGCTGTAGGCTTGTGGAAACAGTGAGTGGGCCAGTTTGGCAGAGAGTTGGCTAAGTAAATGTAACTAGAGTCCACATTCCTTCCAATATGGATTGCTTCCCATCTGTCAGTAGTCCCCATGACCAGGACTCTGTGAAAGTCAGACATGGCTTGAAGAGAGCTTGTTGGTAGTTCTACTTTATAGCTATCATCACTTCAGAAGCTGTTGCCACTGGGTTGAAATTATTAAATAGAAGCTCTAGGAAACACACAGCAGCCACTGTGAATAAACCTTGATGGAATATCACCCTCTTCAATGATGAGACAACACAAACTTAGAAAGTGGTTCTCCAAAACCAGACAGCCTCCCATATTTTGACTGCTGTCCAGAGGACAGCTTGTGTTCATATTAGGAAGTGTTGAGTTTATATTACCAATCATTCAAAAGATATAACTGAAGCAGTGAAGGGCCTACTTAAGCACACAGCTGCTACTGATGTGCCCAAGGAATGGATCTTTTTAGTAACTGGCTAAAGCAGTCCTTTTGAATGGAAGTTTGTACCTTTAGTACTGCTGTTTTCCTTTTATTTCTCTTGTTTGGGTGCCACTTAATTTACTGTATTCATACTAGCATCTAAGTGCCTGTTTCAGTCTTTGGGAAAAGCATAAGAAATGATATTTTCTGATTTTGTTAAGGCCTTCCATTTCAAGATTTCTACAGCAGCTCCCATCAGCAGCAAATAGTTTCTGATGAGGGGGCTGTGGGAACTATAAGAAATGCACCCATCCATCCATCAGTGGGTTAGCTTCACCTTGCTTCTGGATCTGTTTTTGCTCCTTCCTCCAGTAAGTTTGTGACATGTTTGATTTTGTTTATGGACTTGATTGGATTAAGCAATACCTAGGGTATTAGTGAGGCTCAAGTTTGGATATGTTCGTGAGAGTGTTTCTAGAGACAATTAATTGAGAGGACAAGTCTTGGATATTGCACCTTCTCTTGAGAATCTGCTCTAGTTTGCTTTATTATTGCTGTGATAAACACCGTGACCAAAATCATCTCGGGGGAGGAAAGGGTTTGTTACAGCTTGTACTTTGAGGTCGTAATCTATCATTGAGGAAGTCAAGGCTAGAGCCTAAGTATGAGCAGAAACAGAAAGCATGGAGGAATGCTGCTTACTGGCTAGCTTTCTGGCTTGGTCAACTGTCTTTCTCATACAGCCCTTGTCCACCTGCCTAGATGAGGTACCTCTCACAGGGAGTGTGGCCCTTATATATCAAATATCAGTCAAGACAATCACTCGCAGACATTTGTTACAATTGGTTTTCATGCAGGCCTGGTCCCACAGCTGTGCCAGCCCCAAATGACACACAGAGACCCTGTATTAGATATAAAGCTGTTAGCCCATTAGCATTTCTTATTGGCTAGCTCTTTCTTAAATATTAACCCATTTCTATTAATATAAGTATTTCCACATGGTCTCATCTTACCAAAGAGAAGGCCCAGACTTCTGTTCTTTTGGTCTTACATGTTGACCTTCCTCCTCCCTCTTTCTGAAACCTCCTTGTCTCCTAGTCCCACCTATCTTGCTTTCCTGTTGGCCAACAGCGCATTATTCACTAACCAATAAGAGAAACATATTTACAAAACGACATCTCCCATCAGACATTGCTACAGGACAACCAGATGGAGGGAATTTTTCAGTTGAGGTTTCCCCCTCCCAGGTGACTCTAGGTTGTATCAAGTTGACAACCAAATTAACCAGGACACCATCCTATGAAGGAATACTGGAATGATTTAAGACGGAAACAGAAGCTGAACAGAGTGACAGAATTCTCCTCTCTCTGCCTTCTTATACACCCAGATGTTGAACAGGCATTCTCATGGTTCACGATGTCTTTCCTGCCAGGATGGACTCTGAGCTAAAAAACAAAACAAATTATTCCCTTATATTGATTCTTGTTAAGTATTTGGTCACAAAATAAGAAACAGAACTAACTCAAAAATTTGTTGTCAAGAAGTGGGATTATGACTGCCCTAAACCTGACCATGTTCTCCACAGGTCATTAGAACTTATTTGTGGGAATCGTTTGGAAAATGTGTGGAGTTGTGGGTGACAGGAGCCCATAAATGCTGTAAACAGAGTGTAATGGGTCATTCTGCTGGGAGTATGGAAGCCGCCAGGATAGTGGTTACTCTCTGTATCTTGGTATCCACTATTTGGTGTTTCCTCATACCTGTTCCTTTTAAGGATGCTAGCCTGGAGTAACTTCTCTTCCACCCTCAACTTCAGCGAGATGAAGGATTTTCAATTCCATCTATGTAAGGTCATGCTTTACTTGCTACTCGGTGCTAGCTTATTTCACTTAATACGATGACCTATAGTTTCAAACATTGTCACAAATCCAAGACAAATCCTTTTCATGAATATAGATACCATATTTAAAAAATATTTTCACTCTTTTATAACAATATTTTGCCAAACATATGGTAAAAGGTAAAATCTATGTTTTAATTCAAGGTTCTCGGACTTAAAGTTATATAAAATGAACATTAAGAAATAATCAAAAATAAATAAAATAATTTAGAGCAGTTTTCATAATTGAAAAAGATAATAGAAATGTTAAAAAGGAAAATCCACCCTGGGAGAAAACACCATTTTATAATTAAAAATGAGCTAATATGTGTCAAATGTTTCTTAATTTTTTTAAAAAGTAAGAAATACATAAATTAATACATAAGATAAAATGACTGAAAATGACTGAAAACTATTTCTTCAGAAGAGGGCACAGGGAAAATTTTCAATATCACTGGTTATCAGGAAAACGTGATATATACTCACATGGAAATAAATAGGATAAATATTTATAAGAAACAGGTATGAATGGGTGAATGATCAGATGGTTTAAATATGCCACTGACATTTGCTAGTAAATTTGGAATCTTCTTTAATATGCAGTATAACACATTTTTCTATGTGTAAAATGTTTATGAAACATTGACATTTGGGGACAAAACAAGAATGATTGTGTTCTGCATTATAAACTCAACAATTCAAACCCCAGAAGGAATGGCATAACTGACTAAATTAAGTGATTTATAGCATCAGACAGGACCATGTGTTCAATATACTGAGGCAAAGAAACATTTCTTTTGAAATATCTTCAGGAATAATAGCAGCAATATAAGTTACAGAAACCCCAACTGAAGGAATACCAGGCAGAATAACCATTCTTGATGTTGGATGACATTCCTAGGATGACATAAAAGAGACATCTACTCATGCCAGACAGAGATGGAGTCAGCAGGCCAATGAAAGTGTTCATCAAATGACGCATGGCAAATGAATGATAACATTGGTTTACTTACAGGATCCTGGGAACTCACAGGTAGCTGTGTGACACCAAAGTCCCCAGCCTTTAAAAAAAAAATCTCATACAATTCAACACTATTTGCAGTTGTCAGGAGGGAGGAGCCATTTAAATCTCAGAGAGGGTCTTATGAATCTCATACTTCCCCTGATTCTTTCTAAGAGGGAATGCCAACAACTTCATTATTATCATCACCTCAGACCTAACTATCTAATGTAATGTTCTGATGACTTTGTTGCCATGATTGCGGGCCAACGTTTCTTGTAGGTTACTACAGTTATTCTTCATAGACATGGTGGTGGCTAATATAAACCCTGGAGTAACGAGTTATACCACAGTGCACCCCTTCCTGCCTCCCTTCCTCCTAGTTTTACAGTCTACCTCCTGCTTTTCAGGGTTCCCTGAGCCTTGTATGGTGTAGGGGTTGTAACCTGTATTTATGTCCACTCTTTTCGTTTGTTCATTTCTTTTTGGTTTTTTGAGACAAGTTTTCTTTGTGTAGCTTTGGAGCCTATCCTGGTACTCACTCTGTAGCCCAGGCTGGCCTCAAACCCACAAAGATCTGCCTGCCACTGCCTCCTGAGTGCTGGGATTAAAGGTGTGAGCCACCACTGCCTTACTATTTTTACTCTTTTAGGACTTGGCCCAATTTGCCATAGCAACAGACACTTACCTTAGAATAATTGGAACTCTAATTAAAAGGGCAACCACAATAGTGATGGGGTGACTAAAGGCAAAGGCACCCTTGGCATCCAAATGTTCTGCTTCATGCATTGCTTTAAACATCTCAGTGTACAAGTAATATGTGGCCAGTTATTGAGTGTGCAAGCATAGCATGCTGTCCTAGTGAGTTCACATGTCCCAGTATGAATGAGTGGCTCTATTTCCTACACCAGGTGGTCCCAAGAAAGTCAGTCTAATCTTCAGGGTAAGAAAAGGTGTAGTATAGTCAGATTATGAATACTTAATCTGAGAGATACAGAACACACCACACACATACACACACACACACACACACACACACACACACACACACACACACACACACACACACGTTTGACTGGTTATTAGTCTCTTCAGCAAACACCACCCACATGCAACCCACCCTTCAGCTATAGATGATAATGTCAGTGTCCTACAGGCATCACTTTAGAGAGACATATCACATCTCTCTAACAAAATAATAGCAGTCATTTCCCTACTGTGGTATGTGATCAGTCATAGGTTACAATATCAAACTTTAGGTTTTCTCCTGTAGCCTTAAAACTAATCAAGAAGTGTTTGGCTGCACCAGTTACAGGCATGCCTGTATTTCCCAAGAAGGCACCTTTAGCTTATCATTGTCAGCATAACACATGAAGTCCATAGTCAAGAGGAAGGACTGATGACAATTAGTCCCCAGCAGCTCCCACAGGGCCTTTTTTCAGGGAGGAAGATCCAAGCTCAGTCCCGGTTCTATTCTCATGTTTTGAAATCAGAGCATGAAATGTCTTCAGCACTAGGGATTTACCATTTATTTTGGATTGTAACCAACAGCAGGGGGAGCAGCCTGTGGCATCTATGGGGCTTTGGGGTGCCTCCTTAACCAACAGCTTATAGCAAGAAAACTCACCCTTCCTTCTGGACTTTTTATTCAGTATCCTGTGGTATCTGGGAGTGTCTATTTTCTAGACATTCAGGGTGACGACTTCTTCATTTAAACTCTTTAGCAGCCTGGATTTTTACCAGTCAACCTAGCTCAGTGTCCTTGGCTTTTCTCATTCTGATTGTGAACATGTATGTGAAATGAATGTCCCTGTCATTGCCAATTTGGGGGGTGGGGGTGGGGAATGGGTCCCATATATAACACTGACTTAAGTAAGATCCTGATGTTGGCTTCACCCATTGCTGAATTACAGGCAATGAATGCTTCCCAGAGTCCTTTAGAAGTGCCCACACAGATGAAGGAACTTAAGCAGCTTTTACTGACAGGTATAGGCCCTGTGTAGTCTGTGTTCATATGGGATAGCTCAATTTACATTCTTCTCCCAGTGTAGGGCTGAATCCTGAATGCTTCAATTTGAAATTGCATTACATATTTGGACAGTAGCTAAAAAGTCAGACTATTTCATCACAACACCAGTGGCTTTAGATATTTTTCATCTGGTATTCTCTCCTCCACCGAGCCAGAATTTATATAAACGCAGTGAGCACCCTCTAGTGGTAGACACATGCAAATGTCTTTATCTGCTGGCTTCTTTTTTTTTTTTCCTTTCCTTTTCTCTCTCCTCTTTCTTTCTCTCTTCCTCTTCTATCACTTTTATAAATTTAAAATAGATTCTTCCCTAATACAATGTATCCCAAACAGTTTCCCCTCCCTCCATTCCTCCCAGTTCCCCAACCTCCCCTCCCCCCAGTTTTCATCCCCCTGTTTCCTCTTCAGGAAAGATCAGGACTCCAAGAGACAACAGCCAGCCAGAAAAAATTCTAATGAGACATGCTTTCTGATTTCCTGGACTCAATCTGCTTCTACAAGTATTGGGGGGCTCTGATTCTTCTTGAATCATGTTGCATATTTTCTTTCACATCTGTTGTCCCCACAGTAGCTGACACAGAACCCAACACTTCTCCTTTCTCACTCGGCTATCTATAAAGTCAGCTTCTCAGTATAGCCGTCAGTGCTCACAGACCAACCGACATGAGTTATTGCTTTCTGTTTTCAACTTGGCCAACTAGTAGCTCTTTCCCATTTCCCTCTCCAGCCACATAGGGACAGTGGTTATTTGTGTGGCTGTAGCTGCTGGCCCCTACTCCATTAACAGTGTACTAAGACACAAAATGTATAGTGTTTTGTGTGGCAATTGGTTTGATTACTACAAGAGGCTTCATGACTTGAAAGGACACTGGTTCCAGCTCAGTATCCATGGCATCCGTAACAAGGCATGGAGAAAGCATCTTGGATTGCTGGATTGCTGTAAATGTGTGCAGTACATTTGTGGTTCAATTCTGTGTTTCATCAATAGCTTTGTAATCTACCCTTTTATTGGATAAGCTGGTTTTATTGTTACTGAGATGAGATCAGAGATAGAGCCCATCTGTCTCTGCCCTTTTTATATGAATAGCAGTTGCTGTGCCTTCACTGAATATGGAACTTGTATCCCTATCCACATTCAGGACTAAAGCCTTATTGGAACTGTAAGCTCACTTTCTGCCACAGCCTGCACACCTAGCTCTCCAAGCTTTTAGTAACTCTCAGCACAAAGGAAACTGAAGTCCAAGGGCATACACGTTCAGAGACAGTCCTGTGTGTTTGGCTCAAACATCTCCAGCCTTTTCTTTCTCCCAAATTCGAAGTGGTACCCCGTCTTAAAAGCCAAGTTATAGAAAGGACAAGCAACTTGAGCTAAGTGGGTTATGAAAACACTGCAAAACTCCACAAATGCCCAGAGATCTTTAGTGTTAGCAAGCAAAGGCTGGTGTAAATTTCAGAAAACAGCAGATGGCACCGATGAACTGACTGTTAGACTCATTGGAGAATAAACCAGGGACAGTTGGAGAGCAGCCTTCCTCTGAGGTGGCTGGTGGCAGAAAGGCACCAAAGTTTTAGGAGCAAAGAAAGAATGATTTAGAAGGCTGCAAAGAGAGGGGGTACTGCAGATGGCCTTATTCCTTGTGGGGTGGATTCGGCAACACTTGTCAAGGGAGCCAAGTGCAGAGAGCAGTAACTACAACTAAAGGCAGAGACAGTCTCAGAAAGTAGGCATGGTTACATTCAGTAAGAAAGCTGGGGAGAGTAGAACAGGAGGAAGAGAGAAAAACCACCTACCCTTGAGATGCAGCCCCATCACCAGTCCACCAGCCCACTGATGCTTCAGTGGCTTCTGTCCTCCTCTTCCCGCTCCTCCTCCCACTCATTTTTGCTTTGCTGTTGTCATTGTTTTTGAGAAGTTTAGATGGAGGTGGAAGTTGTCTGCCTGCTAGATATAGAATCCAGGGCTTTGTATTGAGGGTTTTTGTTTTTCTTTTTTTTTTCAAAGTCTAGAATTTCTTTTTGCTCAAACTGCTGATCCTTCTGGCACTGCAGGTGTGTTCTACTATGTCCTTGCCCCTGACCCTGGGATGGGCAATTGGAGGTATACCATAAACGTCCTAGACGTATGTTCAGAGCGCGAGGCTGTGTGAGAGTGGATCAGTCCATAGAAGAACAGATGCAGTTGGCTTTCCCTCAGTAGAAGTGGAAAGCAGAAGAGCAAGGGCCAGGGCCAGCTGTGAAGGGAGAACTGGGGAACTGCTGGTTCCTTCAGGGGTCATAAGGGACCTTTTGACTCCTAAGAATGAGTTCTAGGGATGAGTTTCACAAAATGACCTAGAGCAGACCAGAACTCGATCGGGTGTGTTCTAGTTTGCTATCCTTTGCTGTGATAAACACTATGATCAAAAGCAACTTGGGGAGGAGAGGGTTCATTTGGTTTACAGGTTACAGTTCATCGCGGAGCGGAAGTGAGGGCAGGCGCTGAAGCAGAGGGCACAGAGGAACACTGTTTCCTGGGGCGCTTTTAAATAGTAACTACAGTTGTCTCACCACCGAGAGGCCGAGGACCCCACAGTTGTTTTGTCTTAAGTCCGAGAGCCGGAGCATTTGGAGTCGTCTCATGTTGACTGTCTCACTCGGAGAGGATGACAAACCCACAGTTGCTCATTCCTCATGACAGGTGCTTTAGCAGGCCCCACCCAGTGCCCCAAACCAGGAAGGTTCCTGGAGAGGTGCTGGTCATTGGTGGAAAATGGAAGCCTGGTAATGCTGGCTCTGATATCAGCTAAGGAATCATCATTAGTAGCAATGGCATAACTCACTCAATGAGGTCAGAGGTAAGGTCGAACAAGCAAAAGGCCAGGGGTCTTCCTTCAGCAGTGTCCCTTTCAACCTAGGCCACCACAAGAAGGCGTCACCTACACATGGCGCTGGTCTTCCCACATCAATTAATCATGGCAGTTTTTAGGGTAGGTGCTAATCAGGTGATTCTAATTTGTGGCAAGTTGCCATTAAAACCAACCATCACAAATTGCATGTCATTTCTAAGGTAAAGTGAGACACGTTTTTAGCGTGGTCCATCTAGACTCAGGTCCTCTACACATCTCCAAGGCCCATTCTGCCTTGTCACCTGGGGGAAAATACCATGCACTACATACCTCCATCTATTTCTTTCAACTCCCCCATGAGGAGTCATTGCCCTATTCAAGAATACTAAGGTTAAGATCAAATACCAGGGTTGGAATGAAAATTAATTTGAAGAAAGACAAACTGACAGTGTTGGGAAGAGGATCAAGATGACAGATGTGTTAATGGTTTTTTTTTTTTGTGGAATGCTACGTTATAGGAAATATAGGGAGGAAAGTTTGCATGTTTGCATAAACAGTCCAAGCATTACATCGGTTTGTTTCTGAGAAGACTAGGGGCATATGGGGACTGTCCAAGGATTCTGCAATCAGTGATGATAATATGCTTGGTCCAGTGAATGGCTGTATCATGCTAAATCTTATCTCATACACATTGCTTTCATGGACTTTCACCACCAGTAACGGATTTCGAAGAAACTGAGAGTTAATAACAATTTAAAATTCAAAAGTTTAGTAGTTGCAGAAACTTAACACTAGGTGGCACTCACTTACCTTAACATAACAAGTGTGTGGTTAGAATGTGTGCTTTTATTTCCTTTGTGAAAACTGGGTCAGAAAAATTGCTAATCCCACGAGTTTACAAAAAAAAAAAAAATGTGCACATGTAAGGCTTACTACGAGTGTCCACTAAGCACTTCAAAGGAAGTTTGATTTGGAACAGAGTTTGATTTGGAACAATTGAGAAAAGGGAGGACAAGAAAACCCTAAAAAGAGTACCCACAATTTCTGAATGGAAAAGTTGCATATGAGAGATTCAGTAAGGAAGATGTTCCAGTTCAATCATAAACTGCTTGCCGTGCTTGCACGAGGACCTTAGCTCAGAACACACATGAAGCCTGACCTAGTAGCACACATATGTAATTTCAGAACTCCTATCCTATATCTAGTTGTGAGGCAGGGACTGGAGACTCCCTGGATGTCTGTTCATGGATGTTCACATGAGCACAGGTGGAAAACAAGAAATATTACTTCAAATAAGATGGAAAGTGAGGAGTGACACCCAAGGTTGTGCTTTGTCTTCTAATGCGTTGTGTGTACCGTGTTACCTGACACACACAGTCACACACAAACACAGACACACATAAACAGACACACACACACACAAACAGAAACACACACACACATAGAGACAAACACACACACAGACACAGAAACACACAGATACAGACACACACACAGGCACACACACAAACACTGACACACACACATACACACATAGATATAGACACACACAGACACACACACACAGACACACACACACAGACACAGACACACACACAAACACAGAAACACACAGACACAGACACACACACAGACACACACACACAAACACAGACACACACACAGACACAGACACAAATATAAACACAGATACACACACAGACATAGACACACAGACACAGACACACACACAGACACTCACACACACACACACACACAGACACACACACACAGACACAGACACAAATATAAACACAGATACACACACAGACATAGACACAAAGACACACACACAGACACTGACACACACACACAAACACAGACACACACACAGACACAGACATGCGCACATAGACACACACACAGACATAGACACACACACAGACACAGAAACACACACACACACACAAACAGACACACACACACACACATAGACACACACACACATAGACACACACACACAGACATAGACACACATACACACAGACACATACAAACAGACATAGACACACACACACACATAGACACACACACACATAGACACACACACAGACATAGACACACATACACACAGACACACACACAGACACAGACATGCGCACATAGACACACACACACAGACATAGACACACACACACAGACACAGAAACACACACACACACAAACAGACACACACACACATAGACATACACACATAGACACACACACACAGACATAGACACACATACACACAGACACATACACACAGACATAGACACACACACACACATAGACACACACACACAGACATAGACACACATACACACAGACACATACACACAGACATAGACACACACACACACACATAGACACACACACATAGACACACACACACACAGACATAGACACACATACACACAGACACACACACAGACACAGACATGCGCACATAGACACACACACACAGACATAGACACACACACACAGACACAGAAACACACACACACACACACAAACAGACACACACACACATAGACACACACACATAGACACACACACACAGACATAGACACACATACACACAGACACATACACACAGACATAGACACACACACACACACAAGACACACACACATAGACACACATACACACAGACACATACACACAGACATAGACACACACACACACATAGACACACACACATAGACACACACATACAGACATAGACACACATACACACAGACACATACAAACAGACACATATACACACAGACATAGACACACACACACACATAGACACACACACATAGACACACACTCACAGACAAAGACACACATACACACAGACACATACAAACAGACACATACACACAGACACAGACATATAGACACATACACACACACACATATAGACACAGAGACACACACACACAGGCACACGCATAGACGCACACACACACACACACACACACACACACACACACACACACACACACAGCCACAGCAGGGACTCTCCTATTTCCTGACATTAAAGTTCTTTCTACTCACTACAGGTGATTTTGGTCATAGCAGTTTACTGGGAAATGAGAAAGAGGGGAAGAGGAGGGTACTTTTCATTCTCCTCTCATATATTATATTTTGACTGCAGTTTCCCCTCCTCTACTACTCCCAACCCCCATCTCCCTCTCACTTAGATCCACTTCTTTTTTCTTTTTAGGAGAGAGCAGGCCTCCTGGGATATCGACCGAACATGGCATAACAAGTCACAACAAAACTAGGTACAAACCCTCATATCAAGGTTGGACAAGGCAACCCAGTAGGAAAAAAAAAGGCACTAAAAGCAGGCAAAAGAGTCAGAGGCAGCCCCCACTCCCACTGTTAGTAGTCCCACAAGAACACCAAGCTATACAACCATTTGTATATGCAGAGGACCTAGCTCAGACCCATACAGGGTCATGATTAACTCGTCAGTCTCTACGTGCCACTATGAGCCCTGTTTAGTTGATTCTGTGAGCTTAGTTGATGTTTGTGATATCCTTGGCCCGTCCAGCTCTTATAACCACCTCCTCTTCTGTGGGGTTCCTGAGTTCTGCCTAGCTCTGCCTCTGGTTCCTGATCATCCAGGCAGTGTCAGGAGTGGGATAACTCTCATGTAAAGTGTGGAATATTTGTACACTGTGTGGAAATGTTGTGATTGGTGCAATAAAAAGCTGAATGGCCAATATCTAGGCAGGAGGTATAAGTGGGGCTTCAAGGCAGAGAGGACTCTGGGAAGAGGAAGGCAGAGTCACCAGTCAGACAAGAGGAAGCAGCACGAGCAGATGGAGAGATAACATAAGGAGCCATGAGCCAGAACATAGATTAGAATAAATGGGATAATCTAAGTTATAAGAGCTGTTGGGACAAGCCTAAGCTAAGCCTGAGATTTCATAACTAATAAGTCTCTCTGTGTCATTATTTGAGAGCTGGCTGGTGGGACAGAGACTCATGACAGGCAAGGGCTTAGTGTTGAACCAGATGTTTGTTGGTCACCCCTAAATGTTCTATGCCACCATTACCCCAGCATGTCTTGCAAGCAGAACAGATTTTTTTCCAATGTTCTTTTATTTTAAACATTTATTTTTATTTTGTGAGTACCATGTGTATGCCTGAAGCCCAAAGAGGCCAGAGGATTGTGTCAGATCCCTTGGACTGGAGTGAGAGACAGTTCTAAGCCACCATGTGGGTGCTGGGAACCAACCCCAGGCCTTCTGCAAGAGAACAAGTGCTCTTAACCACAGAGCCAGCTCCATATGCTCTATAATTTCATTTTGCTTGCCCTACACCCTGCTTTCTGCTGACCCTACACACTCCTTGCTGATCAGCTTCTTTCTTCCCAGAGTCTCTTTCTCTGTATACATGTCACATATATTCTATTACTCTTTCTTGTCCTCTCCCTTAAGAGTTCTCCTTCCTCTATTATCAATCCCCTTTCTTCTTCTGTGTCCTATATATGTGTTTGCATGCACACACCACACACACACACACACACACACACACAATCTATGAATATTTGCATTTATATACATTCAAATTTAGATTCTGAAAATGAGAGAGAATATTTTTATCCTTTGGGGTCTGCTGTATTCTGGTAAACATTTTTCCTTCAGTTCCATTCATTTTCCTGAAAATGCCATCATTTCAGTCTTTGTAAGAGTAAAACTCTATTGTATATAAAGGAGTTATTCAATCACAAGAGAAGCTTAAGGAAAGAAGGGTGTACTTGGCTCATGACTTGCAGACACAGTACATCAAGGAAGATAATGCTAGGCAATGGCAGCATGGAGTGGCCTTAGTCACATTGTACCCATAGTCAGGGAGCAAAGAGAGAGAGAGAGAGAGAGAGAGAGAGAGAGAGAGAGAGAGAGAGAGAGAGAGAGAGAGAGAGAGAGAAGAGATGAAAGCTCATGTTCGGATATCTCCCCTGCTTTATTTATTTTTATTCACTTTGGGATGCCAGTTCACAGGATGATGTTGGACACTGCCAAGGTGTGTCTCCTTTGGTTAAGCCACCCCTGAAGTCCTTTCACAGAGATTATGCCCAGAGGTTATTCCAAACCTAGTCAAGTTTACCAGGAAGAATACTCATCATGGAATAATCGTTTCATTTTCTTTACCTATTTATCTGCTAATGAGTCCTTCTAGGCTGGTTTTAAATCTAGGCATTTGTCCATAGTATAGCAATAAACACAGATGCACAAGTACTCTATGCTGACACCCATGACCTTACAGGCCTTCAGGTGTGCATTCAGGCACAGGCGAGATGGATCATATGGTAGTGCCAACACCAGTGTACAAGTTTCTTCCGCATTTTCATGCCAGAATTTGTTTTCTTGATGACAACCTTTCTCAAGATGGTGAAATGGAATCTCAGAGCAGTGTTTTTGTGCTTACCAGGTGCTCCAACAGTTTTAAAATATTTATTGTCCATTTGCCTTTTTCCCCCTAAAGAACTGTCTAGCTACAGTTGGCGCCCAATGTGGCTAATAAGAACTTTCACTTAAAACAAACAAACAAAAAGCTTAAGAAATGTTTTAGAAATAAAGGAACAGAGACTAGCAAGACTTCTTGGTAGCAGCATTTTTCTCAGTTGGATTTGTTTTGCTGTAGACAGAGATTTGCGCAGCTCCAAAATTTGCATAAGTGGCAAAAAATCTCCTTGCTTTTAATGAGCTCTGTTAACAATTCATTGGTGTGTATGTGAGTGGCAATGAAGGTTTACAGTGTGTTTTAAAATATACGTAGGCTTGGGAGAGAAAGAGAAAAGAAATAAAATGATTTTAAAAAGACAGAGTGTGGCTGGGTGTGGTGGCACAAACCTTTAATCCCAGCACTTGGGAGACAGAGGCAAGCAGATCTCTGTGATTTCAAAGTGAACCTGGTATGCAGTGAATTCCAGGACAGATAAAAGTTACACAGAAAAACCCTGTCTCAAAATATGTAAAAATGGAAGTAGAAGAAATAGAGTAATAAAAAAGCCACGTAAAGATGGAAAGCATAGAGAAACTTTGGATACTATACGTGATTCTGTTGTCTTTAAATTGTTTGACTGCTGAGGAAATAACAACTACTGATAAAAGAAATGCTACTGGACTAATCCAATTTATATATTTTAAAAATGCTTTGACTCCAAAATTTAAGTCTAAGGACAAGTTACTGGGGGAAAAAATTCTATTTTTGTTTCCACAGAAAATGAAAAGCTGTGGATTCCTTCCAGACTAATGTGGTTTGATCAAGAAAGACCCCCTGAAGCATTATCCCTGGGACAAAGCAGTCTTGCAGACTACAGCCAAGATTTCTATGTCTTCTTAGGATCCCCATGACAGCGCCCCCTACCAGCAGGAAGTAGTTTGGAAAGAATGACCCCCAAATTCCCAAATATTATTTATAAATGTTTGTTTTCATTTAAATGGGCTTGGTTATAAAGGGCTAATGACCACAAGCAATCTTTTTAAAGGTAAAATGGGAATTATGGTATAGATATGAATGCTTTGTTTTGGAATGGATTTTCATTTATTGATACAAATTTAAGGTCAATTTTGTGATATGTATATTTTTCCTCTTGTTTAGGTATTATGTTTATATAGCTCATTGAAAAATGTAATGTATAATTTAGTACAGATTAGAGAGTTACCTATGATGGTCAAAACTTGGAGTTAAGTTAGTTAGGATTTCTAGATATGCAGAGATGTATTTGAGATGAATATGCATTCTTCAAACCTTTCAAAGACCTACAGAATATGGCATTTAAAATGGTTTAGGGTTTTTTCTTGACAGTGAAGCACAACTGCTCCTGGTAATACCACCTGTATCAGAAAGGAAGATGGACATCGAAGAAACACATTATGGAGTTTGCTTCTAATATGCAAGACTAGCCATTTGGGCAAGGTACTTCTCTTGTCTGGACTGTTTGACTTTATTCTGTATAAACTGGACATGCAGGACCCACAGAAAAGTGACTGCTGAAACAAGATGGACAGTACTACAGGGTTCCTGCTTCATGAAAGACTCTGCCAGACACACTATGGCCTATGGGCTGAAGATGGAACATTACAGAAGAACTTAAATGGGTGACTGACCAGACAATAAGTTGTCTCTGTCATTCTAGAGTTTATATATTATCCTTCTGTGGTCTTTGAAGGAGTTGAAGACAGATAGTTATGGTTATAGTTTTCCTTAGTTAGGATTAAAGATAAGTTACATATAGGACTTTAGACTCACAAAGATAGAGGATACTTTCTTTAAGTCTTACAAAATGTTAATGGACTAAATATTGTTAACTGTGATTCTTAATTGATAACTGGTGTGATATATTTTGCTATGTTAAGGTTAAAACCCTTCTTTTTATTTTAGACAGAAAAGAGGAGATGATGGGAGATGTTATTCTGTAAATATGTTTCTCATACTGGTTAGTGAATAAGGCACTGTGGCCAATGGGAAAGCAAGATAGGTGGGGCTAGGAGACTAGGAGGAGGAAAGAGAAAGTAGTAAGGAGGAGTCAACATGGAGAGCCCAGAGAGGTAGAACTCCAGCACCCCTTGGGCCAGTGAGATGAGCCATGTGGAAATATGAAGAATAGTAGAAATGGGTTAATAATTAAGACAGAGCTAGCCGGTAAACAATAATAGTAACTGGCCAACAGGATTATATCAAATACAGAGTCTCTGTGTGTTATTGGGGGCTGGCATGGCGGCGGGACCAGACCAGCAGCAGGGGGAAAAAACCTACTCATAACAGACATCCATGAACTTACAGGCCTTCAAGTGTGCAATCAGGCACAGGCCAGATGGATCATATGGTAGTGCCCACACCAGTGTACAAGTTTCTTCCGCATTTTCATGCCAGAATTTGTTTTCTTGATGACAACACTTTTCAAGACGGTGAAATAGAATCTCAGAGCAGTGTTTTTTGTGTTACCAGGTGCTCCAACAGTTTTAAAATTCCACAGTTAATCTTTAAAAGGATTTCACTAGTTTTACTTTATGTGTGTGAGTATTTGCCTAAACGTATATCTGTATAACATGTGCATGCCTGGTGCCCACAGAAACTAGAGGGGATGTTGGATCTCCTAGAAAAGGAGTTAATGACAGTTGTGAGCTGTCCTGTGAGTCCCGGTAGTTAAACCCTTGGTCCCCCTCAAGAGGTGGTTAAGATGGCTCTTAACCACTGAGCCGTCTGTCCAGCTATTTAATATTTGGAGTCTTCTATAGATTCTAGATATTAATCCCTTGCCCAACGTATTTTTGATAAGGATTTCCCTTGTCTCTGTAGTTGGTTCTTTCATTATTTCCTTTATTGTGTAGATGCTTTATAAGTTGGCTCAATCCTATCTGCTAATTTAGGAGCTATTTTCTGTGCTTTTGGAGATGTTTTCCAAAAGTCCCCACTTAAGTTTCTATCTTAAAGCATGTTTTTCCTCTATTAGTTTCAGAGTTATATTAAAGTTTGTGGTCTATTTTACATAGCTATTTTTCTGCAAGGTGAAGTACATGAATCTGGATTCATTCTTCAACATGCAGACATCTACTTTTTCTTATTATTAGTTCCTACAGACACTACCTGTTTTCTCAAAGTACGTCTTCCATATCTTTTTGGTTTATAGTATTTATATTTTGGTACTATGTCTGTCATCAAGAAACAGAGAGAGATGGACACTGGTGTTATCCCTGCTTTCTCCTTTTTATTTAGTGAAGGATTCAAACCCAGGGAAGGATCCTGTCAGCATTTACAGCGGGTCTTCAACTCTCAGCTAAGTATCTCAGGGAATTATCTACACAGTCATGCCCAGAGTTTGTTTCCTAGGTGATTATAAATCCACCCAACTTGTAAATGGCTTTTAAGCATCACAGGCATGCACATGAACACACACACACACACACACACACACACACACACACACACACACACACACACACACAAGAGAGAGAGAGAGAGAGAGAGAGAGAGAGAGAGTCTCAGCAATGTGATTGCTGAACAAGGATGGCACCAATGGGTATGCCAAATCGCATGGGAAAAAGCCCACGAGACCTCAATCTTGCACAAAGAACTATAGGCAACTGAGGAAATCTGCAAGTATGGAAGCTTCAAAGGGAAGAGTGCACCAATTAGTTGTCCAGTTCCAAATGGTCAGTCCTGAAAACATACATACAAGTAACATTATATGGACTGAGCAGGTTATATTTAAGAACATCCACGTATACACACATACATAGATATCTGTATTATCAATTAGTGAAAAAAGAGGCCATGAATTTGAAGGAGAGTAAGGAAAGGGTATTGAGGTGTTTTGGAGAAAAGGGATGGGAAGGGAAGAGAACGGAAGGGAAGAGGAAGGGAGGGAAGAGGAGAGAAAGGAGAGGAGGGAAGAGAAGGGAAGGGGAGGGAGGGAAAGGAAGAGAGGGGAGGAATGTAATTACAATTTCAAAAATAAAAATGCCAAAAACATATTTATTATAGCATTATTATATTACTTTGAGATTGTTTAAATACTAGGGAAGTAAATAAGTATAATCATAAAATATTGCATGAAATCACTTCCCAATGGGGTAAAATCACAGTGTGTGGCGACCTCCCAATTAAAGAATAGCTATAGTGCTTAGTTTTTCCTTATTTAACTCTGTGCTAAGTCCTCCTGCACTGCTGGGCTGTAAAGCTTCCTAGAACAGTCATGCTCCATCTGCTTACCAACAACAACAACAACAAAAAACTATTGCATTGTACTTTTTATTCCCAGAGCACGAGAGCTGAAATATTGGGTCCTCAAATCTATTTGGATCTTGTTAATAGATTAGCTATGGACATTTACATTCCATAAACATTTCTGAAGGAAAAAAAGATTCAATATTCTTCTAATTGAAATATCGTCTGATATGAATGTTTTAAAATGACTCAAAACAATAATAAACAAAAACAAAAATTTGGGTTATAGTTACTACATTTATTGAAAATAATGTTTCTATGCAATATGTTCTGATCATGGTTTCCCTTCCTCTCACTTCTCACACACTCTCCACACTTACTCCCCCTTCAACTCTACACCATTTTTCTCTTTCATAATTATTTTAAAAATCAGAGACTCACTATGTATCCCTGACTGGCCTGGAACTCACAGGGACCTGTCTGTTTCTGCCTTCTGAGTGCTAGTGTTAAAGGCATGCACCATCCTATCTAGTTTTGAGAGTGTTCTCATACAAACTTAGCAATATCTGCCACATCACATAGCAAATATAATCACCATGAGCCATTGCTGAATATGTGGCTCACTGTTGATCAAAATGTTCTGTGATCCATGATGGCTATTTAGGGTGAAAACAAAGTGTTAGGTCAAAGCTAGGTTGATTAGCTTTGAAATTATTAATGAACCCAGTTAAATATTTTATAGAATATTTTAATGTAGCCTCAGCCCTGAGAAAGAGCTGGTTACATAGGGAGATGACATCTAAAATAAAATAAAATAAAATAAAGTAAAAAAGATTTTATTTGTTGTTTCATAGTACTATGTATGGAAGAACTGTTTTGTTCTTTGGTAAATTTAGCTGTCATTCATTCAATTAAAAGTCAAGAAATTCATGAAGGAGAAAAAGCCTTGTGTGTTAATAGAATTCTTTTTTCTAAGAGCCCCTTTGAAGGCTCTGTTCTTAATTAAGCCTTTAGACTTCTGTCCCCAATGGTATTGGTCCAAAAGCTTAATGAAATGTATCTCTGGGTTCCATAGGAATGAAACAACAGCAGGAACAAACTCCCTTGAGAGTTAGGTGCCAGAATATTATAAGATGGGGTCCTAGAAAATCACCTTTGCACACTAAAGGGAGTAGAAAAGCAACATTGGAAAATGAGTTCTGAGTATTCACAGGAGATCTTTAAATGTGTGAAATGTATTTATATGCATACATATTTTAGAAACTAATTAAGTATTGGGATTTCTTAACTATATATGCATGTATATTATTTTGGGAGTGGATGTGGCATTTGTTTTAGTCATAAAGCAATGTTCTTTCTAAGAATCAATTAAAAATTTGTTATGTGTATGGGTATTTTGCCCGCATATATGTTTGCCCACTATGTGTGTACCTGGTGTCCATAGAGGCATCAAATCTCTTGGGAGTGGAATTGCAGACAGTTGTGAACCACCCTGTGAATGCCGGGAATCAAATTTGCCCCTACCTGCTGAGCCATTTCTTTAGCCCCATAAGGTAATGTTAATTCAGGTAGGTGGGTTTTCTGCAGAAAATAGGAACATTCATAATGAATTTATCCAAATAAGGCTTCCGGTGTTGACCCTAGGAGTAAAGTGCTTGCTTTGCAACTGTATTACAGACCCCAGAACCCACAGGAAGCCAGGTGGGTGTAGAAGTCTACCTAGCTGGTATTTCAGCATGTGGGGAGCTGGGGGTCAGTAAGAAACCCTGACCCCCAACATAAGGGGGAGAGCAACTGAGGGAGACACCTGCTGTTGTCAACCTCAGGCATCCACTCATGGACCTCACACACACACCACACCACACACACACACACCACACACACACACCACACCACACCACACACACACACACACACCACACCACACACACACACACCACACCACACCACACCACACCACACCACACACACACACACACATACACACGCACATGCACACGCACATGCACATACACACACATGCACACATGTACACACACACACCCCCTCACAGACACACCTCCACAAACACACACACACACACACAGGAGCAAACGCACACCACACCACATACACACACATACACACACACACCACAGACACACACCATAACACACACACACCACAACACACACACCACACCAACACCACACACACACACACACACACACACACACACACACAGATATACCCACACACTACACCACACTCACACACACACATGTACATGCACACATCACACCACACCACAACACACACACCATAATACATACACACCACACCAATACCACACACAAACACACACACACACACACCAACATCACACACACACACACACACCAACATCACACACAAACACACACACACCACACCAACACCACACATACATATGCACACACCTCACAGACATACACACATCACACACACATACACACACCACATAGACATTCATGCCACATAGCCACAACACATACCACACACATACCGTACACATGATCACACACACACACACACCACACATACCACACACACACATCATACACCATACACACAGACTACACACACACCACACACACATACATACCACACACATACCACACATATACGATATATATCACGTACATACCACTTAATAATAGTGCTGTTTACAAGTCATAGTTGTACAAGGTACAGACAGGTAGATGCTGCAGACATTGAACCATGGAAATTGTCTCTTGTTTGAGAAGACTAGCAATTTGCTCTGAGTGCTCTCCCATTCCAGTCTAGAAAGCTTTTGAGAATAATGATATTCTACAATATGTACTTAGTGATAATTTATTGATAAGTACTTTATTTCTGCTAAAATATTTCTGGCTATTTCTCTTTCTTTCAATTTATTTGCTTCAAATATTTATGAAGAAGAAACAAAAGTTACTTTAACAGAAAATCTCAACATTTTCTAAAGAGACCTCTATGAATTTCCCCTTACTCAGCACCAGTGTTCTGAGATCTAGCCTCTTTGGTGGTTTATCTTTCTTCAATACAGAAATAGCCAGTTTTGTGGGAAAGTACTTTGTAGAGTCAGAGGACCCAGGAAGAACCCTACAGCTTGCTTGTGTTTTTACCTTGTTGTTTTCAGAATTGTGATGAGTCCTTTAATATATGTAAAAGTCAGCTTGATAGTTTATTAACAGATGTGGTTTTTATTAGTAAAAACATACATGTTGAAAAAACTCACTATTTATGAAATAGTTTCAGGAAAAAACCCCACCAAAATTCTTAGGAAATTTCATCTGTTTAAATTATGTATATGCCTTTATTGTTTGCTGACTCTTAGATATCTTAACGTAAATCTAAATTTGCAGCTGTTCATTGTACAAATCCAATTTCCAAGGAAAGTCACACTCTGAGGCATCAACAATTAGAACTTCAGTGTATCCATAACCGATATCTAAATAATTTGTATTTATTATATTTATACTCTTCATATATTTTTCCACTAAAGACTAAGTCTTTAAAATTTACTTGAGAAGTCTGGGCAGATTGGCTCAACAGGTAAAGTGCTTGCTTCACAAGCATGAGAACCAACATTCAGATCCCCAGCCAGCTGTGGTAGCAGCTGACTACAATCCCAGCTCTGAGTGGGGGTGGCCACAGAGACACGAGTATCCAGAGATTCTGGCCAGTAAGTCTGGCCAATCATTTACCTTCAGGTTCAGTGACAGTGTATCAAACAAAACAAAACAAAACAAAACAACAACAGCAAAACCAGATGGATAATGAAAGTGAAATATATTTGATGCTGACTTCTAGTCAACATAAATGAATGCCCTTGTGCATACACCCACCCCACACAGACACACATAATCACCACCCCCATTAATTAGAAAGGATTTTTAATAAATCATTGTATACATTGCAAATATATTCTGCTTTATCACAATGAATTTTATCTACAATTTTAAAAAGCCTTAATTAGTGTTGTGTAGTTGATGAATAAATACAAGTCAGACCGAGGAAATGTACGGTGGTCAACTATATACTTATGCCAGAAAGAATTCTGTAAGTTCAATTTTTTAAAGTTTATTTTTGTTTTATGTGTACAGCTGGCTTGTGTTTGTCTGGGCACCTCGTGCATGCCCATTGCCAGTGGAGGTCAGAAGAGGGCATTGCCCACCCTGGAACTGGAGTAGTAGATGATTGTGAGCTGCCATGTGGCTGCTCAGAATTGAACTCAGGTCCTCTGGAAAAGTATCCAGTGCTCTTAACTAATGAGCTATCTTTCCAGCATAATTCTGTAAGTTTTTTTGTGTTTTGTTTTTTCTAGTTACTGAAATCCCCATCTCCCCCAGGTCCACTTCTATTGCAAAGTATAGTCTTTTTTAGAGACATTTTTACATCACGGTTCCTCAGACAGTATATGATAGGATTGAGGAGGGGAACGACGACAGTGTAGAGAACAGACACCACTTTGTTTGAATTGTAGGCATACATGAGCTTAGGACGGGCATATGTAAAAAGCGTTGTGGAGTAAAAAAGTGTTACAACTGTCAGGTGAGAGGCACAGGTGGAGAAAGCCTTTTGACGACCCTGAGCTGATGGAATCTTGAGAATGGTGATGAGGATGATAACATAAGATGTCACTACCACACAAAGAGGCACAGCAATGACCATGAGGGCCAAGAAGAAGTCTACCAGTTCAGCCTGGGAAGAGTCCTCACAGGAGACATTCAGGAGTGGAGAGATATCACAGAAGTAGTGGTTGATATGTGGTGTGCCACAGTAGCGCAGCCGTGCTATGAAAACCATCTTAATCATGGCAGTCATGAGCCCACAGAACCAGCACCCCCCAGCCAGGATTCCACAAAGCTGATTGGTCATAATGACAGGGTAGCGTAGTGGATTGCAAATGGCCACGTAGCGATCAAAGGCCATGACGGCAAGGAGTATGTACTCAGTGCAGACAAAGGTTACAAAGAAGTAAAGTTGTGTCATACAGCCATTGAAGGAGATGCTCTTGTCCTTGCTGAGGAAGTTTACCAGCATCTTGGGACTGATGACAGTGACATACCACATTTCCAGGAAAGAGAGGTGGCTTAGAAAGAAGTACATGGGCTTGTGTAGTTGCACATCACTGCGGATGGCCAGGATGATGAGAAGGTTCTCAAGCAGTGTCAGTAGATAGGTTACCAAGAAGACAGAGAAGAGTAGAAACTGGAAAGCAGGTTGTGTTAGGAATCCAAGAAGAATAAAATGTGTTGTAGCAGTACGATTGTCTACATCCATAACCTTGGTGATCATGGCTGGCTGTGGGCATAGGCAAAGTCAGTTCCTTCTGTGTCCCAAGCACCACCCTGAAATCCATTATACTTAGATAACCTGCCTCTAGTGACCCATAATGAGAGCTTTTCCTGCCTCCATGTCTTTATTTCCTCTTGAATTATAAACTAAAATTCTTGAACAGCAATTAATTTATGGAATTTGTATTTTAGTTTTAAAAACATTAGTTAAAAAAGCATAATTTGTTCAAGATCACGCAGCAGTGAAATTAGAGCTTTCACATCCAAACACTGTGCTTTTTTTCAATACATTCCTGTTGGTTAGAGGGAAGTCCCTTCATACCACCCTTTCACTATGGGCAAAGCTTTTCCATTTATAACATGTAAAAAGAGGGCAGAAGACCCAATTACTTATTCTCTGGGTATAATTTGTATGATGCAAGAATAATTTCATGGCCCCATTTATCTGCAAAGTAGAGATGGTCATATTTGTTTAACCCAAAAATATTACAAAGACTTAATAAAGCAATGGGTTAGTATACTCACAGGTCAATAGCAAATAGAAGTGGATGTGGACATTTACCATCTCCTCAAAGGATACAGGTGAATGAATAATTTGAAGGATATTTCATTCAATCCAATCCACTGTCTAGCCATCTTGATGAGAAATTTAGCAAAAGTATGTTTAAATCTCACCCTTGTCTTTGTCTAGCTAAGTGGACATATTATATAAGCTTTCAAATATTAGTAAGAATCAAATGAAGATAATCACATTTTATAAACATCAAATGAGATTTAGAGTTTAGGTTCCTGTAGACATTTGCTGTTATCTTTCCAAACTACTGTTCTTAGCCCCAAATCAACATTCATTCTCTTCTTTATAATTCCTTTCCCAAGGATACACCCCATTCTACAATAACGAAACTCTGAAACATGAAATGGTGAAGATGTCAGTTATTGTTAATGGAAAGAAGGAAGAAATCGGACACTTCCCTGATTGTTAAAGAATTCATCATATATTTGACAGTCATGTTATAAGAAGCATTCCTGGTAATTAAACCAAACATGGGCTCTCTAGGATGAGCTGCCACTTCTCAGACCTCATATGACCTACTGTTTTTTTTCCTTTTGTTTTTGTCAAGAGGTATTCCTGTTCCTCTTTTCTCAACTGCTTTGTTTTTGAGGTATAAGTATATAAAAAAAAACTCTAAGAAGGCTGTTTCCTAAGGAAATGGGCAAAGAGTGGGGGAAGAAGGGAGAGAGGGAGGGAGGAAGAGAGAGCTGTTTATCCAATCTATTCCCCTCTTTTCATTATATTTCAGATTTAGGATGATAAAAACAGAAGCTTATAGAGAAATGATACATGCTTAGGGAGGAAAACATACAGATTATAATAAAAAAGGAAAAAGCTCACAGAGCACAGTAAATTTAATCATTGTTCTCTGCTGGAATACAATTTTTTCTTTAGTTATTTTACATTTAGGTGTGTGTGTGTGTGTGTGTGTGTGTGTGTGTGTGTGTGTGTGTGTGTGTGTGTGTGTCTGAAGTCAGGAAAACTTGTATGAGTTGGTTCCATCTTTTACCACATAGATTCTGGAAAAAGAACTCAGGTCATCATCAGAGTTGGTGGCAAGCATCTTCACTGAGCTGTCTCATTGACCCAGAATACATCCACATGCACACATACAAATACAAAACTGGACCTTGATGACCACAGCCTAATGCTGACTACTAGAACTGTGGGGATTAAAACAAAGTGAATTTTGAGAATCTGCCTTAGATTTTCCCTTCATCTTTCTTCCTTTCATTATCTGAATTCAAGATCATTTGTAAGTCATTTAGATTAATTTATTTCCTTTTAATTTTTCTTTCTTTTCTACTCCCATCCAAGACAGGGTTTCTGGCTGTCCTAGAACTCACTATGTAGACAAGGCTGGCTTCAATCTCACAGGGATCTGCTTGCCACTGCCACTGGGATTAAATGGGTGTGCCATCACCACTGAGCTAGGTTAATTTCTACTGTTTTCTTCCCTCACATTTTCATCCAATCATCCCTTTTCTACCCACAAGGGTTGTGTTGCTGTTTTCCTGGTCTGTGCTAATGTTTCATCTTCCAGATCCATAAGCTTGGGCCAGCTCCTGAAAACCTTTTTAAATTTCAGAAAATGACAGGTGAGGAATTATACTCTGATATCTTACCATTCTTCTGACAACTCCTTTGGTCTCTAAAGAATCTTAACAGACATCACAAGTCTAAGAACAGCTCTAGAAATGCCTCCAACATTTCTCAGTAGCTTCACAACGAACACAGTCATTCTTTGAATATATAATTTAAAAGTTGTAAAAAAATAGAAGATGATGGAAACAAAACCATTTGGTTGGATTTGAAAAGTCAGGAAGTACATACAAAGGGACTATTTTCATTAAAACTCATTCCTTCCTTCTTAACACCCAACAGGAATAATAATGTTCAAACAAGTGTTTAGAATTAGAGATAAATTAGCATAAAACAAATGGAAAAATAAAACAAAAGACAGTATCACACTGTATATCCAGAGCATCTGTCCGAGCCACTTCATCCTCTGACTATGAGACTTAGCTTTGAGATATTTAGTAACCGAGTAAAACAAATAATTAGAACAATACGATCACATTGGGAACTCCAACCTATCATAATAAATGTAGATATAAACTATGGACATTAAACTATAATATTAGATAATATTTATGTAATTGCTATGCTTTGATAAGTAATAAAATGAATATATAAACCAAGAGAATATCTTATCAAATACACATGTGAATATATTATGGAGCCTAGGTTCCTAATCTCCAGGGCTGGGTTGTTTGAATCATCCTAATAGTTTCTAAGACTGGCTAGACAGCCCTTCTGACAGGCATGAGAGAGAGTGTGGCTCTCATCCTCAACAACTGCCCTTCTCCAGCAGCTGAGCCCTGTAGAGGATGTGTGCTGTGCATGATGGCAGCATCACTGCTGCTAGGGGCTGCCTCACTCCGCATTTCTGAAAGCACTTTTATGTCATTCCCAGCAAACGCCACAATCAGGGACTTAGCAGTAGTAAATACTATGCTGACTTCTTGATCTAGGGAATATTAAATACTTATCTCATGGGCACACTGCTAGTTGCTTACTTGCTTCAGTGACAGAATTGAAATTAAATCATCAAGTTCCATTTTTATTGCGATTGCTTTTCACATATATATATATATACACACACACAGACATTCATACATATACATACATATATATATATATGTATATATATGATACTGTATGAGTGGGGTAAACCCAAAATATGTGGAGAGAGACAAAGAGAAAGAGTCTCAGGATAGCCTCAAACTTCCTGCCTTAGCCTCCTGAGTATGTTATCTTTGGCATCCATGACCATCTCACTGTCTTTCTATGTTTTCATGCGGAACCTAAAATTATACCTTTAGTTTTAGTATAGATCTATATGAGATAAAAATTTAAGTGGTAAATAATTAAGTGCTGAAATAAGAGTCAAGGGATAGGGAAGATTCCAGAATAATAGTATTATAAAATTAGTGGTATTTTAGTTTAAAAATCTTTTTTTTTTTGTTTTTGTTTTTGTTTTTGTTTTTTTTTTTTTTTTTTTTGCTAGATGAGATGATTTCAGATGTTACAAAGTATTTCCTAAAGTTAAATGGCTACATGTCGGCTGAATAGCCATTTGTTAATGATTATATGCCAGTCCTTAGTAATCTTTAATCCTGGTTATCTTACATACTCGATTTAATGAACTAATTGTATAACACAATGAGAGATCAATGGACAAATCACCTTAACTTTTAGCTTTATTTCAACAGAAATATAAAAGTTAATGTGAATCTTTTAAGCATGATTTTTTTCTTAAAAATGTGTTTCACAGGCTTTTTACAGTGGTAAGTCTATTGCATAGTTACAAATTTGTGTTTGTGCACACTCACACAGACACACACAACTAGAGAAGTAAAAAGGGAATGATAAATTTTAGCAACATAGAGTTTGGGGACTGCAGGGAACCAGATAGGTAAGAAGATTTGTATCCCTTCTAAATTTATGAATATATGAATCTCAATGCAAGGTCAATGTTTCTACCCATCCTATCATGGAGAGAACATTCAGCACCTGAATTACAGCACCGCTTTAAAAACAATTAGTCTCTGGTTGGAGGTATGGCTTTTTCTTTGGAACACAGAGAATTTAATTTCTGAGTCCAGGTTCAGTGCTCTAGGGTTGCACGAGTACTAATATTTCTTCATCAAAGCATCAACTTTCGTTTTCTGAAATCACAATCATGTCTATTAAACACTTAAATGCCCCACCACCCCTGGCCAACATATGAACAGCCCTCAGTCTCCATGTATAATTAGGATTGTAGGTCCTTAACCCCATGATCATTGCATAACTCCCAGGATATTTCATGGGAGCAAGACCAGAATGTTTTGCAAAGCACATATGTATAGGATTTAAGGCTTGATTGTATCCTGAAAACAGGGAAAGGAATAACAGCTGCCCTCAAGCCTTTCACCAGGAAGAGCCCAGGTTCTGCCTCTGATTTCCCAGTAGGGTGGCAGGCACATGGTTCTCCCACACTAGTAATTAATGCAAAAGCCAAGGCCATGATGGGCTTGGAAAGAGATCTGTTTTGTTGTTTCTGAGGAAATGAAAGGCAGAGAAGGAATTTTATTTGGGCAATTTTATTTGAGATGACAATTATATTAAAAAAATCTGCAGTATGAGCTCTGTGGGGATGGACTTATGAAATTGTGGATCAGAGGGGCTCCAAGGTGGAAACAAGAAGTGAGAGATGTGACACAATCATCTCCTATGCTTAACCTAGTATTTCTGCAGTTCCTGTAGGGAAGTAAGAATAATACGTAAGTTAGTCAGTGGTAGACCTATCATCTTGGATAGTAAATGGCCAGACATTTTTAAACAGGAAAACAAAACAAAACAAAACAAAACAAAAAAACCCCAAAAACCCAAAAAACAAAAAACAAAACAACAACAACAAAAAATCCATCCCTGTTTCTCCGAATGAGTTTTAGAGGATAAAATTCCTGTCCAGCTCCCTTTTCATAGGATTCTTAGCAACTACTTTGATTCAGGTTATAATAGAGCAGTTCCTAAATGTGTTTTAGGGCCGAATAATTAGCTTTCATATAGTGATCTCCTCTGCACAGTTTGGCTTTCTACAGGAGGAAAATATGCATATCCAGCACCGCTGATCCTCTATGCTCTTTGTAGCTTTTCAACGCCACAGCCTATGTTTGAAATAATTATTTTTCCCTTTAGGGGAAAGTGGTTAGATTCTATTGATCTCATTTTGAGCTCCATTAATCTGTAGCATGTCGTAGGATTTCTAGTTTAATATAAGTGTGACCACATGATGAATTTTTGAATAATCAATACAGTGGAGAGGCAGGCTTTCCTTCTTCCATCCAGTACTATAAACAGTGACAAATAATTATCTTCTATGGAGTTTTGAACTGCAAGAAGTTCTGTAGCTGGCATCTTGTTTGATAACTGTTGCCCTTATTTAACATAAAAGCATGCATATATACTCATATCTCTGGTACTCCTCTTACATGTATTCATCCTGATGCTGTCACATGCTCACTATTTTCTCTTTCCCTCTGAAGAAGGGAGGTTCATACACCTACACACTTCGATATTCACTTTGCAAGTCAGTAGGTTTGCAAGATACAACAAATGGATATTTAGCAGAGCAGGTGACAGGGTAGTTTGCAAAGCCTTGTGTCTATTTCACCTAGAGTGGTTTTTACAGAAGAAATAACAGAACACTTAATGTCATCCAACAGCTTCTAGTCCCTCACATTTTTCACAAGGCTTGACACAGCTAATAAAGAAATCACAGTTAAATTGCTCTATATATGTGTGGAGAGTCCTCCTTTCCATGTTGTGATGCTGTTCATCAAGGGCTCAAGAAAAACAAAGCATTCTTTTGAAAATATATGCAATAAAAAATTCAGATCTATTCTCAGTTCAAGAAGAGAAATCTCCAATTATTCTCAACTTCTTTTCAAGAAAACGACTAAAATCTGACCAAATTCTCCCTTTGAAAATATACTTGTTCTTTTTTTTCAACTTACCATTTTTTTAGGGATGTAGCTCTTTTCCTGCCCTTGTTTGGGATCTCCTGACTGTGCCTAGAAAAGAGACAAAATAATGTAAACAGGAAGAAAGACACTGCCCCTCAGCCTAGATAACTGCTGGACAAGGATGGTTTCTTAAGAGCTAGAAGAGGGCACTGAATGGAGTTATTTGTGCTTCATTCTGCAGAAACCAACTCCCTCCCACCCACAGGGAACCTCCCATGAGACATAGCCTTAAGAAATGTATTTGGCCCTTTCAGAGCTCAAGGACATCCTGGGGGGATAATAGGGAAAGAGCTAAGCGAGACCTCAGGCCACAAGAGGGACCTTAGAGTGGAAGTACATGGCCTTGTCTTTGCAATCAGGCTCTGGGGGAAAAGAAGGTGGGAATAAATGTGTGTGTGTGTGTGTGTTTCTCAAAACAGTTTTATAAATAATAATGTCTTTCAATGATAGATGACTATAATGAAAGCCATTTAGAAAAGTGAGGCATTTATTCATCCTTGTTTAGAGATTTAGGTTCATGAGTATTCATAGATTCTCAAACATACAACACTCAGATACTGTGCTTACGACTGGTACCTCTGTACATGGTTATGTCTTTTATGCATCAATATTTGTATATAAATAATTCATATATCTCATTCAGATAAAATATGTATTTATAAAAAATCTTTTGAAAACACGTTTGTATTTTCTGTCTTTTCATTTCAAGATGGTTGCAGGACCCTCTTGGTATGGGTTAGGAAGTGTTTTCAGATGCATGTGGTGTTTTACCAGCTCACACACCTATATTCTGAAGAGTAGCTAGCTGGAGAGCCATAGCCCCAAGACTACAGCAGAACATAAGCAGCAATGTGGCACCCACTGCAGGAGAGTGCACCTCTCTGGAGTTTAGAAAGATGAAGTGCAGTTAAGAGGGCTAACTTTCACAAATATACAGCTAAACTCTATTTTAAAAGAATAGAAATTTACTTAAAGATTAGTATAAGGTGCAGATTGCAAAAGTCCTTGCTCATATTTTTAGGAGTATCTAGAAGTTAGTCACCTTTATTTACTAATGCCATAACTGTTTTCAAAAAGAAACCTTGACTGCCAAAAATGGGGATACAATGTCTAACATCTCTCAGGTGGTCTTCAAGCTCACTGTTGGTTTGTTGGTGGTACTGTATCTTACTGATCTATAAGATCCTGGACCAATTAGGCACTAAATACTTGTTGAGTGTCTTCTACATGTGAGAAATTACTCTGTTTTGTATCTAGGCCTTTCCTTCAGGTTTCTACCAAAATGGTTTTACTACATTTAAGCCTTTGTCAAATGATTGCCAGCCAGACTCTTCTCTATTATTAAAACACCCATAAGTGAAACAATGTTGATATTTTATAGATTTAATTCAGCTTTTCAGTATGACAAAAAAAAAATCAATATAGGTAACTGAAAATTGTGAAATGCCAAAGAGAACATGGCTATCGTGTAAAACAAAACAAAACAAAACAAAACAAAACAAAACAAAAGTCTTACGTCTAGCGTGTAGTATGTTTTCCGCCAGCCTGCCTGGTCCCGCCCCCACGCCAGCCCCCAATAACACCCAGAGACTCGGTATTTGATACAAGGCTGTTGGCCAGGTACTAGTTTATTACTGGCTAGCTCTGTCTTAATGATTAACCCATTTCTACTATTCTAAGTATTTCCACATGACACATCTTACTGGCCAGAGGCTGGCGTCCAACCTCTCTGGGCTCTCCATGTTGACTCCTCCCTCCTACTTCCTCTTTCTTCCTTGTCTCCTAGCCCCGCCTATCTTGCTTTCCCATTGGTCAACAGGGCTTTATTCATTAACCAGTATGAGAAACATATTTACAGAATAACATCTCCCATCACTTACGGGCTTCGTTGCTCATTGTGCAGCTCTGTGATGTAAACAAATTCCTAAGCTTCTCCAGATGTTACATGCTTGTCCATGAAATGTGATATTCAAGTTAGCATTGAGTTGTTTCTCCAAGAATGGGCTATAGAACCCTGGAGTCTGTGATGGGGAATGTTCTTCTGTGTATATGTTTCTCTTGTTGGTTAATGAATAAAACACTAGTTGGCTGATTGGCCAGACAGGAAGTGACATAGACGGGCAGAATCAGGATATAAACAGGGATAAACAGGGAATCGCTTTCTTCTCTGCAGAGACGCTGAGCTGTCATCATGTAGCAGGCAAAGGAATTGCAGGTCCAACATTCCCCAGTAAGATACGACCACATGGAAATACATGGATTAATAGAAATGGGTTAATAATTAAGACAGAGCTAGCCAATAAGAAAACTTGGCTAATAGCCAACAGCTTTATAACTAAATCAGTATCCCTGTGTTATTTGGGACAAGGTGGCTGCAGAACCAGGCAGGGAATTTTGTAACAAGTCTGATATAAATGAGACTTGTACAGCTTTGGGTAAGTTACTGTGTCATCTTGCGTTTCATTATTAAAATGGTGTATTTGTAACAGTGTTTACCTCAGAATAATTGTGTTTATGAGACTCTTAGAACAAGTCTTGCCAGATGAATGAGAGTTCTTATCTGCACTTATATCATGTCTGACAAATAAATGATGCCCAAAAAAACCCAATTAACTTCTGTTGATACTTGTATTTAAAAAAAAAGAATAATTTACTTTTCAAAGTTTACTTATTTATTTTACATCATGGCTACAGTTTCCCCTCTCTCCTCTCCTCTCAGTCCTTCCCCCTACTTCCTTCTATTACGCCCACCCCCCCAATACACTCCTCCTATTTCTGTTTAGAAATATCAACAAAACATGTCATGTTAAATTGTAGTGAGACTAAGCACCTCTTCATGTATTAAGGATGGAAAAGGTAACCCAGTATGAGAAGTTGGGTCCCAAAGGCCTGTGAAACAGTCAGAGATAGCCCCTACTCCCACTGCTAGGAGTCCCACAAGAGGACTAAGTTACACAGGTCCAATGCAGGCTCCCTGGTTGTCTGTTCAGTCTCTGTGAGCCCCTGATTCCAGGTTAGTTGATTCTGTGAGTTTTCTTGTGGTGCCCTTGATCCCTCTGGCTCCTATAATCATTTCTCCCTCTCTACTGCAAGATTTCCCAAGAACTGCCTAATGCTTTCTGTGGGCCTGAATTTTATGTGTTCCCATCAGTTGCTAGATAAAGATTCTGTACTGACAATTGGGCGAGGCATCTATCTATGAATGCAGCAGAGTATCATTAGACTGCATTACATTGGCATTTTCTTCCTCCAGTCATTTTTGGTTTTATCCTAGGTCTCTGGTACATCCTGTCAATGGGTCCTTTCCAGTGCTCCAGGCAATGCTGGGTGGGGAGGGAGGGCTTACTCTTCTGGATTGGGTTTTAGGCTAGACTTGTCATTGATTGGCCACTGTCTCGATCTCTAGGCCACCATTACCCCAGAATATCCCATAGGCAGCACAGACTATATAGGTTGAAGGTTATGTGTCTGGCTTGGTTTCCCACTCCCTCCACTTGAAGCCTTCCTTGCCTGATCATAGGAGATTGCCAGTTCAGGCTATATATCTACTATTGCTAGGAGTTTTAGCTGGGGTCGTCCTTGTAGATTCCTGGAAGATTGTGCCAGGTGTTTACCTGATAATGAAATGCCCACATTGTTAACCTCAGTCTCTTAACAGTCCTCATGTTTGTTTCTTTAATGATGGTTGTTGTGACTCCAAGCAACAAATCTAAGCCCAAGAACACAAATAAAACACTGTTAGCTGTTGTGGGATAGTTTGACTACACTCTGACTCTCTCCTGAGGCTGAAAATACCTTGAATTAGAGAGATGTATGGGTCAGAATTAACCATAGAAATTTTGGAGGGCCTAGGACATATAGAGAGTCACAGAAAGTAGTAGGGAAAGGTTTAGAAAAATTCATTGGCTTTTTGGATAGAGGAAGGAATGAGAGGAGGTCATTAGTCTCTTCCCTTTTGCGTCTCTAATTAAAAAGGATTTTTATATCTGACTCCTGAGCTTTATTTAATAATAGAACAATATAAGTAATTGCTTTAGCTTAGGCTGCAGATGTAGCTCAGTTACTTCAGTGCTTGACTAGCATTGAATGAGACCCCTGGATTCAGTCCCTATCACCAAATACAGCAGGTATGGTGGGTGGCACATTGAATCAGGTGTTCAAAGTTACCATTTCTTACACAATGAATTTGAGGCCAACCAGGGATTCATGAGATCTTGTCTCAAACAAAATGAAGCAAATGGCTTCTTCAGAAGATACTCATTTATATTTTAAGTGGAAAAAAAAATTAAGTAGGTAGCCACTGCTTTTAACAAAGCTGAGCAATAAAATGTAGCAATTCAGATTTACAGCTTTGCATATTTTTTTAATCTTAAAAACAGTATCTTAGCAAGCAAAAAGAGGAAAAAGGAATAGTATTTCCTTTTACTAGATTGATTTATGTGTATGTGTGTATATTTGTGCACATGTATGTAGGTGCAATAGAATCTAGAAGAGGGCTTTTGGATTTCCTGGGAAGGGAGTTACAGACAAGTTTGAGCCACCTACGTGCTTTCTGGGAATTGAATTTGTGTCCTCTGCAAGAACAGCAAGGGTTCTTAACTGCTGAGCCGTATTTCCAGTTTCTTATTTCTTTTATAAATTGGAAGTGAATTAATAGCAAGCCATTTGCACAGTACATTTGAGTTAAATGCGCAATTGGCAAAATAACAGAATATTTGGAGAAATATCTGAAAAATAGTAAGAAACTTATTAAGATCAATTAATACATGGTGAAATTCTCTCATTCTTGAAGCAAAACAATAAGAATGTTCTCATCAGTTAATGAGGATGAATACCACATGAAAAGAGCAATTTTTTAAATGTCAGATGACATTGTCTATATAATGAAAGCAAATATGTATGAGCATCAAGTACAGAAACTGGGATAAAATGGCTAAGGAAAGAATCATGTTTTGTGTTTGATATTGTCACAAAGACATAAGTTATATCTTTATCCTTTTTAAGAAGAGGAACTTCTTTGTGACCTTGGATGCCCTTGTTTTTGGGAATAGATGTTAACAATTGCAATATCCTCTTGGTGAATTTTCCTTTGATGAGTAGTGTCCTTCTCTGTCCTTTATGATTAGTTTGGGTTTGAAGTCTATTTTTGCCAGATATTAAAATATCTACAATTGCTTTCTTCTTGGGCCCATTTGCTTGGAATATATTTTTCCATCCTTTCATCTAGAGGTGATTTGTATCATCGATGCTAAGCTATATTTTTTGAGTGTAACAGGATGTTCTGTTTTCTAATATCTGTTTGTTTTGTCCTATTTTGGTATGTTTTTGTTTTATCTTATTATTAATTATTATCCATTAGATGCATCTTTATTCCCTAATGAGAGACAAAAAGGGAGCAGATCCAAATGGGGGAGGAGTTGGAGAGGAGCTGGAAGGAGCAGAGCTAGGGGAAATGGTAGCAAGACGTATGGGGTAAAAGAAAATCTGTTTTAAATAACAGAAGAAATAGAGGAAAAACCTCATTTACTCAACCCAATGACATCTTGGCATAATTTCATTTTCTATAACTGGAAATGCTAAACTTTGTAATCATCTTGTTACCTTTACAAATTGTTACACTGATTCCTGGATTTTTTTTTTTTGCACAAATTTCTTAGAGAAATTCAATTATACAGTTAACATCACAGGAAAATATGTTAGAAAGCATAGATTGGTATTAATAATGATAAAATGACGGTAGTAATGAACCTTTAATGTCTAGTGAGTCTTTGTTGTCAACTCTGTTATAGTCCAGATCTTCTTAGTATCTGCAACATTACACACACAACCCTGTGCTTGGCATCAGGGGAACTTGGAAAAACATATAGGGTCATAAACCAAACTACTCCACACCGTAGTAGTTGTAGTTTGCGTTATATTGAAAGAGAATGAATGCAGCCAACTGGCTAGACTGCTACTCAAAATCTTAGCTCTGATAATATAAGATCTGTACAAAGGAGTGTTGTGTCTACTTTGACTCAAGACCCACCACTACATAAGAGCCAACATTGCTAAGGAACAGATATGTGTGTATGCAGAGCTTCCAGGCCTCAGTGAAAACAATAGGAAAAGTGACAAGAATAGCTAGGTTTTCTTTCTTTCTTTTCTTTTTTTTTAAATCTTCCCAGCTGGAGGACACTTATGGATCTGTATCATAAACAATGTTGTCTAGCAATATTTCTCAGGTATCAAGCCATTGCAGGTAGGACATTAATTCTTAGTAGTCATAAAAAAATCTATGCATGGAGAAGAAGTTTTTAATCCATTGCCTAGCCATAATGGATTTATTTATTTTCCACAACAAATACAAGAGGTGATTGTTGTTATTTTCTCTATGAAGGAGAGAAACTTTGAGCATGGATTAAAGTTCTTTGCCTAGAATTGTAATTCCAGCATCAAACTGGTATTTACTGTTTCCAGAGTCTGGAATCTTCACTATAAACTCTATACCTTCTGTAACTCTATGACAGAAAAAGGGACTGCAACAGAAACTAAGTCACATGTAGAGAAGAGTTTAATGCAACTTTTATTTTTTATAAAAATAGAGCCAATTCTGCTATTTTATATAGGACAGATTATTATTATTATTATTATTATTATTATTATTATCTTGATGATTTCACTTTATATAATAGAAAACCATAAGTAGTTTTATTTGATGAATGGCCATCCCTACCTCACCTACCACATAAAGCCTTGCTTACTATACATAATGTACATTCAGTACAGGGATGTCTTCACCTAGTCTCTGGATTTCAAAAATTTTCTTGTATTATATTGTTTTCTTTTTTATCCTTTGTCTAGGGGTGAAATTACAACTGTTTGACCAATATTGTGACACAGGTAGTAACAAGATGGCCTTGAATAAAGGTTTTCTAACACTTTTTTCTTACTACTTAATCAATATCCACTCAGCAAATTAACTTCAAATCCTTATGAGGTTCCTGAGAGATGAGAAGGATATTTAGCCCTCTTCATGTGTATGTGATTAATGAATGCCAACATTACATTGTACATCTCGACTTTCAGTGGGTATGAGATCTATGGAAATTAAGGCTATAAGAGTCCATAAAATTTATTCTTAGGCAATATGTAATACATACTTTTATGGTCTGTATGGAAGTTGCATTTGAGAATATGGATCTTTGAATACCCTGTTATTTCAGAGTTTTGTATTTACAAAATAATGAACTGGATTAAAGCAGGGAATATCAAACTGGTGGTGAAATAAGTATTCCTAGGAAGTCCAAAATTACTTATGGTAGGGCTATGATCCAGGCATACTTGGTCAGACTCTTCACAAGTTTTTAGGGAATCTTCAGTTTTTGAATAAAATTGTTATTTAAAATATTTTCATACAGTATATTTTAATCATGGTTTTCCTCTCCTCAACCTCCTCAGATCCTTGCTACTTCCCTACCTGTCCAACTTCATGCTCTTTTTCTCTATATTTCTCCCAAAAACTCCCAAACAAAACAAAACAAAACAAAACAAAACAAAACAAAAAAACAAAATCAAAATAGACAAACAAAACCCAGTAAGGAAGCAAAACAAAACAAAACAAAAACTGCAAAATGTAAAAGTATGGTACTAGGGAATCGCCAACTAACATAACTCTTGTGTATCTAGTCCAAACTTAGTTTGGAGACAGATGTACAGAATCAATAATTTATTAATTTTCATATGTATTAGGAAGTTTCCAAACAATAAAGTGTTTACTAATTGTCATCAGTCTTCCCTATGAGGCCATTCAGTGATTGCTAGTGTCACATCCTTAGAAAGACTTCTTTTCCTCTCTGCTGGGATCTTTTGCGTATCAATCTGGAACATCCGTGGGATGGAGGCACCTTCCAAGCATGGTCTTCCTGAAGGCATCCTTCATTTCCTTGTTTCTTAAGCAGTAGATGGCTGGGTTGAGGAATGGTACAATTACAGTGTAGAGCACAGAGATGATCTTGTTATAGTTGAAGGTGTACATGGCTCGGGGCCGTGCATAGGTGAAGAGAGTGGAGGAGTAGTAGATAACAACCACCATCAGATGGGAGGTGCAGGTGGAGAATGCTTTGTGGCGTCCCTGGGCAGTAGGGATCTTCAGGATGGCTACAATGATGGCAGCATATGAGGAAACCACAGCCACTAAAGGGAGCAGAATCATCACCAGTGCTAGCAGGAAGTCTACTAGCTCTGCTTGTTCCTTGTCTGAGCAGGTGAGGTTGAGCAAGGGGGAAATATCACAGAAAAAGTGATTGATGATATTAGGCCCACAGTAGGATAGTCGTGAAATAAAAAGTAACTTCATCATGGAACTGAAGAAACCACTGCCCCAAGAAGCAGCTGCAAGGCGAGTGGCCAGGCTGGCAGGCATGAGACTCGGGTAACGAAGGGGCTCACAGATGGCCAGGTAGCGGTCGTAGGCCATAACTGCCAACAGTACACATTCAGTGCAGGCTAAAGCAATGAAGAAGTAGAGCTGGGTCATGCAACCTACATAAGAGACTCTGCCATCCTGGGTAAGAAAGGCTCCCAAGAGCCTGGGAATAGTAACATTGATGTACCATAGTTCCAGGAAGGAGAGATGACCAAGGAAGAAGTACATGGGCCGATGAAGGCTTGAGGTGAGCCAGACTGTAGAAACAATGAGTATATTTTCCAGCAATGTCAACAGATAAATTGCAAAAAAGAAGACAAAGAGGAGTAGCTGTAAGGGTGGAGAGGTCGGAAATCCCACCAAGACAAACTCCTCCACATGGCTTCCACTCAGGTTTCTCATAGTGTCTGTCCACTTGGATGCCTGCAAAAGTAACAGGAATAAGAACCATTAAAACACAGGTGCATCAAAGCCAGAATATCCTCTAACAGATTACGAACCTGTCAATGATGTTCACTGATTCACTATACTACCAATTCTCATTATGTACTTTTCCCTTCACTTTACTGTTAAGTTTCAAGGGAGAAGTTCTCAGACTTGAAGATAATAGTTGGTAACTAATGACCACAACTACATCAGGTATTCAATGAATGCTAGCTGAGAGACTTTAGAATGGGATTTGGTATTTTGAGCCTCGGCTTACAACAGTATTTAAAAATCTATGATGCGCCCTTCTCTCATTCCTCAGGGACAACTACAAACTCCCAAGCCCCAGAGTACCTTTTCTCAATGTTTAATGAATGAAATAATAAAAGGAGGGCACTAGATTGACCCTCAGGTCTTGTCACTAAAGAGAAATTGACCAGGAGGTACTGGGAACTTAGTGACTGCAGGGGCTGCATTTCAAGAGAGCACAGCAGGAAGAAGTAGTTGAAATGTGCTCTCAACAAATGGAGAAACAACCCAGTACACAAACTAGGAAACTGTCTAAAAAGAGCTCCACTTACAAAAAAGTCTTTTTAAGGTCATTCTTTGTGCCAGAGTCATAGTTTTTCATTTCTAGAACTAGTGTGGCTGACCACCCATGCCTGACAGAGTGGTGATGACTTCCTCCAAGCTACTCAGGAGGATAAGGCAGCAAGATTGAAGTGAAGCATTCAGGATTGCTTAGACAACATAAATTTTGTATAAAAATTGTTTCAAATCTGCATGTTATATCCACATAGCCAAATGAACGCGCACACAAGTGCACACACACACACACACACACACGCACGCACGCACGCACTCACGCACGCACATGCATTTGCACACATGTGCACACCCACTAGAATACAGCCATAGCCAAGCTTACTGGGAAACTGAAACAAAAGCTTTGCCTGTTCTAATCCCTGGTCTGTTATAAATGTTTTGAGAGTGTGATTGGAGTAAATAATTTAAATTAATAATTGTCAGTTGGAGAGACTGTTCTGAATTGACTAGGTGCCCTTACATCCAATCACAAGAGACTTTAAAAGAAGGCAAGAAGGAAATCTAAGGCCTACATACAGACAAGAAGACAGCATGAAGATGGAACATAGGAGATTTGAAGATATGGCTGGTCGTAAAGACTAAGGAATACCAGCAGCTACCAGAAGCTAGAAGAGCTGAAAAAGGGATTATGTCCCAGAGCTTCTAAAAGAATCACAGCTCTCCTAGTACACTGACATTTAGAAAAGCAGTGCAGATTTCAGACTTCTATCATGAAGGACTCTGAGAAGTAAATATTATTCTGAGCCACCAGTTCTATGTAGTAAAATGGTTGTGGCCACAGGAAGCCAACACACCTACAAGGTAAGGGTTTGTCATGCTTGAGCTGACCATTCTGCTGTGCTTCCCTGGTCTCCTAGCAACACTGCCAGAGACCTGACTTCTCCAAGGGACTTTTTGGAAAGTTGCAAATTTGAATTAAGTTAGCATCATATGCTCGACATGCACATTTCCGTTATCAGTGGGATTTATGCATGTCACATTTCTTCCTCAAATAAACTTAAAAATATGATATATCAGGTTGTTAACCATTTTAATCAGACACTTAAATACTTAAAGGACCTTAATCCTACCGCATTGGGAATACTAATTTAAATACCACCTCTTCATCTATTCAAAGCATCTAAATATCAGTGCTATGTTACCCATTAATACCTGTTTTAAATTATGTAAATGAATATAAATAGCAATATTAACACTTAGCATATCACAGGAATCATAACCCAGGGTAATATATTTTTATAATTGCAATTCTTTTATAGATTTCTCTATCTATCTATGTGCTTTTCTGTTTGTTTCTGAACTCTTAAAATTACAGTTTTATAAGAAAAATTTCTTCATATATTACATAATTAGTATACATTTAGCCCAAACAGTATAAATATCTTTCAAAGTTTGAAAAATTATTAGACACAATTTTTAAATTTTATTGAAAAATCATCTTCTATGAATGCAGATTGCATATCTTGATTCTTATATGCAACCACGACTACATTATTTTATCTCAAATGGAAAAGATTCTAGCAACAATTCCATTCTTATATTTCACTGTAGAACTCTAACCAGTGAGAAAAATTAGCTTCCCAAGTGATACTGATGGCTCTGAGAATGAAAGTGGCTTTGCTATGGCAACACCACCAAACTGTTTCAGCTTTTTATTAGTTATATGAAGAAATTACACCATAATCTATCATCAAAATTATTTGTATTGATCTATTAGCTGACAACTCAATAAGCTCAGAGAAGTGTTTGCTACTTCCTTATCTGTCCTTCATAGCTTCAGTGCTGATTGGCCCTGACACTAATTTACACTCTGGAGAACTTTCAGCCATAATACTCGGTTATGCCTTTTCTAATCAAGAAGAGGAAATGGATTTTGAACAGGAAAGTTGGAAAGAAAAACAGCTCTGTCTCAAGCAGATTGACTTTAGGGAGGGTGCTCACGAGGATGTGGGATGATGAGAAGGAAGAATTCCTTCAGTACTATTTCCTACATTGGTCTTCAGAAAAAATTGGTACCCCTGAGTGTCCATTAAGCTTAATTTGGAAATCAGTGAAATAATAGACTATATGCTTTTCTGAGAGTTAGGGGAGGCTTACAGGCTCTGAAGAAGCCCGAGTGATAAGAGGTTTGTCAAGAAACGTGCTTTCATTGCCCTGTTTCCAGTTTAACATTGTACATTGTTCCCTTGTACAGTTAGACACTGTAGGCAGCAATGTCTAAGATGCCATAAGCTCCCATCAAATGTCAGTGGAGTAGATTTTGGTTTGTATGTGTGTCTGTATATATAATCACCTTAAAAAGCTTCATTCAGATACATGTTTTACAAACAATCAAAAAAAAAAAAACCCTGAAACAAACACAAAATGTAATTCTTGCAACATTGTATGAAACCTGGTTAAAACTTCAACTTACCTAGGGCTGTTATTAAAATATAGAGGGACAAAAATATTGAATATTAAATGAGAGTGGGAAGGAACACAGCAAACCCATTCACTTCTTCACTTCTGATTGGTTGACATCACTTTTCTCCTGAAGCCCACCATGACTTAAATTATCTGCTGACCTCAAGGCAAGCCAGCATATAGGGTGTTTTGAGCTCAAAGGTGCCCAGGGTTTTAACTCCTCTCCCTCCCCATCTTAGGAGACACTTCCCACCATCCTCTCCTGAGGCTGACAACATAATCCTGTCTGCTTTTCAGAATGGCCAAGGACTTCCCTCCAGCCAAGACAAGTTGACCCATGATACAAATTGGATATGTTTTTCTTTCTTTTCTACAATCTGCTTTGCAGAGAGGCTGTCTAACATAGACTCCTAAGTTCAGGATTTGGTTTGCTTCAGTCTGTCTGGGCTCCATGGGTGACGACCTCATGTTTAGCTATGCTTTTTCTGCCTTCCTTCCTTCCTTCCTCCCTTCCTTCCTTCCTTTCACCTTCCTTCCTTCCTTCCTTCCTTCCTTCCTTCCTTCCTTCCTTCCTTCCTTCCTTCCTTCCTTCCTTCCATTTCTTTTATTTTAAATCTGTTGTATTCACTTCTAGGAATCCCCTGTTTCTTTCTATTAACACTCCAAAACTTTCATGATATCAAGGCTGCACTCTGCTATCGGAACATGATAGGACAGATGAGCCCAATATTTTAACTGAAATATTTTCACTGACATGATGACAATATCTTGAAATACACTCTTCTCATTTGATGACTTACATTCTAAGTAGAAATTAATAGTGGTGTGTGTGTGTGTGTGTGTGTGTGTGTGTGTGTGTGTGTGTGTGTGTGTGTGTGTGTGTGTGTGTGTGTGTGTGTGTGTGTGTGACTGTGGGTGTCTTAAATACTCCCCCAATACATTTCCTTGTTGAGTATAATTTCTCCCAGAGTGAAACAATTTATTATTTTATAGTATCTTTTTTTATTCCATAAGTATATGCGCCTGGAAATACGAAAATGTAACTTGATCCAAGTTGTCTCTCTACATCAGCAAACCTGCATGAATTCCTATCCAGCCTCCTGCATGCTTCATATATGAAAATTTAAGTCTCTTTTTGGGCCTCAGAGGATGTCACTGCATAGGAAGTAATAGGGCCTTCATCTTCAGACACAATACCTGAGCCCTCCAAACAGAAACACAAAATGAACATCAGTGCTCTATCAAATGATATAGTGGGCCCCTCACTGAAGGCCGCTGAAGTCACTGGCATGTAAGGAAGACACACCAGTGGAACACAGTAGCTTGTGGCAGGTTCTGAGTATTTGTTGAGTGCTGGCAATACTCACAATGGGACAATGAACTGAAGTGCTTCTGTCTCCATTTACAGCTAATACAGAAAGATGGACACCATGGGTCTTATATAAACACAAACAATCCCACTGTGGAAGACAACTTCACTCTTGTAGATCCTCTCAGGAAATGAGACAAAAATGTTTTGCCAACTGATGAATGGCAGTTTATCAATATGTATTTAAAAATCACATTCAATTTCTTCTGTTCATATTTATACATAGTGAGTATGGCTGTAGGTCCAGGATTACTTTTTCTTAAGTGTATGTCAGTTCCTATCTCTCATCACTGTTCTTACCTTTTAGTTTTTTCTTAAATTTTCTGCCCCATTCAATATCTTTACTGACTCCAGACTTTTGCTACATTCTTACTTAATGTATCTGTATAAAATACACATGAAACCATAATAAAGTATCCTGTGAGCACAGTTAGAATGGCTATTATTGAGATAGAGAAAATTAGCAAATACTGGCAATGATATGGAGGAAATAAATCTTATTGTGGTTGTTGGGAAAGAAAAATAGTATAGCCACCATCATAGATAGTATGGAGGTCTTTATAGCAGTATAAGTATAGCAGAATAAAAGTAGATTCATCATGCATTCAACTGTCTGGTATGTATGGGGATATTCAAAATAAAGCATTAGAAAGATATACTTGCATACTCGTTTCTTGAAGAATTACAAAACTTGTGATGTTTAGTCAGTCCTTTTGACCTTCAAGACAGGACTGGCTCACTGAGTAAAGTGCTTGTGGTACAAGTAGAAGGACCCGAGTTCAAATCTCTAGGATCCATGAAGAGCTGGGAGAGCATCATGTTTCTGAAATCTCAGTGGTGTGTCTTCAGAGGTAAGTGTAGATAGGGGACACCCCAGAACTTCATGGATGAGATAGTTTGGTGTTTGCAGCAGTGAGCAACAAAGAGACTGTCTCAAACAAAGCAGATTGTGAGGACCAACACCAGAGAGGGTATTTCCTTTGTTACACATGCACCCATAGTCACATATACAAGCATGCATACAACACACACACACACACATGCACACACACGCACATTAAAAATGATATACTTGACAAAATTTGAGTATATATACAAAATGGGATATTATTAAATTATGTAAAAGAGGAAAACTACCAGTTCAGGCAAATGGAAGAAATTAGCTGGTACAGAAAGACAAATACTGTAGATGCTCCTTTGTACATGGAAACTAAAAATGCTGACCTCAAAGTAGAAAAGAATGAAGTAGCATTTGCTAGAGATGAGACAGCCTAGGGGGAAGGGGAATGGAGAGAGTACCTAACATGGTTTGATAGAAGCACTAGGATATAATGTTCTACAGCACAGTGGGCTGACTTGTTTACAACAACCTATTGCTTATTTAACAAAAAACTACAAAAAGGAGTTCAAAATCTCCAAACACAAAGAAATGATAAGAAAACACTATCTCTTTTGAATCAGTCATTACACATTGTGTATGTGTATTAAATATCACCCCACATTTCACAATATATCTTCATTACATCCAGTTATAAATAAAAGAAATGAAAGCATTTCTATACCTGAGAACATACTTACACTAGTGAACATTTTATAAACATTTATTGTCTACCATTTCCATAGTCATAAAATCATGGGTCTAAGGAATCATTGCAGGGCTCTTACTAGGAGATGTTGAATGACTAAGATTTACCAGGATTTAAGAAGCCTGGACACCCAGGGGGAAGTCAAGGGCTTTGTAACCTTAGAATGATTTGAGGACTGTAAGGTATGATGAAGGGCCTGGATTACGACACATTTTCCTTGAGATGCTCACCTGGTCCTTTAACTTCCTGTTTCACAGTCACTTTCTTCCCATCTTTTGATATTTGCTAGGTCTGTTTCCCGGTTGCTTCTAGTCAGGCATGGTCTATCACAGGCCCCCTTCAGTAGACTTGATGTTTCATAATGGAATTAGTGTTATTTGTGGCAGGACCGAGCAGAGCTGGAGCAATTCGGGCCCCAAAGCCAACAGAGATGATAGTAGCCAGCTCTTATCAGCGGAACTGTCCCTCACAAGGGACATGTCCCCTTAAGACATATTGTCATGGTGACCAATATTTCTCCAACAAGACTGTCCAAGTCTCACACCTCAGGGAGAACTTTTTTTCCTAGGGAACATGTGATAATGTAAGGCCTAAAGTAACACAGAACTGCAGTGAAGTAGGGTGCAACTCTCAAATGCATTGCTTCTCAAATTCTGATTTTAGAGAAAGGGCTGGAGAGGCAAAGAAAGCTGAAAACTCAAGACTAAAATTCCATTGAGGAAATGAAATAAAGAAGTCAGAGTGCTGTGGATGAATGATCTCACAAAGTCTATTTGGGTTTTAAGGAAATGATTATTTGTCAAAGTAGTTCATCTTTGCACATTTCCATTTTTCTGTCTATTGGTTGGAAACACAAGCTTTCCCCCCATTCCATAGCTACAAGCTTCATGAGGAAAATGTCCTTTCCTCTGGACCTGTTTCTAGATAAGTCTGGGCTAGAAAGATACATAGTGTGAACCTCAGAATACCTGGGAGTGAGGGTAGCATAGAGAGTAATTGCAGACTGCTGATACTGGGCTTGGAAGGATGCAGTTTAAGAATGTGATGAATTCTGTCTCCCACAACTCTGGATTTCCTGACTACTGGTTTCATGGGCAGGTGGCTTCTTGTTTTTTTATTTTTTTCCTAAAGTTGTCACAGATTAAGTAGGTTACCTCTTGAAATTCATGCTAAAAGTACAAATCATTTATCTATAGTGCTATGATAAAGGAAGAGTGAGTTGTAATAAACACATGGTCTTGCTCTTCTCTGCAGTAATAAAGCCTTCCTGTGACTACACAACAGTAGAGAAGCTAACACTATCACATTTGGTATGAGGGGCCTTGGTCCCATTGAGGATAAGAAAGCTGAAAAATTCTTATCATTAAGTGAAGTGAAGCAGTATTATTCAGGAGTTTATTATGATACTGATGTAAATGATCTTAATGCATTGCTAGTTTCATAAAATGCTTGTACATAAATTGTGTGCATTGCCTACTTCATAAAGCCAATAACTGACTGCTGGCTTATTTACTTCAGCATAACTCTAGAGCATATTTCTTTTATATATTTTTTAATGCTAACAATGATAATAAACAGCTATGGCAGCCAAGTTTGTGTGGTTTTTATATTGTACTTTTTATCAATTTTATTTTCAGTGGTGGAGATTGAACACTGGGTCTGAGACATGTTAAGCTCATATTATACCACCAAGGTGCACCCCAGCCATTATTATTTTAGTATTTTCTCATACTTGTGCATAAAGAAGGTTTTATATAAATAATATACATATCTCAAATATATCAGCCTTATATAACTCATATTTACAATGTCTTTTGATTGATGCATACCATCTAGGTCTGTACAAATACTTAAACTTACCTAATGGAATGTTTTTCAGAATATACAGCCCTTGTTAAGCGATACGCAACTATGAACTTTTTGACAGATTAGGTGAGACTATAAGGAACCATAGTGATGTCTGAGGCTTTAGCCCTGTGGTTTTAACTTTCCTAATGTTCCCCATATAGTTCTTAATGTTGTGGTGACGCCCAACCATACAATTATTTTTTGCTGGGACTTCATATCTGTAATTTTGCTACTGTTACAAATTGTAATGCAAATACCTATGCTTTCTGATGGTCTTAGATGACCTCTATGAAAGGGTCATTTGATCCTCAAAAGGGTAATGACCCACAGCTTGAAAAATGTGAAAAGATGATAAGTTTCAGAAAGACACAGGAGAAGCGCACAAGAAAATCAGTACTGACATATGAGTGCAAGGTAGAAGTTGATACAGGCCATCAATGCTTAGAAATGTTGACTTGGGTCTCAGATTTAATAATGCAAATGCTAAACCTTTAATAAAAGTGAAGGATCACATTTAATATGATTAACAGAGGAACAGAATCAATGACAGAGAAGGATAAGGAGGTGAAGAAGACAAAGGGAAAAGGGATAATGGACCAACAAAGGTTGAACAAGAAACCTTTGAAAAAGCTACTTTGGCTGCAAAAGGATGAGTAAAAGATTGGAAGTTATCCAAGAGAGGAATCACAAGACTCAGAAAGAGACAAGAGTCTAGTTCTCTGAAGGTAAGGCACAAGATATTTCAAGAGGTGAGGGTGGGTGCAGAGAGAAAGTGCTTTCAGTAATGGAACAGTTAGAACTACTTGAAGCTTCTTCCTGGAGGTGTAAAAAAACACACAAATCCACTCACTGGACATTTATGATGCCATTCTATGATTCCCACTCTGGGATTTTGTCCAGGATTTCCACAGATGCCTGTGTATACATACCTAGATCACATATATAATAATGGTGTAGTGATCAGCCATAGGCCTCTCTCCACTTCATTGTATGATTAAAATTGTCTAAGATTATTTATAATTCTTGACACAATGTAAGAAATATACAGCCATTAGTCTAGGTTGTTTTCAATTTTGAATTTTAGGTATTTATTGCTATGTGTATTATTTTACTGCTTTTCTTAATAAATTACCTTTATTTTTTTCAACATTTATTTTTTATTTTATCTGATGTGTATAGGTATTGTTCCTTTGTGAGTGTGTATGTACCATGTGTGTTCCTGGTACAAGAGGAGGCCAGAAAAAATAAATCTTTGCAACAAAATGTATCTACAATCTGAAACAACAAACGGTAGGCAATAACTTAAGCAAGGCAGATTTTTATTTCTTTTCACAAGACTTCAGTGGTCAGTTGCTCACTGTTAGCCATGTTGCCTGGACTTTCAGAGGGTAATGGTTACTATATAAAGTAAACAGGGTATGTGCACCACAGTTTGGAGGCTATAACAACAACACTGAAGAGTCCGTCTATTTTGCCCCAAGAGACAGACTTGTGGCTATATTACAAGGTGGCTAGCACTATGGAAAAAACATATGTAAAAATAGGGAGGAGAGAGAGATATCACATGGAGAGATGGGAAATAGGAAACTATAGAGAGAGGCTAATAATGCTATTGGTATAGCAACTCATGCTTATGGAACTATTGTATTCCAGTAGGACATAACTATTGAGATAAAGCATTTATCCATTCATGGGAGTAGAACCTCCTTGACTAAATTAACTTTCCCTAGGTTCTACCTCCTCAAGGCCTCCCATATCAACTCTGACATATTGAAAAAGGGAATAAACTTTTAAAGCATAAGCCTATTGGTCTTGGTTATATCCACACAATAGAAGACTTTCATTAAGGCATTTAATGTTGTCCTTTTTATTTTAGATTTACATTTTTTGTATATAGTCAGTCCTTAAAATTAGCTAATAGAAGACAGAAAACATACATATGTACATATATACTTATATACGTATATATATATATATATATGTGTGTGTATATGTGTGTGTGTGTGTTTTGAATATTCATAGTTACCTTTATCTATAATACCTTTTATATAAGTTTTGAATGATATTTTATTTATTATTAAAAATTCATATATTACACAATGTATATTGATTGTATCACTGCCTAATAACTCCCTCCCATGCTCTCTGGGAGCCCCTAAACATCTCTCTGCCAAACAACATGTCTTCTTTCAGTTTTAAATTAAGTTCAATTAGTGTTGCCCACATATTCGTTGGTGGGGCTTTTCCAATAGAACTTGAGCAAGCAACAAGTGGTGACACTCCCAAAGGAATGTGACTCTTCCTCTCTCAGCAGCAGTTTTTTTTTTTTTTTTTTTTTTTTTTTTTTTTTGGTTTCTGTTGATTGTTCTGATTCTTAGAAAAGTGTGGTGTTGTGTGTTACCTGGTAGGAAATTCTTCTGTAGCTAGTTGTTTTCAGCCAGCCCACCTGCTGCCCGTATGGTCCCGCTGCCATGCCAGCCCCCAATAACACACAGAGACTCTGTATTTGGTATAAGGCTGTTGGCTAGGTACTACTTTGTTACCGGTTAGCTCTGTCTTAATGATTAACCCATTTATACTATTCTAAGTATTTCCATGTGGCTCATCTTACCGGCCAGAGTGGCTGGCGTCCTACCTCTTGGGTCTCACTATATTGATTCCTCCTTCCTACTTCCTCTTTCTTCCTTGTTTACTAGCCCTGCCAATTTTGTTTTCCCATTGGCCCACAATGGTTTATTCATTAACCAGTGTGAGAAACATATTTACAGACTAACATCTCCCATCATCTCCTCTGTCTAAAATAAAAAGAAGGGTTTTAACCTTAACATAGCAAAATATATCACACAACATTTATCAAATAAGAATCACAGTTAACAGTATTTTGTCCATTAACATTTTGTAAGACTTAAAGAAAATATCCTCTATCTTTGTGAGTCTAAAGTCCTATATGTAACTTATCTTTAATCCTAACTAAGGAAAACTACAACCATACCTATCTGTCTTCAGCTCCTTCAAAGACCACAGAAGGATAATATATGAACTCTAGAAATGACAGAGACAACTTGCCTGTTCAGTCACTCATAGTTCTTCTGTAATGTTCATCTTCAGCCCATAGGCCATAGTGTGTCTGGCAGACTCCTTAGCAAAGCAGGAAACTTTAAACTGTCCATCTGTATTGGCAGTTTGTCAGTCATTTTTCTCTGTGACTTGTAGACTGTCTGGCAGGCAGCCTCTTCCATGAAGCAGGAATCCAGTAGCAATGTCCATCTTGTTTCAGCAGTTACTTTTCTGTGAGTCCTGCATGTCCAGTTTATACAGCATAAAGTCAAACAGTCCAGACAAGAGCAGTATCTTGTCCAAATGGCTAGTCTTGCCATATTGAAAGCAAACTTCATCATGTTGTTTCTTCTATGTCCATCTTCATTTCTGATGAAGGTGGTGTTGCCAGGAGCAGTTATGTCTCACTATCAAGAAAAACCCTAAACCATTTTAAAAGTCATATTCTGTAGGTCTTTGAAAGGTTTGAAGAATGCCTATTTATCTCAAATACATCTCTGCATATCTAGAAATCCTAACTAACTTAATTCTAAGTTTTCACTATCATAGGCAACTCTCCATAATCTGTACTGAATTATACATTACATTTTTCAATGCGCTACATAAACACAATCCTAAACAAGAGAAGAAATGTACATATCACAAAATTGACCTTAAATTTGTATCAATAAATGAAAATTCATTCTAAAACAAAGCATTCATATTTATACCACAATTCCCTTTTTACTAAAAGATTGCTTGTGGTCATTAACCATTTATAACCAAGCCCATATAAATGAAAACAAACATTTATAAACAATATTTGGAAATTTGGGCATCGTTCTTTCCAAACTACTTTCTGCTGGTAGGGGGCGCTGTCATGAGGAATACTAAGAAGACATAGAAATCCTAGCTGTAGTCTGCAAGGCTGCTTTGTCCCAACTGCATTGAATGTTGAATCACCTGGGGTGCTGTTTTAGGGTTTGACTTGATCAAACCACATTAGTCTGGAAGGAATCCACAGCTTTTCATTTTCTGTGGAAACAAAAATAGAAATCCTTTTCCCCAGTAACTTGTCCTTAGGCTTAAATTTTGGAGTCAAAGCATTTTTAAAATATATAAATTGGATTAATCCAGTAGCATTTCTTTTATCAGTTGTTATTTTCTCAGCAGTCAAACAATTTAAAGACATCAGAATCACGTACAATATCCAAAGTTTCTCTGTGCTTTCCATCTTTATGTAGCTTTTTTATTACTCTATTTCTTTTACTTCTATTTTTACATATTTTGAGACAGGGTTTCTCTGTATAACTTTTATCTGTCCTGGAATTTACTCTGTATACCAGGTTTACTTTGAAATTACAGAGATCTGCTTGCCTCTGTCTCCCGAGTGCTGGGATTAAAGGCGTGTGCTACCACACCCAGCCACACTCTGGCTTTTTAAAATCATTTTATTTCTTTTCTCTTTCTCTCCCAAGCCTATGTATATTTTAAAACACACTCCAAACCTTCATTGCCAGCTCTCATATACACCAATGAATTTTACAGAGCAGAGCTCTTTAAAAGCAAGGTTTTTTTTTTTGTTGCTTATGCAAATTTTGGAAACCTTTAAAGGTGCCTTGCAAATATTTACTTGTCTCTCATAAAACAGAGTCCAACCCAGAAAAATGCTGCTACCAAGAAGTCTTGCTTGTCTTTGTTCCTTTGTTTGTAAAACATTTCTTAAGTTTTTCTTAGTTTTAAGTGAAAGTTCTTACAGCCACTTTGGGCGCCAAATGTAGCTAGTTGTTTTCAGCCAGCCCGCCCTCTGCTGGTCTGGTCCTGCTGCCACGCCAGCCCCCCAATAACACACAGACACTCTGTATTTGATATAAGGCTGTTGACTAGGTACTAGCTTGTTACTGGCTAGCTCTGTCTTAATGATTAACCCATTTCTACTATTCTAAGTATTTCCATGTAGCTCATCTTACCGGCCAGAGTGGCTGGCGTCCTACCTCTCCAGGCTCACCATATTGATTCCTCCTTCCTACTTCCTCTTCCCTCCTTGTCTCCTAGCCCCACCTATCTTGCTTTCCCAATGACCCACAATGGTTTATTCATTAACCAGTATGAGAAACATATTTACAGACTAACATATCCCATCATTCTTCTGAGAACCTGCTAGGTATAGCCACTGGGGGTTCCAGATAAAATGTGTTTCTAGGTATTGAGAGCTGATGCTAAGATTTGTGATGGGCTTAGGGGGTTTGGGGGCCCACAGGAGCAAAAAAAATCAGGTGTTACACCAGTATATATTTTGTTACCTGGAATGGAGGCAGAGAGTAAGAAGAGGAAACAACAGATGGTCTACTAAAGAGCTGGGGATAAGACTAATAGATTGGGTTTACAAGATGGAAGGATATTTGCAGTTAATTTACCTGCTTCACTGGTTTCCCAGGGAATGGCCTGTGGTTTCCCAGGGAATCCCAATTGGAGTCAATGGATGGGATAAAGCAATACTTGGGGCAATGGAAGTTTGATCCATTGGAGAAGAGAGCAGGGAAGTGGAAGGGAGGTTATACTAGATGGCCTGCCACAGAGTTGGGGTAATACTGGGAATTGTGTTGTGAGAGCTAAGGGAGAGGTGGAGATCTGCAGATAGCCTAACTGAATCTCTGGCTAGAGTCTAAGTTTTAGAACTTTGATCAATTGCATGGCAAAAAGCAACTTCACTGATTAAGGTTGATAGCCTCACTATTGATGGGCATAAATATAAATATTTAGAGGGCAGTTGACAGCATGGGTTTGTAGCCAAATAACACTATATACCTTCATCTTCCAAGTCCTAGGACTGCCTTTTTAAAAAATATTTTAATCATATTTACAGTTGTAGAAATGTAGTCCCTCCTTTGCAACAAGTCTCTAATCCAATCTAATCAGAAGGTGCTTGGTTGCCCCATAGCTATCATGCAGCATAAGGTGCCACTGGGCACACCTCCCCTCTCAGTTCAGTATTACAGCATGCAAAGTGTTTTTATTGCTAAATTTTTCCAGGCTCTAGTAAACACTGACCCATGTTCACATGGTCTTTTTAGTTTCCACACATGAGAGTAAATGCATAATTTTTGATTTTTTAAAACATATTATTTTACTTAAAGTAGAATCCTTCAGTTTCAAGTCCAGATTTAAATAAAACATCATCTACCCACATCACAAATGAGTAAATATTATTTATTTCACAATGTATGTCTTCCTTAATTTAAAAAACATAGTTTCAGGAGTGGAGACAAATTAAAAGAACATTACTTATACTTTGATTTTTTTCAGCAGATTGAGTACAGCAGAAACTGTGGCTGCTGATTTGTTCTAAATATTGATTCCACTCCCAAAAGAGTCACCATGGCATGGAGTAACCTCAATATGTTTGATAATTTTCATTCATTATTTCATTTGTGTTTTTAAAACATCATACATGCACCACGTCTTCATACAGAACTTACATCTTTTATAGAAATCACAGTCAACTGAAAGACTAAATAAAGCTTTCAAGGAATATTTTAGAATTTTTGTGCCTGAATTGTTACTAATATCTCTCATTCCACTGTTACATAATTTGTACAGTATTTATTTTTTATTCCAGACTAGCTTTACTTAGTGTTAAAAGTTACATACATTGTTTACCTTGTTGATAATATCAAAAATGTTTTGATAATAACAAATATCTCAATATGATAGCAGTTTTATTCGAATGTCCTAGCAAAAGAGAATAAAAATACATTTTTATGTCAAACATTTCCCAAATCACAGAACAGTCAGGTATGAAATGTGTTGAAAGAGTTCTCATATACATAGAAGTTATTATTTAGAAGTTGTAATGCCAGTCACAAATAGGGCACTATTAAAGTATTTATTAAACAATCTGTCACCATTGTGGTATGACTACTCAACAATTGGGTTTGTGTATTTGAGAATGTGTCTGTACATGTGCATATCCATGTTTGTACAACATATATCTCCTACCAGAAATAGTTTTTTTCTACTGGAAAGTCTAACCTGATGCATTAAAATCTGTGCCAGAAAAAGAAATTGAGACTTAATCATTAGATAATTAAGACATCTGTCTGTTCAGTGGTCATATTGCTGCTTATCATGTTGTACTATTTCTTTTCTGGCTTGTGAATAACACAAGAGACCCAGAAATTGTTTGGAAGAATCCTCAGATCAGCAGGGCTAGGGGTAGTAGAGATTGGATAACTTCCCTAAACAAGCCTAGAAAACACCTGCAAAAGTTTAGGAAAAATTCTCAATCACTCCTTCCTATATCCAAGCCTTTCTATAGAGGCCACAGAGCTAATGCTCCATGGGCTAATGAAGAGCCATTTATGAACAATATTATAATATTATTTTTTCAATACCACTGCCTTTCTCATGATCTTTCTAAAAGCATTCTTCATGTCCTTATTCCTGAGGCTGAATATGATGGGACTGAGGAAAGGGGTAATAACGGTATAAGGAACTGCTATGAGTGTGTCATCTCCCCTGGAGTCTTCTGGCTTCAGATAAACAATAGATGCAAAACCAAAGTGGATGATGACAACAGTGAGGTGTGAGGCACAGGTAGAAAATGCCTTTTGCTTACCCTCAGCTGAAGGGATCTTGAGGACAGAAGAAAGAATGAATACGTAAGTCAAGGATATGAGCAAGAATGTACCCAGCAAACCTGACACTGACATCAGTGTTACAATGAATTCTGTAAGGTCACTGTCTACACAGGACAGCCTCACAACTGCCCTCATATGGCAGAAGAAGTGTCTGATGAGGTTGGGTATGCAGAAAGATACCCTGAATATAAGTGTAGTTTCTATTAGAGAAATCAAGAAGCCTCCAGCCCAAGCAGAGGCCACAAGTTGTCCACATGCAACATTGGTCATAAGAAGAGGGTATCTGAGTGGGTTGCAGATGGCCAGAAAGCGGTCATACCCCATCAAGGTGAGAATGATGCAGTTTGTTCCACCAAGGCCCAGGAAGAAGCACATCTGCAGGCCACAGCCTGTGACCGAAATGCGTCTGTCAGTGTCCAGGAGATCCACCAGCATCTTGGGGATAATAGTCAGGGTGTAGCAGGTCTCAGAGAAGGAGAGTGCACTGAGGAAGAGGTACATAGGGGTGTGGAGAGATCTGTCCACCCATGTCAATCCCATGATGGTCAGGTTGCCTGCAAGAGTGAGAATATAGAGGCAAAAGAAGACCCCAAAGAGGAAGGTCTGTACATGTGGGTAAGCAGAGAAGCCTATGAGAATGAATTCCTTCAGGATTGTTTGGTTGATCACCATTGCTTCTGTTCCTGAAATGTAAAAAAAAAAAAGAAACAGACAGGCCTTCAATACTCCTTATTCTTTGATATTTTCAAATGAAACAGCATGGTGTGGATAAACGAATAATCAGACTTAACAACACCCAATGAATTTTCTGTTCAGTTTAGTAATATTCAACCATGTATGTAAATGATTTGATTTCCTAATTGTGCATTCATTTCTTTTTCAATGAATTATTAATGATATGGTTAGGTCCAAAGGGATCATTTTGGCCTATTTAAAGTATTCTATTGGCCTGTAATGTAATATTGGCGAAATACTCCAATTGGTATTCAGGTGAAAGATGCCCAGACACATTAGCTGAGCTATATTTGGATTAAACTCTCAACACTGAAAACAAGCTGAGTGAGTTTTCAGCCTGGGGAACTTACTCAGTGAATAATACATTTGATGAACAATGGTGAGGATGGTAGTCCAAACTACAACACCCAAATAAAGGCTGGGCAAGCCTGCTTCCCAGGAGTGATGATGCAGAGTCAGAATAGGTGGGAGCTACTGGCTATTCAGAACATTTGGAGCAGGCAATCTGTGACTTCAGCAGAGACCCTGACTCAGTGAATGAAGTAGAGAATAGCAGAGGAAGACACTCAATGTCAGCCTTCATGCACATGTGTACTCATGTACACCCATACGCATATGTAAAAAATTTATACTGACACACAAACATGAAAATCATAATATAAAATAAAATCACATGCTGAAGAATGAAGGAACAGAGTTAGCTCTAATATAGATGCTCATATATAATAAATACTCTATAATTGTTCATTGAATAGAGACCGCGGATGATTTCGAAGTGGGTGTGGCTTACAATTGGAGAAACCTGAAGTCATCTTTTCTCCTTGACTTCTGCACCTAGGTCCTAAGTTACCAAAGAAATGCTTTAAAAGTTGCTTTGCTTTTGATACTTTGAGGAGGGAAGGATGGAAGTTAAACTATCCCAGTATTCAACAAAACATGGCATATCAAGTTACAGTAAGACTAAGCACCTCCCCATTTCTTAAGGCTGGGCAAGGCAACCCAGTATGAGGAGTAAGGTCCCAAGCCCATAAAAGAGTAGGAGACAGACCCTGTTCCCACTGTTAGGAGCCCCACATGATTGGCAAAGCTATAGAACTGTATCATATATTTAAAGAGCCTAGGTCAGTCCCATGCAGGCTTCTTGGTTATCATTTCAGTCTCTGTGAGCCCAGGTTAGTAAATTCAGTGAGTTTTCTTGTGGTGCTCTTGAGCCCTTTGACTCCTACAATTCTGTCTCCACCTCTTTTGCTCAGATTCCCTAAACTCTAATGTTTGGCTGAGGGAGACCCTCCCTTTCCTAAACAGTTGCAGAGGAGGAGTGGATTGGGAGTGGAAACAGAGTGGGGAAGGGGAGGGGCTGGGAGGAGATGAGGGGTGGAGAACTGCTGGGATGTAAAATAAAGATAAATTTATTTTAAAAATCCCAGTGTTCAATTTGAAAATGGTTAGTTATCATAAAATAACTCAACCCTAAATAGGAGATATATGCATATATATTTAGCATTGCCCCACCATCAAGATTCTAGATATATCACAGAAGATGAGGCAGAAAGAATGCAAGAACTGGGTGATGGGAAGAAGGTGTTGAGTTGTCTTATGGCCATTATATGGTGACCCCAATCATGATCTTATATGTGCACAAGATCAAGCTAACCCAAATCTCAGCATATAGAGCTGATGATCTCTAGACTTGATTACATTCTTATTATCCACTGGCAATAGATAGTTTCTGGGAGAGGGAAAATCAATCTTTATTAAATATTTGGCCATTGGTAGGTTTCCCATACTCGAGAGAAACCCTGTCTTGAAAACAAAAACAAAAAGAAAAAAAATAAAATATAAAAAAATAAAAAAGGAAGGAAGGAAGATGGGAAACAGTGTTAGATCTATGTGTGGGAAGTTGGAATATAGAAATGGGGTATAGATATGATTATCTTTCATTGCATACATATATGCAACTTTCAAAAAAATGAGGATAGAATTTCAAAGAACACGCCAGGGCACTCAGGATTAATAATGATTAGATCATGCGATACTGACAGACTCACTATATAAGCCCAGTGCAGGAGGTAATGAGATTGTGCTCAGATCATCATTAAAAAAAAGAGAGAGAGAGAGATAGAGAGAGATAGAGAGAGAGAGAGAGAGAGAGAGAGAGAGAGAGAGAGACATGCTGTGAAGTCACTATGTGGATTCTTCAGTAACTCCGATGTTTTCAATCTAATCCTTTCCTGACTTCCACAACATGATGCCTTTCTTTACAATTAATATATTCACACTTCTATTATACGGAGCTGTTTTCCTGTCTCACATGTCAACATATTTGATAACTAGCATTTATGGAGTCTATATTTCCCCAAATTCTTTCAAATGATTATTGATTTCTCACTTCACTGCATAAATATGAAGTGAAAAAGACAGCTATGATCTGTGTAGGACAGCGAGATTATCTTACATCAGAAATAATTATATCTAGGAACTGACATATTTGTAACTATTCACACTGTTTTGATTCCAACTTCCCATTATTTCCACATCCCAGTATTTTCCTTTCAAGAATGTGACTACGATCATCATTTCTGTATTTCTCAAAGTGATACTGCAGAACACTTTAAGAAGATGACAAGAGTTAAGTGTTCTATGGATAAGTTAAGAATCAGAAAGTGACTATTCTAGAAACAATGTCTGTTTTCTTTTTCAGTACTGTGAATTCTGAACATGTAGAATACAGAGTTTCCATATTGCTTTGATATAGTTCTGTCTAGAGTAAGCTTCTTATGTCAGAGTCTATCTTGCCATTGTCAGGAGAGGCACAGAAAAAAATTTAAGCACGTAAGTGTCTCCAGTGATAATATACAACCTGTGAACTCCACCTTTCATGTTTCTTTGATTTGTCTATCTTCTTACACTTGTTTCAATCATCATTCTTTCCATGCCATGCATGAACAAAATGCTATAGTTTTCCTTCTTTTCTTCCCTGCCATTTTCCCTTCATCATGTTGTCTCAATACCTTCATATTTGTGGATAATCATTTCTTTGTTGGGTGTTAAGGAGTTTGTGTTCTCTTCATAGGTATTTTACAGAGGGTTGTATTTTGGGAAACCATGACCTTCCCCATGAGTTTTTTTGTGTAAGCTTCCTCAGTATCTGAGTATACTGTAAGTCTTCCAAGTCTCAAAATTTCCTTACACAGTATTACTCCATTTACCCCTAGGATTACTTTTCTCCAACATTCTTGGCCTTCACTGTTTCCCTCTCAGAAAAGTTGGGTCCCTAAAGTTCTCTTTTGTTGTAATCTGTCACTTAAACACACACTGATGGGAGTCAGTAGAACATTTCACATACCAATATTCTTAAGCCCTCACACTCTTGATGTAGCAACTCTGTAAGAAATTCAGTTCTATGTATTCTAAAAGAAGAAGGCTAACTTATTTTATTAAATAACACAACATAAAAAATAAGCAAAAGATTCTGATTTAGTTTCAGTATCTTTAGCACAAAAGTCATAATTACTCTTTAACGTATTATGCACAAGGAAATTTCATGCTTTGTACACCTGTATAGTTACTTCCAACAAAATCATGGCATGGGATTGTTTGCAAAGTTGTTATAAATATTAGAAGCAATTTGAATTTCAAACACAGGTGTAGTGGCTCAAGCCTGTCACCCTTTAATTCATCCTGTAAAAGGCTGAAGCAGGAGGGTTGCACCAAATTGCGGCCTGCATGAGCTAAACAGTAAGTTCCAGGGCAGCATTGGCTAAAGTGTAATATCATGTTTTAAAAGAGGAGCTGGAGAGATGACTCAGCAGTCAAGGACACTTGCTACATTTCCTAAGGACCCAGGCTCAGCTTCTAGTACCCACATAAGACAGCTCACACATGCTTGTAACTCCAGCTCGTTGTTGGGCCACACCCCATCTTCATCTATTTCTGAAGTTCTCTCTAAATCTACTGTCCCAGGTGTAGTTTGGGTTATCAATCTATGTATAAGAGAATTACATGTTTTTCAATGATAAACAGAAATAGTGAGGAGGGGCATAGTGCTACCCCACAGACGCTTCCTTTCTGTGGTGATAATTAATTATGAATAGAAGAGAGCCAGAGGAGCTAGGGCACTTTCCTACCTTTCATTTAATTAAATTCCAAAGCCAAGCATATTCTTCTGGAAGATGCTCTTCACAGTTTTGGTGTCAGAATTTGTTGTCTCCATGCATAAGAAATAAAAGCCAAGTTATAAAAATCAGCGGTCTAAGGGTCTGGATTCTCACTTCTGTTGATGAGTGTCTGGTGACCTTAAGAAAAGTTGCTGTTCCTTTTGTATTTGAATTTCTGCAAATGGCAGGGACAGATTTTTTCTGAGCTTGTGCAGCTTTCCTCTTTCTGTGGCCCGAGAGTGGTGTGATATGAAGGTTAAGTGACTAAGTCACCTGTGCTCATCCCTCACTACCCATTAAGTGACCTTAGGTAGAGCCCTGCTCTCTGTCACTGTGAGATGTTGTGATTATTATCAAAGGCCTAGGCTCCATAGCTCTTGAGGTTTGCATGGGTCTGGTTAGGAGAGCCCAGGAGATCCCTGTTGTCTTTCATCAGAGAAGGAAGAAAACTTTCCTCCTCAACTTTATAATTTGCTCTCATTAGTTACAGGGTTTGAGAACATGTGGCCTCTGAAGCAGTTCAGTAAATCCTCAGGGGGTTGGGGGCATGCCCACAAACAATGACTTTTGTCTGGCAGGAAGCCTGAGTGGAAACTGGCACCCCACTGAGTTTTCTTTCTGTGACACAGATGACGCTTTGAAAAAAAACTTTAGTGAGCCTCCTTCCCCTTCTTTTTTTTTCCTCTAAAGGCTTTTTAAAAAAATTTAATTACTTTTTCTTATTTTACATATCGATCCCAGTTCCCTCTCCCTTCCTCCCTCCCTCCCTCCTTCCTTCCCTCCCTCCATCCCCCCTCCTTCCCTCCCTCTCTCCCACACCATCTGACTCCCCTCCCATCCCACCCCCTTCTCCCACTGCACAGGGAGGGTGATGCCTTCCAGGAGGGATCAAACCAATCTGTAAAATCATCCATAGAACTCCTCCCCCACCCACCCTGTGCCATTGCTACAGCTCTGCTTTTCCACACTGTGTAAAAAGTCATGCTTCTATCCCAACATTATGTGGATTGTTTTCTTTCTTGTTGTTTCATTTTTAGCTCTTTGTATATACTAGATACTAACCATCTCTCAGATACATAGGTGGTAAATATTTTTTTCATTATGTAGGCAACCTCTTTACTTGAGTAACTATGTCTTTTGCTGTATAGGAACCTTTTTTATTTTTTTATTTCTTTCTTTTTTTTTGTCATGACTCAGGAAGCTGTGTGAGTGTGGGTTTATATGTGAGTCCTCAGTTCTATTCCATTGATCAAAGGGTCTGGTTTTATGCTAGTACCCTATTTTTGTGGTTTTGTTTGTTTGTTTCTTTGTTTTTATTTACTTATTTTTTACTTATTTTTGTATTATTACTATAGCCTGCAGTATAACTTGAAATCTAGGATAGTGATTGCTCCTAAAGTTTTGTTTTTTTTTTTTTCCCTCAAGATTGTTTTTAACAACACTGGTCTGTTACAGGCAGGTTTTTCCTCCCCGCCGGCCTCCGGTCCTGCTGCCACAGTCCCACCGCCATGTGAGCCCCAAATAAAACTCAGAGACTCTGTATTTGATATAATCCTGTTGGCCAATTACCATTATTGTTTATGGGCTAGCTCTGTCTTAATTATTAACCCATTTCTACTTATCTAAGTATTTCCACGTGGTCATCTTATCTGGGAGCCGCGCCTGGCGTCTTCCTTCCTCCCAGGTCTACATCTTGACTCCTCCTTACCACTTCCTCTTTCCTCCTTGTCTCCTAGCCCTGCCTATCTTGCTTTTCCATTGGCTCAACAGTGCTTTATTGTTTAACCAGTATGAGAAACATATTTACAGAATAACATCTCCCATCATCTCCTCTTTTCTGTCTAAAATAAAAGAAGGGGTTAAACCTTAACATAGCAAAATATAACATACAACAATTATCAAATAAGAATCACAGTTAACAATATTTAGTCCATTAACATTTTGTAAGACTTAAAGAAAATATCATCTATCCTATCTTTGTGAGTCTAAAGTCCTATATGTAATTTATCTTTAATCCTAACTAAGGAAAACTATAACCATAACTATCTGTCTTCAACTCCTTCAACGACCACAGAAGGATAATATATAAACTCTAGAAATGACAGAGACAATGCACTGCTTGGTCAGTCACCTGAAGTTCTTCTGTAATGTTCTATCTTCAGCCCATAAGCTATAGTGTGTCTCCAGACTCCTCAACAAAGCAGGAAACTTTAAACTGTTCACCTATATTGGCAGTTGGTCAGTCACTTTTCTCTGTGTCCTATAGACTGTCTGACTGCCTTTTCCATGAAGCAGGAATCCTGTAGCAATGTGCATCTTGCATCAGCAGTCACTTTTCTGTGGGTCCTGCACCTCCAGTTTATTCAGCATATAGTCAGTCTAGACAAGAGCAGTATCTTGTCCAAATGGCTAGTCTTGGCATGTTAGAAGCAAACTTCATTACGCATTTCTTCGATGTCCATCTTCCTTTCTGATGCAGGTGGTGTTACTAGGAGCAGTTGTGCCTCACTGTCAAGAAAACCCTAAACCATTTTAAATGCCATATTCTGTAGGTCTTTGAAAGGTTTGAAGAATGCCTATTCATCTCAAATACATCTCTGCATATCTAGAAATCCTAACAAACTTAACTCCAAGTTTTGACGATCATAGGTAATTCTCTAATATGTACTAAATTATACATTACATTTTTCAATGAGCTATATAAACACAATACCTAAACAAGAGGAGAAATATACATATTACAAAATTGACATTAAATTGTATCAATAAAAGAAAATCCATTCCAAAGCAAAGTATTCATATCTATACCATAATTCCCTTTTTACCTTTAAAATGATTGCTTGTGGTTATAGCCATTTATAACCAAGCCCATTTAAATGAAAACAAACAATATTTGGGAATTTGGGCGTCATTCTTTCCAAACTACTTCCTGCTGGTAGGGGGCGCTGTCATGGGGGTCCAAAGAAGATGCACAAATCTTGGCTGTAGGCATTGCTTCAGGGGGTCTTGCTTGATCAAACCATGTCAGTCTGGAAGTAATCCACAGCTTTTCATTTTCTGTGGAAACAAAAATAGAAATCCTTTTCCCCAGTAACTTGTCCTTAGGCTTAAATTTTGGAGGCAAAGCATTTTTAAAATATATAAATTGAATTAATCCAGCCGCATTTCTTTTATCAGTAGTTGTTATTTTCTAAGCAATCAAATAATTTAAAGACAACAGAATTGCATATAGTTGTAGAGAGCCGCATAGTGCCATGCCTTAAAGTGGTGCTGGCTTCCGCCTTACACCTTCTCATTGGTGAAGGCTCTCTGGGTAAACAAGCCCTTAATTGGTTAAGTCTGTTCAGCCTGTCTGCTTCTGCATTAGAGTAGCCTATCTGCAGGGTCCACAAGGCTCACTGGGGTTGGTTAGCTCAAGGGTATTTAAGCCTGTGCAGGGGTCTCCTCTCTCTCTCTCTCTCTCTCTCTCTCTCTCTCTCTCTCTCTCTCTCTCTCTCTCTCTGTCTCTCTCTTCTGTCTGTCTGTCTGTCTGTCTGTCTGTCTGTCTCTGTCTCTGTCTCTGTCTCTCTCTCTCTCTCTCTCTCTCTCTCTCTGTCTCTCTCTCTTGGGCCAGAAGCAGCATGTTTAAAAGATCCTGATTAAAACTGCAAGAAGAAGATCTACCCGGAGTCGTGTCTTCCTTGCTGGCAGGGGTAGGCGCATTCAGATGGAGGCCTGTGCCGGGAATTTTTCAGATCAGAACTTCTTGCAGTCAGAGCAGCGCTGACAAGTTCCCAAGGTAAGTTGGGACCAAATTTAAGGCCCTTGATAAAGAGGCAATAAGGTCTCTGGTAAGGAGTGATGAAGTTCCGGGTTTGGACAAAATTAAGGCCCTCGGTAAAGAGGCAATGAGGTCTCTGGTAAGGAGCTATAAAGTCCCAGGTAAGTTGGGACCGAGTTAAAGATTGTAGGGGGGGGCGCGGGGGGGGGGGAAGCAGCAATAAAGTCTCAGGCATTGAGTGAGCGGTTGTAACAAACCGAAAGTAAAATTTTTAAAATGGGGACTTCTCAGTCTCATCCAATTTTTCTGGCTCTTCAGGAGCTACTTTTGTCAAAGAAACTTAAAATAAAGAAAAGCACACTAGAAAGATTCCGGAGTGAATGTGATGCCATTGCACCTTGGTTTGCAGATTCTGGAGACCTCATGCTAGCTTGTTGGGACAAATTAGGCAGGGATCTTGACTTTGCTTGGGAAGAAGGGATGCTAAAGTCCGGAGTCTGACCTGTTTGGAAGTTAGTGCATAGCTGTATCGAAGACAAGAGGTACTGTAAAGAGGCGATGGAAAAAGGGAAATTTGCGCTAGAAATGTTGCAAGAAGAAAGATCAGAAGTTGTTGAGAGCACAGGAGAGTCAGGTACGGACAAAACATTCTGAGGAAGAATTGCAAGCCCTCGTAAAAGGAGTTCAGAAACAATCCCTTAAGGGGCAGAGGGGGGAAGAGAGAAGAGAAATGGAGATGTGGAGAGGGGAGGGACCCTCCTAGAACAATGCCTTCGGGACCTTCTCCTGATCACAGTGAGGAAGGGCGGGGCCGAGGTACAGGGCATTCCTTTTGCCCTGAGGTCTGGAAAGCCTTACGAAATGATTTAAGTCTTGAACAAGTAAATCAGATTGCCATAAAAGCATGGAAGTCATTATCTAATAAGGGTGAGGTGAATACTAAGATACTACAAGGCCCCATAAAACCATTTTCAGATTTTTGTGGTCTGTTTGGTAGAGGCTGCAGAGAGAGATTTTGGCATTACAGCAGCCATAGTTGCAGCTATCTCTTTTGCAGTTGCCGATTCAGTCACGGCTGCTGTGGCTATGAGTACATCGGTGCAGACAGTCTCTAAGCTAAATGAATTGTCCAAGAATGTTGCTACCTCCTTGGATTCTCAATCCACAATTGGTGCTCAACTAAAAGGAGGTTTAATGATTGTAAACCAAAGAATTGATCTGATGCAGGAGCAAATAGATACCTTGTGGCAGCTGGCACAATTGGGATGTGAAATGAAATATCCAGGCTTGTGTGTTACCAGCATTCAGTATGAGAACTTTACATATACTGCTAATTTGTCACAACAGTTGTGTAGCTATCTTTTAGGAAATTGGTCTGCTAACTTTGATGACCTGATGGCACAGCTGTGAGTGGCCATCGTTGCAGTGAATTAGACATGTGTGGATGCAGGACTGGCTAGTCTCTGTTCCTTTGTTTCTAAAAAGTATTTTTTAAGTTTTTGTTATGTTTTAAGTGAAAGTTCTCAGTCCCACTTCTGACACCATTAAGTTACAGGCAGGTTTTTACCGCTGGCCGCCAGCCCGCCAGCCCACCAGCCCACCTGCCGCCTGTCTTTTGCTGTATAAAAACCTTTTCTTTCTTTCTTTCTTTCTTTCTTTCTTTCTTTCTTTCTTTCTTTCTTTTGTCAATGACTCAGGAAGCTGTGTGAATGTGGGTTTATATGTGGGTCCTCAGTTCTATTCCATTGATCAAAGGGTCTGGTTTTATGCTAGTACCCTATTTTTGTGGTTTTGTTTGTTTGTTTTTATTTACTTATTTTTGTATTATTACTATAGCCTGCAGTATAAATTGAAATCTAGGATAGTGATTGCTCCTAAAATTTTGGTTTTTTTTTTCCTCAGGATTGTTTTTAACAACACTGGTCTTTTTGTTTTCATATTAAATTTGGGATTTTTTTTTAAATGGAGAATTATTTTGGGATACTGATGGGTATTACAATGAATCTTTAAGATTATTTTGGTAGTTTGCTTAGACTTCTCAAAAGATGAAATAGAAATGGCTGAGGAATATTTTAAAAAGTATGTATTAGCCATTAGGAATATGCAATTTAAAACTACTTTGAGATTTCAAGTTTCCTTCTGGCTAAGATTTAAAAGACCCCTCCCGCACCCAAATGACAAAAAATATTGGTATAGACTTGGAGAACGAGGGGGGGGGATTACTCATTGCTAGTGGGAGTGCTAATGTATGCAGTCACCATGGAAATCAGTGTGACACTTCCTCAAAAAGATAGAAAGAAGTTTAGGTTTAGCATAACACTCCTTGGAATATACCCAAAATGTTGTACACGTTAGTATACAATTCCTTCTCATCCATGTTCATTGCCACAATATTCGTAATATCCAGTGGTTAGTAGCATTTACTGCTCTTCCAAAGGAATTAACCTCAAATTCCAGTAACTACAGGAGGACTAAGAATCACTTTCTCCAGTTCTAAGGGGATTCAGTGTTATTTTGTGGCCTCTGTGGGCACTGCACACATGTAGCGTATAGACATACATCCAGATAAAACAAGGAGAAACATAAAAACAAATCTTAAAAAACAATGAATAGATAATAAAAATGTGACACAATAGAATATTATTAACTGCCCCAAAAAGGAAATTATGAATATACAGATAATGGATTGGTTTGAAACAATCATTCTGTGGGAAGTAACTCAGAGTCATGAAGACAAAAATCACACATTAAAAAAATCATTTGGAGTAGCATAGAGAGAGACAGACCCCGCTTGCACCTACTGGAAGAAGCTATGGGAAGACAGCAATAAAAGAAAACACCTAACAATATAAAGACAAGCATGACACCACCAGAATCTAGGGACTCTACACCAACTAAACCAGAACACACCAAAGCAGATGAAGCAGAAGAGAAGGACTTAAAAAAATATCTTCATAAAAATGATGGAGGCCCTCAAAAATGATATGAAAAATCCCTTAAAGAAATGGAAGAAAAAACAAACAAAAGATTGGAAGAAATAGAGGAAAAGATCACTCAAAAAATGCAAGAAATGACAAATCTCTTAAAGAAAGTAAGGAAAGCCAAAGAAAAACAATCAAACAGTTGAAGAAAACAACTCAAACAGTTCAAGACTTGAAAACTGAAATAGAGACAGTAAAGAAAACACAAACTGAGGGAATGCTGGAAATAGAAAAACCGGGCAAACCATTGGGAACTACAGATGCAAGCATAACCAACAGAATACAATAGCTGAAAGAGAGAATCTCAGGTGCTAAAGATAAACTAGGGGAAATAGATTCATTGATCAAAGAAAATACCAAATCCAACAAATCCTTAACACAAAACATCCAGAAAATGTGGGACACTATGAAAAGGCCAAATCTATGAATAACAGACATAGAAAAAGGCGAAGAAGCCCAGGTCAAAGTTGCAGAAAACATATTTAATAAAACCATTAAAGAAAACTTTCCCAATCTGAAGAAGGACATGCCCATGAAAGTACAAGAAGCATACCGAACACCAAATAGACTGGACCAAAGAAAAAAAGACCCCTCGACACATAATAATTAAAACACCTAACATACAGAATAAAAAAAAGAATATTAAGAGCAGAGAAGGAAAAAGGATAGGTAACATATAAAGGCAGGCCTATCAAAATTGTATTTGAACTCTTTATGGAAACTCTCAAGGACAGAAGGTCCTGAATAGATGTTCTACAAGTACTAAGAGTCCATGGATGCCAGCCCAGGCTACTATACCCAGCAAAACTTTCAATCACTATAGATGGAGAAAACAAGGTATTTAATGACAAAGTCAGATTTTCACAATATGTATCTACAAATCCAACCCTACAGAAAGTTCTGTAAGGAAAACTCCAACCTAAGGAAGTTAACTATGCTCACAAAGACATAGGCAATAGATAATCCCACTTCACCAAAGTCCAAGGGTAAATAGGACAAACATATTCACAATACCACTGCCAACAACAAATCTAAAACAAACAAGCATTAATAATCAATGGTTCTTACTTTCCCTCAACATTAATGGTCTTAACTGGCCTGTAACAAGACACAGAGTAGCAGAATGGATATGAAAACAGAATCCATCCTTCTGCTGCATACAAGAAACACATCTAAGTTTCAAAGGCAGATATTACTTCAGGATAAATGGTTGGGAAAAGATCTTTCAATCAAATGGACCCAAGAAGCAAGCAGGTATAGCTATCCTAATATCTAACAAATTAGACTTTGAACAAAAATCAATCAAAAGGAATGAAGAAGGTCACTTCTTATTCACCAGAGGAGAAATCCATCACGATGAAGTCTCAATTGTGAACAGCTATGCCCCAAATACAAAGGCACCCACATTCGTAAAAGAAACGCTACTAAAACTCAAAACTCACATAAAACCTCACACCATCATAGTGGGAGACTTCAAAACCCCACTCTCACCCCTAGACAGGTCCACCGGACAGAAACTTAACAAAGAAACTAAAGAATTAAAAGAAGTATCTTTCAATTGGGTTTAACAGACATCTATAGAACATTCCCAAACACATCCAAACATCTGCTCCACATGGAACCTTCTCTAAAATCAATCACATACTAGGTGACATAACAAACCTCAACAGATACAAAAAAAATGGGAATAGTCCCCTGTATCTTATCAGATTGCTATGCTTTAAAGTTGGAACTCAACAACACAAATCACAGAAACCCTACAAACTCATGGAAACTGAACAGTGCACAATTGCACCATACCTAGGTCAAAGAAGATATAAAGAAAGAAATTAAAGATTTCCTAGAATGAGGTCACAACATGCACAAAGTTATGGGACACCTTGAAAGCAGTGCTACGAGGAAAGTTCATTGCAATAAGTGCCCATATAAAGAAAATGGAGGGTAGTCACATTAGAGAATTAACAGCACAACTGAAAGCCTTAGGACAAAATGAAACAAACTCACCCTGGAGGAGTAGATACCAGGAAATAATCAATTTGAGGGCTGAAATCTATAAAGTAGAAATCAGGAAAACAATACAAAAAAAGTCAATGCAACAAAGAATTAGTTTTAGGAGAAAATCAACAAGATAGACAAACCTTTATCCAAACTAATGAAAAAAGCAGAGAGAGAACATACAAATTAACAAGATCAGGAATAAAAAGGAGAGCATAACAATGGACACTAAGTAAATCCAGACAATTTTCAGGTCATACTTTAAAAACATGTACTCCACAAAATTTGAAAATTCAAAGGAAATGGACATATTTCTGAATAACTATCACTTACCAAATTAAAATCGAGAACAGATAAACAACTTAAATAGAGCTATAACCCCTAGTGAAATAGAAGCAGTCATCAAAAGCCTCCCAACCAAAAAAAGCCCAGGGCCAGATGGCTTCAGTGCAGAATTCTACCAGAAATTCAAGGAAGAGTTAATACCAATACTCCTCAAATTGTTCCACACAATAGAAGCAGAAAGTTCATTACCAAACTCTTTTATGAGGCCACAATTACCTTGTTACCCAAGCCACACAAAAACATAACTAAGAAATAAAACTACAGACCAATATCCCTGATGAACATTGAAGCAAAAATACTCAATAAAATACTGGCAAATCGAATCCTAGAACCTATCAGAGAAATCATCTACAGTATGCTTCATCACTGGGTTGCAAGGATGGTTCAACATATAAAAATCTATCAATGTGATCCACCATATAAACAAACTGAAAAAGAAAACCACATGATCATCTCCCTAGATGCTGAAAAATCATTCCACAAAATTCAACACCCTTTCATGATAAAGGTCTTGGAGAAATCAGGGGTAACAGGATCATACCTAAACATAGTAAGAGCAATATAGAGTAAACCAACAGCCAACATCAAACTGAATGGAGAGAAGCTTAAGGCAATTTCTCTAAAATCAGGAACAAGACAAGGCTGCCTTCTCTCTCCATATCTCTTCTATACTGTACTTGACGTTCAAGCTAAAGCAATAAGACAACAAAAGGAGGTCAAGGGTATACTAATTGGAAAGGAAGAAGTCAAACTGTTTATTTGCAGATGATATGATACTTTATATAAGCGACCCAATAAACTCTACCAGGGAACTCCTCCAGCTGATAAACACCTTCAGCAAATTAGCAGGATACAAGATACTCAAAAAAATCAGTAGCCCTACTATATATAGACAACACAGGGACTGAGAAAGAAATCAGAGAAACATCACCCTTTACAATAGCAACAAACAAAATAAAGTATGTTGGGGTAACACTTACCAAACAAGTAAAAAAGTTATATAGCAAGAACTGCAAATAGACTCATGTCTATTGCCATGCTCAAAACTCAAATCCAAATGGCTCAAAGACCATAACTTAAATCTAGCCACACTGAACCTCTTAGAAGAAAGTGGGAGGTACCCTTGAACAAATTGGTATCAGAGACCACTTCCTGAAGCACAGACTCTGAGATTGACAATTAATAAATGGGACCTCCTCAAACTTAAGAAAGTGCTCAACATCCTTAGCTATCAGGGAAATGCAAATCAAAAAAAACTCTGAGATATCATCTTACTCCTGCCAGAATGGCTAAAATTAGAAACACCAATGATAGCTTTTGCTGGAGAGGATATAGAGAATGGGGAACACTCCTCCACTGCTGGTGGCAGTGTAAACTTTTACAGCTATTTTGAAGATCAGTATGTTGGTCCTCAGGAAAATGGGAATCAGTCTACCACAGGACCTGGCAATCCCCCTCTTAGGCATATACCCAAATGATCTACATCCATGCAACAAAGACATCTGTTCAACTATGTTCATAACAGCATTATTTGTAATAGCAAAAACCTGGAAGCAACCTAGATGCCCCTCTACTGAATAATGGATAAAGAAAAATGTGGCATATTTACAAATGGAATACTACTCTGTGGGAAAAAAAAACAATGGAATCTTGAAATTCGCAGGCAAATGGATGGAACTTGAAGAAACCATCCTGAATGAGGTAACCCAGTCACAAAAAAGAGGAACATGGTATGCACTCACTTGTATATGGATTTTAGGTATAAAGCAAAGGATCAGCAGCCTAAAATTCATACTGCCAATGAAATTAGGTTACAAAATGAATCTAAGAGATTCATACAAGGTCACTCACAGAAGGGGAAAGGGACAAGTTCTCCTGATCATATTTGGAGTGGTTGGGGCAGTGCATGGAGAGAAGGCTAGAAGAAAGAGAAGGGGAGGGGAAGAAAGCATGTGGGACAATGATGATTGAGTCAAGGGAAGAATAAATGAGAGAAGAGACAGACACACACACACACACACACACACACACACACACACACAAAAAGAAAGAGAGAGAGAGAGAGAGAGAGAGAGAGAGAGAGAGAGAGAGCATAAAAGAGGTTGCCATTATAGGTTTGAAGAGAATACTGACTTTAGAGAAATGTTCAGAGACTTACAAGAGTGATCCCAACTAATAATTTAAGCAACAGTAGAAAGGTTACCATAAATGCCCTTCCCCACTAATGAGATTGGTGACTAACTTCTCCACCATCACAGAGCACTCATCTAGTAGCTGATGTAGTAGCTGATGGAAACAGAAGCAAACACCCACAGCTAAACACTGAGCCAAACTAGAATCCATATGCAGAGAAGGAGGACAAGATCAGGCTAAAGAAACCCACAGAGACAGCTGACCTGAACAAGGAGGAGCTAATGGGCCCCCAGACTGACAGCTGAGAAACCAGTAGTGGCCTGTTTTAGACCTCCTGGATGTAAGAAGGCCTGGGCAGACTAGGGGACCTCAGAGGTTGGAACCAGGATGTATCCCTGGTACAAAATGACTTTGGGAGCATATTCCCCATGGAGAGCTACTCCCTTTACTTAGTGGCCTAGTCCCTACTCCAAATGACGTGATGAGTTTAGATGACTCCTCCTGGAAGGCATCACCCTACATGTGGAGTGTTGGGGGGGGGAGATAAGAGGGGAGAGTGGTAACGGGGCATGGTAGAGTGGGAGAGAGGGAAGGTGGGAGAGAGGAATGGTGGGAGAGGGAACTGGGATCAATATATAAAATTAGAAAAATTAATAAAAAAATGAAGAGAAAAGCAACAAAGGTCCCCCAACCCCCCCAAAGTAGAAGTCATTTGTAAATGTTAGCTTTGAATAATCAGATATGTATCCTCTATTCTCCATTTTGAGTACTCAGAGAGGTACAGAGTTACGTAGGGGAATTTTAAGGTTGTGGAGATAAAATATAGTGGAGTATAAATAGTTGGAAGAGAATTATGGAACAGCATGACCAAGGCGATTCTCAAAGGAGAAAGCCTTTAACTGTGGCTTGTTTACAGTTTCAGAGATATAATTCTTTATCAACTAATAACATAATAGGGGCCATGGTGATACAGATGGTATTGGAATAGTAGCTGAGAGCTGCATCCTGATCTATAGGTTGAGAAAGAGAGGCTGGACTTACAGGGACTATTGAAATCTCATGGGCAACCACAGTGACACAGTTGCTAAAACTGGGACCATCCTAATCCTTTCAAATAGTGACATTCCTTGGTGACTAAGTACTCAATTGCATGAGCCTATGAAGGCCATTCTAAATCAAATGACTACATACCATTTCCTCGCTTTCATATTACATTGTAAACATACTATCAGCCCATCTTCAAACGTCCCTATAATTTATTACAGTCTCAACTATGTATGAAGTTTAATGTTCTTCTGAGATACAAGGCAATCTCTTTACTGTAAACTTCATAAAATCAAATAAAAAATTCATAACATATGCTTCCAACAAACAATGGTAAGGAATGTATATTACCATTCCGAAAGAGAAGGGAGCAAAGTGAGGAAATACTAGAGTAAAACAAGAACGAAAATCAGCAGAGCAAACTCTATAAAGTCTGCATTTCCATATTTGATGTCAAAGAGCTCTTCAGATCTCCAAGCCTTTTCAGCTTTGTTAACTGAAACACACTTCTTTTTCTTGGGCTGTTTCCACACGTGGTCTGCAGCAGGTATCTTATGATTCTGGCATCTCCAACACCTTGGGGCTTCCAAGGCAATCCAGGCTTCACTTTAACAGTTTCACACAATGTCCTTTCTGGGCCTAAGTTCAGTGACACCCATGACACACCACTGATAATGGGCTCTCCCTGGAGCTCCTCTTGGGTATCCTGTTGTTTTTGTCATGGAGATGCTGCTGTTTTGGATCAATAGGTTCCTCCCCTTCACAGATTCAAATATTCAGTGAGGCAGCACTGGTACAGTGCCTGAGCTGTGTTGGTCAGTTCTCTAGCTACCCCTCATCGTATAACATATTTTAGCATTTATTTCTCTCTATTTTCCTATCTGTAAAAGAAGTGTAGATAGCACTCATTCAAGTTATACAACTCTTTGTGATTTATAGAAAACCTAACTGAAATCAGTATGATTTTCACATCTAGGAAAAAATATTTAACTCATGACTCCCACTTAATACAATTCAAAGCAGCTTTAAAATAAAAAATGACTTTAAAATCTCTGATGGTTGAAAGGGAGGGCACAGAGCAGACAAAGACTCTAACTGAAAGGAAAACACAGGAGCGACTTCCCAAAACTTCTTTTTGTTTTCTCATATATTCCTTCTTGGAGCTGATGGAATCATCAACTTTGAGATGCCAATGAACATAGATAAAATATTTTTTTAAAGATCTTAAGTCCTGATACCTTTTCCTGCAGACTAGAAAAATGGCAGCCTACCAATATAGAACATTTCTGGTGATAACTGTTTTACTTCAGACAAAACCACAGAAAATTCTATTATCTCATTTTTATTTATGGCAAGAAAAGGCCATCACAGAGGCTAATGTACCCTTTTGAGTCTGTAACAAACTGTTACAAGGCCCTTAAAGGAGTAGTGTTAACTATGGCTGACTATGGATTCAAGATTCCTGCAGGTAAGTAATGATCTCCCCCTCTTATTTCCTCTATGAGAAATGGCTGGAAACTGGTACTTCCACTTAAATGTGGAAAGAATCAAGCTGAGTTGTAATTTCTCCACTCCCAGAGGTGCCTGGTGAAATGGAGGCTTTTGGAGCCTTACATAAGAACTCTTCCTGGATGGCTGGGGTGGTGCAAATAGAAACACAATGGGGAACTGGAAATTATATTCTCATCCAGCACTGAGAAGTCTCCAATGCCAACAGGCTAAGTGGGAAACTAGACTTCTGGGTCAACTGGTAGTAAAATTCTAATTTCCTGTATTCCCCAAATGGAATGGTGCCAGTGGAAGTGAGATAAAATGAGAGATTTAAGTAAGATCTGAATTGCCATGATGTAATTATCAGGCTTCTAGTCACTCCTAATATGAGCCAGGAAACTTCCACCACTGTTTTTAAATCTCTCATTTCTTCGGTAACATTTCTTATTTGCTGAGTATATCTCAGATGCATAAACTGAAAGAAATGCACCCTAACACACATAGGACTCAAATTTATGAAAACTAAAGGCAAATCAAATTAAAATCATTAAGAAAAAGACAGGATTGTGGTTTGACTGTAGAATGTGCCCTATGTGCCTATGTGTCTGAATACTTGGTCACCATTGCTGGAGCTGTTATGAAAGTTTGTGGAGCCTTGAGGAGGCAAAGCCCCACTGGAGGGAGTTAGTGTTGGCAGCTCTTGGGTTGATAGCACAGCTCCACATCTTGTCCATTTTGTGTTTTCAGACTGTGGATGCAATATGTAGGCAACCCCAGGCATATGCCGCTATGTCTTTCCATTCTTAACAGACTACATCCATTCAAACTGTAACTGAAAACCCCTAACCCCTTCTTTCAGTAGACTTCCACAGTCATATATTTTGTCTTAGCTACAAGAGAAGTAATGCAAGAGATAAAGTAAATTGAAGCATCACAAATGTCTCATGAGGAACTGAGGATGTGATTTTATTTTGCAGAGATAATTATTTTTGCAATTGATCAGTCACTTATTTTCAGGAGATCAATAAAGCATGAACATTATAGAAAATCCCAAATTCCAAGATTTGCAAGCAACTTTTTGCTTACTAATTCTTTAAGTGGTCGATAGAAATAACTGTCACTAATTTCATTTTAAGCTTTTAATAGTAGAGGCAATGAACACATTAGTGGGAGATTACTACTAGCACAACACAATGCAATTTGTTTGTCTTAAAAAGCATGTATCTTATTTTAGGACTACCAAATCTAATACTTTGTCGAGTTAAAAACTAACTCATCATAAAATTGTAAGTGAGGGTATGATTTACTCCAAAATGGATTCTACATTTAAACTTAAAATACTAACTTAAGTCAAGGTAATTTTATGATGTATATTGTCTCTAAACTGCAAACATTTCTTCCATTCCTCTTCAGGGTGCAACTATGATTCAAGAAGACCTTGTTGAGCTGCATTATGAGCATTTTTCATTATTTAATCAATAATGCAACTGACTTGGGCAACTGCACATAGTGCCATTCACTCAAGCATACATACACCCATACATACAAACTAAGCCTGAAGAAGAGCAAGGAGATGCTGAAGAACCTCCTTTAAAAAAGAGAGTGGAACTCACCCATGAGAACTTGTTAGAGAAAAGAACAAGGACTACTCAAGTGATGGACATTGGTTAAATATAAGCCACTATGCATAATGATGCATGTTTTCTCTTATTTTGTTTATAATGACTCATGTCTACACATGTTACTAGAAATAATTCCATAATAACTTTAATTGGATTATGCTTGAAATGCATGCTAAAATTCGAAGACCACAAACTAAGACAATAATAGTTCAAGGAAAGAAAACAGTCATAAAGCTTGCATTTACACAAATACTTAACTTTATTTCAAATATTTTCCATCTTTTGTTGTTTATGACTTGTGGTGGGTTATCAGGAATAGTATAGAGGTAGAAAGAGTACTTTTGTAGAAGAGGCAATAATTTTATTATGGCTTCTTGAATCCTCTCATTGCTATGTCAAAAGTTGGCTTTATTATTATAAAATCATATTTTAGGCATTACATTTAATTTTTTATTGACTTAGTTATCTTTGTCAAAAATAGAGATAATATTATTAATCCTTAAATATCATACTAAGTCCATAAAATGGAATTAAACAGTTCATTCATATTAACTATTTAATACATAAAGTATAATTTAATCATTATAGTGTTGAACTCTGTTACCAGTTATTGTTATGGTTCCCATTGCATCAGAGACTAGAGCTGCATACCACAGGTGCACATACTGAAGAAATGTGTTTTAATAATGTCAGTATATACACTTATTGAACCTATCTTGACTTTGGGGATTTTGAGGGGGTTCATGTTATTCAAAGGGTGGGAAGTAGATGCAAATCCGGATACAGACATTTCAGATTTTTTTAGAAAAAACAAAGAAGATGAAAATACATGATGTTACTTTTTTTTTTTTTAAGAGTCACATTGAAAAAGGGAACGATAAGGGTAAAAGAATATATTGACCCTGGGAGATCAGGCTCATCTTCATGATGGCCTTGAGCCTGGACACATTATGAAATAGTTACAACAAACTCCTCAGTCCACAGTAAGAAAGTGCCAGTACCTATTTTCTTATAAGCATGTTTTATAAATTACACATTTTCTCTGTGAATTTGAAAGCACAAGTTCCAAGTCTTGGGATCTTTGATGAATCATTTTAACTTTACTGGACTCAGTTTCCTTGTCCAGAAAATGTAACCTAACTTTATCTTCCCTATTTCAAGTTTTAAAAGATATCTAGTATGTGAAAATAATATATTCATTGCATACGAGATACACAAATGACTGTGGCTTGAATCATGGTCTTAGCTTTTCTTTGTTCACATTTCCCTCCCCTGCTTTCCCTGAAGGATAGTCCCAAGTGATAATAAGAATCACAATTAAATGTGTTTCCTGAAACAGCACCCTTTGGGGACTACAAATCCTCAAAGAGAGAAACTGTTTGGAGGGAAGCCAAGACAATTCACCACCTGGGGCTAAAGTTGCCCAAGGAAGCTTCCTAGTATCATTGGGACACATCACTTCTCTCAGAACAGGGGCTTCTGAGATGATCTGAAGTCTTACTCATGCAGATCAGTCTTCTGAGAGCTGTGTATGTCATGACTACCAAAAGCAGGACTTGGTCCCACTGTGATCTCTTCAAGTGAGTAAAGACCCTCCTCTTGTCCCCCAACACTGCCTGCTCTCATTCATGTTTTGGCTCACAGCAAATTTGGGAAGTGGGAAATGTAGTGGTCCTTGAAGGCTGATCATTGCACTAATGGAAGTCTGATGCACAAATCTTTGCTGTATTCTAGTTTTCCTCCAGTGCTCAACATGAAAAAGAAGCCTGCTTCATTCAGGAAGGGATTTGTATAGGATAGAATGGCTTAATGGCTTGGAGGAGAGTAATTGCTTAGATACAATAAATTTATATTGAACAAGATTATATATACATATATTCAGGTGTTCTTGTATTTGCCTCCATGTACTTAAACATATAGGAGCGTATGTTAATTTGAATGTATATTATGTATACATGCTGTATCTAATGCAGTATATAATTTTCTAAAGTGTAATTCCAGTATAAATCAGAGATTCTTTTGTGTGTGTGTATTCCCAACAGACACAAAGAGAAGAGAAGTCATCTCATCTGCATCTAAAGAGGCTAGATTTCTGTTGGCATGGTGGAAGGAATCAACAGAATTACCAGGACTATCATTCCTAATGGCACAGGACAATACCACCTGCTGGAGGGGCTTTGTCTTCCTTGGCTTTTCTAGCTTTGGAGAGCTTCAACTTCTGTTGTTTGTCTTGTTCCTGTCTTTGTATCTTGTCACCATCACTAGCAATGTCTTCATCATCATAGTGATCAGGCTGGATAGCCACCTGCACACACCCATGTATCTCTTCCTTTCCTTCCTGTCCTTCTCAGAGACCTGTTACACATTGGGAATCATCCCGAGGATGCTCTCTGGCCTGGTTATGGGGGGACAGGCTATATCATATATGGGATGTGCTACCCAGATGTTTTTCTCTGCTTCATGGGCTTGTACCAACTGCTTCCTCCTGTCTGTCATGGGCTTTGACAGGTATGTGGCCATTTGTGCCCCACTGCACTATGCCAGCCGTATGAATCCCACCCTCTGTGCCCAGCTAGTTGGTACCTCCTTCATAAGTGGATACCTTTTTGGACTAGGAATGACACTAGTTATTTTTCGCCTCTCATTCTGTAGATCCCATGAAATCCAGCACTTTTTCTGTGACACACCTCCAGTGTTAAGCCTTGCCTGTGGGGATACAAGACTAAGTGAGCTGGGAATCCTCATCCTCAGCCTGCTGGTCCTCTTGGTCTCCTTCTTCTTAATTAGTGTCTCCTATGCCTACATTCTGGTAGCAATCCTGAGAATCCCTTCTGCAGAGGGGCGGAGGAAAGCTTTCTCTACTTGTGCTTCACATCTCACAGTGGTTGTCATTCACTATGGCTGTGCCTCCTTCATGTACTTGAGGCCCAAAGCCAGCTACTCTCTTGAGAGGGATCAGCTTATTGCTGTCACCTATACTGTGGCAACCCCTCTCCTCAATCCAATTGTTTATAGTCTAAGGAATCGGGCTGTACAATCGGCTCTGAGAAATGCTTTCAGAGGCAGTTTACTAGGTAAAGGATGAAGGCTAGCCCAAAGACACTCTCCTATGTGTAAGGAGGCCCTAGACCAGGTTCAATTCAATGGCCAGATATTCCAAAATTTTGTCATAATTGCTGTATCCCAAAGGCCACATTTCTCTTCTACCTTTCCTCCTAGGATACCTGAAAGGCTAAGACTGAATTTTTTACTCTAGTTACCTGGTTCAACACACAGTGAACTAAAAAATCGTATTATCCACCTTTAATCTCATAGATGCCACTCCCAATTACCAAAACTCAACAAGAAATAGGAATTTTCATAATTCGTCAAGATCATTACTAATTTCCCAGCTGAGCTAAACAAGATGAGGGAATTTCAGAGTGTTTAAGTTCAAGGCTAGGATGTCAGGATCCAGGTACATTGTTGAGAATATTTGATCAACAATGTTCATCTTGTGTTTGAAACTCGGCATTTAACAGTCTGGGAGATTCCAGGCAGACAGGAGCCTGCTGCAGCATTTGTTTTTCACTTCTCAACTTAGCTGTTAGCTTTCTGACTTTGTTGTAGAACTATTTATTTTGCTTTCCCCACCTTCCACCTGTAATGTTCTATATATGCTCTGCTGGGTGTTGTCAGGGATAAATAAAAGTGAACTCCCACAGTGTCCTGGCATGAGAGTGAACACAAGTTTCTCAACCAGCTCTGATAAGGTGGGTAAGTCATTTATCATTTTCAACTTCAATATCCTCATTTGTAAAATGGTTATCATCTCCTACTTTTATGTTGGGGACTAAATGTGTTATACATAAAAAACTGATCAATATACTCGAGATATGGTCATTTTTTTAAAAATAAATGCAACCTGCTGCTTTTAATAATGTAGTGTTGAGAGGGATGTTGAATTTTAGTTCATGGAAAGGTTATTGTAGGTGAGGGTCAGTGAAGGCTTCATGACCTTGTTCCTAAAGAATGGGTGGAACAGAATGGAAACTGGGAATAAGACACTGTGGGTATCTAAACACTGAGCTGAACTCCTGGAATCCAGTTGCAGAGAGGGAGGAGTGCTATCAAAAGGGGTCAAGACCAGGCCACAGAAACCCACAGAGACAGCTGACCTGAACAAGGGGGAGCTCATGGACCCCCAGACTGATAGCTGGGAAACCAGCATTGGACCAACTCAGACCCCCTGAACTAGAAGGCCTGGGTAGTCTAAGGGACCTCTGACAGTGGAACCAGGATGTAACCTTGGTTCATTAAAGGACTTTGGGATCACATTCCCCATGGAGGGATACTCCCTTAGCCTAGAGACAGGAGGGAGGGCCTAGTCTCTACTCCAAATGCCGTGACAGATTGTGATGATCCCTCCTGGGAGGCATCACCCTCCCTGTGGAGTGCAGGGGATGGGATGGCAGGGGGCATGGGAGGGACAGAGGGAGAGGGAACTGGGATCCATATGTAAAAGAAGGAGGAGGAGGAGGAGGAGGCGGAGGAGGAGGAGGAGGAGGAAGGAGGAGGAGGAGGAGGAGGAGGAGGAGGAGGAGGAGGAGGAGGAGGAGGAGGAGGAGAAGAAGAAGAAGAAGAAGAAGAAGAAGAAGAAGAAGAAGAAGAAGAAGAAGAAGAAGACACTGTGGGTATGTAACAGAGCTGATTGAGTTGTTAAGAGAGGATGAGAACTTTTCCAGATGGTAAGTGTGTTAGCAGGGGGATTTTTGTTGTTGCGGGAGGTCATCAGTTGAACACCTAATTTTATATCAATTTGAGGCATGGCCAAACTCCTCCTCTTGCATCAAGGCTGGGAGAGGCATCCCAGCATGGAAAATAGATTCCAAAAGGCAACTCATGTGCCAGGACAGGTCCTGATCCCTCTACTAGGGGCCCCACAAACAGACCAAGCCTGACAACTGTCATCCACATGTGGAGGGGCTAGGTCAGTCCCATGGTTCCATTCAGGCTATCCAGCTGTCAGTCTAGAGTCTGTGAGCTCCCAGTACTTCCAGTTAGCTGTCTCAGGTGGTTTCTTTGTCATGATCTTGAACCTTCTTGCTCATACATTCTCTCTTTCCTTTTTTAAACTAGACTCCTGGAACTCTGCCCAGTGCTTGTAACCAAAATTATTTTAACTTGCTTCTGTGATAGGATTTCACCCTCAAAGACTGAGAAGGGTTTCCTTTCTATTCAAGTGAAAGAACTGAGACTTAATATAGTAATGAAGGGGCAATATTCATGAGTGAGGGTCTCTGTGTGAAATGCTAACAATTTTACATAAAGCAAAAAAAAAAATGATCTCAGAATCTGTCCCGAAAACACCAAGATAAGGTTCCATATCCTTTTGGATTTCTCCTTAATGTATAAATTCTGATAATTTTCTTGACTCTTAAAAGCAGATAGAAATTAATAAGCAAAAACATCATTTGTACCATATGAAAATGAAAGTGAGTATTGGAGGAGTTAGAAAAGAAGGGGGTATCCTGATATGTCAGAATTGTGTCTTTCTGAGAGTAGAAACATCTGCTCTAATGGTGAAATATGAAAACAGGAAAGACGTTTTCTGTTATCTTTATATGGTTCTGATGCACAGAAACAGATAAAACCACACACATTTTTATTTTCAAATTGCAAGAATTTAAATATACTCCAAAGCTACAAACTGTAAATCACCTTGAATTTTACTTACTACTTAATTATTGTCCTTCACAGTGTAATTAACTACTGATATTTAGTAATAATATGGTTCCCAAAATGCAGAAGCACAATTTTAAATTTCCCCTTTTAAAGAAATATTTCTATGATCAGAATGAAGAAAAATTCTAAGGTGTGCACAACACAAACAAACATACACATTAAAACCTTAACACCCTAGTTAGAGCTAGGTACATTCAAACAATCCTATATCTGTCTGCCCTCTCCCTGTAACATCCCCTTAAACTTGATAACAATTTTAGATTCTGCAATAAATGTAAAACACATGTACACAGCATCATCTTTCTTTCTCTACACTTGTCTGTGCTTCTTATCCCTCAACATTTCCTGCCATACTGCAATCTAAGATCTGAAAGGATCTGGTTATCAATTGCCAAAGAATGTATTGGTGAAGCCGACGTAGTCATAGCCAGCAGGTTGACTTCGACCTCGTGGGTCCATATATTGTTGCATATGTATAGTGCAGAATGACACTTGTTCTGGAGTTAGAGCCTGAAAAGTATGAAAAGAGAAAGGAGCAGTTACAGAAATCCAACACTAGCTGTTTTTGTGTGTTCATGACCTGTCCTAAACACAAGAGGTAGAGAACCTTCAGGAGAAACAGCCTTGTTCCTATCACCCCCGTCTCTCATAAATTCATTATTTATGATGAATAAAAATGCTTCAAATTTCTACGTGAGTCTTTTTTCATACACACTTCTTTATGTTTTTGAGAGAAAAATGAATAAATGTTTCATTATGGCATTTCAAACATAATTTGATTTTGTTGACCTCGCCCTTCCCCATTCTTTCCCACCACCTTCCTGCCTCCAATTCCCAGTAGTCCTCTATTCATTTTACATGTGCCATGAGTTTTGCCCATCCCACTTCTACTTCAAATCCTCTTTTCCTCTTTTGTGGTTCCCTTTATAGTTTCTTGAATTATATCTACTCATACCCACCTATATACATGCTTACTGACATTAATATCTAGGGTTCCAGTGTGAGACAGATAATTCAGCATTAGCGTTCTGAGTCCTGATTACCATACTTCATACAATAATTTCTAGGTTCTTGAATTTTCCTGAAAGCTTCATATTTTTCTTATGGCCTAATAAATTCCATATATATTTATAGGCTTAGATAATGGAAAAATATTATATATATATAATCATATATCATATACATATATCACAATTTCCCATTATCTATTTAATAGTTCATGGGCATCTGGAACTTATATCTCTCTATTTTCTATATTTGGCTTATTAAGTAGGAACAATAATCAATTGTTGAAAAATTCAGTTGCAAGTGTTGAATGGACTGTAATAGTCAGTAGATAACCTTTAGAGGATTTTGAGTTGGAGTAACATAAATGACTTAACTGAAATAGTGATACCTTGTGAAAGAGAAGGTCTGAGGCAATACAGTGGGTATTTGAGTGGAGATTATGGTGGAAACAGCCAAGGCTAAGCTGACCCAAACCAGTGTAATCAGTATAGAAGTATACCCAAACCAGTATCAGTATAGAAGAAGCAGCAATAGGAATGTCACCTGTTTCATATCCTCTTTGGTGATATAGGCCTTGCCCTCTGCCAGAGCTTGAAATCCACTTTCTATGTCATCACTGGTCTTGATGTTCTCTGACTCCTTGTCAATTAGGAATGACGTGTAGTCCTCCAGAGAGACATAGCCTTTTCTGTAGGAGAAACAGAGCAGGAACTGAGCCTTCTCAAGATAAGGGAAGTATATTCCTTCCATCCTGTGCAGTATCTCAGGGCAGAGGGAAGCCAGATCCTCTGTAGTTCTCTTTCAAGTAGTCTCTGTGACATGTGGGTTCTCTGCTTTCTGACCCCCTAACACCCTCTTCTAGACAAACAGTTTCTGAGATCCCACAAGTGTCTACATGGGTCAAAGCCATGTTTTGTTTTTCTTTTTGAATTTCTTATCATTGCACAACCACAGATAATAGTCCTCCTCTTCTTTAGAATCAAAAACTTAGCTTGTTACCAAAAGCAGACAAGACTCCACCATAAACTGTGCCCTTTGAATTACTAGTTTCTCCTAAAGAGCTAGCTCCCCCCAAAAGAGAGGATTCCTCAATCAATTTCTTTCCTCATAAATAACTGGAATTTACAAACTAAACATAATCACAAGTTGAGAAAACTGAAAAGCTTGGGACTAAGTTGGCACGAGTACCATTTACTTCTGAGCCAATCTCAAAAACAAATAAATCTTCCCAGTTGTCTTACTGGACCATTTTCAAGTAAGTTAATTTTGTATTTCATGAACCATTTCACTCTTTTTATCTCCACTCAAGTCCCAACCCTCAACCTCTTCTTCTTACCTCCCTGGATCCACCGCATTCAGGAATTTCTCAAACTTGGGCTCAGGTTCACCTTCCTCTACCATAGGCAGGTAGTAATTGAGTCCTCTCAGGCAGGACCGGAACTCTTTATGTGTCAAACGCCCTGTCAGATTCTCATCAAAGTGTCTAAAAAACAAAAGCATTTCTTCAAGCCCAAGAAAGATCCATGTTAGAACAGAACAGGGTAGGTCCTGCTGTATTCACTAGATCTTTAAAGCATGACATAAGATTGCTGGAACACAGAGTAGGGAATACATCTGTATCCCCATGTGTTTTGTTAGACCCAGTAGGACTGACACAAAGCATTAAATATTCTTCTCTCAAGTTTTGCCCCAGAAAGAGCTGGAATTCACAGAGTAAAGGTAACCATTTGTTGAATGATGTTTTAAAGACATGTATCATTTTTTAATTCAAGATCTCACAGTTTATTAAAATCAGATGTTAAAATCCAATTCTGATGCTGATTAACATTTCAAGACTAGATCTTTAGTGTTGGTAATCAACATACCTAGACTAGTTCTTCACTGAAAATATCATGAGACTTATAGAGGGGAAGTTACTATTGTAAACTCACTCTGACCTTTCTAAAAGACAAAGGGCCAGTCAACTATGAACTTATACTTACTTATATGTGGTACTAAACTCTTTCAGCGTCTCTTCACTCACACCTATGGTGTCCCTGGAAAGAAAATTATGTGTTAACTCTGTAAATCAAAAAGGAAATGTCAAAAGACTACCATATGAAAGGTAGAGAGATTTAAATAAACAATGTATTATTTCAGCTATCTAGTTCAGAGGTTGCCAAATTCAGGAGCCAAGTTCAGTCTCCTCCTGTTTCTTAACAGCCTATGTGTCAAAAATGCTTTCAACATTTCTTTGCAGTTGAAAATAATCAAAACAAAATTATTTTATGAAGCATGAAAAACATGTGAAATTCAAATTTCATTGTCTACAAATAAAGTTTTATTGGAACGCAGCCATGTTCATTCAGTTATGAATTTTCTTTGGCTGCTTTCCAGTATATTAGCAAATTTGAAAAGCTCCAACAGAAATTTAATGGTTCAAAGAGACTTAATTATTTATAATGAGGTAATTTACAGAAGATGATTGTCAATTTCTAAAGTACAAAAAATACTTACAGCAACTATTGAGATGGAAAGTTGCTGTGATAGGTTTAATTTATCTAGGGAAGATCAATTTCTTCACTTATGCCCCATTGTCCATAATTTGAACCTTTCATTCTAGATATTGTACCTTCAACAGAATTTTATAAAAGGGAGTGGTTTCTGAAAGATCATAAGATGTTAAAGGGTCCCTGAAAACTGGATGGAGGACTCATGTGTCTAGAAGGAGGATGTGTATACACGTAGGGAGGAGTACATCTCTTACTTCATAGTAGACCCTGGTATAAGGAGAAATATCATCTAAAACCACCTGCCCCTCTGGCTGCCCTGGGTTCAAACCATCATTACTTGGCCTGGATCTGTTGCTCCAGATTGTGTTGCATTCGCATCCCCAACTGGTGCAGCTGATCCCACTGCTGGGCCAGTCCAATGGTGCTGTATTTAATGTCAAGGATCAGAGCCTCTTCCATGCTGTCACCCAGGTCTTCAATCTTAGTCAGATGTCGTTTCATTGCCTGTATCTCTTTTTGCTTCCTCTGGAAATAGAAAAGAAGAGAGGCACTCAATCAAGCCACCAGTTATAACCTAAAAGGTAGGTGAGATGAGGCTGAATTTCCCTAATTTTTTCATTTTCAAATGTCTTCTTATTCTCTATGAATCATGAACAACTCAAGAAAAGTACTTCATTTCCACAATCATCCCCTTGTAAAACAGTAGGAAGTCTATGACAGATGATGTCCGTCACCCTGGAACTCAGACACCACCAGCTCTAGTCATTGCACTGTGGATTATCTGCATCATTTGCTGGGGCTGAGCTTTCTGGCTCATCCAATGCCCTTAATGTGTCCACTTCCTGGACTCTTTCATCATCAGGGGATGATGGGCTGCTGTTGCCATCTAAACACATTATGTAATAAAATTTTTCTACATTTTCCCAAAGCATTCTAATAAGGGAGAAATGTTTACTGAGAAGTCAAAGGGCAAAGTGGCTCTGAGGGGTGAGTGAAAACATCAATGTTATAAAGCAGATCAGCTCTACCTGACAGATTATTCTCCTCTCATTAGGAAAAAGTTACATTTAACTAATTTTTTAAAAAAAGTCCACAAAGAGGCAATAAAGCATAGAAGATTCAGGAATACTCTTCTAACTCATGCTATCCTCAGTTGTAAGGAGAAAATTTACATTTAGTTATATCATCTGGCTACATCAACTAACAGAAATGTACTGATGCTCCAGGTTATAGACTAGGAACATGTATATCTGCTCTTTTAGTTAAGTACATCAGCAATCTTTAAGTAGATCAGTTGTGTTGTTGCAGAAATTGACACTCAAAGATTTAATTAAACTGAGGCCTGTATCAATTATGTGATGGTTCATAGTTTAAAAAATGCAAATAGACATCTGAGTAGATCTACAACCTTGGTTTCTTGACTTTAGGTAACCTTTATCTAAAATACTGCCAGGTTGCTTCTGCGTGGTTTTTCCCATGCTTTTTAAAATTCAAGCAGTGTCTTTAGCTACTGAACAAACATTACTCACTTTATTTGCTTCGAGTTGGGATTCCAGAGTTCCTGTTTCCTTGAGCAATGATCTAATTAAGAATCAAAAGCAAACATTCTTTGTTATAATAGAAATCCATATTTCACAGACCCATTAGCTCAAAGCCTCTGCGGTTCATTGTTTCTGTTTATTTCAAGTTATGTAGACTCCATAAAATAAAGTTTCGTGAAGCCAAATTTTAATAAACAATCTGTCAATCATTCTAGATAGATGAAAAGGAAATTAAAGCCAGCCCTAGCTTCCCTGTATCTAGAAGATGATGTCATAAGGCTTTCTTAGTTCTACTCTCAAATGTAGTCATCTCTTGGTATACATGGGGATCTCTATGGTTACCAAAATAATGGATGTTGCAGTTACAAATTGGAAATGTGGCATGCGGTATGTGCATATAATTTATATTGCTTATGATACCTAATGCAAATTAAATAGTTGTTAGGAGAATGATAACAAAAATAATGTTTATATATTCAGTAGGAATACAGTTTTTCTGAGTATTTTTAGTTCACAGTTGGTTGAACATATAGATATAGTTCTCATTGGATATGAAAGTTTTATTCTATGCATTTAATACATGTGAAAGAGATACCACCTACTGTGAGTTCTGGGGTGGAAGAAAATGAGTTTTTATTCTTTCCCCACATCTTTAATTAGGAACTACCAGATTCTGGTATACCTCAGCCCCAAAGTTTCCCTAACCAGTTATTCCAGGGCAATTAAGAACACAAAGATAATTATAAAAATACTGACCCATCCAGAAAATAAGCCCTGTACATGGTGGACCGGAACAGGAATCATGAGAGAAAAAAGGAAAACATATGTTAGCACAAGTAATGAATCCATTTTCCTCACATTGATGAAACATTTCAAGTCTATTTTGGTCACAAAATAGAAATCCATACATCCCCATTGGGCTTCCAAAGCCTCTAGTACTCTGGGAAACTCAGAGACTTTGTGAAGTTCCTTTCTTTGGGACAAGAGGCACTCATAGAAGTCAGTATGCTAATTCTTCAACATATACTATGGGGTAACATAAAGGAACCAAAGCCAGGACAAAGAACACTGCATTAATCATATGGCCTCATCCAGTTGTACATTTTTAAATAAAATGCAATTTTTTCTTCTTGTTTAACGTAGAAGCATTAATTATGGATTATGTAGCCATCACTAAACCTTGAAATATCGCATTAGGGACCTACCTAATGGGCATAATCTTTATACATTGACAATTTATTCTAACATATTATACTTTTTTATGAATCCTCTTTTCCAGGCCATTTATTCAGAAGATGTAATATATGTTATCGTCACATACATCTTGCATACAATAAATGAAATTAGGTTCTATTATGCTACTTCATTCTCATTATGGCTTTAGTTGGCAGGTGACATAATAGCTTTGTATTAGGTGCTCACAGTAGGTTCTGTTTTTGGTCATGTCAATAAATACATATGTGACCTTGAGAAAGACAATTTATCTACTTGAACTTTCCACACTTGAAAGCAGAGGTAATAAGATACACTCTGCACTTTTCAAGGTTGCTCTGACAGTTAAGAATGATAATGGTTTTTGAAGTACGTTATAAAGTGCAGTGTGGCATGCAGTCACAGAACTATTGTTTTGAAGTGTGAATATACACAATAGGAGGGGAACTATGCGTATCAAGAGGAAAATAAAAAGGGTGTGTGAGAATAATGGACACAATATGGAATTGTAGAAGTAGTTAAATACAAATATAAAGCAGAGTCAAAATACAGTGATGGGGACAGAGTACATAATACCTTCTTCTGCCACTTACGTCATCTCTATGGAAAGCAGCATATGTGGGGTCTTAGTTTGAAGAAAGCCCAGAATACCTGGTCTCCTGGATCCACTGAAGGAAGGCACTGGCACTCTGCTCAAACTCCTGGCACATTTCAAAGTTCTTGATCTGTCTAGCTTCTTCTTTCTTTAACTCCTGCTCCCGCTCCTACAACACAACAAAGAGCAGAGCTGATTCACAATTCACAAGGAAGGACTTTGTTTATTATAAAAGAACCATTTTGTAGGCATAGGTGAATGTCTCGATTGCAAAGGTAACCTGTCTTCTACAGGTACATGTACACATCAATATCTATCTGTCTGTCTGTCTATCTGTCTATCTATCTATCTTTCTATCTATCTATCTATCTATCTATCTATCTATCTGTCTGTCTATCTAATCACCTATTTATACATCATCTATCTATATCTCATCTTCTTTTGCTTCCTTCAATCATTTTTCAATTTCCCACAAACCACAAGACAACAAACCACAAGAGATTCCTACTGTGACACAGAGATACATGCTTTCCAATTTTCCTTAGTTTTGGTTCTTGACTTCTGTCACAGCCTAATTAATGACAGCATTCTCCCTTTTTACCCTAACACCTCTAACTTTCACATGGGTTCACTGGTCATGCTTCCTATAGCACATGTTGGGTTGCCCTGCCAACCCCCCCCCAAGATACCTTGATGATGTCAGGCAGATGCTTCCATATCCTGTCCAGCACCTCCACTGTTAACCAGGTATAAGGACTGCATGGCTCATTTAACGCTTTAATCTGTTGGTCTAGCTCCAATAAATGGTTGAAGTCTTCTTGAGCCCCAGCTAGAGAGGCTAAGAAAGCCTCATGTTCCTTCTGCAGTTGCCTGATCTCATTCAGGGAGACACAGTGCACAGGCTCTGACAAGTCCTCTTCAACATTCTCACACCAGTTGTTGAAGGCTGAAGCCTTGTGTGCAAACTCCATGAATAGCTCCTCAGCCTGCAAAGAAAAGATACCCTCATTGCTTCTGATAACATTCCATAGGAGAAGAGACTATTCAGAACAAAAATAGTGTCTTCAAATATTTTCAGAGCAGCAATCTGAACTGTTGAGACTAAAATTAGCAAGGACGCTGTGATTGGGTGGGATGAATGTAAGTTAGAGGAACTGTCAGGTTTTAGCCTTTTGTCATTGTGCACAATTCCTCAAGCTCCTCTCTATCTACAGATGAAAAGAGTGACTGACCCACAATGTTATTTCACCTCCATTATAATAAGAGTGGCAATGGGTTTTCATTCACATTGTTTCTTATTCAAAATTCTGTACTGCAGTTCTACCTGGCACAGGAAACACTCAGAAACAAGTGTTAAATGAGCCCCTAAGAAAATGACTGATGTAAACTCTGTTCTGTCTTTTGCTCACTCCCTTTCTCTCCTTTAGTTTTTGTAGATGGCATGACATTATAAGTCTTTGACTACGTCAAGTAATTTTTCTACCTTCCTTTCTAAACCTTGTTGTGATCTCATTTGATTCCCATATGAAGATTTAAAAGTCATGGATTAAACCCATATTCTACACAGACCTCTACCCTGTGCATGCACTACATGATCCTACATTGCTGTGCAGAGCTACCTACATGTTCAAAGGACTCTGAACTTACACAACTGGGAGACAGAAAACCACAGCAGTGCCAAACAATAAGAGATAAGAAATTATTCAACATCAAAAATGTACGACAGATTTTTAACTCAACTGATTGAATTGTCCACATGATTTGTTTGAGTAATTATGAAAATAAATTTTCTCTCTTCTAATTTAAACCAGTTAGAAGAAAATTCATCTAGAAAGGGTGACTATCTTACACTAATTTCAGTAATTCATGTGCTAAAATAAATAAATCAACACAAAGAAAACAGACAAGATGGACACACAATGTACAGACAATTTTATGTTATGTTAAAAGTGTTATAGATTAATCAAATACTTATAATAAAAATTTAAAGTAAATGATTTGCCATTTAAAACTAAGGGAAACAGAACAAGAAAGTCAGTAACTTTCTATGGTGAATGTATATATGCACAGAAAGCTGCCAATATAATTGCTTAATTTTTTTTACTTGAGATTTATTTCTTTTGTGTCCATATCCTTTAATAGAGCATAAATTAGGAGCTGAAACACTGTATATTTCTTTAATTCAATGTCTTTAATTACTCTCAAGTACAGTTGTTCTCCCATCTAGAAATAGTAACAACACTGACCATTCGGAATCAGTTTTTCTGTGGTGCTCAAGTTCAAACCCAGGGCCTTGTGCATTCTAGGCTAGTGTCCTACCACTGTCTTACACACTGAGATACACTGCCAGTCTTTAGTTTCTTCTACAGAATCTTGTTATGAAGTTCAGTCTGGCCTAGAAGTCTTGATTCTTTTGCTTCTGCCCGAGTCAGAAATCTGGGATTTTCAGCATGTACAACCACATTTAGCTTGGCTTCTTTTTGTTATTGATATGTTCTATGATCATCATGTAATATGTCTTAGAAGCTACCATTGGAATGAATACTTTAGTCAACTATAAAATTTCTTAATCCATTGAAAATAATACAAAAGACCTATCTGTTCTAAGAAAATGAATTCCTTTTCCCTCAAAGAGAATGCTTTGTTGATCTTTTTTCTTTGTCCTGAAATGTCTATAAAGTTTTCAAATTGAGTTTCTAGTTACTGTGTCTGAATTCTCGGATGAATAATGAGACAATTGAGGCCTGATGGTACTCTTTGTGTTTCATTTTCATGTAACTCTGTTTTTTTCCCCTTCCCTCCTTTCTTACCTTCTGTAGAGGAAGCTGCTTCTCTTGCAGCTTCTGCCTGTGGGCTGCAGAGGCCTCCAGAAGTTGTTCCCAGAGCCTCAGCAAGGCTGCATGCCGCTCCTCAATGGCTTTGCTTTGGCTGTGCTCAGCAGCCACCAGCTGGCCCTTCAGGGCAGTGATTTCAGAAAGTCGTTCTTGCTCAAAGCTCCGAAGACTGGCATCCAGGGTGTCCTTAGATGAGGGAAAGAGAAGCAATGAACAGGCAGAGTGAAGCATCCGAATAACCACTCATGTCTGTGCCCAAGCAGACCCTTATCATGATGGTTAATGACAATTGTTAATGTGACAGGGTATGTTAAAAAAAAATGGTTAGAATGTTGCCTGAGGAAAAGAAAATGTAATTTAGAGATTTGAATAAACATCTGAGCTTGGAATTATGGTTAAGTACTAGTGCATGTATATTTTGCAGATCATATATTAAGGATAAAATTGCTAGGGGTATGGAACATGATATAATATTTCAAATATTCACAATTACAATGAAATCCTTCTTGTAGCACACATACTTTCTAAGAATTTCTTACATTTTTACATTCTACTTTAATTAAAGACAGTGCACTGTTAGGGGCCCTGGATACAACAAACTTGCAAAAGCTCTGTACATGCTGGTTATAGAAATTAAACTTTTGCAGAAATGTTAATATGAAAGTCACAAATGTCAGGGATGTTAAGTCAGCTTTAACAAAATGACTTGCATCAGAACGGTTCTATCTTCTTCCTCCTCCTCCTCCTCTTCTTGTCCATCTCTTTTTTAATACAAATCCCCACTATGTAGCACTCACTGGCCTAGAGCTCACTATATAGATCAGGCTGGCGTTGAAGTCATAGAGATGTGCCTTCATCTGCCTTCCACTGCCTGTTTCTGCCTCTGCCTCTGCTGAGTGCTGGGATCAAAGCCCAGCACATTATACTAATTCTCTTTTTGAGGATAACTAAACACTTGATTTTATATATTTTATTATTTATATGTGTGGTGTTTTATCTGCATGTATGCCTATGGGGACCTGAAAAAGACATTAGGTCTTTTTCAACTGGAATTTCAGGCAGTTGTTACTGTCATGTGGGTGCTTGCAATCAAACCCTAGTGCTCTGGAAGGACAGTCAGTATTCTTACTCACTGAGACATCTCTCCAGACAACTTTAAAGTAATCAAAACATTTATTGTTTGAATGGAATCAGAATGCAACTGAAGCAGCTACAGTTCCTGAAAGGAAGACTGTTGCAGTAACAAATATTCACTGCACACTTCCCTCCTAAGAACAACCTGAGCAGGACAAGACATTCATAGGATAGCATTGGCAATCACATGCAGTTCAAAAGACAGAAATAGCCACTCTAGGGAATTGGGGCATCCAGTTTTGCAGAAGCTATGCAAAGAGAACTACAGGAATGCAGAGTCACTATTCTCCTGTATTTTAATTTCAAGGCACTTTAGATTCCAAAAATGAGCAGGTAGTGCCGTAGGAGTCAAGCAGAAATAGCGCAAAGAGCCTCAGATGCTAGGCACGAATCCTTATGGTGTCAGAGAGCCAACTTCAGGACCTACAAACCACAGGCTCTAGTGACAGTACTTAGGAAAAAGCAAATGAGGGTGCACGGCTTCACATACAGGATATATTTTATGGTTTCTTAATTCATGGCCAAAATGTAAAGGTTTTGCTGGAGCATGTAGTAAAGCTTCAAATGAAATTCATGATTTAATTACCTTAAATGTAAACAGATTAAGATTTTCAAAAAAAATAACTCAACAAATTACAAAGTAGCACAGTATCTAAATGTATAATATTTGTAAGACACTCATGTGAAATGCTTCACCCACTGAGCAGTGATGATATTGTGGGTCTTTAAGAGACAGTACCAAACAAGAGGTCCATAGATCACTTGAACAAATGTCCTCAGGAGAGATTTTTGTTGCCCCAGTCTTTTTTCCACTTCCTTTATGACCTCATCCTTCTTCCCATGCTCTTCTCCATTGTCAGTGGCCTTGTCATTTCTTAACTGTTAAACTAACAGCATTATGCTATGAATGAAATACTCTTTAGAAAAACAAGGTACCTGTGCACTTATTGGAAAGTCAAAGTTCTATTTTCTGTGTGGAGGTGTTTATATGTGTGTGTCTGTGTACATGCAGAGAGGTGTCTTCCTCATTTCTCTACATCTTCTCGTTTGAGACAGTATTTGCTTGTTGAATGCAGATGCATAAATTCCCAAGATCTTTCCTCTGCCTCCTAGCACTGGTGCTGGATCTGAACTCAAGTCCTCATGTTTGTGTAGTAAGCACTTTACCACTGAGACATCACCTCAGCCCTACGTTTCTCCATCCAACATTCATCGTAACAAAGTGGACCAATTACAGGAATTAGTAAGGATGCACAAATACAAGTGGAGAAAATTAGAAAAATCAAAAATTGAAGATGACAAAAATAAACAGCTAATAGCATGGAAAGGGCCTGGAAGTGAGGAGACAGATAGTCTCTCTCTCTCTCTCTCTCTCTCTCTCTCTCTCTCTCTCTCTCTCTCTCACACACACACACACACACACACACACACACACACACACAGAGGGGGGACAGAGAAAGAGAGAGGCAGAGAGAAAGAGAGGAGAGAGAGAGAGAGAGAGAGAGAGAGAGAGAGAGAGAGAGAGAGAGAGGAGCACAAATTATTGGTAAATTAGATTATAAAATTGGCTGGCCCCATTTGACATAGCGTCCTTCACTCACATGCTTTGCTAGGAGTGTGAGAAAGGCAGTGAGGTCTGCTCCATTGATCTTGGTCTTTAGACTTGCTTCCTTTTCACCTAGAAAACAAGGGAAGTCAGGAGGGAATATTAGATGATTATTTGTAGTAGTCAGTGAAAAAGCTTCCTGATTCTCAGAACAGGTAACTCTATGGAATATACAAGCAGTGGGAAGAGTGGTTTGGCTTTCTGTCTTTAGAATAAAACTGACTGAGATTGTTAAGTGCAAAAGAAACATTGAATCATGGAACGAAGAAAGTTGAAGACTGAACATAAATTACACACAAATCAACACACACTGTAGTGTGTTTCCTAGGATATTTTGTGGAGGATTTTCCTTTCTGAATATTATACATACATATGTCAGTCACTAGCAACTGCCTTCTGTGGGTTTATAACATTTAATTCCCTAACATCAGTGTGTGTGTGTGTGTGTGTGTGTGTGCGTGCATGTGTATGTGTGTGTGCGTGCATGTGTGTGTGTGTGTGCGCGTGTGTGTAATTGTGTGCAGAAGGAATAAAAATGATTATTTCACCTCATTTCCAGAGGTAAAGGAAAATCCAGAGTTTGTTCTTCAAATATTACTCTTCAAATCAGGGACCACAGCCCCATCATCACATACCTATCCATGACTCCACAACATCAGCCTTCCAGTTAAACTGCTGGAAGGCATACTCATCGTCCAGTTGTGACTTCCAAGCAGCTATTGCCTTGGCCAGAGAAGTTGTCTTTTCATTCAGAACTTGGATCTTGGTGGAAATCTTATCCTTGTTTTGAGTTTCTTCCTGTGATACCCAGGTTGAGAGGAGTTAGGTAGACATGCTGAGGAGCTAGAAACATGATTTCTTGGCACCAGGAAAAAGCTAACTCTCTTTTCCTAAACACCTAACTACTATACTCTAGGTCTGTTGTAATTATTCCATTCCTCACATGGGTTCAAGAATGATATTTCCATTCTATCAACGGATGATCATAGCATATCTGTTTATTCAAATGTGATTTATTTATGAAGCTTGTGGAAGACATAAGGTCATCTCTGATTAGGGATCAATGATGCTTCGTAAAGATGATGAAAGCAAAAGACAGATCCACAAATTATTAAGACGCTCTTGTATGGTCCTCTTTTCAAGAGGCCTAGAAGACAATGAATTTATGGCTCTTAAGGAGTGCTATGGATGTACTAATTAGTTTTATGTCACCTCGACACAAGCTAGAGGTGATTTGAATTGAGAAAATACCACAGTGAGATTGTCCTGTGGATAAGTTTGTAGGGGCATTTGATTGTTTGATGATTGATGTGGGAGGGCCCAGGTCATTGTGGGCAGTGCCATTCTTAGGCAGGTAGTCATGTATGTTATAAGAAGAGAGGCTAAGAAAGTCAAAGGGAGCAAGCCAGGCCTCTATTTCAGTTTCTGTCTCCAAGTTCCTGGCCTGCTTGAGTTACTGCCTGGAATTCCCTCAGTGATGGGTTATTAACTATAAGCATACAATGAAATAAACACTTTCCTCCTCAAGTTGCTTTTGTTCAAACCCTAACTAATATAATAACCAATATAATAAACAAAACTAGTTTTAAGATTTATGGAGATTGGCAAAAAAAAGACAACAATGTGTTTTTATGGAAAGATGAAGGGAGGCCATTTAAGGACTTAAAAAATAATTTTCAGAAAACACCAGTTGAGTAAGTAATGGGTTGCTGGGGAAAACAACAAAACTCTGCTTTCAAAAGGTTAATATATTTCTGTGTTATGGGCTGAGCATGGTTGAACATGTCTTCAAATCTAGCACTTGGGAAGCAGAGGCAGAGGCAGGCAGAGTTTTGTGGGTTTGAGGCCATCCTGGTCTACACAATCAAGTTCTAAGCCATGCAAGAGCTACACAGTGAGGTGTCATTTCAAAAAAAAATCTCTAAAAAATTCTGTTTTATTACTTTCTACAGGTAATTTCATCACTGTTCTTGTTTCTGAATTTGGACCAACCTCTTTAAGAAAAGACCACAAAACCCTGAGAACTCACCTTACTAAGAATATCTTCTCCTTGTGCACACACATTTTGTACCCGGGCCTCATGCACAGCAAAGTCGTTCTCCAAAGCTTCATGCTTCTTTAGCAAACTCTGTACGAAGAAATCAGCAAGGCCATAATATTCAAGAATGGTCAATCTCAACCTACGTGCAAGTCTATAGTATGTTATTCAACAGAGCTGGCCCAGCCCAATTAATAAACTAGACGAGGGTGCACTTCCTCTGAAACAGCTTTATCAAGTTCCTCTTTAAAAATCTTTCCTGTCAAACAGGGTAATCTCACCGGAAAGAGTGCCAGGAATCCAGGGCTACTGTTTCTCACTTCCCACATAGCTCTAAGAATTGTTTTCTTTTTTTATTTTGGAATCAAATGATTGGTGTGAAATATGAGGATTTCTCAATGCTTAGATTCATGCAATTCTACAAATACTCCATCTTTGGGAAAATTTTAAGTATTAAGAACATCTTGAACTAAGAACTGCTCCTAAAGGCAGGAGTTAAAGAGAACACAATGTCATCGATTTGTATCCAAAACCTCCTTTGTTAAAAACTGATTTCTGGGAACCATGAAATTTGTGTTGTTTATATGATGGAAAGGGAAGTGAGGATGGAGCCTGGGCAGTGCACCCATCTTCTTATGAAATTTCCTCAAAAGTATTAATGCTAGCCCTCACCACCTCTATTAGCCACTGTCTATCTCTTGTTATTTAGGCATTTTATTAATACTTATTTTTCTTATGTAGCATAGTAACCCAAGCTAATTAAACAAACAGAATGCCTGTACCTTTTCTAAATCCTAATTTGAAAATAAATTTCAACATATTAGGTGCTTATGCATCAGAATAGATACTTATTCCTTCTCAAATAATATAAGGTACACTGTTTTTTATATCACTTCTGAAAAACATTATAATGGAGACTTGAAAGGAAATTCATGTCGCAAGACTGAATAGTTATCCTTGGATTGTGTGTGTATACCATGTATACTACTTTAAATAAAGTCCCTTCACCATTTTCACAGTCTATTTCCAAATAATATGTCTAGAAACTAAAATGTAAATGGGAAAAAAGAATACTAACACCACACAAATAGAAAAGATTTCCAAACATAACTGCCAACAATTAGATGAAAATAAAACACACCATCAAATAGATGGATGAATACCTGGGAATGTGAACCTACCAGGAGTAAGTCATTAAGAAATACAGTGTCTGATTGGTAGTCAGAAATCAGAAAATTTCAGCACAGCAAACCCTTGGACCAGACAGCTTCAATGACTAATTCAACCAAACACTTAAATAAATAGTGCCAACCATTTTTAAACTGTCAAAAAATTGAAGAAAAGAGGGCAATTTTCAATATCTTTTATGAAAAAAGCTTTATGGCTATCAGAGTCAGATGACATCATAATAAAAGGAAGTTACAGGCTAATGTTCTTGAAGAATGGGGGAGGCTTTTGCTATGTTGATATTTTCTAATTTCTGACGACTGATCAGACTTTGCGTTTCTTAATGACTTACTCCTGGTAGGTTTACATTTCCAGGAATCCATCTATCTATTTGTTGTGTATGTTCTTGATGAACTGAGAGGTAGACTCCTCAACAGAACTCTTGCAAACTGAACATGCTAGGGAATTAGAGGCTTTTACAGAAGGACGAGTGGAATTTACTCCTTAGAAGCCAATATAGACCATAAACAGATTAACAAATGGGATACATTACATTGAGAGAAGAAAAGAAAAATCACATCAGGTCTCAATCAGTTCAAAAAAGAGCACTTGAAAAAAATTTCAGCAATTTTTCCAGCTTAAAATTTCTTGACAAAATTGAAACAGCATATTACCTGAACACAAAGATCCCACATATGAAAATCATAAGCTAATATTTTACAAAATAGTTATTTCAAAATAAAAAGCTTTCACTTTAAGATCAGGAACAAGATGAAAATACACATGTGTGATACTTTTATCCATCATAATTATGGGAATATTAGCCAATACAATTTATTGGGAAAAAGAAATAAGATGTTCTAAAAAGGAAGGGAATAAGTAAAATAGTCTGCTTAAAAATCAAAGGATATAATAGGTTAAAAAGTCTATACTTTGTAGAAACTGTGAAACCAATAAATCCTGATATGTGGTATCTTTCTCTATATTGTGAATGTGTTGCTCTTATTGGTTGATAAATAAAGCTGCTTTGGCCTATGGCAAGACAGGATAGAATCAGGCAGAATATTCAAGGAGAGACACAGAAGAAGAAAAATAGAGTCAGTTAGTCGCTGAGGAAACAAGACATGTAGAAAATGAGGTAATGCCATGGCCATGTGGCAATACTTAGATCAATAGAAATGTGTTAATTTAAATGTAAGAGCTAGCTAATAATAAGTCTGAGTCATTAACCAAACATTATCATTAATATTAAGCCTCTGGATTGTTATTCAGGAACTGATAGGAAGAAGAGTTTTTTTTTTATTTTGAAATAACTATTTCATAAATTATTAGCTTATGATTTTCATATGTGAGATCTGTTTACAAAATCTAATAGAAAAATTTCAGAATAGAAGGTAACTTAAAACATCATATTTTATATATTAATAATGAACTATATGAAAAACTAAAAAATTGTTTCTTATATAAATCTCATAGAAAACAAATTCTTCATCACAAATTCAACGAAGAGACTTGCAAGAGCTATACATTGAAATTTAGATAATACTGATGTAAGAAATTATAAACATGGCAAGTAAATAAATCAATCTCCCATTTTTCATGGATTAGAAGAATGAAAATTGTTAAATCTGAATATCATTTGAAGAGAGCTACAGATTCAGCATAATCCTTATAAAAATTCTTAGGAAAGGTTTTTATAAAAGTAACAAAATCAATTGTCATATTCAGGTGGAACAAGTAAAGACTACAAATAGCCATCCCAAGCCTGACAAGGAGAATAAAATTGGAGATCTCGTGTCATGATTTCAAAAACATGTTCCAAAACTGTAGCAATGAAAACAATGTGATACTGCCATCAAGAAAGATATAAGTAAATAGAACAAAAATAAGACAATATATAAGTAGTTACCTAGTCTGTAATAGTCTCAAAAATATATCACGGGGAAAGAATAGTCTCTAACAAATGTTACTTAAAATCCTGTGTCTACCCTTACATAAGAAATAGATCAGCTCATTATCTTAAATAATATTTAAAAAAATCAATTCAAATAAATTAAAGACTTACATATAATAATGAAAAGTCTCCCCCTATACCTAAGAGAACATATACAGGGAAAATTTCAAGACACTTGCTTTGCCAATCATTGGTATGTGTTTTGCAACAAAAGCATAGACACAGGAGCCATAAACAGAGAAGTAGGACTGCATTAAGCTCCAAAACTCTGCACAGCCAGGGAAACTGCTTTAACTCACTACTGAAATAAGTAAGTAGAGAAATGACAGGGAACATTAAAAAGGAATGCTCAATGGTTTGAATTAAAAATAGAGAGAAGGTTAAAAGAGTTAAGGATATCAGTTTGAGGGATGGAGAGATGGGTCAGCCATTAAAAGCTAGACTCACAAACCAAAACAGCAAGAATAGCAGTTTGAGGTGGAGAGAATTTGTAACAGTTATAGAAGAGAAATGGAGAGGGGGAACTTTGTGATGACCATCTTGAAAAATGTGAATATTATGACACTAGATCGCAACTATTTTTTAAATGTTATGCACAATCAGAGGATATTCAATAATGATAGTTTCTACAAATTATTTATTCCAAAGCATGTAAATCTTTGTTTTTCAAAATAAAAGGCTCTGATAGTGCATAGCCAACCTGTAAGCACTTGGGAGGCTGAGTGAAGAAGACTGACATGAGTTTGGGCCAGCTGCTGTTGCATGATGGGTTCATGTCTCACAAAACCAAAACAAAAAAAATAATTAATAAAGCTTAACTTCTTAAAAAAGAAGCCTTTGGGAGTATTTGATATGGAACATTAAAGTGCTAGGCTTGCACATGACATTTTACAAAAGGTGCTTTATACTAAAACACTGATAATTTGAGTCATTTAAATGCTTTCCTGCAAATTTAAGTGTTCCTTTATGATCTCACATAGAAGTGATTCATCGCCATACAGAGTTCTTAGCAGTCGCTGTATGTAAGGCTGTGAAACAGACTCAAAGTCAGAAGAATATTACTGTTCTATGAAGGCTTTCTCCACAATTGCCAAAACCTACATTAACTAAAGTTTCCACACAGAACTTGTTAATTTCTTTATTCAATAAACCCAATAAAGATGACTTAAAAGGATGCCTCTAAATGTGGCATTAGTCTGTTAATAGACATTCTAAGATTCTTTTTTTCTTAAAATTGTTTATTTAGGAACCTGTAATCAATTTCAGACAAATAAATGTTTTTTTCTTTTTCAGATTAATGGAACATTGATACTTGAGAGAATCTTTAGAAGATATATAATATATATCTTCTATATATGGACACACACACACACACACACACACACACACACACACACACACACACACACACACACACATATATATCTTGTAACCTTTGTAACCTTGTAAGGACTCACACCTGTGAGGTAAGGTCTTTCACCATGATGTCTTCCATGCAGGCAGCTAACTGGCTAAGCTCTAAATTCTGCTTTCATTCCCATTTGGCTCCATGACTAGACAAGTCAGATCTTGCTTTCTCATATTTAAAATTAACAGAAGCATCCACATTTCTCTAAGCTATGACGCAGCCTCTAATTTTACAGGTGAAAGCACCGTATTCTCAAGGAAAGAGCTTAATGAAAGAGATGACATAATTGACTCATTATGCCTTTTCTTTACCTGAGTAGCAGCCAGTGTGTCTCCAGAATCCCCCCGGCTGACCATAGCATCCTTTTCACTCAGCCAGGCTTCCTCTTCCTCTGCATTCTCCATGAATTGTAGATATTGAAGAGACTCTTCCAACTGTGCCCCTCTGTAACAACGTGGTTAGCCCAACAAGAGTAGGAAGGAGTACAGTGGGGTGGCATAATACCACCCCAGAAAAACTGGTTCTCAAGACAGCCACAGCTTAACTGGGTAAGAACACAATCTACATGACTATTGGTCAGTGGTGCTGATCCTCTGTGACACAGAATAGACGAGTGCCCTCAGACTTTATTTTACAATAGTATTGAAACTTTGATGAGTGAGGGAAATACCACCCAAACAAAAGTCTCAAGGTCAGAGACACACCATAGTGATGCAGAGGCTCCCTGTGTCAAGCACTGTCTTTCCTCTCATCTGATGAAAGTACGCAAATCCAGAAAAGAACCCTGGTTTCAAAAATATTTATTTTAAATTTATGCACATGTGTGTTTTCCTGAGTGCTAATTCTGGACTAGTGGTCTAAGGTACTATAAGAAAGCAGGCTGGAAAAACTATGGAAAGCAAGCTAGTAATCAGCATCTCTCCATGGCCTCTGCATCAGCTCTTTCCTCCAGGTTCCTGCACTGTTTGAGTTCCTTTACTTCCCTTAGTGATGGAATGTGATGTGGAACTGTAAGCCCAAATAAACTCTTTCCACTCCAAATAGCTTTGCTTTATGACAACAGAACAAATAGTAAATAAGACAGTATGAATGTCCACTATGCATATGCTGGTGACTGTGGAGACCAGTATGGATCTCCTGGAACTGGAATTACAGATGGTTGTCAAGCACCCAATTATGGATTCTGGAAACTGAACTTGGGTTGTCTGTAAGAGACTGCTGAGCCATCTCTCTAACTGTGGCAAATTCCTCTTGTTCTCCAGAAACAACTGTCTGCCCACAGCCATCAGAGGACAGGTTCATGAAAAGTTTAGTTCTTGTGTGGGAATTAATAAAGTAGATTAGGGTCTATAGAGCATGGTGAGTTGAAACATAAGCATCCTTCAAACACCAGTCTAATTCTCCAGATACAGGTGCCTCATTGAGTTTTCTGTTGTCCAACTCACCTAGTCTTGGCCAACTCTTTGAGCTTTTCCCAATGTTGAACAAACTGAGCCAGCCGCTCCTGGATCTCCTCTTTTCCTACAGCAGCCTTGTCTCTCAGGCTCTCTGCTGTATCCAGCACATTCTGAAGAACACATATTCCACATTATATTATTCCCTAATCTCCTCCTCTTGGTCATAATTCATGACAAGAGATTTGGTCTTTCCCAGTGTCAGATTTCCCATGTGATCATGGGACTTGTGGTGGTCCCAGGATACTGGGAATATGAAGAAAGCTATAGCAATATCTTCCATGCTATGCTTTTCCAAATATTTTGACAAACATCCCAGAAACCTAGTAGGCTTCTCCCTGTGTTCTGCCTTATGGGTTATTCACAGACCCTTGGACTCTGCTGCCAGTTTGGAACCAGAGTTATCTTTTTACAGGCATTTCAACCCACATGCCAAATGTCAGTGATTGTCCATCAGTGTCAAAATTAATCATTCTAGGAAAGGTCTTGGCATCCTGTCTGGAACTTCCTATTCAGAGGACACAAACTCTGCACAAGAGAAGAATTCTCATGAACTTAATGAGCAACAGCTGTGTCTGAACACTGCTTTTGCATTTTATTGTATTGCTTTATCTAGTTATGATGTGAAGAACTGCTTTTGGGTGATTTCTGAGTTCTCTCTCTCTCTCTCTCTCTCTCTCTCTCTCTCTCTCTCTCTCTCTTTTTTGAGACAGGGTTTCTCTGTGTAGCTTTGGGGACTATCCTCACACTCACTCTGTAGACCAGGCTGTCCTCAAACTCACAGAGATCCGCCTGCCTCTGCTTTTCAAGTGCTGGGATTAAAGGCATGCACCACCACCCCTCAGCGATTTCTGTTTCTTTAGGTCTGGCATTTCATTCCTACCTGGACAGCGGGTTCATGTGCCACCAGCTCTCCCTCTAGGCGTTTGTGTTTTTTCAGTAAGTTCTGAACACTCTGAAGGTCCCTCCCATAATCTTGGGAGCTCATTCGTAACAACTTCTCCCTGAGACCCAGGAAGAAAATGGAAAGCAAAAACAAACAAACAAACAAAACCTAAAAATCATAGGTTAGATACATCTGAGATCAACTCAGAGCAAAAGCTTTCTAAGTGTCTGTGTGGTGAAAGTTGGTAGACTGATGGACTCTGGGACTGTGGTGGCTAATTTGATGTCAGTGTGACACAAACTAGAGACATTGGGAAGAGGAAATCTCAATTGAGAAAATGCCTCCACAGTGCTGGTCTGTGGGCAAATCATTGGTGAATTTTCTTGATTGCTGATGGATGTAGGAAGTCACAGTTCTCTATGGACTATGAGGAACAAGCAGCACACCCCCATGGTCTCTGCCTTAAGCTCCTGCCACCAGGTTTGTGACCTGTTTGAATTCCTGCCCTGCCTTCCTTCAGTGAAGGATTGTGCTGTTGAACTATAAGTTGAAATTAACCTTTTAATACCCAAGTTGCTTTAGGTCATGGTGTTTTATCACAGTAATAGAAACCGTTACTGATCCAGGAATCAACACCAAAAGATAATCATTAGAAGAGAATTTCAGAAAACTTGATTTATACCAACAAAAAATAAAATAACATACCAATGTCCATTAGTAGGCTAGACCATACACTAATGTTCCCTTTTTTAAATTATGAAAATATATTACTTTCATTATTTTTAATGTTAATATCAATAACAATATCTGGGAATATAGCATAGTGGCAGAGAACTTGCCTTGCTCGTACCAAGTCTTGAGTTGGATCTTTATCATTACAAACTATTTGAAATGTTTAAACACCTAGGGAGGTGGTAATACATACTCTATCCAGGCTTCCTCATCGTCCAGGTCCTGGAAGAACTGGAACAAGGCATAGGTCTCTTTCAGTTTCTCATGGTGTGCAGCTGCCAAGCTTTGGACATTTTTGAAGCGCTCATTGACACCATCCATTTTCTCTTCTATCTGCTCAATGTTGAAAGTTCCACTGGAGATCAGCTCCTTGGCTAGATTATTCAGATCTTTGAGAGGGTCCTAGAGAATCCAGCATGCTTAGTGAATGGAGGAATATGGCATTATATAGATACTAGACTTCAGACAACAGTGGTTCTCCTTCCTTGACTCGGTTCAATAGAGGCTTTTGAAGACACTGACTTTGATATACAAGACTAAGAGTTTCACACACATGTGGTTGTGTAAGAGGTGCATCAGCAATATAGATACCATGGCTATATTACTCCAGATCACATTTATTTCCAGTCAACCTATCAATCCTCCTATATTCTCTCCTACTCTCACAAACTGAAATAATAGCTTTTCCCACCCACAACTGTCTTCACAGTGTTGCACTTGACAGTTACTAATCAACTGATCATACTATTCAACAGTACCCTCTTTTGCAGTACTCTTGGGCTGACCACACTACACACCCATGGCCTTTTATGCTCGTGTTCATTCTAGTGTAGCCCAATAACTATGTAATGAGAAATATTACAAGGTTCTGACACACCAAAACAAGAAAACATTTGGCTTTCTGATCTTTTAATGTGTATATTTATTATTAAGGAAAACATATAATTATCTGGTATGCAATTAATCATTAATCCTGTTAGAATTTTATTACTGGCCCAGGTTAGGCTACAACTGAAATCCTCCACAGAATTTACATATGAACTTACTTATGTGTTTCAGACTTACTGCATTCTCTCACTTGGTTTTATTTCTTTACTTTCCTTTATAATGCCAACTTCTCTTCTTTCAAAGACCAGCTCAAATTTGTAGTTTCAGAAAGTAGTAAGTTTATGCATCAGTAAAATGATAAATAAGATAACTTTCAGGATCCACTTCCCAGAGTCTTAGAGCCTATGCTTCGGTTACTTCAGGTAATGGATAGTAACTGTCACAGTGCTCTGCAGCCCTTGGATTTGGTTAAAATGGCTGCTGGTCAGTAACCTAAAGGCTGCAGTCTCGATACTCTACTAAGATAAGAGGTCAGGAATATTTCCACCTTGTCCAGAGGAGTGAGATTCCACTACTTCTTACCTCTCGAGCCAACATCTCTGCTTCCAATAGCTGATGCTTTTTAAGTAGGTTTCCTGCTGAAGTTAAGTCCCTGGCCTGATCTTTCATGGCCAACAAGCCTTCTGCCTGGGAACAGAAGAAAGGAAGGACAGATTCTAGGTGAAAACTGAATTTTAGGAAAAGAAGATTCAGCATCTGCATTCCCAGATATTTACCATGAAGGGTCAATAGATACATATGTATCTATTAAGTTCTAATGTTCACATCATTCCCAGGTACAGTTACCTCTGAAAGCCAGAATTCAAAGTCCCGAATGCTTGTGTTGAATCTTTGCTGGCGACTAGCCTCATTGAGTTTCTGCCCTTTGTCAGTTGTTCTCTCTAGGAGATAATCCCATTTTTCCTTAAGCTTGTCCAGTTGCTCCTAGTTCCAAGAAAGTGAGAACTCATTATAGTCTTTGGAATCCTGTGCCCTATAAGACCTTGAAGGGATAATGTGGGGATGGCCTTGCTATAAGTGAAATAGTGATTCTTGTATGTTGTCTATTTCAAACTAATTATGCTGTACCTGGGAAACAGCAGGTGTGAGGTGAAGGGAAAAGTTTGAAAACTAAGATGCTGAGCTTTGTTCACTGGCTGGTGTTTGAATGCCAAAAGGTTCTTGGTAGAAAAGATGAAACACCAAATAGGGATGGTTAAGCTAGAAGCCTTGTTGGAATTCCAGGGAGTTTGGCGGTATTTCTATTTCTACCCAGAAATACTGAAAGAATGGAGAACTTCTCATCACATGCCTCTGGAGACCAAACTTCTCTAAGAATAAACTTTACCTTCATGGTCTCTTCATTACCATCACATACTCTCCGCTCAATCAGGGAATTTCCCAGATTGATGACCCCATCCACATGCTCTGCACGACCATTGACTTCATTTTCAAAGGCCTGATGTTTCAGATATTTCCTCTGAAGACAAAGAAAAAAAAACTTTATCAGTTGATCATCTAGACAACCATAAAGAGAAGCATGATTGGACCAATGGGAAAAAACAACCACTGTGTCCCCACAAACAACAGTAAAACTTAATCAACCTAGCACCATAGGAAGTGTTCGTATTAGGGTGACCATTCAACCAATAATAAGAGTGGTGAAACTTTTCAAGATTTCTATTTTGAACTTGCCTGAATGTTAGTGGGGTCTTTGTAAGATTCATCGCAGGCTGTCGGCAGCATCTCATTGATCCATTCCTCTATATCCTCGTAGTCACGATAGAACTGTTTCAGGTCAGCATAGTTCCCAAGCTTTCCCAGTTCACCAAGCAGCTGTTCTTTGAGAGCTTTCCATCTAAAGGATGAGGTCAGATCATTTTCTACCCAGAGCTCCTTTCCTCTTATGCTACATAAATAATATTTTCCACCTTCCAGGCTGACCCTTGGCCTTTCATAGACTCTCACTTTCTCAGACAAACAACACAGTGGGTAAGTAAAGTAACTATAAAGTATCTTCCACACCTTTCATTCAATAAGTCTAGAACAAGAGGTCTCCTAGGAAATACATATTAAAAGGGAAAGAATTAATGGTATCTCCTTATCATGATGCTGATGCAGACATAGGGGACTTTGCAGGCCTGACCTCTCAAGCACATGTTGAAGACGAGCAGCAATCTCTTCCTTGGCATAGTGGTCATCGTCTATGAGTCTTGTGGCAACATGCTCTAGGTCAGCAATCTTCCCTTCCTGGATAAACAACAGTACATAGATGCCTGGTGATTAGGTATTTTTGATATAATTCCAAGTTCCACCATGAAGAGAAACAGTGTGTGTGTGTGTGTGTGTGTGCGCATGCGCGCGTTTGGTTTCAGATGACAGTACCAGCATCAAAAAGTCAATTCCTGGCACACAGAGAAACATCTCCATGCTGTCCATGCTGGGATAGTACTAAATTTTCTATAGAATAAACATGGCTATTGTAAAGATGAATCCTGCATTGTATACGATGCTAAAATAGAGTAACACGAGGTCACATTTAGTCCTAAAAACTGTGTTTTATAATAACAGAGGCCTTATTGTGAGAAAGCCAAATGCCCATATGTAGTATGTCAGCTTCCCCTTCCTGCTCCATCATTGTTTGTAAGAAGCAAAGGTGACTTAGGAATTAATAGCCAATGGCTTCTTAGAGTAATACCATCTGCCCACATAGGATACACCCATTCAAACTATTTCATTTTATATTTTCATTAGTTTATCAAGTATCAGATTTTCATGTGACTGTTTTATACGTATTATTTTTGGTTGACACTCATCCCCATCCCTTTCTCTTCCCCATATTCCTGTGTCTTCTCCAGATCCTTAAGGCTTTCCACTCCCAGTATTCCTGTTTCACTTTCACACAACATGTGCTCTGCAAGTGCTTAAGGAATCCTCTCCCTCTCTGATAGATATAGACACCTTTCTACCTTTCTGGCTCTACACATATTCACTGCCACACAAATGCACATGTACAAAATTTAGAAGCCAGGGTCCTCCTGAGAGAAAGGACATCTGTGTTTGTCTTAGGGCTGATGGGACTCTACGCCTCCCTGAGGATTTGTATACAGTTGTGAGGGTGATGGAGAGGTATCTGCTTCTGTGGTGCAGTCACTGGGTAGGGCTTTTCTTCCTGTAAACAAACTTACACCATGTTCCAGTCAACAACCTTACAAAAGTCATAGGCCATTGAAAAAGAAAAGAAAAAAGTATGGAAGTAGAATTAATCAGGGCTAGTAGAGAGGAATGGGATGATGAGTGCAGGAGTGGGTGGAGGACTAGGACAGGTAACAAAACACTATGTACATATGTACATACATGGAAGTATCATAAGGAAAGCCACCATAAGGAAAGCATATATATATATATATATAAAACATGCTAATAAAACAATGCTTAAAGAGAAGCAAACACAGATTGAAATGCCTAAAATCAGGAAACTAGGTAAGGATGTAGAGTATCTGTTATCATTATAGTGTGCCATGGTCCTACCACAGCCTGGGTTTCCTGAGACTGGGAAGGGTTATCAGTAAAAGGAGCATTGTGTTTGGCCACCAGATGAATTTCACATAAACAGACAGTTCCGGATAGCTCAAGCCCTGTTTATTATTACTTCAAAGCAACAACAACAACAACAAAAACCAAAAGACCACCCACCAGGATTAACCTCTAGTAAAAACAATTTTTTTTCTTCCATCTTTTACACAAAAACAATTTTAAACTGAAAACAATGCTCAGTATTTTGTTAGCTTGGCTAAATATTGAGCCAGGCATATCTTGTCATTACAAAGCAAAAAAGTGATAAACATAGGCATGCATTCTCAAGAACAACAAAATCATTCAAAACTTAACGAAGCATATTTACAGTAATGGGGGTGATTTGCCATAAACTGCTTGCATACAGTTAGCCTGAAAAAGAGTCCTGCACGCCTAAGCCTTCCTTTAAGAAACCTGGGAAGAATCAGTTCCCAAAGAATTTCAGAGGGGAACATTGAAGAAGAAAGTGGGGTTCCTGGGATGATCATATCTGTCCCAGGAGTGACTGACAAAGCAAAACTGAAAACCACCAAGAGAGTCATCAACCATACGAGAGTAAAGAGAGCCTTCAGCCCAAGTGATCCTAGAAATATTCTGCACTGTTTTGAGGTCTCCTGATCTTTGCCAAGTGAGAGACCATCTCCACAGGCTTTGCCTCTTAGAGACCCATTGGGCAATCGTTTATATGCTTATTTGAAACTAGACCACATGGCTTCCAACAGTAGTTGGTACTGGGATTTTTATACTGATTATTACCTGAGCAGCGATTGCTTTCTCCAAATCATCCCGTTTCTTCATCAAAGCTTGCAGACTGTTTAAGTGATCCCTGTCGTCTGACCTCAGGGAGTTCTCACGAGCGACCATCCAGCTCTCAACCTGTTCACAGTTCCCTCGGAACAACTATGGTGGTGGGTGGGGGTGAGTAGGTAAAATCAGAGACATGAATATGATATTCTTCAAGGACCAAGGAAATAAGTGTATCCCTCCTCAGTGGTAATGACACAAAGCTGCTTTCTCTCATGAAGCATTCTTTAAATTAATCTTAAACATACTGTCATTTTACTTTTTGCACCAAACATACCTTACATGTTCTATAAGCTACAGTAAATGTAGCAAATGTAAGGATGTGATGTCATATAGTACATATAGTAGCTACTGACTGACTCTCTCTCCTTTTTCTCTGCCCCTGCCTCTTAAAATTTGAGACAGAGTCTTAGGTAGCCTAAGATGACATCAAACTCAGTATGCAGCTGAAACTAAGCACGAACTACTGAGATTTTCAATGTGTCTAACCTTCAGCTGGTTACTTCTTTATAACTTGGTCAATTATTACCTATAGGTGTATCTGATCTATACCCTTCACTCATTGTGACCACCCCTTCCTCTATCCTCAAAGCATTCATACATTCTATTTTATTAGTAAACATCTATATTAGAATGATCTGTACTTCTTACATGAAGAAACACACTCTGATGATACTTGTTGTACTGCACACAGCAGTTCTTAATGAAAATCAGTCCTTCACTTAATTACTTAATGGCACTTAATGATAAACATCCCATTCATGTATAAGGCCGCTTACCATCTTCTTTTGCTCTCTCTTTAAGGAAACTTTTAATTTTGAAAATTTCACTTATTTATTATTGTTAGTAGCGGCATTTCTGTGTGTGTGTGTGTGTGTGTGTGTGTGTGACAGGGAGGGTGGGTGTGTGAGGATTCCATAGTGTGCACATGAAAGTCAGTGGCAATTTAGTGGAGTCAGCTCTTCCCTCTACATGTGTTCTGGAATACAATTCAGGTCATAGGCTTGTTCAACAAATACCTTTACCCACTGAGCTATTTTGTAGGCACTTTTGTCTGTTTTAACAGGAACAAGAGCATAAAATATAGGGATGCTTAGTCTACAACACAGAGTACAGTGGGAAACAATCAAGAAAGATTGGTGTTTACAGCTCACAGAGTCTAATGCAGCAAGTGCCCCCAATCAGCCTATAAAACCACTCTCAAGGAATCATGAATAAACCCCAACTATCCAGAAGATGCTATACCTGAAGTTCTAAGCACTGGTCTAGCATCTTCTTGCGGTTTTCCCAACCCTTCTCCAACTCGTCTCTCTTTAATTTAATATCATGAAGAGTATTTTCAATTTCGTGGCTGTTACGGTGGCCTCTGTCCATAAGTTCTGTGCCAAAGTCCTCTAAGGCCTGGAAGGTAGGGTCCTCTGCCTTCATGTCATCATGATGTTCCTGTGGGGAAAGTGGGAAAGGTTCTGGTAACACAGTAGGAACTTCTGAGGTGAGGAGAGAGTTTTACATCAGTGATTAGTAGCTGTACCTGGTGTCGTTCCAGCAGGATCTCTGTGCCAGTTAAGTCCTCAGCCAGCTCAGGTGATGATATTATGCCACCGATGCCTTTCATCCAATTCTCCAGATCACTATAGAAGTAAATGTATTAGGATCAATTATAGCTATCCGAATTCTGTTCTGCCCCCATCAGAAAGAAAACCCATGTTCCCAACTTGTTTCCTGGCAACGCCTAGTGTATAATATGTACTTTATAGAAGCTTTCTTAGTTGGCCTGTTTACCCCATATTCCATTGAGCAACTGTATTTTAGAACTTGAAGCATTAAACCTGTGTTTTTCTCTGTGCCTCCCTGGAGATGACACTTGGACACAGTCTCCACAGCCCAGCAGTGAAAAACACGTGTACCCAGGCTACTCCCAGGAACTCTACACAGGGCAATATGTAGAAACTCAGCCTTTTGAACTGTACCTGGCTTTGCTGAGGAAGAGGAAGAATTTATGAGCCTCATTCAGACTCTCCTTTCGATTATTTGTAAGACCTTGTAGGGTATCCCAGGCCTCGTTCAGCTCCGTTTTCTGCTTCTGCAGGTCCTCAGTGGCATCTGGGTGGGACTCACAGAGACGTTCCGCTGTCTCCCCCAGTGTGGTTACCTGGACAAAGAGAAGCCTTCTGATAACCATATGGGCAATTTTTTTTAAGTTAGAGGGAATAGGCGATGAGTGATCCTGATCCTCAGTGGTACATCAATTGTGGAACCCCCTGGGTCTTAATTCTTCATATGAAAATATTCATCATGCTCTGCATGACAATACTAAGCTATAGGTTGCCTCCAATATATCTGGAAAGTTTTAGTCTTCCCTTTTTGGCTTTGAAGGAGGAATAGTCTTATTTAATCACTGAATGAGGGAACATGTTCCAATATTTAGACATAGTCTGACCCTAGTAGATATGGCTATTCATTTTCTCCACATTCGTTTTCACAATTGGCTGGAAGTCTAATTTACTTGACATTCTCAAAAGAGGTAAAGGGATATAAATCATTCATTTAGACAACAAAAGTTCAATATAGTTTTTCCTATGTTAATAGTCATGGAGGCATAATATTTTAATGTTTTTTTCTTCCTGAGGGAGAATGTACACAAATTAGTAAAATGCAAAATTTAAAAAGCAAATAAGAATAATGGTTTTGGCAAGAGAAGCAAAGAAAGACACATTGCTACAGGAATAAACTTGAAGAAAGCATCGAGGAAGGTTGAAAATATGTCTTGCCTTTTCTCCCAGAGGGATGATGTCTCTCTCAAAGACCTCATGTTGTCTCTGGAGGGCCTGGACACTGAGCAGGTCGGAACCAGGGTCAGCGGCACTAAGAGCCCGGCATTTCTTATCAATCTGCTCCTTGATGTCATCTGCTTCTCTGGAACACAAAAGTGTGAAGAATGCGAGGGTAATGATGTACCTTAGAAGGCTGGCTCACAAGGAAACCGCTACTACCACCCCCTTCAGCACCTTTTCTTATCTTTGTGATATACTGGCATCTAGGCTGCTTAGATCTAGAGGCATAGATGCTGTTATTATTTCCATTCTATGTGTTATTTTTATTTTTTATTTTACATGTTGATCCTAGTTCCCTCTCCCTCCTTCCCTCCCTCCCTCTTACCGTCTCTCCCCCCTCAATGCACCCTGACCACCCTCCCCTCCCATCCCCCCACCCCCATTCTATGTATCAGAAAATCGGAATTTAAAGAATTCTCAAGAAGCTATCCCTGCCAGACGGTGGAGCCCAAGTTTGAACCTGGTACACTGAGTACAGAGCCTCATGGTTAAACAATATTTTTTCTTCTTTTGCACTGTAAGCTGTTCTAAACAGGAGAATAGATAAACAGAAAAAAAATAGACATGTGATATCTGTTGCCATTACATATATATATATATACATATATATATATGAAGAAATATATATATGTCTTCTCCCTCACGAACACAGCTTCCCCTCCCTCCACTCCTCACAGCCACCCCACCTCCCTTCTCTCTCAAGATCTACTTCTCCACCATTTTCCTTCAAAAATGAGCAGGCCTCCCAGAGTTAGCGACCATACTCCTGCTACCTTTCTAATGCTTCATTCTCAGAGCCACATCTATACTAAGAACATAATGACGTAAGCCCAATCTATCCTTCAAACCTGATTCTCTGTGATAGAATCATATCTATATTTCAAATTATGTGCCATGCCTAATTGAACCTTGGACCTTGTTATCTTGGAGGACCCAGTGTGTCAGGTGAGGAAAATTTGCTGAAAAAAAAAATCTGGTCTGTTAGTAAACTGTCTCTTTTTGAGGAAGAGGGTTGTTTGAGCTCTTCTCCATAGTGACTAGACTTAAGGGCCCTGTGAGGGGGCTACAACAAAGCAATATCACCTAAGTGCTAAGATGCTTACCTGTGAAACATCTCAACAGCATGGGCGCTGCTTAGCAGCTGATGCTGTTCATCTGCCAGCCTCTTCAAGGAATGCCAGCGGGTGTTCAATTCCTTAAAGTAGACATGTGGATTTAGTCAGAGAGCTAACTCAGACAGCTTAGTGCAGGCATGTCACCTCCTGCTTTCCTGGTAGCGCTTCAGAATATACAAGGTTCTGCTTCTGTCTTGCATAGTTTTAAGATGTGCCATAGAGAAAGAGATTTCCTTTCTTCTCAACTAATGTTACATACAGAACTGTTAGTTCTAGGGCAGCTCTAAGTGCCTATTGTCACAAAGGGTACATTAGAACCTCCAAATATGACTTGTTAGTTGGATGTTAGCATATTTATTGAGGCAAAAAAAAAAACAACTTTAGAGCTAGTAGCTTTTCAATGCCTTGCTTGCTTCCTGTAGGATAAAAGCACAGTGTTTTCATATCTCTTCCTTCTATGTTCAATCCCAGGAAAACTATCATAAGAAAGAGGAAGTGAAGTCATTCTTACTGGTTTATGAAAACCAAGATTACAGGACTGGTCTTTGCAATAAGTGTTCATCATACCTACAATGGACACAATGTAAAGAACTCCCCCCACCATCTCTAAAAATGATGGGAGATACATTTACATTCTCCATTATGCTTATCAAAACCAGTCTCTTCCAGTAAACTTTCTTGACTAACCTCTTCCCACAATCACTGATCTCTTGTTTGTTCTAGCTTCGCTTTCTTATATTTGAGCACAGAATATTTGGTGTGGTGGGCAATAAGAGGTTGGTGAGTATAGGTCAATTTTAAAGGATTTCAGGCTAATAAAAGGATGTACATAGTTTAAAACTTCAACATAAACTACCTAATTTTGGATAACATCAGAAGATTAGAATTTTATGATCCATTTGATGGAACATAGTAACACAAGTTAAAAGAAAATTTAAAGGTTGTTTTATTCAATTACCGAGTTCCTCACAAATTAAGCAATTTTTATAATGAACACATAGATGGGGTAGAGCCAAGACTAAATACAACTTTTCTGATTTCCAATGCAAATCTTTCTTTTTCAGTGTGTGTGGGTGTGTGTTTGTGTGCACATGTGAGTATACATGTGCATATGTATACACACACATGTACATTTGCAGGCCACAGATTGTTGTGGGTGTCTTCAGTTACTCCCACCTTATTTTTTTTTGAGACAGGATCTCTCACTGAACCCACAGTTAATCAAGCTCTGGGAGTAGCTTGTCTCCACCCACCATCTCTTAGTGTTAGGACTAAAACCATGTTCTTTAGTTCTTGGTTGTTAAATGCATTCTGAGGAACCAAAATTAGGTCTTCATGATTTGTTCAATACATCGTTTTTTTAACCAAGGGAACATCTCTGTAATCTCTATACATTCTAATACTGCCTTCTGAAGCTAAGTATGAATTTATTGTCTCAGTTTTTTTGTCCTTCAGACTCCAAAATTTGTGAGAACACAGAAGACATATGGAAAATGTCACTAAGTAAATCTGCTTTACTGAAGTTCTCTGAAACAATAAAAATGGCTGGACTATTTGGTCTGCCCCCATTGGTTTTTCTACAACCAGTTTCACACTGCTTTTACATTCTGGTCTTTGGAATATGTAATTGAATCAACCAATGTAAAATGAGGACTCCATAGCCAAGCCTGGTGTTGAGGAGGAATGGAGGGAGCATGTGATTACCTGTCGTATGTGAGCACCTTCTGGTGTTAGAAGATCTTCAAACAGCAGTTCATCTGCCACCTTGTTGATATCCTTTAGCCGAGGCTCATTGCTCTTCAGATCCTGGATAAGAACATTTATCCAAAATACTACAAATCTTTTTCTTCAACCTTCCATCTATGCCTGCTACTTGGGCCTGTGTTTAGTTAAATGTTACTAAAGCAAATGGTCAATATCATTTATTATACACATACTTCTCTCTCATTTGTCACAGTACTGTGCCCTTAAACACTTTGATAACAAACAGCCATCCAAAACTTGCCAGAACTATCATTTACTTGGAATCTGAAGCATATCTATTCACCTTAAATTCCTCAAATTGTTTTCCATGTATTAATTTATATTATCAAAATGTTTTATATCTCAAGTATATGTCTACATGCCAATATATATGTTTATCTCCATGAGGAAAATAACAAAAGGAAAAGACAGGAAGAAGCAGACTTATACCTTGTGCTATTTGATATAATAGAATAAATATGCATGAAGATATATTGATGAATGGGCTCTCAGGAGGTAAATAGTAATTTTATGGCCATGAAGTCAGGTCACTTCTCTTCCTACCTCAAACTGATGCTTCATATTTTGGGTCCACATGAGTCCTGTGACACAGAGTTTCAGTCTGGGATTCAGCAGTACAGTATGTCACAGGGAAAATTTGAAGAACCATGGGGTGGGGGTGTCCCTGCACTCCCTAGCAGATTTTGGAAATGAGGCTGAAAAGTTAAATTGACTAGTTTCAGATATCTTGTTTTCTAGTTATTAACAACCAGTGGGGATATTAACTGTGGAGGTCTCAAAAGACCATGGAGAATATTTAACAAATATGAAACAAACACACCCAAAATAGACTAAGCTCAGTCCCCTCGCTTACCCTCTGAAATTCATCAAACTTCTTCTGCAGCTCCCAGACATCCTCCAGTTCTACCCCAGTGTTCTCCGCCTTTTTCTCTTGGATCCACTCCAGCATGTCGCCTGCCTCATACGCCAGCAGAAATTCATTGTAACGTTGCAGCAGGCGACGCCTTCGTTCCTCTGCCCGATCCAGGAGGGAGTTGTACCTGAGTGGAGGAATTAAGAAGGGGAAATAATGGATTGAAAAACATAGAAAGCATAACAAATTAGAGGCAGGGTGAGAAAATTAGAGGAGGAAATGGAGAGAAAGGAAAAGAAGAATAAATTAAAATGAGATCAGTAAAAAAGAAAAGAACGGGGAATAAAGCAGACATTAAGAGCAGAGGGAAAAAAGATATTATATTTAAAAACTGAAGTGTCTCTAGCATCCAAGGCTCAGGGAACATCCTGAAAGAGACAGCAGAAAGATCGTAAGAACCAGAGGACAGGGAAGCCTTCTCTGAGACTATCTCTACTAGAAATAGCTTTCCAAAGAAGATCTGAACAATGACACTATCAACTGACATGCTAACACAGAAGGGGAAAAATAAATCCCTGAGTCACAGCCTTAGACAAAGAAATACAGCAACGCCTGACAGCTGAGAGAGGGAGGATTAATTAGCCTCTTCCAGGGAAAAGCCTCTTCATTGGCTATATAAATTGGTCAGTCATGAAGTCATACACACACAGCAAAAATATATTCAGAAGGTTCCAATCGAACGTCTTTACATCCATCTATCATCTATATATCTGTAATCAAAGAAAAATAGGCCATCAATTTGAGAGGGGGAGATAGGAAGACTTGGAGAAGTTAGAGAGAAAGGGGCAGAAAGTTACGTAATTACCTTTCAATTACATATATTTAAAGTATCAGTGGATGAAGAAATGTCATTTGTCATCACTTTCTTGTTATAGAAGAGAGAAGGTTTACACAGCAGCTAGATATGAAAGAGTATACACATTCTTATGATTCTCTCCAGACTTAAAAGGAAGCTAGCTGGATGAGGGGTTGGAAGACTTGGCTCCATTGTTTGACACTTAGACAATTAACGCTTCTGGAATTTCCTTTCTTCATATACAAACTAAAGCATGTGAAGGATAAAACGTGTGAATTTACAGCTCTAAATGAAAATTTTTGGGACTGTAAGGGGAAAGCAGGGAATAACTGCTAAGGCCATTCGGTGCCTCCATCCTGCGAACTTACAAGCTCTCTATCTGCTGCTGGCACTGGGGGATGTTGATTGGCTCTTCTCGTCGATGCTGCGGGAACCCTGGTAGCTCATCAGGGGCCAGTTTCCTGACATAGACCGCTGGCACAAAGCCCTGGTGATCATCAGCTTCTACCTTCCACCAGTCCTAAAGAGAGGACAGATTCACATTCCTCCTTTAATCCTTTGAAAAGTCAAAAACCGTAGAGGTTTGAATTCTCACAACAGTACTCAGAAACAGGAACCACTAGCTGATAAGAATCACTCACGGATGGTCAATAATCCTCGTACAATAATGACTAACTTATCCACCATCACAGAAGCAGACACCACAGCTAAACACTGAGCCGAACTGGAATCCAGATGCAGAGAGGGAGGACAAGACCAGGTTACAGAAGCCCACAGAGACAGCTGACCTGAACAAGGGGAAGCTAATGGGCCCCCAGACTGACAGCTGGAAAACCAGCATGGAACTGACTCAGACCCCCTGAATATGGGTCTCAGCTATAAGTGCTGGGCAGTCTAAGGGACCTCAGACAGTGGAACCAGGATGTATCCCTGGTGCACAAAAGGACTTTGGGAGCACATTCCCCATGGAGGGATAATTCCTTAGCCTAGAGGCAAGAGGGAGGGCCTAGCTAGTCCCTACTCCAAATGAATGACTTGACAGATTTAGATGACCCCTCCTGGAAGGCATCACCCTCCCTGTGGAGTGGGGAAGGGAATGGGATGGGAGGGTGGATGGGGGGGCATGAGAGGGAGGGAGAGAGGGAGAGAGAGGGAACTGGGATCCGTATGTAAAATAAGAAAAAAAAAGATAAAAAACACTAAAAATCAAAAATAAAATAAAAATAAAATAAAAGTGTAGAGAAGAGTTGCAGGAATTGGAGAGGTCAGCCCCTGAAATCAATGACTCTGATGTCAGATGAGTGTGAGTGCTGAAAAGCATGTGAGGTACCTCTTGGCTCCTCAGGAATCAGCTTGCCTTCTTAGGGGTGAGCTCTGTGTTTGACAGCAGTGTATAAGAACTGATTGCTCACATCCCACTTCCAAGGCACTAAAATGCATCAATTTCGCTGAAATTCAGTAATGCAAATTTTTTAAGTGCTGGTATGCAAATCCAGTTTAAGAGAAAGTGCTGTGAAATGTGATCCAGGCAAAGAGGAGGTGGAGCTTCCTTTAGATTTTCTGGTAAGAAGACAACTTACCTCTCAAAAGCATTCACTTATCTTCAATAAATGTAACAAAAATAAAAATTCTCTTTTTTTTTACTACAATCTTTAGGAGAGTAGTTACATACTAAAATTATTTTTATAAGGAACATACTGTACAATTCCATTCATTGTTGTAACACTGGCTTTATAAGCAAGTAAAAATTCAAGTCATTAGAAGATAAATTCCTCCTTCTTCCTTTCTCACCCTCCCTCCCTCTTTTCCTTTCTTCCCTTTCCTCCCTCTTTCTCTCCCTTCCTTTCTCCCATTTTCTCCCTCCTTCCCTCCCTCTCTTCATTCCTTTCTTTTTCTTTCTCCTTAAGCATGGTATATCTCCATGTTGCTCAGGCAGACTTAAAACTTTTGTGCTCAAGATATTATTGTGCCTGAGTCTTCCAAGTGCCTGGGTGCCCATTATGTTTCACCAGGCTTCTCCTATCCTTAAAGGCAATGTTTTATTCACTAGAAATCCTGTCACAGAAGAGGAACAAGCAAGGATATGGCAAGAAAAGGACAATTTAATTCTGTAAATAAGTAACAATATAAGATTGTTCAACTTTTATATACCTTCAAGTTAACTCCCTAAGTTTTTTGATTCACTGTTTCATTAATGCTAAAATTAATAAATTATTGAAGAGAAAAAGTTAAATGTTGGGCATTAAAACACCTATCTGAGGCAGGCAGTGGTGGTGCCCAACTTTCCACCCAGCACTTTGAAGACAGAGGCAGATGGATCTTTGTGAGTTCAAGGCCAGTATGGTCTACAAAGCAAGTTCTGGGACAGTGAAGGTTATGAGAGAAACCCTGTCTTGAAAAACCAAGCACCACCCCCCAACACACACACACACACACACACACACACACACACACACACACACACAACCAACCAACCAAACAAACAAACAAACAAGTGAACAAACTCTAGCTATCTGGTGGAGTCAGGAGAAAGCTGTGGGAAACCCATGTTGTAGATCGTAAGAAAGTTCAAGAAAAATCACCTTGTTGATGGAACTGAGCAGAGTTAAGACATCATTCTTCTTCATGCTGACTTCTCGACGGCTGCGGGCTTCAAAGTCATATAAAGCTATGACCCTAGCTTCTAGACCAGACTCGTCCACTGGTGCTGCCTGCTGTTGCTGGGGGAAACAAACAAACAAACCAGATGTCAGTTGCACACTGGAAGTCTTTCCCAATACAACTGCCCACAGGAAAGGGCAGATGGAGTTCTGATGTGGTCTCACAGTGGTGATCCTCAGGGATGCTGTACCACTGAAGCACCTATCAGAGACCTGGAAGATTGAAAAAATATGAACCCAGTCACCAGTACATAGGCATTCTGTCAGAAGCATGGAATGTGCCAGGCTACTGTTTTTTAGTGGCAAGGGCAACAACAGATGAGACAGCAACAGCATTCCTTTACTTCTATAGTGAGGGATACGAGCATTGTCAGAACTCAACCCTTCTCACCTGGCAAATTTCAGCCTGATCCCTCAGAGCCTTTATGCTGTTCCCAAATGCATTGAGATCCACCAGGAAGGCCTCATGTTTCTTGAGAAGAGCCTGCATTTATCAACAGAGAGATAATTAGGACAGACATCAGAGAGGCAGCAAGAATGCCAGGAAGGTGCTTCAGCAACTGTAGTTAATGGATTATATGATTAAGTTCAATTGCTTACTTTTATATTGGAAAATTTCTTTTCATATCACGTTTGCAAGACTCACGGACATTTCAGTAAACAAGCAAATAACAATTTCAATGTGTTTGCTCAAATCAAAGTTAACTAAGATTTACACACATTTTTTTTGAGACAGGGTTTCTCTGTATTGCTTTGGAGGATGACCTGGAACTTGCTCTGTCACGAGGCTGGCCTCAAACTCACAGAGATGCCTGCCTCTGCCTCCCAAGTGCTGGGATTAAAGGTGTGAGCCACCAATGTCCGACTATTTACACACATTTTAACCAAGATATATCTTGGGTCTTCATTGTGATTTTTCAGACAGACTGTATCATTGAACTACTTGAGAGATAAGTCTAGTACTAAGATATCATTCTAATGACCCTACTTTGTATTGATGTTACCCTTTCAGTTTATTGGGTTGTAGTTTTAACTATCTGCAGATTTAAATGAATCCTAAGTTTGATGAATCTTCACTGGACCATGGCCATTCCATTTCACCTTACCCCAGCTGCTTCTTCATCAACACCATAGTTTTTGTTGTCTACAATTGGTTCTTTCTCTTTAATCCATGCTTCTGCTTCATGCAGATCTGCCAGGTACTGTTGGAGCTGGACATTGGCCTTGAGATCATTCTCCCGTCGAACAGCTCGAGCATGGAGAGATTCCATATTTTTGTTCAAGCTCTCAACCCTAGATGCTATGTCTTCTGCAGCAAAGTGTCCTATGAAGTAAATATAGGCATGGTGAGTATGACTCTCATTGATAACTGCCACATTCTAATCCTCATCACACCTTGCAGGCAAAAAAACTGATGCTCAATTTAGTGAGAATTATAATAAAATTTTTGGAGTTGGATTGTCTTAAGTGAGATTAAGCAGTAAGTTAGGGGACAGATTTATGTATGTAATGATGAGTGAGCTTGTATAAGCTAAAAATTACAGAAACAACAACAAAACACACAGGAGTGCTATAAGACTCTGAGGTTAAAAACCATTTCTTCTCTAGATTCAACAGGACTTGGAGATCTTCGTTCTCCCTTAAAAGCAAAAAACAGGTCAATATGGAAAGTACAACTTTTTTTCAGAGAATTAATGAAAGGAAAGGAAAAGAAAGAGATGAAACATTCCCTAATGATATTGAAGCATATGTCCTGAATAGTTTGGAGGGTCTATGCTATGAAACTAATCTAAGCTAAACCTAAGTTGATGAGATAGAGGATGGAAAATTCAAGATCTAGAACATGAGAGACAGAGAACACAAGAGATAGGGTTTTTTATAGAATTGAAGCTTCAAAGACATTCAGCAAAGTCCCTTAGGATGTCTGACTGTTAAGTCATGTGTATACATGCAAAGAGATAGATGGTGAGAAATGGTGTGAAAGCCAGCCATCATACAGTCCTTAGGATTCATCTAAATCTGCAAATAGTTAAAACTACAACCCAATAAACTGAAGGGGTAACATCAATACAAAGATTAGAATGATATCTTAGTACTAGACTTGTCTCTCAAGTAGTTCAATGATACAATCTGTCTGAAGAATCACAATGAAGACCCAAGAATCTCTATGGCTGTCATCCTGAAGAAACAAATATGAATATGGTTGATAAAGAGGAAAGGTTAAAAAGCCTGGAAAAAAAGAATCATGGCAGAAAGTGGATAATATCAGACTTCAGATCAGAAACTGCAACTCTGAGGGCAACATACTTGCATCTTTAAGGCTTAAAGAACCTACTTTGATATGTAATGAAAATACACTGGAGGAAAATGACTGTAAAATAAACTGAGACATTAGCGTGAACAGAAGCAAAGGGATTTAAGGTTAGCTAGTCATACTACAAAGGGCTGCCAGAGGAAGTTCATCAAGTAGGAGAAAAGCAGTGCAGATGGTAATCCCAACCAACACAAAGGAACAAGGAATAGTAGAAGAAATCAATACACGGAGAGAACAATCTTCTTTCTCAATATTCTTCAAAGCTAATTGGAAACTATAGTCAAAACATTGAAAGAGTTATAATGTATCAAAATTAAAATGTGTAATATGAAAAAGAGGGAAAATTTAAGAATGCATTAAAGGATGTTTGATTACACATGAAATGCTATACTACTTGAGGTTAGAATGTCATAAATTAAAATATGTGTTTTAATTCCTAGAATAATAGCTCCCAATGCTTTGTCTTCAAAATACCTATTAAAAACTTAAACAATGTGAAGTGTCCCTATTACGTTGCCATACATATGATTGTGTTTAAATAGTTCCCATGTAAGAAGTTAAATGTGAAATTTTGAGGCAAAAACTAATTAAAAGACAAGCAACATGATTACATTAGAAAACATTGAGTAGATTTCAGAAAAAGGAATATTTCTTGGAACAAAAATGGATAATCTTGTAGAAATTACAATTGACCAGAAAGACAAACATATCAGCTATATTTGTATATAATAATAAACTTTCAAAACATTATAAAACAAAAATTGATGAGCACATAATAAGAAATAGAAAAATAACAACACCTATAGTCATATAGGGAAACAAAAAAAATTACTTTTTATGTCAAGATAAAATTCAAAATAAAATGATTAAAAACAACAAAAAAGGGAAAATAAATTTCATTGATTTGAACAATAGCTCAGAACTGAAGATTTCTCAGCAAAATTTATTTCAATCTATACTTTTAAGAAATGGGTACTAATAATTGATTAGTTATTAGAGTGAAAACATTTTAGTGTAACTGGGATTGCTTGTCCACACCTGGCATATGATGCTCAAATATGAGCATCCTATTTAGAGAGTAGAGCTTTCTAAGTATGGACAAGTATGTGCATAGTTGCTAAAGTTTCATAAGATGAGAAATTTAAAGAAGTGACATTTTTACTACATGCATATATAATGTGTCGCTGAGAAGCAAAGCTTTTAGGTGTTTAAAAGACCTCACATAGGGAAAAGTCTTGTGTTTCACAAGGCTTTGGAACTTAGATTTGAATTCTGCAACTTCTGCAAAGAAGTTCATTGATAATTAGACTAAAATTGATTTATTTTAATTATTTCAGATTTGCAATAAATAGAGATGATTTAATAATGCATTTGAACATCTTTAACAGCAGGATTATAAAAATTACAGCATATACTTCTCTATCAGAAACACTCAAAGGAAATCTCTTCATTAAATTGGGAAGTGATGCCATCTACTTTTAAATTCACTGTAATTACTAGGATTATCTATTTTCCCCCCTGAGGTTTGTCATGGTGGAGTTTTGGCCAAATCAATCAGTGTCATACATACCTTCCTCTACCATTTTGTTTCCCCTCTCTGTTATCACTTGAATACGTGGCTCATGGCTGGCAATGTCTGCCAAGATGACTTCATGTCTGTTCAGAAGATTCTTGGCTGCAACCAAGTCTTTGCCTACATAGAAAAAGAATGCAAGGTTTGATATTATCTTTGTAAATGGCACTTGCTTGTAAAATATGCTTCACCTGTGGCCCAATATTAATATCACATGAATGTGAACACTGAGAATTTTATCCATCCTCACCCTCCCTCTATCCTTGGAATGTTTAACTCCTCTAATTTCCAGACATTCTTCTCTGTACCTGGCACTACAGCATCTCTCCAGACATTTTCCATGCTATTTCACCAAGAACTGGGGTTTTCTATGAAGGTTTTGCAGATAAATCCCTCTATGGCCTTTCATAGGCACTCTTAGTACATCTGCATAAAGTTGTGCAATCTTTGTGTGTGCTGTTTCTGTCCAAAAAGGCAATTCTCCTGGAAGTTACACGTAAGAACTAATGAATTCTTAAGTGTAAGACAATTTTAGATCTACAGTTCTCTTTCAAATCTTTGTGGTGGGTGATATAGTTCTCATAGGACTACCGATAACCCAGACAAATACATTTGATGCATCCAGCATTAACCATTGCTTCTCAGTAAAGCAGTTTCAACAAAATAAATTGCTGCTTAATCTTCAGAAAGCTAAGCATGCCACATGTTTCCAAAGGCCTGAATTCATGTCATTGCGTCTCTTATAAGGTGACTGTGCTGGCAAAATTTTTAAATATTAAATACTAGTGGAGGTCAGAATAAAATTTCATGAGACTGGTGTGGAATATACAAGGGTAAACTTTTATCCCTTCACTATAGCATCTTGTTCTCTCAATCTGGAGGGCTTGGTCCTTTCCCGACTGCTCAGTCTGATTGTACTGCACTGACCGAGATGGGTGGAAGCTGCTGAGGGTTCAGTCTCCTGAATCCAGGCCTCCTCGTCTTCCGAATCCCTGCAAATCTGCTGTAGTTTGAGTAGGTCAATGAGTTTCTTCTTCCTAGTGGCTAGTGGCTCTTTCAGAGCTTCAAAGCGGGACACCAATGATTCCTGCCTTGCATGTATGTCCCCAGAGTCAGGGTGGCCAATTTTTTCAAAATGTGCAGCCATGTCTGTGAGGGTGTCCACTTGGTCCTGATGAAGACAAACAATGTCTGTTAGAAAGTTATATACTTTATTAAGAATGGATAAAATTTCCATGTGCTGAAAACTATTACTTTAATTTTTCCTGTGATGCTAGGATTTTAATATTTTTTCTTCAAAAAGATGGGTAAGATTGCATGGAAACAGAATACCAGAATGGGAAGCTGATAATATTGATACAGACTAATGTGAAATGAGCCACAAATGAGCAGATGAAAAGTAAATGGCAAGGCTGTCTGAAAGAGCCTAGGATTCTAGATGGAGAGAATGCCACGATATTTAGAAGAGTCAGTAGGTGCTTACTTTAGTCATCAGCTTCCAGGGAGACATGCTTAGGAAAATGACACGACTTGGGAGATATTGGGAGGAAGCAGTTGGCCAACTAAATTTTTGTGTAATTTCCTTTGGTTTCCTGATCACTTAATAGGAATAATAATAACTACAGATTATACATATTCACACAGTATCTGTCCAGTTTTCTACAATTAGCAAAAAGCTAAAAACAAACCTGACGAGCAGCTACAGCTGACTCAAGAAGGCCATGTTTCCTTAGTAAATTTTGCACATCTGCCAGGCCTTTCCCATAATCCTCAGAGGCGACCTGCCACTCCACATCCTCTAGCCAGTGCTTCAGGTCTTCTGCATTGTTATCAAACTGTAGCAGCTGGTTAGCTTCATGCAGCTGGGTTCCTAGGGGAGGATATTGGGTAGAAGACACAGATAATTACGGCTTTTCTCTTCATGCAGTAATATCCCATCCCCCAACTGAGGAGGAATATATTTGGATATTACAAAGAGAAAAATAAAAGAACTGTATCACATCCCATTATAGAAGACATCATCTTAAGTTAGAATTCTGGTAGCATCTGATTTTAAATACAGAGATGCTATCAAACACAAACAGTAAGTTGCATTTTTTGTTGAAATGTAGTTCTACTTGTTAGTTGTCAACTCTCTTGGATATTTTCAAGTGTCATTGGATACACAAACCCTTCTTTCAATGGAATAAAAGTCCAAACATCACTTTTGCTCAACTTTGGGGCTGGGTAAATATGAAAATCTGAGGTTGTTTTGAATATGGTTAGCCTTACTACTAATGACTGTCTTTTATCACGAACCATGACTCATTATTTTATCTTCTAGAAATACCTTGATATTTCCCATTATATTTGGATAATTCTTTATTCAATTACATTGTAGGTATTTGTATTATTATTCTTCAAATCAATTACTATGTCTCCTGCTGTGGAAAGCAGCCATGACATCTTATTATTAAAGTAACATTATATTTTCCCCTTAAGATCCAAATTAGCATGGCATCCAAAGAAACCAATGTGACACCTCCTATACCCTTTTCTATACCAAGATCAAAATCCTGTCTACAGATGAGAGTCATAGCAACAACATACCAACAGAAAAACATCATTTATAAAAATTACTGACAAATGTAAGAGGCAAGATAAAGAATAAATGAGAGAAAGGTATCATAAAATTTGCATTAGGTTCTGAACAGTTTCCTATAGGCAAAAAAGAAGCATTTTATCAACTCAACATGAACAAAATATGTAGGACTATTGGGTATGACACCAATAATCTTTTCATTTCTAAACTCTTAATGTCAATTTCAATACTTCATATTATGACCCATTTGTAAATCTAGTTTATGTAACCAAATGTGTTAAAAAAAACTAGCATATTAGGTTTATATACAAAGCAATACTGAATTCATGACTTTCAATATTTCAACATTTGTTTAAGAAAAGAAATATCTAAGAGAAAATTGAAGAAACAAAGAAGTTTCAATGACAACAACAAAACTCCAATGTAAATAAAAGAAATATTTAAATAATTAAACATATAATGTGATATATTTGGACTAGATTTAAGTATTGATGACTAGATGACACAAGAAAGGAAATGGCTAGGGTTCCATTGCAAACAATTAGCCAAATATCAAGATGATGAAGAAAGAAATAGTAGATTTTAGAATTTAAGAATTTTTTAAAAATTATCCTTTATTCAAACCTTTGCTTCTAACCTTTTTGTGCTGTTGCTTCCAGCAACTCCTTCCAGAGGTTTGCAACCTCATTCATGCGAGCGGCCACAGCATCAGAGGCATAGTGACCATCCTCAATCATCTCCTGGCCAGTTTTCTCCAGGTTGTTGAGCATAATCTTATTAGCTGCCAATTCCTCTTCAAAGTCTAATTGCTTCTGAACCCGGCTCTTCAAGTTCTGTACATCCTGAGATAAAATGAGAAAATCAAGGAAATAGCTTGAGGAAGGAAGAACAGACATTTTGAGGAAAACCAAAACTAGATAATGAGACTCCATAGAAAAATTAAAGTGGAATTGAGCTGGGAGATTCTTTCCATATTCACTGTCTTTCACAGTATGAGAAGGTACCAATCAGGCAAATATGGAAGGCATCAACAGCCTTACTCAGCAATGGACTCCATTACACACAATACTATCCTGCAAGACAAATGTACCTACTAGTGAACTAGAGGTAGGACTGCCATTGGGTAAACAACTACTCTTTGCTTAGATGTGAAGCTTGTTCACTAAAGGAAACTCATATTTGATGCTGTAAAGCTAGTCAAAAGCCCATGGCTGAGGATGTCTCAGTCCCTGTGGGTAAATTTATTACTTTTGTAAATTATCATGGTGTCAAACGGCCTTATATATATTTACGTTTATATTTATAGGCAAATGTTATTCCCAGCCTTAATCAGAGAGGCATATCTGTGCAATAAATGATGGTGAATGCAGATATAGATGGTTTCTAGAGGTGCTGGCAAAAATAAAGATAGAGAACTTAGCCCTAAACTGCCTATAAAACTCAGGGACCATCTCAGAAATAAGAACAAAAGGATGGGGAATGAGTGTGAAAGATTGGGCATGACACAGCCAATACAGTCTGATAGGAAATGTGACTGATTGTAATGGGACTGCTTTACACCGAACCAAGGATCAATAGGAACTTGTGGGGCTCTACCCTTCACTGCTGAACTACTGGCTACTAATGTGCCATAGGGGAAGAGTATTTATTGTCTTCAGTTGTTCATCTACTAAGGAGTAGGCTCCAATGCATACATAGTTCCAAATCCATGATCACACAGATGATACAGGTTAGCAAACTCAGTGGTACATGGTACATGTACCACTCAAGTGTACACACGTGTGAACATGTGTGTATGTGCGTGCATGCGGCACACACACACACACACACACACACACACACACACACACACAAAGCTAAGGAACAAAAAACTTGAACAAAATTCACAAACAAAACTACAACAAAAAAATTCACAAATGTGGGTAAGGAATTTATAGGGGGGAAGCTGGACTAATAGTAGTGGGAAAAAGATTAGGTAGGGTGGCGGCCATAATAATAAATTAGAAAGAATGCATGTTATATATCCATGAATTGTCAAAGAACAAACTCAATGAAAGGTATTTAAAAAAACAGAAAGAAATTTTGAGGGCAAGGAGTTGCTTTACTATACATACCATACTATGCAGCGAGGGGCATGGGAAGCATTAGAGGGGGAGTGGTTAGGAATTTATGTAAATTCCTATAAGGAATTATTACAGCACTCCTATCAGGAAATATTACAATAAAATAAACATAAAAAGAAAAGGACTCTTTTCCACTGCTTGAGAAATTCATGTGACATTTTTTTCCCTATATACCAGGAAGAATGGCTAAGCCCTTCAGAACCAGGTCATGCAAATTATCTTAATAAGACCCCATGGAAACATAAGCCATCAATCAGAGATGTTGTGAGAAATGGAAAATATTTTCCATTTCTTTTTCAGTACACATACCACCCACGGGATTGCATTTTAGAGCTCTGTTTACTTTGGGCACACTAGAGCTTTTCTTCTGCAGAAAATGCAAGCATGTGCTTTGTACTTTCACAGACTGAAAGATAAAGTAAAATGTTCACAGTTAAAGTATGAACCAAGTATACACTGATGAATAAAGCATATATAGAAATATAGATACTTTCAATATTAGCCTAGAAACTGAGAGACTAATTGGAGCCTTGACTTTTAATGTGGTTAGAAATAGTATACACGTGTGTGCATAATAGCTTATATCATCACAAATGTAAGTGAAAGCATGCATTGGCACAACTCTAAAGAAGAGAAATAAGTAGCCCAAAGATTCCACAGCAATGTCTATAGTCACAGAAGCTGAGAAGACTAAGGGCAAAATTTCAAGCCCAGGTTACCCTTGAGAGTCCTTATGCTTTCAATCTTTGTGAATAACATGCTCTAAATAACTAGATAACTTTGGACATCTTCCAATTCAGAAGCTGGCTTCTTCATTCATGAAATAAAGAATTGCTTCCTTTCAGCCACAAAGCTGATGTAGCAAGTCTATATTACCCAAAAGCTTGTTACTTTTGAGCTTACTTTAGCTTTAAAAAAATTTAATGTATCACTTGAACCAAGCACAATATAATCAATTACATAGGTATATAGGAGGATCATTTTTGTGTCAGCACACAACTTTACTTTCAGCTGCTCTGGAGGCTGAGGTAGCAAGAGGTTGAGTTTGAGACCTTCTTGGGAATATAATAAGAATCTATCCTAAAGTACTACCAATGAGAGGGGTATGTAGAGAAGCAGAAGGTATTGCTTGAGGGACCATGAGCATCCAAAGAAGGGACATCCCTGTCCCCCTTCCTTTTAAGGACTCTAGAAGGTGGTCCAGTTGAGAGAGAAGAAAGGAGTAGTATATGAGAAAACCAGAATACAGACCCTTGAGTTTTATCTAAGTGTAGAACCCAAGGGGAGCCATCACAATTTTTTCATGCTCTGTTTTGTCATCTATAAATGAAGATCATAAGTTGCCTTTATCTCCTAACTACAATCTATGAAACCAACTGCCAATAAGTGTAACTAAGGTTGAAAAAAATCTCTCTACCTTGTAATCATCATCATCAGCCAATTTTTTCTTCTTGTTGATCCAGGTTTTTAGGTCATCTGAATCTTGATACAGTTGTTGGAGAAGCTGTGAATCTACCAGCAATTTTCGGCGAGTGGCAGCTCTTTCACGAAGGGCGTCACGCCTGGCCAACAGCTGTAAAGCCACACACACACACACACACACACACACACACACACACACACACACACACACATTAATCTGTGAATGAGATCACAGCCAACAAAAGCAAACACACACATTTGAGATTATTGCCCACCCTGGTCATCTTTCCCCCAATGCTTTTCCTGAGCCCAGGCAATGTATTGGTTAGTTTTGGTACAAACTAGAGTCATCTGGGAAGTTTATACTTCAAGAGTTGCCTCCATAGGACTGACTTGTGGGCATATTTGTGGGGACATTTTCTTGATTAATAATTAATGTAAGAGGGCTCAGTCCACCGTGGGCAGGGGCCCCTTGGTCAGGTGGTCTTCTGTTGTATAAATAATCAAGCTGAGCAAGCCATACAGAGTAAATGAATAAGTACAATTCCTCAGTGGTCTCTGATTCAGTTCCTGCCTCCAGGTTCCTACCTTGGCTTCCCTTTATAATGTATTGTAACCTGAAAACCAAATAAACCCTTTCCTTCTCCAAGTGTTTCATCACAGTAAGAGAGAAAGAACAGGCAGACAGGGTCTCTGGGTCTTGGGCATACCCCATCACGAATAGTAGCAATGTTCTCAGAATCATAGTGGTCATTGTCAATAAGCTTGGTTGCAGTCTCATCCAAGGTCTAAAAAAAAAAAAAAAAACCAACAACAACAATGACTCTTTCTCAGCAACAGCTAAATGAGTGGCCTCAGTTTGATTATCCTTTTAAGATAAAGCATACCAATGTATAAGTCCAACAATCTTTAAGATTAGAAGACCTGTATCCTAGTTGTAAGTTCTCATATATCTGTCCTTCAAAATGGATAGTCTAAGTTGATGCTTATCTTTTCTACAGTATACGTTTCATGCAGCATACTTTTTTTCCAGTCTAGATTGTAGTACTATTAGACATTGCTAAGAGTAAATCCTGAAGTAGTACTACCAAGGATAGAACCAATCTCATTTTCTAACCAGCTTTTCTGTCTATCCCATCCAGTAATCTACTATATGGATCTGTAGCTATATCTCTGTTTATAGCTACACAGGGATAAGGAGACACGAAGTAGATAAGTGAACTTTTAACCATATTCATTCATCTGTCCCTCAAATTGTTAAAGCTCAGAATGGATTTATTAGCTCGGATAGCAAATTATATAAAGTATGTGATAACACAATAAAATAAATTACTCTATACTCAACTTTTTACCTATGAGTATCTACAACAAATATGTGAATTAATGAAGTTTCACCTTAAGTGCGATACTAATAGGGAAGATTTAGAATTCAACCGCTGTTTTCTATGCCAGTGCTAATGACACACACACACACACACACACACACACACACACACACATATGTGTGTGTGTGTGTATTATGTGTGTCTACCATAAAACACAATTAAAGATAGACAATGTAGTTGTCTATCTTTAATTTAAAGATAGACAATGTAGTTCATCATGCTCTTGAAGTTCTTCTCCCATAATGATAAATACTATGATTGAAAATAAAAATATATTAACATTTTATATGCTCACAAAACCAAATCACAGAATTTAAGACATGTAAGATACTGTCAACAACAAAGGCAGGGGTGGCAATTTACAAGAAACAGCCCTGATGTTACGTCTCAGTCACAATGGTGACTCTGTTAGAGACATTTAAGGAAAGTGTATGTAAATAGGAAACAAATGTCCATCTAGAACCATTACTTACTATAATTTTTTCTTCCTGGGCAGTGAATGCTTCTTCGAAGTCATCATGCTTTTGAAGAAGGGCTTCAACACTGCCCACCGAGTTCCCCAGGTCCTCATTTTCCAGGAATGCCTGTAGAAGACAGAAAGATATTTCCCAGATTTCCTAACTGGCAAGACCCTCTCCTCTTGGAACTCCTCAGAGACAAGGGCAAAGAAAGTGTTCTAGGAAACTGGAGATCAAGGTGAGAATTTGAATAGACAAGGATATTATGTAGAAATTAACTTCAAATACCTTGAGCTTAGACTCCCCATCTTTTAATGTTTGCATGCAACATTTTTACCTTTATCTCTGGGTCTAGTCACATGAAATTCTCTCCACTAACTAAATATTATTCAGAGTTCTCAAAACTACCTTCCTTTAAGAAGCTGTCACTAACCCTATCTGATTTATAATGTTTTCTTCCTGAGCTCATATCAATTTGATATTCATTTTATTTTTCTTTAACTGTGGTCAAAATCTATGCCACACACTTAAATATAGCTTTTGAGACAGTGTCACTAGATAGAACAGACTGTTTTCAAACTTCAGAACCTCTTGGGGACTCAGCATCATGAGTGTTGGGATTACAGGTGTACCCACTATATCCAGCTTGCACTTACCCATTTTTCTATGATTTTGCACATGAAGGGAATTGTAACATCAGCCTTAGAGAGCTAGCTCTACTTTTCTTTTTGCCATGGATCATCCTCCAGTTCCTGAGACAATTTTGTACTAAAGAAACATCTTTGAGGGTGCTGGTAGTAGTCAAAGACATAGACAAAGAATGGAAGAAGTGATATTTGAAGATAGGTTCAATGCTGCCTGTTACCTCTTGCCTGCTCATCCAACTATCCACTTGTTCACTGTCTCGGTAGAAGAGGTGGAAATCCAGGCACTGACGGTACTGATGCTGACACTTGTCCCACAGTTCCAGCAGGGCAGCCCAGTCATTGGCTAGTCTTGTCATCTTAAGAAAGGAAGGGACATTGTATCAGAAAAGAATAACTAATTAAATTTTATGCTTCATTTACTGAGTACCTAATAAAAGCAATGTCATTTGAAAAATGCAAAAGAAAGTAAGAAATGAGAGTCAAGCAAATAAATGCAGTATGGCAAAAAATAAGATAAATGTAATAAAAAGAGACATAAATCCTTTATATACTTTTAAAAAAGAAGGAAAGATTAATTCAGCCAGAGAGCACTAGGGAACAAAACTACAGGGAGTATAAGGACTGCTGTACCAAGAAATTTACAGAGTTATTGAGAAGCATCAGGGATGAAGAAAAACATCAGACAATAAGAAAATTATAATGTTAGGACATGAGCACTTAGGTTATACATTGCACTTGGGAGAAAAATGGAGTGGCTAAAAAAGGTGTACATTTGATGATTTTTTTTTACCAGTGGTGAAAAATTGACTTAATTTGAAGTTGTATAGAGAAGAGCAGAAATGGTACAGGTGTTCATCACTGGACTAGGCCTTGTAGGGGACCCAAAGACTATAAAAGTATATGCATCACTGAATTTACCTTCTAGAGCTGGGTGTGAGGATGTGCTAAAATAAAGCAATGACACCAGGTGGCATAAAGGTTTCAAATTAGGTGTGAATCAGAGAATTGATGAAGTAATGCTCAAAGCAGAGCAATCACAATCGCTGATCTTGAGGGGGATTTCAAGTGACTTGGCTTAGTTAATGCATATGTGATAAGGACTGGGTGGACTCCAGACACATCATTAACATGTTTAGGTATCTTCTTCCCCCTTTCCAAAGAGAGATTACAAAATAGATGTGGGCAGAATATATCATTGAAACTTCACACACTGTGAAAGTAGCTGACCTTCTCACGAATTTCCTCAGAAGCTTCATGATTGCCATCCAGCAGATCTTGACCAGTTGCATCAGCAGTTTGAAATCGGTCATCATAGGAGTCAATCTCATGCTGTGGTCACAAAACAGAATATCCCAAATGCAGCAAGAAATTGCCTGGACCCCTCAGTAGTGAACATTCTTTCTCCTATTAGGGAAGCCTTTGCTCCTTACCTTATGCTGTTGGTGTCTGGCTAGTAGTGCTTCCCCACTGGCTACATCTGTGGGCAGCTCATCAGCATTGATCAGAGAAGTCTTTTCCTTCATCCAGCCCGAGAGCTCATCATAGTCAGATAAGAACCGATGGTATCTGGGAGAAAAATAGAATAAAACACAGGAAAAGTGTACCTGATTTGAAAGGACTATGAACAAAGGGTTGTGAGTGGCATAAGCACGGTATGGAAGGTTCACATTGTCCTAATATCATGTGTCCCCTTCCCATTTAGTGGATTAAGTTTAAAGCCTTTCTACACAGGGTGGTAGATTCCAGAGTAGGTATATCATTGTACGGGTGTTAACAATTCTGTCACCTTAATGCCATAATACCTCAGAGCAAGGTCTCATGATACATCCAGAAAATGGATACATGTCATGCAACTATCAGAGTAGAGTTGGGTTTCCTCAAAACTATCTTAGCTATTATTTATTCTACTAATCAAGAATACTCATGAGATTATTATCTATTTAAAAAGTTAAATATTCATAATTTGGTTGTAAATCATAATGATAACTTGAGTACTATCTTCTGTCTCCTGATGGTTGAATTACTATCACTGAGAGTTAACTATTCAAATTATGACTTATTATCCAGACAGGAAAGATGAAGGGCGTGATTGAGGGGCACGTATGATACTGAGTATCAGTATCAGTTTGCAAAAGAACTTCTTTGGCAAATTAAAATTTTCATTTGCCTCTACAGAGCAGTCAGGAGAACTGAGAGTCCTTTCAAACTTTTTCTGCTTTGGAACTTCCTGGAAGAGATAGGAGAATATGTGCAATTTCTGACCCATAAGAAGCCTTCAGCTTGTCATATCTGTTTGTGGCCAAGGCACGAATGTGTTCCCAGTTGGAGAGCAGATCCACTTTCATCTGCTGGATCTGAGGTGCATCTGCAGGATGGGAAATCATCAGCTTGTCTGCTTTGGCACATAACTCTTTCACCTTTGGAATAAGAAAGAAACATACTAAAAATTCAAGCACTGTGATACCTGACAGATCTTTATAGATGAGTGTATAATAAAAACAATCACATGAATAGTAGTGATTAGTAAGTATATTTACATTATCACACTTGACTAATACAAAATATCCTATGTTATTGACAATTTTAAAATCTCTATTATCCATACTGTGTTTTGTACTCTACAAGTATTTTCTCATATCATGTTGTTCATTTAATAATGTCATAGGAAATATTCTTTCTTGAGAAATTGTTCTTATTCCCATGTTATATGAGTTAAAACAGAGAAGCACTGTTTTACTCCTTTAGCCATTCTACTTGTGTCTGAAGCAAGGTTTGGAACAAGGTTTATCCCTCAACATCTCTATGATATTTCTCTAGATGTTACTGTCTACAGTCAGGAAGGACACTTTTACCCCAAACATGTAGAAAACCACATAACTCCATCAGAGCTTTAGGTCAGGGATACTATAGTAAAATGACGACATGGGTGACTTTCCACATGGCATCATTATTTCTTTAATTATTCTCAAACATAATCAATACTTTTGAGAGTTTGAGGTATTGTTACTATAGCACATCAAGTCCTATAATTTCAGCATTTAAAGTTAGGGGAAAATAGACCAACCACAAAACAAGAAATGAGCAACAATGGAAGTGGGAAAGTGGAAGTGGTCCCAGCTGTGATCTTTTCTGCCTCTTTGAGAAAAGCATATGGATGTCTGCCTTAACTGTAACTAAAGTTGTAAAATGGAGTATTATGGTAAGTTTTGATTACCAGAATGACGGGGTTAATAAATGCCTAACATAGGAAAGCATCTCTCTGGGTTTCTGTGAGAACAGATGTTTCTAGAGACAACTAGAGCTCTAACTAGTCAGTGAATCAATCTCTTGTTGGGTTGATAATTTGGTGTGTGTGTGTGTGTGTGTGTGTGTGTGTGTGTGTGTGTGTGTGTGTGTATGGTGATAGAAGGTAAGAAGATGGATCTAGTTGAAGGAATAAGGTCAAGGAAGGCATGTGCTTGGGAATTCTATTTAACTCTATGCTTTTCCTGTGTTCTCTTCTTTACTTTTTGGTTAGTTATGAACTGAACAGCTGTCCTCCACCACTTTTCCATCACCATGATGTTCTTCCAAAGCACATGAGGCAACCACTGAAATCTCTACAATGGTGAGCCAAAATAAGTGCATCGACACTTAAATAGTTTCTGCTGGATACTATAGTCACAGTGGCAGACATATTAGTAGCAGAAGAAGAAGTAAATGATGGAATTTGTCCATAAATATGGGCTTTCTCTGAGTTCTAGTGTGCCTGTGTCTGTTCCTTTGGGCATATAAATGAGTTTTTCAGCTTTTAGAAGGGTGTGAACTTGGGCAGATATCCAAAGGATTCTCAATCATACCACAAGGACACTTGCTTAACTATGTTCAAAGCAGCAATATTTGTAATAGCCAGAACATGTAAACAACCTAGATGCTCCTCAATTGAAAAATGGATAAAGAAAATGTGGTTCATTTACACAATGAATTGTCACTCAGGTGTAAAAATAGTGACATCATGCAATTTGCAGGAAAATGGATGGGACTAGAAAAAAAATCATCCTGAGTGAGGCAACCCAGACCCAGAAAGACAAACATGATATGTACTAATTTACAAATATATATATCAGATGTAAAGAAAAGGACAACCAGGCTACAATCCACAGCCCCAGAGAAGCTAGGTATCAAGGAGGACCCTAAGAGAGATGCTTGGATCACCCTGGGAAGGGAAAATAAATGTGATTTCCTGAGTAAAACGGGGGCAGGGGAGGTAGAGGGGGAAGGATCACCCTGGGAAGGGAAAATAAATGTGATTTCCTGAGTAAAACGGGGGCAGGGGAGGTAGAGGGGGAAGAGATGAGGGATGTGAACAACAGAGAATGGGATGGGTGAGTTGGGGGAGGAGTTGAGAGGGAGAGAAATAAAAGAGGTATCTTGACAGAGGGAGATACTATATGGTTAGGGAGAAACCCAGCACTAGGAAAATCCCCAGGAATCCACAAGAATGAACCCAGCTAAGACTCCAGCAATAGTGGAGAGGGTGCCTAAACTGGCCTTCTCCTGTAATCAGATTGGTGACTACCCTAATTGTCATCATAGAACATTCAGTAACTGATGGAAGCAGATGCACAGATCCACAGCCAGCACTGGGTTTAGCTCTGAGACTGCAGTTGAAGAGAGGGAGGAAGGATTATATGAGCAAGGTGGGTCAAAATGATGATAGGGAAACCCACAGAGAGAGCTGACCTGAGTAGGAATTCATATACTCTAGAAAGATAGCTGGGGAGCCTGCAGGGGACTAAACAAGGGCATCTGCATTTGCGAGACATTTGTGTGGCCTGGTCTGTTTGTGGGGCCCCTGGCAGTGGGATTAGGATCTATATCTGGTGCATGAGGTGGCTTTTTGAAACCAATTCCCTATGGTGGGACACCTTGCTCAACCTTGATGAAGCAGTGAGGAGCTTGGCCATGCGCTAACTTGATGTGCCAGTTTTTTTTTTTGACTTCCCGTAGAAGGCCTTATCCTTTCTGAGGCCTGGGTGGGAGGGTGGGGTGGGGGAAAGATTGAGGGGAAGTGTGAGGAGGGGAGGGAGGGGGAACTGTAGTTGGTATATAAAATGAATTTTAAAAAGTAAAAAAAGAAGGGAATAAAAAGATGGATTTAGATTTTAAAGTCTCTTAGTTTATTATGAAAGAATAAATTTCTTCCCTGATTTACACTATGAAGAGTAAAATCTAGGATCCAGCTACTACTGAAGCTGGATGTGCTCCCAAGAAAAACTCTAGTCCCACAATGCTTTACTGAGAAAGATTAATGAATCTTTCTTGGTGGTATTTTGTTTAGTTACAAACATATCACAAAATATGAGAGCATATGAAAAAAATGTGGATGTTTAAATAAAGGTAGTTTCAATAAAAAAAATAAAGAGTTGAGATACACAGAGGAGGGCCTAGGCTCTCCCCCAAATGATGTGACAGACTTTGATGATCCCTCATGGAAGGCCTCACTATCCTTGGGGAGCGGGTGGAGGGTGGGTTGGGAGGGTTGGTAGAAAACATGGGGGGGTGGAAGAGAGAGGAAAAGGGAGGATTGATATGTAAAATTACTGTTTCTAAATTTAAAAAATGCATTCTTGCAGCTTAAAAAAAATAAGGACTTGCTGAACAGATGTGATCTAGAATGAGGAAAGTTACTACAAAGCCACAGAAGAATCTAAAGTGTGACTTTAGAGAGAGGACAAGACCAGGCTGCAGAAACATAGAGACAGCTGACCTGAACAAGGAGGAGCTAATGGGACCCCAGACTGATAGCTGGGAATTCAGAAGGGGACTGACTCAGATCCTCTGAACATGGGCCTTAGCTAGAAGGCCTGAGCAGTCTAAGGGACCTCGGACAGTGGAACCAGGATGTATTCCTGGTGCACAAAAGGACTTTGGGGGCACATCCCCCATGGAGGGATATTCCCTTAACCCAGAGACAAGAGAGAAGGCCTGGTCCCTACTTCAAATGTCAAGTCCCTAGTCTTGACAGATTTAGATGACCCTTCCTGGAGGGCATCACTCTATAAGCAGAGTGAGGGGTTATGAGAGGAGAGGGTGGTTGGGAGGGGCATGAGAGGGTGGAAGAGAGGGAAAGAGGAAGGGAAGAAAGGAGGTAGAAAAGGAGGGGGAACTGGGATCGATATGTAAAATAAAAAAAAAGTGTGACTTTACTGTGTCATGATGAGGATGGTACTAAGAAGGAGAATCACCACATACCTTTCTTTCATGAGTCTAGCTAGGGCCAGCCATTTCTCTAGCAAAAGCTTACCTTGTCATCCATGACAGCGAGATTTCTCTCAAGCCCTTTGTGACTGTGAAACAGTGCCTCGGAACTAACAAGATCTTTGCCATAGTCCTCAGAGGTGAGTAGAGGCTCTTTTTCCTTCATCCACTGGATGGCTTCAGTGACATCCCTACAAGAGAGTGTCATGAGCACTAACAAACCAAGATGGCAGGCATGACAGAGCAAACAGACCCACAGGATCAGCTTAGTTTCCTCAAGAAGCAACAACTCTGTTTTTCAACAAACAAGCATGAAGTAACTGAAATCATACTTGCTTGTTTTTTCCCAGGGAGATGTTCTAGTTCAGGAGTTCTTGACTACTGAGCTGCCAGAAACACTTCTTGAGCCTGACATGTGAGAAGTTATTCCTGAATGCCCCTCATTCTTTCCCTCCAACTCATCTAATCCTCATATGTCCTCTTTGCTTCTACAGTAACAATACAGAAGTACTATACTTTTTTATTGTTTGGATACCAAGATCTAAATATTGGATATCAAGTTGGTCTTTGCTTTCTTAAGACATTTGCTATTTCAAAGGTGAAGAAATGATGGCCTTTAGCTTTTGAGGTATTCAAAAGTAAATACTAACAGGAGTAGAAATAGGGTAATACAAATAAATCTGATACATGACTATCAATGAAGTCCTTGTTTACCAGTTTCCACTTGTGGAATGTCTAGGATTATGGTCTGTTTGCCTTTACCACCTTTAGATGGTGATGGGGATCAGACCCAGAGCCTGTGGTGCACTAGTCCTTTACCACAAAGCTATTCCTTCAGCATCATACCTTTTGAATCTTTGGAGGTCCGCAGCATTCGACAGATTTTCTCGTCTCTTCAGAGCCAGGCTCCAGAGACGATCCCAGGCAGCATTGACCTCATCCTGTTTTGCCTTTATTTCAGGCAACTTAGGATGTTTCTTCTAAGAAAGAAAACCAACAAACGTATCATACCTTGTCACAGTGTCATGTAAGGAAGCATGGTTTCATAGACAATGAGATACCATTGCTATCACACACACATACACACACACACACACACACACACACACACACACATTGCCATTTTTGTGGATCAGAGATGGAAGACTATCCAGAGGAGAGAAAAAGCTGCTCATGGCATGCCAGTCCATGGAGATGCATCTGTCTACTTTCTTATAATGTCACACTCCCTTCTTACCCCACCATGAGTTCTTTAAGATTAGAATCCGTTTCCTGGAATGCCTCTTTTGTTTCCAACTCACCTGGGCACACTCATCAGCATACTGGTTCACTTTGTCCACTTTTCCCTTCCGAGCTGTCAGTTCTTCCTGGAACTCTTCAAACTTCTTATGTAGGACTTCAGTTCGTTCCCAGTCATCACCAAGCTCTACTAATGTCACTATAGCTTCCTGTAAGTATGGGAAAGTGATGGGAGGTGTTATTCTGTATATATGTTTCTCATACTGGTTAATAAAGCCCTGTGGCCAATAGGAAACAAGATAGGCGGGGCTAGGAGACCAGGAGGAGGAAAGAGGAAGTAGTAGGGAAGGGTCGAGATGTAGCCCAGGGAAGAAGCAGGACGCTTGCGGCGGCTCCCCGATAAAACGACCACGTGGAAATACTTAGATAAGTAGAAATGGGTTAATAATTAAGACAGAGCTAGCCCATTAACAATAATGGTAACTGGCCAACAGGATTGTATCAAATACAGAGTCTCTGAGTGTTATTTGGGGCACACGTGGCTGCGGGACAATGGTGGCAGGTCTGGGAGGCCGGCAGGGAGGAACCTGCCATAACAGGAAAGTCCATAGAATCACCAAAAAAATAATCTAGAATGGTTTTGTTTGTTTTTGTTTTTTGGGTTTTTTTTGCAGGTCCCAAATCCCTGTTGGTTTCTCAGGATAATCCAAATGGAGACCCATCCTAAGACAAGTCAGAAGCAAATGTAAATCTTGGGATGACACCTTGATCTGGGGATTCGTGTCCTTTTGGATTAGTCTTTGGCGAGATTAGGGGAATCCTTGGGAGAGTGTCTGGAAGTCCTTCTGTGTTTTAGAAGACCAGTAAATAGGTTTTTCTGCTCTGCCTCCTTTGGAATCAAGCATCTGCCAAAAGCACAGCTCATGTGTGTGTAAAATTTCAGCCCCAACTGGGGTTCTATGCTTGAAGTAGTTGTAGGCACTGAGGAACAAGAGTTGAAAATTATTTCAGCCAAGACCTAAGCTGTAAGAAAACCTTTGAATTGGGGGAGTTAAACAGCATGGGGAGAGGGGGCAAGGAGCCTAGACCATACTGAAAGTATGATTTTAAGTCTTGTAATCATGCCCATATATTTAGGCCTATTCCCTATAACATTAATCTTCAGAATTCCCTCAGATCTTTGCCAAAATTCTTTTCCTTAAAGAATGAAGTCCAGAAAGAGATTCTTCAACTACTCAAGACTACCTGAGTAAACAGTAGAGAGTTACAATGGAGTGTTGGACAGAGCCATCAGAGCAGGCAGTAGTGTATGGGCCTGTACCTTTTCTTTGATCCACTCCAAGATGTCTTCACAGTCTTGTGAATACTGATAGAACTTCAGTGCCTGAAGCAGCACCTCACTTTTCTCTTGGGTCAGCTCCCACAGCAGATCCCACAGGTGGCGGAGTTCCTTCAGATGGGTCTGTAAGGGAAAGAGGCAGAATAGCTGGGCTGACAAATAGCTAAAGGGGGAAAAACCTTTGCCTTGCAAACTGGACAACCAGAGTTTGATTCCTGAAAACTATAATGGAAGGGGAGAACCCATTGATATCTCTGTAAACATGTCACAGTACACATAATGAACACACACACACACACACACACACACACACACACACACACACAGAGAGACAATGATAAATGGAATAAGATTTAAAAATAATCAATGAAATGCAGAAATACAGACTAGAAGAATAAGACACTTGTGCAGAAAAATACCCAGATTAATACTCTCTCCTCCTATTCATTCATACACTAATTGCTCAACAAATATTTTAACCTCTAAGCCATCTCTTCAGCCCTAACTCAACAAGTATCTAATCAGAGAAAAACAATACATATGAAAATAGTTACTAAGCTAAGCCATATATGATCTTCCATGAGAGAAAATTTTGTTAAAATGTCTTGACATTTTAAAGAATTGAAAACTACAAGCTATCAGACGGCAAAGGAGTGGTGGGAAGTTTGCACAGGAGAGTGCTCATTTTGACTGATCCTTAAGGACAGAAGGATTCCTGATTTATAGATGATAGGTAGAGAATGTTTTATGTACAGCAAACAGCCATTAGCAACAGCATAGAAGACACATATGAACTCTTTTTAGAAAGTATAAAAGCCCAGTTCTGCTGTGTAACTGGTAAACCCTCTCATTAAATCTGGAAGACTATTTTGGGATTATATAGTTTGAGTTCCAGATTAGACCATGTTCCATCAATCATGGAAAACTGGTTAGCATTATGCCACCCTTTAAAAATCTAGTATCTTCCACTGCTCCATTACTCTAGGTATGATACAGAAAAAAATTACTCTGAAACTTACTGTGGTATCCAGTATAACCTCAGTAATGGTAATGAATAGTTTTTTTAAAGACACTTTTCAGGAATTTTTGTTTTGTTTTGCATTATAGGTTTTAGAAAACAATATCTCATTATATAGCCCAGACTAGACTTGAACTCATCACCCTTTTGTCTCCATCTATTCACTCTGGGGTTATAGGCATATGCCATCATATCCAGTTTTAAATATTATAATTGATACAAGAGTTTTCACAGAACATTGTAATATGAAAGTTTTATTTTAAATGAAAGATCAAGACTTGAGATTTTCTTGGTAATACTTTCCAATCAGATTATTTTTCTAGTCAAAATTATTTTTCTCTTTTGCTAATGTTAACATGGGCTAGAATATTTATAATGCATATAGAAAGACTAGCTTCAATTGAAAGTTATGTAATTAAAATTGGTTTGGTAATTTAAAAATACATAAATTAAAATTTTTTACTTATACTGAAGGAAGAATATGTGAGTTAGTCAGAAAGTAGCTGTGACACTAAGAATAAGTACACAGTGGTAAGTAATTGTTTAAATGACTATGATGTTCAGGTCTTGACAGCCAAGAATTTTTTCTGAAGTTGTTAGATTTTAGGGATTTTTGTTTTGTTATTTTTGTAAATAAGAGAGAAAGCATGGAAAATTACACTGTCAGAAATGGGGCCTGTTGTATGAAAAAAGCAAACCTTCACTGGCAAATGGGAAGAAGTCAAAGAAAATTCAAATGGGAAAACATCACATTAAAGTCAGAATTAATAATCATAAAGGGGTCTTTATAAAGAACATTTCATCTGAAAAATGTGGGATAGGCTGAATTGGGCTTGATCTGGACACAAAGACAAGTACAAGGACTGTCAAAGGACATTTCCATACCATACTTCTTTCTCCATCTATTAAACACAAGGGTCACCTGTCATTTCTCCTGCCACAATTTCAATGAACAAACATTTTGAGCCTCTGTTCTATGGCAGCTACATCAAGCTTTACCTAGGATAATCTACTGAAACTCTTATAACACAACTAGCAACTAGAGGCTTGACTTTGAGACCCTACAATTCATTTACCTTGGTGGCTTCATGGGCAAAATGATCTTCTGCAAATCGGGCTTCTCTGATTTCTTCTAGTTCAGGAAGCACCCTTGACTTGGCTTGCACCTCTGCTACAAAGGATTCATGCTTCTGATATTTCCCCTGCAATTTGGAAATGAGAGTTTATGTTACTGAACTGCACTCTCACAGGAAGACCAAGTACTTTTTTTGCTCCTCCTCTCTATTCTAAGCAGACTTCCCACTCCCCCTCTTGTAGTCATCCATAGTCCTTGGCCATAATAGAAACAATCACATCCTGAAACAAACAAGTGTATACTTAAGGTAGAACAACTGAACTCACCGCCCCCCCTCTATCAGAGACCACACAGATGGTCTTTTTTCTTGGAACTTCTTTTGGAAAGTTATCAATAAAACAATATCCTACTCAAATTTCCACAGACCCCTATGTGAATAAAATCATGTAATACACGGTGTCACTGAGTTCTCTTTTAAAAAGTACAGTTTACAAAATGAAATTACTTCTTAAAAGTGAGCTTGCTCTCATCATGTATGAATTAATCTTTTGTGCACATACATCACTCAGATCTTGCTTCATCGTTCCCTGCTCAACACCAATCACCAACTGTGTTCTTGCTGTGCAATATACCAACAGATAGATGAAAACTTCCCACCAAAGTATGTGCCCTACATCCTTTTATTTTAACTTAACAACAGCCATAAATAACAGTTTTGAGGAAAGCTAGAAAAATCTCTACTGCTGAAGAGAATGGACAACAGTTGTCTTAGAAGCACTGATGATTTTTTACTGTCTTAAAGGAAATTAAGTGTTTCATCATTAATGTTTCAATATTAAAAGCACATGGTATGTCAAAAGTTTCTTGAACTCCCAGTTTCTATTTTGTCTAGTAAGCTCTTATAAAATGCTGGCTTAGATGAGTCTTATTTGTAGATAAGATTCTGAGAATTAAGAAGTAGAAGATGGGGAAACATGTAGAAGTAGAACGTTTGTCTCTCTCTGGTAAATAGTCTAATCTTTTTATGGCAGCTACATCCTTAATTGTAAGAAGGTGAGTTCTGAATGGGGCTTTTATGTGATTCAGTATGATTCTGTATTTTCAACTACTGATACACTGCCATTATTTTGGTTTCTTTTTTTCTTTCTCCAGCCTGTCTATTTCCAACATGATAAAGAAGTACCAACTTAGACTTTTTCTTAACTGAATTTACAAACTTCTCATTCCACCATTTTGGCTTCTTTCTGTACATAGAATCAGGTTGTGTTTTATACCCACCCCTCAACATTAACATAAAGAAAAGCCCATTTCATTTTCTAGATAACTTAGGGTCAGTTTTGGGAACATCTGTGCTACTAAGTCACCTGTATATTCGTGGGTTCATAGCTCTTATCTTTTGCAATATCAAGCTTCTCCATGATCCATTTCTCCAGATCGTCTGCATCTCTCCTAAAAACTTGATAGTGATAGGATTCTTCGAGCTTCTGACCCCTCTCAGCAACACGTTGCTTAAACCTCTGGTACTGGTCTAACACCTCCTGTCTTCTGTGCTGGATTTCTTCTGCTGTTTCCAAAACCTTTGGTCCACTGCTTTCCACAGCCTGAAAGTTAGAAAGTCTCTTTATATTTTGAAATACTATTCTGTAACCCAAAATATGTATGTGTAGTTATTATGTTAATTACAGATTATAAGAAGAAAAATAAATAATGCCTCAAAGTGTTGCTATTTCTCATATTTATAATGCTGTCCTTCTTATATATCCCAAGGCATTCTCCCACACTGAAAATATGTTTACACATGTTTAAACCTGTTAATTCATACTATTGGGGGAGCTATAATATAACTGTAGAATTTTAATTATAAATATCTATTGTTTAGATTAATAGCTAATAGTTATCCAAAATATCCTATAGAAAGAACAAATTTGGAGTGATGAAGCAACATCACAGAATTTTATATAGAAAATAAAGAAATGTAATTGTATTCCTTTCAAAGGCTAAACCACAATAAGAAGTGCTCATCATATTGTAAATTTAAGGGATAGTCAGGGATGGTTTACAATTAATTTAATGAATCGCACACAGAACTATGAATATTTTTATTCTTATTAAAAAGTATAGATTATGTATAATAAACTATTCTTATTTGATTTACTAAAAAGAATTCTAAAAACAAAAGAAAGTATAAATGCAACCTGTCTTCTACTCACTTGTCACATTGTACATTATTAGTGTTTCAGTAATTGTCTTTTAGAATATAAAATATTATATTATTATCATCCAGAAAAATTATGTGTTAATTTAAAGATATGTAATTGTGTGGGACAATATCCAGGAAAATTTCCATAAGGCCATTTCCATATGGCACTATTTCCCTTGTTTCTTATATCTAAAAAATGCAATACAGAGTTTATTTTTTTAATTTTTTATATTTCATAAGTAGTTTTCTATAGCCAGTAATTACTGAGATGACTATAAATTTAAGTTATTCCACAGTTATTACATAGTTGTTTTCTATATGATATATCTGACTTTATCAAGTAATTTTTATTAGTATGTAAGTGTAAAATTCTAAGTTATTTAAAAAAGTGAAACATTCCCAAAATAATTAAAATAAAAATTTTCCACAATTTTAAAGTCAAATAAGTGTAATTTTTAATGACCCTGGTGAAGATGGAATAGAAAGTTCAGAGGAGATAGCTTTCCTTGCATCAAGGATGAGAATTAACCTCTACTCACAGCTTCCTTTGGAGGGTGCTCCATCTCTCCCCAAAGTCTAAAATGTTGCTAGATGAAATGTAGCTAAGAGAGAAAAATTGTTCTTTGAATGTCTAGTCCACCTCAAATAGGAATGTCAGAAACATGAATGTGGCAAAGACCAAGAGGAAAAAAAGTTTTAGAATCCCGCCAAGCATAGACAATCATTATTATCTCCTGGGGACAGTTTCAGTTAAGGCAGTGGCTGACTTCCACAGACAAGGTGACTCAGCAGTTCTAGGAGGTGGTGGCTCTCTGGGCCTCAATGGGAATTTAAAAAAGAAAAGAAAACAAAGTTTTCAGATGCAAAAGTACTAGAGAAAACAGTGACAGGTGAAAGCAAGTGACTGTGTTGGGTTGTGTTTTGTTCAGCAGCTCTTACAAGTCAGAGAATTTATAAATCAGGAAGGAATTCCAGGATGCTCCTCTTGGACTCTGCAGTGGAGAGCTGAGGGCATTCAAAGACTTTCTTGTTCTGATATCTTTCTAGGAAGTACAATGCAACCACTTTGTTAAGACCCACCTTCAGGTATTTAACTGCCTTCTAGGCAATAATTAATTCAAATTTGCTCCGGGGTCTTTCTGAAAATTGAGAGACTTTGTGTATGACTCTATTGATTACATTCCTAAATATATGATCCAGCTATACCTTTAACCATTCAGATAGAAAGTACAGAACAGTAAGATATGTGAATGTGTTTATTTTAAAATGAATGAAACAATATTTTAAAGTTAATGAAACAATAATTATTGTTTGGAAAAATATATAAATTTCTCATAGCATGTTTAGACATGCCTGAGATATGAGGCAGAAACCACACCCTTTTACGTATATTTAAGGGGAACTTCTTTCTAAGGTATAGTTCCTTTATGTTACTTTACTAAAGAAAACAAAAATGATCATACAATCACAAAACACAAAGGTGTTAGCCAGCTCAATTCTCATCACCTTTGCTCTTGTTGGTCATGCTCTTGTTCCTGTATTCCAGAAATCATTGTCAAAGCCTTTGTCATAAAGCCTTCTTCCAGGCTTTCTTCTAGCACTTTTATAGTGAACTGAATTTTGATGTAACTTAGGATGTATCCAATGTCTTTATGTTTTTTTCTTGATACTCAATTTTCACAGCACTATCTATAAAAGACACATTTTTTTCATGGATCTCTCTCTCTCTCTCTCTCTCTCTCTCTCTTTCTGTGTGTGTGTGTGTGTGTGATTATAGGTTATTAAATGTTTTGTATTTACGGTGAGATGGACCCAGAAAATAGAGACCATAAATGCTGATGGACTATGATAAGACTGACTAAAAACAAGGAAGAGCAGAGTATCATAACACTCATATTGGTGTGGTCTTGACTTAGTATTTGAATACCTCTAAGCCATAACTACAAGATGAGACTTTTGCTTCCAGTCTATTTATTATAAAATAAATATAAAATTGAGATTACATAACTTGCAGAATCCTATAAATTAATATGAATTAATCACATCAATATGTATAGTAGGCACTCAACAAATCTCTTGGATAAAAATAAAATATTTTCACTTCCTCATTTCAACTCCAGGCAGAGGTTCCTCAGCACTGTGATACAACATATTTACTAAAATGGGTGCCATTGTCTTTCTTATCAATTTTTATTTGAACATATTAAAACTATATAAAACTTCTAGAAGAAAATATGAAGGGGCTTCATGAAACTCTTCTAAGTAACGACTTCTTGAGTCCGAAGAGAAAACAGGAACCATAAAGGACAAGTGGTACATCAAGTTGAAAAGCCTCAGCACAGTCAAGAAAAACAAAATCAACAATATCCAAGGGGGAATATATACAAGATAAGGAAACAAATTGAAATATATTTGACAAAACCATAAAGTCACTCCACCATGACTGCCTACACATGAGATGAGCAAGAATAACATTGATAGACATGGCAAAGTGGATGAGGAATCCCAAGAGGTCTCAACCCTACACAAAGAATTACAGACAACTATGGATTGAGTGGGAAAATAATCTTCCCAGAAAATATACACAGAACTAGCAGGCTATGCTTGGGTATAAATATGTATATACACACACACATGTAACAACAATTAATGAAAAAAGAAGCTATTAATTTAAAAATGAGCAATCAGGGCTATATGGGGAGGGTTTGCAGTGAAAAAAAGGGAGGGGAGAAAAGTTGTAATTATAATCTCAAAATTTATAAAAATCTTTTAAAAGAATAGATTGCTTGGCAGGTCCCATAGAAAGAATATATGGTCAAAAACTGTCAGTGAGTGAGTTACATAAAGGAATATTAATTTATTAATTAAAACCCATAATTGATCACATACAGAAAGGTTAAAGAGAAGTCACAGGAAGGGAATTATTTAAGTACAAAGTAGTAATTAAAATAATTCACATATTTTCAAATATAACTATAGAAAAGTAGCCTTTGAAGATCTGAAATGACAAGAGTAAAAGCTAAACCTTGACTGCAAAAGGAGCTATATTAATTTTTTTCATTTTGTTATTATTATTTTTTCTTATTTTACGTATCGATCCCAGTCCCCTCTATGGAGCTTTTAATTGTTAAAGGACAATATTTGCTGTTTTAACTCACGTTTTAATCAAACTTAGGAAAATTATAAAATGAATGATTTTATAAGAGAAGTCTTTTGTGCATGGGTAGGGTGATTTGGAGGCTTTCATTCTGGGTCTTGCCCAGGCATATCTATAGAGTAGTTATCAGCAGTGAACAGCTTGCTTCATCCAGGCTTCAGCATCAGGACAAAGTGAGTTGTTTGATGTTCTCCTCTTGGCCTCAGCAGATCCAAGAACTTCATAGCCAAAAATTTATACTTTCTATACTGTAAACTTACTTTCAAGTCAAATTTTCTCTATTGATTTATCGCAAAGACAAGTACATTAAAGTTAATATGAAACTATTATTTCCCATAGAACAGAATTTATCATTAATCCAATCTCTTGAGATATTACCTTTAATTTGCTAGAGCTACTTCCTATTTAAAAATTTCTTTGATTTTTTTCACTATTAAATTGGTCAAAATAGTACAACATATTGTTCAGAAAATGAAAAAGGCATTCTGTTTGGGGCACAGGGTTTCCATCGGTATCTGTAAAACTCTAGAGATACCTGCCCATCCACATTCGTTCCTGCTCTATTCGCAAAAGCTAGTAAATGGAAGCAGTTTAGATTTCAAACAACTGATGAATAGATAATGAAAATGTGATACTCTCATATAATGGGTTATTATCATGCTACTAAGAAAAATGAAGTTATGAAAGCTATGGGTAAGTAGTTGGAGAATCATTCTGAGTGAGCTAACTCAAACCAACTCAGAATAACTAACATAATGGTTATGCTTTCTCTCATTTGTAGGTATTATATTGGAATCTTACAACATGTATTTCCATATGGAATACTTATTCGAGTCAGGAAATTAGTAAAGAACTATAGGAAAGAGGGCCTTTCAAGAGAGGGGAGAAAAAATGCTGGGGTATAAAGAGTTGGGGAGGATTAAAGAAGCACAAAGAATTAATCAGGATAAGAAGAGTTGGGAACAAGAGGCATGATGAGGGGAAACAAACACTAAAGATGTTTGACCAGTGTCGCATGGAAACTTATCATTTCAAAAGCCCCCTAACATACATAGGTATACAAATGTGAAAACTTAAGTGGAATGGGTTTTCTCTTTTGGTATTTTTGGTGCTTTAAATGAGACATCTTCCATATTCTTTGGTCCCTAGTTGGGGGATGCTATATGGCAGGCTTAGGAGATGGGGCCTTACTGGAGGAGGTAGGTATGTTACTGGAAGCAGACTTTGAGAATTTTAATACTCACACCATTTCAATTCACTTTCCCTGCTTTGTGCTTGTGGTTAAGATGTGAATTCTCAGCTACCATTCCCACTACCATGTCTGACACCAGTTGCCTCTACTCCTCCATCATGGACTCTAGCCCTCTGAAACTATAATCCACAAGTTGCCTTGGGCATAGTGTATCTTCACAGCAATAGAAAAGTAACAAATACATTGTTGTGAGGCCCAGGCATTTCAGCATTCCAGGCTAGTGCCACCACTTTTCTAATATATCCTTGGGAGAGTTTAGATGGGTGCAGCCATTCTCATGTGCACTGTTAGCATTTAAGTACTGTTCCACAACATTGAGAATGCTAATATCAACAATAAGAAATTTTACCAGACATTTTTCCCTCAGATAAAACTAAATGTTGGGGGGCTGGGCTGATATGAACCCTTCGTTGACAACTGTTAGAATTTCTTTGTTTTATGCTTAACTACTTTAATTGAGCAGTGAGTTACCCAAGATGCTTGTTTGTTGCCTGGCCAGGTATCCTTTGAACAATCTGGCTGCTTTGACCATCTCATGGACAGCATTCAGAGCTACACTCCAGGTGCAATGAATACTGCAGCCACAATATCTGTTTTAGAAGACCTTGCTCTGGGCATGATATCTCTCTATGAGCTCTCTCTATAATACATAGGTCTTAGGAAGAAGCACTGAAATCAAGACAAGCCTCTGAATACCCAGGTGACTCTGAAGCTCTTTCCACTCAAAGAAAATGACTACTCAGTAACTCCATAAGAAGCCAGTGATTGTTGTAATATGTAAGACGTATTAGTCCCTATGCAGGGCCTGTAACTGGTGGAACTAGAAGCTTTGTTGTTTGATACAAATACATTTTACTATATAACCAGACCTTCAGTTCCTTCTTTGAGTCAGCCAGAAGGCACCCCCTTGTGTTAGTGTTGTGACATTATCACAATAGACAGCTTTCCCCCTTCTCTGACATGATAGGTATAACTGGTAGAGCATGATGAGCTGACAGCACAAACAGGAGGCAAGGCAGTGGTATCAGCAATAACAGCAGCAAGAAAGTAACAATAGTAGCAATTAGCTCCAGGAAGCAACTGCGAACAGAAATGTCAAAGTTAGACACAATTTAACTAACGGTGGGCAAAAAGCTCATCAAGGCTGGGCAAGGCATCCCAGCATGGTAAATGGGTTCCAAAAAGCCAGCACATGTGCCAGGGACAGGTCCTGATCTAAGCTGTAGGTTCCTTTAAATCAAAATTAAGCCTTAGCTATTTGTGACTCTCATCATAATAGAGCAAATAGAACCTCAGTCAACTGACTAATTTCCCAGGTAATATAGTACTTCTCCATTTTCTCAAAGCAATGGTATTAGAAAAAAAAATTCATGGTGGTTAAAGCAAAGATTTTGGAGAAGGTTACATCTGAGTTTGAATTATAGCTTATCCTTTTGTAAAATAAATACACTTAGACAAGTCACTTAGCCACTATAAGCCACTTTTCCCTCTTTTATAATAGGAATGATAAAATGAATACTACAAATTAGTCTTAAAAAAATATATAGGATATAATTAATACAATGTCTTAAAAATATAAATATGCAATAAATAAAAAACTGCATTTTTGTATAAAAATAGAAATGCAAGTATGAATCTATATTGTTACTTTATGTTTGCAACAAATATTGTATTAATAAATTCAGTGAAATTTTTGTTAAGTAAGTGTGTCAACAACTTAAAGTCAACAGAGAATGTATTAACAGCTACCATTATATCCAAGTCAGAATGCATGTTTCTTGAATTTTGTGTACTTATGCAGGTTATATTTATAATGTAGCATTAATGTCATCATACCACAAGTTTTAACTCCTTTGTTTTCTCTTTTTTCCCCCGAGCTTGGAACAGTTTGTGTTCAGCTCATGCACACAAACACACATAGGCATAGGCATGCACTCACACACACCCACACAAGTTAGCAAAAGCACTATAATAATTTGCAGAGATTACATTTATGGAAGAGTAACAAACTGGTAAGAGCTAAGCTTTAAGAAATAAGCCATTCTGTATGGAGTGTAAGGCTTGGCTTCAATGTAGGAGGTGAAAATTAGCAATATTAATTTCTAGAGACATTGACTATGGCTAGAATACAATTACATAATACAAAATTTAAGTGTCGTGGTGAGAAAAGGAAACAGAATAATTTTCACACAGCAGTTAGTCACAAGTATCATATTTATAATGATACTACAGAAAACAAGGCAATGGTGTTCTTTAAGCATTTATGCAGGAGTAAAATACACTATTTTCCGGTAAGTTTTGTGAAATTGCAAATGTCAAGAAAATTTACAGACTTGGAATATATACTATTAAGTGAAGTCTCATATCCTCAGAAGGAAAAATAATCCCAAGATCTAACAGTATTGCCTGAATTCTTTTGTCATTTTTCTCTTATTCCAAAAATAAAGTATCCCATGTAGTCTTACTTTAACTTCTACCCACAACACGAAACTTTCCTCCTTTCCCTGTTTTCTTCATCTAAGCTCAGGGTTAAATGGCACTGGTTGGTGAAATGTAAGACCTTCCTTGTTACCTCTGTCTTTCTATAGATTTTAAGAATGGAAGTAAAACATTATGGTAAAGGAGCATGGAAAGTATGCTGGCAGCTACGAGTTTGTGTTAGTGGAGAAAGGAGGGGTAAAATTTTGCCAATATATATGAACAATGAGCTTTATTCTATCCAAACTGAAGCATAGGTCCTGGAGAAAATTACTCCTTATGAAACATGCATGACAAGAAGTCAGCAAAGGAAGTCCTTAACACTGTACTATGGAGGGTATAACATCTTTTTTTCCTTTAATATTTTTTCCTTATTTTACATATCTATCCCAGTTCCTTCTTCCTCCCATCCTCTCTTGACCCCCATATACCTCCCAATCACATCCCCCATCCACTCCCCAGTCAGGGTGAGGCCCTCCATGAGAGATCATCAAAGTCTGTCAAGTCACTTGGGGTAGGGCTTAGGCCCTCCCCAGTGTCTCCAGGTTAAGGGAGTATCCCACAGTGGGGAATGTTCTCCTGAAGTCCATTCCTGCACCAGGATACATACTGGATCAATTGTCAGAGTTCCCATAGACTTTCAAGGCTTCCTAACTGAGACCCACGTTCAGTGGGTCTGTGTCAGTCTTAATGATGGTTTCTCAGCTATCAGTCTAGGTACCATGAGCTCCCCCTAGTTCAGGTCAGCAGCGTCTGTGGGTTTCTCCAGCCTGGTCTTGACCCCTTTGCTCATCACTTTTCCTTCTCTGCAACTGGCCCCAGGAGTTCAGCTCAATGTTTAGTTGTGGGTATCTGCTTCTGTTTCCACTATCTACTCATGAGGGCTCTTGGATGGCTTATAAGGTAGTCATCAATCGCATTATCGGGGAAGGGCATTTAAAGTAGCCTCTCCACTATTGCTTAGATTGTTAGTTGGGCCATCCTTGTAGGTGTTGGACATTTCCCTAGTGTGAGATTACTCTTTAAACCTACAATGACTCCCTCTATTATGGCATCTCCTTTCTTGGTCTCTTCCATTATTCCCCCAACTCAATCTTCCTGCTCCCTCATGATTTCCTATCCCCTCCTCTTCTCCCCCTCTCTTTATCCCAACTCCACCTCTCTGCTCCCCATTTGCTCAGGAAATATTGTCCCTTTCCCCTTCTGTGAGGAACCATGTATGTCTCTCTTAGGGTCCTTCTTGTTTCCTAGCTTCTCTGGCAGTGTGGATTGTAAGCTGGCAATCCTTTGATCTATGTCTGAAATCTATACATGAGTGAGTACATACAATATCTGTCTTTTTGTGCCTGGGTTACCTCACTCAGGATGGTTTCTTCTATTTCCATCCATTTGCCTGAAAATTTCAAGATTCCATTGTTTTTTTCCCACTGAATAGCCAGAATCTGGAAGCAACCTAGATGCCCCTCAACTGAAGAATGGCTAAAAAAATGTGGTATATTTATAGGAGGGTATAGGATCTTGAAAGTCAAGGGAATAAAGGGCTTGAAAATTGATTTCTGTTAAATATGTTGGCTTGTTAGCCACAACAATCAGAAGTTAGGGTGATGATGTTTGTTTATTAGTTCAATAGACATTTATTATATACATTGCTTAACACGCATGACACACAGAATATACCGAAGAAGATTACATTTTAATTTGTTATGAAAAACTGATACTTTGGCATATAACAACTTAAATTCAAATACTCAGTTTATGGGTTAGGGTTGTTCCTCAATTCTATACTGAGTGGCATTTAGTTTTCTGAAGACTCTACACTTGATAAATTCCCAGAAAGCAACGTTTTGTGACATGATTACTCTATGTAGTCACAGCTGTCCTGGAACTCTCTAAGTAGACTAGACTTGCCTCAAACACACAGAGATATGCCTGCCTCTGTCTTTGGGATAAAAGCCATATACTACCATACCAGCTTTGTTGTCTTGGTTATTGTTTATTTGTATTGAGGATCATACATGCCTCATGCATGGTATAGCAACATTCTACCAACTGAATTTCATTCCACATTATAAAATAATAGTTTAGGTTATGTTCAAATTAAAGTGTTTAACAAGATAACTTCAGCGAAATAAAATAACTGTACATAACTTGTGTGGTACAATTTTCAGTTGATGAAGTCACACCCCAAAATATGTTGGATTGGATAAGACTGAAAAGAAACTATCAAGTTTAGGGGCTAGGGAGATGGGTCAGGTAGTCAAATACTTGCCATTAAACAAAAGCAGGGCCCAAGAACTGTCATGTGGAGACAATGGACCTACTTAGTCAACTGGTTAGTTGGCTAACCAGTTCAGCCAACAGGCAAGCTTTTGATACAATGAGAGACCCTGTCTCAGAAATTAAGTTGAAGAAGTAATTGAAGTAGTCTAATGTCTATTTCTGGCCTTGTCACACATGAACACATGCATTCCCAATATCTGTGCACATACACATGAACACATAAAAAATAAATTTAATTTAGTTACTTGTAAACTTCATGGATCAGGAACGTTTGGAAACAAGTTTCAATTAAGGATGATTAAAAAGATTTCTGAGCAGTGAGAATGAAAGAAAGCCTATGCGCCCTCCCAAAGAAGAGAGGTTATGTGAGATTCCTGCTCTTATGAATTAAGATGTTCAATTGACCCATGTGCTTTTTTATGGCTGCTTTTATCTCTTTGTTCCTGAGGCTATAGATGATGGGATTGAAGAATGGTGATAGAACGGCAAAGGCCAGAGCAATAGCAGTGTCCCAGAACAAGGAGTAGGTAGCAGAGAAGCGGAGATACATGAGAGCCACACTGCCAAAGAAAAGCAAAAAGACCGTTAGGTGGGAGACACACGTGGAAAATGCTTTGCGGCGGCCTTCAGCTGAACGAATGCGCAGAATCACAGCCACGATACCAACATAGGACATGAAAATGAGCATCACTGCTGTAATTATCTCAACAGCATGCACAATATCCACCACCTGGATCATGACGATGGTGTGGGTGTCTGTGCAGGCCAGGCGCAGCACTGGGAGGAAGTCACAGAAGATGTGCTCCAGGTGATTGGAGCCACAGAAAGGCAGTGTAGAAATCCAAGCGATCTCAGGGAGGGGTGTGAGAAAGCCACAGACACAGCAACCTAGGGTCAATTGGGTACACAGCCTGGGAGTCATGATGGTGGGATAATGGAGAGGGCTGCAGATGGCCAGGTAGCGATCAAAGGCCATAGCTGTCAAGAGACAAACCTCGCTGATGCCTGTGGAGTGGAAGAAATACATCTGCAGGACACAGCCATTCAAGGTAATACTCCTTTGTTCACTAAGCAGGCTAGAGAGCATTTTTGGGATGGTGGCTGTGGTGTACCAAATCTCCAGGAAGGAAAGAGCACTGATAAAGAAGTACATGGGTGTGTGGAGGTGCACGTTCCGCTGGACCACTGTGATGATAACCAGGTTTCCAACAATAATGTAAGTATAGATGAAGAGCAGTGGGATGAAGCAGATGACAGAACGGCCCCAGGAGCAAGGGAAAGCAGAAAAAATGAACTCCTGAGTAGTGGTCCAATTGGAGAACTCCATCTCTAAGTCAACAATTCCTTGCACACTCGAGCTTCTTAGCAAGTGTCTATTATAGTTCCGAGGGGGAACACACTTACCAAGAGCCAGGTTTTCAGAAGACACCTGCACTGTGGCTGTAGATGAAGAGGGATGAATAATGAAATCATATGCATTCTGCATTGGATTTCAACTAAGCTTGTCATAAGGGAAAAATAGAAAACACAACCCATATTTAGACCCAGTAGTTCTCAAGTCCTCACAAGGGTCAGAATCAGTTGAGTAGGCTGTCAAAGCTCAGATTACTGGTGCCCTTAAGTAAGTTTTCTTCTTTCTTAAGTAAGATTTGAGATAGAGCCTGAAAAATTTTCAGGTGATGTTTATCCACTGGTCAGTAAACCATACTTGAAAACCATCATGTTTCGACATCTGAAGGAGGACTTGAAGAAACAGGAATGAAAATGATGCTCATTCCTGAATTCTAACCTTACTGATTCTCTAACAAGTTTTTTTCTTTTGACTCAGTTCATCTGACTCTTGGCGCATGATGTGGATTTTTTTCGTACAGTGTATTCTGATTAGTTTTCCCTCTCCCTATTCCTCTCAGTTCCTCCCCATCTCCCCTGCCATAGGGATTCACACTCTTGTTAGAAAACAAACAGGCATTTGAGGGATAATAATAAGCCATCACTGGGGATTTCTACCCATCTTCTGCCCTTTCTTCTAATTAGCTTACCACCTCTTCATATGTGTATACTTAGAATGATTCAGAGGATAACAGTGTTTTTTCAGAGTGTAACAGTGTTTTTGTTTGTTCTTTAAAGAATGCAGTGCCCTTCTTCCTCCTATCACGTTGTCAGCTCTTATTTAAGAGAGACAAGAAGGTGTTTGTATCAGCAATCTTTGAGAAAATGACACTGTGAAAACTGACTTTGTTAAGCTGCAAGGGTAGGCTTGCCCTTTTAATTTTGTGAGGCACAGTGGGAAGAGTGCAATGGACTCTAATTAGAACACAACACAGTACAGGGCATCCTCTTGGTTTAGTTTATTCTCTTCTCATAATGATTTCTTTCACCTTTTCTACTGATTTTTTTCTTTTAGTATCAAATATGTTGACTTGGAGAACAATGCATCTCTGTTTAGACTTATTTTTCTTTATTTGAAGTTTGTTTCCTAGTGCCTTGGGTAATTCTTTCTAATTCTCCAATATCTTCTAATAAATCATTTACCTTCATGTTTCCATACTGGTTTCCACTCACCTCCGAAGGCCAGGTGCCCAGCAGTCACGGCCTGTTGAGACCACCCCACTCAGAATCCTCTCTTAGACATTCCCTTTCACTTTCCACATATATGGATAACTCAGGATTCTGTTCTTATTTCATTCTTCTCATCCTTATTCCATTTCACACAGAAGAGTCATTTTATTTCAACATTTCATTCTTTCAAGATTCCCAATGTCCCTTTGGCATTTTAAATTAACAATACTTTATAAATCCCTGTTCTGAACTGCTCTCTTGACCCCACATTGACTTCTCCCTCAGAAGCTTTACCTTTACCCAGGGTTTAGGGGCCACCTATCGTGTCATGAGACAGTTCCTCTTGGAAACCACATGTTGAGTTCCTAACCCTCAGGACCTCTCAGGGCGTGTCTGCATTTTCACACACAGCGTCCAAGGATGCAATTGAGTCAAAATAAAGCGACTAGGGTTGAGCCTACTGACTGGTGTTTCAGTAAGAAAAATATTGGACATTTTCATTGGAAACACCAAGTAAGACTCAGAGAAAGACGGGCACTTATCAACCAAGCAGAAAGGCTTCCGAAGAAAGCAACCATGTCAAAACCTTGACTTCAGCCTTTTTGTTCTCAGACTAGTGGTAAGTTAGATTTCTCTTTTAAAAGATACTCCCTAACAAGCTGGCACATAACCTTAGTATCAGCATTAAATCAGGCTCCTCACTACTTTCTTATTTTTATTCCTATATATGCCAGCCATACTCATTTTATGACTGTCTTTTTACTAGTTTCCAAATCACATCCATTGTCAAATTACAGCTAATTTAATTTTTCTTACTGTATTAAAAATCTTTTATTTTCACTATCTATGAACTTCAGATTATGTGATTAAGTCCTATTGAACTTCTTGTTTGCATATAACTGTATCATTTTCCTTTAACTCTTTAGTAAAATTTCTTTTTATTTCCTGTAGAAATAAAAGTTGCTTTGTCTCTTGTTGCTATAGGAACTTACTACTTACAAATTCAGTTTAGAGAAGGAACTATTATTTCAGCCATGTAACTTATACTTTCTAGTTTCTAAATATCTGTAAGAAGAGTCTCTCTTTTCAGAAATATACTGTTCTTATTTTCTTTTCAATCTCTGCTCCTTTATTTTCTAAGCAAGTTTATGTATTTCTTGTAGCTTTTACATTGCTGCTTACTCTATTACTGATATATATATATGTACACATATAATATATATATACATATATATATATGGACAAAGTGGCTTAGTCTGTTATCTGCATGTATATATTTATATGTTAATTTTAACAATGCCTTTCAAGTTTTTTTGATTTTTTTTTTAAAAATATAAATCTTGATATTCTCAACTGTAGCCAGCACATCTAATTATTGCCCTTATAACATGGCTCTAAAATGTGAATCACACACTTGCTCAAGAAAGTAACTTCTAAGTAGACCCAGATCTTTCTGTGATCTCTAAATTCATGCCATGGAGCCACAGAAAGTATGAGGAAATCCTGTGCCAAAAGCAGAAATACTTATGTTTATCCATTGAATTTTATTACCCTTATCCAGATTTCATTAGTGATGAGTGTAGCACAATTGCCGGTGACATCAACTTCCAAAGCCTGACTGGAAAGCACATATAATTATGGAACCATTCCTGAAGCATGTGAGAAATCAATCTCAGGGCCTAGCTATGTTAAATTTAAAACGGTCCTTTGTATAGGGAAATCTACCAATTCAAACCTTTCTATGTTGTACTGACTCAGTCTAGAATACTCTTTCATAAAAGCTATCCCAAAAGCACTACTTACAGCATTTACATTCCTGGTGTCATTGACCATTACTATTGTGTGTTGTTTTTTCTCCATATTTCTCCCATCACCCACCCAAATAGTGAACCCACTGACCTTGCTGCTGTTGGGGTCAAGTCAGAATAAACATGAATGGAGACTCCTCTAATACATGTTGAGGTATCTAACTGTCACAGGAGAACAAACTTCCTTGACAACACTTCCACCCCGTGTCCTCTGTCTAAAGGTAATTTCTTTCATCAGTCAGTGATATAATACATCTGAATCTCTTTGCGGCTCTTTCCCACTTTTATTCCCCTTACCGTTTTTTTGTTTCATAAATATGAGTAAAATGATTGACTCTCTTGGGAATTGTACATAAATTGTACTCAAGCTTAGTAGGAAAACAATCATCCACATAATGGCTTCAACTGGGAAAAACATCTCATCTCAGGCTAGTAATTTATTTTGCCCTTCTTTCTGTGCTTCTCCTAATGGTGTTGATGTTTTAATAGTCAAAATGAAGATTTGAGTAATGTTTGAAGCATGAAGGAGGGGAGATCTGTGGGACCATGAAGTTGGGAGCTGGAGGGGATGGGCTTACTTTTGCTTTTTCCTAGGCCAGTCAGCTCAGTTAGAAAAATCAAATGGCCATTTTGATATTTTACCTACTTATTGCTTATTGAAATTTAGGGCAATAGTATTTATTTATTTATTTATTTATTTATTTATTTATTTATTTGCTGTACATCCTTTGCGCCTTGAAGTCAGGAAAGTTCCCAAAGACTAAAGCATATTAATAAAGTCATATGATGACTTTATAAGACTATTTAAACTATAGTACCAACTTCCACAAAATCAGTTGAATTTATTTTCCTCTGGAATAGCTCCTGTTCTATGATATGGCATATGCCCTTATTAAAAAAACCCTTCATTTTTGTATAGAAAACTAAAAGTGAAATCTATGTATGAATTTTAGGAAAACAAATTACATTTTTTTCTCTGAGTAGTATGTCATATAAGACATGATGGCTAGAAATGTTTTTTTTATAATTCATATTTTCAGACTGATAGCTTCAAATTAATGTTAATATTATGTTGGAACCCTTCCCATCTTAAAATGTTATTCACAAAGTAAAATTTAAAGTTAAGACCAGGATATTTTTGGCATTGTCTTTGTTTTCTGAGACTCTATAAAACAAATAGTCTATTTACTTTAAGAAATATTTTGTTAAAAACACATAACATTGTATTACATCATGCCTAATTATGTAGTAATGACATATCTGAGAAATTTATTAGTTGCATTTTAAATTTACTGAAAAATCCATAAATTATGACATTTGAAATTTATAAATTGTAATACACCATGAACACATCATTCTTTTAGATTTTCAAACATTATAAGATTAACGAAATATATAGACACCTTTCTCCCTCCAGATTACTGATTTAGTAAGAGATTTTTTTTTATTTTGAGAAAAAAAACTCAGAGTCAGGTTCCTCAGAAAGATATTGTCAGTATCCTCTATAGTAAAGAATATAAAGATTATTACGCCATTTTTTGAAAGGACATGTTCCACAGACCAAGTCCTATTCACACAATTACATTGTTATGCTGTGTTGAAAAGTCCCACAGAGTACTCATGGGAGATAACAGCCTTGCTCTAACTAAAAGTTGTTCTCAGCTGCTACAGCTAAATGAGATTTCCTTTGCATACAAGGAAGCAACTATGGTTGAATTTTTAAAAAATATGCTACATTATTGCCATAAAGATACATCAAGGTAAAAACCAAAAAATGGCATAATAAAATTATCAAAAATAAACAGAATAAATATTAATATATTACTAAATTTTCATTATAAATTACAAAATAAATAACAATAAAAGTAACATCAAGGAAAACAAAAGTAGAGTTAGGTCTAGGGCCATATGAATGAATAAGCACAGGAAAGACATGGGGAGAAATAGAATCTGCTTAATTCTCTGGGAAGTTGACAGGGTAGATCTAGTATAGTTTTTACATTGGATGAGTGTCTAGGTAAAGAAATAATCAGATGAGATTTCTAAAGCTCAGTACATATTTAAGTGTCTCCTCATCATTGCCATTGTCTCTGTTGTTCTCTCCTTCCACAGACACAATCTTCATCATCCTTGGCAAACTCCAAGCTGTCATCTCTCCAGTCTTCTTTATCACCCTCTATCAGACCTCCTCCTGTGATCTGCCTCCAATTCCATCTTCTTAGTGGTCTCATCTATCCACACAAAACTGTTACTCTGAACCACTTGTGAGTTTCCATTCTTTGCCTGTTGATTGTTTGCTCCCTTGGTTTCCAATTCTCCTCCCCCACATGCTTTCAAGTTGGGGATCCATGCTATCTTGTCTGGGTCAGCTCCTTCTCTAAGTCCCATTCTTAGAGACTTTTGTTTCTTGGTGAGATATTTCTTCATACATGATAATGTCTAGAGGGCACCACAATAGAAGCAATAGGAGGAGGAAGAAAATAAGAGAGGAAGAATAACACAGGCTGGCTATAAGGCTGAGAGTAAAGCAGCTATGCTGGGTAAGACCGACTAAGAAACAATATGTAGAATCCCAGGATTGTCCAATAACTGCTCAATAGCCAAATAAGAGAAATATCAATCTAAAATTGTGAGACAGGAAGGTGCCTACAATCTGCTGAGAGACCATTCATTGCAAATTTATGAATTTATAATTCTTATAGTAATGTGTAGAACTGAGGCCTATAACTTAACATATCAGAATTCTCTTTGAGTTACACTACAACTTTAATTCACCAATGATCATATCAATAGGCTCCACAAAAATACAGCAGATTTAAGCTACAGATCATGCTACATCTTGCTACAAGTCATGCTGACAGTCTTCCATTCATGTGCCAGTTATACAACTGTTATATAGCCAATGTTTTATCAATAATGGTAAATATTTTCACATTTTCTGCAATCAATTTATTGAAATCTATTTTGAAGCAACATTTTAGGAAAGACATTTTGTCCAAGAATATAATTATTACTATATTTATGAGACAATGATATGGACAAAACCTGTAAAATTTCAAGTTAGAGTAATTATAATTAAGTTATAACAAACACTATATGGGTATACAAACCTTAGTATAAAGTGGTAGGTTTTACAAATATGAGCTACCAAGTCACATATATATATATATATATATATATATATATATATATATATATAATATTAAATGTACTACAAAACCAGGTATTTTGCTACTTCAAAGGGAAAAGAAGCAAAACATTTTAGCGGGACGAATGAAATGCATATATTTATTCAATCTCAGTTTACTCATATTGACTTTCTATAAAAATTAAATTGCATTTATAGTGATTGACACAATACCAAATATAACCTGATTTCCTATTGATGAAATGTTATACTCACATCACAGAGATACATGTGTCTTAAATTATCAGAATACAGCCAGGTAGTGTGATGCACACCTTTAATCCCAGTACTCTGAGAGAGAGGCAGGCAAATTTCTGTGCATTTGAGAGCAACCTGATATATAGAGCGAGTTCCAGGACAGCCAGGAACTACTGCACAAAGAAACCTCATCTTGAAAAACAAAAACAAAAACAAAAAAACAAAGCAAAACAAAAATCAGAGCACTATGTGAAAAGAGACAAAGATGACAGGAAAATGCCTATAGTCTGGATGCAAAAACGGCTTCTTTCTCCAAAACTTGTTAAAAGGCTTTGGAGTAGTAACTCTACAACAGAGAGAGGTACTACACACTCTGATGTGGCATGAGCTTATACTGACTCTAAGGTTATTGTGAAGATAAGAAGATAATAGTGTAGATAACAATGGGAAAGAAGCTTATATATGTACTTCATAGCTTATATATGCTTATATATGTACTTCATAGCTTATATATGCTTATATATGTACTTCATAGCTGTAAACCTAACCATTCTGGTGATGATTTTATATATATATATATATGGGAAAATTAAGACAAAAATTGTTAATTTTATAATCTCTGTGAATTCTCAGAAGATATAATTTATATATCTATCAGCTTATTGAAAAAGTATTTGATCTATTGAGTAATTTTTTTTATAATTTACAGTCATTCTTTGGGTCTTTTTCTTGTGGGGGCATGATCATGTTTAGGTTAAAAAGGCATATGCTTAAATTACCTGCTAGATTCATTGGATAGCTTTTGATAGCAAAAGAATTTTTTAATTGCATCTTTCACGTCCTTATTTCTCATGCTGTATATAATAGGATTGAAAAGGTGAGCAAATACAGAAAATGTAAGTGCAAAGGTGTTGTCCCAGAATGGTGTATAAGTAGCAGAGAATCAAAGATACATAAGGGCCACACTGCAAAAAAAAAAAAAAAAAAAAAAAAAAAAGAACCAACAGGAAAACAACAATGTGGGCAGCACAGGTGGAGAAAGCCTTTTTATGACCCTTTTTTGAAAAAAATTCTTATGTAAGAAAGGGCAATGATCAGGCTTGTTATCAGAATAGCGAGTGCATGAATCACATCTTGAACCAGGATCACTGAGGCATCTGTACAGGCTAACTTCAACAAAGGGGTGAAATCACAGAATATCTGATGGATTTGATTGGGACCACGAAAAGGTAGTGAAGAAATCCACACAATCTCTGGTAGAAGGATGAGGAAGCCAAAGTAAAAGAACCAGCAGTGAACTGAGCACACAACCGGGGTGTCATGTTGTTAGAATAGCGGAGTGGATTGCAGATGACAACATACCAGGTTAGAGAGCATCTTAGGGATGGTGGCTGTTGTATACCAGATCTCAAGAAATGATATGATAGCTATGAAATTGTACATGGGATTGTGAAAATGGGCGTCCAGCCTTACAGCAAAGAAGATCATCAGGTTTCTTGACACAATGAAGATGTAGATGAAAAGTAAAGCGAAAAAGTACAGGAGGCCACCATTCTGGAGCTAGCTGGGGAAACCTCGTGAAGACAAACACAGTCACTACTGATAGATTTCCATTCTCCATATCCCCATCTGAATGACCTGTGAATGAGGGAAAGGCCATATTCAGCCAACATGGAAGGAAGTTAAAGCAGTACAAATATAAATATTGAAGCTTGGGGAATAGATGGCTGAGTTGGTAAAATCTTTGATAAACAAGAATGAAGACCTGAATTCCAGGTCCACATCATCCATGTAAAAATGCTGGCCATGGGTACCCATGTTTATAATCCCAGTGCTGGGAGGTTAACACAGGAAGATCCCACAGTCTTGCTAGCTAGACAGCTAGCCACATCAATGAGAGTACCTGTCTCAAAAAAGAAGGTGCAAAATGTTGGAAGCCAACACCTAACACTGACCCCTAACCTCCACCTGCATATGCACACATATATGTGCCCAGTTTATGTACACACACGCAAATATATACACTCATATATACCAAATTTATACACATAAATGCAAATGTTACTTTCTTTAGATGGCACTTGCAATTTGATATTTCTGATATTCAAAAATTAATAACTTTTCTACATTTCTATTTTTGCTTTCATGTGAGCATATTATGATTGTTAATCAAGTGGATCATGACAAACATATGGAGCCTGAATTTTCATTCTGTTTACTACTAATCAGGGACTAGGCAGCTTACATAAGTTCACTGAGTCTTATATTTTCCACTGTGAATGGAAATTACTTGTGTTGAGCCATGTTAGTCAAACGAGTTAATTTACAAAAGAACCCATTATTGATATTTATTTCCTTTACAAACCAGGTACCTGGGAGAATTATGTTAACTATATCTGCTTTAGATTGTGTCCCTCCTCAATCATTTGTTAAGTAGTTTTGCTTCTTCCTGCTCTTCAGAAACCATTCTGTCTTATGTATCTCTGTCATAATAATAGTAAAAACAATAGAAATCCCAGTCCTTATGGTTATATTTTTGAATCAGGCATAGCAGCCTACTACTCTTTGAAGAGTTTTGTTATTGATTTCCTCTAACTCATCATTCCTGCATTTTCTATCTTCCTGTAGGGAAGCTTTTCAGATGATTTGTTATTTAAATCACTGTTTTGTACTTTTATGTGTTGAAAGTCATGTTCATTACTCATTCTGCATGTCTATAGGAACACTGGAGTCCTGATCTTTAAAATCTGGTCAATACACATTTTCTATTGAAGAAAATGCTCTTCCATAGTTTTCCATTATCCCAAATCTGAAGCTTTTGACACATCTATATAATAGTGTCCATCTTCACTGTTTCATATTTCACTGTGATGGTTTCCCATTTCACCACGTTATATATACTCTAGAGCTTTGGTGACTTTTAGCTTTCTGCCTAGGATGTCCTTTTGCTCATTCTTGTTTATTTGGCTACCTCTGATCTATCCTCCTTTCAATTCAGCTCTTGTCTCTCACAAGAAGGCTACTGTCATCTCATCCGCATATTTAAACATACACGCACACGCGAGCGCGCACGCGCGCGCGCACACACACACACACACACACACACACACACACACATTCACACCACCTCTTGGTTTATTTTACACATGCATCATTTAAATAGTCATAATTCTTACACTGTCACTGCAGTTTACACTCACACACACACACACACACACACACACACACACATCACTAGAATCTATTGAGGCACAGTTTACTTTTGATAGACCCTAGGCACTTAGAAATAGCTTCTTTTGTAATAATAATATTTGATTTGGACTTAAGAACAATTAAAACAGAAAAAAAAATCTGCAAATGTGATATGTGGGAAGGGAAAGTGTCATCATTTATGCTCATGAAACTGAGTGCAGGACCAACAACTGACCACTATTTCTCATGTACTCTACAGAACCTACAGCACCAAAGATGAAATTCCAACCAAGTTTCAAATTGCACACCCCCAAAATTCTCACTATTTGAATCCTCAGCATTCAGTTACTGAGAGCTCCATTTCAAGTAAAAGAAATGAACACACACCCCTGATCTCAGCACCCCCAAACTCACCTCTGTCAAATAAAGTCAGGTTGTTTCCCTTTATTCCTTTGCACCTATGTTCTCTTCTTTCAACATCTTTAAAAAGTTCTTGTAACCATAATTGGAAATATTCTAAAGGGAATTTGAGGTCCATTCAGGTTCTATTCCCTCAATAATAGAAAGAAAACACTTTCCTCCTGGGTCATTTGGCAGACACTCTGTAGTTTCTGTTCATTAGATCTTCAGATCAGGGAGAGTTAGTGGGATCCTTACAGATTCTACTGAACACTCCCTTTCCCATCGCTGTTATGATTGAAAAAGCCATTCTACATTATGTATGGCACTAGGAGCAACTGTGCAAAGGCAACAACAACAACAGCAAAAACCCTGCCATGTACAGTGCTATCATTGTTAGTTAGGTTTATTTTCTTTTTCTTTTTCTTTTTTCTTCTTTTTTTTGAAAGAATAAATAGGTCAATATTAAGATTGTGTTTTCTGACAAGCATCACCAATAAATTGAATACAATGCAATTTATTTCTATTAAAAAGTTTATCAGTTAGAAAACCATGAGAGGTTGAGCACACTAGACCTGCCTATCCACACGGGACCACCCTGAATCCCCACCTGCCTGATCTCTGACCCCCACTGCTGGTCCTCTGCTGGACTTCCCAGACCCTCCCAGAGATTCCCCTATCCCCTCAGAACCATCCTGAGTACCTGCCCGTGGGATCTTTGACCCTCATCACCAGGCTTCTGCTGGAGCCTGATCTTTGACCACCATCGCCTGACCCCTGCCTGAGGAGAGACCTCCCAAAGTGCTTGGACCACACAGAGCTACAGACATCAAACTTCTGACCCACCAAAGCCCACCGGGGGGAGTACCATAGAGGGAGGGAGGGAGAGAGAGAGAGAGAGAGAGAGAGAGAGAGAGAGAGAGAGAGAGAGAGAGAGAGAGAGAGAAGAGAGAGAGAGAGAGAGAGCGTCCAACTGTATCTACTGGAAGAAGCAAGGAGAAGACAGCAATACAAGAAAACATCTAATAATAGAAAGACAAGCATGACAACAACAGAATCTAGGAACTCTACATCAATTAGACCTGAACACCCTAAGCAGATGAAGCAGAAGAGAATGACATAAAAAATGTCATCATAAAAATAATAGAGGCCTTCAAGGACAATGTGAGAAAATCCCTTAAAGAAATGGAAGAAAAAACAAACAACAATTGGAATAAATGAACAAATCTCTTAAAGAATGTATGGAAAGCCAAGAAAAAACAAACAGGTGAAGGAAACAGTTCAAGACTTGAAAACTGAAATAGAGGCAATAAAGAAAACACAAACTGAAAAAATGCAGGAAATAGAAAATCTGGGTAAATGATCAGGAACTACAGATGCAAGCATAAAAAAACTGCATAAAAGAGATGGAAGAGAGAATTTCAGGTGCAAATTCAGGTAAAAAGAAAATTGTAAATCCAACAAATCCTTAACACAAAACATCCAGGAAATGTGGGACACTATGAAAAGGACAAACCTAAGAATAATAGGCATAGAGGAAGGTGAAAAAGCCCAGCTCAAAGGTTCAGAAAACATATTCAACAAAATCATTGAAGAAAACTTTGCCAATCTGAAGAAGGATATGCCCATGAAAGTACAAGAAGCATACCGAACACCAAATAGACTGAACCAAAGAAAAAGACCCTTCAACACATAATAATCAACACACCTAACATACAGAATAAAGAAAGAATATTAAGAGCAGATAAGGGAAAAGGACAGGTAACATATAAAGGCAGACCTATCAAAATTACATCTGACTTCTATATGAAAACTTTCAAGGCCAGAAGGTCCTGCCTGGATAGATGTTCTACAAGTACTAAGAGTCCATGGATGCCAGCCCAGGCTACTATACCCAGCAAAACTTTCAATCACTATAGACAGAGAAAATAAGATATTTTATGACAGACAACACACACACACACACACACACACACACACACACACACACACACACACAATCCAGCCCTACAGAAAGTTCTGGAAAAAAAACTCCAATCCAAGGAAATTAACTACGCTCACAAAGACATAGGAAATAGATAATCCCACTTCACCAAAATCCACTGCTAACAACAAGTCTAAAACAAAAAAGCATTAACAACCAATGGTCCTTACATTCCCTCAACATCAATGGTCTTAACTCGCCTATAAAAAAGACACAAGCTAACAGAATGGATACAAAGTCAGAATCCATCCTTCTGTTGCATACAAGAAACACATCTAAGCTTCAAAGACAGACATTACATCAGAGTAAAGGGCTGGGAAAAGATCTTTCAATCAAATGGACCCAAAAAGCAAGCAGATGTGGCAATCCTAATAACTAACATGTTGTACTTCAAACCAAAATAATTATAAAGAGATGAAGACAGTCATTTTGTATTCATCACAGGACAAATCTATCAGCACAAAGTCTCAATTCTGAACATCTATGTCTCAAATACAAAGGCACCCACCTTCCTAAAAGAAATGCTACTAAAATGCAAAGCTCACATAAAACCTCACACACTTACAGTAGGAGACTTCAACACTTCACTTTCATTGCTAGACAGGTTCACCAGTCAGAAATTTAACAAAGAAACAAAGGAACTAACAGAAGTTATGTCTCAATTGGGTTTGACAGACATCTATAGAACATTCCATCCAAACACAAAAGAATATACCTTTTTCTCTGCTCCACACAGAACCTCCTCTAAAATCAACTACATACTAGGTGATATAACAAACCTCAACACATTCAAAAGAATTGGAATTGTTCCCTGTCTCTTAGCATGCTTTAAAGATGGAATTAAACAACACAAATCACAGAAAACCTACAAATACATGTGATATTGTACCATACCTGGGTCAAAGAAGAAATAAAGAAATTAAGGACTTCCTAGAATTGAATGAGAATTAGGACACAATATACCCGAACTTATGGGACACCTGGAAAGCAGTGTTACGAGGAAAGTTCATTGCACTGAGTTCCCATATGAAAAAAATGAAGGGAGATCACATTAGAGAATTAACAGCATACCTGAAAGCTTTAAAACAAAGAGAAGTAAATTCATCCTGAGGAGTAGATGTCAGGAAATAATCAATTTGATGACTGAAACCAATAAAGTAGAAACCAGGAAAGCAATACAAAAAATCAATGCAACAAAGAATTGGTTTTTCAAGAAAATCAACAAGATAGACAAACCTTTATCCAAACTAACGAAAAAACAGAGAGATCATGCAAATTAACAAAATCAGAAACGAAAAGGGGGGCATAACAACGGACACAGAGGAAATCCAGACAACTTTCAGGTCATATTCTGAAAACCTGTACTCCACAAAATTTGAAAATTCAAAGGAAATGGACAAATTTCTGGCTAACTATCACTTACCAAAATTAAATCAAGAACAGACAAACAACTTAAATAGACCTATAACCCCCAATGAAATAGGAGCAGTCATCGAAAGCCTTCCAACCAAAATAAAAAGTCAGGGCCAGATGGCTTCAGTGGAGAATTCTACCAGAAATGAAAGGAAGAGCTAATTCCAATACTACTCTAATTGTCCCACACAATAGAGAAAGAAGGCATATTACCAAACTCTCTCTATGAGGCCACAATCACCTTGGTACCCAAGCCTCACAAAGATACAACTAAGAAAGAAAACTACAGACCAATATCCCTGATGAACATCGACACAAAAAATACACAATAAAACACTGGCAAACCGAATCCAGGAATACATCAAAGAAATCATCCACCATGACCATGTAGGCTTCATCCCTGGGTTGCAAGGATGGTTTAACATACAAAAATCTATCAAGGTGATCCACCATATAAACAAACTGAAAAGAAAAACCACATGATCATCTCCCTAGATGCTGAAAAAGCCTTCGATAAAATTCAACACCCTTTCATGATTAAAGTCTTGGAGATATCAGGGATAACAGGAACATACCTAAACATAATAAGAGCAATATACAGTAAACCAACAGCCAACATCAAACTGAATGGAGAGAAGCTTAAGGCGATTCCTCTAAAATCAGGAACAAGACAAGGCTGTCCTCCCTCTCCATATCTCTTCAATATTGTACTCAAAGTTCTAGCTAAAGCTAAAAGACAACAAAAGGATATCAAGGTGATACAAATTGGGAAGGAAGAAGTCAAACTGTCTCTATTTGCAGATGATATGATACTTTACATAAACAACCCAAAAAACTCTACCAGGAAACTCCTACAGCTGATAAACATCTTCAGCAAACTAGTAGAATACAAGATAAACTCAAAAAAATAAGTAGCCCTACTATTACAGAAAACAAAGGCACTGATAAAGAAATCAGAGAAATATTACCCTTTACAATAGCCACAAACAACATAAAGTATCTTGGGGTAATGCTTACCAAACAAGTGAAAGACTTTTTCCAATAAGAACTTTGTGGCTTTAAAGAAAGAAATTAAAGAAGATACCAGAAAATGGAAAGATCTCCCATGCTCTTGGATTGGAAGGATAAATATAGTGAAAATGGCAATCTTGCCAAAAGCAATCTACAGATTCAATGCAAACTCCATTAAAATCCCAGCACAATTCTTCACTGGCCTTGAAAGGAAAATAATCAACTTTAAATGGAAAAACAAAAGACCCAGGATAACAAAAACAATCTTGTACAATAGAAGAACTTCAGGAGGCATCACCATCCCTGACTTTAAGCGCTACTACACAGCTATAGTTCTGAAAACAGCCTGGTATTGGCACAAAAATAGACAGGTAGACCAATGGAATCAAATAGAAAATCCTGATATTAACCCACACACCTATGAACAACTGATTTTTGATAAAACAGCTAAAAGAATACAATGGGGGGGAAGCATCTTCAACAAATGGTGCTGGCACAATTGGATGATGGTGTGTAGAAGACTGCAGATAGACTCATATCTATCACCATGCATAAAACTCAAGCCCAAATGGATCAAAAACCTCAACATAAATCTAGCCACACTGAACCTATTAGAAGAGAAAGTAGGAGGTACCCTTGGAAAAACTTGTTACAGGAGACTGCTTCCTGAACCTAACTCCAGTGTTATGATCATCTGATAGTGAAGAGGGTTGCAGATAGCAATCTATCTGTCAATAGCTATGGTGATCAACAAAATCCCTTCTGAACTTCCCAATGAGTGGAAGAAATACATTTGCAAGGGGCAGCCAGTGATGGTGGTAGACCTATCTTCACTGATGAGATTGGATAGCATCTTTGGAATGGTAGTTGTGGTATACTAGATTTCCAGAACTAAAAAGATGCTGATGAAAATGGTACATGGGATTGTGAAGATGCCCATCAAGTCTTGCAGCAAAGAAAACCAACAAATTTCCAATGACAGTGAAAGTGTAGATAAAAAGCAAAGGAAAATAATACAGGAGACTACCATCCTAGAGCTTGAGAAAGGTTCTAAAGATAAATTCTGACACTGCTGGTAGACTTCCATTCTCTATGTCCCCAGTAAAGCTCTTTGTAGAAGGAGAGAGCACAGAGAAGACAATTAGTAAGATGCACACCTAAATCGCTTGTAGAGATGGCTCAGCTGGTAAAAGTATTTGATGTGCAAGCCTGGCAACCTGAGATTAATCCCCACAGCTGAATAAGAAGTCAGGTGCAGTAGTGGACATCTGCAGTTCCAGCATTCCTGTGTCAAGATTGGAGGCAGATAGATGAGAATGAGCCAGAAGTTGGCTTCCACAGCACAAGCACAGTAGCAGAAAAACAGGGGGAGTCTCTGCCTCAACGAAAGGGAGAAGTTGTCCTATGACCTCCACTTTTGAGCTATATCATGCTATATCACGCATGTGCTTTCTCTCTATCTCTCTCTCTCTCTATATATATATATATATATGACATATATATATAATTATATATATATATCTTTTTGTCATAAACACACACATACACATGCACACACAGAGAATGTAAATAAATTTTTAAAAATACAAACTCAGAATTCACAATTCATGTTAGGCCGGTCAGTCTACTACAATCTACAAATCATTTGGAAAGTTTGTAAATGTCTCAGTCTCCGTTACTCATTTGAAAAACACAATTTTATGTAGAATCAAGGGATTTGAACATCATTTTTGTTGTTGTTTTGTTGGTAGTGGGATTTTGTTTTGGTTTTGGAGACGGTCTTTCTATAAAGACAAAGTTGTCTTGAAATTTATTGTGTAGTCCAGTGTACTTTCTCATCAGCATTTCAAATTCTGGGATTGTAGATGGCTGGCACAATTGGTGTGATTTCTGAGACAGGTAACTTCTTCAAAGAGTAATAAAATACAGATCACCTAATTTCTTACACACTTTAAAGCTGTGGTAATACTTCCTCAGCATCCAGCTGGTGCTATTCTTCCAGTCACTACTGGATATTACCCAGTCCTGCCTGGCATGTGACATAGTCCATTTCTCTTCCTTGGGGACTGTTCTTTCTATTCCAACACCTTAAGTTGCAAGTGCCTTCTAAAGGCAGCTCTGCTTTCTCTCTGGCTACTTTCATTGATTTGTAGTTGCATTTCTAGCCTCACAATGCCTCTCCTTCCTCACATCTACAGCTGTCGTTTTAAATCTTCAAGAATCAATTTTCATAAGTTTTCCAGTACCTTCCCTAACCTCTTATCATTCTATATGCTATTTTGTAATCTCATTAACTAATTTCAGCTAGAAAGAAATATAAATCTTCAAAAAGTTTTATACAATCTTTCCCATAAGCTCCAAGCCAATTTATCTGACCCTTAACTCCCTGTCACTTTACCTCCTAGCATCGATCGACCTACTCCATTCTTCCCTTTAATTCCATAATTCATGTTGTTTTCTGTAGCTATAATAACCTCTTGTGTGCACTGGAGCCTCTGGCTTATGTATGATACTTCTCCATCCTGACACAAAATCAGTTGATGGCAATGGTAAAAAAATTTGGACATATTAAATAAAATGCTAGCATTTAAATCATTTCTACTATTTACACACTTGTGACATTTCAAATTACTCAGCCTTTTAAAAGTACCCCAATTTGTAAGAGGAGAACATGTATGTGTGCTCACAATATTCTGATAAAGGGAGAATATGTAAATAGCAGTAGCACTAATGTAACCTGCAATATAATTATTAGTTGCAGAAGACACTGCCCCCCAGCACATGGTATACATTTGTAATCTGATTCTCATAACATTCTATCATGTAAGATCATCATTTTCATCTCACAAGTGATAAAACTCAGACTCAAATTATGTTAAGTATAGGTATTCCGAGCTAATAAACAGAAAAACAGAATTTAAATACCTTTACTCTATCTTTGGAGAAATGTTCTACTCTTCTGACATTGACTTCTACTGTCATCTGTAAATGTATTTAACATATTTAATGTAGTATTGGGAATATTATAACACCAAAATCTTCTGAATGCTCTGGTGCTAGACAGCATTCTAGAATTATATAATTTATCATACTCCATCAGTTTACTAATTTTATCTTCTCTAGATTCAGGGTTCCTCCTTTATAGCCATGCATGACTTTATCTGTCACACTCCACTATCACAGTTGGAGTGTGATAAATGGCTAATGTTAACTAAACCCAGAACTGGGTCACCAAGCCCAATAAAAATACATGTATTAAGTAGTCATGTAACTTAATATCGAAAAGTGGGGATATGTGTAAAGGCAGAGCCAAGGTTTGTGTCTAATGAGAGTCCTAATCAAGATGGGTGTAAATCGTACCTCAACAGGTGGTCTCAGCTCAGCAATGTGATTTCCTGCTGCACATATGCCTATTCATCATTCCTATGCATGTGCTGGTGTACATACTTACCTTTGACCCAGAACACAGTAGCTCCCCTGTCTCTCTAGGCCTCTGCATCATTTGTGTTCCTTCAGCTGTCAAAAGGGGTGTTATTGTCACATCACAGGCATCCTTGGGAATAGCAAGAGGGAGTGTGCTGTCTGTGGGAGATTCCTCCCTTACAATACCACAAATATCATTTCTCTGGAGGTTAATTACCTAACTCTCCTCCTTCCCTGACCAAAGCTGTCAATAGACATGGGTTTTCTATTTATACTCATCTTAGAAAGTACTGTAATCATCTCTTCAATGTTCCAATTAGTCTCTTGTTCTTAAGTCTACGGGGTGCACTGCAAAGAAGTGACTATCCTGGTTTTGACTGTCTTACATGTGTGCAGAGAGGGACAGTGTGAGATGGAATCTGAACAGAAAACCACCCAGGAAAACTACATAGAAGAATATATGACCATTTCATTATAAATGTGTCGTTATGTATTTTACTTCAATATTAATGAAAATGAGGAAAGAGCTGGCATATTTTTCTCATTGTACAAGTGTGTGGAAACATTTGCCTCTCTCACATTTCAGCCTTTCTCCACATCAGTGTGCTGATCCCCACTATCCTCAGCCCTGGAGCCTGTGAAAACCCAAGTTCTCACTATGTTTTTTACTAAGAATAACTGTGTTTATTATGTTATCTTCTATATACAATATTCATTTTTATATCAGCCTTCTCTTTAGAAATGTCAGGTTTTAGAAGGAGATATGTTTTTTTCCCTATAGTTATGCTTAACTTTTCTGTATGGGAAAACAAATTTTACTATAGAACTTCTTATATTTCTCCTAAGATTCAAAACTGTTTACAGCTGTAAAGATTTTTTTGCAATAATTTTATATAGTGTGAAACATTCTAAGGACCAAAATATATCTGAAGACCAGAATATCCTACAATTTAGGAATAGTTTTTGTTACTTTTTAATCATTTTCCTCTGTCTTACTTCTTGGTTCAAGGAATTCCTACAATAACATATTTGGTATGCATTTTCTTCAATATGTTTTTGGAAACATCATCATTCTATATAACTCATGTTGTCCTTGAATATTCCATGTAGTCCAGGGTGGCTTTGAGCAAACAATCCCTCTCCCTTAACCTCCTGCTGGATATTACTAGCATGGATTATTTTGTCTAGATACTTCTTATTCCTTCATCTAATATTTTGCTCTTCCTCTGGCCTCTGTGAGTTCTCAAATATTTTCTCTCATTAACTTAAGCTTTTCTCTATCCTTAACATATTATATAACATTAAATTTATATTTCATACTTGCTATTATATTTTCCTAATAGCAACCATAATCAAAAATATTGCTGGCTCTTACAATTTTTTTCTCAACAGTTAAATTATATTTTCTTGTGTAAATAGGCTATATTTTCATTACCTATTCATAGTTCCTAAGCTGTTGTTCAACACACAAAAAATAAGAGTCTATAGAATACTCAGCAGTAAGTGGGACATACATATAATACCCAAGGCTTAGAGATCTGCAAGGAACAGGAGCAGAAAGATTATAGGAGTCCGAGATGGCCAACAACTTGAGGGAAACAAGACATAGCAGAGAAAATTGCATATAGGAGCTCATAACAAGTATTATAGCACCCACAAGACCAAAAGCCCAAGAAAATTCTAGCATGGATGACAGGAGATGTGCAAAAAACACCACCTCTGGCTGAAGAACATTTTGACAGCTGCTGGGAGAGGGAGATTTAGTTTTCTTCAATGATGTGCCCCTTGAAAAATTAGCATAGTCTAAGGAAGTCTTTACCCACAATGATAGCTGAGCCAAACAAATTTGACCTTATGGGTTAAAAACAAAAATTCTGATTATGAACCCACACTCCTATGAACACCTGAGTTTTTGACAAAACAGCAAAACGTATACAACGGAAGAAGGAAATCATCTTTAACAAATGATGCTGGCACAACTAAATGATGGTGTGTAGAAGACTGTAGATAGACCCATGTCTATCACCATGCACATAATTCAAGTCCAAATGGATCAAAGACCTCAACATAAACCCAGCCACAGTGCACATCTTAGAAGAGAAAGTGGGAGGTACCCTTGAACAAATTGTTACAGGAGATTGCTTCCTGAACATAACTCCAGTAGCACAGACACTGAGATCGACAATTACTAAATGGGACCCCCTCAAACTGAGAAGCTTCTTTAAGGCAAAGGACACAATTGACAAGACCAAATGGCAGCGCACAGACTTGAAAAATATCTTCACCAATCCTACATCTGACAGAGGGCTGATCTCCAAAATATACAAAGAACTCAAGAAACTAATCACCAAAACACCAAATAACCCTATTTAAAAATGGGGTACAAAACTAAAGAGAATTCTCAACAGAGGAAATCAAAAAGGCTGAAAGACACTTAACAAAGTGCTCAACATCCTTAGCTATCAGGGAAATGCAAACCAAAACAACTCTGAGATACCATCTTCCTCCTGCCAAAATGGCTAAAATTAGAAACACCAATGACAACTTTTGCTGGAGAGGATGTGGAAAAAGGGGAACACTCCTCCACTGTTGGTGGGAGTGCAAACTTGTACAGCCATTTTGGAGATCAGTTTGGCAGTTCTTCAGGAACATGGGAATCAGTCTATACCATAGGACCCAGCAATTCCACTCTTAGGTATATACCTACATGATGCACATTCATACAACAAGGATATCTGTTCAACTATGTTCATAGCAGCAATGGAATCTTGAAATTCGCAGACAAGTGGATGGAACTTGAAGAAACCATCCTGAATGAGGTAACCCAGTCATAAAAAGAAGAACATGGTCTATACTCACTCATATATGGATTTTAAACATAGAGCAAAGGATCACCAGCCCTTAATTTATACCACCAGAAATTTAGGATACAAGGAGGAATCCATGAGATTCATATAAGTTCCCTCACAGAAGGGGAAAGGAACAAGATCTCCTGAGCATATTAGGAGTGGAGGGACAGTGAGTGGAGAGGGAGCTGGGAGAAAGAGAAGGGGAGGAGAGGAAAGCATGTGGGACTAGGAAGATTGAGGCAGGAGAGGAATAGGAGAGAGACAGGGACACAGAGAGAGGGGGGGGAGATGCCATAAAAGAGGGAGCCATTATATGTTTGAATAGAAACTGACTTTAGAGAAATGTCCAATGACCTAAAAGAATGAGTCCAACTAACAATTTGAGCAACATTGGAAAGGCTACCCTACTTGATAATGAGATTGATGTCTAAATTATCTACCATCATGCAACCATCATCTAGTAGGTTATGTAAACAAAAGCAAACACCCACAGACAAATACTGAGCTGAACTGGAATCCAGATGCAGAGAGAGAGGAGTGATAAGAAAATCAGGACAAGACCAGGCTACAGAAACCCACAGACACAGCCGGCCTGAACAAGGGGGAGCTAATGGACGTCTAGACTGATAGCTGGGAAACCAGCATTGGACTAACTCAGACCCGCTCAACATGGGTCTCAGTTAGAAGGCCTGGGACTTCTGAGAGTGGAACCAGAATGGATCCCTGGTGCACAAAAGGACTGGGAGCACATTCCCCATAGAGGTATACTCGCCTAACCTAGAGGCAGGAAGGAGAGCCTAGTCCCTACTCCAAATGACTTGACAAATTTTGTTGATCCTTTCTGGAAGGCATCACTCTCCTTTTGGAGTGGGGGGGCATATGAGGGAGGGAGATAGGGAGGGAGAAGGAACCGGGATCAATATGTAAAATAAGAAAAATAAATAAAAAACAAAGAAAACAAAAGCCTTATTGTTGGGAAGGTAGGGGCATAAAAATAAAGATGATAAATCTGGAAATAGTTTGTGGGAGAGAATACAATCAAATTATACTATATGAAATTCCCAAGGAATTAATAAAGTTTTATCTAAATAACAAAATCATGTGATATGACAATAAAATAATTAAAAATTTGAAATATCACCAATATTTTAAAATAACAATTATATTTTATTTTGATTAGTCACATGTATTAATTAGCATGTAAATAGTGATATTCAGTGTGGAATTTCAAAGCATGGCTGTAGGATGTATTGATCAATTGTAGCTTCCATTCATCAATCCCTCCAGCCTCACTGTTCCAGTAGTCATCAGAATTGTATCTTAGATCAACTTTTTCCTCTCTCCTTCTTTTTTCCTTCCTTCCCTCTTTCCCTCTTTCTTTGTTTCTTCATGCTTCTTTTCCTTCTCAACTTACTTGTCACTCTTTTTTTTTTTTTTAGGACTGTGTATGTCAAAAGGTCTTCTCCAAATTCAGGAAATCTTCAGGTTTAATCTAGTATGTCACTGAAAGTTTTGACTGTAGTTTTACTTTGCATATTGAGATTTTTATTTGTACACACTTTGCTGAGCCAGGCAGTGGTGGCACACTCCTTTAATGCCAGCACTCCAGAGGCAGAGACAGGCAGATCTCTGATTTTGAAGCCAGGCAGGTCTACAAGGTGACTTCTTGAACAACCAGGGCTACACAGAGAAACTCTGTCTCTAAAAATCAAAAAACAAACAAACAAAACAAAGCCACTATCAACAACAGAAATCTTTGTTAAATTTTAGAATCTTAAAATCAGAATCATAAAATTAATTCCTTTTCTAATTTCATCTATCTCTACTATCTGAACCATTTTAGAAATTATTGCATTTATTGATAGTATTTTTATTCTTTTCTTCTACATTGTGTCTTACCTGAAGTTTTCCCTCTCTCCATCCCTCCCAGATCCTCCCCATACCTCTGCTCTCACCAAGAGAGCACATTTCCCTTCAGAAAAGTGCTGACCTCCCAGTCAGAGATATCAACCAAACATGCACAACAAGTAAAAAGAAGATTAGGCACATACCCTTATATCAAGGCTGGATAAGTCCTTCCTAAATCTATTCTTTTAAGCATTACTTAAAACATCAAAACCATTGTCAATAACAAATAACAATTAACACTTGCCTTTTACTTGTTTTTTTAATAATATTCCAAAATGGCTTTGACTAACTTGCTTAATTTTAAATTAATAAGTAAGATAACAACTTAAAATATATTACTTTTAAAATTACAGACATTGAAACAAAAAGTCAAAAATTAATAACATTTCTTTGAATCACAGTTAATTTGCAGTATCATTTAAGTATAACTTTTGATATCTATCGATATTATTCTAAGTATTATATTTTACAATCTGTGTTTGCTATTAATGCATATAATATATAATAATTTTGTATAAAATTAATATTTACAAAATATGTTATTGACTAGATATTAACATTTCCTTTGTATATTTCATCACTCATTTTAATATAGACAAGTATTTGCTATCTGAATTAAATGTTTAAACATCATAAATACAGGAAGATCTGCAATAAAGACATGAAGAGTATCAGTATACCAATGAATGAGTTATGCACTAATTGTATGGTTAATATGTTGGAGTTAAGTTTACAGAGAGAGGCATCTATGAGCAGATTAACTTGCAGGTGTAGACAGTATCCTCTGAGAACAGAGAAGCTTCTTAATTGCCATCTTCATGTCCTTATTTCTCAGACTATAGATGATAGGGTTGAACAAGGGAGCAAGAACTGCAAACATCAGTGCAATGGTTGTGTCCAAAATTGGTGGGAAAGTAGCTGAGAAACGCAAGTACATGAGTGAGACGCTGCCATAGAACATCAGAAAGACGCCAAGATGGGCAGCACAAGTAGAGAAGGCCTTCTGGCGGCCTTTGCCAGAGGGAATCCTTAGAATCACTGTGATGATTCTTATGTAAGAGATGGCAATAACCAAGACAGAGAAGATGATGGCCACAGCATGGACTACATCCTCAACCAGAATCATGGAGGTGTCCATACAGGCCAAACGTAACACAGGTTCAAAGTCACAGAAGATCTGATGAATTTGGTTGGGGCCACAGAAGGGCAGTGTGGAAATCCATGCAATCTCCGGGAGCAACACGAGAAAGCCAAAGATGCAGGAACCAGCAGAAAGCTGAGCACAGAGCCTGGGGGTCATGATAGTTGGGTACTGGAGAGGATTACAAATAGCAACATATCTGTCAATAGCCATTGTGGTCAACAAAATACCTTCTGAATTTCCAAGTGAATGGAAGAAGTACATCTGCAGTAGGCAGCCAATCATGGAGATGGTCCTCTGCTTGCTGATGAGGTTGGAGAGCATCTTGGGAATGGTTGCAGTTGTATACCAGATCTCCAGAAATGAGAAAATGCTGATGAAATTATACATGGGGTTGTGAAGACGAGTGTCCATCCTGACTGCAAAAAACACAATGAGGTTCCCAATAACAATGAATATGTAAATGAAGAACAGAGGAATGAAGAAGAAGAAACTGCCTTTTTCAAACTGGGGAAATCCGGAGAAGAGGAATTCTGTTACTGAAGTGGTTCTGTTACCTCTCATTATAGTCTCAGCAAAGTATATCCTCATGGGTGGGAATACACAAATCTATTCCTGGATGAAAGGTTAAAAAGTCAGACATATTGGTTTATGCAAGAAATAAATGGAAAGCCTTAGGAAAATAACACATCTCTCCATTCTTGGATTAAGAAATACATATCCACTTGGTAATACTATCCTTCAGATATCTATGTATGTGTTGCTTCCAGAAATGAAGAAAAGAGACTATCTTCATAAAATGTATGTCCCAGTAAAGAATACAAATAGAAAATGGAGCATGGACAAAGCTCATTGGTAGAACATTTTCCTATCATGCCCAAGGCCCTGGATTCAATCCTGAGCACCACAAAACAACATGAACTATGAAATATGAAAATAACACATTAGAAATCTAAAGTTTGCTGAGCAGTTGGAAGGCAGAAGTAGGTAGATCTCTGAATTCAAGGCCTGTTCTACAGACGAGTTCTAGGACAGTCAGGGCTATATAGAGAAACCCTATCTCAATTAAAAAAAAAAAAACAAAAACATAAACAAAAAATTAAAGTGTCTAAGATACATTAGCTAAAATATAGTATAGTATGGGTATGATGAAAATTGCCTTTTATCTTGATTTTAAACTTATTTTGAGTTACATATCAAAGAGTATTCTCCAAAGTATCTTCAAAACAGATTAGATAAAGTATTTGGTTCTCTTACTGCCCATATAATCAATGTGAAGTTGCATCCTGCTCTATGCTTAGTTCAAATTTCCAGAGTTTTCTTTCATCATCCCATAAAAGTAGCTTTGTATGTGGCTAGAGAAATAGGGTGGATTCTCAGGCAGAACATGAGGGTGAAATGTGTATAGGAAACTATTTTTAAAGTCAGACAAATCTAGCCAGCAGAAACCAATGTGCCTAGAAAAAATGTTTAGTGAGAAATGTGGCAGATTTCAGTCTGGACCCTAAAGTGTCAGTATGTGAGAGACTACCCAGGTCTCCCTAGTTAGACTGTATCATGAAAAAAATCACGTGTGGGTAAAATGATCGAGACCAAAAGTGAACTCTTCAGCAGTTCTTGCTGCCAGGTATCTTGAATGTGCCATGATGATTGAGCTGTGCTCTCTAGAAACATTCACTTAGTACTGTCCACATAGTTCAGATATTGCTGTGACTGACAAGTTAGTCCTCAAAGAGACATATTTATTACTCAGAGGAAATATGAAAATGAGCCATATGGGTGACTCTTATTGATTTGATTTGTTGGTTTCTTGACCATCTGACCAATCCTTCCATAGCTCAAAAGGCCACCCCATTCCACCCCATCTGTGCACAGCAACCTATACTCTCTGGGAACCAGTGGAAGTTCTCTGGGCTCCATGTAGTAGTGGTTATTGATTTTCATTGTTAACTTGACTGTACTTAGAATAACAATGGAAATAAACCTCTGTTTGTGTCTATAAGGGCATTTCCAAAAAGGTTTAACCAAAGAGGGCAAACTACCCTGAATGTGGCCAACTCTATCTCATGGTCTGGGATCCTGAACTGAATACAAGAAGAAGGTGGACTGAGTTTTCATTTCTTTGCTTTCTGATTGTGGATACAAGGCAGCTGGTCACCCATCCCACCCTTCTGCAGTCAGGACTTCTACCATGATGGACTATGTTCTCAAACTGTGAGCTAAAATAAACCTGCTTGCTCTAAAATATGAACTCATATGTCTGACCAGGGACGTTTCTTTATGTTGTATGCATATTGTATCTAACCAAGAAAGCAAATACAATTTTCTCAATTGGCAGTCTAAAAATTGTTCCAAAAAATAATTTTAAGCTTCATGTAGCATTGGACAACAAATTTTGAACATCCAAATGAGAAAAGAACATGTGAAGAAATGTTATTAGGAACTGGTTTTTATTGACTAGTGTTGACAAATATCACTTTTACAGCTTTTGGAAAATGGAGCACACATAGAAAATTAGGACATGTGGATTAGTGTTATAGACACTAAGCCTCCAAATTTTTAGAAACAGGAATATTAAAAACTAAAAGTCTTGCAAATCTGAAGATTTCAATTTTCATTTATATAATACATATATATGAATGTACAAATGCACATATTATAATTTTATATTATCTAATTATTAGCCCATCTCATTATTATATTATTTTTACAGAAAACCTCTTCAGGATGGGCTTCAATTCTTCCCTGTATCAATGGACTAATAAACCTTTGTTTACTAAGTCTCTGTGATTATTTAGCATATAAAAATATTACTGAACAGTATATAAGAAAGTTTATCAATATCACCATCAATTCAAAAATGTTTGAACATCCCTGGTAGGCCTATAAAATATTCCAGTCACTATAGTAGCAACTTATTATAACACTAAAATATGTTCAATTACTGCTCCAGAAACTCATTCCAAGAAAAATGAAAATTTATATTTGTCCCCAAGCTTGCAACAAAAATAGTTACAATAGCCTGGTTTACAAAACTGGAAACAGCCATCTAAGTGGCCACTGATTGGCAACTGTATAAACTGATACATTCATGTTAGGAGTTAAATTCAGCAATTTAAAACAATGAACTGCTGGTACACAGAACAAGTGAGGAAATGTAAGGTAAGGTGCAGAAAAAGAAGTCAAAGGATACACAGTTCTCATTTCTGTTTTATGAGACATTTTGGAGGAGGAGAAAGCACAATAAGCTTGCCAGGGTAAAACAATTTGGTGTTTGGGTTTTAAAGGGCAAATTTAGAGAATTTGTGGAAAGGTTACCGATGGTGAACATGTCCTGTACCTTGATTCTCCGTGTTGCATTTACATTATCAGTACCATTGGGTGAACTTCACGTGTGCAATGATCCTTCTGACCCTCAGCTTCCATTTAATACAAATTAAAGGGGAGAATTGGCCTTTTCTGATTCCAGCCTCTTGTTCATGTAATTTCATTAAATGACTAACTGCTTTGCTGTCAACATTGTCAGCTACAGTTGACAACTTTCACTCACCCAACTGAGGTCTTGGCAGTTTGGAGCAGTTATCGGGGTAATAATGAGGTACAATGTCAGGTGACAATGCTCTTCTAGCATACCATTAGCAGATATAAGATGGTAAGTAGCACATTGTAGCCAATTTACTGTTTTGGACACTTTTAGAGTCTGTTTGGAATTTGCCAGTGGGTCTTGGTATAAGCAGATTCTGCAGAACACTTCTCCAACTATATTAGTGTACGTAGAAAAATTGTAGCAGAAGTAAACAGTGTTCTTACAGAATGGGACCAAATTGTTCATATAAGTATTTTGTTCTGACTGATATCTCTGCTGAGTTTACCTGATCAATTAAGCCAAAGAGAGAAGGTGCTACAAGTCAGGACATTTTTTTTTCTGGAATTGACGGATTGTAGATGCCCTGGATGAAGCAATCTCATCTGTGTACTCCATCTGCATGGCTCACTTGGCTCACCAGTCCCTGTGTTTACCCAAAGAAAACTTATGACCAAATTCGCTCTCTTTCTCCTAAAACCCATAAGAGTTCTGTTTCTCCTGCCACTCTTTGCAGATCTGAAGATGGTTAGAAGATCCCACCAATAAATATACAGATATCTCTATGTTCACAACAAAATAAAATTGGGTGTGAAATTAGCATTACTCTGCCCCTAAAGTTGACTGGAGATCCAAAGTAAAATTAAAATAGCTAACAGGGAAATAAAACTTTAAAAAATGAACTGTTTTTGGAAACAAGATGGTACTATACAGTCCAGGATGACCTGCAAATCATCACATAGCTTAGGCTGGCCTACAGCATAGCCTCAGCCATCTGGATGGGACCTGTATCAAAAGGGTTCAAACTTCCTAAGGTGTTTTTTTAAAGCCTTATCACTGACATCAAAAGGAAAAGAAAACAATGTTCTTAGTTCATTTGTCAAGCCCAGGCCCTTGCTCTGGCCTGACCATGGTTGGTCCCTTCATGCTCCATAGTCCTCCACTATGAAGATCTGGTTACTAAGTTCATTATGGATATGAATGTATTGTCTTCCTATACCATTCAGACCCAGGCTTGGTAATTGCTGTAGTCTCAACCACCTTAGTGACAGCCATGGAAAAGGTGCTGGCCACAGCTCTCATTGTGACCACTCATGAGACTGTTGATTAGCCCAGGACTGGCATATTTCAATTCCATTTTGCAGATAAGACAATTAGATAGAAATCAGCTCTGTCCCTATGAAGCTTTGTGTTACCATACAGATGTTCAGAAGAAAGTGAGACATCACTGCTTACCAGGGAAACCCAAGCAAGGGGAAGGATGCATGTGACATCTTAGAGACCTGATCTGCAGTGCTGGCTGATGTGTAACTGAGCACATCCTGATCTACACATGTAGATTACCATTATCAGAAGTTCTCAAAGCAGCAGGGCATGCTGTAGTATTTTCTTGTTTCCTGATTTTAATTAGAAAACTCTGATGATGTTATAACAGAGGGAAACAGCATAACAGTAAAGGGTATTAATTATTATGACATACCATTAAGTAAAGTGGTATGGTATTATCAGTGACTTCTGTTTTATATATGTTTTTCTTCCCCAAGATGAATCCCAATCCCCAATATTATTCAGTTAATGAAAGGAACACTAGCTAACTGACTTTCTCCTTTGCCTGCTTAGAAGTTTTATCTTCATGGCAGATAGCCTACCTATATCTCAGAAACACGTGAATTCTTCTCTTACCTCCACCTGGCACAATGAGGTCCCTTTTCTTCCTTGGACTTATTCAGTCGAAATCTGCTGCTTTATCAACAAAGACTGTTAGACCTGTTACAAAAGCCTTCTCCTAGCAATTTATCCACTGCAGTATTTACTTATAGTAATTAGGGAAATAGACATGATTTCCCCATGGCTCTAATTAATGGAAAGCTCCTTCTATATTTTCTCATCAGTTCTCTTTAATGTCAGGCATTCCACAGAGTTTCAATGTAGTATATAGCTTACCACTGATATATAGTATATAAATAAAATTTCTATATTGTTATGATAAATATTACTTATATATTATAGTAAAAATTATAATTTCTATATTATAATTAAAGAAATATATTATCAAGAATAGCATCAGTACAATTGGCTACTAAATTTTTTAGTAGTCAAATGTTTTAAAAGTACTTAAATGTTTCAAATTCTATGCAGTTTTTCTAAATAAGTCATAATTTTTGCTTGAATAAAGTTGTTGACTCTAAACAACAATGATTTAAAAATATTTACTTTGTTAAAAATTTTCCCCTAATCTCCAATTCTAAATAGAGACCACTGCCTCCCATTTTAATCCACACCTATTTAAATAAATACCTTTGAAAGTTCTAGTGTGGTTTCAGTATACTGTGAGAATGCCAGAAACTTATATATTTTGAAAACAGCAAAATATTCCCTCTTCTTATATTCAGTATTCATGAAAGGTGAATTGACACCTATTTCCATCAAATGATAAAAGTTTCCTCCTTCCCTAAGTCCTCTTGACTTAGATTTACCAGTGTGGTATAACAGGGAGTCTGTGCGCCACCTCTCATACAACTTCTCCAGAGACCTTGCACACTTATGTACTGCTACCCTTCCTAGTCACTGGATGAACAAACTCAACTAGCCTATTATAAGTGAAAGACCACAGGTAGGAGAGTACTTCAGACAGATGCAAGTGAACAACTGATTTATACAATGATCAAAGACAAGAAATTCATCTGTTTGGTTCTGATCCAAGTTGCCAGGATATAAAATTAAGAGAATGAGTTTTTTTTGTTTGTTTTACATCACCAGTCTTGGAAGAGTATTTGCTCTATAGCAAAAGATATCCCTTCTATTTGCACTTTTAAATAACATGCTCTATAACGTTATTTTAAATGTATAAGTGTGTATTAAACAGATATCCATAACATATAAGCTTATATCTATATGTTAACATGATTGTCACACCAGGATGTCATTTTTCCAGTTATTTATTATTTCCTTATTTTTTCAGAATTTCATACATGAATAATTTATCATGTTTACCTGACATCCTCAAGCTCATCTATATCTATTCCTAATGTCATATAACTGTTGCTTTCTTCTTCCTCTCCTCCTAATTATTTTTTCCTTTCTCCTTCTTCTTTGATAGCCTACTAGGTCAAATTTTTGCTGACTCGAATATAAGACTATGTGATTGTACATTAGAGCAAGTAAAGCCTACCAGTGGTCACATTGTCAAAGAAAGAATAGCCCTTCCCTCCCTCCTTACCTTCCTTCCTCCTTTAAAAGCTACCAATATCCCATAGTTCCTCAGCAAAGTGTGGGGCTAGCTTGTTCCTGTTCTACTCTTAAGTAGACAAGCATAGTTGCTGTGAGTTAATTAGTGTAGAAGTCAAGAAAACACTTTATAGTACTCTTTCCTGTTCTCTGACCTTTTCATTCTTTTCTTCTCCTCTCACAAAATGAAGAATGCTAGCCTAAGAATATAATTTCTTGCTAAATCTACTCTTTGCTGCCATAGATATATTACATTAAACCTAGTATGTGACATTAGGCAGGCATTATATTTACCCACTTTGATTTCATGACTCTTCCTGTGCCTTATCCACACACATTAGCACTTGATTCATATTGTTCATGAAGTTGTTTCCTAACTAAGAAAATGATTCATCTTATCACAGTTTCATGGCCTATTTCTCATCATCTTTAATTTACTCAAACAACACTTCTTTGTCCACTACTTCTTTTAATTCATTTGAATTTATTACTAATTATTATCTTAGAAATGATTATACCAGTTGAATATCATCCTGGCATGGTCAGAATTTGTATCTCCTTTATTATATTTACATTACTATATTAAATAAAAAGGATACCCTATGGTTAATAAGTTTAGTTTTTTTCAAAAGTTTAAAATGGAAACTTATATTTCAGGCCACATATTATATTAAAGACCAAATTTTAATTTTATTTGCAAATTTAGGAGAAAGCTCCATTATTTTATGTTGACATCAATTTAAAAAATGATTTTAGGAGTCAGGTATACCAGTCAATGACAGAGAACTTGTATGTGTAAGGCTTTGGGCTTGAATCCCAGGATATTGCAAAAAAAAAAAAAAAAAAAAAAAAAAGTATTTCTAATGAAATAGAATAGAAAAAGAAAAGTTGAAATGCCACATGACATAAAATTTTTCATTTGATAGATTGATAGAAACAATACATAGGCATATGTCCTTGTATATAAATTATGATTAGAATTTCTCTTTATTGGAAGCAATAATCAATCAAACCCCATATTTTCCTCTTATTGAGAATAGATTTTTTCTCACATTGTTAATTGTCCTTTATTTTTGAGATTTATGACATGCAAACAATGAAATATGATGACATCCATCTTCTCCTTCTCTCCTTAACACTTTGTATTCCCACTTGTTTTCTGCTGCACTTTGGCAGTAAAACTTCATGAAAGAGTTGTCTATTCATGAAATTACACTCCATGTATAAACAGCAGCCATCAACTGTCAAGTGACCTCAAATCGTCTTCTTTTCCTTTTCTCAATGGAGTAGTTTGCTTCATCTCTGTGACATCTCTGTCTCTGTCTCTACTTTCTTCTTGTTCACATGAACATACACACACTTCAACTAGCAGTGAGGCCCTGAGAGATTTTCCTATCTATGTTGGAAGGCCAACTATTGTTGGACTTGTGCAGGTTTTGTTTAGTCAGCCATGTTCTTCAGATTTTATGGTTGTAGCCTTCCTGTCATATCTAGATGACACAATCTCACATCCTCATGGTCCTCTGGCTGCACTTTATCATATTTCTGCTAGTCAAGCTGTATAAAGGCTTTTTTTTCAGTCACACAGGTTGAATTTCATGGAGTAGTTACTGACATAGCTATAGGTTTGTACCTTTAATCAGTTAATGTTCACTCAGTTGATATGAATAGAACTTTGAGAATAACCAAGTTTAACTGTCATTTATACCTGCTGAAGAGGGAAAGTCAGTTTAACTGTCATTTATACCTGCTGAAGAGGGAAAGTCAGTTTTCTCTAGTGGAACAACACTGGGTATATTTACCATAGAACAGATCTGAGGTTCAGGAGTAGATGGACCCCAGTTTTTTATGTGTGCCTTTACTTGGTTACAGTTTGGTGGGTTTGTTTTTGTGTGATGTATCTTGTTTTTCTAGGTTTTTGGTGTTTAGTTGTTGGTGGTAGTTTGACTATAATTGACTCCCAAATGTTCAGGCAGGTGTGGTCTTGTTGGAAAAGGTGTGACCTTGTTGGAGGAAGCATGTCACCTTGGGAGCAGGCTTTGAGGTTCTATTTGTTCAAGCTTCACTCAATGTAGAGTCAGCCCACTTCTGATCCCTGCAGATCAAGATGTAGGACTCTCAGCTCTTTCTCCAGCACCATGTCTGCCTGCATGCCACCGTGTCCCACCATGATGATAATGGACTGAGTCTCTGAACTGTAAATTATCCCAGTTAAATGTTTTCTTTTATAAGAGTGTCTGTGGTCATAGTGTTTCTTCACAGCAATAGAAACCCTAAATAAGACATTGTTGTACAGGATTTTGGTCTTTTCGTTTTGTTTTGTTTTGTTTTCAGAATGAACTAAAGTTGGATAGGTAGGGAGGAAGAAAGGGTCTGAACAAACTTTAAGGAGAGGAAGATCATAATCAAAATATATTTAAATTTAAAATTTTTCTAAAAAGCAAAGACTACACAACTGTCATATATGTGTAGAGGGTCTAGCTCTGTCCCGTGCAGGCTCCTCAGTTGTTATTTCAGACTCTGTGGGTTTGTGTGTGTGTGTGTGCATGTGTGTGTGCGTGTGTATGTGTGTGTGTGTGTGTGTGTGTGTGTGTGTGTGTGTGTGTGTGTGTGTGTTATCTTTGACCCTGCTGGTTCCTACAATCCTTCCTTCCTCTCTTCAGCAGGATTCCCCAAGCTCAGCCTACTGTTTGGCTATAGTTCTCTGCATGTGTTTCCATACATTATTGGATAAAGGCTGTCTGATGAAAATTGGAGTAGATAGTCACAAATCTGATCACAGGAGATGACCAGTACAGGCTATGCATCCACTATTGCTAAGAGTCTTAGCTGGGATCATCCTTATAGATTCCTGGAAGTTTCCCTTGCATCAGGTTTCTACCTGACTCAGAAATGCACCCCCTTTCTATTAGTCTACTTCTGGGACCTCCAGCAATGGGAGCAGGTATTGTATCTAACACTTTGGCTGGCTCTTGGGAACCTATTCCTCTTTCTGGTTACCTTGCCTAGCCTTAATACAAAGCAAGGTACTTAGTCTTGCCACAACTTGATATGCAATGTTTTGATGATATTCATTAGAGGCCCTTTCTGAACAGAAACAGAAGAGGAGTTGATGGGGGGAGGGGTGGGCATAGATAGGAGGTTAGGGAGGGAATGGAAGGAGAGGAGGGAGGGAAAACTGTGATTGGGATGGAAAAGGAATAACCCAAAACAAAAACCCAACCAAGCAAAAGAATAATAACCAAACTTATAAATTATTATCAATTTATCTAGCATGCATATTTTGGAAATTTTAATACATATATGTGTATAGTTGATGAAGGAAATAGAAATGGATATGAAACTAAGAGGAAAGCTATGTTTTCTGAATGGGTCTACTTTAAATTATGTTGTGAATTTTTTGTCTAATCTGTTTACTGGTGCTCCTGAATGATAGACTTTGTGGTCACAGGAGAATTTATAGGAATGGCACTGGGGGATCAATCATTACCATGTGACACTTACCCCTTAATTTGTTCCTTAGAGGGGAAGCTTAGGGTTCTTCCTTTAGATACTGCATCATCTAAAGTGAAACTCCCAAGGAAGACTATCCATTCTATGTAGTCCCCCAAGAAATGTTCAGATACCTCTATATACTCACCAGGGTATACAGAAGTGAGCCCGGCTACAGACAGTCTAAGGGGTGCTTTGTGGCCTCAGACAGGGTAAGTTGTGCAGACTGCTACTGAAACTCAACATTCAATGAGACTTCTGCTCTTTACCGGATCCTTCCTGCATACCCCCTACTCATCATGTTAAAAAGCCTGTGTTTTTGGAGATTCATTTTCATTAGTAAAAAAATTCAGTTATGAGACATGAAATTCAAAAAAATAGAAGGAATAGATGTCAGGGAACTTATGAAGATATTGATACCTAAAGTCTACTGGTTCAAAAAACTGTAGCCTTTTAGGGAGTCAAAGATCAAGGTAATATTTTTGTTTCATCATTAAATGCTAAATTAGGTCTCTTTACCATACAAATGATATTTGTGGGGTGACCTCTTTGTATTCTGCTAGTTGTCTGTAATTGCACAAATCATTCTACATCGTTTATTGTTTTAGAAGTATGAATGCTTTTGTTGACTTTTCTATAGTTCTTGGAACTTTAGGAGGATTTCAGAGAATTTCAGAGAATCCTGAGTGTCAGGTGAATAAATATGTCAATGACGAATAATGGGACAGCTTACTGATGAGAGCAACCCCAGGCTTAGAGCAACAAAGTGATCATGTTGTTGGATTTCTCTGACATGATTATCACTGAACTTTCTCATCCTTTCTCACAGTTCTGCTATTTCCTGCTCTGCATATTCTGTGCATCATTCTGCAGATGAGAAACTACTCACAAAGGCAGGAGAGGGAATGAAAAGTTTAGTCAGAGGGTACCATCCATAGCTCACATCTTTCCTCAACATAGGTTGTACACCTCTTTCCCCTTTGCAGTCTCTGTTCTTTAGCTGAGCACCTCTGTTGGTTTATTCATTTCAAAGCTCATTTCTCTTTCCTGCCTCCCTCAAAGCTTGGCACTTAAAACCAGAAGCATCTACTGTGAACTAATTTTCCTAATCTGCAATACATTTAGTTTAATCTACTTTTGTTCTCCTGAAGAAACCACATCAGCTGTGTCACCCTAAAACCTGGATAGATGTAAAGATAAATATAGAGATTATTACGTAGAAAGTCTTGGGCTTCTAGAACAAACAATCCTGAGCTTCAAATTACTGCTTTAAATCCTTGCTCTATTAATTTGAAACAGTTATTCCTCTTAATTTGTTCCCAGTTTCCCTATTGTGCAACATTAAATATTACTGTATCATAGGTAGGAACACATCATGTAATGTATATAAAGCAAATGTGTGTAACTAAAATTATTATCATTGCATAATAATTAATTAATGGCATCATTTCATTTCCTGTGTGATTCCTGTTGAGGAGGTTTTAGTTTATTTGAATGAAATAAGGCAGAAATGTGAATATTTGAAATGCAACAAAAGAAGGACCAGATGTAAAAGAAAACAACTGAAGTAAAGTTAGAAGAGAAAGTTTTGTTCTGGCAGTGGGAATCGTGAAGGCTTGCATGAACATGGGGACACTTAATATTTCAATAAAAGTAGACCTAAAAAATAAAAATTTAAGTTTCCAAAAATAAAACTACAAGAGAGTGATCTCATCTTTTATGAAATTAATGATTTTCAGGATTGTTGGTCTGAAATTTGTTGTGAAACTACACTAGAGATGACAACAATTGTGAAGCTGATAGTTCTAAGTTTTACCTTGAATGTTTTGAAAAGAAAAGGAGAGACAAAGTTCACATTTAGGGCAACTCATCTGCAGAATGACTCTTTAGATATTGAGATAGTTAAGGTGACAGGGAGTATGTACAACCTTTACTAATTCTAATTAATCTTGCAAGAAATTTGATTGTCTATCCCAACAATTAGAAGCTAATGTAGTTTTGTTGCAGCTAATTTTTAGGAGCTCCTCCCCAATAAAGCCATTGTTATGATAGGTATGATGATTAAGATAAAGAATGATTCTTTTCTTCCTCTCTTAGACATAGCATTTGTAAGGGAAAGATGGGTGGTGCCGGGGAGTAGTTATATGTTTATCCAGAACTAACTACTAGTTAGGTACAAGATAATTCTAGAGAGCCTCTTAATTTGAGTAATTGTCATATTGACCATGGAGATGAGAGAAAGAAAAGCTACAGAAAAAGTAGAGACTGTGAGGAAAAGGCTGCACAACTACCACCGCAACAGACATTCCAGTCTAAAGCAAAGAAACCAGAAACCCAGAGACTGGTACTCCAGCCATGCTCAGAAACAGTATTAGTGCAGTGGAAAGTTAAAAAGTAATTAAATTATTGTCAGAAGTGTTCCTGATACTTTCTTTGTGTTTTACTTAATCCTCCTCCCAAGAATAGGAAAATGAAATATTTAAAAATCAAAGTACAAGCTTTGAGGCTAGTAACACAGGGGTTGAGAGTAAAGGTGGGGGTAACTCTGAAAATGGATGAATCCTCAGAAATATTTTCTGAAACTCAATTTCTGTGTTACTTATTTTTCTTCACATAAATCCATGACACTGAAACAACAACAAAACAAAAACTTAGAGATTAGATCGTCTTATGAATGTTTCAACTGTGGCATGTGTGGAATTTCATAGTTTAGAAACTGTTCTGACTTTTTAGTGTCTCATTTTTAACATGAGTAACTGAATACAGAAAGGAATCTCTGTGTAAGTAACATTGCAATTCCTGAAAGTTCCTTATGGTTTTTTTTCTTACCTTCACAGATGATGCAGTTGGTGGCCAACCAGAATCAAACTATGGTGATTGAATTCATCTTCTCTGTATTCCCACCCCTGTATGAAGGTGGCCTCCTGTTTTTCATCCTCTTGCTTCTTGTCTATACATTCATCATATCAGGGAATCTAGTTATTTTTTTTGTTGTCCAGGTGGACACAGCCCTACACACACCTATGTACTTCTTCATCAGTGTGCTGTCCTTTCTGGAGATCTGGTATACCACAACTACAATTCCCAAGATGCTCTCCAGCCTAGTCAGTGAGAAGACCATTTCCCTAGCTGGCTGTCTCATGCAGATGTACTTTTTCCACTCACTGGGTATCACAGAAGGCTGTGTCCTGACAGCAATGTCCATTGACAGGTACATAGCTATCTGCTATCCTCTCCGTTACACAACCATCATGACTTCCAAACTTTGTGTCCAACTAACAGCTGGATCCTGCTTCTTTGGCTTCCTTCTGGTACTTCCTGAGATTGCATGGATTGCTACTCTGCCTTTCTGTGGCTCCAACAAGATCCATCAGATCTTCTGTGATTTCACCCCTGTGCTCAGTTTGGCCTGTACAGATACATCTCTGGTGGTCATTGTTGATGCCATCCATGCAGTAGAGATTCTGGCCTCCTTCCTTGTAATTGCCCTGTCCTATATCCGGATTATTGTGGTAATTTTGGGGATGCCCTCAGCAGAAGGGAGGCACAAGGCATTCTCTACTTGTGCTGCCCACCTTGCTGTTTTCTTGCTGTTTTTTGGCAGTGTGGCTGTCATGTATTTGAGATTCTCTGCCACCTACTCAGTCTTCTGGGACACAGTAATTGCTATCACTTTTGTTATCCTTGCCCCATTTCTCAACCCCATCATTTATAGTCTAAGAAACAAGGAAATGAAAGAAGCTATTGGGAGGCTTTTTCATCAGAAGAGAGATGGTCCGGCTGAGAAATAGATCTGTATTCCTGACATTAAATCCCCTCTGTAAGTTCAGAATATTGCTATTGCTTTTTGGGCTTTGGATGATGTTCCTTTTCTATTCTTGTTCTGTTACTGTAACATGATGAACTGTGCCTCTAGGTCACTGTTGCCACTTGTTTGCAGAGCATCTACCAGACTCATGACAGACTCAGAAGCAGTATGTGTGGATATTCCTGCTTTAGGCACAAGTTGACACAGCACCACGTATTATAGTAGTGTGGTCCCTTCAATTCTCTTCTGTGACTGCATGTGTTGATGTGGCCAAAGATGGGGGCACGAGACACACACCACACAATATACTTCTAGAAATTGCTAAGGCTGGTGTTCTTTCTTGCTTTTCCAGCTCTAGATTCCCCTGTCATCCATCATTGCTCAAATACTGTTTCCTGACACAAAAGACACATTTTATCCACTTTCAGCTTATGTAATTAAATTTGCTGAACATTCAGTTCAGAAAAACTGGACTGCATGATGTGTTATAGGATGTCAAGTTCAAAGGGTTTTTGCAAGAGTAACCTGGGTAGGCCACTATATTTCATGTTACTATTTAGAACATTTTCTTATAAGTAAACTACCTTATAAGTTAAATATCCTTAATTAAATTTGTCAGTATCTCCATAATTTAAATATTGATAAATAAAATTTGGAAGTAAAGTTCAAACCTGTTTCATGAATTTCTGAGTGTTAGCTAAATAGCTTGTAACAACTATTTTAAATCATTTACATTATGCATATCTCTCTCTCTCTCTCTCTCTCTCTCTGTGTGTGTGTGTGTGTGTGTGTGTGTGTGTGTTTACTCCTGTGCAGGCATGAGATAACCCTAAAACGAAACTGAGATCTTCCTACTTCAGTATTCTCCAGTGTGTGAGAGTTGTTTGTTTGTAATCCTATAGTATTCCATTCTTTTTAGTTAAAATTATTTTTATATTTGAGAAATTTATACATGAATACAGTATATATAATATTTCTGCCTCTCCCCTCTTTCAACAGCTCTGATGTCACCCCACTCACTCTGAAATTCTTGACCTCTTCTTTAATTATTATTCTTTTATGCATGTACATAAACACACACACACACAGGTGCAAATGTTTGTACACACGCAAAATCTACTTAATAAATTTAGTGTTGCTCTTATGTCTATGATTTTAGGGTTGGCTACTTGGGATTGAATAATCTATCATGGTACTCATCCTTGGGAAAAAACTTATTACTATCCCCCTCCCCAGCAACTATTATTTGCAAGAAGCTCTTCACCAAGGAGAAGAGATTTAGAAGATTTGCCATATCCACACTGGTGTGTCTTATTTACAAAATCTTCTTGATGGAACTTCATGGAAGCAGATTCACTGTCATGTCTAGAAAACACTATTTCTTGTTAGGAGTGCAATTTCTATGGCTCTTAAAACAATTCTGCCTCTTCTTCTTTATAATAAACTTCATCCACTGCAAAATGAAACTTCTGTCATGAAAAGATATAAGCTAAACTTATCTGAGGCAGTAAGCATGTGCATTTAAAATGCACTTAGAGTTTATCATGCCAAAATGTCATTTCTTTACACCTTGTTCAAGAAAAAAAAGAAGAAAAATAAGGAAAGATAAAAAATTCTGGTATTATTTAGGACAACATTTCCATACCACTAGATGGCCTATTGCTCTTTTAAGATCATTAGGAATTGTTTCCAGCTTTTTCTCCTCATAGGAGCTAGGCAAAGTCATTTTCTGTAGATTTTACTTTATTCCTACTACTCCTGGAGTATTTTTGTAAGAAGAAAGCAGAAAAGTGTGAATAAGACAGCAAAATGTAGAAAATTTATGATGAGCAAGTGTAAGATCTAGGTCAGAGAATGGAGGAGTGAACCAAAGCTGCAAAATAGTGCTAATTATAGTTTTTCAAGATAGTGTGTCTGTAGTTTTTTTGAGGCTTTCCTGGAACTCACTCAGTAGACCAGGCTGGCCTTGAACTCCAACTCTCAGAGATCTGCCTGCCTCTACCTCCTGAGTGCTGGGATTATGACAGTGAGTTATTATGATGCATGGCATTTTAATGGAGCATGACAAATGGTGTAATACTACCACTATTATTTTCAACTTTTAATTTGTATTTGTGTGTGTATATGTGTCGCATGTGTGTGTGTGTGTATGTGTGTGTGTGTGTGTGTGTGTGTGTGTGTGTGTGCACGCGCATGTGATATACATATGTCAGTGCTTTCAGAGGAGGGTATCAGATCCCTTGGTGTTATCTTATAGGGTTCTGTGATGGGTTCATTTTCTCTGCCAGTCACAGAATTAAAGGGAAGAAGAAAGTACCCAGTACATGAGCTGACATCAGGGAAATATCAGACACACAGAGTAGAAACAAGCATGAAAAATACTTTTATTAAAGATGAAGAAACACACTCACATGCACATAAACACAAATACACATGAAGGATACACACTTGCACACATGAACAGACTCACATACAGAAGATATACACAGATACACATACACAAGGCACACACACACATACTCATATAGACTAGGTGCACACATACACACATGCACACACACACACACACACACACACACACACAGTCCCACAGCAAGGTGTACAGAAAGAAAGATCCCCTACAAAGCAGAATGAGAACTCTGGAAGTAAAGTCCTTTCCTCTGCAGCTGGAAGTTTTATGTGTCTTTATGAGGTGTGTTGTATCTACCTCCAGTTCATGTTTGATCAGTTTGAAAACAGACTGAGTACTGATAGGTCCACAGTTTTGAATAAACATTTCCCAGTCTGTGTTCTCTGACAGGGATTGCTAGGTCAGTAGCACCAGACCTCTGGTCTCAAGGAATGAAGCCTTTTTTTCTCAGGTCAAGAAGAAGCCAGAAGTTTGCCCTTTTTGTTAACTATCTATGGTCCCTTCCCTATATGTCTGCCTATTGCTAATCTGCCTAACTTCTAGTTCTTCATAGGAACGAGCTGGAGCTGCATGTCATTGTAAGCTGTCTGACATGGATGCTGAGACACAAACTCCCACAATCTCAGGTCCTCTGCTAAAGGAACATGAACTCTTAACCACAGAGCCATCTACAGTTCCAATTTTAAAAATACCAACTATAGCTGTTTAAATGGTTTTTTTAAAATACATTTTATCTCAAGGCAGTATACTAAATCTATTTTATCTTTAAGAGCCCTAGAATGTTTGCTATGGATTCTTGAAATCAACACAAAGTCCCATAGAAGAGATGATAACAGCAAACATCAGAATTTAGTGATTATGTGCCAAATACTCATGACATTTTATCACTGACTAACTATGGAGAGTATAGTGACTGTCTTTAGATAAATATCAGGGAATCATGCTCCTTTCTCAAGTCCAAGTCATCTTAGTTATATGGATTTTGTTGATGTTTTATAAATGTCTATATAAATAACCAACCAATTCTAAGCATAGAGTGAAAGGGTACACAAAGGAAGCATTCAGATGTGCCAATTAGAACTGCTATTATTCCTTAGATCATGATCCTTAGTTGGCTTGGAAAAGATGGTACTTCACTATTTGTGATTTCAAAATAAGAAAAAAACCCGGTGACCATATGAACAGGGCAAGGGAGCAGGTGACTTCCTATGTCATGACAAACAATGGTCAACTTGTAGAAAACTGGAAAGAAGCACAACAAAGACCACGAAAAAAAATCTTACATTGTAGTCTTATGATTTTTTTTGCTTTAAACACATACATAGAAGATATCTTTGAGGAGGTATGGATAAACTCACATTAGCTCCCAGTGATGGTGAATATCTTTTGAGAACAGAACATTTTCTTAATGGCATCTTTCATATCTTTGTTCCTCAGGCTATAGATTATAGGATTGAAAAATGGGGCAAGAACAGCAAACATTAGTGCGATGCTCTTCTCCAGTAGTGGATGGAAAGTGACAGAGAAGCGCAGATACATGACCGCTGCACTGCCAAAAAACAGCAAGAAGATAGTGATGTGGGCTGTGCATGTGGAGAATGCCTTCTGACGGCTCTCACCAGATGGAAACCTCAGGATCACAGTGATGATTCTTAAATAAGAAAGGGTGATGATAGAGACACAGGTCAAGATGGAGATGGCATGGATGATGTCTTCAACTAGAATCATAGAGGTGTCAGAACATGCCAAAAGAAGTACAGGTTCTAAGTCACAGAAGAGTTGGTGGATATGATTGGGGCCACAGAAGGGCAGAGTAGATATCCATACAATTTCTGGGAGGAGCATGAGGAAGCCAAGGATGAAGGAGCCTGTGGAAAGCTGTGTGCACAGCTGCGGAGTCATAATGATTGCATAGCGGAGTGGGTTACAGATGGCAACATACCTGTCAATAGCCATTATTGTGAGAATCAAGCTTTCTGTGACTCCGAAGGAATGGAAAAAATAAATCTGCAGCAGGCAGCCAACAAAGGAGATGGTTTTCTGTTTGCTGACCAGGTTGTAGAGCATTCTGGGAATGGTCACTGTGGTGTAGCAAATCTCCAGGGAGGAAAAGATGCTGATGAAACGGTACATGGGATTATGAAGATGGACATCCAACTGCACAGCCAAGAAGATCATGGAGTTTCCAACAACAATGAACATGTAAACACAGAGGAGAAAGATGAAGACCAAAAGGCCACCACTCTCAAACTGAGGGAAATCAGAAAAATAAAATTCTGTCACCTTTGTCTGATTCTCCTCATCCATATTTTCAGCAGTTTATTAGCTGGCTGAAGGAACAAGTACAATCAGAACTCCAGTAAAAGGACAAATAGACAAAATTTTAACCCTTTGAACAATCTAAATATTAAACCAAAAATAAAATATATTGTAAAGTGATATTGTCAGATTTGCCAACTATTTGGTTTATTTTTTAAAGAAATAGCTGCTTATTTAGAAGTATGTTTGTGTACACTATACACTGACAATTTGGCAACTTTTTAAAAAGAATAATAGTTTATAAACTGCCTTTAACTACGTAATTTAAGAAAAATTATTTTACATAAAGATGATTTACAATCAGTATGATATTAATTTAGCTCAATTCATCACCAGTTATGACAAGCAAAACTGCTGTGCCTGCAAAGAAGCGAACATAAATGTGTGCTGTCAAGAATCAGCCACATAAGGAAAATAATTTTTGGTGTAAAATTCGTTGTTCAAGATATGATAAAAAAGCTCAAGTGTATATTCATCGGGACCATGATCTTTAATTCCTGTGCTACTTTCTGAGAAGGAGATTCATCACCAAATTTCAACAGAAAGTTACCCCTTCTTCTTGTGAGACTTTTGTGACACATTGTCTTTGACAGATTTCCTTCATTCTACTAAACTAAAGCTGGAAAACAGTGATTGTCTAACAACAGATTTGTTGGCATTTTTATGGTTATTTGCTAAAATATTTTGCTTGATGGAAGTCTAAGCTGTGTCTTTTGTCAAATTTAATTCCTTGAGAGTGAGAGGTCTGAAGACTGGGTCCTGGAAAAAGAGAAAGTTACTGACAGCTACCCAAAAGAGTCAGCCATCTGGAAGTTGGCTTTAGACACAATCCATATGCTCTCTTGAAACTATAAAGCCAAAACCCACAAAACAAAGGAAAATGAACCAAGGATTTGGCTTGGTTTCTAGAGATTCTGTAAAACATTAAATTCACAGTTAAACATAAATATCTGTAGTTAACATAAAAATATTAAAAATAAAATTTGGTATTTCTTCATGAAAACCTTTACTTTAAAAGTTGCTGCTCACAGTAAAAGTAATCTATGTTCTTATTGTTTCTTGCTTTATGCTCTTACCCAGATTCATTGCCTTGAAATATATCTTGGCCCAATTGAATCTCTCAGGTAACTGAGGTAAGATTTCTTCAATGAAGAAGTGTGGGCATGCTAAAATCTTGCACAGGTGAGGCTGATAGAAGACTTCAAAGCTTACTTCAATCCCTGAAAAATAATGTGAATAGATTCAGTATTCTTAAAAAATAATTTTAACAGCTGTATCTTTTGCACTTATGATCTGCTATTCTTTACTTGTCTGCAATGGCATGATACATGTATAATTGTCCAGTGAGTCAAATTACTCTGTCAATAGTACACTTCACAACCACAAAATTCAAAACCTGGAAGAAAAAAAGGAAGAATTATACCAAAAAGTATTCCTCTATTTCCTTGGGGAAAGAAACTATCAGAAAGTCAATTAGTATGCTACTGTCATTGTCAGGGGTTTCTTTATTCCTGGGTATCTTTCCTGGCTCTGCTATATGACACATAGGCATCCTAGATTATAACTGAACCCAGGATTCTGTAGCAATAAAAAATAGCATAGACCTAATGTCACATATGAAATTTAATAGATCATTTCTTCATATACTTGTTTTGTGACTTTCTGTAGTTCAAGAACCCAAAGCCCCCATACCTGAGCTACAGTTCCTCCTACCTCCTGTTTGCATGACCTCAACAATGACTCTGTGGGTCTTTTTATTCTTATATCCACCTCTTCCAGAATTCCCTTTTCCCAAATATTTTAATTTCTTTGCAGCTCACAAATAGGAAGGTCATAACCACAACACTAGGTTTCTTGGGTGGAATAAGTGATAGAGAAAGGCTTTATTTTGGCACACTTTATTCAGTGCCTAGGGAAAAGTTATTCATGCCCCAAGTGCCTAATTAGGAAAGTCTGTTGCCACACTTCCATTTCACAATGACTCTGTACCTATGAGAAGCAAAGATTTTAAGTCATGCTAGATAATAGATGAAAGACAATACTTGGTTTTCTTCTCTGGGAAGATCTTCTTCATGCAGTTTTAATCAGGATCCTTGAACATGCTCTTCTGACCCACAAGACCCCGGGGGACCCTTGCACAGGCTTAAATCCCCTTGCGCTAACCAACCCTAGTGAGCTAAGTGGACCCTGCAGACAGGCTACTCTAATGCAGAAGCAGACAGACTGAACAGACTTCACCAAATAAGGGCTTGTTTACGCCAGAGAGCACTCACCCTTGGGGAGGTGGAAGGTGGAAGCTATCTTTAAGGCGCAGCATTTTGCAGCTCTCTACACACAAGAAAATGGAAAGATCTCCCATGCTCTTGGATAGGCAGAATAAACATAGTAAAAATGGAAATCTTACCAAAAGCAATCTACAGATTCAATGCAATATCCATTAAAATCCAAGCACAATTCTTGACTGACCTTGAAAGGATAATATTCAACTAAATATGGAAAAACAAAAGACCCAGGATAGCCAAAACAACCCTGTACAATAATGGAACTTCAGAAGGCATCACCATCCATCCCTGACTTTAAGCTCTAATATAGAGCTATAGTCCTAAAAACAGCCTGATATTGGCACAAAAATAGACAGGTAGACCAATGGAATGGAATAAAAACTTCTGATATTAACCAACACACCTACGAAAACCTGAAAATGGGTAAAAATATACAATAGGAAGGGGAAAGCATCTTCACCAAATGGTGCTGGCGCAAGTGGATGATGGTTTGTAGAAGACTGCAGATAGACCCATCTCAAGTTCAAATTGATCAAAGACCTCAACATAAACCCAGCCACACTGCACATCTTAGAAGAGAAAGTGGGAAGTACCCTTGAACAAATTATTACAGGAGACTGTTCCCGGAACATAACTCCAGTAGACACTGAGATTGACAATTACTAAATGGGACCCCCTCATACTGAGAAGCTTCTTTAAGGCAAAGGACACAATTGACAAGACCAAATGGCAGCCCACAGACTTGGAAAATATCTTCACCAATCCTACATCTGACAGAGGGCTGATCTCTAAAATATACAAAGAACTCAAGAAACTAGTCACCAAAACACCAAATAACCCTATTTAAAAATGGAGTATAGAACTAAAGATAGAATTCTCAACAGAGGAAATCAAAAAAGGCTGAAAGACACTTAAGAAAGTGTTCAACATCCTTAGCTATCAGGGAAATGCAAATCAAAACAACTTTGAGATACCATCTTACTCCTGCCAGTATGCCTAAAATTAGAAACACCAATGACAACTTATGCTGGAGAGGATGAGGAGACAAGGGACTCCTCCAACTGCTGGTGGGAGTGCAAACTTGTACAGCCATTTTGGAGATCAGTATGGTGATTCTTCAGAAAAATGAGAATCAGTCTACCAGTCTACCCTCTTAGGCATATAACCAAATGATCCACATCCATGCAACAAAGACATGTGCTCAACTATGTTCATAGCAGCATTATTTGTAATAATAAGAACCTGGAAGCAAGCTAGAGTCCCTTCAACTGAAGAATGGATAAAGAAGATGTGGCACATTTACACAATGGAATACTACTCTGAGGAAAAAAAAATCAATGGAGTCTTGAAATTTGCAGGCAAATGGAAGGAACTTGAAGAAACCATCCTGAATGAGGTAACACAGTCACAAAAGAGGAACATGGTCTGTACTCACTCATATATGGAATTTAGACATAGAGCAAAGAATCACCAGCCTATAATTCACATCACCAGCAAAACTAGAATACATGGATATTCTAAAAGATTCATACAAGGTCCCTCACAGAAGGGGAAATGGACAAGATCTCCTGAGTATATTGGAAGTGGGGAATGCAGAGGGAGCTAGAGAAAGAAAAGGGGAGGAGAAGAAAGCATGTGGGACTAGGAAGATTGAGTCAGGGGAGGAATAATAGATAAGAGGAAAAGGAGAGTGAGACAGACAGACAGAGAGAGAGAGAGAGAGAGAGAGAGAGAGAGAGAGAGAGAGAGAGAGAGAGAGAGGAGAGAGAGAGAGACAGAGAGAGACAGAGAGAGACAGAGAGAGACAGACACAGAGAGAGAGAGACCATAAAAGAGAGAAACCATTATAGGTTTGAAGAGAACACTGAACCTAGAGAAATGTCCAGAGACCTACAAGCCTGACTCCAACTAACAATCTGAGCAACAGTGGAAAAATTACCATAAATGCCCATCCCTGATAATGAGATTAATGACTAACTTATCCACCATCATAGAGCCCTCATCTAGTAGCTGATGGAAATAGAAGCAGACACCCACAGATAAACACTGAGCTGAATTGGAATCCAGATGCAGAGAGGGAGGACAAGACCAGGCTTCAGAAACCTACAGAGATAGCTGACCTGAACAAGGAGGAGCTAATAGGCCCCCAGACTGATAGCTGGGAATCCAGCATTGGACCGACTCAGACCCCCTGAACATGATTGTCAGTTAGAAGGCCTGGGCAATCTAAGGGCCCTCTGACAGTGGTACCGGGATGTATCCCTGGTGCACAAAAGGACTTTGGGAGCACATTCCCCATGGATAGATACCCCTTAACCTAGAGGCTGGAGGGAGGGCCTAGTTCCTGTTTCAAATGACTTGACAGATTTAGATGACCCCTCCAGAAATGCATAACCCTACATGTGGAGTGGGTGGGGGCTTGGGATGGGAGGGTGGTCAGGGGGCATGAGAGGGTGGAAGAGAAGGAGGGATGGACAGAGGGGGAACTGGGATCAATATATAAAATAAGAAAAATAAACAAAATAATAATAATAATAATTCAAGGAGTTTAAGGAAGGCGCAAAGAAACAGCTAAATGACATCAAGATGCTTCTCATGATCAGAGGTGCGGATTTTATGCATGTTCTTTGGTTCTTAGAGTGAGCACTCTCAGCCCAGATAGAAAATTTTATTTATACTTAAATGTATTTATTCATAGACTTACTTATGTTAATTTTAGGTAAATGATGCATATATACAAGCAACATTATATAGATTGAACAGGTTATATTTAAAAATATATGTGAACATACATATATGCATGTAACAATACTCAATAAATAATAGTTCATGCATTTGAAAAATGAGCAACTGGGTATATGGGATTGTTTAGAGAGAGAAAAGGGAAAGGAGGAATGACATAATTATGTTGTAATTCCCCAAGTAAAAGAAAATAATTTGTTACTGTTAATGCTTTTCCACCACAAATCCGCATCATATATCCTTCCTCAAATACTGTTTCTTAACACAAGACAAGAGGTTTCTCTTTGTTCAGCTTTTTCGATCTGCAACCATAGACTTGCCATAGCATGATGTGTATGTTTGTGCATCTGTGTATGGAGATGTAAGAAATTATTGAGTCTCCTGGAACTGGAGTGTCAGGCAGTGGTGAGCCATCTAATGTGGGTACTGGGGCCTAAACTTTAGTCTTCTACAAAAGCAGAAAGTACATTTAAATGGTGAACCACCTCTTCAGTCCCCTAGAAGCTTGTTTATAGTTAAAATTTGATCCCCCAATCACCAAAAATAATTCAGACGCATAAACATTTCTTAGTACTGGCAAGTATGTTATTTCTCATTTTCTAATGGTTACATTACAGGAAATAGCTAATTAAATAAAATAATTAGTGTAATATAGACCTGTTTCTTGACTGTAGCCCAGTTCCTACTCTTTTAGGCTTTATAAGGTATTCATGTGTATAGGACCACTAACAGTGACACAGATGACTCACAGGAAAAACAACACAACACTCCATCCTTCTCACACGGATGCTTTCTGAGTGGTTTAATCCTTTCTTTTAAGATATATTTTTGTGAACTAAATGTTATTTATTATATTACACATGTTTACATTACTCATGTTCATAATAATGTAATTCTAAATCCCAGAATAAAGATGAACCAGGTGGATTAATGTTACTAAAACTAAGAAAATACATTTTTTACTAGAATCCATATGCTAGAAACTGTGTGTCATTGTTTAAAGATTTTTGTTGTCGCTATCAAGAGTCTTATAAGAAAATATTATATAATAAAATTAAGATTCAAAGAGATTGGTTTACCTTACCAATACCAAGTAATTGATGATTCATTCAATACGCTGTAACAGACTAAAATTTGTGGAATTTTAAACATATGCCCAGGAGACTAGTATTTTCTATAGGAGAAAACTGCTAAGTAATCTAAAAAACATCTATTTTTTCTCTAAATTTTATTTAAATAAATATTATTGTTTGAGATACAATTATATGATTTATGTTAAATCAAGTAAACTTGAACCTACATGTATTAGGTAAGAAATATATTTGGCAAAATTTCTAAGCATGGTTCACAAATATCTGAGGTTAGGAAATCATCCTATGATGCCGAGATAGTTTGTATACTTTGCATTCTCTGGGATCAAGCCTGATGTGGCTCCAGCAGATATTGTAATGGCTGTAATAACACAGAAGTTCAGACAGCCCTCACCTCTATCTACTTCAATACTTGACATAGAGAAGAATGAGAGGCTTTATTTCTCTTCTCTGACTCTTGATAATCCCTTAGTCATCATATCATCAAATCTTCCCTTGAACTTCATTCTGCCACCCATCACCCCAGCACCCCGGCTCTTATCAGCTGCCTCTTCAGTGCCTCCTTGATTTCCTTGTTGCGCAAACTGTAGATGAAGGGATTAAGGAAAGGTGTAACCACAGAGTAGACTACTGCCAAGGCTCGGTCATAGTCAAGGGAGTAACTTTTCTTCAGCCGCACATACATGAAGAGGATGCTGCCATAGAAGATGAGAACCACAGTGAGGTGGGAGGCACATGTGGAGAAGGCCTTCTTTTTGCCTGCAGCGGAAGGAATCCTGAGCACTGTGCGGATTATCTGCAGGTAGGAGCTGAGAATCAGCAGGAAGGTGGCCAGGATCTTGCAGGAGTTTACAATAAAATCTACCAGGACATTGACTGACGTGTCAGTACAAGCTAAGCTCAGCACAGGAGGGAAGTCACAAAAGATGTGTTGAATATGATTGGGGCCACAGAAAGGCAGACGAGATACCAAGGAAATTTCCACCACTGGCCCAGCCAAACCTCCCAACCAGCAGCCAATAGCAATCTTGGTGCAGAGTGTCTGGGTCATGAGGGTGGGATAATGGAGGGGCCTGCAGATGGCTAAGTACCTGTCATATGCCATTGCTGTCAGGAGGTAGCACTCGGTAGCTCCAAGAGAGTGAAAGAAATAGATCTGCAGGAGGCATCCAGAAAAGGAAATTGTCTTCTTCTCACTGAGCAAGTTCGCCAGCATCTTAGGGATGGTGGCAGCTGTGTAGCCAAGCTCCAAGATGGAAAGAATGCTGACAAACTTGTACATGGGTGTGTGGAGCCGAGAGTCCATGTGGACCACCAAGAATATCAGTAGGTTTCCTAATATTGTAGTGAGGTAAATGGCAAGCAACAAGAAAAAGAGGTAAGTCTGGACACCTTGAAGGTGAGGGAAGCCCAAAATGATGAATTCTGTTACCTGGCTCCAGTTTCCAGTGCCCATTGCTCATCATTCGTGTACCTATAGTTAAGATCTAGGAGAAATAAGAGGGAAAGCAGCCATTGGAACCCTATCAAGGAAACTTTCAATACGTTCTCCTGACCTCTAGAGTAAACTTCCCCTATTACAAAAGCAGTCATTGGCATCCTATCAAGAAAACCTCCAATACCTCCTCCTGACCTTAGAGTAAACTTCCCCTATCATGCTTTGAGAGGCAAGCATTTTATTTCCACCCCTGCCCACTCCTCCAGTTTTCAGAACCTTTACCCAATAATTAGAACTAAACCGCCCTTTTCTGAGCAGCACAACCAATCTTTGGCCCCACATCCCACTGTTCTTTCTTACTGTAAGCTTCAGAAATTTCAGTGTTCCTTATTCATGCTCACTGAATGTGTTAAGAATATCACTTACACTGGGAAGTGTTGGTAGTGTGCCACACCAAGGATATGTAAACCACATTATATTTCCTGCTTTCTAACTTCTACTTGTTTGCTTCATCAAGATTTTGGCTCTTGAAACATTGATTTTTTTTTCCACCCCACCTGCTTATATTCTTTCACGAAAACAGATCCGACATCATCTATCCTCATGCATATCTGCTAGAATTTTAGGCCTCTTTTGCACACTGGTAAAAATTTCAGTAGAGACTAAGACAGTTTAAATAAATGGAGACTCAGATAGACTGAAAGTAAACCATCCATCTTTTCTCTCCTCCATGATGGTCACTTCCTCAATCCTCTCTATTCCCACTCTTAAAAGCACTTCTCTTATCCACTGGGATGCTGGTAATGAATATTTATGGTTAATATAACTATATATCATTGAATATTTTCTACACTTTATAACTAGAGACAGACTCAGTGAATAAATAAAATATAGTGGCCAATGCAAAGAAACTACTGCTTCTTTCTTTTTGTGTTTTTTCTTTCTTTACTTATTATACACAATTATATGTATTTGTCATGTATGACATGGAGCTGTAAAGTGAAAAAGGATTGGACAAAGCTAGTTAACTGAAGTTTTGTGTCAAATAGCTGTTATTGTGTGGTGAAATTACTTGACATCTATTCTCTTGGTAATTAAAAATACAGTGAAATAGGATGTTGGAATGGCTCAGTGGGTAAATGCATTTGGTGGCAAGCCTAAAGATGAGTTTGATCCAGGCCCTACATGGTAGAAGAAGAGATATGACTACTAAAAGTTGTTCTTGACCTCTACACCCTTACACACACAAACACCAATATGATTTAAAAATTACAATATACTGTTATTAACTAAACTCACCCTGTTGCCCAAAGAGTTTAATATTCTGAGGAAATCAAATAAGTATAATACAATACTTGCTCAGAGTATTCTATAATTGTATAAATATGACATTAATCTCACTTACTAAACTTGCTAAACAAGCAGGTACATATGCATGTGATTGCACACACACACACACACACACACACACACTTCAAATCCCCCAGTTCATAATACTTACATAATAATCATATAATTTACTTCTTTTTTCACTCACTTTTCCACATCCAACTCAATATAGAAACAAAAGGATTTAGGCCTTTCTAGTATAGCTAATTTAAAAATAGTTTATCATTTCTACTTAATTGATCACTTGTAGCACTAATAAACATTGATGCAATGTTGGAAGAAGCTCAAGGACCATCATAAATTTGAATTTCACTTAAGTGTTTGAATTTTTAAATATGCTATCTATTCCTATCACTCCATAATGATAAAAGAGCATTCAATACCATCTAAAAGAAGGAAGGATGAAAACAGTAGCATAAACCATCCATACCAAAGGCAACATCACCTTGGGGCAACTTGGATCTGCAAAGACTCTTATTCTCTTACTCAGGAAGAGTAAAACTCATAGAGACTGGTATGAAATCCCTGCAAGCACTGAAGGTGCCAGGTGGTCACATGACAGCCTTCTCTATTGTAGAAATGCTTAAATTGATAAAAACTCGTTCTTCCATGGACATGAAATCTGACTTTCAAGTACTGCTTTTGTTCTGTGCAGTGACCCTGTCATTTTGACTGGGAATCATGCTTTTAAATATTGTCAGAACTATCATGTTCATCATTATCATCAAAGTTCACTTGCAGTGGCTCCCTGCATTCATTATTGACTCATCTGTTTGTATTATTCCCGCATTAAAACTTTGCCTCATCCTAAGTACCCTGAAGACACCTAAATCTCAGTTTTCCCCAAGTTAACTTCTATCTCTGGATATCCAGGGTAAGATTAACTTTTCCTGCTACTCCCAGCAGTCATGGGCTGGGGAAATGTCTCAGTGGTAAGAATGCTTTCTTTGCAAGCTTGAGAATTTGAGTTTGAATATCCAACACCTGCATCAAAAGCTGAGATTAGATGCTTGTGTCTGTTATCCCATCATTGGCAAAGACATGGGATTCCCAAGAGTTAGTTCATTTGCCTATCCAACCTAGCTTCGTGGTGAAATTTCAGTTTAGTGACACTGAATCAAAGAATTAAGGCAGAGAGTGATAGAAGAAAATACCCAACATCTCAGAATCCTGCTCTGGTCTCATGCTTATCTAACACACACACACACACACACACACACACACACACACACACACACACACTCACACTCACAGAGAGAGATAGAGGAAGAGAGGAAGACAGAGAGTTGAAAAAAATGACAGAGGCAAAAAGAGGACCAGTAGTTCCTCACTATCTGTTTATTATATAGTGCTTCAGGTACTGAAATTATTCCATTATTCCTATCCATATATTTTTACCATACAGAAGCAGCTCTCTGTGAGCTTTAAAAAATATTTATTTTATTATATATATGAATATATATATACATATACATATGATTTTTAACTGCTAAGCTATATTTTCATCCCCTCTGTAAGCTTTCTGAAATTTACAAATAAATTTCACACCTTAGTTGCCACTAGAAATCTTGGTACAATGTCTGATGTATCACAGATGTGATAGTTGATTGAAAAAGTATGATGTCAATTAAAATGATTGGATCTTTCATGAGGATCATCTCCTTTGGTGTCAGAGCTAGAGTGAAGGCTATTAGGAAACCTAGCACATTTACAAATTAGCATTCATCTTAGTTAGGCCATTTCTCACTTCTCATATTACAAGAAGCTTTTCAAATTAGTGCCCTGCATTTTATTCTCTAGTCCACAGAGTTACATTGTCTCTGGCTATTGAGACATAGCTGCAACTTAAAAGATCAACCCCTCCAATTTCTCCATTTTACAAAGAGGAAATGAGAGTCAATAAGGGAAGATGCTTTGTCAAAGATCACACACTTGTTTAAAAGCATATCCAAATTGCTGATTCTGAGAGGAGGCTCTTCACAGCAACATTTACAAAAGAGAATATACACCTGGCATGGTGGCTTACACTTGTAATCCTGACACATTCTGGACTATAGTATGAGAGCCTATCTCAAGAAAGAATTTGTGTCTAACAGCAAATAGCTTCTTTTTCAACAATATTAATTTTGTGTTCTACACAATATGAACATCCCATGAACCCTAGTTACTCGGCACACCTCATATTTCTGAATGTTCTTGGCCTTTTTCTCACGTCCAGCCTAGGAAGAAACATAAGGAAATGTCTGCCTGACACATTCTTACTCACAGCTGATAGTGATGATCCTTTAGGGCTTGGCTCTGGGGTCACTGCTGATCTACAGCTGGAAGAGGACACCCTGATTACTTTCTATTCCATTTCTTTGCAGAATCATGTGTAGCCACTTGTAAGTGATACAGGAGTTGAGCTTTCTCAATTTGAGAAAACCTGCAGGAGTAAATCAAACCATACAACATTGCCCTTTCATGATCTATATTCTTGATTGGACTGAGGTCTCTGGGCCTTCAGAGCAGACCTCCTGAGGTTGCTAAGGTGTTCCTTTGGGAAGGGAACTGGCATCCATGAAGTTCATTACCCAGGAGTTCTTCATCTCCTAACAGTTCATCTTATTGTAGCAATTACTACCAGTCCAAGTTGCAACAAGGCTCTCTTACTACAGTGCTTTTCATTAGTAAAAACTATTACTATCACAAAATTCCAAAACCGTCTGGCTCCCTTCATTGACTGACTATAGAGAAAAAGTCATATATTTCCTCATTACAATTGGACCTTCTTACAATGTGACTGAGTTTTTTGGTCTCTGAAATGATGAAAAGAGATTTAATCTGAGAAAATAGAAACTAACACTAATCCTGAGTGTTGGTAAAACTGCAGAGAGGTTTTACACCCTCTCTTCTACCAGTACACTCCGATTTTATCTTACCTTGAAACTATATCTACCTCAGGATTCTGGATTTAAACCTAGATGAAACTTCAACTATTTTTGTAGTACTAGGTACTTCATTCATTGTCTAACTTCAAACTTTCCCAAATGGAGTTTATATATTCCATTAAAAAAAAATCGGTGTTTGTTAGAAATATTGAATATCCCATTATTTACACATGTATCAAAAAACCCCACACATTTTCCTATAAGTATATTCAATTGTTATTTGTAACTGAATATATCTATAAAGAAGGATGTCGTTTTCCTTATGCTAAACCAAAATCCAAGTGTGACAATGAGTGTGAAAACTCACAAACTCTGAGCTGTGTGGGAAGACCTATGTAGGTTTTCTATTTTCCAATCACCATCACATTTTCAAAGTTCTTAATATAAACTTTTTCTACTGTCTAACATCTTACTTGAAGTTTTGTTCTCACATATTTTTATAAAGGTTACTTGTCCTAGGTAGATGTTAAAATGGTGTTGTAATTTTGTTGATGTACTTTGATTTATCTTTTTGACATTATTATATAATTACAACAATTCTCCTTTCACTTTCTTCCTTCTGAACCCTAAATGTAGGCTAAATATAAACACAGTAGATGAAATACAGATGATGAAATAGGGATGCAAAGAACAATACATGAAAAAGAATAAGACTGACATTTCACTAGAAAAACTAGTAAAAGGAAGGGAAAATGCAAACTAACATATTAGCAATGGAAATACAATTGTTTCACACACCAAAGAAATCAAAATTACACACACACACACACACACACACACACACACACACACACACACACACACACACACATATATATATATATATGTATATATATATATATATATTAAAGATGTAAAACCTTGAAGAGAATGATAATTTTCCAAACACATTTGTCTTATCAAGGCTAAATCAAGACATCATTAATAAAGCATATAGACCCATATTGAATAACATAATTGAAGCAATAATTAATAACCGTCTACAAAGAAAAGACTAGTATTGCACACACTGTTTAATTCTACCAAGTTGTTAAGATGTAACATCAATACTGCACAAATGATCCCACATTGGTGAAAGGAAAGGTACTCTCCAAACTCATTCTGTGAAGTTCACGAATATAAAAATTAGATAAGGACAAAATAAAATAAAACTAAAAAAAAATCACCTGGTGCACATAGATGTCAAAATTATCAACAAAACACTTCCAAAACAAATTCAAGACACATTAAGAAAACCATGTATCATGTCCTCGTAGGTTTCATCCTAAAGAAGCAAGCTTGGCTCCACATATGGAAATTCATGAAAGTAACACACTATATAAATATTTTTAAAAATAGAAATCTTAGTTTCAGGAAAAAGTGATTAATTCTCTAATTGCATATAAACAAATACACCTACACATAAGAAATAGTATCACATATTTTTTAAGGAAAGAAAAATATAATTTAATGTAGATTAGCTACACACATGAACTCACAGCAGTTGTGATAGCATGCACACACACAAAAAAATGTTAGCTCAAGTCAGACAAAACTCCCAGCATGAAGAAGAAAAGTGAACATTAAGTCTAATGGTAATAAAGATTTCTTAGCTATTAGTAGCTACTGGGAGAGGGAAGTATAGTGTAGGCCTGGTAAGTCAATCATACTCCAGTAGAAGACTACTCATTCAAGAAAAGTTGGTAAGCAGAAATTGGACTTTCTGACTAATAAATAAATAAACAAATAAATAAAATAGTACACATAGCTAAGTGGATAGGGAAGGGTGCTGGATCTGAGAGGAGTTGGAGGAGGAGTGAACATGATCAAAATATATTATAATTTTTTTCAAAGAACTAATAAAAAAGATAAGAGAAAATAACATGCTAATTATTCATAAAGGCTCTCCATCATACTGTCATTTAGAGTGACATTAATATGTTGATTTTGTATGTGGGTAGGTGAGCATGCATGCCATAGAATCCTAAGGAAGTCAGAAGACAGCTTTATGGAGTCATGTCTCTCCTTCCACCATGGTTTCATGGCTTGTACTCAAGTTATCAGTTTGTATCACAAGTGCTTATTCACACAGAAAAAAAAAATCTCACCAGCCCTGAAAGTGATATTGAACCAACACAATTGGGAGGAGGAATGAGTTACATGAAGTGTTAGGAGAAGGGTGAAGTTTTTGAAACTCAAAAAACCTTATTATATAAGAAGAAAGTCATAGCATCTTTAAGGAAATATCCTTGGGTTCACTAAGGCAAATATGAATTGTTAATATTGGTAGTTAATATTAGGGGAGATGGCAGAGAAGAATTTTATTTAGTAAAATTTTATTTATGTAGTAAGTCTTTAGATTTCATTGTATAAAAACTGATTTTCTTAGGTTTGGAATGGCTTATTTGGTTTAGGTTTAAAATATTAGATATTTTTAAAGATTTATTTTTAATGTATCTGTGCATGCATCTTGCCTATATGGGCATCTGTGGACTGTGTCCATTTGTGGTGCCAACAGAGGCTAGAAAAGGAGACTAGGTCTCTTGGGACTAGAGTTCCAGAAGGTTGTGAGTCATCATGTGGATTCTAGGAATAAACTTTCTACAAGTTCCATTAAAGCAGTCAATGCTTTTAATTGCTGAACCATCTCTGAAGCCCTTAAAATATTAGATCTTCTATGGAAACATATAATTCAGCTCAGTTGTGAGAGGTTGTAATTTACACAAGGATAGCAACACTAAAAATATTAAGAAACTGGTTTAAAATTTATTTTAAGGAAATTCGTCATGAATTAATTTTGAATTGAGAAATAGGGTGAAGGAAAATGAAGCAAATATAATAATTTAAATTTATAGAGATGTAACAGCATCAAGTTCCCAAGGTCAAGACTGTGAACATTTCACTTTTGAAATGTCAAAATGTAAATTCCTAGAAGACAACCAGATAGGGTAGTGAGTTTTCTCTTATGAAGTCTAGGACTCCAAAGAGATTTCAGTCATAGGTGCAAAAAAATGTATACTATCATAACATTGCTAAGAATCATATTTGAAGCTATAAGAACATCTAAGAATCTAAAGACACAGTCCTATAAAATAAAAAATACCAAAGAATTACTAGAGAAATGAGAAATCTAGAATCTATTAATATCATGAAAATCAAGACATTTTTTAAGGAGTTAAAATAGTCCATGTATGTTAAAATTTAAGAGAAGTGAGGATAGGTTAGGCCCAATCAATTCAGCTTCATTAATATCTTTGGCAAATGTTGCTTGGAAAGTCTGGAACAAAGCTCCTGGGGAATGAGTTGAAACTGAATGAAAATGAAGAGGTGATAAGTGTTGGGCTATTTAGTTGGAAAAGGAGAGAAGAGAAATTGACCTCTGCAAGGTCAAAAATGTGTGGCAAGGGAATGTACATGTTTAAAACAATGAATTGAGATACTGAATATTCTTAATGTTCTAAACACTGCTCAAGTAAAACTAAGAAGGGTACAGATCCAGAAAACATAAGAAACAAATAAATAAGCCCTTGAGAAAATGATAGCAGATGGAATCCAGAGTCCAAGTAACAAGGGAGGAAGACCCTATTAAGACCAGTTCAAATGTACATAGATATTTCTAGAGGTGACTGTTTAGGTAAGGTGAAAACCTTGGTAGAAAGTCAATGATGAGTTGGACTAGCTTTCTCTCCTTTCTTGAAGATGGTCCTCTTGATGGCCTGGATGAGTTCCTTGTTTCGAAGACTATAGATAATGGGATTGGCCAAAGGTGTTAACACAGAATAGACTACAGCTAGAGTACGGTCAAGAGTCAGTGAATAGCTCTTCTTTAGCCGAACATACATGAAGATGATGCTCCCAAAGAATATGAGGACCACAATGAGATGTGAGGCACATGTGGAGAAGGCCTTCCTTTTTCCTGCTGCAGTTTTTATCTTCAGAACAGCACCAATGATTCTCCCATAAGAAGTCATGATAAAAAGGAAAGTGATAAGGATGATGAAGGCATTGACAGCAAAGTCCACCAGAACATTAGTGGATGTATCCTTGCAGGCCAGGCTCAGAAGAGGTGGAAAGTCACAGAAGATGTGTGGAATTTCATTGTAATTACAGAAAGGGAGCTGAGAGACGAGGATGACCTCAGAAATAGGACACAGGAAGCCACAAGTCCAGCAGCCAGCAGCCATCTTGGCGCAGAGTGCTGTGGTCATAATTGAAGGGTAGTGGAGGGGCCGGCAGATGGCCAGGTATCTATCGTAAGCCATGGCTGTAAGAAGGTAGCATTCAGAGGCCCCTAGGGAGTGGAAGAAATAAGTCTGAAGGAGACATCCTGCAAAAGAAATGGTCTTCTTCTCACTGAGAAGATTAGCTAGCATCTTGGGGATGGTGGTAGCAGTATACCACAGTTCCAAGAAAGAGAGAACACTTACAAAATGGTACATGGGTTTGTGAAGGGCTGCATCCAGTCGGATGACTAGGAAGATGAGCATATTACCACCAATGGTGAACAGGTATGCCAATAGCAACAAGACAAAAAGCCAGCCACTGATGTGCCCCACATTGGGGAAGCCAAGGAGCACAAATTCAGACAGGCTGGAGAAGTTGTGTTGATCCATGAGAGGCTGAAGAGGATAAGAAAAGGTTGAAAATCCAAATTAGAGGGATTGTTAATCTATACTAAAACCTTATTTATCTTTCTTCCTCATAAATTTAAAAGAAACATTTGAATTACTATCATTAATGCTAATGCTATTAATACTAAAGGAAAATAACAGCTAGTTCTGGCTCTGAATACATTCAGTGGAAAAGGTACCATTGTCATGCCTATTTTACACAAGGAAAACTCAAGGATGAATAGACTGTGACTCCTTGCTATTTCATTTGACACCATTTCATGGGAAGACAATTTTAATTTCTATACTCATATTGCTCATCTCTGAGCTGTGTAGACCTCACAGAGCATTTTATACCTTCTCCCAAGTCATGCACACAGACTTTTCCTCAGCCCAACCTAAAATGATAGGTTAACATGTGATATTGGAATAGCGGGGTTTATTTCTTGTCATCCAGCTGAAATGTATAGATGATAATTGAACAAGTATGTTTTGGGACTAAATACAAAGCTTAGCAGGATGCAATTTTTAATAGCAGAACTCACAGTCACATCACCACAGGTAAGTATCTGCATCAGTCTTCTTGATATAACCTGTGATATAAAACACCATGGAGTGGGCAGGAAGGAGGCTCATTTGTCAGACAAAGGTTACTGAAAGGGAATTCTCAGAAAAGAAAGGCATTGCGCCAACTTGTCCAAGCAGAGTAAGAATCAATGGCAGAGGGAAAGAAACATTACAGGCAAACAGGATCTCTTCTGGGCTGGAAAAGCACTGTGAAAACTCACCCATCGACCCTAGGACCCTAGCCCAAAAGATGCACAGTGCCACTAAAGAATGATTATAAAGAATGATATAATCAGGTGTAGACAGACTGTAAATACAGCTGAAATGTAGGGATAGTTAAGCAGAGGTGTCTTGTGGGTATCCCTGAAATGAAAACAAGATGGATGAGCAGCACATTCTGTGATGGAATGCAGGTTTAAAATTAGTAAAGATAAAGTAGCAATAAAAAGCCCTGTATTTTCAGAAAATTAACCAGAATACACAGGTAAAGAATAGACAAGCTGGTGAAATTCCATATGAAAATGCGCTGGGCATTCCCATTGTTCTCAAGCATAATGTGAACAATATATAAAAAGAAAAGAAATGAAAAGAGAGCAAAGAAAAGAACGGAAATGGGAAGGGGAAGAAAGGAAAGGGGGCCTTAAGAGAGGAGTAATCATAATATCACTTTATTTGTATAAAAATGGTAGCCAGCATCAGTCACTGTACCCACTATCAATCATACTCATTTGATAATGCCCATCTAATTCCAACCATCATTGTAATCCCTTTTTATATTTCTCAGCTGAATCTTTAGAATAATGGTTGTTACATCAGGGGCATTAAAGAAAATTTGTTTAACCAAGTTAACTAAAGAATTAACATACCAGACACCTTTGTTTTGATTTATACCCCGCGGTATAACCCAAATGCCTCCCCCCAGCCCAAATGCCCTCCTATAGAGAAACTTACAGATTTGCTGTTTTTAAATGTTAAATTCATGCAAAGCATTTTCTGTTTAAGCGTTTCTTATTAAATCTCTCATAAAGGAGCTATATATTCACCTCCCCAATTACAAGAGATGGATGTCAAAACAATAACTCATGCTTCATTGCATTATGGGTACTTTTGCCCTCTTGGCCACTGGCTTCAGGTTTAATTCTCATCCTTTTTTCTCCTTCCATGACCTACCTCTTACATCCTTCACAATCAGGTCAAATGTTATCTCGTTAATGAAGCCTTTTTTACTTTTCTAGGGAAAGTTATTTATTCCTTCTATACCATCATAACATTTAGAGTGCCTAATTAGCATAGAGTTGCTTCCCTATAATAAGCTCTTTTCCCTATAAATTGGGGAGATCTTTGAGAACAAGTACACACTCCACTAATTAAGGCATATCTGCAATGAATGAAGGCAATGATAAACACAGAATTCAGATTTCTTGTATGCTATCTTCCCCTTATATGCAAGTTAAGTTACACATTTCCACCTGCACCCAGGATCCCTATCCTGTCAGCATTTCAAGATCAATATATGCAAATCAATCTCCCCTGATCTGTCTAACATCCTTCCCTTTTCTGCCCTCAACCCAAATAAATAAAACGTCTGATTATCTGCTGTGTCTAAGGAACTGTTTGTTAAAGAGTGTTCCTTCTTTCTACAAATGACCTTGTCTAAAGCTAACTGTAAATTTGTGTCAAAGAAGGTCTGGTGAGCATGAGATGCTTTCAGAACCACTTTGAAGATTTGTGGACCCTAAATTCTGACACCAAGGATACTTAATACCTTCAGTAAAAACCCCTGGTAAGGCTCTCTCTAGGTATTTCCCTCTAAGAGATGCTCCTAAGAGTTTTAAGACTTCTTTAGATGTTAGCTGCAGATTCTACAGAAACCTCTACTTTATACTATCTGCACTAGCCTGTAGCTTGTCTGCATCATCACCCACTCCACAGCGTAAACAGTAGCAAATTTCTCAGTTTAAGTGTGGACTGGAAAGATATGAGTCAAACTGACCTTTAATGTTTCTTGTAGATCTGATTCTGTAAGGTTTGTAAAGCTGGATTTTCTAAGGAAGTTATGTAAGTCATCTCTCCATTGAATTCTACCTTCTTAAAACAGCATTTGTTTTCAAATCCATTATACCACCTCTTCAGTCCTCAATATGTAAAACTAGTTAATCCCCAGTTAACCGACTGTGCATTGTCTGTTTCAACCTTCTGTGGCTCCGTATATGCAATAGATGAAGGCTGGATTGAGCAACACTTTCTCTTTCTTCATGAGTCTATCCCCCCAGCCACAGTCCCTGGAGTCAAAGAAACAAATTTTGTGTCACTTGGGACACAACAAAACAAGAAACCTCTAGTTCCAGAGACAAATGAGAATAAGACTCAATTGGGCTCCTTGGAGGACTCATGGAAACAATGTTCATGCCTGAGAGGTAGTTTGAGAGAATTCATCTATCTCATTCCCTCTCTCACTACCCTATTTCTAGTGACTTTTTAACAAAAAAGGAAGTCTAATATTTCTTTCCCTTTGAGAAGTCTCACTACCACTTTTGAAATGAAGGATGGGTATGGATTCTTAATATTTTTTTCTAATAAAACACCTGCTTTCTGGGCTTTTGCTGGTTATCAAATAGTTCTGTAAGCATAGGGCATGCATCAACTAATACAATCTTTCCAATCACTCTGCAATATTGATATACTTATTAGTCCCATTTAATTCCTAAGTAAACTAAAAACAGGGTATCCAATACTGTGCCCTGGGTCACACACATGCCCTCCTCAGCATAACAAAGGTCCTGTGATAACTGTGTCTGTATTGTTGCCTTCCTAAGTATGGGCAGTCAGTAGAATGTAACCAAAGTCACAAAACCACAGAATGATATCTGTCTCAAGTCTCGCATTCTTGACCAGTATCTATTACCTTTCTGCCTTTCCATGGTTGCTTATTTATTTATTTTAATTCTATATTTTACTTAATACAAGTGTGTATTGTAAGGATTATATGACAAAATATATCAAGAGAAACTATACTTATCTCAAGATAGTAGTCTACTTTTTTTGTTTTGTTTTCCTCATTTTGTATTAGTTCTTTGGAAACTTTCCACAGTGTTTTGATCATATTCACACCCTCCACTCCTCTCAGATCCATACCTTCCTATCTACACACTCAACCTCCCAACTTTGTGTACTTTTAAAAAATGCAGTAAGTACTGCAAGCAATTCTGGAATTCTTGGCCTTCCACTGGAATGTGGTCAATCAACCAAGGAATTGTACTCTTTAAGAAAACTGACTCTCCTACTTCCAGGAGGTATCAACTGCCAATAGTTCCTTATCTAGGGGTAAGAATTCATGGTCCCTCCTTACTCTGTAGTAGAATTTTGTGGACTTGAGCTTGTGAAGGACTTGCTCATGGTATCACAGCTGCTCTGAGTTGATATTTACACCCGCCCTGCTACATCTGAAAACACCAAATTTAATGAGTGTGTACACATGTGTGTGCAGAGAGGAGGAAGGAGCCAAACGGAACTTTTTGTAATCCTTAGATTCTGCAATATCTACTGCTTTCTCTGCCTGACACAAGACAGATATTCAAAAATTGTTAGTCAAATGTATATCCAGGTTGAACCAGATTCTCCATTAGTGAGTTCTACAGCAGTGTGCATTTCTTAATACTCCCCATCTTTAATAAATTATCCAATAACTACATTCAAACTTCAATGTGAAGGTGTACCTGCTTCTTATGTGTCTATTGAATTCTATATCCACATTGCCTAGTGATGTGACATACAAGCAGCCAATATAGTTATTAAATGTTTTGAAGGGCCTTTCTGTCCTTCACACACTTGTACGGAGGATTCACTTATTAGTGGTCTTAGTACACATGGTGTTTTCATTTGATAACAAAACATGAAACTATATCCTACTCCATTAAAGTTCATCTTATGAGTTTTGGTCAGTTTTCCAAGGTCTTTAACTTATTTTGAGGTTTGGATTCTGTCCTCTCATACATTTCACTCACTTTATATTATGTATAAATTTACTGAGCACATTATTTGGCTTTTCTTCTACCTTGCTACAAAAACTGTAGATATGCTTGATGATTATGTTGATCACTGTAACAGAGCCCTAGATCCTCTTTCAAAGTCACAAATTAAACACTCATTAAAGAAAAGTATCAATCTGTTACTACAATTTAATTCCATTTTTAGCTTTCTGTTTTTTCCATTGTAAACAGTACATGATGCTAGGATTGGGATCAAAAGGGCAGGAGACAATAAAAGGTTAGAAAGCCTGGAAATAATTAAGCAGAACTTGTATAAAGTATTGAGGGGTTTCATGTCAGGACTCAGAATCACCACTGGGCAGATGTCACACTAGATGCCAATGTATCACTACATAAAAATTTATTATTTTGGTCTTATGATACAATTTGCTCTCAGATTATAACTTACCTCATAAAATTTTTCTCAGTCAGTACTTGTACATTAGCATATACTTTTTCTAAGGGACAGGCAATTTTTTTTTCTTTAAGATCCAGATAATAAATACTTTGATCTGTCAGTTCTCCAGGGTCTGTAACAAGTACTCAAATTTGTCTTTGTAATACAAATGTAGCCATGTCTAGTATGAGAAAGGATGTCTGCAGTTCTGCTGTGGTAGAAATGTGTCCAGATCTTATTTGGACCAAAAACGTGTATGAGAACCAAGAATTTGGCAAGCCATACATGCATGCAGAATTTATGTACACACACAAGGAGATACACACACACACACACACACACACACACACACACACACACACATTCACTCACTCACTCACTTGGAATCATCCCTCAGAAAACATCTCTATCTTTCCCAGGAAGCAACCACAGCATTCCAAATGCACAGAAAAGTAAATAAATAAAAGATTTTTTCTCACAGAAGTTTTCTATTATTTGGGTTTTGGTATACTTTAAAAATGTTTATTTTTAGTGATGTCTGTTGCCACACTCTGACACACTGCATTTTCTATGAGTGGATTTGGAAGAGACAACTTCCTAAAACCTGAAGAGGGCAGAAATCAAGGTACAAATGCCATTTAAGCCACTTTCTGACTGTTTGTTTCTTCCTTGTTTTTTTTTTTGGGGGGGGGTGAGACAGTGTTTCTCTGCATTTCTTTGGAGCATGCCCTAGAACTAGCTCTGTAGACTAGGCTAGCCTCAAACTCACAGAGATCCGCTGGCCTCTGCCTCCCTAGTGCTGGGATAAAAGGTGAGAATCACCAACACCTGGCTTAAGCCTCCTTCTAAAGACAATAAAAAAATAAAAGCATGCAATCTCTTTAGAAGGGAAGAAAAATTAACCAAAAAAGTAAAAGGCATCATTATTTTTCAGAAATATTTAATTCTCTTTTTGAAAAAAATATAAAATAGAATATTTTCTGAGATCTTCTCACTAGACAGTTTTGAATGCTAGTCAAATTGAAATGAACCTATTAGATATATTGTAAAAGATCAGTGTTACCCCTGCTTCTCAAGCTTTTTTAAATATAGCACTCGGGTATTTTTATTATCTAATGGACAGAAGAAGTCAGGACACTACTGTTAGAAATTTTATGATCCATATAAAATTTCACAATCCATAAGTGTCATGAGTTGTTTTTAAGCCAGTCAAATTGGAAAATCTATGGTAGGCTCATTCACCACTGACTGGAGGGTCATTTTCTGGGAAAGATAAGCACCTACAAGTCTACGGTACACAGAAGCCTGCATTTCTCTGTGAATCTCAGGACTACATGTTCTGTAGAGAAGAAGAAAGAGGAAGAGAAAGAGAGAGAGAGAGAACATGAAGCTGGGTCAGTAGGGAAGTGGGGATGATAGGGGAGAAGTTGAGGAAAAGAGGAACAAAGTAAAAGTATATTTATGAAAAAATTGAAATACAAAAATTAAAAATATATTAAAACACAAAGTTGGGAAGAAAAAGTGGTGATGGGAGATGGGGAGGAACTGAATAGGAGAGAATGTGAGATGGGTATCTTTAAAATGCATTACATGTATGTATGTATGAAATTATCAAACAATAAAATAAAATATACTTGTAAGTGCCTTGGAAACAGGGAGCCGAGAGTGCACTGACTTCTCTCTTTACAATTTCCATGGTTCATAGAGCAAGTTTTTCACAAAGAGGATGCATGAGCAATGTTTCCCAGTTGACTGTTTCAAATACACGGTGTAGACAGTGGCTTTATAACTTGCTGAGACCTCTGCTCACCTAGGCACCTTTGTTTCCTATCTCATTCTCTTTCACATTAGGGGAAGCCTCTACTCCATCTTCCAACATGTTTTATCACAATGTTGCTCAAGAGCATTGAGCTCCATGTACCTTTGTTTTCTGTTTTGATAGTTTACTGGTCTGCATCTCAACATTTATCTAACGTTCCTTCAAATCTTCCTGTAACTAATCTCAGTGTCTTCTGGATCTTTCTCCAAAAATCCAGTCTGAACTGCAACCCCCTAGCCAGCCTAGGTTCTAGAAATTAACACATTTAAATTTCTTTCTGTCTGCAGAAAAACAACCATAACTTTATTTATTTATTTTGCTGTTTATTTCTTCAAATATGTGTCCTCATCCACTCTCATATTATTAGGTTCAGGGACTATATTTTATTTATAACATATTTTTTTCAATTTGTCCTTATTCAAGACTACTTTAGTTGACTATTTCACATATTATTGAAATGATTAGTTAATTATTAACACAAGTAACCAGATTGATCTTGCCATTTTCAAATGGGTGAAACGATAAACCTGTATGACTCTAGAATCAAATCAGCAAAGCTTTGATCTTCTGTGTGACCCTCTTCACAGCCCCTTTAACTTCCTTATTGCGAAGGCTATAAATGATAGGGTTGAGGAAAGGAGTGAGAAAAGTGTACACCAAGGCAATAAGCTTGCCTCTTCCCTCAGCTCGAATCTCTGGTGGCCCTACATAGACAATGAAGGCAGAGCCAAAGAACAGTGTCACTACAGTTATATGGGAGGAACAAGTGGAAAAGGCTTTGACACGGCTAGCAGCTGAAGGCAACTTCAGCACAGCTTTCACAATACCTCCATACAGTCCCAAAATGAGGACAAGATTGCATGTATTGATCATACCAATCACTGAAATATAAACCTGAGCATGCCAGCTTGTGTCCACGCATGCCAACTGCATCACTGGTGCAAGGTCACAAAAGTAATGGGTTATCTCTTTCAAGCAGTAGGGCAAAGTGGCTGTGAGACCAGCAGGTACTAGGGCAGCCGAAAAGCCAGCCACCCATGTACCCCCAACTAGCTGTAGTTGTACCTGTCTGCCCATGAGTACATGATAATGGAGTGGGCGACAGATGGCCAGGTAGCGGTCCAGAGCCATGACACCTAACAGGTAGCATTCAGACATGCCCAAGGAATGGAAGACATATAATTGGACAAAGCATGCAGCTGACGGGATGGGTGAAGGTCCATGTAGCAGGGTCTGTAGCAAGGTAGGCACCGTGGTGCTGACATACCAGAGTTCCAGGAAGGAGAGGACACTGATAAAGAAGTACATGGGAGTGGACAGCCCTGAATCTGCTTGAACAAGGACCATGATAAACAAATTTCCCACAAGTGTGAGGAGATAGATGCACAGGGTTCCAAAGATTGCAAAATGTCGGAGGACACCAGTGGGAGTGAAACCAGCAAGGATGAAAGTCTGGGTCCAGGTGTGGTTAGTGTGATCCATGATTCCTGCGGATGAGAGGAAAAGGCACCAAATGAGCAGCATTAGGCTTTTTCTTCTTGAGCCCAAAGACTATAAGACACAAGCTAATAAATAATTTATAATCTATCCAATCCATTCCCTCTTTTCTATAAAAGGGAATCAACACTAGAAGTCCAAAGTGATTTGCATAATATCTATCATGGACAGGAATGGCACAGAGTTCTGGTTCCTTAATTCACAAACCAACATTTGTGGCCTATGGCAGCAGAGCCTCCTCCTTTCTGCTAAACAAACAAATGAAACAAACATAATGGAGAAAAAACAAAACAATAAAAAAAAAGAGATAGCAAAATTATTTCTTATTCTCTTATCATTCCACGTGAAATGTTCCCATGATACTTTGAAATAATGGCCCTTACTAAATTTGGCTCCAACAACCAGGGTGGAGTAGGAAAAGGAGACCTCCTGTTTTAAACAGCTAGTCTCACTGAGGGAGTTTCCTGGAACTCACCAAAATTCTCATCAAAGGTTGAAAGAGGAAAAGTGGATAAAAACCAAAGCTGTCTTGGGAGCATTTCTCAAAGCTGAGATCTTTGGGACAAGATGAATAAACAATGAGCAGGCAGGATTTTGTTTCTTTTTTCTGGAAGGATCTTAACAGGAGACAAACGTCAGGATTTTGCAGGGGATAGGGAGAAGGGAAACAGTATGAAGCCAGGCCCTGGGAGGTGTGGCAAGAGGTGCTGAGGTAGCACACATAGCACCTTTTTTCCAGAATTGCATTTCTAAATGTATTTTATCAGCATTGTAAAGCAAACTTTGGTCCAGACCACTGCTTCCTCTTTTTTTCAACTTCTTCAAGTGAAGAAGTTTAAATCAAATCAGATGTTCATGAAGTTTCTTGTAAGTCATTAGTCTGTGCTTTTCCAGTCACTGATTGAGGTGTGTTCGGTTAGCATGGAGTTAGACAGTCTATATTAACATCCCTAGAGAGCCACTCCCACACTCCAAGGGAAATTATTAAGGAAAGGTCAAAGCTTGCTCCCTGCTTCTCCAGCCACTCTTACCTCTTTGTTGCCACTTTCAACCATTACCTCACTTCCTTGGTTACACTAGAACTAATCTCATCCCAAGACACTTCTTTACTTATAGTCCACACTCCTGCAAGTGCAGGTGTCCCACGAACTCCTTAATTAATGTTCCCTAGGGCTGCTATGACTACATTTCAGTATGGATCCCCCTGGACCAAAAAGTTAGGCTCCAGAAGTGAGTCATATGAGGCATATTTCTCAAACAACTTAGCCCTGCAGTTTTCTCATTGGTGTTCTAAATCGGATTCCCAGGGATATTGCCTGTTTTGCAATGACCATATAACATATTATTAAAGTAACAATCCAACTCTCATATCCTCATTTATGCCTAGAGAATAACAACTTAGGGAAAACGGAAATGGATTGCCTCTTAAAAACCCTATTGGCCAGGAGATTTGTCGTTATTTCCACTATTTGCCTTACAGCCTAACAACCAAATCCACATAGGAACCATTCCTTTTATGCTGAACACCTCCACCTTCATCCCTCCACCATCACCCAACACTGCAGTGGCCATTAGTTCATTGTTCCAACCACTACTTACCAACTATTTAAAATATTATTCCAGGTCTTATTTTGCTTTTAAAATTATTGGTTTATGTGTATTGTGAATGTATGTGCCTATGTTTATGTGCACAGGCATGCAGGTGTCTAAAAAGGCCAGAAGAGGGCATCAGATCCTCTGGAGTTGGAGTTACAGGCAGTTGCTAGCTGCCAGAGATGGGTGCAGTGATTTAAACTCAGGTCCTCTGTAAGAGCAGCAAGCACTCTTTGCTGCTGAGTGATCTCTCTGACTCTTCTAAAATACTATTCTAAGTCCCCATCAGCAGGATTGCTACCAGTACTCATCCAGTCCATCACTTTACTCTGGACACCTTAATGAGACAAACTTAAGTTTTTCATAAAATATTTCTACTCTCATTTTCTTCAAAACTGCTTATATCAGTTTCTGAGCTTTGATCTGAGCTGAGTACTATCTCCAAGTGTGCACTTGGTTAGATTCAGAGTCCAGATAAAATAACAAGATAATTGTACTTACCCATTAAGTATGAAACAGTTGACTTATTCATTGAGATAAAGGTACTTTTTAAAAATTTTCAGAGTAAGAGACATGTTCAAAGTAGTTGTTAAATTCACCTTAAGAGAAGAGAATAATATATTATATTAAGAAACAGATAGCTCATAAAGGGATTAGTCTTATGGAACCACAAGAGTTTTAGTAAGGGTATTCCCTTCCTCCCAAATAAAAACAGTCTAGACAGAAAGTAATTGAAGAGAACTCTTAAAATTGTGATAGGAATGTTCTCCATAGTTGATGTCTTCTGGTGGGGGTACGGGTAGGGAAGGACTCAGTTTTCTTAACAGGGTGGTCAGTGGGAGCTTGACCACGCTCCATTGAGTATATGACCAACACAAAATAGTGTTAGAATTTTTTTCTTTTTTCTTCTTTGTTCTTGGAGGAGGTCATAAGTATGGAGGTGTGACTTTGGGGGACTGGGGAGCGAATGTGATCAGGCTGTATTTTGTGAAACTCCCAAATAATTAATTAAAAAAGAGAAAACGAAACAGATCATTAAGTGGATAGAAAATACTAAATCCCTGAGACTGGAAAAGCTTCCTATGGAAAGCATAGTGTTGGAGATCAAAGCATAAAATACACTTTGCTTCTGAGTGCTAATAGACCTCAATGATGGGCATCTTCTATATCTTACTTCCTCTATTCACTGGGATAGATACTTGCAGCAGCCCTTCAATGCAATGCTGTATCTTCTACAATCCCACACAAGGGATCATGGTTTATCCAAACCCTGAAATTAATAATGGGGCTACTCAAAGTAGCGAAGTTGATACTCTGGATTTCTCACCTTCACATCATATTTGTCCTTTTGCATTCCTCTTTTGTCTGCCAATATCTGAGAATAATTGCCATAGTATTTCTACATTTGATGTGATATCTCCATTTTCATGTCTGAAAGCATGGTAATAACTGAATGGATTATACACTCAAATCCTGTTTCTCTCAGGGTATTATTAATCAGATACAAATGCCTGAGTATAGAAGTAGGAGCTGCTTTTATAGCATCACATAGAAGAGGAATGTATGCCATCAAGTTGTAATCTAGAGCAAAGCATGGTTTTTAAAATTATCTATATGAAAATTTTAAGTGTGACAAGATATAATATGTACAAAAATTCAATAGATCATTAGTAAATTTTCAGAAAATAGCACATGCCTATGAGAAATTAGAAGTGAGTGAATGAATGCTCTATAAGGTTAGAGATATTAAAAGACAGTGAGAAGAAGAATCATTAAAGCCAGAGATGATGGATGAGTTCAAGCAAACTGTTTTCGGGACATAGTAGGGCAGATAAACATGAACTTACATCACTTATGACAACATGCTTAAGACTTGTATAACACTGAGCTAGACTAAGTCCCAGAATGGAGAGGAGAGATGAGAATGAAGTCCTACTTTTAGCTGAGGTTACTGGCAACTGATATCTCTGGGGTGGGGGAGAGTAATTTTCTTTAAGGTTATCCCCCCACATAGGTCCATCAAGCGTCAGTGGATGGCCACATACCCAAAGATATATGGACAGCACAAATAGAACTTGATGGGTTTAAAATTTTTTGAAAGAATAAAGTTGATGCAAAGTTAAGTTGGGTAGAGAAGTGGAGTAGACCTGGGAGGATGTAGGAGGGGGCGTGAATGAAATCAAAATACATTGTAGGAAACTTGCAAGCAGCTAATGAAGATGAGGAAAACAACTCAAGTTTATAAATGATTGTAAGCCTCTATTCATCTAAAATTTCATCCTGCTGTATTTATAAATATGTTATTTTAAAAGTGTGCTCAAAACTTACAAAAAAGGTATCAGGTACAGCTAAAATGTACTTGATAAACAGGGAAATGATGTCCCAGGGTCATAGTTCATTCCAAAAAACAACTGAGCAGGTTTATATTCAGTGTCCAGGGTTCTCACTAATTGCAGCTTTCCTTGCTGTGTCTGTACTAGAGTTAGGACAAAATACAAGTATCCTGCATAAGGAATGCTGGGCTTACTGCAAGCATACTGTGAGCTCACTTTTTGTACTGAACTCTTGGTACTGTTTGTTCTATTAGAGTCATCCAGATCCCATTGTGAGAGGAGTGGCTAAGAGTTAGCATGAACACTTAGCTTCATATATCACATTAGGCACTTGTAAAATGTGATGCTGTTTGTAGAAAAAAAAAACAAAACCAAATATACAGTCCCTTCCTGCCAGAGCCAGCCCGAGAGACTCCAATTCCCCAAGGTACTATCTGGCCACTCAAAGGGTATGCAGAGGGAATGAAGGAATGAAGATTCAGTAACATTATACACAAAGCTTATAAATGCTATTTGTATGTTTTGAAAAGCATGGTGTAAAAATAGCCTTAGCTTCATGTTATGAAGGGAAAGACCCTAGGTGGTTAAGAGATAAAACTATTGCACAACAAAAGTCAAAGGTAGTTTGGAGTTGTGAATGGATTTGTAAGAGGCATTTTCTCTTGGTGGAGTTAAAGGATAGTAATATAATGTCTGCCACACATTTTTGATTTTTTTAAAAAGTCTTTATTCACTTATTCATTCTTCTTCAAATACAAATGAAGTTCATGGTACAGTATTCATGCATTCTTAAGTTGTGATATGACTACTTCTAGCTCCTCAGCAGTTCTATAAGCACCCCTGTCCTACCATACAGCATGAGCACCATAGGAATGGAAACCCACACAGTTAATAACTAAAGTGATGCAAGCCACTGCCAGGACAAACAACTCCCAGGAGTTCTTTAGTGCCAATGACACAGAAAGAAATTCCTTTGCAGTCACAATCAGTAGCCTATGTGAAGTTAGAGGCATATGGAGAGGAAAGGTGAGGTCTCAAACAAAAGGCAGATAATGGAGTATTGCATAGTATGGTACCCAGCACTGAAAGGCCATAGGGCTAATGATCATGTCAGAACCCTCTGCTTACATAAGTAGGACTGTAGACACAGCTCTGGAGGAGATGCTTCACTGGAGTGCATCAAGTATGCTACATAACATCCCCCACAAATGTGAGATATGTGTGCAGCTCAGCATTCCTAAATATGTAAATCCTTCTTGTAGAAATGGATGTGGGAAATGTTGGATTATAACATTTATGTTGTTTCTAAGATCCTATCATTATACCCATTACAGATTAGGAAAATTAATTTCTTAATTTACAGATTAAGAAAATTAAGGCTGATATTTTAAATGCATTGCCTAAGATCATAAAGCAAGTGAATCTTAGAATTAACCACTTGCAGGAAACCTTCAATCTCTTTTCTAATCACCACTGTGAAGTAGCAAGGTCAATATGTTTACTGAAAATTCTTTATTCATTGGAGTTTTAGAATATTCTGTTACAGACATTTTAAGGCAACAAGAAGTCAGAAAGCTTGTATATTTCCCCAATAAGTAGAGAAAAGAGGGGGCAGAATTTGAGCAATAAATTTCTTTTCTTCAGGATATTCAGAATGTGCTCTGTTGGGTCTGGATCCGATGATGCTTTTGAAAATGTTGCAATTCTAGAATCGAAACTTCCTCAGCTGGAAGGAATGTGAGCAGCCTTCCCTGCTAGCCACTCAGAATTCACAGAAGTTGAGCCTGAGGTGACCCTGCTAAGGTCAGCTAGACATCTGGATGACATCTGGTTGAATCCGGTTCTTGAAGGCAATTCCAGTCATCCTTCTAATTTTGTTGTGACAATGGTGAAACAATAATCTTTAGAGGGATATTAGGAAGGTTTTAAAGTTTTAGGCTAGGTATGATTTTACAGCTGTTGTTAAGCCCCTAATAGACTGAAGCACTGTACTGTGAGTTTAAGGCCTGTTTGGAATATGCAGTGAATCTCAAACCAAGCTGGGAACAGATTCAACTCAACTCATGCACACACACACACCCTGCACCTCCCCACAGACAAAACACACACATACTACACACACATACCCATGTAAACACAGAAATACTAATCACCAATCCTGATGTGGGGAGTGTTAAAAATATTCATTGCTTTGATTTTTGTAGTGGGACATACTCAAAAATGAGAAAAATGCCACACATTCACACCATGCCTAGTCTCTGTCAAGGCTTTAGTTCTGTCATTCTAATTACCAGACCACCCCTAAGTGGATATCTGGTGGCTCAGAATTCACAAACCTCTTCAGTGTAAAGGCTACAGGGCACAGCCACAGTATTGTCAGACTTTTACAGAGGATGGGGCCTGACACAAGAGATTTGTGTGATATTTCCCTTTCTGTTGTGTACATGCACACCTTTCCTGCGACACCCGCAATGCTTTTCTGCTCCTCCTGAAAAGTATGGCTTCACATCCATTTTAAGAAAAAAAAATATTCATGATACTGAAAGAGAGCTCGTGCTCAACTCCACTGCCCTTGCCCCGTAAGAGACGAGGTGAGCAATTCTAGACTCCAGCCCTGAAAGTTACATCCTCCTCAGCTGGCTCTGGTGCAGTGAGTCAAGATTATTGGCCTGGACCAGCTGGGAGTTGTCTGTTCCATGTGAATCTCCACATGTTATCATTGTACTGTTTCTGTCACCCTGTTTTCTACCTTTCAAACTCCCTGTTGGGATCATGTGTTGAAATAAAGAGGCTGATGCTGGCTTTAGTTGACCTTATTTCACTGTTGTCAAGCCTGTTTACTTCATCCGCTATACTTTAAAGATTTGTGAATTCTGAGCCACCAGCTACCTAATCAGGGCTGGTCTGAAAATTAGAATGACAGAACGAAAGCTTTGACAGGGACTAAGCAGTGGGTGAATGTGTTTCACTATTCTCACTCTTACATATGTCCCAGTAAAAAAAAAATCAAAGTCATAAATTCAATTGAAATATTTTCTCTATGCAAGATTTTAATCTGCTGTGGCATTTCTTCATTGGAAAGGATTAGTAGGGAAAAAACTCTTTTCCCTCTACCAGTTTTACCTTTGACTGGTCTAGGAGAGTGGGTCTGTGCAGCATAGTGAGTGCTAAACTGAGTGGTAATCTCATTGGCATTTATTTGGGTTCTGCAAAATGGTTAACAAACCAGTTGATTTGCTGAGAATGTAGGTAGCACCAAAAGAGGTAATCAGGCTTCCCTCAACGAAGTGCGGATCTTAGCACTGACCCTTTTCACAGCCTCCTTCACTTCTTTGTTACGAAGAGAATAGAGGATGGGGTTGAGGAAAGGAGTGAGAAGGGCATACACTAAGGCAATAAGCTTGTCAGTGCCCTCAGATCTGTTCCCAGGTGAGCCCACATACACGGTAAAAGCAGAAGCATAGAACAGTGCCACTACTGTCATATGGGAAGAACAAGTGGAAAAGGCTTTGGCACGGCTGGCAGCTGAAGGCAGCTTCAGAACAGCTGTCATAATACCTCCATAGAGTCCCAAGATGAGGACAAAATTGCATCCAGTGGCCACACCAATCACGGCCCCATGAACCTGAGCATGCCAGCTTGTGTCCATACATGCCAGCCGCATTAGTGGTGCTAGGTCACAAAAGTAATGAGCTACCTCTTTTAAGCAGTAGGGTAAACTTGCAGTGAGACTGGCAGGCACCAGGGCAGCTGAAAAACCAGCTACCCAAGTGGCACCTGCTAGCCACAGCTGTACCTGTCTGCTCATGAGTGCATGGTAGTGAAGTGGGCGACAGATGGCCAGGTAGCGGTCCAGAGCCATGACACCTAACAGGTAGCACTCAGTCATGCCCAAGGAATGGAAGACATATAACTGGACAAAGCATGCAGCTGACGGGATGGATGAATGTCCATGTAGCAGGGTCTGTAGCAAGGTAGGCACCGTGGTGCTGACATACCAGAGTTCCAGGAAGGAGAGGACACTGATAAAGAAGTACATGGGAGTGGACAGCCCTGAATCTGCTTGAACAAGGACAATGATAAACAAGTTCCCTGCAAGTGTAAGGAGGTAGATGCACAGGGTCCCAAGGAAGGCAAGAAGTCGCAGAGTGCCAGAGGGAGTGAAACCAGCAAGGATGAAAGTCTGGGTCCAGGTGTGGTTAGTATGATCCATGATTCCAAACTGGAGGTGGGGGACAGGGTAGTTAAGGTACAAGATGAACTATTACAGGCTCCTCCATCTCTTTGTGAAATACTCCTAGAGCCAAGAATAGCAACTGTGAGCAGGTTACTGAGCTAGGACATTGTCTAATTAAATCCCTTGTGTTCCCATAAAGGAACCACAGCCTTCCCCTCCCCTGAACCAAGGTGAAATGATTGGCTGTATGCCATTACATCAATAGGTGCTGGACTGGAACTAGAAATGAAGACTCACTACCCTGTTTAGTCTTTGTGTATGTTCTAGTACTGAACTCTTTAGAGGCCAGCTACTCAATTCCCCACTATCCTACTATCAGTAACAGAGAAGAGGATGCTTTTCTACTGGAATCTACTGTAATCTCTCCTATGACCGCTATCTTTCCTGCAGATGCTGTGTATCCAGTTCACAATAATAAAATATATAGAGGTATTGTGATGTTGTAAAGGAAAGCTTGCCATCTTAAGGTGGTTATTGTGATCTCTCCCAGGAAGTCTTCTCACATTTCATTGACTATTCTGGTAGGTAAGGATTAAGTGATCTGGTGCAAACACTCCAAGAATACTCCCTAAATAGCATGCCCATGGTATCTAATTGTTACTCACTCAACACTCATACTGTACTTTCCAAAAGTGAGTCATCATGAGAGACAGGTAACATGAATTATCAAAGAAGAAAAGCATCTGTAACAATCCCCAGGAAAGGAGGGGACTGCAGCAGCCAGAAACTGGCTGCATGCCCTTGCTCTGACACACCCCAGTTGTACAATCTAAAATGGGGGATTTTTCACTTAACCAAATTTCTCTTCCCTAAAAGGAAGAATAGAAAGAGGTGGCAGTTGGTCTCCAAAATTCTTACAAGTTCTTGTCTCCCAAGGTTATTGGGAAATGATTGTGAGTTTTGTAGGCATCAAGTCTAATTTTTCTGAATTTCCTTGCCACACCCTATGAGGACTCATTTGGAAAGGTGAAAACTCTTGCATAATTCTTTCTGATAAACACACACCCTCTTTAGAGCCTTTACCCATTACCTGACCTCCTGATGGTACTAGAACCTGCAGCATCCTTCTCAGAGCAGTTTCCATCTCTGTCTACTTATATCCAATGCTCCTAGAATGCCACTTTCCCAAAGGCTCCTTGTGGAATGTTCCCTGGAGCTGTGAGTGTGATGTAAAAGTAAAAGTCCCTCTGGAGCAAGGGGTTGGACAGGGAGAAGTGAACATACCAGATCTGTTTCTCAAATAACATTTTTCATCCTGCACCTAGGACTGACAACTTCATCAATAAATTTATTCTCCAATAAGAGATAATAAGTACCAATGCTGTGGGAAATGACTACAAAGGAAGAGATGAACAGTTGTGTAAAATAATGTTACCGTGAATTTAAGTTTTAATCTAAATATCATTTGTATCAGAATATTTGTCCACAATATTATTTTCTATGGGGAAAATTGTGAATTGAATCAAAGTGGTATAATAGACAGCTAAACCATTGTGACAAGAAGTACTTATTAATCAAATATTTATGGAATACTTTCTCTTTTCCACACACTTTGCTAGGATAAAGATGGTATAGTGAACAGTATTTCTTTGCTCAAGAAATTTAATTTGTAGTGTAAGATATATCTCTAACTAGAAAGTTAGAAATAAAAGGATATGTAAACATGTAAGATCAACTCAACTCAAAATATGGTTTGTTCAATATAGAGCTATATTGTGATATTTTTCTCATTTTATTTTTACTTTGAAAAAGACCTAGAAGTTTACAAACATATTTGATTTGAAAAGTGGCAATTTAACAGGTATTTTTCATGCATTTATGCATAAGAATATAAAATAACATACTTCAAATGATACATTAACAATACATATGTAAATTCCATGCTCATCTTCAGTAAATTTCTAGGAATTCATTGTGTGTGTGTGTATACAGATACACACATGTAGATGTATTTCCTCTTAGTCTTACTAAATAAGTGTAAAAGACCTAAAGCATTTCCACAATAGGGGACTGATTAAATAATACAAACCGGGAGATACCAAGGAGCTTTTTATCAAAATCAGAATGCCCTTCCTGAAATAACATATAAAATTTTTCAGGATGAGTAGAAATACTTAAATTAGTTTGCTTTTACTAAAGAAAACACTGGAGAGTTGCAAAAAAAAACACTATTAGATTTTTTTCTATGAGTATGGTGTATATCAAAACACAAAAAGCAAGAGACTATGGTTGAGAGTGGGAGAAACACTCATTAATACTACCTTCTTTGGGTTACTTTGACTATTAAAATAATATAGGTATGTTATCTACTGCAATATTGTCCTCACTTTAAAAATTTACAGTAGTGTAATGACATTGCATACTGCTCTAGCAACCAATGATGAATAAATATTTCCCTGAGTTGTGCGGTGATTGTTAAACCTCCATATTAAGACCAAAAGTTCATTATGCTCATCACAGAGTTAGACCCAAGTGATGAATTTGATCCAAGAGATGGTCAGCATTTCTTTTGGGTATCACTAAGCATGTGCTTCTCCTGTGGTATTTTGTACTCTTCACAACTACTTCCCAATAAGACAAGTTGAGATAACTGCAATTAGGAACATAACAAGTAAGAAGAAGATGAATGACAAGTTTGCCCAGGGTTTCACTGAACACCCTGGTCCAAGGAAATGATGGACTTGAATTACTATTAGCTTGACTGCCCTTTATGTGAAAAAAAGTGAAATATATGTATACAAGGCAAGAATCCCCTTTATGGAATTTTATATGTAAAAAAATTCAAGTAGTGTCTTTCTCATATGGATATATACTTTTCCATGTGCTTTACATGTTATAAAATGCTTTAGCACAAGAATTCTCTCAACGTATCTTTATCTACAAGATATTTTACAAGAGAGAAAGGCAAGTGAAAAATTTAAAGAAATTAGGAATAAAAACTACTAAAAATAATGATTGATGTTAAAATCCCATCTCTAAACACTATCTTCCCTGCATCTGGAGAAAAGGGGTTTGTTACCACCTAAAAACCGTCTTAAGTGCTCAGACCTCTGTCAGCCTCTTTGCATATTTCATTTCTTTTAATCTTTCTGGGATTTTGAGCTTATTATTATGTTTTAAGGGTAAAGAAACATATTTCAGAAGATTCATGTTTTTGCCCAGAATTTTATAACTAAAAGGAGGTAACATCTGGATATGTGTGGACATATTTCTCTACCTTTGGCTTATTCAGAAATTGCCTATCTGGTTGGGCCTGAGTCAGGTCCTTCTTTCTTCAAACAGGGTTAGGTTGAAAGTGATCTCAAAGGTAGAGTGCTTGCCTAGAACGTTTATGGTCCTACATTCAAAACAGTGCTGGAACCACACAACCAAATTTTCTTAAAGTGGAAAGAATCTGTAAATTCGTCTACATCCAGCACATATTTTGCAGAGATAAAATGAGGCCAAGAATGTTGCAATAGAGCAGCAGACATTGCCAAATTTATCCAAGGATGAATGTGTGTTTTTTGTAGAAAGTTCAGAACTGTTTCTTTATGTGCTTTAGATAACTAGCATGGTCTTTTAGAAAGAATATATAAAGGAATGTAAAACTTGAGAGTGGGCTAAAGAGATGGGTCAGTGGGTACCACTAGCTACATCTCTAAAACCCCTATGGTAGAAGGACAGAACCAACTTCTATAAGTTGTTCTTTGATGTCCACATGTGCTCAGAAATACATCCATAAGTAGTATGCACTTCCACATATGCGCACACACACACACACACACACACACACACACACACACCACAAATAAATAAGTGAATAAATAGACTTAAACAGTGGTCATCTACTGGCATGACACAGAGATTAAAACAATTACTGACAAAATGTAAAATTAATTTTATGAAAAGTATTCAAGACTCACAGAGTGGTCTGTCTCTGACAAGTTCTCTATGTCTGAGGAGCTGTGTGTCTTTTAGAATTTTGTATCCCCTCCTTGGTTGTCAATTCTTTCATCAGAAAAGTGAGGCTGAAGCAAGTCATCTCAGAGAAGAAAATGGTCAAGAAACCAGGTGGGCATAAGAAAGGTCAGAGTTGTTAACCTCCAGCTCCTCCTTCCTATTTCTGTGTGTTTTCACCCTGCATTTATAATTTTATGTGTGTTTCTGCATACATGATTTGTTCATATGTCTATTTGAAAGAAGAGAAGTTATTGTTTTCTGGGGTGCTTTGTTTCATCTTTATGTAAGACAGAGACAGATGGGTTCATATCTTGCTAGGACTGTGCAGACTGGCAGAACCAATCTAAAGGAAAGTGAGGCGCATGCCTACCTAGTATATATATAATGGCCCTGGATACATTTTTAACAGAATGCAATCCATTGTCACCATGGAAACAGTTAGCAGGACTACGACCTAGACAATGCTGTGAGAGACATGTGGACTCTAACCTAGACAATGCTGTTGACTTAAACCTCAGATAGTGGTGATGGCAAAAGGAAGGAAGAAAGTGATGAGCTCTGGAATCTTCCAAATCCAGTATCTTTAAAATACCATGCTTAACCCTTATATATGCTCTTCATTGGGGAATATTTTTCTCTAATCTTATAATAATGGGGTTCTTCCTAAGGCTCTGTATCCTGTTGAATATAGCCACTTTAGTGAATACTGTATAAATGATATTATTCCAGTCACTGCAGGTTTGATGCTTATAAATATATAGATTCTGGTTAAATTCCTGATGGCTGGTCTAAATGGGCCTAAAAATTGACAGTTATAAATAGCATTTCATCTAATCTTTGTTGAAAGTCCTTCTGGTACACTTGGTGTCTAGTTTAGGTAAGTAGTTGGAGCTTTGGGTGTCTATTTGAAAAATGACAAGTGAGCTTATACATGTATCATGACCTGACTTGCAGCAGTGAACTGCCACTAAAATAAGTGTTTGGTGGACAACAAAAAGCTGCACCAACATTCAGGATCTATAGAAATTCTAGACATGGAGAGAAGAGGAGAGTGCATCAGCCTCTCTGCTCAATGGGCAATAGCATGCAATGACGCTGGAAATGTTAAGCAAGGTGTTTAAAGCAACTGTTCAACATTCCCTCTTGTTTTCAGCAGATCTCAAGCAATTGCCTTGACCATCCCTATCTTTAGCCTTACCAACTATTTTTCATCCATGTCCTGTTTTCAATACAAGGAACTTTGACTCTACTGCTGACTATGGATGTGGTACATCCGTTGGAACATATGTCTCACAGGGAAGCAGGAGAGGCAGACCTTAAACAGCTTCAGAAATTCTCCCACAAAACTTTTCTTCAGAGCAACTCAGGGGAACAGAGTGAAACACTAACAAGATTCCTAATGAGAAAACAAACGAGTTGCTTAATTGAGCTGGAGAAGTCAGAAGCCAGAACAAGGGGAATGGTTCCCAAGAGGAAACCTATGCCCAATTAATAACCTAGGGCCTCAACTTCAGTAATTATCAGCATTTTCTCTTCAGAGATCACCAGTGCAGGAGTTACATAGTAGGCAGCTTTGGGGAGGCCCTTGTTTTTTCCTTTTGCTTCCTTCAATTAGTCCTAATTAGGATCATGGGAACACAGGCCAAGATGTCAAAGATGTTATGTTAGGTTAAGCCTTTGTAGGAGTCCCTTCCCCAGGCCATGTCAGAGACTTTCTCTAAATCATACAATTGTTTCTTATACCTATAGTAAATAATGCGTTGGCTTAGACTGACATCCACCCCTAGGTTTGAAACCAATATGTGAGCCACATACTTTCCCTGGCTTCAACCTTTTAATACATGAACGTGATTTCACTCCATGCCTTTTATGGTGTTTTGGACTGTAATTCTAAACTATGATAAATGATATAGAGTACAACACTAAGTATGACGAAAACAATCCCATCCTAATATCAGGGTACTAGCAACAAAGAAGTCAAATCAAGTTCAATAGGTTGACCTTTGGTTACACACACTGGGAAAGGGTGAAATGTGCCAGTGAATTCAAGTAAATCCAGCTACTTTTGCATTCTTTCTGCTCCTTTAGAGCATGTTATAAGCTGCCACTTCTACGAAAACAAAGCTTACTTCTTCCTATAACAAAAAAGGTCCCAATCACTGCCTATCTTTACAACCCTACTTGTCTGTACACATACCTGTTTATTATGATTCTCAAGTGCTACTGAAAAGTAAAATTCATAAGTGAATAATAACATAGAATTTAATTCCAATCCTATATTTAATCAATTTAAATTTTTTACACAGTTAATATGTTTTGGCCTCATTTGCAAGCTGCAAGCAGCAGCAACATGGAAGACCAATAAGATTTTGTAAAATAATTTGAGTGAACATACAAAAGTGTTGCTGCAGGAATGAAGCCTAACTTTGCTGACATGTATTATTTTTAGCACTATAAATATTCCCTCTCCTTCCCTCCTATGCCCCCCAGCCCCTCCTTCCATCCCATTCTCCCCCTACTCCACAGGGACCTTGATGCCTTCCAGGAGGGATCATCAAAATCTGTCAAGTCATTTGGAATAGGGTCTAGGCCCTCCCTCCTGTTTCTAAGCTAAGGGAGTATCCCTCCATGGGGAATGTGCTCCCAAAGTCCTTTCGTGCACCAGGGATACATCCTGGTTCCACTGTCAGAGGTCCCTTAGACTTCCCAGGCCTTCTAACTGAGACCCACATTCAGGGGGTGTGAGTAGGTCCAACACTGGATTCCCAGCTATCAGTATGGGGTCCATGAGCTCCACCATGTTCAGGTCAGCTATCTCTATGGGTCTCTGTAGCCTAGTCTTGACCTCTTTTCTTATCACCCCTCCCTTTCTGCAACTGGATTCCAGGAGTTAGGCTCAGTGTTTAACTATAGGTTTCTGCTTCTGTTTCCTTTAAGTTCTACAATGTTATTTTTTGTTTATTTACCTTTATAGTTTGTAGGAATTTCAGGTTCATAGGAAGTGGTGCCAGGGCCAGACAAATGATTCAGAGAATAAAAACATTTGCTCACAGACCTGATCACCTGAGCTAAATATGATGATTAATAAAGCAGTATGAGAGTTGTCCTCTGACCACCACATGAATACCAGAGCATGAGCACACACACACACACACCTGAGAGAGATGATAGATATAGATAGATAGATAGATAATTTAAAAATGAATGAATTGTGTCCAAATTAATGTCCCCATATATCCTTTACCTCAACATATGGACAAATCTCCCTCACTGTCACCATTTCCCACCACAGTCAGACATTTGCTATACTCAATGAACATGTGTTTAATATTGATATGTTTTTGTAAGCTAAATACATAATTCACATTAGAGTTTTCTCTTCATAGTGTACATTCTCTTGTTTGGGACAAATGTGTAATATACATGTCTACCATTACTGTTTCATATGGAACACTTTTTTAATTTAAATTAGAAACAATCATATTTTATGTATCAATCCTAGTGTCCTCTCCCTCCCATTCTCCAATGCTCCCCACCAACCCCCATCCCATCCCTTTTCTGCTCCATAGAAAGGGTGAGACCTTCTATGGGGGAACATCAAAGTCTGTCCCATCATTTATACCTAGTGTACAAATGGACATTGGGAGCCCACTCCTCATAGAAGGAAACTCTCAGCCTAGATACACGGGAGAGGGCCTAAGCCCTGCCCCAAATGATGTGACATATAAAATATTGTCCTGAAAATGATCTATTCTTTACTTGTTCCTCTACTTCCTTCAAGTCCATGTAACCCTTAATGTTTTTGTATGCTACATGTTTACCTTTCTACAATGACAATTGGCCCTAGACCTGTAAAGACCATCTCTCCTTATGGCCCAGCAAAAGGCTCAATCAAGTCCACCAGCAAACACAATCCTTTATTTGCTTAGAGAAACATCGGTGACTGGAGGAAGTACAGTTTCTTATTTGCATTAAAATACTGTGCCTTTATTGGTGCAAAGACAGTCATTCAGTTGCTTGACATTGTATCCTGACCACTGCAAATTCCCTTCTCTCTGTATAAACAGGAAGTCAGTTCCCTTTAGAAGTGTATGGGAAAGCCCATCCTGGTTTAATCCATGCTATTAAAGGCTTCTCTTAAATGGTCTTTTCTTGTCTTTTGTTTATCACTGGTAAAGTGATCTGGGCTGGCAACACCAAAGAATTTAAGAATACAGTGATGAAGATAGAGTGGTAGATGTTACAGCATTAGTGACAGTGGTGGCTGTGGTGAAAGAGCAGCTGGAGAAATCCAGAGAGCCTCTGGACTTGAAATACAGTCAGATAAAGACAACGAGGTCTCTGAAGAGCAGTAGATGTGACACTGCTGACTCTGACAACTGAGTGCATTCCAGGCAGCTGTCAATCATTAAGCGCCAAGAATTTCAGCACCCTAGCCAAACAGCTGTGTTGCTTGCCACTCTTAAGGTCTCAGCATCATAATGGCACTGTATGCTTGCTTCTGTCTTTCACCTGCTGCTTCCAGAAGCTGTTAATTACAAAACCTTCCAAGCACAAGACTGGCAGTTGGTGGTTAAAGCCCAGAACCACAAGCCTCCAATCTGAAACCTCAGAACTGCAAGTCTTTGGCTTCTGGGAGTTTGGAATTTGTAAGACCCTGGGCATATTACACTATATCCCAGGCCTTGAGCACATTACTTCCATGAAAACCCGATCTTATCTCTGCATGATTACTATCCAGTAGAGAAAAAGAACCTTGGTCAGCTAGTTTAAACTTCCTGGTATGGGTGCTCCATGTATGTGAGTTTTGTGTCTAGAGGCTAGTGTACATCTGTTGCTACAAAGGTCATAGGATTGATCCACTGAGATTCATAAGAAATGAATCTGAACTTAACTAAGCTTTTATTTATCATAGTAGCCATAATGTTTAAGGGAAGTAAGGAGTTAGGTTTCACTAGCCTGGTGATGACAGCTATGAGCAATACTTGGAGGAGGCCTGGCTGTCTCAGCACTTCTCTCCCCAGGGAAACAGCACAGTGAGAGACACCCAGTGCTGCTTGATATGAAGTGACTCTCACAGTGTCATAGTCTCTGGTATCTTTACCTACCTATATCCTGCTGTTCCATTTCTGATGTACTCAAACCACACAAGCCCACTGCTTGCATTGCTGAAAGTCTCAGGATCTGGACATCACTGCAGAAATTTCCAGTGAGGTGAATCCTGTCTACTTCCTAAATATATGATCAGATACCTGTATGAAATACAAAAGAACATAGAAAAGTCAATGTTGAAGGGTAGAGGGACCAGGTTTGGTGCCAGCTGTATTGACAGCATTGAATCTTCTGTAGCTGGCTTGGGATAATTCACTCGGGAACATGACAGACGATAGACTAGATGGTATCTTTATTCTTCCACCACAGAGGAATGAGCTAAAACAAAAACATGAACTATTGCAAGTAAAATAAATTTTCTAAATATGACTTTTTGTGAGTTAGTATTTAAAGGTGTACTTTAATTATCAACACTAGAGAATGTATGGGAATGTGGTGACTATTATGAATGACATAGCAACATGAGAAAAGGTAAGTGAAATGATGTTAAATGAAAATCACAATCCAAAAAAATTGTTTTTATAAAACATGAGAACTCTAACTAGTCTATATGAGAAAATATTCCCTTTTTGAGAATACAGTTATTTAAATACAGAGTATCTTAATATATATATATATATTTAGCTCCCTTCTATGTCAAATATTAGAGACAATTTTTGTATTCCATGTTGGAGGTGAACTGTAAGGGGCAAATTCTGAGGAAAGAGATGTTAAAATGAATCACATCTGTACTTACCACTTGGGATGCATTATGTCATCATAGAATCTGTAGAGGAATATTTCTTCTGTTGAGGGAAATATAGAGATTTTAATGTTGGCTTCAAAATTTCCTAAATGTTACATGAAGTCTTTAATTAAACTTGTTTACTGTTACTCTTTTGTGGTGACATATTACTTCATATTTGTTAAAGCTTGCCTGAGGATTCAGAAAGCAAAGTCATCCACAAGCTATAGAAGCCAGATGGTGGTGGTACATATCTTTAATCCCACCACTTGGGAGGTAGAGGTAGATGGATAGCTGTTATTTCAAGACCACACCGAGCTACAAGAAATATTTCCAGTCCTAAAAATAAACAGCTCAAACAAAGATGATCTCAGCACTTGGGATCAAATGTACTTAATCCCAGCACTCATGAGAGGTATCTAAGATAAGAACAGGGTTTCAGAGCTGGCATTCATTCTCCAGCCACATTGAGGATAGGAAAACATCCAGTCTCAGGATGCTCCAGCCACAATGAGGAGAGCATAACAGTCTGGGATTGCAATCTGAGGAGCCAGGATCACCTTTCAGTAGAGGTGAGAGCTAGTGGCCAGCTGCTTTGCTTTTCTGATCTTCAGTTTGAAGTTTGAATCCCAATTATCAGTCTTTGGATCTTTTATTTATTGTGTTATACTCTTTAATTCTAAAATTTTTAATGGTGTTTTAAGTTAATTTTCAGTAATTGAGACATGAATAAATTTCAAACTATAGTCATAATTAGCCAATTTCATATTTTTTTTAAATTTATAATATTATTGTTTGCTATTATTGCTGTTGTTTGCCTACAACTTGGCACATAGCAGAAGTCTGCCTCAAATTTGTAATCCTTTTGCCTCTGCTTCTGGAGGGCTAAATCTTAGGCATCCACCACCATGCTCACTTATATGTCTATGTTTAACTTTGTATTTATTACATATTACTGTTTAATGTCTTGGGAGCAATATAGGTATAAAACTAAATTTTGTTATAATTCAGTAATCATATAATTAGAATGGTTTCACTTTTCTTGAGCTGAATCTTTCTTTGTTAAGTAGTGAGCCTTCAGTTTATATGACAACTTCTCAGGTCTATAACGTTATTAACAGAGAATGCTTGTTTCTTTGAATTACTCCTTCAGCATACAATTTTTGAACAGTTTTTAAACCATTACATGGTATCTTATCAGCAATGTAAAGTTATTGCTTTTTTTTTTCTAAGCAGCATTAACAACTCTCATTGTATGTTTTTGTTTTGTTTTGTTTTGGTTCATTTTTTTAGACAAGGTCTCACTATGTGGCATTGGTTAACCTATGTAAACCAAGTTGACCTCAGACTCAGAGATTTCCATTTGCTTTTGCCTCCCAAGTGCTGGATCTTTTACATTTTTATTTTAAAATTATTTATTAATTTTCCTACTTATGCACCTATATGGCCCATTATGAAATCAATACACAGATGTGACTTGTAATAGTATAGTCTGGGACACAAGCACTTCTATGCCTTCAACAATTATTGTATGTGTCTGAACTATGTTATACACTGTTTGGTCCAATAGTTACTCTATTTTGCTAAATAAGAAACAGGGGTGAGACTTGCCCTCCATGTTTAATGTCCCATATTAAATTTCTTTCTGTTCTTTCTGCCCCTGCTTTTCCCCAACTCTAATGACCATTATTCCACTTCATTCTTTTATAAAGTTTATTTCTGTTAATAACTGAGACACATGATATTTGTCTTTCTGTAACTGTCATGTTCTACTTAGCAAGTTTATCTCCTATTCTATTCATGTTGCTTCAAATGACAGAAAGTTCATTGCTTTTAATAGCTAGTGGATATTTGGTATGTGTGTGGTGGGAAGTTGTTTTCTAGTGCAAGTACACAAATATCACAACACACATTTAGAGATCTCAACAACTTTGGGGAGTTGCTTCTTGCCTTTTACCCTGTTTTGAGACAGTCTTTCTTATTGTTCTATTGCTGTTCTTTGTATTCCAGAATAGCTGGCCACAAATATCCAGGCAATTTTCTTATCTCTACCTTCTCTCTCAGTAACCATATTGGGGCTGAGTTTACAGATGTACACTTCTGCATCTGGCTGTCTACCAGTTCCAGGGATCTAAACTCAGGCCATAAAGCTTGTACAGCATGCCGACTCCCTGATCCATTAATACCATGTGTTTTGTGTTTGCATTTTGTTTGCATTTTTGAGACAGTCTCATAATTGAGGATAGCCTTGAACTCCTGACCTGGTCTTCATCTCTCCAGTACTGGGGTTCTAGGTATGTACTATGGTACCCAGCTACTCACTTTCTTAGTTATCTCATTCACCAACTCTATATTTAAGCTATTGTAAATGATAATGTAGTAAACATAAATGTGCAGTCATCTTTTGTGTACAGCTATTTCATCTCCTTTGGTTATATATCCAATTACTGGAAGAAGTGGAATACACTGGCTATGACTTTTGTGATTAAGGGAAGCTTCTTTTTGCCATAGATGAGAATTAACACAGAGACCCACAACTGGCCAATGTGAAAACAGTGAGAAACTTTACAGTATACATTCCCCAGTGTGTTAATTTCATCAAATCCCTCTCCTCAACATCAGGGTGTGAAAGAGGAAGATGAAAAATTGTAAAAACCCGAGTTGGTACATAACTTCAAGGAAGCAGTGTCCTTCAAACAAACAGGACTGATATACATATGAACTCAGAGACTGGCAGAACACATTTAAAAAAAGAACAGGGTCAAGCTACACGGGGTCCCATAACTGAGAGGAGAAAGTGGACACAAAGTCTCACTCCTAACCAAGAAGCTATTTCCAGTTGATACCTACTAGCAAAGGGCTTCTCCAATGGAGATTGTCAACCAAGGTCTAGAGCAGGACCCAACAATGGTGCTCAATGCAGAAGACCCATTTGAGTATGGTTCATCTGAACATGTAGTGAAGAACATGTTTCATGCTACAGTGGCTACTGTGGACCATCATTTCCTTGTGAAAGTTTTCAACATGAACCTGAAAGAAAAGTTCACAAAAGAGAATGTCATCAGAATCTCCAATTACTTCAAGTTCAAAGAAATCCTAGATATAAATGAAGCTTCCTCTGTGATGGAAGCTGGTCCTGACCAAAAGATTGAAGTTCCCAAGGATGTAATCTGAAGAGCAAATAAAACTCCCCAGATTTCTGATATTCACAAGTATACCTCTGAAACGTGGGTTTATGGGTTATTTATGTTACACAAGGTAATGCCTGAAAATTTGCTTCCATCTTTTTCTCCAGCAGCACCTAGACTCAAATATGATAAGTTTCTATTCAGTGCATAATGACAGTATTGTAACTGAACACTTTACCATATGGGGTTAACAGGGGAAACCATTGCATATATTAATAAATAGGAGTGGGTGGTGGCATTTTAACAGTCTACTTCCTAAGATACCTCTGAAAGAGTTCTCTGCAATCCTAAATATATACTCACAAAACAGAGAGGCATTCCATTTCATAAAAGAAATACTAGGAGTTAAAATAATGCTTATGTAAATGAGAACATATGCAACCCTGTGGATTTTATTAATCAGTAACATGAATAGGATGACTATTCTCACAATATGTAAATGACATGCAAAAATTTTAGAGATGACAGCAAAATCACCACTGTGCTGCAAGATGTGATTAGTAAAAAGCTGCGATATGGGGAGGAAGCACTTAGAACCCTCAATTTTTACCACTCTATTTTCTCTAAAGCTAAAACAAGTCCAAAATTAATGGAAAAATAATTTTTTAAAAAGAAAAACTAAAACTTTTTGGAGGAATATATAACTCATAACCTGCTATAAAATCTAAGAGCAAATAACCTAAAGAAAATTGAAAGACTATGTGGGAAGTGTGATAGTACTAGCTATCAAGACTAGTATAAATAAATAACTTCTATACAAAGGCACACAGTCGATCAGAGAAAAATCAACAGATATATAGTAAGGAAATATAACACTATTGCAAGAAAATATGTTATTATATCATGAGGAAAGAATGGAGAACTATGAAAGAGTAGGAATGATTATGAAGAGCGAAAACAGACTGAATCAAGTTCTTGCTATGAGTTGAATTTTTTTGTTTGTTTGTTTGTTTTGTTGGTTGGTTGGTTTTTGAGACAGAATCTCACTGTATAACTCTGTTTGCCCTGGAACTCATTGTGTAGATCAATCCATCCTCAAACTCATACAGATATGCCTGTGTCTACTACCTGAGTAGCATGCATGAATGCAGATAGGTAATACTAGATCTTTATTTTACAAAATATATAGTAAGAGAAATTAAAGACCTAAAAATAGAATTTATTTTATTAGTTTGACATGAATTTTACATTTTTCACATTATAGGTTTTCTTTTTATTTACTTATTTCATTTTCTTATTTTACATTTTGATCCCAGTTGCCTGTCCCTCCCTCCTCCACTCCCTCTCTTCTACCCTCCCATGCCCCCCAACCACCCACCAATCCCATCCCCCCACTCCACATGTAGAGTGATGCCTTCTAGGAGGGGTCAAGTCAAATGGAGTAGCCACTAGGCCCTCCCTCCTGCCTTTAGGTTAAGGGAGTATCCATCCATGGGGAACGTGCCCCCAAAGTCCTGTTGTACACCAGGAATACATCCTGGTTCCAATGTTTGATTCCCAGCTATCAGTCTGGAGTTCCATTAGATCCTCTTTGTTCAGGTCAGCTGTCTCTGTGGGCTTCTGTAGCCTGGTCTTGTCCTTCTCTGCATTTAGATTCTAGGAGTTTGGCTCAGTGTTTAGCTGTGGGTGACTGCTTCTGTTTCCATCAGCTACTAGATGAGGGTGGATAAGTTAGTCATCAATCTCATTACCAGGGAAAGGCATTTATGATAGCCTTTCCATTGTTAATCAAATTGTTAGTTGGGGTCAGTCTCCTGTAGGTCTCTGGACATTTCTCTAGAGTCAGTTTTCTCTTCAGATCTATAATGGCTCCCTCTTTTATACTCTCTCTCTCTCTCTCTCTCTCTCTCTCTCTCTCTCTCTCTCTCTCTGTGTGTGTGTGTGTGTGTGTGTGTGTGTGTGTCTATCTCTGTCTCTCTCTCTTCTTGTTGTCTATTTATCTATTCCTCCCCTGACTCAGTCTTCCTAGTCCCATGTGCTTTCCTCTCCTCCCTTTCTCTTTCTCCTAGCTCCCTCTCCACTCACTGCCCCCCCACTTCCAATATGCTCAAGAGATCTTATTCCTTTCCCCTTCTGTGAGGGACCTTGTATGAATCTCTTAGAATCCTCCTTGTATTCTAGTTTCTCTGGCGGTGTGAATTATAGGCTGGTGATTCTTTGCTCTATGTCTAAAATACATATATGAGTGAGTACATACCATGTTCCTTTTTTTGTGACTGGGTTACCTCATTCAGGATGGTTTCTTCAAGTTCCATTCATTTGCCTATGAATGTCAAGATTCCATTTTTTTTTCTTCTGCAGAGTAGTATTCCATTGTGTAAATGTGCCACATTGATGGGAGATGTCATTCTGTAAATATGTTCTCTTATTGGTTAATAAATAAAGCACTCTTAGCCAATAGTAAATAAAGATAGGAGGGACGAAGAGACAAGGAGGATTCCAGAGCTAGTAGAGAGGAGACTCAAGATGGAGGACAGAGAGAGAAGAATTCCAGCCCCTCTCACTGGTAAGATGAGACCACATGGAAATACTTAGATTAATAGAAATGGGTTAATCAATAAGACAGAGCTAGCCAATAAGAAACATTAGAAACCATCCACCCCTTTATATCTAATACAGCATCTCTGTGTGTTATTTGTGCCTGGCTCGGCTCTAGGACCAAGCAGGCCAGCAGGAAAAACATATTTTAACACCACATCTTTTTTATTCATTCTTCAGTTTAGGGGACTCTAGCTTGCTTACAGGTTCTTGCTATTACAAATAATGCTACCAACAGAGTTGAACAGATGTCTTGTTTGCATGCATGTGGAACATTTGGGTATATGCCTAAGAATAGGATTGCTGGGTCCTGAGGAAGAATGATTCCCATTTTCCTGAGGAATCGACATATTGATCTCCAAAATGGTTGTACAAGTTTACACTCCCACCAGCAGTGGAGGAGTGTTCCCCTTTCTCCACATCCACTCTAGCATAAGTTGTCATTGGTGATCCTAATTTTAGCCATTCAGGCAAGAGTAAGATGGTATCTCAGAGTTGATTTGATTTGCATTTCCCTGACAGCTAAGGATGTTGAGCACTTTCTTAAGTGTCTTTTAGCCTTTCTGATATCCTCTATTGAGAATTCTCTCTTCAGTTCTGTACCCCATTTTTAATAGGGTTATTTGGTGTTTTGTTCACTAGTTTCTTGAGTTCTTTGTATATCAGCCCTCTGTCAGATGTAGGGTTGGTGAAGGTCTTTTCCAAGTCTGTGGACTGCCGTTTGGTGTTGTCAACTGTGTCCCTTGCCTTACAGAAGATTCTAAGTTTGAACTGGTCCCATTTATTAATTTTTGATCTTAGTGTCTGTGCTACTGGAGTTATGTTCAGGAAGCAGTCTCCTATACCAATTTGTTCAATGGTACCTCCCACTTTCTCTTCTAAGAGGTTCAGTGTGGCTGGATTTATGTTGAGGTCTTTGATCCATTTGAACTTGAGTTTTGTGCATGGCTATGAACATGGGTCTATCTGCAGTCTTCTACACACTATCATCCAATTGTGCCAGAACCATTTGTTAAAGTTGCTTTCCTCTTCCCAATGTATAGTTTTAGCTGTTTTGTCAAAAATCAGGTGTTCGTAGGAGTGCGGGTTAATATCAGGATGTTTGATTCAATTCCATTGGTCTACTTGTCTATTTTTATGCCAATACCAGGCTGTTTTCAGGACTATAGCTCTATAGTAGAACTTGAAGATGGAGATGGTGATATAGCCTTAAGTTCCTTTATTGTTCATGGTTATTTTGCCTATACTGGGTCTTTTGTTTTCCATATGACTATTTTTTAAAGTATTTTAAATAATCGTGGGTTACCCTGGTATAGAACTTCAATATACTTGAACCTAATATTTTAAAAGTTGACTTGAGAACTCTAGCTCTATATTATACCAATCTTCCTAAGTTTATAAGGTGACAATATTTCTAAATATTTTCAGTTGACCTTGTTTATGTAGTAAGTGAAAAATACTGTTGTTTACCATAAAATTTTTGTTGGAGGACTTTTTGTCAAATTCACAGATATGTATACTCTCTCACACACACACACACACAATTTATACTTTGTGTGTATGTGAATAAATGCATGTACATAAGGCAAGAAACATATTCTATGAAACTACTTATAAAGCCCTGAAGGAAAAAAGCTTTCAGAGCATATGATGCAATATTACTACTGAAGAAATTCATTTATCTCTTTCCAGGAAGAGAAAACATTGTTTTATTTTGATAGTAGTATGTAATCTTAAGTTATTTAAAGCTACAGATACACACACGTGTATAATTATTTAATTTAGATATTATACATAGTAATTTGTTTTTAATTTTTCCACCACTGAGGAATGCTTTATTACAATATTTAGGTACCTGTCTTAAATAAAATTTGACTGTTACCACTTGACTGGATGGGTCATTCATGAACAAGTTAATAGTGAACAATTTCTTTTATTCTGTTGGTCTCACTTCACTTTATATCTATCTTAATTTTTAAGATAAAAGTATTAGTTATCTTCATGTCCTCTTTCATTTTTCCCCTCAGACATGCTGCAATATTTTCTTTTTCTTTTCTCTGTTATCATGGCTTTAAATGTTTTGGTAAATAAATATTTTAATTAATTCATTAAAAATATAATACAATGGAATTTATACATTTTGACAATGTATCCATTATTTTTACCACTTATCTGTTCTTCTGTACCCCACAATCCCTCTCAAATTTATGACTTCTTTAATGTTTTATATGTAATAGTATATATATATATATATATATATGTATGTATGTGTGTATGTATGTATGTATGTGTGTGTGTCCTTTGTATGTGTAAATGATTAGAACTGACCATTTGGGATCTGATAACCTGTTAGATGCCTTGTATCAACACTGGAGAATAATGTTTCTACCTTTGTTTTGTTTTGTTTTTTGTTTGTTTCTTTTGTTCAAGACAAGGTTTCTCTGTGTAACAATGCTGGTTGTTCTGAAACTTAATTTGTAGACCAGATTTGCCTTGAACTCACAGAGGTCTGTTTGCCTCTGGCTCCCAAGTACTGGAATTAAACATGTGAGCCACACTGCCCTGCTCAATTTTGCCTTTCTTAATAATACTTAATGCCTGTAGCTCTTCATCTTGGGGTAAGGTATGTGAGATTTTCTGCATCCAGGTTGGCATGTGAACATGTGTTACCATTATGAATGATTATTTAGGCAGCCATATTATTAAAATTTCATGACATGCAGCTGTGCCCTATGTAGAAGACACTATCTTGGAAAAAACAGTGTGGTCATCTGGCTCCCATGCTATACTTCGTGAGCCTGGGTTTAGGGTTTGTATTAGAGATGCATTAATTAGAGATCACTCTATATTGTTGTTCTCTTGTTTTTTATTAGTTATTGATTTAAATAATACTCTTCTCTGCTGTACAAAGTTGCTATTTGAAGAAGGATGAGAGCTACACTTATCTATAGGTATAAAGGTGGATATTAGAATGAAATGCAGTGGACAATTTTACTGGTCTAGGAAAATGACAGTGGTTGTTCTTCTCTCATGGATCATGGCCCCACAATCCAGTAGCTGACAGGGATTTCAGTACTAGGTATGATTTCCATCCTATTGACAGGACCTTAATTCCAATTTGACAATTGTTGGTTACCTCCAAAATACAAGTGTCACCATTACCCCATTAGGGATATCTTTCTGTGCTGGTTATTGTTATTCTTAGCTGGTAAGGAGTCTTAATTACTCTTCTCTTGGGGCAGTTTGTATACCATCATCTTCAGATATATTGAGAAGTAGTCTACAAACTCTTCAAATGTCTTAACTCCACATAACTAGATTCCATCACAAAACCACAAATATAAATAACCAGGAGAATATGATTCTTCCTGAACACAGCAATCCTGTTGGAACAAATGAAGCATAAAGCAAAGACTTTAAAAAAGCAATTTTGAATATGTTTGAGGATATAAAAAAATCCTTCAGAAATACTGAAAATACAAACACTTGAATGAAATAATGAAAACAAGACCTGAAAGTAGAATTTAACAAAGATATAGAATTACTAAGAAAATCTTAATCAACTTCAATAAAACTGGAAATGAAAAAACTCTGGAAGTCAAACAAAAACCTGAGATGTAAGTCTCACCAATGATTAAAAGATGTGGAAGAGAATATTTCAGATCTTGAAAACAGGGAAGAAAAAAAATAAATATCTTATCTTAGTCAAATAAATTTTTAAATATAAAATAAAACACAATTAACAGATATACTTGGGCAAGTTATCTGAAGTCAGTGTACAATACACCTAGAATATATGTTCCATCTCCAAATGGGCATGTGTCCTTTGAACCTATCCTAGTTACAGAGCAGCAAGGTGTGTGTGTTGTGTGTGTGTGTGTGTGTGTGTGTGTGTGTGTGTGTGTGTGTGTGTAGACCAAGAAGCTAGAAAAGAGAACCCAAGCAGGGTGTGGAAATCCATGTGATAAGAAAGCAGAACTTGGAGCTAAGTCTTGTAAAAAAAGAGAATGTAAAGACTACAAAGTCTTGTAAAAAAAAAAATTCATGTCGGAGAATGATGAAACCAAAGTATGGACAACATATTTACAGATTGCGGTTAGTAATCTTTGTTAGGGTAGCTGGAAGATTGATGGTAAATTTATTTGCAGATGTGCTGTCATTCCAGGGAAAATCAGATAGCAAAGATCTGTGAAAATAACTAAAGAGGAAAGACTCCTGTATTCTCTGTGCCTTTGAAAATAGTCATCCTCGTGTAAAGGAGAACAATCTTTTTTTGTCCTTTGCAAAGAGGAGAGCTAAAGCAATAAATCTGTTCTGACAAGAAGAAACACACTACCCCAGATGATGTCCCAGCTTAACATGACTTCACCTACCAGCCCGGATTGTACTGAGAAACAGTGGCAACTCTGACAAGAAGTGATGCATTAATACTGTAATGTATCTGAAGAATTTGAAACAAATACTTCTTAGTGATTTTCAGTCCATGGTGTGAAGAGTAACATGACTAACATAGAAAATTCTCCCCCACTTCAGTTCTATTTTTATAGTGTCATGAAAGCTGCTCTTTTTGATGACACTGAGCTACATAAATATAATGCAAATTCTGGAAAATGAAAATGGTCTTTATCATCACAGACACAATGCCTGTACCTTGAATCATTAGGTCAGATAAATCTATTCACTTAGTTTTGAGCATAATCAAACTAAAATGTGATACAGGATATATAGCAATAGATATTTAAAATACTTTTTATCATTTTTTAAGAAATCCATGTATTGTATTTTGATTATATTCTCCCCCTTAACCCTCCCCAATTCCTTTTATCTAGCCCATTTTATACTCACCCTACTTTGTGTCTTCATAGATATTTTTATTAATAATATATTTTAAAAATTTTACATGTCGATCTCAGTTTCCTCTCCCTTCCTCCCTCCTTCCCTTCCTTCCTCCCTACTTTCCTCCCTCCCTCCCTCTTATCCTCTCTCCCCTGCATCACACACCCTGGCTACCCTCCCCTCCCATCCCCCCACCCCCATTCCACTTGTAAGGCTATGCTATCCAGGTTGGGTCATGTAAATCTGTCAAGTCATTTGAAGTAGGAACTAGGACTTTTCTCCTGTCTCTAGTTTAAGGGAGTATCCCTCCATGGGGGATGTGTCTACAAGGTCCTTTTGTGCAACAGGAATAGATCCTGTTTCTACTGTCTGAGGTTCCCCAGACTGCTCAGTCCTTCTAGCTGAGACCCATATTCAGGGGGTCTGAGTCAGTCCCATGCTGGATTCCCAGCTATCAGTCTGGGGGGGCATTAGCTCCTCCTTGTTCAGGTCACTTTTCATTGTGTGTTTCTGCAACCTGGTCTTGTCCCCTCCCTCTACATCTGCATTCTAGTTCAACTGAGTGTTTAGTTATAGCTGTTTGCTACTGTTTCCAACAGGTCCTAGATGAGAGCTTCATGATGGTGGATAATTTAGTTGATGATCTCACTATCAGGGAAGGGCATTTATGGTAGCTTTTCCACGGTTGCTCAAATTGTTAGTTGGAGTTTTAAAAAAAATCAATCCAATTAGTGTACCTATAGATTCTTTAATATTTGCTCATTGAGTTGGTCATGAACAACCTACTGGGGATTGCACCCTTAAAGAAAACAAACTCTTCCTATTCTAACAGCTATCAACTACCAATAGTACCTCAACTAGAGATGGAATGGTTTGAGTGCCTCTCATTTCTGTGGTGGTATTTTGTCTGACTTAAATTTGCACAGGTCTATGCAAACTGTCACAGCCACTGTGCCCCTTTGTGTCAGGAAAACTTTGTGCCACTATAGTTATTCTCTGGTTCTTTCAAGATTTCTACTAACTCTGGCAAAGATCTCTGAGTTTTGAGAGGAGGGTTTGAGATACAGATGTCCCATTTAGAGCTGAGACTCCATGGCCTCTTACTCTCTTCATCTTGGCCAATCCTGTTTCTTTATTCTAATCATCATCTCCAGCAAAAAAAGAGCTTCTTTGATGAAGTTTGAGAAATGTACTAACCAATGTGTGAAACAAGAAATCATTATGATTGAGTTTAATACTATATTCTATTGGGAGAGTAATATAAATAAAACATCCGCTTAGGTCTATGAACTCTCTATCCATAGGTTTGTGGTCCTGATAATGGGTGGGCCTTAAATCAAATACTTCAAAACTAAATACTTCTATGATGTCCATGACACTGTTGCATGAATGGGTATCTCTTGTTGAGCAGGTCAATACTGTTGCTTGCAGCGTTCCCTGATATATAAGATTAATGATTAGCTTTGTTCCTCACTAGCATGCTTTCCCTCTTTTGGCTCTTTGAGTGCTTTGAAGTTGAGTTTTGTGCAAGGTGAGAGATAAGAGCATAGTTTCATTTTTTATGTATAGTAATCTAACCAGCACCATTTGTTGAAGATTCTATCTTTTCCTCAATGTATATTGTTGGCCTCTTTATCAAAAATTAAGTGTAATTGGGGATCTATGCTTTTCTGTAGATTCTCAATTCTATTATTTTTCAATGTGTCTGTTTTTTATGTGAGTACTGTGACATTTTCTTCTCTGTAGATAAATACTACCTAGGAACACACCAGTCATGCCAGCCAGAGAAGTAGATAGGCAGGATTCAGGCATTCACTGTCTTTCCCTTCCTCTAACTCTAATCATCCAGTCTCAGACTGGCTCTGTGACAGACCACCTGGTGGAACCTCCTCTTCCTCTCTGTCCCCACCTTCAGAAAAGATTTTTCTCCTACAGTCTTTCTAGCTAACTCAACCCATCTATCCTGGCTACTTTTATATCAACTTAACTCAAGCTAGAGTCATTAGAAAGGAGAGAACTTTAATTGGGAAAGTTCTTTAATTGGATCTTATGCCTGCATAAGATCCAGCTGCAAGGCATTTTCTCAATTAGTGGTCAAATAAAAAGCTGAGTGGTGGTTGTTTTTGAGACAGAGTTTCTCTGTGGCTTTGGAGCCTGTCCTGGAACTAGCTCTTGTAGACCATGATGGTGTCAAACCCAGAGTTCCACCTGCCTCTCTGATTCCCAAGTGCTGGGAAAAAAGGCATGCACCACCAATGCAAATGAAAACAACTTTGAGATACCATCTTACTCCTGGGCTAAAATTAGAAACACCAATGACAACGTATACTGGAGAGTATGTGGAGAAAGGGGAATACTCCTCCACTGTTGGTGGAAGTGCAAACTTGTACAGCCATTTTGGAGATCACTATGGCAGTTCCTCAGGAAAATGGGAATTAGTTTACCACAGGACCTAGAAATTCCCCTCTTAGGTATATACCCAAATGATCCAAATCCATGCAAGAAAGACATGTGCTCAACTGTGTTCATAGCAGCATTATTTGTAATAGCAAGAACCTGGAAGCACCTCAACTGAAGAATGGATAAAGAAGATGTGTCACATCTACACAATGGAATACTACTCTGAAGAAAAAAAATAATGGAATCTAGAAATTTACAGGCAAGTGGATGGAACTTGAAGAAACCATCATGAATGAGGTAACCCAGTCACAAAATGAAGAACATGGTATGTACTCACTCATATATGGAGTTTAGACCTAGAGCAAAGGATCACCAGCTTATAATTCACACTACCAGAGAAACTAGGATACAAGGTGTATTCTAAGAGATTCATATTCCCCTCACAAAAGGGGAAATGGACAAGTCCCCCAGAGCACATGGAAGGTGGTCAATGAATAGAGAGAGAACTAGGAGAAAGAGCAAGGAAGGAGAGGAAAGCACGTGTGACTAGGAAGATTGAATCAGGGTAGGAATAGAAGACAGAAAAGAGAGAGAGAGAGAGAGAGAGAGAGAGAGAGAGAGAGAGAGAGAGAGAGAGAGAGAGAGAGAGAGAGAGAGAGAGAGAGAGAGAGAGAGAGCATAAAAGAGGGAGCCATTATTGGTTTGAAGAGAAAACTGAACCTAAAGAAAGGTCTAGAAACCTACAAAACTGACTCTATCTAACAATTTGAGAAGTCATAAAAAGGCTACCATAAATGCCCTTCCCTGATAGTGAGATCATCAACTAAATTATCCATCATTATGGAACCCTCATCTAGTACCTGTTGGAAACAGTAGCAAACACCTATAGCTAAACACTGAGTCGAACTAGAATCCAGATGCAGAGAGAGGGGTCAAGATCAGGTTGCAGAAACACACAAAGAAAAGTGAGCTGAACAAGGAGGAGCTAATGCGCCCCCAGACTGATAGGGAATCCAGCATGGAACTGACTCAGACCCCCTGAATATGGGTCTCAGCTAGAAGGACTGAGCAGTCTAAGGGACCTCAGACAGTAGAACCAGGGTGTAGTCTTGGTGCACAAAAGGACCTTGCAGACACATCCCCATGGAGGGATACTCCCTTAACCTAGAGACAGGAGAGAAGTCCTAGTCCCTACTTCAAATGACTTGACAGATTTACATGACCCCACCTGGATAGCATAGCCCTACATGTAGAATGGGGGTGGGGGAATGGGAGAGGAGTGTGGCCAGGGTGCATGTGAGGGGGGAGAGAGGAGAAGAGGGAGGGAGAGAAGGAAGGAGGGAGGGAGGAATGGAGGGAGGGAGGGAGGAAAGAAGGAAGAGGAAACTGGGATTGACATGGAATTTTTTTAAATTATATTATTAAAAACAAGCTGAGTGGTCAATAGCTAGGCAGAAGAGGCATAGGTGGGGCTGGAAGGCAGACAGAATAGGTAGGAGGAGAAATATGGAAATGAAAAAGAAAAAAGAAAATAATAAGGAGAAAGAAGGAGATGCCTTGAACTAGAAGCCAAGTAGCTGTCAGACAGCTAGTTGGAGTAGGAAGTAAAAGAAAAAAAAAGCCCCAAGGGAAGGCATAGATTAAGAAAAAACAGGTTAATTTAAGTTAAAACAGCTAACCAGAAATGAAGCTAAGGTAGGCCAAGCATTCAAAACTAATAATAAATCTCAGTGACATGATTTTCTAAAAGAAAATGCCTGGTACAAAACCCCCAAACTGAGGAAAAACTGGAAATGAAATGCTTAGGAAATGGAACAGTAACCTTAGAAGCAAGCATCACCAATAGTATATAAAAAGTGGAAGAGAAAAATCTGTGGCATTTACGACCCAGTAGAAAAACATAGGTATCTTGGACATGAAAATGTTAAGTTTAAAAAAGTCCTGATAAAAAACATCCAGGAAATCATGGACACTATGAAAGGCAAAGTCTGTGAATAGTAGGAATAGAGAAATGAGAAAAAATCCAGATCAAAGGCACAGAGATTTTTTTTTTAAGTAATAGAAGAAACTTTCCCCAACCTAAAGAAAGAGGTGTCTATCTTGGTACAAGAAGCATATAGGACACCAAATATGCTGGAACAGAAAAGAAATTCCCTTTGACACACAATTAAAAATACTAAACCTGCAGAACAAGCAAAGCATATTAAAAGTTGCAAAGTAAAAAGACCAATAGATAAAGACAGATTTATTAGACTAACAGCTGAGTTCTCAGTGGACACCCTAAAAGCCAGAAGGGCCTTGACGGATGTCCTACAGACTCTAACCAATAACAGATAACACCCCTAACTAGTATTATATCCAGCAAACTTTAAGTCATGATAGAGGGAGAAAACATGGCATTCCATGGTAAGATCAAGTTTAAACAATATCTATCTACAAATTGAGCCTTCCAGAAAAGGCTAACCATACCCAAGAAAATACAAAGAGCTATTAATATAGACAATCAAGTCAAAAAAAAGAGAGAGAGAGAGAGAGAAAACTAACAAAAAACAAAACAAAACAAACAAAAACCACACAATAGCACTCAAATAACAATATCAACAAGCATGATATTGATAGCTCAATTACCATAATTTGACTTAATTCCTTAATAGAAAAGACAGAATGACAGAATAGATGGTAAAATATGATACACCCTTTTGCAGCACTCAAGAAACACAACTCAACATCAAGCATAGATATTACCTCAGTGTAAATGGTTGGAAAAAGATGTTCCAAGCAAATGAAACTAAGAAGAAAGCTACTGTAGCCATTTTAATAACTAACAAAATAGACTTCAAATCAAAACTAATCAAAAGAGATGAAAAGGAGGCTACATACTCATCAAAGGAAAAATTCATCACTAAGAGGAAATCACAATTCTTAACATCTTTGTACCAAACAAAAGAGCACCAAGTTTAAAAAAAAAAAACAAAACACATTACTATAGTTTAAATCACATACTGACCCTCGCATGCTGATAGTGGATGACTTCCATACCCTACTGTCATCAGTAGACAAGCAATCAAGACAAAAACTAAACAGAGAAATGCTGACGCTAAAGAATATATGCACAAAATTGGCCTAATAGCTATTTACAGAACATTTCATCCAAATGCAAGATAATATACCTTTTTCTTTGCATCCTATGGTACTTTTTTCTAAAATTGACCACATACTCAGATATAAGAAGATTGAAATAAACTCCCACATCCAATCAAACCACGACAGATTAAAGCTGGATATCAAAACAGAAGCAACACACTTACAAACTCATGGAAACTGAGCAACTCTCTACTGAAAAAAAATGGGTCAAGACAGAAATAAAGAAGAAACTAAACTTTCTAGATTTAAATAAAAATGTAAATACAAAATCCCAGACTTATGGGACTCAATGATGGCAGTTCTAAGACTCAAGTTCATAGCACTAAATGTCTACATCAAAAAAAAAAATTGGAAAGATCTCATATTCACAAATTCAGAGCATACTTGAAATCTCTAGAACAAGTAGAAGAAAAAATGCCCCAAAGTTGATAAACCTTTTAGCCCAATTCTCTAAAACACTATAAGCAATGAAACAAATTAACAAAATTAGAGACAAAAGGATGGATTTAACAACAGACACTGAGGAAACCCAAAGGTTCAAAATTACATACTTTAAAAACCTGTACTCCACTGTATTTGAAAAACATCTAAAAGAAAGAAATTTATATACATTTATATATATATGTTAAATAAAGACCAGAAAAGCAATTTAAACAGATCTATATCCTCAGTGAAATAGAGGAAGTAATTGATATTCTCTCAAAAAATAAAAGCCCTGGGACAGGTGGTTTTAGAACAGAATTCTACTAGGCTTTCATAGAAAAATTAATTCCAATACTCCTCAAATTATTCCACAAAATAGAAACAGAAGGAACATTGCCTAATACATTTTGAGAGGCCATGGTTGCTTTCATATCTAAATGACATAAAGACCTAACAAAGAAATAGAATCACAGACTAGTTTCCCTGATGATTATAGTTACAAAAGTTTTCAATAAAATACTTGCAAACTGAATCCAAGCACACTTAAAAATATCAACCATGACTAACTTATCTACCATCATAGAGCCCTCATCTAGTAGCTGATGGAAGCAGAAGCAGACACCTACAGCTAAACACTGAGGTGAACTGGAATCTAGATGCAGAGAGGGAGGACAAGACCAGGCTACAGAAAACCACAGAGACAGCTGACTTGAATAAGGGGGAGCTAACGAACCCCCAGACTGATAGCTGGGAAACCAGTATTGGACTGACTTGGACCCCCTGAACATGGGTCTCAGTTAGAAGCCCTGGGCAATCTAAGGTACCTCAGACAGCAGAGCCAGGATGTATCCCTGGTGCACGAAAGGACATTGGGAGCACATTCCCCATGGAGGGATACTCCCCTAACCTAGAAGGGAGAGACTAGTTCCTATTCCAAATGACTTGATAGATTTTGTAGCTCCCTCCTGGAAGGCATCACCCTCCCTGTGGAGTGGGGGTGGGGGCAATGGGATGGGAGGGTGTGGGGGGCATGGGAGGGAGGAAGAGAAAGAGGGAGAAAGGGAGAGACAGAGGGAAGGGAGAGGGAACTGGGATCAATATGTAAAATAAGAAAGAAATAATAATAAAAATAATAAAAGAACAAGGCAGAAAAACATGTCAACCTTGATATTTAGGATGAAGTTTCTGTCTCAATCCTGCAGGCTTTAAGTCCCAAACAAACACATAGAGGCTTATATTAATTATAAACTGTTTTTCCTATGGCTCAGACTTCTTATTAGCTAGCTCTCTTCTAATTATTAACCCATTTTATTAATCTGTGTATCTCCACATGATCTTGGCTTGACTGTGATGTCTGAGTCTCTTGTTTTCTTGGCAGCTACATGGCATCCACCCCTGACTCCACCAACTACTTTTCTCTATCCCTGTTTGAATTTCCACATGGCTACATCCTGCCTGTCTATAGGCCAAAACCAATAAGAGAAACATAAATTCATAGCACATAGAAGAACATCTCCCACCAATGATCAAGAAGGCTGCATGACAGAGTTTCATGGATGATTTAGCATACATAAATTTATAAATGTAATCCAGCATTCAAACATACTGAAAGAAAAAATACACATGATCATCTCATTAGATTCAAACAAGACCTTTGACAAAATCTAATACCCCTTCATGATAAAGGTCCTGGAGAGACTAAGAATACAAGGAATATACCTCATCATAATTAAGGTGATTTATAACAAGCCCATCACCAGTATCAACTTAAATGGAGTGAAATTCAAAGCAATTCCACTAAAACCAGGAAGAAGACATGCATGTCCACTCTCTCCATACAAGTTCCATATAGTACTTGAAGGCTTAGCCAGAGTAATAGACAACTGGAGGTACAAATTGGAAAGGAAGAAGTCAAAATATTATATTTGAAGATGATATAATAATACACATAAGTGACCCTGAAAAATGCCATCCTGGGTCTCCTCCAGCTGATAATTACATTCAGTGAAGTATCAGGATATAAAATCAACTTACAAAAATCAGTATCCTTCCCATAGACAAATGGACTAAAAAAGAAATCAGGGAAACTAACTTTCACAAGTCTCAAATAATATAAAATGTTTTAGGGTAACTATAACCAAGCAAGTGAAAGACTTATATGACAAAAATATAAACACTGAAGAAAGAAAATGAAGGTAGCAGAAGATGGAATAATTTGTGACAGGTTGAATGTAATTGGCCCCCATAATCTCCTAAGAAGTGACCCTATTTGGGGGTGTAGCTTTTTTGCAGTGGCCACACCCTTGATAGAGGAAATGTGCTCAGGAATTGCCCAGTGTCTAAGTTGACTTCCTATTGACTGCAAGATGTAATACTCTCAGCTCCAGTACCAAATCTGCCTGCATGATACCACGCTGTTCACTATGGTGATAACAGACTAACCTTCTGAACTGTCCAATGTATTTGTGATTGATTGAAAAGTTTAATTTCCATACTAAAAGAACTGCAATTCAAAATCATTATTTTTTTTAGGTTAAACCTAACAGGGATGGAACATAAAGTGCCAGTGTTAGAAAAGCTACTAACTTACTTTAAACTGTTAAGAATAATTTGAAAAACTACCAGTTAAATGTTAGTCAACTTATAAATGATCAAATTCTTTAATGTGTCAGGACTATATTTGCAGTTGTGCAAAGTATTAATGGAATCTATTTCTTACTTAGCCCTCTGGCGTTTAAAACGTTTAAGCTTCTCACAATTAAAAAACTTCTTCGTGCCTTGCATGCTGCCAGGGCTCTGTTCAAACTATGTACACTTTTGTCTCAATCACCATACTTTGTCTGGTCAGTTTCCCCAAGGTGCTCCTTTACAGAAAAATCTCAGACCTGGATCTGACAGCCAAAGGCCCATGCTGTTCCATATGACTGCTAAAGACCTACAACCACTGCCTCAGCAAAACTATGGAGACCACTGGAGCCTTAGGTAACCTGTCTGGGTAATGAGTATCTTTCATTTTAATTGATATATAAATCATTAAATTATATTTACAGTCATAGTTTCTCCTTTTCATATCTCTAAGGTTATTGACTGACTGTAGCTTTAAGCATCACAAACAAAGGCTTCAGCTACCTTCTCCATTTCCTTCATAAGAAAAAGAAAAATCCAGATTATTGGCCTAACTTCCTGAAGCTAAAGCCAAATCTAAAAACAATTGGCCTTGCTATTGAATAAGAAATAATCTCACTGAACTAGATTCAAAGTAATGTTTTACTGTTCCTTTGTTTAAAAAACATTTGTTCAGTAATCAACCACCTATGTCTCCTGATAAATAACTGGATTTTTAAAAAGGTGTAAAGTTTAAAGTTTAAGTAATAATGTTTCAAAAATACTTTTCACTATATAAAAGGTGTTTCAGACATATAAGCAGAAGTTGGTTAATTTATGATTAACGTGATTTAACATAGTGAAAAAATGTTTCAAATCTCTTCAGTTCTTTATGCTATTAAGACTCCAAAAGTTCAGAATTTTGACATTAATCAATAAAGATCTGATAAGCTATGAATCAAGCTCTGGTAAACACTGGATATTATTATCGTAGTAATAAGTTGTTTTCTAAGTAAAGACTTTTAATAAAATGTTTTTATTGTGCTAAAATATTGTGCCTAATCTGTATACACCCGATCTTCTGAATAAAGCAAAAAATATTAATGCTTTCAACCAAAATGATTTTTAGTTTTCCAAATTTTTACTATAACTCAAAGACAAAAGCGCCTTTTCTACAACAAGGATTTCAATGCAGACTACAAACAGTAGTAATGCTAACATATCCAACCTGCCTCTTAAAAAAGGTTCTTATAGTGGAAGCTAAGCTTGAGTCTGGCGCCTTAGACCACTTGGCCACCCTTACACAGAATCTCAAAAAAGAAACAAAAGAACTAACAGAAGTTATGTCTCAACTAGGTTTAACTGACATCTATAAAACATTCCATCAAAACATAAAAGAATATACCTTCTTCTTTGCCCCACATGGAACCTTCTCTAAAATTAACCACATACTAGGTAGCATAACAAACCTCAAGAGACACTAAAGAATTGCAATAGTTTCCTGTATCTTATCAGACCACCAAGCTTTAAAATTGAAATTCAACAACAACACAAATCGCAGAAACCCTACACACTCACGGAAACTGAACAATGTGCGATTGCACCACACCTGGCTCAAAAAAGAAATAAAGAAAGAAATTAAGGGCTTCCTAAAATTCAATGTGAATGAGACATGACATACCCAAAATTATGGGACACCTAGAAAGCAGTGTTACAAGGGTTCATTGTACAAAGTGCCTATATGAAGAAAACAGAAGATAGTCACATTAGAGAATTAACAGCACAACTGAAAGCCTTAGAACAAAAAGAAGCAAACTCACCCCAGAGAACTAGATGCCAGGAAATAATCAATTTGAGGGCTGAAATCAATAAAATAGAAACCAGAAAAACAATACAAAAAATCAATGCAACAAAGAGTTGTTTATTGAGAAAATCAACAAGATAGACATATCCAAACTAACAAAAAAGCAGAGAGAGAACATGCAAATTAACAAAGTCAGAAACGAAAAGGGGAACATAACAACGGACATAACAACAAGAGGAAATCCAGACAACTTTCAGGTCACACTTTGAAACATGTACTCCACAAAAATTAAAATTTTAGAGGAAATGAACAAATTTCTAGATAACTATCACTTACCAAAATTAAATCAAGAACAGACAAACAACTTAAATAGACCTATAACCCCCCAATGAAATAGAAGCAGTCAACGAAAGCCTTCCAACCAAAAAAAAGCCCAGGGCCAGATGGCTTCAGTGCAGAATTCTACCAGAAATTCAAGGAAGAGCTAATTCCAATATTCCTCAAATTATTCCACACAATAAAAACAGAAGGCTTATTACCAAACTCTTTCTATGAGGCCACAATCACCTTGGTACCCAAGCTTCACAAAGATACAAGTAAGAAAGAAAACTACAGGCCAATATCCCTGATGAACATTGATGCAAAATACTCAATAAAATACTGGCACACCGAATCCAAGAATACATCACAAAAATCATCCACCATGACCAAGTAGGCTTCATGCCTGGGTTGCAAGGATGGTTTATCATATGAAAATCTATCAACTAAACGAACTAAAAAAGAAAAAACTACATGATCCTCTGCTTTAGATGCTGAAAAAGCCTCCGACAAAATTCAACACCCTTTCATGATAAAGGTCTTGGAAAGATCAGGGATAACAGGAACATACCTAAACATAATAAGAGCAATATACAGTAAACTAACAGCTAACATCAAGCTTAAGGCGATTCCTCTAAAATCAAGAACAAGACAGGCTGTCTTCTCTCTCCATGTATCTTCAGTATTGTACTTGAAGTTCTAGCTAAAGCTGTAAGACAACAAAAGGTGATCAAGGGGATCCAAATTGGAAAGGAAGAAGTCAAGCTGTCTCTATTTGCAGATGATATGATAGTTTACATAAGCAACCCAATAAACTCTACCAGGGGACTCCTACAGCTGATAAACACCATCAGCAAACTAGCAGGATACAAGGAAAACTCAAAAAAAAAAAAAATCAGTAGCCCTACTTTATTCAGATGACAACGAGGCTGAGAAAGAAACCAGAGAAAGATCACCCTTTACAATAGCCACAAACAACATAAAGTATCTTGGGGTAACAACCAAACATGTGAAAGACCTATATAATAAGAACTTTGTGGCTTTAAAGAAAGAAATTAAAGAAGATACCAGAAAATGGAAAGATCTCCCATGCTCTTTGATTGGAAGGATAAATATAGTAAAAATGGCAATCTTGCCAAAAGAAAGCTACAGATTCAATGCAATCCCCATTAAAATCCCAGCATAATTCTTTACTGACCTTGAAAGGATAATAATCAACTTTATATAGAAAATCAAAAGACCCAGGATAGCCAAAACAACCCTGTGCCATAAAAGAACTTCAGAAAGCATCACCATCCCTGACTTTAAGCTCTGCTACAGAGCTATAGTTCTGAAAACAGCCTGGTATTGGCACAAAAATAGACAGGTAGACCAATGAAATTGAATAAAAAATCCTGCTATTAACCCACACACCTATGAACACCTGATTTTTGACAAAACAGCTAAAAAAATACAATGGGGGAAGGAAAGCATCTTCAACAAATGGTGCTGGCACAATTGGATGATGGTGTGTAGAAGAATTCAGATAGACCCATGTCTATCTGCACAAAACGTATGTCCAAATGGATCAAAGACCTTAACATAAACCAGCCACACTGAACCTATTAGAAGAGAAAGTAGGAGGTACCCCGAAACATATTTTCATAGGTGACTGCTTCCTGAACATAACTCCAGTAACACACACACTGAGATCAACAATTAAGTAAAAAAGATATCCTCAATCTTAGAAGCTTCTGTAAGGCAAAGGACACAGTGGACAAGACCAAATGGCAGCCCACAGACTCGGAAAAGATTTTTGCCAACCCTGCATCTGACAAAAGGCTGATCTCCAAAATATACAAAGAACTCAAGAAACTAGTCAACAAAACACCAAATAATCCTATTAAAGATGGGGTACAGAATTGAAGAAAGAATTCTCAAAAGAGGAAATCAAAAAGGCTGAAAGACAAGAAAGTGCTCAACATCCTTAGCTAACAGGGAAATGCAAATCAAAATAACATTGAGATATCATCTTACTCCTGGCAGAATGGCTAAAATTAGAAATACCAGTGACACCTTATGCTGGAAAGTATGTGGAGAAAGTGAAACACTCCTCCACTGTTGGTGGAAGTGCAAAGTTGTACAGCCATTTTGGAGATCAGTATGGCGGTTCCTCAGGAAAATGGGAATTAGCTTACCACAGGACCCAGCAATTGCACTCTCAGGTATATACCCAAATGATCCACATCCATGCAAGAAAGACATGTGCTCAACTGTGTTCATAGCAGCATTATTTGTAATAGCAAGAACCTGGAAGCATCCTAGATGCCCCTCAACTGAAGAATGGATAAAGAAGATGTGTCACATCTACACAATGGAATACTACTCTGAAGAAAAAAATAATGGAATCTAGAAATTTACAGGCAAGTGGATGGAACTTGAAGAAACCATCATGAATGAGGTAACCCAGTCACAAAATGAAGAACTTGGTATGTACTCGCTCATATATGGATTTTAGACCTAGAGCAAAGGATCACCAGCTTATAATTTACACTACCAGAGAAACTAGGATACAAGGTGTATTCTAAGAGATTCATATATGGTCCCTCACAAAAGGGGAAATGGACAAGTCCCCCAGAGAACATGGAAGGGGGGGCAATGAATGGAGAGAGAACTAGGAGAAAGAGCAAGGGAAGAGAGGAAAGCACGTGTGACTAGGAAGATTGAATCAGGGTAGGAATAGAAGACAGAAAAGAAAGAGAGAGCGATAGAGAGAAAATAAAAGAGGGAGCCATTATTGGTATGAGGAGAAAACTGAACCTAAAGAAAGGTCTAGAGACCTACAAAACTGACCCCAACTAACAATTTGAGCAACCATGGAAAGGCTACCATAAAAGCCCTTCCCTGATAGTGAGATCATCAACTAAATTATCCACCATCATGGAGCCCTCATCTAGTACCTGCTGGAAACAGAAACAAACACCTACAGCTAAACACTGAGTCAAACTAGAATCCAGATACAGAGAGAGGACAAGACCAGGTTGCAGAAACTCCCAAAGACAGCTGACCTGAACAAGGAGGAGCTAATGGGCCTCCAAGACTTATAGCTGGGAATGCAGCATGGGACTGACTCAGACCCCCTGAATATGGGTCTGACAGTAGAACCAAGATGTATTTCTGGTGGCCAAAAGGACCTTGCAGACACATCCACCATGGAGGGATACCCCCTTAACCTAGAGACAGGTGAGAAGTCTAGTCCCTACCTCAAATGACAGGTTTACATGACCCCACTTGGATAGCATAGCCCTACATGTAGAATGGAGGTGAGGGGATTGTCAGGGTGTATGTGAGGGGGGAAAGTGGGTAAGAGAGAGGGAGGGAGGGAGTTAAGGAGGAAGGAAGGGAGGGAGAGAGGGAGAGGAAACTGGGATGGACATGTAAAATTTTTAAATTATATTATTTTTTTAAAAAAATGGTTCTTATAAGCTTTAGGAAATCAACTTGGATCCTCCATGTGTCACAGGTCAAATCTGACTCCAGAGAAGTACCACCAAACAACAGTCTGTTTACCTACTTGTCTATTCCTTTCCCTGGTTGGGGACACACCTCTCCCATGGACTGTGAATCTCGGGATTTCAAATGTACACTCAGGAGTAAAATTTTCACCTTTAAAATTCTGGGGGGTGCAGCCTCCAACAATACAGGTCTCTAAAGAAACCAATGGAGTCACCACAGTAGGGGGATGGGGGGGAAACACTCACACACTCTTTTGGTGGTTTCCTTTGGACCTTTACTTTCTTCTTCTTTTTGATTCTGATTCTCTATTCTCTATTCTCTTATCTCTGTTCTCTTGAGTCCTGTGGTGATGGAATCTGCCCTTAAGTTCCTGGCAGAAAATTTGGGATATGAAAAGCTCAACACTGAAATGTGTGCCTATTTATATTTGAAAAATACAAAGGACCAAGCAAAGAGAAGCTCTGTTTTTATGTTGGTTTCCACTCCCACCACTCCCAGAAGCTACATTAATAACAATATTAAACTGTTGTGTTTCACCAGCCAGGGAAATGGAAACCTATGAGCACTGCTGGGTGGAGTCCTATTTCATCACAATTCTCTCCAGAGAGACAACGCGGGGTAAGTCATCTAGCACTGTTCAAACTAGGAACTTACTTTAACCAGTTTCCTTCTCTTCCTTGTTATTTTGTAAATACTACATTTTTCTCAACATTTAATGAGATTCCAACATCCTGGTGTGTACTTTTTGAGAGATTGATCTTCCTACAAAAAATAGACAAGCCGTATTTTCAGCCCTGTTGGGGAACTACCATCTGGATATTACTGAGAAATTTCCAGGGAGGTAAGTCCTACACCTCTTATATAAGGAGTAGCTAGCTCTTTGAAACCCACAAGATCTCAGAGAATCACTAATAGTTCTTCCAGTGGACGGTGGAGGGGGGGTAGGAATGGTTCCAGCTGTACTAGGTGCAGTGAAACCCTGCAGCTGGCTTCTAATTCTTCATTCAAGAATATACCAGACATTTTTCTTCCTCTACCTCTGGGACTTGAGGCAAGAACTAATGCATTTTGAGTATTGCAGGTTGTAAAATAAATTTTCTAAGTGTTGATATGAATAAATAAAAGGATAAGGAAGTTTCAGTTATCTTGGCTGGAGAGTTAGAAGAAACCTGGTGGCTGTGGTGTGTGACTAAATAAAGGACAAGGCAGAGATAAGAAAAATTACCATGAAATAATATTGAGTGAAAACGCATCAGCACATGGAGCTGTATTATCTAGTAACATCTTAATGATACACAGCATGAAAGCCAGCAGACATGTGCAGTAAAAACTTTTTAAGGTTCACAAATATGGTTGTACAAATGCATCCTGTTTTAATGAGCATATTGAACACCATCTTTTTCTTCTCTTTCCACGGGGTATTAAAATCGTAATTAATCACTGGGGATCATAAAATGTGGGGGGTAAAGGATAGTTAAATAGAAATTCACTTCTATTGTCAAATTTTAGAAAATTAAAAAAACTGGTGTCCTCTCATGTAGTATTACTCCATGTGTACTTGAACTTCATAATTTAAATGTCAGTTTGAGAGTTGTACCCATATTAGACACAATATTGCTAAGTGTATCAGTTATGTTGCTCAGACAGTCTAGATTTTTACTAATGTTTCCACCTTACTCATTCAGTAATTGTTACACTGCTGTACTGATCACAGAATGGTGGGTTCTCCTTTTGAATTTTTTCAAATTCACAGATATGTGTGTTCTCACAGACATTGAGTATATATGATGAAAGTGTACAATGTGTGTACTTGTTTGAAAATATATTCCACAAGTTTACAGAGCTGTGAAGAAACAAAACAATAACCAGTAGCGTGCATAATTATTAGTAGATAAATCCATAATTAAAACTATTATATCCTTTTAAGATAGGAAGATATATCATATTTTGGCCTTTGATAATATTATTAAAGCTCTAATAATGTAGATAAACAGGATTGTCTTTTGTTTCTAGTTAAGTTTGGATGGGTTTTTCCCACTGGTAAGGAATATTTTATTAATAACCCAGGGGTACATTTCTTAAATAATATTTCAAGAAGTTGTCATTGGATGGGTTATGTCCTTCGTTATGGGCTGGTAAGCAGCAGGTTTTTGTTCTGCTTCCGCTATCCGCTACCATCATTTCACAGTAGGATGTCTCTGTCTTACACCAACAATCTGTATGTCCTCTTTTGTCTGTTTCTCAACCATGTTATGTACTTCCTCTTCCATGTTTTATTTAATCAAGTCTTTATTTTAAAGTAGAGGTGGTCCTAATCAAGCTTGCAGTCTGTAGGGGCCATGAGACCTGCTCCAGCTCCTACCCAGGGTCTTAAAGTTAAAATGCTTTTCAGGAGTGAAACAGGGGGTAAACGATTTTTATAGTAACCGTGGGTCATGCTGTTTATGTCATGTGTTTGTTAGTGTTCTGTTTCTACTTATCTACTCTAATAATCCTGTCCTACTTCCAACTTCCCTGTGCTGCTGCTTCTGGCTTTTTCTTCTATCTGAAAACTCTTCTCCTTCAGAAACCTGGAAGTGACAAAGAAATTTCTCCCAATGGTCAAAAGCACATTCCTGGAGGAAGTGATAAGGAGCTGAGTGGCAACACAAGAGTCCAAGGCCATAGGAGCAAAACCATCCCCAGACAAGAAGGGCACAGTACCCAATGACACCTTTAAGACACAAATCTATTGATAGTAGACTGGCAAATGAAGCATTAACATGCTTTTCTTAGTAACCTTGGTAGACATCTGTGACTCTGACCTTGTGCAAGCTGTAAAGTTTTCTTTGTACAAAAACCCTTTAGTGAAGTTTGAACTTGCTCTGAGGTGAAAGTGAACTAATTGTGTGCCGTAGTATGAGGAAGAGAACAAGGCAGGCTTTTAAGGGTCCACTGTCCTTGTGGGACAAATAGTCCTAGTTATGAAGCATGACCCAGTATATATTTTATATATTAAAATTACATAGCTAAATGAAGAGTCATCTTCCAGACCATCCACAGAATATGTGCCCAATAAACAATTAACATGATGGAGTGCTGTTGAAAGAATCCCCAGGCTGTAATGTGAGGGAAAGAACTCTGTACACAAGAAGCCTGCACTGAAGACAGCTTAACACCTTCAGAAGGCAGCACACTTTGCTAAATAAGATATCTCTATCAATGTGTATCTCTGGTTACAACATTGTTCATAGCCTTGCTAAATGAGGTCTATATCTCCATGCGATTTGCATCTCTGATGGGATGACCCCAGAAATATGCACTGAACTCTCCCTGCATAATTCTGAGGTCTGTAGTAGCAGTTTTCATTAAGGAAAAACTGTAATTTTTTTCTTTCTCATTTTTTAGTTCTTTGAGAGATTAACACAGTGCATTTTGCTCGCATTTAATCCCTTCCACAATTCCTTTCAGATACATACTCCCTCCCTACCCACCCAACTTTGTATATCACTTTATTTTTAAAAAATATCAAGTACAGTTTGTGATCAACAAACCATGACCCATGCCTTTAATAAGAATGATTCTCACCCACCCAGCAACTATCAAGTGTCTCTTTAGTTGATCATGGGACTTTGTGTCCACCAACTCACACTTCATGCTGGGATTTCATCTGGCTTACACTTATGATGCTGCCACAACTGCTCTGAGTTCACATGTTCATACTTGCCTAGTTGTGTTTGACAAACACTGTATCCCTGCGGTCATTCACCACCTCTGTTTTTAAAATTTTTTTCTTCCCTGTCTTCAGTATTGCCACAAAGAATAGTAAGATCGGGGATTCCTTTTCTCTGCTGGTAGTATGCATAGCACCTTCCAGCACTATAGAGATAGCCTGTGAGACTGTAAATTTAAGGTCAGTACCTTCAATGTCTCCATGTCCTATGACTCAAGTATGTGGTATTTTTATTAAGTTCTGGCAGGAAACTAAGAGCCCTGGCAATAGATTATAGTTGGACATGAAGATTTAAGATTAGAACATCCACCCAGGAAGACATGTAATAAAAACAACTGAGCCCAGCTGGCCTTAGTTTTTTTGTAGTAGAGAAGTATATATGAGATGGAAACCCTTCAATCTCACTAGCTAGGAAAACCAAAACCTAAGAACAATGAAAGACAGCCTTGCTTTTGCAGTCTTCCTTTCCCCCAGAGAGAGCATGTGTAAGACTCGCAGTGCTGCATAACTTGGAGGTAAAGGGAAATGACTCTGATTCGTGTTTTTCTTCCTGTCTTTTAAACTACACTATGTTCTTGACAGTTCAGGGATTGTAACATCTCTGTCCTGACTCTGAGAGATTTATTCTTTTATCCTCTTACTCTAATGAAACTAGCTCCACTTCTTGCATTGCTTTGGGAAGGAATTTCCAAGGTGAGTCCTACCTCTGCTATGTAGACTTGAGAGCTCTGTGAAACCTACAACAGCACAGGGGAAATCAGTACTGGTTTCACCCAAGAGGAGTAGAGGGAGGATGGCTGGAGCCAGCTTCTCTCAAGGCAGTTAACCCACAGCTGCCAGGTTCTGATGTTTCACTAGGGAAGATGACAGCCATTTTTATTCCAACCCTACTATGGTCTGAGGCAACAAAAGTGCATTTTGATTTGGGTAGATAATAAAATAACTCTTAAGTGTTAAGTATGAGTAAATGGGAAAAAATGAGAAGACATGAGTTATCTTGGCTGGAGAGTGAGAAGGAACTTGCTAGATGTCATGATCGACTGGGTAAAAGATAGAATAGAAACTTGAATTATTGTGATAGAGTAGTGTAAAATATGTTTGAACCTGTAACTGCACTCTCTAGTACTCTGATACTATATGGCATGTGAAACAATTGAGATGTATAATATAAAGATATTCAGATTCACACAATTATTCAAGTACAGCTTTTTAAAAAAAATTAGCCACATCCACATGTTTAACAATTTATATCAGTGGTATTTTACTCACAGTGGGTTGATTTCTGGCATCTTGAAAGTTAGTTGTTTTGTTTTAGTTTATTGGGATTTGTTTTTATTTTCTGGTAGATAAATGTAGGGGACTGATAAGAGACTTAATCAGAAATGTATCTCTATTGCCTACATAGCATAATAAAAGACCCAAAGGCAGATATTGGGGTCAAGCTTCAAGCTGAAGCTCAAAAAAGCCAAACAGTCTGACACTACCTCAGCTCAGACCAAAGGGGAGATCCTCAGGCTGCTCCTTACTTCACTGCTCCTCAGATTCACTCAGACTATTCTACTCTCCTCAAGATGGTGAGATACTAACTCTCAGACTACATGCCTCTGCCTTTTATACATCTCAAACCATGGGTCTAAAGATGTGAGCTCTGATTCACTCTCCAGTATCACAGGGTGGCCTTAGACTCAGAGATCTATCCACCTCTTTATCCTGAGTCCTGGGATTAAAGATGTGTGCCTGGTTTCTATGGCTAACTTGTATTACTCTTTGCTATTTTGATCTTTAGTGGCTTTAATAAATCATAAACAATATATCACCACATGCCTACTTTTAGAATACTTTAATGGCTTCTCACCCTTTATTTACTAATGTGTACTTGAACAGAGTATTTTAGAAGTTTATTTCAGATGTGTATGTATATAAGTTTATCCCTTTTGGTGTATTATTTATGTGTCTTAAATATTCTAATTTATTGCAGATATTTTCCCTTGTTGATTAAGTAATTGAGAAACACATTGTTGTATCTATCAAAGTATTCTGGGTTTTCTCAGATTCACAGATGGGTATCATCTCTCACATGTACATGAAGAAGATATGTGTGCGTCTGTGCATATTTGGAGCAAAACACATTCTATGTTGCTATTTATAGTTCTATGAAGAGACACAAAATACTAAGAAATACCAAATACCATACATAATTGTTGGTATATAAATCCATCATTTAAACTATCAACTCATTAACTCTTTTGAAGAGATAGTCTGGTTTTTTTGGTTTTGTTTTGTTTTTGTTTTTGTTTTGCAACTTGATATAAGATAAAAATCATCTAAGATGAAATGCTTGAGTTGAGAAAATGCTTCTTTCAAAATTGCCTGTAGTAAGTTTGCAGGGCATGTCTTTGATTATTGGTTGATGTGAGTAGCTAACCTATTGGGGTCAGTGCCATTTGTGCAGGTGGTACTGAGTACTGAACAAACCATGAAGATCAACCCAGTAATCAGTATTAATCAATGGCTTCTGCTTCAGTTTCTACCTCCAGGTTCTTCCCTTGAATTCCTGTCTAGACGTCTTCAAATAAAGGACTGTGGTGTGGAAGTATAAGATGATATTAACCCTTTTCTTCCAAAGATGGTTTTGGTCATATTGTTTTATCATAGCAACAGAATGTGTAACTAAGAGGGAAATTGATACAGGACATGTGGGATGTTGTTATGACACACCTGACTGGGTTTTATGGAAATTTCAAAGGGACATTTAAGAGTTCCTTAAAGAGTCTATTGGGGCCACTCAATATCATGAATTACAAGTCTATGACTCTGATCAGCTGTGATGGAAGAATGCAGCATCATTCTTCCATTAAGAAGAGACCAGCATCATTGAGGAAAGAACTTCTGGGAAGTCTTTTCTCTGTGTTAGCATACAGAATTTGAAGTTGTTGTCCAGAAAGGGACAAGGCTGTATCTTGTGCTGACAACCAAACTTTGTAATATGTGATATTCACACAGATGGTACCTGGATTGGAGGTATGAAATGGTCATAGGGAATAGCTTTGGCTTGTCACCATTCAAGGCCATGCGAGAGGCCATTGGTGAAGATACAGCCCAGTAGTAAAGGGGACCCTAGAAATTTTTAGATGTCAGTACCATGGGATGACCACCAGGGACAACAGCACATGTGGAGAGGAGGTAGCATAAGCATAGGAAAATCACTGTGTGTGCTTGGATGGGAGATCAAGAGCTGTCAAGGCCCTTTGGAGCTCAGGGAATCCTGAACCTCATGTCAAAGACTGAACTTTTTACACTATTGAATTTTGGTTTTGATTTGATTTGAATATAATTATGACCTGGTTTTGCCCTCTTGGAATAAGAACAAATGTAACTTAATTTTTATTTTGAAAGAGCTTACCATTTAGATACTTGTAATTTTTAAATATTTTGGAATTTTAGAGAGACATTGGGTATTTTAGAGAGGGTTGGATGTTTTGTAAAGAAAATGGGTATTTTAGAATTTGGATATTTTAGAGAGACACTGGATATTTTAGAGAGACTTTGAAATCTGGAAAGGCCTTTAGATGTTTAAAAGAGACTGAAAAATTGAAGTGTTTAGCTTTTTTATCAGTGAGGCCGAATACACATTGACATTCAGAATCTGGTAGGCATGGATTGTAATACTGGAAACTCTATTGAGGTTGAGATGATTCATCCAAACTCAAAAGTACTGACACTCCTACAACAAAACAAGTGTTCTCATATAAATGGAATCCATAAAGTACACATAATCTCTGTTATCACATATGTGGTTTCATTTGAAATAGTTATGTTTTCCCAAGCAACAATCCAAATAAAAACTTTTTCTTCTAATTTTCTCTGGAATCTGAATGTCAAATGTATAAGTATTGGAATGCTGCTCTGAAGAAGGGAGTTTTACTATTGAGAATCAGTTTTAATCTCTTCATTCAATATGTAGATGATCTATTTTTTTAATATCTTGTGACTTACATAATATGCCTTTTTCTTAATACTCTTTATCTTCCCTGTCATGTATCCTTGTGTGAATATTCCATTCATCCTTGGGTTTCTTTAAGCATAAAGGATGTTCAGTTTTCTTCAAAAAACAAAACAAAAGAAATGAACAAAAAAACTAAAAAGAAGAAGAAGAAGCAATTCACAGGCTTAGAAATTAAAGTCCAGTTACACTAAGATATATACAAGCACGATTCCCAAACTGAAATAATACAAAGTAATCTAGGATATTGGACTCATTCCATTCTCTGAAAACCATCAAGGAAGTATATAATATGTGAATGAACTACAAAGCATGACACTCAGTCTATTGGGAAATTTAGGGAATTTCCAGAAAGCAAATTTTTAGTTGCTTCTAATTTTTTAAACTTTTGTTATTAGTCCATTATGCATTATTCTGATGAGAGTTAAAAGACCTGTGGATATAATAAGTTTAATTCTACTCTTATTTAGCAACATAAATTATGAGACTATGAGTAGTATAGTCACAGGTTCTCAGTCTTAACAATGGTGGCAGGTATGGGTTTCAACTTATACAGGTCTCAAGTCAAATTACAAAATGGATGGTTAATCCCACAACATTCATGTTAACATTGCACCAATAAGCATGTCTCTCCAGACTAATTGTTACTGTAGAGCTAAATGATCACAGCTGAGGAAGATTAATGATTATTTTGCTACTCCAGTATTAATACCTTCTAGAATTAGAAAATCTAGCCAAGAGGGATGGGGCTTCCAGGTGAGTATCAAGTTGTTTTCTCCACATTCTCTGTCTCTAGAATGTGGTGTCTTCTGCAATAGAGTTTTGCCATAAACTTCTGTCATATAACCAAGAACCTTTTTAATAGGCTGTATGTTGGGGGGTCTATGAGAACTGACTGGTCAATGACTTTAATACAGGAAATCTATTTTTAGTACTGGGCTTTTGTTTAACCTTTGGTGTTTCATAGAAGCATTGTTACTCCATTATAAAATAATTTCATATAAATTCTTGTTAGATAATAAATAGATAAATGGTAGAGGATAGGTAGGTAGAGAGAGATAGGCAGATGTGATCAATAAAGAATATGTATAATATATATTTTAGAAAGCTTATTCAGCAGTAGGTTTCTATTTTAGTTTTTTGAAATGTAAGTTACTTTTCTTTCTATTCTTTCCACTATGCTACCCTCCTACTCCAAACCCTATTTAACTCTGAGGTTTTCAAAATTTATGAAAGGAGACAGAGAAGAAGTATAAAAATGACTCTTCAAACAATGAAGAAGAAATCAGCCACTTCAAAAAACTTGACAATAGGAGTATATTTTGAAGCATCTAATCTTTGGAATGAAGATAAACATGAATGGAAAAGTGCAGATCACTTGAGGACTTCTGATATATTTTATGAGGAAGGGATATTTTTAACAAGTGAAGAAACTATTAAATGATTTAGGGAGGATTTGAGCATGACTTGTAGGTAGAACATTTTGTATATGAATAAAAATCACTAAGTCAAGCCTGAAAGGATCAGGAAATTTTGACATAACTCTATCCAATAAATTGTCTGATGCTACTATGAAAATTATGTAGATGTTTGGGGAATTAACAGTAATATCAGCACAAAGGTCCCAAAGACCACAATCCAAGCCCAGAGAAGACGGTCTGGTAGTAGAGTCGTTTGAGGGAAAGCCTAGCAGACAGAGCCAGGGACTCAGAATAGGCCATGTTACTTCAGTCATTATTTATTCACTTGCATTATAAGGGGGCACAGTCCATTTGTGTATAAGGCACCTTAGAATGGGAAAAGTCAGAAACCCAAAGGCAGATATCCAGGAATGGGCTACAGCACCATAAAAAAGAATGGGAAATGGACCCAGGATTTTGGCACTCACAGCTCATACTCTAAACTCTACAGCAATTACTGATCCCAAAACATTTCTTCTACCACAACTGCAACTGGCCTAAGTCACCTAACATGACTAATAGGGAAGAATCTCAGACTTGTTTATTAATACAGAAGTTCTATATCCACTTCACAAGTGGCACCGTTCATCTCTCACAGGCAATTATAGATATTATCAAGTGGGGCCAATCATTTGCACAGGAATACCCTGTTTGGAGAAGTGTCTGTGTATGTGTGTAATGCTGTATCCATTTTCATCTTTTAGGATTGTCCATAATTTGAGGGATAATGAATAAATACAAGAAAATTGTTCTTATAAAAGGATTCGAGGGAATGGATGACTACTATTTTAGGACAATCAAGTCCTTACTAAGAAAAGAACTAAATCTGTCTAAAAAGATGCAAGATGATTATGACAGAATTCAGATTTCTGACCTGATGGAGGACAGATTCCCAAATGATGCTGGACTGGACAAGCTGATAGAAGTGTGTCAAAGCATTAAAGAACTTGAAGACCTTGCAAAAAAGCTTAAAACAGAGAAGGCAAAAGGTAACAAGGAAGCACACTGGACACCCATCTCTGCTCTACCATCCTCAAATTTCCTAGGTCCATACAATGATCAGAGTTGATACATCCCTTTCCCATTGTGTGCCTTAGAAACTATAAGGGTTGAAGCATTTCAGGTGTTAACAAGTTTATTTCAAGAAATCCTTTCTGACAAAGAAACTTGATGCATTTCAGTGTAAAGATTTCAGTGATGCATTTCAATGGGAAATAAAACAAAAAGCAGTCGTGGAGACAGATTAGAACTCCAACACTGTAGAAAAACTAGAAAATGATAAAGTAAGTTGAAAATTTTAAAGAATGTAAATAGAGTAAAAGTTTTACTCAATAAACAGTCTTACCCATTCCTTAATATCCTTTCTGGCAACAAATGTAATCTAATATTTAAGTAGAAGTCTTTGTTCTAGAAATAAGATGAAGAAGAAATTTCTCTTTATAAGGTCAGTAGATTTTAAAAATTATTAGATATACCAGTACAGAACTCTGACCCCAGCATTTAACATAAGGAATCTATGACACTTCAGCATCTCGTTCACAAGTTTGGAACGGATTTCCTGTCATTGGTTTCCAAGACTTGAGTGTATTAGACTCGGAAAATGACCAGTTAATGTGACAAAATTTTGGGTGTTTTAAGGGAATGGTAGGAGAATGGGTACAAGAAAAGCTTGGCTGATGGACATGGAGTTCAAAACAAGAAGAGTTTTCTTATTTTATAGGGAAACAAGTAAGGAAAATATCAAGTAATGGGAAATGGTGACTAAGGCTGTGCCTTTAGTGGTGTGTCCCTACCGTAAACTAATGGAATAAACATGAATGGATGGAATGGGGAGGAAATGGCAGGAAAATTAGATGGTTCCTAGATCCTCTATTTTGGTTTATGTGGGTTCTTTGGTTTATGCCTTTGTTGTAATGAAAATTATACTTATCCCAGTAAAACCAAAAAATCCACCGGAAAAAAAGAGGCAGGAAGCAAGCTCTGAGATACCTACATCAACTGCAAGCAACACTTTAGCATCTGATGGAGGAGAGACATCTGCAGCTCAGGTGAGCTTGAGGAACAGCAGCAGGCTGGCAATCCACAGAGACAGCAGAAGTGCCTCCTCCCTACTCTATCCACCAAGTACACACTACTCTTTAAGTTTAACTTCAAGCTTTATCAAAACTCATGATAAGTGATCATGTGGCATTAATATGTGTTCACTCCTATGCAAGATGTTGTATACTTGAAAATGTGGTATAACAATGGTTGTTCCATGTTTTTACAAGACCTAGTTTTCAAATTCAAATTCAGTTATGTTGTACCATAGAGGTAATGATAGAAGATTGCATATATGACTTTTTTCCTCTCTATTTAATTAAACCTGGGTGTACATATTTTATGACCATATTATTTAAACCTGACCAGAAGGTTGGTGTCATTCCTTCAAGTTCCCAACATATTCAGGCATAATAAATCTACTACCTAATAATGAAGATACGCTCTACTCACTTGATACTGAGAATCATTAACAGGCCAGTGGATATACTTTCAGAAAAGAAAAAATGTGGATAAAGAAAAGACTGGAATGAAGAAGACCAAGAGGTCTGAGGGGCCAGATCACCCTCCCTGCCCTGGAGAAGGCATAGCCATGGGCCAGTCCCCATATCTCCAGATCTCACCTTCGGCTCCACCCAACACTTCTTCGGCTAAGGTACAAGTTTTCTGTCTCTCTTTTATTTCTTCAATCCAAATATTATAATCAGACCTTGAAGTTCTGATCATGTCCCTCACTAACATTTAACTAGTCAGACACACACAGAGGTTGGATATGATAGATATTGGTTATCATACAAAGACAGAAACAGACATAAAAATATAAGTGATATCATAACCTTTTGTTGCCCTGGGGACAGTTAATGAACTTGGCACTTCTTCTGACAATGAAATATTTCTGGCTTGTGTTGAGTGTTGATCCCAGGCAGGAAGAGAGAGAGGTGAAGAGCCCAGCATTTACATGTGTCATTAGCAATGGGTTCTATTTCTCTTCTCTTGCACTATCCCATAGCTCTTCCTCTGATGTGACTAACATGTTGATAACTTTTCTTTAACGCAAATCAGGGGTAGTTCTTTCTTCAGAATTTTTGACATATTTTGTATTCATTCCAGTTTGAAAGCCTGTAAATGTCCAAACACATTCATGCTCTGATTGTTAATGTGGGTGTCTTGCTCTATCCTTAACATATTCTCCCAGAAGCCCTATCCACACTAGGTTAACAATGGACAGTGCTTACCTGAATAAAATATTCTCGTTTTATTGCCAGTTATAACAATGGCTTTTCCCAGTATACTGTGTATTGTAAGATTATAGTTGCCCTACTTTTTCTATAAATACTTACAGGCCCAAGATTTCCAGAAATGTAGAATTGACAATCACTACAGCTAAGAAGGATAGAAGAGATCAGTGTAGTCCCGTTAAGGCACTGATCAGTGTCTTGTGAGCCTTAGGTGTCATAAAACAAAGTAATAATATATGTGAAATGGGAGTAATTGACCACTTTTTGATTGGATTTAAAGCCCACTCCTTGAGATAGAACCAATACAGATACCGCTAAAGCAGCCAAGAACCTGAGTGTAGCAAAAGGAAACATCAATTTTTTCCCCAATGGAGATTATCAGCCATAGCCTAGAGCAGGCTCCATGGCTAGGCATGTTTTTGTTTTTTTGTTTTGTTTTGTTTTGTTTTGTTTTGTTTTGTTTGGGATTTGTTTTTCTGTTTCGATTGGTCTCATTTTATATCTCTTCATTTTATTTTATTTTTTGAGAGCGAGAGAAAGAACACAAAAGAATGAGCAGGGTGGGAGATCTGAGAAGAGCTAGGGGAGGGAGGCCATGATCAATATATTGTATAAAAAAGGTTCTAAATAAAAAATAACAGAAAATACCAATTCTGGGGGGAAAATACATAGTGAGTAAATTAAAGAATTTTTGGAATTTCAGGAAAAGTGCCCATTCACCAGAAACTCAGAATAATAGGAAGTGAGCTGCAATTTATTATTTTGTATTTATTTACTCCAGGTCAGACTATTGTCACTTTGGAAATTCAAACATTCATAACATAGAAAAACTAGGATGATTGATGCCTCTTACTTTTTCTCAGTACTTCTCTAAGGAAACAAATGATTTATCACAGAAGGAAAACCACAGCATTATCATCTTTCATTTCTGGACTCCCACTTTCCTTTCGCTATCCCTTCTTCTCTACTCCCTCCTTTTGTTATCTCTTGAGGAAATATATTCATCCAGTTAAGCAAAAACAGAAGCAGTTTTTACTTACACAAACATTACCATTCAGACAATTTAAAACTTTTTAAACTTTAAAATTTTGAAATTTGTATTTCTTATATTTTTGTAATTATGTGGAAAAATTTCTAGTATTACATCTTACAGTAGTTATTACTTCTTTTTAGTTTAACATACCAGGACTATCTTTCCAAGTTTCTCAGTTAAAAAGCATATAATATTCAATGGCTACATCAGTATTTATGCTTCTTTTTTAAATAGTTCATTATAGATTTTTTATCTACTACCACAAACTCAGTTTCACTTTTAATTTTTATATTTGAAATGTGTGCATTAAGAGTCATTTTGTGACCTTCATAATGGCCTACTAATGTATTTTATGCATATCCTATAACTTTCTTGTTCATCTTAATCTAGTCATTGCTATCTTACTTATATACCCATCACTACCACTAGCAATATTGATTTCTTATATTATGTTATACTAATTGGTTATACTGATGAAAACATTAGATTCAAATAAAGCCTAATCACTAATAGATGATGACTGTTGTATGATATGATGCTTTGATTATTTCCATTCCATTGAATCTGTGGTGACAACGCTCTTTTTATCCTCAAATCTATGAAGTTCATAGCTTTTCATTGCTTTGCGTAGACTGTCTTACAGGTAGGCAATCTTTTCTTCATTGAAATACTCAGTGAGTATTATCCAGTGAGCTCAGAATACTGTGCAGAAAGGATATTAGAGGTCTATCAATATCTTTTTGGTTTTACAAGTCCCTGCTGTTGAGGGCAAATCTCTAAACATGTTTAAAGACATGATTCTACCGGTGTTTATTTAAAAGAGGTAGCTGTGGACCAGTTCATGTTGGCTTTGATTATTTAATTATAGCAGATTTGTATCTCCTGAGGAGATATACTGTGATTTGTACCCTCATAATAACCCCACATAGTCCAGTGGTATGCTTTATATTTACCATCCTGTTTCAATAATATTTAATTTACCCATTTTATATTCTTCTGCTATAAGAGTATAGGTCTGAATGAATGATAATTTCACTTAAGTACTTTGTAAATTTGCTCTCAGTAGCTTGAGCTGTGTTCATGTTGAACATCTTCCTCCATGTTAGGAGGAATATTCTGCTTTTCAGTGAGAGTGTTCAAGCTCCTGTGGTTCAAGCCCATTGCTTTAATTAATTAGACTTTTGGCCAGTGAAAGAATTCCTCTTCAGCATATCTATAGTTCTAAAAATATATTAAAATGTAGCACAAATAATATAAACCCAGAGAAAGATGTTGGGGTTCAAGCTGAAAATCAGGAAATCAAAACAGCCAGCTTTTTGCTGGCTCTCACATCTACCTAGGCTAGGTCAAATATAGCTCTATGAATCCTCATTGTGACTGGATACTGAATGCCCAAGACTGAATGTCTCGAGACTAGCTTATATACCTGTCTAGTGTTAGGGTTATAGACGTGAACTCTGCTTCTCCTTTAGACTGATTCACTATCGCATGAACTCACAGAGATCCATCTGTCTCTGCCTCTTGAGTCCTGGAGTTAAAGGTGTGTGCCACCACTGACCAGCTTCTATGGCTGTGGCTAACTTTGTATTCTGATCTTCAGTGGCTTTATTAGATCATAAATAATATATCACCCCAATTCATCTTTTTTGTCTAATACAAAAAAGAAGGGTATGACTAATATAAGAAAATTATGTGTAATAAGTATATACAATATATGTAAGCAATTAATACATAATTAAAATTGTTAGGACCAATGTGGAGATTTATGTCATGCGAAGGTTAATTTGTACTTGCTGCTGAACTTGCATGTTTTTATCCCTGCATTTGTTCAACTCAGAACCAAAAGGCACAGATCCAAAACCAGAGAATTACCAGAGGTGCTGTTCTCCAAACGGATCCCATGACAGTGATGGTGCTGAATGCAACAGACCCATTTGAGTATGAGTCAGCAAAACATGAAATGAAGAACATGTTTCATGCTACAGTGGCTACTGTGGACCAGTATTTTCATGTGAAAGTTTTCAACATCAACTTGAAAGGGAAATTCACAAAAGAGAATATCATCAGAATCTCCAATTACTTCAAATTCAAGGGAATCCTGGATATAAATGAAGCTTCCTCTGTGGTGGAAGCTGGTCCTGACCAAAAGATTGAAGTCCCCAATAAAGTTATCCGAAAGGCAAATCAAACTCCCAAGATTTCTGATATTCACAAGGATGTAGCTGGAACGCTGGTTTATGGGTTATTCATGCTACATAAGGTAATGACTAAAAAGTTGTTTCTATGTTTTTTTCTACCAACACCTAGAATCAAATAAGATAACTTTCCAGTCACAGCTTAATGACAATATTTTAACACAGGACTCTCCCTTGGCTAGGAATAGAAAGTGAAATCATCCCACATATTAGAGATTAAGAGTGGGTGACCTTTTCCTACTTCTTAAGATATTACTGAAAGAGTTCTCTGAAAATGACTTACCCTGAAACTTTATTTTGCTAGTTACAAATCAATCAGAAGAAATGGTGCAGAACACAGGTCAGGGTCATGCCAAAAGTCTCAATTCCTTAAGATATACTAAAATTATACAGCATTCATTATTTTCTTTCTATACATTCTATTTCTATAGATTGCCTGAACAATAGTAAATATTGATTGTGACATGGGTGGATGACAACCTCACAAATTCAAAACCATTCAATAGAATTAGTTTACTCTTTCTGCCGGTAGTAGGTTGAACCATTCAGTGTTAACTCTTGTATCTTATTCAATCAGCTAATTATTTCTGAAGACCTTTGCAACTAAGAACTATTGCATGGAATGACCTTAGGAAGAGAAGTAAATCTAGTTTTCACATTGATAAATGAAAATGTATATAGATATCTTATTGATGTATTGATCCACAAATTTGGGATATTAACATTCAGTTTTTTTTAGAAAATGACAACCTTGGAAAATTCAACAAATGTTTCATAAATTTCACAGCTTTAAGACTTTTTAGTCATCTCCTTTTAAAAGCCCTTTTACTTTTAAATCCATACTTGTGAATAACTTATTGAATGAATGAACAGCAGGAACACTGTCCATTCATCCCTTTATAAGCACAAGATACAGGGATGGTTTTCTGAAGTTGATTCCTGAGATCAATCAGGGTGATTTATGGAGAATCCAGATTGCTGAGGAACAGGAAGTGTGGTGGAAAACAGGAAGAACATTTATTGTCCTAACACTTCCAGGCATAAATCCTCTAGATACAGAAAGTAAATCATTACAGTAATAAAAGAAAATTCTTTAGAAGTCCACCAAAAATACCTGTATGATTGTATCTGTAACAGGTTTCATATTTTCCTGTGTTTTTTTTTTGTCATGAAAATGTCTTTTTTGAATGTATAACAACAATCATGAATGTGGTAAGAAGTGTTAATTTTACTTTTGCAGAAAAAGGTGAACCCAAAGAACACAATCTATGAAATAAAAGATGATACAGGAAATATAGAAGTTATAGGGAATGGAAAATGGTACAACATCAACTGTGAGGAAGGAGATAAACTTCGACTCTTCTGCTTTCAACTGAAAACAATTGACAAGCAGCCAAAACTGGTGTGTGGTGATCACAGTTTCATTAAGGTAGGAAGCAGACAGGGAACAGATTTACCAAAGAGGAAATTGACTTTTTTCTTTAGGATTCTAAACATGAACGTTTCAGTATGTTACATAGATAGTTCTGTCTCTGGAGGGAAGAACTGAGAACTGATACTCATTTCTTTTTTCTTTCTTTACTTTTTTCCTTTTTTTTCCTCTTTTTGTTTGTTTGTTTGCTTGCTTGCTTTTTGTGTTTTTGTTTGTTTTTTGTTTTTGTTTTTGTTTTTTTTTTTTTTGATTATCGAGACAGGGTTTCTCTGTATTGCTTTGAAGCCTGTTCTGGAAATTGCTCTGTAGACCAGGCTGGCTTCAAATTCATAGAGATCTGTCTGCCTATGCCTCCCTAGTGCTGGGATTAAAGGCATGAAACATCCGGCTCCTTATATTTATTTTTGGGGGTAAGATTTTTAAAAACGGATATTGAAGAAATAATCCAAAGAATAGTGTATATATACTAAATAACAAGATATATGAAGAAGTTAAAGTGACATGGAAATACATTTGATTAGTAATAAAGAACAAGGGTTTTGAATAAGTCAAATGTGATTTGAATGCCAGCTTCAACAATTAAGAGTTGGCTGATATTGGGGAAAATTTAACTCCTAATCTGGACTTAAGTGAAGAAATACCTATATATTTATGAGTCATCACAGTATTTAGCACATCATGAGAAATGAGTAGGTACTCCTTTCTTAATTGGGTAAAGACACTAGAGGAAGAGGCCTAGGAAATAGAAATGACATGAAACTATACCAAAGTGTTGATTAACACTATTAATTCTACTACATATGGAAATATCCAACCTACTCAAAGTCATGTTGTGTATGAAGAGCCTTCTCTTCAAGAACCATATAGTTGGAAAGAGGTGGCTCAAAATAAGGCAGTACAATGAGGAAAATGAGTCAGAGAAGATTAACAGCTTTTGAAAATTCTCAAGTCATAAAATGCCCTTGAGGACAATAAACAAGAATAGATGACTAGATAAATATAAACAGTGCTTTAGCTCAATTGCTAGAATTTTATAGTATCTCTTACTTTCTCTTTCAAGGTGACCAAGTCTGGAAACAAAAAGAAAATATCCACTGCCAGTTTGAACCAAAAAGATGAAGAAGGAAGTGGCTTCCCACAAGTACAATTCAGTGCTTTTAACAGTGGAGCTTTTTAAACAGAGACACCAAGCAATTGGAAATAATAGCTTTAGAAGTACATTCAAGAATTTAATAGTTTTCATATCTGATTTGTGATTATGTATTTTCATTTAAATTTTCTTATTCTGTTTTTCAATGAAAGTAACACTTGAATTTAAGTTTTCTTGTGTAGACATAGTAAAAATTTTCTTTTAATAAGATACCACCATTCAGACTACGTAGCTGTCCACAGTGTGGGGAAATATTTTTACCAACTACATTTTTAGTAGAAGGCTGATACCCAAAATATATACAGATCTCAAAAAAACTAGATAACCAAGAAAACAAATACCCTAATTACAAAATGGAGTAAATATCTAAGCAGAGAATTCTCAAAAGAAGAAACTTAGATGGCTGAGAAACACTTAAAAGAAATGTTCAACATCCTGAGACATCAGGGAAATGCAAATCAAAACTATTTTAAAATTTTATCTTAAACCTGTCTGAACAGCTAATAAGATCAGTAAAGCAAGTGAAAACTCATTGCCAGTAGAATTTCAACTTACACAGCACATTTCAGTCCTCCTTGAAACACTTTCAATGAAACTCACAATTTTTGCTGTTTTTGTCTGAGAAGTCTTTTCCAGACTCAAAAACATAAGATCTTATCCTAAGCTTCATTTAGAAAGTTTGTAGGTTAGTTCTTTTTCTTTTAGTCTATTATCTGGTTTTTACTCATTTTTTTTAAGATGTGAAGTAGAACATGAATATGGAATTTGTCCCATTAAAATGATTTTTTCTTGGGGAAAATATGCTTGAATAAACTCCTTTCTCTACCGCCTTGCTTCTTATTTTTTGTTCAAAAGCCGCTTTCTGGATTCTTTCATGTATCTGTATTTTAAATGCAAAACTACACTAAAAAAATTGATTGTCTTTACAAAGTGCAAAAATATTATAGTTTTTAAGATTTCTACATGTAAAAATCAGTGTATAAAAAATCTGACACTCCCCTATCTTACGCACAGATAGATAACAATCATTAAAAATCATTTTCCAGCAATATCAAGTACTATAAACTACAATATATCTAGCAATAGCATCTTAAATTTTGGTCAATTTCACCTCTTCTTACTTCCTCAGTTTTCTGAGAACCATACCCATCTCATACCCAGTTTATATTACTTAAGGAGTAATTTCTGTCTAATTAGTTTGTGTATATACTCTTAGCTATTGTCATACACTACAGCATATTCAGTCTACCAGAAGCCACATTCTAATCAAAATAGCTCTTTCTCTGTTAGGGAAAATATTTTTTGTTAGTCTCTTTTCTTCTTGCTGGGTTTTATCTGGCATGCATTCATATCAGCTTCTAGCACTACTAGATTACCATGTGAATCAGCTGCCTCTAATCAACATTGAGTGACTCAACCCTTGTTATTTCTCACAATATCTTTTATTCAGCCTTTTGCAATATCCTACACTTCAGTCTCTGGAGAGATATAATAATCTGTTTTCCCACTCTTAACAAAACAAACTCTGGTGCCTACACTTCTGAAGATTCCAAAGCTGTTCCAGGAAGTGAAGAACTCTGAGGGATTCTGTGGAATACAGCTCCAGTGTCCATTGAGTAATCATGAGGACTGAGAAAAACACTCAACTAACATGCTATCTTTTACTATAGTTCTGCATCATATTCTGTATTATAATTAACAGCTCAAAATAGCATTTCATTTCATCAACTTAAAACGACAAAATGTTATCTACTCAAATGCATATATGGAGAATTCCTTGGATTTTAGTATTCTAATTCTCCAAAGGATGGTTGATCAGCTTGAGGTTGCTTTTGCCTCATCATTGTAGCTAGATTTTCTTTCCCACCAGCCTGCTTCCATTTTGTTTTTTAAAGTTCAGTAGTCACTTTCCTATGGGTCCTGCGTGTCCAGTTTATACAGCACATAGTCAAACAGTCCAGGCAAGAGCAGTTTCTTGCCCAAATGGCTATTTGTGCCATATTGAAAGCAATCTCCATAAAGAGATCCTTCGATGTCCATTTTTTTCTCTGACATAATCGGTGTTGCCAGGAGCAATTGTGTCTCACTGTCATGAAAACACCAAACCTGTCTATTTTGTGCCAATACCAGGCTGTTTTCAGGACTATAGCTCTGTAGTAGAGCTTAAAGTCTGGAATGGTGATGCCTCCTGAAGTTCTTTTATTGTACAGGGTTGTTTTGGCTATCTTAGGTCTTTTGTTTTTCCATATAAAGTTGTTTATTATTCTGTCAAGTTCAGTGAAGAGTTGTGCTGGTATTTTAATGGGGATTGCATTGAATCTATAGATTGCTTTTGGCAAGATTGCCATTTTTACTATATTTATCCTTCCAATCCAAGAGCATGGGAGATCTTTCCATTTTCTGGTATCTTCTTTAATTTCTTTCTTTAAAGCCACAAAGTTCTTATTGTATAGGTCTTTTACATATTTGGTAAGTGTTACCCCAAGAGACTTTATGTTATTTGTGGCTATTGTAAAGGGTGATGTTTCTCTGGTTTCTTTCTCAGCCTCTTTGTTATCTGAATAAAGTAGGGCTACTGATTTTTTTTAGTTTATCTTGTATCCTGCTGAAGGATACAAGTTTGCTGAAGGTGTTTATCAGCTGTACGAGTTCCGTGGTAGAGTTTATTGGGTCGCTTATATAAACTATCATATCATCTGCAAATAGAGACAGTTTAACTTCTTCCTTTCCAATTTGGATCTCCTTGATCTCCTTTTATTGTCTTATAGCTTTAGCTAGAACTTCAAGTACAATATTGAAGAGATATGGATAGAGAGGACAGCCTTGTCTTGTTCCTGATTTTAGAGAAGTCACCTTAAGCTTCTCTCCATTCAGTTTGATGTTGGCTGTTGTTTTACTGTATATTGCTCTTATTATGTTTAGGTATGTTCTTGTTATCCCTGATCTTTCCAAGACCTTTATCATGAAAGGGTGTTGAATTTTGTCGAAGGCTTATTCAGCATCTAGAGAGATGATGATATGGTTTTTCTTCTCAGTTTGTTTATATGGTGGATCACATTGGAGCTAATGCCCCCTCCAGACTGATAGCTGGGAATCCATTATGGGACTGACTCAGACACCCTGAATATGGGTCTCAGCTAGAAGAACTGAGCAGTCTAATGGATCAGACAGTAGAACCAGGATGTATTCCTGGTGCACAAAAGAACCGTGTGGACACATTCCCCATGGAGGGATACCCCCTTAACCTAGAGACAGGAGAGAAGTCCTAGTCCCTACTTCAAATGACTTGACAGATTTACATGACCCAACCTGGATAGCAGAGCCTACAAGTGGAATGGGGTGGGGGGATGAGAGGGGAGGGTGGCCAGGGTGCATGTCACAGGGGGAAGAGGGTAAGAGGGAGGGAAGGAGAGAGGGAAGGAAGGAGGGAGGAAAGGAGGAAGAGGAAACTTCAATTGACATGTAAAATTTTAAATTATATTATTAATAAAAAAGGAAAGTTAATTGTCTAAAATCCATTTTAAAAAAAAGAAAACACTAAACCATTTTAAATGCCATGTTCTGTATGTTTTTCATAGGTTTGAAGAATATCTATCCATTTGAAATAAATCTCTGTATATCTAGAAAACCTAACATAACTATAAGTTTTTACTACTATAGGTTACTACAATCTGTATTTAATTATACTTTATATTTTTAGAAGAGCCATACAAGCACAATATCTAAACAAGAGGACAAATGTACATATAACAAAATTGACCTTAAATTTGTATCAATAAATAAAAATTCATACCAAGGCAAAGTATTCATTTCTATATCACATCATGTTCTTTGCTCTCATCATTGTTGTTTTGCTTCCATTATTACTGTTGCTTTTTTGAGAAATGAGACATAGCTGTGTAGTACAAATATGTGTACATAGCAGCTGGTTTACCATTTGCTCAAGTCTATTATGCTTATTCATTCTATACTACTCCCATAAAATTTCTTTAACATATCATGCTTGCTTCTACTTTGGCTTTTCACACACTGCATTTTTTTTTCTTCTTGAAAATCTTATAACTGAAGCAAATTATTCTTTGCTCTGAGAATTCTGTAAAGTTCTATACACCAGAAGTACTCCAATTTTATTGTTAATGTCATTTGTATAATTTTTCATTACATCCACACTGTGGGTTTCAAAAGAAGTAACCTACCCAACTATTTTTATTAACTTTAGTGATCTGAGTCTGGTCAATTACCTAGTACAGAAAGAGATGATCTCCTGTTTAAAAAGGGATGCAGTCTGGGATGGTGGATTCCTGGCACAAGAGTGCAGTAGATAGTCTGTGATGGTCTTTGTATCCAATATTTCTTTATATTACACATACCTTTAGGAACTGTGAGCATCTTGTACAGTACTGTGTAAATGGAATCTTGGATGTTAACATTGTAGCACTATATCAAGAGTCTCCCAAGTGGACTGAACACAAAGATAAGCAAAGGAAGAAACTAGAAACAATGACAGCCCTGATAAGAATGGAAGCACTAACATTGTGATGTAGCTGAAGAATTTGTAACAAATTCTTAGTAATTTTAAGCCAGTGGGACAAAGTGAGAAAACTCCCATTTGAGTTTCATTTTTATGGTGTCATGAAAGCTGATGCATGCATTCATCTTTCTCCTCTTCTTGATGACACTGTGTTCCATTAAACATATATTTTAGAAATCTATGTATTATATTTCAATTCTATTCAACCTCTTCACCTTCCCAAATTCCTTCTATACACTCCATTCCATACCTATTCCACTTTGTGTCCTCAACATTTCTAAAAAACATCCAATCGGTGTACCCATAGAGTTTCCAATGTTTGGCCATCAAATAGGGCATGGACAACCTCCCAGGCATTACACCATTAAAGAAAATTAATTCTCACTATTCTAGTTGCTATCAATTACTAATAACTCCACAGCTAGGGCTAGAATTGTGTGAGTACCTTCCATCTCCAGGATGGTATTTTGCCTGACCTGAACTTCCATAAGACTGGGCATGCTGTCATAGCCACTGTGAGTTCACCTATGCAACTACCTTGTTATGTCAGGAAAACTCTGAACCACTATAGTGATCCATATCTCAGTTTCTTACAATCTCTCTGCTCTCTCTTGCTAAGATCCCTGAGTTTTGGGAGAAGGGTGTGAGGTGGAGATATGCCACTTAGAGCTGAGATTCGGCTTTCTCTTAGGCACTCTAAATTCATAAAATTAATACTATTTGTTTTAGCAAGAGGATATTTTTAATTTAATTTTATTATTTGTAATTATGTATGTATGTCAGGGGTGGTTTATACACATAAATTTAGGTGCCCACAGACCAGAAATTATGGGTAGTTGTGAGCCACCTGATGTAGGTGTAGAAACCAAAATTTGGCTCCATTCCTCCATGACTCCTTATAAATTTCTTGACCTCTGTAGTTATTAGGAATGAAACACACAAATCTGAAGTTTCAATGTGGTTGCTACAAATAAGGTACAACATGATTTTAATCTTTCTGTGTTCAGGTCAGAGCGATTATTTCCAGATTCACCCATTTATCTAAAAATTTCATCATTTTATTTTTATTAACAATTGAATAATACTCTATTATTTAAGTGTAACACATTTTCAATATCCATTCATCAGCTGAATGACACCTAGGATATTTCCATTTCCTGGCTATTGTGAACAGACCCCAGTAATAAAATGGATGAGACGGTATCTTTATAGTAGGACACAGACATTTGCAGATATGCCTAAGAGGTACTAATGGATCACATGGTAGCTTTTTTTGAGGAAACTACAAACTGATTTCTATACATGTCATTGGCTTTTAATGTTGCCAGCAATGAGTATTTGTCTCTCTCCATATAAATACTAGCATTTTTCAACTTTTTTTTTAATTTAGACTTCTGACTAAATATCAAAGAAGTTTTAATCAGCATTTTCACAATGGCTGACGATGTTGAACATATTTTTAAAAATATTTCTCAATTATTTGGATTTCATCATCCATTTCTAATTGAGCTATTTGTTTTGCCGATGTTTTATTTTTTCTGTGTTCTTTGCACATTCTATATCCTAACTATTCCTAAGGGTAGTGTCCATGCTTAGCAGTAGATGGGAAACACAAAACAAACTCAAAACTTTTGTCTCATATTTTTAAGTCAGTGTTTTTTTTCTTGTTTGATTGTTTTGTCTTATAGGTCTTTTGTATGAATTTTGTACATACATATATATACACACACACACACACACACATATATATATATATATATATATATATATATATAATTATTTTTTATTTTACATACTGATCCCAGTCCCCTCCCTCCCATGCTCCTCACCCCCTTCCATCCCATCACCTCGGCTCCACAGGGAGGGTGATGCCTTTCTGGAGGGATCATCAAAATCTGTCAAGTCATATGAAGTAGGGACTAGGCCCTCCCTCCTGTCTCTAGGTTTAGGGAGTATCCCTCCATGTGGAATGTGATCTTAAAAGTCCTTTAGTGCACCAGGATACATCCTGGTTTCACTGTCAGAGGTCCCTTAGGCTGCTCAGGCCTTCTAACTAAGACGCATTTTCAAGGGGTCTGAGTTGGTATAATGCTGGTTTCCCAGATATCAGTACTCCTTGTTCTGGTCAGCTGTGGGTTTCTGTAGACTGGTCTTGACCCCTTTTCTTATCATTCCTCCCTCTCTGCAACTGGATTCCAGGAATTTGGTGTTTAGCTATGGGTATCTGCTTGTCAGCTACTAGATAAGGGCTCGATGATGGCATATAGGTTAGTTATCAGGGAAGGGCTATTAATAGTGTGTGTGGTGTGTGTGTGTGTGTGTGTGTGTGTGTGTGTGTGTGTGTGTTGAGGTTTGTTATGTTGCCTAGTGTGTGCTCAATTTTAGAGAAGGTTCCATGTGGAGCTGAGAATAAATTATATTCTTTTGTGTTTGAAGAGAATGTTCTATAGATGTCTGTTAAACCCAATTGGGACATAAACTCTGTTAGTTCTTTTGTTTCTTTGTTAAGTTTTTTTTTTTTCTGGTGGAACTGTCTAGTGGTAAGAGTGGGGTGTTGAAGTCTCCCACTATAAGTGTGTGAGGTTTTATGTGAGCTTTGAGTTTTAGTAGTTTCTTTTATGAATGTGGGTGCCTTTGTATTTGGGAGCATAGATTTTCAGAACTGAGACTTTGTACTAATGGATTTCTCCTGTGATGAATATGAAATGACCTTCTTCATCTCTTTTGACTGATTTTGGTTTAAAGTCTAATGTTAGATATTAGGTTAGCTATGCCTGCTTGTTTCTTAGGTCCATTTGATTGGAAGATCTTTTGCCAACCCTTTACCTTTTTCCATTGTTTTTAAAGTGTAAAAAATGAAGTATGATAGGAAAAATGGAAATTAACACATTGAAGTTGGACAAGACAAGCCAATAGAAGGAAACAAGCCCATAGGAAAGCATAACTATCATAGATTCACTCATTTTTGTATTCAGAAATTCTGTAACAACACTAGACCAGAAAATATAATATATATGCAGACCTGTGCAGGACCTGTGTGCATGTTGTAGAAAGGAAATCTAAACAGTAGAAAATTTCTAAAATATATTCATATATGAAAGTGATATAAATGAAATCTCTAAATAATGGTGGAGGCAGTGTCCCAACCTGCTATCTCTTGTCACCAAACATAAATTCTGCTTGGTGAGAAGCAACAAACAAAATTTGAGATAGGTTTACATCTAATTGATTTATTTGTTGGCTGAAGTGGATCTCATGAAAATCTCCAAACAAGGCAGTCTGTTGTTAAGATAATACATTTCTCTTCATAAACTGACAACAAGGCTCAATTGCTAAAGACAACACCTACACACCTTCCTGAACTGAAGAAGTCACTCTGACACCTACATAGTGCCTTCACCCTACGTTTGAGCATCTTTGGTAGAGAAAGGTGGTGTGAGATAATGTTCTTATACACTGTAAATATATGCCACTCATATTGATTTAATAAAATGCTGATTGACCAGTAGCCAAGCAGTAAGTATAGGCAGGGCTACCACACTAGGAGAATTCTGGCAATAGGAAGGGTAGAGTGAGTTGACAGCCAAATGCAGAGGAAGCAAGATGAGAATGCCTTACTGAGAAAAGGTACCAAGTCACATGGCTAAACATAGATAAGAATTGTGGGTTAAATGAAGTTGTAGGAGCTAGTTAGTAATAAGACTGAGCAATAGGTAAGACAGTTTATACTTAACATAAGCCTTTGTGTGTTTATTTGGGACTGAACAGCTGTACGACTGGACAGGACCAACACTTCCATCTACAGAAAGTACTCTGCACACTACCAAAAGGGAAATACAAATATCAAAATATACACAAAACCTATGGTTTACAGTGGTGTCCTGCCTGCAAGATAAGCTAATGCAATGATAGTGAAAAGCTTGAGGGAATAACCAACCAAAATCTGATTTGAATTAAGGTCCACTCTTCAAATTGGAACCCATACCTGACATTGCTTAAGTGACCAAGAACTAGAGATTAGATAGTCCAGGTACTGAACGTACAACCAAATAAAACTTGTAGTAAAAAAAATTAAAATTATTGGGGGGAAAACTTTAATAAAAGGAAAAAGAGAATTCAAAGTATCATTATTTTCAGATGATATGATAGTCTATTTAAAAGACTCTGAAAAAATCTCCTACAGCTGATAAACACATTCAGAAAATAGAACAATAAAAAAGTAACACATAAAAATCAGTAGATATCTTCATTATGGTGGTTTCTCAGAAAACTGGGAATCAAACTGCCTCAAGACCCAGGGACACCACTCTTGGACATATATACCCAAAGGATGCTCAATCATACCACAAAGACAATAGTTCAACTATTTTCACAGCACCATTATTCATAACCGCTAAAACCTGGAAACAACCTAAATGTCCCTCAACTGAAAATGTATAAAGAAAATGTGGTACATCTATCCCAGTGTATTTATCACTCAGGGAAAAAAATGGCATCATGAATTTGCAGGCAAATGAATACAATAGAAAAAATCATCCTGAGTATGGAAATGCAGAGCCAGAAAGACAAACACGGTATATACTCAAACCTGAGAACCTGAGTAGATATTAGATGTAAAGCAAAAGATAATCAGGCTAAAATTCTCAGCCCCAGAAAAGTTAAGTAACAAAGAAGACTTTCAGAGGCATATATGGATCTCCCTAGGAAGAGGAAATAGATGAGATGCCCTGGGTAAACTGGAGGTGGGAAGGAAAAGGGTAGGGAATTGGGGGGCAAGGGGGTGGATGGGAATACAAGGGATTAGATTGGCAGAGTTGGGGACAGAACAGATGGGGAGAATAATGAGAAATATCTTGATAGAAGGGGGCCATTATAGGAGGACTAGCAAGAAATCTGGTGCTAGGGAAATACCCTGGGATCTAAAAGGGTGACCCTAGCTAAGATTTTTAGCAATACTGGCCTTCCTCTGTAATCAGACTGGTGACTGCGGTGACTACCATAATTGTCATCACAGAGCCTTTATCCAGTACCCAAGGGAAGCAAATGCTCAGCCTGTGTTGAGCTCCAGCAGTCCAGTTGAAGAGAGGAAGGGATTGTATGAGCAATAGGGAATCAAGATCATGATGGGGAGGCCCACAGAGACAGCTGACCTAAGTTTGTGGGAGCTCACAGACTCTGAACCAACAGCCAGGGAGTCTGCATAAGACTGACCTAGGCTATCTGCATGTGAGTGACAGTTGTGTAGCTTGGTCTTTTGCGGGCCTTTAGCAGTGGGACACCTGTCCTTGATGTATGAGCTGGCTCTTTGGAACCCATTCCCTATGGTGGGAATCCTTATTCAGTCTTGGTATCATGGGAAGGGGGGAGGTGGGGGGGACTTGATCCTGCCTCACTTGAAAAGCCATGCTTTGTTGACTCCCACGGGAGGCTTTAGCCATTCTGAAAGGAGACAGAGAAGGAGTGGATGGGGGAGGGTAGAAGGGAGGTGGGGGGAGGGAACAGGAGGAGAGGAAGGAGGGAAAACTGTAGTTGGTATGTAAAATAAATAAATACATCAGCAGATTTCCTGTATAAAAATGGAAAACATATTAAGAATATCAAACATATGAAGGAAATAATCCTATTTAAAACAGACTAAAAATTACAGTGAATAAAATAACAAATGAAGGGAACTATTTTGTACAATGAAAGCTTTAAAACAATGAAATAACTTGAAGAAGATATCAGAAAATGAAAGCCTTACAAACCTCATGGACTATGAAATACAGAGAGATACAGGAGCTGCCAAACTCCAGCACTTGGAAAATGTACATTCATCTTTTCTACCCAGGCAAATCAATGGGACTCTGCCAGACCATGGCATTATTTTGATTATTAATTACAATTTCTATTAACACAATTCATGTCATTACCCTAATTTGAAAACTTTAAAGCTCTTAAACTAGCCTCCACTGGTTGGTGACATTTGTTCCATGGCTTTGTGTAACAATAGTATAGTCACCATCCACTATCCTTAACATGAAAAAACAGCCAGATAAATATTGTTTTAAGTTTGTGAGGCCTCATAGCTTTTTCATAAGTTTTCAAGGCTTCAGTGTCGTCAATGTTATGTAGCTAGTTCATTTCAGGCAATGGTTAATGGTAAATTACTTTCTAATTAGCTGAATTTGGAGTTATGTGTTTCTTGTAAAATTATGTTCTAGAAAGCTAGGCCCTGGGAATCCTTAATAAATTAAGGAGTACTATGGAAAGTACTTAACCCAAAAGTGATTCATCACAGATCTTTCCCAGGAAGTGCAGAAACAAGTACAAGGAACTAAGGAATCTGACAAGTTTACCTCTGACTGCTTCCATCCTAAACAGGAAAGGGGAGTGAGATGGCTGAGTCCACACACACACACACACACACACACACACACACACACACACACATTAAATTAGAAATGATCTTATTTTACATATCAATCCCAGTCCCCTCTCCCTCCCATTTTCCCCATGCCCCTGAACAACCCCCCATCCCATCTCCCATCCATTCCCCAGGGAGGCTGAAGCCTTCCAAGAGGGATCATCAAAATCTGTCAAGTCATTTGAAGTAGGGCCTAGGCCCCCTGCTGTGTATCTAAGCTAAGGGAGTATCCCATGGGAAATGGGCTCCCAAAATCCATGAACCACAGTTACCTCTTAGTGATTTCATCTTCATTCAAATGAGTACAAGAATCCCAGTGACCCACATGTAAATCTGTAGAATATGAAGGCTCAGTGTTGGTTATATTTTTAAGAGAAATAACTGAGTAAACAAAAGCTCTGTTTTTGTTCTTGTGAGGGATATTTTTTGTTCCTGGAAACTGCATTAGTGACAGGAAATACACTGTTAGTGGAGAAGCTGGGGAAATCGAAAGCTATGAACACTGCTGGGTGGAGTCCTATTTCATCACAACTCTCCCCAGGGAGACAGCACAGGGTAAGACATTAAGCACTGTTTAAATTAGGAACTTATTTTAACCAGTTTCCTTGCCTTCTCTGTTATTTTGTAAATACTACATTTTCTCAGCATTTAATGAGATTTCAACACCCTGGTGTGTACTTTTTGAGAGGTTTGTTTACCCACAAAAAATAGACAAGACCTATTTCCTGCCTTGCTGAGGATCTACAATCTGGACACTGCTGAAAAAAATTTCAGGAGAGGTAAGTCCTAGCCTTATTATATAAGGAATTGATAGCGCTGTGAAAGCCACAAGAAAGGGGGATCAGTAGTGGTTCTTTCAGTGGAAGGTGGGGGAGCAGGGATGTTTTCAGCTGCATTAAGGGCAGTGAAATCCTGTAGCTGGTTTCTAATGATTCATGCATGAAGATGGAAGACATCATTATTCTTCTGTCTCTGGGGTTTGAGGCAAGATGCATTTTGATCATTGCAGAGTGTAAAATAAACTTTCTAAGTATGAGTAAGTAGAGAAGAATAAGAAGGTTGTAGTTATCCTGGCTGGAGACGTAGCCGAAACCTGGTGGCTGTGGCCTGTGACTGAGTAAAGGACAAGGCAGAGATAGGAAAAATTACCATGGAATAATACCGAATAAAAAATACATCTGCACATGGAGCTGTATTATCTAGCAACATCCCAATAATACACAACATGAAAACCAGCAGACATGTGTAGTAAAAATTTTCTAAGATTCCCAAAGACGGTTGTTCAAATGCATCCTGGATTTTTGGTTTTTGCTTTTCTGCATCCTGTTTTAATAAGCCTATTTAATACCTTCTTATTTACCCCTTCACACAGGATGGTAAAAATATTATTTAGCCTCTGGAAGAAACTTTCTGTCATCATGATAGATTTTTTTTTTTGCATTGATTACATTTTACTAGTTTCTGGGTTTTGTCATAAGATTCAGGAGACATAAAGGATAATTAAATAGAAATATATTTCTATTATCTGTTTTTACAATGTTCTAAAGACTTTCTGTGTCCTACTCGCTTTTGGACTACATAACTTAATAGTCAATTTAAGAATTGTACCTATTAGATCCATCTTGCTAAGTTTATCAGTTATGTTGCTCAAACTTTCTAGATTTTTTTACAAATCTTTTCACCTAATTCATTCAATAACTGATACACCGTTGTACTGACCACAAAACTGTCATTTCTCCTTTTGATTTTTTTCAAATTCATGGATATATGTGCTCTCACAGACATTGAATATATAGGATGTATGCATGTGTGTGGATATGTTCACTTGTGTCAAAATATATTCCATGATTTTACAAAGATACGAAGGAACAAAATAATAACAAATAGCATGTATAATTATTAGTAGATAAATCCATAGTTAAAACTATTCCTTCCTACGATACTACTAAATTTCCACTAATGTAAGTAAACAGAAATGTCTTTAGTCTCTACTTAATTCTGGATTTTCTCCACTGTTAAAGAATGATTAACAACCTAGAGGTACATTTCTTGAATAATATTTCACAGAAGTTGGTTCATTTGGCTCTTTGGTCCTTCGTTATGAGCTGGTAAGCAGCAGGTTTTTGTTCTGCTTCTGTTGCTGTCATTTCACTGAAAAATGTCTCTATCTTACACCAACAATCTGTGTGTCTCTTTTGTCTGTTCCTCAATTGTGTTGTGAACTTCCTGTTTCACATTTTTTAAAATCTGGTCTGTATTTTTTCTATAAAGTCCTTATGTGTGCCTAATAAAGTTTGCCGTTTTCATTAAGGGAGAACTGTATTTGCTTTCCCATTTTTGTTCTTTTAGTTCTTTGGGAGATTAACACAGTGTAGTGTGTTCCTCTTCACCCCCTCCCAAACTCCTTCCAGGTACACACACCCTTTCTTACCCATCCAACTTTATTTTTAAAACCATCAAGTACAGTTTGTGCTCAACCAAACATGGGGTCTGAGCCATCATTTAATAAGAATGATTCTCCCCCTCCCAACAACTATCAAATGCCAAAAATTCCTTAGCTGGTTATGGGATTTTGTGTCCATCCCCTCCCCCTTCATGCTGGGATTTTGTCTGGCTTAAATTTATAGTGCTGCCACAACTGCTCAGAGTTCATGTGTTCATACATGCCCAGCTGTGTTTGACAAACACTGTGTCCCTGTTATTCACCACTTCTGGCTCTTAAATTATTTCTTCCTCATCTTCTTCAAGGATTGCCACAAAGAAAGGGTAAGATTGGAGATTACTTCTCTCTGCTGGTAGCATGCATAGCACCTTCCAGCACTAAAGAGCTAGCCAGTGAGAATGTAGCTTCAAGGTCAGTACAAGCTAATGTCTCTATGATCTATGACTCATGTACATAGTGTCTCTTATCAAGTTTCAAGTTCTGGAAGGAAACCAAGAACATTGGCAATAGCTTGTAGTGTGTGTGTGTGTGTGTGTGTGTGTGTGTGTGTGTTTTCAGGGAGTGTTAAGGGACCTCACCAATCTCCAAAGTAAACTCTTCCTAACACTAGGAAATTTGTTTGTTAGCAAGTGGTTTCTAGTAGGATCATTGTTATCCATTAAATGGAGTATAACTTCATTTAAACACTTTTTATATGACTATGCATTTATTTTATAAAGTATATACAGTAGTAGTTTCCATATGACATTTTGAAAGATCTTTAGAATTAACTATTCTAACTCCATATCCTCATCACTATTCTGCCCCCACACTCTCCAGCTACACACAACCATATTGTCCTACTCTCATTTTAAAGCATCATTATTAAATCATAGTTTTCCTTCATTGTTGCCCAAGGTCTCATGCCAATACATTATAAAATGCAGTTCAATGTTTTAAAGTCCCATATTCTTCAAATACTTCAACACTTTATAGAAATCCAAAGTCTCTTTAAAATCCTAAATATCCTGAATGTGTGTGTTTTACATATATGTATATATGTAAAATAAGAAAAATATACATATGATATATTATGTATATATTATTTTTCTTATTTTACATATTGATCCCAGGTCCCTCTTCCTTCCTCTCATGCCCCCCCAACCCACCTTCTTCCCACACATACATTCCACAGGGAGGGTGATGCCTTCCAGGAGGGATCATCAAAATCTGTCAAGTCATTTGGAGTAGGACTCCAGTAAAATAAAAAATAAGGTACATACTTTTCTAATTCCAAACAGGAAAGACCTGAACATAGGAACAATAAGATATAGGAAAAACCAAAATCCAGCAGTGTAAATCCAAATTTTGTAGTTCTATGAGTTGGGAGGCTTCCATACCACAAAAATCTCAAAATTACTATGTAACAGAGATTCCCCACTTTTTTTGTTTTAACACAATAGTACACAGTAGGACAAGGTTATTTCAGAACTTTGGTCTGACTACAGTTCAGAACTTCCCAGTTTTTGAGGTTTCCATGTTGTCATTAAATAGGACCACTAAGTATTATGTTTATCCATAAATAATGCAGAGATGCCGTGGATTCATTAAGTTGGTCACACAACAAAGAACAGCTTCACTATAGACTAGAGAGAAACAGCTAATGCCAAATTCCTTTCTATTAATTGAAGGCTAACGATGCAACATTTTGCTTGAACAATCTTCTGGCTTAGGAACTATTGAAAAATAAGTAAATGCTTTAACAAGTGCTTAAACCTGCATCAGAGATATTCCTCAACCCAGGAAACACACTGAGTTCTTTGTGGTAATAGACAGTTACTGAATTCCCCTCCTGCCAAGATCCACACTGAGTAGAAAAGAAGGGTCTGGGTGGCTCATATTTTTCCATTTAGAATTTTTTTTTAAGAAATGTGATTCTTACCATTGGCAAATCTGTTGAACAGGAAGGCTTAAGGTTGGAACATCCTCATATGAAGACATGTTTCATTGTAGGGAAGTGTATACAAGATGGAAACCTTTCGATTTCACTAGCTAGGAACAACACCAAAAGCTATGAACAGTGGGAGGAGACCTCAGTTTTGTAGCCTTCCTCTCCCCAGGGAGAGCACAGTGCAAGACACTCAGAGCTGCACAACTTGAAGTAAAGTGAAATGACCCTCACCAGTGTGGTGATCCTTTCCTTTTCTAAACTACTTCCAGTTCTTGAAAGTTTGGGGATTGCAACATTACTCTCCAGACTCTGAGAGATTTATTCATATATCGTCTTATTCAAATGAAACTATCTCTGCTTCTTGCCTTGCAGATAAACTAGGATCTGGACACTGCTGAAGAATTTCCAAGAACGTGAGTCCTGCCCCTATTATGTAGAGTGGGGAGCTCTCTGAAACCCACAAGGGCACAGGGGAAGTCGGAACTGCTTACTTTGAAGAGAGTGGAGGGTTCAGGGCTGATGTCAACTGCTCTCAGAGCAGTGAACCCACAGAAGCTAGGTTATGATGCTTCACTAGGGAATATGTCAGACATCTTTATTCTACCATTAGTGGGTGGGGCCTAGCCAACAAAATTACATTTTGGTTATGAACAATAATAAAGTAACTTTCTAAGTGTAAGTAGGAGGAAATGGAAAATGAGAAGAAGGCTTTAGTTTTCTTGGTTGGAAAAAAGGAACTTGTTGGCTGAGGTGATTGACTGGTTAAAGGTTAGGATAGTGACATTAAAGAATTTCTGTGAAATAGTATTTAGTGAAAGCTTATTAGGAGGTGGAACTGCACTCTAGTATTCCAATATTGAGTAGCATGAGAAACAATGAACATGTATAGTTCAAAGTTCCACAGATTCCCACAGCTATTCTAGTTCATATTTTTTGATTATCCACAAACACACTCATCATTATCTTTTCTATTGGCACTATCTCAACCATAGTGAGTTAGTTACTGTCATATTGAACATTATTTGTTTTCCTTTGTGTTAGTTTGTTTGGAATAGTTTTTTATTTTCTGGTGGAAATTTTGGGGGCTGATAGAGAGTTAATTAGAAATATATCTATACTGCCTACTTTTAGAATACATTAAAGGCTTCCCATGTACACTTTAGAGTTTTTAATGTGTAGTTGAACAGAATATTTTAGAAGTTGATTGCAGATGTGTATTTATGTAAGGTTCTCTCTCTTGGTGTAACATTTATGTTTCACAAACATTCTAAATTTATTGCAGATGTTTATACCTTGTTAATTTACTATTTGAAAAACATACTGCTTTATCAAAATATTAAAATATTGTGTGTTTTCTCAAATTCATAGATGAGTATCCTTTCTCACATACACTTGAAGAGGATATGTGTGCTTCTGTTCATATTTGGAATAAAGCATATTCTATGTTGCTACTTCAGGTTCTAAGAAGAGACAAAGATTACTAAGAAATACCTAGCTGGCTATGAAGTGAGAAACACTTTTCTTCCCAATTTGATTTTAGTCGTGGTGTTTCATCACAGCAGTAGAACCTATAACTAAGACAGAAATAGGAACTGGATTTGTGGGATGTTATTGTGACACATCTGATTGTGTTTTAGGAAGAGTTATGAAAGAAATTTGTAACTTTGGGATATAAAAGCTATTGACTGTTTAGAGATCAATGAAATATTGTGGGAACTTACAAGATAATTCAGAGGGCAATGCAGATGATGAAGGCCTGGCTTGGAAATTCCAGAGGGAAAGTTGAGAGTCTGCCAAAGAATCTACTGAGGCCATTCAATATTTTGAGTTACAAATCTGTGATTGTGGTCAGCTGGGACTCAAGAATTGGCTGAGATCAAGAAGAGACCAGCATTATTGAGGTATAAACTGAGAAATGTCTTCTCACTCCCAGTACATAAAATTTGAAATTGTGGTCCAGAAGGGGACAATGCTGTACCTTGGGTTGACAACCAAACTTTGCAATGTGAAAAACTTACCCAGTTGGTACTGGTTTTGGAAGCATGAAGGGGTGATAGGAAATCATTCAGTCTTGTCACTCTGAAAGGCCATTGCAACCCAGTTGCAATGGGGACCCCAGTATTTTTGAGATGTTAATACTATTGGTGGACCACCAAGAATGGCAGCAGGTAGCCAAGCATAAGAGAACCATTGTGTGTGCTTGGATAGAAGCATGAGAGAAATGGAGCCTCCAAGGCCCCTTGGAGCATAGAATCTTCCTACACTGTTGAATTTTGACTTTGCTTTGATTTGAATATAATTGTAATTATGACCTGGATTTCCCCTATTGGAAGAAGAAGGTATTTAACATTTTTTGTAAGAGCTCACAGTTGAGATACTTTGAATTCTAAAGACTTTGAAGAGACTTTGGATATTTTAGAGAGGATGCTTTGACATTTGGAAGATACTTTAGGTGTTTTAAAGAGACTTAACATTTAAAGTATTTAACTTTTTAGCAGTGAGACTGAACACATATAGATATTCGGAATCTAGTGGGCATAAATTTATATTGACAGATGTATACTAAATATTACAATATTAGAAATTCTACTGAAATTGGGATGATTAGTCCAAATTAAAAGCAATAAAATTTCAATAGCAAAAAGAATGTTCTCATATAAATGGAACACATAAAAATTACACATAGTGTCTGTCATCCACATATGGTTGTGCTTGAAATGTTTGTGTTTTCACAAGTACCAAACCAAATAAATTTTAAACCAAACAATTTTAATTTTCCCTGGGATATGGAGATCAGTGTTACATAAAAATTGGAATGCTACTCTAAAGAAGGGTGTTTTACTGTTGAGAAACAGTTTTCATCTCCTCTTTGAATATATACACGATCTATTTATTAATATCTTATGGCTTACAGAGTATGTCTGTTTCTTAATACTCTTCATCTTTCCTTGCCATGTGTCCTTGTCTGGTTATTATATTCCTTCTTGGGTTTCATTAGGCATGAACGATGTTCAATTTTTCTTAAAAAGGCAATTAGTAGCTCTAGACATTTAATATCCAATTAAACTGAGGTCCATTAAGTCATAATCGCCCAACTAAAATAACATATAGAATTAGAATATTGGACTTCCATCCTCTGAAGATCATCAAGGAAGTATATAAAGTATAAATGAGTTACCAAGCAGGACACCCAGTTCATTGGGGAATTTTAGGAATTTCCAGAAAGCCAATTTTTGATTCTAATTTTCTAATTTTTGTTATTATCTGAAGAGGGCTGAAAGACTATGGACACAATAATAAGTTTAATTCTACTCAAGTTTATCAGAGTAAAATCAACTAGGGACTGAGTAGTCTAAAAACATCTGGGGTGGATTTAAGCATAACTTGTGGTGATATTTTGTTTATGATATTACAAATAAAGCTTGCCTGAATATCAGAGTGTAAAGCTAGTCACACTAGATAGCCATAGAGGGCAGACAGTGGTGGCACACACCTTTAATCTCAGCACACAGGAGGCAGAGGAAAACTCATCTCTGATAGTTCAAGGGCACCCTGAACTACATGAAATTGATCCAGTCTAAAAGAGAAACAGAGCACACACAAAGGTGTTCTTAGGACTTGGGATCACATGCCATTAATCTCAGCACTAAGGAAGTAGAGCCGGGAGTGATATGGCTTGGCTGAAAGAGGAATATAAGGCAGGAAGAAACAGGAGTTCAGTACAGTTGAAGCAGTCTGAGGAAACAATCTGAGGATCACTCTTTTGGTCTGAACATTGATAGAGGTAAAAACTCTGTAGTGGCTGGCTGCTTTGCTTCTCTGATCCTACAGTTTTCACCCCCTGATAGCTGACTCAGAATTCTTATTATTAAGAACAAGTAGAATTCATGCTACAACTTGTAGGTATAAAATTGTGCCTATGAACAAATAAGAATCAATAAGTCAAGCCTGAAATGATGAAATCAAGAAACTACTGACATAATTCCATCCAATAAATTCTAGGTTGCTGCTCTGAAATGTACATAGATGTTTGGGAAATGGACAGTGATATGGCACAAAGGTCCCAAAGATCATAATCCAAGCCTACGAGAGACCAGATGTTAAGGGGGGGGGGTGTTTGAGTGGAAGACTAGTGAACAAGGGTCAGTGGCTCAGGAGGGGTCATGTTACTTCAGTCATTGTTCATCCAGGTACACTGTAATAGGATTCAGTCCATTTGCATATAGATCATTTTAGAATAGAACAATTGGACACCCGCAGGTAGATGGATGGACTCCAGCACCAAATAAGGAAGTAAAAAGGACACAGAATTTTAACATTCGCAGACTAGACTTAAACCCTGCAACAATGACTGATTCCAACACTTTTCTACCACCACAAAGGCCACCTAGCATGATTAATGAGGAAATATTTCCTAAATTTTTTTATTAAAACAGAAGTTCTGCATGCATTTTGTACTATGACACAGCTTGTATTTAACTCTGTTTTTCTCCCACATTCAATTATGGACAATATGGTCAAGGGGGGTCATTCATTCACACAAGAATATCCTTGTTTTGGGATTGTCTGTAAATGCATATAATCCTATGTCTATTTTCATCTCTTAGGATTGTTCATAATTTGAGAGATAATGAGTGAATACAAGAAAATTGTTCTCCTAAAAGGATTAGAGGTCATGGATGAATACCAGTTTAGGACAATCAAGTCCTTACTAAGAAAAGAACTAAATTTAAGTAAAAAATTGCAAGATGAATATGACAGAATTCAGGTGGCTGACATGATGGAGGACAAATTCCCACAAGATGCTGGACTGAGCAAACTGGTAAAAGTGTGTGAAAGCATTAAAGAACTTGAAGACCTTGCTAAAGAGCTTAAAGCAGAGAATGCAAAAGGTAACAAGGGAGCACTCAGCACACTCATTCCTTCTCTATGCCCCCCCTACCCAAATTTTCATTCTCCTTGCAGTGAAGAGAGCTGATAATTCTCTAACCCTTTGTATGACTTAAAAGTTGAAGAATTTCAGATGTCAACAAATTGGTTTTGAGAAATCCCTTCTTATAAAGAAACTTGGTATATTTCTGGGTAGACATATTTTGCTTTGGAGGTAAATAAAATAAATATCAGTTGTCAAAAACAGATTTGAATACCCAAATGGTAGAAAAACTAAAAAATGATAAAGTAACAATTTTAAAAAAATCATTTAATGCATCTAAAAAGAGCAAACTATCAATTAACAATGTTACCCTTTTATTAGTTCTTTTCTGGAAGAAATGTGATCTAATATTTAAGTAGAAGTCTGCACTTTAGAGATGTGAAGAAGGTTGTCTTTACAATATTTAAAAAATATTGGACATACTGTTACACAACTCTGACCTGAGAACTTAGTACAAGGAGGCTCATTCAAGGAGACCCACAGATTAAGAATACTCTGAGTTACATAGAAATATATATCAAGTAAAAATCCAATGTTACTATTTTGTTACATCAAATATCAAATCAAAATCCTTTCTTTTTTTCTATGACTTAGAATTATCCTCTTTAGGGTTGGCCTATTGTTATTATTGTAACAGCATAGCGTTTTTAAAAATCTGTCTGTGGGATAAGAGGGTTAAGACAGGGCTTTACTGACAAAAACAGAAGTTCCCAAGATGGAGAAGCTGAGTCCCCTAAAAATGGGATTTGCAAAGACTCCCCCAAGGCAGTGCCTGTATCTGACTTGGTACCACTGGAGAACCTCTGGGCAGGTAGAGTTTCTGCAGCAGAAGAAAGGAAACACACAGACATGTGTACAGATGAAATATTTCTTGAAAATGTGGCAGGATATTTGATCACACTATGTACCCAGAGATTACATTATTTAGCTGGAAAAAAAATCTTTCTAGGTTTGGTGTGGTTTATCCTGAGCACACACATTTAAGCCAGTAGATTTCTGCTTAATTATTGTAAACAGTATTAAATAAAGTCAACCCTAGGTCAAGAGGCAGAGCAAGTAACCAGTTGGCAGGAAGTGAACATGGTATTATTAAGGAAAAAAAAAACATAGAGATTAGAGGAAGTCAGTAGAGTGGTGAGAGAAGTAGAGGAGACAGAGGTCAGGGACACTGAGTTTGAGAGGTTTTGGTTTGAGGCAGTGTGGGAAAAGGGGGTTTATGGGACACCAGTGCAATAGAAAGGTCAGCTGGATCCTTACTACGGCTCTGTGAGCTAGCATGTTTTCACCCCACATCTGGCTCCTGAGTCTTTATTGGTAAAGTTGAAAGATTAAGGTTTTATTAAAATCAACATGAAATAATTGACTTTCTGTATAAACACTAATGAAAATAAAATAAATTATTTCATTTTTTAATAAAGAAAATGAATAGTTCTGAATGAGCTTCAGCCATCTTAACCATTTCCTTGGATTTATTGTGTTTTCTTCATCTTTGTAGTTAAAAGTAAAAATAAAGGAAAAACTAAACCTTCAGTGAAAAAAGAAAAGCAAGATGAACCCAGGGGTTCCCAATCTCTTTCCACTGATAATGAATCAAACAAGAATAAACCCGCTTCACAGGTAAGATGGCTAATCTCCCACCAAAAAGTTTCTGCTCAGGTTCTTCCCCTTCATAATTCTTTAGGAAGATGTCGTACTGTATCTATCTAGTCCAAGGTCCTACTGAGAACAGGGTTCTAAGTCAGCAAATTCACAGTGACCTGTGACACTTTGTGTCAGATTTCCCATGTGCTCTAATATGTGCAGTATAACTACACAATGGTGTAAATATATAATCACTATGTGACTTTTTCAAAATAATTTACTGAAATAGAAGTTGCTATGAAATGGAGCCTTTACAAATAGAAAACCTAATGTGATCTTTGTAATTCTACACCTGATACTTTTGGCAACTACAGGAATAAATAGGGTGAGATAGATGAAATTTTCCTACTCCTTTATAAGACAATCCTATATGTCCGAGTGAGAGTTTATATTGCTTTTGAAGAGATACCACGGTTAAACCATCTCTTATAAAAAGACACATTTAATTGGGGCTTGCTTGCAGTTGGAGGTTTAGTTAATTATTATCATGGAGGAAGTATGGCAGCATTCAGGCAGACATTGTTCTTGAGAGGTAGGTAATAGTTCTACATCCTGATCTCCAAGCAACAGGAAGAGAGGGACACACTGGGCCTGGCTTGAGCATTTGAAACCTAAGTGACACACTTCCTCCAAAAAAGTACACCTAGTCCAACAAGGCCCCACCTCCTAATGCTGACATTTCCTGATAATCAAGCATTCTTAGTCAATTCTATAGAGGTCATTACTATTCAAACATTCACACTATATAATTCAGCTTTTAAGAATGAGGTATACACAAATATAATTGGAGTCCAATAATAAAACAAATATTTTTCTTTTTTTCTTTAGTTTTTTGAGGGTTTCTCTGTATTGCTTTGGAGCCTTTCCTGGAACTCTGTAGACTAGGCTGGCCTTGAACTCATGGAGATCCACCTGCCTCTGCCTCCCGAGTGCTGGGATTAAAGGTATGCACCTCCAACACCTGGCTAAAACAAATATTATTCTGGCCTTGAAAATTTTGTGCTCTGCTTAGTACTAAAGACATTACTAGGACTGGGGTTAAAATTGTATAGGAAAGCACAAGTTTGCATGTACAAAGCTTGTGATTCAATTTCCCACACAGAAAACAAAATCAATAAAGAAAACAAACATGGTTCTTTCAGAAAAAGAGAAAAGCACCCACAAAAACTGAAGGTGGCAAGAAAAAGAAGCTCACCCAGGAGACAACTCAGCCTCCAGAACCTTCAGGAAGCAACATACAAAAAGTTGAAGGGTGTCTCCAGACTCCTCAAAAGCCTCCACCAACACCATCCTCAAACAAGGTACCACTTTCCTATTCCCCATGATTACCCATTCCCAAAGCATATCTCTGGGCTCAACACAACCTTAGAAAAATATTACAATGGTTCCCTACTACAAAGATTTTCCTCATATTAGAAAATAGCTCATTGAATTATCTAACCAAGTATCACAGCCTCTGTGGGATTAAAACATTTATGAAATGATTTCTAATGTTGACAAGTAACTTTCTGTTTAGGGTTCAGAAGGAAGTACAGGGTAGACAGACAATGATAAACAAGAGAAGGTATCAATCCCCATTGCCTAGTTCCTTCTCAGCCCTTTTTCCTTTGTTGGTGACCCAACGTCAGAGGTTATTTTCACCATTTTGTGTTCTATTCAGCAGGTGATTTGACACATGCTATTTCCCTGCTTGGAAGTCTTTATCCCTGTCAACTCACTAACCAAATATTGTATAACTGTAATGGTCACTTTTGCTGAGAATCACCTTCAGACCCCTCCAGGCATAGACTAAACTCTTCCAGCCATTCCTCATCAAAGGAAACAGCGTCCTGCTCCCATTTTGATGTCTTCTTAATATAATTACAATGACCATCACCTTGAAAGAATTTCTCATCTACTTTCATTTTAATAACATACTCAATTATACATATATACTATCCACAAATCAGATGTGCATTTTGAGATCCTGACTGCAATGTAGACAAATCTTAAATCTTATTTTACTACATGGTACAATTATGTTGACCAACATTTATTTATTCTTTTTAAATGGTAGAGTCCTATTATTTAGCATGGAAACTCTTTAGGAACATCTAATTAAGTGTGTTTATAATGATTATAGCAATATAATTCAAAATGTACATAAGGCTGGAAAATAGTCTACAGTTTTTAATAATTATAACTTGAATGGCATCAGTTTCATAGTGAGTTTTGCATTTTAGAAGACTTTTACCTTGGATGATCAAAAGCATAAAAAAAGACACCAGAAAACAAACAAACAAACAAACAAACAAAAAACTGGTCAGTTCAATTATACAAATGTATTTACATACTAACTTACCTTCATTTTAAAGCAAAATTTAAATCTTTAAAATTTTATACTTCTAAGATTATAAAAGTATGATAAATGCCATAACAGATCTAATCTGTTGCCTGAAGTACAAGGATTTCTCACACATGTAAAAATTTTGTTTAACTGGAGTTATGGTAACTTTAAAGACCAAAACAAAAGTTTAATTGAGTCCAGATGGGCTTCAGTCATGCTAGACCAGACCTTTGCCAACTGATCTATGACCCCTTCCAGGAAAATCCATCTATGTGGTCCATTTTTTATGGTACCTGTCACACAATTTCAGTCACATCACCTAAAAATGTGGGGGGGGGTGGGCTCCCTGTGTGCACAATAATGGTTGAATATTTGATGGATTAGAAAGTCTACATGAAGAAAAAGTACAGAAATAGACAATTTTACTATAAACTTTATTTCCCACAAAATAACACTAAGAGTTGAACCAAATCAAGTAATATTTGACCAGTTTTGTAAGATATTTTGAGCTAGTATCCCATCTCAGATCAATGAAAATTCAGTACCTGGGTTTTAAGAGAAGTTGTAATATCGGTCAGAAAGGGTGGAAGGTAGAAGTTAGAAATACCTAAGTATGTTCTAAAATGCTTCCTTCAGTCCAGGAGAAAGCTGATAGGGTAAAGTAACCCTTTTTAGAAGATAAAGTGAAAAGGTATACTTGGCCTTATTTTCAAAAACCATTAAGCAGTATTAAACATATCTCAATCCTAATTTCCTTTAGAAACAGAAAAAAACAGACACAAAAATACATAATACTATAAAGACAGAAGTTTCCCTGAAAAAACAACAGCTTCAAGAATTGTCAGCAAATAATATCTCCTCGGCTGCCAATGAACTACAGACCCTTCAGGTACTTTCACCAACAGTTTCGAAAAGCCTCAAGACTCCTCATGCACCACGAGAAACAGGCTTCACTTCAAAGACGCTTCAGGGCTCTCCAGAAAAACCTTGTCAGGATTTTCCAACGTCTCCAGCATCAAACTCTGACATGCACCTTAACTCTCATGTGCCTCTAACATTGTTCAGTAGTGTCCAGGATTCTCATGTACCTTCAACAACACCATCCAGGGGTGCGTGGGTCCTTCACATGCCTTCAGAAACAGTGTCCAGCTCTCTCAGTGCTCCCCAGATGTCTCCAGTATCAGCCGCCAGCAGTGCCCAGAATCTTTGCACACCTAGAGCAGCAGCATTCAATAGCGTGCAGGCTCCTCACAGAACTCAAATAGTAGCACCCAGTAGTGTCCAAACCCCTAAAGTGCCTTCTGAAACGTTGAAATGCAAAGCCAAGCTCATAATGACTTCTCCAGCAACAGCCTCCAGCAACATGCAGGTTCCCCATGCTCTTCTGGAATCCGTGTCCAGAAATGCCTGCACCACTCAGGTGCCTCAAAGAGCAACACCCAGCAGCATTCCGACTCTTAACTCCACTACAGTAAGAGCACCCAAGAATACCAAGGTCCCAGGTCCCTCAGGAATTGTGTCTGTTTGTTCTCTGTCTTCTTTGGCATCTCCAGCAACAGCATCCAGTAGTCTCCAGGCTTCTCATGTACTTCCACCAACAACATCGAAGAGTCTTGCAGCTCCTCGGGTGTCTGTACCAATAGAGACAAGCAGCATCCAGACCACTCAAATGCATCCAGGCGCAGCAGCCAACTTCATCCAGCCTCTTCATCCTCTTCCACTCACAGAGTCTAGGAGTTTGTGCATGACTCAATTGCCTCCAGGAGTAGCAGCATCCAGTACTGAGCAGGCCCTTCCTTGTCCCGAAGTAAAAGCATCTAGGAGTGTCCAGGATCCTCAGAAGCCTTCAGCAACAACATCTAGAAGTTTGCTAGCACCATGTGCATCTTTACCAGGAGCATCCAGCAATCTTCTGGATCCACGGGTGTGTTCAACAATAGCTTCCCTGGTGCCTCAAGCAACAAGAAGTAGCAGTCTATTCAGGGTAATGGCTTTCTGTTTTCATAGTATGACAGATTAGCCCCAAGATGGGAGGCTTCTTAGTTAATCTTTATGCACACATAATCTTTATGTAAATAATCACTCATTTTTATTGTGTAGAGTCACTGATCCTTTCCTAAATTCAACTTTAAAATACTTTGTATGCTCCACTCCATTAAGACAATGTCTGACTCAGAGATCACCTGATCATGCCTATTCTGTAAGGAGTATAGTGAGACATTTTCTTATTTAACTTTACACCATGCACTTTTTGTCAAGGAGTTGTTTTCATATTGTGAACTGCTGGTCCAGTTGTATTGGAAATGTGCCTCTTGATCAAGAATCTGAGTTAAACCCTACCACCAAAATGCTGAAGTCTGTATGTTTCAAAGTCAGATTTCTGAGAGTGATACCATTTATAGCTGCCTCCTTGAGCTGGCACCCAGGTTGGCCATGGCTGCCACTATGCTTTCTCTTTCAGTTCTACAGTGTTCTTCCATTTCAAAGTGCTCTCCTGATGCTCAGAAATTGAATAGGATGCTGAGGAGGCAGGTGATGAAAGTAAAATGACTTCATGAATTTTATCTATTCTCAGATACTCCTCCATACCTGATATTATGCAAAAAAAAATAGCTACTTGCCTGAACCCTTTCTGATTAATAATATTTGAGGGGATGCCTACCTAACCCTTTACCAAAAAGTTCTGACTTTTAGTCAAGGCTTTGTAATTGAAATGTTCAAAATGATTCTAGATACAAGACTTGAATAGAGCATTGGACTCATGCCCCACAACTATGAATATATATATAATCCCTTTATCTGCTAGGTAAAATTGGTGTTAAATGGAATCAGTAGGGAATGATTTAAGTACATATCCATTTCTTCCTTTAACTAGTTCATATTATGACAATCATTGTTCAGATGTTCTCAACTCTACACAGTGGAGTTGTACATTTTGATCGGCCTGAATTATGCATGTTTATCCTGTGTGTATTTTATGCAGTCACCAAGGAAAGGGAACATACCAAAGGAGCCTTCTAAGGAAGAAGGGTATCAGCCTGGTCCCAAAGAAGTGACAGTGTTGAAAGTAACAGAACCATTTACCTATGATTTGATTAAGGACAAATGGATGTTCCATGCCACAGTGGCTACCGAGACTGAATTCTTCAGACTGAAGGTTTATGACAAAGCTCTAAAGAACATGTTCATTCCAAAAAAGATCATTGCAATATCAGATTATTATGGCCACAATGGATTTCTGGAGTTATACAACACTTCCTCTGTGTCTGATGTGAATGTTAACCAAACGATGGTTATCTCAAATACACTGAAGCAAAGAGCCAATGCAACTCCTAAAATCAAGGATCTTTTCTCACAAACAAAAGGGACATATGTGAATGGAGAGTTTATGGTATTTAAGGTGAGCCATTGCATTATTTGTAAAATTTCTTTTGCAATCTAAGATTTTAAAGTTTTAACTTCTCACTGGAACTTGCTCAACTTACTTAACACAGGAAAAATGTGCCCTTCTTTTTAGAAAGAGTTACCTAAGGTTTCCTCACTTTGAGGATTGGTATATTCTCTTATCATTCTTCTCCTCAAATGCCATGAAAATTCTTCATATATGTATGTATGTATATATATATATATTCTTATTTTATATATCAATCCTAGTTCCCTCCCCCTTCCATTGCCCCCACCCCTCCTCCTACCCCACCCCACCCCCACTGCACAGGGAGGAGGATGCCTTCCAGGAGGGATCATCAAAATCTGTCGTTTGCAGTAGGTACAAGGCCCTCCCTCCTGTCTCTAGGCTAAGGGAGTACCCCTCCATGGGGAATGTGCTCCCAAAGTCATTTTGTGCACCAGGAATATGTCCTGGTTTCACTGTCAGAGGTTCCTTAGACTGCCCAGGCCTTTTAACTGAGACTCATGTTCAGGGGTTCTGAGTCAGTCCAATGCTGGATTCCCAGCTATCAATCTGAGGGTCCATTAGCTCCCCCTCGTTCAGGTCAGCTGTCTCTGGGTTTCTGTAACCTGGTCTTGACCCTGTTTTCTTATCACTCCTCCCTCTCTGCAACTGGATTCCAGGAGTTTATTTGACTCAGTGTTTAGGTAGGTGTCTGCTTCTATGATGGCATATAAGTTAGTTATCAATCTCATTATGAGAGAAAGGCATTTAAGGTAGCATTTCCACTGTTGGTCAGGTTGTTAGTTGGGGTCATCCTGGACATTTCTCTAGAGTCAGTTTTCTCTTCAAACCTATAATGGCTCCCTCTATTATGGTATCTCCTTTTTTCTCTCTCTCTTTCCTCTATTTGTCAACAGACTTCAGCATTTTTACAGCTATGAAAATTTATTTATAGCTATCTGTACGTGCCTACCCCTGCCAGCAAGGAAGACGCGACTCTGGGAAGATTTTCTTCATGCAGTTTTAATCAGGATCCTTGAAACATGTTCTTCTGACTCACGGGAGCCAGGGAACCCCTGCACAGGCTTAAATACCCTTGCGCTAATCAACCCCAGTGAGCTACGTGGACCCTGTAGATAGGCTACTCTAACATGGAAGCAGACAGGCTGAACAGACTTAACCAAATAAGAGCTTGTTTATGCCAGAAAGCGCTCACCCTTGGGGAGGTGGAAGGCAGAAGCCAGCGCCATCTTTAAGGCACAGCACTTCGCAGCTCTCTACAGCCATCCTATTCCCAAAAAGTGTGTTTATAGCACACTTTCCTTTCAGAGATTATTTCTTTGATAGCTTCTTTACCCATATTCTTGGCAACCCAGTTGTGAATGAAGAGTCAATCATACCCTAGATACAGTTTAAGATTATGACAACAACAACAACAAAAACAAAAAAAAATAGACTATTTTGTCCTAGAATTAAGCCATGTCCAACAAGCCAGTATTATTTCTTTAATGTGTTTTAATCATATTCTTTACTTTTTATCAAGATCTTTTGAAGAAGTGACTACCATTTTAAATAATGGGAGAAAGCAGTGATTAAAAGATTGCTTTAATTTCATGATTTATAATGAGGGACAATGAAATTGAAGATATTAAAGGAAATCTGGGACTTTCTGGTATTTCTTTATGTACCAACACACAAATACACTAGTATGCTTTTACAATGTATGATTTCATAATTCATTGTGTTTCTCATGCTATTTCTTTTTTATGTTTGCTAGTTTGCTCATTTTGTTTTATTCTGGCTTGTTTTTCTATTCACATGTCAGGTTTTTTTTAATGATAATATTTTTTATTTAAAATTGAAATAAGCTTGCCTTAACTGTCAATCCCAGTTCCCTCACCCTCTCCTCACCCCCTGTCACCCCCAACCCTGATCCCATCCCCTTTCTGCTCCCCAGAAAGGGTGAGGCCCTCCATGGGGGGGTCTTCAAAGTCTGTCATATCACTTGGAGCAGAGCCTAAGCCTTTCCTGTGTGTCTAGGCTGAGAGAGTATCATTCTGTGTGGAATGGGCTCCCAAAGTACATTCATATACTAGGGATAAATACTGTTCCACTAACAGAGGCCCCATAGACCAAAAAGTCCTCCCAACACCCACATTCAGGGAGTCTGGTTCAATCTCAAGCTAGTTTTCAATCTATCAGACTGGGGTCCATGAGCTCTGCCTTGTTGAGGTCAGCTATCTCTGTGGGTTTCTCTAGCCTGGTCTTGATGCCTTTGCTTATCACTCCTTCCTCTCTGCAATTGGATTCTGGGAGTTTTGCTCAGTGTTTAGATATTGGTGTCTGCTTCTGTTTTCATCAGCTACTGGATGAAAGCTCCAGTAATCAATCTCATTATCTTGGAAAGATATTTAAGGTATTTCCACTATTGCTTAGATTGTTAGTTGGGGTCATCCTTATAGATCTCTGGACATTTCCCAGGTGCCAGATTTGTTTAAAACCTGTAATATCTCCCTCTATTATGGTATCTCTTTTCTTGTCCTCCTCTATTCTTCCTCTGACTCAATCTTCCTGCTCCCTCATGTCCTCCTCTCCCCTCCTCTTCTTCCCTTATCTTTCTCCTAACTCCCCCTCTCCTCTCCTCATACTCTCAATTTGCTCTGAAGATCTTGTTGCTCTCCCCTTCTCAGGGGGACCATGTATATCTCTCTTAGGATCCTCCTTGTTTCCTAGCTTTTCTGGTGGTGTAGATTATAGGCTGGTGTTCTTTAATTTATGTCTAAAATCCATAGATTAGTGAGTATATACCATGTTTATATTTTTGTGACTGGGTTTCCTCACTCAGGGTGGTTTCTTCTAGTTCCACCCATTTGCCTGTGAATTTCAAGTTTCCATTGTTCTTTCCCCTGAGTAATACTGCATTGTGTAGATATACCACATTTTTGACATCCATTCTTCAGTAAAGGAGCATTCAGGTGGCTTCTAGGACCTGGCTAATACAAATAATACTTCTATGCACATAGTTTAACAGGCATCCTTATTGCATGAATGTGCATCTTTTGTGTATTTGCCTAGAGTAAAATTGCTGGATCTTGTGGTAGACTGACTCACATTTTCCTGAAGAACTGCCATACAGATTTCCAAAGTGGCTGTACAAGAGTGTACTACAACCAGCAAAGAAGTGTTTTCCTTTTTTTAAAAACACATTTATGCATTTATTCTTCAACACATGTTTCTGCTTGGCAGACAACTACATATGCATCTACCCTCAAGAGAATTCTCAGGTATTGTGGTAAAATAACATACAAACAATCTTTTATGTGAAGAGGGTTGTAGGAGACATCTGTACATGAGCAGGGCCTGGGAGAAGCAGACATGAAGGCATTAGCATCATCCTTCAAATGCCAAGACTGATGTCTGGAGAAGAATATGGTGATTTTTCCTCTCTAGAATATGGTTCCAGTATTGTTATGGTGAAAGTCAATAATGAAAAGAGGTGAGGTCAGAGGCAGGGATCACCCTAAGGCCAGAGGCAATAGGGTCATAAGCTATAATGGGGATAGAGAACTGAGGCAAAAAATGACAGAGGCTAGACATGAATTTGAATTTGAAGAGTGAAAGAAAATGGTGGAGTTGAAATGTTTTAGACCAAGGCTGGTAACCTTCTTCTTCTTCTTCTTCTTCTTCTTCTTCTTCTTCTTCTTCTTCTTCTTCTTCTTCTTCTTCTTCTTCTTCTTTTTCTCTCCTTCTTCCTCCTCCTCCTCCTCCTCCTCCTCTCTCCTCCTCCTCCTCTCTCCTCCTCCTCCTCTTCCTCCTCCTCCTTTCCCCTCTTCCTCCTCCTTCCTCCTCCTCCTCTTCCTCCTCCTCCTCCTCTCTCTTCTCTTCCTCTCCTTTTCCTCTTCCTCCTCTTCTTCTTCTCTATAATGGACTAATTAGTATATATTTGAGACACAATAAGTCACATACAGTTTCTCTTTATTCTTTTTAAATGCTTAAATCTTTTAAAAATGGGAAAGCTGCTCTTTGAGGAATTGATAATGGCTGTAATTTGTCAACCTATGTTCTAGACTAAGGTCTAGCAATTGGTGTGTGTGTGTGTGTGTGTGTGTGTGTGTGTGTGTGTGTGTGTTTATAAATTTTGCATTAATACTATGAGGTAATCAAGTTGGGTTGTTTATGTGGTAAATAAATGTTGGGTTGGCTCACAGTTCTGGAAGCTCAGGGACATTGTATGTGTAGAAGAGCTTACATTGTCAAGCAGGAAGTCAGAAGGAGGAAGGAGGAGGAGGGGGAGAAGAAAAGGGAAGGGGAAAAGAAAAGGGAGAGGAGGAGTAGGAAGGGACCAGTAAGGAAGGGAAGGGAAAGAAGGGAACAGTCCTAACACCCCACAAATATATCTGAGACAATACTTTGATGACCCAGTTTCTCGTACTAGGCCCCTTCCCTTCATGTTCCAGGTGATTGCAATGTAGTTACCTTATGGACAAAGCCCTCAATCATAGTGGACCCTTGGGAAACACTAAATCAATAGCTAAATAATAGCAGGAAATGAAAGGTCAGACCACAAAAGAAACTGGAAATACTGGCCATTGTTAGTAGATTATTTTTTTAATCACATTTAGAAACACTTCTTTTCAGTAACATTAAAATTCTGACATCTTAATCAAATATTGTATAGTCTGGGTTTCACAGGAACATTTGATTAATGTTAAATTACTTAGAATTAAGAATCTTTTCCATAATACAAGGCCATGTGAAGAGTGTTTTCCTTTCTCCATATTCTTTCCAATATAAACTGTCTTTGCTATTTTTTTTTATTTTAGCCATTGTGATAGGAGTAAGATGGTATCTCAGAGATATTTTGATTTGCACTTCCCTGATGGCTAAGGATGTTGAACACATTCTTAAGTGTCTTTCAGCCAATTTAGATTCCTCTATTGAGAATTCCTATCTGCAGACTTTTACACATCAGCATCCAGTTATGCCAGCACAATTTGTTGAAGATGCTTTCTTTTTTCATTGTATACTTTTAGCTGTTTTGTTAAAAGTCATTTATTTGTAGGTGTGTGCATTAAAATCAAGGTTTTCAATTAGATTTCATTGGTTTTCCTGTCTACTTTTGTGCCAACACCAAGCCGTTTTCAAGACTATAGTTCTATTATAGAGTTTGAAGTCAGGGATGGTGATGCTTCCAGAAGTTCCTTTATTGTACAGGGTTGTTCTGGCTATCCTGTGTCTTTTGTTTTTTCCATTTAAAGCAGAGTGTTGTTCTTTCAAGGTCTGTGAAGAATTGTTCTGGGATTTTAATGGAGATTGCATTGAACCTGTAGATTGCTTTTGACAAGATCACCATTGTTATTGTGTTGACCCTACCTATCCAAGAGCATGAGAGATCTTTCCATCTTATGGTATCTTTAATTTCTTTAAACACTCAAAGTTCTTATTATATAGGTGTTTTTCTTGTTTGGCTCAAGTTACCCCAAGATATTTTATGCTGTTTGTGGCTATTGTAAAGGGTGATGTTTATTTGATTTCATTCTCAGCCCTTTTGTCATCTGTGTATAGCTACTGAATTTTTATTTTTTTTTTTTTTAGTTAATCTTGTATACTTCCACTTTGCTGAAGGTGTTTATCAGCTATAAAAGTTTTTCTGGTCACTTATGTAAACCATTATATCATCTGTTAATAGTCAAAATTTGACTTCCTCTTTTCCAATTTGTAGCCTGTTGATCTCCTTTTGATGTCTTATTGCTCTAGCTAGAACTTCAAGTACAATATTGAAGAGACATGGAGATAGTGGGCAGCCTTGTCTTGTTCCTTATTTTAGAGGAATCACATTGAGTTTCTCTCCATTTAGTTTGATGTTGGCTGTTGGTTTTCTGTATACTACTTATATTAAATTTAGGCATGGTACTGTTATCCCTGATCTTTCCAAGACTTTAACCATGAAGGGTTGTTGGATTTTTTTCAGAGGCTTTTTCAACATCTAGTGAGATGATTGCATGATTTTTTCTTTTTCAGTTTGTTTATATGGTGGATTACATTGTTAGATTTTCTTATGTTGATCTCCCTGCATCCTTGGGATGAAGCCTACTTGGTCAAGGTGGATAATTTCTCTGATGCGTTCTTGGATTCGATTTGCCAGTATTTTTTATGTTAGCATCAATGCCTGTAGTTCTCTTTCTTAGTTATGTGTTTGTGTGACTTGGGTACCAAGATAATTGTAGCCTCAAGGAAAAAAAAAAGGAAGAAAAGAAAGAAAGAAAAAGAAAGGTTTGGCAATGATCCCAATGATCCTTCTGCTTCTATTGTTGGAAATTGGAAATTTTTGAGGAGTATTGGTATTAGCTGTTCTTTGATTTTCTGGTAGAATTCTGCACTGAAGCCATCTGGCCCAGGGCTTTTTTTGGTTGGGAGACTTTTGATGACTACTTCTATTTCACTAGGAGGTATAGGTCTATCTAAATTGCTTTTCCCTTCTTGATTTAATTTTGGTAAGTGATATATATCCAGAAAAAAAAATTGTCCATTTCTGCTAAATTTTCGAATTTTGTAGAATACAGGTTTTCAAAGTATGACACGAAGATTCTCTTGATTTCCCCAGTGTCTGATGTTATGTCCCCCTTTTCATTTGATTTTGGATTTTGTTAATTTGCATGTTCTCTCTATGCCTTTTGGTTAGTTTGGATAAAGGTTTGTCTATCTTGCTGATTTTCTTGAAGAACCAACTCTTTATTACATTGATTCTTTTATTGTTTTCCTGGTTTCTACTTTATTAATTTCAGCCCTCAAATTGATTATTTCCTGGCTTCTACTCCTCTAGGATGAGTTTGCTCCTTTCTTTTCACGTTCAATTTTTCTTCTTTTTTTATTTTATTTTGAAACAAGATTGTTTTACATGTCAATCCCAGTTTCTTCACCCTCCCATCCTCCCCTACTATCCCCCACCAAACACTACCCAATTCCATTTCTGTTCCCCAGGGTGGGTGAGGCCTTCCATGGAGAGTCTTCAGAATCTGTCATATCATTTTGGGCAGGGCCTTGCTCCCCTCCCCCATGTGTCTAGGCTGAGAAAGTATCCTTCTATGGGAGATGGGCTCTCAAAGTCCATACTCATACTAGGGATAAAAACTGAACCACTACCAGAGGCCCTATAGACCGCCCAGTCCTCCTAACTAACACCACATTAAAGAGATCTGGTTCGGTCCTATGCTGGGTTCCAAACTATCAGACTGAGGTGCATGAGTTCCCCCTTGTTTAGGTCAGCTGATTCTGTGGGTTTTTCTAGCCTGGTCTTCACCCCTTTGCTCATCCCTCCTCTCTCTCTGCAACTGGATTCCAGGAGTTTGGCTGGTGTGTAGCTGTGGGGGTCTGTTCCTGCTTCCATCAGCTACTAGATGAAGGCTCTAGAATGTAATATAAGGAAATCAATATCATTATCATGGAAGGGCATTAAAGGTAGCCTCTCCACAATTGCTTAGATTGTTAGTTGGGTTCATCCTTGTAGATCTCTGGGCATTTCCTAAGTGCCAGATTTCTCTGTAAGTCTATAATGGCTCCCTTTATTACGGTATCTCTTTTCTTCTCTATTTTTCCTTGTTTCAATATTCCTGTTCCCTCATGCCCACCTCTTCCTTCCTCTTCTCCCCTTCTCTTTCTCCTAACTTCCTCTCCCCTCCCTCCATGCTCCCAATTTGCTCAAGAGATCTTGTCCCTTTCCCCTTCTCCAGGGGACCATATATGTCTCTCTTAGGATCCTCCTTGTTTCACAGCTTTTATGGCAGTCTGAATTCTAGACTGGTAATCCTTTGTTCTATGTCTAAAATTTATATATGAGTGAGTACATAACCTGTTTGTCCTTTTATGACTGTGTTACATCGCTCGGGATGGTTTCATCTAGTTCCATCCATTTGCCTGCAAATTTCAAGATTCTATTGTTTTTTTTTTCCCCCTGAGTAGTACTCCATTGAGTAAATATACCACATTTTCTCTATCCATACTTCATTTGAGGGGCATCTAAGTTGCTTCCAGGTTCTTGCTATTACAAATAATGCTGATATGAACATGGATGAACAGATGTTCTTGTTGTATGAGTGTGCATCTTTTGGGTATATGCCGAAGATTGAAATTAGGGAGTTTTGAGATGGAGTAATTCCCATTTAACTGAGGAACTGCCATACTGATTTCCAAAGTGACTGTATGAGTTTGCACTCCCACCAGCAGAGGAGGAGTGTGCCCCTTTTTCCATATCCTCTCTAAATGAACTGTCTTTGGTATTTTTGATTATAGCTATTCTGACAGGAGTAATATGGTATCTCAGAGTTGTTTTGATTTGCATTTCCTTGATGACTAAGGATGTTGAACACTTCTTATTTGTCTTTCAGCCATTTTAGATTCCTCAATTGAGAATTCTATATTTAGTTCTGTAACGCTCTTTTTTTCACATTTTATTTTTTTTATTATTTCACATATAGATCCCAGTTCCCTCTCCCTCCCATCCTTCGATGCCCCCTAACTCCCCTCCCATCATATTTCCCACCCACTCCACAGGGAGGGTAAGGACTTTCAGGAGGAATCATCAAAACCTGTCAAGTCATTTGGAGTAGGGCCTAGGCCCATCCTCCTGTCTCTAGATTAAGGGAGTATCCCTCCATGGGAAATGTGCTTCCAAAGTCCATTCCTACACCAGGGATACATCTTTGTTCCAATGTCACAGGTCCCATAGACTGCATAGGCCTTCTAAATAGACCCATATTTAGTGGTCTGGGTCCCTCCAATGCTGGTTTCCCATCTATCAGTCGGGGGTCCTTGAGCTCTCCCTTGTTCAGGTCAGCTGTCTCTGTGGTTTTCTGTAGCCTGGTCTTGACCCCTTTGCTAATCACTCCTCCATCTCTGCAACTGGATTCCAGGAGTTCAGCACAGTGTTTAGCTTTGGGTGTCTGCTTCTGTTTCCATCAGCTACTAGATGAAGGATCTAGGATGGCATATAAGTTAGTTATCAATCTCACTATCAGGGAAGGACATTTAAGGTAGCCTCTCCACTATTTCTCAGATTGTTAGTTGTGGTTATCCTTGTAGGTCTCTGGACATTTCTCAAGAGTCAGTTTTCTCTTTAAAATTATAATGGCTCTCTCTATTATAGTATCTCCTTTATTGTTCTCATCTATTTGTTCCCCGACTCAATTTTCCTGGTCCCACATGTTCTCTTCTCCTTCCCTTCTCTTTCTCCTAGCTCCTCTCCACTCACTGACCCCTCCCCACTCCCAATATGCTCAGGAGATCTTGTCCCTTTCTCCTTTTGTAGGGGACCTTGTATGAACCTCTTATGTTCCTCCTTGTATCCTAGCTTCTATGGCGATCTAAATTGTGGGCTGGTGATCTTTTGCTCTATCTAAAATCTATATATGAGTGAGTACATACCATGTTCCTCTTTGCTGACTGGGTTACTTCACTCAGGATGGTTTCTTCAAGTTCCACCCATTTGCCTGTGAATTTCAAAATTTACCTATTCTATAAATAATATTCTTAGATTTGTCCTTTTCACGGCGTCCCATATTTCCTGGGTATTTGTGTTAGGGATTTGGTGGATTTAAGATTTTCTTTGGTGGATGAATCTATTTCTCCTAGTGTATCATCAATGCCTGAGATTCTCTCTTCTATCTCTTGTATTCTGTTGCTTATGCTTGCATTTGTAGTTCCAGATATTTACCCAGCTTTTCTATTTCCAGCATTCCCTCAGACTGTATTGTTTTGTTTTGTTTTGTCTCTATTTCTGCTTTCAAACCCTGCACTGTTTGAATTGCTTTTTTTTCCCAATTTTTGGTTTGTCATTTCTTCTATTTCTTTAGAATATTTTCTCATTACCTTTTGAGGGTCTCTATCAACTTCATTTAGTTGTTTTTAGGGTCATTCTCTTCTGCTTCATCTGTGTAGGGAAATTCAGTTCTTGATGGTGTAGAGTCCCTAGACTCTGGTGGTGTCATATTGATTTCTCTGCTGTTGACTGACTGTGTCTTTATACTGTTGCCTACCCATCTCTTCTTTCAGCTCTTACTGGTGCAGTCTCTCCCTCTACTGGTAGGTATGGGGTCAAGGTTCTCTTCTGGTGGGTACAAACAGGTCTAATACTCCTATGACTCTCATCTTCGGGTGGATAGTGGTGGGACTAGAATTCTGGCAGACTCTGGATAGGTTGGTCGACTAGGATATGTTATCCTGTGAGCAGTCACCAGGCCTCAGGGGGCTCCAAGCAGGGCCCTAGAAGGCAGGTCAGAAACAGGACCAAGCTTATCTCCTTCCATAGTTGAAGGTGGGACTAGGATGTTGGAAAACTCCAGATGGGCTGGTCTGCTGAGAGGGGCTCCCCCAAATGCAATCCCCAGTCCTCAGGAAGCTCTGAGAAGGGCACCAGAAGAAAGAAATTAATTTCAATTGAACATTCCTCAATCCTCTTTTCCTGTAATCCCAGCATTTAAGAAGTGCTGGCAGGCAGGCAGATCAGAAGAGAGCAAAAGAAGGTATAGAGTTAGAAAGGTGGGGGAGAAGAGGATTGCCTAGGAGTAGGAATGGAGGGTAAATTAGGATCAAAACATGTTCTTTGAAAATAACATTATTTTTGATAAAAAATAAAATAAATAAAAAGGACATAATAGTATTTCTCAGACTCACAGTGAGGCCTTTCTTCTTAGGCCTAAGAAACCTGCAATTGTAATTAAATGGGTTTTGTTACTTATTTTTGTTTTTGTTTTGTTTTTATTTTTGATCTCTGAATCAGGCACTTAGGAAATCTATGCTATTCTGATACGTTACCACTAGTAGTTAGTAAGATACTCATTTTCCTAAAGACACCCAGCAGATGAAAACCTCAGGTAGGTTAAACTTAACAGTGGCTTCCAATGACAGCACTGATGGCTCAGTCATTAAAGTCTAGGCTCACAAAACCTCCAGACTGATTTCCAAGAAAAGGCTTGCTCACCAGAACACCTTAAACTTGTTTGTCCCTTTAATTCTATTTTCCCAGTTACTTCTTTATTTTGTCTGTGAGTGTTGGGAAGAAACACAAAGACCATGAGAGTGTTATGGAGTCAGAAGAGAAGCTCCACAAGTGAGTTCTGTCCTTCTATTATGAGTTCTGGTAATGGAGCCCAGGTAACAGGCTTGCCAACAAACACCCTTACCCACAGAGCCATCTTACTGGCCCTTGTGCCTGTGATTCTAAACATAAGAGCCACACTTGCCTTGTCAGGGACAGGTTTATACTGGCACTCTATTTCTCATAGATGTGACAAGCTTTGAATCATCTCCTAAAATATGAAAGTTAACTTGTTTTTCAGAAACAAGAGAAGAATAACTTCATTTACTACGGCATTGAAGATGATACCGGGACAATGGAAGTGGTGGTTTATGGACGACTGACCAGTATCAAGTGTGAGCCAGGCAATAAACTGCAACTTGTCTGCTTTGAATTGTCCTCAAGTGAAGACACATGGCAGCTGAAGTCTGTTTTGCACAGTTACCTGAAGGTGTGTGCTCTGGGAAATACCCTTCTTCCTAAGAACCATACATACATATTTAATACCCTAGTAAAACATGAATGTTGGCATTGCATAAAAAATCCATCATGTAAGGTAAATTAAGCTTTGTGCATTTAATAAACTTTGTTCCATTATATTTTAAGTAAGGGTTTTTAAATCATAATAAAGAAAATAAATTCAGAAATACTCAGAATGTTGCCACCTGTTTAGCAAAATTATAAAAGCCATCATATTTATCAAAGTAAAAATATAATTTGGCAGGAATCAGGTTAATTAAAATATTTGTTTGAAATCCTGACTCTCTGATTTTTCAAATTTATCAAAGACTAAAACTCAAAAAACTTGGGTTCTTCATCTGTAACATTCAAATACTCTCTGTTGCAGAAGATCATAACCAGAAATTGCAAGTTCCCAAGGATTATCTGAGCAAATAAGACAACAATATGCTAAAATCCACAATCCTTGTAATACTTAACACCTGTGTAGCATTCATTTATTTTATAGTTTTTTTAAAAAGGCCACTATTACAATGTGAACAGAAGAAATACAATGGATTACCTGGATATTCACATAGAAATGTTCTTATAGTAAATCCTTCTCAAACCATCAGCCAAAGTTCCAAACTTTGCCCATGGCAGCTGCACCAGCAAAGCCTTTCTCCTTCTTCCCAACCTGCACTTCAATGACACTCTACAATTTAGTCTTTACCTCGGGTACCTCAGCCCTTTCCTCTCCACTGTAGCTCTGAGCTCAAGCCTGGAGGAGTTAGTTTCATAGTCCCAAACAAGTGAAGAAAGCTGACTGCAAGGGCAGAAAGGCATTTAAGGAGATAGGCCAGAGTGAGAAAGGGGATGTGACTCATGCTGACTACTCAGTAGGAATGTAGAAAGAAGTGTGTTACTACCTGTGTTTCAACTGATCTAACCTCAATGTTTTCTTCTTTAAGGTCATCAATGTCAGAAAGAAAGTCAATCAGCCGTGAATCAGTTATGGAAGCCTCTCTAGAACCATACACCTGAAATCCTGCATGCCAAGATATCCTATTCAAATATCATACCTACGAAAACAAGCTATTTTTTTTTTCAGTTTTTTAGATAGGCTTTCTCTGTTTAGTCCTTGTCCTGGAACTCACTTTGTAGACCAGGCTAGCATAAAACTCAGAGATCCACTTGCCTCTGCCTGCCTCATGCAGGCAGATAAAATATCTGTGCCACCCCAGCACAGATAAAATATCTGTGCCACCCCAGCTCAGCCTGCTCTTAATTTAAAAAAAATGATACTTTCTATTACTCTTAATACATTTCTGAATTAATCTAAATTTTGTGTTTTTATCTGTAACTTTTATAATTGGTAATCTATAAGTTTTATATATATAAACTTTAAATAAAATACATTTTCTGTAAAGCAGTGATTCCTTAGAAATATCTTTTAACCATTTGAGAGTTTCTATAAAATAAAAAGTTAGTGGCCTCCAGATAAATCTGTGGAATACAGGCTTCAAATGTAATATTTAAGGACAAACACACATTTGTGGGGTGGTAACAGTGGGGAATAAAACATTAAGGAATCTCAACTCCAATTTAGTATGAAATATGTCACAGGAAAACTTGAGAGCAAATGAGGAAGCCCTATGACAAAGGAATTAAGAAATTAGTCAGGATTCTCAGAGAGATCTCATTGGAGTATTGTTAACTCTCACTGCTGTGAAAACACACCTGACCAAAGCAAGTGAAAGAAGACTGGGTTTAATTTTGCTCATGGTTTAATGGTAGAGAATGAGATGGAGAGTCACATTGCAATTACAGCAGGACACAGAAAGAGGTGAGTTCTATAGCTGAGTGCTCTGTGAGTGTGTCTCTCTCTGTCTCTTGGTCTCTGTCTCTGTCTTTCTCTGTGTCTCTCTATATCTCTTTGTCTCTGTTTCTCTTTGTCTCTCTCTTTTTATTCAGTCCAGGACCTGACCTATTCAAAAATACTACCCACATTTAAGAGCAATGTTTTCAAATTCTAACCCCATCTAGAAAGCACCTCATGCACTTGCACAAGGGATTCTAGAGTTATTCTAGAATCATGAGTTATTCTAGATTCTGTCTGGTTCACAATCATTATTAACAGTCACAAAAGGCAAAAAACCTGACATGGACTTAAGGGCAAATAAAAGGTGGGAATAGAACAAATAATGGCAAGAAGACATAATAGATAAGGATGAGTGCAACTCCCATCTTGGAAATCCATGTCTTCTTTCCCATTCTAATGATCCTGGAAATCTTGGATTCACTGGATGTGTTTCTTTCTTTGTCACATCCCATCAACAGAAGGGAATTCTGTATTTTGGTTTTCTTTTATTATTTGTTGTATTTTATCTTTGCTATTTCAGCACATGAAGATGTGCTGGGAAACACAGTCTAGCATGGGGAACAGCTTAGACACTTGAGACTCCACCTTTCTCATTCAATATCCACAAATGCACTTTCCAGCCAGAGACCATTATCTGTATCTCCTGTGCACATTCAATATTCTTCTAACAATATAACTGAAAACTATTAGCCACATGTACACCCACATATATCACATTGCAAATATAAACATTGCAAACAGTAAAAATTATTATCCCTTAGAACTTCTTCATTCAAAACTTATATATATTCAAATAAGTCACAGAACCTTTTTAATACCAAGAAAGATGGTCAGATCCAGTTTGGACTCGTGCTAGTTTGGTTGCATATACAACAAGATGAACTGTGTCCTCAAAGAGAACTTTTATGATGAATATACTCTTTACCACTTCCTTCTATGTATAATTGTGTGTATATAATCAAAATAAAATTCTGTGTGGAAAAGGATGTATACAGGAAGGAAATGCCTACCTAATATAAACCTATCCTTTGAAATGAAGATTTACCTATGTCATAATCCATCAGCACCCCAACTTCTCTTTCTCTTGAACTCCATGAAAGTAGTTCCAAACAATAACTGGGGCCCCTGAGCTTCTTTCCTCATGTGGCTCACTGTTGCTCTTCTCACATATTCCTGTCAGATCTACACTGCCACTTTGCCATGAATAAACTTTCACTGCTTATTTTCATCTGTGTGAGCCTTTACCCCAAATCTTTTAATGGAAAGGCAAGATTTTGGAAACACCATATCCTGTAACAAAGATAGAGGAGAGGAAGAACCCTCATCAAATGCTCAAGATTAGGTCTTGGATTCCCAAGCTTATAGATCTGCCAGTATTATATTTATTTTATTTATATAGCATTTTATCTGGAATGTCCTGACAGAACACAGAACAGACTCAGACAGAGAGAAATTATGTGTTTTCAGTAATAGTCTAATACAGAGAATTATATCTTACATAGACATAACCTTTCAATTTTTATAATCCACAAATGCTGTGCAACAAAGGTGAGAATAACACTGTCAAATCTACCTACATAAAGTAGACTGGAACTAACCTCTATATTGTATGACAATATTCCTGGAGAGGCATAAACAAATATCTACTAACCCAAAGCCAAAGATTGCATACAAATACAGCCCAATTTGGTGAAATAATGGGATCTATTTTCATTCTTGTTTTTATAGTAATATTTATGAAGTGTTAGAGGATCAGAAATGACTCAAAAACAGCTATACCACTAATTCATCCAAAAGGAATAACAGCTCATAATCACTAGAAACCTAGATATTCTGTAGACAGTATAATGCTTAGAAGAGTGTCCTTTTCATATAGTTACTTGGTCTGAGTCTCTTCCAGGTATCTTGGCTGGTGTCTACTTTTCCAGGCATATTAGCTTGTCTCAGAGTACCTAGCAACACTCCTTACAGTCTGTACATTCCTGGGGATGGAGGACCCTATTATATCTGGTTTCAGGGACTTCCTAAAGGCTTTTACTTTACAGGATAAGAGCGTCCACCCATACTTAAATATCCTGCTACTCTGCATGCTTTTGTTAACACCCTGTATCTTAACAAGCTTTCCTCTAAGAAAAGTGAACGATTTAGACCTTGGAACAAACTGCAGTCTCCCTGATGTTTACACAAGAACTCAACTTCTCTCCTGCCTAAACTTGTGCCACTCACAGTATAGAGAAGACCAGAAGCATTGTTGTCAGTTTCTTTTTTGATAAAAGAAAATGTAGGCTACCTGACAGTGATGGACCTACTGCTAGAGTGGTGACCAACTGCTTTCTGATTGGATCTGAGGCTGCCACACAAAAGAAAATTCATACCTAGCATTACACACCTGGACAAAACCTTTCATCTGGAGAAAGTAGGCCATAGTGAGAAACTTCTGTTGTGAGATATTTAATTGCACTGTGTAAACATATGTCACTCAGATTCATATAGTAAATAACTGAACAGCCAAAGCTAGGCAAGATTTTCAGAACACAGAGGATACTGGGAAGAGGAAAGGCAGTATTGCTTGGAGATATGGAGAAAGCATGACATGTAAGAAATGAGCTAACAAGCCCTGAGCCACATGGCAGCAAATAATCAATAGAAATGGGTTAATTTAAATTATGAGTTAGCTAAAAAAGAAGCCTATGCTGCTGGCAGAGTTTTCATATTTAATAACAAGTCTCTGTGTAGGGATTTTGGAGCTTGATGGCAGGACAGAGAAAGAATCATTGCAAACTGCAGAACTTATTGTCAGTTTTACCTTAAAATAATTAAGTATCTACAATTTAGTGCTACTCACAGCCTTGGTCAGAGAAGCTCCTTTTTGTTGTATATAATTTTACTCTGTTAAAGTCAAAACCTTCTTTTTAAATTGGACAAAAAGAGAAAATGTAGAATGTTCCTTTACATTGTTGGAATACATGTCACTGTGATTGGTTTAATAAAGAAACTGACTGTCCAATAGGTGCTCAGGACAAAGTTAGGCAGGAGATCCAAACTAAGTACACTGGGAGGAATAAGGACCAAGTCAAGAGCCAAATACAGAAGAGGAAACATGGAAAGTTCATAGATGAAATAAACAGGCCTTGGGTCACCATATAAATTAATAAAAAAACGGGTTAATTTAAGTTGTAGGAGCTAGTTAGTAATAATCCTAAACTATGGGATAAACATTTATAATTAATATTAAGTCTCAGAGTGATTATTTGGGAACAAGAAAGCTGCCTACAGGAGTTGCTATTAATTCCAGAACCAAAGGGCTAAACTAACATCAACACCAGCCACTGCACCAGTCAGGGAACTGTTTGGAATTTGAATCCAGCACTCTAACTAGAATTTGAGATCTGGAACTAGTTGAAGTCTGAACATTAACACCCAAAGTGATCCCAAGGATGAAATCTAAGCATTATTTTCCTGGCCAAATCTGAACAGCCATGACCAACAAACTGAACATCTCTACCTAGCAGAAGAGGGTCAGATATCCACTAGAGATGTTTAGTTCCCAGTGCAAAAACAAAAAAAACAGTAAAGACAGTATATATCCTTCATAAGTAAGCCACCAATCCTGAAGGGGATTCCCAAGCAGTGGCATCTCCCTTCCAGATCCTACATTAGGCAGACATCACACCCAAATGACTGCTTTCATAGATCATGTATTAAGCTGGGTAGAAAAGTTAAAGTGGCTGTTTTCTGACTCAGGCAGAAAAACAGCAGCAAATGACGTTGCAGGTGTCATTTTAAGAGTAGAAAATGAGAAGTCTGTGTTAGAATGAGCTAGGAGGTATGGTAAAGGAGATGGGGGACTGGGAGAAGGAGAAGGGGACAAGGGTAGGAGTAAGAGGTAAGGCATAAGGGGTATATTTCTTTGAGGGACAAAGAACTGTCTCTGGATAGAGGGGACACATCAGCCCTATTTATTTCTTATAAGGGGTCATGTCTTAAGGTGTGACCACCACCCCAAGTCCACTGTTGAAACAAGATGCCACTACAGAAATGTACAAACTCCTAGGAGCTAAACAACTCTCTATTGAATGTAAACTTGGTTGAACAGAAATCAAGAAGGAAATTAAATACCTTTTAGAGTAGAATTAAAGTAAAAAAAAAAAAGCAACATAATAAAATCTATGAGAAACAGTGACTGCAGTTCTAACTCCAAGTTCATAGCACTAAGTATCTACATAAAAAAATAATAAAAACCTATAAAAGTATTATATTAGTAATGTGAAGGCTCTGGGGGAAAAACAAGAACAAGTAGTACTCAAAGGGAATAGACAGAAAGAAGAAATAAAACTCATGGCTGATCTTTAGGAAATAAAAGCAATGAAAACATTACAGAGAATCAACTAAACAATTCTCTTTTGAGAAAAACTAACAAGACTGACAAACCTTTAGCAAAGTTAACCTATGAAAATATGTAAGAAAAACAACTGAGCACAACAGATCATTGTTTTTCATGGCAAGTACAGTGTATGCAGTTAGGAGAAAATCCAATCTTGTTAGCTGGAGAAATTGAAAGCTAAGAACAATGGGTGGAGACCTCACTTGAGCAATCTTCCTCTCCCATGAATAGCAGAGTGCAAGACATTCAAGGTTTCTCAGCTTGAAGTGAAATGGAATCACTCTGACCACTGCCATTCTTCCCACCATTAAAAATATTCTTCACGTTCTTGGCAGGCAAGGGATTGTAATATCCCTGTCCAATCTCTGGGAGTTTTATCTTCTTACTCAAAAGAAACTAGCCCTGCTTCTTGCCTTGCAGACGAACTTGGATCTGGACACTGCTGAAGAAATTTCCAAGAAGATGTGTCCTGCCCCTGCTATGTAGAGTTGAGAGCTCAGTGGAACCCATTAGCAAACAGGGGAAATCAGAACTGCTTCTTTAAGTAGATTGGAGAGAGCAGGTCTGGTGCCAGTTGCTTTCCTGGCAGTGAACCCATAGCAGCTAGGTTCCAGCGCTTCCCTAGGAAAGATGACAGACATTGTTACTGCAGTCTTACTGGACCTTGAGCCACAAAAACTGCATTTTAGTCATGGCTCATAATAAAATAACTTTCTAAGTGTAAGTATGAGGAAATAGAAAATGAGAAGAAGGCTTTAGTTCTCTTGGCTGGGGAGTAAGAAGGAACTTGTTGGCTGTGCTGATTGGCTGGGTAGAGGTTAGGATAGTAGCATTGAAGAATTACTGTGAAATAATATTTAGTGAAAATTTATCAGGACATGGAGCTGCACTCTTGTATTCTGATACTGAGCAGCATGATAAACAATGCACATGTTGACTTGAAAGTTCCACAGATTATTCAAGTTATTACACGGTTATTCAAGTACATCTTCCTTTGATCATCCACAAACATAATCATAATTATCTTTTTAATCAGCAAAATCAGTGAGTTAATTTCTGTTGCCTTGAAAATTATCTGCTTTCTTTGGTTTTGGTGTATTTGAAATTGTTTTAACTTTCAGGTGGAAAATGTAGGGGTCTAATGAAGAGTTAATTAGAAATATATCTCTATTGCCTAACTTTTAGATTTAAAGGCTTTTCACTTACCCTCTAGAGTTCTTTTTTTCAAAACTTTTTTTTCTTATTTTACATATCAATCCCAGTTCCCTCTTTCTTCCTCCCTCACTCCTTGTCTCCCTCCCTCCCATGCCCCCGGACCACCCTTCCATCCCACCCACCCCCTACTCCAGGGAGGTGCATCACCCTCTAGAGTTCTTAATGTGTACTTGAACAGAATATTTTAGAAGTTGATGCCAGATAAGGTGTATCTCTCTTGGTGTATCATTTACATTTCTCAAATATTCTAAATTGTTTTCAGATGTTTATGCCTTGTTAATTAGGTATTTGAGAAGTATATTATGGTATCTATCAAACGATTGTTTGTCTTCTCAAGTCCACAAATGAGTTTGCGCTTTCAGATTATCCATGAAGACAATTTGTGTGTGTCTGCACATTTGGAATAAAACACATTTTATGTTGTTACTTATTATGATCCTATCAAGACACATAGAATACTAAGAAATACCATACACAATTATTGATATATAAATTCAACCATTAAAGTATTGTTTCTAGGTTATGTTCTGGATGTTTTCCATCAACTTGACACAAGATATATTTATCTGGGAAGAGAAGTCTGAGTTGAGAAGTTGCTTCCTTCAAATTTGCCTGTAGGAAATTGTGTAGGGCATATTCTTTTTTTAAAATTAAATTTTATTCAAGTTAAAAACAACCTTATTTTATCCTCCTATAGGGGGATCATCAAAGTCTGTCACATCATTTGGGGCAGGACCTAAGCCAGCCCCCATGTGTCTAGGCTGACAGAGTATCCATCCATAGGGAATGGGCTCTCAATGTCCATTCATGCACTAGGGATAAATATTGCTTCCTCTGCTAGAGGTCCCATACTCTTCCCAAGCCTCCTAACTGACACCCACATTCAGAGGGCCTAGTTGGGTTTTATGCACATTCCCCAGCTGTCAGTATGGAGTTTGATGAACTACTGTGGGAACTTACAAGATAATGCGGAGCGTAGTGCAGATGGTGCAGGTCTGGCTTGGAAATTTCAGAGGGAAGGTTGAGAGTCTCCCAAAGAATCTACTGAGACCACTCAATATTTTGAATTACAAATCTGTTATTCTGGTCAGTGAGGACTGAAGCACTGGATGTAATTAAGAAGGGACCAGCAGCCCAGCCTTTGTCCCTGTCACCAGGCCTTGGCTACAGGTGAGTTTGGGTCTAATCCCACTAAGGCTGCAGATTCTCCCCTATCCCCTCCGCCAGGAAATCCCTGGGTGGGTCCTAGATCTCCCTGCCCCTGCATCCTGTCCCCACAGAGAGTACTCTTGGAGCTCCAATATCCCCACCCCCACCAAGAGCCTGCCGTCCCCCTGAGCTCTTCCCTACCCTGAGCACTGTCCCACTGCTCTTGTTGAGCACTGAGCCAGAAGGTGGAGCCAACAATCCATCCACCTTTGGGGAAAATCCAGGAGCCTATCTGAGCACAATAGGCCAGCCTATCCACATGGGACCACCCGTAATTTCTACCTGCCTGGTCTCTGACCCCCACCACCTGTCTTCTACTGGAGTCCTGGGCACCTCCCAGAGACCCACCTATCTCTGCAGGTCCAATCTGAGTTCCTGCAGGGGGCTGGATCATTGACCCCCATCACAGGACCTCTCCTAAAGAGGCCCTACTCAGCTGGAGAGTGCCAGCCAGACCCACCTATCAGTGCAGTGCAGAAACATCCTGAGTATCAGCCCAGCCTTTGTCCCTGTCACCAGACCTTGGCTACAGGCCTCTGCTACAGGCCTAGGCTAGAGGCCTTGGCTACCAACTATCCCTGAGGAAACATCCTGCAGGCTAGCTTCTGCCAAAGAGGCCTCAGGTGGCCTCTGCTGGAGCCTGAACTTTGACCCCCATCATCGAGCCCCTGCCTACTGAGAGACCTCCTAGAGAGCTTGGACCACCCAGAACTACAGACTTTGAAGCTTTGACCCACCTAAATCCATAGAGAGAGGGAGAAACCCCACCAACACCTACTGGAAGAAGCTATGGGAAGACGCCAATACAAGAAAACACCTATCATCAGAAAGACGAGCATAATACCACCAGAATCTAGGGAAGCTACACCAACTAGACCAGAACACAACAAAGCAAATGAATCAGAAGAGAACGACCTAAAAATTATCATCATAAAAATGATAGAGGCCCTGAAAGAAGATCTGAGAAAATCCCTTCAAGAAACGGAAGATTAAACAACAAAAAATTGAAAGAAATGAATAAAATTCTTAAAGAAAGTACAGAAAGCCAAGAACAAACAAATAAACAGGTGAAGGAAACAGTTCAAGACTTGAAAACTGAAATGGACACAATAAAGAAAACACAAACTGAATGCTGGAAATAGAAAAACTGGGCAAATGATCAGGAACTGCAGACGCAAGCATAACCAACAGAATTCAGGAGATGGAAGAGAAAATCTCAGGTGCTGAAGATAAACTAGAGGAAATAGACTCATCTACCAAAGAAAATCTTAAATCCAACAAATCCTTAACACAAAACATCCAGGAAATGGGGGACACTGTGAAAAGGCCAAACCTAAGAATAATAGGCATAGAGGAAGGTGAGGAAGCCCAGCTCAAAGGGGCCGAAAACATATTCAACAAAATCATCGAGGAAAACTTTTCCAATCTGAAGAAGGACATGCCCATGAAAGTACAAGAAGCACACCAAACACCAAATAGACTGGACCAATGAAAAAAGACCCCTCGACATATAATAATCAAAACACCTAACATACAGAATAAAGAAAGAATATTAAGAGCAGTGAAGGAAAAAGGACAGGTAACATATAAAGGCAAACCTATCAAAATTACGCCTGACTTCAACAAGGAAACCCTCAAGGCCAGAAGGTCCTGGATAGATGTTCTACAAGTACTAAGAGTCCACGGATGCCAGCCCAGGCTACTATACCCAGCAAAACTCTCAATCACTATAGATGGATACAACAAGATATTTAATGACAAAGCTAGATTTTCACAATACATATCTACAAATCCAGCCCTTCAGAAAGTTTTGGAAGGAAAGCTCCAATCCAAGGAAGTTAACTATGCTCACAAAGACATAGGCAACAGATAATCCCACTTAACCAGAAACCTAGGGATAAGAAGGACAAATAAATTCACAATACCACTGCCAAAAGCAAATCTAAAACAAACAAACTAACAATCAATGGCCCTTACTCTCCATCAACATTAATGGTCTTAACTCACCTATAAAAAGACACAGGCTAACAGAATGGATACGAAGATAGAATTCATCCTTCTGCTGCATACAAGAAACACACCTAAGCTACAAAGATAGACATTACCTCAGAGTAAAAGGGTGGGAAAAGATCTTCCAATCAAATGCACCCAAGAAGCAAGCAGGTGTGGCTATCCTAATATCTAACAAGTTAGACTTCAAACTGAAAATAATCAAAAGAGTTGAAGATGGTCATTTCATATGCATCGCAGGAGAAATCCATCGACAAAAAGTCTTGATTCTGAACATCTATGCCCCAAATACAAAGGCACCCACATTCGTAAAATAAATGCTGCTAAAACTCAAAGCTCACATAAAACCTCACACATTTATAGTGGAAGACTTCAACACACCACCCTCACCACTAGATAGGACCACCAATCAGAAACTCAACAAAGAAACAAAAGAAGTAACAGAAGTTATGTCTCAACTGGGTTTAACAAACATCTATAGAACATTCTATCCAAACACAAAAGAATATACCTTCTTCTCTGCTCCACATGGAACCTTCTCTAAAATCAACAACATACTAGATGGCATAACAAACCTCAAAAGATGCAAAATAATTGGAATAGTCCCCTGTATCTTATCAGACCACCATGCTTTAAAATTGGAATTCAACAACATTACAAATCACAGAAACCCTACAAACTCATGGAAACTGAACAATGGACAATTGTACTACACCTGGGTCAAAGAAGAAATAAAAAAATTAAGGACTTCCTAAAATTCAATGAGAATGAGGACACAACATATCCGAACTTATGGGACACCTAGAAAGCAGTGTTACAAGGGTTCATTGTACAAAGTGCCCATATGAAGAAAACAGAGGATAGTCACATTAGAGAAATACCAGCACAACTGAAAGCCTTAGAACAAAAAGAAGCAAACTCACTCCAGAGAAGTAGACGTCAGGAAATAATTTGAGGGCTGAAATCAATAAAATAGAAACCAGGAAAACAATACAAAAAATCAGTGCAAGAAAGAGTTGGTTTTTCGAAAAAATCAAAGAGATAGACAAACCTTTATCCAAACTAACGAAAAAGCAGAGAGAGATCATGCAAATTAACAAAATCAGAAATGAAAAGGGGGATATAATAACAGACACAGAGGAAATCCTGACAACATTCAGGCCATACTTTGAAAACTTGTATTCCACAAAATTTGAAAATTCAAAGGAAATGGACAAATTTCTGGACAACTATCACTTACCAAAATTAAACCAAGAACAGACAAACAACTTAAATAGACCTATAACCCCCAATGAAATCTAAACACTCATGGAAAGCCTTCCAACAAAAAAAAGCCCAGGGCCAGATGGCTTCAGTGCAAAATTCTACCAGAAATTCAAGGAACAGCTAATTCCAATACTCCTCAAATTGTTCCACACAATAGAGATAGAAGGCACATTACCAAATCACCTTGCTACCCAAGCCTCACAAAGATACAAATAAGAAAGAAAACTACAGACCAATATCCCTGATGAACATCATCACAAAAATTCTCAATAAAATACTGGCAAACCGAATCCAAGGATACATCAAAGAAATCATCCACCATGACCAAGTAGGTTCATCCCTGAATTACAAGGATGGTTTAACATACAAAAATCTATCAAGGTGATCCACCATATAAACAAACTAAAAAAGAAAAACCATATGATCATCTCCCTAGATGCTGAAAAAGACTTCGAAAAAATTCAACACACTTTCATTATAAAGGTCTTGGAGAGATCAGGGATAACAGGAACATACCTAAACATAATAAAAGCAATATACAGGAAACCAACAGCCAACATCAAACTGAATGGAGAGAAGCTTAAGGCAATTCCTCTAAAATCAGGAAAAAGACAACCTGAGAATTTAACATAAGAAGCCTCAGTCAAGGAGACGTGCCAATTGAGAATACACTGAGTTACATAGAAAAACATATTCCCCAAATAGAAGTCAAAATCGAATGTTACTATGTTGTTGCATCAAACATCAAAACATAATTCTTTCTCTTTTTCTATGACTTAGAATTATCCCCCTTAGAAGATGGCCAATTGGTATTATCATAAAAATTTCATGTTTCCAAAGTCAGTCTGTGGGGTAAGAGGGCTGGGACAGGGTTGTAATGATAAAAACAGAAGTTTCCAAGATGGAGAAGTTGGGTTCACTACACCTGCAAATTATCCCGCAAAGCTGTGCATGTATCTGACTTAGTACCACTGAAGGACTTCTGGGCAGGTAGAGCCTTGGAAGCAGATGAATGGAAACACAGACATAAGTACAGACAAAATATTCTTGAAATTTATCACACTGTGCACCATGAGATTGTACTATTTATCTGAAAAAAAAAAAACTCTAGGTTTTATGTGACTCAGCCCTAGCACACACATTTAAGCCAATAGATTTCTGCTTGAATACTGTAGCCAGGATTAAATAAAGTCAACCCTAGGTCAAGTAGCAGAGCAAGCAACCAGTTAACAGGAAGTGAAGATAGGACTATTCAGAAAAAAAACATAGACAATAAGAAAAAGGTAGGAGAATGGTGAGAGAGAAGCACAGGAGGTAGAAGTGAGGAACATTGGGTTTGAGAGATTTTGTGTTGAGGCAGTATAGGAAAAGCGGTTTGTGGGACACCAGTGGAATTGGAAGGTCAGTGGGGAGCTTACTATGGCTCTGTAAGCTAGCTGGCTTTCACCACAACATCTGGCTCCTAGGTCAACTTTATTTGTAAACTTGAACTATTGACGTTTTTCTAAAGTCAACACAAAATCATTGTCTTTCTGTAAAATCATTAATTAAAATGGAATAAATTATATTTTTAAAAAAGAAAGAAAATTAATAATTCTGAATGAGCTTCAGTCATCTTAATCATTTCCCTGGATTTATTGTGTTTTCTTTCCCTATAGTTAACAAGCAAAATAAAGGGAAAAATACCAAACTGTAGTTAAAAAAAGAAAGCAAGATGAACCCACTAGTTTCTAATCTCTTATCTCCAATAATGAATCAAGTAAGAATAAACCTTCTTCAAAGGTAAGGTAGCCAATTTCACACCAAAAAGCTTCTACTCGGGTTCTTTACCTTCTTACCTTCTTAATTCCTTAGAAAATGTTGTACTCTATCTATCTAGTCCCAGACCCTAGTGAAAGCAAGGTTCTAAGTCAGAAAATTCATAATGCCCTGTCACCCATTTTGTGTCAGATTTACCATGTTCTCTAACATGTGCAATATAACCACTCAATGATGCAAACATACACCCAGCATGTGGCTTTTTAAAGATCATTTACTGAAGCAGCAGTTGCTTTTGGATATAGCCTTAAAAAGACTGAATGTAAATACGGACATTGTAATTCTATAACTAATACTCTTCTGCTACCACAGAATAAAGAGGGTGAGATAATGTAACATTTGTATTCTTCTATGAGACTATCCTTATGTCTTAGTTAGGTTTTCCATTGCTTTGAAGAGATGTCATTACTACAACAATTCTTACAAACCCCCCATCTCCCCCCACACACACACCTTGTGGCTTGCTTACATTCAGAGAGTCAGTCAATTATTATCATTGAAGGAAGCATAGAACACGCACACAGAATTTTGCTGCAGTGGTAGCAGAGATTTGTACATCTCTACAGGCAGCGGTAGGAAATGGTGACACTGAGCCTGGCTTATACATCGCAAACCTCAAGGACCAACTCTTAGTGACACAATTCCTCCAACGAAACCCACCTACTCCAACAATGCCACATCTCCTATTAGTGCAACTACCTGGTGACCAAGCATTCAAATCTATGAGTCTATAGGGGTCATTCTTATTCAAACCACCACACTGTGGAATCTATCTGTTAACAATGAGGTATACACAATGTCACAAATATAATTAGAGTCCAGTAATAAAGCAAATATTGCTATGACCTTGAAAATAGTATGCTTTACTTAATACTTAAGGCATTACTAAAAACTGGAGATAAAAAAGTATAGAAAAGTACCACTCATCATGTACAAACCCTAGGATTCAATTTCCAAAAAGTCAATGAAGAAAGGCAAACATGTTCTTTCAGAAAAAGAGAAAAATACACACAAAAACTGAAGGTGGCAAGAAAAGGAAGCTCACTCAGGAGCTGATTCAGCTTCTGGACCCTTCAAGAAGAAACACACAAAAGGATGAAAGGTGTCTCCAGACTCCTCAAAAGCCTCCACCAACACCATTCATCTGTTCCTCAAACAAGCTACCACTTTTCTATCTCACTACTTGCCTTTTCTCAAAGCATTATCACTGGACTCACCACAAGCTTGGAAAAATGTCTCAATGGTCCCCTACTACAAATATTTTCCTTGTATTATTAAATGACTCAGTAAGTCATCAAATCACATATTGTCACCTTCCTGGTATTGAAATAATTTCTAATGTTGACAACCAGTTTTCTGGTTAGGGTTGTGCTTAGGGTTGAGAAGAAAGTATAGAGGAGTCAGACGGGGATAAACACAAGAATGTATCTATCCTCATTGCCTAGTTCCTTCTCAGCCCTTTTCTCTTTGCTGATGACCCAACTTCAGAGGTTATTTTCACCTTTCTGTGCTCTTCTCAGCAAGTGTTTTGAGACATGCTGTTTCCCTCTTGGAAGTCTTTATCCCTGCTCATTCACTGAGCAAATACTGTATAACTGTAATGGTCACCTTTAGACCCCTCCAGGGGTAGACTAAACTCTCCCACCCATTCCTCATCAAAGGAATCATCTTCCTGTTCTCATGTCAATCCTTTCATAATGTAACTACAGCAATCGTGACCTTGAAAAAACTTCTTATCTAATCTCCCAATCAATGTCCTCATCTAATCTGCCAAGCCAATTACATTGGAAATACACTTCCTGGTGTTAGAATACATCCATCAAGAATCAGAGTTAAACCCTGCCACCCACAGGGTGAAGGTTGAATGTTGCCATGTCAGATTTCAGAGAGTGCTACTAGTTATTGCTGCCTTCCTGAGCTGGTATCCAGGTTGGCCATGACTGCCACTATGCTTTCTCTTTCAGTTCTACAGTCTTTCCTCCATTTCAAAGTGCTCCCCTGATGCTCAGAACTGGAGAAGGATGCTGAGGAGGCAGGTGATAAAAGTAAAATGACTTCACAACCTTTATATGGAGCCAGGGTTCTCCTCCATAACTGCTATTATGCAAATAGAAGAGCTGCTAGACGGAACCCTTCATGATTAATAATATTTGAGGGGATCTTCCTGAGGCAGCATACATATTTCTGTTACCAGAAAGCTCTGACCTTTTATTTGAGGTTTTGTAATTGAAATCTGCAAAATGTTTGCTGATAGATGACTTGATTAGAGCATTGGGAATTTTGGGTCCATTCCCCACAACTGTAAGTATAATCCCTTTATCTACCAGGCTTGCTTAGTAATAGGTGTTACCACTAGGTAGTTATTAAGGTAAATTTCCATTTCTTCTTTATCTAGGTTATAGTATGGCAAGAATTATTTAGGTGATCTCCACTCTACTCAGTGAATTTGTGCATTGTGATCTGCCTGAATTGCATATTTATCCTGTGTGTGTTTTATGAAGACTCCAGGGAAAGGGAACATACCAAAGGAGCCTTCTAAGGAAGAAGGGCATCAGCATGGTCCCAAAGAAGTGATGGTGTTTAAAGTAATAGAACCATTTACTTATGATTTGAATAACAACAAAATGATGTCCCATGCACAGTGGCTACTGAGACTGAATTCTTCAGAGTGACATTTTATGACACAGCCTTAAAAACATGTTCATCCCAAAAAAGGTCATTGTTATATCAGATTATTTTGGCTTCAGTGGATTTCTAGAGATATACAGCACTTCCTCTGTGTCTGATGTGAATGTTAACCAAAAGATGGTTATATCAAATACACTGAAGCAAAGAGCCCATGTAACTCCTAAAATCAAGGATCTTTTCTCACAACAAAATCGGACATATATGAATAGAGAGTTTAAGGTAATTAAGGTGAGCCATTGTATTGATTGTAAATTTCTTTTGTAATCTGAGATTTTAAGTTTTAACTTGTCACTTGAATTTGCTCAACTTACTTAACACAGGAAGTAATTGCCTTTTGTGTCAATAAGAGTAGTCTAAGATTTCCTCACTTTGGAGATTGGGATATCCTCTTATTCTTCTCAAGGTGCCATGAAAATTCTTTAGAAAGCAATCCCTCACTAACCTTTGTCATTTTCCTGGTTGTTCCAATCCATCCATAGCAATCCTATTCCCAGACACTGTTCACTTTATACTACACTTTATTTTTAGATTTTCTTTCATTGGGAGTTTCCTTACCCACATTCTTCACAACTCAGTTGAGAATGAAGAATCAACCATAACCTAGACACATTTTGAGATGATGAGAGTAAAAAAGCCAAGTGATTACTCTGTACTAAAATGAAGCCATATCACCTAGCCTGATTGTATATTAAAGTGTTCTTATTATCATTATCATACTTTTTACATTTTATCGAGATATTTTTAAAGAGTGACTAAAATTTTTAAAAATGAGGGAGAGAGGAGTTTAACAAACTAGTTTAATTTCACAATTTATAATGGGACACAGTGATGCTGTGATGTTCTTATGTTTCTTTACGTGCTGATACATCACTTCATTTGTGTTCTTGTTCAATGTATGATTTCATAATTTGTTGTGTATGAACCAATCATGGCTTTTTACTTTTATCTATGCTGTTTTGGACTGTGCTGGAACATCTGGTTGCACAATTAATAAGTAAACTAAGTGGGGCACAGACTAAACTACCAGAACTAAATGCCACAGATTTAACCTTTGAGAGATTTGGAAGGAGTAGAGTGAATCCATGTGTGCACTGAACAAAGTGATCCATTTAAAAAGGATGTAGTGATAGAAGGACTGGGAAGATTATGTGGCCTCTGGTAGTGGATCAGTATTTATCCCTAGAATACAAATGGACTTTGGAAGCCCATTCTCCGTAGAAACATACTCTCTCAGCCAACACACATGGGGAAGGGCCTGGACCCTGCTCCAAATGATAAGACAGACTTTGAAGACTTCCCATGGAGGGCATCATTCTCCCTGGAGAGCAGAAATGGGATGGGATGGGGGTTGGTGGGGGGAACAAGGGAGGGCAGGAGGGTGCAGAAACTGGAATTGATGTGTAAAACAAGCTTGTTTCAAATTTAAATTATATGTATATAAAATATATAATATATAATACACACAACACACATATGTGTGTGTGTATGTGTGTGTGTGTGTGTGTGTGTGTGTGTGTGTGTGTGTGTGTGTGTGTGTGTAGAGGAAGTGTGTGTGCGAGCTTGTGTGTGTGTATCTGTCTGTCTATTCATCTAGCTGACAAGAAGCAGGAAGCCTGCCGCGCGGCTCCCCGATAAGACGACCACGTGGAAATACTTAGATAAGTAGAAATGGGTTAATGATTAAGGCAGAGCTAGCCCATTAACAATAATGGTAACTGGCCAACAGGATTGTATCAAATATAGAGTCTCCTGCGTGTTATTGGGGGCCAGGACGCCAGACCAGCGGCGGGCGGGCTGGTGGAAACATATATGCTACAAATGGCGCCCAACGTGGCTATAAGAACTTTCACTTAAAACTAATAAGAGCTTAAGAAATGTTTTAGAAACAAAGGAACAGAGATTAGCAAGACTTCTTAGTAGCAACATTTTCTCCTTTGGATTTGTTTTGTTGTAGACAGAGATTTGCGTGGCTCCTTTAAGGGAGGTTTCCAAAATTAGCATAAGCGGCAAGAAAACCGCCTTGCTTTTAAAGAGCTCTGCTAACAATTCATTGGTGTGTACGAGAGCTGCAATGAAGGTTTACACTGTGTTTTAAAAAATATGCTGGCTTGGGAGAGAAAAAGAAACGGGATACAATGGTTTAAAAAGAAAAAAGGAATTAAATGGATGGATGTAATGGCACACGCCATTAATCCCAGCACTCGGCAGAGGCAAGCAGATCTCTGTGATTTCAAAGTAAACCTGGTATGCAGTAAATTCCAGGACAGATAAAAGTTACACAGAGAAACCCTGTCTCAAAATATGTAAAAATAGAAGTAGAAGAAATAGAATAATAAAAAAGCCACGTAAAGGTGGAAAACACAGAAAAATTTTGGATACTATACGCGATTCTGTTGTCTTTAAATTATTTGCTTGCTGAGAAAATAACAACTATTGATATGCTGCTGGATTAATTCAATTTATATATTTTAAAAATGCTTTGACTCCAAAATTTATGCCTAAGGACAAGTTACAGGGGAAAAGGATTTCTATTTTTGTTTCCACAGAAAATGAAAAGCTATGGATTCTTTCCAGACTTATGTGGTTTGATCAAGCCAGACCCCCTGAAACAATGCCCCAGATGATCCAACATTCAAAGCAGTTGAGACAAAGCCTTGCAGACTACAGCCAAGATTTCTGCGTCTTCTTTGGATCCCCATGACAGCGCCCTCTACCAGCAGGAAGTAGTTTGGAAAGAACGACGCCCAAATTCCCAAATATTGTTTATAAATGTTTGCTTTCATTTAATGGACTTGGTTATAAATGGCTATAACCACAAACAATCTTTTTTAAGGTAAAAAGGGAATTATGGTATAGATATGAGTACTTTGCTTTGAAATGGATTTTCTTTTATTGATACAATTTAAGATCAATTTTGTGATATGTATATTTCTCCTCTTGTTTAGGTATTGTGTTTATATAGCTCATTTAGAAATGTAATGTATAATTTAGTACAGATTAGAGAGTTACCTATGATAGTCAAAACTTAGCATTAAGTTAATTAGGATTTCTAGATATGCAGAGATGTATTTGAGATGAGTAGGCATTCTTCAAACCTTTCAAAGACCTACAAAATATGGCATTTAAAATGGTTTAAGGTTTTTCTTGACAATGAGGCACAACTGCTCCTGGTAACACCACCTACAGAAGAAAGGAAGATGGACATCAAAGAAACACATTATGGAGTCTGCTTCTAATATGGCAAGACTAGCCATTTGAGCAAGGTACTTCTCTTGTCTAGACTGTTTGATTTTATGTTGTAGAAACTGGACATGCAGGACCCACAAAAAGGTGACTGCTGATTCAAGATGGACATTGCTACAGGATTCCTGCTTCATGGAAGAGGCTGCCAGACAGCCAGACAGTCTACAGGACACAGAGAAAAGTTTCCTGCCTTGTTGAGGAGTCTGGAGACACACTATGGCCTATGGGCTGGAGATGGAACATTACAGAAGAACTTCGGGTGACTGACCAGGCAATGAGTTGTCTCTGTCATTTCTAGAATTTATATATTATCCTTCTGTGGTCTTTGATGGAGTTGAAGACAGATAGTTATGGTTACAATTTTCCTTAATTAGGATTAAAGATAAGTTACATATAGGACTTTAGACTCACAAAGATAGGATAGATGATATTTTCTTTAAGTCTTACAAAATGTTAATGGAATAAATATTGTTAACTGTGATTCTTATTTGATAACTGTTGTATGGTATATTTTGCTATGTTAAGGTTAAACCCCTTCTTTTACTTTAGACAGAAAAGAGGAGATGATGGGAGATGTTATTCTGTATATATGTTTCTCATACCGGTTAATAAAGCTCTGTGGCCAATGAGATAGCAAGATAGGCGGGGCTAGGAGACCAAGAGGAGGAGAGAGGAAGTAGTAGGGGTCGAGATGTAGCCCGGGAAGAAGCAGGAAGCCTGCCGCGCAGCTCCCCGATAAGACGACCACGTGGAAATACTTAGATAAGTAGAAATGGGTTAATGATTAAGGCAGAGCTAGCCCATTAACAATAATGGTAACTGGCCAACAGGATTGTATCAAATATAGAGTCTCCTGCGTGTTATTGGGGGCCAGGACGCCAGACCAGCGGCGGGCGGGCTGGTGGAAACATACATGCTACATGTGTGTGTATGTGTGTGTGTGTGTGTGTGTGTGTGTGTGTGTGTGTGTGTGTGTGTGTGTGTGTAGAGGAAGTGTGTGTGCGAGCTTGTGTGTGTGTATCTGTCTGTCTATTCATCTAGCTGACTGTCTATGTCTATTTGTTTCTCATGCTATATCCTTTTTATGTGTGCTAATTTGCTCATTTTGCTTTATTCTTTCTGGACTGTCTTCTTTATTCACCTGTTTATTTTCTTAAGACACAGAGAGATAGAAGGTGTGGACTTAGAAAGTCAGGGAGGATAGGATTATTTAGGAAGAGATGGAGGGAAAACTATGATCAGAACATGTTCTTGAAAACTGAAGTTATTTTTCAATAAAAATTAAAATAAAGTAAATAGAAAAGTCTTATAAAAATGATTCTGATTCACAATGAGCCACGAATGCCTTTTTCTCAGGCCTCCTATATGTGCCTAAGGAACCAGCAACAGTAACTAAATGGGTTTTGACTTATAGTTACTTTTTCATTTAGGACCCCTTACTTGGGAACTTTGGGAAACCTCAGCTATTCTGATATGTTACCACTACTACTTAGTAAGATATTCATTGTCCTAAAGACACCCAAAAATTAAAGTCCTCAGGTATGAAAATAACTTAACAGTGGTTTCCAAGGGCAGCACTGATATCTCATTCCTTATATTCATTAAAGGCTAGGCTTACAAAACATCCAGAATGATTTCTAAAAAAGGGTTGGTCACCAGAACACCATAAACTCCCTTGTTCCTATAATTCTATTTTCCAGTTGTTTCTTTATTTTGTCTGTGAGTGTTGGGAAGAAACACAAAGGCCACGAGAGTGTTGTGGAGTCAGAAGAGAAGCTCCACAGGTGAGTTCTGTCCTTCTACCACAAGTCCTGGTAATGGAGCCCAGGTAACCAGGCTTGCCAACAAACACCCTTACCCACAGAGCCATCTCACTGGCCCTTGTGCCTGTGATTCTAAACATAAGAGCCACACTTGCCTTGTCAGGGACAGGTTTATGATGTGACAACCTTTGACACATCTCCTAAAATATGAAAGTTAACTTGTTTTTCAGAAAAACAAGCAGAATAACTTTATTTACTATGGCATTGAAGATGATACCAGGACAATGGAAGTGGTGGTCTATGATGACTGACCAGTATCAAGTGTGAGCCAGGCAATAAACTGCAACTTGTCTGCTTTGAATTGTCCTCAAGTGAAGACACATGGCAGCTGAAGTCTGTTTTGCACAGTTACCTGAAGGTGTGTGCTCTGGGAAATACCCTTCTTCCTAAGAACCATACATACATATTTAATACTCTAGTAAAACGTGACTCTTGGCATTGCATAGAAAATCCATCAAGTGCAGGTAAATTAAGCTTTGCACATTTAGTAAAAAAACTTCCTTCTATTATATTTTAGTAAGGGGTTTTAAATAATAATAAAGAAAATAAATTCAGAAATACTCAAATGTTGATAAATGTTTAGCTAAGTAATAAAAACTACCTCATTTATCAAAACAAAGAGATAATTTATCAGAATTCAGGTTAATTAAGATGTTTGTTTCAAATTCTGACTCTCTGATTTTTCAAATTTACCAAAGACTAAAACATAAACAACTTGGGTTCTTCATCTGTAACATTCATATACTCTCTGTTGCAGAAGACCATGACCAGAAATTGCAAGTTCCCAAGGATGACTTGAGCAAATCCGACCACAATATGCTAAAATCCACAATACTTGTAAAACATACACCTGGGTGGAGTTCAGTTTACACATTTTTCTTATAGTGTAAACAGAAGAAATATAAGGGATCACCTGTTCATTCACATAGAAACACTCTTACAGTACAATCCTTCTCAAACCATCAGCCAAAGTTCCAAACTTTGCCCATGGCAGCTGCACCAGCAAAGCCTTTCTCCATCCTCCCAACCTGCAGTTCAATGACACTCTACAATCCAATCTTTACCTCAGGTACCTCAGCCCTTTCCTCTCCACTGTAGCTCTGAGCTCAAGCCTGGAGGAGTGACTAGTTAGTTTCATAGTCCCAAACAAGTGAAGAAAGCTGACTGCAAGGACAGAAAGGCATTTAAGGAGATAGGTCAGAGTGAGAAAGGGGGTGTGACTCATGCTGACTAGTCAGTAGGAATGTAGGGAGAAGTGTAACCAACTGTGTTTCAACTGATCTAACCTCAGTGTTTTCTTCTTTAAAGGTCATCAATGTCAGAAAGAAAGTAAATCAGCCGTGATTCACTTATGGAAACCTCCCTAGATTCATCCACCTGAAAACCTGCATGCCAAGGATACTGTTAACAGGTATAAGATTCAAGTCCAAAATGTAAATGTAGATATTACCTTTTGAAATACATACATATTAAAGTCGGCTCTTGGTTTGTTCCTCTCTTTATTTTTCATGACAGGCTTTCGCTGTTTAGTCTTTAATATGTTAGAGATCACTTTGTAAACCACGCAGACCTCAAACTCAAAGATATCTGCCTGCTTCTGGGTCCCCTTTGCTGGGATTCAAGACATGTAGCAGCCACAGCTAAGCATGTTCTTTATTCTAGGAAATGGTACTTTATTTTATTCTTTATACATTTTGTATTAATTAAATTTATGTATATATGTAAAACCATTATAATTGATAATCTATAACTTTTATATATTAAACTTAAAAAAACCTCACATTTTCTATAAAGCAGTGATTCCCTAGGAATATCTTTCAACCATTTGAGAGTTGTTGTAGAATAAAAAGTTAGTGGCCTCCAAATGAATCTGTAGAACACAGGCTTCAAGTATGATGTTCAAGAACAAATAGACTGTGTCCTTCCAGAAAGGACAAGGCATTAATAAGACACAAGAGAAGGCTGAACTCAGCCTTGAGCATAGTTTCCAAAACAACTGTGCTGAGAACAGGGCAAGATTTGACCTGTTTTGCTGAATAAATGTGAGTGTATTATACAGTTTAATTATTTGATCAAAGAATCCCCCAAAGTGCAGTGTTAAGAGTAGGGAATACTATTTGCAACAGTAAAGAATCTCAACTCAAATTCTAGTATGAAATGTGCCACCGGAAACCTTGAGAGCAAATGAGCAAACCCTATGACAAAGGCATTAAGAAATTAGTCAGGATTCCTAGAGAGGCCTTTCTGGAGTATTGTTAACTCTCTCACTGCTCTGAAAACACACCTGACCAAAGCAACTGAAAGAAATACAAGTTCAAGTTTGCTCATTGTTTAATGGCAGAGGAGAGTGAGTTGGAGAGTCACACTGTGATTACAGCAGGACACAGAACGAGGTGAGTTCTAGAGCTCTGTGTGAGTCTCTATGTCTCTCTCTTTTTAGTCAATTCAAACTCTAAATCTATTCAACCATATGACACACACTTAAGATGAGTGTTTCAGATTCCTAACCCTGTCTAAAAAGCTTCTCATGCACATGCACAAGGGATTCTCATGAGTGATTCTAGATCCTGTCCGGTTCACAATCAATATGAATAGTCACATGGGGCAATGAACTTCCATGGAGTTATGAGCAAAGAAAAGATGGGAATAAAAGAAATAATGGCAGGAAGACATAGATAAGGATGAATGCAACTTCCATCTCAGAAATCCATGTCTTCTTTCCCATTCCAATGATCCTGGAAATTTGGGCTTCACTGGGTGTGTTTACATCTTGGTCACATCCTATCAATAAAAGGGAATTTTGTGTGTTTGTTTTCTTTTATTATTTGTTGTGTTTTAGCTTTGCTCTTGCAGCACACCAAGATGAGACAGTCTAGCATAGGGAACAGTTTAGACACTTGAGACCCAACCTTTCTTGTCCAATATCCACAAATGCACTTTCCAGGCAGAGACCATTATCTGTATCTCCTGTGCACATTCAACATTCTTCTAACAATATAAATGAAAAGTATTTGGTCACATGGACACACACACATACAACAGGTTGCAAATATATATGTTGCAAACAATGAAAATTATTACTGCCTTTAGCAATACCTTCATAAAACATTTACTTATATTCAAATATGTCATGGAACATTTTTGATACCGAGAAAGATAGTCAGATCCAGTCTAGAATCATTCTAGTTTGGCTGCATATACAAGATGAATTGTGTCCTCAAAGGTAACTTTTATGATGAATATACTATTTACCATTTCTTCCTATGTATAATTGTGTTTATATAATCAAAATAAAATTCTGTGTGGAAATAGATGTATGTGTACAGTAAGGAAATTCCTACCTAATCTAAGCCCATCAGTTGAAATGAAGATTCAACTATGTCACACCCTTTTATTACCCAAATTCCTCCTTCTCATGAACTCCATGAAAGGGACTCCAAACAAAAACTAGGGCCCCTGAGCTCCTTTTCTCATGTGGACCACTGTTGCTTTTCTCACACATTCCTGCCTGATCTGTACGGTCACTTTGCCATGAATAAATTTTCGCTACTTCTTTGTAATCTGTATGAGCCTTTACTTCAAATCTTTGAATGGAAAGGAAAATTTTTGGAAACATCAGGCTTGGACTCTGACCACCACTATTTCCAGTAACAAAGATACAGGAAAAAAAAAAAACCTCACTAAATGCCAAAGATTAGGTCTTGGATTCACAAGCTTTAAACACTCAGTATTACATTTATTTTACTTACATAATACTTTATTTGTAGTGTCCAGAAACAGTACTAAACAGACTATGGCAAAAAAAATGATGTATTTTCCAAAATAGTAAGAAACAGAATTGTATCTTACATAAAATTAAATTTCAATTTATATAATCTACAAATGATATGCACCAAAGAAGATAATACCATTGCAAAATCTACCTACTTACAGTAGGCTGGAACTATCCTACATCTATGTTGCATGACAATATTTCTGGCTAGATGTAAACAAATATCTACTAACTTGAAGCTGAAGTTCAGATATAACCGAAGTCTGATTTGGTACACCAATGAAAATTATATTTATTGTGGTTCTTACAGTATTCTTGAAAATATGTTACTTAGGATTAACAGCTCACAATAGCTAGAAAACCTAGATGATTCTTGACAACGTAAGGACAGTACAATGCATTGGGGAGTGTTCTTTTCAGGTAGTTCAGTTGCTCTGAACCTCTTCAGGTAGCTTGGCTGGTATCTACTTTTCCCAGGCATATTGGCTTGTCTGAGAGTACCTAGCAACACTCCTTACAGTGTGTACATTCCTGAGGATGAAGGACCCTATTATAACTGGTTTCAGGGACTTTCTGAAGCCTCTAAGTTGTTTACTTCTTGATCTTAATTATCTCCCTTGAAGATGAGGGAGCTTCCAATTTTTAAATATCCTGCTACTCTGTGTGTTTTTGTTAACATCCTGTGTCTTAACAAGCTTTCCTCTAAGAAAAGTGAAATATTTAGATCTTAGAACAAACTGCAGTCTCCCTGATGTTTACACAAGGACTCAACTCCTCTCCTGCCTAAACTTGTGTCACTCACAGTATAGAGAAGACCAGAAGCATTGTTGTCAGTTTCTTTTGACAAAAGAAAATGTAGGACACCTGACACAGTGATGGACCTACTGCTAGAGTGGTGATCAACTGCTTTCTGATTGGATCTGAGGTCTGCCACACAAAAGAAAATTCATATATAGCACTATACACTTCATCAAATTCCCAAATACCAGGAATTTGTTACCTCTTGTTGAATCTTTGGCCAAAGGGATTTCATAGATCTCCCTCAAACATTTCTGGATCTTGTTTACTTGTTTTGTTTTTTTAAGTGTGTGTGTGTGTGTGTGTGTGTGTGTGTGTGTGTCACAGACAGAGAGAGAGAGAGAGAGGGAGAGAGAGAGAGAGGGGGAGAGAGAGAGAGAGAGAGAGAGAGAGAGAGAGAGAGAGAGAGAGAGAGAGAGAGAGAGAGAGAGAGAGAGAGCATGTTGACAATGTTGAGCAGTAGGGAGATTGGGGGAGTTAGGCAAGGGAAGAGACTATGGAAAATTTTACTATATGAAATTTTATTTGTAAAAGTCAACAAGTACCAAAAAGGAAAAAGAAAAAGGAAGCAGCAGAAGTGGCAGCATGGCATGACAGAAAGGCACATGCAACAGAGCAGCAGTGACATGCAGGCAATCAGCAGGAGACATGAACATGACTCTGCAGGCTTTCTGAAGGTCAGCTAAACATCATAAGGACAGTGGTCTCAACAGGTCACAGCAGGATGGCAGAAGTAGAGAAGAGGAATAAGTACCAAAGGCATACAGAAATAGAGCTGAAAAATTGTAGGTAATCGTCATAGGAAGACTTCCTGAGGCTGTTGAGCTTTTGGAGCCAAAGTTCTCAGGTACCCTAGACCTAGAATCATCAACACTGGCTCCTGTCAAAGGCTGAAATCTTCCAAAACCTAAACTCTCCATGAAGCTATAATTGGAGGCCAAGTGAATGCTGAGTTTCTAAGCCTTTCAGAGTTGTAAAAATTAGAAAGCAAAGGCTTAGGTCTGTCTACACAAGAGTTGTAGAGCCCTGATGCCCAAGACTTGTGAGAAAACTATAGCACTAGAAGACAGGATTTGTATCTGATCCTGCCTGCCTGCTGCATTCTCTCTGTCAAAATGAGGGGGCTGCCAAAGACCAGCTTGCATGCCTACATGCCCATCCAGGTAAAGCATGCAACCCTAACCTGCTGAATGATTCTGCTTGCACATCAGCTGGAGTGTTCTTACCACCATCCACTGCCTGGCATCATTTGAACTGTGTCTCAAGTTACATGAGACACCAAAGAGTCCACAATCTCCTTGAAAGAAAAATACTAGAAACAAAAGTAATTTCAGGTCCCTGATGTTACTAACATCTCAGAGCTTTGCCACAATTTTTAAGGCTTCCATGGTGTTATTGCACAGTCCCACTATACCTGCTAGGTTCATCCATAAATACTGTAAATTGTGCTGAAATGCTAATGACTCATTAACTCAACAACTAAAGGAAATCAGTTTAGCCATTGTCCGGATAGCAGCTAATTCCTTCCCATTTATCCATCATTACATTCCCAAGTGTGTGATGAAATCCTTCTTGAGTTATTTTCAGGCTGGGAGAACTATTAATGAAAGAGAGAATGATGTAGTAAGTGCTTAAACCAAACTAGTTATAATCCATATCTTCTGCCCAGGAAATTTATTTAGTTCTTGGTGGCAATAGACACCTGCTGAATTCTCCTCTTGCCACCACCATCCTGAGTGGAGAGGAGAGAGAAACATATGGGTGGTTCACACTTTCCCTTTCAGATGTTCCCTATTTCAGGTGAATGTGTTCCTTAGTGACCCATGCATAAGCCTGTTGGACACGAAGACTTAAGGTTGGAATATGTAAGAAAAACAACTGAGCACAGCAGACCTTTGTTTTTCATGCTAAGTAAAGAGTATGCAGTTAGGAGAAAACTGAATCTTGCTAGCTGGGGAAATCGAAAGCCAAGAACAGTGGGCGGAGTCTTTTGCCAGGAGTAGCAGAGGACAAGACTTTCAAGGTTGCTCAACTTGAAATGAAGTGAAATGACTCCGACCAATGTCATTTTTCCCATCTTTAAAAATACTTCATGTTCTTGGTAGTCAAGGGATTGCAACACTCCTGTCCAAACTGAAAGTTGTATCTTCTTACTCAAATAAAACTCGCCCTGCTTCTTGCCTTGCAAGCAAACTAGGATCTGGACACTGCTTAAGAAATTTCTAAGAAGGTGAGTCTTGCTCTTTGCTGTGTAGTTGAGAGCTCTGTGGAACCCTTTAGGGAACATGGGAAATCAGAACTGTTTCCTTCAGAGGAGATTGGAAGGAGCAGGGCTGGTGCCAACTGCTTTCAAGGTAGTGAACCCTTAACAGGTAGGTTCTCATGCTTTGGCAAACATCTTTATTCCACTCTTACTGGGGCCTGAGGCAACAAATATGCATGTTGGTTATGGCTGATTTCTAAGTGTAAGTATAAGGAAATGGAAAGTGAGAAGAAGGCTTAAGTTACCTTGGCTGGAGATTAAGAAGGAACTAATTGGCAACCTACTATTCTGATATTGCACAGAATAAGAAACAATGAACATATATAGTTCAAAGTTCCACAAATTGACAGAGTTATTCAAGTACATTCTTTTTTTATTTTTGATCATACACAAACATACTTAACATTATCTTTTACATCAGTAGCATCTCAGTCACAGTGGGCTAGTTTACATCGTCTTAAAAGCCATTTGGTTTCTTTACCTTTAGATTGTTTGATTTTTTTTCTCGAGGAAAATTTAGGAGCTAAGGAAAAGTTAATTAGAAATGTATCTCTATTGTCTATTTTTAGAATATTTTATTTTTTCCTTTGGTTTATTTTAAATCTAAGCACTCTGTTGAATGTAATTTGGTTTGTCCTATCTTTTAAACTTATTGTCTTGAAAGTTGAGTGGTAAGGCTGACAAGCTAGACAACCTCTTTTATGGTGTACCTGATAATTAAATTGTTGCCATTTTTGTATTGTATTTTCAGTTTTATTGTTTTTAATTTTTATTTTATTATCAATTCAAGTTCCCTCTCCCTCCCTCTTTCCTTCTCTCCTACCCTCTCATGACCCTCAACCACTCTCCCCTACCACCCCCCCACTCCACATGTAGGGTGATGCCTTCCAAAAGGGTCATGTAAATCTGTCAAGTCATTTGGAGTAGGGATTGGGCCTTCCCTCGTACCTCTAGGTTAAGGGAGTATTCCTCCATGGGGAATGTGCTCCCAAAGTCCTTTTGTGCACCTGGAATACATCCTGTTTCCACTGTCCCAAGGTCCCTTAGACTTCTCAGGCCTTCTAGTTAAGACCCAAGCTCAGGGGGTCTGAGTCAGTCCAATGCTGGATTCCCAGCTATTAGTCAGGGGCCTATAAGCTCCTCCTTGTTCAGGTCAGCTGTCTGTGTGTTTCTGTAGCCTGGTCTTGTCCTCCCTCTCTGCATCTGGATTCCAGTTCGGCTGAGTATTTAGTTGTGGGTGTTTGATTCTGTTTCCATCAGCTACTAGGCTAAGGCCTAGAGTACCTGACAGACCATAACAAGGCAGGGAGGTAAAAAGACTGTCTTACCCTGACTTGGCAGGGTTCAGCAGTCTTTTATGTTTGTCTCCTGCAAGCACATAGGATGGCACGTCCAAATCAGTGGTCAAGGTGGGGGCAGTTCTTTGCCCAAGAGGCTATAGCTTAAGCAAGGATGGACTCCAGAAGGAAGGACAACAGTGTCCAACATTTTCTCGGGAAATGCACGGTGCTGTCAGGAGCAATAGTGTCTCATGTCAATGAAGTAGTAATATTAAAACATTTAAATGGCATGTTCTGCAGGTCTATGAAGTCTTTGAAGATTAAGCATCTATTTCTGATTAATCTCATAGGCATAGGAAACATGGGTGAAGATAATCTGTAATATTAAGGAACTTAGCTATAATACTGATTGAAACATCCTTGAGTAAAGCAGGGACTAATACCTAAGCAATGTAACTATGTATGTATATATACATGTAATTCCCTAAAGCAGAGGTAGAGTAGAAATGTCTAGACCAGTGGTAGAACTATAAAGTACAGCATGATAAAATTATCCTAAATTGTATCAATATATGAAATTGTCTTGAACATAAGTAAAAGTATACATACATAGAATATGGTAAAGATATTATGCAAAAACTTCATAACTGAAGAGATTTTCAAAGTATGACAATATATACAGTATACATACAATTCTGGGAAGGGAATAAACTTAATTTTACATAGGTTACCATGAATAAAAATCTATAACCATGTAAGCTGTATGATACTAATATCTCACTAATACTAAAATAATTCACAAGAAGATAGGCTAATCTACCTATATCCCATCTAAACCATACCTTTCTCAAGCATACCCTATCCTTGTCTAAAAGAGATAGCCGAGTCTAAGCATCACCTTCCATACCCAATGCTAAGAAGATGAATATTATCCCTGAATGCCTAGAGTAGGGAAAGGGGGCATTGTTAACTTAAGATTACTTCCTGCTGAACTGGGATGATGATTGCTCCATGAGATCCTGTAGGAAGAAAACTTTTAGCAGTAAAATTTCAACAGGACTAGCTGTGAAATGTGTAGCTAGTCACTGTGTGGCAGGAAGTGTTTGACTGGAGTTCTATCTGAAATTCTGGCCAGGGTGAAATAAGTAGGTGCACCATAACAGCTAGCTAGTCAGCAGTTGTCTCAAGCAAAGCAGTCTCCAGATATTGATGTTTAATAAGAATCAGGAGAAACAAATAGGCCAAATAAATGTTTATTCAGGGAGAAATAACTCACAACATAGACAGATGAACACCAACAGGTTCCTGGTCCAAAGATGCCTCCAGATGTACTCCTGTCCCGATGCTGCAAGCAAGAGAGCTCTCTGAGCCCCCTCCTCAGCCTTAGTCTCCCAGGTCACATCCAGCCCTGTCTCCACCCACAATGGGCATGGTCTATGCCACAGGTGCGGACAAGGTGAATATCTCACTACAGGGTCAGTCTTGTAGGTCTCTGGACATTTCTCTAGGTTCAGTTTTCTCTTCAAACCTATAATGGCTCCCTCTTTTATGGTCTCCCCTCATCTCTTTCTGTCTGTCTCTGTCTCTGTCTCTCTGTCTCTCTCTCTGTCTCTCTCTCTCTGTCTCTCTCTCTCTCTCTCTCTCTCTCTCTCTCTCTCTCTCTCTCTGCTTCCCATGTGCTCTTTGAGTTCTTAGTGTGAAGAGAATATTTTAGAATATGTTTGTGTATAAGGTTATCTCTCTTGATGTATCATTTGTGTTTGTTAAACATTCTAATTTGTCTTGCAGATGTTGATACCATGTCAATTTACTATTTGAGAGGTATAATGCTGTATCTATCAGAATATTGTGGGTTTACTCAAGTTCATAGATGAGTTTTCTCTCTCATATACACATGAAGAGTATTTGTGTTCATCTGCACATTTTGAACAAAACATATTTGGTCCTATGAAGAGACAGAAAATACTAAGAAATACCATATACTATTATAGGTATACAAATCTTCATTTAAACTATTTTATCTTTCTAAAGGTGTGTTCTTGTTGGTTTTTTGTTAACTTGACACAAGACAAAATTATCTGAAAAGAGATATGAGTTGAGAAAATGCTTCCTTCAAAAAATGTGCAGGGCATATTCTTGATTAATGATTGACATGAGTGTGTAACCCACTGGGGGCTGTGCCATTCCTGTGCAGGTGTTCCTGAATGCTGGGAAAGTCATGAGGATCAAGTGAGTAACCAGTGTTCTTCATGGCTTCTGTTTCAGTTCCTGCCTCTAAGTTCCAGCCTTGAGTTCCTGCTCTCACTTCCTTCAATAAAGGACTATGATGTAGAGGTGTAAAATGACATGAACCCTTGTTCGCACAAGTTGGGTTTGACCATTGAGTTTTTATCATAGAAATAGAACCTGTACATAATACAAAAATTGGAACTGGGCTTGTGGGATATTATTGTGACACACCTGACTGTGTTTTAGGAAGGATTAAGAAAGAAGTTTGCAACTTTGGAATACAAAAGTTATTGAGTGATTAGAAATTAATGAACTATTGTAGAGATTTAGAAGATAAGGCAGAGGGCAATACAGAAGATGGAGGCCTGGTTTGGAAATTTCAGAAGGAAGGTTGAGAGTTCCCCCAAAGAATCTACTGAGGCCACTTAATATTTTGAATTACAAACTGTGATTCTGGTCAGCTAGGACTCAAGAATTGGCTGTGATTAAGCAGGGACCAGAATTGTTGAGGTATAAACTGGGCAATGTCTTCTCACTGTCAGTACACAGAATTTAAAGTTGTGGTCCAGATTGGAACATGCTTTATCCTGTGCTAACAACCAAACATTATGATATGAAAGACTCACCCAGTTGGTAGTATTTTGGAGGCATGAAAGGGTGATAGGGAAAAGCTGAGTCTTGTCACTGTGAAAGGCCATGAAAGGCTATAAAAGACCATTGGTGAAGATATAACCCAGGTGCCATGGGAACATCAGTATTTTGCAGCATCATGGGATGTCCACCAGGAATAGCAGCAGAAGAGAGGTAGCCTAAGCATAGGAGAATTACTATGTGTGCTTGGATAGAAGAATAGGAGAAATGAAGCAGCCAAGGACCTTTGAGCCCAGAGAACCTTTTGACACTGTTGAATTTTGATTTTGCTTAGATCTGAATGTGTGTAGGACTTGGTTTTCCCCTCTTGGGATAGCAAGGTGGTCAGCTTATATTTTATTTTCTGAGATCTCACAGTTGAGATACTTTAAATTTTTAATGACTTTTGAACTTTAGAGAGACTTTGCATATTTTAGAGAGGAGGCTTTGAAATTTGGAAGCGCATTTAGGTGTTTTAAAAAGACTTAACATTGAAAGGGTTTAGCTTTTAAGCAGTTAGGCTGATCCTATGTTGATATCCAGAATCTGGTAGTAATAGATTGGCATTGATGCATGTACACTACATTGTAATACTGAAAATTTTATGGAGTTGAGACAATTAGAGCAAATTCAAAATCATTAACATTTCTTATTAAAACAAATGTTCTCATTTAAATGGACTTCATAAAATTTTCACATAATCTCTGTAATCACATATCTGGTTGTATTTGAAATAGTTGTGTTTTCAAAAATACTAACCCAATAAAAACTTTCTATTTTAATTATTTCTGGGATCTGAAGATCAGTATTGTACACAAACTGGAATGCTGCTCTGAAGAAGGGAGTTTTACTGCGGAGATTCAGTTTTAATTTCCTCCTTGAATATATAGATTGTGCATATTTAATGTCTTATGGCTTAATAAATATACACTACAGAGTGTGTATATTTCTTAATAGTCTTCATCTTCCCTGTCATGTGTCCTTGTGTGGATATTCTATTCATCTTTGTGGGTTTTGTTTTGTTTTTTGGTTTTTGGGGGTTTTTGTTTGTTTGTTTGTTTGTTTGAGCATGGGGGGATATTCAGTTTTTCTCAAAAAAAATAAAAAAGCAATTGACAGTCTTAAAAATTTCATATCCAATTAAACTGAAGTCCAAACAGTTAAGATTTCCAAACTAAAATAATACAAAGTGAATTAGAATATTGGATTCATTCCATTCTCTGAAGCTCATCAAGGAAGAATATAAAATGTGAATGAGCTACAAAGCAGAACACTCAGTGTACTGGGGAATTGTAGGACAAAAAGCAAATATTTTGTAACTTCTAATTTTTGTTAATTAGTTCCTTACAAATTTCTCCAATTTTGGTTGAAAGACCTGGGGACATAATCGTAGGTTTAATTCTACTCCTATTTAACAGCATAAAATTAGTAGGTTCTCATATAGAGACTCTGAGTAGTCTAGTCACAGGTTTTCAGTCTCAGTAATGGTGCCAGGAATGAGTTTAAACTCCTACAGGCTGTAGAACAAATCACAAAATGGATGGCTAATCCCACAACACTCATGCTACTATTACACAAGTGAGCATGGATTGACAGACTGGTTGTTGCTGTACCTCCAAGGTTCCACAACTGAGAAAGGATAATGATTATTTTGTTCCTCCATTACTGTGCACAGTATCTTCTTAATTGGATAATCTGGCCAGTAGGAATGAGGCTTCCAGGTGAGTATCAACTTGGTTTCTCCATGTTCCATGACTCAAGAGTGTGGTGTCCTCTGCAATAATTGTACTATAAAGTTCTGGAGTATAACCAAGAACATTATCTCGAGGCTATGTGTTGAGCATCTATGAGAACTGACCTGCCAATCATTTTAAAGAGAGAAAATTACTCCTATCATTGGGCTATTGGTTAGTCTGTTGTGTGTATCAGAAACACTATTGCCAAATTATAGAGTATTTGTATGTAAATTCTTGACAGATAGATAGATAGATAGATAGATAGATAGATAGATAGATATTCATAAAGACATAATGATAGATGATAGGTAGATTGATACTGAATGTATATTTTGGAAGCTTCTGCAGCAATAGCTTTCCATCTTAGTTTTGGAAATAAAATTTGTGTTACTCCTCTCTCTATATTTCTACTACCCTATACTCCCATCATCTATCCCATTTCACTCTTAAATTTTCAAAGTTTATGAAAAGTAGATAGAAAAGAAATGTGAGAATGGTTTTCCAAGCACCAAAAAGAAATTATTAAATACACCATAAACCTTGAAAATAATAGTATATTTTATATATATTAAAGCATATGATCACAGGAATAAAAATAAAATGGAAGAGTGGAGATTATTCAAGGATTTCTAATATATTTTAGCACAAAGAAATACTTTTAATAAACTAGGAAGGTATTAAAGGATCTGTGGAAGATTTAAGCATGGCTTGTAGGTAAAACTATGTACCTATGAAAAATTAGAATCACTAAGTCAAGCCTGAAAGGATACAAATGATAAAATCAAGAAACTACTGACACTCTGAAAAGTATGTAGATGTTTGGGAAATGGAAAGTGATATGGGCACAAAGGACCCAGAGATCACAATCCAAGCCGAGGAAAGACAGGATACTAAAATGAGGTGTTTGAGGGGAAGCCTAGTTGGACAGGGGAAGTCAGTGGCTCATCATGAGCTATGTTCAATAACTGTCCATTGAAGTACACTGTAATAGGATGTAGTCCATTTGCATATAGATCACTTTTAGAATGGGAACAATTGGAAACCCACAGGCAGATATCCAGGGATAGGCTGTAGCACCAAATAAGGATGGAAAAAGACTCCAGAATTTTACTCAGATTCTAACCACCACAACCATTACTGGTTCAAACACTTTTCTTCAACCACAACTGCCACTGGCCTAGGTCACCTAATAAGGCTAATGGGGATTTTTTCTTACATTTGCTTATTATGCAGAAGTTCTACATCCATTTTTCACAGTGACACAGCTTGTATTTAAGTCTGTTTTGCTCTCAAATACAATTATGGACCTTATCAAGTGGGACCATTCACTCACAAAGAAATACCCTGTTTGGAGAATTGTCTGTGTACATGTGTAATGGCATGTCCATTTTCATCTTTTAGGCTCATCCATAATTAGAGAGATAATGAGTGAATACAAGAAAATTGTTCTTCTAAAAGGATTCGAGGGCATGGATGACTACCAGTTTAGGACAATCAAAGACTTACTAAGAAAAGAACTAAATCTAAGTAAAACATTGAAAGATGAATATGATAGAATTCAGATAGCTGACCTGATGGAGGACACATTTCCAAAAGATGCTGGACTGGAAAAACTGATAGAAGTGTGCCAAAGAATTGAAGAACTTGAAGACCTTGTGAAAAAGCTTAAAACAGAGAAGGCAGAAGGTAACAGGGGAGCACCCTGGACAACATCTCTTCTCCACCCTCCCCAAACTTTCTGGCTCTCTGCAGTGATCAGAGGTGATCAGAAGTCACTTTCCCATTGTGATTAGAAAGCATGTGATTAAAATATTTCACATGTTAACAAGTTGATGATTTTAAGAAATCCTTTCTCACAAAGGAACTTGGTATGTTTCTATGTAGATAGACATCCTTTATTTTTTGAGGTAAATAAATTAAAAATCAGTTGTTGAGATATAATAGATTATCCAACATAGTAGATTAACTAGGAAATGATAAAGTAAAAATTGAAAAAAAAAACCTATTAAGTATTAAAATAGCATAAACTTAATATGTGATTGGCCATCTTACCCAGTCATTAGTACCTTTTCTGGTAAGAAAAGTTGAATCTGATATTTAAGTAAAAACTCTATTTTAGAGATATGAAAAAGTTTCTCTTTATAAAGTCACTGGGTTTAAAAAATATTGAGCAAAAAGGGGATGGGATGGTGGTTGGGAGGAGGACAGAGGAAGGGGGTGAAGGAACTGGGATTGACATGTAAAACAAGTTTGTTGCAAATTTAAATAAAAAATATTATAAAAAGAATATTGAGTATACTGGTAGACAACTCACACCCAACACTTTATCATAAGGAGGCTCATTTAAAGAGACCAGCATATTGAGAATACCTTTTGTTACATAGAAATATGTAAACCCAATATAGAAGTCAAAATCCAATATTACTACTTTGTTACATCAAATGTCAAATCATAATTCTGTATCTTTTTTATGGTTTGGAGTTACTATCCTTAGAAGATTTTGTAATATTATTATTACTACAAAAGTATCATGTTTTTTAAAAGAAGTGTGATGGATAAGAGGGTTGGGAGAGGGTTGTGCTGACAAGAAACAGAAGTCCCAAGATGGAGAAGCTGGGTTCACTACTCATGGGGTTTGCAAAGAATCCTCTGAGGCAATGAATGTATCTGACTTGGTACCACTGGAGGACTTCTGGCCAGGTAGAGCCTTGGCAGGAGAAAAAAGGAAACACACAGACATGAGTACAGACAAAATAGTTCTTAAAAGTTTAGCATGATATTTGATGACACTGTGCACCCAGAGATTGTACAGAAGAAGAAGAAGGAGGAGGAGGAGGAGGAGGAGGAGGATGAAGAAGAAGAAGAAGAAGAAGAAGAAGAAGAAGAAGAAGAAGAAGAAGAAGAAGAAGAAGTGATTTTAGGTTCAGTGTGGCTCAGCCTGAGCACACACCTTTAATTCAAGAGTTTTCTTCTTAAGTATTGTAAATAGTTATAAATAAAGTCAACCCTAAGTCAAGAGGCAGAGCAAGCAACCAGCTGACAGGAAGTGAAAATAGGATTATTCAGAAAAAAACATAGAGAGTAAGAGGAAATCAGGAGGATGGTGAGAGGGAAACACAGGAGGTAGAATGAGGGACAATTGGCTTGAGAGGTTTTGGTTTGAGACAGTATAGGAAAGGGAATGTATGTGACACTGGTGCAATATGAAGGTCAGCAGGGTGCTTTCTCTGGCACAGTGAGCTAGCATGTTTTCACTCCAACATCTGGCTCCTGGTCAAATTTATTGGTAAACTTGAATTATTGAGGTTTTGTTTACAACAACATGAAATCGTTGTCTTTCTGTAAAATCATTAATTAAAATGGAATAAATTACATTTTTTTAAAAAAGAAAGAAAATGAATAATTCTAAATGAGCTTCAGTCATCTTAACCATTTCCCTGGATTTATTGTGTTTTCTTTACCCCTATAGTTAAAAAGAAACAGAAAGAAAAACATAAAACTGTAAAGAAAGCAAGCAAGCAAGATGAACCAGGTAGTTCCCAATCTCTTTCTACTGATAATGAATCCAACATGACTAAACCCTCTTCACAGGTAAGATGGCTAATCTCCCACCAAAAAATTTCTACGCAGGTTCTTTGCCTTCCTAATTCTTTAGGAAGATATCATACTATATCTAGTTCAAGGTACTAGTGAGAATGGGGTTCTAAGTCAGCAAATTTATTGTGACCTGTCACTCACTTTTTGTCTGATTTTTCATGAGCTCTAACATGTGCAGTATGACCCTCCACTCCAGTGATGCAAGCATGCAATTACTATGTGCTTTTTTCAAGACCATTTACTGAAATAGCAATTGCTTTTGATGTATCCTTAAAAAGATTGAATGTAAATATGGAATTTGTAATTCTATAACTAATATTCTTCTGCCACCACAGGGATTAAAATGGTGAGGTAAGTATAACACTTCTATGAGACAATCCTACATGCCGTAGTTAGGGTTTGCATTGCTTTGAACACACATTTAATTAGGACTTCCTTACATTCAAAGTGTTAGTCCATTATCATGGAAGAAAGCATAGAGAAAGCAGGCAGACTTTGTGTTAGAGAGATAGCAGAGATTTCTACATCTCCACAGGCAGCAGTAAGGAAGAGTGACAGTGGTCCTGGCTTGAGCATCTGAAACCTCAAGTCACACCTCTCAATGACACAATTCCTCAAAAAAAAAAAAAAAAAGGAAACACCTACTCCAACAATGCCACATCTCCTAACAGTGCCACTCCCTGGTGACCAAGCATTCAAATCTATGAGTCAATGGTGGCCATTCTTCTTCTTCTTCTTCTTCTTCTTCTTCTTCTTCTTCTTCTTCTTCTTCTTCTTCTTCTTCTTCTTCTTCTCCTTCTCTCTCCTTCTCCTTCTTCTTCTTCTTCTTCTTCTTCTTCTTCTTCTAGATATTGATCCCTTCCTCCCTCCTTACCTCCCTCTCTCTCTCCATCCCATCCCCCTCAAATACCCTCCCATTCCATCCAATACCCACCCCCCACTCCACAGGGAGGGTGATGCCTTCCAAGAGGGATCAACAAAATCTGTCATTTGGAATAGGGACTAGGCCCTCCCTTCTGCCTCTAGGGGGAGATAATGGACACCCCCAGACTGATAGCTGGGAAACCAGCATTGGACCGACTCAGACCCCCTGAATGTGGGTCTCAGTTAGAAGGCCTGGGCAGTCTAAGGGACCTCTGATGTGGTGAAACCAGGATGTATTCCTGGTGCACAAGGGGACTTTGGGAGCACATTCCCCATGGAGGGATACTCCCTTAAACTATGGAGGCTATTCTTACTCAAATCACCACACTGCAGATTCTATCTGTTAACAGGGAGGTATACACAGGGCTGGAGAGATGGCCCAGTGGTTAAGAGCACTAGCAGGTCTTCCAGAGGTCTTCAGTTCAATCCTTAGCCACCATAACATGGCTCAATACTATCTGTAATGAGATCTGGTGTCCTTTTCTGGTCTGCAGGGATGCATGCAGACAGAATACTGTATACATAATATTAAATAAATCTTTTGTTAAAAAATAATGTGTGAACATTGACACACATAATTAGAATCCAGTAATAAAACAAAGATTCTTGTGGCCTTGAAAATATTATGCCTTACTTAATACTAAACATAATACTAGGGCTAGGGATTAACTATGTGGAAAAGTACAACTCAGCATGTACAAAATCCTGGGCTTTGATTTCCTACACATGTGAAAATCAATAAAGAAAGACAAATATTGTTCTTTCATGAAAAGAGAAAACCATCCATAGAAAGTGAAGATGACAAGGCAAGGAAGCTTACCCAGTAGCTAACTCAGCTTCCAGAACCTTCAGGAAGCAACACACAAAAAGATGAAGGGTGTCTCCAGACTCCTTACAAGTCTCCACCAAGGCCATCCATCTGTTCCTTGAACAAGTTACCACTTTCCTATTCCCAGTGCTTGCCCCTTCCCAAGAATATCACTGGGCTCACTACAACCTTGGAAAAATGTCTCACTGGTCTCCTACTACAAAGATTTTTCCTTATTACTAAATAGCTTATTAAGCTATGAAATCATGTATCACATAGTATTGAAGAGGTAAGTATTTATAAAATGATTTCTAATGTTGAGAACCAACTTTCTGCTTAGGGTTGAGAGAAAGTATAGAGGAGTTAGACAGGGATAAACACGGGAATGTATCTATTCCCATTGCCTAGTTCCTTCTCAGCCCTTTCCCTTTTCTTGTAACCCAACTTCAGAGGTTATTTTCACCTTTCTGTGCTCTTCTCAGCAGGTGTTTTGACACATGCTTTTTCCCTCTTGGAAGTCTTTATCCCCTGAACAAATACTATATTACTATATAACAGTAATGGTCTCTTTTGCTGAGAGCCTCCTTCAGACCTCTCCCAGGAATAGAATAAACTCTCACAGCCATTTCTCATTGATGGAACAGTTTCCTGTTTTCACTTTGATGCTTTCTTAATATAATTACAGCAATCATAACCTTGAAAAACCTTCTCATCTAATCTCCTAATCAATGTCCTTATCTAAACTGCTGAGCCAGTTATATTGGAAATATAGCTCCAGGTGTTAGAATACATCCATCAGGAATCAAAGTTAAACCCTGCCATCCATAGGGTAAAGTCTGCATGTTGCCAAGTCAGATTTCTGAGGGTGATACCAGTTATAGCTGCCTCCCTGAGCTGGTACCCAGGTTAGCCATGACTGCCGCCATTTTTTCTCTTTCAGTTCTACAGTGTTGCCTCCATTTCAAAGTGCTTTTCTGATGCTTGGAAATGGAACAGGATGCTGAGGAGGCAGGCGATCAAATTAAAATGAATTCACAACCTTTTTATGGTGCCAGGGTTCTCCATAACTGCTATTATGCAAATAGAAGAACTGCCAGACTGAACCCTGATTAACAATATTTGAGGGGATCTTCCTGAGGCTGCCTACCTAACCCTTTACCTGAAAGCTCTGACTTTTTAATCAAGGTTTTATAGTCGAATTCTTTAAAATGTTCCTAAGTATATGACTTGACTAGAGCATTGGAGGTTTTGTGTTTATTCCCTACAACTGTAAAGTATAATCCCTCTTCCTACCAAGTATAAGTGGAATCACTAGGTAGTGATTCTAGTAAATATCCCTTTTATTTCCTTTACCTGCATTATATTATGGCAATCGTTGTTTAGATGTTTTCTACTCTACTCAGTGTAATTATGCCTTATGACCTAACCGAATTATGTATGTGTGTTGTATGCAGACACTAGAGAGAAAAAACATACCAAATGAGCCTTCTAAGGAAAAAGGGCATCAGCAAGGCACCAAAGAAGTGATGGTGTTGAAAGTAACAGAACCATTTACTTATGATTTCATTGATGAAAAAATGATGTTCCATGCCACAGTGGCTACTGAGACTGAATTCTTTAGAGTGAAGATTTTTGACCCAGCCCTGAAGAACAAATTTACTCCAGAAAAGATCATTTCTCTATCCAATTATTTTTATGTTAGTGGATTTCTGGAGGTACACAGCACTTCCTCTGTGTCTGATGCAAATGTTAACCAAACAATGGTTATCTCAAACACACTGAAACAATCAGCCAATGCAACTCCTAAAATCAAGGATCTTTTCTCACAACCAAAAGGGACATATGTGAATGGAGAGTTTGTGGTAATTATGGTAAGCCATTGCATTATTTGTAAAAATTTCTTCTGCAATCTGAAGTTTAAGTTTTAATTTGTCACTGGAATTTGCTCAACTTACTTAGCACAACTCATATTAGAAATATAAGAGTAAAATCACTTTGGGGTTTAGGATAATCTCTTATCATTCTTCTCTTCAAAATACTGCCATGAATTATTTTTTTTAGATTCATCAATAATCTTTGGAATTTTCTTCACTATGTAAATCCATCTACAGCCATCCTGTTCTCAAATACTGTTCAGTTTATACCACACTTATCTTTCAGAGTTTATTTCTTTGACAGTTTCCTTACCCACATTATTGGCAAGTCAGTGTGAAGGAAAACTAAACTCATAATCTAGTTTGAGACAATGAGAATAAAAAAGCCAAATAGACTACTCAACCCTAGAATAAAGCTATGCCCAACCATCCAAGATTATTTCTTTAATGTGTTCTCATTATCATAGTCTTTAATTTTTAACAAGATCTTTTAGCAGAGTGACTAATGTTTTGAATAATGAGAAAAAGAAGAGTTTATCAGACTAGTTTAATTTCTCAATATACAATGAGGCACAATGGAGTCCAGGATGTTAAAGAAAGTCTGTGACTTTCTGGTGTTTCTTTAAGTGCCCATGCACCATTCATCACTATGCTTGTTTAATGTATGATTTCATAATTCATTACATATGAATCAGTCACAGCTTTTTACTTTAATCTATGCTGTTTTTGATTGTGCTGGTTACACAATTAATAAGTGGGACCCAAACTAAATATCAGAATTAAATGCTATAGATATAGCCTTTGAGGAATTTCGAGGGAATGAGCAAATCTTGAGTAACAGAGCAAGTGTGATCCATGTGAAAAGGAGGTGTGTGTGTGTGTGTGTGTGTGTGTGTGTGTGTGTGTGTGTGTGGTCTGTCTGTCTGTGTGTCTGTCGGTCTATCTGTCTGTCTCTATATGTCTATGTATTTGTTTCTCACACTATTCCTTTTATGTCTGTTAGTTTGTACATTTTGTTTTATTCTTAGTAGTTTGTCTTATTTGTTTACCTGATTGTTTTCTTAAAAGAAAAGAAGGTATCAAGTTGGAAAGGTGGGGAGGAGAGAATTATCTAGGAGGAGGTAGGGGAAGGAAAACTATGATCAGAACATAGTTTTATGAAAATAACTTTATTTTCAATAAGAATAAAATAAATGAAAATATCTTATATTAATGTTTCCAAGACTCACAATGAGCCACAAGTAGCCTTTCTTCTTAGACCTCTTGGAGGAACCTAAGAAACCCGCAATGGTAACTAAATGGGTTTTGCTATTTATTTTTGTTTTTTCACTTTTGATCCCTTACTTTAGATCACTAAGAAACCTCAGCTATTTGGTACTAGCTAGTACTTAGTAAGATACTTATTTTCCTAAAGACACCCAGCAGATGAAGTCCTCAGGCTTGCCAACAAACACCCTTACCCACGGGGCCATCTCACTGGCCATTGTGCCTGTGATTCTAAACTAAGTGCCACACTTGCCTTGTCAGGGACAGGTTTTTGCTGACATGCTGTATTTCTCATAAATGTGACAAGCATTGGCATTTCTAAAAGTTGAAAGTCAACTTTTATTTTCTCAGAAAAATGAGAGGATTAATGAGACTTACTATTGGATTGGAGATGACACCGGGTCAATGGAAGTGGTGGTCTATGGACGGCTGACCAGTATCAGGTGTGAGCCAGGCAATAAACTTCAACTTGTCTGCTTTAGATTGATCTCAAGTGGAGATTCGTGGCAGCTGAGGTCTGTAAGGCACAGTTACATGCAGGTGTGTGCTCTGGAAAATACCATTCTTCCTATGAAGTATACATACATATTTAACTCTCTAGTAATTCTTCACTGTTAGCATTACATAGAAAATCCAACAAGTGGAAGAAAATTAAGCATTGTACATTTAATAAAATTCCTTCCATTATTTTTAAAGTAAGGGTTTTTCAATAATAACAAAGAAAATAAATTTAGAAAGACTCAAATGTTGTTAAATGTTTAGCTAAATAATAAAAACTATTTTTTTTTTACCAAAGCAAGGAGATATTTCAGAAGGACTCAGGTTAATCAAGATGTTTGTTTCAAGTTTTGACTCTCAGATTTTTCAAATTGACCAAAGACTAAAACTCAAAGAACTTTCTCCCTCCTCCCAACCTGCAGTTCAATGACACTCTGCAATCCAATCTTTACCTCAGGTACCTCAGCTCTTTCCTACCCACTGTAGCTCTGAGCTCAAGCCTGGAGGAGTGACTAGTTAGTTTCATAGTCCCAAACAAGTGAAGAAAGCTGACTGCAAGGACAGAAAGGCATTTAAGGAGATAGGTCAGAGTGAGAAAGGGGGTGTGACTCATGCTGACTGAGTCAGTAGGAATGTAGAGAGAAGTGTGTAATCATCTGTGTTTCAACTGATCTAACTTCAATGTTTTCTTCTTTAAGGTCATCAATGTCTAAAGGAAAGACAATCAACTCTGATTCAGTTATGGAAACCTTCCTAGAACTCCTCCTTCTCATGAACTCCATGAAAGTGGCTCCAAACAATAACTGGGGCCCCTGAGCTCCTTTCCTCATGTGACTCACTGTTGCCCTTCATACATATTCCTGTCTGATCTGCACTATCACTTTGCCATGAATAAAGTTTCACTGCTTCTTTACATCTGACTGAGCCTTTACCCCAAATCTTTGAATGAAAAGGTAAGATTTTAAAACACCAGGCTTAGATTCTGACCACCACCATATCCTATAACAAAGATACAGGAAGAAACCTCATCAAATGCTCAAGATTACGTCTTGGATTCCCAAGCTTTCAACACTCAGTATTACATTTATTTTACTTATATAACACTTTAACTGCAGTATCCTAACACAACACAAAACAGACTCAGACAGAAGGAAAATGTGTGTTTTCCATAATAGTAAGAAACAGCAAATGTATCATATATAGAACTAAAGTTTCAATTTATATAATCTACAAATGCTGTTCAACAAAGATAATAACAGTGGCAAGTCTTCCTATATACAGTAGGCTAGAACAATCCTATAACTACTAGCCCCAAGCTGAAGTTCAGATATAACCAAAGTCTGATTTGGTAAATCAATGAGATTTATATTTATTGTAATATTGACAAGATGTTACTTACAGGATAAGAAATGACTCAAAGATAGCTTTGTCACCAAAAGGAGTAACAGCTCACAAAAGCTGAAAACCTAGCACACCCTTGACAGCCTGAAGACAGTAAAATGTACTAGAGAGTGTTCTTTTCAGGTAGTTCAGTTGCTCTGAACCTCTTCAAAACAGCTTAACTGGTCTCTAGTTTGTCCAGGCATATTAACTTGTGTAAGAGTGCCTAGTAACACTTCTTAAAGTCTATACATTCTTGGGGATTGAGGACCTCATTTTTTCTGGTGTCAGGGAATATCTGAAGCCTCTAAGTTGTTTGCTTTTCCTTGCAGGATGGGAGTTTTCACCCATTGTTGTTTTTGTTGTTGTTATAAAACTATTGGCCAATGGCTAGAACCTCTTATTGGCTAGCTCTGTCTTAGCTATTAACTCATTTCTATCAATCTATGTGTGTCCACATGGCTTTATCTTACAGGAGAGAAGGTCTGGACTTCTTCTCTCACATCCTAAATTTTGACTCATCTCTACTGCGTCTCCCAGAATCCTCCTTCTTTCCTAGTCCTGCCTATCTTGCTTTCCTATTGGCCAACAGGGCTTTATTCATTAACCAATAAGAGAAACATATTTACAGAATGACATCTCCCATCATCCCCTCTTTTCTGTCTAAAATAAAAAGAAAGGCTTTAACTTTAACATACTAAAATTACATATGGCAAAACAGTTATCAAATAAGAACTATAGTTAACAGCATTAAGTCTATTAACATTTCAGGAATTAAAGAAATTATTCTATAATCTATCCTATCTTTGTGAGTATAAAGTTTTATATGTAACTTATCTTTTATCACTAAGGAAAATTATAACCATAGCTATCTGTCTTTAACTTCATCAAAGACCACAGAAGGATAGTATATAAACTCTAGAAATGACAAAGACATCTCAATACCTGGACAGTCATCCAGAGTTCTTCTGTAAATTGGCAAATCCATCTTCATCCTATAGGCCATAGTATGTCTGGCAGACTCCTCGGCAAGGCAGGAAACCTTAAACTGTCCACCTGTGTTAGCAGTTTGTCAGCCACTTATCTCTGTGTCCTTCAGAATGTCTGGAAGACCCTACCATGAAGCAGAAACTCCATAGTACTGTCCATCTTGTTTCGGCAGTCACTTTCCTGTGGGCCCTGCATGTCTACTCTATAAAGCATATTGTTAAACAGTTTCTGTCAAGACCAGTATCTTGCACAAATGGCTAGTCTTGACATATTGGAAGCAAACTCCATAACAAGTTTCTTTGATGTCTGTATTCCCTTCTGACACAGTTGGTGTTGCCAGGAACAGTTGTGCCTCACTGTAAAAAAAAAAAAAAAAAAAAAAAAAAAAAAAAGACCCTAAACCTTTTAACCATTTTAAATGCCATATTCTGTAAGTTTTGAAAGGTTTGAAGAATGCTTTTCCAATTGACTACATCTTTATATATCTAGAAAACCTAACCTACCTAATTATAAGCTTTTATTATCATAGGTAACTATCTACAATCTATACTTAAATATGCATTACATTTTTAAATGAGCTATATAAGCACAATACTCAAACAAGAGGAGAAATATACAAATCACAAAATTGACCTTAAATTTGTATCAATACATTAAAACCCATTCCAAAGCAAAGTATTCATTTCTATACCATAATCCCCTTTTTACCTTTAAAAAGAGATTGGTTGTGATCATTAATCATTGATAACCTACCCCATTTAAATGAAAACAAACATTTATAGACAATATTTGGGAATTTGGGTGTTGTTCTTTCCAAACTGCTTCCTGCTGGTTGGAGATTCTATAATACCATGGGAATCCTAAGAAGACACAAAAATCCTAGCTGTAGTCTGCAAGGCTGCCTTGTCCCAGCTGTTTTGAATGTTAGATCTCCTGGAACATTGCTTCAGGGGGTCTTGCTGGAAGGAATCCATAGCTTTTTATTTCTGTAGAAACAAAAATAGAAATTCTTTTCCCCAGTAATCTGTCCTCAGACCTAAATTTTGAAGTCAAAGTATCTTTAAAATATACAAATTGGATAAATTAAGCAGCATTGATAATCAAATGTATTTTAGCAGTTGTTGTTCCTTCCTTAGCAATTGAGCAATTCAAAGACAACACAATAGCATACAGTATCCAGACTCTTTGTGAACTTTCCATCTTCACTTGGCTTTTTTATTACTCTATTTCTTTTACTTCTATTTTTCACTTTTTGAGACAAGGTTTCTCTGTGTAACTTTTGCCTGTCTTGTAATTTACTATGTATACCAGGCTGGCCTTGAAATCACAGTTATCTGTTTGCTTCTTCTTTCTGAGTGCTGGGATTAAAGGCAAGGTGTGTCCCACCACACCTCTCTTTCTTTTTCTTTTTTATTTTTTTTTCTTATTTTACATATCAAATCCAGTTCCCTCTCCCTCCCTTTCTTCCATGCCCCCTGACCTCCCTCTCATCCCAACCCCCACCCCCCCACACACAGGGAGGGTGATGCCTTCCAGGAGGTATCATCAAAATCTGTCAAGTCATTTGGAGAAGGGACTAGGCCCTCCCTCCTGTCTCTAGGTTAAGGGAGTATCTCTCCATGGGGAATGTGCTCCCAACGTCATTTTGTGCACCAGGGATACATCCTGGTTCCACTGTCAGAGGTGACCTGAACGAGGGGGAGCTAATGGACCCCTAGACTGATAGCTGGGAATCCATCATTGGACCGACTCAGACCCCCTGAACATGGGTCTCAGTTAGAAGGTCTTTTTTTTTTTTAATCACTTTATCTAGTTTCTTTTTATCTCCCAAACCTACGTATATTTTAAAACACACTGTAAACCTTTAGAGGTTTTTCTTTATCTTAATCTGTCTTTTCTGTAAGTCTTTATCTTTTTCTGGCCACAAATCTTTTATCTGCTAAACAACAACATTGCTTTCCAATATGGCAGGGATATGTTTACCACCAGCAATGAAAGGTGTGCTCACCACCTTGGTCTATGCAGCCATCAAGCAGCATGTTGCTGGTTTGGAGATGTCAATGCCACTGACAGCTGTTAATACACACATTGAATTGTTAGCAGGGCTTCTTAAAACAGCCATACACTTTTTTCATTTATGTTAAGTCAGGAAAACTCCCTTAAAGGAGTCAAGCAAGTCTCTGCTTGTCTGTAGCAAAACAGAGCCCACCCAAGAAAAATGCTGATATCAAGAAGCCTTCCTTATTTCTGATCTTTTGGTTTAAAGTCCTCTTTTAAGCTTTGTTTGTTTGTTTGTTTTGTTTTAAGTGTAAGTTCTTAGTACCTACATTGTAGCCATTATTTCGGTATGAGCACATTCCCACCAGCCTGGCCCCACAGCCTCGTCAGCCCCAAAATAACACACAGAGACTCTATTAGTTATAAAGCTGTTGGCCAATGTCTAGAACATCTTGTTGGTTAGCTCTGCCTTAGCCATTAACTCTTTTCTATCTATCTAAATGTTTCCACATGGTCTTATCTTACAAGAGAAAGGGTCCAGACCTCTTCTCTCATGTCCTACTTCTTGACTCTTTCCATCCATTCTTAAATATCCTGCTATACTGCATGATTTTCTTAACACGTGTCTCTTAACAAGCTTTCCTCTAAGAAAAGTGAAAGACTGAGATCTTGGAGGAAACTGCAGTCTCCCTGATATTTACACAATGACTCAACTCCTTTTGTGCCTGAACTTGTGCCAGTCACAGTATAGAAGAGACCAGAAGCACCCTTGTCAGATTTTTTTCTTTTTTTTTTTTTTTTTTTTTTTTTTTGTTTGGAACAAAAGGAAAAAAATAGTACAGTACCTGGCACAATGATGGCACCATTATTACAGTGGTAACCAACTGCTTTCTGATTAGATTTGAGGCCTGCTACAGAAGAGAAAATTCATACCTAGCACTATACACCTCATCAAACTCCTCAATGCCAGGAATTGGTTACCTCTTGCTGAATCTTTGGCCAAAGGGATTTCATAGATCTCCCTCAAACATTTCTGGATCTTGTTTACTTGTTTTGTTTTTTAAGTGTGTGTGTGTGTGTGTGTGTGTGTGTGTGTGTGTGTGTGTGTGTCAGAGAGGGGGAGAGGGAGGGGGGAGAGAGAGAGACGAGAGAGAGAGAGAGAGAGAGAGAGAGAGAGAGAGAGAGAGCATGTTGACAATGTTGAGCAGTAGGGAGATTGGGGGAGTTAGGCAAGGGAAGAGACTATGGAAAATTTTACTATATGACATTTTATTTGTAAAAATCAACAAGTACCAAAATGGAAAAAGAAAAAGGAAGCAGCAGAAGTGGCAGCATGGCATGACAGAAAGGCACATGCAACAGAGCAGCAGTGACATTCAGGCAGTCAGCAGGAGACATGAACATGGCACTGCAGGCTTTCTGAAGGTCAGCTAAACATCATAAGGACAGTGGTCTCAACAGATCACAGCAAGATGGCAGAAGTAGAGAAGAGGAATAAGTACCAAAGGCATACAGAATTAGAGCTGAAAAACTGTAGGTAATCACCATAGGAAGACTGCCTGAGGCTGTTGAGATTTAGAGCCAAGGTTCTTAGATACCCTAGACCTAGAATCAATATTATCAATGACTGAAAACTTCCAAAACCTAAGCTCTCCATGAAGGTATAATTGGAGGCCAAGTGAATGCTGAATTCCTAAGCCTTCCAGAGTTGTAAAAGTTGGAAAGCAAAGGGTATGAATGCCTTAGGTCTGTCTACACAAGAGCTATAGAGCCCTGATGCCCAAGACTTGTGAGCAAACTACAGCATTAGAAGGCAGGATTGTAACTGATCTTACCTGCCTGCTACATTCCCTCTGTCAAAATCAGAGGGCACAAGAACTGCCAAAGACCAGCTTTTGGAAACCTTCTTGCATGCCCATGTGCCCATCCAGGTAAAGCATGCAACCCTAACCTGCTGAGTGCTTCTGCTTGCACATCAGCTGAAGTGTTCTCACCACCTTCCACTGCCTGGCATTATTTGTACTGTGCCTCAAGTTATGTCAGACGCCAGAGTCCTTACTCTTCTTAACAGAAAAACACTAGTATAATGGTCATTTCAGGTCCCTGATGTTACTAACACCTAAGAGCTTTGCCACAGTTGTCAAGGCTTCAATTGTGTTATTGCATAGGCCCACTATACCTGTTGGGTTTATTCATAAATAACATTAATAGTGCAGAAATGCTAAGGACTCTTTAACTTAATCTAAAGTAAAGCAGTTAAGCTCTTATCTAGAGGGGAGCTAATTCCTTCCCATTTTTCTGTCATTACATTTGCAAGTGTGTGATGAAATATTCCTTGGGTTATCTTCAGGCTGGGAGAACTATTAATGAATGAGAGAATGATTTAGTAAGTGCTTAAACCAAAAGTAACTGCACTACATAAAGTAGCCATGGAGTGCAGCTCCCAGGACTGCTTCAGGGTTATAATTAGAATGCTTCAGAGTAGTGGCTTTCTGGAAATTTTCTTATCTATATAGGATTCACATACAAGAGCTGAGGGTTATGATTTTATTTTCTTCATTCTAATCTGCTCTGACTCTCTACATCTTATTTACCCTTTCAATAGCAAACTTTTGTAATTAAAAACAATAGTTACAGTAGGTGCATTTGAGGGGAATGAGTAACCACAGCAGTGCCTGGCCTCAAAGTCCCTGGTGTACAGACTGTGATAGCCGGTTGGGGACACACTGCCCTGTAAAACAAGATGCTGAGAGATTTTTCACAGGGAGTAGGTCTTTATCAGCCAGACTTTCAGTAAGTGAAGAATTAGCATCATATTATTTTAGATTGCTTTGTGCTAATAACCTTGGCTAGATATCTGCAACTCTGTTCTTGGGCATATCTGTAAAGTTTTGAATTTTGATCCACTTATGGAGATATCCACTCTAGTTTGAAATTGCTCTAAAGTCTTAAATGAGCTAATTTCTTTTTGGCTTGACTTAGACTGTAAAGAAATTGTTTTCTTATGCTAGGCTTTAAGTGTATTACTGTCCTCATGAAACAATAGATCTAGTTATGGAGCATATCTTAGTATATTTTCTATATATCAAAATTATGCAATTAAGGAAAAGTCATCATCCTGATAATCCACAGATATATGTGCCCATAAGGTTGAGATGTAATCATGAGATTACATATATATATATATATATATATATATATATATATATATATATATATATATACATCCCATGAGATTACACATTACAGTGCAGGTATTAGAGAGATACCATAGCTGTGTCTGCACATGTGAAATCACAGTGGAAGCAACAGTTTGTAGAGTCTGTGGTCCCAATAGCCATGCTTGAGTGGGGTTCTTCTCTACCAGAGAATTATCCATCTGGTAGGTTAACATCTGAATGATCAACTGCTATCTTCTGTGTTTGCATCATGGCCCATAACAGCTCGTGACAACTACATATATTCTTCTACCCTGGAAACACATTAAGTTCTCGGTGGCAATAGACACCTGTTGAATTCTCCTCCTGCAATGTCCATCCTGAGTAAAAAAGAGACAGGAGTGTCTGGGTGGCATACACTTTCCCTTTTGTTCAGAGGAATGTGTTTCATAGTGACACATGGATAAGATTGTTAGACATGAAGGCATAAGGTTGGTACACCCACCTATGAAGACATGTAAGAAAAACAACTGAGTACAACAGACCTTTGTTTTTCATTTTAAGTGTATGCAGTTAGGAGAAAATCAAATCTTGCTAACTGGGGAAACCAAAAGTTGAGAATGATAGGAGGAGGCCTTACTTTTGCAACCCTTCTCTTCCACTAATAGCAGAGTACACAATATTCAAGGTGTCTCAACTTGAAGTAAAGTAAAATCACTATGACCAATGTCAATCTCCCCATCTTTAAAAATACTTCACATTTTTGGTAGTTGAAAGATTGCAACATCCTGATCCAATCTCTAGGAAACTTATCTTCTTACTCAAAAGGAACTAGGCCTGCTTCTTGCCTTGCAGATGAACTAGGATATGTACACTGCTGAAGAAATTTCCTAGAAGATAAGTTCTGCCCCTGGTATGAAGAATTGAGAGCTCTGTGGAACATACAAGGGCATAGGAGAAACCAGTGTTGTTTCCTTCAGAGGTGAGTGGAGGAAGCAGAGCTGGAGTCAGCCTCCTACAAAGCAGTGAACCCACGGAAGCTACATTCCAATGTTTCACTAAGGAACATGGCTGTCATCATTATTCTAACCTTACTGGGGCTGGAGCCAACACAAATGCATTTTTATCACTGCAGACAGTAAAAATAACTTTTTAGAAGATTTATCTATTTTGTGTATGATTAGTCCTTTTGCATATATACATGCATGAGAGATTTGAGCATCAGATCCTGTTATAGATAGTTGTGAGACGGCATATGTTGCTGAGAATTGAATTCAGGACCTCTGGAAGAGCAGTGAGTTCTATCAATCACTGAGCTGTCTCTCCAGCCTGTAAAATAATTTCTAAGTGTGAGTCAGAGGAAATGGAAAATGAGTCAGAAGGAACTTGTTAGCTGAGGTGATTGACTGGTAAATGATAGGATAGTGACATGAAAGAATTACCATAATTTTTTGATATTTTTTTCATTCAAATTTGAAACAAGCTTGTTAGAATTACCATAAATTTTTGTTTAGTGAAAAATATAATGACCTGGAAATGAACTCTCTAGTATTCAAATATTACACAGCATGAGAGGTGATGAGTATGTGCAGTAGAAAATGTCTCAGATCAGCAAATAGAGCTACCCAAAGCAAAAGTATTTTATTGATTTTATAATCACATTTAACAACCTGCTCTGATCTGCTCTGCTCCCCTGTACTCCAGCTGTAAAAGCAGTGTTCAATCACTACAAGAGAAAATTTATATCAACTGGAGAGTTCACTGTTTGGCTAGTGTTTTTAATTTCTTACAGTAAAACATAGGGAAGAGTTAGAGTTAATTTGAAATAGATTTCTATTACCTGCTTGTGGAATATTTTACAGACTGCCTGTGTGCTCTGGTATAGTCCTTCATTTATACTTGAAAAGAACATTTTAAATGCTGATTTGGGGGGCTGTTACCATATTGGATAAATCCTCCCAAGTTTATCAGTTAAACTGCTAAACTTTCTAAATCTTTGCAGGTGTTTTCACTTTATCTTTTAGTAACCAAGAGTCAACAATTCTGAATCAACCATGAATCAGTGTTTGCTTTTGTGTGGTATTTTGAATTTACAATTTGTATGTGCTCCCTCACACACAAATGGAATGTCCACTATGCATTTATGTGAGTAGGTGTGTGTTCATATGTGCACATAGGGGACGAAATATATTCTAGAACACTATTTTTAAGAGGTAAATAAACATGAGGAGTAAGAAATGCAATGCACTATTTTATCGAATAAATCCATAGCCCAAAATAGTGTCATTTTAATTAATAATATAATTTAAGAATTTTTCATGTCAACCCCAGTTGCCCCTCACTCCCTCCCTCTCTCCTTCCCTGACTCTTACATTCTTTCCCCTCAGACATGCACACTGGCCACCCTTCCCTCCCATCCTGCATCCCCATTCCACGTGTAGGACGATGCAATCCAAGTTGGGTCATGTAAATCTGCCAAGTCATTTGAAGTAGGGACTACAACTTCTCTTCTGTCTCTAGGTTAAGGGGGTATCCCTCCAGGGGATGTGTCTGTAAGGTCCTTTTGTGCACCAGGAATACATCCTGGTTCTACTGTCTGAGTTCACTTAGACTGCTCAATCCTTCTAGCTGAGACCCATATTCAGGGAGTCTGAGTCAGTCCCAAGCTGGATTCCCAGATATCAGTCCTGGGGGGGGGGGATTGGCTCCTCCTTGTTAGGGTCACCTGTCTTTGTGTGTTTCTGCAACCTGGTCTTGACCTCTCTCTCTGCATCTGCATTCTACTTTGACTCCGTGTTTAGTTATGGGAGTTTGCTTCTGTTTCCAACAGGAACTAGATGAGGGATCCATGATGGTGGATAATTTAGTTGATGATCTCACTATCAGGGAAGAGCATTTATGGTAGCCTTTCCACAGTTGCTCAAATTGTTAGTTGGAGTCAATCTTTCTCTTCAAACCAATAATGGCTCCCTCTTTTATGTTCTCTCTCTCTCTCTCACACTCTTTTTTATCTTCCTAGTTGAATGTGCTTTCCTCTCCTCCCCTTCTCTTTCTCCTAGTTCTCTCTCCATTCACTGCCCTCCCACTTCCCATGTGCTCTGGGAAACTTGTCCCTTCCCCCTTTTGTGAAGGACCATATAAGAATCCCTTAGAATACATCTTGTATCCTAGTTCCTCTGGTAGTGTGAATTATAGGCTGGTGATCCTTTGCTCTATGTCTAAAATCCATATATGAGTGAGTACATACTATGTTCCTCTTTTTGTGACTGGGTAACCTCATCCAGGATGGTTTCTTCAAGTTCCATCCACTTGCCTGTGAATTTCAAGATTCCATTATTATTTTTCTGCAGAGTAGTATCCCATTGTGTAGATGGGCCACATCTTCTTTATCTATTCTTCAGTTGAGAGGCAACAAGGTTGCTTCCATGTTCTTGCTATTATAAATAATGCTGCTATGAACATAGTTGAGCACATGTCTTTGGATGTGTTGCATGGATGTGGGTCATTTGGGTATATACCTGAGAGTGGAATTGCTGGGTTCTTGTAAACTAATTCCCATTTTCCTGAGGAATCATGATACTGACTTCCAAAATGGCTGTATGAGCTTGCACTCGCACCAGCAGTGGAGGATTGTTCCCCTTTCTCCACATCCTCTCCAGCATAAGTTGTCATTGGTGTTTCTAATTTTAGCCAATCTGGCCGGAGTAAAATGGTATCTCAAAGTTGTTTTGATTTTCATTTCCCTGATAGCTAAGGATGTTGAGCACTTTCTTAAGTGTCCTTCAGCCTCTTTGATTTCCTCTATTGAGAATTCTCTCTTCAATTGTGTACCCCATTTTTAATAGGGTTATTTGGTGTTTTGTTGACTAGTGTCTTGAGTTCTATGTATATTTTGGAGATCAGCCCTTTGTCAGATGTAAGATTTGTAAAAATGTTTTCCCAGTCTGTGGGCTGCCTCTTGGTCTTGTCCACTGTATCCTTTGCCTTACAGAAGATTCTAAGTTTGAACTGGTCCCATTTATTAATTTTTGATCTCAGTGTCTGCGCTACTGGAGTTATGTCCAGGAAGCAGTCTCCTATACTAATTTGTTCAAGGGTACCTCCTACTTTCTCTTCTAAGAGTTTCAGTGTAGCTGGAATTTTGTTGAGGTCTTTGATCTATTTGGACTTGAGTTTTGTGCATGGTGATAGACATGGGTCTATATGCAGTCTTCTACACACCATCATCCAATTGCCAGAACCATTTGTTAAAGATGCTTTCCTTCCCCCACCCCATTGTATTTTTTGGCTGTTTTATTGAAAATCAGGTGTTCATAGGTGTGTGGGTTAATATCTGGATTTCCGATTCAATTCCATTGGTCTGTCTATTTTTGTGCCAATACCAGGCTGGTTTCAGAAGTATAGCTCTGTAGTAGAGCTTAAAGTCAGGGATGGAGATGCCTCCTGAAGTTCCTTTATTGTACAGGGTTGTTTTGGCTATCCTGGGTCTTTTCATTTTCCATATGAAATTGATTATTATCCTTTCAAGTTCAGTGAAGAATGGTTCTGGGATTTTAAGGGGAATTGCATTGAATCTGTAGATTGCTTTTGGCAAGATTGTCATTTTTATTATATTTATCCTTCCTATCCAATACCTGGGAGATCTTTCCATTTCCTGGTATCTTCTTTAATTCCTTTCTTTAAAGCCACAAAGTTCTTATTGTATAGGTCTTTCACATGTTTGGTAAGTGTTACCCCAAGATACTTTATGTTGTTTGTGGATTTTGTAAAGGGTAATATTTCTCTGATTTCTTTCTCAGCCTCTTTGTCATCTGAATAAAGTACAGCTACTGATTTTTTTGTGTTTATCTTGTACCCTGCTAGTTTGCTGAAGGTGTTTATCAGCTATAGGAGTTCCCTGGTAGAGGTTATTGGGTCGCTTATGTAAAGTATAATATCAATTGCAAATAGAGACAGTTTGACTTCTTACTTTCCAATTCGGATTCCCTTGATCTCCTTTTGTTGTCTTATAGCTTTTGCTAGAACTTCAAGTACAATATTGAAGAGATATAGAGAAAGAGGACATCCTTGTCTTGTTTCTGATTTTAGAGGAATCACCTTAAGCTTCTCTCCATTCGGTTTGATGTTGGCTGTTGGTTTATTGTATATTGACCTTATTATGTTTCGGTATGTTCCTTTTATCCCTGATCTCTCCAAGACGTTTTATCATGAAAGGGTGTTGAATTTTGTGGAAGGCTTTTTCAGCATCTAGGGAAATGATCATATCATTTTTTCCTTTTCAGTTTGTTTATATGGTGGATCACGTTGATAGATTTTAGTATGTTAAACCATCCCTGCAACCCAGGGATGAAGCCTACATGGTCATGGTGGATGATTTCTCTGATGTATTCTTGGATTCAGTTTGCCAGTATTGTGTTGAGTATTTTTGCATCAATGTTCATCAGGGATATTGGTCTGTAGTTTTCTTTCTTAGTTGTATCTTGGTGAGGCTTGGATACCAAGGTGATTGTGGCCTCGTAGAAAGAGTTTGGTAATGTGCCTTTTGTTTCTATTGTGTGGAACAATTTGAGGAGTATTGGAATTAGCTCTTCCTTAAATTTCTGGTAGAATTTTGCAGTGAAACCATCTGGCACTGGGCTTTTTTTGTTTGGAAGGCTTTCGATGACTGCTTCTACTTCACTGGGGGTTATAGGTCTATTTAAGTTGTTTGTCTGTTCTTGATTTAATTTTGGTTAAGTGAGAGTTATCCAGAAATTTGTTCATTTCCTTTGAATTTTCAAATTTTGTGCAGTATATGTTTTCAAAGTATGACCTGAAAGTTGTCTGGATTTCCTCTGTGTCCGTTGTTATGTCCCCATTTTCATTTCTGATTTTGTTAATTTGCATGTTCTCTCTCTGCTTTTTTGTTAGTTTTGATAAGGGTTTGTCTATCATGTTTATTTTCACGAAAAACCAACTCTTTCTTGTAGTGAGATATTCACCTTGTCAGCACCTGTGGCTTAGACCAAGCCCATTGGGGGTGGAGACAGGGCAGGACATGACCTAAGGGAAAAGGATAGGAGGGGGTCGGAGGCTCCCTCTTGCTGGCTAAACTCCAAGAGGATAGGATCCTGTGGAACCTCCCATGTTCATCTGCCTATGTTGTGAGTTATTTATCCCTGAATAAACATCTATTCAGCCTAATTGTTTATCCTGATTCTTATTAAACCGCAATACTTTGTTCCATTGAATTTTTTGTATTGTTTTCTGGGTTTCTACTTTATTGGTTTCAGCCCTCAAATTGATTATTTCCTGGCCTCTACTCTTCTGGAGTGAGTTTGCCTCTTTTTGTTCTAAGGCTTTCAGTTGTGCTGTTAATTCTCTAATATGACTATCTGCTGTTTTCTTCATATGGGCACTCAGTGCAATGACCTTCCCTGTAACACTGCTTTCAAGGTGTCCCATAAGTTCGGGTATGTAGTGTCCTCATTCTCGTTGAATTATAAGAAGTCCTTACTTTCTTACTTATTTCTTCTTTGACCCTGGTGTGGTGCAATTGCACATTGTTCAGTTTCCTTGAGTTTGTACGGTTTCTGTGATTTGTGTTGTTGTTGAATTCCAATTATAAAGGATGGTGGTTTGATGAGATACATGGGACTATTCCAATTCCTTTGATTCTGTTGAGGTTTGTTATGCCACCTAGTATGTGGTCGATTTTAGAGAAGGTTCCATGTGGAGCAGAGAAGAAGGTATATTCTTTTGTGTTTGGGTGGAATGTTCTATAGATATTTGTTAAACCCAGTTGAGACATAACTTCTGTTAGTTCTTTTGTTTCTTTGTTGAGTTTCTGATTGGTAGTCCTGTCTAGTAGTGAGAATGGTATGTTGAAGTCTCCCACTATAAGTGTGTGAGGTTTTATGTGTGCTTTGAGTTTTAGTAGCGTTTGTTTTACGAATGTGGGTGCCTTTGTATTTGGGGCATAGATGTTCAGAATCGAGACTTTGTTTTGATGGATTTCTCCTGTGATGGATACGAAATGACTGTCTTCATCTCATTTGATTAATTTTGGTTTGAAGTCTAACTTGTTAGATATTAGGATAGCCACTCCTGCTTGTTTCTTGGGTCCATTTGGTTAGAAGATCTTTTCCTAGCCATTTATCCTGAGGTAATGTCCAACTTTGAAGCTTAGATATGTTTCTTGTATGCAGCAGAAAGATGAAATCTGTCATCATATTCATTCTGTTGGCCTGTGTCTTTCTATGGGTGAGTTAAGACCATTAATGTTGAGGGAGAATAAGAACCATTGATTGTTAATGCTTGTTTGTTTTAGCTTTGTTTTTGACAGTGGTATTGTGAATATATTTGCCCTGATTTAACCTTGGATTTTGGTGATGTGGGATTATCTTTTGCCTACATCTTTGTGAGCGTAGTTAACTTCCTTAGGTTGGAGTTTTCCTTCCAAAACTTTCTGAAGGGCTGGATTAGTAGATGCATATTGTGAAAATCTGGCTTTGTCATTAAATATCTTGTTGTCTCCATCTATAGTGATTGAGAGTTTTGCTAGGTATAGTAGCCTGGGCTGGCATCCATGGACTCTTAGTACTTGTAGAACTTCTCTCCAGGACTTCTGGCCTTGAGGGTTTCCATGGAGAAGTCTAGGCATAATTTTGATAGGTCTGCCTTTATATGTTACCTGGCCTTTTTTCCTTCGCTGCTCTTAATATTCTTTCTTTATTCTGTATGTTAGGTGTTTTGATTATTATATGTCAAGGGGTCTTTTTCTTTGATCTGGTCTATTTGGTATTCGGTATGCTTCTTGTAATTTCATGGGCATGTCCTTCTTCAGATTGGGAAAGTTTTCCTCGATGATTTTGTTGAATATGTTTTCAACCCCTTTGAGCTGGGCTTCCTCACCTTCCTCTATGCCTATTATTCTTAGGTTTGGCCTTTTCACAGTGTCCCCCATTTCCTGGATGTTTTGTGTTAAGGATTTGTGATTTAAGATTTTCTTTGGTTGATGAATCTATTTCCTCTAGTTTATCTTCCATGCCTGAGATTCTCTCTTCCATCTCTTGAATTCTGTTGGTTTTGCTTGCGTCTGTAGTTCCTGATTGTTTGCCCAGTTTTGCTATTTCCAGCATTCGTTCAGTTTGTGTTTTCTTGTCTCCATTTCCACTTTCAAGTCTTGAACCATTTCCTTTACCTGTTTAATTGTTTTTTCTTGGTTTTCTGTAACTTTCTTTAAGAAATTTATTCATTCCATCCATTTTTTTGTTTGTTTTTTTCTTCCATTTCTTTAAGGGATTTTCTCACATCTTCTTTGAGGGCCTCTATCATTTTTATGATGATAATTTTTAAGTCGTTCTCTTCTGCTTCATCTGCTTTGTTGTGTTCTGGTCCTGTTTGTGTAGATTCCCTAGATTCTAGTGGTGTTATGCTTGTCTTTCCATTGTTAGGTATTTTCTTGTATTGCTGTCTTCCCATAGCTTCTTCCAGTAGGTGTTGGTGGGGGTCTTTCCCTCTCTCTATAGGCTTAGGTGGGTTAGAGGTTTGACGTCCATAGCTTTGGGTGGTCCAAGCTCTCTAGGAAGTCTCTCCACAGGCAGGGGCCCGGCGATGTGAGTTAAAGATCAGGCTCCAGCGAGGACAGCTGAGGCATCTTTAGCAGAGACCCTGCAATGAAGGTTAAGGATCCAGCCCCCAGGAACTTAGAGTGGTTCAGCAGAGATAGACAGATCTCTGTGAGGGGCCCAGAACTCCAGTAGAAGACTGGCGGTGGGGGTCTGAGACCAGGCATTTGGGAATTACAGGTGGTCCTGCATGGATAGGCAGGTGTATTATGCTCAGATCAGCTCCAGGAATTTCTTCTATGGTGTCATTTTTATGTGCAACTCTATAATTTTGTGATAGCTATTAAAAACTTTCCGTGCATTCTCTTTAGAAGTATGTTAGTCTTAATAATCTGGCTTTTCTTTTGTAATTGTATAAAATAACTTATTTTTAAATTATTACATTAAGGAATGTTTTACAAACATATAGGTGCATGCCATTAAAAGTTAACAAAAATTAAATTTAAAATTTTAGTCACTGGCTAGTCCTTTCATGCATAGAAAGATAACACTGTGTTTTTGTTTCGTTTTTATTATCTGCCCTTCACCTTATGGCATTTCCTCCTTACATTTTAAGATAAATAAATTAGTAAATTCAATATCATCTTTTCTCTGTATGTTAACCAAATTGATATTCTTCCTTTTTCTCCTGTCTTTGAACAGGCTTCACTTTTGAAGCAGAAGCACACCTAACCAGGCTTGTTTTTCCACTCTGCTCAGCCTTTGGTTTGAAATATTTCTCGGCTCTATTCCTGTTTTCTTCCTATATTTCCAGTGGTTGTTTCTATGTGGACCTTACCATTATAAACTAGTGGTATCTGAGTGTAGAAGAATAATATTTTTAAGGCTTTCCTATGCAGTGCCATTTTTCCTATGCTAAATAAACTAGTTTGAATTATGTTTAGCTCAGACATATCTTTATACTACTAGAACTGAATATACCTTAATATCCAGAATTTAGCAGTTTCATTCTTATATATTCTGAATGCAACCATTATTCTCAAACCTAAAGCAACCATATTTCTACAACAAAACATGGATGCTCACATGTAGGTCAAGATCATAAAAAAGTATATAAAGACTCTAGGATCTCATATCCAATTATATTTTGGATATATTTCTATTAACACACATCATAAAATGAGTCAAGTCTTTCAAATTTTGTATTTTACAATTGAAGTAGGACTTTAGCAGGGTTTAAGCATGACTTGTAAATAGTAAACTGTCTCTATGAACAAATTAAGTTAGCTAAGGAAATCAAATCTAAAAGGAGGAAAAACAAACAACTATTGACATAATTCCACCTAGTAAATATCTTGACCTGACACTACAAAATACACAGATGTTCAGCAAATTGACAGTCATAGGGTCACAGAAGACACAGACAGCAGGGTGCAAACACCAGAGTGTACAAAATTAAAATGAGAACTGTTTAAGAAATAGGAAGTGACAAAGGACCCTAGGGCTGCAGTCAACCATCATTCCTGCATATAATGAGAGGATACAGTCCATTTGTACACAAACCACTTCAGCCAAGTGTGCAGGAAGTTAGTCATACATGCAGGGACAAGTTCCAGCACTAACGAGGAATAACAGAAGGACCCAGGATTTTAACACTCACAGCTCTTGAGGCTATAGTGACATATATCAATTCAACACTTATTTTCCACAGTGCCACATCTTGTATTTAACTCTCTTTTTCACACACACACACACACACACACACACACACACACACACATACACGTGGATAACACTATGAAGTGGGTCATTCACTTACACAAGAATACTGTATTTTTGGAAATATCTGTTTGTATGTGTAATACCGTATTCATTTTTTTATCTTTTGGACGTTTGAACATGTAATAATTTTGTGTTTCCATAGCTGGGAATTATATTGCACTGAACTAGTTCTAAGACAAAATAGATAACTAGAAACCATCAACCATCAATTTACTTCATCAATTTGCTGACACTAAACACCATTTTCGTTGTTTTTTTTTTGTTTGTTTGTTTTTTGTTTTTTTTTTTTAACTAGGTAAAGCACTAATTATTCTCAAAAAGACAAAAAGGGGAAAGAAAAATCAGGGTAGAAGCTTTCGATTGAGAGCTCAGCCACTTTACCTGTGATGACTGGGTCTCTGTGATAGATCCTGGTCTCAGCCTTTCATTCCCAGTGGACATAGGTTGGGAAGTACTGACTTCAGCTGGCTTTTGTTTGGTCAATGCAGTTTTTAGTTTTCCTTTCTTTGTCCTTTGATTTTGATACAGTAAAGAAAGAATCAAGAAGCTGCTATTATAAGAGCGGAAGTTGGTCCTATTGCTTCCTCTCAGCTCCTGCATATATCTCAGTGTGCTTGTCTTCCACTGCTCAGCAGCCCAGCATAGACAAAAGGTGACCAAAGGTATCAAGCCAAGGATGAACACCGCCTCAGGTTTCTTAGCCTTTCCCAGGAACCATGGACAGCTCCCTTGTCCTGGGGATTTCTGTGAACTCCATCAAACTTTGCAACGACCCTCTTATTGTACTTTCTGCATTTCTGATTCTAAAGTTTATATGATGATAATGGTACATCATCTTCTGCAGAAAGCCATTCCAAGTTACAGCAATAGAGAAAAAAATTATGATTTAAATTGTGATGTGGCAAAGTGGCAATATTTGACTTTGACTTTTTACCTTTTTTGTTGTTGTCATTTTGCATTTTGGTACAGGGTCAGTGTAGCCTAGGCTGGTCTCAAAATGTATAAGGTGACCCCGTGCTCACCTCTGGCTATCTTTTAAGAGGGTTGAGTCCCAAGGACATAAGTATAATTAGAATACATTAAGAAAAAGTGAGCTCTTTTGGTATTAAAATATACTGTGTTATCTAATATTTAAAAACAATACTAATGATTGAGGATAAAGCATGAAAGCATAAGACCCTGAGATCTTCTCCAACAAACAACAAATGAAAATCAGCATTGCCAAGAGAAAATGACAAATATTAATCTTCTCAGAAAAAGAGAAAAAAACACCTGGAAGCTCCAAGAAAATGAAGCTTACCCAGGAGAAGCAGCTGCCTGTGAGACCTTCAGCTGTCAACACACAGGAAGAAGAGGACTGTCCCCAAATTCCTTGTGAGAACCTACCACTACCCAGCAGATTCTCAAAGAAGGTACCACCATCCTCTTTCCAATGCTGGTGCTGCCTCAAAGCATATCACCAGAATAACAATAACCTTGGAGAAGCTCCCCACTAATCCCTCATTCCACCCACATTATCATACAAGTCAATCAATCAATAAGTTATCAAGTGCACATATAAGAATCTCAAGTGTAGTACAGAACATTTGCTCATATGAAAGTATATGTTCAGGGGGCTGGTTTCTGACTTTGCCAGTATGCTTTCTTGTTTGGCTGGGGTAGACAGGGAGAGATGGACACAAGAGCACGTCCATTCCTGATATATAGTTTCTCCTAAGCCAGATTTCTTTTGCTTGAGATGAAGCTTATGAGTTTTGTTGCATTGTTCTATACTCCTCTCAGCAGCTGTTTGGACACATGTTCTTCCCCTGTTTTCAAGTTCATTACCCCGTCTCTTCACTAACCAATCTACAATCACACTGAGGTGTCAGGCTGGCTGATCCTCAGGCTGTTCCTCACTGAAACATCCTTCAGGGGAAGAGCAGATAAGATTCTGCTCTTTCATAGTAGCTTTTACCTTATTGTAATCAATTAAAGGTTGGTTTTCTTCCTGGTGGACAGTAAGATCAAATGAAAAGCAGGCTGCCTCAGGTGAGAAGACAAAGGAAGACAAACCAAGTCACACCTACAGCCATCAACTTCTATCATAACACTCCCTTTTTATATCTTTTCATTTCACTCCATTTACTGTATCTTGATATAGTGCCTGTGGTTACCTGTAACCTAGAGCTTTGAAATCATTAACTGGGGTGGTGAGCATGAGAAAGTTTGTGCAACTCTACAGAAGGGGACATAAGAGTAGGAATTAAATCACTGTTATCTAATGTGAATTCTAACTCAAGGCCTGCACTTCACTCTTACTCAGATTGTCCTTACCACCAGTGGAACAAGAGTGGATGACTCTGAAGAGTTCCTACAGAAAAGGTCTGCCTGATTTTAGTTTAATTATCTCATGGACGTTATTGATTATATTAGTGCTAAGATTCTACGTTTCTTTTAGCAATCTCTCATAAAAGGTCAAAGAAATAGCTCTGTCATTGCTTTGGATTTATGAGGCTGGAGAACATGAATCTAGAAACAATTTATATATTATCTTGATTAGAAAGAGGAAGTTTTAGTATAGTGTATAGTAATCACAATGGCCTAGAAATGTTCTTTATGAAAACGAAATAAGCTAGAAGTTATTCATTATAGAACTATCTCAAGTTAGTGTACAACACGCATAGAACCCATTCTTTATCCCTATACATGAAAGTGTTCTCTGGTCTTTAATTGGTGTGTGTGTGTGTGTGTGTGTGTGTGTGTGTGTGTGTGTGTGTGTAGTTCATTAAATTAGAAAGGGAATCATGAGAGAGGAGGAAGAACTCTTAAGGAAGGGGAGAACTAGAAATATAATACATGTGTTAAGAAAGCAGAAGTGAAAATCAGTTTAAGTAAAGAAGAGAACAAGCCAGAAAAATACAGGAACAAGGAGAAGGCAGTGGGGAAATGACCTGGTGAGAAAACAGTATAATGACACAAGTATATGAAAATGTCAAATAATGGCCATGGTTGTGAACTTAACATGAAACATAATTCTAACAATATATGAAGACTAAGGTTTGTATTCCTGTCTAAGGTACCTGGAGGGCAAATGGTATGAGCATCTGAGGATATGTAGAGAAAACTAGAGAGTAAAGATTCTCTACAAAAAGATATGGCTCTGTGTTGAAGAAAATCATTATCCAGAAATAAGTTATTTAAATCTTTTTTCATTCAGAAAAGGAAGAACTCAAGCAAAAATTCTAGTAATACTGCAATAAACATGCAATTTTGGGTAATGAATGAGTTTTTAACCATATCAGACACCAGCACAGACCCTGGGGCTCCAGCAAACCATCCCAGCTACTTCTTCATCAAAAGTAACACCTTCCTGTTTCACTCAAATGCCTTATTAATATAATTATAATAATTATAATCTTGAACAAAATGTCTTCTCATCCAACTCCAATTTGTTAATTTAATTAATATTATGATTCATGGGGTAAATATGTTGAAATCCCAGCCACAGTTTTCAAAGTCTGATTATTTTATTGTATGATAACAATGAATCAGGACTCTCTAGATGACCAATGTGTAATTCTTTTTAATAATAATTATAATGGCATTATTTGGATTATGCAGTTCTTATGCATACCTAACTACTTGTGTTCCTAAATCATGCTCCTAATATAATTATAAAAATGTATAACCCTTGATGAAAGGTCATTATTTATAATAATTTTGGTTTGGATGACAGCAGCCTGGTAAAGCTATTTTCTAATCTTTGTATTTTATCAAACTTGAACCACTTGGGGTCACCAATACACAAAGAAACCAGGAATTACAGACATCATGGTTATTTGCTAGTGTTTTTGAGTAACTTACCTGTTACTTTTGAAGCAGAATTTAGAATCTCAAATTTTAACCTCTTGGAAGTTTAAAAAAGTATATAGAAAAATCCTAAATAAATTTGTCACCTTATATGCAAATGTTTCTCAATTATGTGGTGGTTTCATTCAGTCAGAATTAGAAAATGGCAATTTAAAAGACTTGAACCTAGGCAGATGCGTAAATGAGTCTTGACTGGGTTTTGTGAATGCTACTCAAGCACTCTACTAATTGATCTAGACCCCATTCCATGACACTCTGACTGCACAGTCCATTCTTTCAGGGTACCTTTAACTTACCCTCCTGCCATTCCCAGCCTCCTCCAGTGCCTCTAGCATTGTCTCCATGACCCTCAAGTGCTTCCAGCAACATCATACAGGGTGACAATTTATTGCATAATATATATTCTTTTATTTAACTAAACCATTAATTTTGATTAAATATATACTTTGAAATCTTGCCCTAAGTTCATTTTAATACTCATGTACTAAAATTTATGATTCATTCAGGATCTAACCAACTCTGCTTTTTCAAGACTACAATTAGTCATTTGCTTATTCTTATTTTATTTTGACTGTCATTTCTGTTTTTCCCTCCATGGATGAAGAAAGTATTATCTTGGGCAAAAAGGTTGTGAAAACGCATGACCAATCAGAATCAACCACCATTTATTTTGAATTGAGTGATAACACCATCTTTTAAAATGTAGGAAAGTACCCACATAAAAAAAACTAAACTAAACTAAACTAAAACAGACTTTAACTATCTGAAATCTTCCCCAAATGTTGCACTGCAATATCTATCCCTTTTAATTTTGTCTTTTGTTTTACATATAAAGAGTAGCATTATCCTACAATATTGGATTACATATCTTTCTATTCCAGATGCTTTAAAAGTTACATAAGGTATCTTGGACTGCCATTCAGTCAACAAATATGCATTCAAGTTATTTTAATATCTATGAAATTTCATGATTAGTTCATTCGTTATGAAGATAATCTTATGTGATCTAGCTTTAGGCTCTTTTGAGTCTGAGTATACCAGTAATGAATAGCAAGAACATCCATTCTTAGCAACTTCCCTAATTCTCAGAACCATAATTCAAACATTCCCCACACAGGCATGCTTTTTGTACCCTCCTCCCACCCTTCAGCCCAATGAGTACCTCCCACTCAATACTTGCCTTGGGTATTGCAGCCCTTTCCTCTGTCCTATGGCTCAGTGACATACTCTACTCTGACAGCCGTACTCAAACTGTGTAAGAGTGAAGAGTTATTTTCATGGTCCAAAGCAAGGAAGGGGGGAAATCTGGTCCCATGGCTAAAAGTCAAGGAGATAGGCGAGAATGAGAAAAGAGATATAAGTGAGTCGTGGTGACAGTATGAATAAAGACAGGAATTTATGGACAACTACTTCACAACTTACCTAATTTATCACTTTTTTCTTCAGGGTCATCAGGGCTAATACAAGACACCCCATACTGCTTCAGTTAAGGAAACATCACAAGTGTCCTTCTGCAAACCTGGCCACCACTGAAAGAATGTTCATAAAGATCTAAGAATAGAATTCAAGTCATATACATACTTAGAAATATAAGGTACATAAGTCAGATCTTAAATTTGGAAATGGCACCTTTTCCTTATTCACTTTTAGTATTTTATTGTTTTGCAAATTCTACATGACCAGTGTATTTATATCACTTCTGCCTAACACTTTCCTGCCTCCAGCCCTTCTGGTATCACAACCCCTCCCTCAACTCCTCACTAACTTCATGATATCTTTTCTTTATTATTATTTATACTACTTTAAAGTTACTTAAAATTACTTTTAATTGAAAATACTTAAAATGATTTTTAAGTAATCCCCAAACTAAGATTGGGATCCTTCAGTATCTTCACAAATACAGCCCATTCCACTTGACAGCACATTGCTTTCCCATTTATGCTATTGCTTGGTTTTGACTAAGGTTTTCCTGCTATTTGCAATCTATGTGAGCTTTCCTTTCAATTAACTGAGATGTGGACAACTTGAGAAACACCCTACCCAACCCCCAAATGTTGTTAACATGTAAACAGCAACAAAGAACCATCAAATGGTTTCCCAACCTCCAGAACTATAAGAATAAATTCCTGTTTCTCATAAAATATTCTGTCTGTAAATATATGGTATGAAACCACAAAATAGACAAAGATACCAGCAATCTATATAGTTAGGTGCAGAGACCAGTAAGTGCAATAAACCTGCATTTTCATTTATTCATATAGTCCCTGCACACTAAGACATGAAGAAGGAATAACAGTGCCAAATCTACCCGTGGGTAGTAGGTAAGATCTGGTTTGCATTACCCTAGTGTTTACACAAAGCCATACTGTGTTCTACAACCCCAACCTATGCTTTATCATTATTGCATACAAAGTAGTAAGAAAGGCCAGTAGAATTACTGTACGGTTTTAAATAGCCAATGTAGTGGTGACACAAATGTCATAGGGCTAATCAATGGCTTTTTAGAAGTATCAATGACTTTCTAGAAGTATTTCTAGAAGGAAAGAATCCATGCCTGATACTGTACACCTATTCAAAATCCCATGATAGGCCCTGAAAAGGCAAGACCTAATGCTATTGTTGTTGGTAAACTGCCTGTTGTCAAACTGCCTTCTGAATATTTGTTTTTTCTTCCTCAGCAAATATTGCTGTTAACATGGAAACTGGGGTTCTTTTTTGAGTTCTTAATCATGTTAATGAAAGAATTTTGAAATGAACTCTGAAGGAAGTTCAAGGACAATTTTATTACACTTTCAAAAAAAAATAATAACCAGGCACACAAGCTGTAAATCTCAGTAAATGCCTACCATGGGAAGATTAGGAGGGAGCATCATGTCTTTCTGATTTATGGTCCATGCAAGCAGACATGCTTGGTGTGGAGGCCAGTGAACAGCTACATGGCAGTAGGGGAGATAAGCTTCAGAGAAAATGAGAATTCCCAGATTGTCAAGTAAATGGGGTTATGTATTGGGCCAGTATCAGAAAGAAAAAGAGATAAAGCAAGAAAATGGAAATGTGTGATTTCTAGCGTTTTGGAACAGCCAGCTTAATGGTGCTATATAGGAGAAGCTCTGAGTGGAGAGGAAGTTTAAATTTATTATTTCATTAAGGGGATAATTTTCCTGCAATCTCCTTAGCTTGTCTTCAGCTGGAAGAATGGTGTTTAGGCCAGCAGATTGTAGACCCAGATGACTTTTAAGAGAGGCAACAATACAGTTTGTAGTACCGTGAACTTTGGAGCTAATTAGGATGTCGGTCTCCACCAAGGACCAGAGGTAGAAATCAGATTCCATCCTTTTGACCCAGAAGGAAGCAATTTTCCCTTAGTGATTGTCTTTATCATTGAAAAGGGCCAACTTAACTACAGATAAAAGGAAGGCTGATACCAAAGTACTTTCTCTTTTGTGGTAATATATTGTTTATGATGTAATAAACTTTGCCTGAAACCAGAATGCAAATTTAGCCACAGCCATAGGGTCCAGGCAATGGAAGTACACACCTTTTCTCTCAGTAGCCACACTAGCTAGCCATAGAAACTTGGTGGTGTTGGTAAACACCTTTAATCCCAGCAGCCACAGTAGTTAGCCGTAGAAGCTGGGCAGTGATGGTGCACACCTTTAATCCCAGGACTAGAGAAGAATATAAAACGGGAGGAAACAGGAACTTGCTCTCTTTTCGGTCTGAAGATTTAGTAGAGCTAAGAGATCTCCAGTGTTTGCTTGCTTTGCTTTTCTGATCTTTGGCTGGAACCCCAATATCTGTCTCTGGGTTTGTATTATTCGTGCTACATTCTTTATTTGAGGTTCGAGTGGTATGTTTGTAACAACATTATGCTCTGGAAAGTTCAGGGCTTGGGAATTAATAAGTGGGTGAATGCTGCCTGAAGCACTTAAGCCAAAAGTGATTTCATCTCAGATTTTCTTTGAAATCTATTCAAGTGCAGCTGGCAACTGACAAGGCCAAGCTCTCCTCCTGCCACAACCTTCATCCTAACCAGGAAAGAAATCGGAGGGCTGGTGAGTCAGCTTTTCCCTTTGAGGATTCATCTCATTGAAAGGAATGTGGATTCCTAGGGACTCAACTTGTGATTTGGTTAGATATAAGGCTTATTCATTTGAATCTTGTGCCTATAAGATTTGTAAGAAAAACAAAAAACAAAACAACAACAACAAAAACATAACGCTGAATTGTCACCGCCTACATCTCTGAGTTTTCATGGTAACTAAAATCTATACAGGAAACAAACTGCTGAGTTTCAGTACATTAGGAAATCGAAAGCTATGAATGTTGTTGGGGGAGGCTAGCTCTGTCTTCTTTACCTGCAAAACAGCATAGGCTGAGGCACCCTGGAAGGCTCAGTCCGTGAAGTAGTCTAACCTTTGAACATCTGTAGATTGCATTCTTCAGCTCCTAAAAAACTTATTAGCTTATCTTCACACAACACACACACACACACACACACACACACACTTCAACACACTCTATAAAGAGGAAGAAAAAGAAGAGAAGAGGAGGAGGGGAGAAGAACCCTTACATCCTACCCTGTAGAAGACCTCAGAATCCTGACACCCCTGAAGAAACTTCCAGCAACGTGAGTTCTATCTCTTTTTGTGAAAACCGCAGGAAGAGGAGGGGGGAACCTTGCTGGTTATTCTGTGGGGTGGGGAAGCAGAGCTAGTGGTTGCTTCCCTCAGGAATGAACCGGTAGTAGCTGGATTCAGATGGTTCGCTCTGGAAGACAGCAGACATCTTTATTCCTCCCCTGCAGAGGAATGAGCCTAGAAAAAAAATGCATTTTGCATATTTCAGGTTGTTTAATAAACTTCCTAAGTGTAAGCCTGAGTAAGTGGGTAAGAGGAAGGCTTTAGTTATCTATCCCTGAGCTATGGGGCCTGCCCTGGAGAGACTAATATATCTAGTGTCCCTCATTGATTTTCCATCTCCCAGCAGGTATAAATGACAGTTCAATTGTCAACCTTTACTTTCTAGGTTTTCATTCATTAAAAAAAAAAGATTAAAATAAAGTATAATAAGGAAAAACAAAAACTATTACATCCAAGTCAGGCAAAGACAAACAAACACAGGGAAAAGCCCAAGGAAAGGCACAGGAATTAGAGACCCATTCATTTTAACACTTAAGAATTCATTAAAAAACAATAAACTGGAAGCTATAATATATAAACAAAGGGCCTGGTGTAGACCTATCCAGGCCATGGGCCTGTTGCTTCAGTCTCAGTGAGTTTGTATGCATTTTGCTTAGGTTGGTAGAGGACCTTACTCTCCTGGTGTCCTCCTTCCCCTTGCTCTTACATTCTTTCTGCCTGCTCTTCCATGGGTTTTCCTAAGTTCTGAGGGGAAGGATTTGATGGGGGATCTAGCTCTTCATACTAGTCCAATGTTTCTCAACCTGAAAAGTTCCTTTCACAAATATGCTACATATCACATACTTACATTATGATTCATAACAGTAGCAAAATTGCAGCTGTGAAGTAGCAACCAAAATAACTTTAAAATTAGGGGTCACCATGTGAGGAACTGTATTAAAGGGTAACAACACTGGGAAGGTTGAGAACCACAATTCTAGTCCTTTATGCTCTACCTACCCTTTGTGGTTCTACAGATTATAGCTCGGTTATCATTGATTTAACAATAACTACATATCTTAAATAAAAGTTAACAAAAGCTTTTACTTAACTCACTATGGCATTTACATTCAGGCTGATAATTAATACCTTCTTTGTTATTTATTTTTTGGTGTCTTGCTATAGTTCTTTTATTGCTGATACTTCTGTATTCTCTTCCTTGTCTTTTCTTTATAAGCTAAATTTATAGTTTAAGATGAAACCACTAGTGAACCATTACATCCTTTGCCTCTGCCCATCAGCTGTATTTCCTTCCTATTTCTGGCCTCTTCAATCAAAGCTTCCCTTGTGATACAGAGGCAAGACCAGCAAAGCTTGTGTTTCTGCTTAATTTTCACTCTGAGGTAGTCTCAATTTTACTTATTACTTTCTCACAGTTAATTCTAATATATTTTTCTATGTTTTTGGCTTTTGAAACTACTATGGCTTGTAGTATCAGACAGTATATTTTGAAACTGCCTTATTATCATTTTATCTGGATTAAGATACTATGGGCAAGTTTTGTTTCTTTTTCATGTTTAACTCATGGTAAGTTGAAGGCATCTCTTTACACCAGTGGGAATATATTTTCCTATCCAGAACATGGTATATGCAGATGGATATCAATGCCTATTTCCTAAATACTATATTAATAGAAATGCCATTGAGATTGGGATCATTACCACCAAATCAAGAAAGTACTTTAACAACAAGACATGATAGTTCACATGTATGTGGGATGCATACAAAGTACTCAAAGCTCCTGTCATCACATATTATCTTTTGGAGATATGTGTTTGTCATGAATCATTAAACAATTAATCAAAACTTCATGATTTTAAAGTTCTTTGGTTCTGACATCATCTAAAAGTATATGTAAAATCCCCATACTTTTGTTTTAGGCAAATTGCTGTTGATAATGATTTCTAATCATGTCCTTGAATCTTTGCAGGTGATCTAGCTGTGATGGTTAGTTTCATGTCAGTTAGACTGGCCCTTAAGCATGCCTGTGGAGTATTTTTCTTGATTGGTATTTAATGTGGAGAGTCCAGATCACTGTGAATAGTGCCATTCTTGGGTTGGTGGTTCTGGGTGCTATAACAAAGTAGGCTAAATAAGCCATGGGGAACAAGCCAGTAAGCAGAACTCCTCTGTGACTGAAGAGGAGAGAGTTTATCTTGGCTAAACTTCTACACCACAGTCTACTATTAAGTGAAACAAGGGCAGGATTTTAAGGCTGAAACACTTTCCTTACCAGGTCATTTTTATCTCAGCAATAGAAACCCTAAGACCAATCTTCATGTCTGAAAGTTTACAGAGTGGTCAAAATACCTGTAATCATCTTAGATTAAATGGATTAGATGGATTTTCCTTCACTGTCTTGGCTTTTTCAACCAATTGATTCTTAATTTTTCTTAAAAGGAAAGCAATGAACTTTTCTTAAAAGGAACCCAGAAAATGTAATGGTCCCATTATACAAAATATACACAAAACATAATTTCTAAACCAAATCACTTATAGATTTAAGCTAACGTGGAATCTATTCATATGCTGAGTCACCAAAAAAAGCACAGAAAGAGCAAATTAGATACAAAATCATAAAACAAGACTATGTTCTTTTAAGAATTTTGGAAATTTCCAGAAGATGTCTCACTTTTTGTTTCTTCTTAAAAGTGACAATAATAGACAGACAGAAAGAAATGTGAAAATGATGATGAAACTCCAATTAACTATATCACAAAGCAGGATGAGTGATGGAAGACTTAACCCTAAAGCTTCTCATACTAGGCATAAAGAAACAAATACCAAGACAGCGATCATTCGAGGCCTCCCAAGATATTTTAAGGAGAAAGTTTTTTGTTTTTTTTATTTGTTTGTTTTTATTTTTTGTTTTTAACAAATTGAGGAACTGTTGGAGGCTTTAAACTGAATTTTAAAATGGTTTATATATAGAAAACAGACTCAATGAGCAAATGAAACTGACTAATGACATCAAAAGCTATGAAACACAAAGGACAAAAAAAAAAAAAAAAAAAAAAACTCTTGACATAATCCTGCCCAATAAATTCCGTGACCTGACTAGAGAGTATGTAGATGTTCAGCACAGCAACAGTCATATGGGCACAGAGGATCTTGAGACCAGGATTCAACACCATGGAAATCAGAATGCCAATGAGAGATGTTTAGAGCCAAGTGGGCAACTATCATTGTCCCCAGTGTGGGCCATTTTGTTGTAGTCAACCGATATTCATGCACAGGAGAAGAAGCAGCCCCTCTGCCCCTAAGCCACTTCAGGCAATAATAGTATGAGAAGAGTTAGGAACCCCCACGAACAGGCATCTATGAATAGGCACTAATGACTATTAAAAAGAAGATCCAGAATTTCAATACTTTTGGTGGTATAAATGAGAATGGTCCCCATAGTCTCATAAATTTCAGTACCTGGTCACCAGGGAGTGGTACCATTTGAAAGGATTAGAGGGTGTGACCTTGTTGGAATAGATGTGACCTTGTTGTAGAAAGCATGACATTAGGGATGGGCCCAGTGGCTCTCTCTTCCTGATGCCTGTGGATCCAGATGTAGAACTCTCAGCTGTTTCTCCAGCACCATGTCTCCCTGCAAGCTGCCAAGCTCCCCACCATGATGATGATGAACTAAACCTCTGAAACTGTAAGCAAGTCCCAATTAAATGTTTTCCTTTATAAGAGTTTCCATGGTCATGCTGTCTCTTCAGAGCAATAGTGACCCTAATTAAGGCAACACCCATAACCATTACTTTTAACACTACAGTAATTGTTTATTTCACTTTCTTCCACCACATACCATTACAGACCTAAGTCAGATACTATTGTTAACAGCTAAGAATTTTCTAGACTTGTTTATTAGCAGATCGGGTCTATACTCATTTTGCAATGTGACACATCTGGTAACTAGCTCTATTTCTCATAAATGCAACTATGGGCAGTGTGGCATGGGTCATTGACTCACCTAGGTGTATCTTTTGTTGAAACTGTCTGTGAATGTATGTAATTCTGTATGCTATTATTCTCCTTTAGGTTCACCTGTAATTTGAGAAATGGTGAATGAATACAAGAAAATTGTTCTTCTAACAGGACTAATGGGTATCAGCGACCATGATTTTAAAATGGTTAAGTCTTTGTTGAGCAAAGAACTAAAACTAAATAGAAAAATGCAAGATGATTATGACAGAATTAAGATTGCTGACTTGATGGAAGAAAAGTTTCCAAAAGATGCTGGAATGCACCAACTAATAGAACTGTATAAAGAGATGCCAGGACTCGGAGACCTTGCCAATAAACTCAAAAAAGAGAAGGCAAAAGGTAATAGGAGTGCACCCCGGGTGCCCACCCTTTCTTCATTATCTCCAACTGCAGCTCCATGTAGTGATCATAATTGACAACTCCTTTCACAGTGTGCACCTCAGAATCTGTAGAATGGCAGCATTTCAGGTGTCAAAAAAGTCAACAGCTTGCAAAACTTCCTTCTTACAAAGAATACTGTACTTGAAGGGTTGGCTATCTTTGAGGGCATTGGGGTAAATAAAAATGCTAAAGCTGTTGAAAGAGATGAGACCTTCTGCTACTGTATAAAGATGAGAAAATTATAAAATAAATATAATAAATATAAAATAAAATATAAAATAAATTGGGATAATTTTTATTTTAAAATATTTAAATCAATTAGTATTGAGGTTCCATTAAGACAGTCAACATTATCTATTCTACAAAAAAAATTGTGGTCAATAATTAAGTGAAAGTCTACCTCCCAGCGATAAGAAATAGTTATATTTTATAAAGTTACTGGGCTGGGCTTAAGAAAAAGAAAAGAAACATTGGCTTAGAGACTTCTATCTTTGATCCTAGCAATCAGGAGGATGAAAACAGGGAGTTATTCAGTTTAAGACCAGCCTGGTTTATGTAACTAGACTGTATCAAAGTAAATACACAAACAAACAATTAACAAATTAATAGATTAAAAAAAAACAAAAGATAGGAAAAAAGAAATATCAGCATTTTGTCATGTCACAAAACAGATCATTTCCTTCAAGGATTCTGTAATCCAGAGTTGTCATCTGTAGAAGATGGTTGGTCAATGGTTATCATCATACAAGCATTTGGCAGCCAGAGGTCAAAACTGTGTGTCTTCATTTACTGATCTCTATGTTGTTTTTCAGAAAAGGTCTCTTATTGAACATGGGGCTCTCATTTTCAGCTAAACAGGCAAGCTAGAATGCAGCTACATCTGCCTGCTTAGCCTGGGAGTTCTAAATGGCCATTTTTAATTTGTTACTAAATAGTTGAATTCAGGTCTCCATGCTCTCAGATCAAGGGTTTTACCCACTGACACATCTCCCCAGACCTAAACTTTAAATTCTTAAAAAAACAGACTGTAGGATAAGAGAGTTGGGGCTGGGTTTACAGATGGATACAGAAGTTCCCAGGATGGGAAGACTGTGTCCTCCACACCTAGAGCGAACAAGGAAAACCCCTGAGGCAGTCCTGTGCCTTCCTTGATAGCATGGGCCACCTGGTGGCCCCATCAAGCTTCTAAAACAGAAGTAGGCAAGCACAGTGAGACATGCAAGAGCTGAGAGCAGAGAGTACTGAATGAATTCCAGCTGTCTCAGACCAGTGTCCCTGAGTTCACTGTGTTTTCTCTCTGGCATCAGTTAAAAGGAAACAGATGGAGAGAAACAACATTGCAGCAAGAAGACACATGCGAGATGAACCCAGTTCTTCCCAACCTATGTCGACCACAAATGAAGATTTGGAACCAGAATCAGGCAGGAGTACACTGAACTCACAGGTATGGTGGTTAAGCTCCCAGCAGAAAATCTACTAAGGTTCTTCCCCTTTTTACATTGAGTGAACACTTATCTATCTAGTCATAGGATGAAGAAAAAATTGAAGATGTACGGTAACCAATCTCATACATACTGGTCATTCATGTGTTGGGACTACTACAAACTTGTGTCATGTAATTCTCTATTATGGGACTGAAAAATCATTACTCAGCCAAGTGAGGTAGCTCAGCAGGTAAAGATGCTTATTGCCTCACTGATTACCTGTGTTTGGTACCCAGATCTCACATGTTAGAAAGAGAGAGCTAATACCCACAAGATGTCTTCTGAACTCCACATGGCCTCAGTGGTACATCCACCCAGACAAGCACAATATAGAAATATGAAGCAGATTGAATCATTGTTCTTTTTTTAGACATTGATAAAATAGCACTCAGTTTAAGGACATACTTTTCCAAAGCCTCTTAAAGGACATCAAACCCCAAATTGGATTTTCTAAATATAGGCCCACTCTTCTGTTACCACAGAGATGCAGAGAAAAGTGATGTAAATGAAATGTTTGTTCCTGTATAAGACAATTCTACCTCTGATTTTCTGTTCAGAAGATGCTGTCCTCAAGGATGACAAGTCGATTCTCTTGGTATAAAAATTGTTGTGCTTCATTTAACATTGAAAACTATGAGTGTGGGTTCAGAAAAAAAAATCTTGATAGGAGAGAACAGTTTGGCATGCACAAAACTAGGGTTTGGGTTTAGTTTCCAACAGAGAAAGGAAAAGAGAAAGTCAAGAGGTTGATCAAGGAGAAGTGGAAACTACCCACAAAAAGCTGAAGACAACAGTTCTGTCATATGATTAAACACTCATCAAATGCTTATATATAAACCTCAGTTAAAATTAATCTTTTTTTCTTGAGAAGGTATACCATTTGAATTTTATCTCAATAGACTATATACAGTAGTTTAATTTGAGTTGTTAGATGGTCAGTAAAAAGACTTTAACCTAAATAGATGCCTTCAGAAATATTGAACTGTTGTTGCTAATGCTTCAAGGGCCTAGAAAACCACCTCAGATGTTTGCAGACTCCTCTGGTGTCTGCAGCAACAGCCTCTAACAGCCTCCTGACCCCTAAGATGCCATCCGTTCCTTCCCATATTGTCCAGGTTCCTCGGATACCTACTGCAACTGCTTCTAACAGGGGCCAAGTCACTCAAGTGTCTCCAGAAATATCACTTAGAGTCCAGGCCAGCCAAGTGTCACTAGCAACAGCATCCAGCAGTTATCAGGCCCCTGGAATGTCTCAAACAACAAGATTCAGCAGTGCCCGGGTCCCTGGACTGTCTCCAGCAACATCATTCAACAGTGCCCAGGCCCAGGCCCCTGCATTGTTTCCAGCAATACCAGTCAAGGTAATTTTCTGTTTTCACAATATGATGATGGAAGTTACTACAACCTTGGACTAGCTCATTAATCCCTGTCCTATCCTTCTTTCTTTTTGTTGCTGTAATGAAACATTCTAAACAAAAGCAACTTGGGAATGAAAGAGTGTATTTAAGCATAAGCTTCTATCATCGAGGGAAGCCAAGGCAGGAACTCGAGACAGGAACTGAAGCAGAGACCATGAAGGAACACTGCTTGCTGGCTTGCTCTCCATAACTTGTTCAGCTTGATTTCTCATATAATATAAGAACACCTGTCTGAGGTGGCACCACCCACAGAGAGCTGGGCCTTTCCACATCAATCATTGAAAACAACAACAACAACAAAATTATCCTACAGACAGGCCCACAAGCTAATCTAAATGGAGGAAATTTCTCAGTCTAGATTCCCTCTTTCTGGTAATTCTAGTTTGTTTCAATTTGACAAAAAAACTAACAGCACACAAAGTAAAATCAGCAGACAGGTGAAAAGCAAAGACTGTCACCACAGGTTATCCTCTGCTTACACACATACAAACATTCTTACACTCATACACATGGGGGGAAAGCTTTTAAAATATTTAAACAGTATCAATGTAAATGATTGTATTATCTGAAATAATCCATGAAGAGTTTATAAAGATAATCTTGTGTGGTTTGATTTTAGACTTCCTCCAGTCTTTCCTGGACCTGCAAAGAATATGTATGGAAAACACCTGTAGTTGAACTTCCTTCATTTCTAAAGGAAGTGTATGATAGTTGTTCCTTAAGTCCTGTTCACATTTGTCTCAGCTGCTACTGTCATATTGTGAATTACTACACAGATGCCCTTGGTTTCATTTACCAACAGTAGAGAAATGCACTTATAATTCCCTTATCTATATGTATGATTGGTGCAAGCTGGCATCCTTACCTATATTTACCTTTCTTCCATAAACTCAGTTATACCATGCTAGCTGTTGTTCAGATTTTTCTTTTGCTCTCCCCAATTAATTGTGCCATTTTATTTTTAATTAATTAATTTATTTTTGCTGTGTACATTCTATGCAGAAACCAAGACTGAAGACTGTACCTACTCAACCTTCTGAAGTACATGGTCACCACCGAGGTCCCAAACAAGTGATGGTGTTGAAAGCAACAGAACCATTTACATATGACATTAAAAAAGAGAAAAGTATGTTCCATGCCACAGTGGCCACTGAGAATGAATTCTTTAGAGTGAAGGTGTTTAATATTTTCCTGAAGGACAAATTCATCAAAAACAAGGTCATTACCATCTCAGATTATGTCGGTCACAATGGGTTCATAAATATATACAGTGACTCCAGTGTGTCAGAGGTATATGGTAAACAATCAATGAATATCTCAACTACACTGAGGCAAAGAGCCAATGCAACACCTAAAATCAAGTATCTTTTCTCAAAAAGAAGAGGAATATTTGTGAATGGAAACTTTATGGTATACAAGGTAAGCCCCTGCATTATTTTGTAAAATTTCTTCTGCAATCTCAGATTTTCAGGCTTATTTTGACAGAGGATAATGATTAACTTACTGCATGCCAAAATTCAAGACCTTCTGGATCAGTGTTGGGGACTAGGGTTTCCTGATTTTACATGTGAAACATAGTCTCGATATACTTCTCAGGGTACCATGAGGAAAACTGTTTTAGAAAGAAATTGGCCAAGAGATTCTGGCATTTTTATTTCAAGCGTTGTCATCTATTTGTGCCATTCAAAGGCATTTACATTAACACTCGTATCATTAAGATTTTGTGTCTTTGAATTCTTCACCTCCTACATTATTAAGAATTGACCACCTAAGACGGGTACAGGTTATAATAACCAGAATACAAACAAAAGTGAACTCTTCTGCCCCAGAATGCACCACATTGAGAAACCTGGGTTTTTTTCCTTCTTTCTACCTGTTAGGAATAGTAACAGTAAAGGAATTTCTCAGCAGTACAGAGTTGATGAAATTGCCTGTGTGAGTGAGGGCAAGTAAAAGCTTCCTTATTTTGGGTCCTTTTCTGTATGCTGGCATCAGGTGTGTCCCAGATTTAAAATGGGTCTCCTGACCTCAAATGATCTGAAACTATGGTTAGTCTTCCCGGCTCAAATGATCAAGAATAATCCCCCACCTATCTGTACAGATGCTGGGTTTTGTTTCCTCCATATATGGTCAAATTGACCACCAAAGTTAGCCACTACAGTCTACACTAAAGCTTGAAAGGTTTACAAATCAGGATTTGCAACACAGCATATCTAAAGCTGTCATTCCCCCCACCCCCACCCCCATCCTCATCCCCACCCCTACTCACCACTCCCCGGTCTCAAATGAGAGCTCCATTTTTTCTGTTCCAGTCAAGATTCTGTGGACATTCTTTACTTCTTCTCATAGATGTAACAGTGTTTGGCCGTTTCTCAGAAGATGGTATTGTTTTCTTTTGCAGAAAAATGAGAGGAAGGACAGCATTTGCTATGAAATTCAAGATAATACAGGGACAATGGAAGTGGTGGTCTATGGACGTCTGGCCAGTGTTGACTGTAACCCAGGAGATAAACTTAAACTCTTGTGCTTTGAGTTGACATCAGATGAGGATAAAGTGCAGCTGAGGTCTACAAGGCACAGTAATGTGAAGGTGTGTGCTCTAGGGGAACATCCTCCTTCCCAAGAATCATGCTTTTGATATTATACTAAAACAGTTACCTGGTATTGCAGTGTTAATTCAACATGTGGTAGAAAACAAGTTTTCAGTTAATATGTACAAATATTCCTTTCCATCCTTTAAAACATGATAACATTAATCATAGAAAAGAATGGAAACTCAGAAGGATTCTCAGAAGCCCTTATGTTATTAGCCGGGTATGGTGGCTCACACCTTTAATTCTACCACTCAGAAAACTGAGGTAGATGGATGGATCTCTGTGAGTCAGAGGCTAGCCTAGTTCACACAAGTTCTAAGCCAGCCCAGTTTCAAAACAGCCAGCTATTTTGTCATATGTTAAGTAATGAAAGCATTGAATTTATTAAAGCAAGCAGAGAGATTATCCAATAAGGATGTGGATTTTATTAAGAGATGGGTTTCAAATTCTGGCTCTGTGGTTTTTCAAACTGTCTAATGACATGCAAAAACTGAAGGTTCTCATGAACAACATAGAAATAATGTCCATCAGTGAAGCACATAAGCAGAAACTCACAGAACATATATGTTTACAGGATACCTGGAGCAAATTAGATCATAAAGATACCAGAATCCATGCTCTTGTCATGCTGACACACATACATCTCTGCAGGATTCGTTGCATATTAAAGCAAGTCTTAGATTGTAGTAGAAACAAATGAAATATAGGGGCCGGCCTCCTGAGTCATGCAGTATTAGAGATCCCCAGTTCTCAGGACCACTGTCAGCATTCAAATCCTCCCCACAGCAACTGTACTGAGGATGCGGTTTGGAGTCTTCCTGCCTTCCTGCCCAATGAGAACGCTCCCCTCAACCCTTGCGATTGGGTATTGCACCTGCTGCTCTCCCATTGCTCCATGACACCTCACCTCACACTCTTCCACGTTTACTCATGCTGGGAAGGAGTAAAGAGCTCTTCTGGTAGTCTCAAGCAAAGATTAAAAATCTGGCTGCAGGGACAGAAAATCATTAAAAGAAGCAGGTGATGATGAAAAACTAGGTGTGGCTCATAGAGACAAGACAGTGGGAGTAAAGGGGGAATGGTGTGACCAGCTTCATCAAAACCAATCTGATCTGATATCCTCACTTCCTTCTTCAAGGTTATCAAGGCTATGAAAGGAGAAACAACTGCTCTGTCTCACTTCAGCTATGGGACTTCATGAATCCTTATTATAGAGACTTAGACACCTCTGATGTTTATAGTGATAAGATCCAGTACCAACTACAGGAAAAGGTCATAGGTATAGCAGATAAAATAAGTTCTTTGCTCTAGGAAATGGAGATTTTAATATTATTCTTTCTATGTTGTTTTTTATTTTAATTGCATCATTTGATTTTTATAATGCTTATACTTTGAAAGGAAAAAAAAAAACATTTTAACCTAAATCAAGTACTTCTGCAAAGTCTTGAGTTTGTTGCTTGCTAAAACTGGGTCTGCATACCAGGCTGTGGTGAGATATTATTTATGATTTCTTAAAGCTTGCCTGAGGATTCAGAAAAAAAAGCAGCCAGCCACTAACTCTCACCTCTATCTCAGGCTGAAAGGGCTGACACATGCATGAGGTCTTTACCATGTCTCTCCTCAGTGTGACTAGAGAACAAATTCATCTCTGAGACTTTACTTCTGTTTTGTATGCTTGCCTAATGTTTGACTTAAAGATGTGAGCTGTAATTCTCTCTTAAACTGACTCACTCTTGTGTAGATCTGGGTGACCTTGAACTCACAGAGATTTGTCTATCCCTTAATCTTGAGTCCTAGGATTAAAGGTGTGTACCACCAACTCCTAGCTTCTGGCTGCTGTGATAGGCTGACTTTGCTTTCTGAATCCTCAGGCAAGCTTTAATAAATCATAAACAATATCGCCCACCACACCAAGCCACAGCTGGAAGGAACTCAACACCCCTCCCAAAACTCCATAGCAACATACCCATAACACTGACCAGAACCCAACCACATCTAACCTAAGGGGGGGGGGCTTGCCTGCCATGTTGAACACAGTATCCCCAAGTATAGTTTATTTGTTCTGCAGTTGAACTCTGTTGTAGATTTGTGTAAAAATATATTCTTTTTGAAAATAAAGATTTTCATGTCTTGAAAAAAAAAAAAACTGGGTCTGTACCTGATCCTTCCTGTTCCCATTTCCATTCCCATCCAGACCCCTCCCCCATTCACCTGTGAGGTCTATTCTATTTCCTCCACAGTGAGATTCATGCGTTTCCCACTTGGGCCCTCCTTGATTCTTGGCTTCTCTGGGTATATGCATGGCTATCCTTTTAGTTTACATCTAATGTCCATTTATAAGTGAGTACATACCATGTTTGCCTTTCTGAGTCTGGGTTACCTCACTCAGGATGATCTTTTCCCAGTTCCATCCATTTGCCAAAAATATTTCATGATGTCATTGTTCTTAACAGCTGGTTAATACTCTATTGTATAAATGTATCATTCCTTGGTTGAGGGACATAGGTCATTTCCAGTGTCTGGTTATTATAAATAAAGCTGCTATGAACATAGTTGAGCAAGTGACTTTGTGTATGCTGAAGTATCCTTTGGGTATTTGCCCAGGTGGAGGGAGAATGGAGGGAAAGACAACTGGAATTGGGGAAAATCTCTGATAGTTTGAAAGAAAAGGTATCCCAAAATCAGTGACACTATTAGGAAGTATAGCTTTGTTAGAAAAGGAGTGTGATGGGGGATGTCTTGTATGCTGTGAATATGTTTCTCTTATTGGTTAATGAATAAAATTCTGATTGATGTACAGGGGTCCAGGTGGGAAGTGGCCTTGTAGGAGTCACCATGGGGGTAGGCATTGCGGTCTCCTTGTTCAAACTATGCTGAGTAAAAAAACAATTCACTTTCTGTTGCCTTGGATCAAAATGTAGAACTATCAGTTCCTTCTCCAGCACCATTTCTGCCTGTATGCTGCTATGTTCCACTATGAGGATAGTGGACTAAATCCCCTGAAACTATAAGCCACCCCAATTAAATGTTTTTCTTTATAAGAGTTTCCGGGGCCATGGTATCTCTTCACAGCAATAAATACCCTAACTAAGACACCTATTGCAACATAAACTCTCAAGAATCCGTGAGGGTAACTCTACTTAAGACTTTTAGCAATGGGGGAATATGGAGCTTGAACTGGCCGTCTCCTATAATTAAGCAAGACTTAATAGCCCCATGGTCATAGAGAAGCTTTACCTAGCATCTGATGGGAACAATGGGGAGACTAATATCCAAACATTAGGCAGAATTCAGGGAATACTGGGGAAGAAGGATTGTAGGAGCCAGAGGGATCAAGGCTACCTCAAGAAAACCCACAGAATTAACTAAGCTGGGCTCATAGCACCTCAGAGAGACTGAACCAACAACCAGAGAGTCTGCATGGGATGAACTTAAGCTCTCTGCCTATATGGTACAGTTGTGTAGTTTCATTTTCTCTTGGGACTCCTAACAGTGGAAGTAGGGGCTATCTCTGACTTTGTTGCCTGCTTTGGGGACTCTTTCCATCTACTAGATTGCCTCACCCAGCTTCAATAGAAGAGGAGGTGCCCAGTTTCACTGCAACTTGATATACCCTGGCTGGTCGATATTCATGGGAGGCCTGCCTTTTTCTTAAGAGAAATGGAGAAGGAGTGAATGGGAAAGAAAGTGGAGGAAGGGTCTGGGAGGAAAGAGGGGAAGGGAATATTCAGTAAGGATGTCAAAACAAAGACAAATAAATAAATAGATAAATAAATAATAAAGAAAAAAATAGCTGGGTCTGCAGATAAGGGTGGTGTAAATATGTTTTATAAAATACTTATGCTTTGGGTGTGGTATTTAAGGACAAAGACTTGTTTATAAAGGAAAAGACTATGTCACCCTCAGAGAAATCAAACTATCAATAAAAAGCTGGTAGTGGCTGAAACCCAGACCAGAACACAATTGTCAAGACCAATATCCTCAGAAAGGAGTGAAGTCCTTTCTACACTTTTTTTCTGAGTGAATATGAATGTATTATAGAGATCAGTCATTTGAAATAAGAACTTCCGAAAGTAGATGGTAAGAGTACATTGTACTGTTGGCAGCATTAAGGAAATGTCCCCTCCAATTACAGGGTGAAATAAGGTCATGGAACGCTTGAGAATACAAGGAATGTGTCCTAGGCCAAAGCAAAGAAAATGAATGAAGAGACTAGTCATTAGCCTCAAGGAAGACATTGGTTACCTTTCTCCTCACTGTGACAACATACCTAGCAAAAGCAACTGAAGAAAAGAAAGTTTTGGTTTTGCTCAGTGTTTAATTGTAGAGAGAGTGAGGTGGTTGACCACAGGTGTCTACAAGAAGAAGTGGAGATCACTGAGTGCTGTGGGGAGCTATCTATATCTATATCTATATCTATATCTATATCTATATCTATATCTGTATCTGTATCTGTATCTGTATCTGTATCTGTATCTGTATCTGTATCTGTATCTATATCTATATCTATATCTATATCTATCTATATATATCATATATATCATATATAGAATATATATCAGATAGATAGATAGATAGATAGATAGATATGTATCATTTTTTTGAAACACTATTTCTCTGTATAGCTTTGGAGCCTGTCCTTGAACTCACTCTATAGACCACGCTGGCCTCAAATTCAGAGACCTGTCTACCTCTGCCTCCCCAGAGTGCTAGGATTAAAGACATGCACTACCACCCTACCACTCGGTCTCTTTCTTTTCTTATATTCAGTCAACAGCATTTTCTAGTGAAATGCTACCACTGATTTACAAAATAAAAGTTCTCTTCAAATATGCACAGAATATCACATTCTCAGTGATTCTAGATCCTGTTATATTTATAACCAGTATCAATAATCTGGACAATGACCTAACATGTAGGAAAGGAACAAAGAATGAAAAGAAATAACAAATATAAAGAGACAAGAGCTAAATATGAATGTTTCTGTCCCCTTGGAAATTTGTGTAGTGTAAACATTCCCCAGTTCAGTGGTGTTGAAAGTGGAGATTAATGGATTGCATTTAGGTCATGAGGACTTGATCAGTTCTCATAAATGAATTGATACCACTACAAAAATGGTCTTGAGAACCTATTCCCTGAAGTTTGTTTTGTTTTTGTGTTTGTTTGTTTGTTTTGTTTTGTTTTTGTTGTTGTTGTTGTTGTTGTGGGGTTTTATTTGTACTACTAGCAGAAGAAGATGAATCAGTCAAGCATAGGATATAGTTTAACAACCGGGGACTCCACTTGGTTAGGGCTGTACACCCACCCCCCCTTCTAACAATGTACTGGCAGATCCAGAGCCTCACCTGTACATACTGTGCAAGCAAACCCCTCCATGAACAAGGCACCTATAAACCAACCAGCAACCTAGAACCCTCAACTGTATATGGTTTCAGATAAACGTGCTTCAAACAATGAAAATAAGTTACTTTCTTCTCAATTCTTTAGCAATACATATCTCAGAACATGTCCTGAAACTAAAAGAGATGGCCTAATCCAGTCTAGACTGATTTTGGTGCGTGAGACAAACTGTATCCTATTTACCATCTTATACGTATGTATAATTGAGTATTCATGCAATTTATATTAGATGTATCATGAGAAGTGACATTTGCAATGAACAAAATCCTATTGAACTCAAGCCTGTCAATCACCTGTGCTGTATCCCTTGAACAACCAACCTCCTAATTCTCTTGAAGTCCACAACAGTAATTCCCAGAAAATAATTGTTATGCTTGAGTGTCTTCATTTGTGTGCCCTCTTGACTTCCTATTCCTACTTAGCCCCAATGCCCCTTAGCTTTTAATAAAATTTCCCATCTAATTTGAAATTTGGAGGAGCCTTAATTTAAATTCTTTGAATAAGATGTCAAGAATATGTTGTCTTAGTGTTTCCATTGCTGTGGTGAAACACCATGACCAAAAGCAAGTTCTGGAGAAAAGCGTTTATTTGGTTTACACTTATATATCACTGTTAATGGTTGAAGGAAGTCAGAACAGAAACTCACACAGGGCAGGAACATGAAAGTTATGGAGTGGTGCTGCTTACTGGCTTGCTCTTCATGGCTTGCTCAGCCTGTTTTCTTGTAGAACCCAAGACCAACAGCCAGGGATTGCCCCAATCACATTAGGCTGGAACCTCCCCAATCAATCACTAATTAAGAAAACGTCTTACAGCTGGATCTTATAGGGACATTTTCTCAACTGAAGTTTCCTTCTTTCAGGTAACTCTAGCTTGTGTCAAGTTGGCATAAAACTATCCAGAACTTCTGGTAACAAAGACTCAGCAAGAAATCTCAATAAATTCCCAAGTCTTTACCTCTGGTTTCCTAGCTTCCAGACCTGCGAGGAATAAATATTTGCTTCCTACAAATTATTCCATCTGTGGCAGTCTCACATGAAAATGCAATACAAAGAGAGTAGGAAAGAATGTATTTCCACACTAGATGTGGCCATATTATAACTTGAACATATTTGTAATTTCATTCACTCTTGTGTACCTCAGTTTTATTCCATGAAGATGAATAATTGATAGGCCCTGATGTGTGGGAAGATTGAAGGTCCTTGTGTCCACAGATATGCAGGGAGACTGGGACTGTTGAGTACACAGGATTGTCTAGTCAAATGCATTTAAATGCACTTAAAATCTGTTCTTCCATTCAGAAATCTGGGAATCAGATATGATTAATGGCCTGATAATTGTGTTATCTGTTAGACCAGGCCATATCAAGCTCCTACAACCAAAACCAGAGTAGCTAGTAACCAAAGTGACCCTTACATCCAGAGATTCCCCCATGCTCTCACAACCAGAACTACAGATGGCTAATACCCCAAATGACCTCTGTGCTATTTGCGTTACTGAGTCTAAGACAGATACTTCCCTAGACCCTTAAGCTAATGCAAGTAGCCTATCTCCAGATCCCATATTCTTGGAAGAAATGACATGTACTTTGTGTTGAACTTCAGTGTAATTACATTTCCTTGTGCACAAGGAATTGTATTGCACCATGGAATTTTGCCCCCAAATTATACTGTGTTGCTGGAAATAAACTGCCTGGCATCAAACTCCTAGAAGTTTGATGCAGGTTAACAAAATCAATCTTAATGGAGTATTCAATCTTACCTCATCACAGACTGCTGCCTGTTTGACACCTGAAGAAACCCCTACACCAGTGGATGGATGGATTCTTGAAAGAAAAAACAATACTGTATAATGTTCTGATCTTTGGAGCAGATCAGAACATCATCTCTTCACTCAGGCAAACTTTGAACCAGGAAGAGGTGGCTTTCCTTTAGTGGTCCTCTACAAAACCTTGATTGTTCTACCTTCCATGTTTTTTGTTTGTTTGTTTTGTTTTGTTTTTTAAACTGAAGAAGAAATAGTGCTTTGTTATCTTTACTGGGTTACCAGAGAAATGGGGCATGGGATTCAAAGCTAACCATGAGGAAGGGGTCCAACTTCAATGAACTCTAAGCCTGCTACTTCCCATAGCACTTATTTTTAGCCTTGGTGTTCTAGTTTCTTCTCTGTTGTTGTGATAAAGTACTCTGACCAAAGACAACTTGGGAAAGAAAGAGTCTATTGGTTTACACTTTCAGGGTATAATCCATCACCAAGGAAAGTTGGACCAAGAGCTTAAGGCAAGTACTCCAAGAAGAAACAATAAAATGTTGATCACTGGCTTTCTCTCCTGCTTGCTCTCTTGCTGGTGTTTAGCTAAACAATTTTTATATTACCTAGAACCATATACTTTAGGAACGGTACTACCTACTGGGTTGGCCCTGGCACATCAATTAATAATTGTGGTGATCTCTCACAGACATGCCCACAGAACAACCTAATGTAGGCAATTCCTCAAAGGAGGCCTCCCTAAGATGATTCTAGGCTCCATGCCTCAGGATTGCAACAGTTTTGAATTCTTACACTCTCCACAGACCAAGTATTAATTTTGCTTCGTGATTTTAACCAAAACTCAAAGCTTTCCCACTGTTTTCAAAGCCTCAATGCATCCTGTGACTACCCATGAATAAAGCAGAAACCCTGAAGAAGCATTAACTTTGTCATTGAAGGAAGGTAGCTCTTATCCAAGAGGGAGGACAACATCAAATTGTTTTCTATTTATTTGAGGTTGGAGCTTGGAGTTGCCTGTTTGTACCGACATTATGCTCTGCAAGTCTTGAGAAGCACTAATGAATGAGTGGATGCTACAGAATGATTTAAAGCAAGAGCTATCTCATCTCAGATTTTCTCTGAAACCCCATTCAAGGACAGCTCAAAAGTGACACAGCCAAGTTCTCCTGTTGCTGCTTCTGCTGCTGCTGCTGCTGCCTGCATCCTGAGCAAGAAAGAAAGTGGCTGGGTTACTTGGTTTTTTGGTCTAAGGTTTCATCTCATTCAAAGTAATGTACATTCCTAGGGACTCAATTGTGAGATGGTTGTATATAAAGCTTTTGAATTTGAATTTTGTACCTATGAAGAAAAATCCTAGGTGTAATAACTCCCTTTGACATTTTATGGTAGTTAAGTGTTTACGGGGAAAAAACTCTTGAGTTTCACTATCTGAGGAAATGGAAAGCTATGAACATTGGTGAGAGAGATCTTACTGTTTTATCACTGCTCTCACCACAAAAACAGCACAGGATAAGACACCCAGTACTGCTTAGTCTGTGCAGTGGCTCTAGCCAATGTCAGTTTGCTTATTCTCTCTGTAAATATTTCATTTCCTCAGAGTGTCAGAAGATTACAAAATTCTCTGGGTCACTTCCCAAAAGATTTACTACTTTTTACTATTTTCATTTCTGACACCCATCACACACACACACACACACACACACACACACACACACACACACACACGCACAAAGAATTGCTTCCTATGCTGCAAAATCTGCACACTGCTGAAGAAATTTCTAACAAGGTGAGTCTTGCCCTGCTTTATGTGGAGATTAAATATGATGTGAAATGTTCAAGATTACAGATGAAATCCTTGTGGGTGGGTCGTTTGGTTGAGAGAGAAGAAAGCAGAGCTGGTGACTGCTGCACTCAACAATGAATCCACAGTAGCTGGAATCAGATGGTTCTGTCAGGAAGATGGCAGACATCTTTATCCCTCCAGCACAGAGAACTGAGCCAAGAAAAATGCATTTCAGGTATTTTAGATTGCAAAACAAATTTTTAGAGGTAAGTCTGAAAGAATAAGCAAATAATGAGAAGAAGGCTTTGGTTACCTTGGCTAGGGCACTCATAAAACATGGTGGCTGTTGTGAGTGACTGAGTAAAGATAACTTAGTGATATTAAAAATTAAAATGAAATAACTTTCAGTGAAGAATGCATCAGGCCATCAAGCCATATCATCTAGCATTCCAATAGTAAACAGCATGAGGACCAACAGGCCTGTGTGGTAGAAAATGTCTCAGATTCATAGCTATTTCAAACACTGTTTTGATGATTTCATAAACACATTTAATGTTCTTCATCCACTTCCTCATCTGGTAGAAAAGGTGGTATTTAGGCATTATTGGTCTGTGACATTCTGACATAAAATTGTTTTGTTTGTTTCTTTCTTGGTTTTGTTTTCTGGTGGGAAGATGTAGGAAAGAGGTAGATATTTACTTAGAAATAGAAGTATACTACATACTTTTAGAATATTCTCAAGATTCTCTATGCACTGTGGTATAGAGTACTAATATTGGTTTCAGAATTGTATGTATATTAAATCAATATTGCTAAGTTTATCAATTGTGTTGCTCAGACTTTCTAAATCTTTACAAAAGTTATGACTTTGTTCATTTGACAATTGAAGTATACACTACTAAATCAAACATGAAATTTTGGATTTTATAAATATTATTAGATAACTATCATAAAAACTGCTATCTATTTCTAGGAGGTGAACTATAGTCATTTTGTTGTTTTTTATAAAAATTTTTATCTTTAGGTCTAATTATAACAATGCTAATACAGAAAATGGGCTTTTATTAGTAAACATGCAGATGTTTTATTTTAAAGTTTTCACATTTAATGAATGTCTCACTAACGACTAACTATATATGTTAAATAAAATTTGACAAATGATGTTAACTGACAGATTATGTTAGGTCCTTGTGGGTAGGTTGGTAAAACATTTTTCTAGCTTCTATTATGGCCACTTCTTTATGATATGTCTATACCATTTTTGTCTTCTCTTTATAACTTGTGACTGACAATTGAAGATAAAAGCACTGCTGAGCTCAAACTCTTGCCTCCCTCAGTGACCCTGTTGATATCCTTCCTGTGTCTTCTCTTTCTGAGGAGGGTTACACCTGAAGCAGAGGCACACCCAGGCAACTTTGGTTTTCACTCTGTATAATCTGAGGCACTCTTGACTTTACATAACATTCTTTTATCATGCTTTCAATAGTTGTTCCCTGTGCACTTTTCCATTTGAAACTACTGAACATTATAGAATACTTTTGAGGCTCTCTCCTTTGAGTGTAAACTTGTCTCAGTTAAAACACTTTCTCATTTTTTGTTTTATTCAGGGTAAGTTGAGGGAATCTCTTTGCACCACTGAGACTGAAAATATTTGGTATCCAGGATTTGCTGGCTGAAAATATGTTTTAGTGCAAATATCTCAGATACTATATTATTGGACATTTTGTTGAAGTTGTGATCACTACTCCAAAATCAAAAGAAATACTAGTTCAACAGCAAAGCATGAGTGTTCACATATAAGCAGAATGCATAAAATGTATCAAGATCTCCTGTTATGTCACATCAGCTTATATTTTGGCATAAGCTTCTTGTCAAAAAAGATCACAAAATCAATAAAACCTTCCTGTTTTTCAGAACTCTTTAAGCAGGGCTTTGGGTCCATGTGACTGGAAAATCTATTCCCAACCCTTAGCTAGGAAGTAATGTCCATCGTTGGCATTGAGGTGTTTCTTGAATGTAGCAGAAGGATGGATACTGTCTTCGTATCCATTCTTTTAGCCTGTTTCTTTTTATAGGCGAGTTAAGACCATTAATATTGAGGGATATGAGGTATAATGACCATTGATTTTCAATTCTAGTTTATATTGGATTTGGTGGTGGTGGTAGTATTGTGTGTGGATTTCTCCCCTCTTTTCTCTTAGCTGTTGGTAAAGTGGGATTATCTATTGCCTAGTTTTTGTGGGTGTAGTTAACTTTTTGGGGTTGGAGTTTTCCTTCCAGAACTTTCTGTAGGGCTGGATTAGTTGATAAATACTGTTTAAATCTGGTTTTGTCATGGAATGTCTTAGTTTCTCAAGCTATAAGGATTGAAGGCTTTGCTGGGGTAATAGTCTGGGCTGACATCGGTGATCTCTTAGTGTTGGTAGAATAGCTAGCCAGGACATTCTGGCCTTCAAAGTTTCCATGGAGGAGGTGTAATTCTGATAGGTTTGTCTTTATATGTTACTTGGCCTTTTTCCTTTGCTGCTCTTAATATTCTTTCTTTATTCTGTATGTTTGGTGTTTTGATTGTTATGTGTTGAGGAGACTTTATAGTGGCCAGTGCTATTTTGGTGTTCTATAAGCTTTCTGTGTTTTTATTGGCATGTCATACTTTATGTTAGGAAAGTTTTCTTCTGTGACTTTGTTGAATATGTTTTCTGCACATTAGAGGTGTGTTTCTTCACCTTCTATACCTATTATCTTAGGTCTGGTCTTTTCACAGTGTCCCATATTTCCTGGACATTTTGTGTCAGGGATTTATTGGACTTAAGATTTTCTTTGGTTGTTGAATCTATTTCTCCTAGTGTATTTTCAAAGCCTGAGATTCTCTCTTCCATCTCTTATATTCTGTTGTTTATGCTTGCATCTGCAGTTCCTGATCATTTACCTAGCTTTCCTAATTGCAGCATCCCTTCAGAGTGGTGTGTGTGTGTGTGTGTGTGTGTGTGTGTGTGTGTGTGTGTGTGTGTGTGTGTGTGTGATTTATTGTTTGGTTAGTTGGTTGGTTGGTTTGGTTTGGTTTGGTTTGGTTTTGTCTCTATTTCAGCTTTCAGCCTTGCACTGTTTGAATTGTTTCTTGGAATTTTTGGTTTGTCTTTTCCTCCATTTCTTGAATTTTTGTTTATTTTTTTCTTCTATTTCTGTAAGGGATTTTCTAATTACCTCTTTGAGGTTCTCTATCATTTTCATTACGTTGTTTTTAGGGTTGTTCTCTTTTGCTTCATCTGTGTTGGGGTGTTCAGGTTTTGCTGGTGTGGAGTCACTTAACTCTGGTGACATCAAATTGATCTTTCTGTTGTGGACTGTGTTTTTATACTGTTCTTTACCCATCCCTTCTTCCCGTGTGTATTGGTGGGGTTTCTCCCTCTCCTGGTGGGTACAGGACCAAAATTCTCTTCTAGTGGTGCAAGCAGGTCCAATACTTTGATGGCTCTTCTCTTCCAGTGGGTAGAGGAGGGACAAGGAAGTTGGCAGACTATAGATAGGCTGGTCCACCGGATGGGTTCCCCATTGCACAGTTCTCAGTCTTCAGGAGTCTCTGAGCAGGGCACCAAAAGGCGGGCTCCTCCTGAAGGTGGAGGCAAGAGTAGCTTGCTCTTGAGAGTGAACTTTAATCTGCTCCTTGAATCTTTGCAGATGATCTGATCTTCAGATATAAATGTTGTCATTGACTCACCCTCTTTAACATTCTTCAAAGTCGCTGTCCTCTGTTTCTTTGTAGAACTGTCTGTCATATTCTGGGCCTTTTCAGCCTGGCGATGTTGTTTTAAAAAGTTAATAGTCCAAGGATATTTAGCACTCTGATTAGAAATTACATACATGCACACATAACCCATAACTAATATTATTTATAAATTGAAGAAGATATTGGACTCCCTCCTCTGGAGTTATAAAGGATATACAGAAATTCCTAATCATATATAGAAAAGGGCATTTGGTACATTGCGCGAGTTAGCAATTTTGGGAGTTTCCAGAACGCAAAATCTCAATCGATTCCTAACCGGTACCATAGAAGTCAAACAGAGAATTCGGTGTGAAATGGTGATGAAAAAGACAGCGTCACTTTCACAAAGCATGGCAAGGGAAGGCGTGTTGTGTATTTCCAATGTGTGCGGTATCAAGAATATAACTGCAAAATATGTGAAAGGTACAGATTAGCCATTGCATTCCAAGATATTTTAAGATACAAGGAATTTTTTAAAGAAACTGATGAGCTATGTACTTATTTTAGCAGGGTTTAAACATGGACTGTACAGAGAAAACTGGCACTATGAGCTGAGAAAACAAGCTAAGAAAAATCAAGCGTGAAAGGAGGAAAACCAGATAGCCATTGAAGTAATTTCACCCAGTAAATGCTGCCATCAGAGTACTTTGGGTGCAAAGACTTAGAGAGCAAAGTCTAATACCAGGTGAAACAGGATGCCAGTGGATGCTATTTATTGAAGAATCAGGTGAATTGGGGCCAATGCCCCAGGAAGAGTCACCCTGTAACAATCAACATTCATTCCTGTACATGGGAGAGTGATACCCATTTAAGTAGGCCACTTAAGCATAAGCAAGTCAGGAATTTGCAAGGAGACAGCCACAGATTCCAGCCCAATAAAGAATGGAAAAATGAATGAAGGTCCAACATCAGTTATTCATATATGGAAAGAACCTAGGATTTCACCCTCATAGCGCATACTCTCACACTATAACAACCACTGACTTCCATGATTTCTTCTATTACAACTATCGCTGACCTAAGGCAGCTATCAGCTCATCATCAACAGGGAAGAATTTCTCAGCCTTTTTACTAAATGAACAGTTCTGTGGTCATTTTTCACAGTGGAACTGTTAGCAATCAGTTCTCCTTTTCTCACATCTGCAGCTACGGGCAACACTGTGGCATGGATTGTTCACTCACCTAGGCACACCTGTTTTTTGAAATTATCTAATTATGTGTGTAATGCTGTACACTGTTATTCTCTTTTAGGCTCACTCATAATTTGAGAGATGGTGAATGAATACAAGAAAATTGTCCTTCTGTCAGGGTTACAGTCTCTCAGTGACTACCATTTCAGAGTAGTTAAGTCTTTACTGATCCCTGACCTACAACTGAATAAGAAAATGCAAGATGATTATGACAGAGTTAAGATTGCCGACTTAATGGAAGAAAAATTCCAAAGTGATGCTGGATTGAGCATACTGATAGAACTGTGCCAAGATATTCCAGAACTTGGAGACCTTGTTGATACACTTAGAAAAAAGATGGGAAAAGGTAATAGGGGAGCCCCTCGATGTCCACTCTTTATCTAGCCTCTCCAACCTTGCTAGATCCTTGCAGTATTTATGGCTGATATGCCCCTTTGCCAGTGTATGCATTGGGGCCCACAGAATGGCAGCACTTCAGATATTAACAAGTTGTTGGAAACTTAGGTAACTCCTTTCCTACGAAGAATTCTAATGCACTTGGAGGTAGATGTCTTTGGGGTGGGTGAAGGAAAGAAAAACAACAAAACAAAAGTTGCTCAGAGAAACAAGGGTTTTCAATACAGTGGAATGGATTGAAAATTATAAAGTAAGATTTTAATATCACAATTAAAAATACTTAGGTCATTTACACAATTCCAAATTAAAATATACCATCATTAATATATTTTATGGCAACAAGTATGAGTCAACATTTAAGTAGAATCCAGAATCTAAGAGGCGTGAAGAAGTTCCCTTTTATAAAGTTACTTGGTTGAAAATACATGAGAAAAAGAGGGGGTGGTACATGATGTCCCACACTGTGATCTTAGTACTTGGTTGGAGCAGAAAGACCTCCAGTTTAATTAAAACTAGTTTGGGCTTCATGTTGATGTCTTACACTAGAAAATAAAAGGGACCCAAAAGGTAAGTAATTGAAGTTCAATATTAATCCATTGTCACATATCTGATTAGATAACAATTTCTTCCTCTGGTTCTCTAATTTAGGCAGAAGAAAATCTGTCATCATGCAAATTTTAGATTTTTTTTAAAAAATAAATTTGTTTATTTATTTATCTATCTATTTATTTATTTTACACCCCAATCACAGTTTCTCCTCCCAGTCCTTCCCCCACAATGGCAGATCTTCCATAAGTATCAACAAAACATGACTTATCAAGTTGTAGTAAGACTAAGCACCTCCCCATATATTAAAGCTGGACAAGACAACCCGGTGTGAGGAATAAGGTTCCAAATGCCTATAAAAGGGTCAGAGATAGTCCGTCCCTACAATATGAGTCCCATAAGAGGACCATGCTACACAACTGTAACTTATGCAGAGTGCCTAGATCAATCCAATGAAGGCTCCCCGGTTGTTGGTTCAGTCTCTGTGAGCCCTTATGAGCTCAGGTTAGTTGTTTCTGTGGGTTTTCTTGTGGTGTCTTTGACCTCTCTGGCTCCTGCAATCTTTTCTCCTCTCATCTGCAGGATTCCCAGCGCTCAGCCTAATGTTTGGCTGTGGGTCTGTATCTGTTTCCATCAGTTACTGGATGAAGCCTCTCTGATGACTGAGTTAGGCAAAAATCTAGTCACGGGAGATGGTGTTTGGTCTACATATACACTATTGCTAAGAGTTTTAGCTAGGGTCATCCTTGTAGATTTCCTTGCTCCAGCTTTTGATCTGATCCCAAAATTTTCTAGCAGTCTCTTTTAGTCCCCCATTGCAACCTGATCACTCATAATCTGATCCCCATCTGCCCTCAGTCCACTCACAAAATCTCTTCTATTTCCCCTTTACAGGGAGATCTGGGTGTCCCCACATGAATCCTCCTTGTTAATATTTTGGGGTCTGTAGATTGTAGCATAGTTATCCTTTATTTTATAGCTAATATCCACTTAATAGTGAGTATATACTATGTTTGTCTTTCTATTCTTGAAAGCAAACTATAGAATAGGGCTGGGGTGGGGCTTGGCTGGTTTGCATACAAGTCCCCACAAGGAAAAACCATGTCCATTGCACATGAAAAGAGCAAGGAAATCCCATTACAGTTTCTGTGTCTGTGTTGTTTGTTGGTGGCAAAGGTAAACAGTAAGCAGGAAGTACATTGAGACAAAGCAGGAGACAAAATAGCACTGGATGGACTTCAGCTTCTTACAACAGGACAACTTCACTCTGTTTATCATCTTTTCTTTATTTCATCAGTTAAAAATAAAAGCCAAAGAAAAGACAAACATGTTGGACCCAAGCAGGATGAATCCTGTACTTTCCACCTTAGCTCCAACACAAAGGAAGATTTTGAACTAGAACCAACTATGAAGACACCTTCCCCAGAGGTATGCTGTCTAAGATCTCACTAAGCTTGTTCTTCTCAGTGCCTTTCTCTGTGCCAAGGGCTTAGCAAAGATGAAGTGAAGGGTCAACAAATTCATCATTTCTGGTCACTCATTTTGTTAGGACTGCAGGACTCCTTTATTAAAATAAAATTTTCTGAAACAAAAATATAAAATCATCACTTACTATGTGAATGTGTCTGTGCGTGATTTATATATGTGTGTGTTTGTGTGTGTGTGTGTGGTGTAGATACATGTGTGTGTGAGAGTATTTGTTGATACCAAAGGAGGACTTGTTGTGTGTGCGTGTGTGTGTGTGTGTGTGTGTGTGTGTGTGTGTGTGTGTGTGTATGTGCATGGTTTGCATACTTGTGTGTGCATTTATTTGTTGATACCAAAGGAGGACTTCAAGTGGTGTGTGTTTTACATATTTGTATGTGTGTGTGTGGTTTGAATACATGTGTGTGCAAACATTTGTTGATATCAAAGGAGGACATCAAGCACTCTGTCTAATCACTCTCTGCCTTTTTTCTTAGAGTCAGAGTCTCTCCCTGAACCTGGGGGATGTGCTGGTAGACAGTATGTCTCAGAGACCATCCCACTCTGGAGTCACAGGCAAACATACGGAAAGCCCAGATTTCTCCATGGTTTCTGGGATCCAATCCTAGGTCCTCGTGTGTATACTAAGTACTCTTGTCCCCTGAATCATCTCTCCAGACCGTCTTTACTCCCTTTAAAAACCTTGAAGAAGTAGCAGTCAGTTTAAGGATATGACTTTCCAAAGCCTGTTAAAGGTCATCAAACATCAATTTGTACTTTCTAAGTCTAAGCCTAGAGTTCCCCAATCAGCAAATGTGAATAGAGGACTGACACAAATGAAATGCTTCTATACCTATATGAGATGATCCCCTGTTCTTCTCTGGTGATTTGTTCAGAGTATTCAGTTATCAATCCATTAATAGAATCAGAACCCAATAACCTGGAGTGAATTATCTTGGTATTAAATTCACCATTCTTCAAACAATATTATAAACCATTTTATGAGATGGGGGTAAAATTCCATAGTGGAACCCAGCTTTGCTCACATGAGACCCCAAGTTCAATCTTTAACACACACAAGGGAAAATCAGCCCTTATCAGTAGAAAATACATGCAATTTTCCTTTGAAAAAAAAAGGAAATAAAACTACAAAAACTGAAGACTCAAAAATTCCATCATATGATTAAATCAATCATTACATTATCAAATTTATCTATAAGACCTCAATGAAAAGCTTCCGCTCTTGACGAAGTATATGTTGTTATGAAATCATTTATAATCTCAAGAGACTATCTATAGTAGTTTCATTTAACCAGTGTGATCACATGATTGAACATTTAAAATATTTTTATCTTTACAGATATTTAAATGACTTTAGATTGGGTTTCCTGTCCATTAGGCAAACATTCTACCAGTTGAGCCACAACATGATCAACAAAAATATTAACTCTGTGCTTCATTCTTTCAAGCAATGATAAAAATTCTTATTCACAATGATAAAAATTGAACTTACTTATTTAATGTAAACATTCATCTCTTTAGTGTACATTGTGAAATCCTGATAGCTATTTACAAATATTTCTTTATTTTATTGCATTCTACCACTACACCAGGAATCTCTATATGATCAATGTCTTGTCATTGTAATTTTTAGGGTTGTGTTACTTGGAATGTTAAGTAAATGTGGACATCTATTTATCTGTCATAAACAATAATAATAATAATAATAATAATAATAATAATATAATTAAAAACATATATAAGCTTGAAGAAAAGGCCACTAATAATCACTTTTGTTTGGATGACATCAGGTTGAATGGCATCATCCATTTTCTTTTTTTTTCTGTTTTTTTCTTTTTTTTTTTTTTTTCTTTTTTTCTTTTTTTTCTTTTTTTTCTTTTTAGCAAACACTTCTCAATGAATATAATTTACAAATACACCAGAGAATCATGTAATGTTGCCTTCATTGGATTTGATTCTGAGCAAAATGCCTGCATACTCCTTTGCAACTACAACTGCAAAAGCAGAACCTTTCACTTCCCCCTTATTGTTTGCTATGACTCCTACATTATCTTCAAAACAAAGAAATCCCCCATCTTTGCTATGGCTTTTATTGTTGAAATACCACTGTTGGATGGATCTTTTTTCTTTCTTCTGGTCTTAGAAGACTGGCATCCTAAGGGATCAGAAACAAAAAGAGAACAGGAATAGCTGACATGATAGTCATATTAAAGTTCTGACATAATTTCACTTCTTTACTTTTTACCTTTGAAGTTAAATTTAAGATCCTTTAAGGCTTATGACTCATATGGCTTTATGTACCAATGCTTTATATATATATATATATATATATATATATATATATATATATATATATGTGCGTATATGTATATACATACATGCGTATATACATATACGTGTATACATATATGTATATACATATACGCATATATATATTTATATATATGTACATATATATTTATATATATGCATTCATATATGCAGTAGTTTCACTTAACTAAGTATGAAATGAGTATTTATTTAAAAGATCTTAACCTAGGAATATATTTAAATGAATTCTAGTTACTGTATACTAGGCAAACACTATATCAGCTGGGTTACATCTCATCTCCCAAAATCTTACCTCTTTGGTCCATTATTTCAGGGTACTTGTTGCACATTTATAGTCAGATCACCTGAAAGGGTAGTTACAGGGATTCCTGTGTACCAACAAAGCTGACAATTTGAAGTGGTTTCCTTACAAAGCTGAAGGAAGAAAAATTTATGGGAGCCAATCTTGCTGTTAGCCCTGTTGCCCATACAACAACCCTGAGTTAAATTGGACCAGGGTACCTTTGGCCAGTTTTATAAGATATGCAGAGTCGAGTTTCCAAACTAAACCAGTGAAAATTAGTGTCCAAGCTTCTAAGAGACATTCTAATTATCACAGAAAGAGGCTAGGTGCTGGTGGTCTCTATACGTGATCTATAATACCTCCCACAGCCTAGGGTGGCAAAACAGAAGTACTTTTAATGGGGGAAATGTGCAGATGTATTTGATTGGATTTTTTAAAATGACACAAAAAATTTTAAACATCTATTTCCCTTCAGAAACGTGAAGACACAATCACTAAATCGCCTGACATCATGACAGCAGAGTCATTCCAGGGAGAGCATAAACTTCCAGAACTTTCAGCAACTAACAGATGCCAGGCTATGAGAGAACCACAGACTCCTCAGAGACTTCCAACAACAGCCTCCAGCAGCCTCCAAACTCCCCTGGAGCCTCCAGAAATATCATACACCGGATTGACAGCTCAGGGTCCTTCAGCATTATTTTCCACTAGTGACAAGATTTCTCAGGTATCTTCAGTGACAGCCTCCAGCAGGATCCATACCACTCAGGTAAATTCATTGCTTTAATGTCGTCACCAAGATCCTCTGAAGTCTCCAAAAACAGTGCCCAGCAGTGTCCCAGCCCTTCAAGCAAGCCCAGTGACAGTGACTAGCAATACCCAGGCCTCTTGGATACCTCAAGCAACAGTGCACAGAAGTGTCCAGGCCTCCTGGGTGACTCCAGCGACAATGACCGTGATTATAAGAGTCCTCAGTTGTCTGTACCAACAGTGTCTGGCAGTTACAATACCCCTCAGATCTCAGAAACAGTGTCCAGCAGCAACCAAGCCTCTCAGGTGACTCCAGTAACAGTGCCCAGCAGGGACCAGGCCTTTCCAGAGACTCCAACATTGACCAGTTATAACCACTGTCCCCAGGTGTCTGCAACAACAGTGTCTGGCAGTTACAATATTCCTAAGGTCACCTCAGCAACAGTGCCCAGCAGTTTCAAGTCTCCCCCACAGTCTCCAGCAACACAGCCCAGCAACTGCAGTTCTCATCCGTTGTCTTTTGCAAAAGTACATGGCAGTTTCTCTGCTACTTCAGCATCCCCAGCAGTACCACTCAAGGTAATGACTGGCTGTTCTCATAAGTATAATGATGGCGGGAATGAGCACAGAAAATTTCCTGTGAATGCCTTATGACAGATGGTGTTTTATTTTAATGAAACACTTGTCTGTTTCATTATATGACTTGAGATCCTTCCCTAAATTCATTTTGTACTGGAATGCTCTGCTCCTTTAAGAAAACATATGACTTGGTGAGTACCTGAGCACCTTGTTCATTAAAGTACACAATTAACACTATTTATTTTTAGATTTTGTTGTTGTTTTGGCTTTCACCTACATTTTTCACTAGGTGGATCATAAATGTGATATGTCAATGGAAAATGTGATGGTAGAAAGTTAAGCAGAATACATCACCAATGGTTTCTTTTCTTTTTCATCTTTGAATTATACCAATATCACTTTAGAAAACAAAAATAAATAAATAAATAAGTTTTAAACTATCTTCAATCTCTTTAGAAAATGCCACATTTCACTGTTCAGTCTTGTTTATCCTTTGTTATATATATGAAGAGTGTCCTTTACCAAGTTTGCTTTACAATGCACATATTTTTCTACAGCCTGAGAGATGGCTTAGTGGACAAAAGCACTTGCCACATAATCCTGACAGCCTGAACTTGAATCACCAGGACCCTTGTAAGATCTGGACATTGTAACAACCATGTGTATAACCCCAGTTGTCCCAAGGCAGAAACTGAAGGCAGTGATAAGAGAATCTACAGAAAGTCAAAGACATTCCCAGCAGTGAGCTAGGGAGACCCTGTCTCGGACAAAGTAGAACGTGAGAACCAGCATCCCATGTTGTTCTGTGAACACATACACACACACACACACACACACACACACACACACACACACACACACACATCTACCCCCAACAAACACAGTCACAAAAAATATTTTTTAAATAGTTAAATAATTTCTTAAACTGCCATCCAATCAACTATTAAATATTTAAATGATTTTATCGTCTTTAACATTCCAAAGTTTAAACATTATAAAGATGTGTGATTTGACTTTAGTCTGTTTCCAGCACTCTCTATCCCTACAAACACTGAAAACATCTGAGAACCTTTTTTCATTTCTAAAGAAGAATATACCGTCTGCTCCTTAAGTCCCATGTGTCTTTCTGTCAGGTGTACTTCACACCGTCCTGAGGTACTGCGTAAGTCACATTGGGAGTCCACTTCCTAGGGTTGGAAATCATTGGAGCACATTGATGAGAAGTCAAAGTTAAACCCTGCCATCTATGGGCTTCTGAATCAGATCACAGGGAGTGCTGTTGGTTCATAGCTACCTCCACACAGTGCTCTCTAGGTTTTCTGTGATTGCCACTATACTTCCCCATTTCAAAGTATGCTGTTGAATTCAGATACAGTGCAAAGTAGCTAGATATGATGACACACACCTATAATTCCAAAAAAGAATGGCGGACTTCTGTGAGTTTAAGGCCAGACAGCCTGATCTACATAGCAAGATCAGAGCCAGCCAATAATACATATGAAGACCTTTTCGCAAAGAAAAGGAGAGGAAGTAGAAATGGAGGGAGGGAAGGATGGAAGGAAGGAAAGAAGAAATGGAGGGAAGAAGGAGAAGAGAGAGAGAGGGGGAGAGAGAGAGAGAGAGAGAGAGAGAGAGAGAGAGAGAGAGAGAGAGAGAGAGAGAGAGAGAGAGAGATTGTGCAGACTGCCAAGTACTGGGAGACAGACATGTTGTTAAATAACTGTTCTTCCTTCCTTTTCCAGACCCAGGATTCTCCTCCAGGGCTGCTCTTATGCAAGTGAAAGAGCTTCTAGTCTGAATTATTCAGATTAGCAGAGCCCTGGTGTGCTTCCAGTGGCTGCCTACCTAAGCCTATTTTACAAGACAGAACTGGTTTGTGGTGTGTGTGTGTGTGTGTGTGTGTGTGTGTGTGTGTGTGTGTGTGTGTAATTTGTTTGACTCACAATGTAGCTCACAGGAAAATAATTTGTCTGGCATTCAGGAGGCCTTGAGTGCATTCTCAGACACCATAAAAATATTAAGACAACCTAATTACCTACTGTGAGTAATTAGTACATGCTAGAGTTACTGCCCAGATCTCCATTTATTTCCTATCACTTATGTCATCACATCAGGCATCGGTTAGATTTTTCAGCTTTATTCCTTAGTGTCTGTCTGTCTTAACTGTGCCTGGTTTTCCTGTGTACATTTCATGCAGAAACCAAGACTGAAGACTGTACCAAAACAACCTTCTGAGGAAGATGTTTACCACCAAGGTCCCAAACAGATGATGGTATTAAAAGCAACAGAAGCATTTACATATGACATGAGAGAAGACAAAATGATGTTCCATGCCACAGTGGCCACTGAGACTGAATTCTTCAGAGTGAAGGTTTTTGACATAGTCCTAAAGGCGAAGTTCATCTCCAACAAAGTCATTGTCATCTCAGATTATGTTGGCCACAATGGTTTTCTAGAAATACACAGAGCCTCCAGTGTATCTGAGGTGAATGGCAGCAATATGATGACGATCCTACTTTCCCTGAAACAAAGAGCCAATGCAACACCTAAAATTAATACTATTTGTACACAAAGAGTAGGAACATTTGTGAATGGAGTATTTGCAGTATACATGGTAAGCTATTTCATTATTTTGTAAAATTTCATTTGTAACCTCAGATTTGAAGTCTTAACTTGGCAGTTTGGATGTGGTCAATGTTCTGCATACAGGAAAACAAGGCCTCCCTTGTCAGCAAGAGGAAAGTGGAGTTTTCCACTTTGGGGTGTAGAATAGTCTCTTCACGTTGTTATGGTATCACCATGAAAATGTTTTACAAAGAGACTCCCCACAAGAACGGGCATTAACTAACTATGATGATTTATTAGTAGTATTTTGTATCAATATACATACATACCCTTAAGATCTTGTTTGTCAGCATTCTTTCTACTCATATCAGTAGCAACTTAATTATAATTAATAGTTGAAGCCCTTGCCTGGATAATTGTTGTAACAAATAGAATAAGGAAGCAAGTTGTTACAGGATGCCTTGCTCAGCCTCAAAGCATGGAAAAGGAGCTTGGTCCTACCTTAACTGAATGTGCCAGGCTTTGTCGATTCCCCATGGGTGCCTTACCCTTTCTGAGTACTGGATGGGAGTGGTTTAGGGAAGGCTTGTGGGGGGGGGGAGGGCAGAAGTAGGGGAGAGAGGGGAACTGTGGTTGGTATGTAAAATGAATAAAAGAATAGTACATATATATATATGTATATATATATGAAGCAATTTTCTAACATCTTTAAACTCTTCTCAATTCCATTCAATTAACTTATAGTTTTATTACCTCATGGAGAAATTCATATGAAGTATCTTGACCACATTCACCCTTCATTCTTCTCTAAATTCCTTCTAATACCATTTCCCCACCCTGCTTCACACCCTCTTTTATTTTATTTTATTTTATTTTTTTAGAAGAGCCTATCTTGAATCAAATATCCTGGCTCTCTGGTCCTTACAGTCTCCCTTTTTACTCTTTTGTAATAATTCCTGAGCCTAGAGTACATGAATTATGTTAAAAATATATTAAATGGGGAAAGACACCCCATGGTCATTTGATCTCTGCATTTTGACCAGTTATGGCCTTCTGGAATGTTCTCCACTGGCTGTACCAAGAAGTTTTTTGGGGGGGAAGGGGGCTGGAAGGGTCACCTTCCTGTGCCTATAAGTGTATAATTTTAAAAGCAGCATGAGAAAGATGCCATGAGACAGGGTTCATGTGGAGGAAAGGGTTATTTTTTTTTTAATTAGGGAAAGGGATCATAAAAAATGGGTAAGGGGAGGGGAAGACTGGCATCAAAAGACAGGATTAGAAGAGGGGAAAGAAAAGCAGAAGAAGAGGAGAGAGACAGAGGGGGAGAAAAAAAAGAGAGGAGATGGGAGGTGGGCAGGGCCCTTTTAAATGGGAACATATTGAATGTGTACAGGAGGTGCTCTTAGTGGCTGCAGCTGAGGGAATATCCTGCCAGGACCCCAAGGACAGGCCAGTACAGATGCCTGAATAGTAACAATAAATGTAAGTATTTAGAATGTAGTTAGAGGTTATACTGGTTCAGGCAAGTAGCAGGAGGTTTTCCTCTAGGTTCCATGTTCCAACAACGTATAGTGCCAAATTCATATTTCTCCCTAGTGAGTAGACCTTGCATCCAATAAGGTGACTGTTGGTTACTTCCAAGATATAAATGCCACTATTTCCCCATTCAGAATATCGTGCCACGCTAAGCATTGTTGTGATTCATGTTGGTGTACCTGGGATAGGACTATCCCTTGCTATTCTCTTTGGCTTCTTCTGAAACTATAAGAATAAGTCATCAGTGAAGGCTTCTAGATAATCTAGATCAGTTCCTCCAAATTCTGCGCCTCAACTATGTGGTGCCTTCAGCAAAAGGGTTTTATGTTCTTTGCCTGGCAGTAGCCTATAAAGTCATTGGGGTCTGTTAGAGTGCCCAGATTAATAAGTTGAAAGGAAGTTTTCCATGCCTGGTACTGGAGGTTTTTGTTAGATAGTCTAGGAGGGTTTTGGCTTGTTTGATTTTTGGTGTATATGTGGGGGTGGGGAGTATTTCCATACCAATTGCCATAACTTCAATCAAGCTACATATAGGTGTGTATGTTTGTGTGTGTGTGTTTGTATGGTGTTATATGTAATTTAAGTTAGAACAAAATAATATATTTCCCCATGGCTTATCCATACATCATTAATGTTAATTGTATATCCTCCTTCCATCTCCCTCTGTGTTGTCATTTCCCCTCCCTCCCCAGGCGAGTGTCCCCCAATCATTTTTCCCATTTCTCCCTTCATAGAAATCATGCCCTGCTATTCCCATCCTTAATAATTCTGTTATGGTCCGTGTTTACTCTTCTGGGATCTGCATTTACTCTAGGCTATTTATTTGCATCTAAAGATTGCATCCGCAAATAAGAGAAAACATATATATTTGTGCATAGAGCACAAGGTCCTTGTACTCACAAATAATCACTAGGGAAACCAGGAAGGTTAAACACATAGAGTTATCTCTTCAAATGAAGACATGTTTAATCTGTTTTCTACCAAGAAGGATGAGAATGGATGTGGTCAATAGCCTAATGACCTCTGTGCTCTTTGTAGGGTCAGGTCACACCTGACTGACTCTTATGTTTATCTCAGTCATTCTCTCTAGACTTTTATCTTTAGCACTGTTTCTCAGTCAATCGAATTCGTCTTTATGGAAGGGGTCATATGTACTTTGTAAAAAGTTTCAATAGTATACACAGGATTGAGGTCATGGTCATCAGAAATTCTTTTTCCAGATTTGTACAGTGCTTCAATATACCTAAAATGAACTGCCCAGTGTCAGATTTTAGAAGTTTGGAACAACACCTGCTACTGAATAGGGTTGACCCAGATTTTCTTCCTGTCTCTTGTGAATCAACACTCTGCTGACCCTGGTGTTTGGAGAGACACTCTACACATTTGTCTTTTTGCATCTGTGTTACATGACTCAGCATATTTTCTAGTTCCATGCAGTTACCTACAAATTTCATTTTTACAGATAAATACTAATCCATTTTATATATACATCACATTTTCATTATCCATTTCTCAGCTGAAAGACATTTAGACTGTCATCATCTCCTAGCTATTGCATAAATCAGCAATAGACATACCTAAACACATATTTATAGAGTAAGGTATCAATTCCTTTGGGCATATGGCAAGTTGGTCATTTGTAAGATATATTTTAGCTTTTAGGAAAATCTCCACACTGATTTCCAGAGTGCCTGCACGAGTTTGCAATCTTGCCAACAGTAAACAGGAATTCCCCTTTCCTCACAGTCATCACATCAGCATTTGTTGGCCAATGTTTTCTTGGTTTTAGCCATTCTGACTGGACTTAGATTCATCAAGAGATTGTTAAGCAAGTGGCCTTTCTGTTAACTATTAAGAGAAACAAATATAACAGACTAGAGCAATACAGTTTATCTCTCAAGTTATGACAGCACATAATAAAATAGAGGAGACTGAGGAGGTCTGGAATTTAAGGTATGTCTTATGGTGCCAATTTCCCAGTAAATAGGTCACTTAAGTGACCTAAATACTTATTCGAAGTATGGTCTCATATTATGTTGTACATGTTCAGCAGTGGCATCTTGTTTTTATCTGTGGTGTTCTCTGCAATATGTCTAAGTTATTGTGCAAGTACAGCTGGCTATAGCCTTAACAAAGAAAACAAAATACAAGTAAGGAAAGCAGAACTAGATGGTGCAGTTTTAATATTTGAAATATTTGGAACATGTGTGCGCTGAGGAAACATCATCCATTTAATGGAAACTTAGATAGTCTCAGACACACAATGAGCCACAGGTCACCCTTCTTCCATTCTTAGTTCCTGTGGTAATATCTAAGACACCCACAAAGGCAATCAGTTTTATTCTGGGTTTTACCTACTTGGGCTCCTTACCTCTCATCTCTACCAATATGGTAGAAGGCAAGTTTTTCTATACTAACCCATTGGATAAAGACCTTAAATAAAAGCTTGACAGATATTTTCTGGTTTGTGAATGAGAACCCCTGAAGCTGTCTTGTACCCATAATTCTGACCATAACCCTCTACCTGCCTTATTAGGGCCAAGCTAACACTATTCGTGTCTCATAGAAGTAACTATTTCTACTTCAGAAAACAGTAAAGAATGAATTCATTTACTATGGAATAGAAGATAAAACAGGGAAGATGGAAGTTGTGGTACACGGACAATTTACCAATATGTACTGTGAGCCAGGGGATAAACTTAGACTCTTCTGCTTTGAACTGAGCTCATGTACAGATAAGTGGCAGCTGAGATCCGGGAGGCACAGTTACTTGCAGGTGTGTGTTCTAAGGAATTGTTAATCTTCCTAGTAATCACTTTTAATACTCTGCAAAGACTTGGTTAAAACACAAAGTAGATTCCATTTTAGACATTAATAAATGTAAACATTTTCTTACCATCACTTTCAAAATGAGTTTATTTTTCTTTTCTTTGCTTCTTCTTGCTTTTGTTTACTTGAAAACTATTTTTTCATAGAATATATTCTTACTACAGTTTCCCCTTCCTTATCTCCTCCCAGATCCTTCCCCACCTTCCCATCTATCCAACTCCATCCCTCTTTTCTCCCTTTATCTTTAGGAAACAGGCAAAACAAAATAAGCAGAATAAAAAGAAAGAAAGAAAGAAAGAAAGAAAGAAAGAAAGAAAGAAAGAAAGAAAGGAAGAAAGAAAGAAAGAAAGAAAAAAGCAAGAGCAACACACACACACACACACACACACACACACACACATACACACACCATAGAAACAGGAGATCAGAAATAGAAGCAAAAGACCAGTAGCAAAACAAATCCCATCTGGGTTGGACTTGTGCGTGCCCTGTGCATTATGCCTCACTCTGTTTGAGCTCATATGGCGATCCTGCTGTGTCTCAAAGGTCTTGTTTCTTTCTGTCTTTCACCTCTGCTCTTGCAGCTTTACTGTGTCCTCTTCTACAGTTTCATGAGCTCTGAGTGGAGTGGGATACTTATGAAAGCATCCCATTTAGCACTGAATGTTCCAAGATCTCTCACTACCTGCATATTGTCTGGATTTGGGTCTCTGCATTAGTTCCCACCTACTACAACAGGGAGCTTCTCTTGTGATGGCTAAGTGAGACACTGATTTATAGGTAAAGCTGAACGTTACTAGGAGTCATTTTGCTGCTGTCTTCCTAGCGGGCTTATACTTGATTTTCCCCTCAAATGCAACTTGCAACTTGAAAATAATGTGCATCACAGAGGATCATGAACAGAACTCACAACAAGTACCATATGTTTCACACAGATGCCTTAAGCAAATTAGAGCACAAAGAACCAAAGTCCAGGCTCTTGTCACACAGTGGGATTCATTAAACACCACAAAAGACTAACCATTACACATAGATAAAATATAAAAGCTGACATACTCAGTCACAGGGAAAAGCTTTCATATTTCTATTAACATTCCAAACTCCCCACAAACCCCTGCAGCTGCTTTAGGCATGCTTTCTATACCATCCTATGCAATGGTGTCTTCCACTTTGGCACGGCAGTTTCTCCCTCCCTACTATTGCTCCTCCATATCTCCCGCTCTTCTGCCTGTGCTCATGCCTGATAGGGTGTGAGCAACTCATTATATGCTCTCAAGCACTGAGAGCAAAGCTGATTCCAAGGATAGAAATTCAGTAAAGGAGTTAGGTAAGAAAAGTGGCTCATAGAGACAGTGTGAGAAAACAGCAGATCTGACTTTATCCTTTTCTTCTTCAAGGTCATTCAGGCCAGGATGAGAGACATAGAACCACCCAATCCTCATTCAGTTATGGATGATCCCTACACTCCAATTTAAGGACAACTGAGAAACATTGGTCATGATGTTTGTGGTAATATGATGCCGGGGCAGAAAAAAAAAAGTGTATGCAGCATATAGTGAAATTATATATATATATGTATATATACATATATACATATATATATTATATCTCTTAATTCTAGAGAATATTGCCCTTTGACTTTGTTATTTTTATATTTTAGATTCTCTGCATTTCATATTTTTCACGTGTATGTTTCAAATCTTGGGAAAAAAGAATAATAAACATTTTATCTAAAGCAGTTCTTCACCAAAAGCCTCTTTCATCTGTTTATAAGTTATGAAGTATATAGCTTTTGTGCTGTGCAGATCAGGTTGAAACACACAGGGTTTGAGAAATATCTCAACTTGTACTTTGGGTGGGATAGCCAAGGACAGAGGCCTCTTCTTGAAGGCTGAGTTCCATGCAGAGAAATCAAGTTAAAAGTAATGTAGGGACTGGAGTGCAGTCTGAATTGTAGTTACCAAGGCCAATGCTCCAAGGAGGGTTTCACTGGCTGAGGAAAAAATACTGATTATTTTATCAAATGAGAATTCTCTGCTGGTTTCATGAAAGCACTAGTATGCTAGAACTGTCAGCCCTGTGAAATAGACCATCTGAGTCCATTCATTTACTCACATCCCTGAGTTCCTCAGTAGCTCTCCCATCAAAGATCACTTGCATGTGTGTAGAGCTACTGGGAGGTATTCCAAGTAAAGACTTATATCAGGCAAATATTGAAGGCAACTACCTTACTTTTGAATAGAAAGGCAGAGAACTTGAGTGTGTGTATTAGGCATAAGAGTGGAGAGACCCTGGAGACAGAAGGAGAAAGTTCACTTCTATAAGTTCCAAGGCCATTCATTTCCAACTGACATATGGGAAAGAATCCCTGAAGTTCTACCACTGTGTGCTGTGTCCAAAGATCCAAGACTCATAATGTCTTGATTCACTTTCGATTTTTCAGTCTCTGATTATGTGTCATATACAACATTTAGATACTAGTTAGATATTATATATCCTTGCCTCGTAGTATACTAATAGCGTATACATGTGTGTAAGCATTGATATTTACACACAGACATAATTATTTACAGATGTACATAAGTATGGTTATATGAAAGCCTAGGTATGTGTGTGATCACATATTTACTTATTTGTAAAAAATAAGTTTAGTTTTCATATTCCTTCATCACAGAATCTCATTTTCTTTGCTGCCATAGGTGATCCAATGAAGTGGTCAAAATTATAAGAGTACTGTGCTGGCTAGGAACCAATATCAGGAGACATAAAGGAGGCCAGCACACTCTAATCAATGAAAAAATTAAGCATCAAGATACTGCAATACTAAACATCTATGTGCTAAATTCTGGCTCACCCAAATTCACAAAAAAGCATGCTACTGGACTTCAAGACACAAATTAACTACACCTCAGTAAAAGCAAATCGTTTCACCACACCACTTTGCCCAGTAGACAAAAAAGTAGAGAAATTTCAGAATTAAATGGCATTATGCATCAAATAAACCTATCAGTTATCTGCAGAACATTCCACCTGAACTGAACTAAACACACATCCTACTCACCAGCAGTTTAAAACCGACCACATAACAGGATACCAAACAAATCCTGACACATCTTAGCTTGTGTAGACTGTATTTTAGAGTCATAGAGAAGAAATTTTGCCTAAATATATGTCATAGAAAATCCAGTCAGATACTTTAAAGCTCGAGATTTTTACAGCTGAGTCAATGATTTTTTTTTAGTTAATTTTGTAAGTTATGAATTAGGCCCATTATTTCTAACATGGATATCTAATTGTTTTAGTAGTATTTGTAGAAAAAATATCCTTTCTATATTTTGCTTTGTGTTTATACATTTATGGAAAAACAATGTGTTGTAGACATGTGAGGGATGATGCTTTCATGCACTCTATAGGATTATTTTGACTTTAAGGTAACATCACAGTGTCATTGTATTATTTACATATCTATAAAATATTTTAATTATTTCACTAAGGCTCACAAAATATATTAATCCCACAAAATACATTTCAAAAATATGATGCTTTATAGGCTATATTAAGACCTAGCAATTAGTATTATACTCTTAACTTTTCCCTCTCATATTTTGTATTTGTTCCTATATACTTTCAAATATTTTATAAACATTTGTAGTATTTTTTGATTAAGATCAGGAATTGGTAAAGTTGGTCTCTTACCTGTTAATATAACATAGCTGTTTTTTATTAGCCAATAGACTAAAATTATCTTTTACATTTTTTTCAGATATTCGGAAAAAAATCCAAAGGATAATATTGTGTGGCTGAGGAAAATTATGTGAATTTCAAGTTTCTATTTACACAAATAAGACTGTATTAGAACACAGGAAGATTCATTTATTTGTATTTTTATGGCTATTGCCAGTGAGAAGCTAACTAACTGTATCAGGAGCCACATAGGCCAAATAGTTCAGTATGCATATATGCCTGGAACCAAGCTCTGGCTCTCACAATCTACAGAGCAACAGGTCTTCCACAGGTCAGAGAGACTGAGAACAAGATGCAGAGTTAGTAAAAAGAAACACACAGACTTCTATTCTGAGGGATAAAAGCTTCTACTTCTTTATTTTTCAAAAACCCTTTTTTATATCCCCCACATCAAGTCAATTACAAAGAGGAGGATGTTTCCCATAACAAAAAGTTACATAGTTACTACATAAAAACGTATTTTTCTAAAACAGGTCAACTCCATTGTGTTTCTTCACCACATCTTATTCATTTCCTGAGAAACCCACACTCAGTCAAATGCTTATCTTTTAGACTTCTCAGGGATCAGGAACCTTTCAAACACAACCATTTATATAGGCAGTAGCTCCTATAATTGCCAGAAAAATAGGTCACTTGTCTTACTCTCATATTTTAGAGTCCTGTACAATTACCTTAACTAACCATCCAATTCTTTGTTTTTAGTTACATATAGTCATTATTTAAAGCTTTGTTTTTAGCTGTGTTGCACACTGAAACCCATGAACACATTTCCCAACATCAAGATTTAAAAAAAAAAAAAAAACTTGAGTTAGCTTAACTTCTGGAACTGTGTTGTTTTCCTTAATCTTTAACTTAAACCACAGTCTATATGAGTCATCAAGTGAAACTCATAAGTCCTGGCTGTGTGACACTTCCTATTTTCTATCCCCTGCTTTATCAGGGGCAGGACTAACACTATATCCTACTTTTACTTATATTAATTTTCCCACTAAACTATCTACATAATCTATATAGCTATATAATCCATTACTGTATTTGTTAGAAACCCTTAATCACCCAAATTCTATTTAAACTAACACTGTATTATATAAAAGCATTACTTCGGTTAATTAATTCATTACTTAAATAAAGCTTAAGAGGAAATCATCTTGATAACAATCCACAGGTAAAAATGCCCAGCACAATAGGATATTTCTATGAGATAATCACACTACATTAAAGGCAGTGGGGACCTCCCACCCCACATGCCCATTTACACCATGCCAGATAGCAAAAAAAAAAAAAAAAAATGGCAGTGGCAAACATGTAAAGACACCACAGTAGCAAAAGACATTATAGACTCGAAGCCCTTGATCCATGCCTGTTGAAGATTCACCCATCAGTGCCTGGCATTGTGGTGAGCTGAGTGGCTAAAACTCAATTGTCACCTGCTGCTCATCTGACATAGCCACCACCAGCAACCTTTCTGTCTCCTCTTCCACAATGTTCCCTGAATCTTAGGTGCAAGAGTTTTATTGTAAACATATCCACTGGGATTGGGATACACAATTCTGTATTCTCATGGTTGTGATTTTCTGTAATGCTCTCTGTCTATTGCAAGGAGAAATTTTCTTCATGAGGGAGAAGGACTACATTTTATCTATGTGTATAAGGATAAATACTTAGAGTATAGTTAAGGATTATGCTGGTTTAGTAAAGTGGTGGTAGTAGTTCTCCACTAAAATTCATTTCACTAGCCCAGGGGAGTTGGCTAGTTTTCAGGAATTATTTCTTTCTTGTTGAGTGAGTCTTTAGTCCAATTAAAGAATTGTTGGTTACCACTAAGTATTCATGACACTAATTCACCCTTAGGGTTATTTTGCCATGCTGGTCACTTTTATGGTTCTTAGGCATTACAGCTGGATATTACTGATGGTTGCTTCCCTTTTTTGGAACCTTGTATAGCACCTTCTGGGACCATGAAAGATAATCCTTGGGTAGCTTATGCCTCTGAACTCTGTGTCTGAAGTGCATAGCATCTTCAGCAATATAAACTTAATGTCACTTCTGGGGGTCAACAGCAGTAGCCTGTAATGTTTGGGGAGTTTCTTAGACAACCCCGACCAACAACTCAAAAGAGGGTTTCTCATTCCTGGTGTTGGGATTTTTATTAGATTTTTTTTTAATTTGTATTTGCTATACATCTCACAGAGGCTTTGTCTGGTATTTATCCTATTTGTACTAACGGGATAAGATGATGAGCCTGTAAACTGCTGTCCCCAGGCAGCTCAGTCAGGATGCAGTATTGAAATTCTTCAACAAAATGCTGTTTAGATGAGTTGACGTCAACGTGCACTTTCTTTCTCAGATTTTGGCTTTGTGGCCTTAATAACCTGGGTGGAGAAGAAAGATGTAGACTGGGATTGATCAATTAACTCTTCTCTGCTTCTAGTTACTGTGTTCTCCTGGAATATACTCCCTTCTCTTTTATCTCCTCTCCCTTCCCCATGCTCCCCTTAATTTCTTCTCTCTTAGATGACTCTCCTGAAGAATATATGTTCCAAATACATACATTCCTACATAATAAGGGCATATGTGAAGATTTCTCAGGTCTCTATCTAAAATTTACAGAGAGAGACAACAGTCCATACAAACACTGTTGAATGAAGGGGAAGAGAATGAAGCTGTATCAATAGGATTAGAACAAGGGTGTGATAACTTATTTAACTGCCCTGAACTATGACATATGTAGAAATGATTGGACTGCCTCAGAAATTTTTTTCAAGGTGTTTATAGTGTGACTTAACTTTCAACTGCATTTGTCACAATGATTTGTGCAACTATGGGCAGCTGCCTTCATTAGACTTAGACAGTAATCAAGAAAACTCACTGTGGAGTTGAGGGGGAGAATTTTATGTGTATGTTTGTATGTGCATCCTTGGGATACCCATGAGTTTGTAATTGTGTGTCTAGCATGTGAATTTTCTAAAAAGAGTCTCTTCAGTTCTGTGAGATGCAGATGTGCTCACTACACATCGGGGCTCCTCTCTGTCATATCCTGTTCAACGGCCTCTTTTCACATTTCTGACAGAAAACACAGCATAATGTCCTTTTTGAGAACTGACATTCTTCCATACCTTAAAGAAGCTATAGGGTCCTGATTTCAACTGTGTTTTCTCTCCACGTTTTGACACCTCAAAGAATGTGAGTCTAAGCTTATCTCCTTCCTCACATTTTACTTGGTCCTGGTTTCCAAACACCAACACTTCCATCTCCCCTGTGCTGTCATGTATACCATATAGTACTCTGTCTCTTCGCTGTTCTATTATCTGTGAAAGGAAGACAACAACCAAACTTTGCTGAGATGACTAAGGAAGGGCAGCATGAAAATCAATTACCAGACGAGACAGGAACAGCTCTCCAAAAGAAGCATATGGAGCAATTCCAGCTTCCAAACTAGCAGATTTATACCTAACAGAGATTAGCAAATCCCAATGGAGGAGGTGGGAGAATTTTACTAAAAGCTTGTCGCCTTTTGTGCACATCTTTCTAGTCTTAAGCTTTTTTCCTTTGGGAAGCCAGGATGGCTCATAGAGACAACTAGTAGACAGGGAAGATGGGTCTTCTCCAGGCCAGTATATACAAGGCAGTCGGGAAAGGAAAACCCTGTGGTTAGGAGGAGGATCACTTAATAAAACAAGTCCAGAGAAACATGAACTAACAGTAAAAGACCTAGTGAAGAAATCTAAAAGTTAAAATTCAAGGACAAGGAATCATTCACAATCAAGTCCAGATTAGAAGCGACCAGATGCTGGTGACATACAGACAGCATTTGAGAGTTAGTTTTATTGACCATGTGAATAGACATTATGGGTAGTTAACAAAACAGAAGGTTCACTAGTGAGGTGTTCAAAACAGATATTTTTATGCTTTAAAATTCCCAAGGAAGATAATTTTCTCCTGCTACCTTTTCTGATTGAACTAGAGGTCATCTGACTACTAGGTGCAGACATCAACAAGTTCCCTTAGGATCTGTAATAGACCAGTAAATTTGTTCACACAAGGATAGTCTTCCCTGATTCATGTGTGGTAGTTTAAGCCCCCATAGGCTCATAGGGAGTGGCATTATTTGAAAGGATTAAGATCTGAGACCTTGTTGGAGTAGGTGTGATCTTGCTGTAGAAAATGTGTCATAGGGGTTTGGCTTTGAAGTTTTAAAGGTCAAGCCAGGTCCAGTGGCTCACTCTCCCTCTCTCTCTGTTGCCTGCGGTTCCAGAGGTAGAACTCTCAGCTATTTCTCTTGCACCATGTCTGCCTACATGGATACTAATGGACTAAACCTCTGAACCTGTAAGCCAGCCCCAATTAAATATCTTCCTTTATAAGGGTCGCTGGGGTTTTGGTGTCTCTTCACACCATGGAAACCTTGACAAAGACCCCTGGTATGTAGCTAGGATTCACTGCTAGCTCTTCCATTATCTTCATTCAACACTAGGTCTTCTGACCCCTGCTCATCAGTCCTCTAGCTCATCAATGAGCACACATCTGCTCAAAACAAAAGTGACTTTGAATGTGGGTGGTAATAAGTGTATAACACAGAGGGGGAAACAGCTGTGTCTGTGTTTCAGAGGTTATAAGGATTAAAAACATAAAAGTGGCTTGAAAATGAAAACCTTTGCTGGGTGTTATAACATGAGTGTGGATCCCAACACTCAGGAGGCAGAGGCAAGTGTCAGACCAGGTAAAGCTACATAGTGAGACTCTGTATGTATGTATGTATATATATATATATATATATATATATATATATGTGTGTGTGTGTGTGTGTGTGTGTATGCACATATGTACTTTTGTGAGCTTTGCACACAGGTTTTGTCAAATTCTCATCCTACAAATCCTTAACTTCATTTTTTAATATTAAAATTATTTAAACTCAATTATTTAACTGATTTTAATTGTTTTGTATCTTATATAGGGAAAATGTTGAAACATAATTTCTAGAGTTCCATTAAAACTTAGAATAATATTATTCTTGTTACCAATCAATACAGAATTGTGTACAGTAACTTTCTTACCTTCTGGACTTTAAATATCCCATTCACAATTGTTCCACGAGGCTCAGTCTTCAGCTTCTTAATCATGGGAGTCCTCCCAGCCTTTTCCCTAATGCTATTTGGCACACAGACTTGGTGATCAGCATCAGCCTCAACCACAATTGAGGAGCTGGTCACCTCCAAGAACTTACTGTACCAAAGATAGTTTGATATTTTAATTGTTCTATGTGGAGTAAACTTATCTTTAAATTGTGCATTTAAAACTTTTACAAAGAAAAAATTTGTCTCTGTGGCCACTGTTGCATGGAATATCATTTGCTTCCCTTCCTGAGTTTCACACTCGAAAGGAGTCATAGCTTTCAGCACCAGCAAAGCCAGTGGGTCTTTCTGTAAACCTTCTCTGGTGGCTTCCTTTCCTGCCACGATCTGTTTCTTCTGAGGCTGTGACAACAGAAAAAAGATGTTAGCTATAGGTCAATGCTGTCACCAAGGTGGCCTTCATTCAAGATAAACCCTAGCAAACCAGATAAGGCTGAATTGAAGGGAAGATGGAGAAGTTAGGAAAAGATTAGACTTGGAATTACCTAGATTTTTCAAAAGAAATACCCCACGTTTTATACTCACATTGTGATAAACCTGAAGGGCATTCTTAGTCTCTAATTCTCTTGTAGGACAGGCTGGTCTCTTTGCTGCAATACCACTGAACATGAAATTCTCCCCATTCCCTCACTTCCTAAACCTCCTCACAAGAACTAATGCTGAGAGCACGCTAAAATATGATCACTGAAAATAGTCCCTGTCAGAGTTTTCTTCCACTAGAGGCTAAGATCGCAACATGTTAGTATGGCCAGAGCATGGCAAAATTAGCTTTCAGGTATGTAAACTGATGAGTTTGAGTGACTTTGTTTTATAATGCAGACATATCTTTCCTATCCTCACCTTACTTTCCTTCTTTGTATACTCTAAGACAAAGGGCAGAAGGCTTCAAGTGCTGGATGACAGGTATAGTTATGGAAGGGCGCCCTCACAAAGACCAAGGAGCTGCCCTAGCCTACCTTAGCCTGAGGACAGACTTCTGTAGCAGAGTCTTTCTTGGGGGCTTTATCTTTGCTTATAGCAGAAGCTCCAGAACAGTTTTCATCTTTACTTCTTTCTTCTACTTTCTGTGATCCTTTCTTCTTTGTATTTGTCATGAATCGAATATCAACTGAATAAGAAGAAAGAAGTGTAGGGGGAGGAAGAAAGAGAGATCAAGGAGGAGGGGGAGAGGAGGAAATGAGAAGAAGAAGGAGTAGGAGAAGGAGGAGGAAGAGGAGAAGAAAGAAGACCAGAAAGAAGTATGTTAACCAAAAATGTATGAGCAAGCATGGCCAAGACATTAGAATATAATTTTCTCTCAAGAAGAAAATTAGAAGGGAAAGAGCAGCAGGGTGATGAATTAGGAGTTTTCCCTCTTCAGCCTCCCACAAGAATATAGCTCATGACTATCCACAGACAAGGCACATTAGGGAACATCTCAGAATGCAATTGAAGTATCTTCTAGAACCAATATTGTGTAGAGGTTGAGAGGACCATTTTCATTTTTAACAATGTTGTCTCCCTCCCAAGATAGCATAGTACCATGCAGAGAGAATCCCACACCCCCACACCTCCTGTGGTGAAGATGGACTACAGGTGTGAGCATGTGGCTCTCTCAGCATTATGGGATTCTATAGAGGCTCTTTTTCACCTTATCCCATGAGGAAAGCTGGGAACATTGGCAAGACTGGAATAACAGGGGTCAATTAGAAGTGAACAAAATGAAGTGGGTCTCACTGTGATCAATACATGCTCTGCCTTATGGAGTTGCCCAAACAAAGACACCATCCTATAGTACTTTTAAAAGGCATGTGCAACCGGTCTGTTGGCTTTGAATCATAGCCCACTTTCCACTCAGCCTTAGCATTCTGTGTAAGGCTTCCCTGGACTTGCTGGGTAAGGGTGGACACATATGTATATGTGCATATGTGCATCATCTAAATCTGTCCAATCTCCACAGTGAAGTGATGAGCCCACCCAACCTCAAAGCAATATATGATGTTTCCAGAAAATTACAGGTAATCTCATGCACACAAATAACCTTAAAAGGAAACATCTGATCCTCCTGGCCACAACCTATTGTGCAACTCATCCCACTCAGCCCGGGGTTTCAAAAACAAAAGGCCTCTTGTTAAAGACAAGTTTGTGCCCCAATACTTCCTTAGAGCATCTGGTCTCCTCAACTCTAGTGACTGAGAAGTGATAGGACTGGGAGGAATTTTGAGCCCAGCCTGAGGTTCAGCATGGCCCCAAACTGGAAGGAAACCCTGAGATTATACATAGGTGTCTAGTATAGTCTCTTGCCCTGCCCATTCCAAGTGGCCCAACAGCAGCACCCACAGCCTTTCCAAACTTCAGAATCCAATCTACGGTCATGCATAAATACATTCTGAGTATCAATATGGGATCCATATCCTGTAAACTTACTTAATTGAAGGTGATCACAGATGCTAGCCAGCAGTTACACCTGACTGTGAAGTCCAGTTAGTGATCTTACTGGGCCATGCAATGTAGTTAGTATCTTTATTTGACCACAGGACACACAGGCAGTAGCCTGGTCCAATCAGAGAACGTGAGAAGGAGTCTCCCCATAGTTGATACCAGCTGACATATGCAAAAGCACAGCTGGGTTAAAGAATAAGGAAGATGAAGAGGAGGGTAAGGATATGAAGAAGTAGAAGAACAAAGAAAAATAAATTGTTACTGCTTTCTCTTCCTCAAAAGTACAAACACTAATCACAAAAAGAATAGACCCAAAGTATGGGCCATCTAGAACATCACTTAATTTGAAATCGTGCAAGTCAGGCAACCATGTGGTAATATATTTAAAGCAGTGGAGAAGAAAACAAATAATTTCTCAGTAAGAATTTTTACCTAGAAAACTGTCCTTCAGCAAGAGGAAAAAGTGGGCTAACAAGATGGCTCAATGGATAAAGGCACTTGTCACCAAACCTGATGAGCTGAGTTTAACTCCAAATCTTCCTTGCTAGAAGGAGAGAACTGAGCCCTACAAGCTGTCTTCTCACCATCATATGTGTGCTGTGACACACATATGACTCCCACATCCCCAACTTAAATAGATAACTGTTAAAGGGATTTTTTAAGATGAAGATGTGAAAACAAAAAGGCAAACGCCTAGCTTCACATTTCAGGACTTGTCAAAAGAGCTCTTTAAGGCTTTAAGATTAAAAGTAGAGCTAATTGATAGAAATAAATAAATACAAATATACATAACTCAATGTCATAAGTTATATGTAGTCATGCTTAGACTACTATAATGGCAAAATAGAAGGGAAGCTTATCTCTAATACAAAGTTTAAAAGAAAAAAATGTATTTTTAAAAACTATACCTACAATTAATTGGTATCGTGGAAAAATAAGGATCTGGGAAAACAGATAGGCTGAATAGATATTTATTCAAGGAGGTTCCTTCCAGCCCCAAGGGAGCCTCTGGATGCTCTCTCTCTCTCTCTCTCTCTCTCTCTCTCTCTCTCTCTCTCTCTCTCTCTCTCTCTGATCAGGAAGTAAGACGGAGCTCTGAGGTTCCTAACCCCAGACCTAGTTCTCCCAGATCGCAGCTGCACCTGTCCCCACCCCCAATGGGCATGGTCAGTGCAACAGGTGCCATCAGGGTAACTATCTCACTACAATTCCCCTTTTAATCTAAAGAAAATATTTAGGCTTGATACAAAACTATATACAAAGACAGTAAATATCAAGTATGCTCTTAAAAAAGGGAAATTAAAAACATAAAAACTTAAGACTTACATATCTAGTTCTAGGGTGAAGGCATAACAAAGTTTAAAATAGAGTTGTCTTAAGCTAGAAAGCTTAAGTCAAGTACCTAATATTTCTATCTAGGAAGATAGAATAATAATTTTGATAGTCTAATCTTCAACCTCATCAAAGACCTGAGGAGGATAACAATACTAGGGTAGGCAGGAAGTGCAGATTGGAAGCTTCCAAATGGTGTATCTAGAACAGAAATAGCAGGCTACCTGGACAGATACCCAAAGTCTCACAGCAATGTTGGTGTACTCAGTTTTGGCTAAGGCCTAGAGTATCTGACAGACCACCACAGAAGCAGGGAATAGAAAGGCTGCCTTACCCTGACTTGGCAAGGTTTAGCAGTCTTCCAACTTTGTCTCCTGCAAGCACAGTAGGACATCCTGTCCAAGTCAGTGGATCAGGTGGGGGCAGTTCTTTGCCCAAGAGGTCATTAGCAGAGGAGAGGATGGACTCCAGAAAAAGCAACATCAGTGCCCAGTGAAATTTTTGGAAATGCATGGTGCTGTAAGGAGCAAGTGTCTCATGTCAATAGAGTACTAATATTAAACATTTAAATGCCATGTTCTGCAGATTTATGAAGTGTTTGAGACTAATCTCATAGGTACAAGAAACATGGGTGAAGATAACCTGTAACACTTAGGAGCCTAGCTATAAAAAATGGTTGAAACTTCCCTGAGTAAAGCAGGGACAATTACTTTAACAATATAACTATGTATGTCTGTGTGTGTGTGTGTGTGTGTGTGTGTGTGTGTGAATATATATATACATATATATATTAGAGGTAGAGTAAAAATGTCTTGACAAGAGGTAGAAATGTATAGTGTAGCATGATAAAAGTATCCTAAATTGTATCAATATACAAAATGTCCAAAATGTCTTGAACATAAATAAAGGTATACATAGATAGACTATGATAGGGATACTGTGCACAAAATATTGCAAACAGAAAGATTTTTACCCAATATGACAAAAATATAATGAACAAACTATCCGAGAAAGGAATACAAACTTAATTTTACATACGTTACAACATATAAGAATCTATAAGAATGTAAGTTGTATATAACTAATAATTGCTAAGATAATTCACAAGATAAGCTAATCTACCTATGTCCCATCTAAACCATATCTTTCCCAACCATACCCTATAAAAGAGATACCTGAGTCTGAGCATCATCTTCCTTACCCAACCTAAGTATCTAAAACCTACCCTATGTAGATGAATATTATTCCCAAACGCCAACAGTATGGAGGGAGGGGTATTGTTATCTTAGATTACGGCAAACTGCTCTAACAAAATGATGGGTGCAACATGGGTACTAAGAACTTCCACTTAAAGGTTAACAACAGCATAAGAAATGCTTTTAAAAACAAAATAACAGAGACAAACAAGTCTTCTTGGTAGCAGCATTGTTCTTGGTTGGGCTCTGCTTTGCTAGAGACAAGCAGAGATTTGCAGAGCTCCTTTAAGGGAGATTTCCTGACTTAGCATGAGCGGCAAACTCTGCTAACAACAGAGTGGTTTGTAGGAAGGACAACTGGCAGTGGCAGTGACAACATCTCCAAGCCAGCAGCAAGCTGTTTAATGGCAGCATAGACCAAGGCAGTGGACATAGCTCTCAATGCTGGTGGTAAATGTATCCCCATCATCTTGGATAGACAGCAGCTAAAACTGCTGTGGCTTTCATCTTACAATGTTGTTAGTTAGCAGATAAAAGACTCATGGCCAGAAAAAGATAAAGATTTACAGTAAAGACAGATTCAAATCAAGAAAAACCTCTAAAGGTTTACAGTGTGTCTAAAATATACTTAGGCTTGGGAGAGAAAAAGAAACAGGATAAAGTGGTTTAAGGAAGGAAGGAAGGTAGGAAGAAAGGAAGGAAGGAAGGAGCTGGGTGTGGTAGCACACGCCTCTAATTCCAGCATTCAGGAGGAAGAGGTAAGCAAATCTCTGTGACTGCAAAGTGAACCTGGTATACAGAGTAAGTTCCAGGACAGACAAAAGTTACACAGAGAAACCCTGTCTCAATAAATAAAAAAATAGAAATTAAAAAAAAAAAGCCATGTAAAGATGGAAAGCACACAGAGAGTCTAGACACTGTACGCTGCTGTGTTGTCTTTGTATTATTTGACTGCTGAGGAAATAGCAACAACTATTAAAAGAAATGCTGTTAAATTAATCCAATTTATATATTTTAAAAATTCTTTAACTTCCAAATTTAAGTCTAAGGGCAAGTTACTATTGGGGAAAAGAATTTCTATTTTTGTTTCCACAGAAAATAAAAAGCTATGGATTCCTTCAAGCCTAACATGGTTTGATCAAGCAAGACCCCTAAAACAGTGTCCTAGGTGATCCAACATTCAAAATGCTGGGGCAAGGCAGCCTTGCAGGATTTCTGCATCTTCTTAGGATCCCCAAGACAGCAGCCCTTACCAGCAGAAGGCAGTTTAGAAAGAATGACACACAAATTCCCAAATATTATCTATAAATGTATGTTTTCATTTAAATAGTGTTTGTTATAAACAGTTAATGCTCACAACCAATATCCTTTTAAAGGTAAAAGGCGGGTTATGGTAAAGAAATAAATACTTTGTTTTGGAATGGATTTTCATTTATCAATACAAATTTAAGGTCAATTTTGTGATATGTGTATTTCTCTTCTTGTTTAGGTGTTGTGTTTATATAGCTCATTTAAAAATATAATGTATAATTTAGTACAGATTATAGATAGTTACCTATAGTAGTCAAAACTTATAGTTATGTTAGTTAAGATTTCTAGATACACAGAAATGTATTTGAGATGGATAAATATTCTACAAACCTTTCAAAGGCCTACAGAATATAGTATATAAAATTGATGGGAGATGTCATTCTGTAAATATGTTTCTCATATTGGTAAATGAATAAAGCACTGTTGGCCAATAGAAAAGCAAAATAGGCGGGGCTAGGAGACAAAGAGGAGAGAGGAAGTAGTAGGGAGGAGATTCAAAATGTAGGACCAAGAGAGAACACCGGCCCCTCTCTCTGGTAAGATAAGACCATGTGGAAATACTTAGATTGATAGAATTGGGTTAATATTTAAGACAGAGCTAGCTAATAAGAAATGCTAGTAACAGGCTAACAGCTTTATATCTAATACAGTGTCTCTGTATGTTATTTGGGGCTGGCAGGGCAGAGGGACCAGGCCAGCGGGAAACCTGTCCTTAACAAAATGGCACCTTCAACAAGGCTAATAAGAACTTCCACTTAAAACTTAACAAAAGCTTAAGAAATTATTTCAGAAAGAAAAGGACAAAGACAAGCAAAGCTTCTTGGTAGCGTCGTTTTTCTCAGTTGGGCACTGTTTTGCTAGAGACAAACAGAGACTTGCGTGGCTACTTTAAGGGAAGTTTCCTGACTCAGCATAGTGGCAAAAAGCCACAAGGCTTTTAAAGAGTTCAACTAACAACTTAATGGTATGTGCGAGAGCTGGCAATGGCAATGACCACATCTCCAAGTGGGCAGCATGCTTGGGATGATAGCATAGACCAAGGCAGTGAGCACAACTCTCAGTTCTGGCGGTAAACTTAACCTCCCTCCATCCCCCCATCCCCGCCATCTTGGATAGACCATGGCTAAAACAGCTGTGGCTTTCATTTTAGCAACGTTGTTGTTTACCAGATAAATGACTCGTGGCCACAAAAAGATAAAGATTTACAGTAAAGACAGATTCAGATTAAGAAAAACCTCTAAAGGTTTATAGTGTGTTTTAAAATATACATAGGCTTAGAAGAGAAAAAGAAACAGTAGTTTAAAAAACAATAATAAAAAGAGAGTAGCTTGGTATGGTGGCACATGCCTTTAATTCCAGCACTCAGGAAGCAGAGGCACATAGATCTCTATAATTTCAAAGTAAACCTGGTGTGTGGAATAAATTCCAAGGCAGCCAAAGTTACACAGAAAAACCCTGTACTAAATAAATAAATAAATAAATAAATAAATAAATAAATAAATGCAAAAAATAGAATATAAAAAAGCCACATTAAGATATAAAGCACAAAAAGAATCTGGATACTGTATGGTATTATATTGTCTTTATATTGTTTGACTGCTGTGGAAAGAACAACTGTTAAAAGAAATGCTGCTGGATTCATTCAATTTATATATTTTAAAAATGCTTTGACTTCAAAATTTAAGTCTAAGGAAGGACAGGTTACTGGGGAAAATAATTTCTATTTTTGTTTCCACAGAAAATAAAAAGCTGTGTATTCCTTCCAGACTAACATGGTTTGATCTAGCAAGATCCTCTGAAGCAGTGTTCCCGGTAATTCAACATTCAAAACAGCTGAGACATGTCAGCCTTACAGACTATTACAGCCAGGATTTCTGCATCTTCTTAGGATCCTCATGCCAGAGCCCCCTACCAACAGGAAGCAGTTTGGAAAGAATGACACCAAAATTCCTAAATATTGTTTATCAATGTTTGTTTCCATTTAGATGATGTTGGTTATAAATGGTTAATGACCACAACCAATCTTTTTAAAGGTAAAAATGGAATTATGGTATAGAAATGTATACTTTGTTTTGGAATGGGTTTTCATTTATTGATACAAATTTAAGGTCAATTTTGTGATATGTATATTTCTCCTCTTGTTTAGGTAATGTGTTTATGTAGCTCATTTAAATTTGTAATATATAATTTAGTACAGATTTTATATAGTTATCTACAATGGTCAAAACTTTAGTTAGGTTTTACCTATAATAGTCAAAACTTATAGTTAAGTTAGTTAGAATTTCTAGATATATAGAGATGTATTTGAGATGAATAGGCATTCTTCAAACCTTTCAAAGACCTACAGAATATGGCATTTAAAATGGTTTAGAGTTTTTCTTAACAATGAGGCTCAACTGCTCTTGGCAACACCTGCATCAGAAAGGAAGATGGACATTAAAGAAACACGTTATAGAGTTTGCTTTCAACATAGCAAGACTAGACATTTGGACAAGATACTGCTCTTGTCTGGACTATTTGACTTTATGCTTTATAAACTGGACATGCAGGACCCACAGGAAAGTGACAGCTGATACAATGTGGACATTGATACAGGGTTCCTGCTTCATGGAAGAGTCTGTCAGACAGTCTACAGTACAGAGAAAAGTGACAGACAAACTGCCAATACGGGTGGACAGTTTAAAGGTTCCTACTTTGGTGAGGAGTCTGCCAGACACACTATGACCTATAGGCTGAAGATGGAACATTATAGAAGAACTTCAGGTGACTGACCAGGTAGCAAGATGTCTCTGTCATTTCTAGAGTTTATATATTATCCTTCTGTGGTCTTTGATGGAGTTGAAGACAGATAGTTATGATTATAGTTTTCTTTAGTTAGGAATAAAGACAAGTTACATATAAGACCTTAGACTCACAAAGGTAGGATAGATGATAAAATATTTTCTTTAAATCTTGTTAAATGTTAATGGACTGAATATTGTTAATTGTGGTTCTTATTTTATAACTATTTTGTTATATGTTTTACTATGTTAAAGTTAAAACCCTTCTTTTTATTTTAGACAGAAAAGAAGAGATGATGGGAGATGTCATTCTGTAAATGTTTCTCTTATTGGTTAATGAATAGCACCCTGTTGGCCAATAGGAGAGCAAGATAGGTGGGACTAAGAGACAAGGAGGATTCTGGGAGATATAGTAGAGGAGAGTCAAGATGTAGAGAGAAGAGGTCCAGACCCTCTCTCAGGTAAGATAAGACCACATGGAAACACTTAGATCAATAGAAATGGGTTAATATTGAAGACAGAGCTAGCTAATAAGAAAAGCTAGTAATAGGCCAACAGCTTTATATCTAATACAGTGTCTCTGTGTATTATTTGGGGCTGTCAAGGCTGTGGGACCAGGCAGGTGGCAAACTGCTTGTAACAAATTATTTTAGTAAAGGTTACAAAAATAAGCAATTTGGATTTAACTCTAATTTCCTGAGCCTAAAGGAGTTGCTGATAACCATTAAAAATTTAAGGAACATTTGTAAATGGATAAGTGGATTATTAGGTGAATGACATTTTCCCTTTTTAGCAGTGTCACCATAAAGCAGCTGTATGATATAGCCTGGGCACCCAGGTCTATTCTGAAAAAGCCACTTCTTGTCCTAATTTTGATGTGGCCATCTATCGAGGTAGTGAGTGTTCAATCGTTAAGGAAGTCATGGGCAAAGTAAATCATAAAAAATTATTAGCTTGGTTTCTCACAGAATCTGAACCATTTGGGGATATTCATGGATTTGATTTTGTTGGAAATCAAACGATTTAATGAATATAGCCAGCAGGAGAGGGAGCTCTCAAATCACATATTAAGTGGGGACCTTGTCACTGTGGGAAGCTGTGTTTGCAGGGCATGTGGATTAAGAAAGGCTAACTAAAGGCTAACTTAAAGGAAAATATGGAAACACAAGATAGATATCAGGAGGGAGGGCAATTCAGTCAATACTGAACACCCTTAGTTTATTCTTTAACATTCTTAAGTACCCCAGCAAAGGTAGAGACAATGGCAGAAGACCTCTATTGTCATGTATAAATGACAGACAGATTTACTTCCCTTAGTCCTCCAGATATTTGGTACCCACACCTGCCATTCAGGCTTCAGGGTCAAGAGTAAACAGACCTGAGCCCAAGTCAGTTGTTATTTAGATAAAGACATCTGCTACCAAGGCTGAAACATCCTGCCAAGCTTAGTCTTATAGGTGTAAAGACAGTTTTGAATTCTCTGAATGTGAGAGAATGCAAGATGAAATGGGCCCCTCTTTATGGTCCCTGACATCAAGTCATTGAGTCTTGGTCAGGGATGTTTACAGAGACCTTTGCTCTTGTAGGCATGTCTAACCCAGGGTCTGTGGGTCACAAGAGCCCAGGACATGTCTAACCCAAGGTTTCTGGGTCACAAGATCCAGGAACATATTTAACCCAGGGTCTGAGAGTCTGTGGGTCACAAGAGCCTAGGACAGCTGTGAATTCAGTCAAATCCGTAAACTTACTTAAAATATTAGTAGAGTTTTTGTCGTATTTTAAGTCCATTTAGCTGTTATGTAGCATGAACTTTGTAAATGATGTTGGAACATGACTAATATCAAAGTGATTAGAAATGTTCACAAGAAGTTAAACTGATCTCCCAATGGTTAGTTTTATGAACCGTTTTTTTTTATTTTTGAGAAAAGTGTACATAAAAATATCCAGTCCATGTAGACAGTGTAGGAGAGGAAAAAGGAGGGTCACGGGGTCCCAGGGGAATAAACCCATCATTCTATGCCACCACGTCAACCGCACTGATCTTTCATTAAATGTCATTCATGTTACCATGGAGGCATTTGGCAGAGTGTCATCTCCCCACAAGATACTTCTCGTTTTCCTTCATAATTTGACACACACTTTTCATCTATCTAACCAATGGTTATATTTAAAGAATTTGGTTAGCTTTTCTTGGCTTTTTCACACCTATGTGTCCTCAGACTTTTTTTCACCAACTTTCTTGCTCAAGCCTTATCTAATAGTAAGAACCCTGTTGTTCTTCTTTAATGACATTTTTAAACTTGTTCAGATATCTCCATTTTTTTTATGGGACAGGGTTATTTCTAGACATGATGAACATGAATGCTAGGTGAGACTTCTAGGAAACAACCCAGAAATCAACATTACCAAAATCACCAATCATCACTGACACAGCTGTGCTGAACTTCAAGAGGGCTTAAAGAGCTCTTGATGCTGTACAACAAATAAACTGACTTCCAGACCAGCGAACAGAGCTGCCAGTCGGTTTGCAGCATTTTGAGCCAATCAAACTGCTATAAACCCACCATCATTAGAAACAGTAAAATGGAGGGGGGGGGAGATGGGTAAGGCGGTTTATATCATTTTAGCCAGAAAAAAATCAGGAACATGAATTGATGTGGCGGGGAGGGGAAAGCAGTAAAAGACTTCAAATTTATTCATTGGCTTGATAGTACTAAACAAAGTAGCTAGTTGGAGCAATTACGTGTTCTTACTGCCACTGTGTGGCCATATGGGAGAACTACATATTACTTCTAATTTCAGCCACCCTTTGAAAATAAAGTATTTGGCATAATCAGGTCTTGTTTTAAGTTCCTCAAAATTACATAACGACTTACATCTGTAAACAATTTTAAGAGGTTTCTTAAGGAAAGAGCAACCAGGACCATGGTGGGATGACTCAGTACAGAAGTGGACAGTTTGTGGCAAAGTTGGAAGATTCTCTGGTTTGTCTGTGCAAGGCTGTGCTTTTGTGATGTTATTGTCAGGACTTCAGCAAAGTGTGAAAGCAAGGCTTAAGTACTGTGTAATGCGACCTTGAATGTTGTAGAACATTATCTTAAGGTGTGTTATTTTTGTTTATGCGCTGGAACATTTGTGTAATGATGCAAAGATGTGTTTGATTAAATAAAATCCCCCCGTAGTCAGAAGGCTGGGTCAGCAACTGGCTATCAGGAAGTTGTAGGGAGAAGCCAGGTGGGGAAGGTTTATAAGGAGGGGTGAGAATGAGCTAAGTGAGCTGCTTGTTATTAGGCCTCTCTGGGAAGTAGAGTTCTACCTCAACCTTTGAGTCTTGAGTTTTTTAGTGGAACAGAGATTTAAATATGTTTTCTTAGTAGCTTTGAAAGAGTTGGTGCCTGAGGGAACAGGAATGGCAGTTTCTGAGTAGGATAGCTGTAGCTTAAAAGGAAACAGCAATTATAAAAGGAAAACTACAGGGCATCACCTAGGTAAGCCACAGCCATGTGGAGATACACAGATTAATAGTAATGGGTTAATAATTAAGAGGGAGCTAGCCAGTAAGAAGCCTAAGCCGTCAGCCAAACAATTATAAATATGTATTAATCTCTGAATGGTTATTTCATTAAGAAGCTGTGAGACCTGGTAGGTGGAGAGAAAACAGGTTCAGTGGGGCTGAGATAGATGGAGAAAATTTCTTTCTGCACTTGAACATTAGTCCTGCCATCCTGGTCCATAGTTTATGCAAGTAGATTGAAGACAATGGGTGGCAGCCCTAACTGCTGGCAGAAATGGCTAAGGAATTTGTAACACACTTTTTAGTGACTCCCAGGCAGGGAGGCAAAGGGACTGGTGATTAGACCAATTAATTCCCTGCAACACTCATAGGGCTGTATCTCTCTCATGTTATGGAAGGAGGGGCACTTCCACATACCTTTATTTTTTTGTTCCTGAAGACAGTTTGCAGCATGCATATAGCTCAACTTCTGGAAAATATGAATGGTCTTTGTCACCGCAGACACTGGGCCTGCACTCTGAATCAGTTGGTCAGCTAACTCTGTCCTGTTTGTAGCTTTGTCCAGTTTGCTCCTTGAGATCTTAAATTCATCCAGGACAAAGAACTTGAACCGTTGCAGTTCCTCCTCCTTGATTTCATCCAGGCCAGACAGCAACAGTATCTCTTTCTACTCACTCTCCATCTCACAGCCTCAAGATCAGCCTGCAACAAAACCTCAACTATAAAGATTACAGCGTTGTATGCAAGTCTATATTCAGGATATTCAAGGTGAGTGCTCAGCAGAAAATATCCAAGATGGCTACTGTGCAGCAAGACAAAACTGGTGAAATAAGAAAAACAAATCCCTAGGCAAGAAGGTCACTAGTGTTGGAAAAGGACACCTTCAAAGAACATGTGATGCCTCAGGAACTCTTAGAAGGTGGTTTTGAGTTCCTGTTCCTGTCCCCTCTAGGGCAGATTTATAGAGACAAATGACATGTGACACAGTGTGTATATTTCAGGCATACAATGTGAAACTTTGACACACATACACATGAAATAAAACTTGCCAGTTTATTCCCTAATGGACCACATTTTGGTGTTCCATCTTTTCAAAATTCAAGATCAATTTTTTTCTCCTGAATTCTTCTCTAGATATTTTAAATATTAACCTCTATATCTATATCTATGAGCTATTTTTTATTCTTTTGTACATGGTATGAAATGTTTTGAAAATCCTATTGTTCACATGGTATCAATTTTCCCATAATCTTAATAAAAAGACCATATCTTCTCCATTTGCTTCTGCCAAAAATTGCTTTCCAATATATGAGTTGGTCTATGTAAGGAATCTTGTCCCTGTTCATTAGTTTATCTTGCTATTGATTTAGGATGCATATGATATTTTGAATGGAAACATTCAGTAAAATGAAGATATCAACCTTGTTAATTCATAACCAAACTTATATGTAAAACTTTAAAGAGAATTCTAAGGATGAATCTAAAATCTGCATAACAATGTAAGGACAACAATATGCAAAGTAAGTTAAAATAGTCACCAAGAAACAATGCTTACTACCTATAAATACTGTTATAAAGCTGCAATAATTAAGAAAATCAGACCATAAGTAGAGATAAGTCAGCATAAAATCAGAATCACTTATAATACAAAAAGACTTGGTATGTCCTTGAATGTCCATAATTAACAAACACTTTGTTTTCAGAATATATGGAAAACCACATCTGTAAGAAAATTATCGACAGTCTGGGTGAAAAGTGGTCAAAAGATATGAACAAGCAATGAGCTGTGCTTCCATAGTTGATGAAGATATGTAAGAATATGTTTGACATTACTAACGGTTAGTTACTTGGGTGAGAACCAGGTAGAGGGTGTCATGAGAGAGAAACAACTAGCCAAAGACCTTGAGGGTTCCAACCAGTGCAGCCAATGTCACTGAGTTACAAAGAGTTAAAGTGGCCTTACTATTGTTCCTGGCAAAGACTGGGCAGGTGAGGAAGGGATGGAATGGCTCTGCTTATGTGGGTGTTGTTCATAAGCAACGCCTGAAACTACCGTCAGCATTCTTACCAACATAAGAAATACACCCAAAATAGCCACAGTGATAACTGCACCAATGTGTACCAGTCTTTTTGACAGACTCGAGGGAGGAAATCTCCTTTGGCTTAGTATGTGCGGTATGCTAATTGTGTAGCATGCTTCCTGCTGGTCTGTGTGAAACCTTCATCTACCTATACCTCTCTTTAATAGAAACATAATTGCATTTAATCACATTTGATATGAAGAATTAAGACACAGATTTCTCTGAAGGTTGTTTACCTTATTTGCATACAGTTTGCATTGTAGTACATGATAAGTCTACTTGGAAAGTTTTAAAGTATTTGTTGGATGAAACTGAGTAGTAGAACATGTGAGTTCAATAGCAAGCACCATATTTAAAAAAAAACAAAAAAAACAAGTGAGGTGGTTTTAGAGGGTGGGTTATATGCAACGGAAATGCATGCAAGTCTGATAGGCAGCCTCATGGCCAGCAGTAGGTGCAGTTGTAATTTGACAGTGCTATGCCATGCACAGGGAACCTAGAAGACAGAAAGGGGAAAAGGCATATAGGCTGACTTATCTGTAAATCAGGAGGGTTCTTGCCACCACATGGAGATGGCCAGTATGGCACACCTAAAAAGCATCAGCTATGCAGCAATTGTAGGTTAAATTTGGTAATCAAAGTGGAATGACTTACCTGATGCTACACAGCTTATATAGAATGAAGATGGCCCAACCTCAAGTCTTCTAAATCCAATTCCTTTTCTCGTTCTTTTGCTAACTGCCTTCGTATTATTTGAAGAATGTGAAATAACACCTTTAAATTTAAAAGATTATATATATTAATATATATATATATATGTATATATATATAGATGGTATGATTCAAACACACCCATTTCTTAAATACCTATATCTAACTCACTGGAAATTTTAATAATAATATAATAATTGCCATGTTTTTTCCTTGCCAAAACCATTTATCTGTCTTCACATGGTGTCTGCATAGCTGAAATCCAGCCTCTGTAGATTTCTGTTTAACCTTCCCTGGGTACATTTTATGAAAGAGGAACTAGCCCTGTTCCTCTCTGTTACCACATACTGTTTCCGTTTCTTCTCTACTTGTCTACTTAGCAATCCAGTATTGTTTGGTTGTGTGTGTTTTAGTTCACATTCTGTGCTAGAATGAAAGTGGCTTGTGAGCAAGGACTCTATTGTTCATTTCTACAATCCTAGCTCCTAAAATAGGGATACAATAGGGATACAACAAGTATTCACTAAACATTTGTTGAGTGAGTGGGTATGGTTCTCTAACTAAAAACTCAGTTCTAGGCATCTCCATGTTCTGGGATGTATTAGGGGTGCATTTGATTTGACAAAGAAATATAGCAGAACAAGATGCCAGCTAATTGAGTACTCATTAGAAACCATCTTGTCACAGGTACACAAACTTTGATCAACTGCTCACAATCCAAACTACCCTTCTCACACCCAAAGAAGTCATTTGAGGGACAATTATGTCTAGATTTCATTTGATGGTAAGAAAAGACACATTGAAAAGAAAAAGGAAAGATTTGTTCATGGTGGCACTCTTTCAGGTCCATGAGTGTGGAGCTCAGAGGAACAAGGAGTTAAGTCCAGACCTTGGGCTTTAAACTCAGTTCCAGGCCATCACAGGGAAGCACTGCCCCAGGCTAGTCTGAGAGACTCAACTTCTTTAGCCAGACTGCTGATTTCCTCTAGCTCTCCTCCTTGGGTCTGGCTGGGGCAGAAGGATGGGGAAGTGGACTCCACCCATAGACACAAAACAGGGCACAAAAACTAGCCCAGAATTCTGCTTAATGGAGTGGGAACTGGTGGCAATCAGAAAGGAAAAGACTTTAGAGCCAGGTCACAGTTCACGGATGAAGCCTCCCAAGAGGCACTGGCATTAAATAGCTGCCTGCATATCAGTGTGGCAGACTCAAGTTTGGCTTTATTGCTGCCAGCCTTGAAGTGGGCAAAGGACTTAATCCTACTCAGACTACATGGCTTTTTCAGACTGTAAGGCTAAGGTGTAATGGCGCCCTTGGTGGATCCTAGGCTTTGGCATCAGCTATCTTCAAGTTAGTGTTACCAGACAGATCATCAAGATGTGTCCCATTGTGTCCCACTGGGATGGAGTCATATTTTAGCCTGTGCTTCTCCCAGTATGTCACATACCTGGGTGCATTCAGAATGGGTGAGTTCACCAGAAGACGTGCAGAGAGAGAAACAAGTCAAAGCTAACTCTGGCCACTGCCAGTCATAGACATAGCAGCCCTTTCAGGAAGTGGCTGTTGAGGGAGGTAACAGATGAGAATACATTTGTGTTTCAGAAGCTAAAAAAGATCATTCTTAAAGTAAACAAAGAACCAACCATGTCTCTTTTGCTTGTTTGTTTTGTTGTAATGCTAGGTAAGGTGAGGACTGCAGATCTGCCATGGAATTAGCCACATGAGGTTAGTGGTGACAGAGAAAGACAGGGATGGGAGGATGGAAGGCAAACCCAACTCTTGCTGTAAAAGAGCCAAGAAAATGTGATAGAAGAGTAAGGCAGGGTGGGAAATGGAGAAAGTAAATTGTGTGTGCTTGCTTGCTTGCTTGCTTTTCTGCCATGGGAGAAATTAGACTGGTCCCATGCTGATGAGAATGATCTAGAAGAGAGCGGCAAATTGTGAAGAACAAAAGGGAAATTGCATGTGTGAGTGAGTCTTAGGATGATTCCTCTGCAGTAGACCTCCTGAAACAAAGGAAGACCGCTCTGCATTTCCTGCACCTGATGTCAGCTGTGCGGGACAGACGCCCACCTTCCTCGTATCAAGACTTCCGAATTCTTAAAGGATTTCCAACTGTGTTCATTTGCTGCCCACGGCTGGCAGCCATATAGCTAGACAGACACAGACTCAGATCCTGGCTCTGCCATTTGCTAGCTGTGTTACATCTGGTAAATGACAACCTCCTAAAGTGTCCACATCCTTGAGTGTAAAGTGGAGGGGAGGTGATGAGAACTGTTAAATAACTACTGTTACAATGCCATACCACTGAATCAGAACTTGTAACAGAATGACGTACGAGTAATCACTCAGTCAAAGTCAGCTATGAATACAAAAAATGTTACGCAGGGTTCAGAGGAAGTGGTATTTTATAAGAATAGCAGTTTAACCCAGGAGGGAGGTGATGGCTCATGTTTGAAACTGGAAAAAGAAGAGGGATGGGTGTTTCTCTAAAACTGTATTTTGAAAAGACAGAGGAGGAAGATCAGAAGGGAATATGGAGGTGAAGGTTTGAGATCTTGCAAGCTGGAGGGAAATCACTGGCTGATTGTCTGAACTAAACCAGAGGGCTCAGAGGCAGATATGGCGAGTCTTGCACCATGGGAAGAAAGGTATTTACTTAGAGACTGCCAGTGCTATATGAGGGTTTAAGTCACTGAGCTGCTGGGCTACTGCCCTAGCAGGCACTTCGGGGACCCTGAAAGAGGAACTGCAGAAAATGTCACTCTCCTAAAAAAGGCTGGCAGGAAACCCTTTAAGACAGAGTGAAGCTCAAGAGAAATGAGTCCAATCAAGAGACTTCAGGGAACAGAGCTGAAGTCACAGTAAAGGAAGTGTCTACTTTCCAAGGGGATGCCATTTGTTCAGGTTGAAATCCTCAGAGGATGAGCAGCATGCCCTGTCCCCCAGTCTTCTTTTCATGTGGATAAACCATGAAGTCACCCTGGTCAAATACTGTGCTTTACATCTGATCCCTGGGTGACCAACAAGCATGTGCTGGCCTCCATCTGGCACATGAAGCACCACCCTCTGCCCCAAGGTACCACAAAGACTCCCATGTAGGATCCAGCTAAATCAGTTGAGATAATCTTCCTTTCATAGCTACCGAAAAAGTAATTTTTGTAGACACTTCCTGTTGATTTCACCCTAAAGAAAGAAATAACCAAGAGGCTGTAAAAAAAAAAAAAAAAAAAAAAAAAACAAATGATGACAGAAAACTTGTATAGCAAACAGACTTTAGGTAGCACTTGATTTCTAATCACTGACAGCCTTTCTCACTGTGTAAACAGGATAAAGACAAGAATGAGAACTTAAGGCCACACTGGTGAACACAAAAAATTTGACTATAATGTCTGTGCTATGTGAGAGTGCATGACCAAAAACTACAACCCAACTAAAAACCAAAAATCAAAAAATAAAACCAAAAATTTTCTGATCTCAGAGGGCAAGCAAAAAGCAAAAGTACATATAAAACTCTCCATCATTACTCGGACTCCTGCCCTACGTTTGAAGCTATTGGCGTGAGCATTTCTAATTCAATGCATCATCAATTTTGACATAAAAAACTACAGTGATGGATCAGATGTGAGGGTATATAGCAAATGGGAAGGATCTAGGTGTTCCGTAAAGTCGTAGAAGTGGAGGTGTGATTAAAAACATACAGTAAGAAGTTATGAGAACAGTTATAACAAAGGCAAACTCCAGAAGCCATGAGGACAGATAAAGAACATATAACCAAGCCCTGTGATCACATAATCATCCAGGCAATGTAGGACCCCTTTTATCTCTCATCGCAGGGCTTACCCACATACATCCACAGATTTACCCTCAAACAGGACCAATCGCCAAGCCATCACTCACTGTACAGCAATTCTATACCCTTTCCTGCATTACCATCTAAAAAAACTGTCCATATTCCTTGTGTTCTGACTCTGACTGCTAAACTGTGAGGCCTGTGAGGATAGCCATTGCCCTCTTTGCTGACTGGACCCATTTCACTTAACATGGTGCATATTACATAGAAATTTCCTAAAATGAATGTATTTAATCAATGAGAAAAACATATAAGACTAGAGAGTACTCTGATGCTCTGGTGGTTAAATTCAATTTTCAACTTGATGAGACCTAGAACCACAGGGGTGGAGACCTCTGGGCATGCCTGTGGGAGACGATTTTGATTAAGTTAGGGAAGACCTGACCACTCTGGGTGGTGACACCCTCTAGGCTGGGGTCCTGGTCTATATGAAACAGAAAATGCTTGAATGTGGATGCAGTGCAAACAGCTGCCACTCCTGTCATTGTGTCTTTCCTGACTTGATGGACTGTGACTTCAAACTATGAACCCAAATTAACCCTTTGTTCCCTGAGTTGATTTCATGGGAGAATTTTATGACAGCAAGGGGAAACAGAAAAGCTGCTTAAAAGAAAGAGGCAAACCTAAGGGTTATAGAAAAACAGGCCATCAACAAGAGAATTAAACAGATATTGCAACAACGAAGCAGTGGTGACAAATGTGACAATGAAGGGATTAACAAAATAAAAAAAAACATTTTAGACACACTTTGTGAATGCAGTATCAGAAAACCTTTTAAAGTTAATGGAGTGGTAAAGAATGCAGCTGAAGAACACTTTGTAAAAGTTTAAGTGGAAGACAATGGGATAGAAAGAAGAGAAAAATAAGAAATATAGACTTATGCTAGCATAAAATATGACTACCTAGTATGTATTCGCACAAGAGTGAGCAGAGTGAGCAGAGAGAGTCGGGGAAATGGAGATACTGTCTATGGTCAGAGATTCAGCTCAACAGAAGAGCCCCAGCCCAGCAGAAGGATGCCCTGGGGACAGTCTCCTGTCCTTCCAAACAAATAAAACATTGTCTAGGTGGGTGGACAAGGAGACAATAAAGGCACATCCTTTTGTCCTGGGTTTTAGATTTTTAAAAATAGACTATTTTAAAAGCAATTTTAGGGTCACAGCAATGGAGCTGGACGTACAGACAAGCCGTGTGTCTCCTTCTACCTTATGCACACAGTGTCTAATATTATCAGCACTCCTGACTTGAACATTTTCTGGGACTGAGACGCTGACACACAGTCTACAGTTCATATCAGGCTTTGGTCCTGAAGTCAAACATGTCTACACGTATAGTCAAAGTGTGTATGATAGACATACGCCAGTACAGGCTGATTTTACTGACCTTACACCTATACCAGTCTCTGTATAATCATGTTTATCCATCCCTAACCACTGGTGACCACCCCCCATCTTTTTACCATCTCCATGTTCTTTGTCTTTGTCAGAAGTTGTATATGTAAAATCAAACACTACTCAGCTTTTTCAGATTGGTATCTCTCCCTTACTATGTATCTAAATTTCCTTTGTGAGCTTTTTGATTTACAGATGAAAAATAATTTATTTTTCACACTGCATAATATTCTGTTGTCTGGATAAAATTGCAGCAGGCTTTTTGTTTAAGGCCACCAACCAGCTCCCAAATCATGACACAGAGATTTGTCAGTTATGAATGCTCAGGCTAGCTTGGGCTTGTTTCTAGCTACCTCTTTTAACTTAAATTCATTGGTTTCTCTTTATTTACCTTTTGCCTCCTGGCTCTTTTTTTTTTTTAACTTTTCTTTCTCTTTCCTTCTGTAATTTTTCAGTGCTTCTCACATCTGGCTAATGGCAGCCGCCTGGCTGGCCCCGGGCATCACCCTTTCTTTCTCCCTCATTCATTCTCTTTGTTCCTCCTTTATTTAGATTTCTCCTGTTTCTTTGCCTGTCAGCTCTGCCTACCCTTTCTCTGCCTAGCTATTGGCTGTTCAGCTCTATATTAGAACAATCAGGACCTTAGGCAGGCAAGGTGAAACAAATGTAACACATCTTTACATAATTAAACACACATCCTTACATCATTAAACAAATGCAGTGTAAACAAATGTAACGTAAACCAGCCTTTTAAAATCCATTTTCCTACTGAATAACATTTTGGTTACTTCCAAGTTTAGACAATTATCAATAATACTGCTGTAAATATCCATGCACAGGTTTCAGTTCTCCTGTGTATTACCAAGAAGCATGATGCTGTGGTGTGCCATCCAAGCAGAAGTGGCTTTACAAGAACCTACAACTCTGTACCACTCTGCATTTCTATTAGCAGTGAGCTAGCGTTCCCGATGGTCCATGTTCTTGCTAGTACTTGGTTCTAGCTCTGGATTATGCCATGTGGGTATGGAGGGTGAGCATCCTTGCTTCTGCTTTATGCTTTCAGCTGATGGCACATGGAACAAAGCATCTTTTCACTTAGTTGTCTGAGACATTTATCTACTCCCTTTGTTAAGATGTTTGATCCACTTTTTAATAGATGTCTTGATGTTCTCACAATTGAAATGATTTTTTAAAACTATATTTTCTAATATGAATAATTCATCAGATATGTCCTTGGCAGGTATTTTCCATTCATCCTGTTGCAAGAGTCTTTGTGTAGCAAACATTTTTCATTTCAATGAAATTGTCAATTCTTTCAGAGATTGTGGTCTTTGGAGTTCCATTTAAAGCCCTCACTGTATGCACAGTTTGTCTGGAGTGGCATCCACACTGATATCTTTAAAAGGTTTTACATTACTTGGTTGTTTGTTTGTTTGTTTAGAGTCAGAGTGGGAGAGCAGGAGAGGAAAATAGAGAGAGAGCTTCTCCACATGTTACAGTGTCCACGTGGAAGTCAGCAGACAGTTTTCCAGAATCAGTTCTCTCCCTCCGACCATTGGTTCCTAGGACTAAACTCTGGGTTTTACCCACTGATTCATCTTCCTACCGCCTGTGTTGGTGACCAGTTGCCTGGAACCATTTGCTAAAAAGAGCACCTTTTGCCATCACCAACCAAGTTTCCTTCTGCAGCAGATGGGAACCAATCAGCCCTAAAAGGGATGTCTCCATCACATCCCTCCCGGCAAGGCTCAGAGAAGCCCATAGAAGAGTGTAAGAGCCAGAAGGGGTGGAGGACACCAAGAAAACAGGGCCCTTTAAGTCATCCCAATCAAAGCTAATAAGAAGCAGCACACAAGGGGCCTGCATGAGTCTGCTCCAGGTCCTCTGGGTACATATTATGGCTTCAGTCGAGTGCTTCTATGGGATTTCTGAAAGTATGAATAAGTGCGTCTCTGATTCTTGTGCCTTTTCTTGGGCTCTTTTCCTTTTGTTTGTTTTGTCCAATTCTAGTGTGTTGGTTTATAGTATATTAAATTTTATATTATTGTCCCTTTGAAGCCTGCTTATTTTCTAATGAGATACAGAAAAGAAATAGATCCATACAGGCGAGGAGGTGGGGAGGAATTGGGAAAAGTGGAGGGAGGGGAAACTATAATCAGGATATATTAAGTGAGAAAAAAAAATCTATTTTTACTAAAAGTGGGAAAGGGGGAGTGTCTTTTAGTCATTATATTACTTTTTCCCCTTTCTTAAAAATCACTCAGTTAAGCATGCTTACTTGGGTCTACTTTTAGGCTTTGTGCTCTGACACACTGATTGTAGTTGTGTCTATTCTTTATGTGTGTGGGCCTGTATGTGTTCATGTATACCTCAAATGCACAGAAAACTGTGGAGTCCAGAAGAGGGTATAGTACACCTTGGAACTGGAGTTACCAGTGGATGTGAGCTGTCCTATGTGGGTGCTGAGAACCGAGCCTGGCTCCTCTGCAAGAGCAGTAAGCACTCTTAACTCTCCCCGGCCTCCCATGTGTATATTATTTTCCACTGTCAGCCTGTCTTGGTTTCCAGACTGACTTTCAGTCTCAAATGTAGGTAGCATCAGTCTTCTAAACCTCTTATCCTTCAAGGTTCCATGAAATTTTTAACTTTTCCATATAAAACCTAAAATCAATTTTTGAGTATCCATTAAGTTATCCATTACAATTTTGATTGCATTAAATTTATAGATCAAGTTGGGAAGTGATTTATGGGCAATACTAAATCTTCCTCTCCATAAACATGTGCTATGCCTCCATTTTTTTCTCCATTTTGTGATTTTCTTTATATGTATATTGTACATATTTAATTATATGTATGGCTAGATACATCATGTCTTGGAGATACAATTGGGTTTTCACTTTCAACTACTACTTATTTATTGTTCATATATTTTAAAAAGGTAAGTGACTTTCGTTGTTTGGTTTGATTTTGGTTATGGCTTTTTAAAAATCTCTCTTGGGCTGGAGAGATGGCTCAGTGGTTAAGAGCACTGGCTGCTTTTCTGGAGGACCCTGGTTCAATTCTCAGCACCCACATGACAACTCACAGCTGTCTGTAACTCTAGTTCCAGGGGTTCTGACACCCTCATGCAGTGTACATAAAATAAAATTAAATGAATTATTTTTAATCTCATTGAGGCTTTAAAATCATTGGACACAAATGTATTCATTAGGCTTTTAATACTCATGAGATCTGTGGTGATGTCATTCCTGTCATTTTTCACTCTAGTTATGGTTTTTTTTTTTTCCTGTTAACCGAGTTTTGCTTGCTTGTTCCGTGGTATAAAACACTAAGTGTCCATTTATTTAGCAAGCAATTGTGAAATGACTGCACTTGGATATTGAAATCATCTGTACTGGTGAAATGTGGGAACTCTCAAATTGGTAAAAAAAAAAAAAAAAAAAAAAAGAGAGAGAGAGAGAGAGAGAGAGAGAAGGAAAAGAAGTTACATTTTCAGCTTCATTTGCAGGAAACTGAAGATAGATAACAGCATAGTTAATACTGGGAAACAAAAAGTGTATTATCATTATAAAAGGCTGAGTATGGCCAGGCAAAGTGGTACACACTCCACATTCCAGCACTTGAGAAGTAGAGCTAAGACAATTGCCTCAAGTTGGTCTACATATCAAGCTCTATGCCAGTCATGGCTTCAGAGAAAGATCCTATTTCAAAACAGCAGAAAAAAGTCAAAGGGCTGAAATGGTTGCTGCTGGTGAATGGGATATGAAGTAGGAATGTATACAGCAGAGTTACTCTCTTTTCTTTCTTTCTTTCTTTCTTTCTTTCTTCCTTCCTTCCTTCCTTTCTGTCTTCCCCAGTGTGAGGGACTAAACTAAGAACATTGTACATTCTAGGCTGGCACTCTACCACTGAGCAATATCACCATCCCCAAAGAAGCGATTCTTCCCATGGTTCCAGTACTATTTGAATTTTAAGCTAGAGCAATGTATAATTTCATAAAAATAAGGATTAAATCTAAGACATAAGGAATGCTGCTAATTTTCCCTAAAGTACTTCACTGTTCCATCATCCCCAGGACTCACACATTAATACCAATTATGATCTGCAATAAAATAAATAATTTTAGAAACAGAGTTAGTTACATCCAGATAAATTTATAAAGGATTCATTAGGAGGAAAAGGCACTTGGATTCATCTTGTTCAGAGTCTGTTGTATTTTTTTTTAATTTTTTTTTGAGATACAATTTCCACTCTGTATCCCAAACTTCTCTTGAACTGGTGGTTCGCCTGGTTTACACTTGCAGGTGCTGGAGTTAAAGGCACATGCTGCATACACTACAGTGCCTGGCTCAGAGTCAGATTCCCAGCAAGTGGGAATTCTATAAAGTGCAAGCCTACTCTAGTGGAATGGAAGTTATTTCAGGTTTTATATTTTTATATGTGCATGTTATATACAGCATATATTAAACACACACACACACACATGCATAGTTGCTTCAGACACAGCTAAACTTTATTACTCAGCTGCTGAGAGCTAGCCTTCTCCCACATTACCTCACATAACGCTGATTCTGCCTCCCTACTTAAATTCCTGGAATTGGAATGAAGTGAAGGTGTGGATTACTTGCTCAGGAATACTCCACTAGCGTGTGCTTTAGTCTATTATTTCCTCCTAAGTGTCCATTCTCTCCCCCCTGTTATGTATTGCCAACTTAAACCATGTTGCAATAACTCCATACTCAATATACATAACCACTGTTAGGAATGCAAATTAGGCAAACTCTAAAAGGGTAGGTCCTACAGTCCCCCAACTCTGCTGGTTCCTATTTCTTGCTCATCCCATCCTCCCCTGAACCTGTCAGAGCTCAAAATACAGCTGTATTTCCTACCACACCAGAATCAATAATCTCAAAGTGTACAAGATTTTCACTGCAAACAACAGAATTGACTTCAGCTAAGTTTAATAAAATCTGTTTTCTTAAAAATAATAACCCCTCAGAGATCACTAAAGGCTGAAGGAACAAAGTCTAGCATAAACTCACAGGAAAGGGGCCCCCACTTCCTCCCACACCCACACCTCAAACCACACAATAAAACTGTTCTGAAGGAGGATGCTCAGTGCTGCTGACACCTGCAGAATGTCAAGATCTGGCTGCACTGCAACTGCTATAACCTCAGTGCAAATGCTGCCTCTGTGCCAGCAATCCTATTGCAACCTCCGTTGGTCCCCAAGAGCTAGACACTCCTAAAACAGCCATATTGGCAAGATACATGCCCTATATGGTCCCAGTTCTTACACCAAAGATGTCAGTCTCAAACTTCACCAGGCAAGCACATGTTAGGCAAGTCTGGTCTGCTGCAGCCATCTGCACAGCAAAGGAAACAGAAAATTTGCCTTGATTCTAGGTTGGAGGAGGGTAGGACTAATACACGTGAAGTATTTGTAAGATGCTGGAAAGCCCTAAATGTGACATGTGCCCACAAAATAAAAACAACAAAAACAAACAGACAAACAACAAACAAAAATTCTTGTTCATAAGAGAGTGGATTGAAGGCTAAAACCCAAGATGCTGGGTCAGGAAAACATGAGAACAATGGCATCGTTACAAAAACAGGAAGAGGAGGAGGAGGAGGTCGTGGCAGGTGACAAGAATGTGGACTGTGTGCGAGAAGTGTTCAATTTGAGGTACTCATGAGATATGCAAATAGAAAGGTTTAATTGAATATATGAGCCTGGAGCTTAGATGAAAGGTCAGAACTCTGGATAATGCGGACAGCATCAGAATACAGATGGCAACTGATGCTATGAAAATGATGCGGTGGAGAGGAGAAGAGGGAGATGGAAGCATCCCATAGCGACTCACAGAGCTCCGACAGCACAATACTGGGCAGGATAAGAGTGAGAGATGGAGACTTACAAAGAAAGGTCAGGACACTAGAGAAAAGAAGCAGAAACTTGTGTGTCTCAGAAGGCAGGGCACAGGAGTATGAAGATCAATAGTGTAGTGTACATTTGAAGCTTGCTAAGAGAATAGATCTCAGATGTTCTGGCCATACTCACAATAAAAGGATACCTATGTGAGGACACACACACACAACCACACACACACACACACACACACACACACACACACGTGGGTCAGCTTGGTTCTATGATAATCATTACACAAGGCATATACACGTGAAGACAGAACACTATGTCTTATAAACACATACCTGTTATCTGTATCAATTATAGCTCATTAAAGCCAGGCCAGAGAGAAGACCATTTCAGATCTCCTAAATTCTATTCAGACTTAGGAAACAAGCAGTTGGTTATCTACAGATTTTAACCCTCATTTTCTGATTTCTGATATAGCTTTCTCTGCTTATGCTGGGCAACACTGTCCTGGAAAACAGATGAACAGACAACAGGGACAAAGCAAGTGGCCTGGGAGAAAGCTTTAAGCTTCCACAGCTACAGATAGGATCATATACCTTAGCTGCTCTGTGGAGAGTTCTCCTTACCTACTATCTGCCCATGGGCCTGTTTCTCATGTGGGTTGTCCCTGCTCTCATGCTGACACACTCACCCAGTAGCCTTTGGTTGGGCCTTTTCCCACATCCCCTACTCCCCTAAACTGAGTTCCTGTTGCCTTGAAAAGATCTTGCTGTTCTTTTCAGCCCCCCTCCTTTGATCAATTACTTATCCCAGCCAGGTCTGTCTTTACAGCTCACTTCTTCCAAACCTACTCTCAGATCCCTCAAGCCTGAATCCAGGATTCCCAGATCTTCTTATAAAAGTAACATAATACACAGAGATCTATGATAATATGCTACCATACTTTACAAATGAAAATAACATCAGCTTGTGTTATCTTGAGTTAAGTCCCTAGGCTTTCTGAAGTACCTAATCCATGAGGGTACCCAAGTGCACCTATGGGGGCATTATGAACATTTAAAGAGTTAGACAATTAAAATACTGAGAAATGTTAACTGGAAAATAGAAAGCATTCAGTAAACAGTGTGCATTATCATTAGTATTACACCATTCTTTCATATCATTGCTGCTATTTTAATCAAATGCAAACTATTGCAGCACACATAATATCCAAATTCTGTTTATAAATCAATGTAAGCATAAGACCAGCCATGGTGGTGCATTTAAGATTTGGAGTAGGAAGATCATTTTGAAGCCATCTTTGGTTACAAAGTAAGTTCGAGGCCAACCTGGGCTACATAAGTCCATGTTTCAAAGTAACAATGACCAAAGAAAATGAAATATATGGAAATCTCAATCCATAACTGGTTTTTGTTTGTTTTTTAAGACAGCATTTCTCTGTGTAGCTTTGCAGCCTGTCCTGGAACTTACCCTGTAGATCAGGCTGGTCTCAAATTCAGAGATCCATCTGCCTCTGCCTCCTGACTGCTGGGATTAAAGGTGTGTGCCACCACTGCCTGGCTCAATCCACAATTGTTAAGTGCATGGTTTTTATTAATATCCATAAACCATTCCAAACTCAACTTACCGAGACTCATCTTCAACCTACACACTAGAATTCAAGATGTAAATTGACCTTGCTAATGTCTTCAACCCAAACTTAAGAGATGCCTCTCTCTTTCTTGACCCTTTCTGTCTGCTCAGTGTCATCACACCAATGACACTAATGACAAGGATGAGTTAGAGGTGAGGATAGGGACATGACAGACAGTAAGGTGACTCAGTTGACCTCTGATTCTGCAAGTGAAGTCTGTATGAAAGTACCATACCTGTGCTGGGTATACCTGGGGATAAGAACAGGTTTTTTTTCTAGTTTACAGCCCAACATTTACAATAATCATTTGCTAATGAGATTTTAATGATAATAATCTATCACACCATTTTTATGTGAAAAACACAGGTTCTTCTGTTGCATTTTTCTTCATAATTAGAAACTTTCTACTTAGGTTTGCCTCTCACTTACCATGTCAGGTGGGATAAACATTACAAAATTATGGGAAGAGTTAATTCAGGTGGTGATAAAGCCGAGTATTGACTTTCACTGAGTCTTTTGGATGGACAGAGGGGTAGGAAAGGGAGTGGCAAAGACAGACACAGAGTCATTTGGATATACTCAGGCTAACCAAAGATCCTGTCAAGCACAACAACGTGAGGGGGTTTGTGTGTATGCACGCGAGTGTGTATGATCAGGTGCATGTGTACATGCATACATGTGTCTCTGTGTGTGCATGTGACAAAAATGTCTCTGGCATCTGATTCCTGTGTCTTTTGGAGAACTAGCCAAGATGTTTTATAAATCAAGTGACATAACTGACCACAACAAATATGAAGGCATGTGACACACAAGGATTCCCATAAACCAATCAGGCCTATCATCTATTGATTTGTGATGTCAAGGGCTTCAGCCTGATTCTCTAATTAAAATCTAAAAAATGTGTTTTGTCATATGGGTATCCAATACCTCACCCCCATGTCAATGAAGCTGTGATGTCCAAATACCAACTTCCACTACACTATGTGTTGACAGCTAAAACATGCATGCATGCATGCATGCATATATACATACATATTCATTTTTCACATTTTATTTCAGTCTCTGGCCTAATCATCTTCCTTGCTTTGTCTTTTATTCAGAAAATGATACAAAATTCTTCCTTTAAAAGGCTGATTAGGAGTTTGTCACTCACATGACATGATTTCAGTAGTCTAGTTGGCTTTTTCTGGCTTGGGAGACCAGACCCTGATCCTCTAACTTTGATGGTTACAATCTTTGTTTCAAATTATTGATGATACCCCTGCAAAGTATTGTCACATCCATTCTGAAGATGAGTAAATAGAGGCTTGTGTTTGTTATGTGCATGGCCTAAGGTCATAGTAGTAATGAATTGTAGAGAAAAAAAATCCTGAACTTAGGTGAGGAGAAACTGCAGCATAAACTCTCACACCTTCCCACATCACACCACACTGCTTGCTGGTGGGAAGTGAATGGATTCAGCTTTGAACAAGGGTGAAAAAAGTAGCATGGAGATGGAAAGTAGCTGTCTACTGAAAGACTTCCCTTAGTTAGCTCAGCTAGCTCACTCTTATAACCTCCCAGGCTTTCCTGCTTTGATTCTGTCTGGCATTTCCTAACTCTTCATTCTTTCCCCAGTTTCACTAGCTTCTTCTCTAGATAACACAAAATACAAAGGCCAGGAGCTCTCAGCTCAGTTCTTTAAGTTATACACCAGCCCTCACAAAAATGGCCACTCCAGGACATGTCCCCTTAATCCATGAACCACTTGATCGAAAAAGCATGCAAAACTGCTACCATGAACTTATTCCTCTAGGGCTTCCTCAAATTTCTGTTCACCCACACACACACCCACATCTTACTTATTCAAACTGCCTGTAGTTTGGTTAACTGTCTATTTTATAGTAACTGCACTTGAAGTTGTCACACCCAGATCCTCCAATCCCATAACTCAGTGCTTGTCCTCCCAGCTAAGAGTACATGCTGCTAACGGCTGAGTTATGTACCAGAATCAACTTCTGCAAAGGGAGCCACCTTACCAAAGGTCATACTACTGCCTGTAGTTAGCTTGAGGACAAGCTTATTAAAACATTGCCCTAGCTAGGGACAACTGGAAACCATCCAAGTCTGAGGGAACTGGAGGGGAATTCTACAGCTGCCATTATGAATTCCTGTAAATTCAGCGTCCCCCTCAGTCCAATGCAGTTTCCCTCTCTTATTTATAAATGCTCCTGGGACTTCCATAGGCAAATCTCAGCATCTGCGTCTTGGAAACATGACCAAATACAATACTCTACACTCGTAACTTCAGTCACATCCACAAATATCATCATTCTACCTAAAGGGTAAGACTGCAGTATTGATACACACCAGAAGACACATAGCATATGAGGAGGTAAATGGTGTAAAAATTATTTGAAGTGTTTACTTCATATTTCATAGCTTTGCCATCGTAATATTTTCATGCATATCAACACTTGGATATCCTACCCTTTTCTGTTTCCTTGGTTTTAGTGTCTGTATAGCAATTTAGATACTCTGTAAGCTTTACTTCACATTGTCCACAAGAAAACTCTTAGTGACTTTGTGTATGTTCCTTTGTATGTTGGTTCATGCATGTGTGTTGATTGTGTGTATACATATAACAATGTGTATGTGCATATGTGTGTGTACACATGGGTGTGTTTGTGCATGTATGTTGCTATGTGTGGGTTTTTATGTGTGGGTAAGCATGTGGGTATATGAAGGGGTTGTATCTAGGTGTGCACATGTATGTGTACAGTTATGTCAGTGTGTTGGTATACATGTAGACATGTGTTATATATGTATGTACATATGCATGCAAGTGGATATAGGATGCACATACTTAGATATGTGCATGTATGTGCACTTATATTTAGGTGTTTATCTGTTCTGTACGTCTAGGTATATGTGTATGCATATTTGTGTGAGAGTGTATGGGTAAGTGGATCTATACATGTGCATGTGTGTTCATATGTATGTGTGCATATGAATGTAGGTGTATGCATGTGTCCATGTACTTGTGTGTCTGTGCACATGTGTATGTGCGCATTCATGCACCTGCACATATTTTACATCATGGTATTTACCATGGAAATAGAGATACAGATATGGATTTAAATAAATGGCTATATATCTTAACACAATTTAAGGTTAAGTATGTCGGTATAACCTGGATGTGTAAAACTAAGATATTAACCATAAAAATGACATACAAAAACAGTTTACTATATTGCAGAGAATACAAATAACTAGGTAATATAGTAGATGACCTGACTCCATGACTATACAAGCATCAAGAGCATATAGGGACAGATATAAATGGGGTTCTAAATAGGCATAAACTAAACTTCTCAAAACATACCCCATAACTACACAGAAGAGAGATTTTCATAAATCATCTGGCCAACCCCTGTCAAGCTGAGGTTCTCATCTTTGGGAAGGACATGAATTGAAGAATAAGGAGGGTGAAAAAATACAGATGGCACCATATCAGCAAGCTGAGAGAGGAATGGATCTCCAGTCCAAATCCCAGGAATAGGAACAGCTGCTGGACCCACTCTCTGACAGTGCAGGTGCAGAGGGGACAGGGCCCCTGCCTGAGACAGAAAAGAAACAGAGAGAATGGAGTCAGAGACTGATCATACTCCAAATTTGTTTCTGAAGCAGTGAAATTCCGAAAGGGCATTCATTAACACACTCACAATTTCATGACATTTATTAATGGAACAATGTTAGTAATGGCATAAGTAATTCTACAGAAGCAAACATTCTACTCCTGACCCAACTGTATAGCATTAAAAACATCTGAACTTCCTAAAGTTCTCTCTCTGAGATATATATATATATATATATATATATATATATATATATATATATATGTACATATATATATATACGTACATATATATATGTGTGTGTGTGTACATGTATGTACATACATACATACAGACATACATACATACAAACACCAAACATATATATGCAGGTAAGTTCCTCCATGCTCAGACATTCATGTTGGGTATCTTCCTTAATCTCCCCCCGCCAACCTTATGTTTGACAAAGAATTGTTCAGTTATCCTGGAACTCACTCTTCCAGCAACAATGGTTAACCAACTAGCCCCAGTGATCCAACTGTGTCTGTTCACCAGGCAGAGAGGTTACAGGTGTAGCTGTGTGTGTGTGTGTGTGTGTGTGTGTGTGTGTGTGTGTGTGAGTGTGTTCTGGGATTCTAACTGCAGGTCCTCATATTGCACAATAAGCAGTCTACCTGAGACATTTCTCTAACCCTTACATATCTTCTAGCTCAAACTGCTGATGCAACTTGTTTGAAATAAATGTGAAATTATCTACTAATTTTGAAAATATACATATTCCAAGAAAACTTTTCCATTCCTGGTGGAAGTGTTCAAGCACACTGATTGGTAGAACCCAGGAAGAGGATAGGAAGATAGGTGCAAAGGAGAAGAGGAGGGGAAGTGAGGGCAAGGGGAGGTAGAAAGAGGAGATTATAATGTCTGCAGAGAGTGAGTGCTATATGATACAGGTGAAATTGAACTACAAACAACATGAATGAGACTACCATTATCTGCAAAATGAAGAATATATATATATGATATAAGAATATATATTATATAAGAGTCATATATATTCTTATATAATATATAATGATATCTCCCTTTTAAAGTGTATAAAATATCATATATTTAATGACACAGAGTGATACCAACTCACAGCACTTAGGCATCTCAGGGAGGCAGAAAGTAGATGGGAGTGGGAGTAAACACAGAGGTCTTGGGAGTCCTGTACACTTCTGTTCCTGAGCTAGGTGCTGGGTCCAGACCTACTTATATCTTTACATCTTAAACGAGTGTTTATCACTATTATGTGTATTTCTGTGCAGGAGTCAACTAGTTTTAGAAACAATATACTTGGTGAGGGAATTCTTTAAAATTTGTTGGTGACTTGCCAAGTAAATAGCCCCTGCCTTTTCTTTAAAGCTCTTTATGAAAGTTTACATTTTCAAATCAGTTTTCCAAAGTTAAGAATTTTTTTAAAACTGTTGTACCTATAATTTATTGTCAGTAGATTATTCTGTGTTGCTTATACTAGAAAAAAGGAGAGAAGTATAAATTCTCAGAAAACATACAATTTTCTTGTTTTACCATTTATTTTATTAAGCTCACTTGTTCTTACCTTTGTTCTTGTTACAAAAGCAATTTAAATCATAGCTTTAAAATGCGAAAATTTAGACAAACAAAAGTAGGATAAAAAAAAACACTTGCAGTTCCACTGTTGAGAATATGAAATTCTTGCCAAGTGATTTTCATTGCTGTCTATGAATTAATATAATTATGGAAAGATTGGCTATTTTAGTGTGAATGTCCTACAATTTGCCATGATTCATTTAGTTAATCTAAACTCAAAGAAAGAAAACTTTCAGATATGCCCTGTTTTCCTCTTTATTGGAAGGAATTTGTAGACCTTTCTCAAGGTAGGATATATAAGGAGCCTGGATGGAAAGTGCTTTTCAAGGGTCAACTGCAATCAACTGGGTTGGTTCTGTGAGCCAATCAAACCCTCACAGTAAGAATTCTGGTGTAGAAGGAATGGTGTCTTACACCTGTCATTGGGACCTCTGGGCCTCTGTTCATGGAGGAGCACTTAAGATTTCTCCAGTTTGCCAGCTGTACATCCTATGAGACATTCTACTCTAATCTAAACCTTTGTGGGGATTTTTTTTTGTTTCTTGGTCTTTCTTCTTTGCAGTCTATACTGAAAAGCTCCTAGATCACCTTGTACCTAGACCATCATGCCCAACACAGGGTCTATGTGACCTAATATTTTTAAGACCCCATGTTTGCTTTGCTGTAGAAAAACCGACTCTTAAAATAGCATGATGAATATTGGGCACTCTGTAATGGCAAGAAACATTTGAAATTTTAATCACCTAGTTAGAAATAGTCTACTTTGTATATTATTAAAAATTCCTTAAAGAGGCAGGACCTTAGAAAAGAAAACCATATAAAGCTCAATTTAATACTTCAGGCAGGTAACTATAAATGTTAGTTGTTGTGCCACAGTTATTAGACTGATGGGAGAAGGGACCAAACTGAGAAGAAACTGAATAGTATCGAATTAGGTGTGGATTATATTAAGTCCCAATAAACTTTGAAATTCCTCTTCACACCTGTTCATTTTTTTGAATATCATCAAATGTCCCAGTCAAGGGTGGGTCTGGACTCTCAGATGACTGCTACCAAGAGAAAGGGCATTGTTCCCTGAAACAGCATTAGCTTTGTTTATATCCTCATGCATGACTGGTGTTATCTATCCAATCCCTCCCATCTGTGATTCAAAGGAGGCAATGCTATGGTGGGAAAAGGAAGAATTGTGTGTGTGTGTGTGTGTGTGTGTGTGTGTGTTCAAGTCCTGGTTCTCACATTCACTGGGCATGTTACTCACTTGCCCGACTCTTGAATATAAAATCAACACATAAAGAATATTTAGCAGGAATAATTTAAAGAGAAACAGGAAATTGTCAAAATATCACTTCCCACAATGACCAGCTCATTTACTAAGCTTAGGAAATGTCTGATGGCAATGTATGCCTGGGGTAAAATAATCTAGGAATTAAATGAAACGCTATTAATTTCTAGCTCAGGTTTCTGTGGATTTTGCTGCTATTTTTTGCAGTCTTGTTTTCTAGCTGTAACCCACATTTTAAAATTGTTTCTTCAGTAGGTTGCTTCTCTGAACACTTTTTAACTCCTCTGGCCCAATAACGCTTTCACAGCATATGATCACACACAGAGCTGTCAGCAGCAGTTTCAGACAAGTACAGCACAGGCACCCTGTTCCCAGGCAGAGCCAGAGCTGGCATGACGGAAGCTTCCCAGGGCTCTGTAGCTGCTCCTGGCATTGTAAATGCATGACCAGGGTGTTTCCAGCATGAAGAAAAGGGTTGTTTTCATGGGTTGGGTACAAGGAAGCTACTCAAAGATGCAAAGGACATTTTTTTCCAACAAAATAAAACCACCACCAAAAAGTCAAAAATATTAAAAAAAAAAAAATGTCCCACAGGAAATACAAACCACACCCCAAACCAGAACTCCCTTAATCCTTAAATCTCCTGCATGCTGGGGATCTCAGTGTGCTCCTAGACATTGGGTCTCTCTGGATGAAACAACTCCAAGGCTAGGAAAATGGGAACATATAAAAACAAAAAGATGAAATGAAGGGAAGTAGAGAATTCCCAGTCTTCTCTTTCAGATTACAAGAAAACAAATCTTTGAACTACAGGAAACTGAAGGTTAAATTTTCTCTCAACCTCAGAGAAACCACTGGCCCATGCTGTCCTCCTGGAGAACACCCAGCCCCACTTAAGAGGAGAGCCTTCATGTTTTGCAAGTTTCTTGACTACATGTGTTGTGTGTGAGTGTGCATGTGCATGCGTGTGCGTGTGCACCTGCATGTCTGTGTGTTCAAACAAATGAGAGGTAGAGGGCTCTAATTTCATAGCTGCTCCTTCCAGCTCTTTTTTCATCCCCATCTTTCTCTTCCAGGCTTGTCCTCAAAGCATCCTCTTCAGGACAGCTCCCCATATACAAACCTACAGTGTCACAGCCACAGCAGACCACTGTGGGGTTAGAAGGGGCATGGAAAGCTGGTGTGAGGCAAAGAGCACAGAGCAATGCAAATGAGAATGGAAACAGAGCACTCAGGATTCACGTGTCATTTCTCCACTTAGCAGACTTAGCAGGACAGTCACCCCAGCTTACTTGTCTTATGTTTAAGTCCATAACTGTCATATAGAGAATTATATCATAGATATGTTGGGAAAGTCACACACACTATTGTGTATAGAGCACTTAGATGTGTTTTGCTACCTGGTACAAATTACAGTTGTGAGCTCACATCACAAACTTGGCACCTTGGTTTTCTTCAAGAATTGTAGAGACCATAACTACTAAGACACACCAAAATAATAATAATAATAATAATGATGATGATGATGATGATGATGATAATGATAATAAGAAGAAGAAGGGAAGGAAGGAAGGAACGAAAGAAGGAAGGAAAGAAAGGAAGAAAGGAAGAAAGAAAGAAAGAAAGAAAGAAAGAAAGAAAGAAAGAAAGAAGTGCTCACTTCATAATGAAGTATGTTTTATCCCAGGTTGGAGGCTCCTTTATCTTTCTCATTTTGTATATATTCCATTTATGAATACACAGTTGCTTTTTAATCTCTATGGTATCTTTCAGAGTCAGGGCTAACAAATTCAGATGCCTTCAGTGGATCAGCTATTGCTATTCACATTTGAGACCTTTTATATCCAATAACAACAATTTAAATCTCTTAAATTCATCAGCACAGATATAGAAATCCTTCCAAAACAGAACTTCCTCACATTAAATCTTTATCTCACCAAATAAAAATGTTAAGAAACACACGATTTGCAGATATATGCAGAACTTTTCAATCGTATACCAGGCACAATGTTGGTCTTGAAAATTATCAGAGAGCTTAAAATCTAGAATTATGCGTACCAGTTGCCCCCTCCCATTCAGTTCCCTCCACATTACATGTCTTAAACATAAAAATTATTAGGAAAAAAAATAAATTTTTCCTTAAATTAGCCTGATTTTAAGTGTGTTTGCTGGTCATGTGTACTTAGACACTACCATATCTACATAGTATACCTAAGGAAGAAAGATCAACTTAATTAATTAGACAAGAGAAGATGGTGTTTGTGTAGGTAGTATCCAGCTGTCGTAACAAAATTCCTGATGTAATCAAGCTACAAAGGAGACATTTTATTTGTCCCTGCAGTTTTGTATGTTTCAGTTCATGACAAAATAGCCCCATTGTTTTGAGATGGTGATGGCACAGTCTGTCCTGGTGGGAACATATGACTAAAGCAGACATTTACCTTGTGTCTATAGGAAGTGAAAGAGAGGGGTGGTAGGAGAGATCATGTGCCCAATATCCATCCACTTTCGGGAAATGGCCCCACTGACCTTACTCCTACTTGGCCCCATCTCTTAAAGACTCTATTACGTGCTAGAGAGCTACAAGACGCTGACACATGGGGCCTTTGTAGAGACTTAGCCAAACCACAGCAGAGTGGAGATGCTGCAATGGAGAAACATGGAATGCTACAGAAAACCTTGGACCTGAAACCTGACCTAGAACTATGAAACTGAGTGATAAAGGAGACACTTCCCTATCATCACACTCTGTACAAGCTGCATTCAAGATACACTTGTAGAAGTCTAGAACCTGATTTTGAATGGCCTTGGAAACATGCTAACATCAAGTCCTCCACAAGGGGGAGCTAAGAAACAGAGCAGGCTTTTAGGGCACAGATTTGTATTTTTATTTAATTTTTTTTTAAATCTTTGTAAATTTAAATTAGAAGCAATCTTATTTTACATATCAATCCCAATTCCCTCTCCCTCCCATCATCCCATGCCCACCTCCGACACGCCCCCCATCCCATTCCTCTTTTGCTCTCCAGGGAGGGTGAGACCTTCCATGGGGGATCATCAAAGTCTGTCACATCATTTGGGGCAGAGCTTAGGCCCTCCCCCATGTATCTAGGCTGAGGTAGTATCCCTCCATAGGAAATGGACTCCTCAAGTCCATTGATGCACTAGAGATAAATATTGGCTGGTTCCACAGCCAGAGGCCCCACAGACTGCCCAAACCCCCCAACTGACACCCACATTCAGAGGGCCTGGTTCAGTCCTAGGTTGGTTCCCTGATGTTAGGCTGGGGTCATGAGCTTCCACTTGCTCAAGTCAGCTGTTTCTGTAGGTTTCTCCAGCAAGGTCTTGACCCCTTTGCTCATCATCCTCCTTCCCTCTCTACAACTGGATTCCAGGAGTTCAGCTCAGTGCTTAGCTGTGAATCTCTGCTTCTGCTTCCATAAACTACTGGATAAAGACTCTATGATGGCATTTGAGGTGGGTATCAATATTATTATAATAGTGGAAGGGCATTTAAGGTAGTCTCTCCACTATTGCTTAAATTGTTAGTTGGGGTCATTCTTGTGGATTTCTAGAGAGTTCCCTAAAGCCAAGTTTCTCCTTAAGCCCATAACAGCTCCCTCTATAAGGTATCTCTTTCCTTGCTCTCCTTCTCTGTTCTTCCCCCAACTCCACCTTCCTGCTCTCTGGTGTTCTCCTCCCTTACTTCTCCCCTCCTCTTTTTCCCACTTCCCTCCCCCTCCCCTTGTGTTCCCTATTTACCCAGGAGATCTTATCCCTTTCCCCTTCTTGGGGGTTCATGTATGTCTCTCTTAGGGTCCTCTTTGTTTCCTAGCTTCTCTGGGTTTGTGGATTGTAAGCTGGTGGTCCTTTGCTCTATGTCTAATATCCTCTTATGAGTGAGTACATACTATGTTTTCCTTTCTGTGCCTGGAATACCATTTTATACCTGTTAGAATTGCCAAAAAAAAAAAAAAAAACAATGACAGCTTATGCTTTAGAAGATATGAAGAAAGGGGAACACTCCCCCATTGCTGGTGGGAAGGAAAACTTGTGCTACCATTTTGGAAATCAGTATGGAAGTTTCTCAGGAAAATGGGAATTTATCTACCTCAAGATCTAGCAATTCCTCTCTTAGGCAGATACCCAAAGGATGCACATTCATACAAGAAGGACATCTGTTCAACTATGTTTGTAGCAGCATTATTTGTAATAGCCAGTACCTGGAAACAGTCTAGATGTTCCTCAACTGAAGAATGGATGAAGAAAATGTGATACATTTATACAATGGAGTACTACTCAATGGGAGGGGGGAACAATGGCATCTTAAAATTCGCAGGCAAATTGGTGGAACTAGAAGAAACCATCCTGAGTGAGGGTACATATTTTTTAAAAGTGATGTCGACAACGTCAGCCCAAGGCACAAGTTCTGTTTAACCAGCATACTTGGTGGAGACTATTCAGCCATGGCTTTTGCTTACAGCCAACCAACTCTCTATTTCTACCTCATCTGGCCACACAAATTCCTTTATAATCAGCTAAGTGAAAAGTTAGAATAATCACATCTTCTGTCTCCTTATCATAAGAATTATAATAAGGTTTTTATAAACAGTGTCATAATGGCTCCTACATGCATTAGGCAGTGAGCCCTTGCTCACTATCGGTAGTCTAGGATGAGATTTAATTGCTAATCAATATCTGAGCACATATTAAGTATCACCCATGTGCTATGTGCTAGATAAATGGACTGTAATATAAACACAGGTTTCCCTTTTTAAAGCCTCAATAGAGCCACATGATAAGCAAATGTGTTCTTAAGCTAACTTCAGCTATAATGAGCGATATGGAGGGACCAGATAGGTGACAAGGATAGGATGCCTTATTTGTTCAAAGTCCAGACCCTGTGGAGTTTGGGAGTTGTTGCAGACATACAATGATATGAGCTGCATAGCTCAATGCCTTTTTCTGAAGAGGGTTTCAAACAGGAAGATCATTGGGGTCTTGTAACAGAACGTTGATCAAAGCTCAGAGTAACAGACATGGAGGAAGTGCTATCAATGTCCACAACTGTAAATTGAACAGCAGTGGAAAAGGCAATGAAGGCAGATTAGGCTAAAACACACTGAGATTATATAATTCAAAAACTGTAGGGCAGTGAGAGGAGCATGAAGAGAAGAACGCAGTGAAGGCGAGAGTCCTAGGATGAAGCCCAGTGTTTTGTATGCTATTCAAAGGGTTAATTAAGAAAAATAAAGGAAATAACATCAGACTTGCTTGAACGCCAAAGGAAACAGGGAAAAACCACTAGGTAACAGAATTAAAAGGAGAATCAAATGGCAGAAAGGGTGTCAGTCAGAGAATGTGTTCAAATTCTGTTGTTCCAAGAAAACAAGTTTCTGGGAATGGTCGTAGGACCAGGTGGTTAAAATGTTGTAACTGTGAAACATAAGGTGGTGACAACATTTATGATGTAAGGCTGGAGTGTTCCCTGTAATGCACAGCTCAGGACTCCTCTCACAGTTTATCACAGGTCTGTAGTACTCCTCTATTTCTAAGCACTATCATACCATTCTGTGCCTGGTCCTGGAAACACTGTTCGAGACACCTAGCAATTAACCCTAGTCAGTGTGTGTCACAGTGAGGAAACTACGAAGCAGAGGCTGCCCCGATCTTCCTCATGATGCATGCCAAAGATACACACTCAGCACTGTAGCCCTCGCCTACATGGAGCTGCAATTTAACAGGACCATTCTGAATGCTCTCTTCTACCTTCTTTCATAACTCTCTCCTCTCGGATACCACTGCTGTGCACTCTTGAACCTTTTCATTTTTAAAACCCACTTGGCACCCTAAAGAGATTGTTTTGGTTTGTTATTTTAATTCAAAGAATAATGTTTTATTCTCCTTTCCTTTCCTGATATTGATCATAACATTAATATACACAAAACACTTACTGAACATCCAAGAGGAAAAATAGGAAAGGGGGACAGGGGGAAAATAGAAAAGGTCTGCTATGTCAATCAGTATATGTTCACAGTAATCATCAGCCCAGCCTCATCCCACAGAGTATATAACAGAAAGACCGGATCCTCGGGTACAGGTCAGTCTGCAGAGAAGCCACCTCCCCCCTCCATTCACTAAGGTAGGACATGGAGCATGGGAACAGAGAAGCTACCCGTTACTTTTAGCTTCAGACAAGGCATGCATACAGGAATAAAATGACCAAAATAATCTTTGTCTCTATTTTTAAATTAGTGCTCAGCTCTGACCAGAATGTAGAGAGGAAAAAGGCTCACAACTGATTCCTTTTCTTAACAATGTCCAGCAGGTTTTGCCTCTATTCTCATTTTTACTTCAGTCGCCTCCCTAAAGGACAAATCTAAGCATCAAGAGAAGTCTTAACTTTTTTCTCTCTCTCCAATTTCTTGTGTATCATTTCCCTTTCCCCAAATCAGTCATGCCAACAAAAAAGAATGTGAAGGATTTCAGGAACAGCTAGTTTGGAACCTCATTAATCCCAGAGGTCTGGAAGAAAATCTGTTTTGGATACTGCTTTCTTCTGGGATATATATTCATTCATTCTTGACTTTTCTTATCTGCAGTTTGCTTTCGTTTTCTTTTGCAAAGCTTTTCACCTTTCTCCAAGCAGACTTTAGGATGTGCACAGGGTCACATAATTGCATGTTAAAGCAGAATATGAAAAGACAGGGGTGGAAAGAGACTGTTCCAGGATTGAGCAGTTGAGGTAGCACCAGGAGATGTGAGTACTTTTCTACTACAAATGAAGCAGAGTGTGAATTATAGGGCCTGAGGAAGGTGGCTTTGTCAGTAACCCTGGCATTCAAGTGTGGGGAGATGAGTTTGGATCCCCAGCACCCAAGTCAAAATATGGACATGGGTAACACATTGCAGTTTCAGAACTGGGAAGGCAGAGATGCGTAGATCCATGAAGTTCTCTGGCTAGCATTGCTAACCAAATCATTGAGCTCCAGGTTCAGAAGAGACCCTGCCTCAAAAATAAGACGGAGAGCAATTATGAAAGATAACCAACCTCTCTCTCTCTCTCTCTCTCTCTCTCTCTCTCTCTCTCTCTCTCTCTCTCTCTCTCTCTCTCTCTCTCTCCCTCCCTCCCTCCCTCCCTCCCTCCCTCTCACATACACACACACACACACCCCACACAAAGGAATACACATATCACACAGTGCACTTCATAAATCAATCAACTAATTAATAAACAAATGGAAAACAGCCTTGAATCTAGAGTACCCTGCCTACAGCAGCTACACATGGTTCTCAAACAGTTTAAGTGTGCAGCTGAGGGGACTGAATTTTATATTGCATTTAATTTTAATTAAAAACATAAACCAAATTCAGTTTCTAGAAAATCAGTATGATTAAAATTACTTGAATATATTAGTCTGCTTTCCAACTGTAAATTTTGTGAATTTTAAGTATATATAAATAGAAACTTAAATATAGATAAAAATTTGTCATCAGAATTGATGAACTCTGAGAACAAAATACATACCACAGTTTTGAAGATGTAGTACACATTTTGGATACTTTTGACTTTAATCAAACATATTGAGTTGATGTTATTTTAATGTAGCTACTAGAAAATTCAAATGTATATGCTTGTTTATATTTCTATTGTTCTCTACTGATACACAGTGTATTTGGGTTAGAATTCCATGTTTTTTCCTTTCTAGCTCTAAGATAGGATAAAAGGTATTTTCTAGTTCTTTGATAAAGATCTTCCTGATAGTGCCTACTGCATAGACTCCATATGAGATGTGACTGAGTTACACAAGCACGCAATCCATGAAGCATCCCTGACACCTGGTGTGCTCAACATATGCTATTATTATAGTTTGAAGTTTATATTTATCATGCTGTGGGGAGAGCAAGAAACTGCAAGAGACTTAAATGTCAGAGAGAATTTTTCTCCTTCGTAGGAAAGTCTTACAGCAAATGTCCATTCCTTTTCATTAGATTCTGGATAGTAGATGCCCGGGGCCTTGTCCTCACAGTGAGCTGTTCCATATCACTGCTTGCTATTACTTGAACACCTTTTTAGGACTCTCCAAAAGCTACAGCTAACAGGTAGGTGTCCAGGTTTAACTTAGAAAAGCACTCTAGTGAAAAAAAAAAAAAGATGTGGTACCAAGCCAAGAGAGTAATGTGCTCTACCCTTCCCTACAGATCAGTTGTTCCCATCAGTTAAATATAGAAAACAGGAGATGCTGTTGTGAGGAAGTAATAAGTTTCATGGCAGAGAGAGCTCTATAAACCACACACTACTATGCCTGTGCCAACAGGTCCTCCCCTAAGAAACACAGCAGCAGGATGGTCCTTGCTTCCCCCAATCCCCAGAACACACAGATGCTTCATGGGAAACTTGTCTGTGATTAAATAGGCAACCTCTATTGTACAAAACGCATCTAAAATGCCTTTTTAAAAAGTACAAAAGATAAGCAGTTAAGAAATAAACTAGTAAATCAAGCAGTTGTTCACATGTCAGCTCATTCTGTCCAGTCAGGCATCTTGCAAGTCTTTGAGGAAATGAGTCACTAATCAGGTAAGATTTCTTCCTTTTTATTCCCCCAAATGTAAGTGTAATTATATATATATATATATATATATATATATATATATATATAGTACATAGTATGCAATTAGGATGTGGGCTGGGGGTATGGGGTAAGACTCAAATTAGGTAGTCAGACGATGTCTCTTTGAAAAGGTAACATTTAAGCAGCATGTGAATTGTGGAGATAAATAGAAGCAGTGTTCCTAGATTCAGGGGAAGGTACACAGTATTGTCTATGTACTGATTGGCCCTGGATTGTTCACTTTTACTAAATCTCACTTCACTGAAGCGGTAAACTTGATTTTACATGACTTCTCAAAAAAACTACATCCAAAAAGCAATATACTTGACTAATGAAAAATGACTTGTCCCCACGAAATTTATAACATGGGACTTATGAAAACATGACTAACATGATATACATCACTGCATCAATACTTTTCAGCATATCTTTTAAAAAAAAGAAGAAAGCAAACATGGATAAGAAATATCATAGGAAAGATGGTTACACAAAAAATCAAACATTTCAAAGGAAAGAATATACATAAATTAGACTCCCAGATTTCAAAAGAATGTTAGCTGGATTAAAAACCACTCTAGGCCCTATGGTGTTTACAAAAGACACACTGAGGGTATTACAAGACTGAATAACAGAAAAACAAAGGATGTGAGCATATGTGTCAACCAGACACTAAAACACAAAAAAAGCCCAGTTAGACCAGTTATATTAATATTTGTCAGAGAAGACTATAAGACAAATAGTGTCATTAAGAACATAGCTGCTATACAATGATTAAACGTTAAAGTCACCAAGGTGACATAAAAATTCTAAGCACGTATGCACCTCATTGAATAAAGTCAACAGCTCTAAGCAAAACTTGACAGTTCTCCAGGAACAAGTGACAAATCTACTGTGATAGTCAGAAATTACAAAACACTTCCTTCAATAACTAAAGTTTCACATAGCCAAAAACTGTAGAAAAGCTGAACAACGTAATATCCCGATAAATACTTAGAAGTACTTAGCACATTTTCAATAAGTCTATAAAGGTTATCAGTGAACTGTTTCTTTTCTGTTGTAATAAAATGTGATGGCCAAAAGCAACAAAGGGAAGGAGTAGGTTTACTTTTACTGTTTCAGGAATGTGGATTTCAACACCACAGGGAAAATGTAGCCGCCGACAGGGAAGGCATGACCGATGGTCGCCAAGCAGAGCAGGAAGATGGCCGGTTTCAGTTCTTGCTCATACAGAAAACAGAGGAAGAAGTGACACAGCCTATCACCTCTCACAGCCTGTCCCCAGTGATACACTTTCATCCAATAAGATTTCTGCAGTAAGTTCCACCTCCTAAAAGTCCCAGAACCTTCTGAACCGAACCACCAGCCGGTTTATATTCAAACCACAATAGTTATCATATGAATCATCATCTTCCTAAATTCTAGGAATTTAACTATGAAAAGGAAAAGTAGGATCCAATTTTAAGTGGACTGGAATATTTTTTCTAATACCTAATAAGCTAAAAGAAATAGAGATTAAAAAGCATACATAATTTTTAAAAAATAATGCCATGCCACTTGAACATCTGAGATTACAACATGAAATATTATCTGGTTGGCATTTCTTTTTTTGTTTTGTTTGTTTGGTTTGTTTTTTTGAGACAGGGTTCTTTTGTGTAGCTTTGGAGCCTGTCCTGGAACTTACTATGTAGATCAAGCTGGCATCAGACTCACAGAGATCTGCCTGCCTCTGCTTTACAAGTGCTGGGATTAAATGTGTGTGCCACCACCACCCGGCTATACTTGGCATTTCTTAAATGGTAAGGTTACTTATAATAGAGTTTGGAACTCTGCTGCTTTCAAGGTAATGTTACATCATAAGCATTCTGTCACACCATTGCTACTATCTTTTATCTAGAAATAGCTCTCTAGCCCCTATGTTTCTTGCTCTTTCAGCAAGAAATCAAAAGCCCTCTTCCAAATATAAATTAAATTCATGTCAGTAAGACACCTACAGACCAATGCACCCAGAAAATCAGAGTTCCTTTTAGGCTCAGTCTGGGCCAACCCTCTGAACAATATATTCTAATTCCTGCCACAGCCAAATGCATGTTCTTTTGTTAAAGGCTCAGTTGTGGTGAAATAAAAAATAACTTCTATTCCTCAGTCAAGTGAAGGTTTAGAGCCAGGCTTTCTGCAGGTTTACTCTTTTCTGGAGTATAGTCAATACTGATCCCTCTTTTATTTATTTATTTATTTATTTATTTATTTACTTACTTACTTACTTACTTACTTACTTACTTATTTATTTAAAATTAGAAACAATCTCATTTTATATATCAATCTCAGTTCCATCTACCTCCCATTTTCCCATGTCCCCCACCAATCTCCATTCCATCCCTCTTCTGCTCCATAGAAAGGGGGAGGCCTTCTATGAGGGATCATCAAAGTCTGTCACACCATTTGGGGCAGGGCCTAGGCCCTCACCCATGTGTCTAGGCTGAGAGAGTATCCCTCTACGGGTAGTGAACTCCCAATATCCATTTGTACATTAGGTATAAATGCTGTTCCATTACCAGGGGCCCCATAAATTGCCCAGGCCTTCTAACTGTCACCCACGTGCAGAGGGACCTGGTTTCATCCTTTTCTGGTTACCAAGCTGTCGATCTGAGGTTCACAAGCTCCCCCTTGTTCAGGTCAGCTGTTCTTGTGGGTTTCTCCAGCCTGGTCTTGACCCCTTTGCCCATCACATTGCCTTCTCAACAACTGAGTTCCAGGAGTTCGGCTCAGTGCTTAGCTGTGGCTCTATGCTTCTGCTTCCAATAGCTACTAGATGAAGGCTCTAGGCTCTATGATAGTATATAAAGTAGTCATCAATATCATTATAGCAGAAGGGCATTTAAGATTGCCCCTGCTCTATTGCTTTGCCTCTTAGTTGGGGTCATCCTAGTATATCTATGGACATTTTCCTAGTACCAGATTCCAACCCCAGAAACCTACAACTCCCATGTCCTCTTAATTTGCTGATTAACAAAAAGGTCCTAAAGCTTTTTCTAGAAAACTTCTGACAAGGCTTACTTCACTAGATTCTGTCTCCACAGCAGCCTCAGTTCTCAACTCAAGAATTGGTGTATGTCCTAATAGTTTAAAGCTTTCCCTCACAAACCTTTTCACCACTAGTAGTGGGGGCATGAAAACCAGGTCTGGAGAGATGGAAAGTGGAAAGTATGGCTGCTTCCTTTCACTTAGAAACTAGCCTTGGCTGTGTAGCTGAGTCCTGAGCCCTGTCCATAGGGAGCACAATTACATCTTGAGGCTTCGCCCAAACACACTTTCAGTTTCCTTTTCCCTCTATAAGCCTCAGCAGGGTTTCTCCTACTGCCTTGAGATCTCAGCCCGAGATATTTTAGATACAGGAAACTTCATGAAAGTCAAAACCTCTTCTTTTGTTTCCTATAATGCTAAGCAGTTCACAGTCTAAGGGACAAAGCCAGGCCAGTGCACACTTCCTGCACTCTTTCTGTGATTTCAACACCAACACAACAAAAACAGAGGGTTCTGCATAATCACAGAGAGACTGCTCTCACATGGACTTTTATTACCCAGCACTCTTTTAGTGGCTGTATCATATCTTACATTTGTGAAGTGTCACACATTGTTTAAACTCTCTGCTAGGCTGGCTCTGAAAGTGGGGTTGTCCTCCTGCCACTTTAGACCCTGGAATGTTTGTCTCAAAGTATTCTTCCTGGTTCCTTGTCTGGGTGTATCTAGTCTCCCCACCCCAACTTAGTGACAGGGAGGTCAAAACAGCCCAAGAATAAAAATGTTGTGTTCTTAAGAACAACTAGGTCAAGTATTTCCAACAGATTTTTATTCACGACATATAAGGGTCTACAGTATGGAAGAGAAGCTAGACGTTCAGACATAGAGAGAAAGTTAGCTGCCTTAACTTCCTGGGTTGATTTCTCCTGAGTGTTCTAAACATCCGGCATGATGAAGTTTTCTCTAACTGGTGCTATTTGTTCTTTATTTGGAAACCTTTTTGAAGTTCTGCTCTGCCCAAGACTCTGTAATGGAAACTTCAGATGACTCTTCCAAAGTGGTTTCCCTGGCCTTTTTCTGTCTAGTGTCTTGACCTTTCATTTGATGATGTTTCACCCCCTAACTAATGTTTTTTTTATTTTATTTTTATTTATATGTTTAATAAACTCACTCATTCAACACTGAAAATCCATTTATCACAGCTCGCTCTTTGGACCATACAGTTGTCTTGTATTATTGCTAATTATATTGTTTTCATTACTTTATGATTAATGGTTGTTGGTAATCTCTCATTATACCAAGTTTATAAATTAAACTTTACCTCACTGATTGTAGAAATAGGGCAAAATACAATTCTTTGTTGTGTGTGATTTTAAACATCTACTGAGGATCTTGGAATGCATGACAAATGCAATTATATAAGAGAATCGAAGGAATTCCACTCAAAGCTGAGGAAATATCTCATGTGTAAGGAATTAGATTGATAATGTCATTAGACAACAAGATAGAAAAGACAGAAAGTCATACCACATAAAGGGCTGAAAGTGAAGAAGGGAAACTGAGCTTTCCCAGACAAAGGGAAGATCCTATATTAGTAGAACTACTGCAGCCTCCAAACTGGCAGTAAAAGGTCCAGTAAAGCCAATAAAGTGACCAATTCCTTCTTAAGAGAAATGCACTTTTAGATTTCCATGGTCACAATCAGTAATAAGACTGAATTTGTGTCTTTGGTGCTACTAGGAAAAAATGCGAAACATGAGAGGTGAAGAGTGTCTTCATCAGTGTTCTATTGCTATGCAAAGACACCATTATCGTGGTTTAATAAGGATCAGGATAAACAAATAGGCTAAATAGATGTTTATTTAAGGAGGAACAACTCACAACACAGACAGATGAACACAGCAGTTGGAATGGATGCTCCTCTCTCCGTGTACCACCAGCAAGAGAGCGTTCCCCATTCCTCCTCAGACCTAGTTCCATGGGTCACTTCCGCCCCTGGCTCCACCCCCCCAATGGGTGTGGTCAGTGCCACAGAAGCAGACAAAGTGAATATCCCACTACACACCATGACTATGGCAACTCATATAAAAGAAAGCATTTAATTAGAGCTGGCTTACAGTTTCAGGAGTTTAGTCCATTATCGCTATGGCTGGCAGCATGGTGGCATTCAGACTACATGGTGCTGGAGAAGTAGCTGAGGGTTCTATATCCACATCTGCAAGCAAGAGGGAGAGGGTTAATGAGTTTGGCTTGGGCTTTTGAAACCTGAAACTTCACCCCCCCATGACATACCTTCTCCAACAAGGCCTCCTAATCTTTCTCAAGAAGTACCACTCCTGATGACTATGCATTTGAATAGATGATCCTATGGGGGGCATTCTTATTCTCTCCACCACAGAGTGTCCTGGATATGTCTTTTAAATGTTGCAGAAGTGAGAGAAAGAGAGAGATAAACAAAATAAATGGAAAACTGGATTTGGCTATAAAGTTACTTTTTTCTGACCTTAGTGAGAGTTACATCATAAATGAATGGGAAAAATAAATGAGTGCCAGGGAAATGGTCCTGGCTTAAGGAGACAGTAGTTAACTGAAATCTAGCTGTCAGGGAGAAGTATGCCAGCATACACTGGGTACTGGGTAGTGATAGAAAGAGAAGTTAGTTAATAATATGATAGTTGCAGGTGTGTGTGTGTGTGTGTGTGTGTGTACATCTTAGACAGATGGTATATGTACTAATTTTGAAGGATGAAAGTCAACAAAAACTAAAGCCCAGAGATCAGAGCAAGGTCTCAGAGGCATTAAGAAGAGATGAAAGAAAGGATAGAGCAAGGATGAAAATCACCTTGGGGAAAAAGAGAAATCCATTCCCCTCTTAAGACAGAAGATGTAGGTGTGTAGGAAAATAATAACACACCAAGTTCAGTAAATATGGTTGTAGAGATATTTGTCTCTGCAGCTGAGGAGGGACTTTCTCGGATAAGGAACATTTTCTCTAGGTGGGCAACAAGTCAAGTAAAGAGTGAGTATTGATCTTTCTCTACATTCACGGGTGGTTCTTGGTACAATGAAGGTGGCAGAAGGTCAGAAGCACCATTCAGACTCAGAAGAGGGGAAAGTCAGCAAATTAAAACCATGTTCACCTCACTAGGCTTCCAACTGAACACAGGTTTGAGTTTTGTGAATGCACTCTCCCGCACCCCACACAACATTCTACTTCATTTTCTCTCCAACATTTTATTTTTCTATGAAAAACTTCAAACTTAAACATATACCTATCACATAGAAAAGAAGAAATGTTAATACTTTCCTTATTGGCAGATAGTATGAATATGCCTAGGTCTCTGAATAAATGTATTGCTACATGATAGAAATTGGGATAGATCTCATAATATTTAGCAGCAATCTGTCAGTATATTTTTTCAATGAATAATTTCTGATTCTCATTTAGTACCTTACCATACACAGAAATACTAAAACAATAAAAAACCACCTAAGGTCACTCAAAACCAAGGACATACTCAAATTTCCCAGGTTGAGCATCAGGTGCTTTTCTGGTTCCCTTTTCTAAACTACACTCCAATCAAGGCTCAAATTGCATTTTTTTAACCGTAGAGTATATATATATATATATGTATATATATATGTGTGTGTGTGTGTGTGTGTGTGTGTGTGTGTACATGTATTTGCAGACACATACATATATGTGTGTGTGCGTGAGGTGTGTGTGTGCATGTTTATATGTGTAGAAGCCAAAGATCAGTTGTGAGCCTTTTTGTTAGCTAGTCTCCATCTTAGTCTTTGACACAGGAATTCAACTCTCACTGAACTTGAAGTTCAGTGGTTCAGCTAGACCCATTGGCCAGAGAGCTTCTGGGATCTACTTACCACAGGACCACGCTCCAAGTGCTAGGGCTGTAGACCTGTGCTGCTGGACACAGCATTTTATGTGAGTATTGGAGATCTGAGTGCAGTTCGTTGTTCTTGCAGAGTTAGCACTGGGCTGGCTCCCCAACCCCAACAGGCAGTGCAGTTTTGCAACCTTTGTTAATTTTAAACTACAACAGTACAAACCACATGCTGCTTTTTCAACCCCACAACAGGGGCATTGTAAAGTCTTGAACAGCAGCCTTATAAAATTAGCACATTCCCCATTTGTTTTCCTGTACCTCATACTTACATGTTGATGTAATGGTCTGGATTAAACACAGATGAAACATTTCAAATAAAAACTCTCAAGGGATGTATCAAAGTACTGGATTGTACTCTTTAAAATGTACAAATTGTATATCAATTAAAAATCTTAAAAGAATAAAAAAAACAAACAATGAATTAGTCATTTGAGCTATTATTCATCATTATGTTGTTTTGTTTTCTTTCCCTCTGAATGACTGGTGGCTGTATTAGTTAGCTTTTGCAACAATACCAACCAAACCTTACTATCTTCCAACAGCAAACATTCCTTGCTCACAGGTTTGTGATTTTGCTGGCTCTGCTGGGCTCTAGGTCAGGCATCTTATGTTTCCCTAATCAGAATGCTGAATACAGAAAGAATGGCTTTTACAGGTTCTGCCTTTCATTTCCTGGGGATAGGTGAGGAAAAGGAAAACAGAAAGCTTGAGATCTTCAACTTGGGGCTAGCAGCCTTTATTTCTATCCATACTGTGTCAGACAAAGGAAATCACAGAATTGTGCCCTTGGGGAAGAGCAGAGGAAAAAAATTGTGTCTTAAATTTGGGCATGGCCAAATAACTTGTGTGGATCCATGAAATAGGAACCATTATATGAATGTTCCCTAGTTCTTCCCTTTCCATTGCCAGAGGGAGCAGCATTGTTCTAAATTCATCTCTGTCACTTTGCATCCCCAAATGAAGATGTACCAACATGCCAGAGGCAGAGAATGCAAGCAAGAAATAAACACTCAAGATTTCAGCCTCTACAGCTTTGTTGGCTGTTACTACAACAAAGCCCATCTAGCAACAAACAAGGAAGATGCTATTGTTTCCATTTAATTACTAATTTCCAGTGTGGGCATTCCCATAATCACCATTGTGTCCAGCTTGCCCTCCTGCCATTTTCTTTACGCCCAACCAACCTGTCTTCTCCTACCACTGAATAGAGGTGATGGTGAAAAGGGTCAGTTATGTTAGTGTCTCTTTACCAACCAGACAATATTCTCTCCATTCTAATTCCTGATCCAAATGAAAGGGCTAGATAAATATTGGAGTACTGCTGTGGCAGGGTAAGGGGATGACTTCAAGAATAGCAGAAAGATCCAGAGAGAAAAGATGGGAAAGAGAAATAGTTCCCAACTGGACCCTGGCTATGACCATGGTTAGGGAAATGCTGCTGATGTGAATCAAAATGTGAAGATATCCAGAGAAGGCAGGGACCTGCATGAGGACCATCGATAAGAGCCTGATAGCAGGACAGAATCACCTGTGTTCCTTACCCTGACATTAGGAAACACCAGGGACAATGGATTCTTCCTCGGTTGTCAGAGTCTAATGATTTGCTTCTTTATTTTTATTAGTTGTTTAAGTTAGCTTACAAAGTACTGGCTCTTGTTATGGCCATTTTACGCATACTTTCTTCTTATTGGTTCTCTGCCTTCACTCCTCTCCCCTGACACTCCCTTCCTTCTTCCTAGTACCTCCTCTTCACCTTTTATACCACATGCATTATATTGCCCTTTTATTCACTATCATCCCTTAATAACATCACTTCTTCCCCAACATGGTCCCCCACCTAGTTCCATGATCGCCCCAGCACTCCCACATACTTATATGCAAATTGAAATTCAGGATCCACATATAAGAGAAAATCTATAGTGTTTGTATTTCTGAGTCTGGCTTATTTACCTTAATAACATAATGCTTCCAAACTCAATCCTTCTTTCCAAAAATGTTTCTCTTGAGAGTAGAATACAGTCACATGTGTGTATGCACTATGTGCCTTTTGTTTGTTTGTTTGTTTTTTCATTCCATCCATTAACAGACATCCAGGCTGATCCCATTTCTCAGCTGTTGTAAATAGCACAGCAATAAATAAGGGTGTAAAGTGTAGCCACTAAGAAAATGCAAACTTAAACTACCTTTAGATTCCATCTCACTCCAGTGAGAATGACTGATGTCAAGAAAACAACAACAAATGCTAGCAAAGACACAGAGGAACCTTTCTCATTGCTTACGGACAAGTAAGGTGGCACAGCTATTATGCAAATTAGCACAGTGGAGACTCACAAAACTAAAAATAGAACAACTGTTAGAAACAGCTACCCCATTCCTGAATGTTTAACTGTGGATTTACTTCTACCAGTTCCTTTACATGACAACCATAACAATGGGTCCCATGATTACCAATGATGAAGCAGAGAGGTCTGGGGCTCAAAGTCCTAGAGGCAGTAAGTCCCAGAGATTCAAACCCAAAGATTTTTGGTCTGAATCATGGAAGTTCCATCCTTCTGAAGCAAGGTGATTTGGCCCTAGAGAGCTACAGGATGATTCTAGGCCTGTGAGATTTTGGGCTGCCTCTCTCTAAGGAAGCTGGTGACCCATTCCAGTGGAGCCCTATAGCCCCTAAACAACTGTGGAGTGCTTTCTTGTTTAGAAGCTGTCGTCTTATCCAATACTATATTCAGACAATATGCAGTGGCACCTAATCTCAGTGCAAACTCTACAGGATCCCATGGCAAATGATCTGAGAAAAGTCTAAAGAGATAGGGAAATGAGAGAACTCACGTAGGTTTGGTGCAATTTTTCAGTCTCTTACTATTTGTTATTATTTTCATTTGTTTGTTTGCTTACTTTTTATTTATGACTTTAGAGACACCCCATCCCCCACCCTCACAACTCCAAGGTTCTCCGTTCTCCGCAGAGATAAACATCTAAACTTGGAATCCAGGCACACAGCTTGGACTTAGGCAGAAACGATTCTCCGGGCCTCCTGTGCCAAGTTTACAAACCAGGTAATGACTGCAGGGTGTTCCACTAACAACTCCCACATTCCAAGGGCACTCTGCCAACGGCAAAGCATGGAATAAAAAGGAAACCAATTTCATGGAAGTAAAGTAGTGTGAAAGCTCTCTTCTTCTTGGCTCTCAATTTAAAACCATGTCATTAAAACTTAGGTCCTCAACAATTACACCTTTTCCACATCCATCCCAGGAACTGCAGCCAAGTGCCTGCAAACACCTGTGTTGGACTCCTACCAGAAATGAGCTACTCACATGCAGCCAAATTAAGCAGGAAGAATGAATTAATAAAGTACCCACCTTTTCTCTGTTCTCTTTGCTCTCAATTCACTTGATGATCCACTTGAAGATGTGAAGTAAAAGACAATAGAAGAGAAGGTAAAGATCAGAATTATAATTCAAAGACAAAATTTTAGAAGATCATAGATGCATGGAACAGAGTCACTCAGGAGAAATTTTCCTAACCAGATACTTAATACTATCCCAGAAAACACACAGAACCCGACCCCACCCTCCCACACCACACACAGAGCTGCTGATCACATTTATACTGAATGTAAGTGCTTTCAGTCTGTTGACTCAGATTTAAGCACTGGTTCGGTTTTCTGCACTCATGTCCTTTGGGGGAATTGTCCCTGACACCAGTAGTCAGGGAGTTAACAAGAAAACAGAGAAGAGAGAAATCACATCTCATGTTTGCTTTTTAATGCCCTTGCCCTATAAAAAGTAACACATCCTATTCACCCATGCATCCAGTCCCAACTACTGCCAAGGAGACTAGACTATGTAGTTTCTGGAAAAGGGCTGTGTCTACCCCCCAGAATAGCTCTAAGAGATTTGGCCAGGACACCATCCTGAAAGCCACTTCTTTAGGGGGAAGGGGAGATGCTCCAAAGGGATTTTAAAAATTAAAGTCCCATATACTGTCACCTCTCAAAGTCCATACACACATACACACATATATACATACATACATACATACATACATACATACATACATACATACATACATATATCCTACCATGAGACAGAACTGTGAAGCTGCGTTTAGGACTTTAGTTCTCTCCTGGTGACTTCTACGTCCATGGGTCCATGCATTTTATGGCATTTTTGTGACATTCTCTCAGGGATTCCTAGGTGGCCAGCTAGACAACAGCTGAGATGTCCACTGTAAACTGGGCCTTTTTTTCAATAATATCTGCACCTTCTAAGTCTTCAATTAACCTGAAGACTATAAGGATTTTAAGCCCCATTAAAAGTTGTTTAATCACATTGTTAAGAGTCCAATGTTGGTAGGCAACTTACATTTTGAAAACCCATCAAATCCCAGTGCATGGGTGGCTGTGGGTGCCCAAGCAAAGTCAACCCACCAAGGAAATAAAGTCTGTTATTACTTAATTGCTTATAGTCCTTTAAATTCTCTTTATAAATAAAACTGTAATCATGAAACATTAAAAGCACATTGTTCTCATTTTCCTGATGAGAAAACCATGACTTGAACAAACTAGACATTTTCCTGGTGCCAGAAGGCTGAAGGCTGAAGCCAAGACACTGATTGCTAACTCAGTGTCCTCACACTTTTGGAAAAATCTAGCCCTTCTTTGTGATATCTACCATTTCTAAAGATATTTTTTAAAAGCTGTTGGTTTTCAAATATCTTCAAGAAAAAAAAAATGTCATCTGTTCTCCAACCTGGTCTTAGGCTTGAGATTCTTTCCTTCTTTTCTTTTTGAGATGTCCATGTTTAGGTTTTATTGCTCTTTTGACCTCCTGTTTTCTGACAGACATTTATCTTAGAAAAAACAGCAGATTTTGACTAAATTACAGGGCTTACATGATGGTGTGCATCTCCAGTTACCAAGGACTCTTACCACAGTTCTTGTAGTTTGTTGCTCTCACCTCCTTCCTTTGCCAATATGCAATGCTGGTACCTCACTCTTCGCCCCTTTATTTGACTTTGAAAACAGAACAAGCACTCTGCTGCTGCATCTGAAGGCAGTGGAGATGCAGATGAGGGTCTGTGGCATGCATGACATGCTTATGAGGTGACTCATTATGAGCCACAGACTGAGAGCAACTTCCTTAAACTTGCAGGACCAGGCCAGTATGTAAAAGCCATTAACTCTGCATAGGGGATAACCTGATGTCTTAACTTCCATTTTGCCACATTTGATACTTTGTTCACGACCATTCCTATTCCTGATTCTCAATACAAAGGTCTTTTGGACATTTTTAATGACCTCTGACCTTTTTACTTTCATTAGCTCATGCCCATGCTGTCTTCTAGAAATTCCCTAACAATTGAAGCCTTCATAAGATTTCCTCTAAAACTTTACCAAATTACTGTTGGGTGTTGGTGGCACACACCTTTAATCCCAGCACTTGGGAGGCAGAGGCAGGCAGATCTCTGAGTTCAAGGCCTTGTCTGGTCTACAGAGTAAGCTCCAGGACAGGCTCCAAAGCAATACAGAGAAACCCTGTCTCAAAAAACAAAATACAAAAAATTAAATACTTTAAACTTTTTCTCTATGATAATTTGTTCTTATAAAAGTAAGAATGAGATTATGGAAATAAAGTTGGCAAACTGTGAGACAAATCCAGCCTGTGGCCTAGTTCTCTGAGGATTCAGCCCGTGGCCCAGCTCTTTAGGGATCCAAGCTGAAAATTGTTTTTACGTCTTTAAAAGAATTGAGAAATCAAATCAAAAAATGTCAGTAAGCAGAGGCACAGGAGAGCAGAACTCCTTTATGGGAAGACTTTGCCAGAACCTCTCCTACACTGTATTTAGCCCCTCCGCCCCCGCCCTACTTTAGTCCCTCTCTATTGCTGGCTTCAAAAATCATTCTTTTAAAATGTTCCCAAGTTTGCTAAAGTAGACAGTCTAGGATTCCTGAGGAATCTGATGAGTGGAAAACAGAAACTGAACCCTAAGGCTTGTAATGTTTCATGTGATGTAACGTGGCCAGAGCATCTGAAACTTCCTCATGCCCTCCTTTGCCTGTCCCATATGCATGTCTGTGTGTCTGTGTGTCTGTCTCTGTCAGTCTCTCTGCCTGTCTGTGTGTGTGTGTGTGTGTGTGTGTGTGTGTGTGTGTATGGATGTGTGAACCTGTGGGTATGTGCCTGTGTATATCTCTCTGTCTGTGTGTGTGTGTGTGTCTATAGGTGTGTATCTGTATGTGTGTGTCTGTGTATGTGTATCTGTGTGTTTGTGTGTGTGTGCCTATGTGTATCTCTCTGTCTGACTCTGTGTATATGTCTGTATGTTTGTGCCTGTATGTGTGTGCCTGTGTGTATCTGTGTCTCTCTGTGTGTCTGGTTCTGTGTCTGTACGTGTGCTTATGCCTGAGTGTGTGCACCTATGTGCCTGGGCCTCTGTCTGTCTGTGTGCCTGTGTGTCTGTCTGTCTCTTTGTGTGTCTGTATGTTTGTGTGTGTGCACATGTGCACACACATGTACATGTGGTACATATTACATATGGGATATGTAGTGTCACAGAGAACAGCTCCTCTGACCACAGCCTTTACATTCCCACTGCGATTCTCTACTGGAAACCCAGCATGTATCTCTTCCCCGTGCTCATGAAGAGAGGAAGGCAGGACACACAGATAGGGTAAGTGGAAGACAGCAGCAAGAACAGGCAGGAAAAGAGATCTGAAAAATGTCTGCCCCAGAGGCTGTCACAGCTGGAGAGAGTAGGCCCTTCTGGTGCAATTGTCCTGCAAGTGGAGAAGGATAAGTTATGTATGTATGTATGTATGTATGTATGTATGTATATTTATTTATTTATTTATTTATTTTCTCTGTGTATCCCTGGCTGTCCTGAAACTCAACCTGTAGATCAGGAGGCCTTGAACTCACAGAGACCCACCTGACTCTTCCTCATAAGTGCTGGGATTGAAGATGTTTGCCAGAAACACAGAGCTGAGAGAACGCATTCCAAAAGAAGACACCTGTGACCCCTGTTGGCTATCAGACTATTAAAACAATAGATTCCAATGAATTAAAATTTCCCTAGGAGTCTTAAGCTGAAGGAAAGGAAAGGCTGAAGCCATGATGCTGTTCAGAGGAGGAACATGCCTCCTGGTAAGAAGGTTTCACACACATCTGATGACTAGACAAACCACCACTAAGGGACGGACAGGTGAGCACAGGACGGACAGGACTACACTTTGACTAGGACTGCTTTGCTCTTTATATCTCTTGCTCTCTTTTTAAACTTAAACCTGATGTCAGGATTGCAAAGACTGACTTGGGAGTTACATTGTTTAGGTTTGTATGGTAGTCATACTGAATAAATCTCCTTTCTCTGGTTTCCACTATTACTTGTGTCTGCAGCAATGTATTAGGAAAGATGGCTGAGCCTAGCATGTTGGGCTTGCCAGAGCCCAGGCTTTGACTCTCATATATGTAGCAATGTAAGTCTAATACCAATGCATTAGAAAGTGGTTTATTGTCACACACACACACACAGAGAGAGAGAGAGAGAGAGAGAGAGAGAGAGAGAAGTTTAAAACAAGATATTTCTAACCATTCCAGGTTCATCTTGAAACCATGGCAATCCTCCTTTTGTGGCCTCCCGAGTGCTGGGACCACAGATATGAGGTACCTTGCCCAACTAATTCTCTTATATTTTAACAATGCCTCCTCTCTTCTTGTGAATCCCCTGTTAGCAGTGTGAGCTGTGCCCTGAGAGGTAAGGAGGCTGGGAGGCAGTGATGATGGGCCCCTAGGGATCAGGGCATTGGCATTCTGACTGTGCAGTCAAGCCTGACTGTTTCTCCCAGAGGAATCACAGAAGCTGAGTATGTTGTGAGCTGGTAACATCACATCTCTTGAAAGATTCCACTGAAAATCCTTACCATGATGGGAATAAATATACTATGTGCTGGCAAAGCAGTATGAGAGGAACATGACAGACTACATACCTGAGTAAGCTTTATAGCCAATACCTATCCAACTGCAGGCACGCACTGTCATATAGTAAGCGAAACTTGTACTCAACCAGAGAGAGTGGATTTAGGAGTCAAATATAAAAACAATAACAATTATAGTGTCAAGGGGAAAGATCCTTGCAAGCCCAAACCATTTGTCCTATCAGAATGGAAGAAGTCCATATAGCTATTTTTATTGCTTAATAAATGTTTACTATTGTTTTCTAATGTAAAGCTTAGATAAGATGAAACAGTTATTCATGGTCCCATGGTTACAAATGACAAAACAAGAATAGATAGACTGGGAGAGATAGAGGGAATAAACACAGATGGTACCAGATAGAACAGCATTCTAGAAGCTCTTTAATTTGCATCATTTTACTCACTCCCCGGGCATCCATGTGTTCATTGCTACCATTGGGACAGTTTTCCAGGGGTGTTGTGAGGATTGGAGACCCCTTCTACATAGAATGGCTCAGAGCTGGCATCTAGAAAAAAGAAAAACAGACAGAAGACAGAGGTACTGGGTGTTCCTGCCTCAGGAAATAGGGAGCATCTTGCCATATGTCCTTATCCATTTAGACTAGGAAAAGAGAAAGAAAACACGTAGTTCTCTCAATCAGTCCTATCCAAACTATAGGAATTCTGGGCTACCCAGTATTTCAGTGCTGAGGCTAGGAATTTTGAGTGAAAGTTTTGCAAATGAACTCCCTCCACTCCACTGTTCCATGAATGCTAAAACCCCTCAAAGCTTGAAAACCTCCCCTACTGTGCTACTTCTGACTTTGAGTCTCTTTCTTTTTTTTTTTAAAAAAAAAAAATGTTTTCATCTTTCTTGAAACTTTCTTGAAGCTATCCTAAACATATTTAAGTAGTAAGAAATATTCCCAGTAGTTTCCAGTATGAAAACAGGAGTCAGGAAAAGCAAATAAACAGAAAATGCATGCCCAAATCACTCCAGCCTGGGAGTCTCCCTGCTCTTCTCACACTGCGGCCATCTCTCTGGGAGGTTACCAGGTGAGCACTCTGCCTGAACTTTGCAAAGTCTCTGGTGTTGTCAATAATAAAGATAGAAACTAAGGTTGTCAGAGTCACTTGGAAAAGCAATGAAGCATCTCCTGAAGGAATTAAGCAGGAATGTAACCCAAGACCTGTCAATCACCCATGACCTGTCAATTCTATACTTAGGATCAGGATTATTTCTAATCTGAAATAACTTAATTTAGGAGATAAAAGTAGATTCCAGCAACATTAATTATAATGAAACAATGAACAACCACCTGGAAATAAATGGTTTACCCATCCAGAGCTGAATGCATTAATGTGGGGGCTGAAGACATAATTTGACAGCTAAGAGCACATACTGCTCTAGCTCAAGACCTAAATTCAGTTTCCAGTATCCATATCAGTGACTCACAACTGCCTGTAGAATCTGACATCTCTTGTCACACACATATGCACTCATGTATGCATGCTCACACACATATGCACTCATGTATGCATGCACACAACACACACACACACACACAAGTATTTGCACAATTTAAACATAAATCTTTAAAAGAAATATGTTCATAAACTGTGGCATATTCATAATGGAATGTTATGCACCAATGAACTTAAACTGAAGGGCATCCAATAACATGAATAAACCTCAAAAAAATGTAAGAGTGAACACCACAAGAAAACCCACATAATCAACAAACCTGGGGTCGCAGAGACTAAACTGACAACTGGAGCCTGCATTAACTGACCTAGGTCCTTTGCATATATGCTACAGTTGTGTAGCTGGGGTTGTCTTCCACTCTGTTGTCTGCTTTTGGAACCCCTTCCTTGAATTGGGTTGCCTAAGCCAGCCTTAATAGGAGAGATATTGCCTAGTCTCACTACAATTTGATTTACCATAGCTGGTTGATATCCATGGGCAGCTCTCAATTTTCTGAAGAGAAACAGGGGAGTGGATGAGGACAGGGAAGAGGGACGGGTGGTGTGAGGAGAGGAGGAAAGAGAAACTGTAGTTGGGATATAAAAACATAAATAAATAAATAAATAACAAAAATGTAATAGTGAAAGGAACAAAAGAACATCGCAGATGAATAAGGTTCCCTTTGCATAAAATTAACAAGCAAATTGAAGCCATATATAATTTGGGGATAGCTATATACAAGGTAGAACTATGAAGAAAGCTAAGAGAATGGCTAGTTACCCTGGGGACCAATGCAGGGGAAAAATTACAGAGGTCAGCCCAAAAGACTTCAAAAGAACTGAAGTAGTTTCATTTTAAACTGACTGACATGATCCATGAATGTTTATTACTGCAATTACACTTTAAACTGTTCTTTACCTTCATACACTTGAATCTGTGTATATATTAAATTTTATTATTGACATGTATGTATGGTGTGTACGAGTTTGGGTGCGCATGTGCCATGGTACATGTGTGGTGGTCAGAGGACAACTCTCAGGTGTCAGGTCCTTCTGGTCACCACCGGTTTCAAGGTTTGAACACCGATCATTACACTTGATGCAAGCCTTTTGGCCCACTGAGCAATCTTACCAACCTGTGAATAATCTGTTTTATAATTTTTAAAATGTGAATTAAATACACTCTTCTCACTAGGAATCAAGTGATATTGCCAGTGTCAGCCTTGGCTACTGTAGTCTGAATGTGTTTTCCAGAAATTCAGATGTTGAAAACCTAACCCTTTGCGAGGGAAACTTTATGGTATTTTCAGTAATGAAAATATAAAATCGATGGAATAGCTTTAGAGGAACAAGACATAATTCTGTGGAGACAAACAGTGGAGACTATGACTCAGTGATTCTGTTTCTTCCAGGATCCCAAATGGAATCAGAGTCTATAAGCAAGAGGCACAAGGGACTTGCCCCCTCCCCCCTACACACACTATTTGAAGACCCAGTAAGACCCCACTAGACACTAAATCACTGACTTCGGACTTTTCAGCCTTCAGGACTGTGAGAAATAAATTTCTCCTTTCTATAAGCCGTTCAGCCCATGGTATTATGTTATAGGAACCTGAATGGACCAAGACAATGAGAAACGTAAATTTTGTGAAACGATTTTGGAACATGGAAATGAGTTCTATACATCAAAGGGTGCAGTGAAATGTAAGCTTTCCCTGTAGTGACTTCCTCCCTGCTGCTCCCTAATTTGTTTTCAAAACCTCCCCTCTCATTTATTGGTCTTTCCAAAGCTTCTTAAAAGTCTTTCTATAGGAGGCAGAGGCAGGGGGAATCTCTGTTAATTCAAGGCCATTCTGTTCTACATATTGAGTTTCAGGACAGCCAAGGCTACACAGAAAAACCTTGTCTCAACCTCCCGCCACACCCCCCCAAAAAAAAAGAAAAGGAAAGGGGGAAAAAAAGTATCTTTATGAACTCTCAGAGTTTCTCACCTTACAGACTCAACTGCTCTTACTATCTCTTTGCCCTAAACACATGATTTGAAGACATTTATGTAGATGGATGATAGGTAGGTAGGTAGGTAGGTAGGTAGGTAGGTAGGTAGGTAGGTAGGAAGGTAGGTAGATGATGGATGGATAGATAGATAGATGCAGTGCTTTTTTGAATCTCGTCAAGAAACTATTATCTTCCACAACAAAATATAATCAACAACAGGAAAAGTCACTGCTGAGTAGAAATTTATGCATGTCAAACAGGAGGAGAGTTTCAAGAGGAACTCACAGGGAAAATTGTGTGTTGACTGTCTTAGGAATGAAGAAAAGGAGAGCCAATAAAGTATACACTCATTCTTGGTTGGTGACTTTACCCTTGTTCAGAAAGGAAACAGAGGACCTGGAATGGGAAGCCCATTTAATGTGTCAGTAAACATACAGGCAGGGATTCAACTTCTGCATCCTGGCTGTTCCAAAAGAGAAAGGGAAACCCCTCCCACCAAAAGCATCATCTTTCTCAATCCTCATCTCTCCATTTCTTAAATCACAGCACACCTGGTACCTCATACTGCCCCTCTCCTCTTCCAGGCTTCCAACTACTTCTCCCCTGGATGGAGCCCTCTCAATGGACCAGAACAGCTTCTCTTTCCAGGCTCCAGCTCTGGCCCTTCTGCAGCCTCTCCCACTAGCATCTTCATCCAGTCTCTTATCTTGATGTCTGTGTGAAACAGTTTTTAAAATGAGTTCCTAGGTCTCCTTCTGAAATAGTCTTCCTTCCTCATTCCACATTCTTTCGAGCACTCCTAAAATATCAGTCTCCTCTCAACAAATTGACTGTTCCTACCAGTATCTCTGGCCTAGATTCCTCTTCAGCATTTCTGGCTCATTTATTCAATTGATTTCCTGGTCTGTCTAGTTGCACTTCTTAGACAGCTCAGATACAGCATGTCCACAGCGGGAGTAACCTTCTTCACTAAAGGCCCCACCTTCACAGTATTCCTTACTTATCACCTGCTCAAGGCAAGAAGCTAGGAATCATGCAGCATACTTCCCTTCTTCTATTTCAACAAAGTCTTATCCTTCCAACATCTGAAATGCCTCCTGCCTAACTCCACATCAGATAACACACACCTTGAAATCAATCCTCCATCTGACTTCCCTTCAGTTACTCACCACAATCCAGCCTGAACAATCTTTCTAAACTATAAACCTGAGCATGGTCACCCCACCCCTACAACTACACATGAATGTGCACATACACACAGACAGAGACACAGAGACAGTCAGAAGGACACACGGACAGACATACGGGCACACACACTTTTCAATCACTAGCATTTGCCCTGGGGTTTAACACAAGTCATTGAAAAACTTAGCAGCCCCTGCCCCTCAAACTGTCTGTCAGTTTTCAACTTCACCTCAGGACCTGCATTGCATGTCTTTGTTCTAACTTCCCTGTCACTTCTTCTAGAAAGTTCTCTAGCACCGCTAGAGTTCCCCATCATGCACTGTGGTAACTTAATGACTCCCATACTACATCCATGTTCAGTTAGGTCCACGATCATGTTTGTCTCATGACCTAGTGCCTCCCTGACCCAGCTCAGGTACCTCACAAACCTTGCTTAAGTAAATAAACCATTGCTCTTTTTGCTTATAGGATTATTCGGGCTCTTTTATACTGGGATTCCCCTAAACACTGCAGGTATCTGCCTGAATTTGTATGTTGAAAGTGATCGTAATTAAGAGTTATTGACTGAGCTACAGGAGAAGAAGTAATTAGAATAAGCTATCCCTGATCTCTTTCATAGGCTGAAAAAAAAATGAAGAAATGAATAACTTAATGAAAATCTAGAAATTAAAAACACTTTAGTAGCATGAAGTAAAGATGTGAGAGACAGGTTTTGACAGTGTTCTTAGGTTGAGATAGATTATTTTCCAGGATTGATGCCTCCTGAGATCCCGCCTTCCATGTTAGCATGTTTATTGGTGTCATTGTTCACGTCTTGTTTAGACAGCCATGTTAATGAGATGAGCCACGGGCATGGCTTCTCTGACATTTCCAGGAGACACAGTTTCACAGTAAACTTCCCATTCCTCTAGCTCTTAGAATCTTTCCGCTTCCTCTTCCACAATGAGAGTTCCACCCTAGACAAAGAATTACTGACAACTAAGGAATTCTGAGAATGGGAGAAATAGCCCTCCCCAGGGAAGAGTCCTGGTTGTTCAATGCCAAGTGGTCATCCCTGAAACTATACACATACAAGTAACAAACATTAGGTTGTATTTTATATTGATAATATATTTAAATAATATAATACATCTTTTAATATGATATGTATTAAAGAAAAACAGGTCATAAATTTGAGAGAGAGAGCAAGAGCATATTTGAGAGGACTTAGAGGGAAGAAGGGGTAGGGGAAAAGATGTAAATATATTTTATTTTCAAAAAAGCAAAAATTAATTAAAAAGATAAAATATTTTTAAAGTCACAAGCCAGGTACAGTCGCATACACCTAGAATCAGAAGGCTGAGTAGGAGAATTTCCAAGAGTACAAAGCAAGACATACACAAAAAGCCTGTCTTAATAAAATAAAACAAAACTATATATAACAGCCTAGTTAACTGAAGGATCAACTTGGACAAGAGATAAAGAAGTTTACATTTAGTGTGCCTAAGGAAAATTAATTTGGGAGTAAAAACTCATAGACAAAAACATAGATTTAAAAAATTGTTAAATGACATCAATTAATAGTACAAGAGTAGATTCTGCCTTATCTGTGGCCTATAAGTGTTTATCCATTAACACCCTTCTTATACTCCCAGTTTAAGAAAATTGTGGCATTTTATCCTTTCCTTTTACAAAGCACAAATGAGGTTGAAAGACAAGCAATATATTTAAACAAGACACAGTATCTGCCCAAAAGACCAAGATCAAGGCAGAAAACATTTAATGTTACTACTTTGATCCACAAATACAAAACAGTAAATGGTTATCTGAAAAAACTGAAAGTTAGAATTCATAGAAGAAAATGCTGTAGGCAAGAACATTGACTTTTGCAAGAATATAGATTTTTAATTTTGCTGGGAAAGGTAAACACGACAAAGGATTCCAGCAGGTGGCGCTGTGAAACAATTAATGAGAAACTCGTTCTAGGCTCAGAAACGATTAAGGACTAAAATCCTTCCCTTTTATGATACATGTATTCTGACCACATACTACGAAAATGTGGAGTCCACACCCTCTATAACACACACACACACACACAAACACACACACACACACACACACACACACACACATACATACAGAGAGAGAGAGAGAGAGAGAGAGAGAGAGAGAGAGAGAGAGAGAGAGAGAGAGAGAGAGGAAAGTGATGCGATAAGAAATCAAATAACACAGCTAAGTTATGAAGACAAACAAGTTAGACTTTAAAATATTTATGTAAAGGTGCACATGTTGAATGAATCTACCTTCTCCTAATGGACACTTCTACTACTAGCTATGTTATCCTTGTAACCGAATATCTGTGCATTCTTCAAACATTGAACACCTTCTTCTCTGGACTCCTCTGCTCATTTACTATGACTAAAGCAAACAGAAATATCCAGAGGGTTTGCCAGCCCCCCCCCATGATTACATGTTCCGATGTAATCATCTAATCCCACTGCAAATCATTCTTTGCTCCCAATGACAGCCCAAGGAGCTGGCCCTCCAGTTACCCAGCCATGCCTTTATTGGTGCTCATGTGATGGCTGCTCCTGTAAATGAGTGATCCTCTGTAAAATGGGTGCTCCTGTCACCTTCTCAGAAACCTGGGCTGCCATGTGCTGTTTAATTTCTCTGTCTTGAACGTCCAAATCAATGATTTTTATTTCTAATGCTCAAGATGTATTCCCATCTCTCCTACTAAAGTACAAATGAAATAAGTGGAGATGTATACATAACAAGTTTGGCCATGAACCCAACATTGTTGAAACTCATTAGTGATGACCTGGAGTTGGGACTCATGGTCAGAGTGCTTGCCTAGCATACAGGGCAGGGGTTCAGTCTCTAGCACACTAATGGTAAATAGATAGTTTGAAATTCAGTGGAGGGTATAGTGGGATTTTACAATATTTTTCTAGCTGTGTTATATATTAAGGGCAAAGTCCCATGATACACACTTACAAACAAGCAAGCCTTGTCAGACAACTCATCTTTTCCTTGATCAGCCCTTCTAACAGTCAAACTCTCAAGAGCTTACTGCATGGATGCCTGGGCTCAATTTCTTCCCGCTCACTGCCTCTGCTGTCCCTTCCAATCCCATTTTTACCTCCTGCTCTACTGCATCTTAGTATCGCCCGTCAAGGACCTCCAAGTCACTTTGATGGACATGTTTTCATTATCATTGAGTTGACTTCTCAGTAGCATGTGACACTCAGCCGATCACACCGCTCCAGCCACTGTAATGCTGCTTCCCTATTGTTTTCTTTCCCTTGCCCATCTTTGTCTACCTCCTCTCTACTTTGCCATTCCATGCTGCAGCTTCTTAGTTCAGCCTTAAATCCTTTCTCCATAGAGAAAATTGTGACATTTTCCCTTAACAATTTCAAAAGTACACCAAAAACAAAAGCTCTGAATTTAATTAATCATTTTCTCCTTTTATTAGATCTCCCCCTTTATTAGATTAGATTACGTAATAAAACTGGAGCCCTTCTTGTCAGCTTCCACCCCTCTATACCATTTCTGAAACATGAACAACTCCTGCAATCTCGCTTCGAAGACACTACTAGGTCACCTGCATCTCCCTATAGCCGCCATTAGATGTTAATTTAATTCCAAAACAAAAAACTGGTCTTCCTAGTCTCTAACTTCAGTCTCTGCAGGTACTTTTTTTTTATTAAAGGGCAAAATGTCTTCCAGAGATCCCAGAACCCCAGAACCATCCAAGATCTTTCTCTTGATTCCCCACCCAGCTTCATATCAAATCTTCTTCTTCCTCGGGCCTTACAGCTGTTTTCCAGTCCTTTATATGGAACATTTTCCCTTCTACCACAGGACCTTAGTATGTGCTATTGCTATATTGAAGACATTATTTATTCATTGTTAGCCTGGCCATTTCCTGCTTTTCACTTAGATTCAAGTCAAGGGATACATCACAGAGGCCTTTGCATTCCCTCTAAAAGAGCCCTCTCCCCCCCCCCCACACACACACTTCACCACCCCCCCACACACGTGCAATCGCTATGTCTCCATAGACAGAGTGATTCACAGTGCACATTTACAGTTCACAGTTCAAATTTTGCATGTATACATGGGATACTCTCATTTGGCTCATCCATGTACCTGGCTTGTTGCTTTGCACTGAGTACATACTAAATTAATATTTGTTGGATGAACAAATGAATTGATGTTTGTTTATATGAACTTATGGGTTACTTGCCACCTAACCTGTCCTTAGACACTTTCCCTTTCCTCTCTAAGTGGGTGCTCAGGGACCCCCAAACTCATTTTAATACTAATACAGATGTGCTTTTTATAAGTCATATATTCCAGGAAGTGTTAGGAGACATGCCAGGTATGCCTTCTATGCCAAGATTTGAGATCAAATGGTAGCTGTTGGACCTCAAAGAGACAGATAAAATCAAGGAGAACTCACACCTGTACTAAATTATCCCAGAAGTCTAAGACTTCAGAGAAATGTGCTTGACACAGGTCCTTTTAGGACCCACTGCCTGAAACCTGGGAGTGAGCAATCACTCTTCTTCCATTAGACACACATTTAAGTAAAAATTAAAAAGCTCTGTTAGAAGTTTGTACATAGCTGGAAAAGAGGAAAAAAAAAAACCCTTTCATGTTTGCTCAAAATAAATTTAACTGGTTCTAAATTGTCTGCTATTTTAGGTGGTACATTTCCTGAAAAGTGGTCTGCAGAGGCAGCCAAAGGGAGACAAGATTATTAGGGGTTGTTAGCGGCTCCCAACAGATACTGTACTGAGCATCAGACTGAACTGAATCCATGGCAGGGGATTCTCCAGAAAGGTCCCTGGCCAGTAATGCAGCTTCCAATTCTGTGTCTCCCGCCAGCTCCCCAGGCATTTGCTTTTAGGCTAATTCCATCTCTCAAGATACCTACTTACCTTCTGTCGACAGACATGCCTGCCCTCCTACCTCACTGACACCCTGAAAAGGCCTTGTATGACCTTCACCACAAGGCCTAGGAAACCCAGCTCCCAGGGCCAGCACAAAGACTGATGTACTGCATTTCTGCTTGCACCCCTGGAGGGAAATTTTGGAAGAAAATTATCTTGGAATAGAATGACTCTTTAAAATACGTGATACACTTCTTTATGTCTAACTGAACTCCCCTAAGCAAACACATTTCCAAGTTCCAGATTCTTAATCCCAACTTGATCCCACAAATCTTCAGTACACACAATCTGAAGATTGATTGGAGGAACCACCCACTTAAAAAAAAATGAATGTGTGTGGGCCTTTACAGTGTAAGCAAATGTTTAGGCAAGCTCATATTTTACCTTATTTAACTTTGTCTTTTTTTGCATGGGCCATTTTTTTTTAAGTAAGCAAACGGAAGCTCAGAGAGATCTAGTGTGTGTCCCCAAGGAAACAGCAAACCTTGAGATGCAGACCCAGGCTGATTTTACTGTGCTTGTAGTTTTCAATTTACCTTATCCTAATACTCCATTTCTTGTCATTTATTATCTCGAAGGATTCATCCACTGAAAAATGGATCTTCATCACGAGAGAGAAGTTTTGCTTTGGTTTTGTTTTGTTTTATGAGTTACCCAGCCTCTAAGGATGGCATAGAGAAGTTAAAGGGATCCTATCCCATTGTAATTTCAGAACTACTGAGGGCAAAAACACAGGACTGTTTTAAGAATAGGCATTCCTTTACTATTGATTGCAAATACAAGCAATTTTTTTTTTTTTGTAAGTGACAACTATTGGAAGCCGCAGTGACTTACTTACTTTGATGTCTCTGCAAGACTCTGGGCCAGAGCATACCAGTAGACTTTTCTGTATCTCAAACTATGTCTATCCTCTATCAATAGCCAAAATTAACTTTTCAACTTGCCAATATAGCTTACACATTAATACTAGTCCACAGAAAAGCCTACCAAGAAGCCCTTGTCAGTATTTATCCAAGGCTCTGGAATTGCCCCTCAAAGGAGGTTTGAAATTTTGGTAGAGTACTTTCTGTTATCATAAAGAAGGGGGAACCATTACTAACCATAGAGCTAATAGATATCTGGGAATTTCGCTTCTTGCCAAGTTCACAAAGCCTTTCCTTTGTGATGTACTTCTCTTTAATGACCTAGTAAAAGCTGACTGGTTGATAGCTGAGTCTATAGTCTAACTTGTTCTTACACATCGAGACCTTGTTTTTGTTATGGTTTCAGGTATGTCCAACCCAGAGCTCATTGCTTTCATGCACTCAAGATAACTATGAATACAGCCCAACATAGAAACTTAAATTTACATAAATCATCAAGACTTTTTTTGGCAATTTTACTTTTGTTGTGGGACTCAACCATATAGTTCTAGAGATTAAATCTGTGGTTAACAATATCACATTGCATTGATGAAAGGTTGAGCATACCTAGAAACTTAAAATTTCCAAGAATTCACGTTACCATGTGCTATTAAAATAGTACTATTAAAATAGTACTTCATTTTGGTAAAAATGCAGTAAGAAAAGGTATCCATTGCCTTGGGGAATCACCAGTGCTGGAGATTATGTCTCCTATAGCTGAGCCACAAACATGCCAGCACTGCTTTGCCAGCGTGGCTGTTGCATTCAGGGAGATGCTTCATGATGGAAAGACTACAGCTGTGAACTTCACTTATGAAAACAATATTACAGGTTCATCTCCTTTTTATTTCTTATGCTACAATCACTAGGACATTTCATGGGTTTGTTTTAGCTACCTGATTAGCAAGATTACCTCTAAAGTATATTTTAATGATAAGACTAGGAAGGCTATATTACCTGTGAATTTTATTTCAGGATAGTAGGGGGTTTGAGAAAATACTGGATTTAACTAGGTGTAGTCACTGTGGCATCATTTAGTGACATTCCCACTCTTAATCTCTAAATTCCATCTCTCCATGCTACCACGATGATTTTTGGAATTTCTGCTCAAACTGGACCCTCCCTAAGATGTTGTTCTTATTGTATCTTTGTGTAAAGTGCCTGACATCTGAATCCCATCTAATCCCTCTTCATTCAAACACTCATTCAGGTATCACCTCCTCCATTCTCTACTCCATTCATCCCTAAAATTCCTTCATAGTGCCCATCTAGCTTCAATTCGATGGTAATATTTGTTTACCTATCATTTGTCTTATCATAAGAATATGCATCTACAAGAGATTTGGGGGCTGCTGTGCCAGATATAAGTGCCTAGGATGATGGGAAATGGTGCAAAGTGAGTATTTGATAAATACTGTTAAGAAAATGAATTAATGCATGAAGACATTGCCCATGTTCCTGCTTCCGAGGAGCTAAGAGGAATCACTTTCTGGCTCCTATCTTCATAATTCATAGCCAGTCTAAATCAGCATTAATTTTTTCAAATATATCCATCAAATGCCCAGCATATTTCAGGCACCGAGAATACAGTAATAAATAAGACAGATCTACCCACATACTTCGCAATTAATAATAAGCTCCAGTACCTCTAAAGCATCTGAGCCACACAGTGTAGTGACTTTATAAAATGTCTGTTTCTATTTTGTATTCTGAGTGTCTTTGAAATGCAATAGTTATAACATTCCTAAATTGGGAATTTTCTCTCATTAGTAAGAGGAAAATCATGGAAATATACAGAACTGTTTTATATTTATTATTTTTTTCTTATTTTACATATTATTCCAAGTTCCCTCTCCCAACCTCCCATGCCTCCCAACCTCCCTCCCATCCTACCCCCACCCCACTTCACAAGGAGGGTGATGCCTTCCAGGAGGGATCATCAAAATTTGTCAAGTCATTTGGAGTAGGAACTAGGCCCTTCCTCCTGCCTCCAGGCTAAGGGAGTATCCTTCCATAGGGAATGAGCTCCCAAAGTTCTTTTGTGCAGCAGGGATACATCCTGGTTCCACTGTCAGAGGTCCCTTAGACTGCCCAGGGCTTCTAATTGAGTAATTGAGACCCATGTTCAGGGGGTCTGAGTCAGTACAAGCTGGTTTCCCAGCTATTAATCTGGGGATCCATGAGCTCCCCCTTATTTAGGTGGGTCTCTGTGGGTTTCTGTAGCCTGGTCTTGACCCCTTTTCTTATCACTCCTTCCTCTCTGCAACTGGATTCCAGGAGTTTGGCTCAGTGTTTAGCTGTGGGTGTCTGCTGTCTGCTTCTGTTTCCATCAGCTATTAGATGAGGGCTCTATGATGCCATACAAGTTAATTATCAATCTCATTATCAGGGAAGAGCATTTAAGGTAGCCTTTCCACTGTTGCTCTGATTTTTAGTTGGAGTCATCCTTGTAGCTCTGAACATTTCTCTAGAATCAGTTTTCTTTCTTTCTTTCTATTTATTTATTTATGTATTTATTTATTTTCTTATTTTACAAATCGATCCCAATTCCATCTCCCTTCCTCCGTCCTTGACTCCCTCCCTCCCTCTCTGCCTCCCACATGCCCCCGTCCTCCCCCCACCATTCTCCCATCCCATTCTCCCCCCCACACACACACACACATTCCACAGGGAAGATAATGCTTTCCCAGAGGGATCAACAAAATCTGTCAAGTCCTTGGAGTAGAGACTAGGCCCTCCCCTTTGCCTCTAGGTTAAGGGAGTATACCTCCATGGGGAATGTGCTCCCAAAGTCCTTTTATGCACCAGGGATACATCCTGGTTCCACTGTCAGAGGTCCCTTAGACTGCCCAGGCTAGAACCAGTTTTTTCTTCAAACCTATAATGTCTCCCTCTATTATGGTATCTTTTTTCTTGCTCTCCTCTACTCTTCCCCTGACTCAATCTTCCTGCTCCCTCATGTCCTCCTCTCCCCTCCTCTTTCCCCCTTCTCTTAACTCCCTCCCACTAACTGCCCACTAACTGCCCCCCAACTCCCAATATGCTCAGGAGATCTTGCTCCTTTTCCCTTACAGAAGAATTTTTAATCAATGCAGAAACATATTGATGTCCTTCAGGTTCCCAAAACACCACCCCTCAGAGGTAGACATATAGAGCCAAAAGCTAAGTGAGGTTTAAATATGTGGAAACTTCTGGATCTCTTAAATGAAGTGCTTAGCAAATGTCTCCAACTAACTAGCTGAGAAGAAAAGTCCCCTTATTGGAGGCACAGAGGGACCATTGTCTTCATAAAAACCCTCCCAGCGGGGAACATCCTGTTAGTTCTCTTTCCTAGGTGTTTCAAATTAACACCAGTGTCAGATGACAGCATGCAGAAGTGATGACTTAGACCCTCATACACCATCACTCTATGGCTAGGCATCTTTCCCACATGCAGAGAGATGAAAAAAAAAACAGTAAATAAACAGAGGCTTCATATTTGTTCAGAGATAAACAATGGACTTTTGCTCTGATCTTCATAATTGTAGGAAAAATCATATAACCTTGTCTCTATAAATAAGAAAAATAAAGTTCAGAAGGTAGCTGTGATTTATGCCAATGTCTTCTAATTGCAAGTTAGAAATCAGCAAGGAAGGCTCAAGTCAGGCTTGGGGCACAGAACTTCATAAAAGGAGCTGGCCAAGCATGAACAAACACCAAAGCAAAGCCTACTTGGGTACACACACTGTCCCTGATTTGACGCTCACCCTTGGTCCTCAGGATTCCATGTCATCCAATTGTTAAAATTGTGAATTTTCTACACAAGAGAAGCTTAGAATGATACTGAATGAACCCATGTCAGTGCTCTGACATTTCACAGTGTACATGGAAACACCCTCCTTTCACCCTCTGAACTTTTATTGTTGCTAACCAGCAACATGAGACAGGGAATGAGAAAGACCTATGTGACACTGAGACTGTGGTTGGAAAGTATAACCCATCCCTTCCCTCAGCTCCTTCCACTTCCTCACAACCCTTCCTCCCCATACACTAATATTTTCTTTCAGCTTAGAGTTCAGAGTAAATAAGAAAGAATATGTCAATTTAACAAACAAAATGCTCCATGAAGGGATTTGGGGGGAATTTCTGGTCTCAACTTTGGACCCCAAAGGACCTGCTGAGTTACATGTGACTGGCATTCTCTAAAATGACTCAGAAAGGTGGGTTATGTTGCCTCTGAATAAAAGAATCTTCAGTCCCTTAAAAATATGGCTGTTTCAAAAGACAGGCAGAAGTTTCAACTTCCTGCAAATCTGCCCATTTCAGAGGCGAAAGCACCTCCCTCTATCCACAGCTTGATTCTGTGTTTCCTGTTCCTTAACCCTTCACATGCTTTTGTTATGTCTAAATATGCAACCTCCTTCGTCCTGCCCTTCGTCTCAGGGTGCAACTGAGTGACTGTGTTCTCTGGTCTCCTTCCCAAAAAGTCCCATGTGGGAGAAATTCTGACTCTTGCCAGCAGGCAAGGGACAGTGTCTTCTCAGGTTTCTCAGGATCACCTGAGGTGGAGGTCAGTTCTTGGCAAGGGCAGTGCCATCTAGATAATCATATATAGCAGCAGCAATGTGCAAGGGATGGAGACAGGCCGACTCCAAATAGAAACCCCAGCTACACTCCAGTCAGACCAGGCTCCCTATCTGCTTGAATGTAGCCTGTCAAATAAGACCTGGAAAGCTGGCAAAAGTTAATGAGGGATGCAAGTGGGCAAGCAAACAGCTTGTTGGAAAGTGTAAAGATGACATTCACGTCAGTAAAAGTAAAACAGCAAACTTCCATTAAGGACCACTTATGAAAGAACTTTAACTTTCTCGGGTTAAGCTCAGCCAACTTAATCCTGACAATTAGTTGACTGTTTTGTAGTTTACTGAGACAAAGAGCAGGGTATGGCCACATTTCACCTTACAGATGGACATATGAATGATGAGCTATTGCATCCAAAGACTAAGAATGCAAAAGCATAGATGACAATGAGTGTGAGAAATTGCCCTCTGTATGAACTCCAGCTGTTCCCTGACCATGAAAGGAGAACTTTGGTCAAGATGGATATTATCTTAGAGAACAATTGCCCATTTCCTTTTTGCATATGGTTTGATCTGCCACCAGTATTCTCTGAGAGAGAAAGGAACAACCAGGTAGTTATAAAAGCCTATGACCAGGCACCTTAGTTATTTTGTGTCTATTATATCATCTTAAGGCAAAAAGATTGTATCAGCTGAGAATAAAGATGTAACAGACATCCAAGCTTCCATCAGATGATGAAAATCAGATAGGGAGGAAGGGAGGAAGAATGAAGATGGAGGGAGGCAAGGGAAAGAGAAGGACTAGGATTCCCAAGTAAAAGGCTTTTGTTTCTCTCCTCAGAGCCTCTAGGGAGGAATAAATATAATTGCCAACCTAACATGACAGCGTTCAAAACAAAAGAGGCACAAGCCAGGTGATCATCTCTGCCGGGACTCGAACCCGGAACCTCTGGATTAGAAGTCCAGCGCGCTCGTCCATTGCGCCACAGAGACCTCACCACACACACAGCATCAGCACCAGAACTGAAAAAGCACATACCTTCTGCATCACCGAGCCATCTCAGCATCCTACTCTCTGAGCGGTGGGGGGGACAGGGACAGCTGGAAAATCTGGAGTGGAGATCCACCAGCAGGCTCCACAAAGCTTTTCTCAATATTGTGGGTCTTAGGTTCCCCCGAGGATTGGAAGAAAGTGACAGCAGTCATTTTCCAAGTCCCAGTATCCCTGAAAGAGCAGGATACAGCAAGCGCCTTTGCTTGCTATTACTCTCCATCCCTAAGGGAGGATAACGGGGAAAGTCTCCCTATTCTCATGCTAATGAGGCAGGGTACACCCAGCCCCGAGGAGAAGGCAGAAGCCATTTCTACTTCCACCCCCATTTCCTCACTGTGGTTTCATCCCGATCCAGATATTCTTAGGCAAGGGCTGGGGAAAGCCGAGGGCTTCAGGAAAACCCCGATTCCAGAGACAAAGAATCTACAGCTATTGAAGGAAAAAAAAAAAAAAAATCACTGTAGCAGCGTCAGAGAAAGTCGGGGGAAGCCAGGCAGGCAAACCTGTCCTTTTCTTACCCTCTGCTTTAAGAACTGTTATCTGTCAAGCCCAGAGAAGAGGTCCAGGAGTCTGAAATGATGCCCCTTCAGCTCCCTCACTAGAACTGAGTATGGAGAGGGGAGATGGAGAAAGTGTATGTATGTAATAGTACATTCTAATATAGTCTCTCTCTCTCTCTCTCTCTCTCTCTCTCTCTCTCTCTCTCTCTCTCTCTCTCTCTCTCTCTCTCTCTCTCTCTCTCTCTCTCTCTCTCTCTCTCTCTCTGTGTGTGTGTGTGTGTCCAAATAGGTAAGAGTGAAAGGTGAAACTGACAGTTTTCTGATGAAATACAGGTGGCCTTCACATAGCCACACAGCCCTCCCTGAGCACATTTGTCCCTCTCCACACCTTCTCTGGCTCCAAGTCTTTCCTGTCTTTTCCCTTTAATTTAAGCAGGGAAGATTTCTCAGCTGTCTGGGCTTGCTTGAGGCATCCCAGTCTAATTAAATTGACCAGCCCTGGGTAACCATATGTAAAGACCCAGCTTGGATCCAAGAAAATGTTTCCTATTTTTAAAAGCCTCCTGGAAAAGACAATTCCATCATCACTGCGGCTTCAAATTTCTACTGTGCCAGTTCTTCTGCGTGTCTAATCCAAGTTCTTTCCACATCATCGTCAGGCACACTGGGATGATTAGCCTCTGTACTCCCAATGGCAATGCACTGGCTGGAGACTCAGCTCCACATTCATCATCCTGCCTAACCCTAAAGAGGTTACATTAAAATCAGAGCCAACCTAGAATGCACTGTGTGTGTTTCCATAACCCTGGCTCAGAGCACTGCCTGCAGGCTCCAAACACACCTGAAGATAGCCCTAACTGAGAGATCAGATGGTGATAAGGAAAGCAAAAGGATGGACAGATTGGGAGAACTCAAGGGCCATTCTAACTCCAATCAAGTTTAGACTCAGTGTTCTCAACTCCATTCTTACGGCCTAAGAGTGAGCTAGAGGAGGCCATTGCCAGGATATCCAGCTGGACACTAGTGTAAGCAGATGACCCTTCCTCTGGCCAGAAAGCAGCAGTTCCTCCAGCCACGCCTGAGACACACAGACGTTCAGAGAGATGCATGCAACTGACTGTATGTCATAAGCCTGAAACAGAGGCAGAATGGGGCTTTCTTCACATATGATCCTAGATAATTCCAATGCTCTGGTCCACAAGCTGAAGAGAGTGTTTACTCTGTCTGAGTGGCTGCCAAGGTCAAGGAGCAGTTCATGAAGCCCATGTATCTGTAAGGGGAAGCCCAAACTTATAGGACAGTACAGTACCAGCCACTCTGAAGAAAACGTGAAGCAAGTCAGCTCTCATGACCTGCCCATCTCTCTCTCTCTCTCTCTCTCTCTCTCTCTCTCTCTCTCTCTCTCTCTCTCTCTCTCTCTCTCTCTCACACACACACACACACACACACACACACACACAGAACTTCTGCTCATCACTGAGATTATATCCTATACTCACAGAGTCTATAATTCCCCAGTTTTACCCAGCACTTTGCTGATGCCTTAGGTCTACCTCTCTCTGGGAGCCTTGTCCATTGCCTGCAACGTTCCCATCCAGTACTGGGGAATACAGTGGGGAAGGTTTGGCTGGCAAGTTCCCAAGGAGAAATGACTCTGAAAAGTAGATAGGAGGCACATGGAGAGCATGATCCTAGACTAAGGGAAAAGATCCAGCTTCAGTAGTGGGCTGTAAAACCTATGTGCTTAGAGCTGTTGAGGAAAATAGTTAACTTCTCACAAGGCAGTAAGTGACTCACTCATGCTGTCAGCAAAGAGTAACTGGGGTCCCATGGTGCCGACCCTTCCACTACACCACATATTACAATTCTCAGGGACACCTGGGTCACTTTGTTCCCTTTGAAGACTTCCTTTCAACTTCTCCGTGCTGCCCCATAGAAATCTCATCTCTCGAAAAATACACACCTGCTGCCCATAAGTCTTTGTAGCACTCTTTGTATCAACAAACATGTTCTGGATTCTATTTCTTTGACATCTCTAATTTTCCCTTATCATCCATAAATCAGCCCAGCTTAGTGGTGTGAATAATGTCTCATAAGTAGGTTTCAATTTGAAAATAAGAAGTCAAATAAAGATGTGACTTTACGGAGAGCAAAATGATGAGGTTAAGCCACTCAAAATGATTGACTACAGTATGTATTTTTCCTTCTCTTAAACCAGATACATATCATCCGTGTTTATACAAACCCTTAAGAAGATAAGTGTATTCCGTTTCCAATTAAAACAAAAGTGCACCGAATGAATTCTCCAAAGATTTATGACTCAAACATTACTCATGCTTCTAATTAAGTGCCTCCCTGTGACCCTACAGACAAGCTGAGGATGCTCATACAAAATTTCATTCATAAAGTGTTGCTGGGATACGCAGAATAAATGCCAAAAAATCATTTTCCTTTTGATCCAGAAGTAAATCCCACATCCTACCATGACCTTACAACTTTCCTAAAGGTGGCTGTCCTAACTGGTTTGTGCTTTACAGGCCTGGGGATACTAATGGTATAAGGCAGTAGAAGAGCTATCTAGCTAGCAGAGCCCTTAGATGCAATACTTTCATCTTAGTTGCTATAACAACCCCATGCCTTACTGTTCCCATCTATTGTGGGCACATACATAGAAGTGACTTCTGCCTGCCATCTTCTCATGCTCCCACCCATTGTCAGCCCCTTCTTACTGTCTCACCCCCAAGGAGTCAGTATACTTCATTTCTTCTGTGATCATCTCCCTAGAAAGCTAAAAACAGGATAAATGTTTTTGCGACATTAGGCCAACAGTACAAGACCTGCCCTATATAGAACTCAGAACTCACAGATGTTCAGTTTGTAACTCCCAGCTGCTTAAAAAAAAAAAAAGATAACACAAGCAGATATTAATACAAAACCCCTTTCATTATTTTCCAGATATTTCACCCTTGTGGAATCGCTTCATACTCACCTGTCTTTTCCTGTCATGCATTTCTAATCCATCACAACAAAGTACATATGCTTCCCTTCTTCCTTTTTCTTAGCCTGTGAACTTGGCTACCTATCACTTGTGCCTTCTCCAGCTGTCTTAGTTAGGGCTTCTATTGTTGCCAAAAAACAAACAAACAAACAAACAAACAAACAAACAAAACACCATGACCAAAAAGCAAGTTGGGGAAGAAAGGGTTTATTTGGCTTGCATTCCAGGATTGCTGTTCATCACTAAAGGAAGTCAGGATAGGAACTCAAACATAGCAGGATCCTGGAGGCAGAAGCTGATGCAGAGGCCATGGAGGGGATAACTTACTGGCTTGCTTCCCATGGCTTGCTCAGCTTGTTTTGTTTTAGAGCCCATGACCAGCAACACAGAGCTGGCACCACCTACCATTGGCTGCCTCCCCCCCACCTCATTTGATCACTAAATGAGAAATACCTTACATTAGATCTCATGGAGATATTTCCTCAACTGAAGCTCCTTCTTCTAATGCCTTTAGCATAAGTCAAGTTGACACACAATCCAGCCAGTAGATCGCCCTACCTATTCTTATCCTGTGGATTACATAGGTAACCCAGGTAAGAGTTAAACCTGAAAATCAAACTACGAAGAGACAAATGCTGAGTAAAATACTCCTTTTGTTACTGTGTCTAACTCTCAGAAGCCATTCAAGGTCTAACTCTGTCCAAAAGGCTTACAGGGGAGACCTTTTAGACTGTCCCCAACATTGTCCCAGAACCCACCTATCTTGAAACTGTAAGGAATCTCAAAAGCCACTGAAACTTGGAATTGAATGCATACAACATAGCCTGTCCTTCAAACATAGGCTGAGGAAGTTGGAAGGAGAACTTTCCTTCCTTGGGCACCTTTCTCCTATTCTGTCAGCCTTTCCCAGAAAACCGTCTGGAGACCATTCTACATTATTTCCCTAAGCATATGAAGTACAAGGAAACTGTCCATGCTTTAAAATTAGAAGGACTGTGGCTGTCAGATCCACCAGATTTTTCTAGAAATTTAGAAGGAAACTTTCTGCTTCATCCAAACCACCCAACAAAGTGATTAATTCCAGGGGCTCAGTCTCCAGTTCAACTCCCCTTTAATCCTCTTTGGAATCAGGGCTCTAGATGCATTTGGGCCTTATCAGCTCCTGCACTTTCCTGTGTGTTTAGGACCGTAGTCCAGCAAGCTTCTTCTTGCTGTCCCTATCAATTTCTCCTTCTTCCTAGTAATTTCTTTCTTTGGAACATTGCATTTTCCTATAACCATGCCTCTCAGACTCACATCCTCATGCCCCTCTCCCCATCCTGCAGTTGGCATTCCTTGATTTTTTTTGACACCCAACCACTGTGTTCAATCTCTTGTAACATCTCCCTTGATTCTCTTGTGCTATAGAACCTATCTACTTCAAATATACTTGACAAACTCAATTTCTGGTCTTCTCAGACTCTACTTATTGTCATTTCCTATCTCTGGTCTTACCCAAAAGCTCCCTGAGCTCCCCCAAATCTCCAAATACCTCCTCAACTAAACCCACCTGCTTGGACCCAGACATAGTCACTATGGACCCTCTGTTCTTTGAGCCTTTAACTTTCCTCTTGGTTCACTCTTTAGGCTTTACTGACCTCCTTATAGTTCTTGTGCTCAAGTCTCCAGCAAGTAGTACCTGCAATTCTGGATGTCCTTCCACCCTGTTCATCCAGTGGCATCTTCTGAGATATTCCAGAATGAGTTTACCTACTCCCCATGTTTATCTCCTGATGCTTTTGCCTCTACCTGGTTTTACAAAACATATACTCTTGTTTTATTTATTTATTTATTTATTTATTTATTTATTTATTTATTTATTTATTTGTTTATCTGGTCTACGACTCTGGGCCTGCTAAGCCCATGGCATTGAGTGACTACAGAGATGACCTGGCAACCAACCTCCTTAAGTTACCATGGACTCAAGTCCTTAAAGGACAAAATCTGTGAGACATGAGCCAATGAACTAGAAGATAGGTCCTTAGCAAATCAGTAATCTATGGCTACAGATCATGAAATTTAAAAAAAATAAATTGGTTTTAACTAATACTACAAGTAAGCCAGGCTTTCCATTATTCCCCTGGAAGGATCTTTAGGTGAGCAGAGAAAGGAATCCCTTTATACTGCATTACTTCAATTACTCAAGTATATATAAAACCATAGAAGTTCAATCTCAAAGGCTAAGTGAGCTCTCATGTAAGAAGGCTCTGACTGGAAAATCCCAACAAAATCTATCAGGTCTAATCCTTATGCAGTAACTGGCCGTTAAGGCAGGTACTTCAAACAGGCCCACCACAACCCCCAAAGTCTGTCCCTAAAGGTATCTGTTCTTGAATTGAAGATAGGGACACTGGCCAGCATTCCACTGGAGCAATCAACTCGTTTCCACAGGCTCAGATTCTCATTTTAGAAGGTAAAAGCTGAACATTCAAGTGCTTTCTTAACACCTGCCTGTTACTCCCAGAGCTAGTAATGGCAGTAATGGAAATGGTAGTAATAACATGGACAAAATCATTCCAAATACATTAGCATGTTTTAGCATCACAACTGTCATCGATTATGAGAAGAATGTTTTTGTGGTTCTTCTACAATAGAGACATTTTGATGAAAGACTTCAGATAATGAGTAACAAGTAGCTCTTAAAGAGGCAGAGTTAGGGCAAGCCATGGCATAGTGTCCCAACCTGTATCCACTCCTCAAGCCTCCACAGAAGGAATCTGCTGAGCCACTTGGCCTGGCCTCCTGATACTTCGCTCTGGAATAGGAAGAAGACAAGCATAGATCTGGAAAAGGCTCCAGGTTGGAATCATAGGTCCTAGTGTTTAGAAGTCAGAAGAAATAGCTTGGGCAAATGAGTTGGTAACCACTTTGCTGCTAACCCTCTCCCCAATCATCCTAAGTTGAAACACGGGAAGCAGATGCCTGGGAATTCAACCCTGACACAGGAACATTTATTAGTCCTTACAAGCTTGCCCCCAGCGCCAGGCATTTGGACTCCTTTAATTTGGTGTCCTTTTATCTCACTACAGTGTCAGTGAACCTTTCTTGGATTCCCAAAGTAGTTTCTACATGAAGAATGTGAGGAATGAGAGAGAGAGAGAGAGAGAGAGAGAGAGAGAGAGAGAGAGAGAGAGAGAGAGAGAGAGAGAGAGAGAGAGAGAACAAATCCCTTGCATTCAGTTTCAACTGATGAACCAGGAAAATAAAAGGGAATAGAAAAACATCCCCCTGGAATCACATAGAACACAAAATGGAAAAAGGATTTTAAGATAACTGAGTCTCTTTCAACCTTATGTATCAGCTTAATTTTTGCCATGTGTTCATATTACTTCTAGATATTTTAGGAAAACCACTTGCTTTGAAGATTAAACTGAAAATGATAAATGGGTGAATATTTGTCCTTTATTTGCTGTATCTCTGTGGTCTATAATATTTGTCACTCCCTCCATCTACAATTACATGGATTAGTAAATCCAGGCCCAAAGAAATTAAATGACTTATCTGATAAAAAAACAAACAAAAAACAAACAAAACAAAACATAGTAACTGTTAGAGTGCAATTTGGAAACTACAGACTCAGCAAGAACAGAGTTTGAACCCCAGCTCTGCAACATACTATGTTCCTTTGTGTACCTAAACAGACTTCTCTGAGACTCGGATTACAAATTCACTTCATCTTACAAGTCCAAGCAACTAATAATGTCTACTCCTTAAGATCATTATAAAGAGAAGAGGCATTGAAATTTCTTAGCTGCCCAGTGCTTGGCAGCCACCATATCTGCAGTGGACAGTTTTCTACAGTAGTGTATGATGCCCACTGTCCCTTCCCCTTATTACTCCTCAGTTGACTCCAAGCCAGTGTCCTCACTAAAGTTACTAATGGCTTCCTAATTGTCAAATTCAGTAGTCTCACTTAACCTTCCTGTAGCATTTCACACTTGTGACCACAGCTTCATTCTTAAGAATAACCCTTTGGCTTCAGAGATACAAGCTCTTCTTGCTGGTGTCTCATTTCTCAGCCCCCTCCTTTTCACTCTCCTTCACCAGCCCCTCCTCTTTCTTCTTAGCTGCTGCTTTTCCAAAGAGCAGTGTTGTCAGACTGCATGTCAGAATGTTAGTAGCATTTTTATAACATTAAATAGAAAAAGAAATGATAGCACAGGATAAGCCATGCCAGGAGGAGTAAAAGAAAATAGCAGAAGCCATCAAATGCTGCCTAATGAAATGTTTTGTTTCAGGTACACACATATATACACATGCCAGCTTTTTACCACTATAATAAAATTCCTGAGACAGTTAACTTAAATAAACAATAAAGATTTATATTGGCTCGTACTTTTGGAAGATCCAGTCCAAGATCAGGTGGATCAGTTGCTCTGACCTCTGGTTGGGTGCTGGATTTGCTGATGGGGAACACATGGTGAAACAAAGCTGCTTACACAAACCAAGGGACAAAATTGGAAGTGGGAGAAGCTGGCATTGGAGTCCACAGTACCCTTCAAGCATACACCCCCAGGGACCTGAAGACTCTCATACTAATGCCACATCGTAAAGGTTATATGTCTTCCAATCCCAGGAGAATAGAATTTAAGTGCATGTTTCTCTGGGTATGTCCAACATCTGAGCATCATGCATGTCCTAGAGCATAATGAAAATAAATTGATATCCAAGTGGCATGTGTATTCAGGGCATAATACAAATTATCACTGAAAATTATTACATTAAATTGTCCTGGGTTTTTTTTCTCCCTGCATGACCTCAAATGGCACAACAAGACACACTATTGATTAAGAACTAGACACCTCCATATTGGTATGAAGGCCAGACAACTCACATGGAGGTCATCCTGGTGAACACAAGCTGCCTGCCTTTGCATAGCTGTCCACAGTGACTCATGGGCATCTCAACTGCAAAGTGTCTAAACCTGAACTCCATGAATCTGCTCTGCACAATCCATTTACTTAATGGGAGCAGCATTTTATTCATTAGTTACCACCTATTTATTTATTCATTCTACAAATCTATGAAAGCTCTGTCTATCAAGAAATGTGCTGAATTTTGAAGATAGAAGGATAATTGTGATATCACAGTTTTTTATTAAAATTTTTCTACAGTTTATTTTGATTGTTTCCCCTCTGCCAACTCCTTCCAGATCCTCCCCACACTGTTACCTACTCAACTTTATGTTTTCTTTTTCCATCTCTCCCTTCCAAAGGGGGGAACCAAAAAAACTAAAATTAAAGCAAAAGAATAAAAACAAAAACCTTTTATAAAGACATGAAAACAGAAAACTAAGAGAATCATAAAAAAAAACATTGTCCAACTCTACAAATACATCCCATGTTGCAACTTGGGATTCTGTAAGTTTTCTAGAGCTCCAGACCCAAGGCAATGTTTAAAATGAGAATAGCATTTAACCAGTGCACAAAAAGGTATGAAAGTGCATGCATGTACATGTGTGTTGGGTGGAAGCTAACAAGGAAAGTCACTCTGAAATGACAGGACCAACAAAATAACAAACAAGAACTACCCTCAAAAGAAACTACAACAAATAAGATATTGGCAAAGTCCAGAAACAGGAAGTGACAGTGGTTGGCTACAAGGACCAGGTCAGGAGGTTACTGCAGTGTCATGCTTCAATATTCTAATTTCTCACCAGATGCAGGAGCAGTGAAGGGTTTTCAGTACTGGAGAGCTGTGATACCTTCTACATTTCAGATATGTGACTGTTGTGCAGAGACCTATGCAGAGGGCACAATCAGGGTGCTTCTGTAGGTAAGTTATAATGGAGAGTTAAACCTCAGTAGTAGGACTACTTTAGGCAAATTTTTATTTTCTTGCAGGTAATTATTTTTCTTGCATTTTATTTCACTATCGTCTAGAGAAGAGTTAACAGTGAACTGATTTTTGTCTATCCTTTCAAACCCCACTTCTTGATTTGTAATGCTAAAGCACCCAAGATTCAATAATGGAGAAATAGTTAAAAAAAATCAAAGGTTTTAGTTCCATACTAGCATGCCTTGGTATGTGGTGATATTTCCTTTCTAAAATGCCCTTCTTTTCTCCCTACCCTACATCTGCCTGAAAAAAAAAAAAATGCTCATCGTCCTTGACTCAGCTGAGTCACCTCCCTTTTTGCAATATCTTCTGACACCCACAACAACCCAAAGCAGATTGGATCACACCCATCTTCACACCATTACTGCACTCTGTGCATATGGCTATTAGAACCCTGAGCACAGTATATTGCAATTAATTTGTACATGTCTTTCTCCCACCAGATGATGAGCAACTTGAGTTCTTTCTACCCTTGATGGTCTGAGCAGTGCCTAGCACATGGTGTTGCTCAATATGTGTTTATTGGGGGGGGGAGTAGAACAGACAAACTGTTGGAACAGCCCTCTGCCCTTCCTAGACAATTTCTCACATATTCATTTTTTAAAAAAGTAATAGATGTATTAGATTGGAATTCTTAAAATGAGACCTGAGAATTCTGTATGCATTTAAAAGAAAATTATACCAAAAATGAATCTTTGTGTCCCTACCCCAAATCATATGCTAATGGCCCAATATATATGTGGGCATCCTTATAAAAAGAAACAAAGCAGGGGTGGTCTTTTTCTTTGCCCTGAAATGTACAGTAAGAAGGTGGTTATCCTCCAAAAGGCAGAAGTTCAGACCCATGCCAGTACTGTAATTTCAGGTTTCCAGCTTCCAAACCCATGAGAAATAACCATCTGATGTTTCAGCTCCCCAGTCTCTGCTGTTCTGCTACAGCAGTCTGAACCAAGCAAGACACGTCTTCCATCCCAAAATATTACACCCCACAAAAAGCTTCTCCTGACTGCAGTGTTTCTTTCCATAGTTCAGCATTTTTTAAAGAGGCCCAACTACCAGGACTGAGAACTGTATCTCATTTCTCCCCCTGTTTTGCTTCTCAAACCACCACCCAACATTCTGTTTCTGGCCGAAGCACAGGACTGTTTGAACTCATCCCCAGATTCCAGTAATCATCATTTGATGGAACTTCCTGGAATAAGCTTTCAAATTTAAAAACTTTCAGTCTTTCAGCTTGCAAACACACAATCATTGTACAAATAGTAAGCATGGTATATAAACAACCCTCTTGTGTATTCAATCCCCACTCTCACAACTAGTATAATAAAAAATAATTTTCAACTTTAATATGAAGCTGAATAATAGAAACACTAAAAGAGTGCCTACTGTGTGCCAGTTACCATTCTAAACAGTAAAATACCAATATATCATACAATTCTTAAGCATATGTAAAATTGCTGTCTCTATTTTCCACATAAAAAAAATGAAATGCTAAGAGAGTTACATACCTTGCTTTGGGGTCACAGAACCACTTAGTAGCTACTCATGTACTTAAATATACATTAATGCATATATAAAATTTTGCAAGTACATGTACACTATTTTAACCTTTTTGCTTGTACAAAAGATAATAACATATGTATCTTTCCATTTTAACTAAACAATACATTTTGGATATTTTTCTATAATGGTTCACATAAATTTACTTCATTCTTTTTTACTGCAATGTGTTATTACGAAGTACAACATAGCCTTATTTATTTTACCAATTCGCCATTGATGGATTTAGGATGGTTTTCCATTTCTCACTACTGGAAAATATGACGAGATGCACACCTTTGTACATGAATCATGGCACTCATGTGTGAATAAATCTATACACAATTTGTGGAAACAGCACCTCTGGTATTTCCATTTTTAATTTTGATGCATCCTGCCAAAATATCTCTCAGAAAGCTTTGCAGACTTACATTTTCCCTCATAATATATGAAGGTGCCTATTTCCCTCAACACTTACAACACTGTGTGTTATCCATCATTTTAATTTTTAGCAGTCTGATGCGTCTCTTTGTTGCTCCTTAACAGCCTATGGTCCCTTTGGTGCTTTAACTTATATTTTTCAGAATTCAAAAGCAGTTGATCATCTTTTCAAATGATAATTAGACAATTGCATTTTTCCTGACAATTTTTGTTCATAACTTTTACCCAATTTTCTATTGGCCCAGCTGCCTCTTTATGTTTACAGGCTGAGTATTTTATGTATTGTTGACTTTAACACTTTGGTATATGTGTCCACTTTTTTTCCACTCTGCAACTTTTGCATTTTGGCAGTAGTGCCTAGAATTCGAATCATGTCAGAAACACAACTCAATCCTGTCAGTCATTTTTTTTTTGGAGATTTTGAAATATTATGTCTTAAGAAAGACTTCTTAACTTCCAAGAGTCAATGGATTTATTCAAAGTTTAAAAGTTTAATGCGCCAGGTGTGGTGGCATATGTCTTTAATTTTCGCACTCGTGAGGCAGAGGCAGATGGATCTCCTAGTTCAAATCCAGGCTGGTTTACAAAGTGAGTTCCAGGACAGTGAGGGCTACACAGAGAAACCCTGTCTAAAAAAAAAACCCAAAAAACAAATGTATTTTGTTTATAAAATTTTCCAACGTATTCATCTGCTAGATCTGCGCCCACCCTAACGGACAGAAAAGAAAACCACTTATTCTACTGCACTCTACAGCCCAATGTTCAGTTACTAAGAATGAATATATAAGACAACACTTAGCTTCAAGCACTAAATTCACACATTGATTTAAAATGATGCTGTGTCTTCTGTGTTTTATTAATTATATTTTTAAATAGCTTGAGATAGGTCGAAAACCTGCCACCTCTTTAATTTTTTGTGTTCAACATGATTGTTCTTGAATTGCTTTGTCAAAGGAAAGTTCTAATCTCCCTGTCAAGTTCCAGAAAATGTCCTAATAAAATTTAGCATAGTATCCAACTGAATTTACAAATTAAGATCTAACACATCTTTACCAGCTTGATTAGGATTAATGGTTAAATACTAATTCAGTCATGTGACATTTTGCTGCAAAATCATTCCAATTGATGTTGGACTGAAGTTGAAACCCTTTGTGGGCTAGCTTATAGTCCAGTGGCGGAACACTTGCTTGACATTCTTGAGGCTTTGGGTTCATTCCCTAGCATGGCATAAACATAAAGGGCTCTTCAGTATCTGATTCTCAAATCTCCTTTTCCTAGCTTTGGTTTAAAGCCGACTCTCCCAATTAATTTTCCCATATTCTTATTTACAACATTTTCTGAACAAACTAATATACATATTCTATTCTAAATAACTCGTCAGTCTCTGGGATAAATATAGAACACAATTAGAGAAAACAGATACATCCCTTTTCCATATACCTCAGTCTGAAGCACCAACATTTTGAGTCTACAATCTTTACAAGATCTACCATTAACCCTTGCCAAGGCAGGAATGAGTATTATTTCTTTTCTAATTTGAGGTAAGGGGTGCAGGTAAATTTATGATTGAATAATTTATGTTAACATGTTTTTGTTTTTTTCCTAAGGATTCTTGGGAGAGAAACATTTAGATGGGATTTGAAACATGAAGAAGCCATCCTGGATCCAAACTCAGCATGTATCTATGCTGTGTACATCTCTGACAGATGAGAGGCATGGTAGAAAGGGACAAAGAATACTAAAGTATCTGAGTTCTTAATAATATCCACCAGAGGAGAAGACAAACTGAAAGGGGCTTCACATTACATGAATGTTTAAAACCCAGAGGAGCTGCAAGGGTTCCAAGATGCTGGGAATGAATTCATTGCATTACAGCAGAGCTGCCACACCGAGGGGGCAGAGGATCAGGAATAACAAGGGGTCAAGGTGGCCACATGAGGGTAGCAGAGAGCAGGCTATGTTTCGAGGAGAGCATGCAAGCGACCTGGGTAAAAGTGAAGACATTGCAATTGCCAATTTATATCCAAGCAGTGCTTTATATTAAGACAATGAGTACAAGACAAGAGTCTATGCAAGAACACACACACACACACACACACACACACACACACACACACACACACACACACAAAGAGCCCTCAGGCAGCTGTTCCAAGGTGAAAGAGTCAGAGAGGGAAATAATGAGTATATGCTCAGTTCCGTGCTAGGAGTGTTACATGAATGTTCCCACTTAATAATCTTCACAGTGAAGCTGTAAGATTGGCAGTAATTGAGCTTAATGTTTAGCAAATGAAAATGACCGATGACAAGCACAACAGCACAATGTGTCTTTTAGTCTTGGCTGAGTCTAACCTCAACCCCATATTTATCCCTGTATCATCTTCTCATCAGCACCAAGCTTCTCCTCAAGGCTAGAATCAGTACTCTGTGAGCTGTCTTGGGGTAGAACATGCATTCACTTCTGGGTCTGTACAATACACAAAAACCACCCATGGCTTCACACGAATTTACCAAGAACACTCTGAACACATCCCCCTCTGTTTCTTATTTACCCATGGGAGCCATAAGGAAACCCTGAAATGAGGAAGTCTGATGGGAAACCTCAATTGATCTCAGCTAGCAAAGGAATACTAGTCTGGTGGTAGCAAGTTCTTGAACTTTAGGGTTTAAAAATATCTTGGGACCATGCATTGGGGGGAGGGGAGTTGTTTAAAAATAAGTGAAAGCAAAAAGGATATGTTGGAAGGCCTGGAACAACATCTCAGGTTCAACTCATTGCCTTCAGTCGTGGCCTTACTCACCTACTGTGGCCTATAATGAACCCAACTCCCAAAGAGAAAGGGATTGACAAGAGGTACTGAAATGATGAAGGAACTGGAAGAAGGTTGTGGATTGGGGCACTTCTTCTTATCTACAAGTGGCTGTGGAGCAATTTAATAACAGTTTAAACCCTCTAGAGGGACATTACATAGTGGCCAGAAAAAAGAATGAGATGTCCTCTCTCAGGAATCAGAGGGAAGAGCCTCAAGCAGGAGGCAGAGATTTGCTTTGAAACTAAGGCAAAGGTTCTTGAGGATAAAAGCAAATGCTTCTTCAAATGTGATCAGGGAGTACAATCTATTCCTTGCATCTATTCAACCAGGGTCTACCAGCAAGCCCTGGCTATCGGTGTTACACACAGCATCTTCTAGTTTTTGGCAATACAACTCTAATAAAAATTGACAAGGTTCCCTTCCCTTTGGAGCTTACACTTACTCTGTGAAAGAAGCTGGATGATAAATAGAAGACAAAATCATCAAAATAATAAGTGATTGCCACAAAATAAGGTATCTCCAATGAGTCAGTATCTAAGCTGAGAAGCAAATGCAAGAATAATAACAGCACAGAGGACAGGAAAAGCAGTCCAGGTCAGAAGGATTTGGGGTGAATGGGAGCTTAGTGTCTGTCTGTTAGGAACAAAAACCTGGAGGGCACAGCCATGAGGCTGTGTAAAACCAGGAAGGAAAGCATGAGCCACACTGTGTGGTCTTCTAAAAGATTTGCAGCCAGTGGAGAGAAAATACTGGGAAATTCAATGTCAAAAATGTTGGTGTTTCTTAATGTGAACCATTCCTGTGAACTGTTCTAATGAGATATTTGCATGGTTTCCTTGGGAATCAATGAACTTTGTCAAGGGATGCATCCTGTACAAGTAGTTTCTTCAGGTTGTCAGGGCACTTGGCATTAGGAACAGGAATTTTCATTATTAACTCATGGAGCCAGAGAATCCTGGGGATCTAAATTATTTGAGTAAATTCCTCTATGGCAGTCTTGTTTAATCAGGCAAAGAAAGATACACTGGAATGACCAGAGGCTTTCAAGACACTTAAGATTTCTAGGAGATGGCTTAGCTGCTAAAGTGCTTGCCACAATAGCATATGGACTGCAGGTTAGGTCCATAAAACCTGTGTATATTCCAGGCAGGTGTGATGGTCCTTTCAGTCCCAGTGTGGCAGAGGAAGAGCTGGACTAGCTAAATGGATGAGCTCCGTGTTCTAGTAGCAAACATTATCTCAGTTTATAAGGTGGAGAATAGTTAGAAAAGAAACCCAGCATCAACTTATGGCATTCACATGCATGTGCAACCACACACAAGTGAATGTGAATGTCCATATACACATACACACAGAGATATCACCCCCACTACTTAACATACAATTTATAGGAAACTACCAAATTGCTCAAGTCACAAATTCCTTATCTATAAAAATGGAATAATACTGCTTACATACCATAAGGATGTGCATAAAGTATTCATAATGCAGAATATGCAAGATGCCAGGCACACAGTAGGCATCCCAGGAACGCTGAATAAATAAATGTATCTATGAATATATTAAAGTTACACATGAATGGAAGTATATACATTAACTTTTCACAGGGCTTGTTGTTTGAGCCTCTAACATTATCATCAAAAAGAGCCCAAAGTCTTAGAGAATGAAGATGGAATCCAGGACTAGAGACCAACCTCCCTCCTCTGTCTCATACTTGGGTTTTCAACTCACCTTCCATTCAATTGGTCTAGCTATCACCTCTAACCATTTTCATTGCTACTGTCCCTAAACAGAAAATTAACCCACTCAGTTTTCTTCTTGCCTCTCCACTCTGCCCTCGACTTGGCCCATGATCTGTGCTACTGGTGCTGCTGAGTGCAGACTATTTCTTCCAGTAGTGACCAGACATCCCATATTCAGCAGCAAAGGCTCTGTCTATGCTAACTGGAAAAGTCGGTCTTACTACTAATCCTAATCTACAAAATGTAGGTTTCTGTGAGCCAATGTCCATGTGCAGAAGCCTTGTCTATACCATGTATTGGGCCCAAGTCCTAGAGTGATGCTCTGGGTATTTCCTCTATTTTACCCATACAATAAAGACAAGACCACATTCGGAGGGTCTTAGTGTCATGTTTTTTTGTGTTACCAGGGCAGGCCAGACTTTTGCAGGTCTTATCCATCTACCTAGCACTGGCAGTGTTATCACTCTAAAATGGAAATCTAGTTCTGACATTTCTCTGCTTAAGCCCTTCAATGACTGCTTGTCTGCAGAATAAAGAACAATCTAGTATAAATTCCCGGAGAGTCTAGCCACAACTCTGGTGTCCCCTGCTTCACCATTTCCGCATATGCTAGTCCCTCCTTCATGACTTTCATTCCGTTGACACCTGGCCAGTTCTTTGGATCAACATTTTTAAGTTTAATTTCCATCTCTCCTCTGCTCTTCTTCTGTACCCCACACATACATTGGACATTGGACCACACACATCATATTTTCATGGTGAATGTGTGTTTGCAAGCCTGTCTTCTCTTTCTGACTACGAATTCTTCTAATGTGGTTTTCATGACTTACTCATTGCTATATTTTGCTTACAAAACACTGACATTTTGCAACAGCATTTTAAAATTCACTATCACATAAGGATTTTAAAAAGCAACCCATTTCTGTTAGAACAGTCGCAGCTATCAAGTATTGGTGTCCCTGAATAGTAACTTATCCTTGACTCCTGTATTATTCCTCCCAGGTAAATATAGTTCAAAACAGGAGTGGGGCTTTGAAATGGGATAAGAAAATTGATCTACTAAGCATTTCATTTTATAATTTAAAAAATCTAGTTAGTCGTGGTGGCACGTGCCTGCAATCCTGGTACTTGAGAAGTAGAGGCAGAAGAATCAGGAGTTCAAGGTCATTTTCAGATACTGAAAAAAGTTAGAGGCTAACCCGGGCTACTTAAGATGCAGTTTCAAAAGTAAGTAAGTAAGTAAGTAAGTAAGTAAATAAATAAACAAATAAATAGTTTATATAATTTCTTAAGATGCTACAATAAAATACCCAACCCCTTTCAACCAGTATTGTTCACCACATAGAAACTCCTCAACAGGCTGTAAACAGAAGAAGGAATGATTAGGAAGTGAAGTTCAGATCTGGACAGAACTTGGTGTATTCTTACAGAGCCTGGGCATGTTTGTTCACCCAGTGTGCTTACAAAGACTCTTGTTGTGTTTAATTAGTCTATATTTACAGATGTAAAAGAATGTAACAGTTCAGAAATTTTCTAGAACTTTTCTGTGGAAACTCTCATAAGAAGCAATACATAAATCACCCAGTAAGCCACTGACTATTATTTTACAGCCAGGTTTTAGTTTTTGTATTGCTCAGAATGAATCACCAATTTATATCCTTAAAGATATTTGTCCAAATTGCAAGTGATGTTTAAAGGATGAGTGTTTTCCACAACTACAGCAATACAAAACAAAGTTACATGCAGCTAGAAATGTAATCCAAATGGTTCAATGCCAGGTTAGCAAACTAAAGATTCTCAGACAGACAAACAGGTGGTAGATAAATAGGCAAGTAGCATGCTCTGGAGTTAATTATAATAATTATAAAATGTATCCTATGTAGACAACGTTATTTGTGCATGTATATTACAATCAGCCTAACCAGTTTATAAATGGAATATCCATAAAACCAAGTGCAAGCATACCTGTATGGAATATGCCAATGAATTGTGGTTGTATGCATGTATATGCTTATGTGGAAAATGGATTATTGAGCCTGTGTTTATAAATTTGTCATTTGGCTTTATTCCTAATTAGGTAAAAGTACTTTTCTTTTAGTTTCCACACTTGGAATAATGGATTCATGAAACACCATTCCTGCTCTCAAAGAGTGCAACAGTCAGAGAAGAAAACTATTGCAAAACCACTGCAACAAAGTGAGAGAATTATAATAGTTGAAGTATATATTTAATACAATGGTAGCACCCAGAGAGACAAGATTAGCCTCAGATGGAAGGCTTTACAGGTGGTAGCACCTAATCACAGTTTGGATGGATAAACACAATTTTCATCAGACTTGATGAGATGGGGAATCCCAGTATACAGAAGAGTATGTGCAAAGACACTGAGGCATGAAACAACAAAGTGTACTGGGGAAATTACAAGCAGCTTGATATTTCTGGAACACAGACTCAAGGAGAACAATGTGGAAATGTATCATTGGAGAGGCTACTGATCCCCATGTAACTGAAAATGTGCATTTTTGTTTGCAGGTGATTATATATGTCTACTGCCTTTCCATAATACATCAATCAGCCTGCAGCTGGAGCAATGGTGACACACAAATTTATTATATGATTTTGTTTTTGCTTGAATATATCACAAAACAATTCCCCCGTCTCTGCTCATATTTGTTCTATTTCCCTTCTGCACTCTCACCTTTACTCATTTCTCTCTGTAATGTAGTAATTCAGGTCCTTTCCTTATTGCATAGTCTCCTTCTATATCAATCTGAATCTATCGACAGCCTCATAGGTCATCCTCTTGTCTAATGTCAGGCAACTCCGCTTCTCTGACATTAAGAACTAAGTCCACATGACCTTCAGAGCCAAGCCCTGAACAGCTTTTCTAGCTATGCACAAAGTTAAGAATGTAGACTTTGAGGCTTGCATGTGTCTATCGTTCCCCGTCACTGTGTAACTGGGCTTCTTCAGGCATCTGTAAGAGAGGTAATGAATACTGCACAGAGGACATGTGAATATTAAAATGTGTAATAAGTATAAAGAATTTAGCTGAGAGTCTGGCCCTTAATAGTTACTGCTAATTATAAATTCGAAGTGTCTAGTGATTGTCATGCCTAAGTCATACACATACACGGGGCGATTTAATTTGGTCGCTATTTACCTTGACTGTATCTGCTTGCCTGGAAAGCTGTGGGAGGCAGTGCTGCCATGTTACACAACTCCAATTAGAACGATGCCCCCTGGGGTTGTGCAATATGGCTACTCTGAGAAGGCGAAGGCGAGGAAGCTTTTTTCTGCAGTTAGTTTCTTTCTATAGTCTTAATATTTTAACTTCATCAGTAAATTACTTTAATGTTTCAAAGTGCCAATAGGGTCTGTGGGCAGGGACATGCAAGGATTTTGTAATTTTCTTGATTTCTAGTTCATACTGTTACTTATTTAAAAACAAAATGAAACCAGTAATGATATATAGAAGTCAAGCCAGTGGGTATTAGTTAAGATTTTAGGAGAAGATGGGTCCGAATTACATGTTGGCAAAGAGGAGGTGAGCTCAGAGTCATGGATCAAGCAGTCCTGGCTGTAGTTCCAATGATTACAAATATAATAATGTTACAGCCTGTTTTGCATGGGTAAGGGAACTAATAAATTCAACCACTTTAGGTAGCTTCTGGTACTCACATGAGATAATGTATATATAAAGCACTCAGCATGAAGGCTGTAAATGATGGCTTCTCAATTCATGGGACCTATGGCCATTTTTTTTTCCCAATCCTGTGCACCTTGATTTCCTGGTTATCAGCTCAAACCTGGTTAGAGTGAAGATACTAGTTAAAAATAATAATTAAGTTGGGGCTGCTATTAGGACTGGTAGTTAGAATCCTTAATAGATTAGGGTTAGGATTAAAATTAGAATTCAATTAAGGTTAGAATTAAAATTCGTACTGAGATTATTATTAAGGATGGTGTTAATTAAAACTGGGTAATAGAAGTAAGGGGTGGTATTGCCAAGTACTGGTTTAGTTGGGTGGAAAATTGAAGAGGAAAGCAGTGTGGGACGCTGCATAGAATCTGCTGATAAAAGCCACAGAGAGAAGGGCCATAGTTCCAGGAGGGACCTGAGTGACTGTTGGGTCACATCTTCTCAGATCTTTTTCACTATAGGTGCAGCTGGTACCTCCCAAGTGAACACATAAAACTCACCCTCTACAAGCTGAGTTCCTTCTTTCTCCCCTTGGAGCAGAAGCTGCGTGGGGAAGGAATGCACAGGGCCCACACAACTGTGTCTAGCCCAGCATTAGTGCCAGTATCACATTCCACACCCCCAGATACCCAGGCTGTTGCTGAGTGGACAGGAGCATTCAGGCAGCCATACTCACCCTCTCTCTTTTCCCCTTGTTGACTATCCCCAAATTTCACTGTAGCTGCCAGCTCTGCCATCCCACAGACAAGCCACCTCAGACCTCATGCAAGTCTCTGAGAAATGCAAATTGCATGTCATAGCATTTTCAAGTGGAGAGTAACCATAGAGATCACAATCCAACATAGATACTTACGTTCTACCTATTTTTATGGTAGGATGATCCTTGTAGGTCAGTTTTTCCTCTTAGAGCACCTTTCCTAAGCAACAAACATGCAAGGGGCTGATGCAGACAGGGCAATAGGAGAATTGTAGAGAATGGGTTCTTCTAAATGGGATGCATCCTGTATGGGAGAAACTACCATTCTGAGGTGAATAGGAGAAGGGAACTCTTAAAATTGGACATTGCTCTCAGTTACTAGATCTGGTTCTTTCTATATGTCTCTCATCCAGTCCTGACAGCCTTTACTAGTTTGCTGTTGGGCACAGAAAGCCACTTGGCTTCTAAGCTTCATTTTCCTCATTTGTTCAGCAAAGACCCCATTTAAATGTTATGGTCTTGAAAGTTCTTTGCAGCTCTAATATGTTTTTTATTCCATAATTCTAAAAGCCAATGGCAACTTCTTATTACCAAGACCTAAAAGGCTGCCAAACTCACGCTGATGATACAACGAAGGGAACAGGAGCCAGTGGGAAAAGAGCATCCCAGAGTCTCATTTGCTAGCCTTAATACTGTCTCTCAAAACAGCTCTCCTTCCCTCCCAGCCCTGGTACCCACCCCTTCAGTAGAGGGAGGGGCCAGAGCAGCAGTCATCAGAGAATTAAGGACAGGCAGAAGGGGATCGCGCTGTGTTGCAGCAGATGGGAAAGATAGTTAATTAAAGGACTTTGGGGAGCTTAATCCCACATCCAGCATGCTCCAACCTAACTCACCTCCACAGCCCCCTTACCCGGTCCTCTCCAAATCCCACTTAGTTGATCACTAAGACTAACATTTCTTTATACATCAAGAGCCTTTAACTAGAAAAGCTTGATCCTTCCCAACAAGGCTGATAGTTTTGTTTTACTTTGTTTTACCACACTCCTTCCTTTTCTTATTATAACCAACCTTATTTCAACCTGGTCTTACCTTCATCAAGAAGTGTCATCTTCCTATAATCACCCTTTACCCTGTCCAGTTTCCTCCTTCTCCTATGTCTCCATGTCCCTACAATATATGTTACTCCATCTTCACTGCTCAGATTTCAAGATAGTAAAGATCTCAGGGAGGCAAAATGATTTGGAGTCGCCAACGCAGGTCAAATCAGACCTTGTTCAATATCGTCTAGAGAAAAAATAATAACCACCCAGACCGTCAAGAAATGTCCAAGAGGCAAGCACATTTCTTCTCTAGAAACGATAAACTCCAGAAATAGAGAAAAATATCAGAGCAGACCCAGACCAGCCTGCAGGGGATTGCTAAGCAGTGTACTCTCAGCTCCAACTTCACTGCCTGTCATTTAGACAAGGCTTTACCTGTTACAGAGTTTTCTGAAGGCTGTCCTCAGGTTCTTAGATGACAGGGACATTAACTGCATCACCATCAAGAGTTAAGAAACCTTGACATAGGGAAGGAAAGATTACCCAAACATTAAAGACTAGCACAAGAAGGCAGCACAGGAAATGGGCCGGGAGTGTTATTAGAGACACCCACATCCCAATTCTAGAATGAGGCATCATATACCCTTCCATACTTCCATATGATGCTCAGTGCTGTGTCTTCCATTTCTGAGTGAATATAAAACCTGACTTAGATCTGCTAACTTCTTCCTTGGGTGAGATTAGTTTTTTTTTTTTTGGTTTGTTTTTTGTTTGTTCTCTCTCTCTCTCTCTCTCTCTCTCTCTCTCTCTCTCTCTCTCTCTCTCTCTCTGTGTGTGTGTGTGTGTGTGTGTGTGTGTGTTTAAAGAACTGTTAACATATATAAAATTGCCTGTTTTGAATTCTAAAATTAAAAAAATTAATTATTCCCCAAAGCTAAATTTCAACAAAACTAACCCAGAAAGATCCTTTTCTGAAACATACCAAAAACTCTTTCAGAGATAACCTCGAAGAAGAGCAAACACTGGGGACTTGGGACTCTTGAGTGTGAACGAGTGCAAACACTGTCTTTCTCATTCATCTTCTATATAGCCTTGGAAACAAGAGCTGCATTCCTCACACTGTTTCTTGGTCTGTAAGAGGGTTTGTGGGTCTGCCTTTCACCGTGGGCCCTTACTAGCTGAAAGTTGAGAGGGTAAGAGTCTCTAAAAAGACCGAGAAGAAGGGATACTGAAGGGCTAGCTGGACTAAAGGGGCCCAAGAGAAAGCATCAAGGAAGGAAGTGCCAAGTTACTTTGCAGGATACTTCCTTGGTTTAGTATCTGGGATGATGTCTTTGAAGAAGGCTTGAGGGAAACTGAGTCCTGTGGCCTCCTGGGGTTTGCTTCGCAAAGGAGATTGCCTGGAGCCACAAATTGTTGCTGGATAGATAAGAAGAGGGTCTCGAGGAAGAGGGACTAAGGAAGCTAACGCTTAGGAGAATGGGCAGAGTAACTAGGGTAGGTAACCTGGGGAGGTATCCTTGGTCACACTGCTGATAGGGCTACCCTAGCTTTGGGGATCCCGGTTGCCTAAGAAGAAGGAGGGGCCAGAGGACCTCAGGCTAGTGGGCACGCCCTTGCCCAGGCCTGCAGTGGACGCTCTCGCCAGCTGGCCCACCGCCCTGCCCACCTCCCCTCTCTCCACCCCAAGCCTAAAAGGGGTGCGCGTGGGGTCCCGCTGCTGTGCCAGCTCCCTCTCTTTGCTCCACACCCGAGTGGTACTGGAAGAGCTCCCCGGGGAGAAGATGGAAAGCACCACAAAAGCGCGGAGGGGGTGTGGGAGGCGGGGGGGAGTAGGGAATGCGGCATCCAGGCCCCCCCGCCACCAGCCCAGCCCCCCGTTACCCCCCCCTCCACCTCCAACCGAATGGTTTGCTCCGAGCGCCCTATTTAATCCCGGCGACTGCAGCAGCGCCGGCTCCCTCCCGGTACCCGCCTCGGCCCCGGGCTTGGAAGCCGCTCCGGGGGCGCCCTTTTGGACAGCGACGCCGTCTACCCAGTGCCCCTGGCCCCAGTCCCCGGAGATCCAGGCTCGCCAGCGCCCAGCCGGGGAGGCGGCCAGGAAGCGCGATGGGGGCCCCTTCCGCCTTGCCCCTGCTCCTGCTCCTCGCCTGCTTCTGGGCGCCCGGCGGGGCCAATCTTTCCCAGGACGGTGAGTGAGGGAGGGGGCGGCGCCAGGGGAGGTGACCAGTGCCCCGAGGTGGGGGTTCAGATTGGGAGTCGGGTGCAGGGAGCCTGTTGGCTTTGTTTGGAAGCGAGGGTTCAAGTCGCCAGCCTCTTGGAATACCCTTGTGTCTGTCTCTGAGCATCGCTGTCTCTGAGGACCGTGGGGTGTGCCGGCGTGTGCACCCTCCTATGTGCACGGACAACTGTGTGTGTGTGCGTGTGCAGCAGGGGTCTGGATCTCCGGGGGTTGCTGTCCATTTTGAGCAGCCGGGGTCTGGATGTGTTGATGTCCGTGTGTGTCTGGGTGTGCGCGCCTATGTTGGTGTCTGGTGCTGCGTTTCTGTGTCAGAGTCTGTGTGTATGTCTGTGTCAGTGTGTGTTGGCGGCGGAGTGAGATTTGTCGCTGTTTCAGTCAGGGCGTGTGTTGGGTGTTTGTGTATGTATGTCTGTAGGGGTTGGGTAGCCAGAACGATCCCCCAAACTGCTGTATGCAAACATTTCTGCTCCCCCGCGCGTCCCCCACCCGCCGCGGAGCTCTGAGTGGGCAGGGAAGGGGGCCTGGGTGAGGCTGTCGAGGGGGGCGTGGGCAAAAGAGAGGGGGCTTCTCCTTGAAGCAAAACAACAACACAGGGCGGAGGGGGCTCCAGTTTGGCTCTAGTCCTAGTGGTGGCAAAATCTGGGAAAGGAAACCTATACTTGGGTGCTGGGCAGCAAAAGGAGAGAGCAAGATATTTGGGGAGAAGGATCGATAGGAAGCCCAAAGCTTTCCTGGGCTGAACATCAATTTACCAAAATTAGGGTGGGGTAGCAGACTAACCTCTTAGCTCCAGTCTGCAACTCAGCCCTTCTTGTGTTTGCAAAGGTAAAGAGGTGAAGGAAGGGAGTGGGGGGTGAAGAAAGGAGGCGGGGCCAAGGGAGAGGGGACTTGGGGAAGAGCCCCTCCCGCCCCAGGCCAGGCTATGTAGGTCAGCGCTGTGGGGGCATCTCAGCCTTCTTAAGGGCTTCTGGTGGTTAACGGGGTGGCTCGAAGAACTGTGTAAAGATAAGAAGGGCGCCCCAGCTCAGAGCCTCAGGTCCCCGGAGAAGGGAGGACTGGCAGTGGTGGGACTAAAGGAATGCATCCTCCTCCTCTCTTCCTGTGCCTGTCAAAGGTGGGCTGGGTGGGGGAAGGGAAAGGGACCGGGAACAGGACCTCTGCGGAGCAAGGGGAAGTGGGAGAGTAGAGGGAGGGTGGTGGCTATGCCCGGCCAGATGCCAACGAAAAAAACAGAAAGAACCGCAGGGGAGGAGAAAGGGGAGGTGGTTCCTGGGCGATGGACCCAGTGGCCAGCAGGGATGGGCACAGGGCGGGGCGGGGTGGAGAGGGGAGGGGTTGGAACTGGGGAGGATGATGTAGAGAATTTCGTCTGAGGAAAGCCGGCTGGGAGCCAGGGTGCTGGAAGAATAATAGCTCCACCTTGCCTGACCTCCTCCCCTTACCCTGTCTCCATCCTGGCAAAGGAGCTTCCCCTGGTGTGAGGACCCTGGGGATCCCCTCTCTACAGTTGGTTGTCTGACTCCTTCCACTCTGCACTCCCCAAACTCCCCAAAGGAAGTTCCTACTGTCACCACAGAGATGGAAGATTCTTCTCTTGTACATGGAATCCCCTTCCCCAGAGGACTGCACTGGTGACTGTGCTCACAGAGGAGATGGGCATCCCTGGGGGGACAGTGGGCTTAGTGTAAGGCAAAAAAGGAACACTGGATGTTTGTGCCTCAGTAATGAGTCTCCTATAAGGCCTTAACTTTCAGTAAAACCCCTGGCTTCACCATACTTAGCAGAATCAAAGAAACAAGTGCCCAAATTACAACCCCTTGGCAATGGGAACTAAGAGTGCCAATCTAAGACCTGGAAAGAGAAAATGATCATGTCAGTACGCTTCAGGCTTTCCCCCTTTAGAACATAAATGGTGGAGACTGGAGTAAACCTGTTCAGTGACTGCATCTTTCTTTACCCAATATATGAGAACTCTTTCTTGATCTTCAACTTGGAAGCCTAGCAACTTTGAGCTTAAAGTTCAGAGAAAGAGAATTGCTCTCTTCTCAGCTCCGAAATACAGTAATAGCAGAAGCCTAGAGGAAAGAGAGAAAAGTAGTAACTTCTGTATAAGAAATTGAAGAGAATGGGTCAGGAAAAAGGGAGAGTTAGGATACCTTTTTCTAAGAAAAATCCAATCAAGCCTCCAGAACAACTACATAGAGTGTAATACTTGCCCTGGTGTTTGAAACATAACTACCAAGTATCCTCTATTAAATTAATTCTGTACCTTGATTTCTGGGTGTAAGAAAGTGAGCCCCAATAATGGGAACTAAGTGCATAGATTATGTAGTCATGGGTGCCAGTCCTAAAGGCCATTCTGACTAGTATCATGAAGATGTCTCCAGTATCCCTGGGGCTCCTGAGCAGGGTGCTGGGAAATGTTTAACTCAACCTATAATGTTTGACCCAAACTAGGAGAAAGGTGTTGTGAAGACTTAAGGACAAAACAACCCAGCATGATGAAACCTAGACGGCCAAAGGTGCTATGACTGGGAGGCTAATTCCACTGAGAATGAGAAAAACAAACTTCATATGCGGCTGAGGTGTAAAGCTCCCTTAGGTATAGCATAAATATTTAAGACTCCTATGGATGAGCAGAGATTGGGAAGCTGAAACAAGGCAGGGCCAGCAAATGCTATCTGAACCTGACCATTATTGCTGTGGCCACAGCCTTAGGAATCTGCCACCTGCCCTCCCTTCTGGTCTTTCTCCACTAGTAGTGAAAGACATTGGCAGCTCCAGTTTGAGAAACACAAGGCCTGTGAACTTAATGCACCCTGTGGTCATGTCTCTGGTGAGCAGATTGACATTCAGTATTGTGACTATCCTTCTTAGGGCGCTTTATTCCCAAGTTATTTTCAGTACAGTGGATGAACAAACCTTGCTTTGCTTTAGCCCAGGTTATAGCAACTTAACCTTTAACTGTCCCACACACGCATTCTTCTTCCTTACCAATGACCTTCTATCCACTGCCATGCATTCTGCAGCCCCCTGGCTATCTGCCCAGTGTGGAGATCATGCCCAATGTGCTGGAGAAACCCAGTATTCTCTGTAGTGCTGCCCACGGATCTGCTTGGCAGATCTGCTCCATTGAGTTTCTGTTCCTTGTCATAGCTGTAAAAGTTCTGTGTCTTTATTTCTGTTCTCTTCTTAATTCCAGCTTTAACTCTTGTGAAGGACATACTCTCCCTTAATATTTGCACATAATCTGAGAAGAGGAAGTTGAGGCCATCAGAGAGACACTAGAATGACATAGTTAATACATTGACTATTCAGTTTGTCTAATATAGTAAATCAAATGGCTAGCCAGCAATTATGGACTATCCTAAGTTTGGCCTAGTCCTAGGTGACACGGTTGGTTTTGATAGTTTTCTCTGGGTCCCTGTTCTCTCACTCATTAAGCAAAACAGACCACAGAAGAACTACCAAAATGAAGATCTGTATCTTTTGCCCTATTGGCTTCTCTGTTCTTTAAGCTATACCTGGCTTTTGCTACCACCCAGAATTCTCTGCCCTCCACTGAAAGTCAGCTGAGCCATCAGTGTGCACTTAGGTTTCCTTTCTTCCTTCTTCCAACTGAGGGAAGAAGACCTAGTCCAATTTCAAAAGTGACATGTTGGAGGTATTCAGTATCCACTTGAAGTGGGTGACTCACAGTTCTGCAGTCATAAAATCCCACAGATGGCATCTTTTCGGTGTTCTGGTCATTTTGAAATAGCAGACAGGACGTGATGCCATTGTTCTTAGATTGGACTTAGGCATTTCCTATTGCTGTTCACTGTACATATTTTGTATCTAATATGTAGAATGGTGTTTAAAGCTGCTTTTTCTTAAGTCATGTGGTAGGGAAAAATTCTCACAGTTGTCAAAGAAAGAAAACCCTTGGGGCTGTGCCTAGTCACATTCTTCACTGTTTCCTACTCCAGTGGAGCTGCCTACTGGATCCACAATCATTTCTTTTCTTTTTTTCTTTTTTTTTGTCATCTGAGTCTCAGTAAGGGAATGTCGTCTAAGGTTGGCAGTCTAGTCTAGGCTCCTTATTCTTCTGGCAGCAGTCAGCTTCTTGCTGAATGAAAAATCCAGAGTATTAGAAAATTGGAGTAATTATATCTTCTTTTTTTTCTCTATAGTTTGGAAGATTTAACCTGTATACTTGTGAATACCAGACAAGCTTTGTATCAGTAATTTCTACTCTAACCCAAGATCTTTTATTTTTAGAGCTAGAGTCCAGTGCTTCCTGTTTAACCATTGGCTACAGGCCAATATGACAGAACATTTTGCTTCCTGTATGGGGTCATGTCCTAGATGTCTACCCATACATAGACTGTGAGAATAGCAATCCCCACAGGAATGTTTATAAGATAGAGGGTGGGAAGGAGGGAGAGATAGAAGGAGAGAGAGAGAGAGAGATCACAGAAGAGTGTGGCAAGCCACTAGGAAAATATTCAAGCCTCTAAAAACACAGTCAAATTAAGGATAAACATTCTATATCAAGACCCATCTGTGTTGCCAGGATGAGCAGAGGTGATGGCTCTCTGTAAGGTCAGAAGTGGCTGGTGCCCAGGCTTTTACACTACGCAGTTCAGTACTGTAGTATGTGACAAAGATGTCCATCCATTCTAATCCTGAAAATAAACAAACAAGAATCAAAACCACAACCTCTCAGGAGTAGAACACATACAACTGTTGAGATATTTTTCCACACATAGTGGCCAACTGAAGCTACATACTCATCATTGAACCAGCAAGTATTAAAGACTCACTTATCAATTTACCAAAATTTCCTAAGTATAAAAGCCAGTGACTAAATTTCTCCAATAAAACTGTAGACCAGGCTGGTCTCAAACTCACAGTGATCTGCCTGCCTATGCCTCCTGAGTGCTGGAATTAAAGTTGTGAGCCACTTTTCCCAGAAGACACCACTTGTCTTAAAAGGCCTGGTCCCATGATTCTTTTCATTGTGTCATAAAATATTAACTACTTATAGAAAATTGGATTCTCAGAACACTTGTGTATGCCATATAACCTATCTGATGATTATACACCTTTTGGCTTTCTTGTATCCTATTGTTTCTGGAGGTAGTGGGTCACAGGAACTGCGTGTTATTCCTTCATTAGACAATAGTACTAACTATATTTTCAATAACTTGTAGCAAACTTATCACCACTAACACTTAATTTTATAATGATCACAAACTAAAGTCTGGTGGTGGTCCTTGCAATCTTCTGAGTTTATACAACAGGATCAAACAAGTCCTTCAGAAAAGAAATGATGGATGTAGCATGTTCCTAACAGAAATCTGGTGTTAAGTCCTATGTGCACTGGAGCCTGCTACCTTAACTTGTGATGCCAGGTCCCAAGTCCTCTTTCAAATAAACTACCTGGGCTTTGAGCTCTCCATGGTGCTGGCCCCTCATGGTGACGCTCCAGGCACTTCTTGTTGCTCTCCATGGTCCTGCTCTACCTTTTGCTTTATAAGTCTCTGCTCTTGCAGTGTAGTCCTCAGAACCCGCTGAACTCCTCCTCCTCCCCCCACCCCTGTCAGAAACACTTGTGGTCCTGATATTTTAAAAGGGAGTCTGAACCCTGTTACAGAGATGTGGTGAGTCCTCATGACTAATCAACTCTAGGAAGGAGACAGAAAAGTAAATATCAGGTTATAGATGTTCAGAAAACTGGGGTTAACAGTGTCCTCAGATGGCCTTGAAATAACTGCAAGTTTTACTGTAGCTGAGACCATAGTTTAAAACAGAACTACAAATTGTTTTAGCTCGAGATGGCATTGCTCCTGTATAATAATCATGTATACTTCACAGATGTGCAGTGTAGAATGAGTCCTCCTCACTCAATAGCCCTCAATAACACCCTGAATCTGATGCCAGCTCTATCTGTCTACTGTGTAATGCTTGTTTTCCTTTGGTACTCTACCTCAGCAATGCAAACATGATATGTAATAACATGTTAAATACTAAGTAATAGAAAACTCCAACATATGAGAGGCATAGGAACTAAATATCATAACCCTGATTCATTTCTTCCACTTTTACAGGCATCCCATACTGGGCCGTGTCTTTGGCCAAATCTCAATGGCTGTATCTTTAAAATGGACTCTTCCACATAATCTGTCAATAATCACACGATGACATCAAGTGACACCCACCTAACCACCCTGTTCATCATATTACATCAGACCAGGGCAAGCTCTTTTTCCCCTGAGTCTAAACTATGCAATGTCACTTTCTACATGAGAGTTTGTTCATAGATAAGAATGACCTAGAGAAGTGTCTTCTAGGAAGCCAGATGCCAGAATGAATTTCCAGGGTGTTTCCATTTCCTCACTTGAAGCAAGAAGAAGCTTCACTCATCTAGGGCAGATAATGTAAGTAATTTATCTCTATAAGGGAGCCTTCTGGAAGTTAGGACTGGTGTTGTAGCAACAGTTGGAATATTTCGCATCCACTATCCCCTCATTTCCCTGAGCACTCTGCTCTAGTGAAGAGCAGACCTGTTTCAAGAAGAATTCAAGTACAGGGATTCTATTCTAACATTTTTCAGAATGTCCTTCATCTCTGTGTGAAATCTTACATCTGGGATTGTGTCATATATACATATACATATATCACTTGCTAAAGACTTATTATTTTCCTTCCCCAGCTAGACTAGTACTAATTGTATATTGATTGCTAATTATAAACGCCTTTAGCTCATTTACTTCTAGTTCAGAGTCAAGAAGGTCAGGAGTATCACCTTGCCCTGGGGAAAAGAAAATGTGACGGAAGTCTGTATCCCAGCTGTAAGTTGACCACTACCTGTTTCTCTTCCTTGTCTTCAAAATTGTGTCAAGCATTAGCAAAGTAGGAAGAACAGCTAGTATTTTAAGTATCATGTGATATTCAGAATAAGCAAAACTTTGTTTTGTGTGTTTGTTTATCTTCTGTGCCTTGGCCCTTTGCTTTCCAGTCAAAGCTTTGCCCAGGTTAAAAAACTCCTAAATACAATTTGTTTATGGAGCCTCTGGCTTAAATATTTGACATCCTTTAGAGATGTAGAAAAAGTCTGAGTGCATCAGTGACAGGTAACATGGAACTTAGAGTCATGCCCATCCTTTAAAGAACCCGAGGCCAAGTTCTTCCATTATACAATCAAGAGCCAGTTTTACCATCTGCTTCCAACATTTGTCACTCAATGAATAGAAAATTGCAGGGGGACAGTGGTACTCACTAGTTCTTACACTTCTGAGTAGTGACATTTTTCCAAGAATAGTATAGGTTCCTCCTCTTTCATCTTATAATCTCACACAAATATAAAACACTGCACCACTAAGACCCCGAGCCTTCCATGTTTTCATTTGTCCTCAACTGCTGTTACTGCCAAGTCTTTTCTGGTTTCCAAGCCCTGGAGTCCAATGTCAGTGACAGATGGACTGAGCCTCAGCCCTGGGGAGGAGAGAATTCTGGCCCTTTCCTACAGAGTTTGAACAGAAGAAAGAGACTAAATTCTGCTTTGAGGGGAAGCTCTGAGGTTAAGCCATATGGTTTTCTGGAAGTAAGGGGTTCTGATTAATACAGCATGTGAAAGGGGCTCTGTATCTGGGTCAAAATAAAAGCTGTGTGTCTGTGAAAGAAAAAAATAAAAACAGGCATATGAATAATGTGTTGCGGACAGTTACTGAAGGAGAGAAAAAGTATGACCAAGTTGGAGAATGCAAGCATCTTGGGCAGCAAAGAGGAGACATAATCACATCAAAGCTGAGACACTCAATGGAGGTTTAAAAAGAGTAAAGGAGGGACATTTCTGTCAAAACATCATTATTTGCCATTTTGGAGACTGAGGGATTTGTAGATTTGGAAGAATGTGTCTGTCTCACAGAAGAGTTAAACTCCCAGAAAAGCACAAAGTAAGGCTAGCATGTACAATGTGGCACTTTTAAAAATACAGATTTTCTTTTTCAAGTGATAAGAATGAAGCAGAGAGAGAGAAAGAGACTAAGTCTCATTTAGGCTCAGGGGAATCAGGGAAACTAGAGTAGTGTGAGTGGGTGTGTGGAGCGGAACACATTTTTCTTCATGTAACACTCCTAACCATTGCCCTGAACCTGTCACTCACACCCTGCCTCTGATCATCCAGTGAAGGGAAACAGTAAAAACAAGTCAGGACTATCAGAACCAGCAGAGACAAATGCTTTCCTGCCCGCCTCATAACAAATTAAGCTTTTCCACAGCACTGTTATCCTTCCATCCCAAGCCATAACCCTGAAAGAGCTAAAGTCCCACCTAAACAGCAATGCATGGGATGGAATCCTGCAAGAAAGGGAATCTGCATGTGCAGGCAGGGAACATGCAGACAGGTCAGGTATGTAGGCACCAAGTAGGAATGGTAGGATGAAAGAAACATGTCGAAAACCAGACTTGGGATCTTGTACCCTCAGGAAATCTGTTCTTTGCCTGTCCTTGATTTGCTGAGCTTTCCCAGTCTCAATTCCTCTGTTACCATATCCTTCCAATGCACTTAAGGAGTTCCGTGTTCTTTCTCCTTTCCCAACTGCTTTCCTACTTCTTTTAAAAATTTATTAGTTTGTACATTGGTGTTTTGCCTGCATGTATGTCTGTGTGAGGGTGTCAGATATCCTGGAACAGAAGTTACAGACAGTTGTGAGCTGCCATGTGGGTGCTTGGAATTAAACCTGGGTCCTCTGGAAGAGCCCTGATGCTTTTCTAAAGTATGGTGGGTGCATATTTTTCCCAGTTTTATCATGTGCATGTGCATGTGCATGTGTGTGTTGTGTGAGAAATAACCAATATTAGGAAAAGTATAAAACTCTTGCTCAGGTTAAAGGGGCACCTAAAACTTCAGACAAAACCAGCCTCATGGCTACTGTACCAGAATACACAGCCCACATCAAACCTGCCCTGATTTCTGAGGAATGAGATCACTGTGGGAAGGCATGAGGAGTTGAGGTAACAGACCCTGCAAAAGGCTGTCAACCTTCCAGGTACTATCCTAAACCTACACAGAACCTGTTCTCTAGATGCTCTCAGGGATGCATTCTAGTGTTCTGCTCCCTCCTTACAGCAGAGGATGAGATGTTTCTTTGGATTCCACATTTCTGGAGTAAGGGGGCTAAGGTGACCAAGGAGCTGTTTAGGATCAGATACTCCTCCTTTTTGTCTCCCAACTGCATTTGTCCTGTTTCAACTCAATATTGGCTGCAGAGGGGCTTGTTTTGGTTTGGGGCCAGCCCAGGGCTCCCTCTTAGCGCTAATGCACCAAGAACACTGACTCAGTAACAAATCAAAGCAACAGCTGTCCCCACCTCCTTCTCTGCCACCCACTTCCCAGTCTCTGCTCCTCAGAATCTTAAGTAAGGCTGTGAGCATCCCTCCCCAGCCTACCACAAGCCCACTTCTGCCTCCAGATTATTTCTTTCTTGCTTAAGAATAGGACATGCACCTCTGCTCCTCTGCGTTTTTCCACCCATCTAGTCTAACCCCTCTCTCTTCCACTTCACACTCAAGTACCTGTTCCCATGGCTGTGCAAGGTAGATTCAGATTCAGGAGCACGCACACACACACACACACACACACACACACACACACACACACACACACAGAGAGAGAGAGAGAGAGAGAGAGAGAGAGAGAGAGAGAGAGAGAGAGAGAGAGAGAGAGAGAGAGTATGCACACAGTCCTGTTCTCATGGCCACTGTTTTTAGCTATTAAGAACAGAACAGTGGCTTCTGCCCTTCAAATTCCTCTTTTGTGGCAACTGAAGTCTGTGGTAAGGCCTGGCATTTGTTAAGCTGTAGCAGATGAGACTCTTTGTCTCACCCCAACTTCCCAACCTGTTTGATGTTAGTAGACTTAACTTTCCTTGAGCTTTGGGGTCCTTCCCATATGTGGGATAATAAGGAGAGTAGATATACCAGATACGAAAATCATACTCAGTGGCAACTGAAGCTCTGAATTAGCTATTCCACAAGGGCTTCTATGATGTGATAATAAGTACAAAAGACCAGAGTGATAGCCACAGCTCCCACTAACTGCCTGTAGGACTTCTTCAAATTCTGACACTTCTCAGAATTTTAGTTCCTCATTGTTAAAATGAGCAGCTGGACTTGGGGATGTGGTTCAGCAGTTTGCAAATATGCATGCCCACATGCACACATACACAACAGTATTGGACTGAATGCTGTGTAGGATTGTGTCAGCTATGAACATCATGGAGAAGAAACCATGTTGGCTAAATTAATTATAACAAAAAGAGGAGAAAAGTCATTGCACTCTGGTGTCAGAGTCAGAAAGGCATTTTTTTCCATTCTGATAGTCAATGACTTCAAGAGTAACCAGCTCTGGCCATTAGGGGTCAGTAGAAAATACTGATGGAATATGGAATCTGGCTACAGGGCTTAAGAAACACATATATGCACACACGCCCGCATGCGCGCACACACGCGCGCACACACACACACACACACACACACACACACACACACACACACACCCCTTCTGACATCTTAAAATTTGATAGTTTTTTTTAACATTTGTACATGGAAAATGTTTTTTAATGACTTATTATTTTTAATTTTAGTGAGAAAAGAATATTAACACCAAGATAAGTTTTTTATTTTAAATCCATCCTCATACCTACTATAAACAAGCTATTGAAAGATCCTGAGGATGCTTCTCCTTTTTAACCTGTTTTCAACCTGCTGGGGATGGAGCCAAAAGATGTCCATGAAATGCATTATAAAGGCCTGTTGGAATGCAGACTGGGTAGCTCCTAACCTGACTTTCAGGGTTTTCTAATAGTGTGAAAATGGCACACTTCTCAACTTTTTGGCCCCTGGTTCAGGCTTCCCACCAAACCAAGGGGTTAGTTAGCAAGACAGGATGTTCCTGTGGGGAGGGAGCAGTGGAAATCTACCCTCCCCCATATCTATTTCCTCTTACTCTCCTGTGCCTCTTAGGAGAATCAAATCAAGCCAGAGAGAGTAATGACTTTGGGCCCAAGAGGCTGCTTGACAAACAAGACTCTGGGAAGGAAGAAAACAGACAGCAACAGATATAAGAGAAGGAGGACAAAGAAGGAGCAAATCCAGTGACAAAGAGATCAGCAGAGGAACAGGGAGGCTAAGACCAGATCAGCTGAGGCATGACTGATCTCCCAGGTTCTGAAATGAATATGACTGAAGTGTACCTGAGTTAGGGAAGGGGAAAGTCCATGAGGACTTCTTGGTCTCTCTGCAGAACAAAAATCTCATCCCAATAAAAAAAGAAAAGAAAACACATCTGAAAAGACAGAGGTGCCTAGAAATCAGAATAACCTCCACCTCTTAAGGTCCAGCATCCCTCTGACTAAGCCATAAGGTCCAGATATTAGTGAACCAGAATCTAACAGAAAATTGGCAAAGTGAGACAGGAATGCAGAGCAAGAAGAAATTACAGCAGTAGTAGTCAAAGTTCTAGTATAGAAACTGAGGGATGACTTTGGTAAATCTGGCACAATCTTGGCTGCCAAAGACCAACTGTAGGAAGTTGAGTGTAAAGAGAGTCCTTTGTGAAGCCAGTGTGACTCCTCCAAATCTTGGAGTTATCTTCAGATGGAACTTGTCCAGTTTCCTCTAAATGCACATTCAAACATTTACTCTTAAAGAAAAATGTGGCTCTGAGGATCAGAAAACCTCTAGGGGCCAAATTCCAAATCTGATTTTGCTATGGTCGTTCTTTGCTGTCTGTGACCCTCATGTGCATAGCAACTCACTAAGCAAGGGAATTCGGTGAGATTGTCAGGGCTGGGAGCCTAGCAATGAATCTTCTAATGGTGGATACTCCATTCTAAAAGAGAGTCAGTATTCTGGGCCACAGCCCCCAGTATGTTTTTCACTTGGAGATAACACTTCTCCACCCACCTGTCAGGGTAGTCGTGAGGAATAACAAGTAGGCTGGGCTGAACATTATTTTTAACTCTGGAGTTAGAGAAATGCTGACTCATCACCATCATCATCACCATCACCATCATCATCAACTCCTACTCAAGGAGCTGTTTTTCTCTGGAGTCAGGGAAGTGGGGCTCCGGACACAAGCATTATCAAGGCCAGCTGTAGTCATGCAGCCCCGAGCTTGTCCCTTTGTGCCACTATCCCAAATGTGCACCTATGACACTGTTAATAGTTCTGCCAATACATTCTAGATCTCCTGAGCAAACAAGGTAGGGAAGATACATAAACCAAACAGTCAAAGGTGATGTTGGCATACTCTCATAGCCTTCCCTACCAGTCACTTAAATTGCAGACATAATACATTTTTATTCATTTGAGTAACTCACTTATTTATTCAATAAATATTTATTGAGCCCTTACTATGTGTGAGGTCTTGTGCTTGCAGTGAAAAACTGAGTCATTGGTGCCAATGTATGCTTTGAAGAGACACATTATTAAGTCTGCAGTCCTTGCCTCAGCTACTCATACTCAGTATGAGCAATCAATCAGAGGGAAACCACTACAGGGGAAAGGATTACTTTTCCTTTAAAATACTGAGAAGTCTAAGTCTATCAGAACCCATGGGTAAATAAAGCAAGAACTAAGAAACACTCAAAATGATTGAGAGCCAACGTGATAACCTTTTTGTTTTTAGCCTAGGTGCTAGAAAGTGATGAAAACGTAAAGAGATTTTTGTCAAAAGTTTTAAATAAACATATCTGTTGTTTAGTTAACCACAGAGCCCCACATTGTAAGACAATTAGGGGTAGACAAAATAGATCCAAAGTATGGAGGGAAGCCACAGTATAAAATCCAGTTAACAGCATAATTCTCTGGATGCCAATCACAACACTGCCACCACCACAAGCAACGGCTCTAGCCTGCTACCCTGTGATTTTGATCATTCTGCAGGTGAGTGTTGTGAACATTGTTTAGGTAAGCCATCCCTGGCCAGAAATGTAGGAAAGTCTTCCCTCACCTACTCCTAACCCACCACCACCACATACAAAACTCCTGATTCTGCCTCTTGAGGCAGGTGGGAAGATACAGAAAGCCTGGGCTTCATGGCCAAAGAGAGCTATGATTAAAGCTTGTCCCATCCTAACCCTTACTAAATGCATCACATAATTACCTAATTGCCTGGAATTATACCTGTCAACTTCTTAAATCTTGAGATTAAAACTAGTTTTTTTTTGTGTGTGTGTGTGGGGTGTTGTTATTTTTTTAATATCAAGTTCTATCTAGTAGATATCTAGATGTTCATGTCTAGGGTTCTCCATGCTTTTCTTAGTCTACTTCTTTCTGTGCTTTTGGATTTTGTATTTTCTCTGTGGTAACAGATTTTGAGCTCTCTTCTCACAGTGGCAGATATTCAGTATCTGATTCATTACATAAATAAATAAATAAACAAACAAATAAATATTAAGCACCTTCAATGTGCACTGTGCTATATTAGGGCCAGTACTGATACTAAGATGAATCAGATATCAACTGTTCTTGTAGGGTCGTCATGATTTAGGAAGAAGCCAAATTTGCAGTGCAAGATCAAAGGCACTGCATCATGTAAGGAAGTCAGTGAAAGCAATACAACTGAGAGATATGGGGGACAATTCCAAAATAGACCACCAAGGAAGCATTCTTGACAGGAGAGCTACACAAAGTAGACTTAAAGGCTAGAACTAAAGCTCTCGAAGATGGGCAAACATCTTTAGAACCAAGTTGTTACAGAAAAGGTAATGGGCTCAGGATGGTAAAGGTTCTAAATGGAATTCTAAAAAGCTCCTATGTCTAGAATGTGGGCTCAATGAAATGGAGAAAAGACAAAGTTGACAGGTGGGTTGACATCAGACTGTACAGACCTGGAAGGCTAGACTAGCCAATCTGGGTATCATCTACAGAAAATGTAAAGTAAGGTGGGAATATGACTTGCTAAAGTACTTGCTTTGGGCCCAAATTCATACTTCCAGCACTCATGAAAAAAGCCTGGCATAGTGGCATGCATCTGGTCACCCAGCACCAATGGCTTGGACAGGTGCACACCTTTCTAGAAAAATTAGGTAAAGAGCAAGTAAGATGGTAAAGGGGCTTACCACCAAAACTGACAAACCAAGTTCAATCCCATGCCCCCTGTGGTGGAAGAAGGTAACTGAATGCTGCAGGTTCTCCTCCTGCTTCAACACAGACACTATGGTATGCCCCCTCACACACAAAAAAATAATTTTTAAAATATAAGCTGGAGAATGAATGAAGAAGACACACCATGTTAGTTTCTGACGTCTACATGCACAGCTAAATGCAGATGTAGGCACATACTCATGAACCCACAAACCGACTGTCCCCCCTCTGTCTCTCTCTCTCTCTGTCTCTCTCTCTTACACACACACACACACACACACACACACACACACACACACACAGAGAGAGAGAGAGAGAGAGAGACAGAGAGAGAGACAGAGAGAGAGAGAGAGAATAAAATGCAAAGAGGTGTGTAAGCAGATAACAATATGACTAGTACTACTGACACTCCCCAACTCATAAGATCAAGACTGGAGCTTCCCTTCATGGATCTTCCCACATAGGATGGGTGTTCTTCACCAGTGGCTGTGTGCCAGCTGCTCCTTCCAATGTCCCTGCATAGAATCCTTACTGACTCCACTTGCAAGTCCTTATGTCCCCTTTAGAATACTCTTCAGTTTCTTCCCTTTTCTGCCCAAACATTTTGAGGGAAACCATGATGATGTCATAAATGGCTGGCACAATTTTAATCCAAAGATAGCTCAAGCTTTTCATGAAGTGGCTTATAATCTATGCTGCTTACCCATGCTCCTGCTCCCATAGGAATGGGCATTCAGAAAGTATGACTAGCAGCCTACAATTTCATAAAATTGGGTAACTTTCAGACATATGAATGGGATTCCCAAGAGTAGAGATATAAGATTATATGGACATTTCAGGATTAGGAGATATGTCACACACACACTCCATAGAGAGAGAGAAGCAATGCCCTAGCCACATCTTAAATGGTTTCCTAAAATACTACAAACCAAAGTGAATTCTCTGCAATTGTACAGGGGCAATAAATCATGCACATCCCAAACGTCATTTATTGAAGGTTATTTGTTGCTTTCTGCCTCTGAACAGTTCAGCTGTGTTTAAGTGATGTACATCACCATTTTACTTATTTATCCTATGCAGAAAAAAAAGCAACATGCAGAAGTGGGAATGTGGAGATGACAGACAAGTATGAGCAAGGAGAGAAGTCACTGAGGAAGATGCAGACAAAAGCACAGATGTGAGAAGCAGAAGAGTGGAGACCAGAAACTGGCTCCGTGTGGTTAGAAGTGCAGACAGCCTGGTACTGAGGTGGCAAATCACCAGACTAGTCACGTGCACTTAGAGCTCACTAGGATGGGAGTGATAAACAAACAAACAAACGTAGGTTAAAATGGTCATGTTTCTGCCCTTAACCATCTCAGAGTTTAGATGCAGACCCTGGTAACCAAACACATTACAGTGTAGTGTGCAAATGTTCTGGAAAACAGGCTGAGAACCCCACAAGGGGCAGAAAGTGTTCTTGAGAATTGTGCTATTTGTGTTTCTTTAGGTGAGCTGAGGAACCTCTTTGGATGTCAACTTTAAAAGTGATTCTATCTGGCTGCCTCCTGCTAGCAATTGTTTTGAGGTTAAATGAAATCATGGGTGAAAATGCACTCTGCAAACTGAAAGTCACACACTGAAGTATTGCAAGGCTATTTCCTCAGTCCATCAGAGTACAAACCTGTGTAGTGGTTCTTAGATTGTGTGCTGGGTTACCAATGCCCTATGAGGGAGCGTAGACCCCCTTACCCTGCACCTCCCTGTTCCTCAAGCACTCCATGTCTTAGTTCAAGCGACCCGTTCACTGCTTGATGTTGACACCACACACTCTAAAATGTACAACCTGGAAAATAACATGAAACACTCACCAGTGTACAGTCGTCTTCATCCTTGGTGTCCACACAAAGAATCCCCAGGAGGAGGGCTCTGTATTCGGGACTGTTTCTTTGCTGGAATTGAGAGCTCTGCCTTCCCTTTTCTCCTATCCTTGCCTTTCTTCATCAATTTTTCTTTTGCCCTCTCCCCCACTCCTTTTTTTCCTGTTAAAAATGTACTTGATCTCTCATTCAGAACAAAGTAAATTTAAAAATCTTCTGGGAGACCCAGGTCGGGAGCAGTGGGAACTGAGCCTGTTTACGCTGCTACCAGCCAGCCAATTCCAGAAGCTCTCTCCTATAACTTTATCGTTTTTCTCTTTCCTCTTTCTTCCTACCTCTTCCTCACCTTCTTCCTCAGCTATCTCATCTTCTCTCTCTTCTCCCCTCACCGACTTGCTCTCTTTTTCTTCTGATTAATCCTTTATCTCCCTGCTCCTATCTCCTTTCTTCTCCGAAGAAATCCTTATCCCATTTTAGTTTTGGCCCACCCACCTGCCCTGTCTTAGCCCCACCTCCACCCTTCTTATCCTTCCCACTCCCCTCCCACCTCCACTCCCCACCCCCGATGGTGCCTCCCTTTGGGACCTGACGATTGACCAACTCTTTTCTGTACTGGGGTCCCACGAAGAGAAGCAGCCCCAGTGTCAGCTCAGCAGCTGATGAGCTCACTGGATTTTCGCGATGTGATTGGCCACTCTAGAGTTCTGTGGCGGGAGATCTTGAAAAGTTGCTTAGCCGGTTTCTTTGTCCCTCTGCTCTTTCCTTTTTGGTTGGAGCTGTGAACCCCAGACACCGTTGTAGTTCACAAGAGAGTATAACAGAGATCTAAAAGAGGTGGTGATGATTGCTGGGGTAACAAGGCTTGGTTGCGTCAAAGGCAAGTGCAGACTCAGTGAGGCAGAACCCTGGGAACCTAGTATGAAGACTTAGAATCTGAGCACAGAAGGTAAGACTCTGGGAAGCTGAAATGCAACTTCTAGCCCCAACTTTGGTCTTTCTTCAGTGTGGAGGATGTCTCACCTTGGAATAAAGAGCATCGGATTTGAAACCAGGCATTTCATTTCCAGTCTGTCCTCAATTTGCAAGACTCTGGGCAAGTCATTCCAATCTGCTTTCACTAGTCAAAACAGGAATGGCGATGCCAGCACTTTTATAGATTAAGGGAAAGGATCAAATGTGAACATATTCCCTAATGTTTAAACCTGGTGTCGTGTTAATAATAATGATGTGGTACAACAAAAAGAATCCTGGATATAGTTTATAGTGCTTTGTTTTGTTTTCAGTATTTCATTTTTCAGTAGTGAGCCCCTCTCAATCTTTTGGGGGACTTCTTTGTCCTCGTCTGTGAAGTGGGAAAACTGGGCTGAATGGCCTCCGAGTTCTCAGACTCTAACACTTTTTGATGGACAGATAAAATTGTTACCATCCGCCTTTAAATGGCCTATCAGAGGAGAGTCTTTTCCTTTCTCAGAATTCTTGCTAATGTCTCACTTTCTCTTAGGTATGTTGGTGAAACTACTTTCCATAGGGGCCTAGCTCCTCCCACATCCCCACAATGGAAGTGTAGACACAAGCTATAGTAGTGTGCACAGGGTTCATCCTTGATGCAGGTTCTCTCCCCAGGCTACTGGCAGGAGCAGGATTTGGAGCTGGGAACTCTGGCTCCACTGGACGAGGCCCTCAGCTCCACAGTCTGGAGCAGCCCTGACATGCTGGCCAGTCAAGGTGAGATACCAGGACCTTCATCTCAATGTTGTTCAGATGCTTCACTCATCCTCACATCATCTCCCACTCATGGTACTCCACGCCATGTTCTCACTCCACTCATTGCCACACAGCTTTCCTTCCCATGTGACATTTAGTTCTTAGTTTTGCACCACCACCACCACCACAACATTCCCATGTACCAACTCCCTCCCTCACTCTGGTACAAAGACCTCTGTAACCCTACACCTCTTTCCAAAAATAAGATGCCTCCAGAGAAGTGGATTACTCAAAACAAAGAGGTCCTGGAGAGGCACTGTCAAAAATGAATTCTTCAAGTGAGACAAGGACAGAGGGATTAGAGGTTAGAAATCAATATATGTCTATTGCAAATGAAGGTCCTCAGACACCTTCCATTGAGACATTTTGAGAAAATTTCACTTGCAATTTTGCTCAGTGGCTATACAATAATCTCAAAATCCAATCATAGTCTTAATTTCTCCTTTCATAGGACCACTTTAGGAAGAACTCCAATGACAATGGCTCTGTGTTGAGGATAGAACAGAGTTACAGTGTTGAGAACTAGTGAGCTGATCTTGGGTCCCTTCACCATGTTGCCTTGCTGACTGTGTCTATGAGATGAGGAAATTGGGTTTCTGGCCCCAGTGAGCTCCCTTACTTCCAGCATTTATAATCCTAAGCAGTACTAACCATCAGGTTTCATACTCCAGTTCGGAAACTACGAGTCTTTAATGGTGTGTCTTGCTTAGCATAATTCCAGCATGCATCCCCTCCTTAGGGCCTTCTTTCTTTTAAGATCACTCAGAGTGATGCAAGTCAGGTGACTGGAAAAGAAAGAAGCAGGCAGGTGGGGTCCAGTCTATGGCAAAGGGAGCTTCTGATTGTTTTCACAGTGTCCTCAAGAGAGTGTGGTAAGCATGATTCCTGGTTTTCTGTGGAGCCATGAATGTTGCTGGTTGAGGAACTCTGAGACAGAGAGCAGAATTTTGGATGTTCCTGAAGCAGAGAAGGGAGATGATTATTTTAGATTAGTTCTGAGGAGGTCACTGCTGTTGGGTCACTAAAAGCGATTCTGAAGATGAGGCAATCAATATGAGGAATCAGAATCCATGCTGTGGGAACTTAGCACAATGCCTGGTGTGGGAAATAGATGTTAGCATTGGAGAGGTTCACAGCTAGGCTTGAGGAGAAGGTTCATTTGGAATTTAACTGATTTATCCAAAGGATTTCTGGGTTTCTCTCTTCCTCTCCCTTCCTTCCTTCTTTCTTTCCTTTCTTTCATCCCTTCTCCTCTCTCTGTATGTGTGTGAGTGTGTGTGTGTGTGTGTGTGCGCGCGCGCGTGTGCGTGTGCGTGTGTGTGTGTGTGTGTGTGTGTGTGTGTGTGTGTGTGTGTATGAGTATATGTGTCTTATTTTTGATACAGGTTATATGCAGTCCAAGTTGGCCTCAAGCTCAGTATATAGGCAAGGGTAATCTACAACTTTTTCTCCATCTGTCTCTACTTCCTGAGTAATGGGATGACATGTGTGTTCCATCGCAACCAGTCATTGAGGTGCTGGGATCCAATCTAGGATTTTCTGAATTCTAGACAAGGATTCTATTAAACTAAGCTTGTGTTTTGTTGAAGTTCTTTAAGGAGAGGGGAGTTAGAAAATATACCTTCATCACATAAAAGAGAAGATTTCTGTCTTTTGCTCTTTAAATGACATCAGGTTGGTGAACTGGGTTTGTATTTGGGGAGACAGGAAGACTTACCAGGAAAGAGAACAAATAGTTGGATGTGGTTGTGCATGTATATAATCCCAGCATTTAGAAAGCAGGAGTTGAAGGACTTTGGTAAATTTAAGACTATCTTGAATACATAGTAAATACTAGGCCAGCCAGGACTACACAGTAAGACCTTGTCCTAACAGTAGCTGCAACAACTAATAATAATAGTAAAACTGATAATGGATTCGATTATATTGAGATTATTGCTAGAAAAAAAATGAAGTATGTTTTAAATGTTTCTGTCTTTAATTTCTATTTTGTTGGTTTGGTTTTCTTATATAGATGAATGTACATACCAAGAGCTGGTTTAGACTTTTCCCCATCAGATTTTGATTATTAGTCATAATTGTTTCTGATGGTTTTGTCTTACAATAGGTGGTGATAGGAAGGCAAAACATAGGGTGGCAGATACGTATGTGTGTTCTCAATGATGAATGGTAGAACCATACCTAAAAAGACACATGTGGAATAGTATGTTGCGATCTGGGTGCCTTTATTCTTTTAGTGTTTGTGACACTGTCTGTTCATCCAACATTCAACAAGTGATGATACTTTCTATGTATCCAAAGTGAGAGAACAGGTCTGTCTCCTCTCTACTACCACAACCACCTCTCTATTCGTTCACTCATGAAGCCTCAAGAGTATACTGACACCAGAGGCTCGGGTAGCCTGAATAGATGAGGCAGACTGTGGCCCAGTAATGGGTAAACATCCTCGGGGCTCCTCATGAAACTAAATGTACTCTACCCCTGCAGATAGCCAGCCCTGGACATCTGATGAAACAGTGGTGGCTGGTGGCACCGTGGTGCTCAAGTGTCAAGTAAAAGATCATGAAGACTCATCCCTTCAGTGGTCTAATCCTGCCCAGCAGACTCTATACTTTGGGGAGAAGAGAGGTAGTATTTCATGAATGACCTTTCTCCATGGGAATCATGGGCTAGGAGAAAGGGACATGAGGGGAATTGTCTTTGTAGTTCAGGCTGAGAAATACAAGGTATGTTATTGGAAAACATAATAAACTGGGGTGTTCTCAGTTGTTTACAGAGAAGAATCAGCACTACAGCTCTGACCTTAGTCATGCATAGTCTTTTTTTTTTTTAAACATTTATTTATTTTATGCTGGACATAATTATACATGCCTTTTTTTTTTAAATGAAAACAAACATTTATAAACAATATTTGGGAATTTGGGCATTATTCTTTCCAAACTGCTTCCGGCTGGTAGGGGGCGCTGTCATAGGGGAATCCTAAGAAGACGCAGAAATCCTGGCTGTAGTGGTCTAGTAATGCATAAAGGGTCTTATAACATGCGAGGTACTTGTAGCATCCTGACTCTCAGTTTTGATTTCCCCAGCCCTTCGAGATAATCGGATTCAGCTGGTTAGCTCCACTCCCCACGAACTCAGTATCAGCATCAGCAATGTGGCGCTGGCAGACGAGGGCGAGTACACATGCTCCATCTTCACTATGCCTGTGCGAACCGCCAAGTCCCTTGTCACTGTGCTCGGTGAGGCTCTCATACCCCTTTGTCTCCACAGCATGCTGCTTTGTAAACAAATCTCCCTCAGTTGATCCCCAAAGCATCCCAGAACCAGGCAAGCCTCTGGTAATATCAGAAAAGCTCTACATATTTCCCTTTAAATGCAAGAAAACAGGGTCTGATCTGCTGTACTTACTATTTGATCTGGAACAAATCTCTTTAAGCATAAACTTCATAATTTATAGCAAAGAATGGTCATTCTGCTTCACTCCAGAAATTGTGAGAACACAAGATCTATATATAATATCTAGTTCTAATTTCTAAGAAAAGTTTTTCAGTTGCTTGAATACAATTATCTTCATCCTGTATTCTAATTCCTATCTCCACTCCCCTGTGTCTTTCACTATCTGCATGGCCACCTAGCTGGACTCTGGGGTATCCAGTCACGACTGTTCTTTAAGCACAGCATCCCCATTCCTCCTACACTCTCATACTTAATCTCCTCAGTCTTCCTATCTTGTCCTCAGGAAGTAGATCCAAGAACATTGAGTCTCTATGCATCTACCCATCTTTTTAAACCAAAGTAGAACTCAGCTATCCTGCCCCTTATAGAGGACATATCTACAGGGAGAGCTTGAAGTGTGACTTCATGGTGCCTCTCCTTCCTATCCCGGCCATCCTCTCTCCATGGCAGGAATCCCACAGAAACCCATAATCACTGGTTATAAGTCATCTTTGCGGGAAAAGGAGACAGCCACTCTAAACTGTCAGTCTTCCGGGAGCAAACCCGCAGCTCAGCTCACCTGGAGGAAAGGTGACCAAGAACTCCATGGTGAGTAGCTCCTGCCTGGGGTTACAGGAATGTGGTGGTGCAGGGAAGAGGGTGTGTGAGGTATGTCTACATATGGCACATAAGAAAAAGTGGAAATGAAGAAAGTGAATGGTAAGTGCATTGTAGATATATGTGTGTCAGAGTCTTCATTCTGTTTATGCATTCATATCCATTTCAAACATTTTCTAACTTGTCCAAGATAGACTCATTATCTGTGGGGCCCAGATAGTATCTATATGTTAAGATACAGTCTGTCTGTATATACTGACCATGTATCGTGTGTGTGCGTGTGTGTGCGTGTGTGTGTGTGTGTGTGTGTGTGTGTGTGTGTGTGTGTGTGTTTCTGTCTGTCTGCCTGTTTGCATTTCAGGAGACCAAACACGAGTCCAGGAAGATCCCAATGGAAAAACCTTCACTGTGAGCAGCTCAGTGTCATTCCAGGTTACCCGGGAGGATGATGGAGCAAGCATCGTGTGCTCTGTGAACCATGAATCTCTAAAGGGAGCCGACAGATCCACCTCTCAGCGCATTGAAGTTTTATGTATGTCATGGGCTTTGGGGTGAGAAGGACCAGGTGTGAAGTAGGGAGTGAGGAAAAGAAAATTGCTGCTGGCTGCACATGAGGCAACATGCACAGTGAAAGTGGCAAGGCTTCAGAAGACAGGCCCTATAGTAAACATTGCAGGCTCAGAGAGCCCAGGTCTTTGTCTCAATGAGTTGATTCTGCTTGTGCTGTGGGAGAGCAGCCACAGACACAGCGTAAACAAATGAGTTGGGCTGCATTCCAATAAAACTTTATTTACAAAAGCTTGCAGCTGGCAAGATTTGGCCCATGGGCAAAGTTTCCCAGCCCTTGGGCTACACTGGTGAATTGGAACTAGACTATAACTGACATTGGTAAGTGTAGCAAACCCAGAGTCTTGGGATGTAGTTACTCCTCTGTACTCCACAACATGCTGGTTGTGTGGTGTGAAGACAGCTCTCCCCCACTGATCTTCCTTGTTTATTTGTGATCATGGCTGTCATCGTGGCCTCCTCTCATTCTGTGACGCCTAGAGGTATGGGTGGAAGAGAAGGGCAAGTCTCTCTGTTGTCAAAGAGTCCAAGGACTGGTACCTCCCAGTCATTTCTCTATTTGCCTCAGTCCCACACTTCTTGGGGTTCTGATCTAAGGTGACCAGTTGTCAGTATCACTGCTTTATATACTTTCTCCACACCTCTTCATCCTTTTCATGGACAAGTCCTTTAGTACCAGTGGGGGATGTCTGAAGAAGCTGGAATATTTGCAAACTTCTCATCTGAGGAAATCTAGAAACTTTTCAAAGGAATGTTCCTGCATGTAAAGGAAAAGGAATAATAGAAGTGTGGAAGGTGTATACAACAATGCTTATCTTTTTCTAATTTACCAAAGGTCGGTAATTTTCAAAAATAGCTAGAGCTTTTAACCTCCTTATGGAAGACACAAGCTGATTAATTTCCCAACTTTGGTGCCATTTAATCAGTGGCTAGACCTTTCATTCAAACTATAATATTGTTTAATTTTGGACACTACCATAGTGCATTTGGTTGACACTCAATGGGCAGGCTGATGAGTAGCCTTCTAGCTAGTACTGGCACATACTAGCTATATTGCCTTCACCAAAGCATTTCATCTCTCTTTGAATACTGCTTACTATTCTGAATTATACTGAGAATATATGGAATAATATACATGAAAGAAATATACTAACTTCCAAGTTCTAAATTGCTATAAAGTATTTCTGTATTTACTAGTTCCAAGTGTAAGGCCCTGAGCCTTGGGCTGTTCTTTTGAGACCTGGTCCCCAGCTGTAACTGAAGAATACTCTTTGCTATTGGAGTCCCACAGAGTTCTCTCTTAGATACCAGCCCATTTGGCTATTACTCTGCAGGGTCTCCTTTGACCTGTGATCAGCAGCCAGGCCTCAAATGTACCATTCCATGTGTTATGCTAGAGATCTCTTGAGCTGTGAAGCCCAGGAGTGGCGGTTTTCTCACCTGACCTGGCTCTCTTTGTCCTGAACAATTTAGCTGGAGTATGTTCATGAATTGTTTGTTGAGGTTGTCTCTGTCCTTAGGGATAGTGCGTTCTCTTTATCTGTGGTTCAAAACCAGCATCTGGTCACATTGTTCTTAGCCGCCATCTGGACCCAGCCTCCTAAACAGCCTTTTGGCATCAATGACAGATGTCATTATTCCCTCACAGAGCCATTCATATTGTCTCAGGTCTCTCTCTCTCAGTCTTTATTTTTTCCAGCCAAAATTTGGCCCCCCACCCCTTGCTGTTTCTATACTTTCGGTCTATGTTTGGACTGACCATTCTAAGGGAGGTTTAGTGTTCATGCGTTGCTTTCACTCTTAAGCATTTGCACAAGGCAGACAGAATTGAGAGGTTGTGGACTCAGTCAGTGTCAAGTTCACTTTCTTTGTTCCTTTAAAAATATGTATTTGGTACTGTCTATGTGCCAGGCAGTTTGCTAGGCATGAATAAACCATGGGTTCTCCTCAGTTCTGCTAAGACACCCCATAGGTCCCCCCAAGGACAGGCCTGCTGGAATGCCATCACTCAGAGGTTGAGATACAGCAGGTTGCTCTCCATCTGTGGCACTCACAGCCTATGTTCACAAGAGCTGGAAGGAAGAAGGGCTTGTTCACAATCTCTCGTACTTCTGGGACTTCAGGGGATAGACTCTGTAGCATGTCACTAAGCGACTCCAAGGTTCTAGGTCCTATGCAGATTGGGGAGTTTGGCGCTGACATCATGTATTTCTCCACAGACACTCCGACAGCCATGATTAGACCAGAGCCTGCACATCCCCGGGAAGGCCAGAAGCTGTTGTTACATTGTGAGGGGCGTGGCAATCCAGTGTAAGAGGAGCATTCCATGGTTTCTGATATGACCCTACACTCTCAGATAACTCCCCACCCCCTGGGTACCCAAGGGGAGGCATACCTCCTACCCTCCTACCTCCACAATAGCATTTCTCCTTTACCTCTATTGCAAAGCAGCAGAAGTGGGGTTGGTTCCCCTAAGGAACAAAGTCACAGTAAGATACAGACCAAAGCACCTCTAAATTGTACTCAAGACTGATGATCCCACACCCCTACCAACACCCACTCTCTGGACTATACAGCATCTTAAACTTCACCAGTTTCTGACTCCCCTGTTGTCAGTTTTTAAGTCCTCTAGACCTTTGGCCCAGGCCATCCTAAACACTTCCCATCTTTCTATCTCAACAGCCCCCAGCAGTACCTGTGGGTAAAGGAAGGCAGTGAACCACCCCTAAAGATAACCCAAGAGAGTGCTCTCATCTTTCCCTTCCTGAACAAGAGTGACAGTGGCACCTATGGCTGTACAGCCACCAGCAACATGGGCAGCTACACAGCCTACTTCACCCTCAATGTCAATGGTAAGTCTCTTTGGTTTCTCTCCTCCAACACCTCCCTTCTTTGGCCATCTCTTGCTTTTCTGTCAGCAGCCCCCCTACCCTTAAGTAGTAGTAGAGTGGATGGAAAATGTCCAGCTACTGGAAAGCACTGCCCTGGGGTCCTAGCAATGTGTAACAATGGTAATTCAATAGAAAGATGGGCTCCCACTGTCTCTGTCTGCAGGCAGTGGCTTCTTTGGAACCATCTATCACCTGATGGGAGAATATCAGTTTAATGTAGAGGCCCCTCTTAAGGGCTTGTGTGCTTGCTGAAAAGCTCCTCCTCCTGGGGCCAGATATGGTGTGTGCGATGCTTCCATCAGTTCCCTTCCTAAGGACTCTGTGCATTATAGTTTGGAAAAGGTTAAAAGAAAAAAGCATGCACTGTTTCGAGAGATGGTCCAAATCTCTTCTCTAACGTTTCACCTTCCAAAGGTGCTACTTTCTGAAATTCTCAGAAACTGGCCCCACCAGATGCCTAGAATAATAGGTTAGTCAGTAAAGTGCCAGACAGTTGGAGCAACACAGAAATAGGTGTGGTAGCTAACATTTGCAATCCCAGTGCTGGGGAGACAGAGACAGCCTATTTTACTTCATGAGCTCTCAGTTAGTGAAAGATGACCATGACCTTGTCACAAAGAATCAGGTGGGTGGAATTTCTCTGGCCTCTACAGTTAGTACACAGGAATACATGGACATTAGCACACATATGCACATTCACACACGTTTGGGCCCGCGCATGCGTGTGCATGTGCACAAAATACATTCAAACCCAGCTTCAAGAGAAGTGACAGGCTAGGACAGAGCTGGCTTTAGAAGGAGCTGGTAGGGAAATTTTTTCTTGTTTTTAAGACACCGATGGCACTGAAGTCCTTCTAGAAAGTCTTCAGATCTTTCTGCAGAATAGGGGAAATGCTAAAGAAACTTTGGGGTCTTTCCTCATTTAAAATACCCAGTGAGGCAGGGAATAGGGAACCTAACACCCAGGATCCCAGGGATGAGAAAGAGGCCCTAGTGCTTGGGACCAGAATGTTTGTTTACATTGGTGATTAGGAATCCTGAGCTGATATCTCACCACGTGGGATCATCTTGGCACAACCCCAGGGCTAGTATAAGATTCTGAGAGCTGCAACAAGGCACTGGAATCCATGCTCGGCCCGCGGATCTCTCCAGACCATCTCCGATGCTGAACGGCAGTGAAAAAAAGTTTATGTGCCCTGCAGTTGATATCTTGTTGATCCTTCTGCCCTGGGATAAAAAGCTAAGCAGGCCTAGGTTGACTAGTTTGCTGCCAGTGCTGACGCCTGGTGGTGGAAGGAGTTACTGCAGCCTCCTCAGGAATCTCCTCAGTGAAGACTTGCCAGGAATGAAGTGAAAGGTACTTATACCTGGAGACAGAGGGTGGTTATTGACAACCCCAGAGGCCATTTTGACAGTGAAAGGCTGTGTTTTTGCTTCTATGGATTCCAGAGTAAATATTGATTGATTTTCACAGTGGGCCATGTCTCCTCTTTCTTCCCCTAAATCACATCAACACATCTGCCCCATCATGGAACTCATGGGTCATCCTCCACCTCCTTCCCACGCAGAATATTTTTAAAATGGCACTAATGCTTTTCCTTTTCAATTAAAGCATAGGAAGTTAAGGAACTAAAAAGCTGGCCCAGTCAAGCCTGAGGAAACATAAGGTAGGGAAGAAAAAAGGATAGGAGTTAATGAAGCTGCAAGACTCAAGCTGAGTCCAAGAAAAAACAGGAGGTCTCCCATGGAGGGGGGAGTTATAGCTGTGGTTAATGCAGAGACATCAGAACTGTCCTGGGCTTGTGCACTTGTCCACAGACATTTGGGTTTCTGACCAAGATTAGCGTTTTCATTGACATTCTTGGTCCAGGTTCCACTATGAAATCAGTCCACACCTATTATGGATAGTGAATTTTGTATAGTGATCGGAGGGAACACTAGCCATTGTGTGTGAGAGAGAAGTCAAACCAGACTTATGCACAAACCTTTGGATGATGTCAAAGTAATGATGAAACCTTAGGCCTCCTTCCTTGGATGGGTCAGAAGATTGGGTTTTACTGAATCACTAATCCTCCTTGCCAGGAAAGAATTACTAAAGAAAAAGACCAGATATATTCCAGGGCATGTACATTGGGATGCTAAAGGAAGAAAGAAAGAAACACCCAGGAGCAGAGCTGTCAAACGCTGTGATAAGGCAGTTGTATAGGCCATAGCCCAGGCTAGGATAGGGATGCTGGGGTAGAACCTGGGGTCCTAGGCTCATTCTAGAGAAGGTGGATGGTTTTTAATTCCCCTCAGACTATAACTTTGCTCTCTAGAGAAATTTACAAGTCTTATATAGGGTAACACAGTCTAGCGTTTTCTTTGCAAGGTGCTTTCCAACTGCTTAACCCTTGGAAACATCAGTTTTCACTGTTTCTTCCCCATCTGATCTTTAGACTGGAAAAGTGACAAACAAACCCCTAAAGAGACTAGTAGAATACTAGACAGGATGTGAGAAGACATGGGAGAAAGTCAATTAACAAGAAAACACAAATGTACCTGTGTGTGAGTGTGTGTGTGTGTGAGAGGGGGGGTTGGGGGCAGAGTGAAGGGTGGAGAGAGGAAAGAAGGAGAATTTTGATGTTGGTCATTAAAACAATTATCTCATTAAGGTCAAGCTTTGGTACTAAAAAAGCAACTTGGATAGTAGAGTAAGAGCTGGTTTGTTTATTGCCCGATGGATACATCCATTTTCTTGAACAATTACTACATTGCCATCATGGTGATAGCCACTTGAACACAGACTAAGGCTTGTCCCCTGTGCTTACATATACCTCCTGGTTCTCCTGATGCCGATGTCTCTTCTGTGAGATTATCCAGAGACAAATCAGCATGTGAGTTATGTTCTCCCCTCTCCAGTTCTAACTGTATGCCTTTCCTCCTGCAGACCCAAGTCCGGTGCCCTCATCCTCCAGTACCTACCACGCCATCATAGGAGGGATTGTGGCTTTCATTGTCTTCCTGTTGCTCATTCTGCTCATCTTCCTGGGACACTATTTGATCCGGCACAAAGGTCAGAGGCATCAAGAGGACTTGGGTGGGTGGGGAGATCAGTCAGGGAAGAGCAGACAGTAAGAGGGCTTCATTCAGGGCCCTGTAGACTCATTCAGTCCCTAAGGCTGTCTGAGAAAGAAATACAGCCAACCCATGCAATGCCATTGCTGTGATCACTGAGCAACAGCAACCCCACAGTCAAGCCTGATCACTTGGTAAACATCCAAGTACAATCAGACCTGCCCACTCAGTCAGCTGCTCCTTGCTGCTCTGCATTTGGGTCCTGCTCACCAGTCTCTAGCCCCTTCCTCCTTGTCCTTCTCTTCTTTTCCATCTGTTCAGTTTCCTGGCTTCCTTTTCTTTCTTTGATCTCCTTCCTCTTCATCCTCATCCATATCTTTATTCTTTGTTTTACTTTCTCTTCTATTCTGTTATTACATGCAGCCAGCAGCCTAACTGACTAGACTGGCCATGCCTAAGTCATATCTTCACTACAAATGTGCCACACGCACGCGCACACACACACACACACACACACACACACACACACACACACTCTTTTATCCCTTGCCTACGTTATAGATGAGATTTTAGTTAAGGGTAGGATTTTAGTTAAGGGTAGGATTCGTTATTCATGGGGATGTGGTCAGGTGAGGGATGTTGGCAGCCAAATGCAAATTAGAGAAGGTGGGGTGGATGAAAGCTCTAGGCAAGAGAAAGATGAGATGAGCAATGTGTGAGTGGGTGGGTAGGAAAGTGGGCAGGGCGGACTTCAGAAGCTGAGAAGCTTCTGAACAAAGGAGCTTCTATCTCCACACAGGAACCTACCTGACACATGAGGCCAAGGGCTCCGATGACGCTCCAGATGCGGACACGGCAATCATCAACGCAGAAGGCGGGCAGTCAGGCGGGGATGACAAGAAGGAATATTTCATCTAGGGGCGCCCACTCACCTCCTGCGCCCCTTGGGGGCCCCATGGGGACTGCTGGGCTGTTACCAACCTGAACTTGTACAGAGCGACCCCAGGACCGCCCCTCCCGCTTGCTCCCCAGCCCACCCAGCCCCCTGTACAGAATGTCTGCTTTGGGTGCGGTTTTGTACTCGGTTTGGAATGGGGGGGAGGAGGGCGGGGGGAGGGGAAGGGTGGGTTGCCCTCAGCCCTTTCCGTGGCTTCTCTGCGTTTGGGTTATTATTATTTTTGTAACAATCCCAAATCAAATCCGTCTCCAAGGCTGGAGAGGCGAGGGCTATGGGGGGTGAGGAGAGCAGCAAATCTGCAGTGTTCGGCAAGAAGGCAAAGAAGTCGGAGGGATGAGAAATGAATGAGGAGCAGGGCTTGTTCGCAGGCGGGGCTTACAAGGCCCTCCTTCATTTTCACAGCAGGTTAGCCTCCCAAGTGTCTCCAAGGAACCCGAGTTTGGAAGCAGGGGCTAGGGGTGGCTCTACATCTGCCAGCCATGTATTGTGAGCTACAGACAGGTGTCAGGATGATACCCATCTTCCATTACATAAGAAAGAGATGAGTAGGAGAGTCTTCGAGAAGATGAGAACTGAAGATGGCATACAGCTGCACAGGGATCCCGGGCTTCAACATGTCCCTCCCAGAGAGAGTAGATTTCCAGAGAGAGGATGAAGGAAAGGACCCTGTCCATCATTGCTCCCACATGATGAACGAAGCCAGGCTTTTTTCACAGAATCGGCCCTTGGGGGTCAGCAGAGCTCAGCTTTCTGTCCTAGCTCCAGCAGTTGTGGAAGAAAGAGCACTGCTTCTGGGCTGGACAGCGTCTGCTTCTCGGAGGGGCCCCTCACTTTTACCCAAGACCCTGGACTGTTGCACGGCAACCGCTCCTCTCATGGCATTGCTCAGCAACTACTCCTCCACCCTGTGTCACCCTGTGCCCTCTCCTGTTCCCTGTACCATCCCTCAGTCCCTCCTCCCTCAGCAGCCAGGCAGACATGACAACAAAATTACTAAAAGGAGCTTCGCTGCAGTGAGCTGTTTCCTGCCCAAACCGAGGGAATAATGTGAACTCTGTGTGTGTGTGTGTGTGTGTGTGTGTGTGTGTGTGTGTGTGTGTGTGTGTGTGTGTGTGTTTTGTGTGTGTAAGTGTGCATAAGTATGCATGGATGTGTGTACATGTATATTTGTGTGAGTAAGAAGCAAAGGGATGTAAGAGAAGGACCAGGGGTCTTGAGTGGGAGACAGGGCATGGGACATGTGAGGCAAGATGTGAGCTTTGGGAGTGGGTGGCTCCTAGTCAGGGTCTGTGCCTCATCTAGGGGGGCTGCTCCATCCTAGTCATTTCCAAACCACTCTTGATGCCTATCTGAGAAAGAGGGGGAGTCCCAGCGTGTGGTTTGCCCGGCTGTGCATTTTGTCCCTCTGAAACACTACACATTCACCACCCTTCCCTGGACCTCCCATCTCTGAGCCATGAGCCAGGGCCACAGCCTCTGCTATGCATCCCTCAAGCCTCTCCCTGGCACTGACTCTGGATTCCCATCCTCTGTACCCAGTGACTAAGGACTAGGTCCCCATCACAGTTTTTGGTTTACTGTCTTCCTTCTATGGCCAAGCTGGTTGCTGTGGAGATGAGATTGCTCACCCTCTCCATCCTGGCTGGCCTGTCCCTCAGACCCAGGATGCTCTTGGCATCGCTCTCCCCTCCTCCAGCATGTCCTCCCTGCTCTGACAACAGGTGTGCAAAACAGGGCAGCTGCAATCCAGCAGGCCTGCCTACTCCTTCAGTTCAGGTAATACTTTTCATGAATCTTCCAGCCCCTGGTTAGGGTCCTGGGCATTCCAGGCAGCCCCTCGCTTAAGCCAGGGATTCTCCTCTTATAGCAGCAAGGGAGCCCTGGGCCCCAGGCCTCTTCAGGCTCCTCATCTCCCAGCACCTGCTTTTGGGAAAACGACTTTTCCACTTTGAGCTGAACCACTCTGTCCATATTACACAGAAGCCATATTTGTATGGGGCGGGCGGGGGGAGAAGGGCCGTTGTGCTGTGCGTGTCTGTCTGTGGGTGGGGGCGGGGGAAGGGAGCAGGGAGGGGATCGTGTATCTTTATAATCTTTCTAACTCTCCTGTGCTAATCTCAGAGGGACCACCCTCAATATATCTGGATTATTCGTGTGGTCAGGCTGCCTCCTTTCTGCTATTCTCGCCTCTGGCGGGGCTGCATGTAAATAAGGGCTGTCCTCATGTCCCCAGCCCCTGCCCCTGGCACTCAAAGGGTATTGCATCCTTGCCATGCCACTCTCTCGGAGCATCTCTGTGTAATCAAGGGTGAGAGTGTCTAAGTCATTTGCTTTCCTGAGAACATTTGGATTTGAAACACATCATCCCCTACTACCCTGCCCATCAATGCTGGCCAACACCATGATGGAGGTGAAGCCCCCACCAACACCATCTTGGAAGGGGAGTTTCACTAGTTTTTTGCCAAACTCCCTTTTCTAACTCCTTCCTGTTCAATCTGAAATCTGACCTGGGAACCCATCCTTCTGCACTCCAGTCTTAGGGGACTAATGGGAATCCACTGGCTAAACATGCATCCCGTATTTCTCCTGGCCAGAGAAATAGCAGTCCTACCTCCCATTAGGAATTTTACTTATTGGTAAGATGACAAACTAATGAAGCATTCTCACAGTCTGTATGTCTCAACGATATGAATATGGATTACCCAGTGGGCTATAGTCTCACATTAAAGTATGCTGTCCCATGGTCCCTCAGAGCCTATTTTGATGTGTCAGACCATGTGTTCTGTTTGGTGTAAGAGATGCATTCATTGAGTCCATAGGTGGTAAGGCAAATGCCCAATTGCTCCCTGAAGGAGAGTCAATACACAGCCTTTACAAGCCTCCAAATCTATCCCTCTTACGCTGGAGCACACATACCTCCAGATAGCAATGCACACACCCAGACACCACCCAACAGCTAGCACTCAGATAAGGGGCAGACTGAAACCCAACCTAGAAACTTGGATAAACAGGTGCATTCCACTGTTCCTTCCACCAAACACAAAAGGCCTCCATTTAAATGCATATCCTCCGTCTGGATGGAGCCAACAGCAAATGCCATCCGCACACCTCCCCTGCAAACCTGGGAACTTTTGAACTCTTTGCTTGGATTTCATTCAAAGGGATAGAGAACAGAGAGAGTCATCAGATACAGGGTCACTCAACTTCCCAGCACCTCTCTCTTATCTCTGCCTCAGATGTCACCCCTGGCCCCTCATCCTTCCTTGTTCCTGAAGGATCCTCCCTTGCTGGAAAGCTCCCTGGCTTCTTCCTTGCCACCTTTGCAAAAATTTCCCCTTTGTGGCCCTCACCATGTTATTTTCCCATGGCTATTCTGACCAGCCAAATACAGCTTCAAAACAGGAAGCCCCAGGACAGTACCCTGTGTTAGCCTAAGGTTTAAGTAGTCAGAGTTTCCTGAGTGTGAGCCACATACACATCCCAGCTCTGCCCAGACCTTGAGAGTGTTCATTAGCACTGGGCACTTATCTTGGAGCCACAGCTGCTGACAGAGTCTTGGCCCTGTACTCTGTTTGCCCTGAGCCTGCAGTGCTATGGGGAACTGTCTGCACCCGGTGAGTGTGGGGACCATGCTCCATAACCCTTGCCTCTGTCCCATGGTCCCATTTCTTCTACTTACTTCTCTGGATTTTATGCTCATCCCCCACCCCCCTTTTTTTTTTTTACTCCCAATTCCTTATCCCTGTGTTTCTTGTTCTCAAATTCAAAAGTCTTTTTTCCCCTTTCTTTTCTTACTTTAGGTTCCTGTCTCTACCCTATTTGCTTTCTCTCCACTTTTTGGCCAGTTCTACACAGGTTTCTCCTCACTTCCCTCCATCCCTCTGCTCCTCTACGTCTCTACTCAGCTCTGACCAGACTTCTCTGTGTAGGTTCCTCAGCTGCCTTTTCCACAAAGCCTGCTGTACCCACCTGTAGACAGATCCCCTGTTCTCCAAACCCAAATGTACCCCAGCCTCTCATTGATGTGCTAGATGCCCTACCTGACTGACTGTCCCTTCTGGGTGTACCCTGTAGGTGGATACCTCCTTTTCACTAGACAAGAATGGAACCCAGTTCCCTTTGGATATGTTGGATTATATATATGATGATAACATCACCTATGAATCAATGGATAACTACAGCATTGGAGCAGCTGCTCCCTGCCACTCCTGTACTCTACTTGACAATTCTTCACTGCCCTTCTTCATCCTCACCAGTGTCCTGGGCGTGCTGGCAAGTGGTACCGTCCTCTTCCCAATTCTCAAACCTTTCTCCCGCTGGCAGATCTGCCCCAGCTGGCCTATTCTGGCACAGTTGGCAGTAGGCAGTGCCCTCTTCAGCTTAGCGGTGCCTGTCCTGGCACCAGGGTTAAACAGTGCCCATAGCACAGGGCTGTGTTTTCTGGGCTACTGGATCTGGTATACTTCAGCTTTTGCCCAGGCTCTGCTGATAGGGTGCTACGCCTGCCTGAACCCCAGACTGGGTATAGGTCAAATCCGTGGCCTCACCTTGGGACTCACTATAGGACTTTGGGGAGCAGCTGTCCTATTAGGGCTGCCGGTCACCTTGGCCAGTGACATTTACAATGGCGTCTGCACCCTTGCATCCAACAAGGACCTGGAAGCGTTGAAGTCCACACATTCTGCAATCTGTTTTACCATCTTCACTGTGTTACCACTGGCTCTTTTGGCAGCCACAGGGCTGAGGAAGGCATTGGGCAAGGGGCCAGGCCCCTGGGTTAGTGTCCTGTGGATCTGGTTCATTTTCTGGTGGCCTCATGGGATGGTTCTCATATTTGATGCTTTGGTGAGGTCCAAAATAGTGCTTCTGCAATCATGTCCATCCCAGCAGATTCTAGATGTGATGCTGAACCTGGCAGAAGCCCTGGCTGTATTACACTGTGTGGCTACACCCTTGCTCCTGGCCCTCTTCTGCCACCAGACCACCCGTAGATCCTTGCCTTCTCTGTCCCTCCATGCAAGACAGTCTTCTCATATGGATACCTTTGCAGTTAAGTCCTAGTTCTTTCCCCCACATGTCAACCTAAATTAAAGTCTATACTGCTTTTATGAAGTGGGTGCTTTCTTATTTCATCTGGAGTTAACGAGAGGGAGAAAGACCATGGAGAGAAAGGAGGGCAATGCACACCTGACTTTCCTGTTTCTAGAGTTGTCCTGGAAGAAAGAGATGGAGGATAAACATTCTCAGGGAATACAGATGTTCTCCTGAGGTGAGTGATTACTGTCTTCTTGTGGGAACAGAGAAGAAAAATGGTAACATGAGTGGAGAATATGAACTCTCAAAACAAAAAGGCAAGGATTAACAAGCAAAGCAAAAAAAGAAAAAAGAAAAAAAGAAAAGCCATTTCAGAGACTACATGGAATAGGCACAGAAACTGGGTGTGAGGGCAGAGGTGAGTGGCAGAGAAAAAGCCCAAAGCAACAGTGCTGCTCCTCTATCTGACCCTCCCAGGTAAACCTTATCTTCTTTGTCCTCTCTGGCTGTGTTTGGAGGTCAGAGGGGTGCTAAGAAATGAAGGAAGCATGCTCAGGGACGTTGGGGAGACCGGAGGCAGCTACCCTGTTAGGGCTACAGTCACAATGGCCAATGATATTACCATGGCCTAGTCTAGGGCATATACCAAGAGACTGCAAAGTGCTGCTTCCTAGGAGATGTCTTTTGCAAGTTAATTCTTCATCGTGACCTGGATCCCCCCATCTTTCCACCTTTCTCTCTCCTTTGCTCTTACTACCAACCTCTCTCTCTCTCCACTACTTTCTCCCTTCCCCCTCTCCCCTTCTCCCTGCATGCATGTATGCACACTTGAAGGTTTTTTTTCTCCATTACCATGACCTTGATTCCTCTTTATGCTTTTCTCTCTCTCTCTCTCTCTCTCTCTCTCTCTCTCTCTCTCTCTCTCTCTCTCTCTCTGTGTGTGTGTGTGTGTGTGTGAATGAGTGTGTGCGTGAATGAATGTGTGTGCTTGCACATTTGTTATTCATTATGACCCTTATTCCTCCTCCTCCCCCCCTCTCTCTCTCCTGTGAATGTGTTTATACATCTGTCTCTCAATCTGTTAGGACCCATAGTATTCGTGCTATAATAGACGTGTGCATGCAGTGAAACGTGTCTATGCATGAGCTAACATTTCAGTCAGTATCTGCAGTACACATGTCCATGTGTGTGCACAAACATATTGCAGAGTGTCCTTTCTAACTTACTTCTGCACCTATTTAGGATGTGAGGGCAGAAATACTTACTTGCTAAGTTCATTCACCTTGATGTTTATAGCCAGCATCCCTGTGTGTGTGGTGCATAGAAGAAAAAGATCATGGCGATAGAAATGGTGTGGCAACTGAAAGGGAGTCACCCCATCCAATCCATCTCATGGCTCAAATTGCCCAAGTTCCCCTTTCAAAGCCCAGCTCTCAAAAGATGCCTTTACATCACACTTGTCTTTTTCTCCTTCTCTTGTTCATCCAGTGTCCTAGGACATATTTGCCTCTCTGTCTGTGTTTTGTGACTTGGAAAGGTTGTCTTCATATACCCTGTGTGACAAAACTTAGTAGTGTTTAGAAAGACAGCAAGCAAGACTCTCATCATATGGAGCACTCCTGCCAGACACAATTTTACCTTCTACCTGAAAAGACCACAAATTTCTCTCTGCAACCCACCTTAAGCCCACCCAGGAGAAATTGAGTGGGTGCTTTACATCAATCTGAGTCTACTTACAATCTTTTCATACTTTCAAATATGCTCATGACTGTTTTCTTCCCTACTGTATCTCTGGATGATGTTCTGGGTTTAAGGATTGAGAGGGAAGTGCAGGGGGTGACTTAAAACATCCTAGGCTGGAGGGTGCAGAAGGATCAGGGAATTTTCCTGGGTGGGTGCTTTGACAAAGACTCTAAATCTCCCTCCTCTGGTCTCTTAGCAACCATCAGGTTCAGTTCCTGATTGGTGCATCATAAATTGGAAGGCGGGATTGTAGGACCGATTGAGACGCGGGAGACATTCTGAAACATAAAGGAAGAGAAAGAAAATGAGAAAAGAGGAAATAATTTACAAACCTAAATTATGCTCAGGTCTCCAGCCATGGTGCACATGATTGTGTCCCTGTGTTTTTGTTTTCTATTTCCTTTCCAGTTACATTTTACACACACACACACACACACACACACACACACACACACACACACACACACCCAGAGAGAGAGAGAGAGAGAGAGAGAGAGAGAGAGAGAGAGAGAGAGAGAGAGAGAGAGAGAGAGAGAGAGAGAGAGAGAGACCTAGAATCTCCAACTGCTCTCGCAATCATTCCAGATATTGCTTTCCTCTCTTACAAGGGACTGGATTAAGAGGCTGACCTAGTTTAAGGGGTGGTAAGACTGTTTTGGCTCCCTGATTTTTCCAATGCTCAGGGGAAACCTGGCCTAACACCACTGGGGCTGTCTGCTCTACCTTGTTCTTTTACTCCCAGCTAGATCTCTCTCTCCTAGCTCAGTCAGGGTTGAGAAAGTACTGGTGATAGCTGACAGCTAGCATATCTCTTGCAAAGGGATGGCAGAAACAGAAGCCAGCAACTGATAAGAGGTCACAGTGGGTTGGAAACAAGAAGACTTAAAGTTCCTCCTCACCCCTCTCCCCCATTTTTGCTGTCTTGCTCTAGCCTTTTGGGACTGCCCTTTCCCTGCAATTATGTGTACTGCAGCTGGACAGTTCATCCTTATGTCTAACCCTGACCTCAGCCAGCTCTAGAGGCTGTCCATGGGGACCCACGATCCAAACACTTTTAACCCAATGGGTACCACTAACCCATCTAAATTGGGTTGGAACTTGACACTTTTTGTGCAACCCTTCAGGAATATAAATCCTGCTTCCTTAGAATTTAATCTATGGGTTGGCAGGGATTTTAGCTGCGTATGAGTTATTGGGCCTTCTGGCTAAGGAAAAAAAAATGAAAGTAAAAAAAAAAAATTCTTTCAGAAATATGAGAGTCAAGAAAACAAGCTCTTGGGAATGCATAAAGCCCTGGGGAGGGTCAATTTACATTAAGGGGAGATTTCTTCTTTCTTAAGGAAAGTTTGAACATCACATTGATGCTTATAATTCATTCATTTCTAGCTAAGCCCCACACCCTAGAGGATTTAGGAAACAAATGCATGTTTCCTAAATCCTTTCATCTGCCACCATACCTCTACCCTCCTTCCCTGTCTCCCAACACCTTTCTTCTGCAGCCTCCAAGGAATTCTCACTGAGAACTTCACCGGGATTTCAAACCCAATTCATCGCCAACTCTAATTGCCAGGAATTTGAATGAAAACCATCCTATGCTATCTAATTATTCTGACAACAGCAGTCCTCCGTCTGGGCACAAGGAGAATTGCAGTTTTAATTAACAATAATGCACCTTGCAGATGAACGTGGCTGTTTAGGTTAATTAACAAGTCCAAGTGTCTCCAAATCATCATCTAGACATTTAGGAGATTTGGGTGGGAGAGGTACATACAGGGGGTGGTGGTATTTTCTTTTCTTTAAATCAGTTCAGAAAAACATTCAAGTTGGTTTTTCATCTCTTCTATAATCATTGGATGAAGGGAAAAAGGAATCTCAAAACAGAACTCCCAGATATTTGGGTTAGGAGGATTTGGGGACAGCACATTGTTGCAGGAGATCAGGCAGCTTTGTGCCACTTTTACATTTAGAATATGCTTTCCATTCTTCTAAATACACAGCATGGTTAAGTCCTTATACTTCTCAGGTATTCCTCATTACTTGTCTAGTTGTTTGCTAATTTGATACCTAGCTTGAGAGGGCCAACTTCCCCATCACTGTCACCACTTGCTACTTTGCCTTTTGTTTCCTTAGCACATCTGGGGCACCTAAAGTTGCTTACACCCAACGACATCTACACAGTGTCTCAAGTCAGCGCCTTGTCCCCCCCATCAATAATGGTTATTTGCATACATTTCTCAAGTAGTTGTCTGGGTGCTGGAAAAATATATTTCACATAGCTCCAAGCTGAACCCTTTGTCTCTCCAGTCTTGCTAATAGCATGTGCCTTGTGTTTCCCTTGAAATTAAGTGATATTGTGGGGGGAAAAGTACACATCTTAGGAAGTCTTGTGAAAGTTACAGTCTGTTTCTAAGAACTATACTATCATATCTCAAAGTCAGGATTTAGTTCTCCCATATTGCTCTTATGCTCTTATAGTTCATGGCTAGCCCTGTGCCCACCTCAACTGTTCTATATAGTTCTATATAGCTAGCACCGTGTCCACTGCCTCAGAATATCAGTTGATAGTCTGTGACCTGGCTTTTCCTCTCGTCCTTGAAGTCTTATTCCTAATGATAGTTTCTCAATTTTCTGAATGGGCAAGTCCCTTCTGAATGTCAGTCTTATATATATATTTGCCAGAACTCTATTTCCTGTGCTCTTTACATGACTGCCAGTCCACAATTCTTGAGGTCTCAGAACAAACACCAATTCCTTCAAATCTGACCTGTTGTTCAAAGGGATACACAGCTCTAGCTCTCTCATGGAACTCACATTTTCCATACCAGTTCTCGTGGGTTCTGTCTCTCCCTGTCCCTTTGGCTTACTTTGATTGTATTTCTGTGTTTCTGTGTGCGTGCATGGATGTTGATGCTTGCACAAGTGAAGGACACAAGAAGGTAGCAGATCCCTTGGAGCTGGAGTTGGTTATAAGCTATGACCTACACTTGGGTCCTCTACAAGATCAATAAAGTAAGTGCTCTTGGAAATACTCCTGCCTCAGCTTCCCAAGCCATTAGTCACTCTGTGTTCTCAGTCATCCTTCTCCTTTACAGCCCGTTTCAAAGCCCTGGCCATCAAATGCAGCTCTTGCTGCACCTCCAGAAATGTTTTTCTGGGCAAATTAATAGAAAGACAAGTTGGGATTCTAGGCATGAGCCACCATACCCAGCTAATACTATTTCCATAACAGCAAGAATCCCACATCAACACTGTCTTGTTTATGCACTTACTGGTCTGACCTGTTTGCTTCCCATCCAGGCCTTTCATCCACTAGCAGATATTGAGTTCCAAGAGTACCAGGCCTTGGCATTAACACAGTAGGAAATCAGTAAATATGTGATGAACACAGAAGCGAATGAGTTAATTTTATATGAATAAAGCATAGTTCCCTACACTGGAGGGTTCATAGTTGTCTGGTGCTGACCAGAACAGAAACAAACATGCAAATAGTTGGTGGAGAAATCTATAAAAAGCAATCATCAACAACAACAAACCCTTACTTTCTCTGAGTTGTACAAGGTGTTTTTCTTCTGTTATTTAATTATTTCAGGGTCTATGAACTCCTTTTCTGAAGCAATTCATGGCTGATGTAACTAGAGGACTTCACTACAGTTCTTGAACCACACAATGAACAAATAATACTCTGGTTCCTTTGAGGGGCACTGCTAGGCTTGGGACAGCCATGAAAAGAAGGGAAAGGCTGTCACATTCATCTGTACTTGAGGAAAAGTGAATCACAAGACATTTCCTGAAGTTCTTGGACATGGAGTTTTTGGACATGAAGTTTTCCATTAATTCCAAATCATTTTCAAAGTCCAGCCACCTCCTCAGTTTTCATCATAGTCCAGGGAAGGGCCTTTATTTCCCAGAAAAGAAAACTCATTGTGATCTACGTAGTGATTTTGATTTAGCATCCCCATCAGCCACACCCCATCTCTACCTCTAAACTCTATGCCCTTCCCTTCCCTTCCCTTTTGTTCTCAGTGACCCTTTTTCTGGGGGTAATTTATCTTTTTCTAATGTTCTTGATACTTGGTCACTTTAATTTTTTAAAGCATATAATGGGTATAATTACCTTTGTTTATAGGGTGTACCCATCAAGCTGCCATGAGAGGAGAGCAATTGGGAGATACAGAAGGGACATTTGCAGTTATAAACTATGTTATCTTGTCTGACCCATCTGGCCCTTTCCTTCCCTCCGTCCTTCCTTCTTTCCTATCTTCCTTCCTTCCTTCCTTCCTTCCTTCCTTCCTTCCTTCCTTCTTTCCTTTTTTCTTCCTTCCTTCCTTCCTTCCTTGTCAGGGTTTCTCAGTCTTCCATTGAACAGCATTGGGCTTACTTGGATTCCAGGACACACATCTCCAGAGTCCTTAGTCCCCAGATCTTCTTAGCTAGGCTTTTTTCTTCACAGATGACTTCAGAATTCATGTCAGTGCCTGTCTCACCAGAATATTTATCTCAAGTACACACAGAGATGGACATTTGCTGCCATACAACTTTTCTAAGGTGGTTGTTGTAGATTCTGGAAGCCAACTACATAGAGCAGGAGAGATGAATGTGGAGCTTGGAGCAAAAGCTTAGTGCAAATGAGTTGGCTCACTCTATCTGTAACCTAAGAAAGGTGAAGTGAACTGATTATTTTTCTCAACCTAGAAACTTGCACAAACAGCCATGGTTCCCTTGTTTTGACCATCCCTTTCACACCTTTTCCTCTCTGGTGAGGGATGCTTCTTCCTTCCCAGATTTAGTTGATAGAAGGGAAAAAACTCACAGAAAGTACTGGGGGATATGAAAAGAACAGACGGAATGAAGGACACTGTGTTAGCAAAACTTGCAAGAATTAAATAAAATTTAATAGAGATGAAATTAGAATAGAAAACCTGCCTTTAAAACACACATTGCACATAATAGAATAGAGAGACCTGGCTCAACAAACAAAAGTCTTTATATTAAAAACAACAACCAAAACAACAGCAACAAAACTTGGCTACAAGTGAAGGATGATTCAATAGCATGTGTGGCAGCCAAAACGCTAATGCAGTCTCCAACTGCATTAGGAGATGCAGCATCCAGGACAAGGGAGGGTGTGATGCCACTCATGCCCTGGCAGAATGTGTACAGAATGGAGGGCTCAGATCCAGGTTCCATGTGTTGAAAGGACGGCTAGCAAATTAAAGCTCTATAAAGATGTTGATCAGAATAATGATGGCATAAAAGACCATGCTTTGACTACAAGGATGGTCTGAAAGAGTGCCTTAGAGGGTGTGGAAGAAGTACACTGTAGAGGTCGAGAAAATATCTATCTGTGCTGATGTTAATGAACATCAGCTGTGGGAAAAATATAAGAGAGGTGTATAGTTTCAGAACTGGAAATAGTGGACGAGAAGAAGCAACAGGGAGAATGATGAGGGATAAATTTCAGGAAATGCAACCTATGGTAGAATCTATGCTACAGAGAGGGGTTGTCTCACTGTTACTGATGGAAGAAAGAAGGGGAAAGAAGGAGAGGACAGGAAAAGAGAAGCCTCCCCAACTCACAAGTATATGAACAGACTATGGCTCTATATTGCTTTATGTTCTTTTTAGTGATTAACTGACCAGATATGAGCCAGAACCTTATGTTGTCTAGAGATCAAAATCAAAACATAAACACAGAAATAAATTACAAATGTTATGAGATGAAACAACTGGTAAGGATGTGAATAAGAAGAAAATAAAGGGGCAGAAATAATTAATGCTATAATTTTTTATGTCCAGAAAGAACTCAAGCTGAGGTTGGGCAAGGGAAAAATCAGAAGGCAGCAAAGGGTGCTCTGTCCCATCACTGTGGAGATGAGAATGCTCTATTAACTAGCTCACAAAATATCACCTCAAGAGAGCTTTTACAATCATGGCATCCTTGACTCAACCAACAATATTCTGTATCTGGTTACTTAGCACAAAGGAGCCCTGGATACCTCTGAAAATACATTAAATGACACAACTAGATGAAGCTACATTTTTATTTTTTTATTTAGATTCCCAGGTCTCACATTGATTTTAATCGCTGTTTGGATTCTGGAATTAAACATCTGATCCAAAGCTGGATCTCTGTACTTGGCTTATAGAACAATGAGGAAATCTTTAGCCAGATGTGAACCTGACCTGAATTTTTCCAAATTTTCCAAAAAGGTGGGGACCATTCCTGGCACAAATTACTGCAGAAAAAAGTGTTGCTGGTGCCTGGGGGCCCTCTAGTGTTCAGAAACTGCCACTTCACCTTCCACTTCTCTCAGACCCAGAGTGGGGCCTAAAATCTACAGTTAAGGGCTCTAAAATGGAGTCTTAAAAAAAAGTAAAGGGGCCTAAAGATGTATTTTTTTAAGTTATTCCTTGTAAATATTGTTAATAATAGAGATGGGAGATCACAAGAATTGTTTTCCAAATTCATTTAGCCCCTTTTGCCTTGCATTGAATATTCTGAATTTAAACAAGGAGAATGAGAGATGCACAAGCTTTGCAGACTTAATAAACAATTCTCTAAGGATACCGGACATTGATTGGGGATTGCACAGGTCAGTTTTGTTCTATGAGAAAATACATAACGTACTAGTGTTAGGTGGCTGAATAGAAACACTGGGTAGAGATGGAGGGTACGGGTGCTGCATCCTGTGCTGTGTCACCTACTTCTGAATTCTAGTTTTCATATCTGGAAAAATAATGACACTTGTCCTACTTAGCTCACAGGTCTGAAGTTAAGATTGAATGGGCTGACAGATGTTGAAGATGTAAAATCAGTTATAGCTGGGAGGAAATATACTGTAATTACTATTTTTTAAAAAAATTTCTCTACAGGTGGTTGTGGAAATGCCTGTTGTCTTTTGGGGTCTTTACATCAAAACATACATTTTTCTAAATACAGGAGTTTGTGGGAAACGAACTTTTGGAAGTTACCCTTCCACTGTCGCCCCCTGGCCTCCACTTGTGATCACAGAGCTACAAGCCTATGTGACACAATGTTTCATATCAAACTACAAGGAAGAGTTCCTTTTAAATGGGAGCCAACAGGTGTGGAAAGGTGATAGTGGTGGCTGGTTGGAGCTGGGTATGTTGCTACCTTTGGGCTGGCTTGGGCTATATTAGAGTACTATTTAGAGCAGATCATAAAATGTTGCTGTCCTGACAAATAGCAATCTTGCCCCTCTGCAATTCCCTTCATGCTACTAACCTTATGTAAAGATTTTAAAATTATCCTGTTCTGCCCAGAAGTCCTGAGGTTCCCATCCCTTGCAGGGCATTTAGTGTAGGAAGGTGGGCTCAGGATCGTCACTAGACTAATGTTCCTGCTCAGTAGCTGAACTTGACCCAACTCAGCAAAAAGAATGTAAGGGACTAATGACCTGCTAATGTTACTTCAAGTGTGGGCTGTAAGCAATGACAGGGGTGTCACTTAGGAACATACAGGGAATACAGGCTACAGGCTTTTAGACCCCCACCTCAGATGTGCTGCTGAATCAGAATCTGCCCCTTTGATAAGATCCTGGGTGATGTCTTTGCAAAGTAGAGTTTAAGAAAGTCTCCCACCATTGTTTGGATTATAACCACCTCTCTGGAGCAGAGTCCAGTTTTCTGCAGGTCTCCCAAGCTTCAGTTCCACCCACTACAAAAAAAAAAAAAAAAAAAAAAAAAAAAGAAAAGAAAAAGAAAAAAGAAAGAAGAAAAAAAGAAAAAAAAATTTCACCAGCAGAAGTAGACAAAGCAATCATTAGAATGTGTCAATCAGGGGGCCTGAGAGATGGCCTGGTGGTTAAGAGCACTGGCTGCTCTCTCAGAAGACCAGGTTCAATTCCCACATGGCAGCTCACAACTGTCTGCAACTACAGTTCCAGGGGATCAGAGCATCTCACACCATCACACAACATGAAATAAATAAATAAATCATTAAAAAAAGAATGTGTCAACCAATTCAATACACTTCAGGGGAGCACTGGCTGCTGATCATCCTAGAGTACAGCCAAATTTAGCATAGGGCCCAAGGTCCCTCCCAACTCCTGGACTGACCCTGCTCACCTTGCCCTTCACACTAATATCCAGACATGATGAATGGAAACCATCCCTTGAAAACAAGCCTCCTTCTTTGGAACCTTCTTGACATAGTGTGGTAGCACTGTCCTAGAAAGTTCTCAACAACTGCCTTTATCTAGACAAGACCTACTTGTTCCTCAAGACTTAGCTCAGGTTGTCCCCTTTACCTACAGCACATCCTCTGTGCCCTGCTGGCTAAGTTGGTGAGTTAGATGTGCTTGCTTGCCTTGTGCTCCCAGAGCAACTTTGGCAGTCACATGTAACCACAGTCCTGGTGGATTGCTCCCATAAGTTTCTGAGGCAGAGACTGTGACTTTCTTGTCTTTTGATTTCTAGAACCTAGTCCAGTGCTAGACACAGCACACATTTCAATGTTGCATGCATATTAAGGGTATATTAATATAATATACTTCTTTAGTTAAAAAAGGGTCATTCCAACAAGAAGTGAAGCAACTTTCCCAAGAATAAACTTAGAAATCTTCAAAAATCTAAGATCTGAACCCACGTCTGTGTTCCAAAAGGCTTCCAGTCCCTTGCTCTTTCTTTCTCTTGCTTTCAGATGGCAGTGAGTCATACCACACACAGTCCCGATGCTCTAGTTTACATTATACATTCAGATTCAACCTTCTGGGAGAGAGCTTTGAGTGGATCAGGCTCATTCTTGTACAGAAGATGGCTGAAGCCCAGAAGCATGGAAGGTTTCCCTTTGTGTTCCTCAATGCATCAAACACAGTCTTATCACACTGTGATGTGGGCAGGGTGGGATGGCAGCCAGTGGGGATGAAGTAGGCAAAGGGAGTCTGCCTCCTCCACATCAGAGCAAATTGAGACAAGCCAAGCTGCACGTACCATTGTGACCCTACAGAGATGAGCAGAAGATAGACAGGACAAAGAAGCTCTACCCTCAGCTCCAGGAAAAGACTGGACAGAATCCCTCACTCAGAACCCACTTGCTTCGGGCCTCACCACAAGGGGCCACATCCAGATGGAGAAAATGGCTAAGAGGGTCTGTCATTTACATACATTTGCATATGTTTACATACTCACAGGAGAACAAGTAGTTCATTCTCCAGCAGTTTTCAAGTAAAAGTGATTATTGCCACCTTCGGTTGTCATGGTAAGAATTTGCTCTTCTCAGTTGCCTTCTTTCCCTCCCATTGCTCCCGAGCCCTGATTCTGGACATGCTGAGTGTGTGCCAGCGCCATGGGAAGGGCACTGTTTAAAAGAATGCAGGGGCACAGGACACAAGCAAAGAGGTGGCAGGGACAGCCTGCGGGTCAGGGCAACTCTGGCAAACACACTTGCTCTCTGTCTCCACAACACACAGCAGGGGCTTTTCGCTCACATCTGTCCTGTTCATGCTAGAACAACAGCTGCGCTGATTGGATGTTCTCAGCAGGCAACATGCTTTTTCACTGTGAAAGTGGTAGGGCAACAGTGAAAACCTTTTTTGACTCAAAGATGGTGGGCAGATGAGGAGCATTACGTGAACATAAGCTGTGAAGTCCAACCTCAGCTTCCTAAGCCCTTTACATAATTTCCTCATCACCTAAATCCACTCACATTTTCTCAAGGAACAGTTTTCCTACTATTCAGTTCATGCTGGATTCTTCCCCGATAGACATTTAATGGTACTGGGGCTGACGAAGAACCAGAGGGGAAGCCCTTTCAGTATCCCAGGCCCTCAGACAGCCCCCAGGTCGTGCTGGGTGCTTAGAGACCACAGGAAACAAAAGGCCAGGCAGTTCTTTGTAGCTTTCCTTGGCTCTGAGAGGAGGAGATGGGAGCTCCTCCCTATAGCCATCACTGAGTTTGAAGGTTTTGAATGAGAGTGCTATTTTACTGACTTCACAGATTCAAAATTCTGCTGTCTAAATCTATGAAACTATGAGAGGGCAGGTATCTTCTGGGAGCCTCAGTCAGCCCTGAGCCTGCTATGCTACCATGTGCATTACCGTATGAGTTACCACAACCAACCATTCAGGGGACACCATAAGCATCTATGCTGCTGTTGAGAGCTTCAGAAACAAGGAAAAAATGAACAGACTCACCATCTAGGAATGCAGAGTCTATAAAGAAACTTGAAATGTTTGTTAATATTTAATAGCAGAAGGCTTGCACACAGTGGTTGTCTTGGTTGGGACTGACTGCAATAATACAATACTGTACCCTTAATGGTTTATAGACAACAACTAGAAAATCTCTGGTGTCTCGTCTATAGTGAAACTAATTCCAAACCTTAACTTCCTAGTTATTTCCTAAACTCCTCATTTGCAAACTCTCATATAGGGGGTAGACTTCCAATGTGTGCAGGGAGTGGAAGGAAGCAGGCAGGGTACAGACACCCAGTCTAGGACAGTCTTTGAGAACAAAGACCTAATAGTTAGAGATCAAAGTCCAATCTTCCCAGGGTCTCTGCAGTCACTGAAAGAGTCAGAAGCCTATATTACATAGAGTTACATGTAGAGTTAAGTTAACTAATGTGAAAAGAACCCAGCACACTATTTGGCACTAACTAAGAATCTAAGATTTTTACTAAATAAAAGAAAGGCATAATTAAGTACTGAAATACCTGATGTTGAGTTATACAATTGTCAAAATTACAACAGCAAAATCTCTACCTTTAAAATTCTTTAATCCAATGTTTCTCAAATAATTATGTGTGGATTGTTGCCAGTTTTTGATTCCTTTTTTTTCCTTACCTGGGTACAACAAAAATGTAAATGCAGTAATACAATGTAGTGGTAAACTATTTTTCCCCCCACTGGTGTGGGAATCCAGGTAGTAAGATCAAGTAAGATCACTAACCCATCAATACTCGCTATTTTGTTTATAAAATTAAAGAGCTTAAAAACCCTTCCATTGTCAGAGTAACCTTACATGTCATCATCTTAGCTGCATTGGAACCATGGTTCTAGAAACTTCTTTATACTCTAGAGCTCAGACATGGACAAGCAAATACACGTTACCCTTCTTTTGCAGGATTGCTCTTCAGGTCTTTGAAGATATGAATTGGAATGGAGCTTGGTACCCAAGGAAGAGCCTTTGGTTTAAAGCAATTGCACCTCTGTTAGTGTGTTTGTTTGCATCTAAACCATCAAGAGAGTTAGGCAATTTACCTCTGAATAATGCTGTGTGGATCAAGGAAGACACAGATGAGGCAAGAAAATCAGAAAAGATGAAATGCTGCTGTACACATGTGGTGTCTATTAATAAGACTCAACCTTACATCCATTGAAAGGTTTTCACAAAGCACAGTCTACATTGTACACCATCAGTTTCTACTCCTCTGAACACAAGTTGAACATACTTATTCAATACTATCTACAAAGCATTCTACCAAGAATTGAGCACAATCTCTGACCTAGCTGACTGGAGAAAATGAAGCAAAGAACTAGGTTGGGTTGAATGGTCTTTGGGGGACATAGATTTTATGGTGGTTGTCCTATGTGCCTTTTAAATTGGGTACTCTACTTTGATACAGCAATTTGAGCACAAATGGATCTTGTTTTCTTTCTCAGCAGCTGATATTCCTAAGATCCCAAAGAAGCTAGTGTTCTGAAGAAACTAGATTTATTCTGTGTGCTTTGGCTTCAAGATTTCAACAGTTTTAAAGCTGTCCTTCTCAAGTTAAAAAGCCTTCTATTTGGAGAAAATGGCAACACAAAATAAGAGTTTAATAGATCTGTCTTCCCTTTCTTTGACATCTGTTTCCATTTTGCCACCACTATAGCCTCTCATTATTTCTTTTTCATTTTACTTGGAATATTCTTTTAAAAGCTATTTGAAACTCTTGCTCCCACTCCCAATCTATGCATTCTCTCTTGCCTGCAACAGTGTTCTGGGAGTTGTGGGGGCAAGGCGCAGGGTAGAGCATGGGGATTAATGATATCAACTCCCAGCTGAGCATTAATGGCCCAAGCCTTTAACCCCAGCACTTGTGAGGCAGAGGCATGCAGATCTCTGTGAGTTCAAGGGCTGGCCTGGTCTACAGTGCCAGCTCCAAGGTCAGCCAAGGCTACTCAGAGAAACTCTGTCTCAAAAAAGCCCCACCCCCAAAGAATGTTAACTCCCAGTCCAGATTATTTAGATTCAAGTTTCAAGTTTGCTACATATTTGTTTTTCTCACCTGGGGACTGTTACCACTTTGTTTCTTAGAACCTGAAAAATGAAGATTAAATATTATATCTGCTTTGTGTTTCTCTGAGGAATCAATGATTTAATATATGTAATAGTGCTAAGAGAAGCACTTCACACACAGTAAATACATACTGAGTGTTAACACTTCATTGACATGCCAGGACCTTGTGGACTTTTGGATTTCTTCTAAGTTATGTTCCCTCCTTATACCTTTTGTACAAGTCTTTATTCAATCTGAGTTCATCAAAGAGACTTTTATGGATCCCCATGGGTTTTGTTAGCTGCCTTCTCCTTTCTTTATCAGGATAACTCATGATTATTTTATTTGAACTTCAGCTCTTACAAGTGCCCATCCCATTAAAGAATTCCATTATTATTTCAAATCACAGGTTACAGGTCTTAATTCCTTGTTCTGAACCTCCAGAAAGCTGCTTTCTTAGTGTCTGAGGGTATAGAAAAAGGGAATGTCTTCGTTCATGTAGCCATATCACATCCATTTACAAAAAGAATTGAGATTCTTGTCATATTCTATTTTAACGAGGGCCATCTATTTTAGCAAGTTAGGATTAACTTTGAGAAACAGCATAACCACTGTCCCTTTGGTTGAATACCACACATACACCCTTATCTGAGTCCTCTTTACTGGTCATAATCAAATCTTGAGTAGCAGTTTCCCCTCACTGCTTTCTCTTCCTACTGAGAGATGAAGTTGTCAGCAAGACCAGGCAGAAATCACCAGCTGTTCTGCATGAGCCTTCCAGCAGATGCCAGGCATGTTGAAGTTCCCTGTACCCAGTACATCTTGCCTCTCTGCCAATTTTGCAATTCAGAGAAAAGAGATTAGAAAAATATCTATGTGCCAATTTGCACATGACATGAGCCTCTCTTATCTCCTGCATGACAATGAAAGTTACTAGAAGGTTCCCTGTTCTAAATAGCCTTCACAAAGGCCTAACATTCTACTACTAGTTTGTCAACTACTGTCTAGCCTGTAGTATCAGTTTTATAAGGCACAAAGCTTGAAGGAATCAAATGTTTAAAGCTCCTTGAGCACCTAACTGCACTCACTGTGAGTCAGGGTATGTGCAATATCTCTACCAGGAGCTACCCCTTATCCAGAATGCCCAAGGAAACTATAAAGTGCTTGAGTTCCTGGTGGGCTTCACACACCTCTGGCTGATGCTGTACCCTCATACCCCTGGACAATCTGATCCTTCAATTCAGTCTATCTGGGATATTGGCATTGGTTTTTAGAAACATTTCCTTGCATCTTCTACCTTCAGATATTTTTGGTACCCCAATTAGCCCCCATGTCAGTTAAATATGGTTATTTGAAGTTGTAACAATTGTGGTCAGATTAAACATAACTTCCCCAAGGGCAGAGGGCAGCTTTCCAAATTACTTCAAGCATCAGTGATAGTTAGAAAGAGAAGCACAGATGTATTGAATATCTATTATGTGTCAGGCTCTGTTGTTAGGGTAAAGAATATAAAGATGAACAGAACAATAGAAGCTCTTAAAAACGTCCTACAGATGGTGGATGGAGGCATAAAAACAGATCATAGCAGCGTAGTATGGTGAGAATAATCCTGCTAAGTACAGAGCACAGAGGAATGGCCCCAACTCATCCACGGAGTGGGAAGGACAAAAATACGAGTTGCTAGGGTTGCTTCCAGTCAGCCCTAATACAGGACTTCACCCTAAAACTTAGTGAGAACATATGAAGCTTCTTACTTTTTAAAGGGATGTCTGTGCTATGCAATGGGAAGCCTAGTTTGCCCTCATCTTTGATTAACCTTTAGGTTCAAACTGACCAGAAGAAATTGCCTATCTACCATCGGTGGATACTCCAGCAAAGAGCCTGTAAGGAGGGATCAGTCTTTGTAGGGGGGAAAGCCTGAAAGGAAATGTGAGGGGACTTGAAGAAGACAGATGAGGGAAGAGCTTCATGGTCCTGTAGGAATCAGTGAGGTAGCCGTGTGCCAAGCCAAGCACTGAAAAGGCCTGGGTTGGTTGATAGGAGAGCAAGTGGGCTGCTTAAAGTGATAGCTCCTGGAGAGACCATTCCAGGAGAACCTTCTGGAGTCCTTTCTGTAGAATCTTCCAGTAATGTCTTCTTTAGCTGACTAATCCACATTTGAATTCCTGATCATTCTTGTTTCTTGGGAACTTGAAGCCAATGCAGCAATCTTGGTTTCTACCTTGAAATTTTATCAACTGTCCTTGTTTATATTTTTATGTGGTCTATTTATTTTAATCAGAGCTTCTCTATGACTAAGGTGTCAATTTGGGTGTAGCTCAAGACAACATGGCATTCCTCACCTAGTCACGCCAGCTTGCTTATGAAGAAATACTTTTTATTATTTCTCATTCAGTACATATTTTAAATTAAAATACAATTATATATTTTTATTAGGGAATTGAGTCCATTAATATTTAGAGACAATTACAGGAGAGGCAGGGGCTGTTGGAGCAGTAAGAACTTCATGGAACAAGTAAGAGAGCATGGATTTTATCCAGTCTGCAGTGTGGACTGAGACTTTTTAATTAGAGAACTAAGATGAGCAAGGTTTCATATAATTTAATTAAAAAGAAGTCATAGGTAAATCACTTTGAAAATTGTTTAGGCAAAGGGCTCATGAAAGTAATTCATGAAGAGTCTGTAATTGGTCAGATATGAGGTGAAATGACCTGAACCAGGAAAGCCATGGGTTATCTGGGGAAGACTATCTGGTCACAGAATCAGCAGGATGAAACTGGGAGGGGCCAGAAGAAGGAGATGGGAGAAGTCAGCAGTGATACTGTGCTTGCCACATGGTAGGCACTGGTCAAATATCTATGCAAATGTAGGTCACTCTTGTGATGGTTGATTTTTCTGTGACTAGTACTGAATGCGACTAAAAGGAGAATTCTAGTCACAGCTTAATCACTATGTGATCTTGAGAAAGTCACACTGTTTCTTCTATAAAATGGGAATTTAACCAGATAAATCATAACAGTTTTTTTTCTGTTTTGACATTTTTGCAAAACTACTGTAGAGCATCACCAGAAATGGGACATAAGAGGTTTGACCATGTTTCCACAAGAAGATTTGTTTCAAACTTCAAATGAGCAGCTTAATTGAATATTTAGAAGAACATTCTAATTTGAGGACTGTCATTATGCTCTTATGTAATTTCCTGCCCCTTCCCACCTGATAGAATTTCATTATGAGTATAAGTCTTATATTCCCAAAAATTGTTATGAGACTATGGAATATGTTTCAGATTACCTATAATATTTGATACATCTTCACCATTAACACTTTTACTTGGACTGTATTACATCTCTTTGTGGGGCCTTAATTTGGATACCAAATATTTGAAGCATGCCTTCATTCACTCGCTCATTCATTCTTCCATCTAACTAACAGACGCTTACAGAGTACATAGTCAGATGTAAAATGAGTAAGACATCAACAGTTTACACATAGAATGAACAGTGCACCGAAGCAGATAAGTATGCAGGATGCCATAATGTATTCTGGAAAGTGAATAAAGCTATGAAAGGATATAGATAAAGTGATGTGGCTGTCAAAAGAAGAAAGTAATTACTTCCAGTGAAAAGACAGTAGTAAAGGCAGATGTCTTTGGGAGATAATATACCAGTTCATGCCCACACAGAAAATTATGTAGCTGTTAGCCCTGCCTGCAAGTTCTCAACTGGATGATCTGGAGATGGCTGGCTTGATACTGGGGTATGTGCTAACCTAGGAGGCAAAGTTCTGGTGGTGTGAAGTCTGCCAGAACAGTCTGTGGTCAGATCCCACTGCCTTTGGCTTCACAGGGTCCATAGATTTGAAATTAGAATTCCCAGGGTCCCCTCAGCACAGGGATCTTAATGTAGTGACATTTGGTAATAGGTGTGACTAATCTTATCCTTCAGGTGCTTGTGCAGGGTCAATTCAAGTGCCTGTTTAGCTTTTTGAAAATCAATAGACGTGATGATTGTCATTAATGTTATAGCTAATAGTCTCTGAGTGCTTGCTACTCACTATGCAACTGTCTAAATGCTTGGATGTATTCATCCACAGTAAACCTAATCCTCCTGAATACACTTTTTCTAATAGGCAACACCAGAGTACCAACAATCATCCAAGGTTATGCAGCTGGTTAGTGGAACGTCCACTAAATGCAGGTACTTTGGCCTCTGAACCCATACTGACAGGTCGTTATTTCCTCTTCTACCATAGCAGCATTTACAAACGGGAACACAGTGCTTTATGTAAACAATAATATTGTTCTAATGAAGCCCCTCTGCTGATCCAGACCAAAGGTGACCAAAGGCAGCTGCAGTGAAAAGGAAAGGCACACATTGAATAAATCCTTAAAATTTGTATCTGTCTTTGTTTGTTTGTTTGTGTTTTGGTTGGTTGCTCAGGACATAAAACAACAAATGACACCATGTGTACAAACTTTTAGCCCTTATGAAAACTTTGATTTTCCAGTTTAGCTTTTTCATCGTGCTGTTAAAGGTTTTCCCCAGAAGTTTAGGTGACCCAAGTGAAGTCACAGTATGTGCACAGTAGAGAACTGAAAACTATTTAGTGATTATGTGACTTAGGATTATTGGCTAAGATTAGATGCAAGCACCAATGCTGTGTGAATTTTGTTGATTGATGAGTTGAGCTCTTGTCAGGATCTATTTCCTAATAACTGAACTGTTTCTCTAAGTCAAGGTGAGACATGCATCTCTTGATGTGTACTGCTTCTTGTAGAAAGTAACAAGGAGAATCTCATTGCTCTATCTGCAGTATCTCACTTGTCCTGGGGCACAGAATATCTAAGAACCACCATTTTACCTTCTCAACACCTAGTGGTTACTTCTTTTGAGTGAAGGATACATTTCACTGTGTATGGGTTTGTTTTCCTTTGTTCCCTTAATGGATTTTTTTTTTTTTGCACACTTTAGCATGTCAAAAATAGCCCTTCGAGTACTCTTCATTTGGGGCCCAGAAAAATCTCAACTAATGGTGACATCCTAAGTCTCTTACTTTACTTTTTGTAAGTGGGTGAAACCAATCTGATAAAATAATTTTAACTGTTTCCTTGGATGAAAGTGGCTTTCTGTGTGATTCAGAGAGGATATGTGCTTCCACAGAAAATTAGGGTGCTGGCACAGGGCCCCTGAAAAAGTAGAGTCCTGGAAAAGGGGTTCTAAAATAAGCTGATGCTAAATGCAAAATAATAACAAGGCATAAGTAACACTGGTGATTATTGAAGGCTGGATCAGAGCCAGAAATGCTTTGGATTTTGAATGAGGGTTTCTCAAATGTTCTTTGGGAAAACAATACAGATGAGACATACTGCAATTATTTTCACCTACCTTTCGAGTGTCTGTAAATGTATCCTGGATAAGTAGGCTCCAGGCATTGTGTAAATTGTGTTCTAGTTTCCCAAAGCTTTTTGACTGTAGAAGAAGGAAAAAATTTTATCTTTGGGTAGGCTAGACAAAGCATAGGCTATAATCTTTCATACAGAAACCACAATTAACTTGAGAAGTGACCTTTTCGTTAATTAAATAATCAATGTATGGGCTCTGTAAACAAATCTTCATTATGCATTTTCATGATTACAAGTCAGAGAGAAGGATTTATTTGGAAGAAGAGTGAGATTTTGCTTAGACCTGAGGCTACCACTTTGGACATAGCAAAGAAGGGAGGTGTGGTACTTGCCTGTGAGTGCCTGGGTAGAGGGGCTGTTTCTCACCAAGACAGAAGAATCAAGGTATGCAGACATGATACTGCTCAGGGGCAGGGCTCAGGCCCACAGTGGCAGCTCAGTCAGGACATAACCTTTTGGCTACTGCTCCATGCCCACAAGCATAGGATGTTGGCACAGGAACAGGTGGTGTCCATCTGGACTGGTAAAACTACCTGATTTCCATACACACGTGATGTCGCAGCTGCCCAGAGCAGCTTCTGGACAGAAGGCTCTCCGGTCACTTTTGCCACTGAACACATTTCCACGGCTGTTCCATAAGGTGAGGGGAGTCTCTCCTCTGAAGAGCATGTTCCGGGACTGGCTTTCTGCCCCTTTATTTCTTCAGTTCTGCTCTTCTCCTTGCAGCTGTTGCAGAGGACAAAGTCACTTTACTGAAATGGACAAGGCTCTTTGGATGCAAATGTTATCTGGGTGGATAATTTTAAGTACAATTTTATTTCAGCTTGGCATTTGCTGATACAAAAAGCAAATCTATGATTATCCCCATTCTACTTCCTACTTCTCACTTTTATGCTCTGACCATTCATCTCCAATTCCAGAGCTATTTTCCTTACTGCCCTGGGTTGTTGAGGAGGCAATGTCCTTTCTTTTTGCCCTCAGGTCCATACTTAATTTTGAAGCCAAAGCTAACAACTTTTTGATTCCAACCTGGCGAGTTTACACTGTCTACTCCCAAGATTTTCTCAATGAGTTGGCAAAGTGTCTGAGAGAGCATTTAGGACTAGCAAGTTTGATATGTGCAGTATTATTGGAGAAGTACAGAACTAGTGAGAATGCTATCTATGCAAAGGGTTCAAGGTACAGTGTTAGTGGACTCCTAAGTGAAAAAAGCTATCCAAGAAAATGGAAGTGGCTTTGGTGTAATGTGTCACTGGCCATTTCCTAGCTGCAGTGTTGGTTAAATATGGGGAATATTATCAGACATATATGTATGGCTTATTAAAGACAGAAAGAGCAAAGGTCTATAATCTATAAAATTCAATTAAGAGTGTTTACTGAGGAACTCATGTCCATGGCAACAATTTGTGGTTTTGAGTATTTGTGGTTTGAGCATTCTAAACACAGTGTATGTTCAACCTAATTTAACTTCTACAGTGACAATCTGACTAAGGAGTGAAAATTATCTCCACTTAAAAGCAGGGAGCTTAAATATGGAATTGTGTGGCTGGCTAAGATCATAAAGTTGACATGTGTCTAATCTATAATGTGAGCCTAAGGAGTCTGGCCTGAAAGCCTATGTACTTAATATCAGTTGTGAACTTATGTACTTTGTACTATCCTTTCAAAAATATTAATGAATAAAATGAATGGCATATCTGTTTTTGTGGGGATTACAGTCTAATAGGAGAGATAAGCAAATGAGTAATTGCAATACATTGATAAGGGCTGTGATACACTCATGGCTTCTTCATCTTGCAGAACATCATTGCCCTGTTTGCTATCTGCTTTCTTTCCCCTTTAACATTCTGCAAATGAATATCACATTAATCTTCCTAAGGAGGCAGACATGTGCAAAGACTACAGTAAGCTAAATACTCTTCAACTGGAGCATGTTCAACCAGAAGGACCAAAAGCATTAAGGAAATTTCCTAAAGTAAAAAAATCTCAAGGCAAATATACCAGTCATTTTTACATAATGATCAAAATTGCAAGTCATGGATGGTTCAAAGTCATCCTCAGCACGTGAGTGTGCATTCATCACCCACCTCATGCTACATCACATTTGTGCTTCATGCTGGGTATGCTAAGAAGAGTTCCAAAACTTATCACAAAATGTCTGAAATACCAAACTGAAAATTTCTTATTATTAAAGAGATTTTCAGATACTAGGGGAGATCAATAATCTCACTGAGAGATGTAAACAGAGAGATACAGTGGGCAGGGAGAATTCAACAATCATGAAGAGATCAAGGATACCTAAAAACAACAACCAACCAACACTAATTTTATTCCTTAACTGGGGATTTGGTCAAAGGACAAATGTTATTAAATCTAGGCTGCCAGTCCTGCCACAGTAGCTTTCTAGCTATTAATATTGGGTAAAACACCTGAACTTTATGAGCCAATGCTTCCTCACTTGTAACCATGAAAACATCAGCACACAAATTAAAGACAGGGAGGACAGAAGATCAAGTAAATTCTTCTGTATGTGGCATGAAACAGCAAAACATTGCCATCTTCATTCAGTCTGTTAACTATTGCCATGGAAACTTTAGTAGGAGAAGTAGTACTGAAATACTATTGTGAAATACAAAAACAACAAAATCAGAGACAGGTGGGCAGGTTGAGTATTATTTGGAACATGTTGGATGTATGTTACAAGCAGTTTCCCACCACCCTGGTCCCAGAGCCATGTTAGCCCCAAATAACACGCAGACATACTGTATTAGTTATACAACTGTTGGCCTGTTACTAGTGTTTCTTACTGGCTAGCTCTGTCTTAAATGTTAACCGATTTCTATCAAACTAAGCATTTCCATGTGGTCTTATTTTACCAGCGAAAGGGGTCTGGACCTCTTACTCCTTTTGGTCCTTCATTTAGACCTTTATTACATCTCCCAGAATTCTCCTTGTCTACTAGTCCCACCTGTGATGCCTTCCTATTTGTCAACAGGGCTTTATTCATTAACTAATAAGAGAAACATATTTACATAATGACATCTCCCATCAGATATACATGGAAAACATGTATGTACCTGGGACTACTAGATAACAGAAAAATGACAAGGCTAAAAGAATGTCATTGTTCATGTAACTCAGTGATTCACAATAGGTGAGGTTGGGCACCATGGCTCCAACAACATCGTAAGATGTCTCATTTAATCTTTTGGCTCTTATACTTCTGTTTGTGGTTTCCCCTCCTTAAGCATTTTGTAGTCAATGGCAAAAGTAGCCTTTAATGTCTGTAGGCCTCCATTGTCTCCATCATTGACAATTTTGAAGTAGACAAACCTCAGAAACTATACAATGCCCGGGAAATTCTGTTGTTGTTGGGCCATGTGTTCATTTCTGAACTATTCATTATTTCTAGGCAAAGAAAACTATGAAAAATCACCATGTTTAATATGCTCAGCATAGTCCTGGGACCCTGCTTCTTTCAGGACTATGAATAAATAATTCAGGTTAGCCAAACACAAAATTCCATTGCACTGAACACAACCAAGAATTAGGGTCTTGTAGTTATTATGGAAGTCTTTTTAAAAAACAACAAAAGCCACAAAAAATGGAAATAAATGAAGAGCAAAATACCACCCATCAATGTGACATCTGTGATGAAGATCTCACTAAATGTTAGTGATCCCACCAGAGGTTAAAATGGAAAAAGGTTCTATGATAGTTAACCTTCCCTACTATGATGGACTCAATCTTCTGAAACCTCGAGCAAATTAATCTTTCCCTAATTTAAGTTTGTTTGTTTGTTTGTTTATTTTGTCAGATATTCATTCACAGTGACCAGAGAAGAAACTAATGTACCTTATCAACACTGATGGATTTGCTAATAAGCTTAGATTTTCATGCCATTATCATGCAAATATTGAAAGATAACTGCTAGAATCAGGTATATGTGCTAAGTTGTGCAAAGTAATATTACTATAGGTCTCTCACTGTAGAAGGAGCTGCACAAAATAAATAGCTAAAACTCAATTTGTTAAAGCACATTACAATATGCCTCTGCCCTTGGGATCCAGTAACGAGTGGTGCTGACCCAAGGAAGTAAAACTGTAACATCTGTTCTAATAACACCTTTCACTCCTCCAGAGAAAGGCTTCTTTATATCTCCTGTCCTTGTTCTCAAAATAAAAGGCAATTGTGTACAAATATAATCAAATCGGTGGGTTATGGTGCTGTGAGATGGATATTCCCCAGCATGAGGAGAAGTTTGAATGGCAGAAGCTCTGAACAGCAAAAAACAAATTAATTAACTTGTCAAATTTGTCTTCACAGATAATGTGACTGCACTGAATCCTTGTATAGAAGATTATCATTTCCCAGTAGTGTCAACTGTCCATTTCCTTGCCTCTCCTTGCATTCCAATTAGTGATTCCACAGATACTCACTGACTTGCACAGGTTGCACATGGCAGACAAGAATGTTTTGCAATCTTAAACAATTCATATTAATATTAAATATAAGTATTTGTAGCCAATGTAATATGCATAACATTTTAAAAGGGTGACATTGTTTCTTTATAAACATATGCACATTGAGTGACCTAATGAAAAATTTAACACTTTTTTGTTTATTTTAAAAATTATTTATCATTACATATGTATGCATGTTTTGCCTGCATGCACTTGTAAGAACCACTTGCATACACATCTGTGCACTATATCAGTACCTGGTACCTGAGGAGAACCAGAAGAGGGCATACAATTCCCTGGAACTGGAGTTACAGACAGTTATGACTCACTATCTGAGGGCTGGGGATCAAATCTGGGTTCCTCAGAAAAGCAACAAGTGTTTTTACTGCCAAACTATTGCTTCAGTCCCCCAATAAAAAAAAATTAACATTAGTTTATTTTGTATGTGTGTAGAAGTGTTTACACAGCAAGTTTGTGGACATCAGAACTTTCAGGAGTCAGTTATCCGCTTTTCTGTGAGTTCTGGGGATAAACTCAGATTATCTGGCTTGGTGCTAAGTGCCTTGACCTGCAGAGCCATCTCACTGGTCCAAGTACTTGCACTTCAGACAGCAGTTTCAGTGATATTAGTGAGGTTTTAAAATACTAAAAATAAAATTTTAATTTAACATAATTTTGACTTAAATGTTTGACATTTATTAAAGATGGCCTTTCCTTGTCCAGTAGTTGCAATATAAAAAATAAAGTATTTTAGAGTATAAACAGCCTTTTGAATACATAAAAAATTCTGTTGACCAAATATTTTATATTTCTTTTAATTTTCATTTTAGTGGAAATGCATTCAAATTTTGTATACTTTAAAATATAGTGTTTTCTAATCCCTTAAGTAATGAGGATGAATTCTAGATTGTGATTAGTAAAGTTAAGTTTGAGAGGTAGCTCAATCCTAAGAGTTCTGTCTGTCCTTCCAGAGGACCTGGATTTGATACCCAGTGCCGATATGGCAGTTCACAGCTGCCTGTAATTCCAGTTCCAGAAAATCTGTTCCCTTCTTCTAGACTCCATGGGCACTGTAAGCATGTAGTGCACAGAAATGTATACAATTAAAGTACACATACAATAAAAATAAAATGTGAAAAACATCTATGACAGTTTATGCTGGAAAGGATGTGAAGAAAGGGAAACACTCCTCCCTGCTGGTGGGAGTGCAAATTCGTACAGCCACTTTGGAAATCAGTATGGCCGTTCCTCTGGAAAATGAGAATAAGTCTACCTCAAAATCCAGCAGTTCTACTCTTAGGCATATACCCCCAAAATGCCCATTCACACAACAAAGACATCTATTCAACTATGTTCATAGCAACATTTATTTGTAATAGTCAAAACCTGGAAGCAATCTAGATGCCCCTCAACTGAAGAATGGATGGAGAAAATGTGGTACATTTACACAATGGAGTACTACTCAGAGGGTAAAAAACCCCAAATCAATGGAATCTTGAAATTCACAGGCAAATGGATGAACTAGTAGAAATCATCCCGAGTGAGGTAATTATTTAACTCAAATTTTCAATTAGAAAACAACAAATTAAATGTTTTTCCTACTTCAAAAATTCACATTAGTGAAGTCAGAAAATTTTATGGCTAAGAAAAACTAATTCGTTCAAGTGTTACTGAATAATTTACATTAAACATAGCTACAGTATCCTTTCTGACATTTTATAAATATTTTGAGCAAAATAGGTTTTCTATTCAAACAATGTACAAGTGAAAGAATTTTAGCCCCAAATTGATGAGATTCACAATATAATATGAAACTGTTACTAGAATATAGGCACACAGTTGTGCCAGTGTCTATGACAGTCTATGGAACAGTTCAAAGTTTTGCGCAACATTTTCTGAGGTCTACCAAACACAGAATATTTTGATGAAAGGCATATTAAATTTCGACATGAAGTCACTACTAGAAACATGATGGAAATGGTAACCAGATCTTACACCAAATAACAAAGCCAACAGCAACTACCATCAGCAACAGCAACAACAATAGCAAAAACAACTTAATTAAATTCAGGTTAAATTAAAGAAAAATAAGATCATTAAATAAATTGTAGCCTTCCCCCATGGGAGGTCTCACCCTCCCTGGGGAGTGGATGGGGGGGTTGGTGTGGGCCATGGAAGGATGGAAGGGAGAGGGAACTGAGATTGGTATGTAAAATAAAATTGTTTTTAATTTAAATTAAAAAATAAAGGCAGAAAGAAGAAAGTAGATTGAATTATCATGTATACTATCCATATGCATCTAATAAGAAATGGTGCTTGCTGTTACTCGTGTTAGTCTTAAGTTTCTGAACACTACCAGCTAACATCAAACAAAGTTCTTTCATAAGTTAAAAAATATTGCTTAGAAAGGGGTCAAGACCAGGCTACAGAAACCCACAGAGACAGCTGACCTGAACAACGGAGAATGCATGGACCCCAGACTGATAGCTGGGAAACCAGCATTGGACCGACCCAGACCCCCTGAATACGGGTCTCAGTTAGAAGGCCTGGGCAGTCTAAGGTACTTCTGACAGTGGAACCAGGATGTATCCCTGTTACACAAAAGGACTTTAGAGCACATTCCCCCTTAACCTAGAGGCAGGAGGGAGGGCCTAGACCCTACTCCAAATGACTTGACAGATTTTGATGATCCCTCTTGGAAGGCCTCATCTTCCCTGTGGAGTAGATGGGGAATGGGATGAGAGGGGGAGGTTGGTGGGGCATGGGAGAATGGGAGGGAGAGGGAACTGGGATTGATATGTAAAATAATTAAAAACTAATAAAAATATTGCTTTGTATTTTAGAAAAAAAATGTTCTTCTTAAATAAAAAGGAATTGCTTGTAAAACTTGCCACAAAGTGGTATTCCATTAATGTAAAAGAAATTCTAGAAATAAAGGCATTCAAAGAGCATTGCCACAACTCTGAAGGAAAGGACTCAAATAAAAATCCCAGCATTACATCCTGTAGAGACCATTTAGAATTCCTTTAGACATACTGATACTGTCACAGAGAAGGATACCTAGACATTGTACCTGTGTGGGTTACTTTACAATATTCCAGCATTAAACATTTTATGGAGCTTTAGTAACACTAAATCTAGATAATTACTTCTGGAGATATCAAAAAATTATGATATAAATGATAGCAATCTATATAATTAAATTAAAGTGTTTTATAACCCACTGTGATAAAGATAATTTATGGTATTGACCTTATGACAATGTTTGTACATAGCACCCAAAATTATGGTTTATTTCCAACATTAAATATTGCACTAAATGTTTTCTTATCAGTTCTAATTGCTCCTGCCCAAGTAAAGCAAATTTTCTGCAAATTGAAATTAACAAAAACTATACAAAGATTACAGTAACTCAAGGAAAATTGCCATTTTGCATTGTTCTCCATAAGATAAATACTGTATGAGAATATTGACTAAAAGAGAACAATTATTGATTTTTCTGGAATAAGCGCAAGAAACGTAAATTTCTTGAAATAAACACTCATTTTAAGAAATACATATCCATTTTATTTATACCCAAACATAGCTACCCATAAAGAGGACCCATATATAAACAGCAATAATTATATTCATTTATGGTATACTGTAAACTTAAAGCTGTATTAAAAATATATTTTTACATAGTTTTAGCTTGAATTTTATGAAGATACACCTGGCTGAATAAAGCTTTGGGACACATATTACTTGTCATTTTTCACTTACTTGATAAATTTACTTATTTCTATAAATATACTCCAATAGTATTCTGTATTGAACATTTGTTAGGCACAATCACATAACAGAGTATTTAGTTGGGGTAATATTCCTTTCAATACATTTAATTCCATTTCAAAAGAGAAGGGAAATCCGATCCTACGCTATGATCTCTTTGAATTCTCAGAGGTCTGTGGGCTCACACTTGTCTCTGGCTCCTGTGTCACTCAATTTATAGATCCTTCCTGAAAAGTGTAATTCCCTGTTTATGAGTTCAAGGTTTTGAACAGTACACAGTTCTTCTGATTAAAATTTCTTACAAACAGTGTATGTGAGACCTCACTAAAAGTTAGAAAAAGGTGGCTTAGAAGAGTAGGGGGCACAGAAATCCTCACCTCCAATGTATACTGGTCTCACCTGCAGCTACTGTTGCCAATTCTTATGAAGTGTTCCAAAGTTATGGCACCTTTATACATATGGCACAGGTTTCTTGCTGTTCCACTGGCTCCTTTATTTCTCATCTTTCTCCCTATCTTTTCCTCATCCATTCCTCTCCCACATACACTACACCTGTGCAAAACTCTTAATTCTTTTTTTCTTCAGCACAAAATGAAGTCGTCTCTAGTTTTTACTCCAAAACTGAGATATAAGCCGATTTTGACTGGACCAAACCCATTAAGGTTCTTTGAAATGAGAACAGTTACATTAACAGCACACACACACACACACACACACACACACACACACACACACACACACACACACACACACAAACCCAGTAGAGTCCTCGGATTATTTTAATAAGATTCATCCCTCTTCACCCCGTTGATACCAGCTAATTTTTAAAAAATAGTAGCATTCTTTTATTATAACAAACAATTTCATAGTATCACAAGAGTAGAGGCCTGTGACCCATCAAGACCCAAGTGTAACAAGATGGCTGCTGCGGGTGGGTGTTTTATCAGTCCAGAATAACACAAAAATTAAACCAATATCATAACTTTATTTTGGAGAAAACTTCACTGCACAAGAGAATGGACATGAATAAAATGGAAGTATTGCCATGGATCTGAAAATCAGTTTTTATAGGTCCAGTCATGGGAAATAACCAATAGGATGAAGCATGTTTACTTCGCATTAGGATGTTCTTGTCTGTGAGAGCAATGCTATTTCTTACTAATCCTAGGGTACTGTTAGAGATTGGAGTTTGGGCTGTGCATAAATAAATTGCTTCAATTTATTGCCTTGTTCAAAGATACAGTTGCCTTGTGGAACATCAGGTCTTCCCAGAATATCCATACCGACTGTAGGAGAAGTGAATGCTAACTGGGGACTTTCACTTTATTCCGTTCCTCTTCTATCCTCAAGAAGACTTTTACTTGTGTGTAGTACAGTCCTTGGCACAAAGAACTCTCTGCAGATACCTTATTCTGCAGTCCTCTGGTTCTTCTTACCTTGGGAGCTATTCAGACCTCTACTCAAGGCTTAGAACACTACAGCTTTCCTGTAAGGAACCCCTTCCTCACTGCTGCTGCACTTCGGTTTCCAGACACTCACCCCAAGCGATTCTGATTAAATCAGAAAAAGGAATGCTGATGCAAGCATATCATCAAATTTTACTTGGCCTTCTCACTCTTTATCCACAGCCCTGAGACCTAGCAATTCATTCCCTAAACGTTTCCTCATCCTTTCTGTTTTCTTCTTTCTTATCACTCCATCATCTCTTACTTGCTTTACTGGAACAGCTCAATAACTAGTCACTTCATGTCAGGGGTTAAGCTTCTTTTTCCAACTGTTACCAGAGTGATATTTACAAAATGCCAACTGCATTGTGTCATTTCCATGGTTGAAAGCTCCCAGTGTCTCTTCTCACAGGCAACTAGGATAAAGTTCACACGTATTGACATGACTAATATGTCTTAATAAACTGCACCCTGCAGGCTCTGAGGCATTGGCCTTCTATATTTACCCTGTTGCTTGTCATGCTTTGCACTACAGTGTGCTAGTTTCTTGTTAAGATATTATACAGACCACTTTGTGTCCCAAACACAGTCATAGCCTTCTGGGATTCCATTCATATTATCCCCCTTTCATATACTTCACAGTTGGAGTACTATGCCCCACGGTGGCTTTCCTTGCCCCCATAGACTGCACTGCGCATTTCAATATGTTTTCATAACTACCTCTTAATTTCTGCATCTTTCTATAAAGTCTGTGCAGAGGAGCTGTGCCATCTTGTGTATTTTACCTCAAATCATTAATAAATTCTAGTCACACAGGGAATACCCATTGTTCATTTTCAGTTATTTTTATTGGACATTGGTATGGTTACAGGGTATCAGATAATGCTGTCATAGATAGATACATACAATGTGGATCAAATGAGCTCATTGACACAGCCATTCTCTCAAATATTTTCAATTGTTTCTCCCTCCTAACTGAAATATTTCTTTTATTAACATCTTCCCATAGCTCTGTTGCCAAGGCTATGATAATCACTGTTCTGCTCTCTACTTCTGTATGACTTTTTTAAAAAAAGAAAACTTTTACATATAAGTGAGAACATAGAGCATTTGTCCTTTTGTTGTTCAAATTCTTTAGTTGCTAGATACAGAGCCACATCATGTAGTGTTTCCTCTACTCAATTACTTAAATAATATGATGGTGTTAGCCCTGCAGAGCACTCAAGTTCATGTCCCAGCACACATTATGCAGCTTGTAAGTGCCTGTAACCATAGTCCTAGGAGATCTGATCTCCTCTGTCCTCTGTCTGTACTCGAACATAGGTGATACACATCAACATGTACATATAATAATTAAGTTGAATGCAGTGGTAAAGAAGAAGGAATGGATTTGGGAGGTGAATATGATCAAAACACACTTATGAAATTTTAAAAGATAAAATATTGATAAAAAGAAAAATACATTTATTAAGTATGTTTTAAAAATCTTATGAAATAATAGGTTTCCTTATGGCTTATTCAATCACCCTTAGTGCTATTGATCTCTCATCTCCTCTATCCCTCTGCCTTACCCTCCCACCTTCATCCCCAGGCTAGACTCCTGCCCCTGTTTTGCTTTTCCCTTTTCCCCAGTCACAGTGCCTGTGTTTTACAATTCAGAGACAGATATTGGATTTCAAGATGAAGATCAGTGAAGCAAAGCAGCCAAGCCATCAGAGAGCTCTTACCTCTCCCAAGGCCGGGAAGATCCTATTGTCAAGGTGGACCCTGAGCTCCTGTCTAGAGCTCTCTAGTGCTAGAATTAAAGGCATGATCTCTGTTTCTCTTTTAGACTGATTCACTCTCATGTAGCCCTGGGCGGCCTTGAACTCACAGAGATCCATCTTCCTCTGTCTTCTGAGTCTTGGGATTAAAGGTGTGTGCTATCTCTGCTCAGCTTCTATGGTTGTGGCTTTGCATTATGATCTCCAGGAAAGCTTTATTAGATCAAAAACAATATATCACCACAATCCCCTTTCTAGAATTCTTTCATCTCTTACTCCACCCTGTCTATATACTAATATCAAACACAATGAGAAAGACATCACAGAAACAATCACATTTCCAATTGATTAAAAACAAGACATTTAGGAATAAATTTAACCAAGTAGATAAAGTACCTCTACAATGAAAACTTTAAATCTGCAATATAGGAAATTGTGGAATACATGCATTGTAAAATCAATATTGTGAAAATGACCATTCTATAAAATGCAATTTGCAGACCTCATCAAAATCCCCCATGACATTCTTCACAGAAATACAAACAAAACAAAACAAAAATATCATGAAATTCACTGTAATCATAAAATAAGCATAAAACACCAAATAACTAAAGTAAAAGAGGTAGAAAAGGTGTTAGCACCTGAGGAGATAGAGGACACTGACAAAACAAAGCCCTCTAAATCAGCATATGTAAAGCTCATATAAACACACAGAGACTGAAGCAGCACACATTGGGCATGCATGAGTCTGCACCAGGTCTTCTGAGTACATATCATGGCTTGCAGTTTAGTGTTTTAGGGGATTCTTGAATGTGTGAATAAGTGGTTCTCTGATTCTGTGCCTTCTCTTGGGGTCTTTCCCTTCTGAATACAAATAACATGAAGAGTGGTTCTCAAGTGATTACCATACTATATCTCATTATACTATAGAGTCATAGTAATAAAATCAGCATAATTCTGGAATAAAAAGAGATATCTAAATTAATGGAAAAGAGTAGAAGTTTCCATCTTAAGTACAAGCAATTATAGTTTTCAAGTACAATCATATATTTCACAAATATGATAGAAATACACACTGAAGGAAAGATAGCATCTTTAATAAAACTGGATTTCCATATGCAGAAAAATTAAATTGGACCCTATTGATCAATTCCAATGGATCAAGAACCTCAGAATATGGCCAGATACCCTGAATCAGATAAAAGAGAAAGTATGGAATAGGCTACAGCTCATTGGCACAGGGTAGAATATTTCAAACAGGACACTGATAGCACAGGCAGTAAGACCAACAATTAACAAATGGGACCTCATAAAGCTGAAAGCATCTGCATAACAAAGGATACAGTGATTCAAGCAAAATAGTAGCCTACAAAATGAAAAAAAACCTTACCAATTATACATATGAAAGAGAACTGTTTATATAGAATAAAGAACTAAAAATATATCATCAAATAAACAAATGACTATTTCAAAAATGGTGTATAGAATTAAACAGAGAGTTGTCAAAAGTGTAAACACAAACCTCAGAGAAACACTTAAAATTTTTCAACATTCTTAGCCATCAGGGAAATGCAAATTAAAACTACTTTGAAATTTGGTATTATGGCCAAATCACTAAAATAAATGACAGCACATGCTGGTAAGGATGGGGGGTGCAATAGACATACTTATTCACTGCTGGTAGCAATGTAAACTTGTACAGCCACTATGAAAATCAATGTGGAGCTCCTCAGGAAGCTGAAAATTGATCTACCACAAGACCCAGCTAAACCCACAGGATTCAACATCTTACTCCAGAGATACTTGCTCATCCATGTTCAATGCTGCTCTATTCAAACAGCCAGAAACTAGAAATGGCTTTGATGTCTATCAACAGATGGATAATGAAAACCTGATACATTTGCACATTAAGAGAAATGAAATCAAGAAATTTGCAGGTAAATGGATGGAATCAGAAACCCAGACCCCAAAGGACAAATATTGCATGCTTTCTCTTACATGTGAATGCTATTTTTAATGCTTTAGACGTGTTTGTTTCAATCTGAATAACCACAGAGACTGGGTAGCTTGTAAAGGACCAGGTGGTAGGAGGGATATTCCAAGGAAGGGAAACAGAATATAGTCTTATTCAGAGATAAGGGAAAAGTAGAAAAGGAGGGTTAAGTGGTGGAGGGGATGGGAGGAAAGTGTAAAGGGGAGATAATGAGGAGAGACAGCTAATACTAAAGGTCTTTTGAAAAGCCATATGGAACCATACTACTGTAGAAGCTTCCTGAAATACATACATGCATGAAAGGAATTTAAGTGGAGTCACCATATAATGGGAGACAATGCTCAAACTAGGCATCTTATGCCACCAACTAACGCCTCTAGTGACAGAAATGGGTTAGGCTACATCTTGTTGAGTCATTGGTCAACAGGGTCCCATAGACACCCCCCCAAGCATTATAGAATATCTGGTTATTCTCCATAACTTGATGTTAAGACCCTATTGAATGAGACATGGCTTTCTTATGGCATTAATTATAGGGAAATCAAGCTGGTGACCGACTAGATTATTTATCTCCACTGACTAGCATTAATGTTGCTGAAAGGTACTTTCTATGGTAGTATAGGAGAAAAGTGATCATCAATATCTCCCAGCTACAAACACTGTATCCTACAACAGAGACTGTTGCCCACAGTATATGATAGTGCAATGGTGGCACAAATGTTATGGGAGTAGCTATGCACTTTTTGATAGGATTTAAGGCCCACCCCATGAAAGGAAGCCCTCACCTGACTCCAATAAGATGGCCAAGAATTTGAGATGAGATAGGTCACCAGCCCAGGGGAAAGCCTACTATTATTATGATGAAGGAATATAGCAATAAAATGAGTGCTAATGACATATTCCTATACCCATAGTTCAAAGCATTATTCAGTCCTCATGAGAGATGCTTCTTCTTACAGTAGGTGGTAATTACCGTAATGGAGATGGTAATTAACATAAAAACCCATACCTGGACAACGTTCAAAAATAAGAGACCTGGAACATTGAACCTTAATTAGAATATCTTTATCAAACCCCACCCTTAAAGGCTCAGGGAACTATGTTGAAGAGGATATGGAAAGATTGCAATATTATAAGGTGGTAGCAACTCTAAGAGCCCCTTCCAGACACAAAACAACTACACATATGACTTCAAGGGGACTGTGGCAGAATGTACAAAACCTGCAAACTAGATGAAATCCTAGTACTGAAGAAGGGAAGTGGACACAAGGCCCCATCTCTAACCAGTAAGTTATTTCCAACTCATACCTGCTGAGAAAGGGAAAACCAGTGTTTGTTTGTTTCCAGTGCAGTTTGACTGAATATAACAACCACATTCAAGGACAGACCTCATGCTCAGTAGTATTTAATGCAAAATGGACCCCATGTTTCTGTTGTTTGTTTTTTTTTTTGTGTGTGTGTGTGTGCACCCCTGTAAGATTTTTGTTTTGATTTGGTGGTTTTTTTGTCTTATTTGTTTTATATTTGTTTGTTTTAATTTTGGGTTTTGGGGTTTGATGGGAGATGTCATTCTGTAAATATGTTTCTCATACTGGTTAGTTAATAAAGCACCGTTGGGCCAATGAGAAAGCAATTTAGGTGGGGTTAGGAGACAAGGAGGAAAGAGGAAGTGGTTAGGAGGAGTCAAGATGTAGACGGGGAGAAAGAAAGACGCCGGCCGTGGCTCCCCGATATGATGACTACGTGGAAATACTTAGATAAGTAGAAATGGGTTAATAATTAAGACAGAGCTAGCCCATTAACAATGATAGCCATTGGCCAACAGGATTGTATCAAATACAGAGTCTCTGAGTGTTATTTGGGGCCGGTGCACCAGATCAGTGGCGGGCAGGCTGGCTGTGGGCTGGCGGGCTGGCGGGCTGGCGGAAAACATACAAGCTACAGTTGACACCCAACATGGCTATAAGAACTTTCACTTAAAACTAATAAAAGCTTAAAAATGGATTTTAGAAACAAAGGAACAGAGATGAGCAAGACTTCTTGGTAGCAGCATTTTCTCAGTAGGATTTGTTTTGCTGTAGACAGAGATTTGTGTGGCTCCTTTAAGGGAGGTTTCTAAAATTAGTATAAGCAACAAAAAAACTCCTTGCTTTTAAAGAGCTCTGCTAACAAGTCATTGGTGTGTACGAGAGCTGCAATGAAGGTTTACACTGTGTTTTAAAAAAATACGCTGGCTTGGGATAGAAAAAGAAACAGGAGACAATGGTTTAAAAGAGAAAAAAGGAAGTAGAATGGATGGGTGTGGTGGTGCACGCCATTGATCCCAGCACTCGGGAGGCAGAGGCAAACAGATCTCTGTGATTTCAAAGCAAACCTGGCATACAGAGGGAATTCCAGGACAGATAAAGTTACACAGAGAAACCCTGTCTCAAAATATGTAAAAATAGAAGTAGAAGAAATAGAGTAATAAAAAAGCCACGTAAAGATGGAAAGCACAGAGAAATTTTGGATACTATACGCGATTCTGTTGTCTTTAAATTATTTGATTGCTGAGAAAATAACAACTACTGATAAAAGAAATGCGGCTGGATTAATTCAATTTATATATATTAAAAATGCTTTGACTCCAAAATTTAAGCATAAGGACAAGTTACTGGGAAAAAGGATTTCTATTTTTGTTTCCACAGAAAATGAAAAGCTGTGGATTCTGTCCAGACTAAGGTGGTTTGATCAAGCAAGACCCCCTGAAGCAATGTCTACAGCCAAGACTTGTGCATCTTCTTAGGATCCCCCATGACAGTGCCCTCTACCAGCAGGAAGTAGTTTGGAAAGAACTATGCCCAAATTCCAAAATAATGTTTATAAATGTTTGTTTTCATTTAAATGGGCTTGGTTATAAATGGCTATAACCACAAGCAATCTTTTTAAAGGTAAAAAGGGAATTATGGTATAGATATGAGTACTTTGCTTTGGAATGGATTTTCTTTTATTGATACAATTTAAGGTCAATTTTGTGATATGTATATTTCTCCTCTTGTTTTGGTATTGTGTTTATATAGCTCATTGGAAAATGTAAAGTATAATTTAGTACAGATTAGAGAATTACCTATGATAATCAAAACTTATAGTTAAGTTAGGATTTCTAGATATGCAGAGATGTATTTGAGATGGATAGACATTCTTCAAACCTTTCAAAGACCTACAGAATATGGCATTTAAAATGGTTTAGGGATTTTCTTGACAGTGAGGCACAACTGCTCCTGGTAACACCACCTGCATCAGAAAGAAAGATGGACATCGAAGAAACGTGTTATGAAGTTTGCTTCTAATATGGCAAGACTAGCCATTTGGACAAGGTACTGCTCTTCTGGACTGTTTGACTTTATGCTGTAGAAGCTGGACATGCAGGACCCACAAAACGGTGACTGCTGATTCAAGATGGACATTGCTACAGGGTTCCTGCTTCATGGAAGAGGCTGCCTGCCAGACAGTTTACAGGACACAAAGAAAAATGACTGACAAATTGCCAATACAGGTGGACAGTTTAAAGTTTCCTGCTTTGTTGAGGAGTCTGGAGACACACTATGGCCTATGGGCTGAAGATGAAACATTACAGAAGCACTTCAGGTGACTGACCATGCAATGAGTTGTCTCTGTCATTTCTAGAGTTTATATATTCTCCTTCTATGGTCTTTTTGAAGGAGTTGAAGGCAGATAGTTTTGGTTATAGTTTTCCTTAGTTAGGATTAAAGATAAGTTACATATAGGACTTTAGACTCACAAAGATAGGATAGATGATATTTTCTTTAAGTCTTACAAAATGTTAATGGACTAAATATTGTTAACTGTGATTCTTATTTGATAACTGTTCTATGTTTTATTTTGCTATGTTAAGGTTAAACCCCTTCTTTTATTTTAGACAGAAAAGAGGAGATGATGGGAGACATTAGTCTGTAAATATGTTTCTCATACTGGTTAATTAATAAAGCACCGTTGGGCCAATGAGAAAGCAAGATAGGCTGGGCTAGGAGACAAGGAGGAAAAAGGAAGTGGTAAGTAGGAGTCAAGATGGAGACCGGAAGAAAGACACCGCCCGCGGCTCCCGGATATGATGACCATGTGGAAAAACTTAGATAAGTAGAAATGGGTTAATAATTAAGACAGAGCTAGCCCATAAACAATAATGGTAACTGGCCAAGAGGATGGTATCAAATACAGAGTCTCAGCGTGTTATTTGGGGCTCGTGCAGCAGTGGGCCCAGACTGGCGGTGGGCGGGCTGGCGGGCTAGCAGAAAACATGCATGCCACAGGGGTTGTTTTGTTTGAGAGACAGAGAGAATGTGAGGTTAGTGGGGTAGAAAGATGGAAGAATCTGGGAGAAGTTGAGAAGAGGAAATAATGTTAATAAGAGATGTCATTCTGTAAATATGCTTTTCTTATTGGGTAATGAATAAAGCACTGTTGGCAAATAAGAAAGCAAGATAGGTGGGACTTGGAGACAAGGAGGATTCTGGGAGATGTAGGAGGAGATTCAAGATGTAGAGACTTGAGGGAAGAGGTCCAGACCCTCTTTCTGGTAAGATAAGACCACATAGAAACACTTAGGTTAATAGAAATGGGTTAATATTTAAGACAGAGCTAGATGATAAGAAATGATAGTAACTGGATGACAGTGTTATATCTAATACAGCTTATCTGTATGTTATTTGGGGGCTGACGTGGCTCTGGGACCAGGCTGGTGGGAAAACTGGTTGTAACATAATATGATCAAAATACATTGCATGAAAATATATTTTCAAATAAAATTATTTCAAGAAAAGAAACTTTTATGCATTCAACCTCAATGTTCTTTATAGGAATGACCTGTTATGTATGAGGGAAGGTTTACTGAAACCCCACCCCTGGGAGGAAGAGCATTTCTCAAATTTAAGCCCTTTCTAATGTTCCTATTTTGTAGGGAGAGGAAGAGAGGACCAGGTATGCTTATGAAAGTCACATGGCAGCAACATAGGCCCACCAATGACAGCTAAAATTATAGAATGTGCCTTACTGCCACACCTCACTACCTGATCCACATGGTTCCATAGTATTGTTGAGTCACAATGGAAAGAGATGCAAGACCTAAACTTTATGAAGAAATACTGAGGGAATCCCAGGGTTAGCATAGGAAATGGCAAGGACAATAGATGAACTTGACATTGGACTCAGCCCAACTTCTCATTGGGTTAATATAAAACTTTACAGTAAATGTGAACCTATTTCAGTTTCTGTTATTCAATATATCATGGCAAGTTTACACCCCAAAGCTACAATGTATGTGAAAAAACAGGGAAGAATACCATACTATCAATAGACAAAATGAATCAGAGAGATACCCACATATAACACAGCTTTTGAAATTAGTAGATAGGTCATTTTGAAAGACTATTATTGACATGTTAAGCAACCTAGCACAAATTAGACAATATTCAAGATAGATGGGAATATAACCAGAGGTGGATACTCTGTGTGCCTTATTGGTCACATTGAACAGGCTATATGTGAATGGAAAAAGCAGCATTTAACATGGAACATAAAATGCTAACAACCCACATAGAAATACAAAGAAGAAAGAAAAAGAGAAACAAAACAGAACATCTTGGAACTGTAGGCAAATTTCAAAAGATGTGACATGTGAATAATTGGAAGATCAGAAGGAGAAGAAAGAAATCAGAATGGAAACTTAAAAAAGTAAAATTAAACTGCTCAAGGTTTGTAACAAACTACATAATCCATTAATAGCAAAAACACCAAACATGCCAAATATCAAAGTGTGTACGTATTAGGCAAGTATGTAATTTAACCTGTAAAACCCCAAAGATAAGGAGGGATTTTGGAGAACAGCATGGGGAAAACACCTTGTCTATAGCAAAAAAGAATAAAGATTAGAAATGGCCTTTATCATAAACCACAAAAAGAAGAGAGTCAAACAAAAAGTTCAAGTTCTGACAGAAAAAAGTTACCTATGTACAGCAAAAGTAGACTTTAGCAATAAAAGGTAAATAGACTTCATAACAATATGTATAAGGACCTTGGAGATGGCTTGGCAAGTAAGAGTGCTTGCTGTGTAAGCATGAGAACCTGGAGTTGATCCCAATACCCTCCTAAAAGTTGAGCATGGCAGCATCATGCCTGTCTCAGAGAGCTGGACATTCTGAATAACCAGATTGAAAACTCCATTAAGCTCCAGGTTCAGTGCAAGATCTTGTCTCAAAGAGATAAGATAGAAAGTGACAGAGTAGGACAACAGATACCCTCTTCAGACCTCTATGCAGACAAGGAAGTGCTGAAATCTTCTACACATGTGCCTATATGATACAACACACACACACACACACACACACACACACACACATCACATACATGCATACACGCATACACGCTCAAACACTGAGTGAGAAATTGGCCTTGAAAGTAATTTTAAAAGACTTTCCTCAGATGTAATGGAAATTATGAATTGGGATTTAAATAAAGAAAGGAAACAGAAAAGAGAAAAAATAATATAAGCTAAACTATTTTCCTTATTTTTAAATTATCTAAAGGGTAACTAGTTAACACAATAAATAGTAGCATACATATTAGATGACTATAGTACATTACTGACGTACATGACAGTAATGTCTCCAGGTGGAAAAGAGAAATTAGTAATATTTAGGTTGTCAGGTACCACACTGGGTGTGAAATGGTAAATGGCATTTGAAGGTTGTCTTATGCTAGTAAACACACATGTCGCAATAAACTCTATTGGCATCCAGTAAAACATTTATAACAGAAACATAATTTCTCAGTAAACAGGGAAGGTAAAATAGAATCATATACAAGCTCAATTAAAGTTAGACAAGACAGCAAAAAGTGAGATTACTTTGTGATATGGTTATCACTTGGGAGTTTCTAGTGGTCATCAGGATTCAAGGCTTGGCTTTCTTGTTTGTTTTTCAGGTCAGGAGGAATCTAGCTAGCTGAATTTGAAGAAGGGTTGACACACAGGAGCATACACTGGGCTCTACTCACTAGGAAAAGTTAACTTGTTTAAAAATCATGCAGGTATTAACATTGTGGCCCTCATTTTCTCAGAAGTCTCTGCCTGGAGCATTTTACAAAATCTGATGTCTTGCACTTGTTCTGTAAAGTATGGTGACTCAAGAAAGATTGTCTTGGCTAAGCTTGCCGAGTATGTTTTGTAAATGAAGGAGAAGCTTTCATAGACCTTGTACATCTGTTACCACCCCTAGCTATCCTTAAACCACCAATGGAGTTCTAGGCCTTTTATTCAGGTCTATTCAATTCCTTAACCTATAAAATTGTTAGTAGAATATTCTAGCAAGGAATGTCTACTCATTTTCTAAACTAATCATAACAAGTTACCACACTTTGATGGCTTGAAGTGTATTCTCTCATGGCCCTGTAGGTGAGAAGCTGAAACCTGTGTGCTTCTATGGTCTCCACTGTCACAGAAAGTCCCACATGAGGCTCCTATGTGGATTATAGCATCAGTCTCTATCCTTTGCTTCACACCCTCTTCTTTCTGAGAGTGTCTATACCATCTTTCCTGTAGTGTAAGAAAACCCATGCCATTAGGTTTAGTCCCCTTCTTAATGTAGTATATCCTTCTCTAAATTATATCTGAGAAGATCCTGAATCCAAAGAGCCCATTCTGAGGTTCTGGGTAGAGGGCACTATGTTGGAGCAAAGCACCACTCCAGTGTCTATAGTAATTATTCTAAGTTGTGACTCTGACCCCAGTGCCCAGAGGTTTTGCTTGGTGAAGACCACTAAATTGGTTCCTATATTCCAAATGTCCTAAGATATAATATATTTTTTTAAGGTTGACTAAATAGGTGCCAATTTTCATTGCTTTTGGTTAGAACTACTCCACTTACGTTTGCTAACATTTATTTAAAAGTTTTCTTTTTAAAAAATGAAACAGGGAGTTATTTTAAGAAACACAATCCAGTCAGGTGGTGGTGGTGTACACCTTTAATCCCAGCACTAAGAAGGCAGGGGAAGGTGGACCTCTGAGTTTGAGACCAGCTTGGTCTATGGAGCTGGTTCTAAGACAACCAGGGGTACACAGAGAAACCCTGTCTCAACCACTAAATAAACAGAAAACAATCCATTTTGAAAAAAATATCAAACTTAAATAACATGCAACTTCAAGGGAATATAAAAGGGCTCTTCTAATGGTCCTAAAGTTAGAGTTCCTATTTGCGAAGCTTGTCATCTGTCTTTTACTACCATATGTAACACCTGCCTCTTATCAACATAAACAAACAACAAAATTCCAGTGAAATAAAACCAGCTTTCTTAAACAATGGGAGCTGTTTTATGTCGACCATGAAGCTGTGTGGGGAAATGCTTGTTTAATCAATGATTCCTACAAATTTTGCTGTTACAAATGGGAAAGCACCAGCATTGTGCTTTCTAGCTTACTTCAACTTCATTTTTTATATTCTCTGATGCTTACTACCCCTATCACATTGTTGCCCCCTGCACTTTCACCAGTGAGAAGGAACTCCCTTGAAACAGAAGATCGGGTAAGTTATGTGAATGAAATTTTTATTTTTCAAAGTTTAGTGTTTTAATGGAGATTGTCTGGAACAGAAATTTCTACATACGCCTTAATTAGGATAAAAAATACCAGGAAGACCCTGGAGAATGAAAAGAAGAGGGGGAAAATTATATTAAGAGTAAGAAGGACTGGAGAGATGTCTCAGCAGCTAAGAGCCCCTACTGCTCTTCCAGAAGACCCAGGTCCAATTCAGCACCCACATGGAAGCTCATACACCACTGTCTGTAACTACAGTTCCAGAAGACCTGACACCCTTACATGGGCATACACATGGGCAAAACACCAACACACATGAAAATAAAAAATAAAGAGATAATTAAAAAAAGAATTATAAAGACTTTTTTATGGAAAAGATACTTTGTGTCTAGTAATGGAATGAGAGCATTAAACACAGGTAGTAAGGCATGTGCATGATTAAAAGGACGCCACTGATGACTGAGAGCCAACAGGCCACCTACCTAAAGCAAAATAAAACAAATAAAAATGGTGTTCTGCCCAAAACTGAAACTGAAGGGCCCACTAATAGGTTGGCCAACACTGTCAGACAATGTACTGAATGTTTGTGGGTAAAGAATTTATAATGCATTGCTTCCCAGAGCCACTTAGAAATCACTGGTATCTGATCCAGAGATGCCCAGATGTTGGTATGGTACACTGTCATTGGCCCCTGTCACTCTTTTCCATGGGTTCCTATCTTTCATTCCCGAGAAGATTAATAGAAACACACTGGTTGCAAACTTAAAAGATTTTCCTTTTGCTAATGGTCACTGATATATCATCTAGTACTCCAGAGAAGATTAACCCAACATTTGCCAAGCATGATCCTGGTTGTCTGATGATTCTTGCACACATTCTCATTCAGTTAGGACCAGCCTCCACTTTTATACACATATAATTACTTAAAACTGACAAACCTACTCTTCTTTGACTTTTGGGGTAATCTAGAACTTTCTTCTAAGTTTTGCAAATTCACAAGATCTTTTTAATTTTATACTTGCTTTTCACTTTTTGTTCTTTCTCCTTCCTCTCTTTGGCCTCTGCTTCCTGAATCTATTGTCTTTCATTGATCCTGCATCAACATAGAAGAGGAACCCAGCCCATTTCTTTTAGTTACTACAGGGTAGCTGGGCAACTTCCATTCTTTCAAAATTGTCTTATTTGTTTTTATTAACATCCATTAATTATACAAACTAAAGTGTACAATCATAGTAACATTTCCATGTGTACCCTTGTTTTAATAGCAGGATGTGTAGGAGGGATGGAGTAATCTTACACGGAAGCCCCATCCTGCACACTTTTCTCATGTGAACATCTGACAGCTCTTGCTCAAATTCTTAAATCATTACAAGTACCCACTGTACCGCATTCCTTAGCAGGTTGTTCTATTTGCCATACTTATCCTGATGTCATCTCTGTTCTCTTTCTGTTTCATGAGGGCCATCAAAATCTAAGTCCTTTCTTTTATGCATGGTAGTTTATAATATCTTGTCTTATTTAACCCTATCCAAAGAATGACCCAGTTTGCACTCAAGATCGTAACATAAAATGGCCTAAAATAGCATTGTATTATGGGAAAGGCAATTTGTTTGAGAGTGATGGGACAAGTAGTGAAAGAAATTGCTCTAAATGGCATTGTTTTCATTCCAGTACATTTTATTTGTTATATGTCACATCATAGAATTCTGAGACAAGGGCCTGAAATGAGATTCCAAACCCAGCATCTTTCTTTTTCCCATCAACTGAAATGGACAGATCAGAATTGGACTTCAATTCTTGTACAGGCAGCTGACAAAGAGTGAATAAACATTTAGCTGGAATGAGAAAAGATGGTTCCTGACAAAAGGTCTGAGCAAATGAGAAAGAAGCTTAAGTCTCATTAGCTGTTCAGCAAATCCTCTCTGAGTCCAACCAGAACCTTAATGCCATAAGCTCTTCCCTGTTCATCTGAGGCTCAGCCAGGTACACAGACTTAATTATAATACAAAGAAGCATCCTTCACAGCTGGCCTACCCCAGAACACACAGGGGCCCTGTTATATCGACAGAGAGCTATCCTTTTTTACTCTAGTTTGATGATCATTAATTTTAAAAGCATAAGAACAATTGAAAAATTGTACTAGTTGTAGAGCAACTATTATTACAAGGTTCCTTCCAATCTTGAATTTTCTTTTTCCTTTTCCTCTTTTTTATTGTTTTCTTTGTAGTGCTGATGTTTATTTGAACTTGATAGGTGTCCTACCACATTTAATAAATGATAGTTTATTATCATTTTATTACTGACATATTTGTAAATGGGTTGAGAATTTTCATACAAGTTATGAGTTGGTTTCCCCCTGCTGGTCATGTCCCACAGCCACACCAGCCCCAAATAACACACAGAAAGGCTGCATTTGATATAAAGCTGTTGGTCAGTTACTAGTTTCTTATCGGCTAGCTCTGTCTTAAATATTAACCCATTTCTATTAATCTACGTATTTCTATGTGGTCTCATCTTACTGGAGAGAAACCCCGGCATTTCTTCTCTCTGTCCTCCATCTTGAATCTCCCCTACCACTTCCTCTCTCCTCCTAGTCTCCTAGACCGACCTATCTTCCTTTCCTATTGGCCAACAGTGCTTTATTCATTAAACAATAAGAGAAACATATTTACAGAATGACATCTCCTATCACCTGCATTCTCCATTTTAGTCTTTATAGTAACTCTTTGATATATATGCTGTGCTTATCCTCCATTTTGTAAATGCGATCTTTGAGGGTCATCTGGTTTTTATTTTCCCAACAGTATGACATTCTCAAGCAAATTGATCTAAGATAATTTAATCCAATGCTGACCATTGATTTATCATGTCTGTTCTCAAGAATGTTTCCAGTTAATTTCCAGTGCCCAACATAGTGCTTCTCACTTAGAATGGAAATAGAAACTATGCACTTCCCAATTCAGAATTCCTGCCAAAGGCTCACATCTTGAGTCTTATCATGAGACATATCTGATGAATGCAAGCTGAGGGGCATTCTGCAGAACAACTGGTCAATTGATCCTTGTCAAAATATCAATGTGGTGAGATAAGAAGGAAAGACCAGAGAACTGTGAGAGATAAAGAAAAAATGTTCAAGAGGGGTGGCAATGGCATGCAATGGAAGGGGGGGTTATTTTGTATTTCATTCAATAACAATGGAATAATTGGTGGAGTGTAAAAACAAGTCTGCATTATATTAAGCTACTTCAACAACACTAACTTCCTCATTTGTATTATTATGGCATGATTATATGTATTTCTCAACTCTTTCATCCACTATTGTTTCTCCAAGGAGAGAAGTTAATTAACCAAATGATATTTAGGTTAAATTCTTCCTATATGAGAAGTTAAGTATTAAAGTGGGATCATATTGGATAGCATTGAACTTTAGAGGGCTACAGTCATTGAAATAACTGAGAATTTTTCATTTGTATAACCAATTTCTGTCCCCTTAGAGATGACTCCTCCTATTGAAATGCATAATATAAGAGACTATGCCTGAATTTTAGGAAATGCATACTGAAATATTCAAGGGTATAGATCTATAACATCTTCATCTTTCTCCAGTAGCTCAAACATGGATAGAAATGTGGAGAGCACAGAATAGAGGATAAGAGAAGAAAACAAAGAAAGAGACATACAAAACAAGGATGGTCAAATAATTACCTTCAGGCACTGTATATAGAAAATAGCAAAGACAAATGTGTAGAACAAAAGAAAAGAATAAAAATCATAAATGTGTAGTGATTTTCAACAAGGGTTCTGTCTTGCCACATGATGCTGTCTCCATGCCTCGACTCCCAGAGGCTAGCTCTTGGACTCCTTGCATTCAGAGTCATAAGCTAAATAAACTTCTATTCTTATGAATTACTCAGTGATTACCAAGAATGTCAATGGAAAGTAGCCTAAGACAACCATATTAAGAATGAACTCCAAAAGCATCAAAGGCCCAAATATAAGAGCTAAAACCTCACAATTCTTAAAATGGGATGCAGGAAAAAAGTTCAGCACTCTATATTTGGCAGTGATTTTCAGAATATGCACCAAACATGGAGGCAATAAAAGAAAATAGATATATTTGGCTTCGTCAAGATTAAAAACTCTCAAACATCAACAGACAACACTGAGAGATTAAAAAAACACCCTACAGCAATTGGGACATTGTGAAATACATTTGTCATAAACCTCAACATTTGACATTGAATTAAATACCTAAAATACACAAAAGCTCTATTCTGGTGCTCTACAAAAGACTTTAGCTGACTGAGGTTGTTCTGTTAGACTATTTCTCTACAATCACAACACATAAGTAATATCCATAGAGAAGAGATAAGATGAAGAAATTAGCCAGTCAACATTATATTGACCATATGTTAATAATTTCCTATTATTTTATATTTTGAAGTTAGGATTTACAGTTGTGTGCTATCCTGTTTACATATGAGAGATAAATTAAAGATAGTCTAAAGTCATATCTTGCCTACTTGAGTGTATTGACTCAATTCCAAGAAAAAAAAATATATATATATACATATATATATATATATATATATATATATGGTTGGTTTATTGAGTTTAATGAACAAAGCATGAAGAATCCCATCTGACTTGTTTTCTCTCACACCTGGTGTCTGTGTCATTTATCTTCTAGTTAGAAAATACTACCTGCATGGATGGATGTGGCTAATTGTAAATAAGCCTGGGGCTTATTATTTATGTTAAACTCTGAGTTGATTCCTTTGAGATTCAGTCACTCATTTTTAGATGGGAGGGAGTAAGAAATGAATTGTCAATTGATGTCTTATTCTTACATGTCACAATCTCCCCAATACTAGGTCAGCTTTTAGTGAGAACTTGGAAGCAATCTAGATGCCCCTCAACTGAAGAATGGAAAAAGAAGATGTGATACATTTACTCAATGTAATACTACTCAGTGGAGAAAATAATGGAATCTTAAAATTAAAAGGAAAATGGATGGAACCATCCTGAGTGAGGTAACCCAGTCACAAAAAGAACATGGCATGTACTCACTCATATATGGATTTTAGACATAGAGCAAAGGATCCCCAGCCTATAGTTCACACCACCAGAAAAAAACTAGAAAACAAAGAAGAACCTAAGAGATTCAAACAAGATCCCTCACAGAAGGGGAAAGGAACAAGATCTCCTGAGCATATTGGGAGTGGGGGGTGGGTAGTGAGTTAGGAGAAAGAGAAGGGGAAAAAAGGAGAACATGTCGGACCAGGAAATTTGAGTCTGGGGATGAATAGACGAGAACACAAAAAGACATACCATAATAGAGGGAGCCATTATAGGTTTGAAAAGAAAACCGACTCTAGAGGAATGTTCAGAGACCTACAAAGATGACCCAACTAACAATCTGAGCAACAGTGGAGAGGCTACCTTAAATGCTCTTCCTTGATAATGAGATTGATAACTAACTTATGCCATCATAGAGCTCTCATCTAGTAGCTGATGGAAACAGAAGCAGACACCCACAGCTAAACACTGAGCTGAACTCCCAGAATCCAGTTGCAGAGCTAGAGGAGTGATGAGAAAAGGGGTCAAGACCAGGCTACAGAAACCCACAGAGATAGCTGAACTGAACAAGGGGGAGCTCATGGACCCCCAGACTGATAGCTGACTCAGACCCACTGAATGTGGGTCTCAGAAGGCCTGGACAGTCTAAGGGACCTCTGACAGTAGAACCAGGATGTATCCCTGGTGCATAAAATGACTTTGGGAGCACATTCCCCATGGAGGGATACTCCCTTAGCCTAGAGGCAGGAGGGAGGGCCTAGATCCTACTTCAAATGATGTGACAGAATTTAATGATCCCTTCTGGAAGGCCTCACACTCCCTGTGGAATAGGTGGGGAATTGGATGGGAGGAGGTATGTGGGGGGGCATGGGAGGAAGAAAGGGAGAGGGAACTGGGATCAATATGTAAAATAAGAAAAAATAATAATAATTAAAAAAAATTAGTTCCTACAAAATCTCACTACGTAGCCTCCTGAATCAGCCTCTGAAGTGCTGGGCAATTCAGGTAGGTTGAATCATGTAATCATGTCGGCTTCTCCAAGATGAGATAACCATAGTAAGATTTTCTTTGAGAGACATTTCTCCTACTTTCCCCCCACTGTGGTGTGTGTGTGTGTGTGTGTGTGTGTGCGCGCGCGTGTGCGTGTGCGCACATGCCCATGTGTGTATGATGGGGGGGGAGAGAGAGAGAGAGAGAGAGAGAGAGAGAGAGAGAGAGAGAGAGAGAGAGGACAAACAGGTCTATATGAGTACATATGGAAACCAAAAATAAATCTTGGGTATAATTCTTTAGGGTTGTCCATATTTTATTTGGGAGAGGGTTTCTCCCTAGGACCTAGGTCTCACTAATTCATCTTGCTTGACCAGAGAGCCTAGTAGGTCCACATGTATCCTTGCCAATACTAAGAATACAATCACAATGCAACCTTATCTAACTCTTTGTATGGGTTCTGGGGGTTATCTCAGGCCCTTATACTTAAACATCAAGATACACACACACACACACACACACACACACACACACACACACACACACACAGAGAGAGAGAGAGAGAGAGAGAGAGAGAGAGAGAGAATTTGAAAAGTACCGTATGTGAATTCATATTATTGTAAAATGGAAGTAGCTTTAATTTGCATCAAGCAGGACCTTCATTTTTCTGACAACAGTTTTAATATGTTGAATATTGTGAATAAAGACATAGAACATGAGAGTGCAAATATCTCTTTAAGATGTTGATTTCACTTCACTTGGATGTATAACCCAAGATATGTGTAGACCATCTGGTAGTTCTATTTTTAGTTTTTTTGTTTTGTTTTGGTTTGGTTTGGTTTGGTGTGTTTTTTGGAGGAAACTCTGAATACTATTATGTAACAGTCTCATTTTTAGTTTTGGATCTGATTGTCCATATTGCAATAACCAAAATGGCATTGACAAGGTTGATATTATTGACAAGGTTGATCTTATTTTTTTTTAATTCTAGGAGTTTCACATTATCAATCCTGACACTGAAATCTTTAATCAACGTTGAGTTGATTTTGTATATGGTATATGATTATGTCCAATTTCATTCTTTTTATACCCAGTCACCAACATGATTCACAAGGTTTTAAGAACTTTGGGAGCACATTACCCATGGAGGGATACTCCCTTAGCCTAGAGGCAGGAGGGAGGGCCTAATTCCTTCTCAAATGACTTGACAGATTTTATTACTCCCTCCTGGAAGGCATCACCCAAGCTGTGGAGTATGTCAGGAGGAAATGTGATGGGAGGGCATCAGGGTCAGGGGACATGAGAGGGAGGGAGGGAGGGTAGGAGGGAGGGAGGGAGAGAGAGAGTGAGGGAGAGGGAACTGGGATCAATATGTAAAATAAGAAAAAAATTAAAAAAAATCTAAAGGCTGTTTTAACATTAAAGATGTACCAAGGCCTTTTCTATCATCAATATGAATTTCATAAAATTTCAACAGTTTTTCTATGTTGCTAATTTTTTCTGTTCAGGTTTGTGATTTATTTTGAAATTACTTTTGAAAGAAATGTTGATGTGAGAAATCTACATTAAGGGAGAAACACAGAGATCATGTCTGAGCTGTTGATAAAGTTTTAAATTTTTTTTAAATAAAAGTTTTTATTTTAACTTCCAATACTTGTATATCACTTACTAACACTTAAGTGACTTAACTTTGTAGTTAATATGTAGTTAATGACATGAAATATTTACATTAAGTCTAGATAATAAGTCTGGAGCTGTTTTTTTTTTTTTATTTCTACTTTACAAACAAGGAAGCTAAAGTTCATGGGAGCATGTGACACCCTGAAATCACATGGTTGGAGGTTAGTGGAGGCTGTTTGCTAGGAAGCATTTCTTTCCTCCAGCAAACAGGCCTCACAACACTTCCAGATCTCTCGATAAAAAGCAATGGCTTTGCCACCCAGGAGTTAAATTAGGCTTAAGCCAGCTTCCTTTCTCTGGCCTGAATGGTCGCTAATGTTCATAGGCCCCTTCCTCAGTTTCCACTTCCTCTTCCCATCTAGACTCTAATTCTTCCCCAATAAGCACCAACCTAGTTTAAGTCTCCTCCTTCTCTTTTAGTATATGACTACTCACAACTTCTATGACTGTAGCATTCCTAGCAAATCCAGAGTGAAAGGATTCTTAGGGCTACAGTAGTCCTAACCAAGGGTCTATCAACCATCTATCTTCACTTAGTTGTTACTGTTCACAGAAGCCAAGTTTAAAAGATAACTCTAGCAAAATGAATAATCTTTGAGCTTCAGGCTCTGTTACTGTGTTGTGTCCTGTCTTTTTGTTTCCATTTCTGTGGAGACAGAAGAGAATGTCAGAGAGAGTAGAGAGTATATTTTCTTTCTTTTTTAAATTTTATATATATATAATTTATCCTGCCTTTAGGATAAGGGAGTATTCCCCCATGGGAAATGTGTTCCCAAAGTCCTTTCATGTACTAGGGATAAATCCTGGTTCCACTGTCAGAGGTCCCTTAGGCTGCCCAGGCTTTCTGAGGCCCACGTTCAGGGGATCTGAGTCAGAACAATGCTGGTTTCCCAGCTATCAGTCTGCTTCTTAAAAAGGTCAAGAAGCAGTGAGGATTGTCGATGGTTCCATTTCAAGCACACAGTTAAACTATACACAATGTCAGTTATTTATTGAAACAACATTCTTTCATGTTCCCACATTGTCCCAAGCCCTGGAAATTCAGATCCTAAATATCAAAAATACTATGAAAATATACTCTCATACCCACAGCTAAACACTAAGCCTAACTCCTGGAATCCAATTGTAGAAAGGGAGGAGTGATGAGCAAAGGTATCAAGAACAGGCTGGAGAAACCCACAGAAACAGCTGACCTGAAGAGGGGGAAGCTCATGGACCCCTGGACGATAGCTTCTTCCCCATGGAGGGATACTATTCCTTTAGTCTAGAGACACAGGGGAGAGCCTAGGCCCTATACCAAATGACTTGACAGATTTTGATGCTCTCTCATGGAAGGCCTCACCCTCCCTGAGAAGTGGATGGGGGATGGGATGGGGGGATCAGTGGGGGATATGGGAGGATGGGAGTGAGAGAGAATTGGGATCTATATTTAAAATAAAAATTAGATAATAATAATAAAAATGAACTTAAGCATAATCTGAGCAGGACTGTTACTCAGTCGGGATTTGAAGTACCAGCCCAGGACTCAGGCACTTGTGGGTATTTATCATTGCTCAATTAGTGATGATTTTTATTTACCATTTTTATTCTTAGTCATACATCTATTTCACATTAAATCTACATAAAATAAATCACTGGTTAAATTATGGATCATAAGGAACACTCATATTGAACTGTAATAAGTTAATGAGGAAATAAAAAATGTTACCTTAGAAATTAGCATGAAGATTATGTTTAAGATTAAATATAACGATTATAGAACGTTTAAATTTGCAGAAGATAAAGTTAGTAAATTATACACTAGATATCAAGTATTTACCATGACATATTTGTCTTAATTGATTTGTTATCAAATGAAGATTTCTCATTGGCTTTATGGTCTTGATAGGAAACACTATTGACATAGTAGGTTAAAGAAATAGCTTAATTTAACAAAATTCCAGAGAGTAACTTTCAGAGAGTAACTGGGAGTGGTGAATTTGTCCAGATGAGTAGAATAGCCTATTCAGGTCTATGTAGTGGGCTTTTAAGAAGGTACTGTGGATATTTATGAGGCAGATGGCACATTCTTTGGGCAAAGGGGATTCTTTCTCCTAAATCATGGTGATTCTGATCTTCCTATTAGGGTATTTATTCCCAAGATCTTAAATAAACAACCATGGGTAGTGAGTGTGTGGGTACTGAAGGTGAGGAAAGGTATTTTGAAAACACAATGCAAATTATAGTATGAAGAAGTCAGAGTCTTGGAAGATGCAGCCTCTTCACTGGTGTGCATGTGTGGCTCTAGGGAAGATCAAGAACATGAACAGCTCCAAAGCTACTTACCCATGGGGGTGGGATGGAGAGGGGTTCTGATGATCAAGACATAGCTACACCAGTCTTTTTGATTCTTCTTAGCTTCTTTCCTAGCCAAGAAGCACAGCTACTAATACAGCTGCCACTTTTCTTGGCTTCCTCATATATAATTCCAGGCCCACCACTTTCATTCCCCTGCTTCCTTTTTATGGATGGTAACAGGTATGGATAAGTCAGAAATCAGTTTTAATTCTTTGCCTTTTCGTTTTCTTCCTCAAGAAAACCCCTAAAATGAATACGGGTTGATTATTCCTTTGCAAATGCATACCTTTGTACACATATCTCTATAGACACACACTATTACTTTAAACTTATACAAATAATCTATTTTTAAAACTTATTCATAAATACTGTCAGAAACAGCTAAATCTAGTAAGTTCTGTAAGTCATTAGAGATGTCTCTAGGTCTTAATTAAAAACTATAGTAAATATTTAAAAACTAAACATAAGGCTTTTTAAAGTTGTATTTTTAAGATCAGTATTAGCAACATAAAAAATCAAAATAACCAAAACTATTTTTGTGCCTTTGTGATATAATAAAAAATACGTTTTGATCTTCATTTATTGAATACACACAATGTCATCTCCAAGTTTAATGTTACAAGCAAAACATATTTTAAATCTATCCATAAATTACATCCTTTCTTTCATAACTAATTTAAAGTTCTTTCAATAATACAAAACATTTATTTAATGCAAATAACCCAGATTTATCTTTTTAAATATGTTTTATGGATTGCTATTAAAGAACAATAAAACTGGCTTGTAATTTAACCTTTAATTATAATGTATCGGGATAGAGTAACATAATAACTTATTTATTTTGTACTGTTTAAAAACATGCTGTAAAATTGTTTCTAAAATTGGGTGTTCTTTCAATTTGCCAGTATGGATGTAGCTTTAGAATTAAAAGAGACAGAGAAAGCAAGATTGATTTAGGTTAATCTGAAATTGTACACACAAGACCAGGATCATATGTGCTGAAATCCAAGCTACTCCATTTCTGACTCATGGGCTATTAGTGTACCAACCAGCTCGCTCACTAATCACTCCACTGAGCATAAAAGAATTAGAGTTCAAATCACCATCCCACAGCCTTGCGGATAAATAAATACGTGTTGTTTTTAAAACTGCGTTTCAATGTGGTTCATTGCACTTATAATTAAGTGAAAACAGACCACCATAATCATAGTGGCTTTTGTTAGCACAAAGCTGCAATGCATACTGTTTCCTTTAGTTCTTCTTATTCACCAGGAAATGCCACAGGCATTCATTTCACAAATAATTTTAAGAGTTATTATTGTAAGTTCAATCACAGTGATGGGATCAAGAGATTGAACTAGAGGAACAAACATCCTAGACCCATGTGTTCTTGGCTTTAAAGACTTAAACTATGTGATCAGCAACAGAGGAGCAACCAAATAATGCAGTGTTCAATTTTTTTTATTGTAAACAATGAAATATTATTAGTCAGGTTTATAAGTCACAGATTTCTGTTATAGCATAGCTGGACCATTTCCTGAATTTAGCATTATTTCATGCCTTCTTAACAAGGGGTGGGGGTCAAGAATGTGATTGTGATGGGGAGACCCACAGAGACAGTTGATCTGAGGTTGTGGGAGCTCACAGACTCAGGACAGAAAGCTAGGGAGCCAGCACGGGACTGACCTAAGCCCTCTGTATCTGGATGACAGTTGTACAGCTTGATCTTTTGTGGGGCCTCTAGAGGTGGGGCCAGGACCTGTTTGTGATGCATGAGCTGTCTGTTTGGAACCTTTTCCATATGATGGGATGCCTTGTTCAGCTTTGATGCAGAGGGGAAGAGCTTGGTCCTGCCTCAGCTTGATGTGCCAAGCTTTGTTGATTCCCATGGGAGGCCTTACTGCATCTGAATGGAGATAGAGGAGGAGTGAGGGAGGGTGGTGGTGGAAGAGACAGGAAGCAGGAGGAGATAAGGGAGGGGAAAGCCGTGGTTGGTATGTAAAATGAATAAAAAATTTTTCAAAAAAGCTCAGGTTATCCAACTTCATAGATATCTCACTTGAGTGCCTAAGTTACTACTATGGTGGCCAGTGTCCAGACAAAGGTGATATGTCATCTTAACACCCAGCAACAAGGAGTTCCTTTAAAAAGAATGTGGCAACTGTATCTAAGAGCAGTATTCCTGCTGCAACTCTGTGTTACTCCACCACCATCTGAATCAGTGAAGACTCTTATGTAGACAGACCCCAGGATTTAAACAAATGGTATACAGGGATATTAATAAATAAAGATATTGTGGCAACCCAGCTCTGTGGGGCTTCAGCTGGATCCCACCTACTTTCCCGGTTCATACCTGAGAGGGGGAATGTGAATTGAGAAAGGGCAGATAAAGATGCTAAGAAAAAGACAGAGGATTCTGAGTATCAGCCCAGCCTGTGTCCCCCATCATCAGGCCTTGGCTAGAGTCTTCTACTGGAGTTCTGGGTCCCTCCCAGAGATCCACCACTCTGAGTTCCTGCTAGCTGGATCCTTGACCCTCTAACCAGGGCCTCTGCAAAAGAGGCCTTACTCAGCTAGAGAGTGCCAGCTAGACCTGCCTATCGGTGTGGAATCATCCTGAGTATCAGCCCAGTCTTTGTCCCCCATCACCAGACCTTGATTAGAGGTGAGTCTGGGTCTAATTCTGCTGGGTGGATTCTCCCTTACACCCTTCCCCAGGAAATCCCTGGGTGGGTTCTGGATCTCGCTGCCCCTGCATCCTATCCCTGCCTAGAGTGCTCTTGGAGCTCCAATATACCCCCACCCCCCTACCAACAGCCTGCCCTCCCCCTACCCTCTGCCCTACCCTGCCCACTGTCCCACCTCTATGGCAGAGCACTGAGCCAGAGGGTGGAGCCAACAATCCAGCCACCTTCGAGAAATTCCTGGAGCTGATCTGAGCACAATAGACCTGCCTATCCACATGGGACCACCCATAATTTCCATTTGCCTGGTCTCTGACACCCATCACCTGACTTCTACTGATGTTCTGGGCCCCTCCCAGATCCGACTATGTCTGCAGGATTACTCTGAGTTCCTGCAGGCTGGATCCTTGAACCCCCATCGCAGGGCTTCTGCTAAAGAGGCCTTACTCAGCTAGAGAGTGCCAGCTAGTCCTGCCTATTGGTGAGAAAACATCCTGAGGATCAGCCCAGCCTTTTTCCCCCATATCCAGGCCTTGGCTAGAGGCCTTGTCTAGAGCTAGACCCGACTATCCCTGAGGAAACACCTTGCTGGCTAACCTCTGTCAAAGAGGCCTCAGTTGTCCTCTGCTGGAGCCTGATCTTTGACCCCCGTCGTGGGTCCCTGCTTATGGATAAACCTCCTAGAGAGCTTGAACCACCCAGAACTCCAGACATCGAACCTCTAATCCACCTAAACCCATAGAGAGAGGGAGAGACACCACCAACACCTACTGGAAGAAGCTACGGGAAGACGGCAATACAAGAAAACACCGAACAACAGAAAGACAAGCATAACACCACTAGAATCTAGGGAATCTACACAAACTAGACAGGAACACAACAAAGCAAATGAATCAGAAGAGAACAACCTAAAAATTATCATCATAAAAATGATAGAGGCCCTCAAAGAAGATGTGAGAAAATCCCTTAAAGAAATGGAAGATAAAACAAACAAAAAATTGGAAGAAATGAATAAAGAAAATACAGAAAGCCAAGAACAAACAATTAAACAGGTGAAGGAAACTGTTCAAGACTTGAAAATGGAAATGGAGACAATAAAGAAAACACAAACCGAAGGAATGCTGGAAATAGAAAAACTGGGCAAATGATCAGGAACTGCAGATGCAAGCATAACCAATAGAATTCAAGAGATGGAAGAGAGAATCTCGGGTGCTGAAGATAAACTAGAGGAAATAGACTCATCTACCAAAGAAAATCGTAAATTCAACAAATCCTTAGCACAAAACATCCAGGAAATGTAGGACACTGTGAAAAGGCCAAACCTAAGAATAATAGGCATAGAGGAAGGTGAGGAAGCCCAGCTCAAAGGGGCCAAAAACATATTCAACAAAATCATCTAGGAAAACTTTCTCAATCTGAAGAAGGACATGCCCATGAAAGTACAAGAAGCATACCAAACACCAAATAGACTGGAGCAAAGAAAAAAAACCCCTCAACATATAATAATCAAAACACCTAACATAGAGAATAAAGAAAGAATATTAAGAGCAGTGAAGGAAAAAGGACAGGTAACATATAAAGGCAGACCTATCAAAATTATGCCTGACTTCACCATGGAAACCCTCAAGGCCAGAAGGTCCTGGATAGATGTTCTACAAGTACTAAGAGTCCACGGATGCCAGCCCAGGCTACTACTATACCCAGCAAAACTCTCAATCACTATAGATGGAGAAAACAAGATATTTAATGATAAAGCCAGATTTTCACAATACGCATCTACTAATCCAGCCCTACAGAAAGTTTTGGAAGGAAAACTCCAACCCAAGGAAGTTAACTACACTCACAAAGACATAGGCAACAGATAATCCCACTTCACCAGACCAAGGGTAAAGCAGGACAAATATATGCACAATACCACTGCCAAAAACAAATCTAAAACAAACAAGCATTAACAATCAATGGTCCTTACTCTCCCTCAACATTAATGGTCTTAACTTGCCTATAAAAAGACACAGGCTAACAGAATGGATATGAAGACAGAATTCATCCTTCTGCTGTATAAAAGAAACACATCTAAGCTTCAAATATAGACATCACCTCAGGGTAAAGGGCTGGGAAAAGATCTTCCAATCAAATGGACCCAAGAAGCAAGCAGGTGTGGCTATCCTAATATCTAACAAGTTAGATTTCAAACCCAAATTTTATCAAAAGAGATGAAATCAGTCATTTCATATTCATCGCAGGAGAAATCCATCAACAAAAAGTCTCGATTCTGAACATTATGTTCCAAATACAAAGGCACCCACATTCATAAAAGAAATGCTACTAAAACTCAAAGCTCACATAAAACCTCACATACTTATAGGGGGAGACTTCAACACAACACTCTCACTACTAGACAGGACCACGAATCAGAAACTCAACAAAGAAACAAAAGAACTAACAGAAGTTATGTCTCAACTGGGTTTAACAGACAAATATAGAACATTCCATCCAAATACAAAAGAATATATTTTCTTCTCTGCTCCTCATGGAACCTTCTCTAAAACTGACCACATACTAGGTGGCATAACAAACCTCAACAGATACAACAAAAGAATTGGAATAGTTCCCTGTATCTTATCAGACCACCATGCTTTAAAATTGGAATTCAACAACAACACAAATTGCAAAAACCCTACAAACTCATAAAAACTGAACAATGTGCAATTGCACCACACCTGGGTCAAAGAAGAAATAAAGAATGAAATTAAGGACTTCCCAAAATTCAACGAGAATGATGATACAACATATCTGAACTTATGGGACACATTGAAAGCAGTGTTACAAGGGAAGTTCATTGCACTGAGTGCCCATATGAAGAAAATAGACAATAGTCACCTTACAGAATTAACATCACAACTGAAAGCCTTAGAACAAAAAGAAGCAAACTCACCCTGGATGAATAGACACCAGGAAATAATCAATTTGAGGACTAAAATCAATAAAATAGAAACCAAGAAAACAATACAAAAAAATCAATGCAACAAGGAGTTGGTTTTTTGAGAAAATCAACAAGATAGACAAAACTTTATCCAAACTAAGGAAAAGCAGAGGGAGATCATACAAATTAACAAAATCAGAAATGAAAAGTAGGACATAATAATGGACAAAGAAGAAATCCAGACAACTTTAAGGTCATACTTTGAAAACCTGTACTCCACAAAATTTGAAAATTCAAAGGAAATGGACAAATTTCTGGATAACTATCACTTACCAAAATTAAATCAAGAACAGACAACTTAAATATACCTATAAGCCCTAATGAAATAGAAGCAGTCATCAAAAGCCTTCCAACCAAAAAAAGCCCAGGGACAAATGGCTTAAGTGTAGAATTTTACCAGAAATGAAGGAAGAGCTAATTCCAATACTCCTCAAATTGTCTCTATTGTGTGAAATAAAATACTGGTAAACAGAATACAAGAATACATAGAGAAATCATCCACCATGACCAAGTAGGCTTCATCCATGGGTTGCAGGGATGGTTTAACATATGAAAATCTATCAATATGATCAACCATATAAACAAACTGAAAAAGAAAAACCATATGATCATCTTCCTAGATGCTGAAAAAGCCTTCAACAAAATTCAACACCCTTTCATGATAAAGGTCTTGGAGAGATCAGGGATAACAGGAACATACCTAAACATAATAAGAGCAATATACAGTAAACCAACAGCAACATCAAACTGAATGGAAGGAAGCTTAAGGTGATTCCTCTAAAATCAGGAGCAAAACTTGGCTGTCCCCTCTCTCCATATCTCTTCAACATTGTACTTGAAGTTCTAGTGAAAGATATAAGACAACAAAAGAAGATCAAGGGAATCCAAATTGGAAAGGAAGAAGTCAAACTGTCTCTATTTGCAGATGATATGATACTTTACACAAGCAACCCAATAAACTCTACCAGGGAACTCCTACAGCTGATAAACACCTTCAGCAAATTAGCAGGATACAAGATAAACTCAAAAAAAATCAGTAGCCCTACTTTATTCAGATGACAAAGAGGCTGAGAAAGAAATCAGAGAAAGATCACCCTTTACAATAGCCACAGACAACATAAAGTATCTTGGGATAATGCTTACCAAACATGTGAAAGACCTATACAATAAGAACTTTGTGGCTTTAAAGAAAGAAATTAAAGAAGATACCAGAAAATGGAAAGGGGGAAGTCACCCAGAGCACATGGGAAATGGGGGCAGTGAATGGAGAGAGAACTAGGAGAAAGGGAAGGGGAGGAGAGGAAAGCACGTGCGACTAGTAGGTTGAGTCAGGGTAGGAATAGAAGACAGAAAAGAGAATGAGAGAGAGAGAGAGAGAGAGAGAGAGAGAGAGAGAGAGAGAGAGAGAGAGAGAGAGAGAGAGAGAACATAAAAGGGGGAGCCATTATTGGTTTAAAGAGAAAACTGAACCTAAAGAAAGGTCTAGAGACCTACAAGACTGCCTCCAACTAACAATTTGAGCAACCGTGGAAAGGCTACCATAAATGCCCTTCCCTGATAGTGACATCATTAAAAAAATTATCCACCATCATGGAGCACTCATTTAGAAACCTGTTGGAAGCAGTAGCAAACACCTATAACTAAACACTGAGTTGAACTAGAATCCATATGCAGAGAGGGGGGCAAGACCAGGTTGCAGAAACACACAAAGCCAGCTGACCTGAACAAGGAGGAGCTCATGGGCCCCTGCAGACTGATAGCTGGGAATCCAGCATGGGACTGACTCAGACCCCCTGAATATGGGTCTCAGCTAGAAGGACTGAGCAATCTGGGGGACTTCAGACAGTAGAAACAGGATCTATTCCTGGTGCACAAAAGGACTTTGCAGACATATTCCACATGGAGGGATACCCCCTTAACCTAGAGACAGGAGAGAAGTCCTAGTACCTGCTTCAAATGACTTGACAGATTTACATGACCCAACCTGGATAGTATAGCCCTACAGGTGGAATGGGGGTGGGGTGATGGGAGGGGAGGCTGGCCAGGGTGCATATCACAGGGGAAAGAGGGTAAGAGGAAGGGAGTGAGGGAAGGAGGGAAAGAGGGAGGAAGGGAGAGAAAACTGGGATGGACATGTAAAATTTAAAATTATATTATTAATAAAAAAAGAAAGAAAAAGACAGAGACACAGAATAGAGCCAGGAGGGCAATCCAGTAAATACTGAACACCCCAAGTTAATTCTTCACCATTATTAAATACCCCTACAGGGAAAAAACAAAAAGAGGAACATTGTATCATGTTTACAGAACAGACTTTGTTCCTTAATTCTCCAAGCATTTGGTAACCACACTTAGAGTTTATTTCTCCTTATCTGGCCTTGAGTGTCAAGAGTAACCATATCTCAGACCAAGTCTGTTGTTATTTACATAAAATACCTAAGGCCAACATCAAACATCTTACTGTAGCCACACCTTAGATCTTTTGGGTCTTATGACTTACTAAGGACAGTTTTGAACTCTCTAACCTTGAGCCAAGATGAAGTGGAGCTGTTTTTATGGGCCTGGACTAGATATGATAAGATGAACAAATATGTTTATCTTATAGTCCAAACACCAAGCTGACTGCCAGTCAACTTTCCATCAGCACAACAAAATCCCTGAACTGTTCAACTTAAACAGAGGAGAGTTGTATTTCATCTCATGTTTTCAGAGGCTTCAGTCTCTGATCAGCAAGCCACATTGCCTTGGGACTCATGGTGAGGCAGAAAATCTTTGAGGGGAGAACTGAGGAAGCAAGCTGATAATGTCATAGAAGCTGGAAAGCAAAGAGAGAAAAAGACACTATCATTCTATTTTCTCCTTACCACAATCTTCTAAACCTTCCTACCAGTCCAAACGTGGACCTTTGGGAGACAGTCAAGATCTGCTGTATAACAAACTACCACAATTTCCTTAACACAAAATATGAAACATGTCCCTTCTGGAGGACATAGTGTCTCTTACCTAGAGTTAGAGGGGTTGTGACCAGAACAGCTCAAAAGAAAATAGAATGATTATAATAGAAAGATCCAATATAGAAAGCAGAGATCCAAAAAGTAAACACGTTGGTTTATTATTTTTTATTTTCTGTAATATAATATGATAAAACAAAATCTAACAGGTCAGAATTGGACAAACAAACAAATAGAAAGAAAGAGACCCATTCATTTATACACTCAGTAATACACTACACTAGAAGCCTCAAAGGACCTGGTGCAGACCTGTGTAGACCCAGGGTGTGTTGCCTCAGTCTCTGTTAGTTCATATGAGCTTTGTTCATGTTGAGTAAGAGGGCCTTATTTTCTTGGTGTCCTCCATTCTCTCTGGGTCTTAACACTCTTTCCACCTCATCTTCTCCAGGGTTTCCTGAGTTCTGATGGGAGGCAGTTGATGAATCCATCCCATTTCAGAGAAAAGTGCTCCAAGGCCTTCCATTCTCTATATATCCAGCTGTGGGTCTCTGTGTTTGTTCCCATCTGCTGCAGGAGGAAGCTTCCCTAACAATGGCTGAGCAAGGAACTAATCTACAAATACAGTAGGATTTACTTATTGCTACTTTTTTAAAAAGACCAGTATCTAGTCACAAGTTCTTACTGGTCTCAAAAACAGTATTGGGGTATGGGTTCCATCTCCTGGAGTCAAACCTGTCAAATCGGTTGGCTACTTCCTCTGACTTTGTGCCACCATTGCACTAGCATGTATTGCAGACAGGACACCATTGCAGATCAAAGGTTTTGTGGCTTAGTGGGTGTTTACTTTTCTCCCTTGGTTGTGTGCAAACTACATTCTTGTACCAAAGATACTAGCATATAGAGATAAAGGCTCTATGTAAGCCCCAGCTCAACTTCTCCATGTTCAATGAGTTGTTCAGGTGTTGTCTTCTGAAATGGAGCCTTGCTGTTAGTTTCTGGAGAGCAATCTATAGTCTTGGAAACAACTTAAGTTATATGGGAATTCCCATGGAACTCATTTGCCCAACAATTCAGTTAGACATAATCCAATCCTGGTACTGGAAACTTCACTTGGTGACAAGAGATGGCCAATGGGAGCTTTGTCTCCCCCATTATTTGGCTATTTCATTTAGATTGCTTTCATATATGCATATATTTTTGGAGAAGCTTCTACTGTACTGTACTACTCCTCAAATGGCCCTTAATTTTAGCTGTCTCTCTTCATATTTCCTCCTTCATCCTTCTTTCCCCTACCCCTTCCAACTTGATCCTCCCTTTCCAGCTCCCACTCCAAAGAATCCACCCATAACTATTCTATTTCTCTTTCCTAATGATCTATATCTGGTCTCCCTAATTCCTTACTCTATAACCGCTGTGGTCCTATGGGTTGTAGCTTGGCAGTTATTTACTTAACAGCTAATATCTACATATAAGTGAACACATACCATATTTGTCTTTTTGTGTCTGGCTTACCTCACTCAGGATGATGTTTTTCTAGTTCCATCAATTTATCTTAAAATTTCATTTTTTTAAACAGCTCAGTTATACCTCATTGTGTAAATATGCCATATTTTCTTTATCCATTCTCCTGTCAAGGGACATCTAGGTTGTTTCCAATATCTGGCTGTTATGAAAGGATAAGTAATAAAAATGATGGAGCCAGTGTCTTTGTAGTATGATGACGTATCCCTTGGGTATATGGTCAAGGGTGGTATAACTGGATATTGAGGTAGATAGATTCTCATCTTCCTAAGCTACAGACACACTAATTTTCATAGTGGCTGTAGAAGTTTGCACCCTTACCAACAATAAATGAGTGTTTCCCATACTCCTCACCAACTTGGGATGTCACTTGTTTTACTGGTCTTAGCCATTCCTAAAGGTATAGTTTTGATTTGCATTTCCCTGATGGCCAGGGATGTTGCATATTTCTTTAAGTGTTTCTCATCCTTTTGCATTTCATCTTTTGAGAATTACTTGTTTAGATCTGTACCCCATTATTTTCTGTTACTTGTTTTTTATATCAAGTTTCTTGAGTTCTTATATATTTTGGATATTAGCCCTCCATTGGATTTGGAGTTGGTGAAAATATTTTCCATTCTGTAGCCTACCACTTTGCCCAAATGACAGTGCCCTTTGTTATGTTGAATCTTTTAAGTTTCATGAGGTCCCATTTATTAATTGTTGATCTTAGTGCCTATGCTAACAGTGTTCTGTTCAGAAAGTTTTATTCTACGCCAATGAGTTCAAAGCTACTCCCCTCTTTCTCTTCTATCAGGTTAAGTGCATCTGGTTTTATATTGAGGTCTTTGATCCATTTGGAGCTATATTTTGTGCAGAGTGATAAGTATTGATATGTTTGCATTCTTCATACAGCATCCAGTTTGCCAGCTGTCTTTTTGTTTCTAGTATGTATTTCTGGGTTTTTTATAAAATATTGGTGTGTTGACTTATGTCTGAGTTTTCAAATATATTCCCTTGATCAATATGTTTGTTTTTGTGCCCATACCATGATGATTTTTATTATCGTAGCTCTTTACAATTTTAAATTGGGGATGGTGGTATCCCCAGTAGTTTTTTTTTTCTACTATTCAATAGTGTTTTAGCTATCCTGATGTTCTGTGTTTTTATATGAAGCTGAAAATTGTCCTTTCAGGTTATGTGAAGAATTGTATTGGAATTTTGATGGTAATTGCATTGAATCTGTAGATTGCTTTTGGTAGGATGACCATTTTTACTATGTTAATCTTACTGATTCATGAGCATGTGATGTCTCTCCATATTCTGATATCTTCAACTCTTTTTTCAATGCCTTACAAATTTTCTCATGCAAGTCTTTCCTTTGCTTGGTTAGAGTTTTCCCAAGATATTTTATATTACTTGAGGTTATTAACACATTGGTTTTAAAACCACATAATAGTTTAGTTAATATTAACCTTTTATAACTTTGTCTTTCTGTTATGCAAACAAGGGTGTTTTTCCTAGGAGTGCAATATAAGAGCCAAACAGCAAATGTCTCTCCACAGAGACAATTGCTGCTATCTTCCCATTACCAGAGGAGTCTAAGAAGAGCATAATGGCAAAGCTTATTGTGGGTACCCTGCTCCTCTCTGTTCTTTCAGGAACTTTATCCCAAATAGGTAGGTGCTGCTCTCCATGTCTAGAACAGACAGGATCCAATAGCTTTTGCTGTTGTTTTCAGGAAGATGTGAGTGAAAGTTGTGTGGAAGTCATTTACTCTATCTGTCATGCTACCTAAGCTTGGCAGTTAGGAAGAGTGGAATGCTTACACTCTCATGTCTTTTGTACAACAGAAAAGAGAGAATGGTCTAGTTACTTTTTGCAAGCACAGGTCTTTATGTGATTGCAGTATTTCAACCAAGGTTGTAATGTTGTATGAAGGTTGCATTCAGAAAGTCTGCTCCCAAACATCTCTTCTGGTTAATCAATTGCTGCTCATTTCAGGAAGCTGGTTAGGGGGCCTGAGTTCCGTATTGTCTATTGACTGCAGACCTCTCCTAATCTCCTGTTATTGAGGCCCTTTCTACAAAACAGACTGGAACCTATGACTGGAAGAAGTGTCCAGTTCAGAAGCCACAGACATTCTGTAATCAAATCTTAGAAATCCTCCAACTGTGCTCCACTCCTTACCGGTAAATCAGCCCATACCGAAAGGGAAAAGAATTAATTTACATCACATTTTAAAAACTAGTACAGATATTGATGACTAAAGATATGTCTTGCTAAACCACGTGTAAAGAGAATGAGAACGGAGAATGGGTTTTGCTTCCTTGATGAAAGTACAGTGATTTCCTATCTAAGAGAACAAGAAGGAGGACATGATCTCCTTCCTTCCTTTATTTTCTTCCTTCCTTCCTTCCTTCCTTCCTTCCTTCCTTCCTTCCTTCCTTCTTTCCTTCCTTCCTTTCTTTCTAGAAAAAGACAAGTTGGTAAAGAGGTTATTTCTTAAGCACTCATCATTTTTAAGCACTTAGTTGAAGTAGTATAAGAGAAAGTAGAAGTAGTTTGGACTTTATAAAAGAAAGCCATCTCTCCCTAATAATTGGATAATTGATCAAACCCTTGTGAGTGGCAGGCATGGGAGTCTCAGCTCTTCACCAGTACAATGGGGAAACAGTCACACCACCCGGATAAATGGTGCTGAGATAAATCAGGGGAAGAATGAACTTTGTGATGCATGCTATAAAACTAGATTTTTATTGCCAAAGAAGACACTTTACTGTTTTGACAGCTTTATATTTTCTTTCCTGTTGCTGCCAATATGGAAACCTGACACTATTTCCCTATACCTCAGTGTGAATGTCAGCAATGAGTTATACGTTATTTCAGGCTAACTGTGATATTTTGCTCCAAGGTTACAAACAGGGAGAACATTGATCACAGGACATAAATACATGGTTTATAATCCAATCCTCTGTTTGCTGTTGTATTGACAAAGTCTTCTCTCTCTCTCTCTCTCTCTCTCTCTCTCTCTCTCTCATACACACACACACACACACACACACACACACACACACACACACACACACACACACACACTCTAGCTTGCTTGCCCTCTTTTCTGGAAGCATTCCATTCCTACTCTCTAGGGGTTCAGGGTATAAGCATTTCTTAAGAAGCCCTTGTATGTTAGGAAATAGAATTCACGCTGTTTCACATTTTCTACTATGAAGCAAAACTAACTCAATTCAAGACTTTATATTATTTCTAGGCCGTGTCTCCTCTGATTCAGTTAGCCATTATTCTGGAGTTTATTTTCCCAACTATAGCATTTGTTAAATTTACTTTTTCTGAACAAGGAAAGAATCATTCTATAATGATTACAGTTTCATCTTTTCACAAGGCTTTTAAGTCAAAATAAATCCATAGTAAATAATCCTTTAATCCTGTTGCTGCTGTGGTGATTTGGTCCTTATTGAGCATAGGAAGTGTGGGACAGAGAGAAGATGAGGGTACAATACTATCATGGTACATGATTGTGTTCCTCAGATATCACACTAACCACAAGTGTTGGTTCATCACAAGATCCAGGATGCTTGCAACCCCAACTACAGGGATGCTCTAGGAAAAATTACATGATTGGATCAATGATGGGAGAATACTTTATTCATTGCAATGATTTGGTTGCATTTAATTTTTTTGTCACTGGTACTTCTTTTATCTCCATGCTATCTCACAGAAGGTGCAGGTGGAGTTGATACAGGAAATCTTTAATTCTGTAGCTGATCAACTGAATCCAAATCCATCTTTTATTGTTTGGTTTGATTTCGTTTTGTTTGAGACAGTCTCATATAGTTCAGCTTGGTCAAACACTCTATACAGACCAAATGGCCTTTATCCACCTCTCAAGCACTGAGACTGCAGTCATGGACCACCCCTTCCAGGTCTGCCTTTCACACTACCTTTAACTACTTCGCATTGCTGAACTTACACCCTTGTAGAGTCTCTGTGTGAACCCACGTGCCATACATATTCTTCCAGGAACCAAACAATAGAGCTGAGAAAATGTTTGTCTTACTGGTTTTTTTTTTGTTTTGTTTTGTTTTGTTTTTTGTTTTTCAGACATGACAGGGAAGGCATTCATTTTCCCTCAAGAATCAGCCACTGCCTATGTGACCCTGATCCCAAAGGTGAGGAAGTCACTACAGAGTTTCACCCTGTGTCTGAAGGCCTTCACTGACCTCACCAGACCTTACAGCCTCTTCTCCTACAGTACAAAGACCAAGGACAATGAGATTCTTCTCTTTGTGCAGAAAGTGGGAGAATATGAGTTCCATGTTGGGAATTCAGGAGTCACTTTCAAAGCACCCTTTAATCCTTATGCCCCACTTCATGTCTGTGTGAGCTGGGAGTCTGCCTCTGGGATTGCAGAGCTCTGGCTGGATGGAAAGCCTATGGGGAGGAAAGGCTTGAAGAAGGGGTACAGTGTGAGTGCTGACGCAAAGATTATTATAGGACAAGAACAAGATTCCTTTGGGGGACGTTTTGATGCAAAACAATCCTTTGTTGGGGAGATATGGCAGGTGTCCTTGTGGGACTATGTGATACCCCTAAAAGAGATGGATGAGGGGTGTTACAGTGGCAACCTTATAAATTGGCACACTCTTAATTTTGAAGACAATGGCTATGTGGTCAGTAAACCCAAACTGTGGGCTTAAACTTCTTTCTTGTCAGTCACAATTTGTGTTTAGTAATAATCATATACTCTCTGAAATTAAATTTGTTTTTGTTTCTGTCACTCTAGTAGTGTGGATTTCTGTTAGAATACCTGGGAAGTCTAAGGGACCTCTGACAGTGGAACCAGGATGTATCCCTGGTACACTAAAGGACTTTGGGAACACATTTCCCATGGAGGGTGCTCCCTTAACCTAGAGGCAGGAGGAAGGGCCTAGTCCCTACTCAAAATGACATGACAGATTTAGATGACCACTCCAGGAAGGCAACATCCTACATGTGGAGTAGGGGGGGGGATGGAATGAGAGGGTGGTGGTGGGGGTATGGGAGGGTGGAAGAGAGGGAGGAAGGGAAGGAAAGAGAGGGAGGGAGGAAAAGAGGGAGGCAGGGATGGAAAGGGAACTGGGATTGATATGTAAAATAAGAAAAATTAAAAAAAGTAAACAAGTGTTATTTACTGTTGCAAAAGTTGGGATGAATTGTACCACAGTTGTCTGTAGCACCAAACCATAGGAGTTAGGGCAACACATTGCTCTCAGAATTGGGCACCCATCTTGTATAATCCGGTGTAAGTGGGGGAGATCCTATGGTTGTTCTGTGTACTCAAATACAGAAACCTGTGAACACAATGTGGCTACTGGGAAATGCCTTTGGGAACAGACTACCTGAAGGAATCAGACCTCCAAGAAAGTATCAGAAGGGTTCTTAGGAGCTAGGTTGAGAAAATGCCTATTCACATATCTAGAAAAAAAGATGTCTGTGAAAGTATCCCCCAGAAGACAAAATCAGCTGTGCTGGAGGTTCCTCTTCACAGTCTCTCAGCCTTCCTGGGAAGCAGCTGTTCTAGAACAAACATACATGTCCCTTCTTGGTCCCTGTACTGGTAAACCTGTGAATCATGAGAGAAAGAAAGACCAGATACACAATATTTTTTTGAGGGAAATTTGAAGCATACTTTAATTAAACACTGATCAGGATGATTGATGGACTTTGGCCAGAACTATTCTGGAGTTCCCAGAAAATGGCAATGAGTCACATTTTGCAGAAGCCTATACAGACAAACCTATAAGGCCACTGTATTTCCCATCTGGTTCAATCATGGACAAGCATATATCCCAACATACTTCTTGTCTGTGTATCTCTTGCCTACCTACAATCAGGGGCAATCCTGTCATATTTCTTGCCTACATACCTTCTACCCACATGTGATCAAGCACATCAGGTGTAGTTGATGTTCTAATTTAAGAAAAGCAGCTCATGAAAGAAAGATGCTGTTAGAAAAGGTTCAAGCAGAGGGGGGTTTTATTAGGGAAAGGGATAATTAAAAGGGGGAAGGGGAGGGGAGAGACTGGCCTCTGGAGACAGGAGCAGCAGGAGAGAGGAGAGAGGAAAGACAGGGAGAGGGGAAGAGAGAGGAAGGGAGAGAGCAGAACAGACAGAAGGAGAGAAAGAGATAGAGAAAAGTTGATGGAAGGTGGGCAAGGCCCTTTTAAAAGAGAACATAGTGAATGCGCACAGGTGGTGCTTTTAGTGGCTGCAGTTGAGGGCATATCCTGTCAGAACCCCAAAGATAAGCAAAGGCCAGTACAATTCTTGAAGGAAATTTGTTTAGTGAAACACACACATGTGGCTTGTTATCTCCCAATAAATAATAGCCTCCAGTATTTTAGGAATTAATTGTCCTTTGGGAAAGGGCTTACACATTAGAGGCATTTTGTTTCATGGATCACTTAGGCATAGTAACTAAAACATAAAACATAACTTTGGCTCTCATATTACCACTAGAGACACAGAGGCCGTGGACTTGAAGTTTGTTTTCCATACATTTTTAATTGTATTCTTGGGAAAAAAAGAGACAGATCTTTTTCTTTAGTTTTGTATGGACCACAAAATATTTAGCATATCCAGTCTTCACCAGGCTAAATAATTCTAACTCTTTTAAACACATTTATTTATTAATTTTTCTTATTTTACATGTCAATCCCAGTTCCCTCTCCCTCCCTCTATCCCTTGCCCCCTGAACCCCCTCTTGTCCAATTCCTCACCCACTCCACAGGGAGGGTGATGCCTTCCAGGAGAGATCATCAAAGTCAGTGAAGTCATTTGGAGTAGGGTCTAGGCCCTCCCTCCTGTCTATAGGCTAAGGAAGTATCCCTCCATGGGGAATGTGCTCCCAAAGTCCTTTCATGAACCAGGGATACATCCTGGTTCCACTGTCAGAGGTTCCTTAGACTGCCTAGGCCTTCTAAATGAGACCCACGTTCAGGGGGTCTAAGTCAGTCCAATGCTGGTTTCAGAGGTATCAGTCTTGGGGGGGGGGTCATAAGTTCTTCCTTGTTCAGGTCAGCTGTCTCTGTAGCCTGGTCTTGACCCCTTTTCTTATCACTCTGCCTCTCTGCAAATGGATTTTAGGAGTTCTGCTCAGTGATTAGCTGTGGGTATCTGCTTCAGTTTCCAATAGCTACTACATGAAGGTTTTAGCATGGCATATAAGTTATCAATCTCATTATCATGGAAGGTAATCTCTCAACTGTTGCTCAGATTGTTAGTTGGGATCATAATTGTAGGTCTCTGGACATTTCTCTAGAGTCAGTTTTCTCTGCAAACCTATAATGGCTCCCTCTATTATGGCATCTATTATTTTCTCTCCTCTATTAATCCCCTGGCTCAATTTCCTGGTCCCACATGTTCTCCTCTCTTTCCCTTCTCTTTCTCCTAACTCCCTCTCTACTCACTGCACCCCCATGCTCCCAATATTCTCAGGAGATCTTGTCCCCTTTTCCTTCTGTGAGGAACCTTGTTTGAATCTCTTAGCTTCCTCCTTGTATCCTAGTTTCTCCAGCGGTGTGAATTGTAGGCTGGTGATTCTTTGTTGTATGTCTAAAATCCATATATGAGTGGGTACATACCATGTTCCTTTTCTTGTGACTGGGTTACCTCATTCAGGTTGGTTTCTTCAAGTTCCATCCATTTGCCTGCACATTTCAATATTCCATTGTTTTTTTCCACTGAGGAGTATTCCATTGTGTATTATTCAATTAGGGGCATCTAGGTTGCTTCCAGGTTCTTGCTATTACAAACAATGCTGATACGAACATAATTGAACAGATGTCTTTGTTGCATGGATGTGGATGATTTGGGTATATGCCCAAGAGTAGAATTGCTGGCTTCTTTGGTAGATGGATTCCCATTTTCCTGAGGAACAGCCATACTGATCTCCAAAATGGCTGTACAAGTTTGCACTCCCACCAGCAATGAAGAAGTGTTTTCATTTCTTCACATCCTTTCCAGAATAAGCTGTCATTGGTGTTTCTGATGTTAGCCATTCTGACAGGAGTAAGATGGTATCACAGAGTTGTTTTGATTTGCATTTCCCTGATAGCTAAGGATATTGAGCACTTTCTTAAGTGTCTTTCAGCCATTTTATACTCATCTATTGAGAATTCTCTATTCACTTCTGCACCCCACTTTTTAATAGGGATATTTGGTGTTTTGGTGACTAGTTTTTTGAGTTCTTTGTATATTTTGGAGATCAGCCTTCTGTCAGATGTGGGGTTAGTGAAAATCTTTTCCCAGTCTGTGGGATGCCATTTGGTCTTGTCAACTTTGCTTTACAGAAGCTACTCAGTTTGAGGAGGTACCATTTATTAATGGTCTATCTCATTGTCTGTGATACTGGTGTTATGTTCAGGAAGCAGACTTTTGTACCAATTTATTCAAGGGTACCTCCCACTTTCTCTTCTAATAGGTTCGGTGTGGCTGAATTTATGTTGAAGTCTTTGATTCATTTGGACTTAAGTTTTGTGCATGGTGATAGACATGGGTGTATCTGCAGTCTTCTACACACCATCATCCAGTTGTTGAAGATGCTTTTCTCTTCCATTGTATACTTTTAGCTGTTTTGTTAAATATCAGGTCTTTGTAGGTGTGTGGCTTAATATCAGGATTTTCTATTTGATTCCATTGGTCTACCTGTGTATTTTTGTGCCAATACCAAGCTGTTTTCAGAACTTTACCTCTATTGTAGAGCTTGAAGTCAGGGATAGTGATGCCTCCTGAAGTTTCTTTATTGTACAGGGTTAGTTTTGCTATCCTGGGTCTTTTTTTTTTTCTATAAAAAGTTGATTATTATCCTTTCAAGGTCAGCGAAGAATTGCGCTGGGTATTTGAGGGAGGTTGCATTAAATTTGTAGATTGCTTTTGGCAAAATGGCCTTTTTTCCTATGTTTATCCTACCTATCCAAGAGCATGGGAGATCTTTCCATTTTCTCTTACCTTCTTTAATTTCTTTCTGTAAAGACACAAAGTTTTTGCTATATATGTATTTCACTTGTTTGGTTAGCATTTCCCCAAGATATTTTATGTTGTTTGTGGCTATAGTAAAGGGTGATCTTTCTTTGATTTCGTTCTCAGCCCTTTTATCATCTATATATAGTAGGGCTACTGATTTTTTTTTAAAATTAATCTTGTATCCTGCTAATTTGCTAAAGGTGCTTATCAGCTGCAGGTGTTTCCTGGTAGAGTTTTTAGGGTCACTTATGTAAACTACCATTTCAGTTGCTAATAGTGAAAGTTTGACTTTTTCCTTTTCAATTTGTATCCCCTTGATCTCCTTTTGTTGTCTTATTGTTGTAGCCAGAACTTCAAGTACAATATTAAAGAGATATGGAGAGAGTGGACAGCTTTGTCTTGTTCCTGATTTTAGAGCCCTTAAGCTTCTCTCCATTTAGTTTGATGTTTGCTGTTTGTTCACTCGATATTGCTTTTATTGCTTTTATTGTTTAGGTAAGTTTCTGTTATCCCTGATCTCTCCAAGACCCTTATCATGAAAGGGTGTTAGATTTTGTCAAAGGCTTGTTCAGCATCTAGTTAAATGATCATATGATTTTTCTTTTTCAGTTTGTTTATATGGTAGATCATATTGATAGATTTTCATATGTTGAATGTTGAACCATCCCGGCTTCACTGGGATGAAGCCTACTTGATCATGGTGGATGATTTCTCTGATGTATTCTTGGATTCAATTTGCCAGTACTTTATTGAGTATTTTTGCCTCAATATTCATGAGGGATATTGGTCTGTAGTTCTCTTTCTTAGTTGTGTCTTTGTGTGGCTTGGGTACCAGGGTAATTGTAGCCTCATAAAAATAGTTTGGTAATGAACCTTCTGCTTCTATTGTGTGGAACACTTTGAGGAGTATTAGTATTAGCTGTTCTTTGGATTTCTGGTAGAATTCTACACTGAAGCCAACTGGCCTGGGGCTTTTTTTGGTTGGGAGGCTTTTGATGACTGCTTCTATTTTATTAGGGGTTATAAGTCTGTTTATATTGCTCATCTGTTTTTGATTTAATTTTGGTAAGTGATAGCTATCCAGAAATTTGTTCATTTCCTTTAAATTTTTTAATTTTGTGGAATACAGGTTTTCAAAGTATGACCTGAACATTCTCTGGATTTTTCAGTGTCCCTTGTTATGTCCCCTTTTTCATTTCTGATTTTGCTGATTTGCATGTTTTCTCTCTGCTTTTTGGATAGTTTGGATAAAGTTTGTCTATCTTGTTGGTTTTCTTGAAGAACAAACTCTTTGTTATATTGATTGTTTGCATTGTTTTCCCAGTTTCTACTTTATTGATTTCAGCCGTCAAATTGATTATTTCTTGGTGTCTGCTCCTACAGGGTAAGTTTGCTTTTTTTTGTTCTAGGGCTTTTCAGTTGTGCTGTTAATTCTCTAATGTGACTATCCTCCATTTTCTTTATTTGGGCACTTAGTGCAATAAACTTTCTTTGTAGCACTTCTTTCAAAGTGTCCCATACGTTTGGGTATGTTGTGTCTCCGTTGTCATTGAATTCTAGGAAATACTTAATTTCTTTCTTTATTTCTTCCTTGACCAAGGAATGGCACAACTGCACATTGTTCAGTTCCATGAGTTTGTAGGGTTTTTGCAATTTGTGTTGTTGAATTTCAACTTTAAAGCATGGTGATCTGATAACAGGGGACTACTCCATTTTTTTTTTTTCTTTTGTATCTGTTGAAGTTTGCTATGTTGCTTTGTATGAGGTCGATTTTAGAGAAGGTTCCATGTGGAGCTGAGAAAGAGGTATATTCTTTTGTGTTTGAATGAAATATTCTATAGATGTCTGTTAAACCAATTGGGACATAACTTCTGTTATTTCTTTTGTTTCTTTGTTAAGTTGCTGCCTGGTGGTTTTGTCTAGTGGTGAGAATGGGGTACTGTGATCTCCCACTATGAGTGTGTGAGGTTTTATGTGAGCTTTGAGTTAACAGCATTTCTTTTATGAATGTGGCTGCCTTTGTATTTGGGGCATAGATGTTCAGAATTGAGATGTTGAACTGATGTATTTCTCCTGTGAAGAATCTGATGACTGTCTTCATCTCTTTTGATTGATTTTAGTTTGGTCTAACTTGTTTGATATTAGGATAGCTATACCTGCTTGCTTCTTGGGTCCATTGATTTGGAAGAGCTTTTCCCATCCCTTTACCCTGAGGTAGTGTCTGTCTTTGAAGCGTAGATGTGTTTCTTGTATGCAGCAGAAGGATGGATTCTGTTTTCATATTGATTCTGTTAGCTTGTGTCTTTTTATAGGCGAGTTAATACCATTAATGTTGAGGGACAATAAGGAACATTGATCGTTAATTCTTGTTTGTTTTAGATTTGTTTTTGGTGGTGGTATTGTATTTTGCCCCACCTTTTCTTTTGGGTTCTGGTAAAGTGCGGCACGCACCTCAACCAGCGAGGAAGAACGACCACACCTTGAGGATCCATCATTCGAGGATTCTTCACCTGATAACCTTAAATCTGAAAATTCCTCGAGGACCAGATAAAGGGAGTCCCCTTTATCTTCTTTATCCCTTTTTTCTTCCTTTTTTTTTGTTTTTCCTTTCTATGTTTTTCTTTAATATCTTTATATTTTTTTTTCTTTTCTTAGGCCTAGTTATGTCTTCCCCTTCTGAATCTGACTCTGAAAGGCTATCCTGATGTTTTATAAGCGCCTTGCTTCCTTCCTTAAGTGTTCCCTTTCTGCATTTTCCGCACCAGAAACAACAAAAGAGAACAACAAAAACAAGAATTACAAAAGCAAGGCAGAATGCGAGTGGAGAAACCCCAGCAATCAGCATTCTCGGAAGACTTACCCACATCGCCACTCTGCATGTCGAGTTCTGAATCCTCTTCGGCCCCTCGCTCGGTGTCCCAGATTCCCGGGTTTTGGCACCAGAATGCGGCACGCACCTCGACCAGCGAGGAAGAATGACCACACCTTGAGGATTCTTCTTGAGGATTCTTCTCAAATCACGCTTTACTGGAGACTCTTGATTGAAGGGAGAGCAGGAAGCCAGTAGCCCCGAAAACCCAAATGCAGCTGCTTATATAGGGAAAAAAGGACACAGGTCGTACCCTGATTGGTCGCAGCTGAACTGCAGACATCCGAGGCCTCGGGATTGGCCAGAGACACCGTTCCTACTGTGCATGCGGAAAGGGAAAGCACAGGACATGGCGTAGTCCGAGGAGGCGTTGCCCAACAGAGTCCTTCATGGCATCCTGTAGGGGAGTGGTCGCCATCCTGCAATGGTGGCAGCTCGCGGCTCCCCACAGTAAAGTGGTATTATCTATTGCCTATATCCTTGTAGCATAGTTAACTTCCTTGGGTTGAAGTTTTCCTTCCAGAACTTTCCGTAGGGCTGGATTTGTGGATATGCATTGTGAAAATCTGACTTTGTCATGGAATATCTTGCTTTCTCCTTCTATAATGATTGAGAGATTTACTTTGTATAGTAACATGGGCAGGCATCATGGACTCTTAGTATTTGTAGAACATCTATCTAGGAACTTGTGGCCTATAGAGTTTCCATGGAGAAGTCAGGTGTAATTTTGATAGGTCTGCCTTTATATGTTACCTGGCCTTTTTCCTTCACTGCTCTTAATATTCTTTCTTTATTCTGTATGTTAGGTTTTTTGATTATTATGTGGCAATGGGACTTTTTTTCTTTCTTTCTTTCTTTCTCTCTCTTTTTTTCTTTTCTTTCTTTCTTTTTTTTGTGGTCTAGTCTATTTGAAGTTTGGTGTGTTTCTCATACTTTCAAAGGCATGTTCTTCAGTGGGAAAGTTTTCTTCAATGATTTTGCTGAATATGTTTTCTGCTCCTTTGAGCTGTGTTTCTTCACCCACTTCTATGCCCATTATTCTTAGGTTTTGGCGTTTTCAGTGTCCCACATTTCCTGGATGTTTTGTGTAAAGGATTTGTTGGATTTATGATTTTCTCTGATCAATGAATCTATTTCCTCTAGTTTATCTTCAGTGCCTGAGATTCTCACTTCGATCTCTTGTATTCTATTGTTTATGCTTGCATGTGTAGTTCCTGATCGTTTACCCTGTGTTTCTATTTCTAGCATTCCCTCAGTTTGTGTTTTTCTTATAGTCTATATTTCAGTTTTCAGGTCTTGAACTGTTTGAATTGTTTCCTTCATGTGTTTGTCTTTTCTTGGCTTTCTTTACTTTCTTTAAGAGATTTGTTCATTCCTTGCATTTTTTTTGGCTTGGTCTTTTTCTATATTTCTTCCATTTCTTTTGTTTGTTTTTTCTTCCATTTCTTTGAGGGATTTTTTTCATGTCATCTTTGAGGGCCTTTATCATTTTTATGAAGTTATTTTTTAAGTCATTCTCTTCTGTTTCATCTGCTTTGGTGTGTTCAGGTCTAGTTTGTATAGAGTCCCTAGATTCTGGTGGTGTCACACTGGTCTTTATATTGTTGGCTGTTTTCTTGTATTGCTATCTTCCCATCGCTTCTTCCAGTGGATGCAGGTGGAGTCTTTCTCTCTCTCCCTCTGCTTTTCTAGTTGGTGTAGGTGGGTCAGGAGTTCGATGTCTGTAACTCTGGATGATCTGATCATTCTTGGAGGTCTCTCAAGCAGGGCCAATGTTGTGGGGGAAGGCAGGTTGGACAGTCTTAAGCTCTCAGGCAGAGAGTAGATAATGGGGTCCAAAGATCAGGTTAGTGCAAGCTCAAGATGGTCCTACATGGATGGGGGATCCAGTGTGCACCGAGCTTACCCAGGAAGTTCCAAGGAAATGGAGGGTATGTTGGATCTGTGCCCTAGCCAAATGCTCACTCCAAGAAGTCGGCCCAGCAGGGCTAAGGATGAGGGGAAGGCAGGCTCTGGGTGGTATATGGACCAGAGTACCAGGACTGAACCACTCAAGCCAAGGTTATAGCAGGGAGGAAGATTGAGAGCTAACCCAGGGAGTTCCCAGGGAAGGATGTGGAGGGATTTGATCTCTTGACTGGTCCTAGACTCACCTCAGGCAGAGGGCAAGGGATGGGCCCCAAAGGTAAGGTAAGTGCAGGCTTAAGATCAATAATTTTAATGCTTAAGCCTTTCTCACATGTGAAAGAAACGTTCCCATTCAGAAAACCATAGCAGAGGGCTTTGGGAAATACCATGTTCTTGTATAGAAAAGTGTTTAAAATGAAAGTTCTAAACTTTCCTAATTCTTTGACTTTTTAAAACAGTCCCTCGTGTTGTGGTGACCCACAACCATAAACTTATTTTTGTTACCTCTTCATAACTGAAATTTTCTACATTTATAAACTATAATGTAAACATCTTATATGGAGGATAACTGATATGCAACCCCTTTGAATGGATCCTTTGACCTCAAAGGGGTCACAACCCACAGTTTGAGAACCAATGATTTAAAATAAATACCTAACAATTCAGAGAATTGTCAGTGTTGCAACAAAGATGGTAAAGACCAAACTTGACTATCTGGTCATATTTTCCATAGATAAGAATGAAAATCACAGACTGATTTCCACTTTAGCAACATCAGGAATTAGTTAGGTATGGAATTAATGTATGTAATTTCAAAAACATCTTTCTTCAGACATCCATGTGTTACTACTACTCCACAGAAAGTGGTGGTCAAGTTCTGAATTGAATGCGGATAAGTTGCTTAATAGCATTGAACATACTGGTGATCCAAACTCCTTGAGGTTTTAATGTGAGTCTCAAAATATTGGAGAAAAAAAATATACAGTTCTCCAAGGCAGTTGAGAATATTTATCCATGATAGTATTTCTGTGGGACAGTGATTAATGGTAATCACTGCCTTAAAAAGAGAGTGGACTAAGTAGAAGAAGGAGTGCTGATGGTTTCTAGCACACTTGAACATCAGCCAAATCCTCTCTGAAGCTTTAGAACTCAACATCTGCCTGATGTTTATGGTGATTTTTCAGCACAGTGTTCATACAGGCACCACACAGGCCACTTTTCTGCCATCAATGAACTGATAATAATGACCTCCACCCTTCGTTGTGATTCATACCCATTTCCCAATTTGTGAGCTGCATCTGGTCATTATTCTGATGGCAACCTGGAAGACCATAAAAGCTGTAGTAGAGTAATCATAAAAGCAAGAAGGTAGAATTGAGATGAGTGGTAGATATGTACCTCACATGTGCAAGATGCAGGGTTCAATCTCTCATACCATGAAAAGAGTTTAAGTTTTAATTAAAGGAAAATAATTATAAAATAAAAATAAACAAGGATCAACTTTCAGGACATCTGAGTCATTCTTTAACGTAACCTGCACTGTCAATTTTTGCAATTTCCTACAATTATAGGTGGAATGATAAGAAAAAAAATGTTTTTGAGCTTTCACAAATGGTCAGAACTTTTACTTGTATATTTTAGTTTATGTTCTTGTGGTTTCTTTGGGGTGTGTGTGTGTGTATGTACATGCATGTTTCTTGATTTTTATTTGTTTGTTTTGTTTCTGTGTGTTTGTTGGGGAAGAGAGAGAGAGGCATTGGGTGGGTGAGGAAGGAAGAATGAGCTGGGAGTAGTTTCTCAATAGAAAAATATAACAAAACAAAAACCCAACTCTATACAGTAACTGGCTACACAATATTTTCCCCTTATCCATGAGAGGTATGTTTCCAGACTGCCCCCCCCATAGATTGCTAAAATTGAGGCATATAAGCACTCAACCATATACTCTTTCTCTTACTTATACATGTTTATGAGACAGTTTAATTTATAAATTAAGCACATTAAGAGATTAGCACAATAGCTAATGATGTAGACATGTCTCAATGGATAAATCACTTGCCATGGAAGTGTGAGGGCTGGAGTTCTAATCCCCAGAACTTGTATAAATGATAGGTGGATAGAGCAATCCCCCTGCAATTCCATATTCAGGTGGTGGATATTCAGGTGGTGGATATGGGGAATCCACAGAGCAAAGCTAGCTAAAGAGAGTAGCTCTAAACTTGATTGAGAAACACCATCTTAAAGAATAAGGTAGAAGAGGAATTAAGGAAGATTCCCAATATCAATATTAGAACTCCCCAAGTACATATACACATGTATGAATATACTCTACATATTTCCACATACATTCAAACATGTATATATACTCACATGAATAGTATACACATACATACTTTTGAAAAGACAGAAAACCCCAATGGTGACAGAAAAACTTTAACAATATATTGTAATAAAAGTTAAGTGACTGTTGTCTATGGTATGTTTTCGAGATACTAATACTATACACTATCAGTAGATAATATATAGAACTGGATAAAGAGATGATTCATCTCCCAAGTAGCACAGGTCAGAGCTGTACTAGGTTTCATTGTGTTACTTAAAGTGGTAGACAATTTGAACAGAAGAATTGTTTGCATTAGGAGTATTTTATTTATATTTTCTAGATAGACCATGAGTAATTGAGAATACAGACATATAAAAGGAATTCACTGTATGCCAAACTGCCAAATATCCTAGGCAAGAGTTTTTTTCCCAAGAGCACGACAAATGGCATCCTTGACTTCTTTGTTTCTCAAGGTATATACCACAGGGTTAAGGAGAGGAGTAAACACAGTATAGGTTACTGAGATCAGCTGGTCCTGATCCCTGGTGTTCTCTGATTTGGGCTTGAGGTAGGCAATAGAGGCACAGCCATAGTGGATGATGACCACAGTGAGGTGGGAAGCACAGGTGGCAAAGGCTTTCTTCCGACCCTCAGCAGAGGCAATCTTTAGGATGGTGGAGATGATGAGAATGTAAGAAATGAAAACCAAGCCCATGGGCACCACAATAACCAGTGAGCTGATGATAAAGTTAATTATGTCGTGTAGAGTGGTATCAGCACAGGACAGTTTCATAACAGGACGGATGTCACAGAAATAGTGAGCTACCTCTCTGTCACAAAATGGTGCCCTAAACACAGATGCTATTTGAATTATGGCCACAAGAAGCCCAATGCTGCAGGACCCCCATACTAGCTGGGCACATACCCTCTTGTTCATGATGACTGTGTACCTCAAGGGGTTGCAGATGGCTACATAGCGGTCATATCCCATCGCTGTGAGCAGAAAACAGTTGTTAATGGCCAAAGTGATAAAAAAGAACATCTGGGTAGCACAACTAGCCAAAGATACAGATTCGCTTGAACCTACAAGGCTGGAGAGCATCCTTGGTACAATGACCAATGTGTAGACTGTCTCTGAAGTGGAAAGCATACTAAGAAAGAAGTACATGGGAGTATGAAGGTGACGATCAATACTGATAATTATCACAATAATGACATTGCCACTCAGGGTTAGCAGGTACAAGGTCAGAAATATCATAAAGAGAGTAAACTTATATTCTTGAAAGCTGGAGAAGCCTTGGAAAACAAATTCACTCACCACTGTGTGGTTTCTTCTCATCATCTTCCAGACAGAATGGCAGGTTTTAGTCAATCAGTCAGAATACATTAGTGCCCAATGCTTTGAGTAGGTGACACTTAGGAAGAACTGATAATGGCTCTGCGTCTGGGTAGATATAGAGTTAGCAGCGGCAGCTGTCCATTTGGTAGTCAAAGATAGACAGAAACAGGAGATGTTTTAATGTGTAGAATTTTATGTGTGATGTGTGCATCAGATTCCTGGGGAGGTAGACAGTAGGTATTAGTGGAGTCTAGGCAAAAGAAACAGAGAAGACAGTTAAATTTGAAAGGCATTTTCCCTTAGGACATAGCTTCAGAACTTGCTACCTAAATTTTGTTTAAAATAGAATTTTTATTGTCTTCTTAAAGGCCTGCCCTTCTGTATTGCTCAACAAAAGAATGCTGGCTGCTCCAGCACTTCATAAATATTTGTACTTTCCCATACATTTGTCTACTTCATGAACCCATTTCCACAGATCATGTAGCCTTTGCAAACCTGACCATTACCCATCACATTTTTAAAACAAGAAATGTTCATCTCTTGATTCAAGGTGAAGGATGCCTCCTTTTCCTCAGAAAATTGTCTCAGTACAGGATGTAACTTGTCAATCAAGCTCCTTGTTGCCTAGCAACTTATTTTCCTGGATTGTGTTCATCTCCATGCCTTTTCCAGGTTGTGGTTACATGTAAATTTTACAAATAGTTGGCCTCACTAGAGTAAACTATCTTTTTAAAATTTCTTCATAATTATACATTTACATAGCTGTGGGGAAACCAATGTTTTAACCTCTATTCTCTCTCTGAGGAGTAATTTGGAATCAAAAGTCTCTCATGTTCAAAAATGATTGAGGAACATTAACAATAAGCAGCACTTTGTATCACTGTAATGTCTATCCATATGTTACTCAACATAATACTGCGCTATATATTTATTTCTTCCTCAATCTCGCAGCAAGAAAATTATGACACCAAAGTCTATATGATTTGCTCAAATTAATTCCATCTTTTACTCCCAAAACTAGTGTGATTTATTCTTTATCACAACTACCTAATAAGCATCATGACCACAATATAGATGAGAAATAATATGACTCTTTGTTTTTATTAGAAAAATAATAATGTACTTTCCTCTTTCTGGAGGAATAAAATTATATTATGAAAAGATGGAAACTCCAGAAAAATAATTTAGAAAACTAGAAAAGTTTTAGAATTGAAAAGCTGAGAAAATATTAATGATAATCTATACAAACTCCTTGAATTAATATTTCTACTTTCAATTATGTATTCTAAGAAACTATTAGATATATGTGTCAGGATGTATGTACAAAGAACTTGTATTATTTTATCTATAGTAGGGAAGGCCAAAACTAATGAAAATTAATAATTAATTTATAATCAAATTAATTATGGCATATGCATCTGATGGGAGCCACATGGTCAGTTAATAGCTAAAAGGAACTGACATGGGAAATTTGATCCATAGGAAGATAACAGACTGCAATTTATAAAACAAAAAGGATTCAAAATAAGAAATTAAATTATATACATATAAGCAACACTGAATGGACTCAGTAGGTTGTATTCGTATATTTATGCATGTGTATTTAACAACATGAATCTATAAAAAAAAAGGCCATGCATTTGAAAAAAAGTAAGCAAATGAATGTGGAGGGGTTGTAAGAGGAAAGGGAAAAAGGGAAAATGATGTAATTTAATAGCATTTAAACAAAGAAATTCCACAAAAGAACCTCTTTTGATTAATGTTTAGAGAATCCAAAATTACCTTTTAAATATTCCTTATGTAACACAGGCTTTTACATTTATTTCTTTAAGCATCTAAGAACAAAATTTTCAAATATTTCTTCCCAGTCAAAACATATTGGATGGCAGAGAGGACTAAGGAACCAAGATGAGAACAGTGAGGACTCCACCTCAGAAAAGCAAAGGTTAAAGACACAGTGCTGGAGCAAGTCAGAGGCTTTGAGTGGGAAGCCAGAGGGAATTATCTTCAGTTTTTGAAATCTGTAGTTAGTAAAATGAAAACTTTCTGAACAGTGATGGAGTGGGCTGAGGCAGTGAGATGTTCATCATAGGTGCAAATCTAGAGTGAGTAAGACTCTTAATGGCCATATTTTAAAAATAGAATTAAAGAAAGCACTCACAATTGACTAAATATCTTTGCTGCTTTTATGACAGCAGGATGCAAGGAACTGAATGGAGATGAGTTTGAAATTTCTTAACTGAAGATTTTGAAAAACAATGCAAAAAATAGTTTGAAAATGTTAACTATGAATAAGGCCAAATGTATAGTTGAATTCTTCAGAGATGAACGGGTAGAATGGGCTAGCCCTTAACTATTCCTGTGTAAGTGGGATTCATCATACGTTTTAGACAAGGAAAAAGAAATGTTTATATAACTGAGGAATCAAAGTATGCTAGGTTGTATAAAGACTGAGTGGAGCATATGTGTTCCTGCATTTCCTTTTTTGTTTGTTTGTTTGTTTGTTTGTTTTTGTCATCAGGAAAATGATGATGGCTCCTCAGGATGGATGAATAGATCAGTGAACATAGGGACAGCTGGATCACAACAGCTGGGAAGTCCCAGCTTCCTTCATCCCAGCTTCCTTCCGTGGAGTCTTAATACAACATCCTAGGTTCCTTCTGTGAAGTCCCAAGCACCAAAGAAGAAACGTTTTATTTCAATTTCTGTTCTGATTGTTTGGGAATAGAAAATTTTCATCCCAGCTTCTAATTTTTTTTAAAGAAATTCTTCTACAGTAAAACCTTCCCTTTTAGACCTGAAAACCAATTCTGAGTAAGCATATAATCCCACTCATTTCATTCACCAAGACATCTCTACTGGAAGCCAGAATTTTTTGTTTTTTAAAAAGGAGAAACCTCATGCACTTGGAAGTCTTGAGTCTATCAAATATGCCTGAATCATTGGACCTATAGTTAGGAGGTGATTTTCAAAGCACAGCATTCCTCATAAATAGTCCCCCAAATTTTGCTTCAGTGAATCTAATGATTAGAAACATACTATCTTATAAGTTAGTCGCCATTTTAAAAAAGGAAAGCACTGTGTGTACTTAGAAAAATACAATTACAGTTTCAAATTACAAGCATTCAAAGTGGTGGGGATGTGCAAACAGAAATGTTAGCTTTCTCCTCCTCCATATACTCTCGTCTATAGGTAATCATTATTCTCTCTTTCCCTTTTTCCCCTTGTTTTTTCTTCTGTCTGGGATTTTATTTTTGTATAACCTTACATAGTTACATACCACTTCAATTTTACACAATGGAATTAGACTGTACATACCAATTCTTATCTGCCTTCTTCCATTGGAGTTTGTCTTGAGCCTTCCCTGTAACACCTCAGTCCATCTCACTCCTTTTGTTTCTAGAAGTGTATAACATTCCAATACTAGCGTCAATTTCACTTTTTATCTTCAAATGTTGAAAAATATTACTTTCTACTCTCTCAATATCTATAATATCTATTTCTTTGCTAATTACCATTACCCACACCATTCTTTCTATGAGAATATTTTACATACGGACAATCACTTTCATGCCACAGCAACATTTCATGTCTTTGAGTCTATTATCACACCAAAGCACAAAATACTGAAAACCATAGGGGGAAAACAGTAAAATTTTGAAGACTGCACTTGGTGTTGCATCCTCATTTATTCACTCCTTCTGACCTTGGCAACTGGAATAAGAAGGAGGCACATTTTAGAAGTAATCTTTACAAAGTATTGAAAAGGCTGAGTCTAAAAACAGATACAAGTGGACAAAATCTACATCCAAGGGGCATTTACAGTGGAAGCTAGAACTGATAAAATGAAGAAAATTCAGCTCTCTAGTATCAAAAAAACCTTAAATTATTGTTGTCCCCACTGAAGTTGGGCGAGTTGACTTCTTTAGCCTTGAAGAGGAGAGGGAGAGAGAGAGAGAGAGAGAGAGAGAGAGAGAGAGAGAGAGAGAGAGAGAGAGAAATATGTTCTCTTGATTTGCAAATTTCAGGAGCTTTGAATGTTTATTTTCTTTAAAAAGTTGTGAATCTTTGCCCTGATCTCCTGAGGGTCCTTCCTTTGGAGAATCACTTAGAGGTCCTAAGAGACAAAAAAGAGGGGACCTGAACACTACTCTCATGGGCTTCATTAGGAAGTTGGGTTGCTTTCATTTGTTTACTGATTTGAGAATTGTTCAGGTTCCAGAAATTGACTCCGTATTGAGTTTTAGAGAAGTGAAACTGTTAATACTGATAAATGTACAGGGGGAAGACGCTAAATTTTAATTTCTCTGTACTAGAAAGCAGCTTATTTCATAAATCTTGTTCAAATAATTAAGATCACTTGTAGTAGCAGATTACTGGAGGTCAAGGCTTGTCTCGCCCAGCTTTAGCCTACAGTTGATTTCCTTAAGTCTTGCTGATAAATGCCTAATCTTTATACCAGTTTACAAAAAAAAAAGAAAGAAAATGAAAAATGAAAAAGAAAGAAAGTAAGGAAAGAAGAAAGGAAGGAAGGAAGGAAAAAAAAGCCATCCACATTTGGAAAAGGTTCTTTTAGGCCTTTTCCCTTTGGCTTATTCAATAAACTTCCTGGACATGATATGAATTGACTGTGGATTGGTGGTTCTTCCTACCAAGATGACCTCTGCCTCCATGGGTAGCCTGTGAAGGGAGAACTTCAGTTATTTCCATTGCAGAGAAATGTCACAACAATACTGAATACAGACTAAGGACTCTTCAAGCAACACAGTCTCCTCTTTAGTGGCTAACACAGTGCACATTCATCACAGAGGATGAATCTCTTTCTCTCTGTCTCTCTCTCTCTCTCTCTCTCTCTGTGTGTTTCTCTCTCTGTCTCTCTCTGTCTCTGTCTCTGTCTCTCTGTCTCTGTCTGTCTGTCTCTGTCTCTGTCTCTCTCTCTCATGCACACAAGGAAGCAGGAGAAACAAGAGCTCAAGATCATCATTTTCTACTTTAGGGAGTTCAAGGCTAGCCTAGCTACATGAGACTATGTCTTAACAAAGCAAATAAAGTGGTGAGAAAGGTGAAGTGAGAGAAAGAGAGAGAGAGAGAGAGAGAGAGAGAGAGAGGATCATTTTAGTTTTAGTTTTAAAACATGTTCCATATGCATTCATATGGCTGTATCTATTAAAAGCATTTATTCATTTCTATAGAAAAGTAGGATGATGATCATGTTTGCTATTGGTACTATTTGAATATGTCCTTCAAATATCATATGTTAAAATTTTGATACCTAAATTTATGCAGATGGTATTTAGAGATGAGAACTTGGTGAAGTAACTGTATTTAGACTAAGCTACCATAAGGCTGCATCACTATGTATGTGTGTGTATGTATATATATATATATATATATATATATATATATATATATATATATATATATTTGTATGTGTATCACTGTTTTGCCTGTATGTATGTTTGTACATCTTATTCATGCAGTGCCAGAAGGATACAGAAGTCCTCTTGAAACTGGTGTAACGGATAATTGAGAGCTGACAGGTGGCTGCTGGGAATGGAACCCAAGGCCTCTGCAAGAGCAGTCAGTGCTCTTGCCAATTGAGCCATCTCTCCAGCTCTGCAAAACTTCCTGTGGGCTGCATTGTAGAGATCCAAATCTGTCACATATTGTCTGGTTTTCCCACATTTCTTTGAAATCTGGGTAGAAGCTATAGCTCATTGCATTCTGCATGAATGTGAAACAAGCATCAAATGCATAATTCCAAGCTCATGCATGCAGTAGCTATGTATTCTTGGAACATGGAAGCAGAGATTTCTTAGTGTCTGGATGGTTAAACTCAAGAAACACTTCTTGAAGGGCACTTTGGAACTGCCTTCTCAAAGCAAAACAATAAAACCAAATGAGCTAAAACTTTTGTACTCTTCACACTGTAATAGGGTTGGTAGGGGCAGTTCCTGAGCTCATGTCACTTTTCCTATTAGCCCAACACAGTATCCTTTCAGCAGCCATCCTTCCCTTGATTCCAACTAGACATTTGCTTATATACTGGACAAAACTTTAGCTTTTCAAGGTGTTGTTTGTTTTGGTCTGATTTTTGCTCTCAGTTTTCACTATACATCTGACAAAAAGCAGTCAGCAATATCCATGTCAGGGTCTAAAAACCACTTTGTCCCCAGATTCTGTCTATCAAATTAATCCATTAATTTTAAGTTCAGCATCCTTCAAAGTGTCAGGGCACAGACAAAATATAGACAAATAATTTACAGATTATATTACATTTAACATAGTCTTTACACTCCAAATTTTATCAGCATAAGGGCTTCTTTATTTTTTTTATTTTATTTTATTAACTAATTATGTGTGTACACTGGCCTGCAGATGCCAAAGTAGCAGATATACTTATATTTAAAAATTCCACATTGTTTACCATGTCTGTTTTCTCCGTAATAACAACAAAACGCCACCCCAAATCTTAAGATCACATTAAATATTGTAAATACCATTGTTACTTTTAAAAAGTTATATTTAAATTGCCCCAAAAGGTTAAATGATCAGTGTTTTAGAGAGCAAAATCCTGATCTTCCATTTAAACTGATTAATAACATAATAACTTAATATTTTGATAACTAAATTTTACTAAACAACTTTTATGATAAAGCATAAAACACCACTTCTTTAATCATGCCATTCATTTATCTCTAGGCAATGACACTTTTTATTTTGTATAGGAAGTTCTTGTATCAGTTAGGTGAGATGTAAGCTAGGAATGAGAATAAACACCGGAATAAATCTTCACACTTGAATTGTCCAAGCAAGTACTGTGTCACCTTATATCCAATGAAGGAAGTAAAAACCATTCCTCTTTGATTTGTTAATGACGCATGCCTACAAATAGTCACAACCAGACCAACTTATGCAATGTAATTCACATGGATGTGAGATGGTGGTATTATGTCACGAGATGGGGTTGTATCTGTAAACTTCAGCAAATGTATGTGATTTGCTAAGCAGAGAGAAAGAGGATGGGGTGTGGGGGGAAAGAATTCTAAGTAAGACTTGTACTCAGAAAAGAAATCATGCAGAATTAAAGAAGCTGTTTTGTCCTCTCATGTGGGTCACAAATTCTAAACATCATTTCAAAATAACATTTGCATCCAAGTATACAACCATGGACAAGCCATATAGAATCAAATTGCTTGTGACTTTTGGACAATGGGAATTTTGTTAATAAATAAATCATAAAAGGTTGGTCTGAGGATACTTCTTCAGCCATATGACTGGAATAGTGAGTATCCACAGATTGGGACTTGGCAGGATGAGGAACTCTATCTTCCTTTTCATTTATTTGCTTTATTATGCTGTATTTCCAGTTAATTAAATTTATAGTCATATATCCCATGGTTAGAATTGTGAAAATAAATTATGAAGTCATTTTACATATTCTGAAAAAGACTGACAGGCTATCAGTCATAAAGGAAAACAGCCTATGATGCTAATTACCATGGAGATTAACTATAGAATATGTCCTGGGGGCTGTTTTTCCTAAGCACAGATGCACAGACAAGATTGGTAGCTTCCACAAAGGGTGAAAAATTGGAGATCAAAAGTGGTCCATTGCTCTCTAGTGCTCTTTAATTTGTATACATATTTAGAAATATTTGCCTTTAGGAAGAGAAGATGATTTATTAGATTTGCAGCATCTTGATGGAATAATCAATGTGTTAATTGCTCATTTATCTCTCTACTAAGTATTTATTGGAAATTTAAACATTCTCTGCACTAGAGTAAGTCTCAGGTAAAGAGAAGTTGATCAAATACATATAGACTCCCAATTCAATGATATTATATGATGAGAAGCCAGGTAAGAAAATAAGTTATTTTCTTATATTGAGATAAGTGCTATGATTAGGTAGGACTGAAGCCCCATGAGAACAATAAATGACCTCTGTCATTCAGTTGAATACACTATACACACATATCCACCAGGAAGTGAAAGTTACATGGGAATGACTCTTTTGCACACATTTGAAGAGCCCTTTCCCTGGGGAGACACAAGTGTCTAACTCATCCTGATAGGAACCATTGACAGTCGTAAGTATGATCCCACCAAAGCCCAGTTCAGGAAACCTATGAGGTGTTTTGGCTTTACTTAGAAAGTGTGGGTTAGATGCTACCTACAGGAGCACGAGTGACTCCAAAGTAACTGTGCCACTGAAAGTGTCACCCCAGAAAGTATGACAACTTCCTATAGCTACACAGATGGAATTTCCAATTCAGTTAACCTTGTATATTCTATACTCTAGAGACCATGAGGCAATGCTCAATAAGGGTAGAATTATACACAAGTAACTGGAAGGTTTAGGAGGGAGCAGTTGAGATAGCATTGAGGACACAATGACCCTCTCTGTGCACTCCCTCAGTGAAAGAAAATAAACAATCAACTGATTATACATAAATATTTAAATGATGATTTCAATATTCTGAGTTACTCTGGGCTTTGTTAGAGTCTTGGGCATGGACCACAGGCAATTCTAGAGATTACCATTATAAATTGGAGCTTCTGTGATGGAGACGCAGGCCCTAGACCATAGACACCATACAAAGATTTCTTATTAAATACATAACATTTTTTATCAATTCTTTGTGAATTTCATTCATGTATACAATATATTTCTATCTTATTTACTTCACACTACACCCTCCATCTCCCCCTTGGATTTCCCTCCCTAAGTCTCTTTCTAATGTTCATGTGATTAGTTTTGTGATTTTTTTTTTTTGTGATCCTCTAAGTGCTGCTCATATGCACATGGGTGGGCTGTCATCCACAGGGACAGGAACTACTTACCAGAACCATGTCCCTAAAGTTAACCAAATGTCCCTCTCCCAGCTGCAAGTAGCTCCCTAGCTAGGGATAGGGTCTCATGTGACACTTCCACACTTTTGCTGGATTATTGACTGAATTTATCTCATGCATGTCCTTCTATAGACATTCACAGCTAATGGGAGTTCATGAGTGCCACATCCCTGCCATGTCCAGGAGACAGCTTTGCCCCAGTCCTCCCTGAGGTGTGATTCTTACAATCTTTCTGCTCTCTGTCTCTGTCTCTGTCTCTGTCTCTGTCTCTGTCTCTGTCTCTGTCTCTCTCTCTCTCTCTCTCTCTCTGTTCTGGAAGGAAAATGATGTAGATGTCACCTTTATGGCAGGGCATTTTATCAACACTTCTCTGAACTTTAACCAGTTCTAGATCTCTGTATTAATTACTATCTACACAGAGACACACTAAGACTTTACAATTCCCATTTATTGGACTATCCTTTGCCTTTTCCCACTTGAAAACTGATGGATTCAATTCCTTTTATCCCTCTTCATCTTGAAATTCTCTCCAGTGTTGGTTGTGTGTCACTACGAAGTCCTGTTGCTACCAACGAAGACTTTACTGGGTGTGGTTATTGAGCATACAATGGTTCAGTGACAACTGTATCTTTTAAACTGGTGACTGCAACTTTGGTAGTCAAGAGGACTTATTGGTCTAAATAGCTAAAAGAACCACCAACCTGCTCTTCATCTTAGTTCCTTGCTGATTTAATTCCTTGCTGATCCCTATCTGGCATGTCTTGTTCATTCAGTTTTTTATCACTCCTTTAATCTCTCTCCCCTCCACATCATGCTTTGGAGTACATACAGACACTGCCTTGTCCTTCCCTGGGTCCTTTTTGTTGTCATTGCTGCTATTGATTAATTTCTTAAATATACACTTCACATAAAGCATTCTGTTATGTTCACTCAGTCCAAAATGAAACCATCTAAATTGGTACTCTCTAAATTCCTTTTCTATTTTAATGTCTCTGTGTTGTTGTTTTTGTTGTTATTTTAGAACTTTTGACAGAAACTGACTAGGAAACTGGAAATAACCGCCCCTCCTTACAAATTCTTCATGCTTGCATCAGTCGTGCTTTTAACTCTTTCTCCAGCTACTGCTCTCAGATCTGCTTTTCCTTTTTATCTCTACCAGCTTTGAGACAGAGGCACAGAAGGCAAGGGTTCTAAATGTCCTGAACTGTCACCTGGCAAGCCAGAGAGGAGAATGTGGGACTCATTTATCAGGCAGCAGGAGTCCCTGCTCTTGGGTACCACCACAGGGCCACATTGCCCATGTAACTAGCTTCTGTCCTCTTGAACCTGTGTTCCTCACTGCTAGGAAACACTTGGCTGACAGACCCACAAAGGACCTCCAAGCACATGGACCTCCTTTCCATGTCACAGGGTCATTATTCTAGAAAGAGTCTTTATGTTTGAGATTTAAATATGAAATCGATTACTTAAAACATTAGTAACCTTTAAATCACTCACCACTACTAAAGGAACCCATTGGGGTTAATAAACACAAATACTGTATTTTAAAACTTAAGTTTTATGCCAAATCGTTTGTATATCCAGTATCCTAAGTGCCTCTAACTGCCCCCAGAATGGCATCAGTTGATAGTTCCAGTGTCATGATATGTATTGGGAGGTATAATTCATGCTTCATTTTATTTTTTATTATATTTTATTATTTCAAACAATTTTTAAATTAAAGTATATTTTGATTATATTTTCTCCTCCCATAAGGTCTTTCAGATACTCTCCCCTTCCTTACCCACTCAACTTTAAGTTCTTTATCAAAAAATAAAAACCTTATGCCACAACAAAACCCCCAGAACCAAGAAAACAAAATAAAACAACACCAAATAGAAAAAAATCCCACCAACCAAATTGTAACCAAATAAAAGCACACACAAACACACACACACACACACACACACACACACACACACACACACACACACACCCTACAGAGTCCATCATATGTTGGTCAACTACTCCTGAATATGAGTCCTGCATCAACCACTCCAGAGCAGGGCATTACAGAGACTTCACCCTTAGGAAAGCCCTCCAAGGTCAGCTTCTCCCTCGGTGCTGATCAAGACCATTCCTACAGGGTATTTAAGACCTGGTTACCAGACCTGCCACATGCTGTCTCTCCTGCCTTCCTGGTAGTGCTCTACTTTGCTTTGTTCTGTTTATTAACTCTGGTCTTACTAATTCAGTTTGATTTGGTTTATTATATCAGTGGAGGATATCTAATAACTGGGAATCCAGTACTTATCAGTTGATATGCTCAGTTTCACTCCATTTGGAGAAAATTGATTTTTCCTCTCCCAGCATGTTATAAATGATAGGTAAGTTGTTAACCTTTACCCTAATGGGTAGGTTTTTGTTGATTAATTATTTAAAGCTAACACAACAAAGTTGGATAAAACAAATCAACAGAAGAACCTAAAAGAACGCACAAGAATCAGAGACCTATTGATGCCTGCACTCAGGAATCATATAAAAACACTAAACTGGAAATCACAGTATCAACACAGAGGACCTGGTCTGGTGCAGACCTGTGTAGGCCTGGTGTGAGCTGCTTCACTCTTCATGACTTCAAATGAGTTTTGCTCATGTTGATTTAGAGTACCTTCTTTTCTTGGTGTCTTCCATCTCCCATGGCTCTTTTGCTCTTTCTGCCTACTCCTACATGGTGTTCCCTGAGCTCTGAGGAGGAGAGATTTGATGGAGACATCCCAATTTAGAGCTGAATGTGCCAAGGTCTCTCACTTTCCATGTAATGACTGGCTGTGGGTCTCTGTATTCGTTCCCATCTGCTGTAGGAGAAGCTTCTCTGATGATGGCTGGACAAAGCACTTATCTATGAGTATAACAAAGTGATACATTTAAAAAAAACTCCTTTTTGTGTATCTTTCTCCTACACAGTATTCAATGTATGTTATGCACAAATCAGCTGCTTAATAAGTATTTTTAAAAAGCTGCAGTATTGCTATGACCTAATGCATGTTTATGAAATTCAGTTAGTTCTTATTTTATTATCAAGACAAAGGATAAAAATATAATATGAGAAGCTCACACACAATTTTTCATAGCATGATAATATGTTATACCACTAAAGAAGAATCTCTGAACACAGACCTTCATTGTACAGTGGAATACACTAAGTATAGAGTTCCTGAACAATACCTACCCACTTCAACTTCCTGGTTAAGTTTTGGCATTATTATGACTTTGGGATATTCAGCATATTTTCTTCCTGGACCTTTGTGCATTTTGTATTGTCTCCCTCTCCTATCAATCACTGGAAATGATCAGTTTTTATATGTATTGTTGGTATTATTTATTCAACATTTAATTTACACATTCAATTAGTTGGTTGAAATTCAAATGTTAACACTCTGGTGATAGGTTTTGCACGATTTAAGACTTTTTTTTAATGGAAGTGTTCTTTTTAGTGATTTTGAAGGATGCATAAGATTTAAAATAATCTCATGCAGAGTGTTATGGCAGAAACAACTATATTTTAGTCAAACAATTAAAACAATTTCCTTTTTTATTTGTGGAAGGATTTAATTCAAGTGCTTATTCCCACTTCTGCTTATTAGACCTCATTCGTAAACTAACACATGTCATCCCAATCTCTCCCTAATAAGAGCTCAGCTCAATCCTGAGTCCTCAACCCCTCTAACCCACTGGGAAGTTTCTCTAAAGTTAGCTGCAACAGTTCCTTGTCTTCTTCTTCCCTTCCTGTTGTCTTTAACCCACTTCAGCTTGATTTCTATACACAATACTCCACAGATATCACCATCCTTAATTCAAGAGAGTTACACACTTCTAGACACAGAGTCATTTACTTTCTTATCTGACCTCATCTCTCAGCAAGATTCAGAAATGAACCATTTTTCTAGAAGTGAGCTTTCTCCCAAACTCTAGTGAGGACCCTGTTATCTTGTGAATTGTTTTCTCTAATATCTTTTCTGGACCTTTCTCTTCCTCTACCCTTGAGATGTTGGCATTCATTATCCATCCTGGGATTTGCTTTGTTCTTTACTTCCTCTCTTAATTTTTATTTTAGCCAACTTCATTTTATTCAGTTATCAGATATATTCCAGAAATTTAAATTTATGTTTCTAGTTCAAACACCCATTTATTTCAACTTTGTAAACTATTTATCAGTAACAACATATAAAAAGAGAAATCACAACACAGCATTCTTTAAATTGAAACACTTAATTTTCCTCCCTAAACTTGATACGTTCCTAAACTGTAGTCCTTCCCCAGCCTTCAATAATAAGTGACATCACCACTCACAGAGTTATTAAGATAGAAAATTAGGTACTATCTTTCATGCTTTCTTTATCATCCAGTCTGTCAGTAAATCCTCTTAATGCCCACCTTGGAGCCATGAACCCTTCACTACCATCTCTCTAGGACAACTTATTATCATATTTTATTGTAAATTGAATCATATTTTAACAATCTCCTAAGATACTAGAAGTCTATAACATGCCTGACTGCAGATATATCTATGTGCATATCTACTTCAACACCTATGCATATAAATGTGGCAAATGTACATACACATATAATGTCCATATGTATTTAAAAGCTCTCCAAATGTTTTAATCAAGGGATATATATTTACACACACAAATATCTCTGCTTTAAGCTCACTCACTCACACACACACACACACACACACACACACACACACACACACACACACACATATGTATCCCTGCTTTAAACAGTCAGACAGCTTTTCAAGACCAATCAAAGAAAACCCAACTCTTTGCCATGTTCTTAAGGCACTCACAATCTATTCTCACTCTTAGTTCCATCTCATTGCATGTTCTTCCCTCTGCTTGTTAAGCTACCATTCAACTATTCTCCTAATTCCTAGAATCTCCATGGTCTTTCTTATTACAGGGCTTTGAATTCCACATTATTTGAAATTTTCTCATCTCAGCTTTTGGCGTGGGGCACCTTATCTCCTCCTTAATGTCATTCTTATTGAAAGGTTGGTTCCCCTTTTGATTGTTTTCCTCTTTGTCAGGTAAGAGAAGACTCATCCCAGAGGGAAAAGATCTTGTTATTTCTTTTATATGTCATCAGAAAATAACAATGTGTTTGCCACATAAATATGTATACTAGATAAGAATGGATTTGCATGATTAATATTATTCTCAGATTGAAACTAAATGTTGTGTTGGTTGAATGGCAGAATGATCAGGGTCAAACATGAGCCTATATTTAACTCATTTCTTTAGTCATGATAGTTAAAATTAGGGGATTTCCTATTTGTAAAATTTGATTTGTGAAATACTGTTATTGAATGTGACAGCTCAGTTTTCTCTTTTTATGACAGACCAAATAATTAACCAACAAGCTATATTCAAATCCTAAATTTAATGAGACAGACATTGATAATTAAATTTATTTTTCCTCTTTTAAAAATATCTGTATTATGACATTACTGAAATATATACTAAATTAGTAGCATGAATCCAATTTAGAAATTAAGAAATTCAGACCTTCATTGACGGGCCTCTGTTGGAGGTGAGTCTGGGACCAGTTCTGGTTGAATTTCCCCCACACCCTCCCCTGGGAACTCCCTGGATTGGCCCTGAATCTCGCTTCCCCCTGTGTCCTGTCCCCAGCAAGAGCTCTCCTGGCACTCTGATACACACCCCTTGCACACGAAGAGCCTGCCCTCCCCCCACCCTGGGCTACACCCTGTCCACTGTCCCACCACTCTGAAACAGAGGGCAGATCCAACAATCCTGCCACCTTTGGGGAAGTTCCTGGAGCTGCTTTGAGCACACTAGACAGACCTACCCAATGCAGGACCACCCTGAATCCCTGCCTGCCTGGTCTCTTATCCCCACCGCTGGTCCTCTGCCACAGGTTCAGGCCCCAGCCAAAGATCCTCCTCTCCCCACAGAACCACCCTGAGTCCCTGCATGCCGGATATTTGACCCCCCATCACCCATCCTCTGCTGGAGGGCCTCTGCTGGAGCCTGATTTTTGACCCCCATCACTGGGCCCCTGCCTGAGAAGAGACCTCCCAGAGAGCTTAGTCCATCCAGAGCTACAGAACTTCTAATCCACCTAAGCTCACTGGGGGAGTAGCATAGAAAGAGAGAGACACCACCTGCACCCACTGGAAAAAGTGATGGGAAGACAGCAATACAAGACAACACCTAACAATAGAAAGACAAGCATGACATCACCAGAATCTAGGGATTCTACACCAACTAAACTGCAGATGAAGCAGAAGAGAACAACTTAAAAAAATCTTCATAAAAATGTTAGAGGCCTTCAAAGACAATGAGAGAAAATCCCTTGAAGAAATGGAAAAAAGAAGAAAAGATAAACAAAAAAAAAAAAATGGAAGAAATGAACAAATCTCTTAAAGAAAGTACAGAAAGCCAAGAAAAAAAATATTAAACAGGTGAAGGAAACTTCAAGACTTGAAAACTAAAATAATGACAATAAAGAAAACAAAAACTGAAGGAATGCTGGAAATAGAAAAACCGGGCAAACGATCAGGAACTACAGACACAAGCATACCCAACAGAATTCAAGAGATGGAAAAGAGTATCTCTGACACTGAAGATAAACTAGAGGAAATAGACTCATCTACCAAAGAAAATCTTAAATCCAACAATTCCTTAACACAAAACATCCAGGAAATGTAGGGCACTGTGAAAAGGCCAAACTTAAGAATAGGCATAGATGAAGGCGAAGAAGCCCAGCTCAAAGGTGCCAAAAACGTATTCAACAAAATCATCCAGGAAAATTTTCCCAATCTGAAGAAGGTCATGCCCATGAAGGAACAAGAAGCATATTGAACACCAAATAGACTGGAGCAAAAAAAAAAAAAAAAAAAAAAAAAAAAAAAGACCCCTCCACATAATAATCAAAACAACATACAGAATAAAGAAAATTAAGAGCAGTGAAGCAGTGAAGAAAAAAGGACAGGTAACATATAAAAGCAGACCTATCAAAATTATGCCTGACTTCTCCATGGAAACCCTCAAGAGCAGAAGGTCCTGGATAGATGTTCTACAAGTACTCAGAGTCCACAGATGCCAGCCCAGGCTACTATACCCAGCAAAACTCTCAATCACTATAGATGGAGAAAGCAAGTATTTAATGACAAAGCCATATTTTCCCAATACATATCTACAAATCCATCCCTACAAAAGGTTCTAGAAGAAAAACTCCAACCCAAGCAAGTTAACTATGCTCACAAAGACATAGGCAATAGATAATCCCACTTTACCAGAACCCACGGGTAAAGCAGGACAAATATATTCATAGTACTACCAGCAACAACCAATCTAAAACAAACAAGCATTAACAATCAACGGTCCTTACTCTCCCTCAACATTAATGGTCGTAACTTGCCTGTAAAAAAGACACAGGCTAACAGAATGGATACGAAGATAAAATCCATCCTTCTGCTGCATACAAGAAACACATCTAAGCTTCAAAGGTAAACATTACCTCAGGGTGAAATGTTGGGAAAAGATCTTCCAATCAAATGGACCCGAGAAACAAGCAGGTGTGGCTATCCTAATATCTAACAAGTTATATTTCAAACCAAAATCAATCAAAAGGGATGAAGATGATCACTTCATATTCATCACTGGAGAAATCCATCAGCACAAAATCTCAATTCTGCACATCTATGCCCCAAATACAAAGGCAACCACATTTGTAACTACTAAAACTCAAAGCTCACATAAAACCTCACACACTTATAGTAGGAGACCAACACCTCACTCTCACTGTTAGACAGAACCACCAGTCAGAAACTTAACAAAGAAACAAAAGAATTAGCAGAAATTACGTCTCAATTGGGTTTAACAAATATCTATAGAATATTCCATCCAAACACAGAAGAATATACCTTCTTCTCTGCTCCACATGGAACATTCTCTAAAATCAACCACATACTAGGTAACATAACAAACCCCAACAGATACAAAACAAACATAAAAAAATTGGAATAATCCCCTGTATCAGACCACCATACTTTAAAGTTGGAATTCAACAACACAAATTACAGAAACCCTACAAACTCATGGAAACTGAACAATGCACAATTGTACCATACCTGGGTCAAGGAAGAAATAAAGAAATTAAGGACTTACTAATATACAATGAGAATGAGGACACAACCACCCAAACTTATGGAGAATTTTGAAAGCAGTGCTACAAGGGAAGCTCATTGCACTAAGTGCCCATATGAAGAAAACAGAGGATAGCACATTAGAGAATTATCAGCACAACTGACAGCCTTAGGACAAAAAGAAGCAACTCACCCCTGAGGAGTAGATGCCAGGAAATAATCAATTTGTGGGCTAAAATCATCAAAGTAGAAACCAGGAAAACAATACAAAAGTCAATGCAACAAAGAGTTGAGTTTTCGAGAAAATCAACAAGATAGACAATCCTTTATCCAACCTAACAAAAAAGCAGAGAGAGAACATGCAAATTAACAAAATCAGAAATGAAAAGGGGGACATAACAAGTTTCCTCTTCCTTCCTCCCTCCAACATTCCCTCCCTCCTTCCCTCCCTCTTATCCTCTTTCCCCTGTGACATGCACCCTGGCCACTCTCCCCTTCCATCCCCCCACCCCCATTCCACTTGTGCTGACCTGAACAAGGAGGAGCTAATGCCCCCCTCAGACTGATTGCGGGGAACCCAGCATCGGACTGACTCAGACTCCCTGAATATGGGTCTCAGCTAGAAGAACTGATCAGTCCGGGGGAGCTCAGACAGTAGAAATAGGATCTATTCCTGGTGCACAAAAGGACCTTGCAGACACATCCCCCATGGAGGGATACCCCCTTAACCTAGAGACAGGAGAGAAGTCCTAGTCCCTACTTCAAATGACTTGACAGATTTATATGACCCAACCTGGATAGCATTACTAATCTCTTTTTATGAGGCCACAATCACCTTGGTACCCAAGCCACACAAAGACACAACTAAGAAAGAAAACTACAGACCAATGTCCCTCATGAACATAGATTCAAAATACTCAATAAAATCCTGGGAAACCAAATCCAAGAATACATCAGAGAAATGATCCACCATGACCAAGTAGGTTTCATCCCTGGGTTGCAGGGATGGTTTAACATATGAAAATCTATCAATGTGAGCTACCATATAAACAAACTGAAAAAGAAAAACCACATGATCCTCTCCCTAGATGCTGAAAAAGTCTTCGACAAAATTCAACACCCATTCCCGATAAAGGTCTTTGAGAGATCAGGGATAACAGGAACATACCTAAACATAATAAGAGCAATATACAGTAAACCAACAGCCAACATCAAACTGAATGGAGAGAAGCTTAAGGCGATTCCTCTAAAATCAGGAACAAGACAAGGCTGTCTTCTCTCTCCATATCTTTTCAATATTATACTTGAAGTTCTAGCTAAAGCTATAAGACAGCAAAAGGAGATCAAGGGGATCCAAATTGGAAAGAAGAAGTCAAACTGTCTCTATTTGCATATGATATGATACTTTACATAAGCGACCCAGTAAACTCTACCAGGGAACTCCTACAGCTGATAAACACCTTCAGCAAATTAGCAGGATACAAGATAAACTCAAAAATTCAGTAGCCCTACTATATACAGACAACAAAGGGGCTGAGAAAGAAATCAGAGAAACATCATGCTTTACAATAGCCACAGACAACATAAAGTATCTTGGGGTAATGCTTACCAAACAAGTGAAAAGATCTTCACCAATCCTACATCTTACAGAGGGCTGATCTCCAAAATATACAAAGAACTCAAGAAACTAGTCAACAAAACACCAAATAACCTTATTAAAAATGGGGTACAGAACTGAGTGGAGAACTCTCAATAGATGAAATCAAAAATGCTGAAAGACACTTAAATGCTCAACATCCTTAGCTATCAGGGAAATGCAAATAAAACAACTTTGAGATACCATCTTACTCCTGCCAGAATAGCTAAAATTAGAAACTCCAATGACAACTTATGTGGGGGAGTATGTGAAGAAAGGGGAACACTCCTCCACTGCTTGTACAAACTTGTACAGCCATTTTGGAGATCAACATGGCGGTTCCTCAGGAAAATAAGAATCAGGCTACCACAATCCCCCTCTTAGGCATATACCCAGATAATCTACATCCATGCAACAAAGACATGTGCTCAACTATGTTCATAGTAGCATTATTTGTAATAGCAATAACCTGGAAGCAACCTAGATGCCCCTCAACTGAAGAATGGATAAAGAAGATGTGGCACATCTACACAATGGAATACTACTTTGTGAAAAAAAAAAACAATAAAATCTTGAAATTAACTGGCAAGTGGATGGAACTTGAAGAAACCATCCCGAATAAAGTAACCCAGTCACAAAAAGAGGAACATGGTATGTAATCACTCATATATGGATTTTATACATAGAGCAAAAGATCACCAGCCTATAATTCACACTGCCAGACAAACTAGGATACAAGGAGGATTCTAAGAAATTCATATAAGGTCCCTCACAGAAGGAGGGACCTTAAGATCTCCTTAATCTCATCTTTAAGAAGGATGCTTAAGATCTCCTGAGCATATGAAGAGTGGAGTATGCACAGTGAGTGCAGAAGGAGCTAGGAGAAAGAGAAGGGGAGGTGAGGAAAGCATGTGGGACTAGGAAGATTGAGTCAGGGGAGGAATAGATGAGACGAGAGAGAGAGAGAGAGAGAGAGAGAGAGAGAGAGAGAGAGAGAGAGAGAGAGAGAGACCATAAAAAGGAAGCCATTATAGGTTTGAAGAGAAAACTAAACCTAGAGAAACATCCAGAGACCTACAAGCTGACCCCAACTAACAATTTGAGAAACAGTGGAAAGGCTACCATAAATTCCCTTCTCTGATAATGAGATCGACAACTAACTTATCCACCATCACAGAGTCTTCATCTAGTAGCTGATGGAAACAGAAGCAAACACCCACAGCTAAACACTGAGCCGAACTGGATTCCAGATGCAGAGAGGAAGGATAATACCAGGCTACAGAAACACATAGAGGTAGCTGACCTGAACAAGGAGGAGCTACTGGGCCCCCAGACTGATAGCTGGGAATTCAGCATGGGACTGACTCAGACTCCCTGAACATGGTCCGTCTCAGTTAGAAGGCCTGGGAAGTCTAAGGGACCTCGGACAGTGGAACCAGGATATATCCCTGGTGCACAAAATGACTTTGGGAGCACATCCCCCATGGAGGGATACTCCCTTTACCTAGAGACAGGAGAGAAGGCATTGTCCCTATTCTAAAGGACTTGACACATTTAGATGACCCTGCCTGGAAGGCATCACCCTACATGTGGAGTGGGGGAGATGGGAGGGGAGGGTGGCCGGGGGGGGGAGCATGAGGGTGTAAGAGGGAGGGAAGGAGGGAGGGAGAGGGAACTGGGATTGATATGTAAAATAAAAATAAAAAAATTCATTTTTGTATTTTATTTTGACTATTATGTATTGCTTCTAATTAATTATTGGCCCTTAGTCACAAGGAGATAGGATTTTCTACGTATATTTTTCTATAGTATGACTTTGTATTAATGATGATAAAGAGTGCTGTTTTATGTTTGGAGCCTCTTATTGGTGGGTTTTGTCTTTATTTGGACTGCCTGAAGGTTTCTGCACAGGTACAACAAGACAATTACAGTTTTCAGATGGAAATTATAGTTAAAATGAAAATGTAGAACAGTAACTTATTAGCTAATAATGTTAGTAATATTTTTCCATAGTATTTATACCCATGACTTTATTTGTTATCAATGAAAATGTTTACATACTGTCATTGTAAAAGTGGCAATCCCTGAGAGGCAATAGTGGCATGCACCTTTAATACCAGCACTTGTGAGGCAGAAGCAGGCAGATCTCTTTGAGTTCGTGGCCAGGCTGTTATACAGAGTGAGTTACAGGACAGGCCCTAAAGCTACAGAAAGTAAGCCCTGTCTCAAAAAAGTGGCAATACCTACTTGTAAGAAATATAGGCTTAAAGAACTGGCCAGGGAGAGATCCTGGACATTCTTGCAATGCCTCTGTTTCTAATAGTTAAGCATTATAATGTTAAATCACATGTAAGTACCCAAGTTTTCTTCTGGATTTTCTTTTGAACTTCTGCTATCTGTGGGTGGAAGAGGGAAAGACAAAGCTGTGATGAATACCACCAGGGCAGACTATGTTCAGAGTTTACTTCTCTTTCTGGGTCCATTGCCCTTCATGCAAACCTAAACCAGTGGTTTCTAGTCCCAATAGGCCATGTTTACTGTCATCCATTTCATAACATCCCCTTTGCTGCTCTGATATGACATCTACAGATTATAAGCTGATTAGTTGTTTCTGGAAGGTTAATGAAAGTCAGGCTTTGTATGTGCACACTTACATGGCTTCACAAAGGTTTTGAAAAAACTTCTATTTTTATAAAATTTATAAAATTAAGACACTTGTGTTAATCAATTTTCCATTACTGTTTTTAAAATGCCTTAGTAATCTTAACTGAAAAATATGAAACTTATTTTCCTCATAGTTTGTGAGGTTTTAGTCAGTTGGCCCCTTTGTCATAGACCCATGAGAAAGCAGATGTCTCAGCAGGCATGCAAGCCAGGGGAGCTGATTACCTCATGGGTCCCTAGGATGAAAAGAGAGAGAAAAAGCAAGTTTCTGGAACCCAACATCCCCTCCAAGGGTAACAGTGACCTCTGATCTTGCCCTTGGCTCTGCTGACTAAAGGATCTTCCCAGAAACTTGGCTACAATTGTCCAATAGCTTTTCCCACTCAGACTTAACTCCATCATTGTTCTCCTGTTGCTTACAGGATAGTAGCTGAGGGATGTTCTTTCAGGTAATGAGACCATTAGCTGAGGCGTTTCTTAGCTCAGGGTTAGTGTAATAGATGGTTAAGTAACATTCTGGTGCAGTAATCTACTCTAGTTCATCCTAGTGTAGACTTGAGTCCCAGGAAACCCTTCCCCAAGAACTGGCTGTCCTGGCTTCACAACACAGAGGTGGAAGGCTAACCTTGACGCTGCAGAATGGTGCATCTGCCAATGCTGGGGATGAAACCTGTGAGCAGAGAAGGAAAGACAAGGCTGAAATATCTGGCCTGACAAGCTAATCTCACACAAAGGAATGTAAACCTCAGGTTTGTCTAATTTCATTGACAAAATTTGAGTTGTTTCAATTCCTACTAAAAATACAAGATTTTTCCCTCAAAGAATTTTTTTCAATAGCATAGAATGGAAGATTATAAATACATTCTAATGTTTTTGGCTTTTGTGATGGGAATCGAGCATCCAGAAGCATCAGAATGCCTGGATTTGTGAGCATAAGCCTGCAGCACTACAAACAATAATATCACATATTGAAATTGCATTTTCCCTGCACTCTAACTGCAATAATGGAAAATAAACACTGATCAATGATGCTAGGGAATGAATTATACTTTTAGCTTCCCTGCCAAAGTGATATTAGAAAATTACTCTCTAATAAAGAGCCATCAAGCAATATGTAGGAAAGACATGTAGAAAAAGGAAATAGTATAGAAGAGATTGAATTAATTTTTCTGGATTTCATGTTTGTGTTATCAGGTTTTGCCCTTTGTGGTGTATTGAGGTTTATTTACTTGTTTCAAATAAGTAGTCATTGAAATACTTAATATGTATTCATTATTTTTTTATTTCTTTTATTTAAGGAAGAGATTCCTAAATTACATAAACTGCATGGGCCTAAAGCTGGGTCTACCTCATGCACTACCTACAAAAAATCAGAACAATTCATGACTTTAATATGAGGAAGAAATAAAATGAGAAAAATTTATAAGAAAGTGGGACCATGATAAGCAAACACTCAGCCTAACATGCATGAGACATATGTATACTGCCTATTGTACCTGTTGATGGTCTCTTCCTTTGAAACAGAAAGGTTAAAGGAAGCTGTTCCAAAAAGGGGAAATAGTACTCTTCCCTCAATACTCAAGGCAGTATATTTAAATCAGATATATATGAGAAAATGCAAAAACTACTTTTGCATTTATTTGCTGAAGTCAAGATAATTAAGTATAAAATTCAAAATGATGTCCAAAAGCAGGGCACTTCTTAGCATAGAAGGTTGCCCTTGTGCCTTTGGTACTACAGGGTTTGGCTGCCCACTCTTTCCCCCAAATATCTCCATCTCCCTTATGCTTGTGAATATCACACACACACACACACACACACACACACACACACACACACACACCCTCCTCAAGTACGGATTTTTTTTCTTTCTTTTTTGTTATCATGATTCTTTGTATATTTATGATGTATACAACTGTTTTGTGTGTATGTGTTATGTGTAGGTGCAGGGTGTGTGTGTGTGTGTGTGTGTGTGTGTGTGTGTGTGTGGTATGTTAGTATGTGCGTGTATTTATGGTGTGGCGGTGTGTGTGTGTGTGCGTGTGTGTGTGTCTGTGTGTGTGTGTGTGTGTGTCTGTGTGTGTGTGTGTGTGTGTGTGTGTGTGTGTGTGTGTGTCTGTGTGTGTGTATTCTATGGAGAGATCAGAGGTTAATGTTCACTGCTTTTGGAGACAGACTGTTTGATTGAACATACACCTCACTGATTTACCTAGGCATTTAACCAGCGAGTCCCAGTGGTCTTTTGTGGCCACCAGCCATTACTGGGGTTAAAGGATGGTGCCATTGTGCCCAGCTTCTACATGGATATTGATGATCAAACTCCAGTTCTCATGCTTGGAAAGCAAACATCCTATATTTCTCCAGCCCTAGTCATTGCTTTGTGTACATAGCCCAGTTTGCCTTCAAGAGTGCAGCAATCCCCCCCTATTTTGGCACTGTGAGTGTTGAGATTACATCATGAGCCACCATTTAGAGCTCTCTCCAATTTTCCCCAATCTTAAATCATAGCTAGCTTCACACTACAGTGAAACCACAGTTCTGAAAGGATCCACAATTCACCTATTAAAATGCAAATATTTTAGGCTGTGCCAGGACCTGTTGCCTTTATTTTAAAGGGACTCCTTTAAGAGAAGGCTATATCCACATTTTGGTTCTGTAAATAAGCATAAAATATCCCCCAGCCTAGACTACATTTGACCAGTGGCTGACTGAAAAACAGGAATTTCTGCCTGGAACCACACCTGGCTCCTGCCCTATCCCTGCAGGTCTGCAGTGTGATGTAGGAACTGTTTCTCTCGGGTGAGGACAGTACTCTTACACATTACCAGAGATTAATGATATAGTCACCATTAGCTCAGAGTGCTAGTGTTATGACAATAAAACATCAGGTGATGGAAATACATTTGGACAATACTCCCTATTCAAATTTTGTTTCTGGGGAAACTTTCACCTCTTTTTTTCTAACAGCAAAAACTTTATGCAAAACATCTATCATACTAATAATAGATACTGTTAACCGATGCAGTATAGGCCAGGCTCTATGATAAGCACTTCAGTATATTAACTCATTTAACACTCACAAATGCTGTAACTGAGACTACCTGTATCTTACAAGTGTGGCATCAGAAGCATGAGGCAATTTGGTACCCTGAGATAGCCACATAGCAAATAAGGGGTCTGAGCTGAGAATCAAGCTTAAGAGTGTGTTCACATCCCATGCTTGTATTTTTTATGTAGATAATCATTTTTTTAAAAAATATTAACCTAATATAATATTTTAGTATTAATTACTATTCTTCCACCACTGCATCCCTTGTGCATCTTCCTCAGCAGGCTTGTGATACAGTTCTCCCTGATCTAAATGTTCTGTGCACAGTCACTCCACATCTGTATCAATAGGAAGACAAGTCTGAATTGCCCGGTTCTCTTGGTTAGAAATCATGTTCACAGACAAAGCTTATAGTTACCGTGCTTTAGAAATCCTCATGGTATGAGATGCCACAAGATGCCTCATCTGTAACATGAGTGGCTATTTATATATCCCAAAGCTACACAGCTTAAGAAAATCATACATGCCCAGTCTACTTGCACAGAATATGCTCAGTTTTTTGGTTCAGCTCTGGGAAAATATAATGAACTTCTGACTTTTCATTTCTATGTCTTATGGATTAGGTATTAACCAAGAATTGTAACACTGGTTAGGAAAGTTTTTCTCAGCCTAATGAGTTTTCATTTGCACCTAGAAAAGAAGCACATATATTTTAATAATTTCACTAATAACATTCAATTGGTATATCTTGAATGACAATACAGTCTATAGTGTAACACTTTAATTCTATTTATTTTAATATCCATTTATTTTTACCTTTAGGTATGAATGACAGTATTATTTTGTTGTTAAAACATCAGGTATCAGATATATGTATTCATTATAGTCTCCATTTGAGTATTATCTCTGTGAAAATTTCCACCTGATTCTTCCTTTCTAGTTAGAAATAAATAAGTCTCCAAACAGGGAAGGAAAGGGATCGTACTTGATATTATTTCTTAAAATCTTATTTTCCTTTTCCTGGGGTAATTATCTCTATGTGTGCCCTAGCCAGAGCTTGTATAATCCCCCATTTTTATCTCTTTCTAAGAAGTGGCATTTACTATGTGAATCTCAGTAGTTTCCTTTTTTTTTTTTTTTTTTTTTTTTTGACCTCAAAATAGGTAACCAGTCAGGTCAAGACAAGAAGTGGAAAGTATCAAGGCCACTGACTTGAATGTGAAACCTCGTCAGGTACATAGCACCCACTACTGCATGTTCTTTTTGAGCAGACTCATGTTTAAGGTGACAAAAGGAAGACAAGGCAGATGCATGTCTCCTTGTCCTAAAAATTCTCAAAATGATTATGAGGTGTTGACAAGATGGTTCAGTGGTTAAGATCACTAGCAGAGAACTAGAATGTAGTTCTCATTACCCATGTTGCATCTTACAATCCCCTGTAATTCTAGTTTCAGGTGATTCAACAGCCTCTTCTGGCTTCCACAGGCACCCCCACATGCATATGCATACACACAAAACACACAACACACACACACACACACACACACACACACACACACAAAATCTTTAAACAATTATGAGATGAACACAATTAAAATGCCACCATGGCAACTATATTGTATGGTTATAGGTTGTATGGGTTGATAAACTATGCCTTGGACTGATAAAAGGATTGTGTAAAACAAGAAATGGATGACCTAGATCAATAATTTCCTGTCTGTGGGTGATGACCTCTGGCCAACCTAAAGAGTTTTTAAGTAGGTATGACAAATCCTTAGGCACTCAATCTCGATGTGCTGATTGAATAAATACTTCTATTTGTCTGGTTATGCCTGTGCTCTCTCCTGCCAAATTGCTGAGTTCAAATCCTAAGTACTTATTTGGCAATTGTAAGTCCCTCAACAAACTGTCTAACCTCTCTATGATGTAATTTCCTCATTAATAACCACATAGAGTTGGTAGGAGGGACAAAATTGATAAGATGTGTTGCATACTTAGCCTCTCCTCTGATCACTAGAGTGTGCTATTTATGAGATATGCATATTGTGAGAAAACAGGTTTACTGTATTTTCAACAGTTCATATCCAATATTGTATGGACCTTGGCTTTATTGAACATGCAGAGGAAGCCAGCACATTTGCCCTTTAGTTTCCTGATTTTGGAAGAAGCAGGCAATGAACGGTCTCAGTTCTGATGCTTCTCTTTCAGACATGTTGCAAGACAATGACGTTCTGGTTAAAAGCTCCTCACTCTGAATACAGCTTCAAGGACACCTCACAGAACAAAAATCCCATCGTTTATGCATGGTCATTAGAGTTTTATGTCTGTGCTCTACAAAATGAAATACAGATTAAGTCTTCTGGGAGATGGCAATAGGTTTAAATCTGAGCATGAATTGCTATTATGCATTACTCACACATGTTCTCAGATTCAAAATCCTGTGGTAAGAAGTGAGATTCTATATATTGTACTGATTTTGTTAAGCACACATTCCTCCCTCTTTTATGGTTCCACCATTTAACTGTCAAAACCTTATAGGACATAAAAGGATTTCTTAGATTATTTGGTGCCCTAACCTTATTGATCCCTTTCAGAACAATGTTTTCAAATGCATGCTCACAATAATAATTTCTACAAAGGTACCCAATTAGCTTAAAGTATAATTTTCACATATTAAAATTTTCCCTGTGCCTGAAAGCACATGTTCTTAATGAAGATAAACTAAGTACAAGAAATGAGCAGCTACCCCATCCAGGCAGTGGATATAAAATAAATTTGGAGGACATTTTGCAAATAAGGTTAAAATGTATTCAAACGATATTAAGCATGACAAGTGAAGCTCTTATTTAATCTTGGTAATTTTTTAAATTTCTTCTGAATTTTTTCTTGTTCAATTGCTCATTTTAGATATTCACTCTGGATATAAGTACATGGTTAATTCTTTATGATGTTTATATTGCTAGTTGTTTGCTTTTTTAGAGTCCAAAATACTATAATTTGTTTTTAAGTTTTATTGAATTTCATTGGTTGAACCTTCTGTTTTTCTTCTATTGGTGCATCTAAAGCACCGTCTCACTGTCTCACTGTTGGACACTTAAGTGTAAGCTTTAGATGGTGAACCAAATAAGAATGAACTCACTAACAAACTCACTCTCTTCAGAGTAGGCAAGCACCTCTCAGGGAGCTCACCTCTGCTCCCACATAAGTAGGAGCTGTTCGGAAAGTGGGCAGACTTCAGGGAAAGCCCTTGTAGAAGCTTTGTGAGCCACAGTAAAGTGACAGCAATTCAGTCAGTTTTACTGGAGGACCTCTATACTAGGAAAAAATGATCCCACAAATTCCTTAACAAATTCTCATCAATGTGTGAAGTATAATACGCCTCCATCTCTCCCTGTCTACGAATTCAAACATTGCCCTCCCAGCACCTCAAGACAAAACCCTTTTCCAATCCTCCTTGGTTTCTCTCCAATCAAAAATCCCTTTCTTATCCTTCTCTTTTCTCAGGGATACAAAGAGTGCTGAGACTGTTCAACATTCATTTCCATGAGAAACCAGTTATTGAAGAAAGTATCTTATGTAGGTTTTTTATTGCCTTAACCCAGCCAAATAAATATTTATACTATAATTAGTTAGCATATAGTATTAATTAAGATAAGATTATATGATTATTAAACATTTGTCACATGTTAGAAGCTATGCAATGTGTCTTACATATAAGATTAGTTGATCTTATAATGAAGCCATGGTCTAGATATCAGTCTTCCTAGTTTATAAGTAAAATTCAACTACATAGTTATTAGAAGTACTTGACTGCTGCTCTGTAAATACAAACAATGTGCAGCTTTTAAAAACTAAATGTTGAAGAAAATAGAAATTGGTAAGGAACATTAAAAATAAATCTGTCTGGAATTTGTTTCAGGGTATGTATGCAAATATAGTTAAATAATTTAAAAAGTTTTAAATAAAAAATTAAGTGAAAAAAATCCACTGGGTATTCAACTAAAGCTCTTTCTTTTAAATGTAAGATGATTGCACGTTCCTGAGTCATGTTCAATATCAGACTATATTCCCTAATTCCATGGAAAGCTGGAATTTTAGAAAGATACTATGTGGCGCAATTTTAAGTTTAATTCATCAGACTTCAATTTGAGGAAGAATACATCATGAAATATGGTGTCCCAACCACTTCAGCTGTGAGATGTGCTTAAGCATATAGTTCCCACCTATTCCAGAGAGAAAGCAAATAGAAAACCTTTGTAGACGAAATATAATATAGATATTCATTTTTGTCATCATTTCCAGGGTCTTAATCTAAACTGAAAGAAACTAGTGAATAGTTATAGCAGTCCTGATGAAAATGAGAGCTAGTGTGCATTTAAAGGAGAAACCTGTTCATGTTCAATGATCACAAAACTTAAAGTTGACCAAAGCTGTGATGTAACTAAAATTAAGATGTCTCAATCCTGTGAGGGTTCATTATCTACCTCCCCTGTCATGAGCCGTATCAGAACCCAGTAGACTATCTACTGTGACTATCTGCAACAAACCAATCAGATAGTAGATCACAGTGAATCATATGGAGACATTCGAACGAAGCAAATGAACACGAGATTAAATAGGAGAGAATCTGTAACTGAGAGAAATCTCAACCGTTTCACCCATTGTTCTCCATGATCTGGATGGAGTGTTCTTAAATAGAGCATCATTTGGCTAAGTGGTTTATTTCTGGATTAAATTTTTACATGTTTAAATCCCAAATTATCCATTTAATAACATAATAACATAATCATAACACAGATTACTTAACCTTTCTAGATCTATTTTCCCATCAATAAAATATGCAATGTAACAAAATATAATTTAGATGGTAATATCTAACTCATAAGACTTTTTTTGTGAACAGTATCAGTTAATTTAACACCGTGCCTGGCACTAATCAAGGGATTCAGTAAGTACTTATTTTATTCTGCAATCCTCTATACCTCATGTTCCTAAGTCACAAACACTTGTACATGGAATGGTACTTTAAGGAAGCCTCTGGCTCTGTTTATACCCATGGTCCTCACCCACCAGATTTTAGGTGTACAGCCGAAGGTACAATGGGACTAAATGGGTGACTATAAAATTGCCCAATTTGGCAAACTATGTTATTATCTCTGGAGAAAGCCAAACCCAGGCAAAGCTGATGAGTTAATAAGATATGATGCAGAAAACATTTCCTTCTCCTTTTTGGTTTCAGTCTATTTTTGAAGCTATATAGCTCTTCAGCACAGTTAGCACCTGAAGGCATGGAAGCAATGGCTACTGCCACTGGAGGGTCTTCTAAGATGTGGTTAACACTGCTGTTTATCTGTAAGTACTGATTCACGTTACTCTCCCAAGGGACCAACAGGCATCCAGCGAGCATCAGGGTGGATACATTGATGGTTTTTCGGTGACTGTGCAGCACATATGCAAATTATGGGGCCGTTTTCCAGCACTGTGTAGTAGAGAGGAGCAGAGGGAACTGGCCTGAGCATCACCTCAGTGGGAAGTTAGGCTAATAGCTTGTATCTTTTCAGTCCTGGCATCTATTGGAGTATAAGACAGATACCAAAGGAGGAAGATAGAGAAAAGAGCACCCCATTGCTCATTAAAACTTCATGGATGTGGGTTTCATTCTCATGCTAATTCCAGTCCTTTTGTGTCCTGTAAAACTAGAGATAAGTGCTAACTTACCCTTTATTAATTTTGCAGCTCTGGGTGTCACACTAACAGGTGAGTCCTTTGTCCCTATTCCCTCAATGTATCTGAACATTTCTGTCTTCCTCTGTATTTATCTTGTTTTCTTACAACTGAATTTTCTTCTTCCTGGAAAGTGTGTTTTCCAGATCTACCCCTTCCTCATCCTTTTAGTCCCAGCCCCAGAATTTCCCATATACCTTTCCCCTCTCAAGTTGCTTCCTCTTCTGCTTAAGCAACAGCCATGTCTGCACTGCTAAAAGCCTGTCTTCTAGGACTTTCACATACACTCTTCCAACTTTCATATTACTGTCATTACTGCCATTTTATAATTGAGACTCCCATAACTCAGATTTCCTCACTTAATGCACAACCAACAAAAACTGGGTTCCATCATAAGTCCTTTGTGTCTGCATATAATGTACCTTCACTATATCACCCTTTGTCATCACCACAAGCTGCTCTATAGCTTCTGTTGAAATTACCATCATATCTTCTTGCCCCTGGAAGCCATTCAAGGATGACACCCTCTTGATGCTTTTCACAAAGCTTCAAAATTGTAGCCTTTTTTCACTGTATATATTCACAATTAAATTGTTAAAAAATTAGAATAATAATTTATCAAGTCTATTATGTATTTTTATTTTAATTAATATAATTTATTTACATTGTATGCTAAAAATATAGCAATACTTGCTATAGTCTCAAATGGTTGACAGTTGCTCTGTTTAATGAAACTGAGGTTTAACATTTATCTTTTATTTCTACATTGAGCCATCCAATTATTATTTAGCAAACACTAACTATATACCAACCATTATAAGCAATAAGTGACTTTGTCAACTATTGTCCCTACATAAAAAAGATTGAAATTTTCATTTATGGGTACTAATATTGAAGTTCAGATAGTTAGCATAGGTTATGACTTCATATAATAATTTACTTCACTTGTTTTCAAACTTCTTATGTTTTAATTATATCTTCATGCCTGGACTAGTTGTTCTCTGAGACCACATCACTATTTACTCCATCCTTTATTGCTTTTTTTACACAGCAAGACCAAGCTTTGTCACTAACAAAATGGACCATTGTTTGACTGTACTCTTAAGATTGGATAGTTTTCTATGACTAAAAATTTCTTTATCTTTACAATTTTACTTTCTTTAAGCCACTCAGAAATCTGTTATATCCTTGAATCCACCATGGATTAGAATGTTTACAGGAGATAAAGTGACTCTTACATGCCATGGGAATAATTCCCTTCAAGAGGACTCTACTAAATGGTTCCACAATGGCATCATTTCCAAGGTGACAACATCACATTGGGACATCGTGAGTGCCACCATTCAAGACAGTGGTAAATACATATGTCAGAACCAAGGATTTTACAAGAGTAAACCTGTGTACTTAGAAGTGATGAAAGGTATGTTCTAGGGATATGGGAATACATATCTTTCACTGAAAGAATGACCCACTATAATAGTAGCTCTCAATGTTCCTAATGCTGCAACACTTTAATATAGTAACATTGGTAAACACAGATGTTTATATTATGATTCATACCAGTAGAAAAATTTTATTGTTAGAGATTACCAATGTTCTTAGTTGAACCTTGTGAAAGGGTCTTCTGCATCCCCTCCCAGAGGGGTCATGATCCACCAGTTGAGAACTGATGCACTAGAAGATGGTAGGAATGTAGGTTATTTTAAGAGATTCAGGGCTTCTCGCCCAAGCTATCTCAGTGTCTTTTCTTTTGCATTGTTCCTTAAGTCCTCTCTCTTAGTCATCTATTCAGTCATCAATATTATTCCTCTGCTCTGTTTCTTCTATCTTTCCTAGATATAGATGTGTATTCTGTGACCAAATGGCATGATAGCCAAATGAACACTGCAATGAGCTATGTATGTATATTGGATCATGATGTTTGAGTAAAGATTTGATGTGAACAATCTGTGAGCCATGAAAGATTTCTCTGCATGTCCTTCATGTCCTTTACTGTTACTAAAAACAATACTATTGCTTACTTTGATACAAATATTGTTTATCTATCACTCTTTTACTGTCAAAACTTAATACATCATATCTAGATATCAGTAAATGTTGAAAAAACAAATTATCTTTCAAATGGAAAAGTTACACAATATGTTTTTCTTGAACAAAAAGATGTGTTTTAGCATCCATAAACCAGTTCCAAATACAAACTAAACCATGCAGAACAGTCATTTATTTCCATGCAGAACAGTCATTTATTTCCTGGTAGTAGACTTTAGAGAAGTCCTCAAAGGGTTTTTCTTAAATACAATATGCTTGCACAAGTTATATACATTCTCATTAAAAACTCCCCATTTATAAATGTTTAACAATTCTTAATAATGGAATTAGCCATAGAATACCAGTCTTAGAACTTGATGAATCATTATTGACAAATAATCATTAAGCATCTACAAACTCCTAAACTCTGCATTAGATACTACTGACAAAACAGAACCAGACACATCCCTGTATCTTGATACATAGATCTATATAGGGAATAGGACAGTAAATAAAAATTAAACAAATAGGTCAAATTTTTATATATATTTTATGGAAGTTTTTTTTTGGCCAGCTATAATTAACAACAGAATTGAGAAGTCGCTGTGAAGAAAGAGTAGACAAAATTAATTCCTTAATTTCAAACACTTTTTGGAGGAGAATATCTATCTGCTCCCTCTTAACTAGATCCAGCTAGAACAGTCTTAAAGGATTTCTGGTCTTTGGGCTTTCCACGTGTGGGTTCAGCAGTCAACTGTCTGCCATTTTATGGCTCCCGACTGACTTTTCAGAGGGAGAAAGGATTCATTGTATAAATTTCAGGTTATACATATTATTTTGTCTTTGTTCTTTAATTGACCTTATTAACAAAGAAATGGGTAAATGGGCCCCCTTTCATCTATCTGTGGATTTGTCTGTCTCCCTGCCCCTCTTCCTCAGGACATGTGTTCATTGTTAGGTAAATAACAACAATGTTGTGAATACTTTTCAGACTGGCTGCTCCTTCAGACTTCTGCCGATATGGTATTGGACAATGAGTCCTTTGACATCAGATGCTATGGCTGGAAGAACTGGAATGTCCACAAGGTGATCTACTATAAGAATGACCTTGCTTTCAAGTACTTTTATGAAAGCCCCATAATCTCCATTAGAAATGCCAAACTTAATGACAGCGGCGCCTATCACTGCACTGGCTATCTTAGGCGGCTGAACTATACATCTGAGAAATTCAGAATTACTGTAATAAAAGGTAAGTTGGTACAGAACAAAATAGTCCATAGCAGGAGAAGAGAAAGTGTACCTACGAGCCAGTATTTAAAGTTAGTACAACAAGGACATCTGTCATTGTCCGGAAAGGTCAATAGACTTGTAACAAGGAGACCCAGGACTTATCTTCACAGCAGAGTCCTTGTTTGCTAAGTGCTGATGGTAGTACCTATGCACAAAGTGAAATTTTATAAAGATTAATGAGATAGGTTTGTCAAATGGCTTTATAAACTGTCAAGTCCTGTCCAGACATAAAAGATTTCAATTAGCATTTTAAAATTATCTCTCACGCCTAAGAAGAGTGTTTGTGTCTATCAAATTGGAAGTGACTTGGGAAGCTAAAGAAATAAGGATACAAAGATCTTGGAGAGTCCATATTATCTGAGGGCATTGGGGAAGGAATCCGATCCCTTGGTGAGTTATGTGTGCAGGTATGGGAGGAGGAAAGTGAGCCCACAAAGGGCAAGTAGGTGGGCTACATCTATGGTTCATAAGAAAAGCTGCTCTTAGCAAATGTCACATAAGAGGGAAACTTTGAAATGCTGCCTTCAAAGGAAAGAAATTTTGATTTATCTTGGCATGTCATAGCTATTTATAAAAAGCAAGTTAGACAAACTTAGAATTATGGCCTGATGTTTAATTATTCCCAGTTCCATGCTGTGTCCTTTTTTACTCCCAAATCATCGGCTAATGGCATCATGATTCCATGAATTTTACTAGCTAGAAGAACAGCTAGACAAGGATTATCGGGAAACATTTATCCTTCTGCAGGGATCTAGAGGGCAGACTGTAGAACCCAGTATCTATCTTTGGTGTTTTCTCTCTATTTCTGGATACACCATCAACCTGAGGGTGGAGAATCATGCGTGTGTCCCTCTTAAGGAAGATGTGTCTCTAAGTCCCATTTTTCTGTTTCTAACCTGAGTCATATAATTGTATCTATGTTCCATTTTAGTTTACAAAAGCAAGTATCATTGGCTGCAACTAATTATCCCATTGTTGGTGGTGATTCTGTTTGCTGTGGACACAGGGTTATTGGTCTCAACCAAGAAACAGTTCAAACTAGTCTTGAAGATTCAGAAGACAGGAAAACGCAACAAACCTTGATACTGAACTCCTAACCAGGCACATAAAGGAACTGATCACATTGCTGAATAGACAACTCTTAACCATAATTTTTCACAGTCCTCAATAGCATCTCATCTGTCAATGGCCACTCACATTATCCATAGAAACGTTTGTGCCTCACGATTTGTATAAAGGCTTCATTAAACTGACTGTAACCAGTTAAGTGATATGTAATAGCAAATGCTCAATAAACATAATGAATGAGTTGCTTTATTTGTATTTGTAAAGAAGTACAATTTGAATAAAGCAAGTGTGGAATCATGTAGCATATTACCTTTGGTGATTCCAGATTTCTTCATTTGTTTTTTTCTTCTAGAAGAAAGATCCATGAGGGCACACACTTAAAATAACCTTTCCTGGTCATTATAAGGAGGTAGCACAGAAGACATGGTATGATACTGGTGAGGTTGGCAATGTTTTGTATTGTCTTTCATTTCCATTGCTTGTAACTTTTGATTCTTGACAAAAATTGAGGTGACCCCCAAGTGTAGGAAATTCAGGCAAGGATTCATATGTGATCAGTTCAGTGCTGTCAGATTAACCAACTTTATAGTTACAACTTGTATCATATCTCCATAGAGGAACAAGGCAAAGAGATTTTGAGAAATCCAGGAAATGATAAACACTGTTGATAGTCCAGGATAGTGACTCTCAACCTGTGGATCATGATCCTTTGGGTCAGTTTGTAACAATGAAAATGCATCCTGTATATCAGATACTTATATTGTGATCCATAACACTAGCAAATTACAGTTACTAAGGAAAAATGGAAATAATTTTATGGTTGGGGGGTCATCACAACATGAAGAACTGTCTTAAAGGGCTGCAGCATTAGGAAGGTTGAGAACCACTTGAGTAGGGCCTAATACAGTCTTAAAATAGGTTTGTGTCCTTTCTCTTTCATTTTGTTATCAAGTAATTCATTGAAGGCCTGGGTCTGTCTTGGAGTGTGAGTTGGGTTAAGTTTCTTTCCTGCAAAGATATCCATTATTAGGTCTAAACTGCACAATATAAGACATGGATCAAAATCTTTATTCTTTTACCTTCTAGGTTTATGACTTGAGAAAATCTACTTATATGCTTATGAGTCGAGTGTTTTATTTCTAAAACAGGAATGAAGATAGGCATCACATCCAGCTCAGCTCCTGCCCATGCATATGCAGACAATGAGTTGGGTCTTAAGGAAAACTCTAAGGGGCATGGCCCACAGTGTCAGTGCTGAAATGGAATTTATGACAGCACTTGAGAGTAGAGGACCTCCAGTTTGTCAAGACTCTGCACCTACTAACACAGTGGGAAAAGGCATAAGGGAAATTTGTAAACGTTGACTAGACCTGAAGTTTTCGTTTTGTCAAGAAATGTTAATGGGAAACACATAGCAATTAATTCAGCTTTCTATAAGGTGAGCATATGTGACCTCCCTTTTTATATTCTTCATTTCTCCCTCATTCATATGTTAAGAAACAACTGCATTCCTGTCACATGGGTTCATGTAAATAGGTGTGGTGAAGAGATTTCTTCCAGAATGCAGGCCGGGGAAAGTCCCCCCTGGAAACTCCTGAGTGATTTTATGGGAAACTCTCTCTGCTTCCTGTCCAAGCCTTAATTCAGGATAAAGCCTTCAGACCACATTATTGCCAATATACACAAGACACATTGTTTCACAGAGTTCCCTGCAGTGTTGTGCCTCTGGCACTGAGCTGGACAGGAAGTCCCTCCTTTATCTCAGACTTGGTTGTGATGCCAAATACTGAGTTAGGAACCGAAAGATGCTTAATATGGGCAGAAATTCCAGGCTTGATCAGCTTGAGAGACATTTGAGGAGTGCCTAGGACTCTGCTCATCACCATTCACTTTTGCCTCCTCCATCCCCAGTCAAGCTCAGGGTGGCCATGGACAGAGCAGAGGAATGGAAGTTCAAGCTGCTTCTCACTGGGTGCAAGTCTTTGAGATTGTGTTTTCCCTGTAGGAGAAGGAAGTGAACAAGGCGGTTTCTAGTGTCTCTTTCATCTCAGACACTGCCACTCATTCTAGGCTCAGAGGCTCTGGAGTCATTTCCCACTCAGGGCCAGGGTGGATTTCCTTTCATGTTCCATCACTGGGCACCCAGATCTGTTGTTACCTTCCTGTGGTGATTGCCATATTTAATTCCCAGTTAATTTCAGATCTGTGTCTGCCATTTCTGTTTTGTTTCTTTAGCCTTCATGGCAATTTACATTCTACTCCAGAAATAACAAAAAATTAGCTTAATATAATATTATAATAGTTACTGGTCCCCAAATTATACTCTTTATAAAAGTGTCTTAAAAAATATATGTGAAATATTTTGATCTATGTCAAAGAGTATGTTATACAGGTTAGTCAAGAAATTTCTTTCCTTGCTTTACCCTTTTGTCCTCCTGGGTCACCTCTGATCTGCACTAAATTGGTTCGGGGCACAACATAAAGTAACATTTGATCTCTCAAAATAGATAATCACAAATCCTTATGAGTTTTTGATGCTTATGGGATGGGAAAACAGATGAACATCTCCTGGCTTGTGACCTGAAGATAAATTCCAAGGATGCCTCCAGAATAAAGATTCAGACAAAAGGTGTACCAGGAGAGACTGTATGGGAACTAAAATGAAGTACAGGTGGGCCTTCTCTATACCTGGAGGGAGATGCAGTGTCCTGCTGTGGATGGCAGAATCTCTCAAGACAGCCCAGGTCTAGGGATGACATCAGAGTCTGTTTTCCTGCCTTAGATCCCTTAGATCACCTGCCCAGGTCTGGACAGTTACTTAGCAAGTCCATGCCCCCATCTGGTATTTCAAATGCCATAGTATTCCCACACTAAAGCTTTATTCTACTAATGTTCTCAGAATTACCATCAAGTTCACCTGCATATATCACTTGCAGTACCCATATTCTCTCATTTTCAAAACTGAAAAGGCATAGGTATACTGTCAGTCTTCTTGATATTCAATACAGCACAAAGGGTGGGCAAAAGCCTCTCCTCAATGTGAAGTTAGGATGAAAAGAATCTGAAATTATAGAAACTTAACCAGAAAAACTTAGATATTTATTTCTTAAAAAAATTTAAAAATTATTGTGTCATGGTAGATTTAACTCAGCATTTGTAACAACAGTATATTATAAAACTGAAAGCAAGGATCTCATCCACCTGTATTAGCATAAATTAAGGCTAAACGTAGTATTTTCCACAAACGCCAACTGTTCTAGAAGTAGAATTCTAAAGTGTAGCTGCGGATTGATGGCCCCAGGAAGCAGACTCCAATTCAGAGGCTTAAATGCAGCACCCACACGTCTGATAAGATGAAAGAAGCAGGGTTGAAAGAGAAATGTGAAACAGTCACAGCAAAAACTTTAAATCATCCCACAGATGACAGTGGTGGGCCTGAGATAGTCCTTCATAATCACAGAGAGAAGACAACACAGAATAGGCAAACCATTGGAAGCAACCTATCCTCCAAACATGACAAGATGCAGATTCTTAGCAAGGATGCTTCCTGAAGGGGACTCACTGAGAGCCCTGTTCCAGGGTTCTAGGTTATCTGGAGACTTTATGTGTGGATCCTGAGGTATACAGTCTGGGACTCTACATCAGCCGTTGGTAGATTCATCTTCAGACATGTGATGGCTGTCCCACTGACCATCACATCATTACTTCATGTTTTTTACCTAAATTAAAGTCAACGGAATTGACTAGTCTTTTAAGCTAGTCTTTTAAGCAACTCCACAGAAAGGAACTGGCTTCACCATTTCTGGAAATCTGGACACATGCTAAAGATATAGTACTTCACATTACTTCTCTGTGCATATTTTATAGTTTAGTCTTTCCCCTCCCCCCACCAAAATTACTCATGCTAACTTCCATGGGCATGCTCTATTACTATCAAATGATGGATCTGATGTTCTTTTCATGGTGATATTTACCATGCCTTTTCCATACCAATTTTCTTTATTTTAACATTGAAAGGGTGGATGAGGCTAACATTGTCAGTATAGACTTCTTCTGGATCTGAGTTTTCTCAAGTGTGCAAAATAGGACTGAGGATAGCCTGCACCTTTATTCTCTGAAGCTGGTGCATTTTTTACCTTTTCACCTCTATGATACCATCCACTTCAAAGAGAGACTTTACGCCTCTTGAACCTCCTAAATCACCACACAGTGTTAATATGATATTCATATTCGTATTAATTAATATTAATTAGAATATTAATATTAAAAAGTCTTTGAAGTAAAGATATGTGTTTGTATACTAACTGCAACAGCAGCTTAACAACAACAGATGTCTTTCTGGGCTGATTTCCAGCACTGAGATGTATCAGGTTTAGAAATTTGATGGGATTAGTATTTTAATAAATTTTAATTGATATAGTCTACCAATGAGGATATAACCTGAGAAATAATCTGTAAGCAGTTCCATCATTGTATCAATAACAGTGTATAGCTATGCATCACACATAGTACCCGTTCAGTGTATACAACAAGCTGTATGCTTTCTGCCATTTCATATGAAGTGTATCACTGGATTAAAAGTGACTGTGTGACATGTAACTGCAACTCACAATATTCTCACATAGAGTGCAGCCATGTGCACATATTAACAGGTCCAAACACAAAGCAGTTTGCCTCTGGCATTTAACAAGGTCTACATTTAAAGGGGTTTGGCAGGGAAGTGAAAAGACATTAGTCAACCATGACACACACAGTTGTACCAAAGCTTTCAATTAAAAACCCGTCAAGCCTCTGGCTATAAGTAACCCAGGTTTATAATTTTTCTTTCTACTTATACTAAGTATATAAAAATCATTATTCTATCCCTCTAGAGAAGAGCCCAGAGAATTCTGATGGTATAGAAAGAAGCCTCTAGATTACTAACCATTAGCATATTCTGGTCTTCCTGATACCACAAGTAAAGGCATTTTTGGAAACAACTTAAAATAAGTGCATATTCACAAACTGAAAGAAATTAAGATTGCAAATGAGCCTGATTAAGATGAAGGTGGCTTTTGCCATATGGCTCTGTATAGGGCGTCTTTGACCTCCTTATTCCGCAGGCTGTAAACTAAAGGGTTTAGTAGAGGGGTGATAAGAGTGTAGGTCACTGAGATGAGTCTGTCCTGTCCCAGCAAGCTCTGGGACTTAGGCTTCAGGTAGATGATTGCAGTACAGCCATAGTGGATGATGACGACTGTGAGGTGGAAAGCACAGGTTGCAAAGGCTTTCTTTCGACCCTCAGCTGAGGCAATCTTAAGGATGGTAGAAATAATCACAACGTAGGAGATGAAGACCACACCCATGAGTAGAATAAGGACACAGACACTGACAACAAAGTTGATAATCTCATTGATACTTGTATCTGTGCAGGCCAGCTTCAATAGGGGTCTTACATCACAGAAGAAGTGGGGAATAACAAAGCCATCACAGAAGGGCAGGCTAAACACTGATGTAACCTGGACAATAGCCATGCCTAGGCCAATTCCCAGTGATCCACATGCCAAGTGGACACAAGCTGTCCTACCCATGATGAGTGAATATCTTAGAGGGTTGCAGATGGCCACATAACGGTCATATCCCATGACCATGAGTAGGAAACAATTGTTGATGCCAAAAGTTAGATAAAAGAAGATCTGGACCACACAGTCTTGGAAAGCAATTGTGTGGTAAGGACTGAGGAGGTCAGAAAGCATCCGCGGTATGATGGTCACAGTATAGCAAGTGTCAGAGATGGACAATATGGCCAGGAAGAAGTACATGGGAATATGGAGATGATGATCCAGGTGAATAATAGTCACGATGATCACGTTGCCAGACAGAGTCAGAAAGTACAATGCTAGAAAAACAGCAAAAAGGGCAAGCCTGTGTTGCCAACTGAAGCTGGAGAAACCTTCGAAGAGGAACTCTGTTACTAAGGTTGTGTTTGACTTTAACATTGAGACTAGTGTATATTTCAGGGAGTTGAACAAAGGGGAGAAAAGCAGTGATGAGTCAAACACGAACCAGAGGCAGCTGGATCAAGGCCTTCAGTGAAAAATGTGTTTGCCCTGGACAAAGTCTCAAGGCTCAGCTGCTCGAGAACTGCTCAGTCTTCCTCTTTGTGCTACTTTTCCTCTGTGACTAAAGGTAGGCCCATGGGATTGAGAGCACATATGGAGACAAGAAACCAAATAGATCAAAATTAAAAGAGATTTGTATAAATAGTCTAGCTTCAGTTTCTTTATTATATAGTTATTATTGAGTCACATGTTAGTCCTGTTTTAACTTATATGTAATTCCCTCCACTCTTTTCAACAGTGATTTTGCTGTGTTTATATTCAGTCAACAGTACACAAAGTTTTCATTAATTTAGATATTTTCTAAAAGTTGTATATATTAATAATATTTGTTTACTATTTTTCAAAAATTCATACATGTTTATAATTTATTTTATATACATCTTAACTTTTATGATGTGACATCTGATTGTATCCTTTAATTTTATTTTTCAAATAATTACTAATGTTAAATAACTTTTTGTTTGCTTACTTAAATTCAACCATATCCCTAAAGTGTTATCTTTACTTTCATATTTATTATAGAGCTATACACAATAGCCAACTTAGAGAAACAATCTGGTTGTCTATAGACAAAAAAAAATGAATAAAGAAATTTGACAAATTTGACATTTGAAGCAAGTTGTTGTTGGTGCACATCTTTAATCCCACCAATTGGGAACCAGATGCAGACTGATATCTGAATTTCAGGACAGCCAGGTCTACACAGAGAAACTCTGTCTCAAAACCACCCCCTGAAAAAAAAAACACAAAAATCAATTGACATTTATGTAACAGGGTATAGTTCATACTGAAAGGAAATAATTCTGAAATTTGTAGCAATGAGAATTCATCTAGAGTATACCATTCAATTCAAACAAGCAAGACAAGAAGTGGACAATTTGTGTGTTACTTAAATTATTAAAATAATATAGATTAAATTACATTATCAGTAGCTGGAGAAAGTGGGGAATTGTTTAGAAACTATAACATTTCAGCATGTAATATTAATTACTTCTTAAGATTTTTCTATATAGCATAATGGCTATGTTAATAACATTGTGCTATAAATTTTAAACATTTTGAGAGGATAGAATACACAATAAAGCATCAAGAGACTCTAGGGAATGTTTGAAGCTCATGGATCTGTCTTTTTCATATTTGTGATATTCACACTTAACTGCTATATTTGCTCAATATTCATGGTTTATTGTAATCAAGGATATTCCAGAATAATTGCCTTAAGAAATAAAGAAACAGTGCCAGCAAATGATCCAGTGATGAAATTCCAAGTATGAAGGCTTGGTCCCAGTACCCACATGGTGCAACTCCCAGAAGTTGTCCTTTGGTGCCTACATGACACCATCACATGTATGTGTGCATTGTGCATACACACACACACACACACACACACACACACACACACACACACACACAAATGAAATATCTGCTTCTTAATAAACAACTGCTTGACCACTATGGAAACGGGTCTAGGTCAAAAGCAAGTATGATATTGAATGTAATAAGCTCCATTTGAAAAAAAATGACTCTTGATTTAGTAAAAGATAAAGACAAAAAAGATATGTGAAATTAACACCCTTTCTACATTTTATTGTCCATGCTTGGTACATTCTCTAGAATGAGTCCTCCACCTTAGAGCCCTGGTCTAGTTCTAGACATTGTCTTTCTAGCCCTGACTTCTACATACCTATGTCATCCTCAAAGATCATAAACAGTAGCAGAGCCACTGCCTGGTTTTCCTGCAGAACCTGTTCTCTGACATCATGAAATGGCTTGAGTGTTTCAATACCTCTACTTTGTTCTAGCCAAAGTGGGGAAAGGGATAAATGAGCTGAGAATCTCTGACAAGAAGAGGATAGGCTTTCCTGTGTGGAAGCAATGAGAAAATCTATTTAAACAAAGAAGGAACTGAACTCTTATGGTTTGCTTTATTTCTGCACATCTCACACAATGTCAGGGAAAGAAAAGAAACTGGACTGTCTACCTTTTGTCTTCCCCAAGGTGAAGCCAGAACAGACTATAATAGGGCAGAAATAATCTCCTATGTGAAAGTCCATTGAATTGCTTCTCTCCCCTTACATACTACCCTAAAGGCATAATTTTCTGAAGCAGCTCCTTCTTTCCTCTTCCTACTTCCCACTAGCACTTAACACTCAATGCCCATCATCGTCCCCTGTGTCACTGGAATTGTCTCTATACCCATTTAACACGCAATGGCCATCCTCCTCCTCTGTATTACAGGAATTGTCTCTATACCTATTTTCCACATTTTGGTTAAGTTGATCATTGTCCACACTTCTATCTGAATGCTGTAATTGTATTTTCATGAAAAACTACACATTGACACTCTTGCATACATTCCTTCAATCACTTCAAAGTTTTAACCACAATGTTCAAAATTCACTTGCAAACTGATTATAGTAATAAAGCACAGGGATGCCATGAATTAAACAGGTATAATGCAGGTGAAGAATTTGATCTGGTACTTGACAAACAGGAAGCCTATAATAAATAGCCATTTTATTAGTAGTTATTCTTTTCTGTTCGACAACTTAGCTAGTTGAAATTCAGTCACACCTCTCTGCACTTGTAAATAATTCTTATAATACTTCAAACCTGATTTTATAAATTTTATAATTTCCCCTTTTCATTCTCCTTTGAAATATTTCTGGAGGTGCATCTAGCAGAATCACAAATAGCTACACGAACTGTCCCAACCCAATGGGTATGGGTTAGGCACAACACAATTTTCAGTTTTATTTCTAACTGTCTGTTTATGATGCCCAAAATTTTACTGCATCCTGAGGTCATAGTGGCTGCTCATCCAACTAGTATAACTGGGAACAGTAGGCAGTTTTGTCAAGATTCTTGTCAGGTATACAACTGATAATTTGGAGGCAACTCCTTTTGGATAGTTTTCCATAACTGTATACATTGAAATTCACACCCATTACTCTTAGCACTTAATTTCATTTCAGCAAATGAAAGGTACTTTTCAGGCCTGTAGTTTTATGCTTATGGCCTGAAATATTTTCCCCTCCCTTCTCCACTTATTCAAAGTTATTAACAGCTTAAAAATTTCTCTCCATTTACTATTATGTAAGAGCCTCTTAAACAGAGAAGAGTGGGTAAATTCGAGACATAGACAAGAGTAGAGCTACTCATCTAGGCCTTGGAAACATGTAAGGAGGACAGGATGAGAAGTGGTAAAGTAGGGGAAGTGACAATTGGATGGAAAGCACAAAATTCAAAGAATGTGTTAGTTTAGAGGGCTTTTTATTACCTCTCTTTTCTATTAAGTAAATGGCATAAAAGGTGGTATTAAGTTATGTCTCTGGGCAATTCTGGGTGAGTATATTGTTTGTATTATTTTAGAGAAGTGAATATAATCAATTTTGAAATTTCTGAATGCTTCAACAATTCCATTTGCATTTCAGTTAGCTGAAACCAAACTTTGCTTGGTTATCACCAGGAAAGCCATGTCTTTAATAGCACATGTATTCTATGGTTGAAAAATGTAAGTACAGTGATAGTGGAAGAGAAACACGGTCAAGATGGTCTTTGTACTCATGGAGCTTGCATTCTTAAACTGCTTCAGAATCAGACTTAATGCAAAACCCTTCAAATATTTTATTCCCTCTTTATCATATTATACATTATGTTCATCTGTATTTCCAGTTAGACCCATAGAGGCCATATGAAAGGCCATGTTGTCCTTCTTCTATAGAATGTCACTGGGATGGATATGTGTGACAACTGAGTGTCTCTTGTAAGTGTTCCCCTCTTAACAGAAAAAGTACCAGGTGGTGCTGATGCTGACTTTAATCCAAGGCAGGTGGATCTCTGTCAGTCCAAGACCGGCCAGGTATACAGAGCCAGTCCCAGGACAGACTCCAAAGCTTCACAGAAAAACCTTGTCTCAAAAAACCCAAGAGAGAGAGAGAGAGAGAGAGAGAGAGAGAGAGAGAGAGAGAGAGAGAGAGAGAGAGAGAGAGAGAGAGAGAATAAAGTGAGACTCACCAGGTATTAGCTTCTTATATCTTCTTGAGAGTTATGTTCAAGCCTGAGTCCCACCCATCATTTTGAAATTTTTATGATCTATAATAACATTTACTAATAGATGCAAAAAGTTTCCCAAGGATTCTGTCAAAGATCTTCTAAAAATTATTTAAAACCTACCAATTACTTAACTTTAAATTAGCTATCAAAAACAATTATATTTTACCTAAACACACAGTTTTGTCACAGAGTTACTGATGTTTTAGGAACCAGATTTGATGGCACTCTGACAAACCTCCAAGAAGCCACAACTTAAAGTGGCTACTTCAGTGGATAGAAACAATGCCAGTCATCCTTTTTTTGAGACCAAAATGAAAGACAACATCTAAGTTTGTTCAGATTTTCTAGTTCTACCCACAGTAAGCTTGCTTGTAGATCACAAAGCAGTAACTGCCGATGGAGGGTAATGAAGTAGTAAACTTCTGTTAGTATCCTGGGTATTTCTCTCCCAAATAACACTTTTTTTTTAACTCCCTAATGTTTAATAGAAGAAAACAGTATATGAACAAGACAGTGCCTTGAGACCTCATTACTGAGGCAGTTCATTATCTAATTCTGTCATTCATATTTGGGAGAGCTGGTATTAGGAGCTATCTCTCTAGTTAAAATGTTAATTTTCCATGGATCTAAAACATAGAACATTAACTTTTTAACCATGTGAGTTTTTGGTACTGCTATATTTAATTGTTTGATATATTCCAACATGTTTTTAGTCAAAATGATTTTTCAGTATTTCTGAAATATTTCAGAATAATGTCATAGTTGTTAGATTACGTTATGTATTGATCCTTATAACCTGAAGGTTACTTAATTTTGAAAGCTTTAAAATATTTTTATGAATTAGGTCTGTTGATGGGAATAAATTCATAAGCTTTTATGTTGTAAGAAAAAAAGGTTAATTTTCCATCTTGTAGTGGGTCAGGGTTCTTTTGGGATCTAGGCTATGTTTTCTGTCCATTTCTCTAATGCCAACAGAAGGGATCCTAAGGCCTGGTGTATTCTAAGAAGAGAGCAGTAACAGCTATCAAGTAGAGTTTGAGAAAGATCTTTATAGTCAGAAACGCACAAGAATGATTTTTGGCACTGTGACACTTGAAGCCAGTTTAAAGTGTATATATGGAATCTTCAATCCTGTCCCAGAATCTGCTGTTTAAACTTTTAAACTGATACTTATCATCTCTGTTCCAGTCACCTTACACTCTACACTCATTTTCAAACCTTAGCTCAAGTTGGTCCCAAACCTCAGCCTCACTGGTTATTCTTGATACCTCTCAATCATTTTATTTCCCAAGCCCAAATAGGAGTTAATTTTTATCTACAATATTTTTTTTGGTTTTTTCCAAGACACGGTTTCTCTGTAACTTTGGAGCCTGTCCTGGAACTAGCTGTGTAGACCAGGCTTGCCTTGAATTCACAGAGATCCTCCTGCCTCTGATTCCCAAGTTCTGAGATTAAAGGCTTATACCATCACCACCTGACTTCATTTACAATTTTAAAATACACAAAAATCAGAATTCATTTTCACATTTGTGACGCTATTTAGAGACCATCACATTCATCTTTGTTCTCTCAGTATTCTTAGAATAGGTCACATAAGTAATAATTACTAAGACATTTTTATGTTCTTATAACATGCTACACTAAACATAAGCAGTATACTAACTCATTTTATCCCAATTAAACCCTTCTTAGAAGGTAACTATACCTGTCTTCTATGACACATAATCTTCTTTTCTCTATGGCATTGAGTGCATAATTAAGAAGTCAGCATTAAACACAAGACACCTAAGACATCTGACCTGTATGTATATAAACACACACACACACACACACACACACACACACACACACACACACGATTTGAAGTTTTCAATGATAGTGGATTTGCCAATGATAACAAACTAAGAAATCACTTTGTAAGAGGGAAGAGAGTATTGGAGGACTGATTCACTTTCCATAGAATGTAATTTTATGTTTAGTAGGCAGGTGTTTAAAGAGATTTATTTTCTCTTCTAGCCCTTTGTTTATTAATCTTTTAGTGATGATATCATAAAATAAAATGATTCTGAATCGCTGCCAGATTTTGCCTCTCACTCTGAGTTCTTCACGTTGCCTTATGTCACCTCATTCTAACACAAGAAGTGTGTGTGTGTGTGTGTGTGTGTGTGTGTGTGTGTGTGTGTGTGTGTTTAAGAAACTGAGTTCAAGTGAGAAAGCTTGGGTCATTGATTCTTTACCAGGGTTCTTTTGAGCCTTCCACTCTTCATTTCTTTATGTAATAAATTCTACTACAGTTCTAAAACAATGTGATCCTTACTAAGTTATATAGATATAATTTCATTCTTTAAGAATCAATCATTCAGAAAGAAAGCATATAAATAAATGTGTTAATCTGACATTCAACTTTCTGTGGTCTCTTTGAGGAACTGTCATTTGTTGTTTGTAGTCTTTGGTCAAAAGAAGCTAGAAACTGAACATAGCATCTGCAATGTCCATACGTGCTTATACATGAAAGAGTGAGTGGAAATAAATGAACCCTCACAAAGATTGAAGATCTAAATTTACTTAGTTCATAGTTTGATGAATAGGACCTTCTCCCTACTACCACCTGCTAGGGGGTACAATAAAATCCTACTATAGGAAGATAATGTGATCTAGAGCTTCAATTTGTCTTTATAATTTACTCATATAAAGCAGGAGTAAGCAACTATGGCCTGCCAGCTGATGTGACCACCATCTGTTTTTGTACATACTACAAGATGTAAAAGAGTTCATAATTTAAAATCAATTAAAAATAAACAAAAAGAAAAATATTTTTAAAACTAAAAGTATATTATATTTTAATTTTATTAACCACACAATTGAATTGGTTTTCAATTACTACCACATTCTTTAATTTACATATATTATCTATAGACATTTTGGGTTACTTTTGCAAAAATTTAATGTGACAAAGATTATGGTCCTAAATATTAAATTATTTATCATTTGGAAAAATTTAGACTTCTGATAGAGTGTTCAGAATGCAATGGATCTGGACACATGTATCAGAAGAAAGAAACAAAGAGATAAAGTCAAATATAAGGCAAAGCACACAGCAGGAATAGTCAAATAAAATTACTCTATGGACATGATAAGATGCAACATTAAGATGACTCCAAATGATGCAAATCTTCCCAAATATGACCTACCTGTGTATAAAGCCCTTCCTTATGCTGTGGACTTGCTACTTCCTAAAATAATATAGCAAAGATGATAAAATGTTACTCCCTTGTTAAAATGCATTACAGAGATTTGTTGTATCATTATACATTTTATACAGAGGTATGTACAGTTAGAGGCACAAAATTTTTTAAAAGTTAAATGTTCATGTAACCAGACTGGAGAAAATCATATATCTTCTGTGGCTTTGAAGAAGTAAGTTGTTGTGTGTTAACAGTGGACTTTTAGTGGACTATGTACAAAACACCTGAGTAATTTCTACAAACATAGCACTCACAATTGGCAATCAGAAAGAAAAGCCACTTCAGTCCTCTATTCAAAAGGAACTAAATTCTCTCAGCAGACTTTGGAAGTGCATACCACTCTGCAGCAATGGCCACGCACCCTTGAAAATACTTTCCAGGTCTCTGAGTCCTTGAGCAGAAGGCCCAATAAGATGATGCTCAGATAGCTCAGTGAGGAAACAGGTCAAAGCTGTATGTTGTTTTAAGGTACTGAGTTTAATATGAAGCAATAGAAAACTACTCTGATCAGTACTGGATGTAAGAAAATACAGACAATGACTGAATATTTTAAACTGTGAATGAGAAATACAAATGTGTGGAAGGACATCTTCAAAATGGTGAAAGAAAATAGCTGCTGTATAGGAGTTCCAAACTCAAGGAAATACCCATTAAAAAGGAACCAAAATTTAGTTTATTGAATTTATATCACATGCCTTTATATAACTTGGAAACATCCAGGAAATCATATAATGGTATCTCTCATATATCTGAACACAAACACTTTGGGATTATTTTTCAATTTACACTTTTTTCATGAAAATGACAGGACTTTATCACCAAGTGAATGGAATTAAGTTTCTGACTTTTGATCAATCATAATTTAGAAAAAATAATCCACACAGGAGAAGACATGGATGATGCAAATTCAGTCAGACCCACTTTTGGGTTTGTCTTCCTGGACCACTATAGATTTCAGAATTTCGTTTCTGACATGAGTAACAACAGTAACACCATCCTGCTCTTGAGCTCTTCTCAAAATCAACGAAGAGGTGGTACCTAGAAGCGTTTTTTTTGTTTTTTGTTTTGTTTTGTTTTGTTTTGTTTTTTGTATTGCAGATTTCAGAACTTCTAACACTACACTCCTCCTGCCCCTGCATAAAGACAGGTGATGTTAGCACAAGGAAAGAGCTAAGGAAAAGAGAAACAAAGAGTTGCGAATACAAGGCAGTTGGTAAGGAGATGGATGGTTTTTAGATTACCAATCCACTGAATTGACTAATGCCATGAGGAAGGATAGCTGGGAAAGGAAGTGTTGATACTTATAAGATCCTCCTACCAACCCCAGAAGACTTCTGCCAAGAAGGACCAGATCATATAAGTGAAAACAGATGAATGACCCATCTGTTGTGGAACTGTACCCACTCACCCTGGTTTCTGTCCACCATGACCCTTCCCTAGGCCAACAACATCCCAGTTCATCTCTGGCCTTGCTGCTGCTTGGTCTCTATGCCTAATCCCAGTGGACCTCTGTCACTGATGCAGAGGACAAACGGATCAGAGTAGGTGAGTGACCCACACACCAGAGGTACTGTGCTTCTCCCTGGATTCTGCTTCTGGTTCCCTTCCTCAAGTCAAAGAAGTCTCAACTATTACCCAGCCTCACAGATGGACCGTCTCCCCAACTCCAGAAAACAACTGCTCTCACAAGTTGACAAGTAGACCTTCTCCAGAACTACAGCAGACTCCCCATGCACAGACACAGTCCACATCATTTAGAAGAACAGTTACAGCAGCTCTCCTCGAGGCCATGCTATTCCTAAGTACCCCTAGAAGAAGACCAAGGCTTTACTGGAGGTCAGGCTGGATCTGGAGACCCAAGAACACTTTGGGTTTACCAGAGGCCAGACCATATCAAGGGACCCAAGATTTCCCAAACTCCAGTGGAGACACCCTACTGGACCTGAAGACTCATCAGTCATCAGAACTGTTGGCCACTCAGGTCAAAAGACCAGAGGCGAAACATAAAACAAACATCCATCCAACAAAGACCAACAGGAATCAACATGTAGACTTATAATCTCCCCAAATTCAACTGCCTAAATGCCAGTGTAAGAACATAATCAATAACAGAATTCTATGTCAGCACCAGAACCCAACTATCCTATAAAAGACCTGAACATTCCAATGCAGGTGAAGCACACACAAAGAAATGACCTTAAAAATAACTTTATGCAGATGATAGAGGCCTTAAAGAGAAAGGGGGAAATCTCTGAAAGTAATGGAGGAAAAAACAACTAAAATATAGCAGAAATCAATAAATTTCTTACAGAAAGAAAACCAAGAAAAAGGAGAACAAAGAGTTGATGGAAACAAATAAAACCTTTCAAGGCCTGAAAATGTAAATGGGAAAATGGGAAGAATAAGGAAAACACAAACAGATAGATTTCTAGAAATGAGAAACCCAAGCAAGTGAAAAGGAATTACAGATGCAAGCATCACAGACAGAATGCAAGGATAGAAGAGAGAATATCAGACGTTAAAGATGCAATAGAGGAAATAGATGCATCAGTCAAAGAAATTGTTAAATCTGAAAAAATTTCTATCATAAAGCATCCAGGAAATCTGGAACACTATTAAAAGGCAAAACCTAAGAATAATAGGAATAGAAAAAGGAGAAGAATCCCTGCTCAAAGATTTAGAAAATATATTCAACAAAATCATAGAAGAAATTTTTTTTTCAATCTGAAGAAGGACATACCTATAAAGGTACAAGAACCTTACATAATGACAAATGGACTGGACCAGAAAAATCTTCCCTTCCCCAATAATAATCAAAACCCTAAAAATACAAAATAAAGAAAGATTATTAAAAGCTGAAAAGGAAAGTCCTAGTAACATATAAAGACAGACCTATCAGAATTACACTTGACTTCTCAGTGGAGACACTATAAGCCAGAAGAGCCAGGACAGACCTCTTGCAGAGTCCAAGAGACCATGGATGCCAGCCCAGACTAACTTTCAACTCAGAAAAACTTTTGATCACCTTAGATGGAGAAAACAAACTTTTCATGACAAAGTCAAATTTAATAAATATCTATCCACAAAAACCAGCTCTACAGAAGTTACTAGATGGTATAATTTCAAACTAATGAAATTGGCTACACCCATGAAAACACACTCAATAGATAATCCCACACCAGAGGGAAAACACACACACACACACACACACACACACACACACACACACACACACATTCTCACACACTAACCACTACAATCAACACTACCACTACAACTACCAACAGCAATGGATAAAAGAAATTAACAGACACCAGCTATGAGTACATCTCAATATCAATGGAGCCAATGTGCCAATAAAAAGACACAGGTATAAAAACACAGAAGCTAGACCCTTGGGCCTGCTGGACCCTCTGCTCAGGGTGAGCATGGGGCTAGGGCTAGAGAGTAGGTCAAACACTCCCTCTACCTACTTGGAACTTCCTGGGTTGGCTGTAAGCATACTGAAGCTGTCTATCCACATGGGACAACCTTGAGCTCATACTTATCTGACCTTTGGGCCCCATCACCTGCCCTCTGCCTAAGGTGAATCTGGGACCAGTTCAGGTTGAATACCCCACATCCTTCCCTGGGAATTCCCTGGTTTTGCATCTCGATTCCTGCTATAACCTTGGCTTGAATGGTTCAGTCCTGTTACTCTGGTCCATACGCCTTCCTTCCTCTTCCCCTTAGTCCTGCTGGGTCCACTGATTAGCATGAGCGTTGGGCCAGAGTATAGGTCTAATACCCCCTCCATCTCCTTGGAACTTCCTGGGTCAGCTCTAAGCATACTGGACCCACCTATCCACGTGGGACCACCTTTAGCCTGCACTCACCTGATCTTCAGGGCCCATCACCTGCCCTCTGCCAGAGAACTCTAAGAGACCTTGGATCATTCAGAGTTACAGAAATTGAACTCCTGACCCACCTACACCCATCTGGAGAACAGGGTAGAGAGAAAGATTCCACTTGCACCCACTGGAAGAAGTGGAAGATGGCAATACAAGAAAACACTCAACAATAGAAAGACCAGTATGACACCACCAGAATCTATGGACTCTACACCAACTAGACCTGAACAAGGCTGTGTTACAAGTAGATTTTTCCCTCTGGTCCTACTGCTACACCAGCCCCAAATAACACATAGAGACTCTGTATTTGATATAATGCTGTTGACCAGTTTCTTATCAGCTAGCTCTGTCTTAATTATTAACCCATTTCTATTAATCTAAGAACTTCCATGTGGTCTCGTCTTACTGGAGAAAGGGGATGGCATTCTCTCTGTCCTCCATCTTGGATCTCCTCCCTACTACTTCTTCTCTCCTTTTATTCTCCTAGTCCTGCCTATCTTGCTTTCCTATTGGCCAACAGGTTATTCATTAACCAAAAATAGAAACATATTTACAGAATGACATCTCCCATCAAGGCTGTCTACTCATTCCATATCTCTCCTTGTGGCCAACAGAAGAAAAATTCCATAGTCATCAATCTGATGAGCATGGTTGGAAATTGAGCCCGTTGGAAAGTGGATGTGATCATTGCTAGTTGTTATTAAGTGGGAAAATAAGAGAAGAGGAACATTTTGTTTTTTTTAATTTACAGGCAATACTTTCTGATGAGCTTGGCAGAGCCAACTAAAAACCCAAATCCCTGGATGACCAGAAGAGCCCAGATGTCTTCCAGCCTTAGGTTACCCTGCTCAGTTCTAGGCAGTTACTTACCAAGCCCGTGTTTCCAGCTGGTCCTTCATCAACTGTTGACAACATCCCCAATTTAAAGCTGCACTCTGCTGCTTGTATCCAGGGATACTATACACTTCATTGTCTTAGGGTTTCTATTACTGTGATGAAACACCATGACCAAAAGCAAGTTAGGGGTAAAAGGGTTCATTCAGCTTATGCTTCCATATCACAGTTCATCATCAAAGAAAGTCAGTACTAGAACTGAAGCAGGGCAGAATCCTGGAGGCAGGAAGTGATGCAGAGGCCATGGAGGAGTGTTGCTATCTGACTTGCCCCTCATGGTTTTCTCAATCTGTTTTATTGTAGAACTCAGGATCTTATAAATGCATTTTCATAATACCTCCTCTTAGATGACTTTAGTTTATGCCAAGTTGTCATAAAACTATCTGGCGTAACTGACTTCTTGTTAACTTGATATACAAACACATCACAATTAAGCCAGAACCTTTTCTTTTTCATCCATCCCAAAGCTTTTGTATTAAAAATATGAATAACTTTAAAAATCCCCCAGTCATTATAAATTTAAACTCATTAAAAGTTGAATCTTGTTAAAATAGTTAATCTCTTTTATTTTATTTTTTATTCATCATTTTTATTGCTTTGCATTCCAATGACAGTTTCCTCACCCTTCTCTCCTGTTCCCTCCTCTCTCCTCTCTTCTACCATCCCACCCATTCCTTCTCTGTCTCCATTCAGATGGAGCAAGACCTCCCATGAGAATCAGTAAATCATGGCATATCAAGTAGAGGCAGGACCAAGCTCCTTCCCCACTGCATAAAGGATGAACCAGGCATCCCACCATTGGGAATAGGTTCCAAAGAGCCAGCTCATGCCTCAGGGACAGGTCATAGATGCCCTGAACCCAAGAATGGATAAATAAAATGGGGTATATCTACACAATGAAATATTACTCAGCAGTATTAAAAAATGATGACATCATGAAAGTTTCAGGCAAATGGATGGAACTAGAAAAAACTTTCTGAATGAGGTAACCAAGACCCAGAAAGACAAATACTGTATGTACTTACTCATAAGTGCATATTAGATGTAAAACAAAAAATAAACAGGTGTAGTGATAAATTGTTTATTATTTAATAAAGCCACTAGAGAGAAAAATGCAAAGCTAGCCACATCCATAGAGCCATGCAATGGTGATACACACCTTTAATTCCATCAACCACATGAATTAGCTATAGAAGCTGGGCAGTGATGGCACACACCTTTAATCCCAAGACTCAGGAGACAAAGGCAGATGGATCTCTGTGAGTTCAAGGCCACCCAAGGTTACATTTAAGTGAATCAGTCTAAAAGAGAAATAGCTCACACGAAGAAGATCTCAGCACTTGGGATTCTATGTCTTTAATCCTAGCTGTAGTGAAGTATAAAAGATATGAGTGGGGCATTCAATATTCAGTCTCAGAGATTTATCCTCCAACCACTCTGAGGACAGGCAGCCCTTTCAGCTGGAGATAGAGAGAAGAGATAATGCCACCTGCTTTGCTTTTCTGATCTTCAGCTTGAACTCTAATATTAGTTCTGGATTTTTATTATTTGTGTTACACGGGCTACATTCCTCAGCCCCAGAGAACCTAGGTAACAAGGAGAACCTCAATCAAGACACATGAATCTCCCTGGAAAGAGGAAATAGATGAGATGTCCTGGGTAAACTGGGGGTGGAGGGTGGAAGGGAGAGAATGGGGGGAAGGGAGCATGAGGGATCAGGATGGTCCAATTGGGGGTGAGGCACAGGGGGAGAGTAATAAAAGAGATATCTTGATAGAGGGGATCATTACAGGATGAGAAAGAAATCTGGTACCAGGTAAACTCCCAGGAACCCACAAAGAGTATCCCAACTAAGACTCCTAGCAATAGTGGAGAGGGTACCTGAACTGGCCTTCCCCTGTAATTAGATTGGTCCCTAATTATAACTATAGAGTTTTCATTCAGTACCTGATGGAAGCAGATGCAGAAATCTACAGCCAAGCACTGGGCCAAGCTCTAAGAGTCCAGCTGAAGAGAGGGTGGAGCTATCAAATGAGAAAAGGGGTCAAGATGCTGATGGGGAAACCCACAGAGACAGCTGACCTGAACTTGTGGGAACTCAAGGACTCTGGGCAAGTAGCTAGGGAGCCAGCATGGGATTGACATAGGCCCTCTGCACCTGGTTAGCAGTTGTATAGCTTGGTCTTTTGTGAGACCACTAGCAGTGGAACCAGGCCCTGTCCCTGATGCATGAGCTGGCTCTTTGGAGCCAATCTCTTTTAAAATCCAAAGTCTTTTAAAATTCAAAGTCTTTAAACTGTGGCATCTTGTAAAATAATAATAAAAAAATGACTCTCTTACTTCAAGAGGGAATAACCAGGGCATAATCACAATCAAATTAAAGGAAAACCAACCTCCAAAATTTCAAACAACTCAAGAACCAGTGCCTGGGATTTATTCTCTTGTTATATTCTTGTCTTTTCCAACCGGCTTGGGCTAATTTGCTGTTTTTGTCCACTGCAACACACAGCTTTTTTTCTAGGCTCCAGGTGGCTCCACTTCACTGCTAACTGCTGTCCTTGGTGGTCATCCCATGGTCCTGGCATCTCCAAAGTTCTGGGTCTTCTGCTACAACTGGGCTGCACTTTCACCAATAGCATCTCATAGGCTCTATCCATGGTGATAAGCTTCAAGGTCTCTGCATGACACCTCTACTAAGGTGCACCTTCACCAATAGCCTCTCCTGGCTTTCCACAGTGCTAAGCCCCAGCTGTTCGCTATGACCCTTCCATGCCTTCAAAATCAGTAGCACCTGGATGACTCTTACACTACCAAGCTCAATTGCCAGTACAAGATACAATGTTGGCCATGTCTGGAACACAGCTTTTGTGTGCTCACAATAAGGAAACATTTCCCAGAAGATTTCACCCCAACGATGCTGGTTTCTTCTTAATCATTGCTAATTTCTCAGTTCTGGCAGACCAGCATTGAGTACCCCTGCAAAACAAAGATCTCACTTTAGTAGTTCTGGTATCTTGTTAATCACAGCTGATTCTCTAGACACAGCTAACCAAAACTACAGAATCTTAATTCAAAATAACAAATGGCTCCAACAGAGTCTTTAAACTTCCCTCTGAAATGTATATATCAGGTGTCTATCATTTATATTGCCCTTAACATTCTTTCCAGCCCCTATAGAATATCTCAACAAACATTGAACAGTCAACAGTTTTTCTTACACAAAGTTCCAAAGTTCTCCCAAAATCTTCCCCAAAGCAGCATGGTCAGATCTGTCACAGCAATACCCACTCTTGGATCAACTTGTCTTTATTAGAGTTTCTATTGTGATGGAACACCATGACGAAAAGCTAGTTGGGGAAGAAAGTGTCAAACTATCCAGCATATTCACTTATGTCATTTGGAAAATATGTTCTTTCTTTCCCAAATACTGAAAAGGCACAGGCATACACACAGATATACTTTGTATGTTTCATTATTGCTGATTTTTCAACACATCACTATGGCTGAAGCTGTCCTTCTGAAGGCAGAGACACAAGACTCCTGTGAAAATAAGTTGTTTGTGAAGAATTGTTAGAAGAGAAAAGGAAAAGAAAAGAAAAATACTTCTCTATCCCAAAGAAAAAAATCAGATTTTTATTTTAACCAGCTTTTTCCCCAAGAAGATAATATTGTGTTGCTGACAACTAAATTGAGTCACAGTGAATTTAGCTCAATAAACATGATGGAATCAGTTTTGTAACTTTTCACTACAGTATATCATAGCTAAAAATTTGAGCAATTGTCTTATGTCAATCATTGGTCTAGAAATTGAATCCTAAAATGTATAGTTTAGAAATGTTGGCAATGGACCGAGCTATAGGTGTAAATGCATCAAGTTTATTGTTGGGCACTCACTGCTACTATACCTCTGTCAGAGAGAAGGAAGAAGGGATGAGAGACAAAACATATTGAAATGATGGACAGCCACAGAGTAAAACCTCAGACTACCTCATAGATGAGCACTCATGCTGGGTCTAGGGTAGCTCTTCACATTTATTAAAGAGGGGAAATACCCAACCAAGTAGAACCTTAGAGGCAAGGATTCCTCAGTAAAAATAATTCCTGAAGGGGTTCATTGAGAGCCTCAGCCCAATGTTCTCCCATCCCTTGGAGAAATGCATGTGTAAGCCCTCAGTATAATCCCTGATTGTTACAAGCTGTGGATATACATCAATAGACAACAAATGACTTCAGAAAAGAGATGGTATTCACCATCAGACTCACACTCAACGCCTTTGAACTAAGTTCACCAGAACTGTGAGGCAAACATTTTGAATTGTATTTTGACTAATGTCATGGAAGTAAAACCATTACCAGTTCTACAAGTCCAGACACAAAAGCAAAGATATCTTCATTCTAATCAATTAACTCCATGAGTCATTTTACTTTTTGCAAAGTGACATGTATTTATTTGAATTAGAAGACTCGTTCATTTCTACAGACTTGTTCAATCCCCAGCACCTCACAAGGGATTCATTACTTCTACAGGGTCTGATGCATTGTGTATACCACACAAACTGCTCAAATTTCTGGGTATGTTTGTTCCCCAGCATAGCTGACCAGTACAAACTGCAACAGTGAGAGAGAAGCTCCTTCCTCATGGCAGAGCATCCATTCTCGAATACCATGATAGACAGAATAGACATTAAATGCTGTATTGAACTCTGCTTTAAAGCAGATATCCCAAAATCATCCAAAAATTCACCAAAAATGTTAAGGAACAATCTAGGCTTTTTAGTGTAGTTTTGGAATTCTGTTCATTAATAAATATTATGTGCATTAAAGTTAAAGTGCTTACGTTTTTAGCAACTATATTTTTCTAGAGTTCAAGCTCACCCTAAAAAATAAACTCTACATTTACTGGGCTCCTTTCAATCTCCATCCCCTAGTCCAAGGCTGTAGGATTTCCATAATTCAGGGCAACAGCAGGATAACCAAGATGAGTTCCAGTTAAGTACCATCATTGATAGTATAGTGGAAACCAGAGGCCTCAAACCAGACCAGTGAGTCTTTGTAATGAACACTTGCAAGTAAAGATATATGGGCAAAAGATCTTACTGCATGACACTCTATATCACACTGCAGCTTCCATTATGGGATTGTGCCCCCTTCTGTTTCCTTTTCTTTTTCTCTTAAATTGTACTTGTGGGGGGCTGCAAGGGCACAGGGATGGGGAATGAATGTGACTGAGATGCATGATGTGAAAGACACAAAGAATAAATAAAAAGACAATTATAAAAGAAAATAATTGTGTATCCTAAAAAAAGAAAAAAACTCTTTTATCATTTTAAATTGTTTAATTACATCTTTTCTCTCCTTCCCTCCTCCCTCCTTTCAAACATTTCCATATAGCACTCCTCGTTCTCTTCAAATATATGGCCTAGCTTGCGTATATATCCATATATTTATGTAACAGCAATTATCACACACACACACACACACATATATGTATATATTATACATAGCACATATTTAAGAGTGTATTCTATAGGAATATTTAGAAATATACACTGTATTATTAAATATATCCTTTTCAGTCTGTATAATGTTACCTGAATGTATGTTTTCAGGGCTAACCATTTGGTATTGGATATCCAATTCTTCTGTGAGTAAGACTATTTCCCAAGCTGTTAGCATTCCTGAATTGTTTATTTCTTTGTGTCAGGGTGCGATGTATTGAGCTTGTTTTCATCTACTTGGCATGTCTAAATTTGTTGTCCTTTTCAGTTCATGTTTAGGTTCACTTTGGTGAGACTTTAGGTGTATAGCTTCTGGTATTACCAGGAGACATAGCCTCCCAGCAAACTTCCTGAACCTTTGACTCTTACAATCTTTCTGTACCCTCTCCTACAATATTTCTTGAGACTTAGGTGTGGAAGATGTTTTGTAGATGTATTCCCTGGGATTGGGCTCCACATTGATGTTCTATTTACACTAGCTACACATGGAAACCATATACATGTCCTTCAACTGATAAGTGTATAATGAAAGAGTGGTGCATATACATTATGGGATACTATTGATCTTTAAGGAAAAATGAATTCATAAACTTTGCAGGAAATGGATGGAACTAGAAAAGTTTATATTCAGTGAGCTAACTTAGGTCTAGAAAGAAAAATGTTAAGTTCTCTCTCATTGGAGTCTCCTAGCTCCAAATAAGAGTAGACATCAGGCCTTATCAAGGAAACATTTCTTTACAGCACACAAAAATCAATACAGAAAACAACAACTGATCAAAACATGTTCAACTTTTAACATGGCCTCCATTTCAGTCTATGTTCTCAGTTATGAATCTCAGGACTGGGAACAACACATTGTAGATGACACCATTTCTTACCATGTGTGCACTTGCAATTTCTAGGTCAATTAGAGCATTCCATCTTCTTAGATGGGCCTCCAGGGTTTTGAAATTACTCTGATTATAATGCAGTATTAGCAAACTGCAGAACCAGAATGCAAAGGCGTTTTTGAAAAAAAGTTGGGTATGTTCCTATCTACTTACCAAAAAAGGCTACAACCTAAAACCTTTAACTTCACCAAAAAGGTTTTGTCAACATGTATTAAAAATTATTTGTTCATATTGTTTAGGACCCTGATGGACTGATTCTTCCTTCATTTGTGTAAATGATCAAAAACATTATTAAGAAGTGTCTAGTTGCACACAAATGCATATAAAGGCATGGAGGAGAGAGTAGCACAGGTGAACACATTTTTATACAACATACTTCCATGTATGTTTAGGGTAGGACCCAGAAAATCATTGCTATCCTGGAAGGAAGCTTCTGTTTTATCAAGCACTTCAATCTAATTTGCTTTTCTTAACCTTATATATAAAAACATTATTGAAATAGCAGAAAAATAAAGTCATACCTATATCATCAAAGAAAATGTCTTCAAAAAATTTCCTATTAAGAGGAAAGAGGCCTAAGACCCATGGCCTTTCGTAGAGCCTCTTTGACCTCCTTATTTCTCAAACTATACACCACTGGGTTGAGTAGAGGAGTGATGACTGTATAGGTCACTGAGATGAGTCTGTCCTGCCCAAGGGAACTCTGGGACTTGGGTTTTAGATAGATGATTGAGGCACAGCCATAGTGGATGATGACGACTGTGAGGTGGGATGCACAGGTAGCAAATGCCTTCTTACGTCCTTCAACTGAGGCAATCTTAAGGATAGTGGAAATGATGACAACATAAGATATAAAGACGAGGCCCATTGGCAAAACAAGGACACAGACACTGACAACCAAGTTGATAATCTCATTGATAGTGGTATCTATGCAGGCCAGCTTCAGCAGGGGTCTCACATCACAGAAGAAATGAGCAATAACAAAGCCATCACAGAAGGGTAGGCCAAACACTGATGTAATCTGGACAATAGCCATGCCTAGGCCAATTCCAAGTGACCCACATGCCAAGTACATACAGGCCTTCTTACCCATGATAACTGAATACCTTAGAGGATTGCAGATGGCCACATAGCGGTCATAACCCATTGCTGTGAGAAGAAAACAGTTGTTGATGCCAAAAGTTAGATAAAAGAAGAGCTGTGTTGCACAGCTTTGGATATCTATGGCCTGGTAAGGGTAAAGGAGACCACAGAGCATACGAGGAATGATGGCAATAGTATAGAAAGTCTCTGAGATGGAGAGCATGCTCAGAAAAAAGTACATGGGTGTATGGAGATGATGGTCCAGGCGAATAATAGTCACAATGATCACGTTGCCAGACAGAGTCAGAAGGTACAGTGTCAGGAATACAATGAAGAAGACCAACCTGTGTTGCCAAGAAAAGCTGGAGAAGCCTTCAAAGAGGAACTCAGTCACAAATGTGGAGTTATTCTTTAGCATTGAGGCAGGTAGAGGTTACAGGGAACTGGGTAAAGGGAAGAAAGGAATGATGAGCCAAGCACAAAACTGAGTAGGCAGGCCCAAGACCCTTAGTAAGGAGCATTTCCTGCCAGACTGGGTTCTAGACTCCAATGTCATGGGGATTCAACTATTTGTGCCTTGTTAAGTCTTCCTCTGTGCCCACCCTCTTCTTTGGAACTGCAGAGTAGTTAGAGGAGGACCCTTGAATTTAGGGCAGAGACAGAAATAATATATAAAGTCAAGTTAAATGAGACTTGTAGAGACAGTGACCTGATTTCAATCTTTCAATCCTATAGCTGGAAAATTGGATTGCTGAAGCATTTGATAGTTCTGTATTTAAGTTGTAAGCATCTATTTTTTCCATATTGACTTCATTTCATCTTTCCACCAACAGTATACAAGATTTACAGCTTTTCCCAACCACTCCCAAATCTTGATATAATTTCATGAAAGGCTTATAACAAAATACCACCCCACTGTTAGTAAAAAATATTCTTGTTCTGTAGATTTGCATTTCCTCCCCCCATGATTAGTGATAGTGAACAACTTTCTGCACACCTCAATTGAAAACAAAACTTTTAAGTAGCAGACTCTTGTATATTTGCATTTACTGCAGTTCAGTGCCTAAGTGACAACTTATAAAAACAATTTAGATGTCCCTAGACATAAGCTTGAGAAATGAAAACTTGACATACTTATAGAACAGAATGCTATCCAGCAGTACAGGAATGAAATACTGCATTTGTGATATAATGGATAAATACGTGTTATTATTGTATTGCAAGTTAAATGGATAATGGATAAATATGTACTATCATTATATTTCAAATTAAATGTGTGACTCACAGAAAAACAAATACTGAGTGGTTTCATTTATATGAGTTTTTTTAAGTGTCAAATAATAAAAGCAAAGAATGGTATTTACCAGAGGATAAGACGAGGGAATTATGAAGTAGAATTCAACTGCTGTAATATTTCAGTTCTACAAAATGAATCAGGTTTTATATCATTCCTACAGAATAATGTATATAGTTGATAATATTTCATTGCCAACTTAAAAAAATTTAAAGGGTTTTATCTCATGTTAATTGTCTTACTACCAAAGGTGGGGGCATCTAAGGACACAAGAAAATTCTTGAAGTTGATAAATATGCCTTTACTTGGTGATGGTGAAAATTTCAGGAATGAATGCCTATGCTCAAACATTTCTCACATACATAGGCATGCACGTGCACATGCGCATGCACACACACACACACACACACACACACACACACACACACACACTACACCCAGTTCATTAGACATACATTATCTTTTAGTAAACGGTTTTGTTTTTATTTTATGGTAAAAGTGTTTAAAGAAATCAAGATACAGCTTCTCAGTATTAGATACATAGATCTAGATCATGGGAAAGGCAGTTGAGATATTAAATATTACCAGCTCTTTAGTTCCACCCAACACATCGTGAATTATGACTCCTGAGATCAAATGAACACTTACCTAGTGAAGGTTAGAAGTCATCAGAGATTGCTGGGTTTTTTTTTTTCATTCTATCGGCTGCATTCAATGGCAAGTTCCATGTAAAGATCTTAGGATGAGTTCTCTACAGAACATCATCCTGAGTCTTCATTGCCTCCATAAGACTGGCACCTATACTCACTGTCTTCCTGAAAAATAGAAAAAGTTGCATGGCTACTTCCTGTCTCCCTAGAGATTCTGCCACAACTATCCTCACACCCTATAAGACATGTTTTTTGTTGTTGTTGTTGTTTAAGACAGTACAGGAATTCTTGAAGTCTAGCTCCAAGAAGGAAAGAGCGTAAACAAGCCTGGTGTTATCCTTTTAAGGAGGGACTGAGCTCCAGAAAGGAAACATTCATTTAATCACAGACAGAACCATTACCCTATGTACATTTCTTTTCTTCATTCTGTGATGTATTTGGTAGAGAAAGGAACTAATGCATCTATACTTTCTATCTTCCCACAGTAATCTCAGTATGGAAGACTCTACTGGGGGAAATCCAAACTTGTACCCTTAGCTAAGCTGAACAATTAACATCATCTAGAAAGTCATGAATCCATTGAATTGTTTCTATTTCATTTTTCATTCATCTCAAGGTAATTTTTCCTAAAGGTATCTTTTCTTTCTCTACCCCCTTCTTCCTACTTCCCACCAACACTCAAAATCTGGTGTCTGTTATCATTTCTGGTGTTGTTGCTGTTGTCTCTAAACCTATTTTCCTCATTTGGTTTATCAAAGTTTTTATCTTTGCTCCTGAATGCTTCAAATCATGTTTTCTCAAAAGATCTGCATATAATTCACACTTCCAGGGAAGCTGGGATATAAGGAGGAATCTAAAAGAGTCATACAAGGTCCCTCACAGAGGGGGAAAGGAACAAGATGTCCTGAGCATATTGGGAGTGGGGGGCAGTGAGTAGAGTGGGAGCTAGGATAAAGAGAAGGGAATGGGAGGAAAGCACATGGGACTAGGAAGATTGAGTCAAGGGAGGAATAGATGACAGAAGGAAGGGACAGAGAGAGAGAGAGAGAGAGAGAGAGAGAGAGAGAGAGAGAGAGAGAGAGAGAGAGAGAGGGAGAGAGAGGGAGGGAGGGAGGGAGGAGAGAGAGAGAGAGGCCATAAAAGAGGGGGTTTGAAGAGAAACCTGATTCTAGAGAAATGTTCAGAGACCTACAAGACTGACACCAACTGACAATCTGAGCATTAGTGGAGAGGCTACCTGAAATGCCCTTTTCTGATAATGAGATTGATAACTAACTTACATGCCATCATAGAGCCCTCATCTAGTAGCTGATGGAAACAGAAACAGACACCCACAGCTAAACACTGAGCAGAACTAGAATCCAGATACAGAGAGGGAGGGTAAGACCAGGCTACAGAAACCCACAAAGACAGCTGACCTGAACAAGGAGGAGCCAAAGGGTCCCCAGACTGATAGCTGGGAAACCAGCATTGGACTAACTCAGCCCCCTGAACATGGGTCTCAGTTAGAAGGACTGGGCAGTCTAAAGGACCTCTGACAGTGGAACCAGGATGTATCCCTGGTGCACAAAATGACTTTGGGAGCACATTCCCTATGGAGGGATACTCCCTTAACCTAGAGGCAGGAGGGAAGGCCTAGTCCTAGTCCCTACTCAAAATGACTTGACAGATTTTTTTTGACCTCTCCTGGAAGGCACCATGCATGCTGTGGAGTAGGGGTGGGAGGTGGGATGGGAGGGTGGTCAGGGGGGCATGGGAGGAAAGGAGAGAGGGAGGGAAGAAGGGAGGGAAAATGAACTGAGATCAATATGTAAAATAATAAATAAATAAATACTCCTGCATAAATTCTAAAATTGTTTTTTAAACTTTTAAGCATAATATTCAAATTCACTTGAAAATTGATTATAGTAATGTAGCAGAGAGCTGCCACGGACATTAACCAGGTTAATGTAGGTGAAGAATCTGATCTGGTACTTTACACACAGGAAGCCCTTAAAAATGGGAATTTTATTAGTGGATATTCCCTTTTACTTTGTAAAAATGACCCAGAATACATTATGGTATAGAGGGAGGTAGGAGATATAATTGAAAGCTTAGGAGTTTGTAAACAATCATTTGACTATCTTAAACTTAGCTTATGAGTTTTATCATTTCTCCCGTTTACTCATAGGATTTTATTTTTATATTTAAAAAACTAAACTTGTATGGGGTTAGGAGATAGCTCTTTGATAAATAAACTAACCATGCAAATGTGGCCACCTGAATTTAATCCCTGATTGCACATAATGATAAAAGGAGATACTCAACTGTACAAAACACTGTCATCTGACCTGACCATATATGCCACAGCACATGCACCTACACACACACACACACACACACACAGACACACACAGAGAGAGAGAGAGAGAGAGAGAGAGAGAGAGAGAGAGAGAGAGAGAGAGAGAGAGAGAGAGAGAGAGAGAAAGAAAGAAAGAGATCATGTACACATAAATGCAAAATAATGAATAAAATGTATTTACTAAAACCCTCTCTGTATCCCCTTAAGATGCAGCCCATGTCTGACACTGCCTATCCAGGAACCAGAGTCTCATCAGCCTAGAGACTCAGGTTAGAACTAAACACAACTAGGAGAAAAGTCAATAGAATGATACTAAAGCTATCCCATATACTCATAGATCTGTGCCTAGGCCAGTTGTCATCAGAGAAGCACCATTCAGCAACTGATGGAAGCATGTGTAGAGTCACAGCCAAACACTAGGCAGAGCCAGGGAAACCCCACATAGGAGGCAGGGTAAGGATTGTAGGAGCCATAGGGGTCAAGGATACCCTGAGAACACAGCCCACAGAATTAACTAAGCAGGGCTCATAGGGGCTCACAGAGACCGATGCCACAATCATGGATCCTGTATGGGTTAGAGTGAGTACCTCTGCCTACACATTATGGTTGTGTAGCTGGGTATGTTTTGGGGACTTATAACAGTGGGAGTTGGGGTATCTTGGAACCCTTTTCCTCCTAATGGGTTGCCTTATCCAGCCTTGATATTAGGTTTGGGCCTAGTTTTGTTGTTATGCCTTGTTGGGTTGATATCCCTGGGAGGCCTACTTTTTTTTTTTTTAACAGAAACAGAAGTGGATCTGGGGCAGAGAAAAGGTGGGAAGAAAGACTGAGAAGTGTGGATAGAGGGGAAACTGAAGTTGGGATGTAATGTGTGAGAGAAGAATAAAATAAAACCCTCTGTGAAAGTTCAACAATCATATGTATGCACATATTCTATCCTCACTAGGGAATAAAGTATGTGAGAAAGTTCTAGCCTTGATTTAGTCCTTTTCATGGTGATGTTCTTCATTTTACTTACCACTTAGATCAGAATAGACTATTTAACTAAAACATGTGGTAACATGTTCAATGACACCCAGAAATTTTATTGGATTAAGGGTCAAAGCTTGGAACCCATCAGCAATAAAATAAGTCTTATTGCATGTTTAGACACTGAAATTCATGCATGCCATCCCTAAAATTGATCCCATTTTGTTTACTGGAAAACCTCTTTCACACCTATGATCTCCATCATCCCTGTTCCATTTTCTACAATTCCATTAATCATTTGTAAATTATTAACACCTTCAAAGACTCTATTCCAGGACAAATGTGTGGCTGATTCTAGAGATAAAATAAATGGTATGGAGCATAGAATAGTAGAACAAATATGTGGTAGACTCCTGAAGACACAATAATCAGTAGGGAACAGAGAATGGGGTGATACGTTAAAAGCCTGGCAAGAATAAGAATATATCGTCTTGGAAATGCAGATGAGAAGGGAAAGAAAATAGAAAAAAGGTGAGGGGTCAGTAATGTAAAATAGAAAGAGACCACCAAACTCAGAAAGTGCCTGTGAGTTTGAATTTTGTATTACTTTTCCTTTATTTCAAATAAACAAAAAAGTCAAAAGCAAGTCTTGTCCATGGCCCAATACTAGGTAAACAAAACATCTCCAGCTTTTCCTAAATAAAAATCTTACCCTATTACTTCATTATATTTGTACATTTTTGAGGTTTTAATTTAATTGTAACATTTCTCCCTTCTTTTTACTTATTCCAAACCCTCTCATGTACCCCTCGACACTCTATTTCAAATTTGTGGTCACTTTTTTCTCACTACTGAATTTTTAATGTCTTCTATGCATTTTGGTTTCTATGTCCAAAACATATTTTAATTTTATCCATCAAAATAATTTCTACATCAATTCACTATGTTCAACAGTCACAAGTAAAAGTCTGTGTTAGTGGTAGGTGAATAAAAATGATCATAGTGGTCTTCACAAGCTAGAAGATTGCATTCTTGAGGAGTCTTTGGAATATGACCCAATTAAAGGTCATTGACTGGTCTTATTTCACTCCTCTCTTCATTATTTAATGATTCATCTACATTCTCAAATTCCCAGAAATCATATTCTCCCCTATAAGTGACTGTGTTCCCCATCTCCTACAGACTTCAGCTGTCTGTCTGGCAGCTGAACATATGTGCTCAAATGAATCTCCTCACCCTAAATACTAAGGAAAATCAGACTTACCAAGTATTCTCTTCCTTCCACCTTTTAGAGGGCTATGCTCATAGATGAGTTACATTCACCACCTTGGAAAAGTGACCACCTGAAATAATAGGTTGTAGATTTTCATGAACTATAAAATGATTCATAGGTTTTCCTCAATGCCCTTCATGATATCATTTCAAATTCACTAATTCCTTGACTACACGATGCAGAATAGTCTGAGTTTCCTTATAACAGAGTCACAAATGTTTTATATGCAACGTTATGGCTTTATCCTACATCTCCTTTGCTGACAACTCTCAGACAACCCTGACAGTCCCCCCATCCCCCAAATGTCAAACCAAAAAGCAACCAGAAAGGAAAAAAAAAACAGTGCTGGGCTCCACTTTCCTGTATCTGAGAACAAAGTGAAGGACAACAAGTGCTATAAGACATTCAGTTCAACCTGGTGAAGTAAGTCAGTGATGGGGTAGTTAGAAGTAACAATGGCCTGGGGTTTTCAATAAGGTATCAAACTGCTGTCCCAATAGTTAAGTATCTTTCTCTAAAGTAGCACTTTTTCTCCCCAGTGGACAGTGGCAGAAGTAAAAATACAAACAACAAAGTACCTTGAGACCTTGTTACTGAGGCAGCTTATTACCTAACCAGTAGAACACATGGGAAAAGAGATCTGGCTGAACTTTGGAACAATCTCTAGAGGAAAAGTGTAATTTTCTTTCAGAAAGAAGATATGGTCCTTACTGGAGTCTATGTCATGTTTTGTGCCCATTTCTCCAATAGAAGTGAGTGTAAGGCCTTATGAATTCTAAGAAGAAAGCAAAAAAAAAAAAAAAAAAAAAAAAAAAGAGGCAATTACTTAGTAGGTTTTGAACAAGGGTTCCTATGGCCTGGCACACACATGGGGTGACGTTTGATGCTCTGGCAAATTTAAAAGCTCTTGGTATACTCATCAATTCTATCCCAGAATTAAATGTTTATATTTTTAAAACATGTGTTATTTACCTGTGCACTGGTTAAATCACAATCTACACTCATTCTGAAATCTTCAGCTCAATTTGGCCTTAGGCCTCACCCTAACCAGGTCATTCTTCATACTACTTTCAACTACATTCAACTTTACATATCATAAACAAAATTTAGTATGCATTTATACCATCAGAATTTGGAAAAGGTTTTGCATATTTTCAACTATTTACTTATTTTTTTTTGCAGGAATCTTATACTTCTAACTTAACTGTGATCACTTACTCACATTTTGTTATCTTATTGCAGCTAGAACTAGCTATTCTAACAACCATTGCTAACACTTACCATACATTAAATATAAAGCTATGGTTTCTCTTTTCTTGATAGACTTAGTTAAAACCTGAACATGTTGTAGAGCATTGGATTTTGTTTTATATGTTAAAATTGCAGTGTTTACCTTTTTCTTTGTTCTGTGAAGATAAATTACAGTATATGAATGTTTAGGTATTCTTAGTTATTTACCATCATCACCATTGTTGGTATTTGTCATCCTTGTTGACATTTTAAGCTTCCTCACAAGGTTTTCCCTGTGAATACTTAGTTGAGTAGTCAATTAATGGCTTGGTTAGATTGTACACCAACAGCCAGAATCCATCAGTTATCATCTTCTTCTGATCAACTTGTGCACAGATTGTGGCAAACATGTAAAGTTCTAACCCCTTCTCGAGTTTCTACATTTTGTTTTTGAATTTTAGATAATATTTTTTATATTTTGAAAGTTCCATAAAATTATAGTTGAGCATATAGCTTCCTTTAGCCTTCACATTTACTCAGGTTTTTGCAGCTCTCCATTGAACACCCATTGTTTCAATACAACTAGAGATACACAGGGTACTCAACTATGCCATATAATTTCAAGATCTCCCAATTGAACTTATGGTTTACTAGCTGCTTTTTCAGAACCAAAACACATATCTGAGTACTGATGGATGGCTCCATTCATTCACTTCCAAATGAGTTTACCACGCTGAGTCAGTATATCTGAAAGATTTTCCTCAACCTCCACTGCAAATAAAGACTGTTTTCCTCTGACACCAAGGCACTGTTTTGCAAAGAAAGTTCTCAGCAACAAAAATAAAAGGTTCTAATCACTGAGATATATGGGTTAAAAGGTTAAGAGCTGACCATTTAGTACTTGATAACCAATTTCAGTACTCTTCCCTGGAAAACACTATTTTCTCCCACCATAAATATTCATTAGTTGTCTAATATATTTGTCTAGGCTTGAAGGCCTCATGATATTTACATCTTCTGCATTACTATGTCTGTTGTCATACTATCATGCTTTATTTAGGAAACCACATTGTTGAGATTTTCCAAGGGTAGATTCCCTAATATCTCTAGAAAAAATAGTTTCACAGCAAACTTCCTGTTTTTCTGTCTCTTACACTTCCTCCTCCTTCCTCATTCCCATGATGTTCCATGGGCCTTGTATATCTTAGTTTTGTGGATCAGACAGGACAGAACAAATGGATTACGTAGAGTTGAACACCACAGGATTCTCTTGTTTTCTTCATTGGATCAGTTGTTGTATTCTGTAATGGTTTTTGTGTGTTGCAAAGAAATTTTCTTTGTTGAAGGATGAGAGATACACTTATAAGTAAGTATAAGGAAAATTATTTAAATGATATGCATGTAAGTAACATATGCACTAATCAGATTGTATCTATATATTTAGGAATATATGAGACATACAGTGTGTGTAAGAGTGTGTCTGTGTGTTTAGGTGTGAAAGGGAGAGAGTGCAAAACAATATGAAAGAAAAAATGTTAGAGTGTATTAACTTGAGAAGCTATAATTGCAGAATGAAGATAAAATTGGATGGAGGCACAATTAGATGGAAGAAGGTAAAAAAATACATAATTGTATTTTAATTCATAGAATTTAATAAATGGATGGTGGGAACTCCCCAAGAAAAAAAATGTTTATACTCTCTTGATATTCCAACCTGAAACTCAAGATAATTTTGGTAAGTTATTTACCTTTAGTCAATTTCTATTTCTTAAAATGGTTGTTTGTTATAAAGTAATTTAACTTTATACATTTGTTTGCTCTCTGTCATCTTTAATAGAAGTTTTATCTATTCTACATTTTGTCATTGTCTCTTAATCCATAACTGGGTCTAAGTCATAGTATCATCCACCTGGCAAATGTATGCAGAAATAGATTCTAAATTTGTGAGAAAGAAGTTAAGCAACATGTATTATGTGTGCACTCAGACAGTGATTCTGAGTTCAATGTGGCTGCTCAAGGCCATTAGAATAGCTCTTGCAAATTGTAGAGCTGATTAACTGGAATATGGGCTCACATCTGGGAAGTCTATTACTGACTGTTACCTGAAGACTACAGTTGAATCTGTGTGAGGTAGCCATAACAAAATTGCCTGAACTCTATAGAAAGAGTAAGTTCTCAATGAGTTGAGAAGCAACTGGAACCATGCACGTAGCAGATACATAGAGCATATGTAATTACTGAAAATGATAGTAATAGTAATTAGAGTTATTTGCTTTTAGAGATCTTTGATGCCATTTAATTGATTATGATGTGCTGAGAGTAAAAGGAGAATGTAAAATGTTTCTTTGCAGTGACAATAATAATTTTATCCTGTAGTGTTAGTGAACTACATTCTGACTTGAATTACTGTAATGAGTCCAAGAGTCAGCTCATATTTCCTTAACTCCTCCAATGGTCCTATCCTCTTGAGTATTTCTCTTATGACATTGATGAAAATACATGTTATAACTGCTTTTTGAAGCCTTACATAAAGAGAAATGATATGACTGCTCAGTGTTTCTGAACACTTATCTGTAGGTAACAATCAGAGTTCTTCTTGAAGGCTCTTGAATGTCACATTAAGAAATGGAATCTTGCTGGTCAGTGGTGGCCCACACCTTTAATCTCAACACTCAGGAAGCAGAGGAAGGTGGTACATCTCTGAGTTCAAGGCCAACATGGTCCACAGTGCAAGTTCCAGGAGAGGCAGGGAAACGAGAAAAACAACCAAAAAAGAAGAAAAGGGGAGGGAGGAATAAGAGTGAGAAAAAGAAGTAAGAAAAAAAGAAAGAAGGAAGAAAGGAAGAAAGAAAGATGGAATCTTGGCATAAGTGTTTTTACATCACTACACAAAGAATTTTGTGATTCTCAAACATATTCTGGTTTATTTGTCAATGAATCAAATGAGATAGGCATGCTGGCAAGTATCCTGAGTAAGTAATGAGAAAGAGGAAGAAAAAGAAAAGACTCTAAAATATGTCCAGTGTAAACAGTTTTACAACTAACATGATGTGACACAGTAGGTACACTTTATTCCATACTGACTTGTGTCTCAAGAGTATATTCAAGAAGAATGATCCACCCCTTCATTCAAGTTCCTTACTCTGAAAATCAAAAGAGGCTACTATGATTCTCCATATGAAGAATTAGACACTATTTTATCAAGCTGCCACAAGAAGCTCACAGTGCAACCCCTTTAGATTTCTCTGAAAAGCCACACTTTCCATAGATAATCGCTTTCTCAGAATTGGCTCCTGAGTCATAGGTGGGTAAATACAGGACTCGGAACTGTGTATCTTGTGATGAATTAGCTTTTAGTATCTCAACAATCCAATGTGATTGCCGTCTTATTCCAGAGCTTCGGCCCCAAAACTGGAAAACCACAGTAGTTCCTAATTGTTTTTCTGAATCCCAAACTGCCACTCATGGTTTCATGTTTTAGATTTCAATTAGAAGTTTATTTATGACTGATACATTATTTCCATTGAAGTTTGCAAGCTCAAAATAAGCCTGGAGTTGTGCAAAGCTGTGTGTGTCCCCAGTCCCACTAGCTCCAACGTGATCTCTCCCTCACCTTCTTGCACATTTTGGACTGTTTCACGCCTCAGAATGAGTTTCTACTAATTCATCAATTCTTTCCACATCTTTTCTTCCTCTGCCTTAAATTTGCTTCCACAACTTCATCTAGTTTACTGACATCTGTCTTCAACATTAAAGCTTAAATTTGACCCAGAAAAATATTGAAAGGCATAAACACGCTGGTACAATACACTCTTTATTTTTCCTTCTACTATTTACTTTTCATTCTAGTAATACCACTGTGAATTCTTAGCTGAAATTTGCCTACCTGTGTAGGCAGTATTTACTTTAAACAACACCATCTCAGAAATCCAGTCAACTGTCCACTTCACAAGCCATGAATCTTAGAGATAAAGAATGGGAACTTCCTTTAGTAATGGTAAATGCATTGTCTTGTGACATGTGGTTGCATGTGTCTAGATGATGCAACTTTTTCAAGTTGTGCAAACATAGAGATGTTTTAACTACAGCTCACTATGTTCCCATGATTGATAATTCTGTGGAAGCAGGCACCATTAATGGTTTTATCGTGCTAGTATCCATAGCCAACATACTTCTGGCAAGTAAGTGAATGTTCAATAATATTTCTTTATCCAACATATAAGGAAGGCATCCCCAGAAATAGAGTTATAGCAAATAACTTTCCTTGGCATATTTATTCTAGGTTCACTGGTTTGATAACAGAACATGTTTCAGTTTCTAAGATACAGGCTGCTCCTGTGAGTCACTAACCAAATGCAAAGAATTTCACTCCACGAATTGCCCAAGTTCCTAATGAGGCCCCTGGGACAGGGCCTCATATTAATTCTCAGGTATCCCTTGTGCCCAGGAATAATTCTCAAGGGAAGTCTTCAGAATAGTGGAGTTGATAGGCTTGCTTCTCTTTTGAGATAAACCCCATACAGCACAGGTAGATTTAGGGTTTGCAGTGGTGTCCGCTCTACTGAGAGACCTTCTGAGGCCACAGGATCAAAGCTTGCCCCTGGAATCTGTCACTGCATTGTTAAAGTTCTTCTGATGCTCTGGAAATGCACACCTGCTTGCTTTGGGATTTTTAACTTTTTCCATTCTGGCTTCTTGGAGCATTCCATTCTAGGTCTTTCTGATTTCAACTGCAGGCACACCATCTCCTAAGAAAATATCCACGATTTCCTTTTCCAAGTTCTCAACAAGTAAGTGCTTGTTGGAACACAAAATAAAATTAAAAATGCGTAAGAGAAATTATTTTTAACTTCTGGTTTTCTTCCATCTCCTTCTCTCACTTTCTGATGATTTTGATGATACTTAAGTTTCAGACTTTCTTGGTAACTTTCACAATGTCTGGAAGAGACCTAAAGTGGGCTATAATATTCTTGCAGGTTTCTTTTTTAAATAATGGAGAATCTGCTGAAAGTCAAGACAAGACAGCAAATAGGACTGCCGTTGTAATCTCAGTGTTGTCATATGCTACTAAGGGCCTTTGTATCTTTTGAGGCAGCAGTGCTTAAAGTTAGGCATTGCTCTTACAGCCAGTGTCTCCTTCTCTTCTAGCCCAAACATCATGCTTGAATACTCATACTGAAGAATTTTTTTCAATGCAAATACTTGACATGTGAGGTCAGATATGCCAGGGCCTCATAACCATCTTGCCAATTAGTAGATATATGAGTCTGGCAAGAAGTTTATTCCCTGAGCCTCAATTTCTCTATCAACAAATTAAATATGATTTGTTTTGGGGGGAGCAATGTTAAAGACTTAAATTGCATAGCCTGTCTATACTGGATAGCACATTTCAAGGGAATGTTACTTAGTATAGTTTGTTTCTCACTATTTCAGCTACATCTAGTTCATGGGCCCAAACTGTAATTCTAACAAATTTTGCCACCCATAGGCTACTTTGATTCTATTTATTTTTTATGATCACTACTGGACCACCAGATTTGTTCTGTATCTTTTTATCATGTGGGCATGCAATCACTACTCCAGGAAAATAAATATACTTGGCTCACCCATGTGTGTGTGTTAAGTGTGTATATAACATATTGTCCCAGGGATTCTACACACACTTGGACGAGTGGACAAAAAATTAACACCAGTCTTCTCTGAACTTTTTCTTCCCATGTAGCTGTGTTACAAGTGTGAAACACGGGTTCATGGCTGTGACTCTTCACAGAGACCATCCAAACCAACCCCTAACAAAATAAACAAATCCCTATGTCTAATAGCACTGTCCTAAAGTGAATGCATTCTCTTCCTGGCATCATCATTCCATCTGTCCCTCAGCTGAACAGAACTTTTTCTTCCAATATTGAGATGTTTAGGGAGCAGAGGGTTTGGAGCTACAGGTCAAGATATCCAGGCTTCATAGTTACCCTGCTGTATCTGTGATACTGGGCAACTCTTTTGTCCTTTTAAAAAGTATTACTTCTCATGTCTACCATGTATCTACTTCTGAAGAAGAAAAGATCTTGTAAGCAAAAGTTCATTCATTTTTCTCCTATCATTTTTAGAAATGGAGCAGCTTATCTAAATGTGGACTGGGAAGTGAAAACCAGCTCAAGAGCCTTCTGAACTTTAAGGGGTAAGCCAACATCTTCATCTGTCTGTCTTTCTATATACTATCCTTTTGTGGCCATTCTCTTGGGCAGCCTTCCAATTTCTCCACTTAATGAGTTTTGTAGACATTACTGCTTTTTGTCTATCTTTTCTTTTGTGTGGCTGCTTTAGACAGTCCATAGGCCTGCAATGCCCCTAAAAGTAGTAGTCACAAGCTCTACCTCTCACATACCCAAAGTTCTGAAGTTTATATTTTTACATAATTACTGTGTCCCAGGTATGGGTCCCCAAGCAGAACTTCTGTGGACATCATGAAAGGATGAGTCTCTTCCTGCAGACAGGAAGAAGTGCTCAAAAACATTCCATCATTCAGTGGTTCATTTAACAAGTATTCATCAATAGCCTGGAAGAAAAAGTCAGAAATGGGGATTGGTTCTAGAAATCTGGAAGTAAACCAGTATGAGTTCTGTAATCAAAGAGCTCATTTGATAGTCAAACAAGTAATTGCAATCACATGTGACAAGAGGGATCAAACAAATAAAATGTCAAGAATAAGTGATGAGAGGAATATATGAATGGAAAACAGTTGGGAGACTAGCATGAGGGAGATTATTTTAAATCCCCACCTATGATGCAATATGTATTCATTGTCATTCCACTCTCATTTTCCTTCCTCTCTGTGATTGCTTTGCCCTGTGTCAGCACCACTTCTTAATTACTATAGCATTACCATAAGTACTGATGCCTGAAAGGTACATCTCCTTTCTTTGGATGCTTCTGGGACTTTGCTCTTGTGTATACATATTAGCATTAGTTGTTCATCCAACAAAATAAAATAACCAACTTGAGATTTGAGTGACCTGTGCTGACTCCAAAGGTCAATTTGGGACTAGGTGAAACACTGAGAATGTCTTAGAATTCATAGATGTAACTATTTATGTCACACGTCTTTGGTGTGGTTTATATGGTTTATTAGGTTTTAAAATTTTCTTCATAGACGTCTTCATTAATGAGTACTTGGGGTTTTTTTTGAAATGGTGATAAAAGATACATTTCCTAGATTTAATTTTGTACCAGTTTATTGAATATAGAAATGCTTAGAAGGTAAACATAATAGGTTTTGTGCCCAAAAACCTTGCTGAGGTCTCTTAATAATTCTGATAAGTTGTCAATACCATCTTTTGAATTTTTTTATGATTGTAATCTGAAAAAAAAGCCAACTTATTTCTTCCTTCTTAACCTTTGAATCTTCATTTTCTTTTCATTACCTGACAGGACTAGTTAGAATACTCAATACAATGTTGAAGAGAACTAAATAAAGCCATCATGTTTATCTTGTTCATAAACATAAAAAGAACCCTTCAATACCTTGGCACCAAGTATGATGTTCTATGTAGAATTTCTGCCTCTGTTTATCAGCTCAGAAAAAATATTTTATTCTCAGCTTTATATAGGTTTTCTCAAGTGCAAATATTGAAAAAAAAATCAAAACCTGTATCAGTATCAATACAAATATCATATGAATTTCCCATTTAACACTTTTTAAAGAAGCATAATTGAAGACTTGTAAATTTATATAAATTTTACATTCTAAATTAAATATTTGTCATTTAAACATCTTACATTCTGATATATTTAAATTGTTAATATCTTATGCAATAAATTCTCTATATTTTAGAGGCTGATTGACTTAAAAGTGTTCTCTATGACAATGAAACATTACAACTTTATTAATATTGGTTTTGAATTAAATTTCTTATATATTTCCTCTAACTAGAATGCTTTCTTTTATTTTTTGTGATTATAATATAATTACATAATTTCTCTCTTCTCTGTCCTGCCTCCAAAGCTTTCCATATATCCTTCCTTGTTCCCTATCAAATCCATGGCCTTTTGTTTCATGAATTGCTATTACATACATATATATTCCTAAATATAATCTGCTCAGTCTGTGTAACATTAGTTTCTATGTGTATTTTCAGGGCTGTCAAGTTGACACCAATTTGTGTGCTCTTCTCTGGAGATGACTATCTGTCTCTCAGCTTTCCTACCTTATCTGTGTTTGTTTGTTTATGATTGAAGCCTTGTGCCTGACTCCTATCTGTTTTGACATGTCTATTCGTGTCATCTTTATTTAGATCATGTTTGGACAACCAAGTTGATGACACTTCATAGATGTAGCTTTTGACATTTTAAGGGCCCAAATTGCACAACGAAGTCTCTAATACTCTGCCCACTCCTCTGCAATATCCAATGATCCTTGAACAAGAGGGTGTTTTGTAGATATATCCATAGGACTGGTCTGCACAGCTCTGGATTTTGATTACATGTGATATTCCTACCTCAGAATTGATGTTGCTACCTGTGTGGCTTGGCCTTCCTACACCAATTAGTATTCAAAACTGTCCCACGCAGTGATGACCGCAGACCAACCTGATCAAGGCAATGTCTCAACTGAAGTTTTTCCTCTTGATGACTCTAGGCTGTGCCAATTTGAGAATTAAGTTGGACCAGGACACTGAAGTTTTCAGAGGCTTGGTTTATTTGGTTTTTTTTTTATTGGTTCATTGAGAAGTTCACACAATATGTTTTGATCATTTTCTTACCTATCTAACTGTTCTCAGATAAAACCCTTCCCTATCTACCCAAATTTATATCTTTTTAACCCATCAAGTTCAATTTATTTTTCTCATATACTCAGATGTGTGACTTTCTATTTATGTATGGTCACCTTGGCAGGGACAACATTAAGTCTTAAAGAAAACTGACTCTTCCTCTAAGAAGTTGCCAATATCCAATAGCTTCTTTGTTTGGGGTGGGGTTTCACATACACCTCCCTCTTTGTGTTGAGATTTGGCCTGATTTAGGACAAGGATTGTGCATTTGTTCTGACAGCTGTCATGTTTTGTCTGGAGGACACTGTTTCCCTGGGTTCATTGGCCATCTCTGACTCCTACAGACATTCTGCCCCCTTTTCTACAATGATCCTTGGACCTTGGGAAGAGAAGATAGAAAGAAATATTCTGTAAGCTTATTATGAACCTTGGGCAGATGGCAACATCTTTATGAATCCCATCTACTTCAAGTAGAATGTGCTCTGATGAGGGTTGAGATATAAATTCATCTATAGTGTAAGTCATTAAGAGTCACTTTGTGTATCTAATATATATGTTTAGAAGGATTGCTGTAGATCCTCCCCTGACTATATTAGCCACTTTCAAGATAAACATCTAAAAGTATATATTTGACTATAATCACCTTCTATGACCATCACAAATGTTTTGGTTATCATTATGTTTTTACTATGATCCCAGTTATCATTATGAGCTCTTGTAACCATGGGCTAGAATCCCAAACATTGACATTTTTCATACTGTCTATTTTGTTTTTGAAAATTTCTAAATTTTATATGCTGTACTTTAAGAATGTGATTATTTATTAAAAGATTATCCAATTTTAAGAAAATTTCAAAACAAATTTCATGGACTATACACAGTATTATGTAAAGGATTAAAATGTACCTGGGGAGAATACTTTGTATCAGGTTCTTAAGGAATGCTAATTAAATTCTATCTTAAAGTCTACTCCAAGGACACTGTCTATCATTTCTGGAGGTATGAGTTGATATTTTTATTGTTTTTAATTTTATTTCTGTGTATGCTCTTATTTATGCAATCACATATGGTTATGCATGCATGTGTGCACATGTGTGTAAGTGTGGAAGCCAGATTCCCACAAAAGATATTAATGTTCAGATGTCATCAAATTAGATTTTTTAAAATTTTTCTAAGTCACAATCTTTCATTTGTTTGGAAGTTTGAATCTAGGCCATTTGCCAGTGAGCCTCGGGGTTCTATCTGTTTCCCCATCCCCAGTACTGGGATTACAAGCACATCCTATGATGTCTTCCCTTTATTTATACATTTTTAAACTGTAAGTTCTAGTGATTGAACTTAGGGAGTCATGCTTTGGAGATGAGGACTTTATGGATTGACCTTCTCTACATTATCCATGAGATATTAATTGACTCTGCAATGCAATCTGATGGAAGATGTCATTCTGTAAATATGTTTGTCTTATTGGTTAATGAATAAAGGACTGTTGACCAATAGGAAAGCAAGATAGGCGAGACTAGGAGACTAGGAAGAGAAAGGAAGTAGAAGGGAAAAGTTTTAAGATGAAAAACAGAGAGAAGAATGCCAACCTCTCTTTCCAGTAAGATAAGACCACGTGGAAGTACTTAGATTAATGGAAATGGGTTAATATATAAGACAGAGCTAGCTGATAAGAAACTAGTAACTGGCCTATGGAATTATAACCAATACAGTGTCTCTGTGTGTTATTTGGGGCTGGCACAGAGGTGGAAACAGACTGGCAGGAAAAACATACTCTAACAGCAATCTCTTTTCTTGCAGTGTAATCGGGGGTCATCTCTAGCATTAAGACATAGTATTGAACTTCTCTTTATCTTTCAGATCTGAGCTCCTCGATGAAGACAACCAACTTCACACGGGTAAGAGAGTTTGTTTTCCAAGGCTTCTCTAATTTCCAAGAGTACCAACTCACACTCTTTTTTGTCTTCTTTGCCCTGTACCTCCTGACTCTGGCTGGCAATGTCATCATTGTGAGTATTATCCGTATCGACCACCACCTTCACACCCCCATGTATTTCTTCTTAAGTGTTCTCTCTACTTCAGAGACATTCTATTCCCTGGTCATTATTCCACGAATGCTTGGTAGCCTTGTGGGTCTGAGCCAAACCATCTCCCTGGAGTGCTGTGGGACGCAGCTCTTTTTTTTCCTTGGATTTGCAATCACCAACTGTTTGCTGCTAGCAGTCATGGGTTATGATCGCTATGTGGCCATCTGCAAACCACTTCGTTACACCATCATCATGAACTGGAGAGTGTGTGTCATTCTGGCATCTTCAGTCTGTGCCACGGGGTTCTTTTTCTCACTAGTTCAGGCTGTGTCCATTTTTAGGCTGCCTTTTTGCAACTCACTGATTGAACATTTCTTCTGTGATGTCCGACCTGTTTTAGACCTGGCCTGTGAAGTGCCAGTTATCAATGATATCTTGACATTAGTTCTCAGCCTCCTGGCCATCACAGCACCTGCCACTTTCCTATTCATCTCCTATGTCCTCATTATTTCCACCATTCTCAAGATCGCCTCAGCAGAAGGCCGGAAGAAAACTTTTGCTACCTGTGCTTCCCACCTCACTGTGGTTGTCATCCACTATGGTTGTGCCTCAATTGCCTACTTCAAACCCAAGTCAGAGAACACCAGGGACCAGGACCAGCTGATCTCAGTGACTTACACTGTTATAACACCTCTACTAAATCCTGTTGTTTATAGTCTGAGAAACAAAGAAGTTCAGGATGCCCTGAGGAAAGTGATGGGTAGGAAATCCCAATCATAGGTGCTAATTTATGTCCAAATAATTCCATATTTCCCTGATAGGTAAAGTTTCAAATCCAAGGTTTCATGTGATTAAAAGTCTCATACATCATAGCCAAGGCCAGGGAGAGAGCAAAAGTGAAGCTGGGAATAAGCCTCTAATAATTGCGTTCCATTTCCTCAACCTCTTTGTTAACATAATAAAAACACAGGTCACTTTCAAGACCTGTGCACAGTCAGTCATTGGCCCTACTCCAAAGATAATTACAAGGTCAAAGTATGATCTTATGTTCATTTCGAGCTTAAATTTAAAGGAACCAATCTATTTCTTGTTGAATTATAAACCACAAATTAAACATTACTCAATGGAATAGTCTCTTAAAAAAATTAGAAGCTCAAACAAGTGGAGAGTAGGAAGGATATGTACAGATATCTAACTGCCTTGTGTTATAATAAGATAAGCAATAAGATCTTTTAAGAAATGGATTTGAGTCAAGCTTAAACTTCCTAGGCAAACTATCTTCACGCAGCCATACATGGAACTCCAAAGGAACTCTACATTTTCTATCTGCCACTGATAGAACTCTCAATGAAGAGGAACTAAGGAAAGGTCAAGAAGAGGGAAGGAGTCATTAAATGGAAAACTTTCTAATCAGCATAGGATAGCCATAGAACTTTGGCCATATTACCTGAATACAATTTTCTTGGTTGATTCGTTGCTTATTGTTGAGAAGCCAGATGGAGGAGAGGGGTTTCTGGAGCTGATAATAAAATCATTCTTCGTAGAAAATATTTTTTTTTAAATATCAGAAAGGAAGAGGAGGTCCTTGAAGGAGAAGATTGCTGAGAAGTCTGTGAAATTGGTGAAGCAGGAAAGGTTAGGAAGAATCATCTGAGAACCTCCTGAGAGTTGAATGACAGTGTGAGATGACATGGTGAGGAGGGCTAAGAGGAACAGAAGGACTTTAGCAAATGTTCTTCTGATTGTGCCCTCTTCTTCCCGCTTGTAAGCCAAGTTACCAAGGCAAGGAAGGGGGAGTAGGTGAAATTCAAACCAGGAGAACTCCTTTGTGAAATAAATTAGATGATTCCATTACTGTGGCAAAACTGAGAAATGTAAATAGTAAGGAATTCTGATATGAAGACTTTCATAAAATTTAATTATCTGAGCTGGAAATGAAAAAATAACAGACTATTTACTCTTCCTTTCCTCAAAAAGAATGAAAAAGGGGAACAATGAGGGTATATTTTAGATTCAGTTTGTGTGAAAAAATAAGTGATGAATACAACTTACTCATTAGAAGGAATAATTTTGAGAAAATCTAACTATATTTTTACATTGAGAAGTTAGCTTCAATATCCAAAAGAATTTATGAGTACACATTATTCTCCTTGTAAAACATTGTCAAACTATAGAAATACCAAATAAAATGTGCAAAGTTGTTGTGCATGCAATATACTATGAATCCAGTTAAATAATCTATAAGTTTCCCTTTTCCACCTACATTGTCATTTAGAACTCCTAATTCTCCTGGTGGGGAAAATATTACCTAGATTTTTTATGTAAACCCAGTCAGTCAAAGATGAGTATTCCAGGGTGAGTAATGAATAAAATTTGAGGTTCTGCTCTTTCCTTGCCTTCTGCTTCTCTTTACAATGCCCTGTAGTGAATACAATTCTGGGCAATGTTTCTTACCCTAAAGGAAATGGATCCTCATCTATGCTCATTTCTACCACTGTTTGTTAGATTTCAGGAAGATACATGGCCCACAGCCAACCATATTGCCACTCATTGAGAGGACTTTGGTGTGTCCATGTTCTTTAATCAGATTCCAGCTCTTAATGTCTTGCTTGTGGCTAGCCAGTGGCCATTCTATGTCCAGCATCCCTCCATCAGCTTCTTATTGTCCTAGACTGATCAGCTGTATTTGTGGTCCTGTGATGTGCTGAACCAGAGTGAACTTGTCATCCTCAAATCATCCATCTAACACCTCACGACCTACCCTCCCTGCCAGGACTCAATAATTTCTGAGTGACTTCTCTGGAAAGCGAGGAATGTTCACACTCATCTGGTTTGCTGACTCCTTTCTGTCCTTGATGAGGGTATCAAAGTTTACCTGGTGGCAGAGTCAAGAGTCTGCCTCTCCTTGTATCCCATTAACTGCAATGACTTCTTCTCCAAAGGTTGTATGTTTTTATGTTATTTAAATAGAAAATCCGGAATTCTTCTCATCTTCATAGTTCACATTATATGTTTCACACAGAAAATATTAGTGCATAGATTTTAATATTCAAAAGCGCTTCCTCCAAACTACAAGAAGATCTTTATCTAGTAAACTTTGCTAAAGTTAAAACCAAACCTCTTTCAGTTTCAATACTAATGGTTCAGTTATGTGTTCTTAAAAACCCTGTTTTGAAATGCAGTTGACTTCCTCTCTGGATGCTTTTGATCTTTCCCTGGGGCAAATAATGTCCCCTGGAACAATGTGGGATAGCAATAACAATTTGAAAAACAGGAGAAGCTTTAGATTACCACCCACATGATTTCTACCCACAGTTTGTTTCTTTAGAAATTCAGAGATCATTTACTTTTTATTTGGAACATTTAAGAAAAGAAAAGCTCCTGTTATAAGCCCACTGCCCTTGAATAGAAAATTCTATTTTAAAAATACAGCTCTCCAGTACTACACATGTCGCCATCAGAATGGAGTTCAAATCTCCCTTCCTGCATGTTAATCCTGTCTGCCAGTCACATCTCCACCTAATATGTAGGGTGAGGTTTTCCATCTTTCTACTGGGAGAGAAGGACTTTTCCTATTATTGCAGAGGTCTAACTCAGAATTGCCAATACATCCATTGGGCTAACAGAGATTCATTCTCTTGCTAAAAAAAGGAAAGTAGTAAGCAAAAAAATAAATAAATAAATAAATAAAAAATAAAAACTATTAAAATACAGGACATTTAATCAGTGGGTACTAAGTCTAAAACAACAGAAGATACAAGTATGAGGAGGGGAACTGTTAAGGACCAAGTGTGTAATGGGATGGGAGGGAGAATGGAGAAGGTGGGAGTTAGGGTGATGACAAAGTCCTTTTTTACATATTTGAGGTTGTCAAATAGCACATTCAATAAAAGCTAGAAAAAGGAAAGTCTGTCTGTCCCTGGACATATTACAGAATCTGTGTCTTCAGACTGTTTACAAACATTGTACCAGTGTGTGTAGGGAGGGACTGATAAGTTTTGTGACATTTGAACAGATGACTGTCTTTTCAGAATTGTTGATTTGATCTACACATTAGGAAAAGCCTTGTTTTATTTCTTTTTCCTTCCCCCCCTTATTTAATTAGCTATTATTGATTCTTAGCTTTTCATATTAAGCATCCCAATCCTTCCCATTGACCCCCTAACCCTCTTGGCCCTTACAACCTCCCCACTCAAAGCAAAACAAAATTTAAAAGAAAAACCAAACTAATCAAGCAAACAAGGCAGACCAAGAAACAAGAAAGTAAGTCACACATATATTCACAATTCACTCTTTAGTCCCTTTCTTTATCTTCGTTTGCAAGTACTCATTGCCCAGTCTTGGGTCTGGTTTGAGGTCTGTCCTATGATGCACTTTGGACAATGGGCTCTCAGTATGTCTTCCACTGGAGTGTTGCCATGGTCCTGTGTCATGAGATCCTGCAGCTTTGGATCTGTAGGTTCACCTTCTTCTCATGTTCTAACAGTTCATAGATGAGGTGCATGTTGGGGTGGGCCCACTCTCAGCCCTGATCCTAGGTAGGCCTGGATGAACAAGGCCACCTCTACTGTTTTGCCCAGGCTGGGTGCAGAGACAGAACCCTCTCTCCCAATTCCTATAGAGGACATACAAAGGGGTTGGGGATGTCAACTCTCCTGTTCTCACACCCTCAGGGCTGGCTCACCTGTACCCCTGACAACCCATTTAGTTATGGTCTGCTACTCTAGTGGGTTGCATTGTCTACTCTTCTGTGCATTGCGGCTGGTAAGGGGCAGGGCTAGTTTCCCCACTGTTGTGACGCAAGGGACAGCTGAGAAGACCCTGGGCATGCACAGAGCCCCCAGTGGTAACAGGAGCCTTGGACATGACTCCAGACCCCAGCAACTGCAGGGCTACAGACATGGCTCAGACATGGTCTTAGGCAGTAGCCTGGGCCCTGATATTTTTATGGTCTCAGCAACAGAGGCTCCCCAGATTAGTATGGCCCCTGCAGTGACATGGCCCTCAGACCTGAATTTGGTCTCAGGTGGCTGACTAGACCCCATACTTCCATACAATCCTTGGTGGCAACAGGTGCCATAAATGTCAACTCAGGCCCTGGCTGCAGTAGGGTCACAGACCCGGACATGTCCCTCAGTAGTATCCCTGTTCCTGAAAACACCATGGCCCTGGGTGACAATGTAGGACATTCAGATCAGCTTGGCCCTGGAGGCAGCACTGCTCTTTAAACCCATATGGTCATAGATTGTGGCCTAGGTCTTTGGCATCCTTGTAGCTGTTGGTGGCAACATGAGCCATGGACATCAATACAAACCGCAGATGTGGTAGGATAATAAACCCAGATGTGGTCCTAGGAAGCAGCCAGAGTTCAGATGTCACCATGGCCCCTAGTGGCAGTACAGGCTAATAGTTTTGTCATGGTCCCCAATGGAGCATATCCCTTGGAAACCAACATGTCCTCAGGCAGCTGCCCTGATGCCTATCCTTAGCATGGCTGTTGATGGTCTTAGGAACCATATGTATTAACACAGACCCAGGCTGGCATAGGGCCATGAACCCAGATATGAACTCAGCAACAACCCTGGCTTATATAAAACCATGGCCCCAGGTGACACTGCTGGCCATTCAAGTCCACATGGTCTAGCAGCAGTACAACCCTCAGACACCAACATGGTCACAGGCTACATCCTAGACTCCCGGCATCTCTGTGGACTTTGGTGGCAACAAGGACCACTAGATATCAATATTGACCCTGGTTGTGGTAGGACCATGATTTAATTTACTTGAAGAAGAAACTTAATCTAGAAATACCTAATATAAGACATGATGGTCACCTGTGTAGAGAGCTGCGAAATGCTGCGCCTTAAAGATGGCGCTGGCTTCCGCCTTCCACCTCCCCAAGGGTGAGCGCTCTCTGGCATAAACAAGCCCTTATTTGGTTAAGTCTGTTCAGCCTCTCTGCTTCCGCATAAGAGTAGCCTATCTGCAGGGTCCACGTAGCTCACTGGGGTTGGTTAGTGCAAGGGTATTTAAGCCTGTGCAGGAGTCCCCCGGGCTCCAGCGGGTCAGAAGAACATGTTTCGAGGATCCTGATTAAAACTGCATGGAGAAGATCTTCCCGGAGTAGCATCTTCCTTGCTGGCAGGGATAGGCGTGTACACAGTACACACCTGCCTCTTGCTTCCCTGCTTTTCTCTCAAGTGGCAAGTTGAGCTCATAGTGGACAATTAAATTCCTCTCCTCCCAATATCTTAAGAAAATGTGAGTAATTGTCCAGTACTTCTTATTTTTTTTTTTTAAATTCAGCCTGATGTCAGTAGATTGTCCCCTTATTGGCCATTTGTATTTATATTTAAATATTGGCAGTTCTTGGAACTCAACCTTTTTTTTTTAAAGGATAGCATTTTTTTTCCAGTGATAAAACAATCTTTCCTTCAAACTAGAATGACTAATATTCTGGTACTCAGTATAGTTAGTAAAATTTCAATGCTATGACATTTCTATAGTCATTCAATTGGTCAACATCATTAACCATTACAGCTTTTAAAATTTCATTCACACAGTGGAAGAAGTTGCCTTTCATTCTTCTTTGGATCTTTTCCCTTTTATTGATATTGGATTTCTTGACTTCTTTACATATTTTGAATTTGAGCCTTTTATCAGAAGTAGAGTACATAAAACACATTTCCCATTCTTTAGGCTGCCACTAAGGCCAAAAAAAAAAAAAAAAAACAAAAAAAAACAGTCTTCTTTGTGTTATAGAGCTTGACAGTTATGTTCAATTTATTGATTTTTGATCTTAGTGTCTGAGTTAATAGTGTTCTGTTCAAAAAGTCTTCTGTTGTGCCAATGTGTTCAAGGCTATTCTCCATTATTCTATCAGGTTAAATGTATCTTGTTTTATGTTTGAGTCTTTGTTTGCTGTCAGAGAAACTGTGGTCTCACAGCATAAATTGGTTGACATTTCTTCTGTTTCTGCTTTGTGGAATAATTTAAAGAGTATTGGCTTTAACACTTCTTTGAATATTTGATAGAATTCTACATTAAAACCATCTGGCTCTGGCCTTTTGTTTCATTGGGAGACAGTTCCATGATGTGCAGAGAAAAGTGTATATTCATTTGTGTTTAAGTGAAATATTCTGTAAATATCTGTTAGGTCCATTTGGTTATAAAGTCCATTGGCTTTTAAAATTTTTCTTTCATATTTTATCTATATGACCTGTCTACTGGTAAGAGTAGAGTATTGAAGTCTCTCATTATCAGCGTGTGAGAGTCCTTATATGATATAAGCTTTAGTAGTGTTTCTTTTACAAACATGGATGCCCTTTTGTTTGGGGCATGGATATTAAGAATTGAAATGTCTTCTTGGTGTATATTTTTCTTTTATGAGCATGTAGTGCCCTTCCCAATCTCTTCTGCATTATTTTAGTTTGAAATCTGTTTTGTTAGATATTGAAATGGCTACACCATCTTGTTTCTTAGGTCCATCTTCTTGGAATATTTTTTCCAACTCTTTACCCTAAAGTACTGCCAATCTTTGATGTTAATGTGTTTTCCTAGGATATAGTAAATGGATGGTCCAATTTTCACATCCATTCTGTGAGTCTTTGTCTAAGGCCATTGATTCTGAGAGACATCAGTGGTCAATGCTTGTTGATTCTTCTTATTTTGTTGTTCGTAGTGGTGGTGGTGGTGTGTTTGTGTTTCCCACCTTTTGATTTGCTGGTATGGGATTATTTATTCCCTGTGTTATTGTTCCTCTGGATAACCTTGGTAGTTTGGAACTTTTCTTCTAGAACCATCTATAAGGCTGAATTTGTAGATAAATATTACATAAATGTGGTTTTAGCATGGAATACATTATTTTCTCCTTCAATGATAACTGAAAGTTTTCCTGGGTATAGTAGTCTGGGATGGTATCTGTGATCTCTTAAAGCCTATGGCGTATCTGTCCAGATATTCTAGCTTTTAGAGTCTACACTGAGAAGTCAGGTGTATTTATAATAGCTCTGTCTTTATATGTTGTTCATTTTTTACAGTATTTAATACAGTAATATTAAATATAATATTGAATATAACAATATTAAAAGCTATAATATTGCTCCATGGGTTTAGTGTTTTGATTATTATGTGCCACAAGAACTTTCTTTTCTGGTCCAAGCTATTGTTCTGTGTGCATCTTGTATCTTTATAGCCATCTCCTTCTTTATGCTATGAAATTTTTCTTCTATGATTTTGATAAAAAATATTTTATGATTCTTTGAGCTGTGTTTTTTCTACTCCTTTATTATTTTATTCTTAGATTTGATTTTTTCAGTGTCCCAGATTTTCTGAATGGCTTGTGTTATGAAATTTTTAAATTTACCATTTTATTTGACCAATGTATCCATTTTTTCTATCATATCTACAATGCCTGAGTTTTTTTCTCCCATCTCTTGAATTTTATTGGTAAAGCTTGACTCTGTAGCTTGTGTTCAAATTCTGGCTTTTTTTTTTTTTCATTTCCAGAATTCCTTCTGTTTGGGTTTTCATCATCAATTCTACTTCTCTCTTCAGGTCTTGAGCAGCCTTGTTCATTTCCTTTCACCCTTTTCTAAGTATTTTCCTAGATTTATATAAAGGATTTATTCATTTCCTCCTTAAGGGCCTCTATAATCTTCATACAGACTGTTTTGAAGGGTTTTATCTTGAGCTTATACTTTTACACTGACATCTAAGCATTTGACATTGGCATGGTTATAGGTATGAGTAATTATATCCCATTTTGTTTCTATTGAATAAATGTTTTGCTTCTTGGTTTTTGCTTCTTCTCTGGACTTTAGGAGAGTATTAACATCTGTGTGCTGCCTGTTAGGAAATTTTCTCTGGGCCTATTTCCTTGGTCTGCTCAGCTGGGGTGTTCCCAGATTGCTGGTATTGGTAGCTGGGATAATGGTATGAGTTGAGAGAAGGAAGGTTGGTGGAGAAGATATTTGTGATCCCTCAGTGATGGTGTCAGAGAGGAAAAAGAAAGTGTAGTAGATTTTCCGCTGCAGATCTGGGGATCAGACTGGATTATTGGATCTAAAGGAGCAGGAGAAGAGGTGAGGATCATCTGTCAGCCTATCTGTTTCCTTGGCAAGAATGGCATTTGAGTTAGCAGGGGGTCCTGTTGGGGTTGGAAATCAGGACAAAGTAATGAGTACAGAAAGGGAGATAAGGAGGGGAAGATCTGTGAAATCCACAGAAGATGGGAACAGGAGGGCAGGGAAGGCTGTCAAGATTGTTCTGTTACAGAGCTGGGGATGAGACTAAAGATTTGATCTGGGGGAACAGAGAGAGAAGAAAGCACCATTTCTTTATATAATCAGTTCTATTACAGATCTAAGGCACTGATATATTGACTAAGTGGTATAGATATTATTATATTCTTTAGGAGTGAAGAATTTAGAAAGAAGGGATGTAAATAAATGTGTTAGTCTGACATTCAACTCTCTGTGGGTTCTTTGAGAAACTGTCATTTGTTGTTTGTAGGCTTCATTCAAAAGAACCTAGAAACTGAGCAGAGCATCTGCAATCTCCATATGTGCGTATACATGAAAGAGTGAGTGGAAATAAATTAACCCTCACAATGATTGAAACTAGGTCCAAATTAACTTAGCCCCTAGTTAGATAAATAGGATCTTGTCCCTACTACCACCTGCCAGGGAGTAAAATAAAATCCCTACTACAGGAAGATAATGTAATCTGGAGCTTCAATTTGTCTTTATAATTTATTCATACAAAGCAGGAGTAAGCAACAATGGCCTGCCAGCTGATGTGACCACCATCTGTTTTTGTACACATTACAAGATGTAAAAAGAATTCAGAATTTTAATCAATTAAAAATAAAAAAGATTTTTGAAACAAAAGTATGTTATATTTTAGTTGGTTTTCAATGACTACCACATAATTTAATTTATATGTTATCTATAACTATTTCAGGTTACCTCTGTAAAATTTAATGTATCTGGGATTATGGTCCAAAACCTTAAATTATTTATCATTTGGCCCTTATCAGGAAAACAATTTAGATTCCCAATAGAGTGTTTAAGAATGCAGTAGAACTATATAGATGAATCAGGAGAAAGGAACAAAGAACTAAGAGTCAAGTAGAAGGCAAAACACACAGTAGAGACAGCCAATAACATTTACTCCATGGACTTGATAAGATACAAGTTTAAGATGACTCCAAATGTTGCCAATCCTCCCAAAGATGATTCTCAGTGAATCTCCCCTGTGTATAAAACCCTTCTTTATACTAAACTGTGGACAGAACTGGATTTGCCACTTCCTAATATAATACAGTAGAAATGATGGGATATCTTTACTATGCTAAAATGCATCACACAGAAATCTGTCTATCATTATACATTGTATACAAGGGTATGTACACATAGAGACACAATTTTTAAAAAAGTTATAGCTCCATGTAACCAAACTGGAGAAAGACCTACTTCTTCAGTTACTTTCAAGAAGTAAGATGTTGTGTTTTAAGAGTACCAGTGAGAGGACTATGTGCAAAACACCTGAGTAATTCCTAGAAACATAACACTTGCAATTGGCAACCAGAAACAAAAGCAACTTCAATCCTCAAATCACAAGGAAATAACACTCTGCAAGTTCATGAGACCTTGAGCAGGATAAGCAACAAGATAGTACCCAGATAACTAAGTAAGAAAACAGGTCAAAACTGTATGTTGTTTTAAGGTATTGAGTTTGATTTGAAGCAATAATAAACTGCTATGATCAGTATTAGATATGAAAAAGGTACTCAGGAACTGAATGTTTTAAACTGGTGATGGGGTTAAAAATTCATGGAAAGACATTTTCAAAGTGGTGATAGAAAATAGCTTCTGAATGAGTTACAAACATAGGAAAATACCCATTGAAAAGGGACCAGTTTTAGTTATTGAATTTGTATCATATCTCTCTATACAACTTGGAAAATACAGCATAGTCATAGTAATAAAAACTCTCGTATCTGAATATAGACAGTTTGGGATTATTTTTCAAGTTACTTTATTTCATGATAATGACAGGTCTATATCACTGAGTGAACGAAATTACATTTCTGCCTCTTGGTCAACCATAATTTAGAAAGAGTAACACACACAAGAGGAGCAGCGGATGATACAAATTCAGACCCAGCTTCTGGGTTTGTCTTCCTGGACTTCTGTGGATCTCGGGATTTCATTTTAAAAACAGTATTGACAACAGTAATCTCATCCTGTTCTTGTGGCCTTCTCAAAATTAATAAAGAAGTATATATAAGTGCCTTTTGTATTGCAGATATTTAAATATTTCAAATATGTCCTCCTCTGCCACCTCTCATCTATGCCAAATTGTTCCAGGCCATGACCATGAAACAACATTGGTTCTTCCGAAGCAGACTTTCACAAATCTGTATGAGCATCCTATAGTTGTAAATCAAGTCACCAGCTCTCCCTTGTGTGGCCAATGAATGAAAAAGTCCATGGTCTGCATCTGGGATGGAGACAAGAAATCGTTAACCTGGTGAGCATGTTTACGAATTGAGCCCATGGAGAAAGGATGTGGTCACCTCTAATTGTTATTACGTGGGGAATGAAGAGAAGTGGCACACTGCTTTGAGCCTACAGATGAAGCTTCCTGATATGTGTATTGGAGGTAGCCAGGATCCAGCTCTAGGCAGTTTCTTACCAAGTCCATATTCTCACCTGGTGCTTCCTCAACTGTGACAATATCTCCATTCTAAAGCTGTTCTTTATTGATGAGCCTAGGGACACTATCTAATGCGTGAACACGTGCACGCATGCGCTGCACACACACACACACACACACACACACACACACACATGCACGTACACAACGTTATGTGTGTGTATGAAATATACACATATTGGCATATTTTGTTACTGCTAACTTTCAGCACAGTACTATGGTTGGAAATAAATATTTGCATTTACTGTGGCTCAGTGTCTAAGCAACAATTTATGAAAACAATTAGATATTCCTAGACATAATTTGAGAAATGAAAACAGGAAATACATATAGAACAGAATAGTATACATCATTAAGGAACACTCTTGGGTGACACCCAAGATCACTTGCTGGGTTAAGCATTATAGCATTATAGCAAGGATCCCATCAACAATAAGTTTCATTGAGTGTGCATACACTGAAATTCATTCATGCTATTCTTACAACTAATCTGCAAAACCTCATTTGTTCCTGGGTTCTGCAGTGTCCCAGTCTTCATTCTCCTACATACTCTTAATCAAGTTTAAAATTTTTAACTTGAATAAAGTTTAAAATTTCTGGGTGAACTCATCAATCCTATCCTAGAATTAAACTTTTGTACTTTTAAACTAATGTTTTGTTTTTAATCTCTGTACTGATTATCTTATAAACTACACTCATTCTGAAGCCTTCAACCCAATTTGGCCTTGGGCCTCAGCCTTGCCAGTTCATTTTCCCTATATTACAATCAGCTACATTCAACTTTTCATATCCTCAATAAAATTTAGTATTTCTTTATGCTCTCAGAATTTTAAATAGTTGTTGCATATTTTAACTCTTTACTCATTTTTTTTGCAGGGATCTTATACTTCTAGCTTAATTGTGATCACCTATATATGGAAACTTTTCCACTCACTCACATTTTGTTATCTTATTGCACCTAGAACTAGCTATTCTAACAATCTTTGCTAACGCTTATCATATATTAACTATAGAATATGAAATGAATGCATTTCTTCATTTCATGATATACTTCATTAAAAACTGATTATATTGAGCAGCTCTGGATTTAGTTTTATATTTTAAATTTTCAATGTTGTTTACCTTTTTGTACTCTCTTTGTTCTGTGAAGAGAAGTTGTGGTGTATGATTGCTTAGATCTTCTTAGTTATTTACCATCATCATCATTGTTGTAGTCATTTTAAGCTTCCCTCACAAGATTTTCACTGTGAATACTTAGTTGAGTACTCAATATTTGGGGCACATGGCACACCAACACCTAGAATCCATCAACTATCATCTGCTGATTAACCTGTGTACAGATTGTGGTGACCATGCAAAGTTCTGAGTCCTCCTCAGGTTCCTACTTTTTGTTTTTGAGTTTGACATAACATTTTTTTTTATATTTTGAAAGTTCCATACATTTATACTCATATAGTTTCCCTTGGCTTTCATATTGAACAGTCTTTTTTTCTATATAGCTAGAGATGCATGGGGTACTCAACCATGATCATCTAATTTAGGATCTCGCAATTAAACTTATAGTGTATTAGCTGCTTTTTTAGAACCAAGATACACATCCAAGTACTGGTGGATGCCTTCATTCATTCCAAATGAGTTACTATACTGAGCCAGTGTCAGTGTGTCTGCTGGTTTTTACTCAGCCTCTACTGCAAATAAGGACTGATTCCCCTGAAACCAAGGCACTGTTTGTAGAGAAAGTTCTCAGCAACAAGAATGAAAGTCCCTAATAACTGAACTATAGAAATAAAAAGATTGGTGGCTGACTATTTGGTTCTGGATGAGCAAATAAAGAGCTATTCCCTGGACAACACATTTTCCTCCACCCTAGGTATTCATTAGTTCTTTGTGTTTTTTTGTTTTGTTTTGCTTTGTTTTGTTTTGTCTAGAATTTGGGGCATGTTATGAGCAGTTTTCCTGCCCACCTGTTTCCAGAGCCACATCAGCCCCCAAATAACACATAGAGATGCTGTATTATATATATATAAAGCTGTTGGCCAGTTACTAGCATTTCTCATTGCCTAGGTCTGTCTTAAATATTTAACCAATTTCTATCAATCTAAGTATTTCAACGTGGTCTTATCTTACCAGAAACAGGATCCGGACCTTCTTACATTAAGTCTCTACATTTTGACTCTCCCCAGCTACATCTCCCAGAATCCTCCTTGTCTCCTAGTTCTGCCTATCTTGTCTTCCTATTTGCCAACAGCGCTTTATTCATTAATCAATAAGAGAAACATATTTACAGAATGACATCTCCCATCATGAGGTTTACCCTTTCTGCATTAGCGTGTCTATTGTTGTTATCCTTGCCATCTCTTATTTAAGCAGCCATGTTGTTGACACTTTTTAGGTGTGGCTTCGCTAACATTTCAAGGAACAAAAATCTCTCAAGGAACTTCGTGTTCATCTGTCTCTTACACTCTTTCTTCCCCTATTTCCTTAGACGCATTACCTGTGTGGATCAGTTAGAGTTAACTAAGTGCATGAGTCAGAGCTGAACACCACAGGATTGCTTGTTTTCTTCACTTGATCAGTTCTGTTTTTTCTATAGTGGTTTCCTATACTAGTTTTCTATGATGTTTCTGGTCTTTACATGTTCCAAAGGGAAGTTTCTTTGTTGAGGCTTGAGATCTTCAAATATTTGGAAATCATATGCATGTAAGTAACATTCACTTATCAGAGTGTATCTATATATTTAGGAATACACGATACACATAATGTTTATATATAATTTTTGTGTGCATAAAAGAACAATTAAAGAAAACTGGTAGAGACCATGAATTTGAGAAAGTATTATTGCAGTAATCCAGGGGCAACTGAATGAAGTAAAAATTTACACAATTGGAATTTAATTTATACAAATTTAAAAAATGGGTTGTGAGAACTCCCTCAGATAAATATTTACAGACTCTTGATATTCCCACCTGAGACTCAAGACAACTTCAGTTAGTTATCTGCCTTTAGTCAATTTCTATTTGTTGAATCAGTTGTTTATTACACTGTAATTAAATTTTACACATTTGTTTCCTCTCTTCTTGTTACCAATTATAGATGTCTTATTGATTCCATCTTTTGTCACTGCCTCCTAATCCATAATCCATAATTGGTCCTAAGCCATAGTATAATCAACCTGGTAAATATGTGCAGAAATTTATTCTAAATTTGTAAGACAGAAGTTAACATAAGCAACATGTATTATGTGTGCACTTAGACAGTGATTCTGACCTCAAAGTGGCTGCTCAATTATATTGGAACAGCTGTTGCAACTTGTAAAGCTGGTTAACTGGAATATGGACTCGCCTCTGGGAATCCAAATAAAGACTTTTACTTGAAGACTATGGTTGAATATGTGTGAGTCAGCCATAAAGAAAATTGCCTGAACTCTAATGGTAGAGTAAGATCTCAATGAGTCAAGAGCAAGAGATACTGTTTACCTAGCAAAAGTATAGAGATTATGCAGTTAATAAAAATGGTAACAACAGTAATTAGAATTATTTGCTTATAGAAAATAATTTGATGCTACTTAGTTCATCATGGTATGTTGAAAGCAAAAAGAGAATGAAAAATGGATTTTTTTGCGATGATAATAATAATTTTTAACCTCTAATAGAGGTGAATTAAATCCTCATTTGAATTACTATAATGGAGAAGCACGACTTCTTACCTAAATCTCTCCTAGAGTCAGCTCCTATTCCCTCCCAGAACTCCACAAATGACTATATCCTCTTAAGTATTTCTTTCATGACATTGATTGATGTAAACTAATGTTATTTAAATATTTTGTAGCCTTACCCAAAGAGAACTAAATCTATCCATTCATCAGAGTGGCATATATTAAAAGATAAACTTACATTAAGGATATAACTGGTCAATACATTTTTGAACTGACACTTATCCCTAGATAACAATCAGAAATCTGCCTGAAGGCTGTTGAGTGTCACATTAAGAAATGGAATCTTGTCATTTGTCTCTTTAAAACAACCAGTTTACTTTGGTGGTTCCCAAACATATGTGGTTTATTAATCACTTTTAAATGTGTCAAATGAGATAGACCTGTGGCAATGTTTTGCATATATAGCACTTTAACCCATTTCCTGAGTGACTGGATGAGCCATGACACTATCAGTTCTGATCAACATTAAGAATAAGAAATGGCCATGAAATGAGCCTAGTGTAGACAAATCTACCACTAACTTCTTATTACCCAATAGGAGCACTTATATACTTACATGTATTTCAAGAATATATTTCAAGGATAGAAAGAGCCACCCACCCCTTTATTCAAGGTCTCTACTCAGAATTGAAAGAGACTATAATGAGTCTCCATATGATAAATTAGGCACAATTCCATCAAGCAGCCACAGGAGGCTAACACTGAAACCCCTTCAGATTTCTATGAAAAACCATGTATTCCATAGACAATCACTTTTTCATAATTGCCTAATGAGTAACAGGTGGGTAAAAAGCAGGACTCTGAACTGTGTATTAAGATTCTGATGATTGATTAGATTTTTGGTCTTGACAAGCCAGTGTCATCATGTTGTCTTCCACTGGAGCTCTAGCTCCAAAGCATTCATGCCAGACAACCACAGTAGTTCCCTAACTGTTTCTCTGAGTCACAAACTGAAACTCTTAGATTCATTTAGTAGATTTCAATTAGAAGTTTATACATGATGAGTTATCACCTCCTTAGAAGCTTTGCAAGCTCAAAACAAGCTTTAAGTTATACAAAGATCATCCTCAGTCCCAGTAGCTCCAAAATGATCTCCCCCTCACCTTCTCCTTGCACATTTTGGAGTGTTTCACATCTTGGAATGAGTTTCTATTAAGGCATCAATTCTTTCCCCTCTCACTTCTTCCTCTGCCTTAAATTTCCTTCCATAGCTTCATCTAATTAACTGATATTTGTCTTCAAACTTCATGGCTCAAAAAACATTGGAAGATAACTACAATAGGACAACATATTCTGTGTACTTTTTCTTCCAATATTTCATTTTTTTCCTAGTAACAGCCCTGTGATATTCTTAGTTTGGAATTTTTCTTGCCTGTGTAGGCAGTTTATACTTTAAACAACAGCATCTCAGAAATCCAGACAACTGTCCACTTCACAAGCCATGAGTCTTAGAGAGCTCTCTGGATAAAGAATGGGAACCTCCATTACAAATGTCATAAATGCATTGTCAGGTGACCAAACAGTTTGTACAGAGGCATCATGTGTCTAGATAATGAACCTTTATCAAACTGTGTTTTAACTACAGCTTGCTATGGTCCTCTGATTGATAACTCTATGGGAGCAATCATCATTAATTCTATTTTATGTAAATTATAAACAATCTTATTTTAAATATCAATCCCAGTTCCCTATATCTTCCATTCTCCCATGGCCCCCACTGACCCACATTCCATCCCTCTACTGCTCAATAGAAAGGGTGAGTCCTATCAGAGATCATCAAAGTCTGTCACATCATTTGGGGTAGGGCCTACATGCTAGTATCCTCAGCCAACATATTTCTGGCACATAAGTGGATGTTCAATAATGCTTATTCAATAAATAAGGAAAGCATCATCAGACTTAGAGTAACAGACAATTACTTTCCTTGGCATGTTTATTCTGGGTTTGGTGGTTTAATAACAAAACATGTTTCAGTTTTGAATATGCAGGCTGTTCCTTTAAGTCACTAACCAGAGGCAAAGAGTTTCACTCTATTAATTGCCCAAATTCCTAATGAGACCCCTGGGATAGGGCCTTACATTAGTTCGCAGGTGCCTCCTGTGCCCAGGAATGATTCTCAAGGGAAGGCTTCAGAATTCTGGATTTATAGAGCTGTTTCCTTTTCTGGGTAAACCCCATACAGCACACATAGATTTAGGATTTTCAGAGGTGTCTGCTCTGCTAAGAGACCTTCTGAGGCCACAGGATCAAAACATCCCCCTGGAATCTGTCACTGCATTATGAAAGTCCTCCTGACACGCTGGAAATGCACACCTGCTTGCCTTGGGATATTATTTAACTCTGGCTTCATGGAGCATTCCATTCTAGGCCTTTCTGTTTGCAATCACAGGCACACCATCTTCTAAGAAAAAAACCATGATTTCCTTTTTCAAGTACTCAACAAGTAAGTGCATGTTGGTATGCAAAATAAAATATGAGAAATTATTTTTAAAATTTTTGGTTTTCCTCCACCTCCTGCTCTCTCTTTCTGATGATTTTAATGATTCTTAACTTTCAGACTTTCTTGGTAACTTTCACAATGTCTGGTTGAGACCTAAAGTGGACTTTAATATTCTTGCAGGTTTCTTTTTAAATAATGGAAGAATCTGCTAAAGTCAAGACAAGACAGCAAACAAGACTGCCTTTGTAATCTCAGTGTTGTCATCTAATACTAAAGGCCTTTGTGTCTTTTGAGGCAGCAATGCTGAGAGTTAGGCATTGCTCTTACAGCCAGTGTCTTCTTCTTTTCTAGCCCAAACATCTTGCTTGAATACTCATCCTGAAGAATTTTTTTCAATGCAAATACTTGACATATGAGGTCAGATAGGCCAGGGCCTCACATCCACCTAGCCAATTATGAGTATGGCAAGAAGTTTATCCTACGAGGCATCAATTTTTCTATCAGCAAATTAAGAATGATATGTGTGTTTGCAGACTAATTTTGAAGATTTCAGTCTTCTAGCCTGTCTATACCCAATAGCACATTTTAACCAAATGTTAGTTACTGTAGTTTCATTCCAACACAGCCAGATCTAGTTGGTTTACCAAACTTGTTGAAACTTTTTTTTTTTTGCCACCTAAAAGCCAGTTTGATTTCATGTCTTATTATCAGTCCTGGGTCAGGGGATTTGTTTAGCATCTTTTCAGAAACACTGTCTTGGCATCTAGTTGCTACTTTCAGAAAAAATATTTATTTGGCTCGCCATAAGTGTTGGTGTGTGTGTGTGCTGTGTGTGTGTGTGTGTGTGTGTGTGTGTGTGTGTGTGTGTGTGTGTGTGAAGTGAATATATAATATTGCCTCAGGAGTTCTTTACACACTTGAAGCAGAGGATGAAAATGGAACACTAGTCTTCCCTGAACTTTTCCTTCCCACCAGGTATTAATAGCTGTGTTACAAGTGTGAAAGACGAGGCCCATGACCGTGACTCTTCACAGAGACTATATAAACCAATGCCTAACAAAATAAACAAATCTCTGTGTCTAATAGCACTGTCCTAAAATGAATGCATTCTCTTCCTGGCATCAGCATTCCACCTGTCCCTCAGCTGAAACAGAATTTTTTTTTCTTCCAATATTGAGATTTTTTTCAGGAGCAGAGGGCTTGGGGCTACAAGTAGGCTATCCAGGCTTCAGAGTTACCCTGCTATATCTGTGATACTGGATAGCTCTTTTGTCCTTTTAAAAATTATTTCTTCACATGTCTACCGTGTAGTTACTTCTGAAGAAGAAAAGAAGATCTTGTAGGCAAAAGTCCATTCACTTTTCTCCTATCATTTTATTTTAATGGAGCTGCTTATCTGAACATATACTGAAAACTAGAAATCAACTTTAGATCCATTTGTGTCCCTTCTGAATAAGTGGTTAGTCAACATTTACGTCATCTGTCTGTCTTTCTGTATACTATCCCTATGTGGCCATTCTCTCAGGCAGCCTTCCAATTTCTCCACTTAATGAGTGTTGTAGATATTACTGCTTTCTATCTATATATCAGCCTTTCTTTTGCTTGGCTGCTTTAGATAGCCCATACGCTTGCAAAGCCACAAAAGTCAGAATCACAAGCTCTACCTCTCACAGCTCTGAAGTTCTGGAGGCAGGATTTTTACCTAATTATTTTGTCCCAAATCTGCATCCCCAAGGCAGAGCTTCTGTGGACATCCAATGAAAGGATAAGTCTCTCCCTGCAGACAGGAAGTGCTAAAAAACATTCCACCATGCACTGGTTTATTTAACAAGTATTTTTCAATAGCCTAAAAGAAAAAGTCAGATCTTGGGGCTGGTTGTAGAAATCTGTATCTGAACCCATACAAGAAGTCTCATTTGAAAATCAGACTTCTAACAGTGGGAGCAGGTGTGTCTCTGACTCTTTTGCATAGTCTTGCTCCTATTGTGTTGCTTTGTTCAGACTTGATAAGAGGGCTTTTTCCTTATTATATTTTGTTTTGTCCTGTTTGGCTGTTTTCTCTTAGAGCACTGATCTGTTCTGATGAGGAACGAGATGGGTAGTGGGCCTGGCAGAGAGGGGAGTCAGTGGAGAGAAGCTAGGAGTGGAGGGATGGTAAACTGTGGTCAGGATATATTGTGAGAGAAGACTCTATTCTGAATTTAAGAAAAAGAAATGTGACAAAAATAATCAAAGAATAAATAAAATGTCAAGAATAAATGATGAGAGGAATATATGAACGGAAAACAGTTGGGAGACTAGCATGAGGGAGATTATTTTAAATCCCCACCTATGATGCAATATGTATTCATTGTCATTCCACTCTCATTTTCCTTCCTCTCTGTGATTGCTTTGCCCTGTGTCAGCACCACTTCTTAATTACTATAGCATTACCGTAAGTACTGATGCCTGAAAGGTAAATCTCCTTTCTTTGGATGCTTCTGGGACTTCGCTCTAGTGTATACATATTAGCATTAGTTGTTCATCCAACAAAATAAAATAACCAACTTGAGATTTGGTGACCTGTGCTGACTCCACAGGTCAATTTGGGACTAGGTGAAACACTGAGAGCATTGTCTTAGAATTCATAGATATAACCATTTATTTCACACTTCTTTGGTATGGTTCACTAGATTTTTTAACATTTTCTCCATAGCGTTCTTCATTAATGAGTACTTGAATTTTTTTAAATGGTGATAAATGATACATTTCCTAGATTTAATTTGGTGTCAGATTGTTGAATAAAGAAATGCAAGAAAGTTTAACATAATAAGTTTTGTGCCAAAAACCTTGCTGAGGTCTCTTAATAATTCTGATAACTTGTCAGTACCATCTTTTGAATTTTCTATGAATGCAATCTGGGGTAAAAAAAAAAAGACCAGTTTTATTTCTTCTTTCTCAATCTTTGAATCTTTAATTTCTTCTTTTACCTTACTGGAATGGCTAGACTATTCAATATAATGTTGAAGAGAAGTGGATAAAGCCATCATATTTATCTTGTTCTAAATCATGAGGAAAACCCTTCAGTACCTTGGCACCAAGTATGATTTTGAATTTAGGATTGCTGCCTGTGTTTATCATTTGAGAGAAGATATTTTATTCTCAGCTTTCTATGGGTTCTTTTCAAGTGCAAATACTGAAAAGAAATGAAACATGTGTTTGTAGCAATTCAAATAATCATATGACTTTCCCCTCTTTAACTAGACTCTTAATTTTAAACAATTTTCCATTCTACAACAAAACTATCATTTAATCATTTTATATGCTGATATTTTAATTTATTAATATGTCATGCACGAATTTGTCTATATTTTGGGGGCAAATTAAATTAAAAGTGTGGTCTATGTTAATGCAACACTGCAACTTTGTTAATATTGATGCCTTAATTGAGTTCCTTATATTTTCCACTGATTGATTTTTTCTCTTTTATTTTTGAGATTATAACTATGCCATTTCTCTCTTCTCTTTCCTGCTTCCAAATATTGCCATGTACCCTTCCCATTTTCTTTAAAACCCATAACCTTTTATCTCATTAATTGCTATTGCATGCATATATATTCCCAAATACAACCTGCTCTGTCTGTATAATGTTAGCTTTGCGTGTGCTTCCTGGGATGATCATTTGGCACCAATTCACTCTTCTCTGGAGATGACTACCTCTCTCAGCATGCCTCCTTTGCTTGTGATTCCTTGTGTATGGTTGAAGACTTGTGCTCCACTGCCACCAGTTTTGACATATCCATTAGTGTCATCCTTATTTATAGCATGTTTAGACAGTCAAATTAACCACGCCTTCATGGCCCAAATCATACAACAAACTCCCTAATCTTACTGTGTCCCCTCTTTAGCAATGTCCAGCAAGTATTGGTTACATGGGTGTTTTGTAGGTGTATCCATAGGGGCTGGGCTCCACAGCCCTGGATTTTGATTGCATATGACTTTCCTACCTGAAAACTGGTGTTGCCCTCTCTGGGCTGGACTCTCCTACGTCAACTAATAATAAAGACAGCCTACCTGCAAACATGACCACAGACCAACCTAACCCAAGAAATTCCTCAACTGAGGGTTTTCATTTTAAGTGACTCTAGGCTATGTCATTTTGACATCAGGCCTTTTCAGAGGTTTGGTTTATTTGTTTTTTATTGGTTCTTTGAGAAGTTCACACAATATGTTTTGATCATTTTCACCCTTCCCTAACTGCTCCCAGATATACCTCTTTCATAGCCACCAAAATTTGTATCCTTTTAAAGTCTAATTTGTTTTTCTCATATTCTCAGACTGTGACCTTCTACTTATGTATGGCCAACTTGGCAGGGACAACATTAAGTCTTAAAGAAAACTGACTCTTCCTCCTAGAAGCTGACAGTTTCCCTTTGTTTAGGGGTGGGGTTTCACATATACCTCCTCTCTCCTAGTTGAGAGTTGGCCTGAGCTAGGACAAGGATTTTGCATGTAACAATTGCTCTGACATTTTAAGGGCAGCTGTCATGTTGTGTCTGGAGCACTGTTTCCCTGTGCTTTTTGGTCATCTCTGGCTCCTACAGACTTTCTGCCCCCTTTCCTACAATGATCCTTGGGCCTTGGGAGGAGGAAATATGGAGAAATAGTCTGTGAGCTTATGCTGAACCTTGGCTAGATGTAGATATCTGTGTGAATCCTATCTACTTCAAGTAGACTGTTCTCTGGTGAGGGTTTAGATATATATTCATCTATGAGTATAGAGCTAAGTCATTAGGAGTCACTTTGTATATTGTATATGTATATTTAGAAAAACGATTGCTGTAGACCCTCCCCTAGGGTTTAGAACCTACAAGTCAAAGAATTTGGCTCAACAATGGCATCAAGTATAAATTGTCTCGATTAAATATTGGTGACTTATTGCTAGGAGTGTAACCATTTCATTTTACTAAAATTACATTGAAATAAAAATGTGAAGCTACCTTTTCTCTTTTTAGACTGAATCTTCTCTAATTATGTTCCTTTATTAATTACTAAGAAAGCTTATTCATGTCTTCTCGTATTTTCTTGATCAATTTCACTAGTGTCCCACATTCAAACTTAAAATATTTACCTTTATATGTCTTATCATTTTATTCTTCTTTCACGATGTTACCATCTAATTCATATCATTTTATCTTTCTACTTTTTGCCTTTATTTTTATAACTTTATGAGATGGACATTCTGCTGCTTTAGTGTTAGCCCCTTTTTAAAATAAATCTTAAAATATAAATTTAGCTCCAGTAATCTTCTATATGTATTGCTATATTATTATTTTATTACTATTTGGTGCTAAATGGTTTCCAGCTATCACCATCAGTTCTTGTAACCATGGGTTTGAATGCCAAACATTGACTTTTTCTAAGATATCTATTGTTTTTAATATCTAATTTTACTTCACTGTAAGAATTTGTTTAACTTTTTAAAGATAACCTAATTTTAAGAAATTTTCAATATTGGTTTCATGGAGTATAGGCAATTATTTAATTATTTCTGTAATTTTTAAAAAGGCCCAAGATGTACTTAGACCCAATGCTTTTTGGATTCTTAAGTAAAATGAATTAAATTCTATCTTTAGTTCTTGTCCAAGCACCTAGTTTATCATTTCTGAAGGAATGGGTTGGCCATTATTTTGTTTGTTTTGTTTCTGTTTAGAAGACAAAGTTTCTCTGTGTAATAGTCCTCGTTGTACTGGAATGTACTCTGAAGACTAGGCTGGCCTCCAATTCAGAGATCTGCCTGCCTCTGCCTCCCAAGTACTAAGATTAACTCATATCTGCCTGCCTCTGCCTCTCAAGTGCTGGGATTAAAGGTGTGCACTAATACTGCCCAGCCTTGTTTTGTTATGTTTTATTTTGATTTAATTGTGTGTGTATGTGTGTGTGTGTGTGTGTGTGTGTGTGTGTGTGTGTTGTTCTATGTGCAAGTGCATATGTACATAAAAGAATAATCCAAGTGAAGGTCTGATGCATCTCAGCTGTTGATCCCTCAATGTGATATTTGAATTGTTAATTTTTTTAAACTTTATAACAGAGAGTCTTCAGTTGGCCTGGAACTAATTGTGACTAGTCTGACTAGCCAGTGATCTCCAAGGATGTGCCTGTCTCCATTTTACCAGTGCTTGGATTACAAGCATATGCCTCCGTCAGAGACGCTTCCATGAACAGAAGATAGGAGTGCATGGGAAACCCACAAGCGCACACTATGCAAAGAGAGAAAGGGAGAGAGAAAGAAAGGAAGAGAGAGAGAGAGAGAGAGAGAGAGAGAGAGAGAGAGAGAGAGAGAGAGAGAGACTAAATTGGAGGTCTTAATCAGGTTTGACCCCCAGAGGTCAAGAAAACCCACAAAAGAGGAGATGGAAAGATTATATGGGTCAGAAGGTATAGAGGCCACCAAGAGACCATGTCCAAACAAATCATAAAGCAGAGCTTATCTGGATTCCCAGAGAATGAAGTGGCAAGCATGACACCAGCATGGGTCTGAACCAAGTTCTCTGCATACATGATATGACTGTTAGCTTGGTACTAATGTGGGACTTCTGACAGAGAAGCAGATGTATCTGTGACTCTTGGTGAACTTCTCCTATTGTGTTTCATTGTTTTGTAGTTTGTTTTGTCTTGTTTAGCTGTCATCTCTTGGAGATCTGACTTTTCTAAAGAAGAAATAAAAGGAGCGAATCTAGGGAGACAAATGGTTGGGGATGGTAGCTGGTAGAAGAAGAGAGAAAGGAAACTATGGTCAGGCTATATTGTATGAGAGAAAAATCTATTTTCAATAAAAATGAAATACTTTTTGTAAAGCACATGTCACCATTCCTGGCTTTTACTTATGTACTTGTAAGCATGTGATTGAACTTAGAGGGTCATACTTTGAAGATGAGGACTACATTTCCATCTATGAGTTTTCAACTGACTCTATAATACAGGATCTTGTATAGTGTTCACCTTCTCTTTATCTTTCAGATCTGAGCTCCTCGATGAAGACAACCAATTTCACAGGGGTAAGAGAATTTGTTTTCCAAGGCTTCTCTAATTTCCAAGAGTACCAACTCACACTCTTTGTTGTTTTCTTTGCCCTGTACCTCCTGACTCTGGCTGGCAATGTCATCATCGTGAGTATTATCCGTATCGACCACCACCTTCACACCCCCATGTATTTCTTCTTAAGTGTTCTCTCTACTTCAGAGACATTCTATTCCCTGGTCATTATCCCACGAATGCTTGGTAGCCTTGTGGGTCTGAGCCAAACCATCTCCCTGGAGTGCTGTGAGACACAGCTCTACTTCTTTCTTGGATTTGGAATCACCAACTGTTTGCTGCTAGCAGTCATGGGTTATGATCGCTATGTGGCCATCTGTAACCCACTTCGTTATCCCATCATCATGAATTGGAGAGTGTGTGTCATTCTGGCATCTTCAGTCTGTGCCACAGGGTTCCTTCTCTCTCTAGTTCAGGCTGTGTCAATTTTCAGGCTGCCTTTTTGCAACTCACTGATTGAACATTTCTTCTGTGATGTCCGACCTATTTTGAATCTGTCCTGTGAAGTGCCTTTCATCAATGATATCTTGACATTAGTTCTCACCTTACTGGTCATCACTGTACCTGCCACTTTCCTATTCATTTCCTATGCCCTCATTATGTCCACCATTCTCAAGATCACCTCAACTGACGGCTGGAAGAAAACTTTTGCCACCTGCAGCTCCCACCTCACAGTGGTTGTCATCCACTATGGTTGTGCTTCCATTGTCTATTTCAAGCCCAAGTCAGAGAACACCAAGGACCAGGATCAGCTGATCTCAGTGACTTACACTGTTATAACACCTCTACTAAATCCTGTTGTTTATAGTCTGAGAAACAAAGAAGTTCAGGATGCCCTAAGAAAAGTGATGGGCAGGAAATCACTATCATAGTTGCTGATTTATGTCCAAACAATTTCTTCTTTTTTCATATGGAACATTATAGGTAAAATTATAAAACCAGGGACTTGTGTGATTAGAAGTCTCATATGTTATAGCCAGGACAGGGCTAGGACAAAAGAAGAGCTAGGAGTTAGCCTTCAATAATTGTGTTTCATCTCTTCAACCACTTTGTTAACATAATAAAAACACAGGTCACTTTCAAGACCTGTGCACAGACAGTCATTGGCCCTACTCCAAAAGTTAATTACAAGGTCAAAGTATGATCTTATGTTGGTTTTGGGGTTAAATTTGAAAGGAGCAATCTATTTCCTGTTGAATTATAAACAACACATTAAACATTACTCAATGGAATATTCTCTTAGTATAAATTAGATGCTTGAGAAAGTGGAGAGTACAAAGGATATGTACATATATCTAAGTGCCTTGTGTTTTAATAAGATAAGCAATAAGATCTTTTAAGAAATGGATTTGGGACAAGCTAAAACTTCCTAGACCAACTGTCTTCACAAAGCCACACATGGAACTCTAAAGGAACTCTATATTTCCTATCTGCCACTAGTAGAACTCTCAATGAAGGGGAAATAAGGAAATGTCAAGAAGAGGGAAGGAGTCATTAAACGGAAAACTTTCTAATCAGCATAGGATAGCTATAGGAGTCTGGCCATATCACTTGAATATAAGTGACTTGGTTGATTCATTGCTTCTTATTGTTGAGAAACCAGATGGAGGAGAGGGGTTTCTGGAGCTGATAATAAAATCATCCTTCATAGAAAATATATTTTTTTTAAATATCAGAAAGGAAGAGGAGGTCCTTGAGGGAGAAGATTGCTGAGAAGTCTGTGAAATTGGTGAAGCAGGAAAGGTTAGGAAGAATCATCTGAGAACCTCCTAAGAGTTGAATAACAGTGGGAGATGATATGGTGAGGAGGGCTAAGAGGAACAAAAGGACTTTAGCAAATGTCCTTCTGATTGAGCCCCATTCTTCCCCTTGTAAGCCAAGTTACCAAGGCAAGGAAGGGGAACTAGGTAGGAATTCAAGTCAGGAGAACTCCATTGTGAAATAAATTAGATGATTCCATTACTGTGGCAAAACTGAAGAATGTAAATAACATGGAATTCTGATATGAAGACTTCAATAAAATTCAATTATCTGAGCTAGAAATGAAAAATAGCAGGCTATTTACTCCTTCTCAAGAAATGAAAAAAGAACAAAGGGGGTAAATTTTAGATTCAATTTGTGAGAACAAAGCAAGTGATGAATAAAACTTTGTAATTAGCAGGTATAATTACTGAACAAATCAAAATATTTTTATTATACTGAGAATTTAACTTCAGTATCCACAAAGAATACATGAGTACCTTATTCTCCTTGTAAAATGTTGTCAAACTGCAGAAATAACAAATAAAATATGCAGTCATAGTGCATATAATATACTATGTATGCAGATTAATAAATCTAAGAAAGTTCCTCTCTTCTATCTGCATTGTAATTCAGAACTCCTAATACTACAGATGCAGGAAAAATTCCTTAGATTTTTTATGTAAACCCAGTCAGTTATTGATGAATAATCCAGTCTGAGTAATGAATAAAATTTGAAGTTTTTCTCTTGGCTTTCCTTCTAATTTATCCCCACAATGTCCTGTAGTGATTCCAATTCTGGCCAATGTTTGTTACCCTGAAGGAAAATGACCCTCACCCATGCTCATTTCTACCTCTGTTTGTTAGATTCCAGGAATATACTTTACCCACAGTCAACCTAAATGTCCTGCGTTGAGAGGACTTTGGTGTTTTCATGATCTTTCATCCGTGTGATTCCTGCAGTTGATGTCTTGATTGCGACCAGCCAGTGGCCATTCTATGTCCACTGTCCCTCAGTCAGCCTCTCATAGTCCTAGACTGTTCAGCTGTATTTGTGGTCCTGTGATGTGGTGAACTAGAGTCACCGTGTCATCCTCAAACCACCCAACACCTCACTTACATACCATCCCTGAGGACTCAAGCCTTTCTCAGCAGTCTCTCTAGAAAGTGAGGAACATTCATACTCATATGGTTTGCTGACTCTTTTCTGTCCTTGATGAGGGCATAAAGATTCACCTGGGGTCAGGGCCAAGAGTCTTCCTCCCCCAGTATCCCACAAACTGCTATGCCTTCTTCTCCAAAGATTGTAAGTGTTTATGTTATTCAAAGAGAAAAACCCTGAATTCTTCTCACCTCCACACTTCACATCTTAGTGTTTCACACATAGATACATTAGTGCTCATATTTTGATGTTCAAAACCATTCTCTCCAAAATATAAGAGGCTCTCCTATCTAGAAAAGTTTGCTAAACTTAAAACCTCTTTCAGTTTCAATACTAACAGTTCAGTTACAATTTCTTAAAAGCCTATTTTAAAATGCAGTTGACTTCCTCTCTGTATTCTTTTGATCTTTCTCAGGGGCAAATAATGTCCCCTAGAACAATGTGGAATAACACAGTTGAAAAACAGGAGAAGCTTTAGATTACCACCCACATGATTTCTGCCCAGAGTTTGTATCTCTAGAATTTCAGAAATCATTTACTTTTCTTTTTGAACATTTAAGGAAGGAAGGAAGGAAGCAAGCAAGCAAGCTCCTGTCATTAGCTCACTGTCCTTGAATATAAAATTTCATTTTAAAAAATATAGTTCTTCAGTAGTGCCCAAGTCTCCATCAGAATGGAGTTGGAATCTCCCTTCCTGCATGTTCATCCTGTCTGCCAGCTACATCTCCATCTGATATGTAGGGAGAGGTTCTCCATCTTTCTAGTGGAAGAGAGGGCCTTTTCCAATTTCTGCACATGTCTAGCACCTCAGAATGCATCCATTAGCCTGACAGAGATTTATTTTCCTGCTAAAAAATGGAAAAGCCATAAGGAAAGACTGTTAAAATACAGATCCTCTAACCAGTAAGTTCCCGAAACCCAAAAAAAAAAAAAAAAAAAAAAGTTATATGTGTATATGTGTGAGGAGGAGAACTGTTAATGACCAAGTGTGTCATTGGGATGGAAGAGAAGAGAAGGTGGGGATTATGATGAAGACAATGTACTTTTTACATATTTGAGGTTGTCAAATAGCACATTCATTAAAATCTAGGGAAAAAAACATTCTGTCCATCCATGATCGCATTCCAGAAACAATGTCTGTCTTCTGACTGTGTCGCAAACATATAGGTGCGTGTAGATACTGATGCTTTTGTGACGTTTGATGAGATGACTGACAGGCCTATTTCCTTGATGAAGGGAGTCTAGAAATACCTAATGTAAAATGGACTCGATGGTCACCTGCCCCTTGCTTCCCTGCTGTTCTCTGAAGTGGCAAGTTAAGCTCACAGTGGGCGGTTTTATTCCTCTCCTCCTGCTTTCTCAAGAATATCTTCTTTTATCCAAAAATATTCATAATTGTCTAAGTATTTATTTTCCCTTTTTTAACAAATGTATTTTGATTACTGTTCCCCCTTCTACTCTTCCTAGTTCCTCCCCATTTTCCATCCCATCTGACTCTTTTCCCTTTCTGTCTTTCAGTAGGAAAAAGCAGACTACTAAGAGATAACAATCCAACATAACAAAATGAAACATAGTAAGATTAAACAAAAACCCTCTCTTCAAAGTTGGACAAGGAAAAGCAACAGAAGAAAAAGAGCCCAAAGTGGTCCCAAGAATCAGAGGCCTACACATTAAGACTTTCAGGGGTCACATATAAATATTAACCTAAGAGCTGCAACATATATGAGGACCTGGGACAGACCCACTTATGCCCTATAGTTGTTGCTTTAGTCCCTGAGTTCATAAGAGCTTTGCTTGGTTGATTTAGAGGATCTTGTTTTCCTGCTGCACTACTTCCTAGCTCTTACACTCTTTTTGTCTCCTCTTCTGTGGGGTTCCCTGAGCTCTGACAGGAGGGGTTTGATGGAGGCATCCCTTTAGTGCTGTGTTCCAGGTTCTTACTTTTTGAATAATGGCCATGTTTTGTTTTGTTTTGTCTTGTTTTTGAGACAAAATGTTTTTATTATTATTTTTGTTTTACATTTTGATCCCAGTTCCCTCCCCATCCCTCCCTCCCATGCCCCCTGACCATTCCTCCCACCTCACCCCCTTCCACAGAGAGGATGATGCCTTCCAGGAGGGATCATCATAATCTGTCAAGTCATTTGGAGTAGGGTCTAGGCCCTCCCTCCTGTCTCTAGGCTAAGGGAGTATCCCTCCACGGGGAATGTACTCCCAAAGTCCTTTCATGCACCAGGGATAAATGCTGGTTCCACTATCAGTAGTCCTGGAGACTGCCCAGGCCTACTAACTGAGAGCCATGTTCAGGGGTTCTGAATCGGTCCAATAGTGGTTTCCCAGCTATTGGTCTGGGGGTCCATGAGCTCCTCCTTGTTCAGGTCAGCTGTCTCTGTGGGTTTCCTCAGCCTGGTCTTGGCCCCCTTTCTTATCACTCTTCTCTCCCTGCAACTGAATTCCAGGACTCCGGCTCAGTGTAAACTCACTCTTATCACAGTTGATTTCCTCGTTGATGGCAATTCATATTTTCCTTTAAATACTGGCATTTCTTAAGATTCAACCATTTTTTTCATTATAACATTTCCAGTGATAAAACATTCTTTTTGTTCCACTTCAAACTGGAACAACTTATATTCTGGGAATCTTGACATAGTCTTTGAATTTCAATTCTACCATATTTCTATAGTCATTTAATTGGTCAACAGTATTTACTCTTAAATTAAAACTTTTCTTTTAAACAGCATAACTTTTAAAATTTTACTCATACACTGTCATTCTTCTTTGGCTTTTTTGGTTAGTAATCATATCATTTCATACAAATTTTAAAAGCAACATGTTCTACTTACTCTTCTCAGAACACAAATCATACAAGCAAACTAAATTCTGATGGCAATTTATTCAAAGTCCATTTCACTGACAAATAAATTTACAGGATATTGACTTAATCATTTTTATTCTCCCTTATTATTAAAAAATAATTATTCCCACTGGTTTGAGATTCCTGGTGAATCAAACATTTTCACATTTCTTTAAATTGTTTTAACTGTGATGGGTTTGCACTGTAATCTGTGTTACATCCTGTGTTTTTGTTTTATGTAAGGCATGTGGTATAGATGAAGAATACTTTTTCTTCACAGATGTTCAATTGCTTTGGGCCAATTGTTGTTGAAGATTTTTCATGATCCTGTGCTTGCACCTTTGTGAAATGTCAATCAAGCAACTGTACGTGAATCAACTTCTGAGTTGTCTGTAATGCTGCAGTGACCTGAGGTCTGGTTTTTACCAGCTCCTCTCTTTGTGAACTAAACATGTACTATTAAGTGTTGTGATTCTTCTCCCTTTTCTATTCCTTCTCCAAAGACAGGCTAGTTCAAGGCCTGTAATTTTAATCTACATTTTATAATAAGCTCTTCCATGTCTACAAAAGTCTCACTGAGATGGGAATCCCATCAAATCTACAAATCAACCAAAAAAAGTAATCTCAATAATGGTTTGAATCTTCTGATCATTATGTAGTTTTTATCTATTTTTTCAGCACATAATTTTATACATGTTTTGTTAACTATAACTGTTCTTAGGTAATTCATTTTCCTTGGAAAAAGTATAAATGATTTTCTTTTGTATGTCAATTGTGACTAGAACTCCTTTGTGTAGCTCTGGCGAGCCTTGAATTCACTATGTACACCAGGCTATCCTTGTACTCATGATCTTTATGCCTCAGTATCCCAAATGAAGAAATTATAGGCTAATGCCACCACATTTGACTGATAATGTATTAAAATTTTTGTTTCATCATGCTTTTTATTGATATGCCAAAACTGAGTTGATTTTTTATGTTTTAATAATGTATGCTATGGTTTTGCTTATTTTAGTTACACCAGGACTTTGCTATATCTTACTTCTATAAATAAGCTGAGTATTTTTTTAATAAAAAAACATATGAAAATAGAGAAGGTGTTTTTCTCTCTTTCTCATCTATATTGTTTTTATTTCATCTCATTGTTTTATTCGAATGGCTGGAATTTCTGCAATTATGTTAAATAGTATGATGGTAGGTATAGGCTTTTTAAAAACATGATCTTTATCAAGCTGAGGTAATTACCATATATTCTTAGCTTGTGTAAAGTTTTTCTTATAAATGAGTGGTGAGTTTTGTTAAATGATTTCTCTATGTCCAGTTATATAATCATAGAGTTTCTTATTTAAAATGCTAATGCGCTGAATACCAGTGCTTGATGTTTTAAAATTGATCTAACTTTGGATTCCTGGAATAAATCCAGGATGGTCTATAATTCTTTTTACACACTGTTGGATCTATCATATTTTTTCTATTATTTTGCTAACATTCTGCTGAAGATACTTCTTTATAAGCCACAATACATAATTTTCTGATGAATTAGTTTGTCTTTCAAGCTTGTTGAAATTGAGAACATGAGGTTACTCAAACTATTTTTGTATTATCTTTTCATAGCTGATGGAGATATTTCTTCCTTATTTATGGTACTTTTGACTTGTATCTTTTTTCCACTTATTTTTGTCAGTTTTATTAGATGCTTATCAATTTAACTGATTATTTTTCAAGAACTTTCTTAAATATTTCTTCTATTAGTTTATTTTTTTCTGGGTTTTTAAAATCTATTTTTATCTTTTGCTTCTGTCCATGTCTATGTCACTTCTTCCCTTTTCTTATTGGAAACTTCTTTATTTCAAGCTTCTTGGTGTAGTAGCTCCACTCACTGATTTGTTTCCTGCTAAAGTACTCATTTCAATATTGTAAATTCCTTTCTGTATCACTGTTTTAGGTGTGTTCACTTGTTACACCATGCTGAAATTTTTATTCCTTTTTTTGTCTTTAAGTTTTTTCCATGGAACTTTTAAAAGAAGTATGTTAGTTCACTTCCATGTTGTTGAGACGTTTCCCTGTTGAGGTCTGTTATTTATAGATAGTTTATATCCTGGGTATTTACTGTCATATTATGAAATGCTGACTACTATTTAAATGTCTTATTTTAGAAGATAGTCACCTGGTTTTCTTGTCCTAATTTTGTGAGCTGTGGTTCCTAAGATACTTTTATTCTGAGAGGCTTTCTGTTATTTACATGTGTTTGTCCCCTTTGGTGTTATGAGGACATTCCATGTACTCGCTTTATTTACTCTTACTCTTTTTAATCAACATTGTGCATAACAGCCAGTTATCTCTTAAAAATTAAATATCATATCATTCCTCTCTTCCAGTTAAACTTATCTTATGTAGTCCCATTTTGTATAGAATAAAGTCTACTTTCCTTATGATGGCCTGTGTGATGGCTGGTCTTTTTGATTGATAATTATCATTCATTATTTGGCAATGTCATAATGCATATAGTATATCTTCATCATATTAATTCTATTACATGTGTTTTCCAACTCTAATCACTGTGGAGCCCCTTTTGACCAACAAAAACCCTTCCTTCTGTCATGTCTTTCTTGTCAAGTGACATGCTGACATAATTTATAGTTGACTGCATAAGCATGTACTGATTGGGACATGGGCCACTTCTCGGTAGCTACCCCACTGTAGAAAATGACTCCCCTTCTCCAGGCAACATTAACTGCCAATAGCTCCCTGGAAGGAATAGTGCCTCACAGGCTCCTCCCCCATCCCTGCTGGAGCATTAATTGGATCAGTGCTGCATAATTATTGCATATGGTAACTATAGCTGCTGGGTGTTCATCAGTGCAACAATCTTGTCATGTTTAAAACTTAACTTTTTACAGCACTCCTCTCCATCCTCTAGCTTTTACACTATTTCCACCCTCCTCTTCTGTAATGCTTCCTGAGCCGTAGGAGTGATACAGAGGTATCCAGTTTGTGGATAAGCATCACTTATTCCCAACATATTGGCAAGTTGAGTCTCTGCACTGGCCACTGTAAAAAAAGTTTTTCTTCACAAGGCTGAGAGAGGTAATTATCTATTCCCTTGGGAACTTTTGAGCCTAGGTTTGGTTCCCAGCACTGCACATCTTTTTAAATGAATCTAGTTTGTATCTTTTTAGATGTGACAGAACACTGGCCCCAAGTAAGTGGATGGGGTGCATTTCTGTTTACAGGCTACAATCCACATGATCAAGGAAAGACGAGGCAGGAACCTCAAGGAGAGACTGTGGAGAAATATTGGTATGGGTTCACCTCTCTGGGCTGTTCAGCTATCTTTTCTATGCCACCCAGGCTTACCTAGCAGAGATGATAGCACCAACAATGGAGAATTTCTTAATTGCTAAGTAAGGTTACTGCAAGTGAGGGTTACCCTTTCTTAGTCTTCTGTCCTCTTCAGACCCCAATCCTGCCATGTGGAGCCAAACCTCTGCTTGTCTTCTGGACCCCTACAATCCTACAACTGAGCCTGCAACTTCAATAATAGTCTCTTCTGGACTCTCTTCAGAGAGACTCTCACCCGACCACACGGAGGAAGCAAGCCAGTAAGCAAAGCATCCTTCCATGGTTTCTATCTCATGTTCCTGCCTTGGTTTTGCTTGATGTCATATTACAGCCTGTAAGATGCATTAAATCCTTTCATCCCGCAAGTTGCTTTTAGTCAGTGTTTTATCCTGGTGCCAGAGAAGCAAACTAGAACAGAAGTTTGTACCCTACTGCCCCCATGCCATTCTGATGGAGGCAATTCCTCAGTTCAGATTGTCTTCTCAGGTGTGTATAGTTGACAACAGAAACTAACCAAGATGTAAATGAACACAATCTAACACAAATTTGATGACACAAAAGACACAAGGAAGAATGACTGAGGGGTTGTGATGGGTGACAATATAGTATAAAAACAGAGAGGGTTCACACATAGGGTTAAGTATAGAAAGTTTAATACTGAAGCAGAAATTCGCATATACATGAGGTAGGCATGATGATAAGAATACACAGGTTTCTTTTAATTGCCTTGAATTCTTAACAAAATAAAGAAGTTGTCTGCTGAAGAAGACAAGAGGATAAAAGGTGAGAAATACAACACGGTTGCCCAGCAACATCTATAACCACTTAATATTAAATGTCATGAATCTTAATTAAGACCAGCCTATAATCCAGAATTTTTTTCTTGCCAGTTAAGTTTAGTTACATGGGTGTTCTATGCAAGGCTAAACTCTGATTTAACTAAGCTTGGTATTCTGGGACACAGAAATCAAAGATAAATACAAGGCAATGATTAAAATGTTAGTCTATTGGATTTATACAGGGAAGTAGAAAAAGTCATGGCAGAAGAGATCCTAAAAATGATAAAAAGCAGACCCAGATGTAGAAAGAAGGAGGTTGCAAGATGGGCTATCATTTAGGTTTGGATGCCGTAGTGAATGAACAGAAAAGGGAAGACATGATATAATTGGTCAATATATGGGGTTAGCCAAGCATGGTGGCTCAGATCTACAGTCTCAGTACTCAAAAAAGTATAAACTGAAGGATAGCTACAAGTTCAAGGCCAACCTGGATTACAGAATGAATGAGACCTTGTCTCATAAAAACTGAACCATCCAAAACCCAAAACCCGTAAGAATAGGAAATAATGCATTTTCTGCATAAAAATTCTTCAAACTCTACTCAGACGTATAATAGTAGATAAGTATGTTTAAACATTGTTTTACAAGAAAGCTTCATTTTTATTTATTTATTTTATTTTTTGCCATTTGAGATGATGAGTCTCCTTAAATTCCTGTGAGTGCAATGTAAAACTAGTGAAAAGAAATTCTAAAGAAGAATAATGTGAGGAACATCTAATACACAGAAACATAAGATAGTAAAATATGAGAAATATTTACTTTTCCATATATGAACCAAAAAAATTATATCACTTTGGTTTTAAAAAGTTCACTCAACTTTGTTGCTCACAACCAATTAAATTTTAGATGAGTCAAATATTAAAGAATAAAAAGTGAGGAAGGCAGCATGTGTAGCTTTAAAAACTAATCTTGGAGTTAGGAGGGCCCTGTTAAGCACTAATCAAAATGCAAAAGCAATAAAGTCTGATGTCAAGAGATAAATACATAAATACAATACTGACAAATTTTCAAAACCATAAGCCTAGTAAAGATGACAAATGGAAGAAAAATATCTGCAACATGTATAATAAAGGACATATTTTCTTATCATAGAACTCTTATAAGAAAAGGACAAATAACACACAGTATGAAAAATGAGCAAGATATGTAAATGGACATTTGCAACAAATGAAGCACAGAAGTGAATAAGCATATAAAATACACTGAGCACATTCACAAAGAAATCAAAATTCAGATAAGAAATAGCCCATCTTTGCTTCTTAGTTTGCCAAAATTTTAAAGACAATGATGTACAAGACTGATGGAAAAGTGCCCACGAACTTTCATCAGTGTTGCCGGGTGTGTCAGTAGATACATCCCATTCTGGTTTCAGTTTGGTGGTATGTGTTGTATTTAATGTCTGTATCACTGAGCATGGAATTTTAGTTTTGTCAAAGTATCTTGTAAGTACATACTCCAAGAAGTGGACAGTTAAAACAAGCTGCAATTCTGTCTTATGATCATCATACTTAGGTAAGCCAGACCAAGTGTGATATTGCTAGAAGCTATGCTATGAAATTGTCCAAAATTAGTACAACAAGCCTTTTCTGTGGTGATTTGTAAAAACATCAAGAGTGCAATGCTTTTATGGCAAACGCAAGTATCACAGCAGTGAATTGAAAAACTGCATGTTTGAATGACAAAGAAAGATCACACAGAAACACATGTTCACAATACGGTATCAACACAGAGCACTTCCAAATCACATTCAGTAAAATTTGCTTTTCATGTGACAGGGACTAACAACTTAGAAATGAGATGATGATATGGAAAGAGAGAGCATTATAAAACAATCTGAGTCATTATTTTGAAGTTGGCAATCCCAAGATATGAACTCAGGATGCTTAAAACATTTTTGGGAAATTCATTCATACATGATGTCTTTAACAAACCCATCCTCTGTTCCCTCCCCTCTAACTCTTCCTATGCCTGCACAACTTCATGTAATCTGTTTATTTTAACCCACTGAGTCTTCTTAATGTGACCAGTATGTACATGGCTGTAGACATGTTCAGACCAGTATGGGCACCCTTTTCCTAAAGAAAACTGACTTTCTTTCTCCCAAGTAGCTATAAAGTACCAATATCTCCTCAGCTGAGAGTGGGACTTCACAATCCCCTCCCCAGTCCATTCTGGAATTAAGAATGGCTTAATTCTGTACAGACTTTGCATACAACTGACACCTATTATAGACTCATGTATACCTCTGCCCTGTAACATTGAGAACACACCATTTCATAGCAGTTCCTTATTAACTCCAGATTCCGTAACCTTTCTGTCCCCCTTCTGGAATGGCCCCCAAGCCTAAAGTGAAAGACAGCATTAATATATATACATATATATATTTATTTATTTATACATATATTAATATATATATAGTGTGTGTGTGTGTGTGTGCATGTGTGCATGTGCGCGTACATGTGTCCACATATAGCCCATTTAGGACAAACCACTTTAATCTCTTATTCTTTGCACATTGACCAGTTGTGGTTTTCCTCTCATTATCAAATACTATCTACTAATAAGAATCTTTTCTGGCCAGGTTAGAGAATTGCATTAATCTTTCTGTATGAAGATTACTATTTAAGGGTCTAGAGAGATGCTTCAGAGGTTTAAAAGCCCTTGTTACACTTACTGTGGACTTGGGTCCAGTTTCCAACACCTACATGACATCCCTCAATGTCCTGTTGTTCCAGTCCCAGAGGACCAAAGCCTTCTTTTGGCTTCCTTGAGCATAATTTCTTCTGCCCTCTTTGGGCTTCAGTATATTCATGGTGCAGATAAAATCATACAAGAAAATAGTGTGTATGTGTGTATGAAATAAATCAATTTTTTGAAAAGATAAGCATTTAAGATACAGTGTAATGCTGTGTTCATTTTGCAGAATAATAGTAGTACTTGTTCCTTACTATCTATGACATACATAGCTACCAGTTCTTGGTGCAGTGAGCAGTGTCAGGAATGAGTTCCAAGTTGTGGAATTTAGAAATCAAAAAGCAACAAGTTAGTCTCATAATATTCACACAACTATTGTAGTAATCACATTTCCTGCCAAACTGCTTATTATACCTTGTAGCATTATATCTAGGTAAGACTGTCTGTTGCTTTTCTTCCCAGCAGTGTTGTATATAACACACTCAGGCACTATGAAAGTTGGCTAACAGGAATGACGCTTGCACCTTACTACCAGCTTGATTTCTCCATGTCCAACGACTCAAGTTTGTGTTATCTTTAGCAAAGGTGACTTACTACAAGTACTGAAAAGAAACTAAGAACAATTTCAATGTCCTGAATAAATCTGGTCCATCAGATACCACTGGTCAACAAATTGAAAAGAGATAACATACACTTTGTAATGGACTCCTTGTTTGATAGACTATGGTGTCTGGGAGAGGTATAATTCCCACATATATGGTAAAGGCAACTCCATTTAAACTTGTATGCATGCACTTTAGGAAGCTTCTTTAATTCTGGGTGTCATGTGCATTTTCCAAGATCTTTAGTATTAGTTGTCTAATCATCGTAAGCCCTTGTTTGCCACTCTTATTGGTGGCATGAACCTGGGAGAGCAGGATCTAAAAATGAGATGGGCTAAAGTCTTACACGGTAGCCAACTTTATTCAGAGCATCAGACAATTTATACTCAGCGGGTTAAGACTAACCACACAGGTACAGTGTTCAATTACAAGGACAATCACAAGTGATAAAACATGGTTTTCCGTAGAGACATATGAATAACAGGAGCTGAAAAAAATTCACTCCTATCTGCTACACATGAGAGGGGAAGGAAAGCAAAACTCATTCCAAGAACAACCCACGTGATGATGATCAGAGGTTACAAGACTCTTGTTTACTTGGAGTTCTCTCACAAGGCCTCAGAAATCTCCTCACACTTCTTCATTCCTGGACCATGCTCCCACCCACCATGCTTTACCCTCCCTTCCCCATCCTCTTCCCTACTTAACTCTTCCTGGCCCATTATTCTAGTTCCCCACTTGATAACACCTATGTTTCACTATTCCACCTCCCTTGGAATCTCACCACTACATAGCCACTTTCTAATTTCTTGACTTCTACAGTTATTTAAACATACATATTTTTTTGTGTGTGCATTCCATTTTGTGAGAAATTTTATTAGAAAGAAAAAGGAAAAGGAAAGGGAAAATAGGTAAAGGGACACAGAGACAGAGGAAGGACAGAAGAGAAGACAGGAAAGACCTGTCTGTCTCAAGGGAACAACAGGAAAGAGAGCACATTGAACTATTTGTTATTACTTTTTTTTTTTCACATCCTGAACACAGTTTCCCCTCCTTCACTCCTCCCAGTCCTTCTTGCCCACCTTCCCTCTGCTCCCGCACCCACTCATCATTGCTGTTCAGAAAACGGCAGGCCTCCTATGGATATCAACTAAACATGACATATCAAGTTGCAGTAAGACTAGGCACTTCCCATTGTATTAAGGTTGGACAAGGCAATCCAGTATGATGAATAAGGTTCCAAAAGCCAGCAAAATTGTCAGAGACATCACCTGCCTCCATTGTCAGGAGTTCTACAAGAAGATCAAGTTACATAACTGTAACATATATTACACAATGCCTAGATCAATTCTATGCAGGCTACCTGGTTCAGTCTCAGGTAACCCTTACGAACACAGGGTTTTCTTGTGGTGTCCTTCACCCCTCTCATGCCTGCAATCCTTCCTCCCTCTCTTCTGAATGATTCCCCAAGGTCAGCCTAATGGTTGACTGTGGGTCTCTGCACCTGTTTCCATCAGTGTTGTGTGAAGCCTCTCTGATGGCAAAACAGGCAAGTCTCCAATCTATGAGTATGGCAGAATGTCATTAGACACCATTACATTAATTTTTTGACAGTCATGTTTGTTTCTATCCTAGGTCTCTGGGATATACATCGTCTGGATCCTAGCAATCCAGGTATTTTAAAGAGACATAATTTAAGATGTAGGCATTACCACAGGCCAATATTTAGGTTGTTTGTTGTTAATTTGTTTCATTTTATTTTTTCATGCAATGAGCCTAAAAGTGGTTATATAAAAGTGGCAATGAGGGTGCCTGGCATTCATATCTTGCTTTCTGAATATGATGCAAAGAAAGATGCTAGATTTCCTTGTAGGGATGACTTAATAAGGGGCCAAAGCAGGGAATGTACATAAAGAGGCTAAAACTCATCTTGGTGTGGACTATAAACAAGCACTCAAAGAAAACCAATAATGGGTCCAAATAAAGTCTAAGGTAAGCTAAAGCCATTCTCACTGGACATTTCTGTTTTGATTTGAGCATCAGTGTGAAGAAATGTTAGGAACATCTAATGCTGTTTCAAATAGCTGGTATCACAGCACCTCACATGCAAACCTAGGAAAGAATTGGTGAACTAGAAGTCACCAATGAAAGAAAACAAGAAGGTGAAAAATTAATAGGAAATAGAATATAATCCCAACATACCACACTACAAATTAAACACAAAAAATTATACACTGATTTTCAAAAATACATGCATAAAATGAACATATATTATGGTTATGCAATATAATGTACATCTTATCAAGAAATAGTCACTAAGGAGTTTAGGAGAAAGTGACATAATAGTTTCAACATACTCTTAAGTGAATTGAAAAATACATATATATATAATTATATATATATATATATATATATATATATATATATATATATATATATATTCCAGATGAGTATGATGATCCTGATGAAGATAGAGTAAGAGTGGGGAGGATGACAATACAGCAAATCCAAAACAATTCAAATAATTGAGGTATCTGGGTAGAAGATTATTTAAGTGGTTTTGTTCTACTCTATCTTGAATATTTCATAAACCCTCAAATTATAACTTTAAGATATTCTCTCCACCCAAAACTTCAAAAAAATATACAAAGATATTTTCACTGAAAAAAAGGCTAAATTGGAAAGGCTGGACATCCCAACCCCTGAACATTCCCAACAGAGGTTTATCTTCAGACTTGGGATAGTTGCTAAGAAATTAGCTGTGAGATATAGCATTTTTTTTCATTTTTTTCATTTTTTTCATTTTATATGAGTTCTTGGATTCTGGAAGCATGTGGTATCTGTCTGATCTGCTAATTCATGCTAACTATATGTTTATTACAAAGAATGTCTGTTTTCCTTATGATGTAGCATCTAGGTGTTGCCAACCAATGGTAGGAGCTCAGGGCTCCCATGTTAGCAGCAGTTTTTAAAGTTTGTCATGCATGGTTGGGAAGATCATGTATGCTCTATGAAGTCACTGGGAAAGGTCACCTGGAAGTTCATGTTATGTTTCTCCTGGACTGCCTATGAAACACTTTTAATTGATTTAATTCTGTATTCTTGTTTTACTCTCAGCCATAAACAGGAGTGTAGTGATTTTTTCTGTCACCTATCCTAAGAGTGTTCCTAAAACCCTGGTCGATGGATTAAATAGATGGTTTAGTGAATAAATATAAATTTTGCTGCCATGGCACATACACCTACCCCAACATGATAGAAAGAAAGAAAAATGATAGAAAGATGATAGATATATAGATATAGATAGATGATAGATAGATGATAGATGTCAAACTAAATAAGCAGAACCTAGACAAAACATTGAAGCAAATGAAGAACCCGTACCAATATACCCAACAATGCTTCTTAATTTAGTGCCTAATTCTAAAATTTGTGTTAAAAGCTACAGTTCAGTCAGGAAAAATAAAATAAGATAATCTTGATAAAATTTATTATGAAATTATAGCTGTTAAGATTATGGAATGTTGGTAAGAGGGTGAAACTGACTAGTGTAACAATTCATAGCGCTTGAGCTGGCCTGTGCTTTCATAGAGTTTTTTTTAGAGATCTGTGAGAGAAACAGAGGTAGAGCAGTGGGAAAGGGAGAGCACTTCAGGAAAAGGGACCTGGTTAACCAGCCACCCACTTAAAATGAATTCAAATATTCATCTCGTACCATATATAACAATGAACTCTTGATATATTTATGAAAATACATAACATCAACATGCTTTATAATAAATTAAAAGAAAATACGCTGATATTGGAAAGGTCTATTTTACTCATAGACAATAAAGGAAGTGCAAAATGTAACACATAAAAATATGTCTGGCTACACTAAACAAGTGTTTGGTCAATAAAACCCACATAAAGAAAATAAAAAGGCATGGGGGAGGGAGTAGGAGAAGAAGAGGGGGGAATTGTGGTGGGGATGTAAAATAAATCAATAAATTTAACTTTTAAAAGTACCAAAAAAAAGGCATAAAGTGGGAGCAAATGCTCAGTATAAATAAGGAGAATGGAAATTAAAATACTTGAAACATTGTAATTTCTGGAAATATTACTAGTATTAGCTTTTTAAAAAAAGGTGTTTCAACTTATAAGCTATAGTCACATCTTAGAAATTAAAATATAACATTGAATTTTTAAAAGACTCAAATCTTAGTGAGCCATATACATACATTTTGGCTGTTTCATCAAATACATATGATGAACAATGACCTACTATTTAGGTGTATAAATGTGTAACAATGGAATTAATTGCTTACAATCAAAATAAAATAATACAGCCAGTGTGTACCACTGCAGCAGTGAGAGGTTCAGTAACCAGAAGACAGGGAGACATGAAGAAACCCTGAAAGTGCAGCTTTCTAGTTGAGCTGAGTGACAGGTTTCCAAATGTTTGTTTTATTACTATGCTTTTCATCTTACATGTTTTAAATGCAGTGCTCTGTAAGAACCATTTTTACATTAATATTACAAATGGTGTTCATAAATGAAACAAACAAACAGAAAAAATACCAAGTACAGAAGCCAAGCCTACTAGTGGACATGTGCACCTATGCACAAATCACTGTTGCTACCTTCTTGCCTTCTTGCCCACTGAACCAAAGTGTTGCTCACTTTGAAAATTATTTATGAACTTTTATCTGTCTTTTAATGTAGGCTATTAACTCTATACTAGCTCCATTTTGTTCTTTGTATCTCTGCATCTCTGTCTTTGTGTTTCTGCCTCTGTCTCTCAGCTCTCTGTCTCTGTCTCTATCTGTGTGTGTGTGTGTGTGTGTGTGTATGTATGTATGTATGTATGTATGTGTGTTCAAAGAAACCAGTGACATTGGATCCTCCTAGAACTAGAGTTACATATGGTGAGCCTTTTGGCATGGGTCCTGGCAACTGAACTCAAGTCCTCTAGAAGAAGATACACACCCTTAACTTCTGAGACATCTGTCCAACCCCCAATATTTCATTTCATTCATCTTTGAATGTATTGCAATAAAAGCAAAAGCCAGTAACATTTTTTTTAATTTGCTATGCACTGTCAATTTTATAGTTCCCTACTTTTAAAGGTTACCACAAATTCAATGGATAAAGAAGGCTATGTTTACAAGGAATTAAGACCATTATTTATTTATTTATTTAACAAAATATAGAAGGTAACTCAGAGGAGAAACAGTATAGTTCAATTAGGAGACATATGCCAGAGAAAATTCAAAGTAAAATTCTCTCTAGGGAAATAAAGGACTTGGACTTTGGGCAGGGAATCAAGGTTGATGGAAACCCCAAACTATGCTTACGAGTCCCAGTGTTTTTATCCAGGATCTGCTGGGCCTAGGGTGATATTCTGATAAAGTTGTTTTGATAATCTGTTCTTATGGTCTCCCACAGAATATTATGCTATCATTTTTATCTCTAATTTTGGTTCCCACTGGATAAGAAAGGGAGAAAAAAAGAGAGAAAGAAAGAGAGAAAAGGAAGGGAGGAAGGGAGGGAGGGAGAGAAGGAGAAAAGAAAGAAGACAACATAGTCAAGGATGACTATTTTCATTTAAACAGGCAAAAAGAAAAAGAAAAACATATAGCATGGATCAGAGTTCTTGTCTATGTGAGAATTGCAGTTTCCTGGAATCTAAGACTTTCATCTAGATCTCACTGGGGTTTTGTAACCATGGTTTTCTAAGGCTCAACTGTATAAAAATAGAATGTTTATTTAAATAAAATAAAACTTGATAAATAAGCTGCATTTTTGTCTACTTGCAATGAAGGCTGCCTCAAAGTTCATGGAGCACAATGTTACGGAGTCTGGTAAACATGTCCTTCATATAACGAGATCCCCTGGTATCTAATGCTCCCCTGTCCCAAGGTGAATCTCAGAGTGCTTAGGGAAGATCATCCCAAATGCCTGCGAGTTGTTCCTTGGAGGAGAACCTATCTTGGGCATCAAAATATCCTTCTCCAGATGGAAGGAACATCTCATAATCAAAGAGTTCTACCCCGTGCCTCTCGTTCCACCTCCAATCTGAGACTGACTCCCAGCCACACTCAAGCCTCTTTATGACACGGTTTGTAAATGTTTGTGATCCATGGCCACATCTCCACTCTCTGCCTATGTTATTCTGTTGAGACATGGACTCATAGAAGGAGAAGTAAGTGGAACTTGAGGTATGCCATCAGTGGTTTACACAATGCCATATGAGAGATAAAATACACATATATGTTTTCTTGTAAATGGTCTATGTACTTGGCAGAGAAGGATAGTGGTATCTGTGAATGTTTGGTTTTCCTCTTTACTGTTTTATATATTATTTTAAAAGATCTCCCATTCTGTTAGTTGCAATAAATCAGGACTTCCCAGGATAAAGAATTGATCTTAGTTTAAAAAAAAAACAATCTGACTGAGAGAGTATCCCTTGCTCCAAATGATGTAATAGACTTCGAAGATTCCCCCATGGAAGGCCTCACCCCTCCCTAGGGAACACAAAGGGGATGGGATGGGCACTGGGAGGGGGACAGAGGAGAAACAGGGATAAAAAAATAGGATTGACATGTAAAACAAGCTTGCTTCAAATTTAAATAAAAAAATATTATCATTAAAAATAAATAAACAAAAACAACAACAAAAAAAAACTAATGTGACTCTGCCATGCTCATTCCTATATTTCAACAATTCATATTCCAGGAAGACACAGTTTATAAAGGTATATAAAGCATGTTTACAGTGACTTGCCACACTACACACATCAGGGTCAAAGAATTTTCCAAATCAAGAAATGTTCTGTGGAACCTAACATAAAATTTATTTTGTTTGCAACCTCATCTGATTTCTTCCATGTCATGTTTGCAGGAGTTGAATCCAACTATGAATTGATTTTTTTCTTTTTTTAAAAAAAAATCTTTTTGGCGTTTTCCTTTTTGAAAAGTGGCTTGTTCATAAAAAATGAAAAATGAAACATTTAAAAAGCACTAGAGACTATTGCCTTTGAAATTTACACAACAGTAAATCATTTTGTAGTGCATTCTAATTGTTGTAATTCCAGAAAAAAAAACATTCTTTTGGCAAAAAAATCTATAATTGGATTACTGAATTAATTATTTTAAAACTAACCTATCATAATTATATGTTGGTTAGTAATAGAGATAATAAAGACTACTCGAAAAGGCGCACTACCAATTTATTTTCTAATTACATGTTTACAATTAGGTGCTTCTGGTCAGTGTTCTAATGACATAATTTGAATGTTAAAATGTAACCCAATTATTTATTTGCTTGTTGCTGTCATGGCATAGACATGAGGGAAAAGTGAGACAGAGGTTAAAACACTGTCTTCATGAAGAAAATGTCTCGGCAGCGCTTTGGCTGTCTGCTTCCTAGTGGGCAATTTCTGTGCTAGAACAATGATTTGTTATGATTCTTCAAGGAGACATTCATGTCCTGCATTGCAGTGGCCACAGAGTGGTTACAGAGTGGGGATGCATGGTCCCTGTTTAGCTGCAATGGAGAGAAATGCATGATGCAGTTTTCTGGGGTGGAAGGAACAAACAAAATGAGTCAGAAGATGAGTTTAAGTCTTAGTCTAATCCTTTGATGTTTATGTGTACATGAAATTCCCTAAACAAAACAGAGATGATCTCAAATTCCTCATCTGAAAAGAATCAGCAATCTTGTCCTCACACTTCACTAGAGAGCAATGAAATGAAATAGTATGTGTGAGTATCTTTTGTGATTTCCAAGGCACAATAAGACACTGGCAATACATAAGTTAAAAATAGTAAAACATTCTCTGCTACCCACATATGCAAGGACACAAAGGTGGGTCTGGGGCAGAGAGCAATTTCACAAAGAACATGACTTGCTTAGTTTTGAAGAATGAGTGGCATCTAGGGAAGAAAAACAGAGCAGCTTCAACAGGAGCATCCAAGTCAAGGGAATAGAATGAAAAAGCAGTCTTTAAACACAGTAACCACCATTCCATACAACCTTAGATGCTCAGAAATAAGTAGGTAGTAGCTACAGCATCCAGTACTCTACATGACAGCATATTCAATGTTTTAAAGGCTCTAAACAGTATAGTGTTATGATGCTATTATCACTACATCCCTATAAGTAATGTAGAAACTTGTCTTAAGGATGTTAAGCCTTTACCCAAGATATGACAACACATGACAGAAGAAGCAAATTATTTGCAGGATTCAACTCCAAAATCCATGTAGTTTCTTCATACCGAGGATGCTGAACCAGTCCCCCAGGATCTACTTCTCAAAGAAACAGATGGGGATGGGAATAAAATTTTTTTAAAAAAGTCTGTGGTAGATCAAGAACAAAAAAAAAATCCTGCCTAACAATATCACCCTTTTTGGTATCACTAATATTAATATTTTTTCTTCTTAGATAGCATATATGATATAATGAAGAAACAGAATCACACTTTGGTGATTGAGTTCACTTTCCAGGGTTTCTCTAACTTCCATGAGCACCAGCTCACCCTCTTCGTTGTGTTCCTGGCACTGTACATATTAACTCTGGCAGGTAATGTCATCATCGTGACCATCATCAGTCTTGATCGTCACCTTCACACTCCCATGTACTTCTTCCTTAGCATGCTGTCAGCTTCAGAGACAGTGTACACACTTGTTATTATACCAAGAATGCTCTTGAACCTGGTTGGCCTGAGTCAGTGCATTTCTTTGGCCGGTTGTGCCACTCAGATGTTCTTCTTTGTCACATTGGCTATCAACAATTGCTTCTTGCTCACAGCCATGGGATATGACCGTTATGTAGCTATATGCAACCCTTTAAGGTACTCAGTCATCATGAACAAGAAAGTGTGCCTCAAGCTGGTGTGGGGAGCCTGTAGCATCGGTCTAATTGTAGCAATGATACAAGTGCCATCTGTGTTCAGGCTGCCCTTCTGTACCACCAAGGTTGCTCACTTCTTCTGTGACATCCGACCTGTGATGAAACTCTCCTGCATTGACACCACTGCCAATGAGATCCTGACATTGATAATAAGTGTGTTGGTGATCTTGATCCCCATGAGCTTGGTTTTTATCTCCTACATCCTCATCATCTCCACCATCCTCAAGATTGCCTCTGCTGAGGGTAGGAAGAAGGCCTTTGCCACCTGTGCTTCTCATATCACAGTGGTCGTCATCCACTATGGCTGTGCCTCCATTGCCTACCTCAAGCCCAAATCAGAGAACACCAGGGATGAGGACCAGCTGATCTCTGTGACCTACACTGTCATCACACCTCTCCTGAACCCTGTGGTATACACCTTAAGGAACAAAGAAGTTAAGGATGCTTTGTGGAGGGTCATGTGCAATAAACTTCCCTGATAGTTTGGACCCATTTCAAACAGGGTCACTGATTGATTCCTGGATTCTCTAGAAATTCTCAAGGAAGACATGGAAGCTTTTCCAGAGTTAGCAGTCATGAATCCAATAAGCAGTGAATTGATAACAGGAAATTAGAACAAAGGATCCACAAGTTCAACCACTTGAGGAGGGGAGACACAAGCAAGGACATGTCTCACAGGAGAACAGCCAAAAACACTAATATTGGGAAGTACATCTGCCACCTGGAAAGCCTGATACAGAGTGAGATCAGGAGAGCAGAAAGAATTAATGAGGTGAGGCTAGCTATGGAAGGGATAAAGGTATTTTCAGTACATTCTGCAATACTCTTGAGGGAGACATAGGTTTCCCTTTACCCATGTAGAGCACATAACTGTCCTTTATGGAAAATTTACAGTCTTTTGCTTCTTCAACACCACAAATAAAATGGATACTAGAGTTGAGCATATTTAAAAGTTAGCAGGCCATCAACTTGTGGATGTTTTTCATGTAAGCTACAGGTTATAGAATTTGGAAGTTGATGTTTTCAGAATCATAGGAGAAAAGTATCTTTGAAAAGTCCTCAAAAACTATTTAGTTAAAAAAAAGTGGCAACAGCAGTCATATAAGCCCTTATCTTGTGAAAATACACAGCCTACAGATAACCAATGCCTAGTAACTTGGTTTTCAGACTGCATCTTTATGGGCTTCTATGATGTGTATCAATTAATGGAAATACTGCATGCTATATCTACTCAGGCAAGGCATTCATCTATGCATTTTGAGACACCAAGCTGAAGCAGCTCTCCTTTTAAGACCTATTTAATAATATCCCTAAAGCTATCAGTCCCTTGAGCCCTCCCTTCTAAACCCATACATTCCTATATGACCATATGACCATCATGAACATTTCTTATTCTCCCTACATGGATTGTAATGTAAAATGTCCAGCAAATAATTTTTTACCTACACACAATCATAGCTGGAAGGCTGTTCAACTTAACTTAAAAACTTTACTCAAATATTTTAATTCATCAAATAACTCACAAAAGCTCAATCTTAGAGCTGTACTTTTTTTTGGGGGGGGGATTCATAGTGAAATTCAAGAGAACCCAAAATGAATTTATTCTGTAACTATTAATTGATGACATTTTCATTTACTCAATAAATGAAAATTTATCCTCCCTTGTCCCTTCAACACCATCAGTCATAGATTATCTATATTTGTAAACTACAACAATCACTTATAATCCAAGGCAGCAGTTTTTAGAAATCACCAGAAGTCATGAGAACATGAACATATAATCCTTATTATGCATACATAAGTTAATCATATATAACATATGTAAATGAGTTTTTCAATTTCTCTGATTCTCATCTGTAAAAATTATATCCAAAAATCTTGCCAAACACATAAAATGATAATGATAAAAATCATTTGAAAGTGACAAAACAGGGACAGATATTTATTATTATTTTATTTATAAAACAGCTATATTCCCCATAAACTGAATCATTTTTTTGCAGAATAGGTAACTAATCTGTGCTCTGTTTTACCGTGGAGTGTAGTATGAATCAACTGCACTAAAATAAATACAGTAGGAATTGCTGTGAAAACCACAGGAAATAGTAATACCATATACCATTAACATTATCATAACTGTTATTAGCAAGCATCATCAACATGTTCTTAACTCTTCAAATGTTCCTACTTAATTGTCTATTTCCAGCTTCCTTCCACATATTCTTGGTCCTAATTATTAATATTATTAATACTTTCATTAAGTTTGTAGCTCACACATCTTGGTCCTTTATGAAAGAATATCTCCCAAGCCTTTCATTTCTATCCTTTGATAGCATTTTCAGTAGCTTGTACATGTTCTCTTGCTACATATCAGTTTTCCTTGACCTATTTCAGTGAATTCCAAGATGTTTCTAATGACCCTGATATGAACTATATGTTATATCCCGAACTTCTCATAAGTGCACGGCCTCTGTACATGTGCATATTGACACATTTACAAATAGAGATACGTTCACAGATCAGTACTTAGCCTTCTGTCATTCAGACCTCGTGTTTCTAATTTAAGTCTATTCTCTTCTATTGTATCCTATTTCAATAGCATCTATGAATAGAGACTACATGTTTTGACTAAATACTCAGAATGGATAGTTGGTCTATTTTCAACTGACGTCAGTGCCAAAGTCCAATATAAGAAGATTATATTTATAGTATGCTGAAATAAAATTAAAATCTTATTTTTTGAAAACTCTGAATTTATTTTTAAACATTATTAATCATACTTAAACACATTTTATTTAGCATAAGAGACACATAGTTACCACAGTCAGCTTCTAAGTTGTTCTAAAGGTTATTAAAGCACATGTTCATGACATGAGAGGAATGCAAATGTTTTTTTACTGATGAACTGAGGTTGGTAAGACAGCAAATGTCTTCAGAGAACTTCCTCATTTTTAGCATTCTGTTTATATACTACTTAATACTTGTTTATTGAAATAATTCACAGTGGACACTGTTCTATATGATTTAGATGCTTAACTAAAATCATGCTATAAATCCTTCCATAAAAATTGTGGAGACTCATCACTTTACTGGAATTAAAAACCTAAAACATTAACCACAACATGATTTTAAAACTTGTTTAAACTTACCAAAAATTGTGGAAGCACAATGTATTTATATATGAAACGTGTGTGTGTGTGTGTGTGTGTGTGTGTGTGTGTATGTGTGTGTGTGAGATGACAGCCTTGGGTGTTCATATTTAGATTCCATCTTTGTTTTAACATCCTACTGGCTCATTAGACACCTTGTATCAAGAAATAAAGTGAAGAAAAATTGAGGAGGGCATCCAACATCAATCTTTGGTTTCCATATGTACACACACACACACACACACACACACACACACACACACACACCTATACAAAGATACAAACACAGAGGAAAGTTTTGAAAAGTAAGTGCAGCTAAATCAACAGAATAAGGCATTTCAGAGCTATGTGTGATTTAAATGGAAAGTCCAACTCCAGAGTAAGGATATACAAGTGACATCATAAGCTAAAGTAGAGAGAAGCATTGACAATTAGACTCCAGTACTCAAAGCAATAGAAGACACTAGACTCCTCCCCAAAGATGCTTTCTTCTTCACATTTTTTTTCTAAGAGGTCATAAACATGTTGGTGTTCTTAGTCAAGAGCAACTCCCAGGCAGAGAGTCATGGCAGGGGTTCAGGATCTTTCAAAAAGAAAAACCCAGGGGATGACAAGGGTGTAAATTAAGGAAAAGCGAACTTCAGGAAAGTAGTGTTGAGCTAAAAAGTATTAATATGTATCAATAAAGGCACTTAATACAAAACAATTAAACTAAAGTTTCATTCAGGAAAAACTACACATCCTGATAATAGAAGTCATTATTTTAAAACAAGTACAAGCTTTAGGAATTCTGTTGAAGCTAAAGGTAAACAGAATTCAGATTAAACACAAATGATATACTCTCATTATTGGATTCTTTTTTCAAAAACCTTACTGATTTTGAGATAAGAAGGAAAAAATAGTAATTTCAATAAAATGTGCATAGAAAATATCATCAGACAAAAACAAAAAAAATAGTAATTTAAAAAATCTTTCAATCAGTCATTATCAAGCCCAATGTAACTTCATCCCACAAAGAATGATAATCTAAGCTTGTGACAAACAACACACTCAAATGTCAATTTAACACCCTGAGTTCAGGAGAGGGAAGGGTATCTCTGGACAGTAAAGTGTGTCATTAATCTGACAAACTGGAGTTGCTTGGAAAATTTTACCATGTTATACAATCTGAACTTCAATCTCACATGACAGATTGCTGGCAGGTGGTTGTCTGCAGCGATCTGCAACAATGAAGGGGGCAGGTGTGCCATGATGCAAGATGAAGAAGAGGTAGAAGGACATCAGTAATCTTTTCAACAGCTTACATGTTTGGGTCAGGACACTGGAGATTTTCCCATGGTGCATTTCAGCATTTCAAGATAAAAACATGAATCTAGGCAGCTGGATATCCTATTTTGGAAAAATGAAGCTTGCATCCATACATTAGCTCTATTACATTAATAGGAGAACCAAAGAAATAGTTATATCCATAGATCAACGCCTCTTTCAATTCTTATCAGAAAAGCTTCATATAAAAACATGAATCTAGGCAGCTGGATATCCTATTTTGGAAAAATGAAGCTTGCATCCATACATTAGCTCTATTACATTAATAGGAGAACCAAAGAAATAGTTATATCCATAGATCAACGCCTCTTTCAATTCTTATCAGAAAAGCTTCAATTGGCGGTACATGTTGATTAACACAGAGACCCACAAGAGGTGCTGGCTGGCAAGGAAAACTCCTCTGGACACAGCAGACAAAGAAACTGCACATGTGACGTGAAAGAGGTGTGATAACATGCACAAATCCTTGGCAAGCACAAGCCAGACAAATCCCAGCATGGAGAGGGGAGCTGAGAGCTCGATCCCACCTATCTGTGAAGCTATTAGCAACTGGCACCTACTTGTAAGCTGACTACTTATTAGAATATTTTGGATAGCACAATTTGGCCAAAAAAAGGTTAAAATAAAAATAAAGTTGTTTGAGGAGGGAAAGATGGTGGATCCGAGAAGAGTTGGGGAGGGCAAATGTGAAAAAGAAGGTTGATACAGCTTAAGGCAGACACATCTCAGCTGTGCAGTTCCTTGCTGCGGAGTAAGGGGAATAGATGCTACCTCCCAAAGCAGTTTGTGTTCCAGTTCATTGGATGATACTGGAAATTGAACCTTCAAGAGCAGGCTACTCAATAAAAACATCTCTCATTCATGTGCCTGTGTGTGCACATGCGTGCGCACACACACACACACACACACACACACACACACACACACACACACGAGAGAGAGAGAGAGAGAGAGAGAGAGAGAGAGAGAGAGAGAGAGAGAGAGAGAGAGAGAGAGAGAGAGAGATCAAATCAACATATGTGCAAATCAACTCAGAGATGCTAGAAATATGACTCCTAAATTGAGGATAAATATCTCAAAAGCTTTCTGATAAAAATGGCCAGTCTGTTAGCCAGTGGAAAAAATCACAGATATTGATTTTTGAATAAACTACAGTAAAACAGGAAAATCCCAATGAATCAAATACAAACACTGTTGGAAGCACATTCTATAGACTTGAGCAAGGAGAGGAAAGAGAACAATATTGAAGAATCACTACATTCAAATGTAAATAAGGAAAATAAAAATAAATAAACATGACCAGTGTCTGAAAATTCAGGGATACAATCAAGAGATGAAACCTGAGAAAGTATGAGACAAGGGATCTGGGATAATCATTAAATGCACAGTGGCTTCATTTAATAAAGCAACATATCAAATATAGAGAAAGAAGCAGATTTGAGCAAAAGAGGCTTTCAGAACCAGATATAACCAGAGAAGAGTTTCTCCTTGACAGGTTATATTAAAAAATGTCCAAAGTATACAGCCAAGAAACAGAAAAAAAACTGTGAGAAAAATGCCAACTCACTTACAAAAGCAGAACTATCAGAAAAACACTGATTCCCATCAACTACTCTCAATACCAGGAAATTATGGAATGCTAGTTCAAACCCTGAAAGTAAATAACCATCAAACAAGACTGACTTATAAAGCAAAGATATCTTTTAAAACTGACAGAGAAATAAGAGCATGTTGAGACAGGAATGAACTAAGTGAGTTCATCACCAACAAGCCAGCACCACACAATGTACTGAAAGGAGTATTATATATAAAAGAAAAGGAAAGTTTCAACATAAGAAGACTATAGGAAAAATGTGGAGGATGGCTTAATGAAGGAGAAATAGGACGGAATCCATCATGTCCACCACAGCAAGCCCTTAAATCCTTGATACTAATAATGGAGAAAGTAAAGAACAAACAATAATCTCATCAAGAAGAAAACAATTAACAATTGCTGGGCACTGGTGGTACACACCTTCAATCCCAGCACTCAGGAGGCAGAGTCATGTGTATTTCTGTGAGTTCAAGGCCAGTCTGGTCAACAGAGCTAGTTCCAGGACAGGCTCCAAAGTGATACAGAGAAACCCTGTCTCAAAAAAATTAAACAAACAAAAAACAGCCACTGGATCCAACTGGTATACTCTTCTCTAGGGAACATTATTTCTCCTGCTTTTAGCATGCCTTAGGTGACTGTAGCTTTTTGTATAGGGTTGGTCTCCTAGGCTTTCCTCTATTCATGTTAGCATGTCCATTGTTGATATCCTTGTTCAGCTCGTGTTTAGGCAGTATAATATCTCCAAAAATTATACCCCACTGTAAAAGATACCAAAAGAATGAGAGTCAAAAGATGGAGGACTTTGAAAAGAACAGAAATTGGACATGGACATGATTCTATAGTTAAAGTGCTCAATGCACAATGATGAAGACCTGAGATCAGATCCTGTCCTTGTTTCAACTTGTTTTCCTGATAAAATATACCTACAAGTAGCGCCATGGGGGTAAAGTGTTACTTGGGTTCACAGTTCCAGGTTGCCATCTATTATTGAAGTGACATAGTGATCATAGTGAAGGGGCTTGAGACAGTTAGTTACAACATATGTGTAGTCAAGAGCATAGAGAAATGAATGCCTGCTGCTTGTTTATTTATTTGTTTGTGTTCAGTTCATTTTCTCTGTTATACAGTCCAAGATCCTTCCTGCCTATGGAATAGTGCCACCTGCAGTGGGCTTGGACTTCCCACATGAATTAGCTGAATTAAGACAATTCCCCATAGATATCCTTACAAGCCAACTCAATATAGACATTCTTTTAACAAGAATCTCTTCCCAGGTTTTTCTCTGTTGTGATTGATTTGGCAATTAAAGTTAATCATCACACTCTACCCCTTGTCAACTTACACACACACACACACACACACACACACACACACACACACACACACACAAAACACAACACACAGAGCACTTTAAAATAACCTTCCATTGCTTGTCACACAAATCTTATGTTTAGCTTATAATTTAAATATCATTAAATTTTCAAAAACCCCAGTCTCTTAACTGTAAATGTCAAAATCAATCTATATATTTCCAGCATATGATGGCACACACTAATATTAAGATTTCATTTATAAAGCATTTTCTTATTGTTTTACACACAATATAAATATAATTATAATCTTAGTGAAACTGGTAACCATAAAGGTTGACTCACCAATCACAGCTACCTGGGCTACAGTTAGAGCAACATTTATAGTTTTGTTGTGGTAAAATCCTAGGCATCGTTGTGGATTGCCAAAGGACACTTAAGAGAGGAAGGTGGAATGTCACAAGAATTATTATTTAGCTCTTTGGGAGGGTGCATATCCTGGGGGTTGTAGCACAGCCACATTTAAAAGAAAAAAATACGTATACCTTGGAAGATCCCGTGGTGATGGCATCTTCAATACCATGGGTTCTCCACTGTCATTGAAGCTTTATCTTTACAGTTCCCACTCAATGGTTTTCAAAACCCTTCACAAGACCTACTGTGCTACCCTGCACCAGACCCTAGCTTTTTCACGTTAGCCAGTTATTCTATAATATGTTATTTATATTCACATATAATAGTTGCATTGTTATAATTTGTTTTATTTATTAACAAACTTTTTCATTTGGATTTATACTGTGACAGAGTAATACAAAGAAAGAAAGAAAGAGAAAAAACAGTGTCCTAAAAACTTTTAAGAGTTGGAAATACTCCTGAAATCAAAAACTTAAGAAATACAATTAACATTATACAAACTGAGAAGGTTGTATTTAGGAGTATATATGAGTTTTTGAATACATATATGCATATAACAAGTATTAATATAAAAGAACATGAATTTTAAAAAGAGCAAGGAAGGGTATATACAAGGAATTAAAGGGAAGGTGAAATGATGTAATTATACTATAATCTCAAAAATAAAAGAAATAAAAAGTGAAAAAGGCTTAGGAAAGATATGCATAGAGACAGGAGGCTTAGCTCATTAACACAAGCATGTTACAAATGATGCAGTAAATATCATTTGTATAAATGAATGGAATAATTTATCTATTAGGTTTGGAGTAGATACAAAGACAATTTTAGCTAAGCAACATACATACAATTTCTAACATGGAAGTTGTTAATATAGAAAATACTCAATAATCATTTTTCCATCTTGTTTTTTTTTTCTGGGTTGTAAATAGGAAGATACCATGGGGGCCAGGCAAAGTTAGGAACCACAATATCCACCCCAATGTATGCAAATAAATGTGCACCTATAGTTTTGATACTTATGAATGATTTAGGTTCACAGGAAACAGTAAGGCTGCTTTCATTTGGGATCCCAGATGTTGAGCCCTACCTTACATTAACATCAGACTGTGGTTGGAATGTAAAATGAAATTTAAAGAAATAAATAAATTATTTTAAAAGATCGGGACTTCTTGACTCTCTCAACTGAAATAGGGAAAGTAGAAGCATTCCAGCAAATCAAAACATCAGACTTCTAAACAATTCAGAAACAGGCTCTGGGACAAGACTTAGGTAACTGTTTTTTTCAGAACACATTCTTTCTTCACACAATTAGTCAAAAAAAAAAAAAATTAGCGGTGTAGAATTTTGTACCACATCAGAACCACATCCAAGAAAGTATCATTACCATTTCAGGCACAGGGATTAATAATGGTTTCCAATAAAAGCTAGTAAAATTAACACAGAAAATTCTAGCAGAAGTATTCAGTGGAGGAAATGCCTGCTTTCTAAAATATACAGAAACACCCACGAATCCTTAATAGCTCAATGGTAACTATTACAAAGGGCTATTGATTTGCTCAAGAAGATTCAGCTTCTTGCAAGTCCAACCTGTGCTAGAGCCCTCTCAAATGCCTTTTATTATGACCTCTACTATAAATTCAGGCACCCAAAATTTAAAAATTAATATTTGTATAAAAAATAAAAAGAAATATTCTTTAACTAATGAAAAACGATCACCATAAGTTGATAATGTTGAGAATGCTACCATTTTTTTATATTATTTGGTGTAAGAATACAAATGGTAGTAAATGGTATGATTAAGCTTCCTAAGCATAATGTAAGAGTTAATATATTTGGGTTTGAGAAAGTCAATAGATTAAATTGAGTTAGGAAAAAAATTCTGCTGCAACTATTGTGCTTGAATGAAGGAGAGCTGAGAGGGGGTAAGAGGTAATGCAAGAAATTCATAGAATCTGGACATTTTTTTTTTACGTGCATGGGCAAAGGACTTCTGCCTATTTGGCAGGAACTACCTAAATACACCAATCCTTTAACCTTGTTTCACAAGAATATGATAGTCAGTCTGAGATAAAACATCTCCTGCAATGACATTCATGGATCAGCCCTCGTAGGATGTTGTGGAGAACTATGGGCAAGATTTAGGAAGATCTCACACATGAAAATAAACCATCACAATCACAATGCCTGGGAGTTAAACACTGCTTCCCAGTGTTCTATTCAAATCATCTTGACCTCCTCATTCTTTGAGCTATACATCACAGGATTCATCAAAGAAACAAGGATAGTGTAGGTCAGAGATGAGTCTCTCTGACTCCTGGGAACTCTAGGACTTAAGCTTAAGGTAGATGATAAAGATGAACTCGAGATAGATAATGACAACCACAAGGTGGGAGGCACAAGTGACAAAGGCCTTCTTCTTAGCGTCAGCTGAAGCAATTGTAAGGATGGTGGAGATGATGAGCACATAGGAGAGGACTATCATTACTGTGATCAGACCATGAACAGACACAAACAACTCATTTTTATTGACAGTCATGTCTGTGTAAGCGAGCTTTAGCAAAAGTCTCACATCACTGAAGTAGACAGTAGTAAAGCCATCATAGGAGCTTGGACAAAATGCAAATGTTACCTATAATGGCCATGCTCAGACTAACTCCCAGTGACAGATGCCAGTTAAGACTGACACTCTGCCTTACATAAAGAGAATATTGAAGAGAGGCCTAGACCTAATTCCCAGGTTTCTCTCTGACTTGCTTTCTTGCCATGTGATAATTTGTTCCTGCCTGTACTTGCCACATTAATACCCTTGAGACACAATGCAGTGGCAGGAGTGGACCGAGGTAGAACTGAGCTCGTTCAGATATGGTTGCTTGAAGACTCCATTATGTGATTTGAATTACTTCCCAGGGACCTCATACACTTTTCTATAATGATGAAAAACCTACTAACAAAATCACTATAGTTGTGCCTCAAAGAAGACATAGAACTAAAAGAGAGACAGGAGCCATGGTGGTAAAAAGGATGGACTTTATAGCCATGTACTCATACTTTATAACTTACTCAAGTAGTTGGACAGTTAATCACCACATTACTGTGTGAGATCAGCAATCAAACTATCAACAGATGTAAAGGGAGAGTAACCCCAAAGGAGAGTTTCAACTCAGTTTCTTTTCACGCATCAAATATTTCTTGTTCTTTTACTATATGTTGGGTCTATGCATTCAACCCCTAGTACACTAGTGCATAAAAGTTGTTCAATATTCATTGGGTGAATATTTAATCAGAGAAGTCTTACTGTTAAATGCCTCACTGTGTAACTAAGAGGGAATATTATGTAGAAATTATGATATAGCAAAAGGAGCATTTTGATGGGGTTAGTGAAGAATACTATGAAGGAATAAAGTAGGGATATCTAGCTCAAGATGAGCTCTGGAGAGCACTCTACATAAGACATCATCTAAGACAGTAAGAACAAAGAGAATGATGTGTGCACCTTAGAGAAAAAAGGTAGAGGAAGCAGAACTTACAAGATGCCAAAGTGAGAGAATCCTTACAGCTCACAGGTTCAGTGTGGAAACCCTGAAACCAGAGGGTGCACTATTGATTTTTATTTAATCTCAGACAATGTCTGACATCTCTAGAATAAACTTCAAGCATCTAAAAAAAATGGACATTAGTATTTACCTCATGAGAATAGTTAAATCTCCAAATAGTTGACATAGTAACATCAAAAATGTTTGATTATGATCATTAGTATCTTTAATAATGAGGATCAGGACCTGTTTGGGGAACAAAGCAAGGTTCCAAATTAGTATAGAGCTGAATGTCCCATAGTTGTCTTAAGAGACCAAGTCCATGGGATCCGTTTTAAAGAAGAGAAGCCCAGTTGTAGAAAGTGCCTTGGTGTTTGGAGACTCTCCAAATCAAACATGGAATTTGCCTGAATTGAGTAGGTTTTGGTATACTACCCATCTTTGTGGGTTGTTAATTGAACGACCCTATATTAGTTCTGTTCAAACCATGCATAATTATATTGAAGTGAATCACATCTCTTCTCTTATGCCACTACAAGTCATCATGGCCTTTGCTTATCAGGCTCTTCATACACAGAAGCATTTGCCACCCCATCTGGGCATTTCTTCAGCTGCCTCTAAGCATCCTTCAGTTACAGTGAGGATCTCATCCACACCGAATGAAGGCTGCATGGAAATTCCATGAAGGGTTTTATTTCTGTGTTTGCCAGTTTCTTGTGAAACCTATCACTTTAAACATCTCTTGACCAACATATACTTAGAAATAGATTGGTTGTGGCTTTGGATCTCACTTCCTTTTTCTTTAATAAGTCAGAGAACTTAGTGCTTTAAGTAGCATCTGTACCCTCTGTTTCTGATGAATTGTTTTGCCTCAGAATGCATCAGGAAAGTTACCTGCTTCTTCCTGCCTGTTAACAAGCACTCCTATCACTCATTTCCATTAACTCTGTATTTTACAAGCTTCAAAGAATCTACACCTTCCTATGAAGATAAACAACCATTTATCTTTACATTTAGTATCTATCTATAATCTATTCAAGAACAAAAGTTCTTCTTGTCTAATGGCTGAAATGTTAGAGACAGCTTTCCAATTTTTTGAAAGCACAAATATACTATGTTTTCTTTTATACAGCAAGAGGTTAGATGACCTCTCACTGAATAAATATCTTTAAAAACCCTACACATCCTTTCTTCCATAGGTGATGGTGAATGCTTTCTTTATATTGTATTTCAGAGTCCAGTACTAACCCCCACCACATGTCACACACAATGAACCCTCTTCCCCATTTTATTTTGGTTATACATATTAGAGTTTTGTCTGATAATGTCTCCATTTCTGCACATCTTGCAAACAAAGCATTGACTGCCTTTGTTCCAAAAGATTATTTTTAAAATGTTTGTACAGTAAGCAGCCTTGGAAGATAGAGATGCATCCCCCTCTGGAGAAAATGGCCAGCAGGCTCACAGCACATTATAGCTGACTTCAGCTCCAAAAGCCCTAACTTCCACTTTTCTAATACAATTTACCACAACACAGATATACTGCCTACATTTAAATAAAATAGTGGAGCTTTATATTTTCCACAGATATTCACAAGCAGGAGAAAATGCTAAGTAGAAAATAAGGGGGCTAAGAAAAATTCCTTTTCTCCTTCCTGGTAGATAGTTATAGATGGGGGAGGAGACTGGAATGGGAGGATCAATTGGGAGGGGTAGGGAAGAAGGAGGGTAAGGGAGAGAAAATGAAGAGGGACAGCTGAAAACTAAGGGTCATTGGAGGACCATATATAAACCTAATATAGGAGAAGTTTTTTTAAAAAATACATATATATGTAAAATAAATTGTAATCATATATGAATCCACCAAATAATAGGAAAGGCAGGGCTCTGACTAGACATTTCTAGCCACAAAGAAGACCTCCAATGGTGGGAATGGTTGCATCTAATCAAATCACTGACTAAAGGAGCCCCAAAGGAAATCCCAAACAACCCAGGCTGTTTCCAAGGCTATTGGGTGTTCTCTGTAAACTATCTTCAGCCTTGTTGCTATGTAATTCACTAAGCACAGAGAAGTTGAGCTGGTCCTACCTAGAGTCTTCACCCCTACTGACCATTGTCCATGGTACCAGAAGATACTCAGCATTCTACTAGACTAGAAAGGTAAACACCAACCCAGTTACAAACCCTTTGACCTACAATGATGACCTACCTGTAAGATGTGCTGGTACAACAGTAGCAGAAGACTACATAGGTCATGGACCTAGGTGAAAATCAAATGCCACTGTTCTGCTCAAGGAATGTAGCTTTAAAATGACTCATAATGACTGACATTCTGGTACACTCACATTAGAGTATTGCCCAGCTATCAAGACAAATTTTTCCTATTGCAGTAGATGGAAACACAGTAGAGAAAACCACAGCTAGACAATGTGCCGAGAGAGAGAGAGAGAGAGAGAGAGAGAGAGAGAGAGAGATAGAGAGAGAGAGAGACAGAGAGAGAGAGACAGAGAGAGAGAGATAAATCTTGGAAAACTGAATCCTAAATGTGATGTCTGATGTGGGATGCCCTTCTGTAAGCTGTGAATATGTTTATTACCAATGGTTAATAAGAAGCTGATTTAGCCAAAAGCCAGGCAGAATAGAGCCAGGTGGGAAACCAAGCAAAGATGCAGGGGAAAAACAGGCAGTCTTGGAGATGCCAGGAGCTACAGAAAGGCAGAATGTGAGGTAACAAGCTACAAGCCTCATGATAAATATAGAATAATAAAAAATGGGTTAATTTTAGTTGTAAGTTGTAGTTAATAATAAACCTGAGCCAATAGGCCAAACAGTTTACAATTAATATTAAGCCTTTGAGTGATTACTTTGTAAATGGTGGGACAAAAAGCTTCTGGCTACAAATGTCTACATCAAATCTCTGCCCTCAAGCCTCAGAAAACTCTGTGGAAGAAAAGGATGGAAAGACTGTCAGAGCCATTAAGAATGGAAAACATCAAAGAAACAAAGCCTAGATACAACAAGACTGATACATGGTGGCAGCATTCACAAGGCCTGCACAGGTCTAAGCCAGATGGGGGTCCCAGTGCTTAGAGGGGACGTGGACACAAGCCCCAAAACCTGACCCAAAAGCTATCTTCAATTAATAGTAACCACTTTCAAAGGAAAAGTTAGGTGTTTCTAATGGAATCTCACTGGTGATACAAACCATACTTAAGGGCAGACCCCATGCCCAACAGTAAATAGCCAATTCAAAACAAATTAGATAGTGGTTTTGGAGGATTTTGTCTCATAATGCTTTTTCTGGGCATTTTCCTTACCTTACAGGATTTTGCTGGTTTTCTGTGCCTGCAAATTTGGAAACAAAGTAGCTAGTGTAAGGACTAACAGAAGAGATGTGTCCAACTACTGCATGTCCCAGAACAACCATGACATGAAGATTGACAGAAGAGATGTTGTGTCCAACAACTACATGTCACAGAACAAGCAACTAGAGGAAACAGAAGAAACCTGTGAATTTCCAGATTGAGTAATTAGCATACTTAGGGAAAATAAGAAAAGAACACACATTCAAAGACATTACCCTGGGATACTAAAAAGCATATTTGGAGATGAGGATGAAAATGAGAAATCTGTCATAGAGAAAAGACTGTAATTTCAAATGAAATTAGGCTTTTAAGTAATTATACTAGAAGGTAGAAAAACAGAGTCCTTCATAATCATGAGAAGAAATCATGTCTAAGCTAACCCATTTGCAGTGAGGTAACACTCCACACTGTTTTTCTCAGAAAGTTATTAAAGGGCTGCCCTATAAAACAAGGGACCCAGGAAATAGAGAGACTAATAGAGAGAAAGTAGAATTACAGAATATTAATGAAGAAAAACTCTAAGACTATGTTGTTGCATCAGTCACAGACAAGAACCCAATTCAGATAGAGAAGGGGCATGGAAGGACTCCAGAATGGTAACCTTAAGAGAAAGGGAAATTAGATAAATGGAAATCTAAATAAATAAACTACATGAGACAATTACCTGACATGTTTGACTATATATCTATATTAGAAGTTTCACAGCTCTGATACAAAGTTTGAATGCTAATTAATTACATAAAATTGTACATTAAACAAATAAACTAAAAGTTTCATAAGGAAAAATTGTGTGAGATGTGCCCTTATAGTAAGCTGCATGGCTTAGTTGTGAATAATATTTGCATATCATAATAATGCATGATCTGAAAATAGACTTAATTTTTATGGAGAGGATGGCAGGAGGGGAAGTATGTGGGTACGTTTAGGTTCATGTGCAGACAGATGAGATTACAAATGAGCTGGGAAATCAAAAGACAAAGTCTAACATTTAGAAATCAAGAGATATCAATATGTGCATCTTATCTGTGCTTTGGCAGTATTGTGGAGGCAAATAAATTAAATGGAAAGTAAAAGAGTCAAAAGTAGTGGCCTCTAGGAAACAAGAATCAAAAATGGAGGGAAGACTAATTTTTAAATAATGTAGCACAATTTCACATATTCAATTTCTTTATTTGGATTATTTATCAAAATATAATTAAATTGTAACAACTAAGTATGACTGGAGGAAAAATAGGAACAGTGGGTGCCTGATTTTCTAGACAGAAAGTGGACACTAATAAGAAATTAATCAATCAGAAAAGGCTTTCTTAGCAAACAAATTGAAATTAAAAAACCTCAGTAAATGAAAATAGAAAATGTGATGGCAGGGTATTTCAACAATTTATCTAATTCTAATAAGTATTGTGGATTAAGCTACTAAAGTATAGATGCTCACAGAGTGGATTTTGATAATCGGACAGTCCATTATTTTAAATATATGTTAAAATAATGTGCCATTCATCCCCCATGGAGGGATACTCCCTTAACCTAGAGACAGGAGAGAAGGCCTAGTCCCTACTCCAAATGACTTGACAGATTTACATGACCCCTCCTGGAAGGCATCACCCTAAATGTGGAGTGAGGAGGGGGATGGGAGGGGAGAGTGGTCAGGGGGCCACCCTCCCACGAGAGGGTGGGAGAGAGGGAAAGAGGGAGGGAAGGAGGAAGTAGGGAGGGGGAACTGGGATCGAAATGTAAAATAAAAATAAAAAAGGAAAAAAAATAATGTGCCACAGAAAGTTTCAAAATGAAAGAACTGAAATAGTATTCAGACAAATGCAGAAAAAAAAGAAAGATATTGCCATATCTGTAGCAAGCAAGGTATTATTTAAAGGGAAAATCACTAAGGGACTTATAAACTTGATAAACAAAGTAATTCACCAGAACATATTCCATTCATGACTGTAAAAGGTACTAATGTTGTAACTTTAAAATATATCATGGGAGAAAATGGGAAAACTACTGGAGAAACTGGCAACTCGCCAATCACAGCAGAAACAGAATGACCTAATTGTCAATGGGTCCACAGGCTTTAAAGGTTGCCTTATTTAAAATTCTTAAAGACCCCAAAGTTGCTCGACAATGATACTATATATTCCCAGACCACAATGCAATTAAATGGGAAATTAGACAGAGAAAGAGCACAGCGAAGCCCATCCCTACAACACTTCCACTTGGATAGATTTCATAACAAACACTTCCGTTACACTTGCTGGGTTGTATAGTTCACTCTCAGAACTCTCTCGGGGTCTTTATTGTAATTGCTCAAAGTATTATTTTTTTCCCTCGTATTTTATAAATAAGGAAATTAAGGCACAGGGAACTTGGGTAATTTCTCCAAATTTATACAGCTAGTAGCAGAACAGAATACAAACCCAGGCATCATAAATTCAGGCTCTGAGCTATTGATTCCTCTTTCCTTCCACTTATTTAGGGATAGAGAGCATGAGTGGAAGTCAGAGGACGACCTGTGAGAACCAATTGTCTCCTTCCACTGTACAGGTCCCAGAGATCAGAGTCAGGTATTGGTAGCTAACACTTTCAAACCTGCCGAGTCATGTCTCTGACCCTGAGCTCTTGATTTTTTTGGTAGGCTTTTTCTCTCACCATTAACTGTTAGTAAAAGAAGAATTGAAAACTAAAAAATATGAGTAGAACTTAAAATACCCTATATCAAAACACATCAAACACTTGCAAAATATATGTATTTATTGAAGAATATAAAAACCTATAAAACAATAATGAACCAAGAGAAATCAGAAGCCAAATGGTGAAATAAAAATTAGCTTTAAAAATAAAGTAAGTCTAAAATAACAAAGGGGTTTTTTGTTTGTTTGGTTTTTGGTTTGGGGTTTTTGTTTTTGAAGTTTGGATCTTTGTAAAAGATGTGTTTTAATATGAAAACTTAAACACTCTTGACTAAGGAAAATAAGAATGGCAAAATAAAAAAAAGGTAGGAAAACTGGGAACAGAGATTGATGTAGATAAATAATGTACTTATAAAATTTTGTCTTGAATGACTTGATATTGATCAAATTGAAAAAGTATATGGAATGACATTCAAAATGTATATATAATATATAAACAATATTTTATTTATGGAGTATGTATACTTAATTACATGTTAGGAAATATATTTGTATACTTTTTAGTATGTCTGTAACTATATACTAACACATCCCAGATCCACATATTTAAGTACAGATCTATGTATAGAACAACAATACACAGGAAATGTACTGTAATTATCCCTCCAATAGAAATGGTAATAGTGAAAAAAGATATCAAGTTCAAAACGTAGAAGGTTGTGAAATTTCCCCAATACTTGAAAAAGCTGTTAATTACAAACCTTGGGTACCAAAAATAGATAAAACAGGGAGATGTAATTATCAGCCAATAATGAATAAGAAGAAAAGTAGCAACCATGAATAAAAGAACAACTTTGGTCTGTCTTTAAAACATATGAATGAACCCACATTATAAAAAATAATGCAATCATACCAAAAAGGCACATGGGTATATCAATGGATGATGAAAAGAAATGAGCTGAATTTTTTAAAATTCATTCATGATAAACTTGTAAACAGGCCAGGTATGTGAGGAAACCCCCTCTCCCTTTCACAAGACATCTGTCTGGGATCTTTAACAAGCATCATGGTTAACAGTGACTAAATCGTGAAACACATTGAAATAAAAAACCAGGAAAAGACCAAAATGTCTCTATGACTCCTAGGAGCTACTTTTATATTAAACCCAAAGCAATGTATCAAAATAAGCACAGGATATAAAAGTCAGGGTAGGAAACCAAACTGCCAAGATGTGAAGAAAGACAATTTAATTATGAATGCATCTTCTTCCTTTGCGGAAAAGTTTTCTTTATTCCAGATTTTTTCATATTATTTCAAATGAATGTATAATTGGAATCACAATTTTAAATATTCAGTCATTTTCCAGTTCATTATTTTAATACCAAGGTTTCTTTCCCTTTCTCCTGGGTTTACACTCAATTCTCTCTCAAATATCAAAAGGATACACATTGAAATAGAGTGACTGGGATAACTTTGAAAAGGGGTGTTGACAAGTAATACCCCAAATTAGCTGCTTGCTTCACTTCAAAGTCTGGCTAAGATCCACTGTCCACTTTCACACTTGTCTATGCTCCCTCCCTGCAAGATGTCAAATGGTCTTGCTGAGGCTACTCGTGGGCTGTTCTCAGTCAGTGATAAATACTCTATGTATTCATGTGCTGGATCATGTCTTATGAGACTGAACCCCCAATTTCTCTTGGGTAAATGTTTGAGGACCTTGAAAGAGATTGTGTGGAATGAACTGAATACCTGACTACAGCTCTGTGCTTCAGTTTAATTGGCTTGTCAAAGATACCACAATAAACTATCTTGCATTCAAATATTCATTTCTTGGTATAATGGAATATAGAACAGAAATCCTTCCTTTCATTTTGAACATATAAGAGAAACTAGCAATTTTAGAGAAGCCAAATTTAGGAATGACTTGAAATCTCCCTTCTGATCTTCCTCACCAAGAAGGTCCTCAGCTTGTCCCAGGTGGGACACAGTGATACTCATGCATTGCAAAGCCAAAATAACAGACATTTGTACAGGTGTGTTATCCATAGTGGATGCAATGTTCCATGTCCCTGACATATGAAAGATGATCAACAAGTAGTTTTTGAAGGGATTAAAAAGTGACTGAGTTACACTCAGATTGAAGGGATCTCAAAGACAGATGTTTCTGTGATTAGGACTGACAGACCCCACGATGTAAGTGACTTGCCTAACAAAATTATACCCTTAAAAATCTTTGGGAACTGAGACTCTGTTTATAATAGTGGTTTAGAGACAAGTGATTATCTTCATACCCTTAGCATGACAAGATTGTGTCCTCATTCAAACTCTCTGTGGGAAAGCCTTAATTGTGCTTGTACGTGATCAGGTTGAGAATCTTTTTGTAATGGGATCCCCAGTCACCATGGTGTTGGATCTTCCTATTGTTGCCTTGGGGATGGTCATTATGGATTTGGACAGAAGGACCCCAAAATCTTAGTGCTTAGAGAAATGGTTGCTGTAGCCAGGCATGGTGGCACATGCCTTTAATGCCAGTATTCAGGAGGCAGGGCCAGGCATACCTCTGTAAGGTTTAGGCCAGCACAGTTTACAAAGGAGGGAGAAACAAAGTCAGGGCAAAACAAAACAAAAGGGCAAGGAGAGAAAAGAAACTGCTGTATGTAGCTCAAGAGAACTTACTGCTCATGAAAATGATCCAGGACAAAGCAACTCACAACCATCCATAACTCCAGTTCAAGGGGACCCAATGGTTTCTTCTGGACTTTACAGGTACTGAGCATGAATACAGAGCACATAACATACCTTTTGGCAAAACACTCTCACACATAAAAATAAATCCTAGAGGATGAAGAAGTATTGATGTGGAAAGGCACATGAGTGCCTAGTGATGCTCCCTGTGTATTTGTTATTTCTAGATCTGACTAACCAGGAGTAGTTCTTCCCTGTGATATATTCTTTGTGCAGCATGCCTGTTGCAACGTAACAGAAGAACTGACTCAAAACAATGATTCAAGCCTTTGTCTGCTGAATCAGGAAGAAGCTCAGCTCTCACAAATAAAGTACAAGTCTTGTTTTGTAACATAATGAAGTGAGGGTTTGTCTTCTGGAGGTGAATGTAGCCTTATGGTTCTTTTCTCATGGAGTACTAGTATTTCTTGGGAATACTGACATAGAAAAGAAAATGAGTGTTCGGTTGTGCCACAAAACTTAAAAATCAAAAAGCACAAATAATGGGGGGAGGGGAGTCACCCAGAAAAGTCACTAGTCTTAGAGAATATCAGACAAACATCTTAAAGGGCTTAATTGGTCAATTTACCCTAAACTATTGTCTTCTTCGTGTAAAGCCAAACTAGGCCAGGGAACTAGGGGCAACCCATTTTGTTCTCTCTGTATTCTATCATATTGTTACTACTTAGTACCTACTTGTAGGTAAGTAGTGGAAATCTGACTTTGGTCAAATGAACCTAATTTTTCTTCCTTATCTTGGAAAGGATATTTCCAAGTATGTGTTATTTCTTCCTTTCCTGCCACAGATCTCAACTACAGGCCAGAAGGGCACAAGTTTATGGTTAGTTCATATATCAATGCTACATGAGTACAGATCATCAGAGGGGGTTGCACAGTGAGAGGTGCTACGCAATAATACACAGAGCTTCCAGAGAAATTTCTCCAGGGCTCTCAGAGCCCTGGGATTGCTTTCTCACACCAATCAACATCCAGATATTCTTCCAGTCCTTGAGACCATCTTCCCTGCTTGAATATTGTCTTTCTCTCCATACCACCTCCCTGCCACACAAGTGCAGTTTTCACACTTGAAACCCAGCTTTGGAGAGAGGAAGAGTTAAAATACAATCTGAGTTCAGTTCTGTGTGAAATATTAAACAGGGACATAAAATATTTGTATTTTGAAATATGTGACCACATTAATCTCTGGGTACTACTTACAGACATGCATCTTACCAAATTCTACCAAGTATCATATCAGCATAGTCTCATGGCTTCTTCACATCTCTTATGTGGATTAGGGATGCAGTATCTTTATTGTATTCATAATAGCCAGAAACTGTAAACAACCTAGATGTCTCCCAACCAAAGAATGGATAAAGAAAGTTTGATACATTTACATAATGGAGTATTATTCAGCTGTTAAGAAAAATGACATTATGAAATTTTGGGGCAAATGGATTCAACTAGAAGAAAATATCTTGTGAGTGAGGTAACCCAGACAAAGAAAGACATATATGGTATGTAGTCACTAAATGATAATCAAGCTACAGTCCACAGATCCAGAGCTCTGAAGTAAAGAAAGAGGACAGCCCTAGGGGTGACATGGATTTTCCTGGGAAGGGGAAATAAAATACATTTTTTTCAGAATAGAATTGGGTGAGGATGAGAATGAGAGGGATAATGTGGGCAGAATAGAGGGAGAGAGTGTGGGAAGAGGCAGGTGGAACTGGGGGACTTTGAGGGTATGTGGAAACCTAATGCAGTGGAAACTTTCTAGAATCTATGAGGATAACCCATTTTTTATAGCCAGGCAAGGCTCATAGTGGTGGGACTGGGTTGCATTCAGTTGAGTTGTTGGCTGAGGGGGTCCCAGAGTGGCTGTCTGGAAACAACCCAGGATGATACTAGGACAGAAAAATCACTCTCTGAAATCTGACAGTGGGACACACATCTCATTGAACACATAGAGGTAAAGCTTGTGCTTTCATGAAGCTTTCACCCCAACATTCTATTCACTTTGGCAGGACAAGGCACTCTACAGGCTACTAAAAGAGAAACCTGGATACCAGCTCAACCAAAAAACACTCAACCTGTAATCAATTGGTCCTGCCTTCAAGACATTTGGGGTGCTGGTGGCATAAAAGTCATGGCCAACCAATGTTTGGTTTAACCTGACACCAATGCCATGAGAAGGAGCCCATGCTCTGCACATCCTAATGGCCAGGCACAGGAAGCTAGTTAGCCCAGAGTCCTAGGTTAGAACCAAACATGACTGCCAAAATAAAAACAAACAAACAAACAAACACATAAATAAATAAATAAATGCTAATGATAGTCTGTTATACTCAGATAGGTGCCTTGTCCAGTCATTATCAGAGAGGCTATCTATGGCAGCAGATGAGCGTGGTTATGGAGAGCCCCCACCCCCAGCTAGACATTATGTAGAGAGAAAGTCTAAATCAGAGGTCTACATCGGGTCCTCCTCCTCAGAGATTAGGAAACCCAGCAGAAGAGAAGGATGCAAGATTGTAGGAGTCAGAGGGGTTGGGGGACACCAGAAGAATATAGCCTACCAAATCAACTAAGCAATCTCACCCTGGTTCACAGAGACTAAAGGACCAAGCATCAGGGTCTCTGCATATCTGTTATGGCTGTTAGCTTGGTGTTTTATGATACTCAAAATAGTGGGAGCCGGAGTATCTCTGACTTTTCACCTGTTCTTAGGGTCTTTCCTCCTATTGGATTCCCTTGTCCAGCCTCAGTATGAAGGCTTTTGCCTTGTCTTATTGTGTCTTGCTTTGTCCTGTTGGGCTGTCATCTCTTGGAAGTCTGCTCTTTTCTGAAGAGGAAACAAATGGGGAATAGAGCTGGGAGAGAGGCGAGGTAGAAGAGCACTGGGGGAAGAAGAGGGAGGGGAAACTGTGGTTAGGATGTATTATACAAGACAAGAATCTATTTTATACTCAAAAAAGAAAATTAAAAAACAAGTAAAGAAACTGAGGCCTAAAGAGATAAGGAAGTTTCCAGGTCACGTGGGAGATAGGGTGGCTGGGATTTATTTGATTCCAGATCACTCCACAGCTATCACCACACACTTCACAATCTAGAATGGATGTGAAAGGTGAAACTTTCCAATGGATAGATCAGAGAAACTAGTAACAATTATCCATGACCTCATAAAAGAAAGAAAGCATAGAGGATGGAGTATAGGTGATCTAAACATAGAAGCAGATCCCAGAGCTGTGGAGAATGGGAGTGGGAAGGATGAGAGGGGAAGAAACAAAAATTTAATGTGTTGTTTTCCTGTTATGTACTAAGATGTAAGCTTGGCAATTCACATACAGTAATTCATATAATCTCCATAGCAACACTAGGAGTAGGTATCATTCTTCTGTGTTATAGGTAAGCGAATGGAGATAAATGAAACTAACAAAGAAAACCAGGTGCCTCTCTGGGGTTAAAGCCAAGGATTTCTATAAACTTAAATATTTTGTTGCTTTTATCACTGGTTCATTAGAGTTACTAAGATTTCAAAGTGGCATAGCCCTTACTGTGTTTAATTAGTGATGAGGAATGTAGAAGCTGAAATACATTCTCACAGGCAAGAGACTGAGATATTAAAACAAGTGATTTCTGCAAGCCAAGAGAAGTTGGATGTGAGCCATGGAATGGCCTGGGTTCACACTCAACATGAAAATGTAACATTTTGTTTCACTGACATATTCCAGACCTTAGATATTTTGAGTTGACCAGTAAGATGAAGTGCCTAGTTTTACCAAATGGAAATTCCTTTGGAAAAGAGATGGTGATAACTTTTTGACCTCCAAAAGTGTACCTCATATACTTCTGTCTCTGGCCTGAACCAGTTCTCTCTAGGCATGCTTCTGCATGATATGACCCTGTCACATGACCAGTCATTGCCAATTCAAACCATAAGTTTGGGTAGAGATCTATGGACATATACCCTCAGTGCCTTTACTGATCTACATATATTCTTAGCCAAGCTACATGTGGCTTCCAGTACTCACTTTCCATCTTACTCTTCCCTCATGTCACCATCATGTTTCTCTCCCAATTCCAATACCCTGTGAACCTCAAGAGATCTTAGAGCACGTGGTCAGAAAAAAAATTATCCCAGGCTGTGCCACTCAGTTCTTCTATCTCACTTTTGGTGTTAATAGCTGCTTCCTGATCACAGCCATGCAGTATGACTACCATGTAACTATATCAAACCCACTTTCATATTCACACATCATGGGCAAAAAGGCATGAATGCAGTTGGTTATAAATACTGAAGTCAGAACTTGGCTTCAGCATGAAAATTAAAGCACTAAAATGGGAGTCTCGTTGTTTATTTATGACACTTAATCTGTACTATTACTGAAAACATCACATACATTGGGAACAGGATTTGGATAAGACCTGATCTAAAGGTCTCCTCTATGAAAACTAGCTTTTATAGTACCATAATATGCTGTGCAAGATGCAAAAAAAGGAATCATTCAATATGACACCTATGTACCATAATGATCATAAGCATGGCAAGGTATTCCTAAATGTGTAATAGTGGCACTTGTATTGTACTTGTGGCAGTAACCAATAGCTCTCTAATGGACCCACTCAAATCATGTCTGATACTAGAAGCCTAAACAACAACCCAAGGATGGTGAGGTCATGGATTTTAGAGGAGATCCTACAACTGTCACTTTGGTAGACCAGTATAAGCCCCAACTACATTCTTCATATTTATCCTTATACACACAGATAAGTATAACTCTCATCTTTCATCAAGGGAGCTTCCCTTTCTTTGCCTCAAGACAGAATCAATTGTGGGATATAATTCTAGGGTATAATCCTCTAATGGACTGGTCCACTTAAATTCCAGCTGAGACCACATTCTTGCTGAACCCTTCCTGTCACATCCTGAACTGTCACTGCTTTCTCTGATTCTATTATCTGAATGTATCACCTGCATTTGGGTCCCATAAGCTCATAAGGAATGGAATTATTAGAGGTGTGGCTTTGTTGGAGTGGTGTGTCCTTGATGGAGGAAGTGTGACTCTGGGGGTGGGCTTTGAGTTCTCCTATTCTTAAACTGCTCTTAGTGCCTGAGACCAATTCCTGTTGCCTCCAATATGTAGAACACTCAGCTACTTCTGTAGCACCATGTCTGACCACATGCCACCATATCCCTCCATGATGATAAAGGATTTAACCTCTGAACTGTAAGCAAGCCATCCTATTAAATGTTTTCCTATTCTCAACTCAGTAAAATCACAAAGGAAATCTGAGGAAGGTAGATGGAGACTTGCCATAAGTTGAAGGGAAATTAAGCTGCTACATACTGAAACACAGAGCAATGGCTGGCTTCTGCCAAACTGCCTACTCTATTCACATATCCTCTTTCTCACAGTTCCTGTCCACCATGACTTCCTTCTAAAAATCAATGATGTTTAATAAGTGCTACCCAAGTAAGGTGATATTGTTTGTAGAGTACAGTCTCTGGGTCCAGAGTAATATGTACCTCAAATGTTAGTACACCATTATACACATGAGTTATAGGAAAGTCACTTAAACTACCTGATCTTTGTTTTCTGTCCTTATTATGGAGCTGATAATACGTCAACCTCCACCTCTCAGGGTGACTGACTAGGCTCATTAGCTCAATGGAATAACATTTCCTGAGACATAGGAAGCAGTGGTAGCTATTAGCACCTCCTCACAATGATGTCCTGACCACATTGTTCTGGGTTACTTTGAGGTCACCATTAATCACCTTGTATGGTCTTAATGAAGTTCCTCAGTTTTAACAACAAAGTGATTGAGTTCTCTCTCCAAAAAGGTCTTGACATTACAAGTAAGAATATATAATTCCTGATCTGTATTCCAGTAAAAGGTACCTATTTTCCTGGAATCTTCCAAGAATTACTGAATATAACTGACTTATGTTAAGAAATAACTCAGCCACCTTTCTGATTTCTCTTCTAGATTACCGTATTTTATACCATGCTAATTTACTGGCTTATCAAATATATCTTATCAAATATATCTCTTGTCCTGCAGAGTCAGTATGAAGAATCTCAGAAATCTTCTATGCATCAATTCTCACATGCAGCCTGAAGAAATCCATATAAAATCATGTGCAGCTATTTTTAATGTAATGTTCATTTGAATGTTTACCATTTATTAAATTCATAGTTCTTTTTTCAGATTTAAATTTTATATAATTAGGTATAAAATAGTGCAATTGTGATTATCCAACTGCAATCAAGTCAACGGTTCATGAAATGTTTTGAAATTTGGCCAAATATTCATGAAGTATTTTTTAAATTGGGCCAGCAAGATGAATCAGTAAGTAGAGGCACTTGCTACCAAGCTTGACTACCTGAACTCAATCCCTGGGATTGAAAGAAAGAACAAACTCTCCCAAGTTTTCCTCTATCCTCAATATTCAAACTGTCGTGTATTCTCTCTCTCTCTTTCTCCTCTCTCCTCTCTATCTCTCTGTCTGTCTCTCTCTTACATATATACACACACGACACATATATGCATTTTTTTAAGAATTTAAAAACATTTTGAAATAAATAACATCTAATAGAATTGTTTTACAAGGAGCCCCATAGAAACCTCTGAAAAATCCAAGCAATTTTCCAGGCTATTGGTCACTCTCCCTAAACTAATGCTAAAGACAACACCTACATAACTCACTGAACATAAAGAAGTCAAACTTGTGCCTACCTAGAGCCTTCATCCCCACTAACTAGTGTCCATGTTACTAGAAAGTACTCTGCATTCTACCAGAGGAGAAAGGTAAACACCAATCCATCTACAAATCCTTCCATATACAGTGGCAATCTGTCTGCACAATACTCTAGTGCAACAGTGGCAGAAAAATTGTGTGAGTAACCAACCATTATCTGATCAGAAGTAAGGCCCACTCCATGAGATGGACCCATACCCAGCACTGCTTGGGCAGCAAAGACACTGAGACTAAATAGACCATGAACCTTGGGGGAAATCAAATGCTACCTACTGTTCTGCTAAAGGAATGTAGCATTTAAATGTCTCCTAATGACATTCTGTTGTACTCATAGATCAGTGTCTTGCTCAGCCATCAACAGAAAAGCTTTCTCCTGCAGTAGATAGAAACAAAATACAGAGATCCACAGTTGGACAGTGTTCAGAGAGTAAGAAATCTTGGAACACTCAGTCCTAAATGAGATGTGTTCATCAAATCCATCCCCTCAGAGCTGAAGGAAGAAGAGACAGAAAGAGTATAAGAGTCAGTGGGAATGAAAGACATCAAGGAAACAAGACCTTCTATACACAACAAGACTGACACACATATGAACTCACAGAGGCTATGGCAGCATGTTCAGGGCCTGCACAGCTCCAAGGTAGATGGGGTTCCAGGGCTGAAAGAGGAAGTAGGCACAGGTCCCCATCTCTAACTCAGAAGCTAACACCAATAAATAACTATTTACAAAGGAAAAACTATTTTTTTTCCAACGGATCCTCACTGGGGATACAAACAATACTTAAGAGATGCCTCAATGCCAAGCAATCAATTGCCAACAAAAAGGCAATGATATTTTTGGAGGCATTTTTTCTCACAGTGTTTTGTCTGTGCATTTTTTTTCTTACAGAACTTTTGCTTATTTATTACAGTTTTGGATGTTGTTTCTATGGGTTTTCTGTGTGTTCAAATTTGTCTCTGCATCTATATGTGAGTTTTGTTTTTTGTGTGTGCTTTTTCTTTGACTCCTTTTAAATAGTCTGTTTCCTTGTTTGGTCCTACTCTCATTAGTTTATTTTTCTATATTATTTTATTTTTTAATGGCTGTTTGTTTTCTTTTTATTTATTGTTTAAATGATTTATTTATTTCTATTTATGAACATTGGTATTTTGCATGTATGCCTATGTAAGAATGTCAGATCTCCTGGAACTGGAGTTACAGACAGTTGTGAATTGCCATGTGGGTACTGGCAATTGAACCTAAGTCCTCTTGAAGAGCAGCCAGTACTCTTAACTGATGCGCTATCTCTCCAACTCCTTCCTGTTTGTTTTCTAAAAAGACAGAAAAAGAAAGGGTGTGGATTTGGGTGGGTAGAGAAGTAAAGAGGTTCTGGGAGGAGTTTGGAGAAGATAAATTGTTTCCAGACTATATTATATGAAAAAAATTTCTATGTAAAAAAAGAAAAAGAAAACTTGGGAGCTAGGCTCAGTAGATAACACTCACATTGCCTAAAGGGCAGATGCTGTAATCTCAGTCCTTGGAGCACAGACAGCTGGATCCTTGGAGTTCATTGGCTTGGCAGTTCAGCATAATCAGTAAGCTTCAGAATCAGTGACAGATACTGCCCCAAACAACAAGAGTCATTAAAAAAGACAACCAATGGGTCAAACTCTTGCTTCTATAATTGCATTCATAGATGTGCACAGGTACCTACATGCACACATATGAACATACCTATATGAACATGGGTAGATGCTTGGATATCTCCATTCAAAGTGACTAGAACATGGTCAGAAAAGATGCAGGAGTAGACATCCTGCAAGAACCTCAAGGGAATCTTTTTGTTGTCCTACTCCAGGCTGTGGACTGACCCAGAGACCAGTGTAAAGCATAAAGAGGAGATCTAGACCTGAAATCCTCAACTAAATTGAATGTCATGACTACCTCCAAGCACGATCAGTTCCAAAATAAAGTGACATACAGAACTGGAGCCGTTCATAGCAGGTTCACTCCCCTTCTTTGCATGTATGTGCTCGTTCCTTTCTCGCTCAAATCCCAACATGTTTACTCTTAGTAGCAGCCTGGGCTTCTCATACAGCTTTTACCTGTAATTTGAATTAACACCACTGACTTTACTGGGTCCTTTGGAGTATTAAATGAGACAGGAATCTGTAAACATGTCTATCAAATATCAGTTGCGATTGAAACTAAACATCTGTCCTTTCCACCAGGCACCACATTTTTACAGCATCACCCTTGTTCCTCACTTTCAAAATCCTCCTACTTATCCCAGGACAACCTGCAACACGTTCTCCTGCCTGTTGAGATCCAAGAGCTACTGATCATATCTAAGGATAGGCAATTAATATGGAATATGAATGAATGAACTCGATGAAACAGTTTATTAAGTGATTGGCTTTCCTCTTCAGTGATCTACTACACATTGACTCAGGCACAAGCCCTATTGATTTCCCTCACTCACATCAATCCGTTCACTGTGAATATCCCCCCTGTAGATAAATCCCAATTATCTCTGTTATATGGGAAGTTAAGCTGGTTTCTCTGACTCTTCTCTCCTGTCTCAAACCCATCAAATTACATTGCTGCCAGGTCAGTCTGTGCCAGGGATGTCTTTTTCCAGTAAGAGAGCAAGATAGACTTGGGAGAGGGTAAGGTGAATAGTAGGGCTTTTTTTGTTATTGAGGTTATTGTTTTGTTTTAAGTCATTTTCTTAACTGTTGCAGACTGATTCCCATTTTCCTGAGGAACTGCCATATGGATTTCCAAAGTGGCTGAAAGACTTTGCACACCCACCAGCAGTGGAGGAATGTATCCCCTTTCTCCACATCCTCTCCAACATAAGCTGCCACTGGCACTGCTGATTTTAGCCATTCTGACAGGAGTAAGATAGTATCTCAGAGTTGTTTTGATTTACATTTCCCTGATGGCTAAGAATGTTGAGCACTTTCCTAAGTGTCTTTCTGGCATTTTAGATTACTCTATTGAGAATTCTCTAAAAGTACTGTCCCCCACTTTTTAATTGGATTATTTGGTGTTTTGGTGACTGGTTTCTTGAGTTTTTTGTATGTTTTGGAAAGCAGCTCTCTGTCAGATGTGGGGACTGGTGAATATCTTTTCCCATTCTGTGGGCTGCTGCTTTGTCTTGTTGACTGTGTCCTTTGCCTACAGAAGCTTCTCAGTTTCAGGAAGACCACAAGATCCAGCAATTCCACTCTTAGTCATATACCCAAAAGATGCACATTCATATAACAAGGGCATCTGTTCAACTATGTTCATATCAGAATTATTTGAAATAGCAAGAACCTGGAAACAACCTAGATGCCCCTCAACTGAAAAATTGATGTATAAAATATGGTACCTTTACACAATGGAGTACTACTCATCGGAAAAACACAATGGAATCCTGAAATTCACAGGGAAATGGATGGAACTAGAAGAAACCATCCTGAGTGAGGTAACCTAGTACACACACACACACACACACACACACACACACACAAACATAGTATGTACTCACTCATATATGGATTTTAGACATAGAGTAAAGGATTACCAGCCTACAATTTACACTGCCAGAAAAGCTAGGAAACAAAGAGGACCCTAAGAGTGACATGCATGGTCCCCTGCAGAAGGGAAAAATGATAACATCTCCCAAGCAAATTGGGAGCATGGAGGGAGGAGAGAGGGAGTTAGGAGAAAGATAAGGAGAAAAGAGGAAAGGAGAGGTGGGCATGAGGGAACAGGAAGATTGAGACAGGAAAAGAATAGAGAACAAGAAAAGAGATACCATAATAGAGGGAGCCATTATAGATTTTAGGAGAAATCTGGAACTAGAGAAATGCCCAGAGATCTACAAGGATGACCCCAACTAACAATCTAAGCAATACTGGAGAGGTACCCAATAATGAGATTGATGACTACCTTATATACCATCCTAGAGCATACATTCAGTAGCTGATGGAAGCAGAAGCAGACACCCACAGCTAAACACTAGCAGAACTCCTGAAATGCAATTTCAGAGTGGAAGGAGTGATGAGCAAAGGGGTCAAAACTTGGTTGGAGAAACTCATAAAATCAGCTGACCTGAATAAGGGAGAGTTCATGCACCCCAGTCTGATAGCTGGAAAACCAGCATAGGACCAACCCAGACCCCCTGAATGTGGGTGTTAGTTAGGACTGGGCAGTTTATGGGGCCTCTAGTAATGGATCAGTATTTATCCCTGGTATATGAATGCACTTTGGGAGCCAGTCCCACACAGAGGGACACTTTCTCAGCCTAGACTCATGGGGGAGGGCCTAGGCCCTGCCCCAAATGATGTGATAGACTTTGAAGACTTTTTATATAAGGCCTCACCCTCTCTGAGGAGCAGAAAGGAGATGGGCTTGGGTTTGGTGGGGGTGATAGGGGAGGATGGGAATGTGAGGGGACTGGGATTGACATGTTAAACAACCTTGTTTCAAATTTAAATTTAAAAAGGAGAGAGAAGAGTTGCTAAGTCTGTGGACTGGAGGATAAGTTAAGGCCACTTAGGATATCATTATACATAATAAAAATCTAAATGCTGTCAAACTTGCCTCAGCCAGCCTCAGTTCACAGACCTTGCCTAAACTAGCACCATCTCTTTCTTGTCTCACTCAGGATGATATTTACTTTAGTTTATTGTCATCTCCCTGTTATGGCAGGTTCCTCCCCGCCGGCCTCCCGATCCTGCCGCCAGTCCCGCAGCCATGTGTGCCCCAAATAACACTCAGGAGACTCTGTATTTGATACAGTCCTGTTGGCCAGTTACCATTATTGTTTATGGGCTAGCTCTGTCTTAATTATTAACCCATTTCTACTTATCTAAGTATTTCTACGTGGTCGTCTTATCCCGGAGTCGCGGCAGGCGTCCAGCTTCTTCCCTGGGCTACATCTCGACCCTCCCTACTACTTCCTCTTTCTTCCTCCTGGTCTCCTAGCCCCGCCTATCTTGTTTCCTATTGGCCACAGGGCTTTATTAACCAGTATGAGAAACATATATACAGAATAACATCTCCCATCATCTCCTCTTTTCTGTCTAAAGTAAAAAAGGGGTTTAACCTTACATAGCAAAATATATCATACAACAGTTATCAAATAAGAATCATAGTAAACAATATTTAGTCCATTAACATTTTGTAAGACTTAAAGAAAATACCATCTATCCTATCTTTGTGAGTCCAAAGTCCTATATGTAACTTATCTTTAATCCTAACTAAGGAAAACGATAACCATAACTATCTGTCTTCAACTCCATCAAAGACCACAGAAGGATAATATATAAACTCTAGAAATGACAGAGACAACTCATTGCCTGGTCAGTCACCCGAAGTTCTTCTGTAATGTTCCATCTTCAGCCCATAGGCCATAGTGTGTGTCCAGACACCTCAACAAGGCAGGAAACTTTTCTCTGTGTCCTGTAGACTGTCTGGCTGTCTGGCAGCCTCTTCCATGAAGCAGGAATCCTGTAGCAATGTCCATCTTGCATCAGCAGTCACCTTTTTGTGGGTCCTGCATGTCCAATTTCTATAACATAAAGTCAAACAGTCCAGAAGAGCAGTACCTTGCACAAATGGCTAGTCTTGCCATATTAGAAGCAAACTTCATAATGTGTTTCTTCGATGTCCATCTTCCTTTCTTCTGTAGGTGGTGTTACCAGGAGCAGTTGTGCCTCATTGTCAAGAAAAACCCTAAACTATTTTAAATGCCATATTCTGTAGGTCTTTGAAAGGTTTGAAGAATGCCTATTCATCTCAAATACATCTCTGCATATTTAGAAATCCTAACTAACTTAACTCCAAGTTTTGACTATCATAAGTAACTCTCTATAATCTGTACTAAATTATACATTACATTTCTAAATGAGCTATATAAACACAATACCTAAACAAGAGGAGAAATATACATATCACAAAATTGACCTTAAATTGTATCAATAAAAGAAAATCCATTCCAAAGCAAAGTACTCATATCTATACCATAATTCCATTTTTACCTTTAAAAAGATTGCTTGTGGCTATAGCCATTTATAACCAAGTCCATATAAATGAAAACAAACATTTATAAACAATATTTGGGAATTTGGGCATCGTTCTTTCCAAACTACTTCCTGCTGGTAGAGGGCGCTGTCATGGGGTTCCAAAGAAGACGCAGAAATCTTAGCAGTAGTCTGCAAGGCTTTGTCTCAACTGCTTTGAATTGGATCACCTGGGGAGCTGTTTCAGGGGTCTGGCTTGATCAAACCATATAAGTCTGGAAAGAATCCATAGCTTTGCATTTTCTGTGGAAACAGAAAAGAGGAGATGATGGGAGATGTGATTCTGTATATATGTTTCTCATACTAATTAATAAAGCACCGTTGGGCCAATGAGATAGCAAGATAGGCGGGGCTAGGAGACAAGAAGGAAAGAGGAAGTAGTAGGGAGGAGTCGAGATGTAGTCCAGGGAAGAAGCAGGATGCCTGCCGCGGCTCCCCCATAAGACGACCACGTGGAAATACTTAGATAAGAAGAAATGGGTTAATAATTAAGACAGAGCTAGCCCATAAACAATAATGGTAACTGGCCAACAGGATTGTATCAAATACAGAGTCTCTGAGTGTTATTTGGGGCTGGCGCAGCTGTGGGCCCAGACTGGAGGCAGGCGGGATGGAGCCGGCAAGAACAACCTGCTGTAACATCTCCCACCTACAACTAAACTATAAACTCTGTACAAGTCCAAATACCAGAGACTTGCTAAGGCCTGGCATATAAGTGCCTGAAGAATGAATGAAAACACATCAACTCTGTGTATTACAATAATAAATTGTTAAGAAACCTATTGAAGATCTTCAGCAGGTATCAAATTTGCAATTGGGTAATAGAAGCTTCTCAGATAGAGAAGGGAAGAAAAGCCTGTACAGAAAGGAGAATATTGAAAAGCTTGCCACTGTCTCCTAGCCACCAAGAGTCTAAAGATTGTTCATTTCTAACCCTCAGTGCCATGGACAACCATATGGAGCATGGAATGTCTGTACAACCAGGGATGTCTTGACATGCATGAATGTGTGTATGCATGCATGCCTTTGTGTGTGTGTGTGTGTGTGTGTGTGTGTGTGTGTGTGCACGTGCATGTGCACACACTATTGAGAATTGAATCTAGATCAAACAAGGCAGCTCATACCTGACCACTTGTGTTCCAAAATAAATTCCAGGTTTGTATTCTGCATAGAATCCATGCCTGTAAGTAGCAGAGCCTAAACTTATTAAGATCTAAGACAGTATGGCCCCAAGCTTGAGCTGTCTAAACCAACCTTCCACTCTGCTTTCTGCTTGAAGCAAAAGATTTCTAAGGCTTCTTAACACGAACCTGAGGGCTGGGCAAATCTACACATGGTGAGATCTTCAGATACTTGATGCTATCTCCACTTAGCTCTAAAGGCATTCACAGGGTGTCTTTGGGGAGACGCTCCAGAAGCTCCTCAGGCCAATCACTGAAGGATGTATTTTCTGGCTTTCAAGACCCTTATATACAGATGGCTGACAGGTGTACCCAGTTTATAAGCTCAACTACAGTCCTACAAGAATGTGTCTCCTCTGCCTCCTGGGTCTCGGCCCTGCCACAGCCCTCTTAGTTGCTTGTTATTTCTTTTACCCACACACTGGAACCCACCGAGCCCACCATTCCAATTTCTCCCTTTTGGCCTCTTCCAGGAACATCCTGCTATTCTCAGTGGCTGGTCAAAAAGCTCTTTAGGTAAAGGGAGAATGGGACTTGTTGCCCTGAGCTGAGACTTTTCATAAAGATATATTTCTTTCCCTAGCTTCCTTTAAAGAATTATACAGTTTCAGGGGTAGGGATTCACCAAATTCTCCTAACTGTTCTTCCTCAAGACAAATGGACTTCAGCGAGATCAGATCCAGAATCATTAGTCCCTGGTAAGAATTTCTTGCCTCTCTGAAGCAGTCCCCTTGGCTGCTACTGCCTGTCATTTGTTCAGAGGCTCACAGAGATAAATGCCATATATTTTAATATCAGATTATTTTCTCTATTGGGAAAGATTCTCTACTGCAGCTTCAGTCTCTTTTAGTGTTCTTAGTACAAATGATTAACAGCTGGTCATCAACTTCTGTTAAATGGATTTTTATAAACTTGGAGAAAGTCTCCATACTTTCATCACTGGTGTGATTTACTTTATGTAAAAAGTCACTTTCTGAATATGCATAAGCAAATCAGAATATAATTTAAATACCCTACAGGAGCTTACTGTTTAAAGAGACAAAAACTGTGAAAAAATTACATAAATTGGGCTGATCCTCATCCTTTAGCGAAATGATGTATCCTCGGAGCAACTCTGCTTTCTATATTCAGAGTCTGCCTTTCCTTGGGTAAGGGACACTTGAGTTTGCTGCATCTTTCCTGGTGCAACTGTTTACCTCTGCAGAATAGGCAGATGCCTTTCCTCATCGTCCGATTGGCTGTAAATTTGTCTTCCAGTTTAGGGAAGGTAAAAATGTAGAATGGTTTACAACATGTGTGAATCAGTGCTGGGAACTGTCAGTGGACATCCATCATTCTGACAGCAGATGGGAGGGGTTGGTGGTTGGTGAAGCTTCACCTTTTACTTTTAGAAAAACAAGACAGACCTAACTCCAGCTCTGCTGTATAAAGGACATAAAAGATTGATGATTCATGGTCCTGAAAGTCAAGGACTCTCCAGCCCATCCCTAAACAAATGATTTTCAAGCATCTAATTTGTAGCTTGTTACTAGAAATGTATGAGATGTATCTGAATTTTTGTGTAAGGAGAAGCAAAGAAAATGGAGATATAGGAGAGTTCAAATAACCCAGAGAACATGGTGATAGTATAACTGCTGTAGAGCACTGAGCATTTGTATTGGTCTCTGTGTATGAGGAAAAGTAGCAGGGCAGAAGAAACATTTAGCAGCTATACAGTCAGATGAAGCAGACAAGATGAGTCTGGGACACATAGTCTGTTAGAACTCTAGGCCCTAAAATTAAGTAAACCAGGGTATTAACTACAAAATGTGACGCCAGGTTCATAGCTAATAACTAAGCTCAACAGTTTCAGACTGAACTGAAGCCATATTACTATTATTTTTTTTTACATTTCTGATTTGATAACCACTCAATAAAGAGTCAGAACAACCCTCCTCATTGGAATTATTTTCCAAGGGTTTACCAGCACTCTGAGCACCATATCACCCTTTTACTTTTGTTCATTAAACTCTGCAGCATAAATCTAGCAGGCAGTGTCATCATTTAAGTAGGTGGCCATTTTTACACATCCCTGTACTTCTTCCTATGTACCATGTTTTTTACACAACTGCAGGCATTAAAGCAAGAACATGACACACAGAATGAAAAATGGTCTATTGTGTTGACTTCACTACATGAGGTCTAAGCAAAAGAAGACAAGAAGGGTAAGTAGGGTCATATAATGCAGGATTAGTGTGCCATGATAAGATTGGCAGTCTTCAACCTTTAGACAGTAGGAATTGCCTAGAATCTGGATTATAAAGCTTTTCTGTGGAATCATGACACCGTGTAAAATACATAGGAAACTATGTTACAAAGATAGACAATCTAAGATTATTATGAGAAATAGGAAAGAGGAGATGACTGGACTTGGATCTAGAGAGAGTATTCAGAAACTTACATAATTAAATCTAAGCAGAATCTACCGGATGGTGGGGTTGGTGGGTGACAGAGAGTATTGTTGAAATTTGGGGTGAAATGCAGATGAGTGCTCAGAAGAGAAGAGCTTGATGTCACATTAGTGGGTGGGACAGACCTCAGACCTTGTAACTTTCTAGGACATACTGATTACAAGAGTTAAGGGTGGGGTCAATAAACCAGAAAAGTCTTCAAAAGAAAATACAAATACCTAAAGGGCACATGTCTCTACACCCCAGATGACAGCACACTCTAGCCCTCTTCAGCATAACAGAAACGATGACAAAAAAATCAAGCTATATCTAGAGTTATCTGAGAACAAGATAGTTTGCTAAAATATCCCAGAGACCTTTGTTAACTAAGAAATAAAAGTGCATAATTAAAAGTGAAGCATTATAGGCAAAGATTTTGACAGTCACACATTAAACCTTCATGAAATTTTTACCTCATTCCATACACTATGTTAGACATAAAAATGCAGAAATGGACCCTGCATTGTACTCTGAAAATGTGTGTTCCCTGTCTTAAATGGGAGGCAGACCTCACTATGCAGCAATGTGACAGAGAAATCAACAGAGAATGGTTAACATTTAATGACAAATTTGCAAGCCTTGGGATATTTTTTCCTGATCTATAAAAAGCAAAATCTCATCAAGCTGAGAATGAACCTTCATGCTAGAGTTCAGTGAAATAAATGCCTGTTTCCTGGACAATAAGGCATTCTTGCTCTATGTGAGGGGCTGGCTCCCAGGGCTGAGGGCTATGTAGTTCCTGATAGGAGGTCACTCAGAACATTTGTCACCATGGACTCTTAGGGTATTTATCACTCGTTTTCCAGAGACCTTGTTTGAAAAGAATAGCTTAGCAGTTGGACATTACAGAATCAAATGTCTTTAACACCCCTTTTTACCCAAGCAAAGATCTATCAATTTTTTTTCTCACTTTCCAAACAGTTCCATCCTCTCACATACTATATATCTGGCTCTAACAACAAAGAATGCTTTTCCTTCATGGGATTATTTTGATCTCTACTAGTGTTTAGGTTCACTTTGTGAATGTAAACATCTTTCCACACTGTAGTCCCTTGCCCCAAACATATTCCCAACCATCATTCCATGGTTTCTCAAAACAATGTAGAGGAAACAGAAAAAAGGGTTTCCATTATAGGGAAAGCAAGACAGGAGAAGAGTGTAGGCAGAACCTGAGCTTATACCAGGTACCTGGCATTTTTCTTTGTGCTTAGAATATATCAACACTCAAAGGGGACTCTCATTGGCAATAGTAATACACTGGAGAATCAATCTAAGAAATATTAAAATTTTTCCAAGGTCTCTAATTTTCTAGATAAAACAAACTCTCATCTGGAGTCATTTTCAAGACAATGGATCATATTTGAGATCTGGCTTTAGCCCATGGGACCACAAAAAGACCACCTCCATCACTGGGCAAGCTGTAAATACTTGCTCAGGACCTGTTGAAGTTTTAGGAGCTGAGTGTATTCACCTTCTCTCATTTTAAAGCTTCTCATACAGAAGTTTTTTAAAGCCCTACAAGCAAACGCAGTCCTTGGTTTAAGAGTTCAACAGACAATGGCTTGTGTTAGATCTACTGAGACATAGTGGTAAATTATGTTCATTGCCTGTTCTAGGGACAGGGAGAGAGGTAGATTTGTATTTTGTTGGCAGACTAGTGAGTGCTGAACTAGAGTTTTGAGCCAGTAATGGGAATGCAGAAGGATTTTTTTGTTTCATTTCATGATTTTTAAGTTATGAATAATGAAAAACAAATCTGTTTTCTCAGTCAGACACCCCATTTACTTCCTCTATTCACATATCAATACTCATTAGCAGCACAAAGACCATGAAATGGAGATTTGTGTCTTTATGGCAGCCTGTTATTCTTCTGTAGAGAACAATCTCCTATAACTCCATTTGTGATATTTTATTTCTGCAAGATCCATGTAAACCTTTAGATAGCATGAGTTTCTCGGTCACTCTCTGCCTAGTCAGCTGAGTCCAGGGAATAGGAAGTACCTTACTCTCTCCCTGCTGAACTCCATCTCCTACTCTGCATTCCAGGGACATACATCTCTGAGACATGTGTAAGCCTAAGGGAAGCCCATTTTCTTGTTATAAGGGATTAATAATAATCCCCAAACCCCTGGATTACAGTGATAGTTAATGATAATTTTCAACACCTTGAAAATAGACAGTCAAGAAAACCAAGAACTGACATCTAATAAGGAAAAGACCAGGGATTGGGTCTGACCTACTGACTCCAAATCTCACCATTCTTTATGTGGGGGCTGCAATACATCAATGATATAATTGGCTCCTAACCAAAGTGTATTATGGGTTTCCAACAATCACAAGAAGAGCAGATTTGGCAACATAAAGACAGGCTTACTAAGGATGGAAAAATAGAGAAAGGTCATTTCTTTCTTTGTTGATTAGACTGCATTTCTTACCCAACTAGAAGTCAGAAAATAGTTTCTATAGATCTCAGTAAAGATTCTCACAGATCCTCATGTAAGTCCATGATAGACTAGTCTTTCAGAAAAGTTGGAGCTTTCTTCTTCCAGTCATTCACCATCTCCAATTTCCAATTTTTCTTTTAAGTTTCAGGGCCCCGAAATCACTATCTCCTCTTTCTGGTCCTGTAAATTATCTCCCTCTGTCCCTGACAGTGCCTAGGTTCTTAATGGAGCACATAAGCAGCTTCAAAACAGTTACAGTACATGTTTATTTGATCCTTACGGCAGGCCTACAATGTTGGCAGACACAACTTCATCTGTACTGCATCTGTGAGGCTTGGGGGCAACTGGTGACCTCATATAAGAAATCCAAGTCAAATGCTGGTGACTGTCAGAGCCCCTATTTAACCCCCGTTTTGTGTCCCAAATACACTCTCTTGCACACCCTTTCTTCAGGAAATCCATTCCATTTACTGCATACAAATTAGTTTGATCTCCTAACTACCTCCTTCCCGACATTCTCACACTTGTAGGTTTGTTTTCTGCTTTTCCTGGAGATGACTGTGAGGCCTGCCTGAGCCAGGCTCTGTTGCTCCACAATAAACAGTAAAAAAAAAAAAAAAAAAAAAAAAAGAGTTCTCTAGATGGTTGCACATTGGTGTTATAGCTTGCCAAATATAACAGCTTCTGTTCTACCTACTGCTAAGTTACCTGTGATTACTTTTTCTTCTTCTGTAGACCCTTCTATTCTGGAAGCAATATGGTTGCCTTTGATCTTTTGAGGAACTCTCCATGCACGTGACTTTCGTGGGAAAATTGGTCAGCCACATTAGTATGCTTAATGTTTGTGTTTAAAAATCTTTCTGAATAGCCTGGCAAGGGATACCTGTCACCATGGCTGCAGTCCCCCCAGGGGGGCTCTTTGTACTGTTCTGATGAGGCTCCTAAGTCCTTCACTGCTAAAAGTTTCTCCCTATGATCCTGACCAACCTAAAGATACTGATCTAGTTTAAGATATTAGGAAACATCCTCTCTAGTATGCATGCAGGTCTTAGACCTTTGACAACTTAAAAGTCAAGATCCTCCACTTTTGTCTCTCTGATCCCTAATATTCATAATTTATTCGGAAGGGTTGGAGGAGTTGAATGGATAAAGCCTAACTCTAAGGCCCAGAGATGAAATGAGGAGAAAGAAAAGCTTTTAAGGTGAAATTGAAATATACAATGTGATATGGGGGGATATTGATTTTCTTTTTCTAATTTATTTCTCTATACTTCCTATTGTTTTATAATTTCCTGATTTATGTGTCTATATTACAGAATACCTGAGCCATGAGTCTCATATTGAATAATTATTGCTAAAGTAGTTATTTCTAATCAAACAGAAATAAATGAATGCCACAGCCAGTGTTTATTTTTTTACAAATTATTTTTGTGATTTGAACATATAAATAGGGGACCTTAGGCTTAAGAAGTAGTCATTTCATCCCTAGAACAAGAAACAAAAAGGCAGACAGTCAGTAAACAAAATTTCTTGGTCTCATCATAGAAGTGAAGTTGAGGGCCAAATTCTGACCTGAACATTTGGTGAGACACTTTTATCCAGAGAGATACCGCTGATCTTCCCCAGAGCCACAGACACTGCAGCCATAAGTGGGAATAGTTAACTGTAATGTTGATGAATTGCTGCAGGCAGAGCACAGACCAACTTGAAAGTGAGAAAACCCCGGGGGGTTATGATGTAGCAGGAGCTGACACACTTTTTTGAGGTTTGCATACAGAAACCCCACAAGATTCTCATGATAAAGATTAAGGAACCATCTTTATTCTGGTAGGAGGAAGGATTAATCATTTTGAAATATAGTCAGCTGGTTCTTCAGAGCAAAGGCCTGCATTTTATTTCACAGAGAGCAATACTGCCAGAGCCTTATCTCAGCTCAGAGAAGGAAACTTCTCTACCCAGTCACCTGAATCTTTCCCATCTAAACAAAGCTAGAAGGATAAGCAGCAAATGTCGGAACTCCAAATAAACTAATGAGGAATTTTTCAGGCATGAGAGAAAAAAGATGATTGAAAGAAAATAATTGTACTTTTGGAGAAACACATATGACGGTCACAGACCCAAGACATGGGCCAACTAGAAAACCAAACGAGTAGAAAAATGATAGAGCATCTTTCACCCATTTAATTTATCAATTCATATCTCTCTCTCTCTCTCTCTCTCTCTCTCTCTCTCTCTCTCTCTCTCTCTCCTCTCTCTCTCTCTCTCTCTCTCTCTCTCTCTCTCCCTCTCTCTCTCTCTCTCTCTCTCCCTCCCTCCCTCCCTCCCTCCCTCTCTCTCTCTCTCTCTCTCTCTCTCTCTCTCTCTCTCTCTCTCTCTCTCTCTCTCTCTCCCCCTCTCTCTCTCTGTGTGTGGTTTGTATGTATATACATTTGTGTGTGTGTGTGGATGTGCATGTATTCTTGTGCAAAAGCATTTGGAAGCCAGGTGTTGATGTCAGATGCCTTTCTCCCCATTTTATTGTTTTGAGACAGGAGATCTCTCACTGAACCTGGACTTGATTTAAGCAGCCTGGCTGGCCAGTGAGCACCAGGGATTCACCTGTCTCTACCTTGTCAGTACTGGAATTACAGATGTGCACTGCTACATCTGATTTCTGGAGGTTAAAACTCAACTTTAAGCTCGCACAGCACGTACTTTACTAAATGAGCCATCTTCTCACTGCCACTGCCAATTCACTATTTTAAAACCTTATTAATATATATCCATTGTACAAAGTGGTGGTTTTCATAAAGATATTTTTTCAAGTATATCTTGTACTTTGACCTTAGTCGTTCATCTTAACCTCTTCTGTCAACCTTGCCTAGTGCCCTTCTTTTCTATTATTCCATCTGTAATTGAAACAGCATGACTCTGTGCCTTCTGTGTATGACTTATTTCACTTAATGTGATGATTCCAAGTTCTACCCATTTTCCTGAAAATGACACAGTTTCAAAACAACGCCATGCTGACACAGACATGTAGAGAAATGGAAACAAAAGCCCAGAAGATAAACTCACACTGCTACTGCCACATGAGTTTTGACAAATATGCCAAAAAAAAAAACATACATTAGAGGACAGACAGCCTTCTTAGCAAATGATGCTAAGAAACTGGATATTCACATGTAGAAGAATAAAAGTAGACTCTTACGCCCTATATTCTACAAATTATATATACATATATGTATATAATTCAAAATGGATTAAAGATCTTCTTTGCTTCTTTGTTTTTTCCTTACATAGTATTTTTATTGATTATTTAGGAGTTTCACATATTGTACCCTCATAGTTATCTCCCAGGCTTCCTAGGCCCAGCACCTCTCTCTTGTGAACTACCCAAAGAAAAAAAAGAATGAAAAAAAATAACAAATCCAATTTGCATCGCTCATATACTCACTGGAGCTTGGTCAAACTCACCGTGGCCAGACCCTTAAAGAAAATTGAATCCTTCTTCACCCCCCTCTTCTCTGCCAGAAGGCTTCAACTGTGAAGAGCTATACTTCAGAATCCCTATCACAATTTTTAGGAGTTCTCTTCAATGGCTTCCTATTTAGATTGTTTTGGAGAGTTGTCACAGAAGCCTTCTATGTCACTCATTCTCAGCTGTTAGTCTGCAGACATCAACAACACTGAAAAGGAAGCTACTTTACCCTTTACAGTCAGCAGCAGCATGGATCATTGACTTCCACATGTTTTCCGGTGCCAGTACAGACCATAGACATCAGTGGATCCCTTGCCCTCAGTGAGAACAAGAGACACCATTATAGCTCTTGGCAGCAGTGCTGACACCAACATGACTTTAGCCAGTAGCACAGACCAAGGAGATCTACACAGTCTTCACTAGTAATAAAGAACCCAGACCTTGATAAGGCCACCTGCAAGAGCACAGACCATGAACATCCATATGATCTCCAGCAGCAGCAGGGACCACAGACCTCACTATCGTCTCTGATAGCAGCACAAACCATGGGCATCAACACAGCCTTTGGTAGTCACATAGACCATGAACATCAACATGACTTCAAGTGGCAGCACAGATCACAAACATTCACACAGGGCCCATCTACAGCAAGACCATGAACACCATCATGGCTTCAGGCAATAGCACAAGCCACACACATCAACATGGCTCCCATGGACATCCACAGGGCCTTTGGTGTTAACATGGGCCACAGACACTTTAATTTAAGACCTGAAACTTTGAAAGTGGTAAAAGGAAACAGAGAAGCCACTATAAAGATACAAGCACAAGCAAGGACTTAAGAAAAGTTTTCCAATCAGCTCAGAAAATAATAGCAAGAACTGACAAATGAAATGATATGCTCAGCTGAGTGAAGAGGCAGCTTATAGAATGGAGGGGAACATTTTCTCAAGTATAAAGCCAACAGGGGATTAGTAAGTGGGATATAAAGATCTCCCTCCATTTGTTACATGTCAGTAGGTTCATGGATCGTCACTGCAGATCTCAGCAGAGAGGGCCACAGGATACAGACACTCTAAGGAAGAGGGGAGGAATAACAGGAAAACAGGGCAAAAAGAAGCCTCTATCAGTTCCTAGCCAAAATAACCTCAATCTTCACATCAAAGTCCTGTTTCTATTGTTCCATGTCACCTCGAACAAAATGTATGGCTGTTGATCAAAAATCACAAGTCATGGTGAAAATCAAGAAAGATTAAAAGAATAAAACAAGATCATCAGATCATCAGACCGGATCTAGTTATATCAGATACCAGAATTACCAGTCTGGTCATTCTAGTCACCATGGAAACTACAACTATGTTTCAAAGGATCTAAAGGAATGAATTGATGACATATAAAAACTGATGGGTAATCTGAGAGTCAGAAAGTCTAAGAAAGGAAAAAAAATAAGAAATTTTAGAAATGAAATGTAACAAAATGAAAAATTACTTCCATGGGCTCATTGTCAGACCCAACATAGACAAGGAGGGAGCCACTGAACTTTCAAGTTTGTCAATAAGAACATCCCAAACTGAAATACAAAAAGAAAATAAATATATAAGAACCAAGGGACACAGACAGAACAAAAAGAACAGACAAGCAAGAAAATGGAACTAGTAGACATCAAGCTACCCATCTTGGGCTCACAGAAAACACCAAACAGTGAAAGTATCACCATCACAAAAGCAAACACAAACAGCTGGAAATCCTATGACCTCAATATGGTGCCCAGAGTAAACAGCCAAGAGGAAATCCTTAATGACGCCATAGGGAGCAAATTGCCCTCCTGGTGAAGAACAAAGGAAGCATTAACACTAACTTCTTGTCAAATATCACAGAAGCAGGAAGGGGAAAGGTAGAGTAAAACATGTGGAGATGTTTTAACTTCTTAAAGAAAAATATACCCACATAGAATTTTGTAAAAAGCAAAGTAATCTTTCAAACGTGCAAAGGAAATACTTTCTCAGACAAAAACAAAGTCAAACAAATAAACAAAATCCCCTAGAGGAATTTAATGCCAATAGATCTGCCATTCGAGACATGGTAACATAGCTTATTATTAGTGAAGACGGAAATAACATGGGTCAGAATCTGTGTAAACAAAAAGAAAAATATAAAATAGGGAAGGAGGACATGGAAATTTTAAAAAATTCTCTTTTTTTCTATTCTTATTTATAATCAACCTAAAATGTAACTGTTTCTTCAAAACAATAATAGTACCAGGTGCTAAGTTAATGAAATGAATGACAGCAGTACCAAAAGGAATAGAAAGGAAGAAGTATTCTAAGATCTATAAACATATGAAACAGCATGTCTTGTCTGAAAAATGGACTGAAATTAATTTAAAATGCACATTGTAAATTTTATGGTAACAAGATTTTTTTAAAAAATTGGTGCGGACAGCCCACCCAGGCAGAGCAGCCCATCCAGAGTCTGCCAGCATCCTTGTTCCACCTACACCCATGGAAGGAGACCGCCTTCTGGTGCCCTGCTCATAGCCTCCTGAGGACTGGGGTCTGTGTGCAGGAGAGCCCATCCCAGGGACTGGCATATTCAGAGTCTGCCAGAGTACTGATTCCACCTCTAAACACTGGAGGAGATAAGTTTGGGCATGTTTCCTGCCTGCCTTTAGAGGCCCTGCTCAGAGCCTCCTGAGGACTGGGGCCTGCATGCTCAGGGGAGCACACCCAGGCAGACCAGCCTTTCCAGAGCTTCCTGGTCCCACCTCCATACATGGAAGGAGCCTTCTTTCCCATGCCCTGCTCAGAGCCACCTGAGGACTGGGGCCTGTTCATGGGGTAACCCACCCAGCGAACCAGCCCATCCACAGTCTGCCAGAACCCTAGTACCACTTCCACCCACTGAAAAAGGAGATCCATTGGAGTATTGGACTTGCTTGCTGGAAGAGAACCTTGGTCCTGTACCCACCAGGAGAGGGAGGGAGAGACCCAACAGGTACTTACTGAAAGACGGGAAGGAAGAGTACAGTATAAGAACCCAGTAGACAAAAGAAAAAACATTAATATGATGTTCCCAGAGACTAGGGACTCCACACCAGCAAGACCTGAACATGTCAACATAGATGAAGCAGAAGAGAATGACCCTAAAAACTTCATGAAGATGATAGAGACCCTAAAAGAAGAAATGAGAAAAAATCCTTTAAAGACATGGAAGAAAAGATGACCCAAAAATTTCAAGAAACAATTCAAACAGTGCAAGATTTGAAAGCTGAAATGGAGACACAAACACACACACACACACACACACACACACACACACACACACACGCATTCTGAGGGAATGCTGGAAATAGAAAACCTGGGTAAATGATCAGGAACTAGAGATGCAAGCATAACTAACATAATACAAGAGATGGAGGAGAGAATCTCAGGCATTAAAGATACACTAAGAGAAATAGATTTATCCACCAAAGAAAATCTTAAATTCAACAAATCCGTAACACAAAATATCCAGGAAATATGGGACATATGGGACACCATGAAAAGGCCAAACCTAAGAATAATAGGTAGAGAAGAAGATAAAAAAAACCTCAAATCAAAGGTGCAGAAACTGTATTCAACAAAATCAAAGAAGAAAACTTTCCCAACATAAAGAAAGACATGCCAATGAAAGTACAAGAAGCTTACAGAACACCAAATAGAATAGACCACAAAAAAGGTCCCCTCGCCACATAATAATCAAAACACCAAACATACAGAATAAGAAAGAATATGAAGAGCAGAAAAGGAAAGGGGCCAAGTAACATATAAAGGCAAATCTATCAGGATTACACCTGACTTCTCCATGGAAACTCTGAAGGTCAGAAGGTCCTGGATAGATATTCTACCAACACTAAGAGACCACGAATGCCAGCCCAGACTACTATACCCAACAAAGCTTTCAATCACTATAGATGGAGAAACCAAAATATTCCACGACAAAACCAGATTTAAACAGTATTTATCAACTAATCCAGCCCTACAGAAATTCTTGAAAGAAAACTCCAACCCAAGTCAACTACAACCATAAAAACACAGGTAATAGATAATACCACTTTACCAATGGCCAAGAGAAAAGTGGAAATAAATCCATACATAATACCAACAACAATAAATCCAAAACAAACAAGAGTTAACAATCAATGGATATTAATATCCCTCAATATTAATGGTCTTAACTCATCTATAAAAAGATATAGGCTAACAGAATGAATACGAAGACAGAATCCACCCTTCTGCTTCACAAGAAACATACCTCAACTTCAAAGACAGATGTTACCTCAGAGGTAATGGTTGGGAAAAGATTTTCCAATAAAATGTACCCAAGAAACAAGCAGATGGAGCATTCCTAATAGCTAACAAATTAGATTTTAAACTAATATCAATCAAAAGAGATGAAGAAGATCATTTCTTATTCACCACATAAGAAATCCACCAAGATGCAGTCTCAGTTCTGAACATCTATGCCCCAAATACAAAGGCACCCACATTTGTAAAAGAAACATTACTAAATCTCAAATTGCACATAAAAACTCACACACTTATAATGGGAGATTTCAACATCCCACTCTCAACACCAGACAGGTCCACCAGACAAAAACTTAACAAAGGAACTAACAGAAGTTATAACCCAATTGGGTTTAATGGACATTTATAGAACATTCCATCCAAACACAAAAGAATATGCCTTCTTCTCAGCACCACATAGAACTTTCTCTAAAATCAACCACATACTCAGTAATATAGCAAACCTCATTAATTACCAAAAAATTGGAATAAGCCCCTATATCTTATCAGACCACTATGATTTAAAGTTAGAATTCATAACAACACAAATTGCAGAAAAATCTACAAACTCATGGAAATTGAACAATGCACAATTGCACCATTCTTGGGTCAAGAAAGAAATAAAGAAATTAGTGACTTCCTAGAATTCAATAGGAATGAAGACACAACATGCCCAAAGTTATGGGACACTTTGAAAACAGTACTAAGAGGAAACTTCATAGCCCTAAGTGCCCACATGAAGAAACTGGGAAAAAAAGTCACATTAGAGAATTAACAGCACAACTAAAAGCTCTAGAACAAAAAGAAGCAAACTCACCCCAGAGTAGTAGATGCCAGGAAATAACAAATTGAGGGATAAAATAAATAAAGTAGAAACTAGGAAAACAATACTAAGAATCAATGTAACAAAGAGTTGGTTCTTTGAGAAAATCAACAAAATAGTTAAAACCTTTATCCAAACTAACCAAAAGGTAGAGAACATGCAATTTAACAAAATAAAAAATGAAAGATGGGATATAACAAGGACACTGAAGAAATCCAGAAACTTTTCAGATCATACTTTCAAATCTTGTACTCCACAAAATTCAAAGTTTTAATTGAAATGGACATATTTATGGATAGATATCACTTACAAAATTAAATCAAGAACAGATAAGCAATTTAAATATACCTATAACCCTTAATGAAATAGAAGCAGGCATCAAAATTCTCCCAACCCAAAAAAAAAAAAAAGCCCAGGGTCAGATGGTTTCAGTGCTGAATTCTACCAGAAATTCAATCAAAGAAGTGCTAATACTAATATGCCTCAAAATGTTCCACAAAAGAGAAGCAGAAGGGGCATTGCCAAAATCTTTTTATGAGGCTACAATTACCTTAGTAACCAAGCCACACAAAGACACAACTAAGAGAGCTACAGACCAATATTCCTCATCAACATTGATGCAAAAATATTCAATAAGATACTGGCAAATTGGATCCAAGAACACATCAGAGAAATCATCCACCATGGCCAAGTAGGCTTCATCATAGGGATGCAGGGATGGTTCAACATATGAAAATTCATCAATATAATTCACCATATAAACAAACTGAAAAAGAAAAACCACATGAGAATTTCACAAGATTCTGAAAAAGCTTTTGACAAAATCCAATACTCCTTCATGAGAAGGAGTCTTGGAGAGATCATGGATAACAGGAACATGCCTAATCATAACAAAAGCAATATCCAGCAAACCAACAGCCAACATCTAACTAAATGGAGAAAAACTCAATGTGATTCTTCTAAAATCAGGAACAAGACAAGGCTGTTCATTCTCTCCATAGCTCTTCAATATTGTACTTGAAGTTATAGCTGAATCAATAAGAAAACAAAAGGAAATCAAGGGATACAAATTGGAAAGGAAGAACTAAAACTTTCGCTATTTGCAGATGATGTGATAGTTTACATAAATGACCCTAAAAACTCTATCAGGGAACTCCTACAGCTGATAAACACCTTCAGCAAAGTGGCAGGATATAATCTTAACTTGGAAAAACAAACAAACAAACAAAAAACAAAACAGTAGCCCTTCTATATACAGATATTAAAGGGACTGAGAAAGATATCAGAAAAACATCATGTTTTACAATAGCCACAAACAACATAAAATATCTTGGGGTAATGCTAACCAAACATGTGAAAGACCTGTTTCTTTAAAGAACTTCGAGTCTTTAAAGAAAGAAATTAAAGAAGACCAGAAAATGGAAAGATCTCCCATGCTCTTGGATAGGTAGGATCAACATAGTAAAAATGGCAATCTTGTCTAAAGCAATCTACACATTCAGTGCAATCCCCATCAAAATCCCAGCACAATTCTTCACAGATTGAAAAAGCAATCATTAACTCTATATGGAAAAACAAAAGACCCAGGATAGCCAAAACAACCCCATACAATAAAGGAACTTCCAGAGGCATACCATCATTGACTTCAAGCTATTATAGAGCTATAGCCCTGAAAACAGCTTGGTATTGTTGCAAAAATAGACAGGAATACCAATGAAATTGAATTGAAAACCTTGATATTAACCCACACACCTATGAACACCTGATTTTTTATATAAAAAAAACAAGCTAAAATTATACAATGGAATAAAGAAAGCATCTTCAACAAATGGTGCTGGCATAACTGGATGCTGACTTGTAGAAGACTGCAGATAGGTCCATATCCATCACTATGCACAAACTTAAGTCCAAATGGATCAAAGACCTCAACATAAATCCAGCCAAACTGAATCTCTTAGAAGAGAAAGTGTGAGAAGTACTCTTGAAAGAATTGGTACAGGAGCTCATGGACTCCAGTCCGACAGCTGGGAAACCAGCATAGTACAGACCCGGACTCCTTGAACATGGGTGTTAGGTAGGAGGACTTGGCAGTCTGGGGGCCTCTGGTAGTGGATCAGTGTTTATCCCTAGTAAATGAATGGACTTTGGATGCCCATTTCACATATAGGTATACTCCCTCAGCCTAAACACATGGGGAAGGACCTAGGCCCTGCTCCAAATGATGTAACAGACTTTGAAGATTCCCCATTTATGTCTGCTCCCTGAAGAGCCAAAAGGGGATGGAGGTTGGTGGGGGTACAGGGGAGGATAGGAGGATGCAGAAACTGGGATTGACATGTAAAACAAGCTTGTTTCAAATTTAAATTAAAAATAATTATCAAAAAATAGAAAATTAGTATGGTAAGGAAACTGAAACATCTTCAGTATATAAGATAGTCACAACCACATAATACAAAACGAGTAAAAGTAAATATAATGAATAGAAAACAATCATAAATATTATATCTAACTCAAGCATAACATCACTTAGAAGACATATAGGCAGTATGGGCTAAAAAATATTGCTTATCATGGGCATTGAGGCACACTTCTTTAATCCTAGCATTCAGGAGGCTGAGGCAGTGAGATCTCTGTAAGGCTGAGGCCAGCCTGGTCTATATAGCAAAGATCAGGCTTGCCAGGCTACATCATGAGACCTTGTTTCAGAAGAAAAGCAGGACTCATGGGTTCTATCTAATAAGAGGTCTATTCAGACAGCTAAGACATAATGAAATGAAAAAAGATGTGCCATGATAACGCTAGTTCAAAAGAAGTTGGTCCAACCACAAGAATTTCAGATAAGCTGTATTCATAACCAGAAAGATATGGAAGATAAAGTAAACTATTATATAATGATGAGGTGTGAATATGCAATTCTGTGTTGAGAAAAACATCGTTATTTCTGTAAGAAAAATGTAAGAGTATTTAACCAAAAAAAGCATCAAAACAGATGAAGCAAAAACTGAACTGAATAGACAGAGACACATTGATCAGAGTGGAGACCTGCAATACCCTCTGTCAGTAATTCGGAGATTTAATAGACAAAACGTCAGCAGGAATGGAGAGGAAGTGAACAGAGCTATCAATCACCTTACCTAATTGACATCTACAGACTAATCCACCCAATGATGGTGAAATAAACATCCTTCTCAAGTCCAGATGAAATTCATCAAGATGAGAGCATTCTGAGCCAGAAGCCACAAGTTAGAAACTATAAGAAACTAGAAACTACACATATGTCCTCAGATTATTATGAAATTAAATCAGGATTCAGTAAAGAGGATGACTGAAAATTTCTAAAGCATTTTGGAAGTTCTCAATAATCCACAATTCAAAGATGTTAGGGGGAAAGAAGGTTGTTCTGAGATAAGGTTTCACTATTTATGTCAAGTTGTCTACAAATTCTTAGTCCTTCAGCCCAGCGCACCCACATGCTGGAGCTACAGTAGTGCATCACCACACCCAGCTGAGGACAGTCTTTAAAAAATGTATTCTGAACTTATAACCATGAAAATACAATGTATCACAAGAATGGGGGCACAGAGAAAGTGGTGCATGAAATGAACCTGAGAGCCTTCAGTTCACCATATGGAAAGAAGAAATATCTGCCATCAATAACCTAATCCTTGTCTTAGGAAATATTAGCAAATTAAGCTTTAACTAAACAGAAGAAACAAAAATATATTAGAGTATAAATCAACCAAATTAAAATAAGAAAAACAATAATGAAAATCAACAAAGCCTAAGGCAGTTTCTCTTAGATCGATAAAATTGATCAACATCTGGGCAGCCTCATCAAGAAGATGAAAATAAAGAAGAAGGAAATTAGCAATTCCATGAATGAAAAGGTCAAACTACTGACCACTTTGTGACCATGATAGATTATGATAGGATATGAAGAACTCCATGCCTAGAAATTTGGTAACTTAGCTGAAACAGGTCAATTCCTTGGAAGATATAAAATATCTCAACTCATTACCTAAAGAAGAAACTTCGGCCAAGCCTAATGGCTCATATCTCTAATCTCTGCTCTCAGAAAGCAGGGAGAAGAGAACTTGGAGTCCCAGGCCAACCTGGGCCTCACAGTTACAAGCCACTTCAAAAAAGAAAGAAAGGAGAAAAAAAATAAAGGAAGGAAAGGAGAGAGAGAGAGAGAGAGAGAGAGAGAGAGAGAGAGAGAGAGAGAGAGAGAGAGAGAGAGAGAGAGAAGTGAAAAAAGCTGCAAAGCTGAAGGTGTTAGCATGGTTCTTCATTATCAGCATTTGGAAGGAGGAGGCAGTAGGATCAGGAGTTCAAGGTCAGTATCTGCCTTATTAGGTAAAGGGCAGCATGGGCTGCATGAGACCTACCTTCTCACAGTAAACAAATAGAGAGATGAAGAAAAGAAAACTCAGGATCATATAAAGCTGATTCAGGAGAATCCCTTAACTAAACCAACATCATTATTCAATTTTTTACCAAGTTAGAACAGAAAGAACTTTCTCAACTTTATTTTTTTTTAATTTAACACCTTTACACCTTTGCCTGGCATCATATTTTATGTTGAGAAATAGGTTGTTTCCCTTCTGTGATCATGAACTAGGAAGCAGCATGCTTCAGAAAGGCCTGGATGGTGAAGTAAGACAAGGAGAAAAGCAGGAATGTGGGAAAGCTATAGCTTTGTTCCTGATTGACACAACTGTTTATTTAGCACCTACAAGGAATTTTTAAAACCAGCAAGCAAGGACAGTAATGATACAGACTATAAGGACAAAACACAAAGCCAGATCATCTGACATACTAACAATAAGAAGGTAGAAGTTAATTTTTTTTTAAAAAAAAGTATGAAACAATACCAAAATAATAAAATGGAAATTCAAAACGTTTAGGATGAATTCTTTTATAGAAAACACTGATATATAGGTTGCATTAAAATTGATATTTATGTCAACATAGGTCACTTAATGAGAACAATAAATAAGTAAATCTTTACTGATATAAAAACCAGTATATAGAACTGGGAAAAATCCAAGTTCATTTAACAGAATGAAGGGTGTTGCTGCCTTTTGGTTTAAAGACTTATTATTAAGAAATCAAAGCAAATTGCATAGTAATTAGATGTTTGGTTATTCAATACTGACTACTTGGCAAGAAAAATATTTTTTATGAGAAGACTCATGACTTTTATTTAGTTTAGTTCTAAATGCCTGTAAATCAAAAGACACTTCTTAAAGCCTTGGTTGCCACAAATGGGGCTGAGAGTGCCAAAACACCTACAAACAGTAAATTATTGACAACAAGATTGTATAAAGAATTTACAAAAATCTGATTTAGAAAAAAAAGTATCATAAATGAAAATTTATCACGGTAGAAATATAAATGGCCAAGAGACAATTTAGAAATAAATGCTCAGGAAAATAGCTAATTAAAAATACAATAAAATATATTCATATCCACAAAAGAAATAAAAATTAAAAATCTAACAATATTAAGCTAAATATTGTGATTTAAAAACCAAGAGCACTGGCAAAGAACATCAGATCAGTAAATTCATTGCCTTTTAATTTTTAATTAAAATGGTTTTGTAAGCTACTGATGATTCATAGGATTAATAAATATTTTAACAAAATAAGTGTGACAGTTTCATAAATTCTGCTTCACAATGTTAAGCATGGATATTTTCTGTATGTATCAAACAGTAGGACAAAGAAATAAGTAAAAAGTTCAACCTTTTACCTTAAAAGCAGTAGAACTAAGTTTTTGAGTGAATATAGCTAAAGTAGTCGACATTATTATAGAAACTATCTTTTTAATATATAAGCTGTCTACTAATTTGACAACTGTAAGAGACTCAAAAATATGCTACCCGTTTTTATATTTTACATTTTAATTAGTAATGTTTTTGTCTAAAGTTAAATATCCCTTTGGGATTTCTCTAAATTATTAGTTTTTTATTTTAACCAACTCAAGTAAAACAAAGTAATCCTTGCTTTTTCTCAACATTTGAAAAAAATCAGTCTTTGATGTTGTTAGAATAGTTTTAACCTTATTACTAATTATTAGTTTAATTCAAGGTTTCACTTTTTATAAAATTGCACTTTATTGACCTCACTTTTTGTCTAAGAAAACTTTATATGGAAATATAAAGTTGTAAAATAGTACAGTTCACACCTTTTTTAGAGTTAGATTTTGTTGAGATAATCAGAGTTTCATATGCTCTTGTAAGAAATAATGGAGAGAATACAGAAGAGGAATCCTGTGGAAGCTTTATCACACACACACACACACACACACACACACACACACACACACACACACAGACAGAGAGAGGGAGGGAGAGAGAGAGACAGACAGACAGAGAGAGAGAGAGAGAGAGAGAGAGAGAGAGAGAGAGAGAGAGAGAACCCCCACATATACATCATTTTTGGATACACCTTCTAACATAGCCATCACTGGCCATGATACTAGTCTCCTGAGAGTCATTTATACACTTTAGATACTAGTCCTTAGGTCTTTGGTATGCATTATCTCACAGCCCAATTAACATGGTTTTCCATAAAGTCAAGACTTTATTTTTACTAAAATCCAATTTATCATCTTCCCTCTGTGAAACATATTTAATTGCCCATTCAAAGAATTCTTTTTAGAATTAGACCCTAAAATTTTTCTCTAAAAATTTGTAACTGTGAGTCTTGTATTTGCCTCAACATCTCATTATGACTCTTTTTTTTTTAATTTAAGAAATCAGACTTACATTGAACTCTCTTTTGTTGCCAGCAAATCTCAAGTTGTTAATCTCCCAGGACTAGTTGTTAATATGGATTATCTTTTATTGCACTAAGTAGCTTCTTAGATTTTGCCAAAAAGAAAAGGGACACACACACACACACACACACACACACACACACACACACACACACACACTATACGATTTCCCACCCAGTTCCCAAGCTGCCTTTTATCCCCTAATAAACATACAAATGCTATGTTAGTTATAAAACTGTTGGTCGGTGGCTAGGGCTTCTTATTGGCTAGCTCTGTCTTAATTATTAGCCCATTAATATTAATCTAAGTATTTCCATGTGGTCTTGGCTTAAGGAGAATCCCTGATGGTCCTCTCTTCCATGGCTCACATCACAACTCCTGACTACCTAAACTTCCCAGAATTATCCTCCTCCAGTAGCCCCGCCTATTCTTCCTGCCTGGCCACTAGCCAGTGTGTTAATCATTAACCAATATGACAAACATATATTCAGGACAACCACCATCAGACACACACACACACACACACACACACACACACACACACACACACACACACGCACACACATTTAGTTTCTCCATTATGTTTCTTCAATTTCTTTTCCAAGATCCTTTCTTCCAGTCACTTATTTTAACTCCACCTCGCATCTATGTTGCATCCATACAGTGATGATTTTCCAGTTCTTGACTGCCCATCCGGATCTGCTATCTACCTTCTCCCTTCCCCCTGACCCTCTTGTTCCTTGGACATGTAAAGTATGTTCACAACTGCTCGTGAACGTCCAGCTTGTATCTGCATTAAACCCTCTGCGGGTTGATTCTCACATATGTGCCTTCTTGTAATTGGTCCCATTTGGGCTTTCACTACCCACTTTGAAAGCATCATGGCTCTGAATCAAACACATTAAGTTTCATTGAAACAGAGTATTTTGTGTTATGCTGTGAGACTTGGAGTCAGGTTTAAGTGTTCTGGGTTAGGCTGTTTTTCTTTCTGATGCTTTAAGGAACAGAAGATGCCTCCTTGGTTCAGGTAGGCAGAGATCTGGGTATACTAGTTAGATTTCACTGTGGTGTCTTCATTACTTCTGAGTGGTAGAAGATGTACTTTATCTTTGACTGCCTGAAGGGTGGAAGACGTGCCTTGTTACTAATCACAGAAGACTTCTAAGGACACTAAAAGAGCGTGGCCCATCACAGCTACCCTGTTCATAGTCTTCTCAGAAATACCAAAAGTGAAATCATATAGCATTCTATTCTTGGAAACTCACTATTTTTTAAATTTTCAAAACTTATTTTAAGTTTCATTTTACATTCCAATCTCAGCTCTCTCTCCCACCCCTTCTCCCACAACCTTCCACTCCCACCTCTCTCCACCCCATCCACTCCTCCTCACATGTATGGGCTCCTATGAGGAGTCAGCAAAGTCTGACCCTGACCTCCTTTCTGCATATATTCCCTCCTCCCTCTCTTCAACTGGGTTCCCAGAGTTTGGTGTGGTGCTTGGTTGTGGATCTCTGCATCTGGTCCCATAAAATACTGGATAAAGGCTCTATGATGATAATCAGGGATATTCACCAATCTGATTACAGGGTACACGAGTTTGGGCATCCTCTCCTCTCCACTCTTGCTAGGAGTTTTATCTGGGGTCATCCTTATGTATTCTTGGTCGAGTGGGGTACAGATGGAATGGAAGAGCAATTAAAGAGATATCTTAATAGAGAGAACCACTATGGGGTTAGCAAGAAACCTGGTGCTAAGAAATTCACTTCTTATGCCCAGTTTAAGAATAGAGATACACATGAAATCTACATCAATCCTTTGTTCGTTTTAGATATCCAATGACATCCTTCTATGAAGGAAACTCTTTCATTTGTTTTTTAATCCATGAAAGAGATACATATTGCCTTTATTTGGGGGCAGTTATGAAGACAGCTGCTATAAGCAATTTACCAGAGTTTCTGTAGACATCAGTTTCAGTCCATTTAGTTAAATAGCAAGCAATGGGGTCACTAAATCTAATGTAGAACATACATTTAATTCCATAGGAAACTACCAACTGTTTTCCAGATTGAATTCACCATTTTTCTATGAAAAAAAAAAAACGAATTCTAGTTTCTTGACATCATTTCTTATAACTATTTCTTTTTAAGCTTATTTTGACAAGGTTTCTTTGTGTAGCCTTGGCTGTCCTGGAACTAGTTCTGTATACCAGGCTGGCCTTGAATTTACAGAGTGCTGGAATTAAAGGTGTGTGTCACTACCACCCAGCTTCCCCCCTTTTTGTGGCCTTTCTGATGTATATGTAGTTTTCTACAGAAGTTTAACTTAATCTTTCTCTAAGGGATAATAACATTGAAAGAATTTTCATGTGTTTATTTGCTGTCCTTGTATTTCTGAGGTAGAGCATCTATTCTAATATTTTATCATCTTCAACTGAATTGTCTTTCTACTTTTGAATTTTGAGAATCATTGTATTTTGTATACAAGTCTATTGTCAAATATGTAATGAAATATCTTTTCTAGTCTAATGGTAGTTTTTATTCTCTTTATAATTGTTTTTTAAAAAAGAAAAATTTCTATTTTGATGGGGTGTCAATTTCCCCTTTCTGGTTGTGCTTCTGTTGTTGTTTCTAAAAACTTTTCCATTCCATCTTAGGAAGATTTTATAGTGAACGATATGTAGATTAAATATTAATTTTGGATACAGTTTATTTTCAGCATACAGATATCTGCTTGTCAAAGAATCCTTGCTAAAACATTATCTTCTTCCCAACTAAATTGTTTATGCAGCTTCATCAAAGCCAGCTATGAATATCTGTGTTTAGTGGACTGATCCTATTTAGGAATATGGTATATCTTCTAAGATTCCTTTCCCTTTGGACCTTTGTATTAACCAGTGTTGGTTCCTTCAAATTTAGAAGGACATGTCTATCTTTCTCTTATTCCCTTATTTCTAGGAATTTTAGCAATAAGTAATTTCATTCCTGGGTTCTGTTGTCTTTAGTCTTCTCAAAAGAGGGTTGTAACATCCCTGAGGCTAATTACTCTCCACTACACAGGAGCAGAGATGTATGCGCTTATTCTGACAGAGCCCTTAGGACGCCTAGTTAATCTGCAGCCATCTTCTAGACATTACAGTTGGAAAGAGAAAATAGTCTGTGTTTCTCCAACTCTCCTCTTTAGCCTTTGTCCCCTATTCAAATCCTTCCCTGAAGTTTTCTCACACAAATGTCTCTTGTGGTCCTTTGACTCTAACAAATCTTTGGATATGGAAGTATAGCAGCCTTACTCTGAGACTTCATACTGCACTTACAGTACAATTTCGTTTTTAAAATGTCAGCAGCCATGAGATACTGCAATTCTAGAATATTGATTGGAACATTCCAAAATAATCCATTTGTTTCATATTACAATCTATTTTGGCTGACTTAATGACATCTTGTGCCATTCTCACTTATCCTGCCTTACACTTGAGTCCTCTCTCTGTCCAGTGTATCCATGCCTTGTACTCAGTCCATCACTACTCACTTAGTTGTTATCTCCATTTTCAGATGTACTATGGGCATACTGCAGAATCTTCATGCTTAAATAACTTTTATTTATTCCATATAAGTCTCAAACACACACCAAAAATTCTGCCAATTCAGATAGGATACAGAGACACCATAGGATTTTCAAGTAAGTAAAGAGATGAAATTTCCTAAATAAGGAAGAAAAAATATGTAAGCTGAAGTTGCTAAGATCTGCAGTAAGAATGAGTCTTCTAACTGTGAAATTGTGAAGAAGAACAGAAATTCATGCTGGTGTTACTATTGCACTTCAGAACAAAAACTTGCAGTCACAGGAAAATCACAGATGCATAGTTACTATAGAAAAGACATCAATTCATGTGGTGTGTGTGTGTGTGTGTGTGTGTGTGTGTGTGTGTGTATGTGTGTGTGTGTGTGTGCACTTCTGTGCATAGACTTGCTCCCATGTGGTGCATTTACACACACATATGCATGAATGAGTGGGTGAGTATAAAAAAATAATAACAATTGAACAGAGTTTGGGATTGCATGAGAATCTGGATGCAGGGCAATCCTTTGGAAGAAGAGGGGTCTCCAGTAATGGTTATTATAAAAGTTAAATTAGAACTTCTTGCATTAAAAATGGCTTAGAAGGAAGCAGGAGAAACGATTGATCACTCATTCTCTTGAGGGCAAAGGCACAAGATGATTCATACAGCTATGAAATAAGAGTGGGTTGCATTGCAAACTTGAGTTTGGGATGATTCAGACTTTAAGTGGAAATACTCAACAGAAAGTTAGAAATGTGGATGAGACAACATAGAGGAAACATTGAGACTGAGTGATCTCTGAGAGAGATAAGCAAAGACTAAAGATTGAAACTCGAAATTATTAAGTAGCACTCAAGTGTGTGGCTGAAGAGCAGGAAGGAAGTATGGCAAGGTAAATAGGAAAGAGCTCATTGAAAGAAGCCAAGAGCTTTCCTTTACTCTGAGTATTAAATTAATTTTATGTAGTGAAGGTAATGTTAATTGCGGCACTTTGTAGTTGTCTTGTATTTTCTCTGCTTGCAGCATCTATTGGCCTTGTATTACTTTATCTTTTGAATACAAAAGAAAATATTTTCTATTCCCTGTGATCTGAGAAAGTCAAACAATGAAGTTTTACACTGGTAAATTTAGTGTAAAGTAAAACATACAGGAAAGGATTCATGAATTATTAAAATCTATATGGACTTTGCTAAGTATGTTTATAGGTTTTTTTTTTCTATTACTATTGAGGGGGTATAGAAAGGTCACAGTTTTTTTTTTAACATACCCAATGATTTTTTAACAGTGCTATAGATTTTATAACATATTAAAAATATGCAAAATATTTCTTCATGGGTATATCTGTATTTACTTAGTCACTCACAGATTTTTAATATATGGATTACCAGCGGATTTTTTGGTATAAAAATATAGTCATAGAATATTGTATCTCCCAGTTTTTAAGAGAATCCGTTTTATTCACTTCCATATGAAACTGATTTGCTGTTAACCTCAACATTGTTTCTGCATATAAACTTTTCCAGCAAAGTTCTTCCCTTTTACAAAAATGGTCCAGCAACTCTGTTTCTGGGTAATGAACACAAATCTGTGGTTAATCCTTCTCCTTTGGTGCATTCCTTCTAAATCTCTCTTCTAATAACTCTGGTTTTTTTTTTTCCTCTTGAATCATCCTGATTACTTTCAGTCATTTTTTTTTTACTATGAAGCTCACTGGGTTTGGTTATTTACTGGTAGATTATGTAGCCAGAAGAGAAGAGCAAGTGTCATTATGACATCCAGGTATTTGGATCAATGAGCTATTTGCTGTTGTGTTAGTTACATCAAGGCTTTTCTGATGCTTTCCCTTAAGCTATACTTCTTAAAAAATGTGCACTCGTAAACAGGTATATGCAGACTACAAAGCAGACAGCCATAATTATATTGTAAAAATTTATTGACTAATAATTATAACATCCCTTTAAACTAAGGCATTTTAAGAAAATAAAAGTATTTTCTGCAAATACTGCAGTTTACAAAGGAAGATGTGGATTTTTCTCTACAAATATCTCTTTCTACTTCTAGTCCTGTGATTTACCAGATGTCAGCTTTTGTCTGCCTTGTCATTCAATCTCCAAATTCTTATACTTCTTTTCTGTTGGACCCTGCTGTGAATCAGTGGGCATGAGACATGGGGATGATCTACTATAAAGGCCTCATGTTACAAGTGAGTCACTCAGTCTTACAGGTTTGAAAGGGACCTGATTGACACTATGCAGCTCACTTGTCAGTGGTTAATCTGATGCAGATTTCCTAAAATACTGGCCTTCAGATCCAAGACTATTACATTAGCTAAAATTTGGGAAGAGGTGAAAATAAACCATTCAGTGGGATAAGAAAAACTGGTATAATTTTAGGATTTAATTTAAAGTTGTTTTGAAATCACAAAATAAAGGCATAACAAAGAAATGGCAAAGTCAAGAACAGGAGCCACACTCCTAATCCATTCACTGTAATCTAGACAGAGTGATGTCACCAGCAAGGGATGGAGACATGGTATCAAGTGACTTGTGTTAACATCATTCCGTTATTATGATCATTTTTAATTTTTAATTGTTTTGTAACCTGATCTCACTCTTTATCCTACATGGGCCTAGAAATCATTATGTATGCTAGGGTGATGCTGAAATCATGGAAATCTTCCTGCCCCAGTCTTCTGAATCCTGGGATTGCATTGTGAGCTACTATACCAGGCTCCATCTGAATATTTGCATGACCATTTCTTCATTAATCTCTTTGCCCTGCCCATTTACATGAACTGTTTTGACATATTTCTGTAAAGCTATGAAAAATGTTGCAATACACTTCAGGCTAAAACCTTAAGTCAACTTCACAAGCAATAAGATGGCTGATATGGTTTTCCCCTCTGCCACCAACTTCTTACCGTGTCACTTTCGTGACTCAGGCCCTTCAGCCACACTCCCTTCTTTTGGGAGATCCAACAATTCTAAACTTAACCCTATCTTTGGCTTTTCAACTTGCAACAGTGTCTGTCAAGCTTTCTTCTGCCTTCTGATCAGACAATGGTACCCTATGAACCAAATCTGATCTTTCTTCCCTGGTGGACTTTGTATAAGGTTTTATGGTACATCATTACCCAAATTCCTTTGTATACTGTCACTAGCTCTTTCACACTACAGTTTCAGGGCTGAATGGTCTTTAAGGTTCATAGCATTCAGTATAGTATTTTGGAGGCAATGACAAAATAATATCTTGAGAAATACTTTTTGTAAATGATTCCAGTGATTGAATATATGGATTTTGCTACTCCAAAATGCATGGTTTCCCCATTTCATTATTATTCTTCCTATTAACCACTGTGAAGAACCACAAGCATTGAAACAGAACAATGATAAGAATGAGTCTTGCTCAATTCTGCATATATTTCTTATACACAGTAGAGACAGACCACAAACCACAAGGCATCATGAAATGCAGAGGACTCATTTGTAGAGTGCACTTGAACTTAATTTTCAGTACCAGACCCCATATGTTCACAACACCTAGGCAGAAGCATCTGGAAACTCTCAGGGGAAGAAAAGTTTGTCTGGGTTAGCCCTAAAACACACTTCAAAGGAAGCAGTCTTTCATTTGATTGTCAATTGTCCATTTTCTCTTGACAGTAATCCCTCTTTTGCTGTTATAACCATCATTTTCATGCTATCTAGGGTTGTTGTATCCAAGATACTTGGTTTAAAGTTACTATGGTGTTATAGTTGGTGTCCTGGGCTGGAAAGATGGCTCATTGGCTAAGAAAACTCACCAAACTTCTGCTCTCCCAGAGGACATAGGTCCAATACACTGCACCCACATGGAAGCTCACAAAGGTCTGAAATTCCAGTTCTAAAGGATTCAACCATTCTTTTTACTTCATTGAACACCAGTCAAGCACAAATTGTATATATATACAAGTAGGCAAAATAATCAAACACATAAACTAAATTATTTTAAAAAGAGAGAGAGAGAGTTGGTGTCCTCCCAAATTCTACAGGTTAGAACATTATACCAAATCTGATGATATTAAGAAGTAGGCTCTGTGGAAGATGACTGAGTAAAGAGGAATCGTTTATAAAAATTATTTTAACAAACTCTCTTGCCCCATCAGCCATATAAGGACACAGACTCATCCTTGAGAATAACCCTCATCAAACACCGTATGGTTTTCAAACTGTGAGCAATGAATTCCCCAGGCCCAAGTATTTTAATATAAGGTAAAATATTATTGACAAGATATTTCCCCATGATCATGATGAAGCCAAGTAGAAAGATAGGGATGTTGTGAGGACATGGAGTAAAGTGCCTTTCATTCTGAAGTCTACATGAAGCCCCTTACCAACCAAAAATAAAAAAAAATCCAGCACAATCAATGACATTTGCTATGAAAGAAAGTTGACAACAAAAAACAATATATATATATTAGATGAATAGATAGATAGCTGAGATAGATTGTTGTGGAATATTTGTTTACACTATAAAGATGTATCTCTGCATAAGGCACAGTCTGATTGGTTTAATTAATACTGAATGGCCCAATAGCTAGGCAGGAGAGAATAGGCAGAACTTCCAGGGAGACAGAGGACTGTGTAGTGAAGAGAGGCAGTGACACCAGCAAGTTGCAGAACAAGTTGGACATATGGTAGATATGTACATAGATCAATAGAAATATATTAAGTTTTAAGAGTTAGTTAGGGAAAAGCCTAAGCTAAGGCCAGCCATTCAATAATTAACAAGTCTCTATGTTATTATTTGTGAGCTGGAAGCCCAAATGAAAGTATGACTACAAGAAATATTTCATTTTAAAATTGTAATGAACCATGATTAAGACCTGAATGCATAGGCATTGAGTAGAAACTCATTCCTTCCCCCAAAACATTGCCTAAGCATCTCAAGTTGCCTAAACATATGTTGAACAAAGGTAACACTAATAGACATGCCAAAGTTGACAGGGAAAAGCCCACAAAGCCTCGCCCTACACAAAGAACTGCAAGCAACTAAGAAATGCCGAGAGTGAGAAAAATACTCCTCAGAAATGACCAACTGGCTGTCCAATACCACCCTGAGGATGTGCATGCAAGCGACATAATTCAGAGTTATGTTTGGATACATATATGCATATCATCACAATCAAAAGAAAGGCCATTTATTTGAAAGAGAGCTAGGGGGCATCTGGGAAGGTTTGGAAAGAAAAAAGTATGGGCAAAAAATCTCATGACCTTCTTGTGTCCCTGTGAGCCAGATTTTATCTTATCAATTATAATTCTGTCTGGTGCCCCCCAGGAACCACCTGGTGAGCCCATATAGGATTTTTAACAGTCGTTTGAACATTAGTAACTTCAAATTACACGAAAATCCAACATATGACTCATATGGGGGGAAAATCCATATGGTGTGACTCTCTCTGAGAGAAACCCATACCCATGCTTGCAGTTGTCTTTTTCTCACTGGGTGCCTACCGTTCTTTTGAACTTCGTGCTTAAGCCTATATTAAAGTTTCATTTGTGTGTGTGTGTGTGTGTGTGTGTGTGTGAGAGAGAGAGAGAGAGAGAGAGAGAGAGAGAGAGAGAGAGAGAGAGAGAGAGAGAGAGTACAGTTGTGTATGTCAATGCATTTTGAGACCGGAAGATATAGGGTGTCCTGCTCTACACTTTATATTTATTCCTTTGAGCCTGGGTTTCTTGCTGAGCCTGGAACCTAGGCTGGCATCCAAGAAGCCCCCAGTGATCCTCTTGTCTCTATAGACTTTCTCCTATCTCTAGACTTCAGACACATGTGCATCCATGCCTGATTTTTACATGAGTGATGACATGTCTGACCTCAGGTCCTCATGCTTGCATAACAATCTCTCCTCTCCAGTGAGCCATTTCCATGGCTCATACAATACCTTCATTAAACACCAACCCTGCTGCTGACTGCTACTGTGATAGTTACCTTTCTATTGCTGTGATAAAACATTATGGCCAAAGCAACTTATAGAAACAAAAGGTTGTTTGGTCTTATAGTTCTAGAGGTATAAGTTTGTGGTGGCAGAGGGAAAACCTGAAAACTCACATCTTGAACAGAGCACAAGAGGGACATTAAACTTGGAATGACCCATGTCTTTAAAACCTCAAAGCTTGTCACTAATGGCATACTCCACCAGCAAGGCCATACTTTTAAACCTACATAAACACAAAAAGTGCCACCAACTAGGAACCAAGTACACAAACATCTGATCCTATTGGGGACATTCTCATCTGAGATATTTTGTGTTGAAGCCACAAGTCTCAGTTTGGCCAATGTCAAAGTCCCTAACTTTTCTAGCTGCTGAAGTTGATATACAGACCTTTTCTTCCTGCCTCTGTCCCCCACAATGCGGACACTAACAATCATCTCCTTAAATATTTTGCTCACTGTAAGTTTTATTCCATACATTCTTTTGCCACCAAAAGTTTATGTCAAATACTGATCATCTAAGTAAAGAACCGGTAGTAAGTTGGTTCAGTCAATCCCTGAGAAAGTGCATGCCAAATGCCTATTGGTTTCCTTTAGATCATCATTAAAGAATAAGGTACTTAAAGCCCTTGGTAAGCCTAATTACTGACAATAGCTCTTGGTTATCACTGAATATGTAATGTACTACTAAGGAATTTTTACTTGGGGTCAGACTGGCTCTAATTAGTTCAGACATCCGCAATTTATAGAGCTGTAAACTAGGATGTAGGATTACATCATCCCAATAATAAGGACTCCTGTGTTTTACAATGACTTTCAAGCAGCAAGCATATGGAGTGCAAGAGGCTGAAATCACATTGATGGAATTAGTGCCTTGTGTACTTTGTTGAAAATTCTTAATATTTTGAGCCTTGGTTAAAAATAATAGCGCCCATCTCTCCCGTAGCTAAGAATTACAACGCACTAATTGCATGTAAAGCACCTAGAGCTGTACCTTGCTAATAGATGGGAAACACTTATAATGTGCTGTAGTTTCAATATATTTATGGAAGTAAGACACTATTACATTATTATATTTTTATGAAGCTATTATGCTAGGAAATGGGACATACTAGAGATAAATTTTAGAGAACTGGAAGGACAGAGGAAAGTTGATAACATGAGCCAACAAATGAGCTCATGTACCCAAAATTAGCATGGATTTCCAACATGAACTATGACATATCCAAAAAAAAAAAAAACTTGTTCTTAAGGGAGACTATTATCAAGGATCACATTATTAAGGAGCTCTGTGCAGTAGGGTAGAGAAGAAAATTATTCTTCCCTATTCCTTCGAGCTGACAAACATCTCTTACTAATGTAAATCACAATGAAATCTTCCTTCTTAAAAATAAGATTTTAAAAGGAAGGTGAAAGTTCCAGGTAGGCTACATACGACAAAATGTGGTAACGACGTGGCTATCTTATGTTAAGATGGCTTGAGGCATGGTAATCCTCAATATATATATATATATATATATATATATATATATGTATATATATATATGTGTGTGTGTGTACATATATGTATGTATGTATATATATATATATATATATACAAACTTTCTTAGTACTATAAACCTTTACTTTTAAAACTTACCAAATTTATTCTGTGTAATGAAATTTAAAAAATTATTCCCCCAAATTTCTCTCAGGGAGACTTTGTATTTATTCAAAAGGAATTACTTTCTTTGGAGTATATGACCCTAAGGAAATGCTCAAGTAACACAATACAGCAATTAAATTGTTCTGCCTAATAAAGGGATATGGAATTTTAACAAGAGAGAAACTTAGAAAGGGATAAAGGGGGCCAGTGAGGCAGGAAGATACTGGGGATGGAAGGGAGAAGCAGGAAGAACATGAAGACATGGGACGCCTACTGGCTTGGTACCAGGGTGGTGGAGGAGATGATTAAAATGCCTAATTGGAGTTCGCACGCCTGCTTTGAGCCTGCAGAGGGAAGTCCTTCATCTCTCTTCTCTAACAGATTTGAGGATGTATTTGTGTTGCTCTCTTGTATTTATTATTTTGAAGACCAGGTAAGATACTGAGTGCTGCGTTCAGGTGAATACAAGGATAAAAGAGAATATTGCAGAGACACATAACTCAGACAGCAGAGCAGAAAAGCTATCCAAGTCAGAGAGCCATATTTCTTTAGAACATCTCATAATGTTTTTAATGAAGCTTTAAAAATGTCTCATCAGTACTATAAAGTAGAAAATTAAGACCAGAGAGATAAGAAAATCCACAGCACAATAGAAGTGCTCACAAGGGGGAGACAGAAACTTAGATGGTAGTATTTAGGGAATTGTTCTGCAGCCTTCTCAATACCCTTTCCCCTCCAGAAATCTAGGTAGATTATTCATTGGTGGATGGCATCCTTTTTCAAAATTAATGATATTGTTATTCAAAAGAAATATAATGAAAATCACATATGTAACCATTCACATGGTAACAGAATTTTCAATATGTGGTCATAGGACATAAAATTTAACTTTAATAATGCATTTTATGTAAACCAATATTTCTAAAGTATCATTTCAGCATATAATTAGAATATTATTATCAACGAGAAAATTTATATTTTCTTAAACTCCCTTTAAAATCCCATACCTAATTTACATTTGTAGCATGCTCAATTCAGACTGATCTCATTTTAAGTTCTCTGTCCCACCGCACTAGAAAGTGTGTATTGAAGGGGTCAACCATTTAAGCAGTTATTGCACAGAAAAGCAGAAGTTGTTTTCAGTTGGACCCTTAGACAAAGTGACTACAAATCCATGTTTAGAATATTAGTTATAAGTGTACATTTATAAATTTAGTATACCTGTATAAGGAAGAGTTTAAGAAGGAATGCCAAAGAGCTGTTGAGCATTAACTTCAAGTGGCTGCAGCAAACTATGTCCATAAATCATCAGACACTTAATAATTTTTAAAACACCTTTCCTTAATTTAATGAAGGATCACTATTGAAATGGAACACATGGAATTGTGCCCAATATCCACTTCATCCTTTCAGTTTGTCTTTCTGAAAGGTAGAGACTGGAAAACCAAATCTATATTTCCTGGAATCCCTTAAACTAAAGCTCCTTGTGCGAGCTGAGATCATCCAATCAGACACATACAGATGAGAGTTTTGAGGGTGGAAGTAAAAGAGAGGCTGTGTCTCTGCCACTTTGTCATGTCTACTTGGCAAGCATGGGGGCAGAGTTTCAATATCCGTATCAAACACAGTTGCCACTACCTTGTGTCCACCTGAACAGGTTACAAGAAGGGTTTAGTCATTGGGGAATGGAGCTACTTGACAAGAATTAGGAGGTGTGGCCTTGTTGGAGTAGGTGTGGTCTTGTTTGAGGAAGTGTGTGCCTGGGGGTGGACTTTGTGGTTTCAAATGCTCAAGCCAGTCCCAGTTTCTCTCTCCATTCTCTCTCTCTCTCTCTCTCTCTCTCTCTCTCTCTCTCTCTCTCTCTCCTCTCTCTCTCTCTCTCTCTCTCTCTCTCACATACACACATACACACACACACACACACACACACACACACACACACACACACACACACACTCACCTTAGGGCCTATGTATCCAGATGTAGAAATTTCAGCTCCTCCCAAACACTAGGTCTGCTTGCAGGCCACCTTGACCCATTTGGTTATTTAATAATTAGTCTCAAGTAAGTATGGCACTGTTCATCAAGGTAACTAAATAAAAATCTGGCTGTAAGTTTATTATATGGGACTTTTTTACATAAAATGGAAATGGCCAACAATTCTTTCCCATTATATTAGATTTTGCATTCTATGTTGGCAGTATGTTTACCATATATGAGGAGGGAAGCCAGACCCTCCTTGCAGCAAAATTTTGTGCATAAATGGGCCCATAACCACAGATTCCACTGGTGGAATCAAATATATACAACTCAGAAGCAAACTTCTAGATAGAGTATTGAAACAGCCTTCTAAAAATATATTGAAGAATAAACTCAGAATCAAACCTTTCTCAGAACAAGATACTTCTCTTCCAGAATGCAGTGTGGGTGCTGGGTTGGGGACTTCTATATAGTGCTTTGTCCACAGTAGGAAAAATCATTGTTCAAGAACAAGAAGTGGAAACAGTATTAATCCCACTCAACATCTTTTCCAGTGGCCCCTGGGAGGGATTAGTGCTTTCTGTCTGGTTATTCTGGACTGTGTATCATTGAATACACTGATCCCTGAAAGGTGCACACAATGCAGAAGGCACATTGAAGGTAAGATTGACTTGCAACCTAGACTGTCACTTACATGTTGTGGAATATTTATGCTCATGGGCCCACAAGTGAAAATAAGATCTATCCTGTGATCATGCTAATTAGCACTGATTAGCAGGAAGCCATAACAGTGTTATAGACAATAGCATCATGAAAGAATATGTGTGAGACCCATTATTCTATTTACCCTTGTTTCATTCATTTCCTTTTACAGTTAAACTAACAGGTGTGTACTTCTTTAACTTTTATATCCAATTTAGATTCTGTTCCTTGAAGGACACAAGTGAAAAATGTAAAACATAATCTATTTTCATGTATTTTATGGTGAAAGATCATAAGTAACCACATGATAACATTATTTCTAATGTAATAATGCAGGACAGGGGAATAATGAATGGCATGTGTGCCATTCTTTATGGGTTGGGTTAGTAAAACTTCTTATGGAGAGTATCAATATGAGTATATCCAGACAAAACAATAGCAAATCAAATGTTTGAAGAGATTAAGACAGTTAACTTTTGTCTCGTCTCACAATTGCTACAGTCACTGCTCCATACCACCAATATTGACTTTGTCTACTCTGTTTAATAACAATGGACTGCAACAATAGACATGTCAAAGTTGATAGGGGAAGGACCACAAGTCTCATCAACACAAAAATAATTACAGACAACAAAGGAATGCTGAGAGTGGTTACTCAATGCCAAATGGTCAGTACTGGAAACATACACACAAGTAACATTGTAAATATAGAGTAGGTCATATTTAAGAATAAATAAGCACACACATATGTTTGTAACAACAATTAATTAAATAAACACCATGGATTTTAAAGAGAGCAAGAAGGGATATATGGGAGGGTTTGGAGAGGGGAAAGGAGAAATGATATAGTTGTATTACAATCTCAAAATTAGAAGAAATAATTAAAAAGAATAATGACCTGGTGTCCTACTTAACAGGAATAGCATGACATCATATCATTTGATAGGAGAGATTCTTGCCAATATCTTTCCTAAATTGTATTGCCCGAGACCCTCTCTGGAAGAGGAGAGTCTTCTCTCATGGCCAACACTAATCTTTCCATTTGAAACTGAAGACAAGGAGAGTAGTGATGTTCTCAACTGCCATGAGAAAAATTATGCATTTCTGCCTCCAGGGAACACTGCCTTTTTTAAAGTATGAATCAGAAGTTGCTGATGCTTCATAAAATAAGACAGATGAATCTCTGTGCCATATTGCCAAAGGCCATGCTCAGTAGAGTGTTCGTTAATCTATCATTTAGTGAGGACCTGCTTGTGTATCTAGTGTTAGCAGTAATAATAGAAAGATAGCCAGGACCTCAAATTTCCACCCAGCTGTTTCTTGCTATAAATTCTTTTTTCCCTTTTTATATTTTTTTATTTTTATTTTACATATCGATCCCAGTTCCCTCTCCCTCCCTCTTTCCCTTTCTTCCACCCTCTCATGCCCCCTCACCTTCCCCTCTCACCCACCCACCCCCACTCCATATGTAGGGTGATGCCCTCCAGGAGGGGTCATCTAAATCTGTCAAGTCATTTGAAGTAGAGACTAGGCCTTCTCTCCTGTCTCTAGGTTAAGAGAGTATCCCTCCATGGGGAATGTGCCCCCAAAGTCCTTTTGTACAACAGGAATACATCCTGGTTCTACTGTCTGAGGTCCCTTAGACTGTCCAGGCCTTCTCACTGAGACCCACATTCAGGAGTCTGAGTCAGTCCTATGCTAGATTCCCACCTATCAGTTTGGGGGCCCATTAGCTCCTCTTTGTGCAGGTCAGTCAATGTTCTTATATAGCCAGTATAAACTCTGAAGAGTTGTCTCCTCACACATGGCCCACTCATGGCTTGCTGCTCTGATTTCTTTCTTATGCACACTACTTCATGGTTATTTCAGTAATTATGATTTCCTGCCACTGTGGATATAATTTAAAAAAAAAAAACTTTAGGAGCCACATCAATACTCCCTTAAAAAATCATTATCCACTTCACAATTGGATGAATTATCCTCTTTCTCCTATCAAGAGCAAGTCTTCTACTTATTCAAAACTTAAATTTTTATGTAAACTTTAAAATAGTGCTTTCAAGTGCATAATAACACACAATTTGAAATATATTCTTAGGCACAATGTCTGCTATGATCATTAAGAAACAGGAAAAGAATATTGTGAAGTAAGTAAATCCATCCTCCAGAAGAGATTTGTGACACACCTTTTTGTGAATCTGACAAACTCCAAACTTTGTGGCTTTGTGTTCACTGAAATTCCCTTTAACTCAATCTACCTTGTTTATGTCTCAAAGCCACTTTTTGTATAATATGGCTTCTCTGGTCAGAGTTGGTTAACTATGGAAAATAGATCTGATCAGTGGGATCCCTCATTAAGAAATACAAACACTGAGATACAAATAAAGAACTTGGAGAATTTAAAATATAGAGCATAAGGTAAGAAGTAAAAAGCCATAAATGCTGGCTGAAATATGCAAAGATGCTATCCATATAGACAAAACAGTAAAATAAATTACATATCTGGATGGGACAGGGGAAGAATTACATAGATTTTGGTTGGCGGGGGTAACCCCTCAAATTTTGAGAGTCTTAAATTAAATTAAATTCCTGGAATGGTCTGAATTCTTGTCCTTGAGCTTCATGGAAAGATACTATGATCTTCCCCTTTTCCTTGAGCTAAGCCTAATTGATTTCTATATTTGCAACCAACATGAAAAGTAAGACTCAAAGTGATTAAATTTATCCAAGATCACATTTTCTGATAGTGAAAACTGAAAAATTAAAACCATAGCCCAGGTCTCCTAACTTATATTATGATGGATTATTGCATCACAGGAATGCCTGATCAGATACAATCAGTGAGGGCCAACAGGTTTATGCACCAAAATTGGAAAAGAGAAGATAGCTCTAAAGTTAAATAACCAAGATGACTCTAGTTGGTTCAGTGATAAACACTCAGCAGTACATTCTCACAGAACCTATTAACATGGTCTCTCTCTCTCTCTCTCTCTCTCTCTCTCTCTCTCTCTCTCTCTCTCTCTCTCTCTCTCTCTCTCTCTCTGTCATTTTCAAAGGAGTTTTTAGATACAATTGGTATCTCAGTTGAGCTTCTCTTAGATTAAGATGAGTCTTACACAAATGGTAAGAATTTTATGAGAAGAAAATATGAGGAAAAAATGCTAAAAAGTCCACAGGAAATCAAGATCAATGTATCTACAAGCCAACTTGCAATAAAAACTGCTGATATCAGACAGCTGACTATCTCCATTTTGGAATTATGGACTATAGAACAGTGAAAGAATCCATTTCTGCTGCTCAAAACCATCAATTCATGGTCAAATGGATTACAGCATTCATAGGAAACTAATACTATATTAAAATATAAATTATTCTAAAGAGAATGAAAATATCAGAGAAATAGTACTCGGGGTTGCTACTATACATATATAAAAATTACGAATTAGGAAGTCATGGAGTGTTTACTTAGCATCAGCTGAATTTCAAGAGAGAAATACCAACTGAGAATGCAGAAACTAGGGCCAAACATTGGCCCTAAGAAGCTAATGGTTTTAGAGCAGGCTTGATTGAGCTGTTTTTAACCCAGGTGCTGAAAAGTAATTCCTATTCTTCAGAATACTATTTTTATCTATTTGCTGAAGATTTACTAAGAATTTGTTTATTTTACCTGTTGTGGCTTCATCAGGAAAGACACAAAACATCTTTTCCCCCCTGCCATCATCAGCCCGAACATTATGTACCTTCACAGGTTTGTTGTAAAGGAAGTGGCATGAACTCTTACTCAGGAACAAATTCAACAGAGAGGTCCAATATGACTTTGGCAAATGTTGCAGTTTTTTGAAGGCCTCTAATAAAACTATTGGAGACATAGGCTTCAAGGAAAAAAGTGAGTGACACAGCTCTATGATCTTTAATCTCCTGGCAAAGGACCAGGGGAGGATAAAGCAGATTGATAGGAACCCTCATCACAGAGGGTCACACCCTCACAGCACTTTATAAGAAAAATAGCTTAAAAATGTATGAATACCCATGTAAAAAAAATCTGGAAAAAGGACTAGTTTAGACTGTGCTGAAATTAGAATCTGTGAGAGCAGCCTTTATTTATAGTTGGATAAGTAGACCATGAGAACATGAGCTTTTTCTACCTACTGCGAAAGAACCATACCATTTTCAAGCTAACTAAATTAACAGTTAGTTGGTTTCATTGCTATTTCAATGAAAATTCAGTTTTCTGTATAGCTTATGGATAAAATGAACAATGTATCTTGATTGTTATTTGATGGCAAGATCTTGAGATGAGTGAGCAATACAAGTATTTGAAAAAAGAATGCTCTGGAGGAACACATAATAAAAAGTCAAGGAAAAGCCTATGAAGTTCTCAGGATCCTCTTACTTATCTTTACCAAGCAGAAGCAGAGCCTCTATACTGTTAAATGTACTGTTCCCTTACTATTTTGTGCTTTTAACTGGCCAAACTATAGAAGTTTAACTCTATAAACTTCTACTCATCAAAGGTCCCCACAGAACAGGCACAGAAGTGGAATGACTTCAGGTCATTCCCAAGACCTAGGCATCAAACAGCTTCATCTCTGTCAAAAACTTAACTACCCACATTTTCACGGGGTACATAGTTCAGTACCCCAACACAGTCCAATAGGAAAGATAGGTGACCCTCTAATGAGTAAGAAATTGATTAAAGAAGTTAATTTGACTTAGAGAAATGTAATATCTGCTGTCCCTGGAGAAGGGCAAATCAGTTCAAAATTTAGTATTATATGTGGAGAATCAATGTTTTGAAGGGCTCTTATGTTTATCACCCAAGATATCAGAATAATTTTAGAAAAAAATGAGTAATATCTAATAAACTTATCTTCAATGTTTTGTAGTAGTTTTTCATTGTACATAATAGAAAATAAAACAAATAAAATTCTGAATTATTCATTCATAGCTTCAAAAAGTGATCTATTATTTATCTATAAATTCTTTGTTTGTGTTTAGATCTTCTAAAAGGACATTTAGAATAAACCCTTTAAAACCCCACCAGTATTAAAACCATTGTGATAGAATGAGCAGCCTCCCTTGCAGCTATGACCACTCTCAACTACTCCCACGCTTTCAATCCACACCAGCAACTCACCAGAGTAGCTTTTGTCTCTTTATGCTACAACAGCAAGTACTGGTCACATTCTGATTATATGCTCAGTTATTCTGGGCCTTGAGATGAATAAAAGTAGAGTATCTTGCTGGTATCCTTCTGTTGCTATATTGCATATTAAAATGTTAGCACCTCCCTTTTCTGTTGTATACTCTTCTCATTGTTCAAGCAAGACTCTTTATTTCAAGACAGGGTTTCTCTGTGTAACAGCTCTGGCTATACTAGAACTCATTTTGTAGACCAGGCTAGCCTCAGACTCACAAAGATCCATCTGCCTCTGACTCCCAAGTATAGGAGTTTAAGGCCAGTACCACCATGCCACTTTTAAGGTCTAGGAAATATGTGGACTTCAGTGCACCTAACTCCTCAATCCTCCAGACACAATTACCACCCAAATCTTTGATCAAGATTATAAATATGTTAATTCCATAAACTAGCACTTCTTTCAAACACATGAAATTACTAATGATATGAACTGAAAAGTTTCTGCTGCCCAGCCTATTAAAAATATCTATTGGACATTTACCAATCAGTTATTAAATAAATTTATTATGCATATTAGTTATAGGCAATGAACAAACAAAACTGCCAGTGTTATTGCTATATTTCAGGTGATAAAATATGTTAAAAATAAAGAGCACTAATATTGATGTTTAATAAAGATCAGGAGAAACAAATAGGCCGAATAGATGTTTATTCAGGGAAAAATAACTTACAACATAGACAGATGAACACCAGCAGGTTCCTGGCCTCAAGAATGCCTCCGGATGTCCTCCTGTCCCCATGCTGTAAGCAAGCCAGCTCTCAGAGCCCTCTCCTCAGACTTAGTTGCCCCAGGTAATGTCCACCCCTGTCTCCACCCCCAAGGGGACATGGTCTGTGCCACAGGTGCAGAAAAAGTAAATATCTCACTACACATTAACATGAGAGTTAATTTTTACAGGATCACTCAGGGCGTCATGTGAAGCAGAAAGATGAAAGAACTAGAGATGCAGCCAAGCAACTTGCTAGGTAAAGAGCATTTCAGATAACTACCATATATGCCATTATAGAGGCCTCACCTAGTAGGCGTTGGAAACAGAAGCAAATACCCACAGCTAAACCCCTGGAATCCAGTTACAGAGAGGGAGGAGTGATAAGAAAGTAGGTCAAGACCAGACTACAGAAACTCACAGACAGCTGACCTGAACAAGGGGCAGCTCATGGACTCCCTGGCTGATACCTAGGAAACCAGCATTGTACAGACTCAGGCCCCCTGAACATGGGTCTCAGTTAGGAGTCCTGGATAGTCTACAGGACCTCAGACAGTGGAACCGGAATGTAGGCCTGGTGCATGAAAGAACTTTTCAAGCACATTCCCCATAGAGGGATACTATCTTAGCCTAAAGGCAAGAGGGTGGGCCTAGACCCTACTCCAAATGACTTGACAAATTTTGATGATTCCTCCTGGAAGGCATCACTCTCCCTGTGGAGTGGGAGAGGAATGGGATGGGAGGGGCTGTCAGGGGCAAGGGAGGGAGGGAGAAGGAACTGGGGTTGACATGTAAAATAAGAAAAAATAATAAAGAAAAAAGTGCATTTCAGAAGAAATGAAGAATTATTTCAAAATCCTGAGGCGGAACCATGCTAAGTAAGTTGGAGGAACAGCATAGAACTCCATGTAGACAGAATTGAGTCATCTGGAAGAATGGCAAAGTATAGTTCCTGGCTGGTTGTTTGCAAGTACAGCTACATGTTAGAATCATGTGGGGAGCTTTTTGCTGGCTTTCTTTTAAGCTAATGCCCCCAAAGAAGCATGTGAAAAAATGTAATCTGAAAAGGCCGTGGAAGACACAGTGCCCCATATTTAGTTCTACCTGATAAAAGATTAAGAGGACACTCAAATAAATTCAAAGATAAAAGATTTCATGCCCGAAATGAGCCATGCTCAGTCCCAGAAAGAAAAAAAAAAAGAATTTGGAAGTTTGAGCAGTTGGAAGTCAAATCCCATTGTAAATGAAGGTCTGAAACAAAGGGTTGGCTTTATAATAAGAACTTAGGGTGAGTATATATTAAACTTTTGAAACCATGCATGGTATAGAGTTAGTACTGAAGAAATTACAGGTACTGTTAATAAAATAATCTCCTGTAGGTAGGAATTCTGCATTATTGATTCAACCAGCTCCATAGAGAAGATACTGTAACACAATTACAGAAACTTTAGAAATGCAAAATTTGAACTTGTTGAATGGTACAGAAAGCATTGGTGTACTCTTGCTACTTCACAGATACTTAACATCTCTCTAGCATTCTTTGAGGAATGTTTGCTTGAGTCCTGTGCAAGTTCAGTATTGTAAGGCATTAATTAGATAATGTGTATGTAGTGAATGTGAACAAATATTTTTGTCACTACTCCTTAAGCAATACATGATAAGATTTATTTATATATTGTGATTTTTTATTCAGTATTATGATCTTGGGATGAATTCAATACCTTGGAAGATTCACATGGTTTGTATGAAAAATAAAAGGGATATGAGCATCTAAAGATGTTGGTATTTATAGAGAATGATAGAACCAATCTGCTATTGATACCAAGGAGCAACTATATCATGGTAACTGAGATCTTGGGATTTAGATACAGGTGGACTTAGATCCAATGGATTTGGGGATGACTATACTCTTGTTTAATTTAGAGGGTAAAAATACTCATCCTTAAAAATCCATGTAAAATTCTGGCAGAACAGTACAAAGCCTAGAAAACAGAATGAAGAACTTGGATCACCAAAATCTTGAGAACTTAAAGAAAATATGTGAAGAACAAAAAAAAAAAAAAACAGTGCAAATCTGCAGGAGAAAAACAAGTAGACTTGAAATTTCCCAAGGTTCATGACAGCCAGAAAGCAGCAGGGCTGCAGTAAGTACTGTGGTTGTAACTTATACCCAAACTCTTTGTTGTTCACTGCTTCAAAGGTTGAGATTTAAATGCCTTCTCTTGACTATAGCCTTATAGCCTGTATTTAGTGCCTTGTTTTTAATGGAATACAATCTATAAAAGTGATGGCATATGGGTTAACAATATGGTTCAGTGTGTAAAGACACTTCCAGCCTAGAATACTGTCATTAGTTTGATCATATGATGAAAGAAGAGAACAGACACCTGTAAATTGTTCTCTAACTCCACATGTGTGCCATCCACACACACACACACACACACACACACACACACACACACACAGATGCACACTTAAATATATTAGACTGTGACTATTCTAATTGTGTAGAAGTTTGTTGTGCTGTGTAGCCTGTGAGTCTGTTTAATTTTGGTGTGTGATTTTTTTTTAAATTTCTAAGTATTTTATAATAAAGTTTAATAAATAAATAAATAAATAAATAAATAAATAAATAAATAAATAAATAAAAATCAATAATTAAGTCAAGCAGTGGTGGTGCATGCCTTTAATCCCAGCACTCAGGAAGCAGAAGCAGGTTGATCTCTGTGAGTTCAGGGCTAGCCTGTCTACAGAGTGAGTTCCAGGACAGCCAGAATTGTTTCACTGATCCCCAAAACAAACAAACAAACAAACAAATAAATAAACAAACACAATAATTAAAAGGTGATGGCATATAAATATCAAGCTTGTTCTTTCCTATACCTCTACCTCTCAGAGAGCCCACTTTCAAATCAGGGCACACTAAACAGCCTTATTAAGAGGTTTCTTTCCAAAGGCCACCTCAAACTCATACCATATTAATGAACCACTTTGTAGGAAGATCCTCTAGTTCTAGCCAATCTTTCCAAAGGTCACCACTGATAGAAGAAACCTTAGTCTTTCCCAAAGATGAGGCACCTTCAATCTCAACTGCTTATCTCATACAAAGTGGTCAGCCCTAAAATTATATATACATAATCAGTACTAATCAGACCCAACAGACTGTATTTATGTTTACTTATTTATGCATACATAAATCATATATGTGCAATTAGAGGGTGAAAATGGAAAGGGGGAAGTGATGTAACTATATTTTAACTAAAAATTTAAAGTTAGTTAAGACAATGTTATGAGCCAGAATCACAAAAAAAAAAAAAAAAAAAAAAAGCTACTGCCAGACCTAAGGTAAAAATCAAATAATATCAGTCTCAAAAAATAGTGATAAATCTACTACTGATGTTATGCTATGTGCATAGATCGGTACTTTAATCAGCCATTATCAAAGAAGCTTCCTACTGCACCAGATGAGAACAGATGCAGAGACCCACAGTCAAACATGCTGGGGTTGGGGGTGGGAAACAGCTCTAAATGGAGTATCTCCATCAAATATTTTCCCACAATATTCAGGTAAAAGGAGGAAGAAGAGTATAAGAGACAGAGTAGACAGAGGACACCAGGACAACAAGTCCCTCTAAGTTCCAAGTGTAAGAATTAGATAATGAATACATAATATTCAAGTTTCGCTATTTGCCCATATTCACATTTTTAATCGGGAAAAAAAGCACCATCTCCTTAACTCTTTTTATGGGGCTTAACCCTGTACGCTGTACACTGTTCCAAAGCTGAGTACAAACTCACCTAGGAACAGGATGGAGATGAAACACTATGAGAGATCTTTCCCTTCACCCACTTCTTGAACCTTGACTAACAGACATCTTACCCTGCAGCAAGCCATGTTCCAAGCTCAGGTGGCAGAAAGCTTATTTTTTATAGCAACCCCCAAAGCATTGAAAAACAAACAGATTTCTTGGTGTATTAATGCATAAAAACTGTGCTAAGAGGCAGTCATTCTTGGCAGCATAAAAGGTCTGATTGTCTATAGATGTTTGACCCTGAGGCCATGTCATCTAGTTTTCCTTTTGTTGTTTTCTTTTATCTCTACGAAAATTTATTGAATTTTTCTTTCAAGCTACAAAATCAGAACCTACTTATTGTAACAATAAAAAAAACCATTGCCAGCAAATAATGAAAAAAGCCAACAATGTCCCTTTTTCCTTCATTCCCCAGGTAATCAGTGATAAGTTTTTCTTCATCCTGCTATCTTTTCTCTGTGAATTGGCTACATTTGTTTTTTTATCCTAGACTGTCCAACATTAATTACTTTGGAATATGTGTCATTTTCACTTAAAACATATTACAGTTGTCACTTTAGATTAATAAAACCAGATAAAATTCATTGTTTTATACAGTTGTGTGATATTCTGTAGTGTAGATAAACAATAACCATTCCCTTGCCATTTCCAGAATTTATGATCACACACATAGCTCAGGGTCAGGAGGGATATTTCCTTAATAATAAATCACTGATTATCATGCATAGGGTTCTGGGCTTGATCTCACATACTAGCTAGAAAGTGATAGATGATAGACAGATGATAGATAGATTGATAGATTGATAGATAGATATAGATATATGAGGCAATGAGTAATTTTTTAATTTATAATTATATTTATATAAATTGAAAACATCATTAGCCTTTCACAGTTATACCACCAGAAAATAATATCAATACATAATATAAATTCACCAAAACTCATAGGGTATGCAACACAAAGAGTGAAGGTTTCCATTTCTCCACATTCTCAGTGTGGTTGAAGAATTCTCAACTTCCAGAGTCTGCAGTAAAGATAGCATTTCAAAACAGCTTTAGTACATATGTCCATGTTAGCCACATTGAACACTGTTCATATATTTTAGAAAATCAGTTATTCTTTATTCTTCACAAAGTTTGCTGAAGGAACAACAAAACAGTGTGGATATTTTAATTTGTTTTGAGTTGTTTATTTTTAGTTGAGTAAGTAAATCTTGTTAGAGTAGTCTTAGTTTAACAGCAAAGTAAAGGAAAAAGTCCAAATTTGCCACATATCTATCCCTTCCCAGCAAGTGACCTCCACTTTGTCAACCCAACTGTCATCAGTACGCTGCACTTTTAAATCTGTGAGCCAGTGCTAACACATGAATATCAGCATCTACCAGTCTGTTCACCAGAGTTCACCTTTGCATTGTTTGTAAGTTTTGCCAATCTTATGATGTGCATACATCATAGCATCATACAAAATTATTCCACTGCCCTCAAAAAGCATCACTGTTCTGCCTCTTTATCTTTCTCTCCTCTGTAACCACTGTGGGTATTTTTTAAATATATCGGATCCTTCCACACGGCCTTTGAAGAGTGAGTGAGGCCCTTTCTGAAAGAGGAAGATGGATGTGGTAGAGATGGCTACCAATGACCACGTACAACTCTGGGCTGATAATCTTTGACAGAAACATGATGAATGACACATCCCATGTTGCATGCTGCCAGATGTCAAAATCTGATTTCTGTTTTCAGGGAAAAAGAGAAAGATAGAGAAGTTTGTACTCTTCTATCCTGTATAGAGGGGTGCTCACACTATAAATTCTGATATGCAGAGAAAAATGAAAATCCTTTATTTTGCCCATAATGATTCTGCCTATTAAAGAAACATCTTCCTCATTGAGTAGGATGAATGAATGCAATACATGGCTTAGTATCCATCCTATGCAGCAATAATTTGAAGAGTTCCTTTGGGTAGCTGGCTCTAATTCATGGAAAAATGCTTAGTCTCTCTGGTAATCTTTGCCCATCTCTGTCCTCAACATGTTACATGGGTGACAGCAATACATCAAAGATGACAGGAAGAAAATCCTGCTTCTATGTGTACTCACTGGCCTCCAAGTAAGCTAAGCTGTGTGGCCAGAAATGCTAAGGCATCTGCCTGTCTCTGCCTCCTTAGAACTGGAATTATAGGCATACATCAGTACTCAGATTTTTTACATGGGTTTTGGAAGTTTAACTCAGGTCCTTATACTTACATGGCAAGCACTTTTCTCGTTATCTCCCTAGACCTGACCATAGCATCTTTGTCATGGGTCGGTACCATCAGTTGCCATGGCATTTGCTGTGAACTCTGCTTCTGAAATTTCTCTGCTATACAGACAAACTGAAAGAGTTGCAATTCAGAATCACCTGTGCATTCTAAGAATGACATCTCTGAGTAACCACTGTAGATCTGACCATACGTAGAATGGTTTCAGAAATGGCACACAGGTGAAGAAGTCAAAAGAATTATTGGCTCACATAGAAATCCACGCCCAGTCGTTGGCAGGAAAGCACAAAGCACTTTTATGGTTCGTGAGTACTGTGAATGGCATGCAGAGAACCCTTCCATAAAGTGACTTAACAGATTAGCTCTCTGTGACTTGATGACAGGGGTTTCTCTAAACCTGGAACATGATAGCTAACCAGGATTTTCTGTGGAATTTGGTTAGTGCAGAGCAGTGAGGTTTCTTACTGCTATGACTACCCTAGTTCTTAGGGCAACTGTCACTGACTCCAGTTTCCTTTCACCAGAGAGGTAGAAAACAGACTAATCACTTTCTACCATACTTAAATGTCAAGTAACTATCCATTAAATGACAACTAGTCCAGAGAGGCAGCTCTTATCACAGCATCTGACAAGGTCAGAGAAGAAAGAAAAGGAGGGAAGACAAAAGTGAGTTTGTAATTAAGTATTCAGGGACTATAGTATCTTTGTATTTGGTGGCTTCTCATCACATTAAAAGAGAAAAAATGTAAAGAAAAAAACTCCACTACAATTAAAAGAGAATTAAAAAAAATATCTAGTATCAACATTTCGTGTGAGATGGAAATGCCTTAAGGGCTACTCCAAGAATACTGTGTAACAGATAAATGATGGAACAGAAGTTCCCAGAACATGTTTAAATCATGAGGTTCTAAGCATTGTTAAATGAGGTAATAAAGAGCAATATAGGATATATAGAGTGTGACTGGCTTGTGTGACTCTAAACAAATCATCAAATAGTAGCAGTCTTGTTTACATTTCTATACCATGACCAAGGACAAAGGAGGTTTATTCCAGCCTGTAGACCCATATCTTACTCCAGGGAGTCAGGGCAGGAACTCAAGGCAGGAACTGAAGCAGAAGCTGTGGAGGGGTGCTGCTTATTGACTTGCTCAACCTGCTTATTTATACACCCCAGGGCCACCTGCACAGGACTGGAACTGCCCACAATGTCCTGAGCCCTCCCATATTCATCATTGATTTAGATGTACAGATATTAGTTTTGAATTCTGAAACTAATGAGGTTAACTTATAGGACCTGAAGAAGCTAGGCATATAGTAAAGTCCTATTGTGAGGAAAGGAAGAGGCCTTAAAAAGGGGGAGAGCTTGGTAGAACATGAGTGATGTGCCAGTACATAGAGGAATAGTGTTTGTGAAAAGATATAAGCAGGGCTGGGAGACAGGGAATAGAGAACAGGAGGGAGTGGAAGAAAAGGTTAACAAAAAAACTAAGAATGTACAAAACAGACCTAAGAAACCTACTATTTTGTAAGTCTATTAAAATATAATTTTTAAGCTGTGGATCTAGAGACACCCTGCATAGGTAAATAATGATTCCCCTAGAATCCACAGGTGATTAAATGAAAATCCCAGTAACAAACATGGAACACCTTCCTATGAGTTGGTGAGAGAGGCCCATGGCCCCAAAATAATATAGATTATTGCAGTTTCTCTTTGCTGCCCACCAGGTCTATACAGTAAGACTCTGTTGCTAAATACATCACATACTTAGTTGCAGAATATCAAGAAACCAAACTGTAGCTGAGCTGAAAGTTTTTTCCTTGATGTCTACTTTCATAGCACTAGAAGGTACTATACCTGCTGTTAGGAGAGAAAAATTATCACTTATCCTAGATTTGGAGGTAACTAACCTAAACTAATCATTCTGATTGGATTTGAAGTCTACTCCACAAAATGGAATTTATGCCTGGTACTGTAAATCTGGTCAAGAGCCCATGCCTAGTGTTGTGGTTTAATTAGAAATGGCCCCTATGGGTTCATATATTTGGGAGAGGCACTATTTGAAAAGAACTAGGAAATATGGCTTTGTTGGAATAGGTGTGGCCTTGTTGGAGGAAGTGTGTCACTAGGGGTGAGCTTTGGGGTTTCAGAAGTTCCAGACAGGACTAGTGGCTCTCTATCTTCCTGATGACTATTGATCCAGGCATAGAACATTCAGCTACTTATCTAGCACCATGATTGCCTTCATTCTTTCATACTTCCCTCCATGATAACAATGGACTAAACCTCTGAACCTGTAAGCAATGCTCAATTAAATGTTTCCTTTGTAAGAGTTGCTTCTCTTCACAGCAATAGAACACTAAGACAGCTAGGGAGGTCATAAGGCTTGGATGGGAACCTATTATTATAGTTTGCCTAAAGTGGCATGTTGTCAAACTGTCTTCTAAATGCTTATATTTGAACTTACTGTTTCAACTCTCAACCTTCGTGACAAAAGTTTTTTTTTTCCCCCATAGAGACTTATAGACTGTCAAAAGGCTGATGATAAATTACTGTTGAGTTCTCAGCCCTAAACTGTAGGAGGAGGTTAATGGGTCAGTCAGAATGCACATTAGTAACTTCCCTATGAGCCAACCAGAAGTCTTTCCTTTTTTTTTTCAATTTTATTTTTCTATTTTACATATCAATCCCAGCTCTCTCCTTCCCTCCCTTCCTCTCTCCCTCCTTTTCTCACACCCTCTCATCTCCCACCACCACCCTCCCATCCCATCCTCCCCCTCACTCCAAAGGGAGGGTGATGTCTTCCAGGAGGGGTCATCAAAATCTGTCAAGACATTTGGAGTAGGAACTAGGACCTCCCTTCCTGCCTCTAGGTTAAGGGAGTATCCCTTCACGGGTAATATGCTCCCAAAGTCCTTTTGTTCACCAGGGATACCTCCTGCTTCCACTGTCCATGCTCCCTTAGACTGCCCAGGCCTTCTAACTGAGATCCATGTTCAGGGGGTCTGAGTCAGTCCCATGCTGGTTTCCCAGTCTGGGGGCCAGTAGCTCCTCCTTGTTCAGGTCATCTGTCTCTGTGGGTTTCTGTAGCCTGGCCTTGTCCTCCCTCTCTGGATTTGGATTTCAGTTAGGCTCAGTGTTTAGTTGTGGGTGTCTGCTTCTGTTTCCATCAGCTACCAGATGAGGGCTCTATGATGCTGGGTAAGTTAGTCATCAATCTCATTATCAGGGAAGAGTATGGTAGCCTTTCCACTGTTGCTCAAATTGTTAGTTGGGGTCATTCTTGTAGGTCTCTGGACATTTCTCTAGAATCAGTTTTCTCTTCAAACATATAATGGCTCCTTTTTTATTCTCTCTTCTCTCTCTTTCTGTCTCTCTGTCTGTCTGTCTGTCTGTCTGTCTCTCTCTCTCTCTCTCTCTCTCTCTCTCTCTCTCCTCTCTCTCTCTCTCTCACAACACACACACACACACACACACACACACACACCTATCCCTCCCCTGATTCAATCTTCCTAGTCCCACATGCTTCTTGAGGTCTTGAGACTGCTGATGAGAGAGACAACAGAGCATTCCAGACTGACACTGCCCCTGGGTCCTGGAAGGAGATATAAGAAGTCTTCCCATACCCTTAATAAAGCCATTGCTTCTGCCCCTTCCCCCACCCCACCCCTGCCACCAAGAGGCTACCTGTTTGGACTTGTTCCCTCCATCACTAAACAGAATATCTATATCACTTCCCTGATTCCATGGCCCCCACCAAAGCTCAGAAGAGAGTATGAGAAGAATATGAGCCAGATGTGACATCTTCTAATGCGAAAGGCTTATTGCTTTCATGAACTGATTATATGCAGAAGAAATTCACAAGTTGGACCTTGCAACATTTCATCATAGATGATTTACCAGTTCATGAAGCCCCACTCTCTCCCTGAAATTATGGGCAGTTAATGGATACTGGGAAAGAAGAGTCATTCTCTTCGGTGGTGTAGACACATGCCAACTTGCCATGCTCTAGCAAACAATTCCCCACCATGTTCATGTGTTCAGTCATAAGTAAACTCAGTGGGTCACATACACACAAAAAACATCAAAGCAAGGTGGGGAACTTGCTGTGAAGAAGTGGGTTTAAGCAGGACAGGAAGGGGCAATAAGAAAGGGTAATGAGTGATTTTAAAAAATCAAAATGTATTATATACATGTATGAAACTCTCAAATAATTTTAAATCTTAAGAAATGCCTAGGTTTTAAAGTACATATTCAAAAGGTCCACTTTCCCATGGAGACTTTTTGACAATCAGGTCTTGGCTGCACTGTCGGCTGCATCTGCAGCAGCCTTTCTGGGAATACTGTCACTCTCCTGTCTAGTGAGCCAGAATACAGCATCCTTCTCCCGGGGATCATCATGTCTGCTGCTCTCTGCATCCCCAGAGCCTTTCCAGGAACAGAAGTTTCTGTGAAACTCGATGCTTTCAGAGCTTCCCCTCTGTCTTAGTTAGGTCTTCTATTTGCTGTGAAGAGACACCATGACCATAGCAACTCTTAGCACCACATCCTAGTGCTCTTTTGACCCTCAAATTTTACATTTTGTAATTTACCCCACTCAACTTGTTTCTTTTCATTATAGATTTTCATTAGAGTTAACACTAGTAACCAAAAAACAGAATCTGTACCCACCTGTTTTGAGATTTCCTCTGCCAACAGAATTAATGTAAAACTCTTTACTTTAGCCCCAGGCAGACTCTTTGGGCAAGGTCAAAAAGCAGCCACTTACTTCACCAAAATGTCGCATGCATAATCTCTAGGCAACTTATTAAAACCCTTATCCCTGAAAACTCTTGAATGAGCCCCTGACAGTTCAAATAAACTCTTAGCACTACTGTCTTTCATGGCTCAACTGGTATGGCCCATTAAGCAGTGTTTAAAGTATTCCACCATTTTCCAAACCCAAAGTATCAAATTCCAAATTCCTCCAAATAAAACCATGGTCAGGCCTATCACAGCAATACCCCATTCCCTGGTACCAACTTCTGTCTTATTTAGGTTTTCCATTTCTGTGAAGAGAGTCCATGACCACAGCAATTCTTACAAGGAAAGCATTCAATTGAGGGGGTTCACTTACAGTTTAAGAAGTCCAGTCCATTATCATCATGGCAGGGAGCATGGTGGCATGCAGGCAAACTTGGTGCTGGAACAGTAGCTGAGAGTCCTACATCTTGCAGGCAACTGGAAGACAATTCAGGCATGGGGCAGTATCTTGAGCATAGGACACCCCAAAGCCCACCCCCTGAGTGACACACTTTCTCTAACAAGGCCATATCCACTCCAACAAAACCATACCTTCTAATCTCCTGATGAGATTATGGGGGCCAATTACATTCAGTCTATCATATCCTCTCTCAGAAACTTTACAGACTTTTTCACTAGCCTTTCCCACTAGGGCCATCCATTTTCTCCTTGCTTCAAGTGCCCAGACTTCTGAAACTTGAGCAAAGAAGGGTCTTTCATTTTCCTTATTCAGAGCAGTGAGATTTTCCAGCCATGCAAAACATCAAATTTTCAGTCATGGAAACTACTCTGCACCTGCTATGTCCTGAGCAGAAAGAAAACCAAAGGCTACCTATGAATCACAGTCTATATAAGAAGTCGAGATTCCTGATGCTCTTTCTACAAGGCTGCTTTTCATAATAGAAAGACTTTATCAGTCCCTGTCAGTTCAGTCTACATTCATTGTCCATCAAAGCAAATATCATAAACTGTAATATGAGGTATCAAAGTCCTTGTCTTCAAATGAGACAAATATCAGAAAGGGCCTACAACTGAAATAATACAATAATATAAACAATTAAAATTAATAAATAGCAATGATAAAAAGATTTTAAAAATACAAATACCACAAATATGGGCAGGGATGTGAACAAAGTGGAACCTTTACACACTGCTCTTAGAAAATGTGAACTGACTCAGATACCATGGAAACCAGAGTGGAGGTCTCCAAAGAAAGAAAAAAAATAAACATATATAAAATATATCATATGATTAACTATATCATTCTAGAATATTGACTTAAGGGTCTCTATGTTTGTTACCATATCACAGAGATACTTACACATCAGTTTTTATTGTAGCACTATTCATCATAGCTAAGTTATAGAACCAACCTAGAAATCCAATAACCAAAAACTGCAGAAACAGAATATTTCTCTCTCTCTCTCTCTCTCTCTCTCTCTCTCTCTCTCTCTCTCTCTCTCTTTCTCTCTCTCTCTCTCTCTGTGTGTGTGTGTGTATAAAAGTTTCCCAGTCATAAAGAACAATTAAGCTCTCATTTGCAGAAAATTAATGCAATTGAGATGATCACATTAAGTGAATTGAGACAGTTACAAACAGAAAGGTATCAAATGTTTTTCTCACTTGTGATTCCCATTGTATATAGGTACATAAATTATGATATATATATATATATATTTTGACATGAAAAAATAGTAAAGAAGCTGTGTACAGGAACAAAGAGGACTGATGAGTGGGAGTGGGGGAGGGGCATGAAGATAAAGGGTAGGGATGAAAACATACTTGAGTTTTCTTTTGTTTTTGAAATAAACCCAAACCATTGCACTGTCCTCTAGCCACTTGTTCTCCTCTGTGTGTAGTCACCTTTCAAATATGATTTCATCCTGTATCTCAAAGATGTCATCACTTGCCACAGAAAGACTTCAGTTCTCCTTATTTCTTAGAAATTAAGGCCACTTAGCTTTTCAGCCTCTCTGTCCAGTCACTTTGGCTCTTTTTTAAATTATTCATCATTTTTAAAATTTATTTTATATACCAACCACAGTTTTCCTGTCCTCCTCTCCTCCAGCACTCTCCCCCACCTTCCTTCTACATTCATCCCCATCCACTCCTTCTCCGTCTCCATTCAGAAAGGGTAAGGCCTCCCATGGGAAACAACAAAGCCTGACACATCAAGCTGAGGCAGGACCAAGCTCCTTCCCCCTGCATCAAGGCTGAACAAGGTGTCCTGCCATAGGGAATAAGATCCAAAAAGCCAGCTCATGTACCAGAGACAGGTCCTAATGCCACTGCTAGGGACAACACACAAAAAAAGCTACACAACTGTCACCCACATGCAGAGGGCCTAGGTTAGTCCCATGCTGGCTCCCTAGCTGTCAGGAATCTTATAGAGATGAAAAATCGTAAGATACTCAGGTAATTTTTCATTAATACTTTGACATTTAAGCCTAAAGCACAGAACTCACAAAACCTAGCATAACACCAAAAATGTGAGTCATCTTATTCCAAAGAAACCAAATGCTTTCAGTAACAACCCCACTCACCTTGTACATTCACTTTCTATGGTTACACTTACCACAATCAAAACAGAGGATGAGAAGTCTCAGTAAGAGACAATTCACATGTATTAAACTGAACACCATTCTTAGTGCTCTAATCCCTCACTCTCCTACCCAATCACACTCATCCTTTATACAGCGTATCTACAATGTATATGCTATCCCCTCAGTTGTCACCTAGTAGCAATCAGCTGAATTGCTGAAATATTTTGGTGTTTATGTTCATGTATGTCTTATATTACTTGATAATGGCTCCAAAGCAAGAGGATTAATGATACTGGAAATGCACATATACCCCCCCAAAAAAATCCAGAGGGTGCTTTCTTCTAACTGAAATGGTAATACAGTACAATATTTTGATAGAAAGACTACATCCACTTGACTATTTTATAGTATATATTATAATGTACTATTTTATAATCAGTTATACTTGTTAATCTCTTACTGTGCCTAATTTATATATTAAACATTGAAGTAAGTATTACATGTATGGAGGAAAAGAAAAACTTGGGAAGTATTTATGGTTTCACATATCCCACCCACTCCAGTCTTTAATGTACATCATATGGATACATATTATATGTTAAAACCTTTCTACAAAGGAAATATTTGACCAGATAATCAACACTAAGACACTAATCTTACCTTTAAAACTTCTTCAGAGAATAAAAACAAAGGAACTTTTCCCAATTTATTCCTTTAGAGCATCACCTACCAGCAGCTGCTGATAAGGACTGCAGCACAGCAATATGGAAGCTGGGTAATGCATCACAATTATGTTGCATTTACTTCAGGAATATAAAAACTGGGGTTAACACTTTAAAATCAATCAACTTAATTCACCACAATTACAGAAATGAAAGGAGAACTGTCTCATCATCTCAACAGATACAGAAATCCAGCCTCCATTCATAATGATGAAACATGTATCATCCCAACCCCAGAAGAGAATTCCACAATGCATTGTAGAGCATAGATTTATTTTGCAGTATCATTTTGCATGTACAAAATTTATTTTGGCTTATTCCCTAATTCTCTGCTCCTTGGGGTAATAAAGAGCTGATTAATGGAGAGCTTAATAACTGTACACAAAAGCCCTCTGTGTGGGGGGGCAGTCATTTCACAGACTCAACAAGGCATTTAAAAATTAACTGAATGTAACAGTCAACTTGAAACACAAGCAACACAAAAGAGGCTCCAGAAATAAAGGGACAAGATCCTGATAATGATGCAATTCAAATGCCAGTCACATTTGTTTCTAGGTACTTGGACAAGGCTTGGTGACATTAAAATACTTCACTCCAGAGTTCAGAGGTGGATTCTATTGTACTTATTTAAAAATACCAGGGCTGGAGATTTATGTTGGATACACACAAGACACAAAATTGTAGTTAGTTAATTACTTCCACAAAGAACTGTCTTTATAAAAGTAAAAAGGAACTAATTCTGAGAGGAAAGAGACCAGTGAAAGGAAAGAGGGGGGATAAAGAAAGACATATATATGTGTGATGTTATGATGAAGACTGTTATTGTGTATGCTAACAGAAAATTAAAATAAAAAGTAGAAGTGTTCTTACAGAACTCATTTCCATAGGTGTCCCCACTCTTCCCCAGGACAGGCTGGAATGTATCACCATAAGTCATGCCTATTGTATAAGTTCTTTACCAGGCCTCAACATGAGCTTAGAGCCCAGCAAGTCCTAAGGATATGAAAACTGATGGGGGTTGTCTTCCTGTATATATGTTTCTCTTATTGGTTGATTACTAAAACACTGTTTGGCCAATGAGGCAGGAAGGTAGGTAGGACAAGATGAAGAAATTCGTGTAACCCATGTTGATGGTGCCATTTTGTTGCTGTCTCTTGTCTCCCAGGTCCCGCCGTCCTTCACAGCCCCAAATGAACACACAGACAACATATTAATTATAAAACTGTTGCTTGATGATTAGGGCTTCTTATTGGCTAGCTCTGCCTTAATCATTAATCCATTTCTATTATTCTATGTATTTTCATGTCATCATATCTTATCAGAGAATTCCTGGCACATCCTTTCTTCCTGTTCCCTCCATGGGGTCTGTTTCTATCCCTTCTATGCCAACCTTTCCCAGAATTCTCCTCAACTCCTAGTCCTGCCTATCTTCTTACCTTTACTGGCTACAGACCAAACAGTATTTTATTTGTCAGCCAACAAGAGAAACATATATATACATATGTATACGTATACGTATACATATATATATATGTATACGTGTATATATATATACATATGTGTGTGTATATATATATATGTGTATATACATATATATATATATATATATATATATATATATATATATATATAAAAGAATATCCCCCATCAGCAAACCAGTGATACACAAACTGCATTCTCCAGTTCTGGGCCTAATGAGGTCAATTCTATGTTCTTGCTCTGGGAACAGAGGCGAGGAGCCTGCAAATGGGTAAGAAGTCAGGTACATCTCAATAGCAAATCAAATTTCTGCAGAGGTTTCTTCAACTGTAGGACAAACTTTACCTAGTAATCAGTGTATTCTCTAGGAAACAAGCCTCTCCCTGAGCATGTTTAAAAAAGAGAAAGGCAGAAAAAATATTTACCCAACAAAATATCAGGGAATGAAAACACAGAATCATTTTATTAACAGTTTCTTCCCATCTTTTATTATACATTCTCCAAGGTAGCCCACTACCTCTGCAACTCCAAGACCAGAAACCCTGCAGGCACAGATAACATGGCAACCTGGAAAGGTACTAAGGGTCTTAGCAGTGAGTAGGAACATCTATCATTAAGCTCAGATCTTGCAGTGTCTACAGATATGGGGTGAGACATGCAGGGGCTATAGTGTATCAATAATTTGTGAACAGTTTTTCACTTGTTCTCAGGTGCCAAGAGTTTGAGGTTCTCGAATGTAGGAAGAAATGACCTTTGGCTGACAAATCAATGGTAGTTAATTATTAAAAGGAACCATTACTGCCTGCATGCCAACCTTCAGGGACCTATATTCCAGTAATGAGAAGATCCAGAATGATTTGAAAGCATACTTATCAGAATACAGCCGGGATATAGAGGGATATAGCTGATAATGCATTGCATCCCAGATTTGAGAGCCTTTGTTTCTTACTCAAAGAGTAAGTCTTGACTTCTCTCATGCCTTGCAGATAAGGGAAGGAATACTGAGGGAAGGAATACCTCTTTCATCTTGCTTAGAGCGGTCTTTTCCCAATATGGTTCTCTGCCCCCTCCTTTTCCTCTCTGGCTCCATCCTCTCATTCTCTCTTCCTAGAGCTTGTTGAGTGTTCACTAGGTACCCAAGGACCACTAGGCATGGAGGTGGATATAAAGAAATGCATAACTTGACCTCTACTTCAGAAGCTTATAATTTGTCAGCATGTCAGTCAATGACCAACGCTTCCATGGCCTTCATCTATCCTTCATCAGAGTTTTTAGAACCGTGTATGAACCTCTCTTTCTTTTCCAAAGAACCATGTCCAAAGCCCCCTTTCCCATGACTCACTATAGTACCATCTGCTATATATTATTGCTCCTCTGCATGTTAAATGATCCCTGGATGCAGACTGTGGAACAGAAATTGGTCTTTCTACCCAACATCATTCACACCAAAAGACACTTGAATGTCAACTTCAGCTGCTGGTTCTCACATACAGCCCTTTGTATCACCCATAGGGCTTCCCAGACACTCTTGTGCTCAAAGCTAAGTTTACTCAGGACCTTCTGGTTTCATAAAAATCTGTGAAGCCTCAGAACTCAGAACCCAAAGCCCCATAGCTTACCCCTTTTTTCCCAGTCCAGTCTTCTCTGAGAAAGTGTCATCTACTGCTGCCCCCAAACTAAGAGCTGAGGGTAAGCAACATGACAAATAATTTCTGCTTCACAGAGTGCAACATGAAGTCTCTGGGACTGCTGTTGTTTCATAAAAGAGGCTGTGCAGTCGGAATTATGTCCAGGAAAATGCACTCAGTTCGCTGTTGCCTCTGGAAATATTCCCGACAATCTTCCCTTTAATAGTTTAAATTTAATCAACTTGCCTTCTGTTCTCAAAGTTAAAATCTCAGTATTAATAAACCAATAAAGGCCTATCAGTACCAGCACCAGAGCATATGGTAAGTGCCCAAAACTTAAATAAATAGATATTTCCTACATGCTGCCACATTCTGCTTCTTTACTAATAAATATTTCAACATCTAAACATAAAATACAGCACCATTCTCCATTCTCATAACTGTGTGACTGAAGTCACAGTGCTTGCCACAGAGAAATTACCTCCTTCTTCTCCTACTCCTCTTCCTCTTCTTCTTCTATTCCTTCTTCTTTTTGCATTGGAGTTCCTTCCACTGTCATATGAATCTGTAATTTGAGTGGAAATCTAAAGCATTATCATATTATATTTCTAAGAAAAATCTTTAATACTCTCAAAATATAACCATAAGAACAAGAATCCAATTTAAAAAAAAAAAAACATGAAATAGTTCTGTTCGGTGGAGTATTGCTTGGCAAGAAAAAGGGATGAACTTTTAATACATACAACAATTAGAGTAGGTCTACCTACATTGGCTTTATTATTCACATCCAGCTTTTGAAGATGAAAAGAGGAAGCACTAATTTTGCCTCATCTAGTGTCATATAAAATGCCAATGTAGTGTGGTTTCCATAAGCCCTTCTTCAGCAACATGAAAAGTTTGACATGTTTTATTTTTATTCAATTTAAACTGAACTTTCCTTGAGATTTTTCCTTTGACCCACAAGTTACTTAGAAGGATGGTATTTGGTTTTCAAACACCAGGATATTTTCTGCATATCATTCTCTTACTGATTTGTAACTTAATTCTGTTGTAATAAGAGAATTTACTTTGTTTCATTTTAATCATTGTAAAAATAGTTTCTCTTAAATATTAGAAGACATCTTATCTCAGAAAATCTACATGAGCATTTGAAGGAATATTTAATGTTTATTCTGCCACTTTAAAATGAGATAGTTTATAAGTAACAGGAAAATTAATTTAAAAGAAACTAGCTCTTTTGTTATTCTTTAACATTTTTTCTTCTATGACAATTTATGGCTACTGTTCTATTAGTTATTGAGCTATAATAATTGAAATGTGGACTTGTGTCTCTTCTCAGTTTATGAGTTTGCCACATTGATTTTGAAAGTCCAATACTGTGTGTGTGTGGATGTGCTGTTTTCTGATGCTCTGTTTTCTGAGTGAATTGAAGTTCATCCTTTTTGTTTGTTTTACGTTTACACAGTCAGTGATATTTTTGTTTAAAAAAAGTTAACATTATTAAAACGTGAAAAAGAACAAAGTCAAAGAACTAACTTCTCCCAATTTAAAGGATATTATACAAATCAAAGACTACTGTCATTGGGATTGCACTACATGAAGCTGGAGAGATAGCCAGGAATACTTGCTTTTTCAGAAGACTGGTGTTCACTTCCCAGCACCCAGCATCACAGCCTCTGCCACACCAGCTCCAGAGGACCCCATGCCCTCTCCCAGCCTCCTCAGGCACCTGCACTCATGTGGAATCCATGCACACAATTACACATGAATAGCAAGGATGGAAGTTAAATAAACTAAAAGGCTTTACTATGAAAGTAAAGTGTAGATCAATGGTGCAGAACTGGCAGTGTAGAGACAACGCCCTTCACCTTTCATAAACTGATTTACAAAGGGCTGCCATGATAGTTCCGTGAGGGGAGATTATTTTGTTTACCATTTAGTCTAGGGATGACTCGATGGCCACATGATGTCAGTTACACCAACCACTTCCTAGATGTATACTTAAATGCAACCAAAGAATAAATAAATAGAACTTTCTGAAATTAGTAAATGTTCATGCCTCAAAAGTCATATAGAAAAAGGGAAAAGACCCATCCCACATGACAAAAATATTTGTAAATCACTGTTGTATCTAATGTCTAGGAAAAAAACTATGACAACTTCACAATAAAAAGGTAAATATTCAATATAAATTTTAAAGTAAAATTTTCACATTAAAATGCCTTGCCCTTGTTGCTTGGAAATGCTTTATTGTATTTTCATGGATTTACTTCTGTATTCCCCATTCTATTGCAGTGATTTATATGTATGCTAATATCTCACAGACTTATAGTCTGGATCCATGCAGATTTATGGTAAGCCTGGATATCCTACCTTTTTCTACTCAAAAGTCTTAGTTGTCCCAGGTATTTCCATGTATATTTTAATTTGGATTTTCAATTTGTATCTTTAAAAGCTTGTGCAGTTTCATTTGAGACTGAGATTATACAGTAACCTAGATAAAAGATATTTTTTTCATAACAGTATTTTCAGCATTTATTTGTTTTGTGTGAGTGCACATGTGGAGGCTGGGGGAAAACTTGAAGAAACAGGGTTTCTCCTCCCACCATATGAATCCCAGGAGTTGAACTTAGGCAGCCAGGATTAGCAACACATGTCTTTATGCATTGAGCTGTCTCACTAGCTCCCACAGACTGATGTCTGAATAAGTTTTCCAACCACACACAGAGTGTATGTACATACTCATTTCTTCATGTCCCCTTTCATTTGTCTTGGCAACATTTTAAAATATATTCAAAGGCATTCAAATCTTTGTAAAATTATCATTATAATTATGATGAAATTTAATAATAGGCTGTCTTAATTTCAGGCTATTTAGAAATATACTTGATTGTATTTATTGGTCTTGTATTCTATAAACTTACAGAATTTATGCATTAATTCTAGTCATTTCCTACCCAATTTCGGTTTTCCTATGTACACAACCATCCTCATATGAAAACTACTTATGCTTATTCTGTTATAATTCTGATTCCTTGAATTTATATCTATTGCCTTAAGGCATTGGTTAAAAGCAGGACAGTGTTTAATATAAGTTTTATTTTGTTTTTTTTTAAGGGCACCTTTGTCATACTCTGGTTCTGGAAGAGAAAGCTTTCTCTTCCACTATTAGTTACAATGGTGGTTGAGAAAATGTGCCTGCTACGGTTAGGTGACCAGGAGATTTTCATGAAGGAGGGTTCAATTTTGCCTATTTTCAACATCAATTTTGAGGTGATAATTTGACATTTTCCTTCATTACTTACTACATGATAAATTCATTCTCTGATGTATTTATTTATTATTTGGGAAATCTTACTAGTTTGCGGCACATGACCTGCTTTATGTGTTCTTGGGTGTTTTCACTGTTAGTGTTTGGTTTGGTTGTGTGTGTGATGATGGTTATGGTATGTTGGAGGAGGGGCTGTACATGAACGTGTGAATGTTGTAGACACTAGAGAAAGACGACAAGTGTCATCCTCTGTCACTCTCAATATTTAAAGAGTCTTTCTATAAACCTAAAACTCAAACTCACCACTTCTGCCAGGCTAGCTTGTCAGCTAGCTGTCAGGCCTTCCTTTGTCTTCCTCTCAACTTGAGTTATGGGCTCTTATAGCTCTGTCTGACTTTTATGTTGGGTATTGGGGATTTGAACTCAAGTCCTCTTGTTTTCACAGCAAGCACTCATACCCATTAAGCCATCTCATCAACCCTCATATTGATTTTTATTACTAGTTTTTGCATCAATGCTTATAGCATAGCTTTAATTTTCATTATTTTTGAATAAATTTAATTTGTTTTATTTAATAATACATGGTAATTCAGATTTTGCTTATTCTTGAGTTAAATTTAATCACATATGATTTCAAATGTGAATTAATTTATTGACCATGATTTCCATAATATTCCCAATCATTTTATATGGACAGGATCTACATTCCAAATCTTTCTTTAGTTATTCTTTCCTTCCTGGTTTAGCTAGATAGAAGCTTATCAACTTTACTTCATTTAGAAAATATTTTGATTAAGTGATTAAAATATTTCTCCTGCCCAGAAACCCAAGGCAGGAGAATGGCAACTTCTACTACATAGCTACATAGAGACAATGAAAGAGTAATTTGGTTACTTTGACATTATTTGATTTCTTTTGTCTCTTCATGCTTTCTTTTATTGAAAATAGATTATTTTCTCAACAGTATATCCTGATTATAGTGTTCCCTCCCTCTACTCCTCCATGTTCCCCCTAACTCTTCTTATCTCTAGATTCATTCCCTTCCTGTCTCTGTATAGAAAACAGGCTCTAAGAGATAATCAAATATGACAATATAACATATAATAAGATGAAGCAAAAATACCATATCAAAGTTGGGCATGTTACCCCAACAGGAGAAGAGTGGCATTATTTGATTTATATTCACTGACTTCAGATCAAATATTTACTGTTTATGTTCTCTCATTTAATTCAGCTTAAATTGTTTATTCTTCTTTTGAAATAAAAAGTCAAATGATTACATACTGGCCATTCTTTAACAAGGTAAATGTTTAAGGCTCTAAAATGTTTAAGGCATCTAAAAATACATTAACTAACACATAAATTTTTATATTTTATGTTTTATGCTTTCACTTTCATTCAGCTCAAGATAGGTGCTATTATTATTTTATAAACATTTTATTGCCTTGTATGTATTCATTTTGTGTTTGTGTGTATTGTATGTAGGCATGCACATACATGTGCATGTGGGGGTCAAAAGGCACCTTAAAGGAGTCTCTTCTCTCCTCCTACTTTGTGGATCCCAGGGACCAAACTCAGATAGTGAAGTGCTATAGCAGGTGCCTTTGCCTGATGAACATCCTTGCAAGGCAATGTTCCAATTATTCTTTTGAGTTGTCATTGACCCGTAAGATATTTAATACTATTGTTTAATTTATAAACATTCATGGATTTCTGTGTATATGTATTATTGATTTCTAATTTAATTCTATACAATGTTAGAAAATACTGTGCCATATGGCTCCTTCTGAGAGTATTTGTTTTAAAGCTATTTTCTATTATTTATTTATTTTACTTTTTGACATTATAATGTAATTACATCATTTTCCCTTCAAATTCTCCCATACATCCTCCATGCTCTCAAGTTTGTGGTATCTTTTTTTTCATTAATTATTGTCACATACATATATGTACATATATTTATAATTACATAAGTACAACCTGCTCAGTGTGTAGTGTTACTTATATGCATGTTTTGGGAAATGACCATTTAGAATTACATAATAAATTGGTGTGCTCTTCTCTGAGGAAGACTATATTCTATTGTTTGAGAATTTCAAACATGCTTATTTATTACTGTTTTTTAACACATCCTCTTCCCATCCCTCCTTATCTTTCCCACTATGCTTCCTTCCCAGCTTCATCTGCTCTTTTTTAATCCACTTAACTCTATAGGTATATGGTTATAGGACCATCTTCTGAAGCATGAGTAATAGCTTCTCAGGGGTCACATCATTTAAGAACTCACTCTCCCATAGCAGTCATCAGTTGCCAGTAGCTCCTCTGCTACAGATGAAATTTTATAAGTTCCTCCCCTATCCATGCTGGTCCCTGTCCCCCCCAGTCCCATTTTAGGGAAACTCCATTTAAATTACATTTGTATATGTATATCTTTTGGGGAGCTTCTATGGTAAGTTTCTATGTTGCTTTAGTATTAGTCTTAGCTCCACCTACTCCTTTGTTTAACCTGTACTCAATCCCCGTTAACATTTCCTGTTCCATTAATCCCTTTCCTTCTTTGTACCACTTCCTTCCTTTCTTTCTTCCTTCTTTTCTTCCTTCCTTCCTTCTTTCTTTCCGTCCTCCTTTCCTTTCTTTCTTTTTTTAATTCAATACAGGGTTTCTATGTATAGCCCTGGTTGCCCTGGAACTAGCTCTGTAAACCAGGCTGGCCTCAAACTCACAAAGATCCACCTGCCTCTACTTCCTTTCTATCCCTTTTCTTGACCACAGTACACAAACACCCCAATAGTCTCCTTACCAGGTTCCTGGCTTCTATGGGTATTCCAATCCAAGCACACATTATCTAAAGAGTATAAATTAACATCCACATCTCAGCAAATGTTACAAATACTTGAAATGAATATGTGTGTTTTTTTCTAGGTAAGTGTCCTGTTGTGCAAGTTGGTAGAAAGTGTGCTTCTGAACTTTCTAGCTTTACTTTTCCTCTCTACATGTACTACATATATTAGAAAGAACTATTGAGATAATCAATGTAAATATATTTCTCTATCCTTATTTTAGTTTTCAAGCTCAGTTATCAGGAGTGTCTTGAATTAGAATATTATCTCTCTGATACGGACTGTCTCCTTCATCACTGTGAAATACCCATGTCTGACTTAACTAAAGGAAAACATCCCTTTAGTTGAATACAACTAAGTAAGTTATGCTTTCCCATGTGTTTAAAGTATTCTTCATATAGGAAGGTGTGTAACAATCTTGTTTCATTCTGACAATCTCACTATTTTTACTAGACTTAACATAATTATTAGTACAGTTGGGCCTAATCACTTTGCTATTAATACAGCTGTATGAACCACCTTTTCTTTGTTCCATTTTTTCCTTTTCCTGTCTTACATGGAATAATTATGTTTTAAGATTCTATCTCATAGATAGAACAACATTGGCTTATTAGCTGTACTTCTTTGTTCTACTTTTAAGTGGTTGCTTGGGGGTTTATAATATTCATTCTTAATGTGTCATAGCACACCTTTAGAAACCATTATACCACCTCACATACAACATCAGATTACAACAATGGATTCCAATTTTCCTGCCTATTCATATTGCCTCTCTTTTCTTACACTTCAGTCTGCATGGCTTAAACTCCAATATATATTTTCTAAATAAGATTTAAAATTATTTTTCATTTATTAATATTTTGTGTTGAGAGAGATCTGTGTGTTTGACCATTCCATGGCACATATGTGAACAAAAGATAACAACTTTGTAGGGCCAGCTCACATTTTTTTTTAGTTTTTAAAGATTTATGTATCTATATTTTATACACATGGGTGTTTTGTATATATGGGTATCTATATGGTATGTATGTGCAGTGCCCACAGAGGTGAGAAGATAGCATAAGATCCTCTGAGACTGGAGCTACAAATCATTGTGAGCTGCTGTATGGGTGCTGGAAATCAAACCCAGGTCCCCTAGAAAAGCAGCCAGTGTTGTTTACCACTGAGCCATCTCTCTAGCCCCTACTTCTTCCATCTTTATATGAGCTCTAGGGAGTGAAACCATGCCATCAGACTTGCATTGTTGGAGTTGCAGGTACGTCTGCTAGCTAAACTGTCTGGTTGCCCCTTAAAATTATTTTAAAGTGTGTTTGAAATTAACTTAGACATTCACAATTTCTGACTTTTCTCCATTGTGTATATCCTCAATTCAATGTGGTATGTTTTTCTCCTACTTGAAGAATTTTTAATATTTATTTACTACAGGTGTGTGGGCAACCAGTTTACAGTCTGGCCTTAAAAATCTTAAATGAGTCACGTTTGTCTGAATATAATATCTAAGCATACAGACGTTATCACTCAGTACTTTAAAGATACTATGCCATTGCTTCTGACTTTTACTGTCTTCCACAAGAGGTCTAGCAACTTTTTATAATTCTATGAAAACTGTTCTGGTTCAGTTTTCATTGCTGTGTTAGATACCTTGACCAACAGCAACTTTAGGAGAAAATGGATTAACTTGGCTTACAATTCCAGGCTGCAGCCCATCACTCAGGGAAGTCAAGGTAGAACCTTAAGGCAGGAACTTAAAGGCAGGTATTGTGTAGCAGTTTCCTATACAATTCAAACTTTCCATCCTGAAAAGAAACTCATTAAGCAGGTAGGTAAACACCTCAAATTTACTACTGAAAGTCCCTGAAACTGACCATAATCACTAGGCCCCTCCCTACCAGAGTAAGCGATGAAAGCTTAAGAGTCACTCTCCAGCTAAAAGAAGCTGTAAGGAAATACTCACTCAAGACAAGCTGCAAAGAAGACTCAGGAGATAAAATCAGCTTCCTGGAAGAGACAGCAACCAACCCAACTTCCTGGCAGAGATTTAGATCAAATGAGACAGTTGGAAAGGACATTCCCAACCTGGGGAGATACATTCCAGCTGTGCAGTGTTCTATGCATTCCTATCTTTGAGGTCTGTCACCCATGCTGGGTTGGGCTTTGGAGGTACAGCTGTCTCTGACTCATTTCTGCCCCTGTAAGTAACCCCTTACCTATATACCTATAAATAACCCAGTATGGATTTTTGTTGTGTCAATACTTTGGTCTGTAGTGGAATCTCTATCTGGAGTGAATAGGAATGCATGTTGTGTCTCCCCAGGAAGTGCTTGCTATACTGCACATTAACCCAAATCAAAGAACTCATTTCACAGCAAAAAAAAAAAGAAAGAGAGAGAGAAAAGAAAAAGAAAAAGAAAAAAAGAAATGAAAGAAAGAAGAAGAAAGAAAAAAGTATAAAAGAAACTATGAGGAGGATGTTACTGGCTGGCTGGTTCAGTTCAGAACCATCTACCTAGGGATTGGTGCTGCTCATAGAGGGTTGGTTCCTCTACATCATTAATAACCATGACAATTCCTCCAGAAGTCTCCACAAAACAATCTGAACTAAAGAGTTTCTCACTTGAACTTATCTTCCTTGAATAAGAATAAGGTTTGTCAAATTGACAGTCAAATCTAACCAGCACATGAGTAATTTGTTTATCTCTGGAAGCTTTCAAGAAGTTTTTCTTTTCATTATTGGTTTTGTCAGTATCATTTGGACATGCGTTGTTAGGGTATAGGAATGTAAGAATGAAATTGTGTTCCTTTTATTTTCTCTTGCTTGTATTTCACTGAATGTTACCTTGGAATACTATAGTATGGAAATGATTGGAGGGTCTCCTTAAGGATTCATATTTGGGAAGTTTGGTTCCCCATGGCCAAGGATGACAGATAAAGGGACAACTTTTGATAAGTGAAACCTAGTAGAAGGTAATCACATGGAAAAGTGCCAATCTTGAAAGGGATTGATGAAAATCTCATTCATCTGAATTAGTTCCCACAAGAATGGGTTGTTATTAAAAAAAAAATAAAAAATGAAAGTTCCTCAGCCTCCTACACTTTGTTTCACATACAATTTCATTCTTCCTCATGTTTTTCCCATAATTCCAAGCGTCTGCAAGGGAACAGGCTTTCCTTAATTTCGGTTTATTGGAAGTGGCTGGAGCTGAGCAAATAGTTCTCAGGTAAAACAACAACTCAGAGGCAACTAATCAACAGGCACTCCCTTGATGTTCTGCTGGCTCAGCAGATGACCACAGTCTCCTGATAACTAAAGATAGCTTTTCCTTCCCTGTCACTGGGAAGTCCCAAGCCACTAGAGCCTCCCACCAATCAGCCACCAGACTAATCTTTCCTCCACCAATCATCCCTGGGATTCCCCTAACTCCACTTAAGAGAGCTTTCAGCCTTTGGGAGTCTCGATTTGCTACCCCAACATGGATAAAGAAAGTGCTCTTGTTTATTGCATATGTGACTATTGGCCTTTTCTTGGCGGCTTCTCTCAGACCTTAACACTGAGCTTTGTTTTAGTATAAATTTGGGTTACTTGTTGGTCACTTTAACCCTTGTAATTCCTTCCTAAATTGTATATGGTATATCATTAGACTTTATTTTAGGGTTAAAGCCACCACACCCTCAAAGTATGTTCTTCCTGACATCTCAGTTGGATGTTTGGCGTGTTTCCTTAATCTTCTCTGCTCTTCAGCCAGGTTTACAACTGAAAATATATTTCTGACTTCAGAAATATATATCTCTGACAGCTTTAGCTCATCTTCCCTAATGCATACATGCTTCAGTAATCCGTAAAAGACCAGGAAGGAAGATGCTTCTGCTTTTTCTAAAGCTCTTAGGTTGTGCAGCTACCTTTTATCCCCCTGTACTTTCCTTCATAATTTGCACAATTTTTTACTGCCTATTGTCCAAAATTTGATAACATATATTTGATTCATATATTTTCCCATTAAAAATCTGTTTTGAAAGGAAAAATCAACAGTGTTGCTTCCTTGATTGAGAGCAACAGTGCATAATTGGCTTACTTGGCATTACACCTTGGGGGGCATATTATCATTTGATTATGTTCCAGCTTCAAGTTTCCTCTTATCTCTTGCTGTGTGGAGGAAAAGAATGGAGCTGTGCTTTCCACCACTGGTGCAATGTTAAGCATATCATCACTGAGCATTGCAAAGGTGCTGCTGGAAAGAGGGGCTTCCCTTCTCAGTCACAGAGTGATCCACATGGCAGGTTTCACCAGCAACAGAATCCTAACAGTGGGAGCGGCTTCAGTAGCACCCTAGAGAATATAGCAGTAAACAGTCACCTTTCTCAGAATCTCTTACTGTAGCAGCCTGCCTCCAGAATATATCATATCCCAAATAGCTTTCTGGTAAAGTCCCAAGTACATGTTTCTAGCAAATTCTCTTAGAGCAACAAATTTCCATTTCTTTACCATATATTTATTGAGGCTTTCCCTCAATGCTTCTGCTCATTGGTCCACTTCCCATAGATCAGGACCCACCTTCACTATCCTTCTCGCTACTGGATATATATGTCCTCATTGTATGAGCAGGAACTAGAAAAATAACCATAGAGTGGGTCCTTGAACCAATTAATAAAGAATATATCATAACTTAAATGACACCTGTTTATTATCTGAAATAAGACAATTCAGTAGGGTATTGGAGTCCCTAAGTTGGTTTCAAGACTTAAAGTTCTTCATAGACTCTAAGCTTCCATAGTAAAAGAAAGGCCACGTTTTCTTGAAGAAGTATCGAAACCCACTGATTCAAGCACACACTGTAAATCTTCACCTAAGCTCCCACAAAGGATCTAAGGCTGTATGCTATTATTATTGCATCTCTGCTCTTGCTTCTTGCTGCTGCTGTATGGATTAACATATGTCATCATAACTCTTAATAGTCTTTTTAAGATGGCATCACTTCTTTTTAGACAAAGCCTCTCAAACATCTCCACATGCATTATAAAGCTTGCAGTAGCATGCAAAATGTGTTATAACGTTGTATTTTCAAACAGTTGAGAGAATTAAAAGGTGTCTTTTCATTGCCCACATAGTTATCACTTCTAGTCATCTTCATTTCTTTCTGTAAATCTAAAGTTTGAACCCGGTGTCATTTTTTTTTCAGGCTGAGAAACTTCCTTTATTTTTTCTAGTAAAGCATATGATTTCTCCCTTTCACTCCTTTGAAAGTGTGTTTACTTTGCCTTCGTTGTTGGTGATATTATTTCCTGCATACAAATGTCTAGTGTAAGTTAAATTGTCATTCAATTGTTTTCTGTGTTCCGTTATCTATCATAAGTTACATTATTCTCATTGCATGATATATAATGTGTGCCATTTAAGCCTTTGTAAGTTTTCAGGTTTCTCATCTTTGGTTTTACATTATATTTTTAACATTTTTAATTATGTGTGCACATGCATGTTTGTGTGTGTGTGTGTGTGTGTCTGTGTGTGTGTGTGTGTGTGTGCGTGTGTGTGTTGTGAGAAGGGAAATCCATATGGAGTCATAGGGCAATTTGTTTGTGTCAGTCCAACTTCCATCTTATGAGTTCCAGGCACTTGGATTCCGGTAGTCTCTTTTGATAGCAAATGTCTTTACCTGCTGAACCATCTAACTGGCCTGGGCATTAAATTTGAGATTCCTATAAACATAAATTTGACATTGTTTTTATTTTTCTTGCTTAGGATTCACTGAGATTATTGGGTTTAAAATTTTATGTTTTACCGGGCTTTAGTGGCTCATGCCTTTAGTCCCAGCACTTGGGAGGCAGAGGCAGGCAGATCTCTGTGAGTTCGAGGCCAGCATGGTCTACAGAGCAAGTTCCAGGACAGGCTCCAAAGCAATACAGAGAAACCTTGTCAAAAAACTGAAAAAATAAAACTATAAAATTTTGTGTTTTTAACTAATTTGACTACATTTTAGCCAATGTATCTTTCAGTGTTTCTGTGATGCGTTCTATCTTTCCTCTTTGAGAATCTGAGTGTATGGGTGTTAGGTTGGTTCTGCTTTGTTTTGTTTTTCTTGTTACCCAAATCACCTTTTTGCCCATTTTTCTATGTTTTTCACATTCAGTGTTTTTATTTGTATTCAGGTTTCTTTACTCTATTCTCCCATGTTACCAAGCAGTTAAGGAGATTAGCAAATTTTTCATTTTGCATACTTTAATTTTCAAGTCTAGATTTCCTGAATGAAACTCCCTGACTGTTCACTTCCTGTAGGCAGGCAGTCCCATTAGTCCTTGAAACTATATATGCCTAATGTTTTAACATTCCTGAATGCTAATATACATCATACAAAGGTATTTCTGTACAGAGGTCTTCGTCTTCTCTGTGGGTCAGAATTTTTTGTTTGTTCTTGTAATGAGCATTTTCTAATTGAATACAAAAGCTTGCCTGTAAATTGTAGTGTTTCTAGAAGTGTTACCCTAATGCTTCTGTGTTGTGGGTAGGCTCCATTTGAGGACTTCTAGGTTTAACACAGTACTTGCACTTGGCAAAAATCATTCACTTTAACCTCCTCCCACCAATATATGCAGAACTGAAAATTACAACATTCTCTCTTCTAGTTCTAGACTTTCTGTGTGTAGCACTAATGACCCTGTATTAAAATGAGTTGCAAGCAGATGGCTAGCCACTCAAAGCAGCATATAAATATTATTTAATCTATGCAACCTTAGTACCTAACCTAGTGCCTGACACTTAATGTTAGAATGCTTGTTATATTTATGAAAATAACAAGTGAAGTAATTAAAAGTCAGAATCCATTTGATTGTAAGTCATAGTTCATAAAATACTGCAAAATATATAGGCCATTTATTTAAGCAAGGACTCTCATACAAACTCAGTTCAGTTCCAACTAAATATATCAAGTGCCCAGAATATATATGCAACCATGATTATAGACTTTGTTACAAGGTCTATTATTACATGCCAAGAAAGGAACAATGTTTCAGAAAGAAACAATCAATATTGATTAAAACTAAGCTTTAACATGTGAAAAGTAAAGGGTTTCTTGGGGATTTTTTGTTTTGTTTTGTTTTTTTGTTTGTTTGTTTTGTTTTGTTTTATTTTTTTCTAGACAGATTTTCTCTGTGTAATAGCCCTGGTTGTGTTGGAACTTACTCTGTAGACCAGGCTGGCCTCAGCCTCACAGAGATCAAAGAGATTTCCTATCTGGCCCCCCTGAGTGCTGGGATTAAAGGTGTGTACTACCACCCAGCAGAAAGGTAAAATTTATATATTAATCATAGTTTGTTCTCTGATTAAAATTATTGAATTATGCACATGTATACCTAATAATAAAATAATATGAAGGGTGGAATAAGATGACTTGAAACTAGAATTCACTTTTGTTTAGTCTTACTCCTACTTCTAATGATCGGTATTATCTTGGGAAACTTTAAACAACTATCCACAGTTGTGGATTTATCTGAGCAAAAATTGAAGCATAGTAGGAATGCTTATATTATCTTACAGGAGTGCTATGGGGATCAACCTAAGTCATGAATGTAAAGGAACTTCTTGAACTGCAAAGAGATGTAGAAATAGTAGAGATGGCATTTATGGTAGAGCATGGCTGTGACATACACCTGACATTGACAATTTTGGCTCAGCTTTTTGGTGCATGATCAATTAGCTGCCCATGTGGTGAGGCATCACATGGTGAAAAGGAAGACACAGAGTAAAGTTGATCCTCTCATGGTGGCCAGTGAGAAGGGGGTGGACATGACAAAATGCAGCCCACAAGGCAGTGCCTCAATGACACAGTCTTCCTGACAGGTCCAACAACATAAAGTTTCTATAATTGTCCCAAATAGCAACTCCAGCCAGAGAACAAGGCTTCAGTAATGAGACTTTTGAAGGGACATTTCATAGCCAAACAATATTAATTGAGATAATGCAACTAAATCACACCTTCCAACAATGCCCATCACATGCGAATTCCCAATGCTAGCTCCCTGTGCACAGAAACACACAAATGACCTAACACACACATTCTCTCACACAGCAGCAGCAACAAAGCTGACACGATTGTTACACGTTTTAAATATGTCTTTTTCAAAACAAAGCTCCCTATTGTTTATATGGCTTTACTAATTTATCTTTCCTGCTCCCTTGTTTCCTCTCTCTTCTACCAGGAAAGCTGTACTCATTGATAAAATGTTTTGTTCTTATTGTTGCTGAAGCCAGTTCTTCCTCTAATGTATCAGAGAATGTAAAAAACACCAAGTAAAACTTTTCTCTGGAGAAGTTACAAAATCAATCCTGTGAAGATCACATCATAGAAATTTTGAGATTCATGACAATCTTTTTATAACTTTTTTCTAAAAGATACAGTTTTGAAATATCTTAACTCTTGATTTTGTATCTCAGACTAAAGTGTACTTGCTTGTAAGTTTGTCAAAGCTATTTTCCTGATTAGGGTTCAAACATATTGATCCAATGTTAGTCCCAGTTCCTTCAAAATAATAATTTTTTTCTAGTTTTAAAGGATTCATTGTTGCAAATATGTGAAAAAGTAACAAATAATGTAAACAATTTACCACAAGGAAAAGTACTTTCAAGTGTGTTCCCATGATTGTTACCTCTACTCTGCTCATTTTTTCTAGTTACCATTATATGAGAGAAGTCTAAAAGAGGGATAGGAAAATGGTACAACTTATCTATTAATATGGAAATCCTTGAACACAACCTTCCACTAAGTCAGTGTTCACACATTAGGCTTCCTGAAGATGTATTAAGCACCTACTGTTTCTCTGATAATACTCAACATGATAGTGAATCAACAGAGGAGAATGAAGCCTCTATCTTCCTAATACTTCCGGATCTTTTCACCTTCTTCATCCCTCCACACATTGAGTAGATCCAATGCCACTCATAGTTAGTGAAATACTACCACTCTGTAAGTTCTTCCCTGGCCTCCTAAATAAATTTTTCCATTTTGTTGTTATATTTTTAAGAATACCCTTGACCCAAACAATAATACCTTACATGAGCCTTCAGCAGGGTTTTGTTATTTTTGTGCATCTTGTCATTTTGCCTGACTTCCCCCACTGAACTATGAATAACATTAAAAAATGGTTCTGCATTACTTATTATTGTAGCCCCAGAACGAGTTAATTGCTTGGCACATAGTGCTTGAGAAATGTGCATAGATTATATAAATAACATTATAGACATTTTTCTGATGAACAAAGGAGTTGAACAAATGTGGTACTAAATGAATTGAGATATATATAATGTACAAGGGAAGAAAAATAAGATAAAGGAACATGAGTATGGCAAGACTTGGGGTGATGATTATAAGAAAAAAAAACAATAAAGACATGAAAAGAGCCCCACACTAGCAAGCAATACAGGTATTGTGGATAAATTATAGGAGCCAAGAACAAATGACTCATTGTCCATGACTCATCCCACTGGGAGGATCTGGGGCTGCTTAGGTTTGCCCACTCATGTGCTGTACTCCAGCTGTCTCCTGTATTGAGTCTAAAACCATGCAAAGCATGCAAAACAACTACCCTGGTGAGTTGTTCACTTATTTGTAAATGTTGGATAGGATAGGAAAGGTGCCAAACACTTACAATTATGTTTACCCCTGATCCCCAAACACTTACAATTATGTTTACCCCTGATCCCCAAACATTTCCTTCCCATCTTAGACAAAAAAAAAAATGTGGTAACCATGTGAGCAAAACAGATGTATCAAAGGATGCACCCTGAGAATAGGGGAAAAAATGAAAAAAAAAAAAACAAAGGAAAAAGGAAACAAAAGTTTCTAAAGGAAGAAATTAGTCTTTCAAAATATAATGGAGCTCCCAACTGGACTATCTGGGTAAAACTGTGGGTGACTTTTCCCCCAGCAAACTATATAGGACCTTGAATTAGTTTGAGAGCTAACCAACAGACAGGAAGCTTTTTGATTATTCAGTGTCCTGTGACCATACATGTGCTGTTTTCAGCAGTAGGTCTTATCACAAAGTAATCTACATACCTGGAGAAATATGAAGTTTGAACAATGTGTGTCAAAAATAAAACATAATTGAATTTAACTTAAACTCTGAACTCAGAAAAACCCATAGCTAAGAAAGCATCTTCACTTTCATTTCAGCTTCTATGTAAAAATTAAAAACAAATGTTTCTGTAGGTCGAAAAGAGTCAATATGGAAAGGACAAGAATAAAAGAGCTTTTGAGAAGCTTCCTCGGTATGTTGTCTTTACAGATTAGTCTATGGAAACAAAACATGTTTACTTTTGTTGTATAAGAAAAAGAGAAATAGATGTAGAAATTGATAATATTTAAGAAGTTAATACAGCTAAATAATGAAATGTGGGACCCTTTCTTGCAAAGGTCTCTATCTTTCAGTCAATAAGAATGGAGCAAGTCCTTTCTAAAATTGTTACATTTTTAACTCGTCAAGATGAAGGCCTTCTCTCTTGAACATGAAGAAGGAAATGAAAGTTGTTGTCCCTGCAACTTATTATCCATTGGCCCAGTTCTGCTATGTTACACTTGTCTCTTCTCTACATCCAGGCTAGATACAGGACTTGACTGTCTGAGAGTGGAAGCCAAAAGAGGTTTTCAAACCAAAACCATTTAGAATTTAAATAAGTCAATTTAATCTAATATAAAATGATTCCTGGACCTGAGATCCAAACATTGGAGCCAAAATTTTGTTTTCTATCATCAATGAGACATTAAAAATAAAGGCATATCTACTCTCTACATTATTACCTTTAGACATTGTATTTTATGAGCATGTAGATCATGGCTTATTGGTGAGTAGACACACAGGACTGAAGATTTCCTAATAAAACTATTTCAAATCTGTTAAGAAGTGTTTCTGCCCACAGCTCTGCATAGAGCATCCTTGACCTCTTTGTTCCTGAGACTATAGACAACAGGGTTCAGCAAGGGAGTGATTATGGTGTATGTCACTGAGAGAAGAAGATCTTTTTCTACTGAACTGTCTGACTTGGGTTTGAGATAGGCAATAGAGGCACATCCATAGTGGATAATGACCACAGTGAGGTGAGAGGCACAGGTGGCAAAAGCTTTCTTCTGGCCTTCAGCTGAAGCAATCTTAAGGATGGAAGAGATGATTAGGACATAGGAGATGAATATCAGCCCTATGGGTACAAGAATCACAAATGAACTTACACCATAATTGATTATCTCATTGAGACTGGTATCAACACAAGAAAGTTTCATTACAGGGTAGATGTCACAGAAAAAGTGCTCCACCACTGTACCACAGAAGGGCAAGTTGAACATGGCTGGCACATGGAGAACAGCCATAACGAGACCAGTGCCCAAAGAGCCACAAACCAAACAGGCACACATGCCTTTGCTCATGATGACCGTATATCTAAGGGGATCACAAATGGCCACATAACGGTCATAGCCCATTGCTGTGAGCAGAAAGCAGTTGTTGGTGGCCAAGGTGACAAAAAAGAACATTTGGGTTGCACAACCTGCCAAGGATATGGGAAGATTGTGAAAAATAAGGCTGGAGAGCATTCTTGGGACAATGACCAGTGTGTACACAGTCTCAGAACTTGCTAACATGCTCAGGAAGAAGTACATGGGAGTGTGCAGGTGATGGTCCATATGCGTGATCGTCACAATGATGATTTTGCCAGCCAGAGTAAAAATGTAGATGGTTAGGAAAACCACAAAGAGGGTTATTTGATGCTTTCCAAAGCTAGAGAATCCCAAAAAGATGAATTCTGTTACTTCAGTGAAGTTCTTTCTCTGCATGCTGCTCTATCAGTCTCTGAAGTGATAAGAAGGGCCATGAAGGGGAAACTTCCATCAGCAATTGAAATTTAAAGTAAGCAGTAATGATACCTGACTTGAGAGAGTGAATTTACTTCCATTCTTTGTGACCATCAAGTTTATATTTACAGTATTTGTCCATGAAATAAGAAAAATTTACATACCTCTTTGGAATTTATGTGCATAAACATGAGCAAACTTTCCTGTGCAATAACACTTTCTAGCACATGCTCACCTTGCACATATAGTGATGTTAGGAAGAGAATGGGCAGGACAGAGACAGTCATGTCCTGTACCCTACTTAAGTACTCTTACCAAGAATTAACAACAATAAAGGACATGCCAAGAAAATCATAAAGGTGGATGCTTATAGAAAAAAATAAGTAAGTAGTATGAGGTGTTTGAGAAATTAATTATATGTCATCCATTCTTCACTTTTGTATCATCTTCAGTGACCTCATGACATCATTCTAATCAATAAATGCTGGCATCCCGAAGTTGCACCTACTGTACAGAAAATTCAGTAGACTTTTCTTAAGGTATTACCTCATTCTGTCCAAGTTTCTAGATCCATAGTGACCTGTCTAATGTCAAGATGTTCAACTACCTGTCATAACTCAGGGCTATAATCTCAGCACTGAGTAGCAGAGGCTGAAGGCTTGCACATTCATAACCAACCTCATCCACTCTGAAAGAACCTGTCTCAAGACAACAACAAATAGCTATGATTAAGGTATCTAATCCTCTAACTAAGGAAACAAAACATACTCTCAGTCTAAAAATCATATGTCTATAGGATGACAAATAATTTGTAAAAATAGATATAAACTTAAGGAGTCACCCTACTTCAGTTACTAAACCGATTCATGTGATATGACCAGGACACAAGTACATACAAGTAGGACTCTACAAATCACCAGTGCTGAGGTTCTCTGCAGCTACTATTACATTGCTCCCTATTAATTCTCAGAATTACTGAGACAGACTTCTTCTATCACAGTCTATAATTTCTAGAAAGTTGTATTGACTAAGTTTACTCTCATAAATCTGTTTATTCAAGTGTCTCTGAATAAGTTTCCAACACTAGTGCTATTGGCCTATGCTTTTTTCCATCTTACTCTCATTCTTCCCTGCTTCATTTTACACTTCTGTCTGCTGCCCCATGAAAACATAGAACAATGTAATACAGAATTCAAAAGTAGACCATTTATATTGAGACACTAAATTGTCTCAATGACACATTTTCAACAATTGCTCCTCCAATAAACAAATACTCATGAGGGGAAAAACAAACCTCAAATTTTACCCTATGACACATGCAGAAGTTATTGTAATCATAGGCATGTATAGAAGACAAAGTTATAAGAAATACTGGACAAAAATAAAAGATGAAAATCTGTGACCCTCAAATAAGGAAATGTTCTTAGTGCAGTAACAAAAGGTTTAAATTAAAACAGAACAAATTGCAGCTTAAGCTTCCTCATTGTTAGAAAAACAAAAAGATACACCATGCCCTAGTAGAAAGCATTCACAATATAAAATTCTAAAATTATATCCAGAATATATAAAGAACTTTGCAAGTCAACAGTAAGACACATTTTAAATAGGCAAAATATTTAAACATTTACAAAAGATTACATAAGATTCCTAATAATTATATGAAAGGATTCTGAGCAACATTAGCCATTGGAGAGATGCAAAATAAAACCACAGTGAGATACACCTACTCAAGTAGCTAAAATTAAAAACCCTAACAACACCCAATGTGGTTGGTAACCAAGTAAAAGATATGGAAGTCTTAAATATTAATGGTTAGAATATGAAGTGTTGTAGCCTATTTGGAGAACAATGGCAATTTTTTCTTAAGTTAAACCTATAAAACATCCACGATCCAGTAATTTTTCCTAAGCATTTATACAAGAGAAACCAAAACATTTGTGTCCACAAAGAGTTACATGGGAATCATTTTCCTAAAAATCCAAAGCTGCAAACAATGCAAATGTCTAAATTATGATATAGCTATATAAAGAAATTTTCTCATTGAAAGTGAAACAGGGTCTGGAGAATTGCCTTGGCAGCTAAAACACTTGTTTCTTGTGCAGAGGACCTGAGTTTATTTCCCAGCACAGATAAATCTGAAAACTTATCAAAATTCACAAAATGCATACAAAAATTGATTATCTATATATTATAATAGGTATTAGATTTTGTTGCATTACATTGTATGACATAAAATTGTGTTATACAACATCGTATAATAACATGTTGTCTGTCTTTAGGGTCCTGTGAATGCTAAACAACTACTCTACCACTGAACAACACCCCAATTCTCTTGTTTATATCATTGTGTAATATTTTTCAGTATACTTCACCAAAATTGATACTTTAAAATATTCTCATTTGACCTAGCAAGATTAATTCTCAGGGGGTAGGATTGCAAAGAAATACTGTGGTATAAGAAACAGTGGAATTAGATAGCACTTTGAAAACCTAGATCTGGATTTTGAGACTTGTGGATGTCAAAACATGAGATCTGGGACAGGTCTTGTTTTTGTGTATACTCTGGCTTCAGACTGAGAGCTAGAGTTGGAGTGTTAAACAAAATGTCTGACTTTTAACATCCTAGTCATACACTGCTTTTATGATCTGAGGAAGACATCTCTGCTGGGGTGGTAAGGACTGCCACACCATTCTCAAAAAATCAATATGCCTCTTCACCATATCCTCTATTATAGAGTGATAATCTCCCCTGTGCATAGGGACATTTCAATATCAATTACCAAACCTGTGCCTATATCCATATTTTTAAATCTTACCTGTAATGTCCTTTATTTCTTGCAACCTATTCAGATATAAGGTCCTTAGTACTTGGAAGAGCACCTCTACCCTTCCCAGAACACATCTATATCACAAGTGAAATTACATTCTCACTCTTGGATTTAAAACTGCAGAATTCCAAACTTATCAAACTAGAATACATCTACTTTTAATTTTTAAAACGGTTTTAATATAAGCATTTTAGAACTTGGCTCATTGCCTACCACATCCATGAAGTCCTGTCATAACGACCCAATCCTCACTCCCATCCCTTTCATAAAGATTGCACTCACTGGAGTACTGGGTCCTGTTTGTATCACCACACCACAGCAGGCTGCACACAACATTTCATAGCTCCATAATCAAAATTTGCATGTTTGCTAGATGGAAATCTATGGAGAAATATTTTTATCTCAGGAACTAACAAATATTAAAATCAAGACTTGTTTATTTCCTGAGAGTTGGTTGTTAATATTTACCATGCACCACTTATTGTGGTTTAATTCCTGTTGCTTTGAGAAATGTCTGCTGTCTCCTTTGGGGTAGTCTCACTTCAAGTTAGAGTGTAAACTCTCCAAATATGTGCTAAGATTACTACGTCAAACTCAAGGGAGCACTCAGTAAATGTTCTATAGCTGAATAATGTAGAATTCTCATTGCAATGTAATTTAGCTGTTTTAACAAAGGGACAGAGGTGCTACCAACAAAAATAGTGGAACCTCTATGCAGAATCCTGGAGTGAAAAGTGATGTATTTCTCCATCTGATGTATTTCTCCATCCTTCTTCACATCTTCCTGCAAGGAATCAAATAACACTGCAAATCTAGAATAACTTTGGGAAGGGAAAAGAGTGGTTCAAGAAAGAGAGGACAGTCAATTCAGAGAGTTTTCACTTAGTGAACAGTGAGTATGGCAAAAGACAACGACAGGGATGTAAGGGGTGTTCAGAGGTGATCAGCTTTTCATTAGTAGGACTTTTCAGTCCTTGCTTATATTTTGTGTTCAATGCATCTACTACCCAATTAAGAGCTTAGAGTTAGGAGAAGTATTAGCAAGTCATTTGTGTGTATCAGCATTACTATCACTCCTGAGCCCTCTTCCATGGTTTTTGCATAAATTTAAAACTCACCCATTCTTCAATCAGTTGCTGATATCAATCCCCAAATATAACACCAAAGTGACGGTGTAACTCTGAGAAACACATTTACTCTTTCAGTCGCATATCAGTAACATAATGACAGTACCTGTTCAGTATTTGGTGTCTTAAAAGTATTTTTGGTGTGGATTTGTAGCAAAGAGAAGACATTTAAGAATTTCTGGAAAATCAATGAAAACAAAACAACAAAACTACAGTATGAAATGATGAAAGTTGAGAGGGGGGAAAAGAAGGGAAGGTTGAATGGATTAACCTATCAAGAAAATAACACTGAAAGAGACTAAAGAAATGAAAAGTTTGTACAGCCAATATTTTGGTTATGAAGACTGTATGTCAAAGAAAACAGAAAATAGAAACATTTGAAAATAGAAAGAATTTATTATCAAATACATTTGTATGTACAAGAAATCATATCTAGTTTATAAATCTTCATAAACCAGTGATATAATAGAAAATTTTCTAGAATTACAACTTTGATCAGTTCCCTGAAAGTTAATGGGATATGTAATGACTACTGAAGAAGGCAAAGAAAGAAAACTCTAGAACAGCTCCTCCTGAGAGTTGGAAACACAATTCTAAAATAAAGCAACTTCTTTAAAAATCTGTGATTATTATATCTGTCTGATTAATATAAGCATGGAGAATAAAGGACAAGAGATGAATGTAAGAAAGAATCTGTAAAGTTGTGTTGTTAGGGACTGAACTCAACAGGCATTTCTGTAATGTCTCATTTCAGGTCTTGACCAAGGGTGAGCACAGAATTGAGACTAGAATATACTAAGAAGAGTATATGGTGTTCCCAACACACCTCAGATCTGTTCTGACCACATCTGCAAAAACAATAAAAACAAAGAAATAAAAAAAGTGCTCATGCCTCCTCAAGTATATACCTCAGAGTTGCTCACCTCTCTCCAGATACAGATAGCAGTGCTAGTGAAGAAAGAGTTGTGTATGACACAACATACTCAGTTGTTCCCCAGACTCGAAAAGTAATGCTAATAGAAGGGAAAGCTTCTGTGAGTTGAGAGATCAGGAGGGGATCTCAGAAGGAAGCCATGTTTCTATCCTGCCCTCCTGGGTCTCCTTACTTCACATTTCCCTGAGAACCTCAAGGGAACCAGAAGAGTCATGTTCCAAATAGATGCCAGGGGAATTTATTTAAAATGAGGTTTCTTATCTGTCTTGGGCATTTATGCTTTGGGATCCCCATAGCTTGTCTCCCTGGTGCTTTCTCTCCCCGTCATTTAGAACTTTGCTGAAGATGTCAGGTAATGGTCCATAGAGTTTCTCTCCAGAAGACAGTACACTCATTGGCATGGTGTTTTCAAGGAAGAAGACCTTTATAGAATTAGTTAAATCTCAGCTGGATAGATTTTTCTTAGAAAATCATATCCCACCAGGTGGTGGTAGCACATGCCTTTAATCCCAGCACTCAGGAGGCAGAGGCAGGTGGATCTCTATGAGTTCTATGAGTATGAGGCCAGCGTGGTCTACAGTGCAAGTTCCAGGACAGACTACAAAGCTACAGAGAAACCTTGTCTTGAAAAAAGTCATATCCCAGGTACTAATTGTTAGGATCCCATGAGACTTTCATTGTGTATATCAAATGTCTGACATCTAAAGTTCCTTAAACTTGCACAATGCCAACTCTCCTTGGATGATGCAAGTTGCTTTCCACAATTATGTTGGCTGTTTTTGGTTGTCAACTCGACTACAACTGGAATCAACTAAAATCTAAAAGTGGATGGCACACACCTGTAAGGGGATTTTGCTTAATTATAGGTAGGGAAGATCCAGTTCTAATCCATATGTTTGAGGTAGGAAGATACACCTTTAATCCAGATCTTTTGAGCTAGGCAGTCACTGGTCTTTCATCCCAATCTGGAGATGGAAAGATAGATGCTTCTAACTTGGGCCACACTCTGTGCTGAAAGCCTATATAAGGAAAGGGGAGGAAGAAGTGTTTGCTCTTTGCCCACTTTCCCCTCTCCTTGCTAGCAAGCCCATTCCTTCATTGGAATTAGAGCATACTTCTTCTGGATTCCAGTTAACACTGAAAAACAGCTGAGAAATCCAGCCTTATGTACTGAGCAACTGCTAGATTCTTGGATTTCTGTTAACAGCCAGCCATTGTTGGATTAGCTGGACTGCATCCTGTAAACCATTCTAATAATTTCCTGTAATATAGAGAGATTCATTCTATTAAATCCTGTTATCCTAGAGAACCCTAATTAATACAAAATACATCTCATGATATCCTTCCAAGACTGTAAGAGTGATTTTTCTCTTTAACCCATGTTCATTCTTTGTCTTTCATACTAGAAGTGATAGAATAGTAGTAAGATTTGATATACTATTGCTTTTCTTTTTTAAAAATTTGTTTTTTTATTATCTTTAATCACATATATGTCTATATGTGGGTACATGAACATGAGTGTGGATGCCTACAGAGGTCAAAGGCACAGGCTCCTCTGTAAGTGGATTTACAGATGGTTGTATGCTTCTCATTGTGGGTACTGAGAACTGAACTCTGGTCCTCTGAATCTGCAGTACATGCTCTTAAGCACAAAACACTAGAACTAATGCTAGAATGAATCATATTTAGTACACACACACAAGGATCATAATAAATAGTCACCACTATGCCATCTTTTTCCACCCAGTACAATAAATGTTCTTAAATCTCCACAATATCTCAATAGAAGTCAAAATAAGGAATTTCTAAGTTTTATCTAAATCCTGTTTTACCTTGTGTTTTCAATCCAACAACCTATTAGTTCACTTTTATCTTCAATTCATAGTGACCTTGACACTTTGCACAGCCCATAATATTTTCAAAGTTATATGTAACAAATATATAAATTCTTAAGTTCATCTTCATTTATCTCCAAGATCTATGCCTTTCTCCTGTTACAAGGTTCTATCAGCTCTTGCACGTGACAAAGAAAATTTCAGCATTAGCTCTAACTCCTACAACATACCTTTCTTTATAAATTAATTCTTAGGAAGCATACAAATGTTAACTATGACACACATATAGCATTATTTGTTCTTTTTCTATTGAAGTTTTTCCATACATTTTGATCACATGCCTTACTTACCAACTCTTCCCAAATTATCTCTCCACTCATATAACTTCATATTCTTTTTCTGTTTATTATCTATCTCTTGCTCAAAAAAATAAAAAAAACAAGATAACAACAACAACAAAATCAAAACGAAACAAAAATTCACCAAAAAAAAAAAAAATGGGGTTTGTTTTGGGCATGGGCTAACTACATTTGGGCATGGGCCCTATCTTAAAGTGTTGTGATATATCCAGTGGCAAGTAACATTCCATTGAATAAACTTAATTTTCCTTTTGTCAATGGGTATCAGTTGCATATAACTTCTTGGTTAGTGGTAGGAGCCAGTGTCTACTTTCCCCCTCTCTATTCTAGGACCATTTTCATTAACCTATGTGGGTCTTGTGCCTGCTACCACAGAATTTGTGAGTTCATACATGTATCAGTTCCATTGTGTCCGGAAGACATTGTTTTGTTGGAGTCACCCATCACTTCTGCCTCTCACAATCTTCCCACCTCTTCTTCTATATGGATCCCTGACCTTTGAGAGAAGGTGTTTGATAAAGACATCCCATTTATGACATCCCGTCTGTGTTACATTGTATCAGTAAGTCTTGCATGTTGTAGGTTGCAGGGTTTGTAACTGAGTTACACTGATGATTATTTATCTCACTGACAACATACAGAATATCTTCTACAAACTTATTCAGTAGAGGTGAATGAAGTTTCTACTTGAGTGCTTCAAAATCTCTCATTCTCTGCATATTTTCCAGTTGTAGATTTATGTGTTAATGCCATCTACTGCAAAAAGAAGATTCTAATAATAGTAGAAGGTTTTCTCCTAGGATATAGGATCCATGATCTATCTATCTTCTGATTCTTAGCCACATTAGCAGTTTCAAGTACAGGTTCCATATAATGGAGTGGGCCTTATATTCAATTTTAAACATTCTTTGTTATTCCATAATACCTGTGCCACATTACAACAATATACCTTTCAGGTACATGCTATTGTAGGTTGCAGGTTTTGTAGCTAAAAGATATTGATGTTCACCTGTTTCCCCTGGCAACATGCAGAGCATCTTCCACAACCCTAGTCAATAGAGGTGAAGCTTCTAGCTGGGCACCAGCTTGACTTCTCTGTGTTCCATAAGTGTTATCTTCACAGTAGGACTTTGCCATCAGGTTGTGGAGATCAACCAGTTAGCCTTGGCAAAAGCCTGTAATGTATTGAGGCCCCTTCAGGTATTGACTCAACAAGATGTAAACCATTCTTGGAGACTCTACTTAATTACATAAGATGTCTAGTTGGGATATTATATTGCCAGTTGTTTGCTAACCCCATTTAAATTCCTTTCATAAATGTATATATTTTAGGAAACTTCTATAGTTTTATATTTCAATATGACTTTTGCAAACATCTTAAATATTAGTTGCCCTTCCCAATATTCCCACCTTTACCGTGTTCTCCAGTCCCCTTTCCAATTTAATCTTCTTTTCCTAGTTGCCTTTATCTACCTGTAGCACTATATTCTATCATCCCTTCCTTAGTAGGTCTTTTCCTCCCTCCCATCTCTTTCTAGGCACCTAAGCTTTGTAGTTGTTTAGACTGTATCACTCATATCAAAATCTTAAAAGCTAGCATCCACATATAAGATAAAACATCCACTATTTGTTTTTTGGGGTTTTACGTGTCCCTTCCATGTCCCTCTTCTATATACCTCCCCTTCTTCATCTTCTTCTCTCTGTATATTAGATGTGTTCATCTTCTCTCATTGTTCCATTTATACCTTCATGCCTTACACACACACACACACACACACACACAACTTTAAAATTAATTTTGTGTCTGAGAAAAGAAACATACTATTTATCTTTCTGGATCTATCTTATTTCACTTATCTGAATGATCTCCAGCTCCATCCATTTTTTTAAACAAATGTCATAATCTCATTCTTAATAGCTGAGTAAAATTCCATAACATATGTATCATATTTTCTTTTTCATTCAGCTGCAGATGGATTTCTAGGCTGGTTCTATATCTTGGCTACTGTGAATACTGCAGCAGTGGATGTACAAGTATTTCTGCAGTATGCTGACTTATATTCTTTAAGGAATATACCTAGGAGTGATGTAACTGAGTCATATGGTTCTATTTTCCTTGTCTGAGAAAACTCTACACTGATTATATAATGATATAAGTCACATCAGATAACTTTCCCCCAACAATGCGTAAGGGTTTCCTTTCTCCAAATCCTTGCTAGATTTTATCCAATATTTTCTTGTATCTTTAAACGAAATTTCAACCATATGGAAATGTTGCAGGTATCACACAAGAGACCCCCTGCACAACCTTTTCCCATATTCACAGGTTGTTTACATTTTGTTTCATTTACCACATCAGCTGACATCTAAATTATATTAGAGTAAGAGACATTGTGTTCCTCATTCCTAAATATATCAGTGTCTGCTTCCTAAGGGAAAGGAAATTATCTTATATAACATAATCAAAATTTAAATGTATTAAGGCCATTGTCTCATCTTAAACACTGTCAGAAACAAAATAAGATGTAAAGGTTGGTGTCCCACGCTACAGCAGGGGACTTTGGTAGGTCAGTGGAAGAATTCACCCTTCAGCTCTTTTATTCTAAGAGGTAAATGCATATATTTAATACACTATAAGGAGTGAAGCAGGCCCAGCAATAAGAAGAACCAAATGGGACATATGGCCATGGGCTGCAGGGGTCTCCATGCTGGAGAAGTCTTCACTTATTGGGACGAGCCACTCTGTGTGCATCCCATTCTTGGATAGATATGTTATTACTGTAAAAATGACGGTGCGTCTGTGATATCAGGTTACAGCTAACTACATTGACCTTACCATTCTGAGGTTTCACTATTTTGCCAGATAGAACTGTAGGTTTTGTGGGATGGGATGAGGTGTATGTTTTGTAACAGGCTTGTACCGAGGAGATTTTTTGTTCCTGGTCTCTGCATAATACCCTTCCTTTTGCACATGTCACAGTCCCAGGGCTTCCCTTTCTGCCCTGAAAAGAACCTTGCTTCTTGTCTTGTTCCTGGTGCCCTTGTTACTGTGTCTTTCAGGGAAGACAGAACACCAGAGTCAGAGGCCATCGCCCTGCCTTACTCCTCATTATCTCCCATTCTCCCACCTGATCAAGAGCATTGTTCTAAAGCAGCCGGCCTTCAGGGAGTGACCGATTGCCCCATCTGAGCTTCCATCCCTTTCGAAACCCTACAGTGTTCATCTCTAATTTCCTCCATGAACCAAATAATCACTCTTACCTTTCCCTTGATCATAGCTCATTTGTCTTCCACAATAAAATTGTACCTTATCCTTCTCGTTTTGTGTTTTCTCAGAGTTACAGAAAAGCTAAAGTACAGTGGCTTTTTCTAACCATTTAAGAGTAAGTTGCAAATACAGGACTCATTGCTCTCAAATATTTCTGTTTACCCCGCAAAGATGTTCTTCTATGAGAACATAAAGTGCTCCCCCAAACAAAGAAATTAGTACTCTAATTCCTTACTATTATATAAACATCATCTACTAATCAAGGTTTTCCAGAGTGTGGCCATCTGAATCTTAATCAAAAGAGAGTCAAATTTTGAATTATTCAAACACAAACTTTGCATTTACTATTTTCTTCTCTTGTCAATCAATCTCACCTGAAAAAAAGTTTTCCTTTTTTTTTTGCTGTTTGTTTGTTTTTTGTTCTTCGTTACTTTGTTCAAACACTTTATTGAAAGAGTAGAAACCAGGATTCTCTGTTTTTAATCACATATTTGTCATTTTAGGTTGATAGCCATTTTGTACTTCATCATACCTTTTATTGCTCATTTGTCATATTATAAATGTGTAATTTAGTATTTTGTTCAATGCTTTATAATTACTTTCATTATCCATACTATCAATCAAATTATTACAAGATCCTGACTTCAAGTCTTCTGGTAGAACAAGAAGTAGAATTCTCAGATCACATGGGAATTCCTTTTTAAATTGAAGGCAGGGATTCATGAACCCCTTCCAATCCATGACAAAATGTTGACTGGACTGATCTTGGAAGGATCATAACACCACATGTTCACAGCAATGTTATTCACAATAGTCAAGATATGAAAATGTTCTAAATGTTCCTAAAAGGGTAACTGAATAAAGGAAACATTATCTGTATATACAACAGAACAGATGGAAAGAAGTGGGCAATAACCGATGCTCTCTCCACAGGCATGCAGTCCTGAGTACACATGATGGGTATGTTCCAAATATCTATGAACATCATTCTGCCTTAGTAAACAATGCAATGCTCAATTGGATACTAAAAAGTGTGTCAAATATACAAACCACAATAAAGAACAAAGAATTCTGAATCTGTGAGAATGAACATTCCAGACTAAGAGGGAATACTTTCTTGTCTCCTTTCTCTCTCTCTCTCTCTCTCTCTCTCTCTCTCTCTCTCTCTCTCTCTCTCTCTGCATGAAAGAAAATGTCAATATATAGTTTTCTATTATTTTTACCCCAATTATATACTTGCCCCTAATATTTATGAAGTAAATTGATAAGCAGTAGGTGAAATAAAAAAGGAGAAAATACTTTAAGACTATTTACTTGAAAAAGTATTTAGATAAAGTCATCTAATTGACACACATTACTATGAAATAATTGATATACATTAATAAAAGGTTGTGAGAATTTGTTCATCCAATAGCCTCTAAGCCCTGCTCCAAAGGGGCCAACACATCAAAGACTATTGGCTGAAAGAATTCCCAGAACAAAATGATGTCTATATATGAATATTTTCATATACATTAATTTATTTTTCATTTTTATTTTACATATTTACCTAGTTTCCTCTCCATCCCCCCTCCTTCCCTCTTTCCATATCACCCACCCTCTCATGCCCCCCAACCACCCTATCCTCCAACCCACCCCCACTCCACATGTAGGGTGATGCCTTCCAGGAGGGGTCATCTAAATCTGTAAAGTCATTTGAAGTAGGGACTAGGATTTCTATCCTGTCTCTAGGTTAAGGGAGTATCCCTCCATGGAGAATGTGCCCGCTAAGTCCTTTTGTGCACCAGGAATACATCCTGGTTCCACTGTCTGAGGTCTCTTAGACTGCTCAGGACTTCTAGCTGAGACCCATGTTCAGGAGGTCTAAGTCAGTCCCACACTAGATTCCCAGCTAAGGATCTGGGGGCCAATTAGCTCCTCCTTGTTCAGGTAAGCTGTCTCTGTGTGTTTCTGTGGCCTGGTCTTGTATTCCCTCTCAGCATCTGTATTCGAGTTCAGCTCAGTGTTTAGTTGTGGGTGTTTGCTTCTATTTCCATCAGCTACTAGAAGAGGGCTCCCATGATGGTGGATAAGTTAGTCATTGATCTCATTATCAGGTAAGGGCATTCAAGGTAGCCTTTCCACTGTTGCTCATATTGTTACTTGGGGTCATTCTTGTAGAACTGTGGACATTTCTCTAGACTCAGTTTCTCTTCAAACCTATAATGACTCCTTCTATTATGGCATCTCTCTCTTTTATTTCTCTCTCTCTCTCTTGTCTATCCCTGCCCTGACTCAATCTTCCTAGTCCCACATGCTTTCCTCTCCTTCCCTTTTCTTTCTCCTAGTTCCCTCTCCACTCACTGCCCCTCCACTCCCCATGCTCAAGAGATCTTGTCCCTTCCCCCTTCTGTGAGGGACCTCATATGAATCTCTTAGAATCCTTCTTGCATCCTAATTCCTCTAGTCGTGTGAGTTATAGGCTGGTGATCTTTGCTTTAAGTCTAAAATCCATATATGAATGAGTACATGCCATGTTCCTCTTTTTGTGACTGGGTTACCTCATTCAGGATGGTTTCTTCAAGTTCCATCCATTTGCCTGCAAATTTCAAGATTACATTGTTTTTTTCCTCAGAGTAGTGTTCCATTGTGTAAATGTGCCACAACTTCTTTATCCATTCTTCAGTTGAGAAGCAACTAGGTTGCTTCCAGGTTCTTACTATTACAATTAATGCACCTATGAACATAGTTGAGCACATGTCTTTCTTGCATGAATATGGATCATTTGGGTATATGCCTAAGAGGGGGATTGTCAGGTCCTGTGGTAGACTGATTCCCATTTTCCTGAGGAACTGCCATACTGATCTCCAAAATGGCTGTACAAGTTTGCACTCCCACCAGCAGTGTAGGAACATTCACCTTTCTCCACATCCTCACCAGCATAAGTTGTCATTGGTGTTTCTAATTTTAGCCATTCTGGCAGGAGTAAGATGGTATCTCGAAGTTGTTTTGATTTGCATTTCCCTGATAGCTAAGGATGTTGAGCACTTTCTTTACTGTATTTCAGCCTTTTTGATTTCCTCTATTGAGAGTTCTCTGTTCAGTTCTGTACTCCATTTTTAAAATAGGGTTATTTAAGGTTTTGTTGACTAGTTTCTTGAACTTTTGTATATTTTGAGATCAGCCCTCTGCCAGATGTAGGATTGGTGAAGATCTTTTCCCAGTCTGTTGGCTGCAGTTTGGTCTTGTCAACTATGTCCTTTGCCTTACAGAAGCTTCTTAGTTTGAGGGGATCCCATTTATTAATTGTCAATCTCAGTGTCTGTGCTATTGGAGTTATGTTCAGGAAATGGTCTCCTGTACCAATTTGGTCAAGTGTATCTCTCACTTTCTCTTCTAAGAGGAACAGTGTGGCTGGATTTATGTTGAGGTCTTTGATCCATTTATACCTGAGGTTTGTGCATGGTGATAGACATGGGTCTATCTGCAGTCTTCTACACATCATCATCCAGTTGTGCCAGCACCATTTATTGAAGATGCTTTCCTCCTCCATTATATACTTTTAGCTGTTTTGTCAAAAATCAGGTGTTCGTAGGTGTGTGGGTTAATATCAAGATCTTTTATTTGATTCCATTGGTCGACTTGTCTATTTTTGTGCCAATACCAGGCTGTTTTCAGGACTATAGCTGTGTAGTAGAGCTTAAAGTTGGAGATAGTGATGCCTCCTGAAGTTCCTTTATTTTACAGGGATATTTTGGCTAACCTGGGTCTTTTGTTTTTCTATATAAAGTTGATTATTATCCTTTCAAGGTCAGTGAAAAATTGTGCTGGGATTTTAATGGGGATTGCATTGCGTCTATAGATTGCTTTTGGCAAGATTGCCATTTTTACTGTTTATCCTACCTATCCAAGAGCATCGAAGATCTTTCCATTTTCTGGTATCTTCTTTAATTTCTTTCTTTGAAGACACAAAGTTCTTATTATATAGGTCTTTCACTTGTATGATGAGCCTTACCCCAAGATACTTTATGTTTGTTATTTGTGGCTATTGTAAAGGGTGATGTTTCAGCCCCTTTGTCATCTGAATAAAGTAGGGTTACTGATTTTTTTTTTTTTTAGTTTATCTTGTATCCTGCTAGTTTGCTGAAGGTGTTTATCAGCTATAGGAGTTCCCTGGTAGAGTTTTTTGGGTCTCTTATGTAAACTCTCATATCATCTGCTGTAAGACCCTCAGAATGAGACCCCCCATTTTTGGTTGGTACCCCCAATAACTCAATGCCCAATCCAGTTGATGCAACATGCAGAAGGTTTTAATGAATGGGATATGTTTGCACAAATGGGCTCCTTCAACACACAGGGTAGAGAAGCAACATTTTCTGGGCATGGGTACTTTTAAAGGAAAAAACCACAAGCTTAGGGTGGAGCTGTGACCTCCTGTCCATTGAGTACATGACCAGTCATGGGTTCTCTCCTTGAGGCCGGATGGTCTCACTGTTCCAATCAGCAGGACCTCAAGGCCTCAAGGTGTACTAATTAATTTTGTCTAGGCACACTGGAGTTGCAGCTATCACTGACAGGAGGGGCAGTGTGAATTCTTGGTATCCTGCTATCTTAGGACCTTGTGAGGGTAAGTTGCTGGTGAGCTTTCTAGGTCAGTGTCCTTTATTTTAAGTGGGGGGTTTCCTTACTTTATTTTTGGTCTTTCACTGCAAATATTGAGTTTGACTTCTTCCTTTCCAATTTGTATCCTTTTGATCTCCTTTTGTTGTCTTATTGCTTGTCTAGAAGTTCAAGTACAATATTGAAGAGATATGGAGAAAGAAGGCAGTCTTGTCTTGTTCCTGATTTTAGAGGAATCGCCTTAGGCTTCTCTCCAATCAGTTTGATGTTGGCTGCTGGTTTATTGTATATTGCTTTTATTATTTTAGGAAGTACTTAATTTCTTTATTTATTCTTTGACCTAGTATGGTGCAATTGAGCATTGTTCAGTTCCCATGACTTTGTAGGGTTTCTGTGATTTGTGTTGTTGAATTTCAACTTTAAAGCATGATGGCCTGATAAGATACAGGGGACTATTCCAATTTTTTGTATAAGTTGAGGGTTATTATGTCACCTAGTATGTGGTCGATTTTAGAGAAGGTTCCATGTTGATGAAATGTTCTATAGATGTCTGTTAGACCCAATTGAGACATAACTTCTGTAAATTCTTTTGTTTCTTTTTTAAGTTCTGACTGGAGGTCCTGTCTAGCAATGAGAGTGGAGTGTTGAAGTCTCCCACTATAAGTGTGTGAGGTTTTATGTGAGCTTTGAGTTTTAGTAGCACTTCTTTTACGAATGTGGGTGTTTTTGTATTTGGAGCATAGATGTTCAGAATTGAGACTTTGCTGATGGATTTCTCCAGTGATGAATACAAAATGACTGTCATCATCTCCTTTGATTGATTTTTGTTTGAAGTCTAACTTGTTAGATATTAGGATAGCCACACCTGGTTGCTGCTTGGGTCCATTTGATTGAAAGATCTTTTCCCAGCCCTTTACTCTGATGTAATGTCTGTCTTTGAAGCTTAGATGTGTTTCTTGTATGCAGCAGAAGGATGGATTCTGACTTCGTATCCATCCTGTTAGCCTGTGTCTTTTTATAGGTGAGTTAAGAACATTAATGTTGAGGGAAAGTAAGAACCATTGATTGTTAATGCTTGTTTGTTTTAGATTTGTTGTTGGCAGTGGCATTGTGAATATAATTTCCCTGCTTTACCCTTAGGTTCTGGTGAAGTGGGATTATCTATTGCCTATGTCTTTGTGAGTGTTGTTAACTTCCTTGGGTTGGAGTTTTCCTTCCAGAACTTTCTGTAGGGCTGGATTTATAGACACATATTGTGAAAATCTGGCTTTGTCATTAAATATCTTGTTTTCTCCATCTATAGTGATTGAGAGTTTTGTTGGGTATAGTAGCCTGGGCTGGCTCCATGAACTCATAGTACTTATAGAACATTTATCCAGGACCTTCTGGCCTTGAGAGTTTCCATGGAGAAGTCAGGCGTAATTTTGATAGGTCTGCCTTTATATGTTACCTGTCCTTTTTCCTTTGCTGCTCTTAATATTCTTTCTTTATTCTGTATGTTGTGTTTTGATTATTATGTGATGAGGGGTCTTTTTTCTTTGGTCCAGTCTATTTGGTGTTCAGAATGCTTCTTGTACTTTCATGGGCATATTCTTCTTCAGATAGGGAAAGTTTTCTTAAATGATTTTGTTGAATATGTTTCCTGCACCCTTGAGCTGGGCTTATTCGGCTTCCCCTATGCCTATTATTCTTAGGTTTGGCCTTTTCACAGTGTCCCACATTTTCTGGATGTTTTATATTAAGGATTTGTTGGATTTATGAGTATCTTTGTTCGATGAATCTATTTCCTGTAGTTTATCTTCAGCGCCTGAGATTCTCTCTTCCATCTCTTGTATTCTGTTGGTTATGCTTGTGTCTGTAGTTCATAATCATTTGCCCAGTTTTCTATTTCCAGCATTCCTTCAGTTTGCATTTTCTTTATTGTCTCTGTCTCATTTTTCAAGTCTTGAACTGTTTCCTTCACCTGTTTAATTGGTTTGTTTTTTTTTTTTGCTTTCCGTACTTTCTTTAAGAGACTTGTGGTTTATTTTTCCATTTCCTTAAGGGATTTTCTCACATCATTTTTTGAGGGCCTCTATCATTTTTATGAAGATATTTTTAAGTTGTTCACTTCTGCTTTATCTGCTTTGGGGTGTTCATGTCTAGTTGATGTAGAGTCCGTGGATTCTGGTGGTGTCATGCTTGTCTTACTATTGTTAGGTGTTTTCTTGTATTGCTGTCTTCCCATCGCTTTATCCAATAGGTGCAGGTATCATTCAAATATATATATATATATATATATATATATATATATATATATATATATATAACTCCCTGGGTGGGCTTAGGTGGGTCAGAAGTTTGATGTCTGTAGCTCTGGATGGTACAGGCTCTCTAGGAGGTCTCTCCTTAGTCAGCGGCCTGGCAATGAGGGTCAAAAATCAGGCTCCAGCAAAGGCCCATCAATGGGTGTCAAAGATGCAGCAGGAAGGGACTCAAGATGGTCCAGAGGGGATAGGTGGGTCTCTGAGAGAGGCCTGGAACTCCAGCAGATGACAGGTAGTGAGGGTCAGAGATCAGGCAGGCAGAGATTCAGGGTGGTCCTGCGTGGATAGGTAGGTCTAGTGTGTTCAGAACAACTCCAGGAAAGTTCCCTGAAGGTGGCAGGATTGTTGCCTCTGCCCTCTGTCCCAGTGTTCAACCAGAGCAGTGGATCAGTGGGCAGGGTAGGGCCCAAGGTAGGGGGAGGGCAGGCTGTTTGTGGGGGTGGGTGTGTGTGCATCAGAGCACCAGGAACACTCTTGCTGGGGACAGGACACAGGAGGGAGCAAGATTTGGGGCCAATCAAGGGAGTTTCCAGGGAAGGGTGTGGGAGGATTTAACCCAAATTGATCCCAGACTCACCTCTAGTAGAGGCCCGGCAATGGGGGTCAAAGATTCTGTAGGGTGGGACTCAGGATGTTCCTGTGTGAATAGGCAGATTTAGTAGGGGCTGTTCACTCTCCAGCTGAGGCCTCTCTAGCAGAGGCCCAGCAATGGGGGTCAAGGATCCAGCAGGCAGGCACTCAGGATCTATATATGAATATTTTACATATAAAACAAATAATGAAATAACAAAATGGATGACTGATTGGAGATGTCATTCTGTAAATATATGTTTCTGTTATTGGTTAATGAATAAAGCACTGTTGGACAATTGGAAAGAAAGATAGGCGGGACTAGGAAACAAGGAGGATTCTGGAAGGGTAGGGAGGAGATTGAAGATGGAGGACGGACAGAGTGGAAGGCCAGCTCCTCTCGCTGATAAGACCACATGGAAACACTTAGGTTAATAGAAATGAGTTAATATTTAAGACGGAGCTAGTCAATAAGAAAATTAGTAACTGGCCAACAGCATTTACATCAAATACAGTGTCTCTGTGTGTTATTTGGGGCTGGTGTGGCAGTGGGTCAAGATGGGCGGAAGAAACTACTCATAACATAATGGCGTCCAATGTGGACCAAAGACCTTCTACTCAAAACTTAACAAAAGCTTAAGAAAGGGTTTAGAAACAAAAGAACAAAGATAAGCAAAGGCTTCTTGTTGGCAGCATTTTTCTCGGTTGGATTCTGTTTTGCTAGAGACAAGCAGAAATTCATGAGGCTCCTTTAAGGGAGGTTTCCTGACCCAGAATAAGTGGCAAAAAAACCACAAGGCTTTTAAAGAGCTCTGCTAACAACTGAATGGTGTGTATAAGAGCTGGTAATGGCAGTGACCACATCTCCAAGCCAGCAGCATGCTGCTGGGTGCAGCATAAACCAAAGCAGTGAACACAGCTCTCAATTCTGGGGGTAAAAGTACCCGCTGCCATCTTGGATAGACCAGGGCTAATACATGTGTGGCTTTCACTTTATCAATGTTGTTGTTTACCAGATAAAAGACTCGGCCAGAAAAAAGATAAAGATTTACAGTAAAGACAGATTCAGAATAAGAAAAACTGCTAAAGGTTTACAGTGTGTTTTAAAATATATGTAGGATTGGGAGAGAAAAAGAATAAAATGGTTTTAAAAAGACAGAGTAGCTGAGTGTGGTGGCACACACCTTTAATTCCAGCACTTGCGAGACAGAGGCAAGCAGACCTCTGTGCTTTCAAAGTAAGCCAGGTATACAGAGTTAATTCCAGGACAGATAAAAGTTACACAGAGAAACCCTGTCTCAACAAAAAAAAAAGAAAAAGAAAAAAATAGAAGTAGAAAAATAGATTAATAAAAAACCCATGTAAAGAAGGAAAGCACAAAGAAACTTTGAATACTATATGCTATTCTGTTGTCTTTAAATTGTTTGACTGCTGAGGAAGTAACAACTGTTAAAAGAAATACGGCTGGATTTAATTCAATTTATATATTTTAAAAAAGCTTTGACTCTAAAATTTAAGTTCAAGGACAGGTTACCAGGGAAAAGGATTTCTGTTTTTGATTCCACAGAAAATGAAAACCTGTGGATTCCTTCCAGACTAATGTGGTTTGATCAAGCAAGAGACCCTGAAGCATTGTCCCTGGGACAAGGCAGCCTTGCAGACCACTACAGCCAGGATTTCTTCATCTTCTTAGGATCCCCCTGACAGTGACCCCTACCAGCAGGAAGTAGTTTGGAAAGAATGACACCCAAATTCCCAAATATTGTTTATAAATGTATGTTTATTTAAATGGGGTTGTTTATAAATGGTTAATAACCACAACCAATCTCTTTTTAAAGGTAAAAAGAGGATTATGGTATAGACATGATTACTTTGATTTGGAATGGATTTTCATTTATTGATACAATTTAAGGCCAATTTTGTGATGTGTATATTTCTCCTCTTGTTTAGATATTGTGTTTATATAGTTCATTTAGAAATGCATGTATAATTTAGTACAGAATATAGATAATTACTTATAATAGTCAAAACATATAGTGTTAGTTAGGTTTTCTAGGTATATAGAGATGTATTTGAGATGAATAGGCATCCTTCAAACCTTTCAAAGACCCACCAAATATGGCATTTAAAATGGTTTAGGGTTTTTCTTGACAGTGAGACATAACTGCTTCTGACAACACCTGTGTCAGAAAGGAAGATGGACCTTGAAGAAACATTATGGAATTTGCTTTCAAAATGGCAAGACTAGCCATTTGGACAAGATACTGCTCTTGTCTGGACTGTTTAACTTTATGCTGTATAAACTGGACATGCAGGACCCATAGGAAAATGACTGCTGATGTAAGATGGACAGTGCTACAGGGTTCCTGCTTCATTGAAGAAGCAGACATTCTGCAGGACACAGAGAAACGTGACTGACAAACTGCCAATACAGGTAGATAGTTTAAAGTTTCCTGCTTTGCTGAGGAGTCTGCCAGACACACTATGGCCTATGGCCTGAAAATGGAACATTACAGAAGTACTTTGGGTGACTGACCAGGTGAGTTGTCTCTGTCATTTCTAGAGTTTATATATTATCCTTCTGTGTTTTTTTATTGAGTTGAAGACAGATAGTTATGGTTATAGTTTTCCTTAGTTGGGAATAAAGATAAGTTACATATAAGACTTTAGACTCACAAAGATAGGATGGATGATAGAATATTTTCAAGTCTTACCAAATGTTAATGTTAAATATTGTTAACTGTGATTCTTATTTGATAACTGTTGTGTGATACATTTTACTATGTAAAGGTTAAAACCCTTCTTTTTATTTAGACAGAAAAGAGGAGATGATGGGAGATGTCATTCTGTAAATATGTTTCTTATATTCATTAAGGAATAAAGTACTGTTGGCCAATAGGAAAGCAAGATAGGCAGGACTAGGAGACTAGGAGGAGAGAGGAAATAGTAGGGAGGAAAATCAAGATGGAGGACAGAATGAAGAATGCCAGCTCTTCTCTCATGGTAAGATAAAACCATGTGGAAGTACTTAGATTAATAGAAATGGGTTAATAATTAAGACAGAGCTAGCCAATAAGAAACTAGTAACTGGCCAACAGCTTTATTCTCAGTGTATTATTCGGGGCTGGCGCAGCTCTGGGACCAGACCAGCAGAGGAAAAACCTACTCATAACAGGTGACAATATTAAAATATTAACAATTATTTTAAGCACTTGCTACTCACAGGAGACTGGGCTAAAAATATTTAGCATGCATTTAACTATTCACTAAAATCCTGCTTCACATATGAGGAACAAAGGGATCAGAAGGTTCAATGTTTTATAAAGCTTACATACTGGGGAAATGAGAGGATCATAATTAAAATACAGATTTATCTGACTCCAAAACATTTGCACTTCATCACCATGGCATTCTGGAGATGGAAACATCCCATCTTAGATCAGGAGACACTCCATGAAGCAGATGGCATGTGAGATTGACTTTTAAGAACCACACAACCTTTGAAATCAGAGATATGTCTGAAAACTATTTTAGTTATAAAGTGAGTCAAGGTACATTAAAGGACAGTCCTGAGGTGTGTTAAGAGGATCCACAAGAAGGAGGAAGACCAATAGACTAAGAGAAATAGAGAGGTGGAAGAAAATGAATGGTTCTAGATCTCAGACTACTGAGTCTATATTTGACTTAAGGGGCAAAGTATCATCTAAACAGACCTGCAACTCTGTATACACCTCCCTCAGACTTTCAGCAGAATGACATAAGTTAAGATCTGACCAGCTTTGATGATTCATAAAAAGGAATGGCAGTTACTAAATCTGAGGAGAGAAAACCACTCAAGTAGGTTGGGAAGTAGAATGAAGAACAGGGAATGATGTTCTATCCAGAAAAGGGAAAGAAATAGGAATGGTCAAGGAGAAAGTAATCATAGAGAAGTGATGAGCATTTAACAAGATAAACTACTTGCAATAAATAGAACACTAAGTATTTGCAGTTGGAAAATTACTTTTGGAAATCTAGGGGGAAAGGCAAATGATTTATTCTAACTGTAATTATAACCATATAAAGAGGATAGGGATCAATGAATGCAACCTACCAAGTAAGAAAGTAAAACTTAAATACTTAAATTACATAGTAGGCATTCAAAAATGATTTTTGTTGTATGTGGAAGCAGTATCATCACATAATACGGATATTGAAATTCTCCTTAAATGGAGAAAAAAAAGACCTTATGTCTAAACTCATGAAGATCTGGATCATGACACTTCTGGAAGATGGCAGAACCCTCAAATGGAAGGGTTTCTGAAAAGTAGAGTGAGGCTATCTTAACATAGAAAGCCCAAATCCTCATAACCCCACAACTGCCCAACCACCCTCTTCCAACCACAAAAATGTGGATTTCTGGTTAGTTAGACCTCTGACAGTCACTTCTAATTGGAAACTATAATTGATTTCCCAGCCTAGGGCCTCATCACTCCTGTTTCTACAGCAACTCTGACTGTAAACATCAGGATGTGTGACAGGAAAATCATTCGCTCACATGGTGCTGGCACTTTCCATCCCTCATTGTTACCTATGATGCATATAAAGCCCAAATTTAAGCATTGACTTTCTACATAACTAAGCTAGAGGAGTATACACAGTCGTATCTACCTGCTATCCTTTGGACTTGCTGCTTCTTTCAGAGTTCCAGATAAAAACAAAATATGGGCAAGCAGGTGCTTGAGGTTTTGAGCATTGCCAGCCTTTGTTTAGACAAATAGAGAAGTATGGAGTACAAGAGCACATGTGATAGTGTAGCTATAGTTGGAAGGATAGACCATGAAAATGAGAGCAGTTACTGCAAATAAGTTGAATTCATGATGTTTCTTTATGTAAATATATAATATTATGTATATAATATTATTTATATCTATATAGAGAGAATCACATGTGTATGTGTTTTGATCATGTCTGCCTCCTACGAACTCCTTCCATATTCTCCTAGAACCCCTCACCACATCCCACTCCCAATTTCATGCATTCTTTTTAATTTCCTTAAAGCCTACTGGGTCCATATAGTGCTATCTATATATGTATGGATTCACAGGTCATCCACTACAGCACAGGCAAAACATATCAGAAACCACACTCATGCAAAAATAACTGCATTTCTCTCTGCCCCCACATGCCATAAAATGCCAATAGCCCTTCATCTAGGAGCAGGGACTTATGAATCCCTATGCCACCCACACAGGAATTTTGACTGGCCTGATCTTGTGTAGGTCTTATGCAGGCAACCAAGCTGCTGCTAATTTATGAGTGGATCAACACTATCATGTCTAGAAGCCACTGTCTTACCACTGTCCACCCCAAGCTATGGCTCCTCCAACCTTTCTACTCCCTTTTCTGTGACATCCTCCAAGTTCTCAGAGGAAAGGGATATTATGCAGATATTGTTATGTAGTGAGATATTCACCTTGCCTGTACCTGTGGCTTAGGCCACGCCCATTGGAGGTGGAGACAGGGCTGGATGTGACCTGGGGAAAAAAGGCTGGGAAGGGTTGGGGCCGCTCTCTTGGGTGGTGGACTCTGGAAGGCTTAGGATCTGGTGGAACCCGCCACGTTCATCTGCCTATGTTGTGAGTTATTTCTCCCTGAATAAACATCTATTCGGCCTAATTGTTTATCCTGATCCTTATTAACTCACAATATCGTTACACTTAGGGATGAGCATTCCACCATCACTTTTCTCCTGTCTCATGATCAGTTGTCTAAATAGTAACTATATGAGTTTTCTTGTTCACATTTTAAGTGAATATGTTGTTTTTACTTTTTTTCTCTCACATACATGAATAATAAGGTATTCATTTTCCCCCTCAAACCTTATAATGCTCACATGAGCTTGATCAAAAAGTTGGAGAAACCTTTGCAGGACATTATCACATTCCCACTTCTTGTACTGACTTCTACACAGAAGAGGTATTCTCACATAGCTCCCAGTTGAAAAACAGTGAGGTGACCATTGCTAAGCCTAGAAACAGATTACAGGCTCATCATTGAGAATGACAAGATTCCCCTAATTTCTACTAGCAGTCCCCTGATCCAGCACATATTTGTGCAGCTGGGAGTCCTCTTTGGACACTGATTGTCATGCTTTGTGTTGATGGGAGGGCTCTGAAGCAGGTATATTATATAGAAGCGCATCCAAAGAGTATTTCAGTATGGAAACAGGTTTCTTGAACAAGTTTGATTATAGTCAGTCCTTTATGAGAATGACAGGAAATGTGTGTATGTGGGACTATGTGCCATCCCTGGAAAAGATCATGCTTGTTTATCGGGTCAACTTCAAACTCAATAAAATGAATTTGGTGTTGAATTATGAGAGGCAGGATTATCTAGTCACCATGACCTATAAGTGAGGCTGAAGTTGTACTCTAGCAGGACATAAATTCTGGAAGAAAAACCACTAACAAGAGATGCTTACTTTGAGGATGATACTTTGAGTCCTGTAGATTATTATTATTACTATTGAGCTGCTGGATTTATAATAAAAAAGTGCAGTATCTCCTAGAGTTTGTTCATTATTTTTCAATGTCCAGAGCATCTCTTCAGCAGTCCTTTTTTTAAAGATAGAATATTGGGATTTAACCAAAACAGTTGAAGCCAAAGTAACCAGTGGTAAAGGTTTCATTCATAATAAAATGCATGGAAATTAGACATTCCAGAAATGGATGATTGAGCCCAATGACTTTTGAGCCTACAAAGATTTCCTAAATGCTGAAGGAGAAATATAGTACGTGTTTCTTTCAGGTCCTATCAGCTTCACTGCAAAGTGATAAGAGAGCAGGTAAGTTAATCAATAGCCAGGCAGGTGCTGTGTGAAGAGAGAGTAGAGGATCAGTTAGGTGTGTGTCCTATCCCTTACCTACATCAATCTGAGAACTGTCTAATCAAAGTGAATTTGAACTTGATCTATACCAGGGACCTGGGAATTCAGCTTAACTTATTATTTGTTTCCAAGAAGTTCTACAGACCTGAGAGGTGTTCACATAGCAGGCAGGATGAAAGTCAATACTCCTGTTATAGGCACCACTAGGTAAGTAAAATAGGAGGACATCAAGAGCAATAGGGGAATTTTATGTTAGTAACCTTTTGTCACTATAACAAAACACCCAAAGCAGGTGTAGTGATGGAATGTATGGTAGAAAGACTTGATTTTGGCCAGCTTTGGGGATTTCAGTACATGGTTGACTCCATTGCTTTGAGGCTTAAGATGAGACAGAATATCATGGCAGAAAGTACATTCTGGAACATGTAGGTGATTGCCTCACATTGGCTGGAAAGCAAAGATAGAAAGGGTTTCAAGATAAGGCATATTCTTCAGAGGAATATTTCCAAGGACCTACTTCCTCCAAGTAGGTCTAATTTCCAAAAGGCACATTCAGCTAGGAACTCATCCACTAATGAATACTAACCCATTGATGATTCCAGCACCTTCATGATCCAGTCACTTATTAATAGTACTACCATCTGGGGTTAAAGCCTTTAACATGAGCCTTTATATGACGTTTAATATCCAAATCACATAATACTCCACTCCTTTTCTCCAAAAATCATAATGTATCAATTATCATAATGGATAGTACATTTAATCTCAATGTACTAGTTCTGGCATTTCTCAAAAACCCAGACTCTCCTCTGAGACCCAAGGCAAACACAATGTTAACTGTGAGTTTCTGTAAATTAAAAATCAAATATAAACAAACAATTGCACAGTTAAGTATTATCATTCTAAAAATGAGGACTAGGTTAAAGAAAAGGGGTAGGACTAAGGCAAGACCAATCCCATGAAAGAAAGTGCAAAATCTTACCACTCTATGTCTGGAATCAGAAGGACTTGGTAGAATAATATGAGCTTCTAAGACCTTGCTACCTACAAACCACATTACCTCTCCCTTAGACTGGTTCTTCTCACTGCCTTTGGTTTTTCTTTGTAGATACCCCATGCTCTCAGCAATTTCTTGTATTTATTGTGGCTTAAATATTGCCCTCTCAGTTTCTAGAAACTACCCACAGAGAATTCAAACTACTATGTATTGACTGAATTTCTGGTTTTCCTTTTAAATCCCTGAGGAAGCCTCCATGAGCCTCTAACTATGGCGCTCCACCTGCCTAAACAATCAGCATTGCATGGACACTGTTAAGTTCTGCCTCTAGCTTTAACTTGGACCATAGTTGTGGTGACCTCCATGTGTTCTTAGTGGCAAGTACAGTGAACTGAATTCTGATGAAACAAAATTCTGGTAAGCCCTAAGAAGCAGGATGTCCAGTAAGTTCCCTTTTCTACAAAACATCTTTCAAAGAAGTTTCCACTTATATACAGAAGCCTGTAGTGGATAAGGTTTTGGCAATTCCTGTGATACCTTCAAGACATCTTTCCTATTGTCTCAGTGCAATGTATTCTTCTTTTCTCATTTTTTTCCTTTCTTAGCTTTTACCTGTGAAAAAAATGAATGTTCTTCAAAAGTACACCTCTGTTGAAGTATTTCCTCCAAGAAGGCTCTATTTTCAACAAGCTATGAATTCAATGATGGTTCAATCCACTCATGAATTCGGGGAAATTGGAGACAGTGGCCAATTATTCCAAAGATGATATTCAGAAAGAATGACTTTTAAAAAAAAGTTCATCACAGTAGAAAAATATATAGATAGTTTTATCAATTGAGAAGTGGTGTGGAGAAGACCAAAAGTTTAGTAGAACACCTAGTCCTATAATAGATACTTTCTGTTTTAAACTATGGAAATACATGTAGGAAAGAATGACTCTTAAGTATTGTGGCTAAATGGTTTTTTTTTTTTTTTTTTTTTTTTACTTTCTCATGTTTTGTGAAACAGAGAATTTCTTAGAATTGTGTCATAAAACTTTGATACTATATAACCAGTGTATTCACTCATTTATCTAATCAACTAGAATATATTTCACTATTTACCAGGCTCCATCCTAGGCATGAAGCTGAGCAAAGCTAATGTGTCCTGGCCAAAAGAGTTTTGTCACTGAAACAAATATAACTGTCAACAGTAATCAATATTAAAAAGAATGGCTTATTAGTTATTATTTCTCTCCAACTTCTAGTTATTCTACACACTCCCAAGCTCTCTTTCTAGACTAGAGGAAAATCTTTTTCAGAAGTGTTAACCATCATTGGGATTATTTGTCAGGTCATACCAAGCTTTTCCTCAGCAAACCCATAGTGTTAACTGAAATGGAATGCTGGTAACCTTCCCATAGTGTTTCCTATAATTATCAGATGCATCAGGAGTGGTGTCAAAAGAGGGGAAATCTTAACTAGGGAGAGCAATCATTCCACTGAAAATTTATTAGTGAAAAAAATCAAAGATCTTGACAACATAGGGATTCAGGAACATGGATGCAGAAAATCAGAGTCCAGATAATTTCTGGATCATCTGGTAATCCTGGTGTCTATGAAGAAGTGAGATATGATAGACATAATCCAAGTTCTAGGGTAAAAGCCCAATGAGCAGAGCAAGAGTAAATAAGTGTCTTCTGATGGAATTAATGTGCTGCACTCAGATCTTTCTTCAGTATTGCTGGTGATCATAACATCAAACCTCTTATCTGACCCTCTACCATTCTCATGAGGGAACTGACTTGGGGTTACTCAGGAAAAAATCATATGTGGTAACATTCTACCCCATTCCACCAAGTCTCATAAGTTTAGGGAAATTCCATATAGGCCCTTAAGTCTATCGTCTACATTGAGTTAGGAAGGAAATTACTAATTTTGGAATATGAAAGTCAACTTTTTAGATTGTCCAAAGACATGTCACAACATTGAATTATAAAGAGAAAACAGATCTGGATAACTTTATTCACTAACTTGACTGGTCTCATTAGATTATAAACTGGCTTCTTTCAGTTTTAGAACATTCTATTAACCTCCCAAGTTATATAACTTGGCCACATCACATATAGTTAGCACTATTTTTGTAGTCAAAATGCTCAAATAGCAGCCATTCTATATCATTCAATATAGTAGGTATCCTGAGGAACCATCCCAGAGTCAGGGCAATACAGTATATCTAGAGAAAAGTTATAACTGTAAGAGTCAAAGTAGACAGATACAGTGTAAATGATATATTGCAAGATATAAACCTTTCCAATGGAAACAGACTGTGTTACATTGAGGTCTTTCTCCGGTGTAATCTTTTGTATATCATCCTCCATGGATGGATTGGAGGAAAAGATAGAAAGTAAGAGGAGAGGGGGGAGAGATGACAAGAAAGTAGGAAGACAGAGGAAAGGGAGACAAAGGAGAAAAAAAGAGAAGGGAGAGATATAAAAAGAAAGAAAGAGGAGAAAGAAAAGGAAGGGCAAGAATGGAAGAGTGCTGTATCAATGTACGATGCTGTCCATGTTTTTGTTAGTGTATATCAGTTATACATGATGGATTTCATTGTGACACTTTCGCACACATCTATAATGTAATTCTATTATTCACCCCCCTCTCTCGTTTCCCTTCTGCTTTTGCAGTTCTTTCCTCTCCCCTACTAGTTCCTATTCTAGCTGAATAATTTTTTAAATAACTCAATGAGTTTCATTACAGTTACTTATGAAAGTGTTGGTGAAGGGTTGTTTAAAAGAACTTGGACATTTTCCCTGTAGCTACATCATTATCACTAAAGGAAATGTCTCTCATGGGTTGGAGTCAAAGCTCCATGGTTAAGAGCACTGGCTGCTCTTCCAAAGGATGGGGGTTAGATTCTCAGCATCCCCAAGGCAACTTATAACCATCTTTGACTTTAGTTTTAGAGGATTAGATGCTTTCTTCTGGCTTCCAGGGCCACAAGGCACACAACTGGTGTGCAGATATACATATAAGCAAAATACCTACACACATAAAATAATGAACATAATTGTTTTTAAAAAAACAATCTCTCTCTCTCTCTCTCTCTCTCTCTCTCACACACACACACACACACACACACACACACATTATTATCACATCATTATTAACTATATGAATCTTAGCAGAAGGGTGGTGCTCCATGACAAAACATCAAGCCTACACAAATCTTTTATATGGATAATCAGAGCTGCTATGAGTTCAATGCAGACTTTTAGCATCTAATATTTAAAATCCTCTAGCACACAGCATACACTAATAAGGTTTTATTTTCTATCTCAAATAGAAAAAAAGTTCCAAGTCAAAAATTGCTTGTACACTTTAAAGTTCTCCATCTAAAACATACTGGTTTTTTTTAATTTATGGGGTAAAAAGTTGCTTCAGCATCATGTTCACAGTTGGAGGAAGAAGGGAAGAGGCAACACCAGAAGTTTCTGTCCCTCTTTTCTTTCAGGACAGGAAAACCTGAAGCCCTCCTTACTCTATGAAGAAATATATTATACCTTGCTAGTCAAAGTTATGCCATGTGAACATTTATATGAGAAAGATGCTGAGGTGATGCCAATTTCACAATAGCAATGCTGAGTTTCTGAGAATCCACACATTCCAGTCTTCAGTGACCAGCTTTGTGACTTTCAGAGCTGTTGGGGGTGAGGGAGTTGCATCCTAGGTTTGGTTACTTTCTGTGTTACTGCTGAAAGACATCTGCCTTCTGCTTCCTGCATCTCTGCATCTCTTTACAAGGAATGCTACAGGTCCCCAGTGGGGTCCAACTCCCTCTCCTCTCTAACATTTACAGAGACAGAACACCCTGGTGAGCCAATTCAACAATCTTGTTCTGTGAGTTATTCTTGAAAACACAGTCTATAGCCTGCTCCTACAGGCCTCAGTGGTTTTGCAAACACGTAATTACATCTTTCAAATGTCTTTCTGTTTACAACAGCTAGCATGGTTTTTGCTTTCTGAACCAGGGCTCTAGCTGGTACACAAGCCACTATTTTGCCACAGGTAGTCAGGTGGAAAGCAAGCTCTACAGGGCCTCAGCCTCTGCCCAGGCTTGTCAAGGAAAAAAACTAACAAGAACTAATTTCCTCAGCTTCCCTGAGCTCGCACAAATCAACACATATTTACTGCCCAGGCACAGCTTTAGTCACACAGATCTGAAGCTTGGTGAGTGTTCATGCTTCTGACATTATTGCTTTCCTAAACAAATGACACTTATTGTTCATTCTAAGAATTTAAGAATTAGCTGTTCTGTTCTCTTTAGTTTTCTTTCTATTGAATAAAATGATTTCAGGAATCATATTTTTATGCATGAATGGATCTCAGGGTATTCACTTTCCAGGATTTACAATCATTGTCAGAAGCTCTTTGTCTACAGAAACACGGTGTGCTTGGGATTTGTGAGTTTCTCCTCTCATAGTCACCTTTGATGGGCAGAAACAGCAAAGACTCTCCTGCTACTACATTTGGCTAGGGCCTGTTGCATATGTATCATGACACATGGACTTGAGTCTCAAAACCACCAGAAAAGAAGCTCATCTTTGAGTTAAAGAGGTGTGTACACTCACCACTGTGTACCCAGAACCTGGGACAAGAACTGAGATGTAGTAGATGGCTCTCAGATATCCTCTGAATTCATTAAGTACACTGAAACACCAGGGAACACTCCCACATAGTTGCTATTATCATTTAGTCATCAAGCCAACCCAGTGAAGCTGATGCTCTCTTCGTTTGTCTCTATCTGCATGTTACCCCTTTGTTCTAGACAGTTTGACTGATGGAGCTGTTGAGTTAAACCCTGTATTCACTGATTTACAGAAATCCAACCATTACTTACAGGAAAGTGAGTAGAGATAACAGGTATAAAAGTGGGCTAATACATTTTCTAGGTTTAGGTCAGATCCCTGTGTCATCCCTTCCCATGGGTACAGAATTAATTCACCAAGTTCTTTTTCAGTGTGGCCTCAATGTACCATTTTAGAGATGGGGCAAGAAAAGATAAAAGGGCTTGACTTAAGCACATGATTTGATTTGTATTTCCACAACCCACATAGTGGAAGGAGAGAACTGACTCCTATAAATTCTCCTCTGACTTTCATACACAGACCAGAGTAGAGTGCCACACACACACACACACACACACACACACACACACACACACACACACACACACACAGAATAAATAAACAAATAATGTAGGAAATAAAAGAAGAAATGTGCATGGTTTTCTCTAAATTGGCTCTGGATAAAGGTGTAACAGCATTTAAGGAAGCAACACTGTGACTTAGCTAGGACACACTTTGGGCTAAAGACCTTTTCAAAGGTTGGTGTCTAACCTTAGTGGTAAAGTCTTAAATCCCACTTCTAACACAGCATTGTTATTATGTGATAGGAAGTATCAACAGATTAAAGAGGTGAGTCACCAAGGCACTTATCCAAGGTGATAGTCACAGCTAATTCTTAAATATTACTAAAATTATAATGAGATGAACAAAATTACAATATTCAAGAAAGTAGACTTGAATTAGATGTGCTTTAGAAGTCAGTGGAAGTCAGTGGGTGGGTATATGTGTGTGTTTGTGTGCATGCACACATGTATAATATTTTAGGAGAAACCAGTTGCCAAGGAACATGCTTAAATCATAATAGATAGTTTCTAAATACCTTTATTGTATAGTAGTCCTTGTTAGTTATTTTTGTCATTGCTGTGACAAATTACCCAACAGAAGCAACTTAAGGAGAAGGGGTATATTATAGCTTGGGGTTTGAGATAACACAGTCCATCATGACAGAGAGAACACATTAGTTTAGAAAGGACTCCATGATAGTTAGGTCATCAGGCATCTGTTTTCTCACATATTAGTGGAACAGGAAGGATATAGGGGGACATGTCAGCACTTGAGGGTAACTCCCTTCTCTTCCTTTTCAACCTGGGCCTCTAAATCGCAAAATGTTGTTATTCACATCTGGGTAGGTCTTCTCCCTCACTTAATCTACTCTGGAAGTTCCCTCATAGACATACTCAAAGGTGTGTTTCATTAATTCACCAAGCAAGTTGATGTTCAAAATTAACCATTACATATTCTAACACACAAACAATTCTAATTTTCACGTTTATGAGAATGAAGAACCAAAGAGCAGATTATCCAGGTGATATTGGTCCATCATTTTCTATGTAAATATGATATCATCACCCAAAGTTTGATGGGCATTGGTAGATCTACTTCAGAGAAGGCAGTCACAAGATTTGCAGATACCTTGGTTGTTTTCTAAATCTTGACACAAAATTTTAGCTCATTGACAGTTTCTGGTATCCTCACAGCAAGAGGGATTCCAGGGCCTGTGAAAAAGTAAGCAGGCATCTTCAGTACTTCCTATCACCTGTTTCTGGCATCACACTATAACACTTCCACTTTCTCCTGCTCATCAAAAGTGATTCATCAAGTTGAGGCCACACTCAAGGGAAGAAACAGGCCTTACAGTCATAAGTGGACACTTAGGATCATCACTAAGACATGCTTTTAATTTACCCTTCCCAGCAACAACTCATTTCTTTTGGTATAACTATGGAATAACTACTTTAAAAATATTTCCTGAGCCAGACATGTTAGTATATACCTGTAATTCCAGCACACAGGAGGCAGAGACAAGATGAGTACTGCCAAGTTTAAAGCTAGCCTAGACTACGCAGTGAGTTCCAGGCCAGAAGTTAGACCTTATATTTTAAAATCCCAATATTTTGAAAGAAAACATACAAAGATCAGTATATAATTAATGTCTTTCCCCCCAAAAAAATACTAAGCCCTAATTGTTTTACACATGACTTTAAAAAAAACCCAAACATTTCATAAAAAGATTATACCGATCATCTGCAATCTGTTCCAGATTATAAAGGAGAAAACACTCCCCTTCCAGTCCTTGAATCTACCTTACCCTAAAGCCAAATTCGTATTGAAACATTGTAAGAGAGAAAAATGAAAGAATAATTTGTCTAATATATACATGAATATGTATATTCATATGTATATTCAGGAGAAAGAAGTGTGTGATTTACAAGGGATTATTATCTTTGATACTGTAATAGAAGATATGTGACACTGTGTATTTGTCAAAACCATTAGAAGTATGTGACACGAAGAATGCATCCTAATACAGAAGTGCTCTTTACTTATTGATAACACACTGGAATAATGCAAGGAACTGATAGTAGCAGACTCTGTGCCACCAGCTCTGTGAAATGAAAGCCTCTTCACAAGTACAGCTTACTAACTCTCAAAACTATATAATCAGCTAATAGAGTTCTAAGTGCATTTACTAAAATCTAACATTCATCCACAGCTTAAAACTCTTGGGTTATTAAAAGAGTCCTTTTGATTCATTTGTGTTTTCCCCATTGGTATTTTTAAACAGTTATTTTAGTTGTTTTAATTTAACTAGAATTTTCAGAAACAATGGAAAACATAAAAGTAAAAATAACAATATAATGATGATGATGATAGCTAACAATTTTTTAATTTAAAATTTTTACTTTTTATTTTATAGACCAACCCCAGTTCCTTCTCCCTTCTCTTCTCCCACCCACCCCCACATCCTCCCTTCCCACACACACCCCATTCACTTCTCAGAGGGGGTAAGGCCTTCCTTAGGGAATCAACAAAGTCTGGCATACCAAGTTGAGGCAGGACCAAGTCCTTCCCCCCAGGCTTGAATTTCCTGCCTACCTATATTCTGCCTTGCTATTGGCCTATATCAAGGCTGAGCAATGTATCCGACCATAGGAAATGGGCTCCAAAAAGCCATTTCATGAATGAACCTTGGATAGGTCCTGGTGCCACTGCCAGCCCACCCCACCCCAACCCACCCCACCACCACCAACAGATCAAGCCACGCAAGTTCCCCAGCTGTCATTCCATAGTCCATGAATTCCTACTAGTTTGAGTCAGCTATGTATGTGGGTTTTTTTGTTTTGTTTTGTTTTTTCTAGTTCCATCTATTTGCCTACAAATTTCAAGATGTCATTATTTTTGACCACTGAGTAATATTCCACTTTATATGTTGCCATGTTCCAAATATTATTCTGGATTTTATATGTAAAATTGACTCGCCCAAACTCTGAAGCAGAGCAGAGTGTGTAGCTCATGGGTAAAGCACCCTCCTAGCATGAGCAAGGTCTTGTTTTCCACCAGCAGACCTACAAAAACAAAAACCATCAGTTCAGTGCCACAGGTATTCAATGGATACATAGTACCATTATCACAAGATAACAGATAAACACATTGATACTGAGAATTTATATACCTATGGAGGGGGATCACCTGGAAAATGACAGGCACAGAACTGGAAGAAAGCAATCTAGGGTAAGACTCCATGGACTTCATCTCTTCCATACATTGCTGACTAGAAATTTGTAATAAAATATCTTAAATGCAGAAACAATGAAACATTGCACCTACCATTTGATAACCCTCCCTCTTGAAATCAGAATGGTGATTTTCCCCTTCCCTGCACTCTCTACCTTCATCATCATAGACTCCAGAAACTATAACACTGTCTTCTAGTTGGTGTTCATTCACTGAAACTCATGAATGCCATTGTCCTGAAGGCACCAAATGCAGCAGTCATAAATATGAAGCAACAGTTCTTATTGCTTTTCCCTGATACTGTGTCTGCATACACATAGGAATGTCTACAATGAGAAAGTGGTGCTCTGGGTATACCCAAACAGCACAGTGAGCCAGTTAACTCCTAACTGTGACTGTTCATCGTGTTTGGTTTATGTACCATGTTCCATTCAAATTCCCACCCTCAGCTGCCCAAAGTTCTACTTCAGTCTTTCTATTTTTCTAAATAAAAAAAAAATATCCCATCTCATCCTACCCCAGCACTTAATCTGACTTTTTAGTTTCTAGAAGGTTAGTATACCTACTCCAGGTTTCCAAGCTCTCGCTCTCTCTCTCTCTCTCTCTCTCTCTCTCTCTCTCTCTCTCTCTCTCTGTGTGTGTGTGTGTGTGTGTGTGTGTGTGTATGTATGTGTGTGTATGTGGAAGAGAGAGAGAGAGAGAGAGAGAGAGAGAGAGAGAGAGAGAGAGAGAGCTTGGAAACCTGGAGTAGGTATACTAACCTTCTAGAGACTGAAAGGTGTCTGTCTGTCTCCTGATCAAGATAACTCTCCTTGAACCCAGCAGAATATCCTACTACAAGATACTTGTTCTTAGCACCTTCTAGAGCAAAGAGTAAATAAATGTTTCTATGAATAAAAATGAGGGGTAATAGTCACTCCACTGTAGCTGGAGGTTTTATACATCCCACCCAGTCCCAAACTTACAAAATTTCATTCAGATAGTTAATATTAATTACAATTGTTTGATGGCTCAGGCATCTTATTGGCTATCTCTTACATTTAAAGTAACCCATTTCTAATAATCTGTGTATCAACACATGCCCTGTGGTTTACCAGCTTACCAATAATGCTCTGACATCTTACTACTTTGTTGGCTACATGGTATCTCCTTGACTATGCTTTAATTCTGTCCTTATCTCTGCTTGAATTTCCTGCCTACCTATATTCTGCCTTGCTATTGGCCACATCAGTTTCTTTATTAATCAATGGTAATAAAACATATTCATAGAATACAGAGGGGAATCCCATGTCACTCCACAAGGTACAAGATGTAGTAAATAGAATACTCATACCATTCATTTTAAGACCAAAATGTTCTTATGTTTTGTTCATTTTAAGAACAAAATTCAGTAGGTTAGAGAATCAGATTTTTATGTCAGAAGCATATGACTAGTCTTTCAACAATTTGTTAAGGAGGGAGGGCCTAGTCCCTACTCCAAATGACTTGACAGATTTTTTTTTGACTCTCCATATGGAGTGAGGTGAGGGGAATGGGATGGGAGGATGGCAGGGAGTATGGGACGGAGGGAGAGAAGTAGGGAGGGAGGAAGGGAGGAAAGGAGGGAAGGAGGGAGAAAAGGAGGTAGAGGGAACTAGGATTGCTATGTAAAATAAGAAAAAAATGGAAAAAATAATAAAAGAAGTGAATAAAGAAATCCAGGTGACCATGATGGCTGCCTTAGATGGGTAACAAACAGGAACCATAGAGATTAACAACATGTAAGTAGTTACTCTAAGTGACATTGTGTCATAAATGTAATTTAGATTCAATTATCAAAATAGGCTGAAGAATTTGTTTGTAATGTTGTGCTGATGACATTAAATGAGAAAATTAGTTTAAGAAAAAAAAAAAGTAACTTCCTGGCCCAGAATTATACTTTCCAGACCCTTTTCCTTTAATCATAGACAGACACAGGAATTGTTCCTGCCAAGAGTATGTGTGAAGAAATGCCATGCACCACTTCCAGACCACCATGGTAAGAAGCAGGGGAGGATTTCATCATTGTCTTTTTCTTGTCTTCACCTGCAGGCAGAACATTCCTCAGAAAACTGTGAAGCTCTGGAAATAGCAGAGCCATATGATGCAAGATCCTTGAAATGTGACTTGGAGGAGAGCCTCTTGACAACCAGAACATACAATTGTATTTTAAACAAGACAAAAAAATTCTCATGATGTTAAGTCATAATTTTTTATAGATTATTAATTTAAGCACTCTGAATATTTGTGCTGTTTGTCTTGAAATTTTAATTTTTCCTTTATTCTTACTTTTTGGCAAAGCAAAGTTACCTAAAAACAGATCTGCCACACAAGATAGGTGGTTGGCAAGCATATATACTGGTTAGTTTTGTCTTAATAAATTTATAATTGCCTAGAAAGAAAGAATCTCAATTTCCTCAATCTCTTCCATCAAATTGTTCAATGTTCATGTATGTGAGGTATCTTTTTCATTGTTAGTTGATGTACTAGGGCACAGTCACTGTGGTTATTGCCATCTGTAGGCAGGTGACCCTTGGCTATATTTAAAAAAAAAAAAAAAAAAAAAAAAAAAAGGTGGTTTAAGTAAGCTAGAACCAATCAGTAAGTCACAGTCTTCCATAACTTCTGCCTCAGTTCCTACCTCCAGGTTTTTTTGTTTTTTTGTTTTTGTTTTTTTTTGTTTTTTTTTTTTTGCTTGCGTTCCTGCCCTAACTTCTCTCAATAATGAACTATTGAACTATAACATGGAAATACAAGCCAAGCAGACCCTTTCCTATCCAAGTTTATTTTGACCTTTGGTGTTTATCACAGCAACACAAAGCAAATGCTGAGCAAATATAAAGTTCTCAGAGTTCTGAAATACACTACATCTTCAGAAACCTTTTAATTTAAATGTTCATTTAACCAGGAGGCCAATTGGTTAAATTGTGTGAGGCAAACTTATAAAGACTGTAATATCAAATTAATTGTATCTACCTTGAAAACCTATAGTCTTTTTCTTCCTGTTCCCCACTGCAAGGCACTGGCTTTGGAAAGTTATGGTGGTTGCTCCCCCAAAGAAAATTTTGCCTATTAAACTGTCTGTGATCCCCCTCTTAGTTTTATTTACAGACAAATCAACTTTATTTAGTTATCCCCACCAAAACTTTAGATCACCCTCTTTTCTCTTTACCTACATATTTTGATAAAGAAAATGGACTCAAAGAACACAAGAGCAGAAGCACTATAGCATAGGAACAAGCTCTTGAACCAGGGGTACATGAAATAACTAAAGGGAGAAGAAAGTTCAAAGTTATAACACAGCCTCTTATGTAGTAACCTTGACTTTTCTTATACTGACTCTAGTTAGCCATTTTATGTCCTGTTTCTCACTTCTCTTATATGGTTTTACTACTTCAAAAACATGCTCCCATACCAATAAATATGAAGTCCAACATGTTTTGTGGTGTAAAGTATTCTACTATATTGCACATTATTAAACATTCTTGATATACATATGAAGTTCTGATTCTCTACTGCTATCTTCAGTGCCTATTCTTCCTCTGCCAAAAGACATATTTTCAAATCCACGACAAATGTTGCCTCTTGCAACTGGCCTATAGGGAAGAATAATTAGATTACTGTCTCTCTAAGTACTGGGGAGACCTTGTCTCTGTATTTCTAGTGCTAGCCCCCAGCACCTGACACTGAAATAGTAAATGTAATATTTCTATTGAAAAAAGTCAGTATACTACAAAGGCTTTAGCAAAATCACAAAATGAAACACAAAAGTTCAGGGAATGGAAAGGCAAGCAGCTCAGCAAAAAAAAAAAAAACTCTTGAACAAGCATTTCTTCAAATGGAAAAATTATTAATGACAATTATTTCAGGCTTCTAGAGATTTCCCAGAGTACTTGCAGCATTCTTTAATCAAATGCTCTAAATGCTCAAATAAGGATAAATCTGGGAAAAACAGAAAACTGTGACAATTTATATAGGTCTCTACCCACCCCTCTCCCACCCCACTCTATATTGCAGAAGAGCTGTATGACAGCAAGAGAAAGAGGAGATTTCTTCTCCATCAGCTCAGTTCTATATAAGACCTAATCAAATAGAGCAGAAGCCATGTATGTCCCCACTCAGTTCCTACACCAAAGGAAATTTCTCAGAGGCCAGTTAATGGAGAGCAAGCTCCAGCCTTCCCACCCTCATTTCTAGCATTGCCCATGAACACACAAGTTGAGTAGGCCTATAAAACAGGCAACCCACAGCCAATACACATCTGAAAATACAAGGAAACAGAAACCAAGAAACAAAACACCCACCCAACAAAGATAAACCCAGAAATCAGCAGCCAGACCAATAATCACCTCAAACCCAGCATAGATACCAGCGTAAGAATGCAATCAACAACAGCCATAAAAATATGTCTCGACTAGAGCTCTACTACAATAGGCCCTTAATATACCAACATAGCTGAAGCATAAGAAAAAGACCTTAAAACCACCTACATGAAGATGACAGAGGTACTTAAAGAGGAAATGAATTAATCATTTAAGGAAAGTTTTAAAAAAAAGTGTAATGAAATTAATAGAATTGTTCAAGAACTGCAAATGGAAATATAAGCAACCAAGAAAACACAAACTAGGGGAATTCTGGAAATAAAAAACTTAAGAATTTGAACAGGAACTACAGAGGTAAGTTTCACTAATAGAATACAAGAGATAGAAGAAATAATATTAAACATTAAAGATATGATGGCCCAGAAAATTTTCAACAAAAAAATCAATGTAAAGGAGATGCTTATAAAGGCACAAGAAGCATAAAGAACACCAAATAGATTAAACTAAAAACAAATTTCCCTCACCACATAACAACCAAAACACTAAACATAAAGAACAAAGAAATAATATAAAAAGCTGCAATGTAAAAAGATCAAGTAACATATAAAGGCCAACTTACTCTAGAATTAAATCTGACTTCTCAATGGAGACAAAAAGCCAGAATGACCTGCACATACGTGCTGCAAACTCTTGGAGACCACAGATGCAAGCCTAGACTACTATACTAGCAAAACTTTTGATCAGCATAGATGGAGAAAAAAAGATATTGCATAATAAAGTCAAATTTAAACAGTATCTATCTACAAATCCAGCCCTACAGAAGGTGCTAGAAGGAAAACTCCAACATAAGGGGATCAATTGCACCCATGAAAACATGGGCAATAAATAATTCATAGCAGCAAAACCAAAAGAAAGAATAGCACACACAACAGCAGCGACAACAACAAAAATGCAGGAATCAACAGTTATTGGCCATTGGTATCTCTCAATATCAATGCTATAAATTTCCCAATAAAAAGACACATACTAACAGAATGGACACAAATAAAGGATCCATCCTTCTGATGCATCCAAGAAATACAACTGAACATCAAGGATAGATATTACACTGGGGTAGAAGTTTGAATAAAAATATTCCCAACAAATGGATCTAAGAAGCAAGCTGGTGTAGCTATCTTAATATCTAGCAACATAGACTTCAAACCAAAACAAACAAAAGAGATAGGGACAGATATTTCATACTCATCAAAGGAAAGATCCATCAAGATGGCATTTCAATTCTTAACATATAGGCTCAAAACACAAGGCACCCACTTTTGTAAAAGAAACACTACTATAGCTTAAATCACATATTGACCCTAACACTGTGGGAGACTTCACTGCCCAACTCTCACCAATGAACAGGTCATCCAGACAAAAACTAAATAAAGAAATGGACATTAGAAACCAAAATGAACCTAACAGGTATTTATAGGACATTTCACCCAAACACAAAAGAACATGCCTTCCTCTCAGCAACTCGTAGACCCTTCTCCAAAATTTACCATGTATTTAGTCACAAAGCAATTCTCCAGAGTTACAAGGAAATAGAAATAATTCCCTATATTCTGTCAGACTACCGTGGATTAAAGCTGGACATCAGCAATACAAACAACAGAAAACCTACAATTTTACCAAAACTGAACAACTGTCTACCAAATGAAAAAATGAATCAAGACAGAAATAAAGAAATAAGACTTTCTAGAATTCAGATATAACAACAGAACTGAGAAAATCCAGAGAATCATAAGAATATACTTTAAAAGCCTGTAATCCACCACACTAAAAAATCTAAAAGAAAAAAATGGATTTTTTCAATAAATCAAGAACAGATAAGCAGTTTAAATAGACACTAAAAAAAAGTTATAGGCCAATCTCACTAATGAATGCACATGCAAAAAATTCTCAAAAGAAGATCTACAAACCCTGAACACCAGTATCACAGACACAGAGATTGACAATTAAACTGAGAAGCTTCTGTAAGACAAAGGACACAGTTAACAAGACCATATGGCAGCCTGGGAAAAGATCTTTACCAACCCCACATCTAACAGAAGGCTGATCTCCAAAATATACAAAGAACTCAAGAAACTAGTCACCAAAACACCAAACAACCATATTAAAAAATGGGGTACAGAGACCTACAAGACTGTTTGAGCAACCAACAAACAATTTGAGCAACAATGGAAAGGCTACCATAAATGCCCTTACCTGATAATGAGATTGATGACTAACTTATCCACCATCATAGAACCCTCATCCAGTAGCTCATGGATACAGAAGCAGATACCCACAGCTAAACAGAGAGCTGAACTGAAATCCAGATGCAGAGAGAGAGAGGACAAGACCAGGCTACAGAAACACAGAGACAGAGGACCTGAACAAGGAGGAACTAATGGGCCCCGAGACTGATAGCTGGGAATCCAGCACTGGGCCAACTCAGACCCCCTGAACATGGGTCTCCGTTAGAAGGCCTAAACAGTCTAAGGGACCTCCCACAGTGGAACCAGGAGGTATCCCTGGTGCACAAAAGGACTTTGGGAGCACATTTCCCTTGGAGGGATACTCCCCTAACCTAGAGTCAGGAGGGAGGGCCTAGTCCCTACTCCAAATGACTTGACAATTTAGATGACCCCTCCAGGAATGCATCACCCTAAATGTGGAGTGGGAAGGGTGAAATGGGAGGGTAGTCGGAAGGGGGGGGATGGGAGGGTGGAAGAAAGGAAGGGAGAAGGCGACAGAGAGGGAACTGGGATCAATATGTAAAATAAGAAAATTAAATAAATAAAGCAACAAAAATTTGAAAGAATAAAAGAAATAAAACTGTCTTACAAAACTACAAAAAGGGGGGGTACAGAACTTAAGAGAGAATTCTCAATAGAGGAAATCAAAAAGGCTGAAAGAGACTTAAAAAGTGCTCAACATCATAAGCTTGCAGGGAAATGCAAATCAAAACAACTTTGACATACCATCTTACTCCTGCCAGAATGGCTAAAATTAGAAACACCAATGACAACTTATGCTGGAGAGGATGTGGAGAAAGGGGAACGCTCCTCCACTGCTGGTGGGAGTGCAAACTTGTACAGCCATTTTGGAGATCAGTATGGCAGTTCCTCAGGAAAATGGGAATCAGTCTACCACAGGACCTGGCAATCCCCCTCCTAGGCATATACCCATATGATCCATATCCATGCAACAAGGACATCTGTTCAACTATGTTCATACAGCATTATTTGTAATAGCAAGAACCTGGAAGCAACCTAGATGCCCCTCAACTGAAGAATAGATAAAGAAGATGTGGCACATTTACACAATGGAATACTACTCTGCAGGGAAAAAAAAAAACAGTGGAATCTTGAAATTTGAAGGCAAGTGGATGGAACTTGAAGAAACCATCCTGAATGAGGTAACCCAGTCACAAAAAGAAGAACATGGTATGTACTCATTCATATATGGATTTTAGACATAGAGCAAAGGATCACCAGCCTATAATTCACACCACCAGAAAAGCTAGGATACAAGGAGAATTCTAATAGATTCCTACAAGGTCTCTCATAGAAGGGGAAAGGAACAAGATCTTGTGAGCATATTGGGAGAGGGGAGGGGGCAGTGAGTGGAGAGGGAGGAGAGGAAAGCATGTGGGACTAGGAAGATTGAGTCAGGGAAGGAATAGACAAGAGAAAAAGAGAGAGCGAGAGAAATGCCATAAAAGAGGGAACCATTATAGGTTTGAAGAGAAAACTGACTCTAGAGAAATGTCCAGAAACCTATAAGGATGACCCCAAGTAACAATATGAGCAACAGTGGAAAGGCTATCTTGAATGCCCTTACCTAATAATGAGATTGATGACTAACTTATCTACCATCATGGAGCCCTCATCTAGTAGCTGATGGAAACAGAAGCAGACATCCACAGCTACCTTGAATGACCTTACCTGATAATGAGATTGATGACTAACTTATCTACCATCATGGAGCACTCATCTAGTAGCAGATGAAAACAGAAGCAGACATCCACAGCTAAACACTGAGCTGAACTGGAATCCAGAGGCAGAGAGCGAGGACTGATAAGAAAATGGGGACAAGACCAGGCTACAGAAACCCACAGAGACAGCTGACCTGAACAACTAGGAGCTACTGGACCCCCAGACTGATAGCTGGGGAACCATCATTGGACTGACTCAGACCCCTTGAACATGAGTCTCGGTTAAAAGGCCTGGGCAGTCTAAGGGACCACTGACAGTGGAACCAGCATGGATCCCTGGTACACATGGGGGCACATTCCCCATGAAGGGATATTCCCTTAGCCTGGGGGCAGGAGGAAGGGCCTAGTCCCTGCTCCAGATAACTGAACAGATTTTGTTGATCCCTTCTAGAAGGTACCACCCTGCTTGTAGAATGGGGAAGGATGGGATGGGAGGGTAGTCAGGGGGCATGGGATGGAGGGAGGGAGGGAGGAAGGGAGGAAGGGAGGGAGGTATGGGAAATGGGAGGGAAGGAGAGGGAACTGGGAAAGATATGTAAAAAAAGAAAAATAAATCAATAATAATAAATTTTAAAAACAGAAGATCTACAAACCAAGTTCAAGAACTCATTAAAAATATCATCTGCCATGTTCAAATTGTTTTCATACCAGAAATACAAGGAGAGTATAACATATGTAAATCAATAAATGTAATCCACAACATAAATGCATTCAGTGAAGGATAGAAGCCACACCATCATCTTATTAGTTGTCGAAAAGGCCATCAACAAAATCCAACATCCCTTCATGATAAAAGTCCTGAAGAACCTAGGGATATAGCAAATATATCCATCTCAACATAATAAAGAAAATATATAGCAAACTCACAACAAATATCATGCTAAATGGAGGGTGGGGACATGCATTTTCACCAAAATCAGGAACAGGAAAAGTTTGTTCTCATGCTCCATTCCTGTTTAGTGTTTGAAGTTTTAGCTAGAGCAATAAGGCAAGTGAAAGAGATGAAGGAAATATAAATAGAAAAAGGAGTCAAAGTCCCTTAATTTGTAGATGATCTGATTCTATACATAAAAATACCATAAAAACTGCCAGGAAACTCCTAAAGCTGATAAACACATTCAAGTTAGATACAAAAGTAACACACAAGGAAAATAATGGAGGAAGGACCAGAAAGATTATAACCTCCAGAGGAGCAGCACATTTGCTGTGAGACAGTGCCTTCTATATATGATAGGGATGCTACACCCATGAAATTTGAACATTATGGCTGCCTAAATAAAATGCTCACAATGACATTAGATGACATGCCCAACCTCACTATGATAAGTCTCACAAAGGGGCCAATTTCTAGATGAGAAACCACTTTGAGGTCTTCCTAGTTCTGCCCTTGTTCTTCAATACTAAATTCCATTTTAAAGACTATTGGCTGGTAAATAGTCAAAAAAATTAAGTCTTTGTATATACATACATAATTTTAAAAAATCAGAGAAATAATCCCATTCATAACACCTTCAAGGAAAGATTAAAGTGCTTAGGGATAAATCTAACTAAGGAAGTGAATTATACAACAACAACTTTAAGATACTAAAATAAGAAATTGCATAGGATGCTAGAAGATGAAACAAGCTCCCATGCTCTGATAGGATTCAGTAGTGATATGGTCATCCTTTCACAAGCAATCCACAAATTCAATGCAATATTCCATAAATTTTTCAGTAATTATTCACAGAAATTAAAAAATTAATCTTAAATTTCATATGGAAGCCCAGAAGATCCAAAATAGCTAAGATAATCCCAAATAATAAAAACACTACTGTAGATCACACTATTCCTAATTTCAACTAATACTGTAATATTGCAGAGCTCTACTAATAAAAACAGCATGATATTAGCATAAAAACAGACATATTGTTCAAGAATGGGTAAGCCCACATTCCTGCTGTCATCTGACTTTTTACAAAGTGGCCAACAATGCACACTGGAGAACAGAGAGCATCTTCAACAATTGTTCAAACTTGGTAGCTATTTATATACTAGAACTAGAGCCTTATTGCTCACCCTATATAAAACTCAACTGTAAATAGATCAAGGACCTCAATATAAGACCGAACTCCCTGAATCTGTTAGAGATAAAGTATAGAATACACTTCAACTTAAAGACACAAGAAGAGACTTTCTAAACAGGACTCCATCAGCACAGGCATTAAGATCAAGAAATGAAAAATGGGGCCTCATATGACTAAAAAGCTTTTGTACAGTAAAGAATGCCATCATTAAATAAGTGAAGAGGCAGCCTGAATCATGGGAAAAGACTTTACTAGTTATACATCTGACAGAAGGTTAGTGTCTAGGACACATGAGGAAATGAAATAAAAGTAAACATCAAAAAAACAAACAACTCAATTTAAAATTGGTGCTTGGAAATAAACAGAACTCTCAGCAGATGAAACACAAATGACTGAGAGTTTTTTCAATGTTCAACATTATTAGCCATCAGAGAAATGCAAATTGAAACTACTTTGAGATTTCATATTGCTATAGTCTGAATGACTGAGATTAAATAAAATGACAACAAATGATGGGGTGGACGTGAGGTAAAGAGAACACTTAGTCACAGCTAGTGAGTGTGCAAACTTGTACAGCCTCTATGGAAATCATAGAGATTTCTCAAAGTCTAAAACTAGATCTACAACACAACCCAGCTATACCATTTTTGAACATTTATCCAATGGATGATGTATCCTACTATGGAGATACTTGCTCGTCCATGTTCATTTTTGTTCTACACATGATAACCAGGAAATAGAAACCACTTAGATGCCCATCAACTGATGAATGTATGTTAAAAATGTACATGTGTGGAATGGAACGTTATTCAGCTATTAAGAAAAAGAACTTTGCATGTAAATGGATTGTGCTAGGTTTGACTCTTTAGATATGTGCATTTATGTTGAAGTATACATAGAAGACAGGAAATGATGGGAGATTTTATTCTGTAAATATGGTTCTCATACTGGTTAATAAATAAAGCATTGTTGGCCAATAGGAAAGCAACATAGGTGGGGCTAGGAGACAAGGAGGAAAGAGGAAGGAGTAAGGAGGAGTCAGGAATGAGAGACCAGAGAGGTAGAATGCCAGCCATTCTGGCTGGTAAGATGAGACCACGTGGAAATACTTAGATTAGTAGAAATGGGTTAATAATTAAGACAGAGCTAGCCAATAAGAAGCAAGTAACAGGCCAACAGCATTATATCAAATACAGAGTCTCAGCATGTTATTTGGGGCTGGCGCCCTTGTGGAACCAGACCAGCGACGGGGAAAACATACTCCTTACATTTGGTGCCTAACGTAGCTAATAAAAACTTCCACTTAAAATTAAGAAAAGCTTAAGAAATGTTTTAGAAATAAAAGAACAAAGACAAACAAGACTTCTTGGTAGTAGCATTTTTATGGGTTGGGCTCCGTTTTCTGAGAGACAAGTAAAGATTTGCTCGGCTCCTTTAAGGGAGGTTTCCAAAATTAGCATAAGTGGCAAAAAAAACTGCACTGCTTTTAAAGAGCTCTGCTAACAATTCATTGGTGTGTACGAGAGCTGGCAATGAAAGTTTACAGTGTGTTTGAAACAGGACACAATGGTTTAAAATAGAAAAAAACAAAGTAGAGTAACTGGGTGTGGTGGCACACACTTTTAATCCCAGCACTCGGGAGGCAGAGGCAAACAGATCTCTGTGATTTCAAATTAAATCTGGTATGCAGAGTGAACTCCAGGACAGATAAAAGTTACACAGAGAAACCCTGTCTCAAAATATGTAAAAATAGAAGTAGAAGGCATAGAGTAATAAAAAAGCCACATAAAGATGGAAAGCACAGAGAAATTTTGGATACTATACGCGATTCTGTTGTCTTTAAATTGTTTGACTGCTGAGGAAATAACAACAACTGATAAAACAAATGCTGCTGGATTAATTCAATATATATATTTTTAAAATGCTTTGACTCCAAAATTTAAATCTAAGAAGAAGTTACTGGGGAAAACGATTTCTATTTTTGTTTCCACAGAAAATGAAAAGCTGTAGATTCCTTCCAGACTAACGTGGTTTGATCAAGCAAGAACCCCTGAAGCATTATCCCTGGGACCAAGCAGCCTTGCAGACTACAGCCAAGTTTTTTGTCTTCTTAGGATCCCCCATGACAGCGCTCCCTACCAGCAGGAAGCAATTTGGAAAGAACGACGCCCAAATTCCCAAATATTGTTTATAAATTTTTTTTTCATTTAAGTGGACTTGGTTATAAATGGCTAATGACCACAAGCAATCTTTTTAAAGGTAAAAAGGGAATTATGTTATAGATATGAATGCTTTGTTGTGGAATGGATTTTCATTTATTGATACAAATTTAAGGTCAATTTTGTGATGTGTATATTTCTCCTCTTGTTTAGGTATTGTGTTTATATAGCTCATTGAAAAATGTAATGTATCATTTAGTACAGATTATAGAGAGTAACCTATGATAGTCAAAACTTGGAGTTACGTTAGGATTTCTAGATATGCAGAGATGTATTTGAGATGAATAGGCATTCTTCAGACCTTTCAAAGACCTACAGAATATGGCATTTAAAATGGTTTAGGATTTTTCTTGACAGTGAGGCACAACTGCTCCTGGCAACACCACCTGCATCAGAAAGAAAGATGGACATCGAAGAAATGTGTTACGGAGTTTGCTTCTAATATGGCAAGACTAGCCATTTGGACATGATACTGCTCTTGTCTGGACTGTTTGACTTTATGCTGTATAAACTGGACATGTAGGACCTACAGAAAAGTGACTGCTAAAACAAGATGGACAGTGCTACAGGGTTCCTGCTTCATGAAAGAGTCTGCCAGACACACTATGGCCTATGGGCTGAAGATGGAACATTACAGAAGAACTTCGGGTGACTGACCAGGCAGTGAGTTGTCTCTGTCATTTCTAGAGTTTATATATTATCCTTCTGTGGTCTTTGAAGGAGTTGAAGACAGTTTTGGTTATAGTTTTCCTTAGTTAGGATTAAAGATAAGTTATATATAGGACTTTAAACTCACAAAGATAGGATAAATGATATTTTCGTTAAATCTTACTAAATGTTAATGGACTAAATAATGTTAACTTTGATTCTTATTTGATAACTGTTGTGTGATATATTTTGCTATGTTAATGTTAAAACCCTTCTTTTTATTTTTGACAAAAAAGAGGAGATGATGGGAGATGTTATTCTGTAAATATGTTTCTCATACTGGTTAATGAATAAAGTACTGTTGGCCAATAGGAAAGCAAGATAGGCGGGGCTAGGAGACAAGGAGGAAAGAGGAAGGAGTTAGGAGGAGTCAGCATGGAGAGACGGGAAAGGTAAAACGCCAGTCCCTATCTCCTAATAGTCTATTTCACTAAAGCTGCATCAATGGGTTCCATTGAAAAAATTAGTCTCATCATGATCCAATGCCCTTTCAATGGCATCATCCTTTGGACACCAAACCTTCAATTCATGAACCATTTGGGGTAACACTTCATATTCAAAACATAATTTAATAGTAAGTGACATATAATAAATAACCAGCAACTTACATTACAGGTAAATACACAAAGATGAAATATTAAACATATTCTCCAAGTACTATAGAATAAGATATGGAGTGGCCAGTCTTGCCTGAATAAAGTAGAGAATAGACAAGGAGAAAGTAACTAATGCCATTGCTGCTGCTGTTGCTGCTACTAGTGATGATAATGATGATAAAAACAATGACTATGGTGATTGTAATGACAAAGAACAAAGAGGAGAAGAAGGAATAAAAGAAATAAGAGTAATGGGAAACAAAAGAAGAAGGAAAAGGAGGACGATAAGGAGGAGGAAAAGAAGGAATAAAGGAAGAGTGTCCTACTATTTTCATCTGTGAAGCTGAACCTCTTCAAATATATTTTCCACCACTTTCTCCTCTAGTCACTTCTATTCAGTGTCATTTGTCAGTCATTCCAGAAATTATTTTGTAATGTCTTATTATCATTTTGGTTTAAATATATATAGATATGTATGAGTATGTGTACAAACATCATTGAAATATGAAATTTACTTCTTACTGTGAATTTTTGACAAAACTGTGTTGCAAAACCCTATTACAGAGCAATAGGTATTTAACTTTGGTAAATCATAGATTTCTTTGAAAATATGATTCTGAAATTGGAGAATATACAAACGGTGCCTGAAATTGCAGTATTTTCTGTTTAGTTTCAAAAAAAAAAAACCTCAAATAGTAAAATGAGTTCCAAAATCTACTGGAAACCTAATGTAAAAGAACATTAGATATTGATCCTCACTGAGACATTGACAGCCCCTGTTGATGCCCCGTTCTGACAAGAGAATTTCAGAAGGAGATGCCCCTGTTCCTATGACCCTTAACCTCTAATAGGCTAGTGGGAGGAAATAAAAACATAGGTAGCCAAATCGTCTCAACATATTTTAGTGACAGTGGAAACATAAAAGCAAAAAGTGAAAAGAGTTGACATGAAGCTGAAGAAACTCAATTGTCCCAAAACCCATGTAAGTGACTATGACAATATATCTTCTAATTCTATATCATACTGAACATACCCAAAATTTTTCTTAAACACATGTATAATGACCTTCTTGAAAAAAAAATAAGAGGAAGATATAGAGGGTTTTTTTAAAAAAAAAAAAATATGTCCCAAAAAGGACACATAATTAAAAATAAACTTTTAACCTCTCCCTCCCAAACCATTCTATTCAAACCACCCAGAGAAGACAAAGGGACATTTAGGATATTTGAGTCATTAAAAATTAGATTGGAGAGATGGCTCAGCCATTAAAGGCTAGGCTCACAACCAAAAATATAAAAACTATAGTTGATGTTTATAGTGGAGCACTCAAAGCTATTGCACACAGTTAGCCACTACTGACCCAAACATTTACCATGCACCTCCACGGAATGGTCGTTTTCAAAAGCTTTCAAACGAGAACACCTGGGACGCAGGTACCACTCCCTGAAAGAAGCTCTCATCTGATCTTCATTGTAGCAGCACTTAGACTACAAGAATAATGTGTCTTATAAAGATTGGTTTCCTCTGACATTAGTAAAGTACCCCCCACCTAAATACACACTATCTGAGTGGTCAGCCAGGATGAGTCCCTGGAAACAAGAGCCTTTCTTGGCTGAAAGTCTTTATTTTTCAACTATCAAATGGTAAGTGACACTTTTTGAAATGCCCATTAAGGGTCAAATAATGGAACTGAGAGGCTCAGATTGTCCCTGGGATTTCCTAACTGAAGTTATTCCTGCCATCATCACCACAAGGCCAGCACCACTCAAAGACCAAAGTCAAGTGCTGGAAGACCAGGTGAAATAAGAGTCCGGAGAACCTTCAATCACAATGCTCGCTCATAAGAATAAGTCATCAAAGCACTTCTCAAGAGCTGCTGTGTGGTGGTAAAGAGCTGCAGAGTAGAAATCCTAGTTTCTGCCCTCTTTGGGGAGCTCAAGTGGAACAGCCTAAGTGCTTCAGCCAATTTACAACAAAGCTCTCTATTTTGTCCACTTGTGAGATAAAAAATGTAGCTGAGCAGGAAACACATTGCCACAGACTGAAGGTCTCCTGATGAAATGAGTAAATCTATTAAGAAATCCTCTGTCCACAGCTACATACGTGGGTGTTTGTGTATGTGGCCTCTGTGTCAGTAAACAACAGGGATCTAGGCCTTGGATGGAGGCTTCCTTTATATTTAATTTATCTATTTGGGCTTACATGAGTTGATGATGATATAACTGTATAAGACAAGAACTATGTAAAGATGGAGGGATAGAAACAAAATGATGCAATACTCAACATTATGATGGTAATTATTGTTGATAAAAGAAATGTAAACTAAGCCTATGAACGTACATGCAATGAATCGATATTATTTACTTAAAGGGTAATATTAACACAGGAGAGCTTCATAATAGAATGACACAGAAGATGGTTACTATAGTATAGAAATGTTAATGGAGCATAGAGGTCATGTGGGCTACTGTTACATGTGATGATATATTGCTTATGATTTAATAAAGCCCCACTGGAGATCAAAATGCAAAGCTAGCTACAGTCATAGAGCCAAGCAGTGGTGATATGCACATTTAATCCCAGTACTCTGGAGACAAACATGCAGATCTCTCTTAGCTCAAGGCCACACTGAGATACATAAAATCCATCCAGTCTAAAAAAGAAATGGCTCACACGAAGGTGATCTCAGCATTTGAGATCACATGCCTTTAATCCCAGCACTTGGGAGGCAGAAGCATGTGGATCTCTGTGGGTCCAAGACTATCCTGTGTTACACAAGAGTGAATCAGAGTTCACACCTTTAATACCAGGATTTGAGAGGTATATAAAAAAAAAAAAGAAAGAAAGAAAGAAATGGTCCCATGTGGGATTTAGTTTCAAGACAGAAAAGACATAGGATTACAATCTGAAAAGAGAAGTATAGTTTGGAGTTGCAATCAGAGGACACAATCACCCCTTCTGTCTGAGTGCTGGTAGAGGTAAGAAATTTCTAGGGCTTGGCCGCTTTGTTTTTCTGATTTTCAGCTTGAAGCTTGAACCCCAGTATTTATCTCTGGGTTTTTATTTTTCCTGTTACAATTATGATCAACAATCAAGAAAGGTACAACACACTTGTCTTGTCCCCAAGGTCTACATCTCATGAATGTCTAGCAACCACACATCAGTTATTTGTGGTTCAAGATGACAAAGACCAAGAAAATTATAAAGATCTCTTATCTGAGAGGCTAAAGAACACTGTAGAGTACTAACCAGTGTGTATGGGCTCTGAACTAGCCATTGTACTTGGTTCTCAGTGATGTCAATTTCTAGTGAAAATATAGAAGACTGAACACACAGATGCTAAGGATATCAGGTAAGGGGAACTGTACAACTTCTGTGAGGCTCTTGCTCTGTATTCTTATGTGTTGCAAATGGCAATGAAATGGGTCTATGGGGTAGGGAAGGTCTTCAGATGTAAATTTTTAGCCATGGTAACAAAAATGTCATGAGAAAAAAAACAGAATGATACACATGACACTTCAGAAAATTATTCTTCCAACCATTTATATGAGAAATCTATCCCAGCTTCCTCAACACCTGTGTTCCCTATCACTGTGGAAAGAGAAATAACTTCTATTTCAGTTAAGGAAATATTTTTATTTTCAACATATTCAAGATACAGGGTTACACTGAGTCCTTGCTATCACATTTTTTTCCTTTTTGCAATTTCCTTCTCCCAAATGTTTGTGTCATGAGAGACCATGAATAGCAAAGAGATTATTGTGACAAGTGAGTTCCAATCAAAAGACAATTTTATTGAAAATTATATTAGAAATTATGGACAATATTCCTTTTCAACAACAAAAGCTAAATTTTAAACTTAAGAAACTATGAAAATGATCATCTCAGAAAGAAATGTATGGATTTTCAAAAGTAAATAGACAAAAAGGTAGACACTATGGCAGCCCAGTGAGTCTTTCTTTTCAATTGAATTCTGAATGTGAAAGTGAGAACCTAGAGAGGCATCGTCATTGAATGCCTCACTGAGCCCCAGAGTAGAAGGTAAGTGACTTAGCAGGGGTTTTCTTTTATAAATGAAACCTTAAATTAGGAACAGGGAGCTGAGATCAAGGAAAAAATCTACCATGTATCACTAGGACCCAGAAAGTGACAGGCCAATTTGAGAAGATCCTGACACTGGAAAAAGACGAGTATGTACCAATACCATAGTACCTGGAGCCCAGATTTAGTTTGAAAGAACCACTTTGGCAAAGAGTTGGCCATAATTGTTATTTTATAGTCTACTTGGTATTCTATAACAGAAAGCTACACACTGCTCAATTGATAAATAAGAGAAGACTAGATGTCTCATTGTTGAAAAGTCAAAGAAAAGAACTGCATCTGTGAGGGACAGTTTTCTGTTCATAATGATAAAAGACAACATGGAATAAAAGAGATTTTTAAAAATAGTAAGATAAGGCCAAATGTGCTTTTATAACATGACCACTTGTATAGTGATCACACTAATCCATAGGGAAAAGTCCTCATTGCCTGCCCAGATCTTAAAATTATCACTTCTTAACACTGTAACACTGGAGACCAAAATTTCAATACATAAACTCTGAGGGACATATTCAAATCATAGTATTCCACCTGTCTCCTAAAATCCATCTCATTCTCACATGAAAAATATGTTCTACTCATTCCATTTAGTCTCCAAAGCCTCAATTCATTGCAACATCAACTCAAAAGTCCAGAGTTCTTAATCCTACCAGCACTAGCAGTATTGCAGAAAATAATTCAAAGAGATTTTTGCGATAAAGAGTGAGGACTATACTTCTCTGTGGGCCTAAGGAAAAATAATTAGAACATAGTTAGGGATTGTGCTTATTCAGTAGTCATAAGAATGAGCTTAGCATGGACAACAATAGGCATGCTAAATTGGACAGTGGAAAACCCATGAAGTCTCAACCATACACAAAGTACTATAGGCAACTAAGGAATTCAGAAAGGAAAAGAAAATCATCCCTATGGAAGAAAACACTAATTGGTTATGCAATACCTTCTAATCAGGATGGTTTTTCTTCTCATTTTTTCAAAATGTATTTTTGTCTGTTCTGTGAGAAATTCATACATGCACACACCACTTTCCAGTCTCATTCACCACCCCCCACTCCCCAACTCTAGCTCCTCCTAAATTTCTCCAGTACATATAATACCTATCTTTTTTCCTTTTCTTCTTGTTTTTTGTTTTTGTTTTTGTTTTTGTTTTTGGTTGGTTGGTTGGTTGGTTGGTTGGTTGGTTGGTTGATTGGTTGGTTGGTTGGTTTATTTCTTTTTCAAGACAGGGTTTCTCTGTGTAACAGCCCTGGCTGCCCTGGAACTCTCTTTGTAGATCAAACTGGCCTCAAACCCACAGATATCCACCTGCCTCTGCCTCCTGAGTGCTGAGATTACAGGCATGAGCTACCACCATTGGCTTCCTCTGAACTTCTTGTCTTCTTTTTACTATAGTCCACTGAGCCCAATTAGTGCTACCCATAAATGCATGATTATAGGATCATCTACTAAAGTGTGGTTCACCTACAAAGGATTGTACCCCTAAAGAACTCTCCCTCCTCTATCATCCTTCAATTGTCAGTAGATGCTTTGATATTCAGTTCCATCTGCAACTTCTTCAAATTGTCATTCACTGTCTATGTCTGTACCAGGATTTTGATCACAAATGCTATGTAATTCCTAGACTTTTCCTAACATGATACAAAGGTTATGTGCTTCTTTCATAATGACATATTCCAACCTTAAATTTCTCTCCTTCCTGTTACTTTACTATAAACATCCAAAAGAAGTCATGCCTGCAGCCTGGATGCTTAACTATATAGATATTTTCTCTGTCACGTACCCCAATTTATTGCTCTTGAGTTCCACCTTTTATAAAACTCTGTTTATAAAGAACAGAAGTTTGTTTCACAATTATGGAGGCTAGGAAGTCCCAAGTCAAGGAGTCACAAGTGATGATGGTCTTCTTGCTACATCATAAGCAAGGCATTACATGGAAAAGAGGTACACAAGAGGGGACAAGCAGAGACCAGACTCATTTTTATGACTAACTCACTTTTGCAATAGTGATCTGTAGACAGAAGTTTCTGTCCTGCCTGGTCTACAGCTGTTTATTCCTAAATAAACAAATAGAGGCTTACATTAATTATAAACTGTTTGGCCAATAGCTCAGCCTTCTTATAGACTATCTGTCTCTTAATTATTAACCCATATATATTAGTCTATATATTTCCATATGGTCTTGGCTTACTGGAGAATGCCTGGGCATCCTGACTGCCTAGTAGCTGTATAACACCTCTCGGGAGACTAACTCTCTGCCTTCCTCTTCCCAGCCTTCTCTTACTCTGGTAGACCTGCCTATATGTCCTGCCTGGCTACATCCTGCCTGTCCATTGGCCAAAACAGCTTTATTCATCAACCAATAAGAGAAATATATATTCATAGCATACAAAAGGACATCCCCCATCAGTGATTTGAGTTTATTAATGAGGATTGAGTCCAGTGACCTAATTGCCTCTTAATGAAGTACCAATACAACCTAGAAAGTAAAAGCCTAATTTGTGAAGATGCCAGAACTGGGGAAGAGAAGTAGAAGTCAACCAGCTGCCTGGACTCTGGTGTTTAAAGTAGCAAGTTTGCTAGAAAGGTCAGTCATAATCTCTGTATGAAATATTAGATCATGAGAAAAATAGAACAAATCACTCCATTAGAAAGAGACAATGTGAATCTAAATGGGAATACACACAGTATTTAGGACTCCCCTGGGAGAATCTGGTTTTTTCATTTGTCCCTTGTCAGAATTACTGAAACATAGGAAGTATCTCTTTTTCTCTTTCAACTATCATTCCCTTAAAGTTGAATTCTGTCATGCTCGCTTTAAGAAAATTGCTCTTGCAAAGGTCACTGATGAAATTTTTATTGCTACATCCAGCATTCTTTCCACTTAGATCTCTCTGATGCAACTAATACTACTGGACACTGCTTTCTGAAAAGCTGTACCAGTTTGGTTTCCATGACACTACACATACTTGTTCTTCCAGACCCCAACTCTTTTGTTGCCTTCAAATCCATAAACATAAACATTCCCTCAAATTGGTGCTTGGCCCCCTGACCTTTTTCATTTTCTGTCTTCCATTGCATGAGACAATCCCTTGTTTCATCATTACTTACAGAATAATTACTCTTAAGTCTCTGTTTCTAAACCTAAGAGGCAATCATGGATCTCAAACTCTCCAATACCCTTTCTACTCTTAGGCCGCACTATCATTTCAAGGTTAGCACTTTGAACCCAACTTTTGACTCAGTCTCCTCCCAGTGTGCTCTCCACGGTCTGAGCCACAGCAGTAGCATGATATATTTCCAAATGACATGTGCTACACTTTAGACATATCTCCCAAAGTTCCAACTCATTTTCCTAAAATCATATGTCAATAGGGCCTTTTGCAAATAATTAGTTATTTGTAGATTATAGATTACTGGGTTGTTTTTTGGTGCCTTTATTACTAAAACCAATCTTTCTCTAGCATGCTCACATTGTTTCACATTGGTACCTTTTACCATATCATAATGGAACAAGAATGTTCTCTCCAGAGGCTAGCTCCATGTTCTGAGACTGCCCAGAGTCTATAACTATGTTAAATAATCCTCTACTCATTATAAATTACTGTGTCTATGGCATTCACTTGAGCAACAGAAAATAATAGCAAGCAATAAAAAATTTAGAATAAACTCTAGTTTGAGTTAACATCATGCAAAAGTTTGAGTTAACTTTTATTCTCATTTTTTTCTCACAATTCATTTTTTATAAGTATGATTGAATATATTTAATTTTATGCAATGACATAACAGGGTGGCAATTATTTATTTTAATTCCCACCTCCATTTTTCTATCTAAATGCTCTTTAAATGTTCTTGTAACTAACAGAACTCATGGAAAATAATTCTTAGTATTAAAGAATTTTAGTAGTACCCCTTGTCCACTTCAATTTCTTCCTGTCTAGTTTGTCTTAAGAGCTATTGTGATTGTAACATGCTGCCAACAGCCAAGACCTTTGACCACTAAATATAATTGAATATGTCTGGTTTTAATCATGTAATCTTTTAATTATATCTTTCATATCTGCTCTGTTGCTCCATTCTTTTGGTTCTGACAGTGCCTTCTCTTGTCCTCTCTGAAAGTGACCTCTAACTTTATGCCTACTAAAGCAGAACACCTCTATTGTGGCCATACATATCACCCTGCTTCTTCTCAATATATTGTTTCCTTTCCTTCCTCACAGTATACACCCAGATGGAAACCACAGATTGTACATGAATGTTCTCTGGCAAGACAACATCTAAAGGTTTGTTCTCTGAGTCTCTAAAGACTCAGAATTCATTTCCTACACCTTGATATCAAGAGTCTTCATTTCTCTGTTACAAATAATTTTTGGTTTCCATCTTCATGGTTGCTAAACCATGGCCTATTTTATTCTAAAGTCTGAGAAACCTGCTATGGTATGGACACTTAAAAATACTAGTACTTTTGCTGGATTTTTGACCCCCATCGCCAGGGCCTCTGCTAGAGGCCTCAGATGGAGAGTGTCCGGCCTGGGCTAGATCCGCCTATCCACTTGGGGCCATCCTGAGTCCCTGCCTGCCAGATCCTTGACACCCAACCCCAGGCCTTGGTGGAGCCTGATCTTTGATCCATATCTCCAGGCCACTGCCACCTTCGAGGAACTACCTGGAGCTTCTCTGAGCACACTAGACCTGCCTATCCACGAGGGACCACCCTAAATCCCTGCCTGCCTGCCTGATCTCTGACCCCCACTGCAAGTCTTCTGTTGGAATCCCAGGCCCCTCCCAGAGATCTGCCTATCCCCTCTGGACCATCCTGAGTCCCTGCCTGCTGGATCTTTCACACCCATCACCAGGCCTGGGCTGGAGCCTGATCTTTGACCAGCATCTCCAGGCCGCTGCCTTAGGAGTGGCCTCCTAGTGAGCTTGCACTACCCAGAGATAGAGACATTGAACTTCTGACCCATCTAAGCCACTGGAGGAGTACCATAAAGAGAAAGACCCCAATGCACCTACTGGAAGAAGCTATGGAAAAACAGCAATACAAGAAAACACCTAACAACAGAAAGACAAGCATGACACTACCAGAATCTAGGGACTCTACACCAACTAGACATGAACACCCCAAAGCAGATAAAGCAGAAGAGAATTACTTAAAAGATATCTTCATAAAAATGATAGAGGTCCTCAAAGATGATGTGATAAAATCCCTTAGAGAAACGGGAGAAAAATCAAACAAAAAAATGGAAGAAATGAACAAACCTCTTAAAGAAAGTATGAAAGCCAAGAAAAAAAACAAATAAACAGGAAAAGGAAACAGTTCAAGACTTGAAAAATGAAATAGAGACAATAAAGAAAACAAAAGCTGAAAGAATGCTGGAAATAGAAAAACTGAGCAAATGATCAGGAACTATAGACACAAGCATAACCAACAGAATAGAAGAGATGGAAGAGAGAATCTGAGGTGCTGAAGGTAAACTAGAGAAAATTGATTCAATGACCAAAGAAAATCTTAAATCCAAGAAATCCTTAACACAAAACATCCAGGAAATATGGGATCATCATGAAAAAGCCAAACCTAAGAATAATAGGCATAGAAAAAGGGGAAGAAGCCCAGCTCAAAGATGCAGAAAAACCGAATCATTGAGGAAAACTTTCCCAATCTGAAGGACATGCCCATGAAAGTACAAGAAGCATACCGAATAACAAATAGGCTGGACCAAAGAAAAATAAACCCTCAACACGCAATAATTAGAACACCTAACATACAGAATAAAGAAAGAATACTAAGAACAGCAAAGGAAAAAGGCCAGTTAACATATAAAGGCAAACCTATCAAAATTACACCTGACTTCTCCATGAAACTCTCAAGGCCAGAAGGTCCTGGACAGCTGTTCTACACATACTAAGAGTCCACAGATGCTGGCCCAGGCTACTATACCCAGCAAAACCTTCAATCACTATAGACGAAGACTAAGATACTTAATGACAAAGCCAGATTTTTACATATGTATCTACAAATCCAGCCCTACAGAAAGTTCTGGAAGAAAAACTCCAACCCAAGGAAGTTAACTATGCTCACAAAGTCATAGGAAATAGATAACCCCACTTCACCAGAACCCAAGGGTAAAACAGGCTTCAGAGCAGAATTCTACCAGAAATTTAAGGAAGAGCTAATTCCAATACTTTTCAAATTGTTCCACACAATAGAAACAGAAGGTTCATTACCAAATTCTTTTTATGGGGCCACAATAACCTTGGTACCCAAGCCACACAAAGACACATCTAAAAAAGAAAACTACAGAGCAATATCCCTGATGAACACTGATGCAAAAATACTCAATAAAATACTGGCAAACTGAATCCAAGAATACATCACAGAAATCATCCACCATGACCAAGGACCAAGTAGGCTTCATCCCTGGGTTTCAGGGATGGTTTAACATATGGAAATCTATCAACGTGATCTACCATATAAACAAACTGAAAAAGAAAGACCACAAGATCATCTCCCTAGATGCTGAAAAAGCCTTTGACAAAATTCAACACCCTTTCATGATAAAAGTCTTGTAGAAATCAGGGATAACAGGAAAATACCTAAACATAATAAGAGCAATACACAGTAAACAAACAGCCAACATCAAACTGAATTAAGAGAAGCTTAAGGTGATTCCTCTAAAATCAGGAACAAGACAGGACTGCTCTCTTTCTCCATATCTCTTCAATATCATACTTGAAGTTCTAGCTAAACAATAAGAAAACAAAAGGAGATTAACGGGATACAAAATGGAAGAACTCAAACTTTCTCTATTTGCAGATGATATGATAGTATACATAAGCAACCCAATAAAAAATCTCTAACAGGGAACTCCTGCAGCTGATAAACACCTTCAGCAAACAAGCAGGATACAAGATAAACTAAAAAAAAAAAAAAAAAAAAAAAAAAAAACAGTAACTCTACTGTATTTAGATGACAAAGGGCTAAGACAGAAATGAGAGGAGCATCACCCTTTACAATAGCCACAAAAAACATAAAGTATCTTGGAGTAACATTTACCAAAAATTATATAGTGAAAGACCTATATAATAAGAAGTTTGTGTTTTTAAAGAAAGAAATTAAAGAAGATACCAGAAAATGGCAAGATCTCCCATGCTCTTTGATATGTAGGATAAACATAGTAAAAATGGCAATCTTGCCAAAAGCAATTTACAGATTCAGTGCAATCCCCATTAAAATCCCAGCACAATACTTCACTGACCTTGAAAGGATAATAATCAACTTTATATTGAGAAACAAAAGATCCAGGACAGCCAAAACAACCCTGTACAGTAAAAGAACTTCCAGAGGCATCACCATCCCTGACTTTAAACTCTACTATATAGCTATAGTCCTGAAAACAGCCTGGTATTGGCACAAAAATAGACACGTTGACCAATGGGATCAAATCGAAAATCCTGATATTAACCCACACACCTATGAACACCTGATTTTTTACAAAACAGCTAAAAGTATACAATGGGAGGAGGAAAGCATCTTCAACAAATGGTGCTGGCACAACTGAATGATGGTGTGTGTAAAAGACTGCACATAGACCCATGTCTATTGCCATGCACAAAACTCAAGTCCAAATGGATTAAAGACCTCAACATAAATCTGGCCACACTGATCCTCTTACAAGAGAAAGTGGAAGGTACCCTTGAACAAATTGGTACAGGAGACTGTTTCCTGAACATAACTTCAGTAGCATAGACACTGAGATCGACAATTAATAAATGGGACTCCCTGAAATGTAGAAACTTCTATAAGGAAAGGACACAGTTGACAAGACCAAACTGCAGCCCACAGACTGAAAAAACCTTCACCAATCCTACATCTGACAGAGGGCTAATCTCAAAAACATACAAAGAACTCAAGAAACTAGTCAACAAAACACCAGTAACCCTGTTAAAAAATGAGGTACACAACTGAATAGAAAGCTCTCAATAGAGAAAATCAAAAAGGCTGAAAGACACTTAGGAAAGTGCTCAACATCCTTAGCTATCAGGGAAATGCAAATCAAAACAATTTTGAGATACCATCTCACTCCTGCCAGAATGGCTAAAATTAGAAACACTAATGACACCTTATGCTGGAGAGGATGTAGAGAAAGGGGAACACACCTCCATTGCTGGTGGGATTACAAACTTGTGCAGCCATTTTGGAGATCAGTATGGTGATTCCTCAGGAAAGTGAGAATCAATCTACCACAGGACCTAGTAATCCTCCTCTTAGGCATATACCTAAATGATCCATATTCATGCAAAAAATTATGAGCTCAACTATGTTCATATCAGCATTATTTGTAATAGGAAGAACCTGTAAGCAACATAGATGCCCCTCAACTCAAGAATAGATAAAGAAGATGTGGCACATTTACACAATGGAATACTACTCTGCATGAAAAAAATGAAATCTTGTAATTTGCAAGCAAGTAGATGGAACTTGAAGAAACCATGCTGAATGAGGTAACCCAGTCACATAAAGAGGAACATGGTATGTACTCGCTCATATATGGATTTTAGACATAGAGCAAAGGATCACCAGCCTATAATTCATGCCACTAGAGAAACTAGGATACAAGGTGGAGTCTAAGAGATTCACATAATGTCCCTCACAGAAGGGGAAAGGGACAAGATCTCCAGAGCACATGGAGGGTGGGTCTGGGGCAGTGAATGGAGAGGGAACTAGGAGAAAAAGAAGGGGAGGAGAGGAAAGCATGTGGGACTAGGAAGATTGATCAGGGGTGTGATAGAGGGAGAGAGAGAGAGAGAGAGAGAGAGAGAGAGAGAGAGAGAGAGAGAGAGAGCGAATATAAAAGAGGCAGCCATTATAGGATTTAAGAGAAAACTGAGTGTAAAGAAATATTCAGAGACATACAAGACTGACCCCCAACTAACAATTTGAGCAATAGTGGAAAGGCTACCATAAATGCCCTTCCCTGACAATGAGATTGGTAACTAACTTATCCACCATCATGGAGCCCTCATCTAGTAACTGATGGAAACAGAAGTAAACACCCACAATTAAACATTGAGCTGAACTAGAATCCATATGCAGAGAGGGAGAACAAGACCAGGCTGCAGAAACACATAGAGACAGCTGACCTGTACAAGGGAGCTAATGGGCCCCCAGACTGATAGCTGGAAATCCAGCATGGGCTGACTCAGACCCCCTGAACATGGGTCTCAGCTAGAAAGCCTGAGCAGTCTAAGGGACCTCAGACAGTGGAACCAGGATGTATTACTGGTGCACAAAATGACTTTGGGGGCTCATCCCCATGAAGGGATACTCCCTTAACCTAGAGACAAGAGAGAAATCCTAGTCCCTACTCCAAATGACCTGACAGATTTAGATGCCCCCTCCTGGAGGGCATCACCCTACATGTGGAGTGGGGTAGATGGGAGGGGAGGGTAGTCAGGGAGCATGAGAGAGTGGGAGAGATGTAAAGAGGAAAGAAGGGAGGGAGAGGGAACCAGGATCAAAATGTAAAATACAAATAAAAAATTAATAAATTAAAAAAAAATACTAGTACCTCTGTATTTCTCCAGCCTGGTCTTGACAACTTGGCTCATCACTCCTCACTCTTTGCAACTGGATTCTAGTTCAGCTCAGCATTTAACTACAGGTGTCTGCTTCTGTTTCCATCAACTACTGGATAAGGGCTCTAGGATGGCATTTAAGGTAGTCATCAATCTCATTATTGGGGAAGGGCATTAAGGTAGCCTCTTCCCTATTGCTTGGATTTTTATTTGGGGTCATCCTTGTAGATCTCTGGACATTTCCCTAGTGCCAAATTTCTCTTAAAGCCAATAATGGTTCTCTCTATTGTGGTATCTATTTTCTTGCTCTCGTCTATTCTGGGAGCCCATTCCACATAGAAGGGATGTTGTCTCAGCCTAGACACTCTAGGGAGGACCTAGGCCCTGCTTCAAATGATGTAATAGACTTTGAAGATCCCCCATGGAATGCCTTACCTCCCACCCACCCCCAGGGAGCAGAAAGGGGATAGGATAGGGGTTGGGGGCAGGGGAGGTGGGTAGGGAGAGGGAACTAGGATTGACATGTAAAACAAGCTTGTTTCCAATTTAAATTTTAAAAAGGAGGGAAAATACCAGTTCCTACTTTTTCTACCTTCTTCTCATTTTAATAGTAACCAACACTACTTTTCCACCAAGATTTTCTTTTCACACTATCTCCCTGGGTTCATAGTAACCTCTACCCTCAGCTTCTACTTATACCATTACCTAGTCATTTTATTCAATTACATTATACCATGTGTTGCTACTAAACTCTATGTCAAAAAAAAAAAACTTGTAACCTAGAATAGTGGATTAAGAGACTGCTGTTCAAGCATAAGAACCTGAGTTCATATCCCCAGCACCCACATAAAAGATAGGCATGGTATAACCCTTCTACGATGGCTGGTGTTGGGTGGAGTCTATGAAAAGGATTCTCTCAGACAATTGAGCCAAAGTTGCAAGCTCTAGATCCACTGAGTGACTTTGTATTAAAAACATAAGGTAAAGGCCACAGAGGAAGCCATGGAATAATGACCTCTGGCATCCACCTATGTGCACATATAGTCTTTGATCTTAACCTTATTGCAGTGGCTTGAATGAGAATGACCCAATAGGTTTGTGTATCTGAATACTTGGTCCCCAGTTGGTAGAACAGTTTGAGAAAGATTAAGAGGCATGGCCTTGATAAAGGAGGTCTGTCCCGGGGGAGGGCTTTGAGGTCTCAAAGAACTCATGCTGTTCCCAGTCTCCCATTACCTGTCTGTCTTATAGTTGTTCCTCAGTATATGGACTTCCAACTATTCCAGGGCCAGTCATGCCTGCCTACCTGCTACTATGCACTCCAACATGATAGCCATAAACTCTATCCCCCTAACTGTAAACCTTAGACAAATTCTTCTATTAGTTACTTTGACTACGGTGTCTTATCTCAGTAATAGGAAAATAGCTAAGACATTTTGAAGAATCCAAAAAAAAATGAAAATAATGTGTAGTTCAGCCTTTAGAAAAGTTTTATAAAGGAGATAACTTTTGAGATTAATTTTGAAGAATGGTTAGGATTTGAATAAAAAGAAAAAGATAAAAGAGAATTTCAAGGCACTGAACAGAAGTAACAAAATCAGGAAAGCTGGACATAAGTGAAGAGAAACAATTACAGATGTTTGATTGGAGAATAGGACTTGTATAATAGATCATAGGCAGGTTTGAGTGACACTGGAGACAGTATTGGCTTCCAAGTGGAAAGATTGGGATTTAATCCAGTAAATAACCAGATATGCAACTCCAACTAACTCTAGAATTCAGCCAAGAGTGAAAGTCAGATAAGACTCTACAACCTGATATTCAACTTAGATTAGAAAAATAATAGGTTAATAGCTATCGCCTAGAGATGAGGACTTAAAGAATAATGAGAGAAGAACTAGAGAAAGTGAATTATCCATGGTAGTTATTGCATCATTGAAAAGGTTAATTAACCCAAGGTGAGCTGAGAGGAAAGAGGGTCAATAATAAGAAGCTAGACAAAAAGAATGGGAATAAAGATTCTATAGACTTTAGAGGTGAAAAAGAAAATCAAGAAAGCAGAAAGGGAAAACAGTAAGTTTGATTTCTGAGAAACCATGTAGGTTTTAGTGGTGACTAATAATGGTTGACTTTTAAAATACTAGCAAAGAAAATAGAGATGAAGGTCATTGGTAATATAAAAGAGTTGCCTCCCTGACTTAATTTCTGTACCTAATTCTGTGCCTGGAAATAAGTTCACAAATGTGAATATGATAAATTGATGAGATCATTAGCAAAGACAGACCTTTAGTGTCCAGGGCCTCAGAGGAAAGAGTGGGAAACAGAAAGATACAGACATCTCAGTAGATGTGTGTGTGTCACCAAAAACAGTCATGATGAGAACTGAGAAAGTTTAGGATAAGAAAGAATCATGAGTCATATAAAAAGGGGGCTGAATGACAATATTAGAAAACTATTAATCTTCAAGGCAAACAAAAATTGTGCTTCTCAACTGTCTCTATCCTCTTAGTAATGCCTGGATACATTCATTCCTCAATATTTAATTAATCAAATACAAAGGGACAAATAGACTTTCTAGAACACTAGAACACTAGAATGCCCTACACAGGTTACTTTCCATAACTTTAGTAGGTCTGAAATTGCCCTGTTTGCATATCCCTTTCTGGCAAAGCACTGGGTCATGAGATGGAGAACCAGCAAAAAAAATGGGTCAAGGCCTTCCTCATGTTGCCAATCTGGCCCATTGTTCCATCTGTATGACCTTGTAGTTCTGCAGCTCCCCTGTTCCCAGAAATAAAATCTGGGTCACAGGGATTAGAACTCTAGCATTAACTTGTGTCTAATTAATAACTTCCACTGATTTCCCACCTAGACGAATCAGCATTCCTTTTCCAACAACAGCTGTGATCATTGGCAGAAAGAAGGGGGAACCTAGAAAGGCTGCTCTCCACCCCTCAACATCATCAAAGGCACATATAAAACCTGAATGCTTGGAACCTTAAGAGTGTAGTGGGCAGCCACCTTTCTGCCTCCTACTCAAGCTGCTGCTGCTGTCATAGCCCTGGACCGAGACCATGAACAAGCTGCTGTTACTGCTTGGGGTGTCTATCCTTGCCTGCCTTCTTTCAGAAGCTTTTGCTCAGACAGGTAAGAAATTTAGGCTACAGGCAGGTAGAGAAGTCGACTTTGTTTCTCTAAATTTGGTGAAACTCACTATATGTCTTCCTTTATCTAACAGACCTCACAAGAAAGGTATTTGTGTTCCCCAGAGAATCTGACACCGATTATGTGAAGCTGATCCCACATCTGGACAAACCTCTGGAGAATTTTACACTGTGTTTTCGAGCCTATACTGACCTTTCTCGCCCTCATAGTCTTTTCTCCTACAATACCAATGATGGAGAAAATGAGCTGCTAGTTTATAAGGAAAAAATTGGAGAATATGGACTATACATTGGAAATGTGGGAGCCATAGTTAGTGGGGTAGAAGAATTTGCTTCTCCTGTGCATTTCTGTACCAGTTGGGAGTCCTCTTCTGGCATTGCTGAATTTTGGGTCAATGGGAAACCTTGGGTTAAAAAGGGTCTGCAGAAAGGGTACACTGTGAAATCCCAACCCAGTATTGTCATAGGACAGGAGCAGGATTACTTTGAAGGAGGGTTTGAAAAGTCCCAGTCCTTTGTGGGAGAGATTGGGGATTTGAACATGTGGGACTATGTGCTGACCACAGAAGAAATTAAATCTGTATACCAAGGTTCCCCTCTTGAGCCTAACATTCTAGATTGGCAGGCTCTGAATTATGAAATGCATGACTATGTAGTCATTAGACCCCGTGTGTGGTATTAAGGTCTTAGAACAAAAACTCATGAAAATGAAATGACTAATGTCCAAGAGGTCAAGTCATCACAGCTTGACACTTAATCCTGAATCTGCAGCCTTTTCTTCCTTGTGAAATTCCTATCTACTTATCTGCCTAATAAAAATATTATCCAGTTCTGCCTGCATTTTTGCCACTTGACATAATTCCAAATGCTTTCTTCTAGATATACTCCTTTTAATAATTGATGTTTTAATATCTAGAACAATTGAATTATAAAATAGGGGGATCACAAATTTAAAAAGAGGAAAATGACAATACTTATAAGCTACTGATAACCAATTTAACAATAACTCAAAATATGTATAAAATTGCAGTAGAAATTCTTCCATTTGTTTATCCAAACACAAGTCAATATAAAAAAATAGCCTGATATTGTTCAAGGAACACAACTATAAGATAGGTTGAGGACTTGACAACAAATAATGAGATGGGAAATCTAGGAAAAGAATGAAAACTAAACATGTATAAGGAATTGAGATCAGTTGGTGTCATCAACTAACAATCTAAGCAATAGTGGAGAGGCTACCTTAAATGCCCTTCCCCGATAATGAGATTGATGACTACCTCATATGCCATCCTAGAACCTTCATCTAGATAGCAGATGGAAGCAGAAGTAGACACCCAGAGCTAAACACTAAGCCAAACTCCTAGACTCCAGTTGCAGAAAGGGAGGAATGATGAGCAAAGGGATCAAGACTGGGCTGGAGAAACCCACAGAAACTGCTGACATGAACAAGGGGGAGCTCATGAATTTCAAGTCTGATAGCTAAGAAACCAGTATAGGACTGACTCAGACCCCCTGAATGTGGATGTTAGTTAGGAGAACTAGGCAGTCTATAGGGCCTATGGTAATGAATCAGTATTTATCCCCAATATATGAATGGACTTTGGGAGCCTATTCCACATAAAGGGATACTCTCTCAGCCTAGACACATGGGGGAGGGCCTAGGCCCTGCTCCAAATGGAAGGCCTCACCCTCTCTGGGAAGCAGAAAGGGGATGGGCTAGGGTTTGGTGGTGGTGATAGGGGAGGAAAAGAGGGTGCAGGGACTGGGATTGATATGTAAAGCAAGCTTATTTCAAATTTATAAAAAGAAAAAAATGATTATATCTATAACATGCATTAATTTAAAAAAAGAAAGAAACATCATTTTGTACAAAGAAAAACATGATCTCTCTCTCTCTCTCTCACACACACACACACACACAATTATAAAACCACAAAACTGGAAACCATACTGTACTAGCAAATATAAGTAACATAAAAAATTGTCAACCAAAACAATATAAGATGAAAATCTAAAAACTACCATTAGTTCATTTTATGTTGGCCTCTACTGCTAGGCATTGGGTCATTTATATACCTGTGACTGCACTGGTGAGAACTGATTTTTCCTTTGTAAGAAGTTGTCAGTTGGAGATAGTAGCTCCCTAGTTAGGGATGGAAACTTATGTCTAATTTCTCCTCTCAGTTCTTGGACCCATCTGGCTTGAACCTGTGCTGGTCCTGTGCATGCTACCACAGTCTCTACAAGTTCATATTTGTTTCAGTCCAAGTGACTGGAAGGTCTTGTTTCCTTGTTGCCCTTTATACCCACTGACTCTTCTATGTCTCCTCCTCCTCTTCTATAATAGTTCCCTGACCCCTGAGGGGAGGAATTTGATGAAGCCATCCCATTTAGGATATGAGTGTTCTGAGGTTTCTCACTCACTGCACATCATCCAGATATGGGTGTCTGTATTAGTTCCTAGCTGCTGCAGTAGAAATCATCTCTGATGGCTGAATTCAACATCCATATTATAAGTTCAAGTTTGCTTTATGTTTTTTTTTAATGTTAAGAAACTTTTCTAGGGCTTCTGGGGTGGTTCCCCAGACAATAGTACTGACTAAGCAAGCATGAGGACCTGAGTTCAGATCCTCAGCAGCCACATCAAAAGCCAGATATTGCCTGGAACTCCAGTGTTGGGCTTGGGAAGTAGAGACAAAAGATCACTGGAACTCACTGGTCAGTGCGTTCATCAAAAAAAAAAAAACAAAAAAAGACAAAAAAAAAAAAAAAAAAAAAAAAAAACAAAAAATGGTGAGTTCCAGGTTCAGTTAGAAATCCTATCTCAAAGGGATATAGCAGAGAATGTCAGAGAAGGACACAACATCTTTCTTTTCCTAAACACACACATGTGTTCACATTTACATACTCTATACACACATGTACACACATGGATACACAGAGAGAAGCCTCTCAACAGACATGTACAAAAAGTGATTATCTATTCTTGAATAATTGGTATTTCTATCAAGAGCATGCAAACACATTGTTTGCCTTAATATTGCATCTCTATAGTAGGTTGGTTTTGTTTAGCATCTCCTCTGCAAGTAACATGAAACAAACTTCAGGAATGAATTCAGTACATTCAATAATAGCATCCTTTTTTCAGTATTTATTGAGCCACAATTCCATCCCAGGCATGATGCCAGCTACTGGAAATGTTGTACTGGTGAAATAATCATGGCACTTGCCTTTTTTTGGAGTTTATATTCTAGTAAGTATGTGTTCTCTAAGTATGGATCCCTTCTAACAATAATCATCCTGTGCCATAATCCATCCTTCACATCTTCAAGCTCCTCTTCTGAGTGATGTGCTCCTGTTCCCCTCAACTTCACCTAAGATAGCAATATCATTTATTCTCATCTATTGTTTTGTAACTGTATTTTTGTCTATTAGAATCCAGTTTGGACACAATTTCTTGCACATAAAACCCCTGCCACTTAGAATGACTTTTTTATATAGAATTAAGATGAATATATATATATATACATATATATATATATATATATCCATTCTTTCTATTATGTGGCCCAAACTTCATCGAAAAGAAATACTTATGCATCCTTCAGTCCTGTAAATTCTAGGAGTCCATGATAATCTTACTTCAGACAATACTTCCCTGCTTCTACAATGGCCCTGGCCTTCTCAAATTCTGTGAGTCTTTGAATACCAAGGAGATTTTTGGCAGCTTTGTGTTTCCATGGGAACTGTTTCACTAAGCCTGAAATGAAAGAAACTGAAAGACCAATAACCATCTTCTCAAGAAACCATGTACATGACCCATGATTCCATCAAGCAACAACTCAAAGCAGCACCTCTCTCTAAACAAGTCCTTCCCCTTCCCTATAGTCTATCACACCTGGTTTTGGCTGAGGAATACAAGCATCACACATTCTTGATCATCTCCTTTGTCAATTCTTGTATGTGTGATTGTGTAGTTATTATTATATTATTATCTAGTTTATATTAATTACTCATGCAAGACTAAAGAAAATTTGTCCCTCTAAGAGTCCAAAACCATCTAACAAAAATTCAAACACTAAGTACAAGAAGCTCTTTTTTTAATTGTCAGGTTTTTCTGAAAAACTCTCAATACATTACAGGCTATTGCTATTATCATTGGTTGTCCTTCCCATGGATAGAAGTCAATGTTGAAGACATCATGCACTTCAAAGAGAGAGCCAGAGGCCCCTGAGATAGAAATTATCTTTTCTGCAAATTAATTTTTAAGGTACCAAAATGTTCCATGCAAGTTTCCAAAGGTGGGAGCAACCAATAGTCCTACCCAGATATGACACTATGAACCACAATGACCAGAAAGACACAATAACCCTAAGAGTACAATTATGGCATTTATTTCAATAGCTCTCTAATTGAACTTCAGACCCACCTCCAACAAGAAGAAAATAATGCCTGGTACTAGATACCTAGCTCTTAGGTATGGGCATTGTAGATGTAGCTACTGGGATTGGGTCCACAACTCCGAATTTTGATTGGCTGTGGTTTTCTGTAATGATCTCCATCTGTTGCATAGAGACATTTTCTTGATATGGAGTCAGAGCTGCAGTTATCTCTAGGTATAGAAAAAATATTTAGAATATAGTTAGAAATATTAGGCTAGTTTAGTAAAGTTGTAATTGTAGGTCCTTCTCCTTTACCAACCCTAGTTAATTTGCTCGAAAGGACGGCAAAAAGATTCTAAGAGCCAGAGGAATAGTAAATTTGCTGTGATATTGTATTTCCTAGGAATGTCAGTAGTACATTCATGAAATCTCACCCTGGCTGCTTAAACATGACCTGAACAAGAATGCACTGGGCATGCCAGTGTAGAAGTAGGACATGTCATGAGTCCTCCACTGAACACAAAGAACCACAAGAAACTAAGGAATGCTGAGAATGGGAGAAATAGTCTTTCCCAAGGAAAAGCACATCAATTAGTTATCCAATACCAAGTGATCAGCGCTGAAAACCTACATACAGATTGAAAATATTGAATTTTTGTATTTAGGAGTGTGTGTGTGTGTGTGTGTGTGTGTGTGTGTGTGTGTGTGTGTGTAGATAGATAGAGATAGATAGATAGATGATAGATAGATAGATAATAGATAGTATTAAGAACAACCAATGAGAAGAGAGACTATGAAGAACAAGGATTATATAGGAGGATATAGAAGAGCAAAATGATGTCATTATACTAATCTCAAAAAATAGTTTTTAAAACAAAAGGACAATTGCATGTAAGTATTATATTTAATATAGGAATAGAATGTCTGATATTAATTATGAACATTTTTCTCAAGTACAACAAAAGCATCACAGAGGAGATGATTTGAGTGATTTGGAATCTATAAGGAATATATAAATATTTGAGGGTCACAATAATCTAGGAAAGTGATGGCCTATTCATTTCAAAATTGCCTTGATAATCAACCCTTCCCCATACTTGTCACTAAAACTGTGAGACTTAGGGAACAAGAAATGCATAGTATTGCAATGAGGGGCCTAATAATCATCTTGATAAACTGTTTAATCTCTTTGTTGTACAAGTAAGAATCTTATTCTAATTTTATGTGTCTACAGAAGAGCAGGTAAAAGAATTTTCCAGGTTCCAGAACTGACTTTTTATCAGAGTAGTCCATAGTGAATTTCTAGAGAACTGGCATTGCATGGAGTGCTCTATGGTTTCAAAGGAAAACTATGTGGGGATATCTGAAACTAAAGCAAGAAGGTCTCTTTTACTTGAAATATACCTTAGCTCAGACTTAGTTTGAATAGAGATAAAAGGGGTATTTGGTGAGCATGAGAAAAAATCAAGTGTAATAATATTTAGAGAACATGGAAGATGTTTTAAAGTATTTGTTAAACTCTGTGTTGTCTAGAAAGAATACATGTATAAGACCAGTCAAAGAACAAAACAGGGAAGATATTAGATATTCACCTTTAGTCTTTATAGGACATGGCTAAAACCATGATAAACTTATACAGTATGTCAGGAACTGAGGAGATGACTCAGTTGGCAAAGTACTTGCTGCTCAAACTTTGGGAGTTGAGTTTGGGTCCCCAGCACTCATATATATGCTAAGTAGGAAAGCATGTGATTGTAATACCAGCACTGGGAAGGTAGAAACAGACAGATCCCTGGAGCTCTGCAGCCAGATGGTTTAGGTAAACTACCAAGTGCCATGTTGACTAAAAGACCATACCTCAAAATGTAGCATAGACAGCAATTGAAGAAGAAATCCATTGCCAGTTTCTGGCCTCCATTGTACGTGCCTATCCCTGCCAGCAAGGAAGACGTGACTCCGGGAAGATCTTTTTCATGCAGTTTTAATCAGGATCCTTGAAACATGTTTCCTCTGACCCGCAAGGGTCCGGGGGGACTCCTGCACAGGCTTAAATACCCTTGAGCTAAGCAACCCCAGTGAGCCACGTGGACCCTGCAGATAAGCTACTCTAACGCAGAAGCAGACAGGCTGAACAGACTTAACCAAATAAGGGCTTGCTTATGCCAGAGAGCGCTCACCCTCAGGGAGGTGGAAGGCAGAAGCCAGCGCCATCTTTAAGGCACGGCACTTCGTGGCTCTCTACACTCTACACTCTACCATGTGCATGCACTCGCACATACACACACACACACACACACACACACACACACACACAAATGCATGTACACTTATTCGTACACTTATATGCAAAATACTTAAAAATAAGTGAATAAGACAAAAAAAAAATGAGCTTGTACTCCAGGATTTCTATTTAGTTTTTGTGATGGTCATTCTTTTCTAACATCAGCATGAGAAATTCTAAGAGATATTCCCATACAGAAGTGGTTAAAGTATCTGTGGGTAGTTGCATACAACCACAGGATCCAAAAGGAAAGTGAATCTCATATTAATCAATACCGAGGCCACAGTCACACCTTCATCAGAATGAGAGCCAAAGGCAAATGCAAAATGCAAACTCCTTCACTCTGTGCTCTAAAAGCTGCAACAGCTTGTCCAAAGTAATCTCATAGAAATCCTTCAAGAACTAGATGTGAAGATACACATGCTGGGTACATACTGTGACATGGCATGTGTGCCCAGTGTTCCTATGATGACAATGAGGAAAATATGCCCCCCCAGAACATAAAGTCTTTCACTTTGACTTCTCTGTACATTTTTCTACAGAATTAAAACAAGGGGGAGGGAAATAACTTTTCATACCCCATTGTCATTCTCATTCCCTAGACCTAATTCTTTTCCCAGCAAACCCATGTGTACCCCTGCTAAAGGAGAAGCAAGAGAAGCTCTTGAAACACAGACAGAGGAACACCACAATTGACTTTACCAACATCAACTTTCACTGAAGATTAACTGAAGAGAAAATGCTAAGAGTCTGCATTCTGGCTCAGTGTAGACCCAAGTGCAGTAAATCCCTTGGAAAGTTAACCCAGAAAAGAGTATCTAGATAGGAGAAGTGGTCCTTGGGAAAGATGGGGGACTGTTCCTAATCACAGAGGTTACAGGGTTGTTCCTCTAAAGACAAAAGCAGGCATGGCTGGAAACTGTCTCAGCTATTTTGTCACCTTTTAGATCCTATGGCTGTATACAACTGCTCACATATGCCTTTACTAGCAATGTATGGGGATATAAGTAACCTACTAATGTCATCAGGCTGCCCTGGTGACTAACAAGGCTGGGCCTTGAAAAGTACCAGAATGATGTCACTTGTTTTAATAAAAAATGACAATCATATTTACCTGGCATTGCAGCAAGCTTTCAGAAATAAATCACAATTGTTTGGTAATTTCCAAAACCAGAAAAAAGCACAGACATATTTCATACACTCAAGTGGGGCAGATTTTTTAGGTCCTGGGAGTCTTCTGTACCAAGCAAAGGCCACCCTTGCCTTGTGCATCCCAGTACTTCATGTCATTGTCCTCTTCTTGTGAAGTCGGTCCTGGCTCCTTTTACTTAAAAAGAAGGGAGAAAAACGTGGAAGAGGAAGAGAGGTGAACATTGATATTTTTTTATTTTAATTCCACTATTCTTTCACACACAAAACTTAATTACAAAGACTTAATCCACCTTGGATATTTTAACTTAAAAAAAAAAAAAAGATTCTGTCTCTAGGCACCAATTTGGTTTATAGAGATTGAAATGTTTTGGAAGGTCCATGGCATCTCTAAGAATGTCTTCCTGCATTTCCTTTTCACTCTCGCACTATGCTTCCCCTCTTTGCTTTCTCTTGCTTCCGCCTCTGGAAGGAACACTGGCTTCATGGCTAAGATTTTGATGCATGAACACATTTCAGTGTTCTCACTCTCCCACAGGGTTTTTATCCTTCTGGAATGTATAAATCATTTTGAAAGCTCCTTTCTGTGCTACATTGTGCTTTTGAGATTATCTGCCGGGTGCTCCTTACACAGAAATACCTGCAGGCTCAGCCACAGACAGGGTCCAGTCTTGGGTGGTATAAGGGCTGCAGCTTCTCTGCTCAGCCACACTCACTTCTGGCTGGAAGGACACAAATAGCAGCCAGTGGGGGTGGGAGGGCCCCTAAGAACACAGTCATTATGTTCAATGACAGGCTTTCCAACCGCTGAGGCTGAAGGCAGCCAACCTCCAAGGTGGAGCTAAGCTGTCTTTAACTCTGAGCCCTTTCTGACCTCTTCCCCTTTCCCAAGGCAAACTCTGGCTCTCCTTGCTTCTTTGTTTCTTTTTTACAGACCTCTAAGAGGACCACAAAGAACTGAGTGATTTGCCCCTACATCTCATACGCCCCATCTCTTCACCATCATCCCTGTCACTTCCTGGACAGTGAAAGTCCTCTGTGTTTACCATCTGAGCTATGAGCTCTTTCATGTTTGTTTTTAATTGAGCACTGCACAGGAGACAGATTAAAAGAGAGACACTTGCTGTATGGAGGACTCTGAAAATCCCCCAGATATGGAACAAAATAAGGGGAAAGCACATGCTGGAATGCTTCTCAGATGCTTAGGAGGAGGCTATCATCGCAGTAATCTTTCAGTGTAAATGAATTCATCTGTAAGTGTCACACTCATATCTACCTGAAGTATGTGCCTCCTTATTTTCAAAGATGGAGTTTTTTCTAACGCACTGGGATTTCTAGAATTTCAGACATCTAGATCATTTCCTAGATTCCTAGTGGCAGTTACCTGAATATTGTGACAGCCAATAATTTCTTGTGTGTGTGTTTTTTTTAAGTAAAATGACCTGAAACCACCACTTGATATATGATGGCAATCTCAGAGCCCCTCACCTAATTTCTACAAAATACTGTGTGTGAGACACAAGAGAGAATGTGGGACAATGGGTTTCTTTCCTACCTTATCCAGGATTTCACTCCCACCATGTGAAGCCTTTTTCTTATACCAAACCATGATCCAATTCTCTCCACTTTCCAAATGCCTCAAACTGAAGGCCATGCTTGTAGCAGCATTAAATGAAGGCTTCGGACCCTTGGGAGGGATTATTTAGTAACCTAAAATCAAATTATAGCTCTTTATTCTTCAACTTCCTTCTCCCAAAAGAAATGTTAGTGTGCCTTTCACCCCTGGCATTATTGAAGGTCTAATAGTCTGGTGCTATTGTGGAGCCTCCCACTTCTTTCCAGCAACTTCCCTTCTCTCTCTAGTTACTTGCTCCAAACCCTCAAGTCCCTGTAGACACTTTCACAATAGAGTAATATTTGCCTGTGATTCGTCTTACCTAAACCATTCTGGCTGGAAGAATAAATACCACATCTTCACTCCTACTGTGTTCCTGAAGGTCAGCTCTCCCTTGGATTAATTCTGTTCTCAATACAGCACTGCTAGAAGTGTCTCTTAAGCAAAGCTATCCACCCATGAGTCCAACTCAGCCTGTTGTTGTTGTCCCAGCTGCTCATATTTTCCCTAGGACAGAAATGGGGCAAATCTGTGGTGGGGTGAGACAGGACTCCTGTGGCTTTCATAAAGAAAAATAAAAGTTTATCCACCCACAATAATATAACAGTTTGTCCTCAGAAACAGATATGTAGCAGTCTCACAGTGTGGTGCTTTGGGGGACCAGAGATTAAAGGGAAGAATAAGGAAAGAGCAAGACAGTTGGTGGGGAGGACATGACACATGTGACCACAAAGGCACTTACCACCTTTCTTCCTCTTCCTCTCGTTTCCTTCCCTTTCTCTTGCCTGCTCACTTCTCTTCATCTTCCTCCTTTTCTCCCCACTCCTCTCCTTTTCTTCCCATCTCTCCAACACTACCCTAGAATCCATGTTATGGCGAAAATTCTTTGGTCTTGACACTTTGCATTGCTCTCAGACACAGCAACTGAAGAATGACAAAGAAGAAACCACACAACCTGGCAGAGGTTTTTGTTGTTTTCCTGGAACTTTTTTGACTCTGTGAATGCCAGTTCACCCTCTTAGTGTTTTCTGCTCATGTATAGTCAACCCCCACTTATAATACTGTGCTATCATTGTGACAACTCTATTTCTGATCATCACTCCTATATCTCCATGTACTTGTGAACATGCTGGCTAGGTCAGAGACAGGGTACATAGTGGTGGTTCTTCCATGGCTGCTCACTAGCCTGGTATCCCAGAGCCAGCCTTCTTTGTTAATTTAGCCTCCACCAGCTACTTCTTGTTCACAGATATGTTACAACTGCTATGTAGCTACCTCTAAACCCGTGAGAGACAGTCATCATCAAAATTATGTGTCCCACTTAAAATAAAAATGGAGCCTGCCATTATTATGACTTTGGAATCTGTCCAGGTGATACCCATACTTTACCTTTTAAGGTAGTTGATTGTTGCTTCTGTAACATCTTCCCTGTTACACAGGAGACATGAAACTCTCCTGTGTCCATACTATTGTTGATAGAAAATAATTTTTGCTGTCAGCTTATTTGTGATCTGATCCCTATGGGTATGGACATCATCTCCTATGTCCTCTTCCTTTCTACCATCTCCAAGATTGTCCAACTAATAGCTGGATGAAGGCCTTTGTCACCAGTGCCTCTCTGCTTACTCTAAACTTTAGCAATCTATTGCTTGCTTCAAGAAGATCTTCTTCTCCAAGTCGCCTACACTTTCAACACTCCTCTACTGAACTGTGTTATTTACAGGTCAGGGGACAAACTAGTCAAAAAATGAAACTATCTTTATCTCTCACCCTGAAAAAAACTCAACTGCAGATGGATCGAGGGCCTCAGCATAAGTTGTGACCATGCTATAGGAAAACATCAGGAGAACAGTTTAACTTACAGGCACAGCTACAGGCCTTAGTAGAACTCGGACAGCAGAGGGAATCAAACTAACCACCAACAAGTGGGAACTTGAGAAGCCAAAGTACTTCTATTCAGCAAAGGAAATTGACAATCAAGTAGAGAGGCAGTCAACAGAACAGAAAAGTTTAGCCACCTGTACATCATCTGGTAGAAGATTAGTGCCTAGAACAAACAAAGAAATTTTTAAAACTAAATGTCAACAAAACAAATAACTCAATTAAAAATGAGCTAGTTTATGCTGAAGAGGATGCTCCTCCATTGCAGGTGGGAGTACAAACTTGTACAGCCACTTTGGAAATCAGTATGGTGGTTCCTCATGAAAATAGAAACAAATCTACCTCAACATCCAGCAATTCCACTCTTAGGCATATACCCAAAGGATGCACATTCATACAACATGGACTTCTGTTTAACTATATTCATAGCAGCACTATTTGTAATAGCCAGAACCTGAAAGCAACCTAGATGCCCCTCAACTGAAGAATGGATAAAGAAAATGTGGTATATTTGCATCATGGAGAACTACTCAAAGGGGAAAAAATGGAATCTTGAAATTCAAAGGCAAATGGATAGAACTAGAAGAAACCATCCTAAGTGAGGTAGCCCAATCATAGAAAGACAAACAAGGTATGTAATCACTCATAGAAGGATATTAGGCATAGAACAAAGGTTTATCAGACTACAATCCACACCTCCAGAGAAGCTAGGAAACAAGGAAGATGATAAGACAGACATACATGGTCCTCCAGTGAAGGGGAAAGGGACAAGAGCCCCTGAACAAATTGGGAGCATGGGGGGTAGAAAAAAATAGAGAAAAGGACAGGAAGGAGAGACCCACAAGGATGACCCCACCTAAGAATCTAAGCAATAGGCGACCTTAATAGGTCCTTCCCCTATAATGAGAATGATTACTACCTTAAGTGCCATCCTAGACCTTCATCCAGTAGCTGATGAAAACAGAAGCAGAGATCCACAGCTAAGCACTGAGCTAAACTCCTGGAATCCAATTTCAGAGAGTGAAGAGTGACAAACAAAGGGGTCAAAACCATGCTGGGAAAACCCAAAGAAACAGCTGACCTGAGCAAGTGGGAACTCATGGACCCCAATCTGACAGCTGGGAACCAACATAGAACCTGGTCTTGTCCTCCCTCTCTGCATCTGGATTCCAGTTTGGCTCAGTGTTTAGCTGTGAGTGTCTACTGTTTCTATCAGCTACTAGATGAGGGCTCTATGATGGTGGGTAAGTTAGTCATCGATCTCATTATCAGGTAAGGGCATTTATGGTAGCCTTTCCACTGTTGCTCAAATTGTTAGTTGAGGTCAGTCTTGCAGGTCTCTGGACACTTCTCTAGAGTCAGTTTTCTCTTCAAACCTATAATGGCTCATTCTTTTATTCTCTCTCTCTCTCTCTCTCTCTCTCTCTCTCTCTCTCTCTCTCTCTCTCTATCTCTCCTGACTCAATCTTCCTAGTCCCATGTGCTTTCCTCTCCTCCCCTTCTCTTTCTCCTAGCTCCCTCTCCACTCACTGCCCCCTCCCCACTCCCAATGTGCTCAGGAGATCTTGTTCCTTTCCCCTTCTGTGAGGGACCTTATATGAATCACTTAGATTCCTCCATGTATCCTAGTGTGAATTATAGGCTGGTGATCCTTTGCTCTATGTCTAAAATCCATACATGAGTGAGTTCATACCATGTTCCTCTTTTTGTGACTCAAAAAGATTACCTCACTTAGGATGATTTCTTCAAGTTCCATCCATTTACCTGTGAATTTCAAGATTCCATTTTTTTCCCTCAGAGTAGTATTCTATTGTGTAAGTGTGTCACATCTTCTTTATCTATTCTTCAGTTGAGGGGTATCTAGGTTGCTTCCAGGTTCTTGCTATTACAAATAATGCTGATATGAACATAGTTGAACAGATGTCTTTGTTGCATGGATGTGGATCATTTGGGTATATGCCTAAGAGTGGGACTGCATGTTCCTGTAATATACTAATTCCCATTTTCCTGAGGAACCACCATATTGATCTCCAAAATGTCTGTACAAGTTTACACTCCCACCAGCAGTGAAGGAGTGTTCCCCTTTCTCCACAAAGGATGTGCAAAAAAGTACTTCTTGAAGTCACTTATAATTGACTGTCTGAGACACAGGAAATGGCCCTATTGATAAAGCACTTGCCAAGGAAGAGCAAAGACCTGAGTCCAGATCTCCAGAACCCATTTAAAGCCAGACATGGTAGCCAAGCATGCATGCAAAATCCCAGTGTTCATACAGCAATTTTGGAAACAGAGACAGGAGACAGGCTAGCTAGGCTGGTTTATATAACAATGAACAACAATTGAACCCTCTTTTTAAAAGGTGGAGGGTAAACACCAACATGTAAAGTTATCCTATGAGCTCCATATGTGTACCATGGTCCACACAGGCAAGGACATGCATACATATATGCACACACACACACACACACACACACAGAGAGAAAGAGAGAGAGAGAGAGAGAGAGAGAGAGAGGTTAAAAGGTGGTTGTTTATATTTTATCAATGGAATAGTTACTATGACTTTCACAATAAAATCCATAGAAGTTATAAACTGACAGCAAGGTGAGGAGAGTCACTAGTGAAGGAGTCTCCCAAAAGAAAATCACACCAGACTCTTGGAGGGAAGATGAAAGGTGTATATTTTTTAAAACTAACACACATTAAGAACATAAGAATAGACTGACTTAGTAATTGAAAATTTACTTTTTATTACTCAATTTATATTAAAGTTTTTGCTTCCATTATATATGGTCCTCATTGTGCTAAGTGTTGTCATAGATCATGCATAATTTTCACCTCTCTAATCTAAGTGTGCTGATTCAATTCTCCATGGTTGCTGGCTCTCTCCATGAAGCCAGCTCCTCTCTAATTGCTATGATGAGAAAATGTATTGGTCAAAAAGATTTATGCACTGTTTGGAGGGAGAACCATAGAAGTAGTTTTTACTTCCACATACCATGACACCTGATAGACAATGCTGTAATGAAAAAAAATAGAACAAGAAAATATAGGACATCATCTAGAAGCCATTCAGAAACACAGGCTTTTAAATCATTTAATTCAAAAAATAATTGAAAAGAAAAAAATGTCTTTCTATATGAGGTCCCTTTTAAAGAAATCATCTGAATACCACTGACTGGGTATTTATAAAGAAAGAAGCTCATGGTCCTGGAGGATAAGTCCAAGAGTTTGATGTCAACACCTTCTGAGGACTTCCATGTTGTTCATCATACGATAGAATAAAGGTAAGGGGATATGAGAACAACAGAACAAGAGGGGACTACAGGAAATTTTATAATAAACCACTTTGGATAACTAAGATACTCCTACCAAGAGTATTGACCTATTCACAATGGCATTTATCTATTATCAGGTCTCACCTTCCAATTACATTAGGCATTAAGTTTCCAACGAGGGCACAGAAGCCCCAAGCTGGATCTGGCCTGGAAGTCTCCCCCATGAGGATTAGCTTTCAGAGGGGGGCATGAAAGCCTCCAAATGATGGAAGCAACCAACAATCTTACCCTGCTATGATGCTTATGAACTACAAGGACCGACTTGGCATAATAACCCTAAGAATGCAATAGTGGCACACTACTACACTTGGTGGTAGCCAGCAGCTCTCTAATTAGACTTAAGAACCACTTGCAACAAGAAAGAAATCATGCATAGTATTGAAAGCCCAGCAAACCCAGGGCTAGTCAGGTCATGGACTGTGGAGAACCTACAATTGCCACTTTACTAAGCCAGCATAGTACCCAACTACAGTCTGAATATTGGCGCTTATACCCACAGATGGGGAAACTTCTTATCCACACACATCAAGGAAACTTCTCTTTGCAATAGAGATCACCACAGAAAAACCACAACTGATCAAAATGCTGAGCTGTGGAGTCCTGTCCCAGCTGATACATCTACAACACAACCCCCACACCCAAGGCCCAGCAATCATTGTGGAAGAACAAGGAAAACATTGTCAGAGCCAGAGGAGCAGGAAGTGTTCTGTGAGATGTGTCTTCCAGAAATGTTAGTAGCTCCACCCATGAAGTCTCACATGATCTCAACAAGGCCAACACAACTAGACACACTAATAGAAAAGTAGGAAAACTTGTGAAGTTTCAACCCCAGGCATCTATGGACTGCTGATAGTGAAAGAAATAGTCTTCCACAGGGAAGTGGAAAGGACGTAATTATATTTAATCTCAAAAAGTAAAAAAATATTTTATTTGTTTGTTGTTTTTGAAACAGTATCTCTCTATGTGATGCTGGCTACCTATACCAGGATGGTTTCAAACTCACAGAGATTCTCCTGACTGCCTCCCAAATACTGGGATTAAAGACATGTACTACCACACCTGGTTATATATAGTTTTTCCACTTGAACTGTGATGTATATTCACAGTATGTATCCTTACTCTCAAATTTTCTAGGAAGATTGTTTTCTGATTTTTTTATATGCATATATTTCATATTCTGCTGTCTTAGGTATTTTTTTCTAGTTTTTTTCTGATGTGATAAAACACTAACCAAAACAAACTTGGAGAAAAGAGGGTTTGTTTCAGTTTACATTCATGGTTTATCATTGAGGAAGCCAAGGCATAAACTCGAGGAAGTAACTTAAAGGCAGGACTAAAGCAGAGATCGTGAAGGAACACTGCTTACTGGCTTGCTCCCAGGCTTGCATGAAACTACCCTTTTGTACTGCCAAGACACAACAGCCTAGGGACAGCTAGGGGTTGAGCCCTCCTGTATCAATTAGTAATCAATAAATAGTCTGCTCATAGATCAATCTAATGGAGGCAATTCCTAGGTACCCTCTTCCTAGATATATCAAGCTGTGTCAAGCTGATACCCAAGATTAGTCATCACAGTGATAGTAGAGAGATTTTAGAATTACTTTGTTTTGTTACTTTACTAAAATATATACTGTCTCAGAAAAGCAATCTGTCATAAATACTATACCAAAAGCAATATACCAGCTCAATGAAAACCCCATCACATTTTCAATGTTGTTCTTTAGTCCTATAAATAGAAAATAAAGTCTTCATGTTTATATGGAAGTGCATAAGACTCCAGATAATCAAAGTAATCCCTAGCAAAAAGAAGGGTGCTAGAGGTGTTGCCAGATTTTGTTACATTATAGAGCTACAATAACAAAAATAACACAATATGGGGCCAAAAACAGATATGTTAGTCAATGGAATCAAATAAAATGCTCATATATAAGCCCACACAGCTATAGACACCTGATTTTTGATGAAAATCAAAAATATACATTGGAGAAAAGATGATCTCTTTGAATGATGCTGTGGAAACAGAATATTTACACAGAGATTGATGAAACTAGATCCCTATCTCTCACCCTGTACAAAAATAAACTCCAAATAGATCAAAAGTCTTAATACAAGATCTGAAACAGAGAAAAAAAGCATGGAAAATACTTTAAGATATAGACATAGGGCCAAGCATTGGTGGCTCATGCCTTCCTAGTACTCGAGAGGCAGAAGCAGGCAGATCTCTTTGAGTTTGAGGTCTATAGAGCTAGTTTCAGGACAGGTTCCAAAGCAATACAGAGAAACCCTGTCTTGAAAGACAAAAAAAAAAAAAGAAAGAAAGAAAGAAAAAGAAAGGAAGAGAAAGAAAAGGAAAAAAAGAAGGAAAAAGAAAGGCATAGACATAGGTAAGGATCTTGTGAAAAAGACTCTAATCACTTAGGCAACAATTGACAAATTGGATTTTGTGAAAGTAAAAGCTTTCTAGAAAAAAAAAGGAAGATAATTAAGTAAAGAAACAGCCTACAGAATGTAAGCAAATCATTGCTAACTATATGTATGTACATCTAAGAGAGGATTAACTCAAAAAATTACATAATGAGAAATCAAAGAACTCAGTCAATAAGTGGGCTAATGAATGAACACACAGTTCTCAATGAGTGAAATTTTAATATCCCTATGAAAAAGTGTTCAACTTACTAGCTATCAGAGAAAATGAAAATACAGCTAAACTGATATTCTACCTCATTCCAATCAGAACAACAGTCATAAAGAAAACAAATAAAAAGCTAATGCTAGTGAGGATGTGGAGAAAATGAAACCTTCTGGTGGGAATATGAAGTAGTCTGGCCACTATAAAAGTCAATATGGAAGTTTCTCAAAAACTTGAAAGCACATCTACAACCAGACTCAGCTATAACTCCCCTGGTATTTCTAGGAAAGACCCAATGCCCACAGATCATAGAGGATACTGATGTACTATTCACAGATCACAGAGCATGCTGATGTACTATTCACAGTAGCTAAGTTATGGAACCAACCTAGGTGTGTGTCAGCAGATGAACACATAAAGAAAATGTCCTTCCCTGATAAGGCCATCCTAGAGCCTTCATCCTGATGGAAGCAGAAGCAGACACCCACAGCTAAACACTGAGTGAAACTCCTGGAGTCCAGTTGCAGTCAACCATAAAGAAGGAGGTATGCAGATGGGAATAACTTTATTAAGCAAATTAAGTCAGCCTCAGAAAGACATTTGTTCTCTTATTTGTGAACCTAGACTTTGTACAGAAACACAAAACCATGATTACTGTGCAGCATGAAAGCAGAAATAAAACTGTCCACTGAAATGAGGGGACCAACACAGGAAAGAGGAGAGGGAAGAGAGAAGGAAGGGGAAAAGGAAAAATAGGGAAGGAAGGAATAGAGAGGGGAGAAGAGGGAAGACGGGGAATATGCTCAAAGTACCTTGTTTGAAAATGTCTTTATAGAAACTAGGACAATGTATAGTAAATATATGTTAATAAAAGACAAAGCACTAGTTGTCAGGTATATTTTCTCTTCATTTCTAAATGCCTTTTACATTTAAGGGAATGCTTTCTTTTCCCTTCACTGAGAAAGAGGGAAGGTAGTATTCTAAGAAATCCATCCAGAGCAAGAAACACCATTAGGAACTTCTGAGATTCCAGGTTGGGAAGAATCCTTAAACATCTGACATCTCTTAATGTCTGTTGTTTATCTTTGTACTTTCTGTATCAAAGCTCCCTAAAGCTTTTGGCAGGCCAGAGCTGAGCCTGAGCGTCTTGGGCATGTTTTGGGGCCTTTGAAAGCACATTCAGAGTCATGCCACCAAAATCCATCCCTCCCAACATGAGGGTGGAAGTCCCAGATATGGAGGGTATTTCTTCCCTTAGAATGGGGGGGTCTCTCCTATAAAAGGGCCTCTTCCTTTGCCATCAAGCCTTCTTGTATGGTGAGAGCATAACCCTGTTGGGTTCCTTATGGACCAACATGTTAGTTGGGTTTTTCCAGAGAAATAGAGCCAATGAAGTATATATATAATTATAACAAGAGATTTATTATGGCGGCTCTCACAGCCTGAAGCTGAACAGTCCCATAATGGCCATCTGTAGGCTAGGGAAAGGAAAATCTGTAGCTGCTTGGTCCAAGATACTGAAAATCTCAGAATGAGAAATAAGGGCAATGATACAGGACAGGTCAAGGCCTAAAGGTCAAAGAATTTCTTGGGCAGCAATGAGAAATACATATACGGGAAGGAAAAGCAAGAGAGAAAGAAGGACAAAACATATTCACTCTGTCTTCTGCTTTTCCTGTACAGCTCAGCTCTGAAACCATTGCATAATGCATCCCACATCTGCATAGGCCTCCCTACTCCACACAAAGCGCATTGATGACAATCTTGCAGACACACTCAGAAGTGTGCTCTATCAATTTCTTAAGTATCCCTCAATGCAGTCAAACTGTCCCTGAAATTAACTATCACAACTGCTATCAATTTACATATCCTCTGACCTGCCACAGAGGGTGAAAATGGGGCAAAGGGCACTGTTCTGAGCAGGACAGTAGCACCATGATGGGCAGGTAGGTGGTGATCACACATCTTCTGACCTATTCTAGTAGCAGTAACTTTTTCCCACTGTCCACGGAAACTCTTCCTACCCCCTCCTCACACCCACTCTTCCATCAGTCCAAGCACCACAGAGGAAGTTTACCCATAATTTTTTACATAAATTCTCACAAGAGCAAGTATGCCACAAGCCACATCAAAAGTTAACATCAGAAGTGAGGAGCAGAAAAGCTGGTGGAGAACACAGACAATCCATTTCTGCTGCTTGCAGTAGGTCAACTGTGGGACACATCTTAAAATAAACATAGAAGTCTTTGGTTTTTTTTACAAAATAAGATTCTGTGTTATAAGTCCGAAAGGTAGAGTGCCTGGAGTTGAAAGCCCCAGCTTAAGGTCCTCACTCTGTACTCACTGACACCTCTTACTGAATAGAATGTTTTGAATGCCACCTCATTGGCCATGTGGAGCTTTTTTTTTTTTTTTTTTTTTTTTTTTGGTCCCTTCACCCACTTATTTTGTGTTTATTCCTAGTGAAAATGCCATTTTACATTGTTTTCACCAATACTGTTCACCCTGCTCCAGCTGTTCTGTCCCCCTAAAGTTCTTTGTGAGAAACACACTTCTCATTCTTTTTCTGTTGCCATGATAAAACTCCCTCACCAAAAGCAACGTTAGGGAGGAAAGGGTTTATTGAGCTTGCAATTCCAGGTTCCATACATCCACTGTTGCAGGGAAGTCACAGGGGCACATCACATCCATTCTCAAGAGCAGAGAAAAATCAATGCAACCCTGCTGCCTGCCTGCTTGCTCTCTTCTAGATTTCTCCTGTGGTTATACAGTCAAGGGCCCAGACCCTGAAATGTTACTGCTCAAATCCTAAGTGGGTCTTCCCACAGAAATGTGCAATCAAGGCAGTCCACACAAACTAACCTAGATAATTGCTCATTAAGACTCCCTAGGTGGTTCTAGGTTTTGCTAAGTGGACATCTAAAACTAACAGGCACACCAATTTAGAACATTAACTCTTTTGTTACTTTTGTTACTCTTTCTGTCATTGGGTCATCTCTGGAATTAGGAACTGATTTCCTCATTATTATGTTCTGCTCCTGGAACAGTGCTTTGCAGAAAATGTGCTGGATAGTCCCTCGCTTTGTGGCAGTGTGCTTCCTAGTTCAAAACTCCATACTTGTACTTCTTGGCTTGTTTTCTACAACTAGACATACTTACTGTCTTAAACAGTTGGTGCTGGTGAAACAAAATACTTGAGACTGAGGAATTGGAAAGCATAGATGTATTCCTCATAGCACTAAAGACTGAAAAGTCCAAAACTCAGAGCAGGTTTGGTGTTCAGGGAGGGCTCAGTTTCTGTGTCCAGGATAGTGCTTTGCTCTCCACACTCCAGAGGACAAAAAGGTTGTCCTCACACAGCACAAGAGATGGAAAGGTTACTAGAGTCTTAGCTGGTTATCCCCAGCCCTTTTATGTGGTTACCAATCCCATTTATGAGGGCTCAGTCTTAATTACCTCCTTAAGGATTCACTATTTAATACATTCCCATGTGGGTTCAAGCTACAAGCATGAATTTTGGAGGGGCAAATATCTAAACCACAGCACCTGCTGTGTTTTATTCTGTGCCCTTTGCATTTGGCCCTCACCTAAAGACAAGTGTAGAGTATTATGCAAATCTACAGCAGCAAGCCCACTTGGGTCTCTGCTTCTGCTTTGCTCGCTTTCCTGCAAGCCAACTTTTCAGCTGCTTTAAGGCCTCTCTTGGCCCCAGTGTTGATTTAGTCATTTGCACCAATTAATCCCTTAGCAACACTGAACCAGAAGTAGAGATTTTCATGAAAGGGCATGGAGTTGTATAGAAAAGCATCCCTCCCTTTACTTGAATATAGACTTTGAAACTTCATGAGAAATGTTAAAAAAAAAAAAAAAGAGTGATATGCCATATTCAATTAACAATCAGGACATTTCTTAATTATCCTTTTGGCTAAATGACAAGTAAAACCACTCAAAAGCTAGAAAAAAAATCCTTGCAGTTTTAGATTTTCAATTGTACTGTGGTAAAAAGCTTAGCCTCTTTTGTACTAGGTTCCAAATATCCAAATGTCTCACAGCCTAGCTCCTCAACCCCTATTTCTCCCACAATGGAGACAGTGACTAGCTATGAAAATACCAAACACCAATGAGATAAAGACTGGATGGAGTGGAGCAACTATCTCTGAAAATGAGAACAGGAAGGACATGGAAATAAAAGTAAGGGGCAGATATCAGGTGGATCTAGCCCTTTAGAAATTCATCTTTGAAAGGAACAGGAATTCCAAACAGTGTAGAAATATGGCCTGTGGAAAGCAGATATCATTCCTCAAGGTCTTACTGAAGAAGATGGGCACTGTGTTACTCCATAGCTGTCAGCATTACATTATTTAATGTTTAAACTTTACAGTGTATGCTGGTTGGTCTTTGCCAGTTTGACCCCAACCTAGACATTTCGGGGAAGAGGAGATCTTAACTGAGAAAATACTTCCATAAGATTATCCCATAGCCAAGTCTGTGGTGCATCTTTTTGATGGATTATTGACATGGGTATGTCCATCCCACAGGCAACCAAACCACCTCTGGGCAAAAGAAGGCTGAGCAAGCCTTGAAGAACAAGCCAGTAATCAGCATTCCTTCTTGAGTTCCTGCCCTGAAGTCCTTCAGCAACAGAGTATGAACTGGGAATTGTAAACTGAAATAAACCTTTCCCTCCCTAAGTTGTTTTTGCTTACTGTGTTTTATTACAGCAGCAGAAACTCTAAGACAAGGGATGTGGCTCTTCACAGTAGTCTTTAAACCCTTTGATCCTTAAAGCCACGTAATGTTGTGTATATTTTTATGGGGGTATTTGCAAATATGTATGTGTGTATACATGCAAATGTAGGTAAATGTGGGTGAGCTTTTGCGTAGTTACCACATGGACATCAGTTATATCTATCAATCTTTCTCTGCCTTATTTGAGGACAGTTTCACACTGAATCTGGAGTTCTTTATTTCAATTGGCTATCCTTCCTTCTCTGCTTCTTCAGTCCTAGGAGTACAGACACACATTGCCACACTTGGCTTTTTTTATGAGTACTGGGGATCTGAACTGAAGTCCTCATGCTTGAATAACAAGAACATTACCAATGGAGTTTCCACTCTAGCACCTAATATATGCATTTTTATCTCAGCTTTGGGATTAATGGTAGAAAAATCAACTCCTTTGCTTCAAGACACAGTTGGTCATTGAAAAGACTAGAATTGACACTAAGATCTACCAGCCCACATCAAACTGTGTGTGCATGCTTTTTGCTGTCTCATATTCATCTCTTCATCTTTAGGTCCCATACTCTGCATTGAGGTGTCATAGCTTTGAGTTACTCTGGTCTCTTTCTGAATATCCTTTCTGTAAATGGGTTTCTCTTAAATAACATTGGTATGACTCCCATGAGGTCCTATATTCTCAATTCATCTCTACCTTGGCAATATATCAGAATCTCCCATTTTCTAGTCTGTCTCCTTGACATAATCAACCCTTCTGCAAGAGGACTACTTCGGCACCCCAGAGCCTAGCCCAGTTCTTAGTATCAGTCATATCTCAATGAGCTACTTATCAAGCTGAAACATTTAATGGACCTGTTTGTAGCTGCTTCTTCTTCATGGCTTGGTGAATTGTCAGTGAGTGTCTACTGCTCTCCAGGCCTATGAAGTATCCAGGTTCTTGTGTGGCATATTTTGGTTTTATTTAAGGAGCTCCTACTCTTCTGCTAGTGGATTTTGTATTTCCCTGTGTAGTATGAGTAATAAAAACCAAGAGATAGATATCAGGGTTCAAGTTGAAGATCAGAAAAGCAAAGCAGCCAGCCAGTAGCTCTTACCTTTACCAAAGCTGAAATGGAGATCCTGTCTTCCCTGTGATTGGAAACTAAATCTCTCATGAGACTCTTTACTTCTTCCTTATATACCTCTCTAGTGCTGAGATTAAAGGTGTGAGCTCTGTTACTTTTAGATTGATTCACTCATATATCCCTGGGTGACCTTGACCTCAAAGAGATCCATCTGTCTCCTCAGTCCTAGGATTAAAGGTATATGCCACCACTGCTCAGCTTCTGTGGCTAACTAGTGTGGCTAGCTTTGCATTCTGATCCCCAGGCAAACTTTATTAAATCATAAACAATATATCACCATGTCCTGCACAATCTTTCTCTTTCCTTTCTTTTTTTTCCAGGTATGAACTGTCATAAGACAAAGGTCTCAATGTGCTGGGTGACAGCAGTATTCCTCCTTTGACATAGCCATAGAGTAGAAAAGGCAGATGAACAATGCATGAAGTCACCTATGAAAGTGAACCCTTGAGATACAGCATTACTTAGAGGTCAAGAACAAGGTTCTACAATCAAGACTACCAGTTATAATCATGCCTGTGCCTATCCCACTCTCTGTATATTCTAACCTCTCAGGGCATCTGCTCTCAAAATGGCAAAATGGGATAATGGTAGTTATCTAGGGAAGAAGGTATCATTTTCCTCCAGTGTTATAGCTGCATTTTAGAAAGATTATGTAAACTGCCATTTAGTTAATGAGAACTAAAGCTATCTGCCTCTCTTAGGGTTTCCATTGCTGTGAAGAAATGGCATGACCACAGAAACTCTTAATAAAAGAAAAATATTTATTTAAGATGGCTCAAAGTTCAGAGGTTTAATCCATTATCATTATGGTGGGACATGGCAGCGTGCAGGCAGACATGGAAATGGCTACATCTTGATCAGAAGGCAATAGGAGGTATCTTGACACTGGGCAGTATCTTGTGCATAAGAAATCTCAAATCCTACCCCCACCACAACATACTTCCCCCACCACTACAATCCTACTTCAACAAGGCCACACCTCCAATAGTGCCACTCCCTATAAGATTATGGGAGCCAACTACATTCCATTCCCTGGCTCCCATAAGCTTGTAACAATATCATAATGAAAAATGCATTTATTCCAACTTCACAAGTCTCCATAGTCTATCACCGTCTTAACTATGTTTAAAAGTCTAAAGTTCAAAGTCTCTTTTGAGATTCATGCAATCTCAACAATAATCCCTTATAAAAATCAAAATGAAAAAGAAGATCATATACTTTCAACATACAATGGCACAGGATATACATCACCATTCCAAAACACATGAAAAGGAACATGGAAAGAAAATACTGGACCAAAGCAAGATTGAAAATTACCTGGGCAAACTCTGCATCTCTATGTCTGATGTTAAAACATTCTTCAAATCTCCAACTCTGTTCAGCTTTGTTGACTACAACACACTTCTTTCTCTTGGTCTGGTTCTACTCCCTGTTAGCAGCTCTCCTCAGTAGGTGTTCCATGACTCTGGCACATACAAGTTTACATGAATATCTATTATCAAAGTTCTATTTTTATTTTTTATTTTTTGGCTGGTGAGATGGCTCTATGGGCAAATGTTCCTGCCACCTAAGCCTGGTGTCCTGAGTTCAATCCATGAAACCCATATAAAAATGTAAGAAGGAAACAGCCTCCACAAGGTTTTCCTTTGCACACACACACACACACACACACACACACACACACACACACACACCATATACACAAACACATCACAATAATAAAAACTTTTTAAACTTCAGTTCTCAAAGGTATATTGCATGCAGACATCATAACAGACAATGGTGCTAGAGAAATGACTTAAATACTCAACTCCTGCCTAATATAGAAGTAGGCGTGTTCAACAATTAATTACATGATTGCAACAAGGTATAATGAAATTTGTGAAAAAGAAGTATGGAATGCCCTAAAAATACAGATTGGTGGACGCTAAGTAATGGGAAGTGTGACCAGGACAAGTAAGAGTGAAAGCTTGTATTCTGAAGACCTAAAAGGGTGGGCTCAAATCTGCAGGCCTAAATGAGAGTTCCCTGAAGGATCTGGGAAGAGAAAACCAAGGTATATCCCAGGCAGCAGAAGCAGCAACAGATAAGTAATAAAATAGTCTGAGTTACAAAGTGTTTAATAGAGCTAAGACTTAAAATTCACAGGACATTGACAGGAAAGCAAAGTGGAAAGACAAGGTTAATCACATGATGAATGACTTTATAATCCAACCTGAAGGCTGTGTATCCTAAAGATGATGAAGAGTGCTTATGTGTCTTCAAGTAAAGTGATGGCATGATTTAATTTCTCATTCAGAAAGCTTGCCTGCTAGCATAAGGGTTGACAGATTATAAAGAGAGAAGACTGGCTGAGAAGGCAGTGTGGGACTGCAGAAGACAGGTGATGGTGGACTAAGCTGGGAAGAAGGATTAGTTGATGGGGAGAAACTGACAGATCTGAAAAATTTGTGGGAGGGAAGATTGACAGTTTTTGGTGATAGATTAAATGTGAAAGTTGAAGGAGTCAAAGATGATCCTGAAATTTTTAACTTGGGCAACTTGGTGAACAGTTAACCAAGGCAAAGAATACTGAGAGAAGTTACTGGGGTATGAAAGAGGAGACAATTATTTAGATTTTGGCCTTTAAGGTTAAAATGCATTGGAGTTATTCAAATGGAGATAAACTAGAAGCAGATAGACTTATGAATCTAGAATTAGAAAAGGGATACTGAGTTAATATTGTAGATATCATAAATATATAGAAGTCAATTTTCTTTCATATATATTTTTTATTTGGAAGCAATCTTATTTTACATATCAATCCCCCATTTCCTCTCCCTCCCATCCTCCCATGCTCCCACCAACACCCACCCCCCGTCCACCTCCCCACCCAATCACCAAGGATAGTGAAGCCTTCCATGGGGGATCATCAAAGTCTGCTATATCACTTGGGGGAGGGCCTAGGTCCTCCTCCATATAGCTGGGCTGAAATAGTATCCCTTCATAGGGAATGGGCAACCAAAGTCTGTTTGTGCACTAGGGATAAATATATGGTTCTACTGTTAGAGGTCCCATGGACAACCCAGGTCTCCTGTCTGGCATTAACAATCAGAGGGTTTGTTTCAATCAAGTGCAGGCTCCCCAGCTTTACTACTGGGGTCCTTGTGTTATCACTAGGTCAGGTAAGCTGTTTCTGTAGGTTTCTCCAGCACAATTTTGCTACTTTGACTGCTTTACTGGTACCTCCTTCCTCTCAACAACTGGATTCCAGGACTATGGTTCAGTGCTTAGCTGTGGGTGTTTGCTTCTGCTTCCATAAGCTATTGAATGAAGGCTCCAGGATGGCAATGAAGGTAATCATCAATCTCATAGGGGAAGGGCATCGAACTCCACTACTGCCTAGAATCTTAGTTGGGGTCATCTTCATGGATCTCTGAATACTTCATTAGTGCCAGATTTCTCTTTAAACCTATACTGGCTCCCTCTATTAAGGTATCTCTTTGCTTGTTCTTCTCTATTCCTCCCCTGATTCAGTCTTCCTGAGCCCTCCTATTCAGCTCTCCCCTCCTCTTCTCCCCTTCTCTTTTTCCTACTCATATATGGATATTAGACATAGAGCAAAGGACTACCAGTCTACAATCCATATCTCCAGAGAAACTATGAAACAAGGAAGACCCTAAGAGAGAAATACATGGAACCCTGAAGAAGGGGAAAGGGACAAGAACTCCTGAGCAAATTGGGAGCATGGGAGTGAGGTGGGGGGAGGTAGGAAAAAAGTACAAATCAATTTTCAAAATAGAAACTAATTGGGTACATCCAGAGAGAATGAAATGCTGAGTAGTTGAGGAGCTAAGTCTCTATACAGGGGTGTGAGGGAGTCCTGAGAATGAAATGAAACCATCACAAGACTAAGTTTGGGAGAAAATGGATCTTTGCACTGTTTCTAAGTTTTCAATGATTGGCAGGTACTAAATACCCCCTTGTAGATGAAAACAGGGGCTGAGAACCAATACAACCTTTAACTGAAATCAGACAAGAGATCTTGGAGCTGTTTTGCAGAGGAAAAGGCAAGTGTTTCACTCGTCTGGCCTTCTTCTTTTTCCCATGCCATAGAGATGCATAGACATCAGAAAAGCTGGTTGCCACTACCCATCATGCAAAGCTGCTGCCCAAGTGTGTAGCTGAAAGTCTTTTCACCCAGACAGTTTCCTCTCATGCCCACCATTTTTATGAATGTCTCAAAACTGGAGGAGAGAAGCCAACGAGTATGGAAAAAATGGTAGGGCATTCTGGGATTAGATAAACTGTGGAGATATAAAACCTCATGTCAACACTGATGTTACATGATAGATGGCAGCCATATGTTCCATGTTGCTGTAGCCAGAAAATTGAAGCACTATCTTACATACCTGCACCAATAGCCTTAGTGTCTCAGCATGGAAATTTAATCATAGATCACTCTAAACTTCTAGATGTTGAAAACTTAGTTATTATAATACAAACCAAAGACTGAGGCCTTGATCTTCAAGATGACACAAGAAAGCCTAAATGTCTTCTGCACCAATAACTATTCCTTTCCTAAACTCTGCTGTCTTTGGAGCTGTCTTGCCAGGAAAAGACCATACTTTCAGAGAATGTGTATGAATAGTGTCCAGTAGCATTCTTGATATTCTTAAATCAATGACATATCAGAAAAGAAGACATATTTTGAAGATGGTTGCCAACATTTCTGTCCTGCTGTCTCTCTCACACTTCAGTAAGAACCATTCTTCCTCCTCCCAATCAAGGGTATCAAATATGATACCCTTCTATTTACGCCCAAAGTACCAATAAATAGCCACATCATGAACTTCTGGAGGCAGCCTTGGAGTTTGCTACAGTTTGTATGCATCCTCCAGAGAGTTGTGTATTTAAGGCCTGACCCTCTCAGTCTGTGACATCATTAGGAAGTGGTGAAAATTTCAAGATTCCATTGTTTTTTTTCTGCTGAGTAGTATTCCATTGTGTGAATGTACCACATCTTCTTTATCCATCCTTCAGTTGAGGGGCATCAGGTTGCTTCCAGGTTCTTGCTATTACAAATAATGCTGCTGTGAGCATAGTTGAACAGATGTCTGAAATTTGCAGTCAACTGGATGGAACTTGAAGAAACCATCCTGAGTGAGGTAACCCAGTCACAAACAGAGGAGCATAATATGTACTCACTCATATATGGATTTTAGACATAGAGCAAAGGATCATCAGCCTACAATCCACACCACTGGAGAAACTAGGATACAAGGAGAAACCTAAGAGATTCATTCAAGGTCCCTCACAGAAGGGGAAAGGAACAAGCTCTCCTGAGCATATTGAGAGTAGTTGGGGGCAGAGAAAGAGAAGGGGAGGAGAGGAGAACATGTGGGACCATGAAGATTGAGTCAGGGGATGAATAGATGAGAGCAAGAAAAGAGATATCATAATAGAGGAAGCCATTAATAGATTTGAAGAGAAATCTGACTCTAGAGAAATGTCCAGAGACCTATAAGGATGACCTCAACTAACAATCTGAGCAACAGTGGAGAGACTACCTTAAATGCCCTTCCTTGATAATTAAATTGATAACTAGCTTATACCATCCTAGAACCTTTATGTAGTAGCTGTTAAAAACAGAAGCAGACACCCACAGCTAAATACTGAGCCGAACTCCTGGAATCCAGTCGTAGAGAGGGAGAAGTGATGAGCAAAGGGGTCAAGACCAGGCTACAGAAAACCACAGAGAGAGCTGACCTGACCCCCCAGACTGATAGACTGTGAAACCAGCATAGGACATACTCATACCCCCTGAACGTGGGTCTAAGTTATAAGGCCTGGACAGTCTACAGGACCTCTGACAGTGGAACTAGGATGTATTCCTAGGACTAGGACTAGGACTAGGACTAGGACTTTGGGAGCACATTCCCCATGGAGGGATACTCCATTAACCTAGAGGCAGGAGGGAGGGCCTAGACCCTACTCCAAATGATTTGACAGATTTTGATGCCTCCTAGAAGGCATCACCCTCTCTGTGCATTTGGTGGGGAATGGGATGGGAGGAGGGTTGTGGGGGTCGTGGGAGAATGTGAGGGAGAGGGAACTGGGATTGATATGTAAAATAAGAAAATAATAATAATAATTCATCTTAAAAAGAAAAAAGAAGTGGTGGGACCTTTAAGCGATAAAGCCCAATTGAGTCTTCTAGCACTAGGGTGTAAGCCTTTGGTCTTCATACCACCTGGCCCTTCCTCTTCCTCCTTTTCACTTCACCACCACAGTGAAAGGCTTACTCTACCATAAGTTCCCTAACATAATGTACTGTCTTCCTGTAGGCCTAAAACAAGTAAGCAACCAATCCTAAACAGCACCTCTAAATCTATATGCCAAAATAAACTTTTCTTCTTTTAAAATTGATTATCTGGGATACTTGGTTACAGTAATGGAAAGCTCACTAACAGTATAATTCTACAGTGATAAGAGAATCCCACCCATTCATTTCTCTCATTTTTCTAAAGTCAGAAATCTATTCATAGATAAGAGGTAATGCTGTGTAAAGAGTTTACTGGTATCGTTTCCATGTTTGATAATTCTGTGGAATAGACAGACATCTGACCCTGCACCTAGAAAACAAGTAAAATGGAAATCAAGGGAGGGGGATTATGAAGGCTAACACTCCAGCTTCTGTCCCACATCAATGAGAATCACAGAGGCACAAAAGCCTCACCAGGAGGCTCCCTGCTTTTGCCACACATGCCTCCTACTTGGTAAGAAAGGTTCCTATCTATTTACCCCTCACCTAGGCCATCGGCATCCCCTGGGTCCTCAACCTAACAGGTTTCAACTCTGCCCATCTTCAAAATTCCTCAGTTATTCACACCATGGAAATCAAAGTTTTCCCCATTTTCTAGTCACTGAATAGCCTTCCTCTGAACACTTTTATAGTTCATCTCATTCCTGGAGACAAGCACCCTTCTCACCTGGCTCTGAATGTATGTCACTAAGATGCTGCTGCTGACCTCATCTGAGCAGTGCTAGATGTTGTTTGACTATTTTGTACCATTAAAGGAGGCATATTTCTCCTTCACCAAAGGAGACTAGGGAGCAACCAGAACACATGGGAGAGAACATGACAACAGCATATGAATTTCTTGTGATTAAGTGGGCTGTGTCAATTATACTGACTTGAGACAGCTTGCAGGTTCTTCTCCCAAGGGTCTGGTAAGAGAGACTTGCAAGGAAGGTTGTGACTATCCTCCAGGATGAGGATCTGAGAAGGGAAGGGATCTTCTTTCTCATGTCAAGTAACTGTAACTGTCTAGAAGGTTTGGAAGGACTCTTCATGGAATGCACATATGTACAAAGGTTAGCATTTAAATACCTCTACAGACAAAAAATCATATCTGTATGTCAATAACTGTGTCAATATGTAAGTGCCAGTGTTTATGTACCAATGCTTCAGAGTCAAAGTGTCAATAATGACAGCAAGTAAGTGATCCCCACTCCTCGAAGACTTTAACAAGCTTGTCAACCTAATATCAGATGTTTCTCTCCCTTTACCATCCTCAAAAGATTAAATAATATACTCCCTCTTCCCTATCATTATCCCCAATCCCAACAGCAGAACAAAAAAAAAATCAATAGAATGGCACTGCCTAAGGTAGCAGAGTTAGGAAAAGAAACCCAAAACTTTCAATATTTGAAAGAAAAGGACACATCATGGCAATTGTCCAATGTAGCAGTAAGACACAGGAAATAGAAATTCTCCTGAGCCTGGTTGGAAACAGAAACTGGAGAGTGAAAATCAAACTGTTTATATCCACCCAACTGTGTTAAAAGTGATCAATAAGCTAATTACGTGGAAATAGGATTTGTAAAAATTGTTTGGTTCTCAAAAGGTTCATTTAGTAACACATGGGATTTATTTTTCAGCCTTCAAAAGTGAGGGCTTTATGGACATTTTCAAAATTGGGTTAGGCATGCATGCAGAGAGCCAGCCCCACCAACTTACAGGTCTCAATAAGCATTTGTTAGATCTGAGCAACCATGTAGATGAGGCTAAGCCTTGGCTGCAAAGGATAAGAGCAAGCTACAAGTGAGGCCAGAGCATCAACTTTCCTGAAACAAAGCTTTTCCTATACATGCACAACTCCTTCACTCTTACATAGGTGAGAAAAGATTGGCCAGTATGAAGGGAATATTAAATTAATCTGATTATTCAAGACTTGTTCTTCTCAAATACCTATATAATAAAAATAATAAGCCATTTATCCAGATTCAGCATTTAGCATACCCTTTCCATTCACTTTAAGAAACTATTTTATTAATTCTTTAAGAATATAATACAATGCATTTTGATCATCACTCTTAATTTCTCCAAGACCCGATCTACTGACATTCCCTATTGCCCCCCACCACCAACTTCTTCTTTTTTTTTTTTTTTTCTTAATTCAGCAACTCAGGTCTTACTCCATTTTGTGCTGTCTATATACTTCTGTGTATGGGACCATCTACTGGAGCATGATCAACTTATCAAAAGCCAAGTCCTTGAAAAAAAAAACCAATACTCCATTCACAAGAAGTCACCAACTGTTCATAGTTAGGGGAAGAGCTCATGAGCCCTTCTCCCACTCCATAGTAGAATTCTTGATCCTGTAGGCAACCACAGCTATGAGTTCATGAGTGCAGTGGTCCTATAAGGACCAGAAGATGCTTTATTGTCTTTTCTTGATGCCTCTTTCCTATACTGAACCTAATGTTAATTCCCATTTTCAGGCCCCTTGAGATAACTGAAAATCTCCAAACACTCTATCTCTGAGAAATGTTTAAGAATTTCACAAGTCGGAAGCTAAATAATGAAGCACTTACTGAGACCTAACAGGAGTGCTGACATCATCACATGATGAGCAAAAGGTGGCTTTCCCCATCCTCACCCAAGCTTTGTATTTTTCCATTTCCCAGTACAGAGGTTACATCTACTGGGCTCTTTAAGTATTTGCAAGAGAATGGTTTGACAGCTTCCTACTTAACTTAATTAACATCCACAATAAAAAAGCAAATGTGAACTTCTAAATTTAGTTCTTATGCAGCTGAGATAATGGGCCCCCAAGAACCTCGGAAGTATTGACTTCCTGTTCATATCAAGTTAGGAGATGACCATACTTTACTTGGAGATGTGTGTTGTCACATGGTTATGGGATGGTTCGTCTCCCTTGAGCTTGAATCTCTCACCACTCCTCCCTGAGCTCTTATTCTTCTTGGGGGTGAGGGTTGGGGTGGAGGAAGCACATGGAGCAGAGAACACAAAGATAAACAAAATATGACAGCATATAATTATTTAACCACACATGAATATATTTAGCTCTTTATTTTCTGTAATGGAAAGATTGGCCTATAAAAATTTAAATTTCTTCTCTATTATTAATGACTTGGCATCTGCTTTACAGGCTTTTGGACTTCTGTTCTATGGGACAAAAATTATAGGAAGTGGAGGGGGCAGGAAAGGCCTAAAGACACATAGAGTATTGGGATACAGAGAAAAGGGGAAGCCAACTAGTGAAGGATGGACTAATAATAACTGGGGCTTTCCCTGAGGCCGTGATGTATGGAGAAGGAATATAGCTCTTTCTCCAAAACCAGGACTATAGTTGTCAAAGCTGGTAATTGCCTGAAGTCGGGCCTTTTGGGGAGCAGTGACTTCAGATCCTGAAAACCCAACTCTTCCCACCATATGAAGCTGAGGTTATCAGTCCCAAGATCACTGTGTGCTCAGCTTGCATTGTTCCTAAGACACCCTGTGTTCTGGCACAACATTGCCTAAGTATAGCTTTCTGCAAGTTTCATAACAGATTCGGCTGACCTCTTCTTATATTGTAATTCTTAATAAATTTGATTAGAATAAGACACAGATTGGTCAAGATTGCCTAGTCCTGGGATTTCTTATCTTCTCTACCATTTATTCACTTTATCTTCTGACCTCGTGGTCCTTTCCTGCAGGACTCTGTCACTGAAAAACACCTTGTTGATCCAGAGCACCAAGGCAGTCCATAGAATAACAGAGAATGGGAGGTATGGTTTGAGCACATTGTTGGGTCTGGGTACCTTCCACCAGAATGAAAAATGCACACGCTTCATACAGAGGGTTTAGCAAAGTGATCTTTCTGACCTCACCTAGTGAGGAGTTTTGATCCTGTGGTACTTGTCTGTACCTGCTAGCCAGCAACAGCATCCAATTTATGCCTTGGATAGCAGAAGAGTATTCTATCTATTTCACCTATCCTCTGTTAATGGCCATTTGGTTTAGCATTGATCATTTGTTTTTCTTTCCAGCCTCAATGAAGTGAATAATTTCTTCATATGTGAACCCATATATGTGTATGTATTTTAAAAAGTTAATATATCCAAATATATGCTTAGAGAAAAAATAAGGCATGTGTAAGTATAAAACAATCTCATGAGCCTGAAAAATGTATGCACATGAAACCAACACATTTTAAGACTACATGTGAATAAATATGCACATTATCTATAATAGAATGATTGTGGAATGGCATAAGAAAGCTAAATCATCTGTATTACAATGGGAAGTTGATGGATTACTTAAATTTAATAAATCAAGATGAGACACAGAACAGAAATAAGAAGTAAATACAGGGATACAAAGCCAAACAAATTTTCTCTAAGAAGCAGGGCCCAGAGATAAGGAAGACTAGAGTTTGCTTGTTCCCCAGAATCTCTTTAATACTCTATGGATTATACTGCCTTAGTAAAAATAAAATTTAGAAGTAAGAGCAACAAAAATTCAGAACTAAGTAAGTATCCCTAAGAGGGAATGTGGAAAAATAATATGTTAATATTTTGAATTCCAAATCTAAAAGAACTTTTAAAGAATATGTATTTATAATAAAATGTTCTTCTAGAACTATATTACCACAGGTAGTGAGACACCCTTGTCCTCATATGCTCACCAATATTAAGATTAAACTTCTTCAAGGTCTTCTTGGGAGGAGTTTGAAGAAAGTCAGAGAATGCCTGTTTCTTCTTACAGTACCACCCTCAGGTATATCACCAAATGTGTTCACAAAAAGGAAACCCACTGGGAAAACCCACACAATCTGGGAAGTTAGTACAAGATAAAAATGCCAGGTTCTTTGTTTAACATTATAAAACTGTGCAGGAAGCAATGTCATTATGCCCAGTCAAACATGTGCCTTCTGAACCCTGGGTCTGAGTGCCTCGCAGGCCACAGGTTCATAAAGTCTGCTTTGAGCATGCATAGATGCTCTGTTAGTGAATTTCTACTTGTAAAGATCCAGAGTCTTCACTTTTCCAAAAAGCCTCAGATGTCTGCCATCAAAGTTCCTAAGTAGTGTAATTTGGGAAACTTTGGTCTAAATCTACTAGAGCCATAAAAGCAAACAGGGCTATATGTTATCAAAAACAAGTTGTAGAGCTGGAGAGAGAACTCAATGAGGAAAGTGCTTGACAAGCAAGCATAGAGACCTCCATCCATGTAAAAGCCAGGTAACATATGTTCTTGTAACCCCAGCACTGGAGGGACAGAGACAAGAGAATCCCCGGGGCTTGCATGCAAGCCATGCTAGCCACTCTAGCCAAAATGACATTGTTCAGGTTGCGCAGGAAACCATGTTTCAAATGATAAGGTAGAGAGCAATAGATGAAGATGTTCAACATCAAACTCCAGCTTCTGTAGCACGCGCATGCATTCATGTGCATGCACACACACACACACACACACACAGAGAGAGAGAGAGAGAGAGAGAGAGAGAGAGAGAGAGAGAGAGAGAGAGAGAGAGAGCATACTCAAAATTTAGCATGTTTGGGAAAAAACATAAGTAACAATTGAGGTGTTTTTATTCTTAATTCTTTGGTAACATGAGATGAAGAAGTCATATTATGAGCCAAACTTATCTCACAAACAAGAGGTTTTGCTTAGCTTCCTGGTTCATGCCTAAATGGGATTGAATGGGTCAAAGCTACAAGAATAGCGTGCCCACCCCTGGGGGAGAAAACTCTTCACCAGTAAAATTAATACAAGCATAGAGGAAAGGCTGAGGGTTAAATGTTTTACATTTCCCCCTTTCTGCCATTAGTATTAAAAAAATAAAACTTTAGGCAAAATAAACTTAATAGCCATTTATGTGACAAAATATAACTCAAGAAGTAGGTGAAACCCAAACTGGAAAAAGTATATTGAGATGGCCTATTGCAGTGTGAGCAACTGGCTTTTATAAACTGAAGAGAAAAGCCAACTAAAGCAATTACTGGATTGGCACTTACCTGATTAGGGTATAGTTGGATAGGAGGTTCACAATTACAGAGTCAATCAACTTGTTAGTTAGTTAGCAAATCCTAAACCATCAGAGAAACATGAGAATACATTCTGGTGAGGATGTATAAAAGGAGGGTGTTTGACCACTGTTTGTGTAAGTACAAACTAGTATAGTCTTTATGGAAAGCCATTGGAGGTTTTTCAAGAAAGAACTACCATATGACCCAGCTATACCACTTGAGGGCACGCACCAGACAACTCTGTCTCCTAACACAACCATGTTCATTGCTGCTTTAGTCAGTGAAAAGAAAGTGGGAACAGTCTAATTATCCATCAACTAGGTTCATGCATAATGAAAATGTGATATAAATATACTGCAAAATTTTATTCAACTTTAAAGAAAAATAAAAATGTGAAGTTAGCAGGAAAATCAATGTGTCTGGAAAATTATCATATTAAGCCAGGTGATCCAAACTCAAACACACACACACACACACACACACACACACACACACACACACTTTCTCTTACATACGAGTTCTAGTTTATAATGTGTACATGTATGTACATAAATGGATTAAATGTAGATGGAATATGAGAGGGTAAGGAAAGAGAGTGAGGGCAAAAGGGCGTGTGTGACAGAGAGGAAAGGAGACTGACAGGGTAAGGAGGCAAGGGGTGGGAGAGAGGAAGGTGGAGAGGAATCCACTGAAATTCACTTAGATTGAAAATGCAATACTGAAAACCAATGTTTTGTGTTTTCACATTAGATGTAAAGCATTATATGTGAAACATTATATGTGTTTATATATGTATAAACACATACATTATATGTATACGTGTTTCATGTTATACTGATTCTATAGTAAAACAAGTTTTCCTTATTGTTAGTTTTTTCTCTTTATTTTTCTTCTCTCATACAACACATTCAGACAACAGCCTCCCTTCCCTCTACTCCTCTCACCTCTCCCCTCATTTCTCCTCTTCCCCCTACCTCACCCCTGATCCATGGACACAAACCCTCATATCAAAGCTAAAGTTATTTTTGAGATTATAATTACATTCCTCTAATCACTCATGTACTCTGCTTACTCTTTCTCAAATTTATATCTCTTTGTCCCTAAATATATAAACACAACATGCTCAGTCAGTACATGTGTTTTCAGGATTGGCCAGTTGGTATTTAATAATTAATTGGTGTGCTCTTGTCTGAAGATTATTTCTCCTACTCTTGACATTCCTTGGTTGCCTACAGTTCTTTGTATGGACTTGAGGCATCATAGGCTTTCTGGATTCCACATTAGCCAGACAATGATCTTCCCAAAAGCCATAAACTACCAAACAAAGACCCAACACCAGGCATGAGAAGCTCTCTTTTGAGGATTGAGTCAGGATTATCCAAAAATTTCCAAAACATTATAGGCTGTTGCTGTTGTCCTTGGCTGCCTCCCAAAGGTGGAAGATAAGTTCCTTTTGAAGAAATACATTTTTAAATGAGACAGCTGCAATAAATACTTCAAATGAAAGTTTCTGTTCACTTGGTAAGGATTCTTGGTCCAGAAACAACCCCAGGTTAATAACTCCCTGATTATTATGCTTTAACACATGACTGAACACTAATATGCACTGATACCTCCATGAGTCTTCTCTGGCAGGCCAAGATAGGGTATGCCCTCAAAGTCAGGTTGTACTGGAAGCTAGTGCTTCTGTGCCTGAAACAGCACAGACATACCTCAGAGGGGAAAAGAAAAGAAAAGAAAAATGAAAGCACAGATTTTGTTATTCTTTCCCTGAAAACACTGAGTATCCTGTAGGCAAGGTGAGTTTGAAAATTGTTTGCCTTGTTTGTTTTATTTTGTTTCTTTCCAGTTGCATGTGTTTGTATGTCTGATTATCATAAATTAATTAAGAGATTACTAAATCCATTACTGGTATCTTAGAACTGATTTGTTTTCTAAGAACTCCAGAGAGTGGCCAACGGTTATTTTCTTACTGCAGTCATTTACACATAAATCATATTCACAGAAGATTGCCTATATCACCTATTTGAATTTGTTTTTCCACCAAACCAGATTCCCTCCAGGCCTAGAGCTTATGTATAAACATCCAGTTCCTTTGTGACTTTGGATTGTCAGTCTTCAAACCCCACCTTAGATTCTTACTTTTTCCTCTAAGTGTATTACACAATATTTGCTGTCCTAACTATTTGACAAACAGGAATGTTTCCATCATCTCTTACTCCTGTTGAGTTTTCCCCTGTGGTGTTTTCAGTTTGCATCACCACACTGCTTTTGCATATATTTTTGAGACTCTTAATATGGTAATTGCAAATTTCTCCAATGTCATCTTCCTTGTTCAGAACTACCTGTAGCCTGCAGAAAAAGACAAGACCAATAATGGTGTGCAGATAACTATAGTGGTTCACTGTGGTTGTGACTAGGTGAACTGATGTTATAATCTTTCTAAAACTTTGTGTCCATGCACACATAAAAACACCACAGCTATCAGACACCTCAGAAAAATGACAGGGATGTACTTCTGTTCTTCCACAATGCTTTAGCTTTGATGTGATTTGTTGTTGCTCTTCTGAGTTTTGGCTTTATCATTGACTATGATGTAACTTCAAGTAGCCTGAGTCATAAACAAAAGCATCCATAGAGGCAACACAGTGCTGAGTATGAGAAGGATGGTTCTTAGGAAGACAGGGGGCTAGCTTGCACCTTCCTTCTCTCCAGAAGATCTCACATGGCACAGGTAACAAGTTTTTTGTGCTTATTCCCCTGGGAAGACTCTTGACTGATGGAGAAGTAAGGAATCGAGGGTGTGTGCAGTTGGCATTGCAGGTAAAGTGGGACTTTTGAGGAACATTAAGATGACACTGAATGATAGTGACATAAATTGTAGGATGCTGCACAAAACCTAAAAACCTAAGCCTAAAACCATTGCATCCATTTTATTCTATATGTAAGGAATCTGAGACTCAAGTGTGGTTAATTACTCAGCTAGGCTAGGATGCTTTGCTATCAGTAGCTTCACATTAACCATTCAGCATTCTCTCCACCCAGCCACACAGCTCACATGGACCTTGGATACATGGAGCAGCAGAATGTTGAAAAACTAACCAGGGAAGAATATCAGGTATGGGTGGAGAACATGGAATACAAATCACCAACATGGCTGAACCATAGGATGACACCAACAAATACAACAAACATAGCAGAGAAAGGCCCAGGAGGCCTTAAACTTTCACAAAAAGATGTAGACAAAAGGAAAGCTGGGAATGGGAGAGGTGGCCGTCCCCAGGGAGGGGCAAACCAATTGGTTGTCTGATGTCAAAGGGCTAGCCCTGAAAACACACATCCAGGTAGCATTACATAGACTGAACGTGTTTATATTTATATTTAGGTAATGTGTGTGTGTGTGTGTGTGTGTGTGTGTGTGTGTGTGTGTGTATACACTACACATAAATACATACTATGCAGGCAATAACAATTAGTGGGGAAAAGGACCATGAATTCAAAGGAGAGCAGAGAGGAAAGGAAAGGTCGAAACTTTGTAATTAAATTGCAATCTCAAAAATAAAATGTGTCAAAATCCAGACTATAAGTTAAAAATAATTTATAAGCAAAGACAATAAAGAACAGAAATAAATTTAAAGTGATTTTAAATATTCAAAAACTAATGGAAATCTTATTCCAGCCATTTGAACAATAAATTAACTGCTAAGTCAGGTAGTTTCAACAAGAAGTGGACAGCTCCATTTCCTGGAGCTTACTTAATATAGCATGCTGTGTTTCATAGAGAAGTTAAGTTATGAAAAGTAAACATGTCTTGATGGTTCGCTATAAAATATACAGTGAGAATATGACATCAAAACACTAATCTTACCTTCATTGGGCTTGAATTTAGTATTTCATATATAATAATGCCTCATAAAGTGTAAGCCAGTACATAATTATAGTTGTTGTTATTGCAGTAGTTCCTGAGAAAAGAATGATATAATTGGTACTATCAAATATAAACTTTATCTTGGGGAAATAAAGTATAGTAACTTATATATAAAATAGATGAAGAATTTTTTCCAAGATTTTTAACCAACAAAGAAAAATGACATGAAGACTGAAGACTAGAAATATGAGATGTAATGCATATTTGGCAAGCATATTTTAAGTGAATGAAGGAAACTAAATTCATGGAAATTATTAATGAAAATATACATGGTGAATCGGTAGAGTAATAGCTTGTAATAGCTTGAGAAGACAAAGTAAGAATGGAGATTTTAGAGTCGCAATGAAAACTAACATCTGCTCGGTTCTTTTCCATTAAGATTGTTTCAAATGCTTTATAAAAATTAATTCAAAATATACCCCACCCAGCCCCACCAAGAGCCTGCCCTCCCCCTGCGCTCTTTCCTACCCTGCGTACTGTCCCACCACTCTGGTTGAGCACTGAGCCAGAGGGTGGAGCCAACAATCCAGCCACCTTCAGGGAAATTCCTGGAGCAAAATAGGTCAGCCTATCCACGTGGGACCACCCATAATTTCCACCTGCCTGGTCTCTGACCCCCACCATCCTGAGTATCAGCCCAGCCTTTGTCCCTGTCACCAGGCCTCGGCTAAAGGCCTTGGCTAGAGGCCTTGCCTAGAGCTAGACCCGACTATACCTGAGGAAACATCCTGTGGGCTAGCCTCTGTCAAAGAGGGCTCAGCTCACCTCTGCTGGAGCATGAACTTTGACCCCCATCTTCGGGCCCCTGACTATGAAGAGAACTCCTAGAGAGCTTGGACCACCAAGAAATACAGACATCTAAACTTTGACCCACCTAAATCCATAGAGAGAGGGAGAAACCCCACCAACACCTACTGGAAGAAGCTATGGGAAGACAGCAATACAAGAAAACACCTAACATCAGAAAGACAAGCATAACACCACCAGAATCTAGGGAAGCTACACCAACTAGACCAGAACACAACAAAGCAAATGAATCAGAAGAGAATGACCTAAAAATTATCATCATAAAAATGATAGAGGGCCGGAAAGAAGATCTGAGAAAATCCCTTCAAGAAACAGAAGATAAAACAAACAAAAAATTGGAAGAAATGAATAAAATTCTTAAAGAAAGTACAGAAAGCCAAGAAAAAACAATTAAACAGGTTCAAAAATTGAAAACAGAAATGGAGACAATAAAGAAAACACAAACAGAAAGAATGTTGGAAATAGAAAAACTGGGCAAACAATCAGGAACTGCAGACGCAAGCATAACCAACAGAATTCAAGAGATGGAAGAGAATCTCAGGTGCTGAAGATAAACTAGAGGAAATAGATTCATCGACCAAAGAAAATCGTAAATCCAACAAATCCTTAACACAAAACATCCAGGAAATGTGGGACACTGTGAAAAGGCCAAACCTAAGAATAATAGGCATAGAGGAAGGTGAGGAAGCCCAGCTCAAAGGGACCAAAAACATATTCAACAAAATCATCGAGGAAAACTTTCCCAATCTGAAGAAGGGCATGCCCATGAAAGTACAAGAAGCATACCAAATACCAAATAGACTGGACCAAAGAAAAAAGACCCTGCAATATATAATAATCAAAACACCTAACATACAGAATAAAGAAAGAATATTAAGAGCAGCGAAGGAAAAGGGACAGGTAACATATAAAGGCAGACCTATCAAAATTATGCCTGACTTCTCCATGGAAACCCTCAAGGCCAGAAGGTCCTGGATAGATGTTCTACAAGTACTAAGAGTCCACGGATGCCAGCCCAGGCTACTATACCCAGCAAAACTCTCAATCATTATAGCTTGAGATGGAGAAAACAAGTTATTTAATGACAAAGTCAGATTTTCACAATATGTATCTACAAATCCAGCCCTACAGAAAGCTTTGGAAGGAAAACTCCAACCCAAGGAAGTTTACAATGCTCACAAAGACTTAGGCAACAGATAGATAATCCCACTTTACCAGAAACCAAGGGTAAAGAAGAACAAATAAATTCACAATACCATTGACATAAGCAAATCTAAAACAAACAAACATTAACAATCAATGGTCTTTACTCTCCCTCAACATTAATGGTCTAAACTCGCCTATAAAAAGACACAGGCTAACAGAATGGATACGAAGTCAGAATCCATCCTTCTGCTGCATACAAAAAACACATCTAAGCTACAAAAATAGACATTACCTCATGATAAAGGGCTGGAAAAATATCTTCCAATCAAATGGACCCAAGAAGCAAGCAGGTGTGGCTATCCTAATATCTAACAAGTTAGACTTCAAACCAAAATTAATCAAAAGAGATGAAGATGGTTAATTCATATTCATTGCAGGAGAAATCCATCAACAAAAAGGATCGATTCTGAACATCTATGCCCCAAATATAAAGGCACCCATATTCATAAAAGAAATGCTACTAAAACTCAAAGCTCACATAAAACCTCACACACTTATAGTGGGAGATTTCAACCACTCTCACCACTAAAGAGGACCACCAATCAGAAACTCAACAAAGAAACAAAAGAACTAATAGAAGTTATGTCTCTACAGGGTTTAACAGACATCTATAGAACATTCCATCCAAACATAAAAGAATATACCTTCTTCTCTGCTCTACATGGAACCTTCTCTGAAATCAACCACATACTAGGTGGCATAACAAACCTCAACAGATACAAAAAAATTGGAATAGTCCCCTGTATCTTATCAGACCACCATGCTTTAAAATTGGAATTCAACAACAACACAAATCGCAGAAACCCTACAAACTCATGGAAACTGAACAATGGGCAATTGCACCACACCTGGGTCAAGAAGAAATAAAGAAAGAAATTAAGGACTTCCTAAAATTCAATGAGAATGAGGATACGACATATCTGAACTTACGGGACACCTTGAAAGCAGTGTTATGAAGGAAGTTCATTGCACTGAGTGCCCATATGAAGAAAACAAAAGATAATCACATAACAGAATTAACAGCGCCACTGAAAGCCTTAGAAGAAAAAGAAGCAAACTCATGCCAGAGGAGTAGACACCAGGAAATAACCAATTTTAGGGCTGAAATCAATAAAATAGAAACCAGAAAAACAACACAAAAAAAATCAATGCAACAAAGAGTTGGTTTTTTGAGAAAATCAACAAACCTTTAACCAAACTAACAAAAAAGCAAAGAGACATCATGCAAATTAACAAAATCTGAAATGAAAAGGGGGACATATAAAACAGACACGGAGGAAATACAGACAACTTTCATGTCATACTTTGAAAACCCTTACTCTACAAAATTTGAAAATTCAAAGGAAATGGACAAATTTCTGGACAACTATCACTTACCAAAATTAAACAAGAACAGACAAACAACTTAAATAGACCTAGAACCTCCAATGAAATCGAAACAGTCATCAAAAGCCTTCCAACCAAAAAAGCCCAGGGCCAGACGGCTTCAGAGCAGAATTCTACCAGAAATTCAAGGAAGAGCTAATTCCAATACTCCTCAAATTGTTCCACACAATAGAGACAGAAGGATCATTACCAAACTCTTTCTACGAGGCCACAATCACCTTGGTACCCAAACCTCACAAAGATACAACTAAGAAAGAAAACTACAAACCAATATCCCTGATGAACATCAACACAAAAATACTCAATAAAATACTGGCAACCTGAATCCAAGAATACATCAGAGAAATCATCCACCATGACCAAGCAGGCTTCAACCCTGGGTTGCAAGGATGGTTTAACATACAAAATCTATCAACGTGATCCACCATGTAAATAAACTGAAAAAGAAAAACCACATGATCATCTCCCTAGATGCTGAAAAAGCATTCGACAAAATTCAACACCCTTTCATGATAAAGGTCTTGGAGATATATGGGATAACAGGAACATACCTAAACATAATAAAATCAATATACAGTAAACCAACAGTCAACATCAAACTGAATGAAGAGAAGCTTAAGGCAATTCCTCTAAAATCAGGAACAAGACAAGGCTGTCCTCTCCATATCTCTTCAATATTGTACTTGAAGTTCTAGCTAAAGATATAAGACAGCAAAAGGAGATCAAGGGGATCCAAATTGGAAAGAAGAAGTAAGTCAAACTATCTCTATTTGCAGATGATATGATAGTTAACATATGCGACCCAATAAACTCTACCAGGGAACTCCTACAGCTGATAAATACCTTCAGCAAACTAGCAGAATACAAGAAAAACTCAAAAAATTCAGTAGCCCTACTTTATTCAGACGACAAAGAGGCTGAGAAAGAAATCAGAGAAAGATCACCCTTTACAATAGCCACAAACAACATAAAATATCTCAGGGTAACGCTTACCAAACATGTGAAAGTCCTATACAATAAGAACTTTGTGTCTTTAAAGAAAGAAATTAAAGAAGATACCAGAAAATGGAGAGATCTCCCATACTCTTGGATTGGAAGGATAAATATAGTAAAAATAGCAATCTTGCCAAAAGCAATCTATAGATTCAATGCAATCCCCATTAAAATCCCAGCACAATTCTTCACTGACCTTGAAAGGATAATAGTCAACTTTGCATGGAAAAACAAAAGACCCAGGATAGCCAAAACAACCCTGTACAATGAAAGAACTTCAGAAGGCATCACTGACTTTAAGCTCTACTACAGAGCTATAGTCCTGAAAACAGCCTGGTAGTGGCACAAAAATAGATAGGTAGAACAAGGGAATCGAATCAAAAATCCTGATATTAATGTACACACCTACGAACACCTGATTTTTTACAAAAAAACTAAAAACTTATGATGGGGGAGGTAAGCATCTTCAACAAATGGTGCTGGCACAATTGGATGATGGTGTGTAGAAGACTGCACATAGACCCATGTCTATTGCCATGCACACACCTCAAGTCCAAATGGATCAAAGACCTCAACATAAATCTGGCCACACTGACTCTCTTACAAGAGAAAGTGGAAGGTACCCTTGAACAAATTGGTACAGGAGACTGTTTCCTGAACATAACTCCAGTAGCATAGACACTGAGATCGACAATTAATAAATGGGACTTCCTCAAACTTAGAAGCTTCTGTAAGGCAAAGGACACAGTTGACAAGACCAAACTGCAGCCCACAGACTGGAAAAAAATTTTTACCAATCCTACATCTGACAAAGGGCTGATCTCCAAAATATACAAAGAACTCAAGAAACTAGTCAACAAAACACCAAATAGCCCTATTAAAAAATGGGGTACAGAATTGAAGAAAGAATTCTCAATAGAGGAAATCAAAGAGGCTGAAAGACACTTAAGAAAATGTTCAACATACTTAGTTATTAGGGAAATGCAAATGAAAACAATTTTGAGATACCATCTTACTCATGCCAGAATGGGTAAAATTAGAAACACCAATGACAACTTATGCTGGAGAGGATGTGGAGAAAGGGGAACACTCCTCCACTGCTGGTAGAAGTGCAAACTCGTACAGCCTTTTTGGAGATCAGTATGGTGGTTCCTCAGGAAAATGGGAATTAGCTTACCACAGGACCCAGAAATTCCACTCTTAGGTATATACCCAAATGACTCACATCCATGCAACAAAGGCATGTGCTCAACTATATCCGTAGCAGCATTATTTGTAATAGCAAGAACCTGGAAGCAACCTAGATGCCCCTCAACTGAAGAATGGATAAAGAAGATGTGACACATCTACACAATGGAATACTACTCTGCAGAAAAAAATAACGAAATCTTGAAATTAGCAGGCAAGTGGATGGAACTTGAAGAAACCATCCTGAATGAGGTAACCCAGTCACAAAAAGAGGAACAGGGTATGTACTCGCTCATATAGAGCAAAGGATCACCAGCCTATAATACACACCACCAGACAAACTGGGATACAAGGTGTATTCTAAGAGATTCATATATGGTCCCTCACAAAAGGGGGAGGGACAAGTCCTCCAGAGCACATGGGAAATGGGGGGGGGCAGTGAATGGAGAGAGAACTAGGGACTGGAGCCCAAAGATGGGATAGAAAGGAAGTATTTGAGTACACAATGTGGTGGGATACATAAAGTCTTCTTTGAACCCAATTGTCAAGATCACCCAGTAAAGTCTGAGATACAAGTGTTACCTGTGCAGGAGACAGAACCACTCTAACAATGACACTTAAGGCACAATGAGAGAAATGACCACCTCCTCTTTGAAAAGGCATAGCAATTTCTACTAACTTTGAACATACTGATAACTTCTGACCTACAAATTTTATTTCTAGGAATAACCCCAAATACAAACATGTTGTTTAATGTGCACTATAATGTTCATGAAAGTAAAATCACATTCTCTAGATAATGGAAACTTTCCACATATCCCTTTATAGTAAAATAGATTAAGTATGTTAGGGTTCCATATTACAATTTTGCAATGAGAATGAATAAATTAAGTTGAATGAATGTGATAAATATAATGTGAGAAAACAGACACAACACAATGCAAACTAATTCTACCTCATATATAGTTCAAAGGTAGGCATAATAGGTCTGTTCTAGAAATCAAGCTAGTGATGTCTTTTAGAGAGAACAGAGAGGATGGTCACAACAAGCAGGCACAATGAGCACTTCTGGGACCCTGGGAAAGCTCCACTGCATTTGTTGACCCAAGTTGTACTTATGCATGTGCTCACATTGTGATAACACATATAATTGTGTCCTTCTGAGGGTTCATGGAATTATATGTATATAACATTTTCATTTAAAAATATCTTTGATAAAAATGATGATAGGTATAGTACTAGATACAATGATTGTCAAGTTAGTCACTTGGTAAATATTAGCTACAGTCAACACAGTTTTGGAAGCCAGATGCTGAATTTGTAATTTATGAATCTTTGATTCCCTTACTAACACCCTGCAGCCAAGGCTGGAATTGAGAAAACTTATAGTGGGAGGCATCCAGGGAAAAGCTGTTAGCAACATCCTGCCTTTGGGCATAGAGAGGTGTTTTTACTCATTCCAATATCCTCTCCTCCTAAAGCCAAATCAGCCCATCTGCCATTCCCTCGTTCTCCATAGAGAGGGAATCCTAGCCTTAAATACTTCTTTAATTTTAAGTCTTTGGGGATATGCATATCCTCACAAAGAGACTTTTCTCTTTTTTCCTCTTTCATATCAATTAACATTTATCACCCTATGCATAATTAAGATCCATTTAATTATGAGCATTAAACGGAGACATGCTCCCACAAGCATACCACTTTTGCTTTTTTTGATAAAGAAAATGATCTCTGCACATTCTCTAGCTCCCTCTCCTCTGCTTGGCATTAAGTTTTGACATCACAGTTCTCACTTGGTTTAATCCCTCTGGTTGTCCAAAGTCTCTTTGCAGAACACTAGGAGAAAATGTTTGGGCCATCGGTACAGTCAGCCTCAGGTATCTTGTCACCTTCTCAGACAGAAAGAGCTGTCTAGTTACCCTGTCCCCTTTCTTACATGAGAAACATCTACAGTCCATCCAGGCACAACTGTTTCACTTTACTAAATGCATTCCACACTTGAGGGCATACTTAGTCACATCTAATTGGTCTGTTCCTTTCTGCCATAAATGGAGGATTCCTGCCAGGGCAGCCATTCTTTTCTCTCTTCACTACATATCTCTAGTTCTGTACCTTAGTGAGCAATCAATTCATATTTGCTTTTGAATCAATGCCCTATGGTTGGGACAGCAGCTGTCCCTTAGTATCTCAGGCATAATATTGCTTACACAGTTTCACTTTGCTGAGGACACTGTGGGCAATTAGCCCAACTGATGGATCCCATAGGGACAGGACACAAACAAACATAGCTACTAGCTTAGAGCCGTGGTTCATAAATCCAGAGGTAGAAAGAAAAATCAGTCTTGAGATAGGGAAACAAAACATGTAGGTAAAAATTAGAGTGTGGGTACAAAGTTAGAGTGCCTAGGACATAGCAGAGTGAGCATTTGTAAAGTGAAGAAACAGATGAATGAACGGATGCAATGGCAGAGCATTCATGGGAACTTCATAGTCAAAGGTGACAGTTTTATAGTCCACATCAAAGACCACTTGTGTGATGTGAACTTGCTCTCCCTTACACAATGCTGCTATTACAACAGTGTTAGCACTTAGGCATCTGTGCTATAGGTAAGTCACAGATAACTTCTTCATACCCTGAAGCCTGGATCCTTCTCCAAGCATCTTTCCAAAATTGCAGTCCCAAATCTGGCTACCTACACACCCTCTGGCCACAAAGAGTTTACTTGCCGACAAACAGTAAAGGGGTCTCTTTTTCCTGGTGCTTGCAAGCCTGCCATGTTTTCAAACTTTTGATCTTTGTCAATGTGATAGATGAACATAAATGTCACAGTGAATTTTCCATTTGCATTTTTCCAATTATAAAGGGTGTTGCACATCTTTTCATGATTTTATGGGCTGCTGGTATGTCCTTTTCTCTGAAGTATTTATTCATGCCTTTTGCCTGTATTTCCAGTGGGCTCTTGGACTCTTCCCAAACAAGCTATGAAAGCCTCTAGCACAGTACAAAACCCAGCCCTTTGTTATGTAAATATTTTCCTAGAGCATCTATCTTCTGTCTATGTCTCTGTTATAAAGGGTACTCAGTATAGTTGTATTTATCAGGATTTCTATGACTTGTGCTCTGTGTCACATTTAGGCTTTTCTTCTAGCCAGAATTATTATATTTGTAAAGACTCTTGATGGTTCTAATCATTTATGGCTTTGTATCTTCTTCTTCCCCTTGGATTTAAACCTTTAATTCACTCAAAAGCCATTTTGGTCTAGCATGTTAAGTATGCATGAGGACACATCTTTTTCCAGATGGCCACCCAGATGCTTGAGCACTCTTCCTCTGCACTGGTATTTTGAAATGATGTCTTTATTGGAGCCTGAATTCCTGGATGCACTTGGCTTTGTATCTGGACACATTGGTCTATCTACTTATGTGAAATTATCATCCTGTTCTAACTTGTATGGTATTCTATTAAATGAGAGAAATAACCCTGATCATTCTTGCTTTTTAAATTTTTCTCAGTAAATTTTAGAATTAGTTTGCTTTGTTGCAGAACAGTCTCATGGGTGACTTGGTAAGATGGTACTGGATTCAGAGCTTGTTTCTTTGCTATCCAATAACATTCTGTCCTTCTCCATGTATTCATAATCGCCTTTGTGTCCCTGAAGCAGCCAGAAAGTTTTCTTCCACTAGCTTTTGTATGTTTCTCTAGGTTGTTCTCAGACATTCTGCCCATTCCCAATCCCCATTACCAACAAAGGAAAGAATGAGAAGAAAGAATGTTTCCTTGTTCATACAATAGCTGGATCAAACCCCTCTATGACCTCTAGCTGTTTTTTTGTTTGTATATATAAAGGCTCTTGCCTTCTTTATGGTAATTTCATATTCTGCTACAATTTCTTTCTTTCTTTTTTGCTATTTTATTATTATTTTTTCTTATTATGCATATCGATCTCAGTTCCCTCTTCCTCCCTTCCTCCCATCCCACCCCTCCCCTTCACTCCACAGGGAGGGTGAAGCCTTCCAAGGGGGGGTCAACAAACTCTGTCAAGTCATTTGGAGTAGGGACTAGGCCCTCCCTCCTGCCTCTAGATCTGCTACATTTAAGTTCCTCACCAATTCAATACATTTTCAGATGGTTCTAGGATTTTCCTAAAAACCAACTTAAACTTACACCATCCCTCTCTTCCTGCATTTTCCCCTTTTTCTTTTTCACTCTCCTCTCTCCTTTTCTCTTTCAAGTATGTTGACTAACATCAATAAACCAATGTTCAGATTTTTCATTATGGTAGGAATCCCCTGGACATGTTTTTATTGCTTATATGCTATTGTCTTTGTTAGGGTTTCTATTGTGATGAAACACCATGACCAAAAAGTAAGTTGGAGAGGGGAGAGTTTATTTGGCTTATACTTCTACAGTGTTCATCACTGAAGGAAGTCAGAGGAGGAACTCAAACAGGGAAGGAACCTGGAGACAGGAGCTGATACAGAGGTCATGGAGGGATGCTGTTTACTGACTTGCTTGCCCTGGTTTGCTCAGCCTGCTTTCTTAAGAAAGAACTCAGGACCGCCAGCCCAGGGATAGCACCACCCACAATAGGCTAAGCCCTCCCACATTGATTGCTATTGAGAAAATGCCTTACAGCTGGATCTCATGAAGACATTTCCTCAACTGAGGCTCCTTCCTCTCTAATGACTTTAGCTTATGTCAAGTTGACACACAAAACTAGGCAGTACAACTGACACTTAACAAATAAGTTGACAGTACAACTGTCAACTTGATAAATAAACACATTACTATTATGCCACAACCTTTCCTTTCTTAGTCATCCCCAAGTTATCACATTAAAAACATAAATAACTTTAAAAGTTACCACAGCCTTTACAAATTCAAACACATTAAATTTTTAGTCCCTGTAAAATAGCCTAAGTCTCTCAACTGTGGGCTCCAGTAAAATATTTTCTTACATCAAGAGGGGAAAACCAGAGCATAGTCACAATCAAATCAAAACAGAACAAAATTCCAACCACCCAATGGCTAGAATCAACTCACCATCTTCTGGGTTCCTCCAAAGGACTTGGGTCACTTCTCCAGCCCTGCCCTCTGCAGCACACACAGCTGTCATTTAGGCTTTAGCTGGCTCCACTCCACTGCTACTGCTACTGTCCCTGGGACCCATCCATTGTTCTGACATCTCAAAAACACTGGGGGCTTCTGTTGCAACTGGGCTGGCTTCACTCTTTCACCAATAGCCTCTCATAGTCTCTCTTCATAATGACAAGCCTCAACTTCTTTGCATGACCCCTTCAGTCCGGAGCCTTCAATTATCACTGAGGCTCCACCCTCACCAATGACCTCTCCTGGCCTATCACAATGCCAAGGCTCAGCTGCTCTCTGTGACCTCTTCATGCCTTCAAAACCAGTACCACCTGGGTGACTCTTATACACTACCAAGCCTGGATGTCAGCATGAAGTACAACCTTGGCCACCTCTGGAGCATAGCTTCTCTTTGCTCTCAAGAAACACACAGAAGACTTTGCTTCAATGATGCTGTTCTCTTCTTAATCTCGGCTAATTTCTTAGCTCCACCTAACCAGTATCAAGTATTTTAGCAAAGTCTTGCTTTAGTAGTTCTGGTATCTTGTTAATCACAGCTGATTCTTCAGCCTCAGATAACCAGAACCACAGACTCTTAACTCAAAATAACAAATGGCCCTGATTAAAAAGTCTTTAAACTTCCCTCTGAAATTCACAATCAAGGCTTTCATCCTCTGCACTGCTCTCAACATTTATTCTTCCAAGCTCCCACAGAACATCCCACAGAGCTCTTAATACTCAATGGCTCTTAGCCCAAAGTTCCAAAGTCCTTCAACAATCCTCCCAAAATCATGGTCAGGTCTGTCACAACAATAACCAACTACACTAGTACAAAGTTGTCTTAGTTACGGTTTCTATTACTATGATGAAGCACCATAACCAAAGAGCAAGTTGGGGAGGAAAGGGTTTATTTGGCTTACAGTAGTAAGTTCATCACTGAAGGAAGTCAGGACAGGAACTCAAACAGTGCAGAATCCTGGGTGCAGGAGCTGATACAAAGCCATGGAGGGGTGCTGCTTACTGGCTTGCTTACTCTGATTTGTTCAGCCTGCTTTCTTATAAAACCCAAGACCACCAGCCCAGAGATGGCACTGTCCATAATGGGCTGGGCCTTCCCCCATTTACTGATAATTGAAAAAAGAAAATGCCTTATAGCCGAATCTCATGGAGGCATTTCCTCAACTGAGGCTCCCTCCTCTCTGGGGACTCTATTTGTGTCAAGTTGACACACAAACCCAGACAGTACAATCAAGGAGGGATGCTATCCAGTCAATGTCACTGTGTTAGAGAGCAGCCTTGAGTCAGTGTGATATTCTCATCATATGGTAACATATCAATTATTCTTTTAAAAATACTTTTAGCCTTTTATATAATACTAAGGATTAATCTGAGGATCATGTACCTACTCAACTACATTTAATGCCTACAATAAATTCCCTGTGGTCTCTGTATACCATACATTCAAAGAACTACTTGATTCTGTTTGCTAATTTCATTTTATGTGTCTGCATCAATTTTTATAAATGACATTGATCTGTGGTATGTTTATGTTCAATCCTTTATTAGGCTCACTGCATTTATGAAAAGAATTTGGAAGCTCTCTATCTTTTAATCTACCCTAAAGCTGCCTTCTCAAGTATAACAGCCAACAAAAATATGTGGCTTTTTAAACTTAAATGCATTAAAATTCAACGAAACTAGAATCCAGTCCTTACACAGAATAAGATGCATTCAAGAGCTCAATTAGCATGTGCCTTGCAGCCATGTTTATTGCTTATTTGAACACAGAAAGCCCAAAGACACAGAGACACAGCATTGCTTCAGGAGCATGTAAAAGACAGCCAAGTTACCTGTTTGCTGATACATTTGGAAGAAATGATACACATACAGCTGTCTGTGTGTCTCTGATAGAAAGTGGTGTTCTGGTTTTTCTATTCTTTCTAGGATCATGTGTGTTTCCAAAATTTATCTATTCTCAATTTTTTTCAAATGTATTTGAATGAACTTTAAAATTCATCTGTTATGACTATTTTAGACTTTATTTAGTCTACAGTTATTTCTTCAGCCTTCTTTCATTATAGGAGGGATCTGTGAAACCTTGCTTTGTTGACTAGATGAAATGATGGTCAGCTGTAATCTCCAGTGATTCAGCCAAACACTAATCCAGGTGTTTCTGTGAGAGAACCTTGTAGCCTAGAGGCAGTCTGCTTTGAATACGGAAGATTTTTCTAGATATTCTAAGGACAATTCAATCTTTTAAAATTTCTTGGGAACAGAATGGAATTCCTAGGGGAAAAAAGAAAGAGAAGAAAGCTATGTAAGACATGACCACTTTACGTGCTCCAGCCTGATCCTGCTCCATGGATTGCAGACTTACTTATACAGCCCATGATCAAAACCAATGAACATTAGCTATTATAGTCTCCATTTTATTATTTTTCAAGGGGACAGCTTTGCATTTAGTCATTAATGATTTTTCAACCCCCTTTCTAAATCATTAATTTTTGCTTTTATCTTTCTTAATTCCTTTATTTTTCTCTCCATTAGATAATATTATTGGGTTTTTTAATAACTTTTTGGGATATATGATTAATACATTTATTTTCATTCTTTCTTACATATTAGCATGTATTCTGTGATTAACACTATTTCTCAAAGCAGTGAATTAAAAGTACTCCAAAACTTACAGTGACCTTCTAATGCTGTTATTAAGTTTCTAAGTATTCTACAACTTGTTTCAGTATTTCCTTGGGGATCAGAGAATGCTTCAGTGTGTACTCTCATCTGGCAGTCTTTGGGACACCCAAATGTTTGATTTTTCTTTGCTGTTTCTCATTTTGTAATTTGATATTTTACCATTTCTTCATTATTTAAAAGACATGATTTGCATTTTAACTATCGTTCTTACGAATATAGATATTGTTATAGTACCATCCCCAAACTGAAAATTTCTGTAAGGACATCACTCTCATATGCTATGGAGGACCAGCTCAGCATCAAACAAATGAAGCATTAGGAGGAAAAAGGCATGTGGAAACCAGATGACACCTCTGATGGAGAGTTCATTCTCTCCTGCTACCTTGTGAGATCTGGGGATCAAGCTCAGGCTGAAAGCTTCTACTCACTGAGCCTTCACAATGGTCCTACATAAAACATAATTATGTCTATGGAACTGAGAGACTTAGAGAGAATGAGAGAGAGGGAAACAAGGTAAAGATTAAGAAAATGGAAAATAACAAGATAGTCATAACTATTGTATATACATACATATAGTCAAGACTGAAGGTACACTAGAAATATAAGAAGACACATGGACATGGAGTCATAGGAGTTATTTTGGCTTTGCGAGTACTCCCCTATCCTAGGAATCCTGAATTTTTTTTAAAGAAAAGGATAAACCTGTCTCAAAGCACCCAAAAAGAAACAGGGTATCAAATATCATGGTTTAATAAGGATCAGGAGAAACAAACAGGCCGAATAGATGTTTATTTGGGAAGAAATAACTTACAACATAGACAGATGAATACCAGCAGGTTCCTGGTCCCAAGGATGCCTCCGGATGTTCTCCTGTTCCCATGCTGCAAGCAAGAGAGCACGTCTAGGCTCCTCCTCAGACCTAGTTCCCCCAGGTAACTTCTTCCCCTGTCTCCACCCCCAAAGAACGTGGTCAGTGCCATAGATGCAGACAAAGTGAATATCTCACTACAATCAAAGGACAAGAAATGTTTGACCAGTGCCTGGAACCTGTAGAAACATGGAATCAACAATAAACCTAGTGTAAACCACTTTGTGCAGTGAGCTGAGACCTGGTGTGCTCCCCCATCTGTAGGTCAGTCTTATACTGACCCAGGAGTAAATACTATTTGCTTCACCTTGCTACCAACACCACTTCATCATATGACCAAGGAATCACCAACATTGGACTGAAACTAAAATGATCCTAGATGGTGCTCCCTGTTCCAGGCTGCTAGGCTGAAGTAAATGTAAGCTTTCTCTTTAGGGAGAAAGATTTATTCTATATAGTACTATAGATATTCTTTTATTTATAGAGGAAATAGCAAAATAAATCAGGCATATGAGGAAATAGATTCAAGAAAAACAATAAACATCTAAAAGTTCCCTCTAATGCATCATATATAGGCATTATCAGACACAGATTATAAAATTACTGTGCTTGCTGTGTTAAGAAGACATTTTAATGCTTGAAAATATCTACAGAGAACCAGAAAAAGCTGACAGTATGTATTTGAGAGAGAGTCAAATGAAATTCTGGGACTGGAAAGTTAGCAAAACTTTAAAATGAAAAAAAAAAAACATGTTAAAATGCATAAATTCAAAGGAACAGAATTCAACCCAAATGAATTAAAAGTACAGGAAACCTAGAAGAAATGAGAAATAGAATAAGACTGGGTAACCAATGTTTAATCAGATGACCAGAGAAGGGGGAAGGGAGAGGAAGAGGGAGAGGCAATATGGGACAAACAATACTCTGAAGGTAATAAATGGCTGAGCAGATTCCACAACCGAAGAAGAACATTAGTCCAAATATTCAAGAAAACTGAGCTAATGACAGGATAAATAGTTTTTAATCTCACATCTACATATAACACTGTGAAATGGCAGAAAATAAACAAAAAGAAAACAAAAACTACATTTAGAATACCTAGGTGGCTGCTTCCCAGCAAACACATAAACACACACACACACACACACACACACACACACACACACACACAGACACACACACACACACACACACACACACACTCCTTTTTTCTTTTATTTTTGAGATGATTATGTAATTACAACATTTCTTTCTTCCCTGTTCTCCACCCAAAACCTCCCAGACATCCCTCCTTGCTCTCTTCAAATTCTTGGCCTCTGTTTCCATTCATAGTTATTGCATACATACATACATACATGCATATATGTATACACATGGACAATGTTACTTGTAAGCATGTTTCCAGGGCTGTTAATTTGGAGCTTACTAACCAGTTAGTGTATTTTCCCCTCTGTTAAAGAACTACCTTCATCCTTTATAAGAGAAAGCAAGTTGAGAAGTGATTTTACAATCATAACCATGAAGCTAAGAGAGAGTAGAATGGTGTTTCGATGTAGTAGAGAAAAAAATGCCAGCTTAAAGTACTATATCCAGTGAAAACTTTCAAAAGCAAAGAGAATATCATAAGAAAAAAATGTGTAACTCCACTATTACTTATGAAACTGACAATTACAATGGCTCAACATTGTCAGGCATCTACAAACATGGGGAGCAATTTGTGCTCACAGAAATATTTACCAGTGAGAGTATAAATTGGGATGGCTGCCTTGTAAAAGAGGAATTTTCTTGAAAATTATGCATTTATGGCTACTACTTACAAATTCTACATAGGCACATGCCACCAAAAAGTTATTTACCTGGTGAAAATAATGTATTAAAATATTTTGTCTCTGATCATGCTTATGAGATCCTGAACAACTTTAAGACAGGAGCTGCCCATCAGAAAGGCCAGCTCATTGTTAGGGGGTATGAATTCCCAGCCTCCTGGCTCCAGGAAGGGGAGACTGAAGAATGTGTTCAATCTCATGGTTGATAATTCAACCAATTACAGCCATGTGTTAAAGCCTCAATTAAAAAAATCCTGAATCCCAGTGGAGCAATCTAGAGCTTTCAGCTGGACATGTTGACAGGATGAACCACCAAGTTTCAAAGAAGACATGGGCATTACTGTAGTGCTTCCCCAATGGGCTTACTTCATTTGGTTCTTCCTCATCTGTAAAACTATGCTCACACAAATCATATTCTAGTGATGTATAGAGCCTAAAAGAATGATCAAATGTCCTGATTTCATAAGATATCCCCAAACACACATTCCCCCTAAGACTTTGCAATTGGCAAAGTGGGTCTGGTTTTACCTACTATATTTCTGCTAAAGGAACATAGCAATAAAATTATTTCCTAATACCTGGAGATAAGTGTCCCATTCAGTCATCATCAATGAAGCTGCCTCTTGCAGTAGATGGGAATTAATACAGAGAACCACAGTAGGACAGTGTACAGAGAGTGAGAAACCTTGAAACACTCAGTTCTAAACGGAATGTTTTTGTCAAACCCCTTCCCTTTCTGGAAGAGGCAGAGATTGTAGGAGCCAGAGGATTGGATGACACCAAGGAAACAAGGCCTTCTAAACACAGCAGTGCACATGAACTATGACAGCACAAACAGGGCCTGCACACGTTCAAGCCAGATGGGATCTCAGCACTGAGAGGGGGAAATGGACATGAGCTCCTGTTGCAAATCAAGAAGTTATCTCCAATTAACAGCCTCTTGCAAAGGAAAAATCAGTTTTGTTCATTCGGATCTCACTGGATATACAAGACATGCTTAAGGGCAGGCCAATGTGCAGCAATAGATGCCAACACAAAACAAAATCTATGGTATTTTATAGGTTTTTTGTTTCATTTTGCTTTTTTAGGGTATTTTTTATCATATTGGTCTTTTGCTGGTATATTATGGTTTCTAATTTTGTGTTTTTATGAATTTTGGTTTTGTGAGTGTGTGTGTTATGTTTTTCCACTGTTTATTGTTAATTTTTGTTTGTTTACTTTTTATTTACCTGTTTATATTATAAAGAGAGAGAGAAAGAAGGCATGAAGTTGGATGGGTGGGAAGGATATGGGAAGGCATAGGGGAGGAGAAACCATGATAAGAATATACTGCATGGATTTTCAGTTAAAATGAAGTAGGGCTGGTCTAATGAAAAACAGATCATTATTGAACATGATGCTCCAGGTAGTTGGCAAGGAATCTGTGTTACAGTGTACCATGGTTAAGATGGAAAACAGAATTCTAAAGTCTGTAGCAAGCTGGGCAGAAACCTGGGCACTTGCTATGATTTGTGGCTGATGTCTGAACTAGTGGCAGCCTTATGAAGAAACTTTTCTTTATTTTGTAAGGTCTGTACTAGCTTTTGGTAGTTAATGTCAAAAATGAATTAAATTTACCACACTCAATTTTTTGGGAATCGATGTCAGAATATGTCTGTGTCCTGTTAAGCATGTTCACTGCAGAACCATAACCCTAAAGCTAGAAACAACACAAACACCCTGTGACACAGTTGAAAATTTGTATGGTGTGTGTATCATCACAAATTGGTGAGTTTTAAAGACACAATGTTAAACATCATAAGACAGGTACAGAATAATGTATCTTCTATGATTTCATTCATGAAAGACTAAACACAGACAAGAACATGCAAACTGTGACATTTGTTGTTTGTACTAGGACACAAAAGCAAGGAAGTAATTCAAATAAATAGTTGCCACACAAACTAGGGTATGATTTTGTTCTTGGGAAAAGAACGTTTGCAACTGTCAGAGGATGCAGAATTTGTGGGGTGACTATAAATGGTTGGCGTGGTTAATGGTTTTTGTTTTATTGAGTCATGTTTTATTCACTTTTCTGAGTCTGCACTACAGTTGATAATTTTCTAAGTCTTTCAAAAGTCTAAGTGAAAATGTGAAGGAAACATACCTATTGAAAATAGAGGAAAGCATACCCACGCTATTCTAGTGCTCAGATTTTTCTCCTTGTTCCTGCCTGCCTTAGCTCATAAGGATTGGCTGCAATGGACCTGACTTTCATAAACTAGCTGCAGGAACCCTTGCTTCCCACACACTCTCTGCTCAGTCCCAGGTCACACCCAGAAGCGTTCTTACCGAAAGTGCTGACCACAACAAAAAAACAGGCACAAGTCACCATAACTAACATAGGAACTTGGATCATTTCTATCCCCTTTGAGTCCCTTGCCCTGCATATACAAGGTAAGATGTGCATTACAAAGACTTCTGAAGAAACTATGATTTCAAACATGGTACAAGTCAGGCACTCACATGCTATGGGAGTAACCAATTACTTTATTAGACTTAAGGCCTGCTCTATGAGCTAAAACCCATACCTGACACTGTTGGTGAGACCAGGAACTTGAGGCTGTATAGTCCATGGGTCCTGATAGAAACATAATGCTATTATGATTCTACTAAAAGAACATAGCAATGAAATGCTTCTTGATAACTTATTGTATACTCATAGTTCAGTACAACACTCAACTTGTATCATAAAGGCTTCTTGCAACAGATGGTAATTAGCACAGAAACTTACAGCCTGACAATAGGCAGAACATGGGAACTTTGGGAGACTCAGCCCTAAATGGGATGCCTTTACCACCTCCCTCCCTCAAGGGTCGGTGATCTATACAGAAGAGGAAACAGAGAGATTATAAGAGCCAGAGATGGTAGATGACTCCAAAGAAATATTATTTTCCAGACACAACAGGACTGATGCACACAGTACCCACAGAGCCTGTGACAGCATACACAAGGCCTACACAAGTTCAAGTCAGACAAAATCCCAGCACAAAAGGAAAGTGGGCAAAAAAAATCACACCTGTAATGAAGAAGGTATTTGCAATGAGAGATGGAAACTCAGTTTTCTTCAATGGAGTTACATTGGATACAGCAACCACACTCCAGGTTAGGCCCCAAACTCAGGAGAAGTGGCCAACACAAAACAAACTCCAAATTTTGGGGCAGGAGGGGATGTAAGTATGCATGTGCGTTATTGTTGTTGTTGTTGTTGTTGTTGTTGTTTGGTGTTGGGTTTGGTTTTTCTTTTTAGAGAGAATAGGAACATGAGGTTGAGCAAGTATGGAATGGGGAAGATCTGGAAAGAGTTGGAGGGAAAGACTATGACAAATATTTTTATTAAAAATTTTAAAAACTAACAAAAAGAAAAAGAACAGATGCAGGGCTCCCCCTAGGGGTAGGGGGGAGTACATCAATGGAACACAAGAGTCAGTGATGCTCTAGACTGCTGGCTTATTAATGAATAGTTTCTCTACCACACTGTCTCTTGACCCACCAACTCCAGTGTCCAGGAAATTAACCTTTGTGACCTTATGATAGCTATGAACCAGGATGTCATTGAAGAAAAAGTCTGACATAAAATAATGTAGAATTTAAATTATTTCAAAAATAGAAATTGAATGAGAAGGTGTTTTTAAAAACTTGATTACAAAAAGGATTAATTCTTGACATAGATAAATATGTAATTATTATTTGAAATAATAATTTAAAGAAAAAAGACATGAAGTTTGACTTTTGAGATAGGTTTTGTTTATTTTTGGTTGGTTTGCTTAGGCTATGTTTTACACAAAGAACAATTGGCATTTGTGAAAAATAAAATTTTTATCCTTAACTTTACTCTAGTACAGGTGTTTGAGAACCTTTCTTCTATCTTTTAAAATATATGTTATTCCAAATTTGAAGTTATATCTACCATGACAAGATTTTCACCACAATAATTTAATAGATCTCCTTAAAATTGGTTTAAAATAAATAAATCTCTGAGTTTTTCTGCCTGGATTTTCTAATTTCAGATTCTTCACACCCTGGCCCAACACTGCAGAAAGAATGTTGCCCACTCTCTGTGCTGTACTGAACACCAACAAGACTGACAGTACATCTATACCTGTTCAGTTTTAAAAATGAAAGAACATGGTATTGCAAGTGGTAAAAGCAGGAGAACGTGATAGTAATACTGAGAGCATCAATAGTGTATAGCTTTAAGTGGGACTACTGTGGCAATTGATGCAGCACCAGATGGGGACATGAATTTGGTAGTTAACTGGAGCTGAGAAGGTGATCTAAGGCTGGAAGACAGTGCCACTCTCTGCAGTCATCTGTAGACCTGGGCTGTCTCAGGTGCTTCTGCCCTCCACAGCAGGAAACTGCATCTTTGGGTTTATAAAGATGCTCCTGTCTGTTGTTTCCTGTTTAAAGAGAATACAAGCCCTTTGTGCTGGCTGTTTTTCTGGCAACTGGGCACAAATTTGAGGGTTTTTTGGAAGGGATAACTTCGACTGAGAAAATGCCCACATCAGCTTTGGCCTATGGACATGAATGGTGCATTTTCTTGTTGTGAACCTACTCAGCTCACTGTGGGTGGTGCTGTCCCTGGGCTGGTGGTCATGGGTGCTATAAGAAAGCAGGCTGATAAAGTCATAGGGGAAAGCCAGTTTTCAGCACTCTGCCATGGCCTCTGCATCAGTACTTGTCTCCACCTGAGTTCTTTCCTTCCCTGGCTTCCTTAATAATGGACGGTGGTAAGAAGTGGAAGGTGAAGTAAACCCTTCCTTCTCAGGTTTATTTTGAGCATAGTATTTTATCACAACATCATAAATCATAACTAAGAAAATTTTCCTCTGGGGATTTAGTTCCCAAGCAGTTCTCTAGGTAGAATTTATGTCTAAGTCTCTATTATAGGGGTGGCATTGGAATTTGGCTTCCATGGGAAGCTAGGAAATGCCCATTTGTTTCCCCTCCTCTTACTATTGGGGGCTTTTAGTAATATATGATGAAATATTTTGAGGAGGTTACGGTTGTTTTATGGACTTGTCTGGACCAGTTTGTTACAGATCAGATGAGACCAGGGAGATGAATTGGGTAAGTAAGGGGTGAATTTCTCTACTAGACTGTAGAATTTAGTTAATTTCTAACACAGATAGAAATATTTCCTATATGCCTATATAAGATATACACTTTTAGAAACTATATAATTTAGAGATCACTAAGCCTTTTAGTAAAGCCTTGTTTCCTTATAACTTCCTGAGTAAAGATGTGGATAATGATGAAAGATAATTAAAGAAAACAGAAATGATAGACATAGGTCTAAAAGAAACCAGGAAATTATACATGATAATCAGCACGTGAAGGCAATGGCAGTTCTGGGTGCCCAGTGATGGAGCATGGAAGGAAATCCTGGCCCTGGGTGGGAAATGACTCCTGAGCTCTCTGAGCCTAGGCAATCACTACACGGAAAATGAGTGGCAGTGTCTGAGATTAAAGAGATGCTAGAAACCACCTTGTCCGGTTAGTTCCTCCTTCTCATACAGGGAAAACAGAATCTCAAAGACTTGCACCCAGTGAGAAGCAATTTGAACTTCCATCCCTCTGCTCTGTCCATGGCCACCCCAAGCTTGACTGGGGATAGAGGAGGCAAAAGTGAATGGTGATGAGCAGAGTCCTAGGCACTCCTCAAATGTCTCTCAAGCTGATCAAGCCTGGAATTTCTGCCCACATCAAGCATCTCAAGCATCTCTCGGTTCCTAAGTCTGAGATAAAGGGGAGATTTCCTGTCCAGCCCAGTGCCAGAGGCAGGGACACTGCAGGGAAGTCTGTAAAACAATGTGTCTTGATTGTGTATATTGAAAACAGGCTTTATCCTGAATTAAGGCTTGGACAGGAAGCAGAGAAAGTTTCCCATAAAATCACTCAGGAGTTTCCAGGGGGGACTTTCCCCAGCCTGCATTCCAGAAGGAATCTCTTCACCACAACTATTTACATGAACCCATGTGACAGGCATGCAGTCCTTCCTTAACATATGAAATGAGGGTGAAATGAGGCGTATGAGAAGGAAGGTCACATCATATACCAGTCTTCAAAACATAAAAAGCTAAAGCAATAACTCTGTTTACCCTTCCAACATTTTTTAACAAAACAAAATGTCCAGGTCTTGTCAATGTTTGCAAATTGTCCTCATCCCTTTCTCACAGTGTTAGTAGCTGTAGAATCTGCATAAACTCGAGGTCCTCTGATCACACATGCCAGTGCTTATAACCTCCTGTTCAGCACTGACAGCTTAACCCCGCCCTTTAGTTTTCCTGAAGCCTCAACTCATCATCTGGAGCTGAGCTGCACATTATGCCTATCCTCATTCCAATTCTAGAAATGAAACAATCCACTAACAGATATATACATACATTTCCACAAATCACAAAATCCAGAAAGTAAAGAATCAAGATTTGGATCCAGGTCTTACACTTTGTGGTTTAGTTCTAATAATGGATATCTTTGCTATCAAGAAACTTCTTCCCATTCACACTGAGAGGTAGACCCAGGCCTTCAGTGAATGTTTTGGTAACACAAAATGAGAGATAATAGACAGACCAAACTGTCTATTTTATTTGCCTGAGAACTCATTTGGTTCTAGACTATAAACAGAGTGTATTATTTACTGGATTCTCAAAAGCCTTTGGTCAAGTCACACCATGGAAATATAATACAAGTTGTATCTATAAATATGAGTGTCTCGAGAGGGATAAGTTGGTCACATGGGGATCCCAGTCTGAACATCTTCATGGTCTGGAATTTTTGTCAAGAATCAAACTCTTGAGCAGTGGATGGGAAAGCACAAAATGTTTTCACCTCACCAGCATTCTGCAACATCTTCTTCTGTGCTACCTCCTGCTTATAATGACAAAAAAAAAAAAAAAAAAAAAGACAGTTTAAATGTATACCCTCCTGGGCCTACCTTCTGGAACAGTTTTCAACCTGTGGTTCGAGACTCCCTTGGGCTCACATATCAGATATCCAATATTTACCTAACAATTCATGACGGTAGCAAAGTTATAGTTAGGAAGTAGCAACAAAAATAATTTTATAGCTGGGGATTACCACACCATGAGAAACTGTATTAAAGGGTCATAGCTTGAGGAATGTTGAGAACCACTGCCCTAGAAGAAAATAAGACAAGGAATAAGTCTGGGATCCCCAGAAGTAATTCCATTCACATGATTCCACATTTGCTTCATTCAAATTGTGCTTCTCTTTCACAAATGCTACTAAAGCAATCGACTCATTCTTTAACTCATTAAACTGGTGTTTATTGAGCATTTGCTATTACATGTCACTTAACCAGCTGCAATCGGTTTAAGGAAGCCTTTATGCAAATCTTGTGGCACAGACTACTCTATGGATAATGTGAGTAGCCTTTAACAGATGAGATGCTATTGAAGACAGTGGAAAATTACAGTTAAGAATTGTTTCTTCAATTCAAAACAGGAGGGAGGGCCTAGGTCCTACACCAAATGTCTTGACAGATTTTGATGATCCCTCCTGGAAGGCCTCAACCTCCCTGGGGAGTGGGCAGGGAATGGGATGGGAGGGAGGGAGGGAGAGGGAACTGGGATCCATATGTAAAATAAGAAAAAATAATTAAAAATATGTAAAATATAAAAAAAGAATTGTTTCTTCAGCAATGTGATCCATTCCTTTATGTGCCTAGGTTAGGAGTTCAGTCTCAAGGTGTGTTGCGTTTTCCTGTTTTCTGAATCTTTAAGACTAGTTTGAACTGTTTCTTGGTTGAGATCAATAACCCCATGTCCACAGCAAACAGAATCACCACCAGCAATGGGATAATAAATCGTAGCCAGTTGTACCTGCTTTTGTGAGCTAATAAGAAACATCAATCCAGATTAGAAACTGAAAAGTGGGGCTCAGAGAGCCATCTTCCTTAAGAGGGACACAAGTATGATTCTCCACCAGATGAGGCACATCCAGGAACAGAGAGAAAACACCCAGGATTCTGGGTCCCTCCAATCTGTACTTTCTTAGAACTGTGAAGGGATAAGTGGTTCCTAATAACTCCCGTCTAGTGGTTCCTCTGGCCAGTGGACTCCATGAAAACATGATGCTGCTCACTGATCATTTGCGTGGAGAAAGGACACAGAGTGGGACAGAGATAATTAAACAGCATTTTAGTCTCAAAATAGCAGACAAGCCTCGACAGAGCTTAATTCTGAGATTTAACATCTTGCTTCCTTTATAGATAATTATGAGCATGCCGAGATAAAACAAAGCTTCTCCCTTCAAAAGCAAACATTTCAAATGTTTCCCTCTTATCCCTTCTTACATGACTTTTGGGAAAACTGGCTTTTCTTATGAGTCATAGGAGCAGCCTATCTGCCTGCTCTCAGCAGGCTCACTTTCCTCCTCCAGGACCTGCACGCCCAGCTAAGTGAGGGTTGGATTCCTTCCCCATCATCCTCAGCTAATATGGACTCTCCAAGCTCTTTGTATCCTTGCTTCCTTCAACTCCCCAAATCACTTCCAATTTGATAAATAGAAACACTCTTCTTAGGAGCAATAGATAAAGTGGAAGTCAAAATGCTAATTGTAATCTTTTATGTCTGACAGGCCTTGACAGTTTATAAAGCCATTTGACAAAATTATCCCATTAATCTTCATAAAATTCCATTTTATGCATAGATATTACCATCAACACTCGGCAAGCAAGGACTCTGCTGTGGAGCTATGTCCTGGGTCTCCTCATTGTAAGTCTATTAGCCTTTCCAGACAAGCATAGATGTCCTGGAGCACTGATTTCAAACACTGGCTCGTATTTTCACTTTCCCTAGCCCTGCTAAAGCCTATGTAGTTCTTTATCAACTCACCCTTTATTAAAGAAAGTCTGAATTTCTTGGAGTCATAATACAGCCCATGAAGTGCACCAAAGTGGTGGCAGGTGCCATTGTCATTAAGTGTGGCATTTCCAATGAAGATATTGGAGGCATCATAATAGTATGTGAGACCAAGGTCACCCTTGTGCTAGGTCACCATGTGGACTCCCAGTTCTTCCAGCCACAGTACCTAATGAGGAAGGGCCTCCCTTCCATCACCACATAAACAGAGGTCTTAAGAATCAGCCAGTCTGAAGAACATTAATTCCATTATGGCTGTTTATTTAACAATGGCTGGTAAGACCAAGGAAGGATTGTAGGGAGAAAGGGACAGCCAGACCCACAGACAGATAAAAAAGGGGTCATCCATAGATGACCTATTTATTGGTTCATAAGATAAACTAAACAACAGAGATGAAATAGTATGTATAACCTGACTTCTACACCAATGAATTCTTTCTCCCCCTGAAAAGTCAGCCTGAAGCTATAAATTCTCCAAAGTCATTCCTGCTCTATTCCCCTCCTCTCTGCCCCAATAAGTGCTCAAGTATGTGAGTGCATGTGCACATACACACACATACACACACGCACACACGCACGCACGCTCGCACCTGTGCGCACCAGAAATGCAGAATTCCCTTCAAATTTGTTATATCTGAGACTAGTTAAGCAAAGGCAGACAGACATGCACATCCTGTGGAATTTTAGTTTAGGGAACTTATTCTCTCTTCACAGAGGCTTCCCAACTCTGTGATGAATTATAGTTTGCAAAAAAAAATTCTTTAAAATATATGCATCAATTTTAACTACTTATTTAATTTCTACATATTGTCTCCTTTCCTATGTAGATCTGTGTATCAAGTTGTTAGGACTTTATCTGGTTCTGTGTCCCTAGTGTCTAACCCAATTTTTAGAAGTAGGCAGATACTCAATGAATATTTGTCAATAATGACTCAACAAGGTATAAAAATCATATTCTATGGCTAATGCCACTTTTAAGAATAATAAAACATTCATAAATGGAGAATTTTGACTTACAATATGGCTAACTTGTATACTGTATTTGAGAAAAGCCCTTTAAGGACTCCTCTCAAATATACTTACAGTGAAATAAATAGCTATTCTTTATTGTTTCATTTATATTTAGAATTGACTTAGAGATTTTAAAACACCTTTTTCTCAAAAGAAAAAGTATAATGTGCAACTTATCCATTCAAAAGATAGTTTGTTTATTCAACATTTATTGATACTTAAATATGCTGAATTAAGTTGTGACACTAAAAGAATAGTAAAGATGAAATAAACACTAGAAATGTTTTTAGTGACAGTAAAGAAAATGAGGAATGCACACAGTATCTCTCATGGCACATGGATTGTTCAAATCCAGAGCAAATCTTTACTCAAGCCTTATAATCCAAGTATGCATACACAGACAGCTTTTTTATCAGTATCCACACACATGCCTATCATGCCATTCAATCAAATGATACACACACACACACACACACACACACACACACACACACATATATATATATATATACATATATATATATACATATACATATATATATGTGTGTGTGTGTGTGTGTGTGTGTGTGTGTATGTAAAATAGAAGAAGCAGAGCAGAGGAATAATATTGATGATTGACTAGATTGTGACTATTGAAAGAAATGTAAGAAGCAGTGAAAAAGACACAGAAAAGTTTTGAGTCTAATCCCCAGTGACCCTGGTCTTAAAATAATCTATGCCCTGCCAGTTTCCAGATACGCCACCCCTCAAATAAATGATATATGTTCCCATATCTGTTGAATTTACCAGCCATCACTTCTAGGTACACAGGCTAACTCTTGGAAAACTCTTGGATTCCTACTGTTGTGAATGGTGGCACTCACAATGTTGAAATGCGAAGTTGTCACCTTAGAGTTGGTGCCATTGTGGATCCATTTAGTAGTGAAATGTTAAAGGGGATTATTCCATGACATGTAAGAGTCACTTTCTCTCCTGTAAATATTCTAACCCATAGTAGGTTCAAGGACACAACATATTTCTGACTGGCTAAGAAAGTAAAACTGTGAAGATAAAGAAAATTTAAGTCATTGAAAATTATCCCATCTCAAAAGTACAAACATGCCAATAGTCAATCGATGGCCCATCTTCCCTGGCAGAGCTGACAAAACCCTGTCCTAATGTCTAGGAAAAGCAATAAAGAATGAAGTAAACAGTGTTGTGGCCTCAGGAAGCAATCAAGCTAGACACAAAGGCAGCACACAAAAACAGGAGGTTTGGAAAGAAGCAAACTAATTTACAATGTTAACCTACTCTAAATCTTTTCAATTTCAGGACCTAGAAATAAAAATTGTTATCTCTTTGTAGATAGAGATAGTATTTGTCACTCTCAGTCATTGCTTATCATAATGGTTTACAGTGTTTAGTAAATAACTATTAAATGGCTGACTGTAGGAATAATGGATAAATATCAAAGTCTTGGTTTCATCAAAACATGTCAGGAACAACTGTCAATCACTTCAGACTACAGAAAGGATTGGTACATTTTATTATACAATGTATGTTAATAAATTATAATAATGAAAAAATATATAAATAGACTTGATGAAATGTAAACTTTATAAGGTCTAAATTACTATAATTATTTAATTGTGAATATGTAGATTGAGGAATATTTGAAATCTTAGAAGGTCGTGAGAAACACCAAGAAGGTGTTAGTCTTAGATGGCTTCCAGGAGCAAGGAGATATGGTGAAAATTTAAACAGAAGCTAACAAAACGGCTAAATGGAGATGACAAAAGATGATATAGTCAAGGAACAATATGCAGACCCTAGGGATTTAAGATAGAATCCAATCTTTGCCAGTTATGCAACCTCCACTAAGTAATGTAATTTGGGTTACAGGGTTTCTCAAGTATTAAATACCAATAAAAATAGCAATGTGAAAGTTGGATGAGTACATGTGAAAGGCCTAGAACAGAGGCTGAGACACATCAGTGTAAAACATAGCTGTTGGCCAAAGCAAAGGAAGAAATGACTTGCATGGGGAAACTGGCGTATAGAAAACTTTTGACCAAGGGAGAAGGAATAGATAGGGTATGGATGGCTAGGAAGCAAGCTGTCCAGAGTGAGGAAGATTCACATAAGAAAAAGTTTGGTGAGATACAGTCACACAAATGGATATCAATGTTCAAACACACTGGAGAAACAAATACAAAAGACTCACTTATTAACATGACACTGGGAGCTGCAAAATTAATAAAGGGTAAGTTAGCATTTATCTCCAGTTTCCCAGGACACAAGAAGACTGGAATCAGCGTGGGACTGAAACCCACATCCATGAAATTTTAATGACCAATGGGGAGAAGGCACTGTGTTCTTTCCTCTATTATCCTCATTTGGTATCTGTCATGTACTATAATAGATGTCAGAGGACTGAAAAGATCCCAGTTGTTAGCCTAGTTTTCCACTGAGGTGATGCTCAGGCCAGTTTCCTCTTCTCTTTACTACACAGTGCCAGGAAACAGCCCCGTGGTTTGCACATGTGCTTCAAAGTCACCAAAAAAACCATGAACATCCCCACCTGATGCTCTCTAGATGCATTTTGTTACAAGTAAACAGTTAAAAGCTGTGTTACCCACAGCTGGGAAGACCCTCCAGTGGCAGGCAGTAGCCATCACCTTAGTGGGCTCAAGTGCCAGATAGCTATATGGCTTCAAAAATAGGCTTGACACCAAAAAAAAAAAAAAAAAAAAAAGGAGAAGGAAATGTTTTCTGCACCATATCTGGTTAACTCGTCAGGTGTGCCTGGGCTTGGCTTTCTCCAGAAATAATAACAGGGTTGTGCCAAATTGGACAATTTTATGGTCACCCATTTGCTCTCATTGTACCTTCAGCTCTACACCTAAAATCTGGTGGGTAAGGACCATGGAGCTAAGGAAGTCACAGGCTTCTTTAAGGTACCATTCAGTGCACAAATATTTGGTTTGTGACCTGGAAACATAAGGTAGAATATTAAAAAATAAAATTAGTACTTATTGAATTCCTTGATGAGTGCCAGGTACTGTGTTAAATATAATGGATACTTACTGTTCACACACACACACACATACACACACACTGTCTAAATCAATTAGATTTTTATTACAGTCTAGTCTATATTTTTATTGATGGGAAAATAGATCTTAGAAAAATAGACCTGAGAAGTAATTTGTGTTATGATGCCACTATTAAATGTATAATTTGGGGTTTATACATGTGAAAATATAACCCCAAAATCAATCTCTAAGCCACTGTGATGCTCTGCTTAAGAACACTCCAGATCATGGAGAACAATGGGTGAAATGCTTTGGGCTCCCTCTTGGTTACAGACCCTCTCCTAGTTCGTCTGCTCAATGCCTCACTCAGTCTTGCTCTTATTCACAGTGATCCACTATCTGACCAGCCCTTTGGAAATAGTCTCAGAGCCTCTTCTTCCACTGGGTCCTGATCTGGATCCTGACACAAGAGAGTAGATGCAAACCCTCACTTATGGAATTTAGGAATTTTTTATACTTCCCAGCTTTGGTCAATATTCAATTGTTATAATCATCCAACATGAACATTTCTCCTTTAAATGCACACCAGTTCTATTTTTGTCATGGTCCTTCTGACTAATCCACTGTGTTTCTGTTTTGTTTTGTTTTTTCATTATAAGATTTAATAAGAAAACTAATACATAAAATTCATTCCACAGCATCTAGTATGTGAAAGATGTTTAGTCAATATTCATTTTTATTATTTTTATTTGTTAAATAATTTTAACAGGAATACTGATTGGATCAGTGTTGCAGCAATAGGAAACCTGTACAAGATCAATAACTGGTATCTCATGACAGTGCACTTTGAGCAATTGTGGCCATTTCTGGAGTCATGGAGAAAGAGTAGGATCAGGAAGGAACAGAACACAGAAGTTTGGTGGGGACATCATGGAAGAATGGAAATGGCTCCTGTTTTGAGGTACTGGGAGGGTGATATTTTAATTCCTCAATCCTGGAAGAGACAAAGACGGATAGTACTTTACACATTGTTGAGAATTTATTGAGGAACTTTGGAGTGCCCTTCCCTAAGATATAGAGGTCCTCCAATAAAACTGAATTGCTGTCACTTTACTGTGGCTCACACAGCTTCTACAAGGGCTTTCCCTGAAGTCCGCACACTTTCCGAACAGCTCCTACTTACATGGGAGCAAGAGTGAGCTCCCTGAGAGGTGCTTGCCTACTCTGAAGAGAGTGGGTTTGTAGGTGAGATCATTCTTATTTGCTTCACTATCTAAAGCTTACACTTAAGTGTCCAACAGTGAGAAGGTGCTTTAGATGCAGCAACAGCAGAGAAACAGCAGGTTCAACCAAAGAAGCTCACTCAAGCTTAAGAACAAGCTAGACTATCAACCCTTAAAAAATGTAAACAAGTTGCAACATGACCACCAGAAAGAATAAACCATACTCTAATCACCAAAAAGCATTACAAAGTTAAGCAAAGGAAAAGGCTAAAAATCCTGGTGTACTTAAGCTTCAATTACCCTTTGTGATATGGTTTCCATTCTATACATTATTTTTTTCCTTTTTTATTTAAATTTGAAATAATGTTGTTTTACATGTCAATACCAGTTCCCTCACCCTCCCATCCTCCCCTAGCACCCCCACCAAGCTCCAGACCATTCCCCTTTCTACTCCTCAGAGAGGGTGAGGCCCTCCATGGGGAGTCTTCAAAGTCTGTCATATCATTTGTGGCAGGGCCTAGGCCATCCCCCATGTATCTAGGCTGAGAAGGTATCCTTCTATGTGGGATGGGCTTCTAAAGTTCATTTGTATACTAGGGATAAATACTGATCCATTACTAGAGGCCCCATAGATTGCCAAGTCCTCCTAATACCCACATTCAGGGGGTTTGTATGCTGGTTTCCCAGCTATCAGACTGGATTCCCATTTTCCTGAGGAACCGCCATACTTATTTCCAAAGTGGCTGTATGAGTTTGCACTCCCTCCAGCAGTGAAGAAATGTGCCCCTTTCTCCACATCCTCTCCAGCATAAACTGTCTTTGGTGTTTTTTATTTTAGCCATTCTGGCAGGAGTAAGATGGAATCTCAGAGTTGTTTTGATTTACATTTCCCTGATGGCTAAGGATGTTGAACATTTTCTTAAGTGTCTTTCAGCCATTTTAGATTCCTCCATTGAGAATTCTCTATTTAGTTCCGTAACACACTTTTTAATTGAATTATTTGGTGTTTTGATAACTAGCTTCTTGAATTCTTTGTATATTTTGGAAATCAGCCCTCTGTCAGATGTGGGGATTGGTGAACATCTTTTCCTAGTCTGTGGCCTGCCGTTTGTCTTGTTGACTGTGTCCTTTGCCTTACAGAAGCTTCTCAGTTTCAGGAGGTCCTATTTACTAATTGTCCATCTCAGTGTCAGTGCTACTGGTGCTATGCTCAGGAAGTGGTCTCCTGTACCAATTTGTTCAAGGGTACCTCCCACTTTCTCTTCTAAGAGGTTCAATGTGGCTGGGTTTATGTTGAGGTCTTTGATCCATTTAGACTTACGTTTTGTGCATAGCGATAGACATGGGTCTATATGCAGTCTTCTACACACCATCGTCCTACTCCAGTGGGTGGTGGTGGGACTCCTCCCATGGTTGGAGGCTGGACCAGGATGCTGCCAGACTCCCAATGAGCCTGTCTGCAAGGGTGGGTTTCCCCAAAGGCAGTCCTCAGTTCTTAGTCCTCAGGACGCTCCTAGCAGGGCACCAGAAGGCAGGCCAGAAACAGGCTCACACTTGCCCCCTCCTGTGGTTGGAGGTGAGACCAGGGCGCTAGCAGCCTCTGGATGGGCTGGACCGCTAGGGAGGGCTTCCCTGCAAGCAGACCTCAGTCCTCAGCCCTCAGGACACTCGGAGCAGTGAAGCAGAAGGTCCATTTTATACATTCTTAACCTTATATAAAAAATCCATATTTTATATCCATGTCTGGATGGAGTAGCTTCTCATCTCTCAGTTTGTCTAAACTGAGAACATGTGCTCTGAGGCACAAGAAGGTTTTGGATCTTATGAAAATTGTATTGTAAACTAATTTGTTTCCTCTGTGATTATTATTCTTGTGAGCATGCATTTGAGAATATTATTCTGAGAGGGAATCAATAGGCTCAGGGCACCAAAAGTAAACCTAAGAAACCTTTCTCTGCCTTGAAAGTTTTGTGATGAAAAATGGTGCAATAACACGCGCGCACACACACACACACACACACACACACACACACACACACACACCACAAAGTTTTTTAATCTAAACACACATATATATAATACATAATAGCATCACCCTGCCCAGATTAGACCTGTTGCCAGTTCCCAGAAAACTTAATCTGTATTTCAGTTTGTGGCATGGAGATGCAAAACTCTAATGGCCCTACATAAATGATGGGGGTTTTGTTCTGAGAGGTGTTCTTGAAGCTGGATTCAGAGTGAGGAGCTTTATGCCAAAACTTTCTTGCCATTCTGAAAGAAAAACATCAGAACTGAGCTTATTCGCAGTCTGCTGGTTTATTCTGTATGCTCAGTAAAACCAAGGTCCATACAATGTTGGATAGGAACTGTTGAAAAGACAGTGTCCTCCTAGTACATATAACTCATAAGTAGCACATGCTCTCTAACAATGGTGAGCAAGGCTAAATATGCAACACATTTTATTATCTTTGTCCCTCCTAACAATTCTACGTAATTGGTAATTAGGAAATTATATCATAAAGATATTAGGTAATATTTGAAGCATTTACTAACTAAAGACTTAAGAATTTAACCAGGGCTCATATAATCCCTTTTCCCTCTCTTCAATTGGACTCCCAGAGCTCGGCCCAGTGCTTGGCTGTGGGTCTCTACATCTGCTTCCATCAGCTACTGAAGGCTTTATGATGACAGTTAGGGTAGTCACTGATCTGATTACAGGGGAAGGCCAGTTCAGGCACCCTCTCCACTATTGATAGGAGTCTTAGATGGAGTCATCCTTGTGGGTTCCTGAGAGTCTCCCTGGCACAGGGGGGGTCAAAGATCATGATGGAGAAACCCACAGAGACAGCTGACCTGAGCTTTAGAAGCTCACGGACTCTGGACTGACAACTAGAGAGCCGGCATGGGACCGACCTAGGTGAGACCCCTAGCAATGGAACCAAGACCTACCCCTGATGCATGAGCTGGCTCTTTGGAACTTTTCCCCTATGGTGGGATGCCTTGTTCAGCCTTGATGCAGGGGAGCAGAAACATGATCTTGCCTCAGCTTGATATGCCATGCTTTGTTGATTCCAATGGGCAACCTTACTCCTTTTGAATGGAGACAGAGGAGGAGCGCATAGGAGGGGATTAGAAAGGAGGTGGGGGTGGGGGTACTGAGGAGAAAAGAGAAGGAAAACCATGGTTGGTATGTGAAATAAAAAGGCAATGAATACAAATTTTTAAAAATGAAAAACAGATTTTAATCAAGGCATTGGCAGGAAAGTGCATAAGGGTAATAAGGTAGACAGATGAATGTGGATTCATAGCACCTACTCAAAAACTCCATAGACTCACCAGAGCTGCTCATCCACAAACAGGAAACCATTCATCTAATTCATCCAGGTCTTGTTTTACACATCACTTTCATCATTCCAAGGGATAACTTCTCAATCTAGAACCACACAACTAGCTGCCACTTGTGGTGTTTTAATTGACTTCATTCTGTAAAGATCTCTTTTTCTAAAAGATTTACTTTTACTTGTGTGTGGCGGGGTTGTACCTGTGAAGCCAGACAAAGATAACACCCCCTCAAACAGGAGTACACACGGGTGCTGAGAAACAAACTCTCGTCCTCTGCAACAGCAGCCAGTGCTCTGAACCACTGAGCCATCTTCCCAACCCCCTCCCTTCCAGTTTTAACGACTAATTTCTCTCTTACCAGAAAGGAAGTAGTGGAAATTTTTACTCAAATAAACATCATCTGAATGGAGACCAGCTGATATATATATATATATATATATATATATATATATATATATGTATATATATATATATATATATATCAATGTATGGGTGTGTGTGTGTGTGTGTGTGTGTGTGTATATCACCTAATGTATTAAAAACAAAATAATACTATCACTCAAACCTAAAGGTAACCACAATTAGACTTTAAACCTTAGTAGAATTAAAGTTGCTATACTATAGGCTATTTCATAGTCAGGTCTTACCAGATACCAGATACACCAACTGAATGCAGTAGCGGAAGCCAAGTGGTTAAAACATCAGACAACATCATTATTTTGTGAATGAAGATGAAAACTCAATACACTGGGGAAAGCTCTCCTAAGAAGTGTTAGAATTCTTGGGTACTCCCTAATCTACAAAATACATGGGAAAATAAAAACATCCATAGGTGCCCTAAATTTTCTCAGGGCTGGACCAGCACCTGAGCATAATGTACTTCACATCACACCCTGTGTTACATCACATAGAGTGGGCATCTGATTTTAAGCTGCCTATCTTTGTGATATATAAACAGCCACTCACTTTGTGAATGAGGCATTTTGTGGCATCTTATAGCTGAACCATGAGGAATTCTAAAGTACATTGACTATAAGCTTTGTCTGTGAACATCATTTCTTGCCAAGAGAATCAAAGCAATTCAGACTTGTCTTCCTATTGATACAGATGTGGAGTGACTGTGCACAGAACATTCAGATCAGGGAGAACTGTATCACAAGCCTGCTGAGGAAGATGTACAAGGGATGCAGTGGTGGAAGAATAGTTATTAAATACTAAATATTATATTGGGTTAATATTTTTTAAAAAATGATTAAAGAATACAAGTCTAGGATGTGAACAGACTCTTAAGCTTGGTTCTCAGCTCAGACCCCTTATTTGCTATGTGACTATCTCAGGGTACCAAATTGCCTCATGCTTCTGATGCCTCACTTGTAAGATACGTAATAGTGGTTCCTGTCTTAAGGGCATTTGTGAGTGTTAAATGAGTTAATATACTGAAGTGCTTATCACAGAGCCTGGCCGAGACTGCATCTATTAATAGTATTTATTACTGGTGAAATTGGCGTTTTGCAGAGGAGAGAGAGAGAGAGAGAGAGAGAGAGAGAGAATTAGGTGAAAGTTTCCCCAGAAACAAAATTTGAATAGGGAATAGTGTCCAAATGTATTTCCAGCACCTGATGCTTTATTGTCATAATTCTAGCACTCTGAGCTCATGGTGACTGAATCATCAATCTCTGATAATATGTAAGAGTACTGTCCTCACTCTAGAGAAACAGTTTGTACATCACATTGCAGGCCTGCAGGGATAGGACAGGAGCCAGGGGTGGTTCCAGGCAGAAATTCCTGTTTTGCAGTCAGCCACTGGCCAAATGTAGTATAGGCTGGGGATATTTTATGCTTATTTACAGAACCAAAATGAGGAAACAGCCTTCTCTTAAAGGAGTCCCTTTAGGCTGTCAGCAGATAAGGACAAGATGTCTTAGCCCAACCCAGAGCATTTACATTTTAATAGTCAAATTGTGGATCCTAATCTTTCAGAACTGTGGTTTCACTGTACTGTGACCAATGTGTTTCATTGAATAAAGAAAATTACTGTGAGTGCTGGAAAAAGGAGGCAGTCACACATGGAGGCTTCTGACTATAATCTCAGCAGTAAGAACACTGAGGCAGGGGGGATTACCTGCCAGATTTTGAGGCCAGCCTGGGGTACAAAATGAGGCTGTCTCAAACTAAACAGGCTGTGAAATGGCTCATTGGTAAAGAGCTTGCTTGTAAGCATGAGAATTTGTGTTTGACCTCCAGCATCCATGTGAAAACCACCATTCCTAATTCCAGTGCTAAGAGGTGGAAACACAAAGATCCTGGGCCTTGCTGAACAGATGGACTAATGAATCGATGGGCTCCAGGTTCAGTAAGAGATTCCATCTCAAGAAATAAAGGTGAGAGTGATTGGGAAAGACACTCCAGATACACATACAAATACATACACACAAACACTCATACATACACACACACATACACACACACACCCCATACATACTTCCACCTATACATAAACACAATTATACATAGAGACCCAAAATAGCAAAAACAATGACAACAAATCAAAGAAAGGATGTAATGAACAAAAGAACAAATATCTGCAGACAGCCTTGCAGAGTGTGTGTGTGTGTGTGTGCGTGCGTGCGTGCGTGCGTGTGTGTGTGTGTGATAATAATAGTAATACATGTGTATGATATATGATAATAATATATATATAATAATATCGTCACGATAATATTAATAATAATAATAATATATGCATCATCACGTAATATATATAATAATAATAAATGGATATACTCGATGATATATAATGATATACGTTATATATATATATATATATATATATAAATATATATATATATATAATAATATATATATAATAAATAGATAATAAGAAGAAATATATATAATATGATAATAATATAATAATAATAATATATAATAATATGTTATATAGTGTATATATATAATAGTAATGTGTGTAATGCGTAATAGTAAGTAAGTTGCGTATACTATAATACATATTAATAATTAGTAAATGCACGCCATAGTCAACAGCCTGTTTCGATAAATACATCTTAATCTTTAATAATAATAATAATATCATAATATATGTATGTACGTTATATGTGTGTGTGGGGTGCGTGTGTGTGTGTGTAATAGTGTGGTAAGTGTGTGGTGTTGTGCTGTGTATGTGTGTATAAATATATGCATATAATAATAAGATCAGATAATGCGTGTGTGTGTGTGTGTGTGTGTGTGTGTGTGTGTGTGTGTGTGTGTGTGTGTGTGTGCGTGTGTGTGTGTGTGTGTGTGCGTGCGTGCGTGTGTGCGTGCGTGCGTGCGTGCGTGTGTGTGTGTGTGTGTGTGTGTGTGTGTGTGTGTGTGAGTGAATTTGGGGTGGTTTGTCTTAATAGCAAGTATGAGGGAGACATTTGTGAAAACAGTAGGCAACTGAACACACTATGATACTCAAAACACCAGGGCAGCTTTATGTGCTAAGATTCTCCTTGTTTGTAGACATATTTTTAAATGCCCAGTTATGCATTTGATAATTTATTTTTCTTGACTTTGACAAGTAAGTACAAAAGCATTTTTGTACTTTCTCGTGTGTATCTGATTTTACAGGAAATAATCAGCCATGGTATTGAGGGAAGTGTATTTGTTCCCTTTCTTGAAGAGTATCCTTCAGTCTTCATGTTTCAAAGAATCAGATCATCAACAGCTACCATGGGCTCATATGAGGTTGTGTTTGTCACTTAGTCACCATTGTCTCACTTTCTTATTATAGCGTTTTCTCATTTTAAGGTTCTGAGTTGTTCTGATTTTATATACAAATTGAAAATAGATTCTTCTCCCATACAACACAACTCAACCACAGTTTCCTCTCCCTCCACTCCTCCCAGATTCCTCCCACTACCCCTCTGCCCAGATCCACTTCCCTTCTGTTTCCCTTCAGAAAAGAACAGACCTCCAATAGACAACAACCAAATATAACAAAATAAGATACAATAAGACAAAGCAAAATCCCTCGTATCAAGGCTGGACAAGGCACTGTGTTTAAATAGCACACAAAGATAGATTCAACTTCAGGATCCTGAAATTTTATCATTTAGAGGTCTCTTCCTAAAATTGTAATTTAAAAAATGGATACAAGATTGGGTGTTTCAATTAATACTTATTTAGATGAAGAAAACAGATTTCAACACATTAAAAAGGGCAAAACCTGACAACACAAACATTATGAAATCCAGAAAAAATAATTATTGTGCTTTTAATATGCACACTTCTACAGTATTTTTCTTTTTCTACAAGTTTTACTTAATATTGTTTGGTCTTCTCTTTATCAGGGAGTAATATTCTAATATCACTTTGGTAAGGAAACTAGCATCATTGATCAATGTTTATTTTCCATTATTGCAGCTGAAGTGCAGAGTAAATGCAATTTCTACATGTGATATTATTGTTTGTAGGCCTGCGGGCTTATGCTCACAAACCTAGGCATTCTGATGCTTCTGGATGCTTGATTCCCATCACAAAAGCCAAAAACATTATAATGTACTTAAAATCTTCTATTTTGTGTTGTTGATGAGTTCTTTGGGGGGGGAGGATCTTGTGTTTTTATTAGGCATTGAAACAACTCAAATCTTCTGATAATAAAATTAGACAAATCTGATGTTTGCATTTCTTTATGTGAGATTAGCTTGTCAGGCCAGATATTTCAGCCTTGTCTTTCCTTCTCTGTTCACAGGTTTCATCCCCAGCATTGGCAGATGCACCATTATGCAATGTCAAGGTTAGCCTTCCACCTCTGTGCTGTGAAGCCAGGACAGCCAGCTCTTAAGGAAGAGTTTCCTGGGACTCAAGTCTACACTAGGATGGACTAGAGTAGATTACTGCACCGGAACATTACTTAACCATCTATTACACTAACCTTGAGCTAAGAAACGCCTCAGCTAATGGTCTCATTATCTGAAAGAACAACCCTCGGCTACTATCCTGTAAGCAACAGGAGAACAATGATGGAGGTAAGTCTGAGTGGGAAAAGACAGTGTTTTCGGACAATTGTAGCCAAGTTTCTGGGAAGATCTGTATGAAGGGCTGGCTCCACAGCCTGTGGTCCTGAGGGGAGATCCTTTAGTCAGCAGAGCCAAGGGCAAGGTCAGAGGCCACTGTTACCTTTGGAGGGGATGTTGGGTTCCAAGACTTTGCCTTTCCTCTCTTTGCACCCTAGGGACCTGTTATGAGTAGGCCATAGGCCATAGTGTGTCCTCAGCAAAGCAGGAAACTTTAAACTGTCCATCTGTATTGGCAATTTGTCAGTTACTTTTCTCTGTGTCCTGTAGACTGTCTGGCAGCCTCTTCCATGAAGCAGGAATTTTGTAGCACTGTCTATCTTGTATCAGCAGTCACTTTTCTGTGGGTCCTGCATGACTAGTTTATACAGCATAAAGTCAAACAGTCTAGACAAGAGCAGTATCTTGTCCAAATGGCTAGTCTTACCATATTAGAAGTAAACTCCATAATGCGTTTCTTCAATGTCCATCTTCCTTTCTGACACAGGTGGTATACCAGGAGCGGTTGTGCCTCACTGTCAAGAAAAACCCTAAACCATGGGCTGAAGATGGAACATTACAGGAGAACTTCGGGTGACTGACCAGGCAGTGAGTTGTCTCTGTCATTTCTAGAGTTTATATATTATCCTTCTGTGGTCTTTGAAGGAGTTGAAGACAGATAGTATGGTTATAGTTTTCCTTAGTTAGGATTAAAGATAAGTTACATATAGGACTTTAGACTCACAAAGATAGGATAGATAATATTTTCTTTAAATCTTACTAAATGTTAATGTACTAAATATTGTTAACTGTGATTCTTATTTGATAACTTGTGTGATATATTTTGCTATGTTAAGGTTAAAACCCTTCTTTTTATTTTAGACAGAAAAGAGGAGATGATGGAAGATGTTATTCTGTAAATATGTTTCTCATACTGGTTAATCTATAAAGCACTGTTGGCCAATAGGAAAGCAATATAGGAGGGACTAGGAGACAAGGAAGAAAGAGGAAGTAGTAAAGAGGAGTCAAGATGGAGAGTCCGGAGAGGTAGAACGCTGGCCTCTCTGGCCGGTAAGATGACCACGTGGAAATACTTAGAACAGTAGAAATGGGTTAATCATTAAGACAGAGCTAGCTGGTAAGAAACTATTAACTGACCAACAGCCTTATATCAAATACAGAGTCTCAGCGTGTTATTGGGGGCTGGCGTGGTGGCGACCAGGCCGGCTGGCGGAAAGCAACTAGCTACAGGGACCCATGAGGTGATCAGCTCCTCTGGCTTCAATGCCTGCTGAGAAATCTGCTTTCTCACAGGCCCAAAGACAACAAGACCAACTGACTAAAACCTCACAAACTGTGAGCAAAATAAAAGTTTCATATTTTTCAAATGTGATTACCCAGGCATTTTTTAAAATGGTAACAGAAACTTGACTAACACAAATGTCTTAATTAATCAATTTTTATAAGTTATTCAGAGCCTATGTGAGTTCATGTAAGTGGGCAGACATGAAGCCTGATCTTCATTAACTTTACTGTAATTATCTACTAGTCAATTTATAATCTATAGATGTCAAATGAGAGCAGCAAGGGGGGTGCTATGAAATGGATGACAGCAAATAGGACCGATTAGGACTGAAGACCATTGGTGTAGGTTTTGAAAAGGGGAAATACACTCACAATAGATAAATAGGACCCTGTTCACAGTCTTCTCCACTGGTCCTCTAGCACTGTTAATGTGCACAGACAGTAGAGGTTCAAGAAGACACTTAGGCAAGGATCTGATTCTAGACTAAAGTTCAAGGTGTGATGTGATTAGAACATTGTGATGCTATTAGAAGAAAGGACATTGTCATAACAATCAGTAGCATTCTCTGGCAATTATTTAAACCGGGTTTCTCATGATCAGGGGTTTAGAAATTTTTAAAGATGAAATATATGCATTTTCATGGATGACAAAATAAAAACAATACTATAGTTATTATGGTTTATTCACATAATTAGTTAATGGATTAGTATTCTACTTTTTAATTTTGGATTGTAATTCCCATCTGGTGACTCAAGTTGTCTTGATGAGCCTACAGTGGAGCTTTCAAATTGTTCAATGAAGAGAAGAAAGAAGCCAATACAAATCCCATCATTAAGAGGCTCTAAATACAGAATTGTATTCTTTATCATAGTTAATAAAATATCATATTACAGGAAAATGAATGGAGAAGATCTCTATCCATATGATCCAAGGACCAACAATTAGAAGAAACATGCAATAAATAGTAAAATTAAATAAAATTATATTCTTAATTTCTAAATTGGATTTATACCAATTGACTACATAGATAAGTAATGTCATAATAGCAATGTGTAAAAAAAAGATGAGAACTACATGAAATTATAAATGTCTGTCTCATTAAAGTTAGAATTTTAATATAGCTTGTTGGTTAATTACATAGTATAAAAAAATCCCTGAAAGAAGAAGCTAAACTAAGAAGTTCATTAATACCAATTTTGTATGTTATATTTTCTAAACAGGAAGTTCCTGAGTTTGAACTGTAATGTATAAAGAAATAAATGAATTAAATACAGCCTTAGATTTGACACTGATATTTCTACCATTCAACCAAATAAAAAATTTAGTTTCAGTACAAGAATATTCTTAATCATATATATTATTTCTCTGTCTAGTATACACATCTATTTATGTACTAGCTACAGTATTACTTGCTGGTAATACAAAAAGGAAATAAAAATAATAATTTCCTTTTTGTGATGGTAAGTTTTCTACAAGACATCTGACAAACAAGTAAACAACTAAAATGAAACAATTTGCATTTCACTGAAGTTTGGAGAAAGGAAATAATGGAAGCACAGGGTAATATATTTTAAAGGGGGAAATCTTTCAAAGAGAACGACATTAAAGGATGAGATTCGATGCACCATACCAAAAGCTGAGGTAAGAAATTTCAAACAGTAGGAAGTTCAAAGTCCCCATGACAAGAAAGATCATGGAGATCTAGGAATTAAGAGAACAATAAGATAGAAGTTTCATCAGCAAAGAGGCAAGAGCATGAAATAAGAATGAGAATAGATTGTGAGTGCCTGAAGAACATGGCAGGGAGTTGTGTTTTCTTTGAAGGGTCTTGAAAAGCCGTGTGACTGTTTGAAGCAGGGGAAGTTGCACACATATAGATAGCCATATGTGTGAGTGTATAAATGTGTATTCCCTTGACTAAAACAAATATCACATGTGTACATACAAGTGCATATATGTATATGGACAGGTCTCAAAGTAGATACACAATGCAAAAAGGTATACCTGCAGTCAAATTGGTTGTAGACTTTTAGTGGACCTTAGGAGTCTGTTAAATTATGATTTTATTGGAATAAAATGTGATGATAAGTTGTTCTAGAGAGATGTTAGTGGGAGGTGGATGGGTTCACATCAAGCATTAGGGATGGAATTAAGAGAATCTATGGTCAGAATGAAAGATGAAGAAAGTATAAGCATAGCACACAATTTTCTAGCTATAATTTCTATGTTAATGGTGGCACTGTTTATTAGTGAGGGTTGGGGAAGAACTACAAATTGGAAAGTACCAGTTTTAGGGAGGAGAATTAAGGAAAATTATTCCAATTTAAAAACTTGTGCTATAGCACCATTTTTACATGCTGATAGTATTTAATAGATAGTTTAGAAAATAATTTTTACTAAAATCATAAATTTAAATTACTTGCATATATCTGAAGTGAGTGAATAAGATGAAGTTGGCTAAAATATAAAATAAGAGAGAGAGAGCAAAGAACAAACCAAATCCCAGGATGAAGCCCTAAGAAATGCCAACATCTCAAGGGTGGGGGAAGAGACAGTCCGGAAAAGATACTAGAGGAAATAGCTCATAAGATAAGAGGGTCCTCACTAGAGCTGGGGAGAGAGTGCACTTCTAGAGAAATGTTTCATTTCTGAATCTTGCTGAGAGATGAAGTCAGATGAATGACACTGTCTGGAAATGTGTAAGTCTCTGGGAATTAAGGATGGTGATCTCTGTGGAGTAGCATGCATGGAAGTCAATCTCAAGTGGGATAAAGATAACGGGAGGGGAAGAAGAGAAGGAACTCTTGTTCATAACATTATCAAAGCTTCCAGTTGTTGGAGGGTTGGAAGGGTTGGAGGGGTTGGAGGATGCACGGTCAAGTGAGTTCTCATTTGGGGGAGATTGAGATGGCATCTGTTAACTTACAATCAATTGTCGAGTAAGCAGAGAGAGTGTGGAAGTTTAGACACTTGACATGAGTCCTTCCATAAATAAGGGGAGTGGTTTTCACTTGGTTTGATTAACAGTTCTTGAGAAAAAGACAGTTGTTTCTGCCATAATATACTGTCAAGTTTAATTTTTAAATCTTTGTACCTTGCAAAAAAAAATAGTAAAACAAAATAATTAATAATTTAGTATTAATGTTAATACTAACATTTTTGTGGATATTAGTTTAAGATCTGATATGTTCATTTATGCTATGGAATATTTATTTAATGCTGCAAAAATTATTGCATTATATTATATTGCATTTGTTAGCTCTGTAAAGCTGTGTTGCTTTGTCTGCCTAAAACAACTGATTGGTCTAATAAAGAGCTGAACAGCCAACAGCTGGCAGGAGGGAGAAATAGGCAGAGCTGCCAGGCAGGGAGAATAAATAGGAGGAGAAAGGTAGGCTTGGAGAAGATGGGGGAAAAGCAAAAAAAAAGGAAGAGAGAAGGATACCAGGGGCCAGCCACCCAGCCACAGATTAAGAAGGGAAGAAAAACATAGAATAAAGAAAGGCAAAAATCCCAGAGGCAAAATGTAGATGATAAGTAGGTTAACTTAAATTAGAAAAGCTAGCTAGAAATAAGCCAAGCTGAAACCAGGCATTTATAAGTAAAAACAAGTCTCCATGCATTTATTCAGGAGCTGAGTGGCAGGCCCCCAGAGAGTTAATAAAAGAAAAGAATTACAAAGACTCCTCAAGAAAAAGAAAACAACTTAAATCATATAAAACCCATCACCAGAACACTAACATTTGAGTTTCCAACAAATAATTGAAAATATAAGTAAATTTCTGGTAAATAAGATTAGCGGTGAATATAGAATATGATCATTCCCATACACAAAAAGCAAGAGGGAGAAGGAAAAGAAATGTGCCTAACATTCCCAAGTCAAATTCATGGCAAAACTTGACCAGGATGGGAATCCTGGAAAACCCTGAAGTGGGTAGGCATTGTGCAGGCACTCCGTATTCAATGTAGTCCACTGTCCCAGAAGGTTTGCTTTCAGGGGCTTTCCCTACAAAATACACCATATTATGCTAGGAAAACCTAAAGCCTGTGTGAGCTGCCTTCCACATTATATCATCCTTTGTTTCACCACACACACACACACACACACACACACACACACACACACACACACACAAACTTGAATTTCAGATAAAAAATGCATTGAATTAGAAAAATGATGTAGAGCTGAGTTTTTTTGCTTCTGTTTTATTGTTTTGTTTAGGTTTTTTTCTTACTAAACAGCTTCTGTGTGCACAGAAACTGTGCTCTCACCACTTACACACAGGAATCCTATGAACTGAGTTCTGCTTGCACCCTAGTTCTCATGAAAAACACAAGTCAAGGTCACATAGTGATTGGTAGAGTCAATATTTGAAGCCTGGAGAGCTAAGTCTGAATGGCCAGAATCTTAAACATGGGGAAGTAAAGCTTTCAACGTATTGTTTCAACATGACTGCTAAAAAAAGCTGACGTGATTGAACCCTCCTCACCACCTCCAGTAAGTTGAGATCACGCATCTAAACTTTGCCCTAATTATAAAGCACTATATTACCAGAACATTCAGTGCTGCTAGAGTTTATAGGAAATAGTGGAGCCGTGGTAGGTCCCCAAAGGGTGCAAGGAGTTAGCCTATATGGTCACCATTTTGTGTGGCATTTACTTGGTTGTCCTATAAACTAAGTATATATAGTTGAAAGGGATGAAAGCTTAAGACTCAGACATATTCAGTCCAGGAGAGACAAAGTTTGGTTGATGTGGACTATAATAATGAGAGGATGTGGAGTGGGCTTCCTGCAATGCTGCATGGGTGAAATGATGGAGTCTCAGATGGTTAGATCATTTTTATAGATGTGAAGATGAATATGATGGAGGTATGAATGAAGACCCTCCAATGGAATGTCCAAAGAACATCATTTGGTAAAAAGTAAATGAGAACGTGATTCAATCGTACTAGACTAACAGTGACACCTAATATACAAAGGAAACCCCTCTACTCCTTCACCTTAACTTACAATGTGGCATTCATATACAAAATAGCAGTTACAACAACACAAAGAACTGACAGCTATTCACTATGGATAGTTGCCTTATTTTCCATATTCTATTCTCTCCTCCCAAACAAGAGGCTGATGTTAGAAGAAAGATAGGTTACCACCTTCCAACTCATTAAGACATGAGCACTATTAACTTATTCTACACAGATGGCAAGTAGTGATGTATAGGAAACTGAAATGTGCACACAGTTTTGAGTAAAACTTAAAATTCAAAAGTAACAGGTTTGTGTTTATTAACCCTAGTGGACTGTTTTACTTATAAGAAGCAATTAAAATGCCATGGAATTGGCCCAAGATGTCATTGAGTAAGCCTATTGCCTTATGAGAATAGGACCACAGTGCTTTTTAAGTTCATGATTTTGTGTATATATCTCACAAGTTGAGACTCTTTCCAGAATAATGACCCTAGACATGGAAAGGTTGGACTCCATGTGCTTGGAGGTCCTCTGTGTGTCTGACATCCAAGTGTTTCCTAGCAGTGAGGAGTACAGGTTCAAGAAGACAGAATCTAGTTACAGGGGCAATGTGGCCCTGTGGTGGTGCCCAAGAACAGGGACTCCTGCTGCTTGATGAATGAGTCCCTCATTCTCCTCTCTGGCTTGCCAGGTGACAGTTCAGGACATTTAGAACCCTTGCCTTCTGTGCCTCTGTCTCAAAGCTGGTAGAGATGAAAAGGAAAAGCAGTAGGAAGCAGTGACAGATCTGAGAGCAGTAGCTGGAGAAAGAGAGGAGTTAAAAGCACGACTGATGCAAGCATGAAGAATTTGTAAGGAGGAGCAGTTATTTCCAGTTTCCTAGTCAGTTTCTGTCAAAAGTCCTAAAGTATTAAAAACAAAAACCCAGAAACATTAAATAGAAAAATAACTTAGAGACAACCGATTTAAATGGCTTCATTTTGGACTGAGTAAACACTACAGAATGGTTTTTAGGAACACACACACACACACACACACACACACACACACATATATATATATACATATATATATATGTATATATATGTATATGATTAATCCATTGGAAATAAAGAACAAAAATAGGCCCCTGCCGCTGTGATAGGGCAGTCATTTTTTGCTGCTGCTTTGGTTGAAGATTTAGGACCAAGGAAAGGATAAGGGAATTAGTGTTCATATGCACTCTGGAGAATAATGTGGGGAGAAAGGCAATGGAGTGAGAAAAACGGAATGAACAAAACATGCCTGGTAGGAACCAGCAAGGAAGCTAAATCAGAGTGATGGAATAAAGAATGGACAAAATCAATCCATAAATTCCAGAATAGATGGGGAGAGGGTACATGAGGTTCCACCTCAGCTGAGGAGTTATTGACAATTGATGGCTGCTAGGGAAAGGAGAATTAGCTTTCATTAGAGGTGTGATTCTGGTAGGATCATATTCATATTCCCATGGATGACCCATGCAGATATAAACAACACTAATTAGACTCAATGACTTATTTAAAAAGAGAATGTAAAATGAATTTTAGAGGGACAAATATGAAAGGAATCCAAGAGGAATTAGAGAGGGAATGAAAAGAAAATAAGATTAAAATACATTATGTTCAAGTATAAAACACACAAAGAATACATTTTAAGTTATATATTTTTAAGAAAATCTTAGCATAGTCTGCACAGACAAGACTCAATGTATCCACCACATAAACTGCAAATTACAGTGATAGGCTCACTAGAATTGGCTCTAGCCCATGCCTAATACTCTAACAAAGCTCAGAGTAACTCAGAATGTTAACATGTTAATATGTATACCCTGTAGAGTCATCCACTGAGTGTGATACCATCTTCTTCTTCTGAGCAGCTGTGACTACTTACTAGGAACCTTCAAAATCAGGCCTGTTGACTGTTGACATTCCTTCATAAAAATAGGCTATAGGGGAGAGTCATTAGACCTTCACTTGATGTCTCATCCAAACCCTCTTGTATTTCCCAAATAGTTACATATGATTCTGCCCTAATTGAACATAGCCTCATGGTCTTTACAGTATAGTGCGGAAGGTTAACATAAGTAAAGATTCCATCTGTGTGGCTATGAGAATTCATCATACATTCTGGGGTGACACTTTCAGTAGTATAGCTACTTTGGAGTGAGTCACCCATGATTCCTAAGTAGCATCTACCCACATTTTCTAAATAAGCCCCCAAAAATCAATAATTTCCCAAATTGTTCTTTGATGGGATCATACTTTGGCCTGTCAATGGTGACCTGTAAGGATAAGGTATAGATGTGTCTGTCTCCCCCTCAGGGAAAGAGCTCCTGCAAAGTTTTACAGGATAGTCATCACCATGTAACTTTCACTTTCTGGTGCATATGTGTGCATAGTGCATTGAAATGAATGCTATTTCTTGTTCTTGTGGGGCTTCAGTCTTACCTAACCATAGCATGTATCAAAATGCAAGCAAACAATGGCCCTTCATCACATATTATCATTGAATTGATTGTCTACATGTATTTGATCAACTTCTCTTTACCTGGAACTCACTCTAGTGCAGAGATTTTTTAATTTCCAATAAATACTTACTAGAGAGATAAATGAGCAATTAACACATTGATTTTTATATATATATAAGTATATATAATTTTTCTTATTTTACATATTGATCCCAGTTCCATCTCCCTCCCTCCAATCCTCCCATGCCCCTTGACTCCCCCTCCCACCCTATCCCACCTCCCACTCCACAGGGAGGGTGATGCCTTCCAGGAGGGATCATCAAAATCTATCAAGTCATTTGGAGTAGGGACTAGGCCCTCCCTCCTGTCTCTAGGCTAAGGGAGTATCCCTCCATGAGGAATGTGCTCCCAAAGTCCTTTTGTTCACCAGCAATACATCCTGGTTCCACTGTCAGTGGTCCCTTACACTGCCCAGGCCTTTTAACTGAGACTCATGCTCAGGGGCTCTGAGTTGATACAATGCTGTTTCCCAGCTATTAGTCTGGGGGTTCATGAGCTCCCCCTTGTTCAGGTCATCTGTCTCTGGGTTTTCTGTAGCCTGGTCTTGACCCCTTTTCTTATCACTCCTCATTCTCTGCAACTGGATTCCAAGAGTTTGGCCCAGTGTTTAGCTGTGGGTGACTGCTTCTGTTTCCATCAGCTACTAGATGAGGGTTCTATGATGGCATGTAAGTGGGTTATCAATCTCATTATCAGGGAAGGGCATTTAATGAAGCTTTTCCACTGTTGCTCAGATTGTTAGTTGGGTCATCCTTGTAGGTCTCTGGACATTTCTCTAGAGTCAGTTTTCTCTTCAAACCTATAATGGCTCCCTCTATTATGGTATCTGATTTTTACATCAATGTAAAATCAGATGCTGCAATCTAATAAATCATCTCATCCTACAGGTTAATATTTCTAAATACATATACACACTAAACAGGACTAGAGAGTGATGAACCACTCTTGATCTCCAATTCTTTATCATTTGCTGGAGCCAGAAATCTGTTCATCTGTACTTAGAAATACCAGCCCCTAGGACATATTTTTAGCTAATTTCTATGGTAATTAGCATCATGGACTGTTTTCCTTTAAGACTGATGACCTGTCAGTCTTTTCAGAATGTATAAAATAACTTAATAATCCTCTCTTCACCATTCTAACCATTGGATATTTGACTATAAATTTAATTAACTGGAAATACAGCATAATAAAGTGAATACATGAAAAGAAAGATGAAACTCTTTGTACTGCCAAGTCTCAGCCTATAGTTGCTCATCATCCCAGTTATATGGCTGAAGAAGTCAGCGTGGCCCTTCCTCTTACATTTTGTTTATGAACAAAATCCCTAGTTCCCAAAAACTACAAGCAATTTGATTCTATATGGCTCATTCATGGCAACGTACTTGCATGCAAATGTCAATATCAAATGATACTTAGAAACTGTGGTCAGAATGAAAGGACAGAAAAGAGTCTTTATTCTGCACCATTCCTTTTCTCTTCTGAGCATAATCATTCAAGCTTTATGTACATAGTTTTCCCTTTTTCTCTATGTAGAGAGCCACTTATAAATTAGCTGCTGTTTTCTTATATAACCCCATCCTATCATATATCCTCATCATTTCACATCCATTATAACCATAAGGCACAAGTTTATTAGATCATGACTATTTGTAGGCAGCTATCATTAACAAATCAAGCACAGTGACCTTCACTTTTCCCCACTGTTTGAATTGCAATTCTTATTCCTAGCTTACATCCCACCTAAGTGATGTAAGAAATTTCTATTTAGAAAAATTCCTCTAATAGAGATATATGAATTACATAGTTTAAAAAATTAGCAAATCCCACCAGCCCTACAGAGATATTCTCCAATGAGAATTACCTAGATGAATCCCAAGACACAAAATTTTAAAGGACAATAATAAACTTCATGAGAGAATTCAGAGTATTTAAAGAAGACACAAAGAAATGACCCAATGGAACTCATAAGAATTAACTTAAAGATAATATATGGGTGAATGATGCCCAAGAAAAATATAACCATAAGTCTGAATGAAATGATAAAGATAATCCAGGATTTGGAAAGTAAATTCAATAAATGGAAAGGAATATTGTTCCCTGGTAGAAATTTTTGAGTCACTTACTTATATTATCATATCATCTGCCTTTCCAATTTGTATCCCCTTGATCTCCCTTTGTTGTCTTATTACTCTAGCTATAATGTCAAGTACTATACTGAATAGAAATGGAAAGAGTGGACAGCCTTGTCTTGTTCCTGATGTTAGTGCAATTGCTTTGAGTTTCTCTCCATTTAGTTTGATGTTAGTTGTTGGCTTGCTGTATATCACCTTTATTATGTTTAGTTATGTTCCTTGTATCCCTGATCTCTCCAAAACCTTTATCATGAGGGGGCATTGGCTCTTTTAGCATCTAATGAGATTAATATGGTTTATTTTTTTCTTTCAGTTGGTTTAAATGGTGGATTACATTGACATATTTTTTATATGTTAAATCATCCTTGAATCTCTGAGATAAGGCTTACTTGATCATAGTGAATTATTTTTCTTGTGTGTTCTTGTATTCCATTTGCCAGTATTTTTGCATCATTGTTCATGAGGGAGATTGGTCTGTAATTCTCTTTCTTAGTTGTGTCTTTGTGTGGTTTGGGAAGAAAATTCAAATGGAATTTGTATTAGTTACTTTTCTGTTGCTATGATAAAACTCTATTATCAAGACAACCTCACCTATAAAGGATAAAGAATTTACTGGGGTTTATTGTTCCAGGGAAATAAGAATTTATCACCATCACAGCAGGGAGGCATGGCAGCTGGCAGGCACGGCAGCAGGAACAGCTGAGAGCTCATATCTTGAACCATAAGCATAGGGTAGTAGAGAAGGTTTACTAGAAATGGCATGACTCTAAACACCAATGCTTCCTCCAGTGACAAACCTCCTACAACAAAGCCACATACAGCCAAAACCTTCCCTGAAAGTGTCACCAATATGGATAAGCATTAAAATGCTCAAGACTAAGGGATACATCTCATTCAAACCAACACAGAATTTAAAACTTCAATAACTCAACTGAAAAATTCAAGGGAAAACTTTACACACATAATGAATTAAGTAGTATATATAATATCAGAATCAAAGTTAAAGTAGAAGAACCAGAACAGATAAGAAATGAATGTGAACATTTTTAAATACAGGAAAGAAACATGAAGGAAATGTGGGATACCATCAAATGATCAAACCTTTGAATTATGGACACAGATGTAGGTGAAGAATACCAGTGTAATACGTTGTATCAGCATAAACCAGATATTCAACAATATCATAGAAGAAAATCCCCCCAAACTTAAGAAAGAAATACTTACACAGATACAAGAAGCACAGAGAACACCAAATAGAAAAGACAAGAGAAGCAACTTCCCACATGTAATAGTTAAAACACTAAATATAAAGAACAAAGAAAGAGTATCAAAAGCTTCAAAAGAAAAAACACAAGTCAAATATTTGTGAAAACCAAACAGAATAACAGCTAATTTGTCAATGGAAACTTTAGAAAGCCAAAAAAGCCAGGACCAATGCACTCCAAATCTTAAAAAACCAAATAGCCAACCTAGGTTATTATACCCAACAAAAAGCAAAACATGTTTTCATTGTTAAGGAGAAAGAAAAAATATTCATGCTCCAAACAGACTAAAATAAATCATATCCAGCAGACCAATCCCAAACAAAATACAGAAAGCAATAGTTGGTGATGAGAGGAGTAAGCACAACCAAGAGACTATAGGAAGATAACAAATGATGCTGAAACACAAAGTGTGACTAAGAATACAAACATCAAAAAGATAAGGACTGAAATCAACACACACCTTTCAATAATAATCTTAAATGCATGTTCTTTTGTTACAGCATTCTTCAAGAAGAACCTTCTCTTGTGAGAATTGAGAGATGTGTTGATCTATGCACATGGCAGTATGACATTTTGAATCATTTTATTTCTACATTCACATATCAGAAAAATAGTATTTTTTTTTACTTGAAGTCCATGACCTATCCAATCTCTGGTTCTTGGCCTCATCAACAGTACCAAGATATTTGGAAAAGGAATAGGAAGTCATTATTATTTATTTACCTAAAATACATATAACCCTATGTGTATACATATACATGTATTATTTAGATGAACTCATGCGATTTGGGTAGGCAATATTCCCCTGAAGACCCACAGATGAACAAAAGCCCCAATAAAAAAAAGTATTAGAAACTCTCCTTGGAGTTTTTGGTCAGGAGATTCAAAAGACTCTTAAAGCAGTGTAAGTTCTTGTTGCCCTTGGTTGCCTCCTAGAGGTTGCCCATAAACTCTTACTACTGAAGACACTATGTACTTCAGAAGCAGGAGAATCCAGGTGGATGTTATCTGAAAGTTTCTTCCCTGAGGACTAGATCTTGTAGCATTGGAAATTGCTACTGGTACCAACCAGTAGTCCTACCAAGTTTTGATGCCTGTGAACTAAACAATGACCAGTTGACCTGCATAACAAGATACCCTCAATGGTACAGTAGTGCCACTCAAATTTTGGTGATAAGCAAGAGCTCTCTAACTGGACTTCAAGGCACACTCAAATGGGAGTGGAAGGTGGCAATCATTATTGGTACTGGAAACCTAGCCAATTACCTACACAGATAGGGTTGTGAATCTTACAAGAGAACCTATTACCACCACTTTACTAAAACAGCTTAATTCCTAATGTTACTCTAAATGCTTATCCTTATAGCCACATATAAGTGTAGCTCTCACCCCTCATCAAAGCAACTTCTCTTTAAAACAAAAGGAGACCATTACAAAAATAAATAAATAAATAAAAAATAAAAATAAAAAAAAAACTCAGACAAAACATAGAGAGCAAGTGCTTATGGGGTGCCTAGCTCCAATGGATAGATCTACATCAAAACTCCTGTATCCAAGACTCAGAGTACATCATGAAAGAAGGAGGCAGAAAGATTGTAAGAGCCAGACAAAACAGAAAGCTTCTGTGAAATTGTGTCTCCTAGAAACGGCAGGGAAGTTTCATCCATGATACCTCAACAGTATGGCTGCCTAAACAAGACCTGAATAGGGACAATACCAAGAGACATGCTAATGTGGACGGGGAAATTTCACTGGGCCCCATCCCTAGACAAAGGCAACTAATGACTGCAGAAAGAGAGGGGAGGGAGGAGGGAAGGAAGGAGGAAGTGATGGAGGGAGGGAGGGAGGGAGGGAGGGAGGGAGGGAGGGAGGGAGGGAGGGAGGGAGGGAGGGAGGGAGAGAAAGACAAAGAGATTATTCTTTGCCAGGGATAAATCCCATAATTGGTTATGCAATATGAAAAGATCTGCCCTGAAATCATATACATACCAGTAGCACTAAGTAGACTGAGGTTATATTTATATACATGGTGTGTGTGTGTGTGTGTGTGTGTGTGTGTGTGTGTGTGTGTGTGTGTGGTGTGTGTACATTTTTGTTAGAACAACAATTTGTGGGGCTATTTTGAGACAGAGTTTCTCTGTGTAATAGTCCTGGCTATCCTGGAATTCACTCTGTAGACCAGGCTGGCCTCAAACTTACTAATATCCACCTGCCTCCGCCTCCTGAGTGCTGAGATTAAAGGCATGCACCACCACCACCACCTGGCAAGAACAACAAATTTTAAAAGGCCATGAGGTAGAGGAAGCAAGGCTAGGGTACATGGGAGAGGTTGAAGAGAGGAACGGTAAGGAAGAAAATGATGTAATTATATTTAAGTTTTTAAAAAGAATATAAAGAGAAAGGATCAGCTCTGCCATGGTATATAATTGACAGTCTTTCTACACAAACTCATAGATAAAATAAATAAAAGAGTATAATGACAGAGGATTTGATAATATGACAAGAATATATGTTATTAGATTTATAGTATTTTATGGTAACAAAGACTATATATTTTCTGAAATATCCATCAAATTGTCTAAGTGGGCCCAGTAAACCTATTAGATTTTTAAGACAGTGCTACTCAGATATGTCTCTGGAACAGCACTGACCAATAAACTTCACATGGAGGAGGGAGGCACACATGCTAGAATGCAATTCAGTTCTCACTCCACACATAATTAGCTCCACTGGTCTATGAAGTATGTGAAAAACAAAGACCATAAGAAGGCATAGTTTAACCTAAAGTGTGTCTAAAGTATGATTGAGTGTAAATGAACTTAATGTAAAATTGTAGAAGTTAAGATAATTAGAAAATATCAAATAAAAAGTAAAAGTAACCTTGATACAACAAGATTAATTAAATTTATAGAAAGAAAAAAAATAAAGTTGTAGTAAAACTTTGAGTGCTAACACTATAAACCAGGCCAAGGGAAAAGAGCAAATGCAACCTTTGTAAAGGCTGAGAAGGTTCTAGACAAAGGAGAAGCCTGAGCCCAGGGATCCTAAGAATCGAGCTCAAACTGTGACAGTAGAGCCTTCAGATAGAGGAGGAATTCAGAAGTGTAGGCTAGGTTCGCAACTAATGACATCAGGTAATTCAGAGAGAGAGAAAGACAAATGAGGAACCCCTGGGTCTACTTCAACTATGAAGTAGAAATATGAATACTTTATGACTATGGTAAATGACTCTCACCACCAGTACTCACCAAGCTGAGACCACTAGAAATCACTTTGAAAAAGCTATTTTTTGCTAGCTGACAAATCAGAACACCTCTTACATTCATAACTTCTCCTTATTTCTCATGTGAAAATCATTTTATTGATGAAAAGTGGGTTATTGACCCATAAGATGTGGGCAGTCTAGAAGGCCAATCACTGGAGGATGATGAGTCCCTTCCACACAATAAAACAATTCCCATTTCATATGTCTTGCTGCTTCCTGCTGTATCTCTGAAGTCATAGAACAAGCCCCCATAGTGCCTGGCCTTTTGTTATCCAGAAGTGGTACCCAAAAGGGGATGAAGGGAATCAGATTAAAGAAGATATGCCAACTGGGAAGGACTGCAGACATCTCCTGACATCAATTGGGGCATTCATCATCAACAAGAAATGTAAAGCACAAGATTTTGCATTTACACATAATTGTTATAAATTTTGAGAGTTTGGGAAATGCTCTGGTTTGGCCTGAACAGCACAAAAGTACAAATATCCCAAGCCAAACAGAGCAGAAAACTTTCAAAGACTACAGAAGATATGAATATTGGATATATAATATGAAATATATACAACATATGAACTAATGGTTATACATTATAATAATTATATGTTTTATGGTACTTACATAATATAAGATTCGCTGATACATTCATGGGTAGATTAGCAATAAACAAACTGAAAATTGGAAAAAACAAATCTCCCAAGAGGGGTATATGGTTTTTTTCCTATGGTACAGCTCTTTTAGGTAACATCTAAAATCAAAATGGAATTGGAAGAATTCTGGATGTAGATTGACCAGGTAACAGAACAGGATCACTTAAAGTAAGTTGGGCCTAAATGTTACAGTTTTCTCTTTGACATAGTGCTTCCATATAGAACTGATTCTTTGTCTTACCCTATGAAACCAATCAATATTATATTCCAAAACACAGTTTGTATAGTCCAAAACACAAAGGTGAAAAAAAGATCAGACAAGTGAATAGACAACTTTCTCATCTAGTACATTCGACTATTATGTGTATGAGAGTATCTCAGGCCCTAGCTCTTGAGGCCAAGGGAAATTTTCTACAATGAGGCAGTGACTCATGAAGACTGACTTCTGTGATAGCAAATGCCAAACAAAGTCAGTAAGTATTATTTTGCCTTCTATAGTAGTCAAGGCCAAGTTGCATTCTGGGTAAGGCTGAACACATTATAACCATCAAAGATTTGAAAGCCACAAGTGTGTTAACATCAGTTAATTTCTTCCATTGCCCTTATTTTATAATATGAAGTATTAATTTCAAGGCCTTGTATAAGCTTGGCAGGTACTCTACTACTAAGCTACATCCTTACCTGCTAATTTATTTTTTAATAATGTTTTTATTGATTCTTTGAGGTTTTCATACAGTTTATTGTGATCATATTCACTCCATTCCAAACTCTCCCAAGGTCAACCCCATACCTCTCCCACTCTCCCCTCTCCTTCCCCATCCCACCTCTCAAATAGCTCTTCAGCTAGGGTGGAACTTTGTGCCCACCTGCCCTCCTCCAAGCTAGCCATCTTTTAATTTCTATTTAACAAATTATTTTTTGTTATAATGCAAAAATACATGAAAGCAATTTGTCACTCATCCCTACCTTGAGAGGTATAATACTTTTTACAATGATAATACTGTTTGACACCTCTGAACTTACAGTAGACTTACCCATTCATCTCCATCAGTACTCCAAACCAAGGCTCCATTGGTGATGTTACATTGGTAAGTCCTGGAAATACTAAGTAACAAGTGTTCTCTGAGTTTAATAAGGACTATATGATAAGCTCAACAAAAATGGAGACTTGCCTATGATTGCAGAGTGGCCATTTGAAAAGAATACCAGACATAAGTTCCTATAGAAATTCCTCCATTTCAGACAACATTCTCAGTAATCAGGGATCCATTTTGTTATTGCCAAATACTCGATTACTCACTCAACACTAAACAGACTAATAAATTGAAGGCCATAATGATCAGGTATAGAATATACATAGGCTCACAGCATGGACTCCTATTTGCCAATCCTAAATTAGTTAAGTTAATGCTGAACTTATTATTCACAGGTAGAAATTGGCATTATTATCTGTCATGAATGAAGACATTTTTCTTTAAGAACAAACATATCAGGGATCAATACTTCTTTCTCTGTGTATCACCTATTCACCAATACTACCACAGAGTCCTGCATAACAGTGCCTCTGCAAAAGGCACACATTTAGCAACAAAACAAAATGGGTAACCTGATACCTAAAGGAAGTCATTTCATTTTCTAGCTGTTTGTTTTTTACTTATAAAGCTGTTTTTCTTTTTTACTTATAAAGTATTTTTCTACTAAAGACACACATGCATATATGTATACACATAAACCCAAACACTCACAGAGATCACATTTTGGCTCTTCATCAGTGTTTCTAATTTTGTATGAATAAATAAATTGTTGTAATTTAAAACTTTAATCACTGAATTATTAAATACTGTATTTAAATTCATTTTAATATATATTTAATAATTCACAATGTGAAAAGACTTTTTCATATTTAGCAAATTACATGCTATTCACTTTAAGGTAAATATGAATATCTAAGTGTACTATAAAAGCTAATATTATAGCACAATTGTTTAGAACCCAAATACAGAACTCTGTAAATACCACATTGTTCAATATCATCCTGACAATGATTCTCTCTTAATTTGAATAATGTTTAATATGCCACATAAGGGGTTTAATTAACTGAATACCACTTAAAAATTTAGTAAGATATCTCGAGGTGAAGTTGCTAAATTATTACCATTAACTTATACTTCAACAGCAGGCTTCATTATGGTTCTTGTATTTATCAATAGTCCACCATGGGTGCAAATTAAATAGCAGCCACTATGAATAACATTATTTAAAACTACACAATGATCAAGCCATAAGCCATGCTTGCTGAGCACATTCATCTGATTGCCATTAGCCAAAGTGTTCTTTGAATATACACTCAAAGGAGACAAAACTGTCCCATTTCCAAATGAAAAACTAGAATGTGTTAAATAATTTATTAGCTACTTAACTAAGTGCTGTTACTATTTTTAAACATACAAACTTATTTGAATGCAGCTGCAAGCCACTAGATGGAAAAGACTGGTACACACCATCACAAGTTTCAGTCTTGGGGTCTGCTCTGAAATCCAAGTTGGGAATTTGTGTTACAAAGGGTCCACAGACTATTACCAGAAGCTGTGGTTGTGTCCGAATGCTTCCCTGGAATTCAGGAAGGCCCTGGGTTTGATCACAACACCACATAACTGAGTGTGAAGATAAACACCTGTAATTCAAAAACTTGAAAGGTAGAGGCAGAAGGATCAGGAGTTCAGGGTTGTCTATATAGTGTGGCTGTCTAGTGAATTCAAGGTCAAGCTAGGATATATAAGACCTTATCTGAGAAAAGAAACAAGGAAGGGAGGGAGAGAGGAAAATAAGAAGGGATGGAGGCCACCTCTTACTAATGACCAAATGAATGTTCATCCCCATCTGAAAAGCAGGGACCAGTTGCTTTAACACAGGCACCTTTAATTAATTCTAAACTGGCTTGAGGTGGCTTTTTAAAAGGCAGACAACATTAGTTCAAAATTAAGGCAATCTAGATAAAATAGAAACAAGTAATTGTGTTTTGTTTGTGGAAATTTTAGTATATATGCCACAAATGCAAACATCAGGAAAAAAAATCAGAGATTTTGCTGATTTGGGACAAAGAACATAGGCCACTGTGTGATCTCCATGCTGAGGAAAAAGAAAAAAAAAGACTGGTAGTATCTCGGGTGACTAACTGGCACTACCCTAGGAATAGGGCTGCCACTCAGAAGTGGTAACTATACACATCCGTGACTTTTCAAGGCCAAAGGAGATGGTCTAACCATGCCCCCTTTCTGTCTCTAAACTCCCCTACTGAAACTGTATACCATGCTGAGATACATTATACCCTAAACATGAAAGAATGCATTAGAGTGAAACCACATATATCTTAAAGCTAGCACAACACAGGCTGCCTGAAAACATCCTTCCTGTAACTGTTAATATAAGACAACCCAAATCCTTAATATTCTGTAATGCTGGTTGCTTAGATACATCAGGAATAAAGGTAAGTCCACTAGGGGAGGAAAATCACAGTAGTATCAAGGTCTGAGATAAGGAGAATGTAGAATTACCAGTCAGATGAAACCCAAAGTTCAAGAAAGTCTTGACCAAAAACATAAACGAGGACTGTGGCTTCCTTCTCCTTCCCCTTACTCCACAGATAATTATCATCCCCTTCCCTTCAGCACACTGAAAAAGGATTCTGTTTTTTATTCTTTGCCTTCCTGTTCCCAGTGACCATTTACACATCACATGACGAGTTTTGTGATGTTTACATTGCATCCACGGGTGGCAGAAATGTTAACCATAACAAGCTAGAGAAATAATGGATACAACCCACAGTGCCTAAGTTCAGGGATATTCAAGGAGGCAATAAATAGATCCAACTTTGCCTTGTTTCAACACCACACATGCAGTTAAAGATGGCTGTACCATGAAGATCTGTGATCTGAGATGATGTTATAACTTGGATGCTAAGTGCCTCCAAATGTCCATGTGTTGAAGACTTGATCCTGGGAGTGGAGCTGTTAGGAAGTACTATAGACTTTTGGGAGAGGGGAAATCTTTGCACCTCTGAGAATATGGTGTTTAAAGGGACTGTGGTACCCTGTATCATGAGATGGAAAATTTAGCTCTGCCATGTGCTCCTGACTGTGAAGCATCCCCACCACCAGATGCTCAAAGCAATGGGGGTCACTCAATTACAAACTGGAAGATCCAAAACAGTAGTCAGAAATAATCTTTTCTCTTTATACATTAATTGTCTCTGGCATTTTGTTACAGTAATAACAGAAGCTGATTAATGCAATTACTTGGAGTTAACTGGAACTTAACCTGGAATGTGTGAATAGCAGGAACCGAAGATTCTGTGTCACGTTAGTGACAAGGACAAGGTGAGAAAACAGATTCCGCTGCTAAGGACCGAAGAACAGCCACAACATCGTGCTACTAATCAACAAACGGTCCTCCCATCTCTGAGAAACTTCAGGATCCTTTTTTTATTTCATTCCTGTGTTTTCAGAGTCATTTATATTTTACATGAGTTTGTGCATTTGTTGCTAATATAACAACTGGTACAAAATAATAAAATTACAATCCAATTTTCAACATGACTATTTTATGAAATGTTACAAGCTAAGTCTAAAATTCATCTAGAATTTAAATGCATGAGAGCAACCAAGAAAATGTAAAAGGGGGGAATAATAATTGGAAAATAGCCCTGACAAATATCAAAGCTCCCTAATTTAAGTATGTTACTGACATGGTAGTGCACCAACAAACAACAGAAAGAAAACTTCCAGATCCATTTATATGTGAATTCACATCATAAAGGTAACATTTTAAATAAGAAAAAAAATAGGTGGTACCACCCAAACAAATCTCTTACTGTAATTATCAACGCATGTTAATTGCAAAACTTCATGAGTTTCAATATAACATTCCTATGAGTGGGGACACACTGATCATTGGTCATATAACTCCCCCCATCTACCTTTCCCCAGCCTTCTCTTTACCCCTTTCCCAGACCCTGTCCAGTACCTAATCATTCTACTCCCACTTTTAGATTAAATTTACACCCAGGCTTATTCCATATCTTGATTGTTGAGGACGGTTTCATAATAAAGTGGGTATAGCAAAGGATACTCCATCACACCACAAGGACACTTGTTCAACCATGTTCATGACAGGCTGTTTAAGATCCCACAGTTTCATTCCCACTGAATGAACCTTACAAAATCTCTGTTAATAGAAAAATCCTGGTCTGGGAGAGAAGCTTGTAGAAGGAAAATACATGAAAATGACAATCTAAGGGCTCTTATGAGACAGGCTGGCCAGTGCCTGGAAACACAATGATGACTATGGGAGCAGTAACATGGGTGTGACGGACTTTATAGGAGAAAATAAACCTGGCAGAGGAAATAAATAACCCACAAATTCAAACAAGAGAGCTATGAACCAGGAAAATGGCTGTAGCCATGAAAAAAAAGATGGTTGCTTTAGGGAGCAAATCAAGAAAAAGGAGTCTGGAATGAAGAAATGCTAAGAAGCTACTAGAAGGCAGAAGGGAAAGCTAAATAATGAATGCTACCAGTACAAAGGAATGCAGATGAGGGAGCTTAACTGAAAACTCATTTCTTCCCAGCCCTGGAGGTTGGAAATCTGAGATCATGTCATCAGGGTTTTAGGATTCTGTCCTTGGCCTCCAGACAGTCATTTTCTGTGTCTCTTCACGGTCTTCCCTCTGCATGTGCTTGTTCCTATAGCTTCTTACGTGGAGTGACACTGCATTCATGTCCACTCATGTGACTTCATTGACCTTCATTATTTCTTAAAACGCCCTATGTTAAGGTCATATACTGAGGTAATCGAGGTTCCAGATCTTTTTCCAGAACATTCCATCTGCCTCTTCCCACAATACTTTCAATGATACTCTTCTAATCTGACAGGACTCAATTTAGATAAAATTTCCATAGACATGTCTTTCCTAACCTATATAACCTCAATCTAAATTCTCTGTTTTAGTTTCTTACATTCGCCGTAGTTTCCAAAATTTGTTTATTATCTCTTGATAATTACCTCTTTTATTTATTGATCTTGTGTGTATGCATATGTGTTAGCATAGTGTATATGTAAACATGCTTAAGTTTACGTGTTTGTGCTGTGTGATGGTGTATAATACTTATATGTCTGTGATAGTTGATGTTTGTATGTTTTTATAGCTGTCTGTGTGTGAGTGAATGAGTGTGTGCACACACCTGAGTTGGAAAGTAGATGTGTGCATGTTTTAAATGCATGTTCACATGTCTGTGAATGTATGCATTCTATACAAGTTTGTGAGTGTGAGCATATGTGGAAGTGTATATGTATGTACTTGTATAACTGTGCATATAGGTGTGTGCCTATATGTTCATGAATGTGTATACAAGTTTGTGACTATAAATAAGTGTCTGTATATGTACATGCACATGAGTATGAATGTGAGTGTGTGGATATGTATAGAAGTGTGAGTGTGTGGATACACAATTACACATGTGAGTGTTCCAGTGTGAGTATAGAGGTGTGTTTATGCATACGTGAGAGCATGTTTATGTTTATGCCTATGGGTATCTATATGTCAGTATGTGTATGTATGTGGTGATTATGAGTGAGGGTATGTGATTGTGTATATGTATGAATATGAGTGTGTGTATGAGTACACATGTGAGTATGTTCATGTATGAGTGCTCTTTTGTGAGTGTGTTGCAAAAAAAAATATATATATATATACACATGTGATAGCATGGGTGCATTTGCATGATTCTGTATGAGTGTAAGGGTATGAAGGTAGGGGTGTAACTATATGAGTGACTGTACATGTATGTGTATGAATGTGTTTTCATGTCAGTGTATATGACTACATATTTGCAAGAGTGTGTTAGTGCTCACATTTTTTGAGTGTACCAACATGATGTGTATGAAGGCAAGTGTGAATGTGCATGTGTTCATGTATGAGTGTAGATGCCTGTGAGCAACAATGTATATGTGCATGGGTAAGTATGCATGTGTGTGAATGGTTGTGATTATGTGCATGTGTGAATGTATGGGTTGAGTATGCATGGGTGTGTATATGCAAATGTGAGTGGATAAACATGTTTGTGTGTGAATGTGTGTGCATTTGTACATGTTATGTGATGAGTATACATGGGTATTTTCATGTATAGGCATTTGTGAGTGTTCGTGTTTGCATATCTGCTTGGATATGTACACATGTATATGCATGTACATGTGTGAGTATGGGCATCTATGTGTGTCTGTTTGCTATAAATACATTCATATATGAAATATTTTTTAACAAGCCTATGTAAAAGAGGCTGGAGAGATGATTCAGCTGCTAAAAACACTAACTGCTCTTCCAGAAGATCCAGGTTCAATTCCCAGCACCATATGGCAGCTAATAACCATCGGGAACTATAGTTCCAAAGGATCTGATACCCTCTTCCAGCCTCTGCAGGAACTATGCACATACGTACTAAACAGACATGCATGCAGGTAAAACACACATATAAACAAAATAAAAATTAAAAACCACATTCCAAAAAATGTGAATGATCCATATATACTTAAATTCTAACTGTTTTAATGTTGATTAAACTAGTTTGCTGTGCTTATAGCAAAAAAAAAATTAAATATAATATCAAAACATTCCAAGGTGGTAGGTTCTCGTCTCCCCCCCCCATCATCTTGTGATTTTTTGCAATAACAAAAAGAGGTAAAAACCACTGAGATGTTCCAAATTTTTATTTAATCCTTATTTTGTGAAAATCAATTGAATGTAAGGGGCTGGGGTGATGGCTTCTCAGTTAAGTGCCTGCCTACCAGCATGAGAGCTTTAACTCAGACCCCAGCAGCCACATGAAAAATCAGGCACACATAAAAGACAAACACAAAGCTCAGTATACAATAGTATTCATACACAACGAATGATGATAACAGTAGGAGTAACTGGGATTTAATGAAAGGCTACGACATGCTGGAGCAATACAGTATTACATGTCACTCATTAAAAAGGATACTGGAAATGTAAATCTTGGTCAGTGGAATGTAATATTATAAAATACACAAGCTGAACAATAAGTTAGACACAGCCACAAAATCAAGCAGTGAGCTCTAATATTAGCCCTTAAAATTTACTCAGAAAAGCTGAAATCATAGAGGGGGGGAAAGTTGAAAATAATCGTTCAGAAGTCCATGACAAGGAAAACAGCAGTGTCTCACCCAAAAAGCTTAGATTCCAGGAAAAACTAGCAGACAATATTGCAGTAAATTGCAGTTAAAAAAAAAAAGGTAAAATGAGGTTGTCTCTAACAAGTGGGTCCATGGTGACACTAATACCATCAAATCCTGTCACCTGATCACAGATGACTACATTGGCAGAGACACAGGCCCCAAGTTGCCATGTTAAAAATTTTCTTCCCAAGGATCTACAACTGTCTTAGTGATCTGGGTCCCAGAGAATGAGATTTCTGTCACCCTGGGAGACCCAGAAAGCAGATACACAGACTATGAAAACAATTGTATTGCCACCTGTCTCAGTTACTGTTGTATTGTTGTGAAGGCACCATAACTTATAAAAAGAAGTCATTTAATTGGGAGCTGGCTTACAGTTTCAGAGGGTGTGTTCAGAGGGTGTGTCCATGATCATCGTGGTGGGGAGTGTGGCAGCCGACAGGCTTGGCACTGAAGAAGTAACTGAGAACTTACATCTTATCCACAGACAGACAGCATGCAAAGGGTGGGAGAGAGAGAGAGAGAGAGAGAGAGAGAGAGAGAGAGAGAGAGAGAGAGAGAGAGAGAGAGAGAGAGAGAGAGAGAGAGAGAGAGAGAGACTCTGCCATGTGCTTTTAAAACCTCAAAGTCCACCCCACACCACACATACCAGTGACAGGCCTTCTCTAGCAAGGCCACACCTCTAAACCCTCCCTAAACAGTCTACCAACTGGGATGCAAATATGCAAATATGTGGGCCCATGGGACCATTCTGATTCAAACCACACTACCCTTCCTCACTTTAATCAGTCTCTGGTCTACTCCAGTATCAAAAATTCCATTGCAGTTAAGATAATTTGCATTTTACATGGATTCCTGTAATGAGACTCTGAAGTTTTGGAGTTATTTTTTGTTTGTTTGTTTGTTTGTTTGTTTTTCCCAATATAATACCAACTGGTACAATGGCAAAAATCCAACCAACTCCTCAAATAATTTTTTAATTAAACATAACAATTCTAAAATTGACCTGAAACCAAAATGCCCAGGAATTCCTGATAAAATGTGAGAAAGAGTATAGGATTGGCCCATGAAGCTTCAAAACATAAAATAATAACACTGTGATCACGCCGTGAGTTCAAGAACATATCGACCAAAGAAAAATGTCAAGTGCACTAGTACATGAATTTGGTGTATGTTTATTTGAGAAAGTCTTTCTTTCATCTTCAAACTTAAAAGATAGTTTGATGAACACAAAAGTTTAGTTTGGCGTGTTAATTTCTGTTCTTTCACTAAAGTCACTTCACTGTCTTCTGTCCTCTACGGCTTTTTGTAAGGAGTCAGCTTACATTGTTTCCACTTTTCTCTTACTGCTTTCAGCCATTTTCATCTTGTTAGGTAGGTGTTTAACGAATTCACTATAGTGGATCTATGTGTGATCCTTGTAGCTATATCATACCTGGAATGTGTTGGCCTTCTTGGGTTTCTGGATTAACATTTTCACAAGGACATTTTTCAGACTTTTTTTTTCTTAAAAGTAGTTTCTGCCTAATCCTTCCAATAATTTCTGTCCCCTCTCTTCCTTCCTGTGTGTGTTGCCAAGCCTGATGTGATCACAGAGGTCTCAGATTGTCATTCCTTTCAACATTATTCTTTGCTACTCAGAATTCTCTAACTTAAAATTCATTCTTTTTTTTCCTTTTTGTCATTACAAATCTCCTATGGAGACATGAAGAAAAAAATAGTCCTTATTTAAAATTTTTTTTCAAAACCATTAATACAACCATTGTTCTTTACTAAGGAATCTGTATCTCTTTGCTGGAATTCTTTATTCTCTGTGTCATCTGTTTTATTGTTGTGCATGTGTTTGTGTGGTTTAGTGTGTGTGCCCTATGTGGGTGCAGATGCCCCTGGAGGCTAGAAGAGGCCTTGGGAACCCCTGGTGCTGGAGCTACAGGTATCTGTGAGCACCCAATGTGAGTGCTGGGAACCAAATTCAGATCCTCTTCAAGAGCATCAAGGACTCTTAACCTCTGAACCATCTCATCAGCCCTTCACTCTGTCACCTTACCATAATTTTCTTAGTTCTTAAGGTGTTTTCCTTTATACTTCATCATTTTATAGTGTTGCTATAAAATACTACTTATAATTGTGTGTAATTATGTAATGCATGGAAGTGTGTGTGTGTGTGTGTGTGTATGCACTGTGTTACATGTGTGTATGTGTGGAGTGTTGTGTAAGTACATGTAATGTGTGTGGAGTGTGTGCATGTGTGGGTATGTGTGTGTTAATGTGATGTATGTGTGTATGGTGTGTTGTATATGTATATAGTGTGTGGGTATGGGCATTTGGAGTGTGTGTGTGTGTGTGTGTGTGTGTGTGTGTGTGTGTGTGTGTGTGTGTCCCAAGTGGGGCTTTGGACTGGCCCCAGGGCCTTATACAAGCTAGGTAAGTATTCTACCGTGAAGCCACATTCTCAACCCTGGTAGTAACTACTTTGACCTATTTGGATCATAAATCCAATTTCTAGTAAAAAGCTAGAATCTATTAAATACCTTTTTTTCCTGATTATAAGCCACATTTGTATGGGTTTTGCATAATATTTTGTCGAATACTTGACATTTTAACTAATATCTAATCTAGTATTGAAGCAATACTAAATTGTGATTCTTTTCCCCTAAGGGTTGCTACTGTTTGTTTGGTGGCTTCTGCGCAGTAAGTCTGTGGAATCTGTCTACCCAGTAATGTGTGGCTGCTTTTATAGTTGCATACACTTCCATCCTTCCTTTCTAAGCCTGGAGTCCTAGGACTGAGGCAAGTATTGTGGGGGTTGGGGGGCAGTTTTAAATACTTTGACTAAAGCTTGCTCATGGAAACGTGTGTGGGCTTCAGAGCACCTATAAGCAGTAGGCGTTTTGAAGCTTTACTGGCTTTTACTTTCTATTTGGCCCTTTAACATCTCCTGAGTATGACTGCCCATCCTACAGACCAAAGATGTTTGGGATATCTAGGCCTAGACTATTATCATCTGTACAAACACACAAACTTCATCTAACCCAAGATGAATGAAGAATTCTTCCAATCTTTTATGATGGCCTCGCTTCCCAGAATTCGCCTTCAAATTCCCGTATGTTCTCCTGGTCTGTAGGTAGGTCCAACTAGGACCAGCTTCAGGCTGGTAAGCGTGTTTGCCCTCTCTGTTTGCTTACCACTGACGTCACCACCTAAAAGGACAATGTTCTTAATCAAATGAGCATCTTCTGACTTCTGCAGAAAAGCCCTTGGCTTTGTGTCTTGTCCATATAATATCCACAGACCTAGCAGGGGTCGTTCTTCCACTCTAAGAATTCCTCAGTTGCCTGTAGTTCTTTGAGTAGAGTTTGAGGCCTTGTGGGATCCCCCCCCCCACCTAGGCATGTCTGTTGGTGCCATCGTTGTTTAGTTCATGTTTGGGCAGTCATGTTGGTGAGATTTATGGATGCAGCTTCTGTCTGGCATTAGTAAGAGATGCAATCTCACAGCAAACTCCGTGATCCTCTGGCTCTTCCAATCTTTTTGCCCCCTCTCCCACAATATTCCCCGTGCCTTAGTGTGGGAGTGTTTTTTACATGTATCCATTGGGACTAGGTTCTATAACTCTGAATTTTGACTAGATGTGGTGTCCTATGGTGAGCTCCACTTGTTGCAAAAAAAACTTCTTTGAAGGGGGTGGGGCATACACTCATCAGGGGTATAAGGGCAAATATCTAAGCATAGTTAGGGATTATGCTGTTTTAGTGAGGTGGTGGTCACAGGTTCTCCTCCAACATCCATGATTTCACTAGCCCTAAGTGGTTTGCCTAAATTTCTAGTACCAGGCTTGGTTTCCTCTTTGAGGTGTGGTTTTTTTTACTAAATTTTCAGATCTATAACTAACAGTATAGAGAGTTGTGTCAAGCTCCATGATTAATCTTTAGGAAAAGGAGCAGCACTTAGCTTCCTCCATTATAATGAAGAAAGTGTTCTCTGAATTTTATTTTAAACTAAATGTTTTCATCTTAAGTATTATTAAATATTAACGTAGCACTCAAGATCAAAACACCAGTACAGTTATACTGTATGGAATTCATAAAGATTGAAAAGCACTAGCTAATTTGCTTAATTATTTCAGGCCTTATTAAACAAGTATTTGTTAAAATATATGTTAATATATGGGTAGTTGTCTGATGAATAGACTAAGATACTTAACTTCTATGTCATTAAAAGATATTTACAAAAATGTCAATCAAAACTGAGGGAAGAGAAGAAAATTATACAAATTTCTGAATAGAAAACCTAGGAAGAGGTCCAAATCTATCAATCATCACATTAAATGTGATTAAGCAAGTTCATCTATTAGAAATTGGCAATGTTCTGATTGACTTAATTAAACAAAACTATCAACAGTGTTTATGAGAAATACTAAAAATTGCACAATCAAGGAAATAATAACAAAATAGGATAAAGAAGTGTCAGATGAATAAAATAGAACAATGTTGAAATAGTAGAAAATGGAGTCCAATGCCAAATGCTTTTTGGGAAATGGAAATACTTGATATTAACAATGGAAACCATATTAATGAGGGAACATATGTATTTGTACTGAGAATAATAATGTTTCAAATAATAAGCATCAGTGACAAAGAGCAAGCAACCTGGCTTAGTGACAAGAAGCCACAATAATACATTAGCAAATATTTAGTCCCAGAACTAAGATAAACTTCCCTACAAGCAGATCAAACAGGGTGTGGTGGTTCGCACCTTTAATCCTAGCACTGGGGAGGCAAAGAGAGGCGGATCTCTAAGTTATCAGCCAGCTAGAGAGACATAGTGTGATCTCTCCCAAAATATAAAAATGAAGAAATATTAAATGTGTTTGGGGTAGTATGAATGTATTTGGCACCCCTAATCTCATAGGGAGTGACACTATTAGGAGTTGTGACCTTGTAGGAGGAAGTGCAGTCTTGATGGAGGAGGCTGAATTGCACACACCTTTAATCCAGACCTTGAAGCTGGAGGGCACACCTGTAATCAGGGCAACCCCTTCTTTTGGAAGTGTGTCACTGTGAGGGCAAGCTTCAAGGTCTTTTTTTCAAGCTTCACTCATTGTGACAGTCAAACGACTTCCTGTTGCCTGTAAAATGTAGGACACTCTGCTATTTCTCCAGCACCATGCATGTCTGCATGCCTGCATGATACCATGCTCTCTCCCATGATAGACTGCACCTCTGAACTGTAAGCGAGCCACCACAATTCAACAACATTTCCTTTGTAAGAGTTGCCATGGTCATGGAGTCTCTTCATAGCAATAGTAACCCAAACTAAAAGAGCTTTTTAAGATACTCTTTAAAAAAAATAATGAAACATAGAAGAGTCAAAATAATAGTATTAATCTCATGCATAGGACATATGCACATATATATATATATATGACTATTCATGGAAAACAGATATATTTGACCACATATTGGCTACAAAGCCGATTTTAACATAGTCTAGAAAGCAGGTGTCACAAGTGCTATGGTCAATAGCTACAATACAGTTAAACTAGGAATAAAAAGATGACAAACAACATCCCTCCTTACCCACTGGAAACTTAAATACTATTATCATTCTAGTATATAATACATTGTTATTAACTATGGTCACCATTGTTGAACTATGCCATTCTTGTAACTCTATATCCTTTTACTTGAATATTGTTAACAAAATAAACATTATGCGTTCTAAATGCATGAAAACTTAAATACACAGAGTAGTGAATATGGTAATTAGCTAGATTTAACCATTCCAAAACTTCCAAAATATGCATACACCAAAACACCCTGTATGCCATAAATACATTCAATTTCAACTATCAATTAAAAATTAAACATAGGTTTAAAGCAACCTTGAAAATTAAAATGGTTACTTAAACTTGAATGAGTTAAGTGGCATATCCATATAAATATATCATTTAAAATTATTAAAATCTAAAATAAGGGTTGAGCTAGGGAGGCAGTTTAATGGTTAACAGGGCTTGCTGCTCTTTCAAAGAACTCCAGATCCCAGCACACACATCAGGAGGCTCCCACCACCTCTAACTCCAGCTTTAAAGGTCTAATGCATCTTCTGGCCACAGGTGGCACCATCAAATGCATGGCAGCACACACACACACACACACATACACACACACACACACACACACACACACACACACACACACACACACGCACACATTTTAAAAATAAAATGAAGGGATAGAGAAATAGCACAATCTATAAACTCTTTGCCATGTAAGCATGAGACCTAAGTTTGGATCCCCAGCAGCACATGAAAAGCTGAACATAGTGGCACTCAGCCGTAATCCCAACACTAGGGAGGCAGAGATCCCTGGAATCCATTGGCCAGCCATCCTAACCAAATTGGTGAGCTGGAGGTTCAGTGTAAGACCCTGTATCAGAAAATTAAAGCGGAGAGTGTTTGAGGAAGATATCTGATATCAACCTCTGGCCTCCAAATACATACACCATGCACATACACATACTTATACCACACACACACACACACACACACAAGAAATTTAAAATACAATATACTTTTAATTCAAAGAACTAAAAATGATTTGAAATTAAAATAATGATAAATCAATATTATTAAAATATAAATAATAAATACTAATAGACTCAAACATTAAAAGACCAAGCCCAGTACTAGAAAAGACTAATGAAATAGATGGCATTTTTGATCAATGAAGGAAGGTATTATAAGCAATGACAAAAATTATCCGAGAGAATGCTATGTGTAAGTTCTATAGCAACAAGGTGAAACCTAAACGAACTAGACAATGTTTGCTAAGAGAAGAATTTGCAAAATTTGAGAAAAATGGGCACGAATGTTTACAAACCTGAACTGCATGAGAAATTGCTTGAAAAGAATCATTCCTTCTTCAAGCGTTTGCCTCCTGGGTGGATCACAGTTTAAGTCCCTGCTTGCTGGGGAACCTCATGTTCCCAGCATATACCAACTGTTTCAAAATATAGGACAGACACAAAAGACAAACAGCTCTCTTTATATTACTAATAAAACAGCCACAAGTTCTAGACCAAAAAAAAATCGTAAGGAAACTATACACCATTCTTACTTACATAAAAGTTCTACCAATAGAAATAAATCAAAGTAGTCACTATATCTGATGAGGGTAGATGCCTATAGTAACCAGCCAGTATCCATTCTGGGAAAGCAGCAATGCCATAAAAAAACCACAATCAAGATACTCTATCTCATTAACTGAGAAAATTGAAAAACACCAAGTAGGTACAGAAATAGAATGTAACTGAATCCGATTCCATTTTTACATTAGTAAATTTAAAATAGAGAAAATGTCTCAATTTAACATAGTTAAAATGCTGAAATATTGCAAGCATTGCAAGTCAGGAAACAAAACAGATGCCTTCTGTCACACCCACCATTCGAATCAGCCAGAAGTCTTAGCAGTAGGCAACAATGCTATTTTTAAAAGCATAAATATTAGGAGGAAGATTTACAACTACCATGCTTGGAAACAATACTATCACTTATCTAGAAAACCCAACGCAATCCACTGAAAACTTGAAGTGAAAAAGAAAGCAGCCCCTGTCTGATGAGTGTCTCGGTTTGCTTTTAGTTGCTGTCATAAAATACTGACCAAAAGCAGCTGGGGACAGGAATGGCTTTATTTGGCTTACAGCTAAAACTCTGTCATCAAGGGAAACCAACACAGGGACTGAAGCCAAGACCCATTGAAGAACACTACTTCCTGGCTTGGTCCTCATGCTTGCTCAGCTGCTTTCTGGTACAGTTCAAACCCACCTGCCCAGAGATGGTACCTCCCACAATGGGATGGACTCTCACAGATCAATTATCAATCAAGAAAATGTCCCACAGACATGCCTACAGGCCAATCTAATAAAGGCAATTAATTGCTCAGCTAGGGTTTCTATTCATGGGTTATGTCTAGGTTTGTGTCAAGTTGACAGCAATTACTATAATCATTAAAAAAACAAAAGCATTCAGCACAAAAGTAATAGATCACTAAGATACTATAATAAAAACCAATTTAACCGCAAAAAAATAAACAAAAGCAATTAAACACAATAAAATCAAAATTGAAAAAGGTGGAAAATCGCTCTTACAGGCATCAAATGACATTATAAAGTGTGTCATCTGGAATAGCCTATTGCCAGGTCTATAATGGAACACGATGGAGAATTAAGGGCACTCTGACGTATAGTGAATAGTACAGTGACATTTTAGAGAAGGAAAAACCATCCTGTTCAATAAGTAGTATTGGAAGAATCAGCTGTCAATTGTGAAGCAAAATAAAGTAGCTGTCCAAACTTAAGGCTTTCTTGATTGTTCATATAAAAGTAGAAGAAATATATATAATAACTTTTGAATTGGTTATGAAAGACTAAGACATTTTAAACAAGAATATAAATGGCATAAAAAGATATTGATATATTTGATCACATTAAAACCTTAAATTCTGTGAGGCCATAGGTATTAAACTTTGCAAGATGAGAAGCAAATGAAAGGGAGGTTTGCAAAGTGTATAACTAACAGTACATTAGTATCTAAATTTTAGAAGTACTTCTTAAAATCCAGAACCAAAGGACAAACAAGTCAAAAGAAAAAGGTGCAGAAAAATTTTACATGTGTACATCTAAATTTAGGTAAAAAGAGATGCAGAAATTCTATGAAATTGGAATCTAGAAAACCATTGGAAGCTAAAAAAAAAAAAAACAAAAAAAAATTAAGAAAGCAAATTTCTGTTACAGAATACAATGTTAATAAGATATCAATATTTATGAGAGGTCTGCAAAAATTGTTGAATATTTTAAGTTGCTAAGAAATACCTATATTTTTATGTTTAGCAAGAGACAGAGGAATAAAGAGTTGATTTTTATCTTGTTTGATTTCATCTTCATCCATAAAGTCTAAATTAGTGCTACTGGCGTGTTTCAATCATGGGACCTGTACATGGCAGGCAAGTACTCAACCACTGACCTATGTCCACCACACGTTCTTTATGGTTTTTGTTGGATTTCTTCATCTTATTTCTGGCATCATGAAATCAGTAGCTGAGGCTGGGGCTAGTGAGTTCTAGACCAGAAGCCCCATATCCTCATATGCCCCAACCCCACAGCAAGGAAGCAACAGAGCTGAGACAGCAGAGGCACCTCACTTGTCCTTGATCTACACCTTTCTCATTCTTGTTCTTGCAGGTTAGTACAAGAAGCCTGTGCTTGTGGACTAAAACTCTGCAAGAAGCCCAAAGAGACACTTTGGGGAGGCAATTCCTGTGTTCTGTACCTTGGTAAACTAAAGATAAGAAAGTGGGACCTTCCAGGAGACCCATAATCCCTTCCAAGAGTTTGCAGAAGCAATTGAGGTTTCAGAAAGGCCACCGTTTATACTAGGGCAAAAATTGCTTGAAGGTCCTTTTAATTTCCTGACGTCTTTTAAGCTAGTCCATTGAACTTGGAAAGGGTTGAAACATAAGAGGTTTCAGCTGAGAAGGTTGCATTCTGTTAAGTGATATAAATTGCATGTGCCATTTAACATATCTTTATCTCTGCAGATTGTATTCTAATAGGTAAATTTATCTTCTCTGTATGAGACTTTCTTGCTGATTCCTGGAAGGTCGGTGTGTTATTATTCAAGCCTTTGCTCACCAGAAGAAGAAACTGAAGAGCCGGCTGTAAAAGATGTTCGGGCCTAATATTTCATCACTGGAGAGGAGACAGACTGTCGCCCTGATAGACTGTTGCTGCCCCATATGTGATGCTGTTTAAGGCAAAACGGTACAAAGCACGTGAGAGTTCCTTAGATCCATCCACCACATTCTGCCGCCCTCCAAAAGCATGTGGATAAGATCTCTGCTCCTTGAGCAGACATTAGTATCCCATAGGAAATGAGCAGTCACACTGGTGAGCCTAGGAAATGGGCAAGGCCACACAAGGAGCAAAATGTAGACTTCGTGTATGCAGAATGGGAAATTGTCCCACATCCCTGTGCCTCTAAAACCTGGAGTCTTGTTTAAAAGAAAGGACAAGTTCTGAGAGACTCATGTAGAGGTGGAGGAGAGGGGATTTTTCATGAGAATGTGGGGAAGGACATTATAAAGATGGGAGCACAGACTCACACCCAACAGTATGTGCCCAGACTCCAAACTGCATTCATCCGGCTGGATTTGCCTTCCCTACTCATTCACTGGTTACTTATCTTAGCCCCAAAGATTCTGCAATTAAAGGTAGCTGTTTACCCACACCAAACTTAGGCAATAGCCATACATTGTTTCCTTCTTGGCTTTATTTGTATTTGTATTCTAAAAACTGAAAGAATTGAGAAAATGTATGTATGTATATGCCTTTCTCATCCATTTTTAATTTGTCAATTAAAATGTCTCATCACAGCATAAGTAGTTATAGAGTCTTTGGCACACTATAAGTTTTGATATCTTAAAAAATATGTTACATCATATATGCCAATGAATATTAAGATTTCATATATTTCATTCATTTGAAAATGCACTAGCAAATTTTCCAGTCAAATTTTTACATTATTCCTTTTTTGTTCTTAGACTCATATTTCCAGTCCATTTCCCCCACAGAACTTTACCATAATGTAAATTTTAATGCTTCAAACTGTGTTATTGATCAGCATACTATAATGACCTGAAACAATAAATAAATGAAAAATTAAAATGCATCTTTACTTAATCTCCAGTAGCCAAACAGATCTAAATGGTAAAGAATATTTTCTGGATTAAGTAATCATTTCAATTTTTATTTGTATGTAGTTTTGATAAATAATTTTAAACATAAAAGCATGTTTGGGCAAGAAATATGCTTCCTAATAAGATAAATGAGCCTTTTTTAGAAAATTAATTTACATATACATGGATGAACATTCTTTGTTACAATGGTAATACAGGAGTTGTCACCAATTTTATTCTCTTTTTAATGTAAGCATGAAAACAACCGCTCCCATAGGCAACCAAATGCTGATACAAGAAGCTTTGTTATAGTGATGTCCTTCATTAGCTTTTAATTCCTTTCAAACTGTGTGCAAAACAAAAGTCACCTCTCCACTGACAATCTGATGAAGTCTTCCTTCAAAGTTACTGAAAGCAAAGAGATGAAACTGCCTAAGCTTCGAACAGATTGGTTGCTAATAACTACAGTCATTCTCTCAATACCAGCACCAGCACTTTGAGTAGTCCCCTTTCATGGCCCCTGGATGCTTTTTCCATTTCTCCTTGAAATGCTCTCATATACCTCCAGTGTGCAAGAAGTTGAGGTTCAACTACACAGTAAGGGGTGCTAACAGTCTGCAAAATGCATGCGGAGTTAGCTTGGTAGTGAGGTGACAAACATTTATGCAAGCTTATATTATTCTGTGGAGATTTTAAGAAATTTTCAGAGGTAAAAACTGGATTTCACGGGGAGAGGGTGACAGCTCCGTTGTAGGTAAAGTACTTGCCTTTCAAGTGTGAGATGCTGAGCTCTGTCCTCCAGAACCCAGGCATGCTGCCTGCTCTGAATCCCAGTGTTTGGGAACAAAGCCATGCAGCTCCCTGGGCTCAATGTAGTCAAATCTGCGAGTTCAAAGTTGGCAAGAGACCCCGGTTCAAAAAGAAGGGTGGATAGCACCAGAGAAGCAATACTCAGTGTCTTCTGACCGCCACAAGTACACCACACAGACGCACACATGCACACACACGCACGCACACACGACGCGCACACACACACACACACACACACACACACACACACACACATGCGCAAATGGATTTCCTGTAGTCAATGGATGGGACCCTTAGTGTCTTTAATGTGAGAAAAAGAGAGAAAGAGGGAGCATTTAACTTTTAAATGTCAAAGAAAATACAGCTTTTCTCCCTCTTTTCTTGAATCAACCAAACAACGAAAGAACCAAAAGGGAAGCTCATCTTAATGAAGCTATGGAGTGTTACTATTCTGAATCTCACATATAAAGAGTCATATATTAGAGACAGAGAACACACCAACCCAAGATGTGCCTGCTTATGGGGGGGGGAGACAGAGTATATAGTCATATCCACCATGTCCCAAGTCCCATTCCAACTCCTCTTGGAGGGGAGGATGTTTTTTTTAAAGTATTGATTCAAGAAACATTATACAGAAATAAAAATAATCCTTAAAAAGCAGTATAAAGTCTGAGATAATGGTGAGCATGAAGGAAATGTACAATGCATAAACAACACAGTATAGTGTGTTTATAACCTCTGCTCAAATTTTTTAATTACAAAAAAAAATGTTTGCATTTGAGTATGTCAGGGAGGATGCATAAGAAACTGGGTACCCAGAGAACAAAAGAGAGAAAAAGACAAATTTTACTGTCAACTCTTTTGGACCTCATGAATTTTGTAGGATATGCATATATTGCATCTACAAAAAAATTAATTCAAAAGAATTTAAAATATCCAGTGGGAAGAAATGAAGGATTCTCTAACTCAGATCTGCAAAGTGTGCAAAAAATGTTTATCTGTTCTCTCTCCCAAGGCAACATTAACAAGATGTTAAAAGAATAAAAATGATATAAACTCACTGCAATGAAAAGAATAGGAGAGTAGATATTAGCAAGTGAAATATTTCTAAACATTTCTGCAAGAGGGAAAGTGGATAAAACATTCCAAAGCTGGGCGAGGGAAAGTGTAGTCCAGAATATATGGTGACAATGGGAGGGCTGCAGGCAAACAGGGAGAAAATCTCCCCAAGAGAGCCTAGAAATCACCATCCAGCCTTCAAGACCAAGAGCCGCAGACACGAATGTTAGACCCTGAAGGTTATTAAGAGTGCTGATTCCACAGTCCTCCCTCAAACGCTTAATCACTCTGGCTGGGAAATAAGTGTTTTACTACTTCCATGCCAAAAACAAATGCTTAAACAAAGGGTACTTTTCTAAGGAAAATTACCAAAATAAAGCAAATAAATGGAGATAGTGATATTTGGGGCTTTCAAAGGTTTAGGAAATCCTTTAAATTGCATAATTAAAGAATGTCCAACCTGAAGGCAGCCTCACTACACAGTCATCCAAAAATCATACAAGCATTGGTTTTTTTTTTTTTTTTTTGCTTAGTCTTAAATATGATGGATGACCAAAGTCCATTATGCTCTTGTACTTGAGATGAATGCAACTTAGAAGGAAAATACTGAGATAAGGCAGGAGAAAATTAACTCTGGAGGTGGTGCGGGCTACTCGGGGGACAGGAGAAAATTTTGAAATAAAACTCCATGCCAGGTGTGATGAATGGCACAGACTCCCAATTCCAGCATGTGGGAGGCTACGGTAGGAGAATTCTGAGTGCCAAGCTGGCATTACATAGAACAGTACCGTGGAAGATAAGTGAGTAAAATCCAAAAATTCACAGGTTATAACTTCACATACATGCTCCCATTAATAATGAAGAAATTATTATTTTAAAAATAAGTTAAATAACCCCAACTAACAATCTGAGCAACAGTGGAAAGGCTACCTTAAATGGCCTTCCCTGATAATGAGATTAATAACTAACGTATATGCCATCATAGAGCCTTCATGTAGTAGCTGATGGAAACAGAAGCACACACCCATAGCTAAACACTGAGCTGAACTCCTGTAATCCAGTTACAGAGAGGAAAGAGTGATAAGAAAAGAGGTCAAGGCCAGGCTATAGAGACGAAACAGCTGACCTGAACAAGGGGGAGTTCATGGACCACCAGACTGATAGCTGGGAAACCAGCATGAGACTGACTCAGACCCCTGTACGTGGGTCTCAGTTAGGAGGACTGGGCAGTCCAAGGGACCTCGGACAGTGGAACCAGGATGTATCCCTGATGCACAAAAGGACTTTGGGAGAACACTCCCCATGGAGGGATACTCCCTTAGCCTAGAGGCAGAGGGGAGGGCCTAGACTCTACTCCAAATTACTTGACAGATTTTGATGATCCCTCCTGGAGGGCATCACCCTCCCTGTGGAGTTGTTGGGGGATGGGAGAATGGTCAGGGGCATGAGAGGGAGGGAGGGAGGGAGGGAGGGAGGGAGAGGGAACTGAGATCAGTATTTAAATAAGATATATATATATATATCAATGAAATAACAAAAATTAAGCACTTGGAAGCAAAAATATGTAATTTACAAATTCATGTTGTGGACAAAGAATTAAAATATAAAATGATTTTTTAAAAATCCCTCCAAAAATTGAACCAATAAACCCCAATACCCAAGTAACATAAATTACAGAAAGATAAAGTTTCAATTGGATAATACAAAAGAAATAAGAATGCTCCAAACTTGACAATCAATTTCCAAACTAAGATTGTCAACCAAGTATCTAAAACAATGAAAATGTTCACACTTGGTCCCACATTCTGGATATTTTAGAGTATCGAAAGGCTGGAGAGATGGCTCGAAGTTAAGAGCACTTGGTGTACTTTCAGGATACCAAGATTCGGTTCCCATCACTTACATCAAGGGGCTCACAACCACCTATAACTACAGCTCCGAGAATCTGACACTCTCTTTTAGCTTCCACAGATACCTGCTCACACTTACATGTACATAAATAAAAATAAATGATAAAAAAGACTATAGAGAAAAATCCTAAAATTTTCTTCAGCAGAAGAGGAATTCATTAAACTATGAGAAACATGATGGTATCAAATTTTGAAAATGAATATAAATTTTAATGGAGAAAATTCTTCACAGTCATAAGCAAGGGGAAAGGGAGTTGGGGGACTGGAATGACAGCACAGTGGATAAGAGCATTTGCTGAACAAACATAGAGACCTGACACAAATCCACAACACCCATGTCAAAGGCTGAGTGAAACCTCATTTGCTCCTGAATGACAGTGCTTTTGAGAGAGAAAATGGCAGGATGGCTGGAGCTTGCTGGCCAACAGCCTAGTTCCAGGTTTAGCAAAAGACCCTGTCTCAAAGGATTAACCAAATTGTGATAGAACCGGATGCCTAAGGTCCTCCCATGGCCAACAGCCTAGTTCCAGGTTTAGCAAAAGACCCTGTCTCAAAGGATTAACCAAATTGTGATAGAACCGGATGCCTAAGGTCCTCTCATGGCCTCTACACTTACTCAGGAGCACATCACACACACACACACACACACACACACACACACACACACACACACACACACGGGGAGAGGGTATTTTCAAATTAGAATGTGATGGCCATTTTGACAATCTGAGAGAACAGAACAAAGGCATTGTCAGGTGTGTAAGAACCTTCCTACCCTTCCATGGAAAATTACTTTAAGACGACTTCCAGAAAAGCTAAGAGGTGAGCCAAAAAGAGATCAAAGAAACTGGAACCACAGCATAGAGAGTAATGAAAAGAAGACTCAAAATGACATCTCTTAGGCCAACCTAAATAACAATCAGCCCAGGTTGGAAGAAAGAGCAGCATAGTCCAAAAATACGGCATTGATAAGCAGGGAGACGGCAGAAGAAACTAATGCCTTTGATTTGGTCATATTTTTACTGCTGCAAAGACAGGAAATAAAGGGGGAGAATGATTGGGAACTCTAAGGAACAGCAAAGTAAAGGGAAGAAAAAGAAAAAGATAAATATATCACTTGGCTCCGTAGTGGACAATATTCACAAAATCATAATCACATAAACACTCAAAAGCTTCAGTTTTTAAATCCATCTGTAGACAACAAAGCACATAATTTTTACTCTGTTAAGAATAGAGTGTAACTCCACAGGTGATCTGAAAACATAAGCTGTACGAAGCTGTATGAAGAGAGAAGGGCAAAGGGGAAGAGAGAAATCACAAAATGTATTACATTAGTCTTCCATCCTACAAACTGTAAGATGAGAAGACAGACATTTTGGGATGTGCCTCTGCCTGCCGCCTGGAATTAAACTAAGATTACAAAGCAGCTGCTGCAATATAAGGAGATGACAGACAAGGTCAATCAGAGAAGTGGTCAAGATGCATCACTATTTTCTTCCCTAAAGATACTGTTTAAAAATGTTGTTTTTGAAAGGCAGTGGCTACTTCCTTCAACATGTGCATTTTAAAAGTTTAAAGTGGAGTAGAACTGGGGGTATTAATGAGGCAAGAGATCTTCCCTTTTCTAGAAAACAGTTTTATATTATTCTTCATCTTGGGGATGTTTGGTTTATTTGTTTTGTGTGTGTGTGTGTGTGAGAGAGAGAGAGAGAGAGAGAGAGAGAGAGAGAGAGAGAGAGAGAGAGAGAGAGAGAGAGTGTGTGTGTGTGTTTCCATTGTAATTCTCTTGTTTGTGACACAGAGGATCAAACAAAGCCAGGAGCTTGAACACATCAAGCAACAGTCACCACTGAGCTTCCTCCCCAACCCCACCTTTTTATTATGGGCATCCATGAGTTGGGTAAAATACAAAAACGTGCATAAAATGTTAAAGAGGTGTTATTACACATGTTTTACAGTACGAATCATCCAAGTTCCAAGTAATTGTGAGAAATGTGAACAGGGGCAATAAATATCTTATGAGATCTTGTCAACTTGCCCTCAGTTCAATCCCCAGTGGCAAAAGGAAAAGATATAGCATATGAGATTATATAAACTTAATTATCCTCCAAATATCCATTTTCTCTGAGGTACTCTGTGGAAATAATGGACAATTTTAAAGCTGTATGAAATTTCCTAGCAACTTAAAATAAAGCCATCCCCTCAAATCCAAAAATGTTAGTGAGTTAAGAAAGGGGACTAGCAGGATGACTCGATGGGTAAGGGTGCCTGAAGTCAAACCTAATGACCTGAATTCAATCACTGAACCAATATAACAGAAGGAAGCAAATGACTCCCACACATGTACCCTGTCCTCTACATGCTTGCTATGGCACTCACGTGAATGTGCACACACAATCAATACATAAATAAAAATGGATGGGTGGATGGATGGATGGATGGATGGATGGATGGATGGATGGATGGATGGGTGAGTGGATGGGTGGGTGGGTGAGTGGGTGGGTGGGTGGGTGGGTGGGTGAGTGGGTGGGTGGGTAGGAGAGAGGGTGGGCGGGCAGACAGACAGATGTGAAATTTTAAGAAAAAGATGGGGGGAATAGCCCACAAATCACTGTTTGGGAGATGAGGAGACCTGAGTCAATGTCTCACATCTGAATCCATCCTACCCTATGACTTTTAGAAAAGCAGTCTTCCTCCCTAAAGCTCAATGAATGTTCATGGAAAGTGAGCAGGCTGTCCAATTAGTAGATACACTGCCCACTATCTCTTGGGCAGTGATGCCACCCTCCCATAGTCCCTGCTGAACATTTGGGGGCTAGTTTTTTATTCTAAAACATTTTTATTGATTATCACAAGATGTTAGTTCAAATACAAGGTGGGGCAAGGAATGACTATTGCACCAGGGTAAAATTAACCCAAGATAAAGTAAGTAGACTGTGAACTTAACATAATTCCAATCTGTTCCCAATGCTGAAATTCCAGTCTTGGGGTGTACTTTTGATTGTCATAAAGATTAGGGTAAACTCCTAATGTTCAGGAAGTAATCAATGGTCTGGATATCGAGGGCTTTCTTCTATTCATCCTGTACAGAGGTCAGTTAGAAGGGACAGAAATGTCCCAGGTTCCCAGTGGCTCCTCCTCAGCATTAGCTGTACCAAGTGAGATAAATCTCCTCAAAGCATAACACTAAGTAGATGTTACTAAGCATTGAATCCATGCCTTATCTGGTTTCAGAACGTCTACATAAAAGTTAATTATAAAAGTTCTTTGCCAGGAAAAATTCTACTTCGTTTTTACAGTCTGAAACGCCACTACTCCTGTGAAGACTTCCTTGACAGTTCATCTCTTGCTGTCCTTCCTAGTTTTCAGAAAGAATAAGTGGCCTTTTCCATTTTCTGCTCACACATGTATAACACGCTTGCATCATAGGAACATAACTATACATCTGTAGGGTTCCCCTCCTAGTCTGAGAACTCCCTTGAGACAAGGACTGTCTCGATCATGTCTTTCTTATGGGGTTAGACCAAGAAAAATACTTTGAAATAGTACACATCTGCTCAGTGGGGAACTAGATGTTAAGGATTTAAAAGATTTCTTATAAATGGAAGCACCCTAGCTTTCTTTCCCTCGCTCTTCATATTTCCTCACAGACACATATGTCCTTTATTATCTATAACTTGCAAAAGGCATTTTGTACAAGCTGTAGGACTACAGAACTAGGGTCTCAGGACACATTGCCATAGGGACTTTCGCCGCTGTAATCTCTTTAAGGCAGCTGCTTATCTCCCCTGTACTACAAGTGTTAGAGAAAGCCGTCCATTGTTGGTATACTCTCAAGCCTTGTTGGGGACTTGTCAGGGACTGTTCTTTCTTTTGACCTCCTTTGAGTGTCTCTGTGCCTTTAATAATAGATGGAGCATAAAGGGCACTAAGCATCAACTACAGTGGTCTTTATCTTCATCACTTTGACTTCCTTTTTTCTTGTGTTCTTTCTCTCACTTTCCTGTTGCTTTCTACAGATAGACCCTAGTTTATGTAATGATGTTCTTAGAGGCTTCCTTACTCTGCATGCACCAGGCACATACAATTTTCGCCCACGGGCTATAAAAGCATAGGAAGAGGGGAATACTCCCACCACTCTTCCATCTCCTCCAGAAATTCCTTTGGCTGCTTTTAACTTGGGTCCCTCCTGTTAACCTCAGAACCTCCTGCTGAGTTTGACCTCACCTATACTCTCAGGACATCCCCCAGACTTGGCCACCACACACCCCTCCCTTCTGAGCAAAGGCCATGTTCAACAATCTGTGAGAGAAAACACATACTTCTTATGGATACTGCACCTTAGACTTGAATTGAATATCAAACATCCTTCGATGTGGGGTTTTCTCTTGGATCAGGCATAAATTCTCTATATATCTCAGATCCTAAAAATAAACCCGTCCTGGGCATAATTTTGAACTGGCAATACATCAAATGCCACAGCCAACATGGTGCTTCTGACTGCCTTCAGGACCTGGGCCTCACAATCTAGGCAGAAAGGGCCCTGCTGTACACTTCTATTTCCTGCATGGCAACCTGAGCAAAAAACACATGCTGGGATTGCTGGGTTGTTTTTTTAGCTAGACAGCAAGTATGGATGAGCTCACTGTTATTCAAGAGAGAGAATGAACAATACAGAGGGAAAATGAGATAAAATACTATTTTTAGTTTGGCACAGCTATACCACTCCTGCATATAAACTCAAAGAACTCTAAGTCAACATGCCACAGAGGTACCTCCACATCCATGCTTACTGTTGTTCTATCCATGACAGAAAGAAATGGAGCTGGTCGAGATGCCCATCAACAGATGAATGGATAAAGAATATGTGGTACTATACACAATGGAGTTTTATTCAGCCATAAGGGGGAAAATGAAATGACATTTTCAGGGAAATGGTTGTAACTGGAATTCATTATGCTACCGAAATAAACCAGACTTAGACAAACACCTTATATATGAAGCCAGGATTTTAAATCTCTCTCTCTCTCTCTCTCTCTCTCTCTCTCTCTCTCTCTCTCTCTCTCTCTCTCTCTCTCTCTCTCTCTCTCTTGTGTGTGTGTGTGTGTGTGTGTGTGTGTGTGTGTGTGTGTGTGTGTGTGTAAGAAAGGTGATCATGAGAAAGGACAGAGAACTGAGGTACACATGTGGTACAAGTGTAGATGGGAATCTATTAGTGGGGGAGAAAGGGATCAGCAAGAGGGGAATGGGGGTCAGAAGATGTCAATGGGGGGCCAACATAGTATGAAGATGCCATAATGAAACACATTACTCTATAAGCTAACTTAAAATAGTAACAAGAAATATTGCCCAGTCAAACGAATAAAAACATAATCCACTGATCTCCAGAATACCTTAAACAATTTGTTAACAACTCATTTGCCATCTGGTAGAAAAAAGGAAAACTAGGCCAGACAGCTTGGTGGAATTTTTAGACCTTCCCAGATTTGCTCTTCTTTCATTCCAGCAATGTCCTTCCCTCACTTTGCTCTCCTTATACGATTCTGTTGAGAAGATCCTCCCCTGTAGCCCGCTCTCACCTTTTGTTAAGTCTGGAAAAGTGTCTAGGACTGTGCTACTTTCATTTTTACTAAAATGAAACAAGGGCAATTGCTAAGGAGTGGTACCCACCTGTGCATAGTAGCAACCACACAGGACAGAGCAGATGCAGAACGAACACTTCCACCTTCACCAGAAATCCCACTGCTCAGGGATAGCTAGGAGGAGCCCCCATTCCAATCTGGGCTGATGAAAAGTCACGCTGTAATGGTGGTGTAGAAAGGTAACACTGCCACAGAGGATTTATAAAATGCAGAGGCAAAATGTCTTGCCCTTTTAAATACAGCTGAAACTCTTCCTGCTATAGAGCAAAATGCAAGCTTCCAAGACATAAAATAAAGGAGCTATGACTGAGGTGAAGATGTTTATGGACAATGACAAGGGGGAACAGGAAAAATTATAGATAAAATAATAGGAAGAAAATTATGACACATGAGGTTAACAGAGGGGATACTCGGGGCAGATATAATAATCTGGTTATATTAGGGGTGGCATCAGTATACATCCTAAATTTCTTGAGCCAGCTTCTTCTAGCTAATCCCTGGAGTTAGCAATGAAAGGGTAGTGAGCAGGGATGAGGCTAGAGTACCTGGAACAGAAGTTTAGCTGTAAGAATGGTAGGGCTACTAACACCCCCACTTGCATGAACTCTGACAGCGTGTTAATCTTTTTACTCCTATATCAACAGGATATGGGCTAGTCACACCCTAGGCTAACCCTGCAAATTTTCAGAATATTTGTTCTTTACGATCTCAACTTACCTTCTTGTAAAACAGATTTATCAACTAAATAGTGGTCTCTATCCTAACACCTGAAACCTGTGTCTATTCTACCTTATATAAAAAGGGATTTTCTGGGTATAATCAGGAACTAGAGATAACAAAAGTTTCTGGGAATGTATAGATGAATTTAGTGTAATAACGAGAATCCTAATTTTTTTAATAATGTAATTTAAAATTTTTACATGTCCCTCCCTGTTTCCTCTCCCTCCCTCCCACTTACCCTATTTCCCCCCTCACATGTACCCTGACCACCCTCCCCTCCCACCCTTCCACTCCCATTATACATGTAGGGCTATGCTTTCCAGGTGGGGTCATGTAAATCTGTCAAGTCATTTGAAGTAGGGACTAGGACTTCTCCTGTCTCTAGGTTAAGGGGGTATCCCTCCATGGGGGATGTGTCTGCAAGGTCCTTTTGTGCATCAGGAATACATCCTGGGTCTACTTTCTGAGGTCCCTTAGACTGCTCAGTCCTTCTAGCTGAGAATCCTAATTTTTAAAATGGATGAAAGAGATCAGGGGAAAAGAAAAAATGTTCTGCTCTCACTCTGAGGTGGAAGAACAGGGCCACAGCTACTGCATATGTCCGTTATGAAAAAGTCCTGGAGGGTGGTGATCAGACCCTACCATGTTGGCTGCTTTGTTTTCAGTGCCTGATCTAAATTCTGTACCATAGTAAGTAGTAATCACTGCCTGTAGAGTATTTGTAACTCCTAAGTGAAAATAGCGTGAGGGTGACCAGCTAAGTTAGCAGATACAGTTCTGTTCCTCTAGAAGATGTTGTAGTGCAGCCTATTCCAGGCACACAAGTTCAGTTTCCTCATCTTGAGTGTGCAGTGGCAGACACCAAAGCATTTGGGATAATCCTCTATTGAATGTCTGTCCTCCAAACTTCTGAGTTCTGGCACAAATTGAGCTGGAAACTGAAAGAAAAAAAAATCAGAAACACAGAGACATTCAGGAGGAATGAAGAGAATACAAAACTCGGAGAAGAAATCAGGCCTGGAAGAACTAGGGGGTATTGGGAATCCTGGTTCTGCTCTCTGCCAGCCCTGTGAGGTACAAGAAGAGTCCCTGAGAAAATGGCTCTACAGAATATGTACCCATATGCCTTAGGGTTCACAACCTGGAACAAAACACCTGTGATCCATTTGGTAGAAGTCACACAAATACAGATTTCAAAGTGCCATAAGGCTTAGACAGTGATCACATCAGGACATCCCTGCCATTTGAATATCGTCAGTGTAAGACTCCAGAACTTTTCCATGATGAGGACAGTGGATGGGAAACCCCAGTGGTGACTAAATTAGAATTTTCAGCAACCCTGTAGGACAAAAGCCCAGAGAGTTATTTAATTTGATTTAAAGCAAATAGAGATGTGACATTTCTTGTTCACCTGAGTTTATTGAATAAGATTTATATTCACTACATAAATGGATGGCTTAGTGATTTATGCTATATCCATGTGATGGATGAAATAATAAGCAGTCATTCAAACTAACAGTGACATACCCAGAGAGAAATAAGCTTCACAGTGACAAAGCCCCATAAATAGTGCTTATTACCTGCATTTATTCTCTCTGGACACTCTCATTCTAACCTAAAAATCTGGGTCCATTCTGTCAGGGGCTCTCAATACAAAAATGCCTCAAAGATCTTTATAAAAAATTGTTCAGAAAAATAGCAAATGGATCCATTGAGAGTAAAAATAGTCACATTCTATGATGAGAACAATGTGTTTACTTTATAGTGCAGCCATAATTACTTGACCTCTACATGTAGAGGCTACATGTGATCATTTGCCTCTTGTGTTCCAACTTAAAGAGGAAGAATTTTCCATGCATGCAAAATAAATGGACCAGTGTTCCTTTTGATCTAGGTGCTACTTCCTGGGCCCCCAATATTGCACAATCTGACACAATTTGATTAATGTTGCCTTGATGACTTGATGATAAAGCCTTAGCACATGCTCGTGCATCTACCCAAAATGAAGCTTTGGAGTCTTCAGTCTGTCTAAACCCTACCTAAGTACAGCTATGACAGAATACCACAAAGTGGGTAATTTATTTAAAAAAAAAAAAGAGGTTCTTCACATTTCTGGCAGTTAGAAAGCCATAGGTCAAGAGGCTTGAATTTAATAAGGAAACAAATGCCCTCTAAAGATGACAGCATCCATTCACTTAGAAGGGAAGACCCCTCATGATGGAATATCTGGAAGACCTCACCTCTCAACACTGCTATAGCAGGAGTTAAGTTGTCAAGATATGAACGTTGAGGGACACACTCCAATCACACATAATGTTTGAATCATTGGCATTCCAATCAGCTTGTGAACAGTACCTGACTTTCTCCAGACCTCATCAATCTGGAAGAAATGTTTTCTATTAAGAGAAAATCGTCATCCTTCCCCTAGCCTTGAGTTATATAAACTATTTCAAAGAACCCTTAGACATGATTGTATAAGTTCTGTCTCCTCTTGGACTTTTGTCTCCATCCACTTTTCTGAAATTCATGAAACCTCAGTCAGGCCGTGTCTCACTCTATCACACTGGCCTCTGAGAGAAGTTCACATTCCGCCCCCAGTGTTATTCCTGGAACTTTCAAAGCTGCCCTCACCTGTGAGTGCCAAAGTAGGCAATGTCCCTCAATCAAGACAGTGAAGACAACTGTACTACCCTCCCCCAAGAGGGAAAACTGGTCTCTTCCCTATCCAATGGGACAAAGAATGTGAATTATCTCCCATAGATGGCTGAGTCCTGTCAAAGGGACAACTTATTTGGCTTCTGGGGAGTGCCAACCCCCTAAATGTCCAGCTACAAGTGGCAAAAGCCAATCTAAGATACACACTTAGCTGTCATCCCATCACCAGTTATTTTCCAAACATCCTAAACAATTGTCATCTCTTTTCTTTAGGGCAAAAAGTCCTGAGACAAACCCCATATGGTCTTGCTCTGCTTTGTAAACTGTCTTAGTTGTATTCTATGGTGTCTACTGAGCACACAAAGCTGTGATTGAGCTTATTTTGCAGTAGAATGCTTGTTTTTAATTTCCCTGGCCCCACCAATCTATCTCTGCCTATTTCTAAATCACACACAAAAAAGTAGAATGTCCTCCCTGACAGCTGGAATCCCTTGAGATTTACACAAAACTTAAGATAGGATTTGCAGAATGTCTGTGACTTTCTCTCCTCTGTCCTTCCTACAGAAAGTTCTGATGCTTTAGCTGATTACCTGAGGGTTTCAGCTGTGTTGTCCTCCATGCATAATTGAACCCTGTGGGATGAGCTAAACATTACATCTCAGATGCCAAGATTCTCAGCATAAATTCATCACACAACATTGAGTCATTTAAGACATCATGTCCAGCTAATCATATTTTTTCTCAAATATTCCCCAACCAGAAAAAAATGTATTCTCTTATTATATTCAAAATATCAACACCTGTGAATAATTTGTTAAGCCTTCCCTCATTTCAAAGGTAAAATAACATTATTAGGGAGTGGTGGTCCAATATTGGTTAGCCTATAATAACATGTATCTCATTGGAATGTGTTTGTATATATTTCCCCCACCTGTGAACTATAAGAACTGAGTCTGTACAATCTTCATTGATTCTTTAATTCATTTATTCAATAGGCATCTTCATTTCACTATATGCCAGATACTATCCTAAGCCCCATTTATCAGCTCTGTCTCAAGGGACATTAAATTACTAGGTTTTGTCTGAACAGAAAAGAATAAAAAGAATTAAGAAATAAGTAATTACCCCAATGCCTTCCCCTAAAATAGCAAGCTTTCTTTCTTCATCTACTTCTTCCTAGGACTTCTTTCATGGGGCACACAGGGTTCTGTCAGACCTATTGTTTCTCACTTCTCCAAACCCATCCAAGTGAGGGATTCCCTAAAACATCTCTGCACAAGAAAAAAAAAGTGAATGTGGTATTCCTGGCCCTATTTCCCTAAGGCTGACATTCTATCTGCACTATGTGATGGTTTGGGGAATGCCTTTCTCCACTTTTTGACTGAGCGCCCAAGATGGATATAAACTTTTCTTTCAAGTCTCCATATTTTTTCATACTATTAAATGTAGAAAAAACATTAGTAACAATAAAAAGAAAACAATCCAGAGAGGGGACTATATCTGACTCACAGGTATGCATAAACTTGAAGTTCACATGTCCTGGTTTATCCTCCTCAAATCACCGCAGCCTCTTCTAAAGTATCTATCATGTTAGATCCTCAAAGCCAGGCTCCTGTAAGAAAGGACATAAGATGGTAATGAGCTCCCTTCATCCTGCTTAGTTCCCCCTACCTGTCAGACCATCTTCTTCCCAGAAGCTTTGGAATTATCTAAATATTTTGGGTGAAATCAAAACCTGCCTTTGCATGCAGCCATACTCAATTATTTGCTCGTGCATCCAAAGTCAAAATATAATAACTCAGCCTCGGAACCAGAGATCAACATACAGCTGTATAGGTATTGAGTATTTTTTCCTATGCTGTCAACTTCTGTGCCCCAATTCCCCTTCCTAAGAACTTTAGATATACAATTTCTCATGAACCTGACTTCCCATTGAGTATTTTACCCTTGACTGTCAACTTGCCTCATACATGCTTTCAGCTTTGACTTTGAAACACCCAACTCAGAGCATGTACACACACACACACACACACACACACACACACCACTTGAAAATAAATTCCTTCAGTAGAGTAGATGTGGCAAACTTGTCCCAAACACAAAAAGTCTTAATAGAGTAATGTTTTATTATAAAATGAATGCAATTTATATGCAATTTTATGAATGCAATTTTATATGCAATTTTAATATTTTTAAGTATATACTTAATAATTTAGGCTTAAAATTATTCAAAATCATTTTTAGATAACCCAACCATTTCCCACATTTCTCAACACCTGCAGGCAAGTCCCTGAGGATGGTGTAGAAAGCATGTCACTTAGCAAACTTGAACTGAACTGGACTCCATTGGCAGTTGATAAATCAGATTCAACATCCAAGCAATTACTCTTATCTCTCTTGGTATCATAATATTCCAAGAGTCTAGGCTTAATCATGTAGATAGAAGTAGAATTCGGGGGTTAATGGTCTTGTGTTTTGGACACAGAGGCTGTTTGCTTACTTACTTACTTTTGCATTTATGTTCACATAAGAGCCACCACCTAAATGAGGAGCCTACCTGCCAACGACTGACAGTGAGTGTTTAATTACTGCCCAGTGGAAGTATGATCAACACATTTTCTTATTGAAAACCCAAGACACTTCTGTCATTTGTCAGCTAAAATGTTTATGACTCACTGATCCACTGGTCAGTTTGGGGGAAATACCACTAATGAAATTTTCAGCAAAGAGAGCCATGATGTTTCCCACAACATCAAAATTATCATTTTCATCACATCTGTGTGATTAAAGAATTTCAAATGGCTCATGGTCTCTGCAATCAACTTCCTTTAATCAATTCTGAAACACCATCTTCATTCTAGTATGTTTGTTGTGAGCCATGAAAACTTTAATAGCTTTTCCTTACAGCTATTTATTGAGAATATTCAGGTTCTTACAGGTTTCTAAGTAAACCAAACCTGTGTGTGTGTGTGTGTGTGTGTGTGTGTGTGTGTGTGTGTGTGTGTCCTCAATTATTAAGATAAGAATTTAATCAATTCATCTCATGTGGATATTGATGTTTTGTGAAGACTTTTTTCCTCATCAGTTAAAGAATAAATCAATCTTTAATTTGTAAACTTTGACTAACACCTCCACCCAATTCAGTATAAATGTATTTGATGGTAGGGAGAAAAAAACAATTTTCAAAACTGCTTCACTGTTCAAAATAAGTTTCTCTTAGGAAATAACTTGTTTAAAAACTGAAGACATTTTTAAGTTGGTTTAATTACTTTGGTAGAAAGTTTCACTGTTTTGAAAATTTCCCAAGTATAAAAAGTAATTACGTGTGCTAGAAAGATAGACTGATGGTTAGGAGCACTCGCTGATCTCCAAAAGAACCCAGGTTCAATACCCAGCACCCACAGTGTTAGTCATGGCTTCTATGACTTCAGTCCCAAGGAATCTATCACCCTCTTCTGGTCTCCACAGGCACTAGGCACAGACATATAAGCTAACAAAACTCCCATGTACATAATAAAGAAGTAAAATAAAGAGATTGTTGTTAAAAGGGGGTTATGTATAAAAATTACAGCCATGCTAGTCTAAATTAAATAAATTACTTGACTTAAAAAAAAAGTTTTTAAAAAAGAAAATCTCTAAGAACTGTTTAAAATTTTGGCAGGAAAAAAAATGTTTTTCCATGTGAATATTTTCATAAGATTTAGGATGGAGCTTTGAACAGTGAGAGTGTAGTTAAATGTGTGGCTTTCTTCAAGTGAGAGAAACACGTTTTACACCCATTCATATTTAAACATAATAAATCCTATATTTAGATAGGCTTCTCAAAACATCCTAAACCTTTTAATTTGGATGTTGCTGTTTACTGCCAATTATAAATGAAAAGGAGTAGTTTCATCGTCTTCTCTCTAATTCAACAGGGACAATATTAATGCTCACTCTACTGTACACTAAAGGCTGCTTTTCTACATTTCCTGGGCAATCCTGCTTGTTTTGGGTGATTTGAGGCTTGCACTGCAAGCTGTCTTCATTAAACAAGATCCATTCTCACTTGGAAATGTAGTTTTTATTTCTCTCCTTGCAGGGCTAAGGACTGAAAACAGGGCCTCACACATGCTAAGCAAGTTTTAGGTTTTAAACGTTCATAATTTTTAAAAAGAAATCAATAATGATAGTAAAATTGCAAAATTCAAAAATGTAATTTTGTGCTATTCAAAGTAGGCAAAAATAGACATTGTTGTGGTAAATATTTTAGTGGATGCAATTTTGGCAGGAATTCAAAGTAAATTGTGAAAATTGAAAATGAGAGAAAAGTCAAGGGGAAAAGAAATCAAAAAACTGTTCAGAAATCTAGCTGTAGATATATAGATCTGTAAAAATTCTATATCCTCTCCCTGCTTCTTCACACACCTAGCCCAGGGAAGGTGAGAAACTAGGCTCAGTGGTCGGCCCCAGAAGGGCAGCCAACCCTATCTGAACCAGATGGCTAGGTCATCCGAATTTCCTAGAAGAAAAATGAGAGCTGTGAAACTGTGAGTTACTGGTTCCCAAGCACACAGAAGAACCAGGACTGAGAGAACAAAGAGAGAACAGAACAAAGTAAAGATGGTTGTATCCCCCACCAGGTTCTGGGCATCATGGTGCTGTTGCTATCCCTCCTTCCTTTTGGACATCTAGAGCTAAGATCCAGTGGAGTCCCAGCTTCAGCCATGTGCTGATCTAGTTGTTTAGTTGAGTTTGTTCCCAACAAAACAACACAGCACAAAAGATCTCTAATGTTCTCTTTCTCTAATTCAGCAAACACTCATGAAACACATATAATGTAACTGAGCTCTACATTAAAAAAAAAATACTGATTAATGTAGATAGCTCCAAAGCTCTCTGCTCTCAGAGCATTTGTAACCTAAGAAGTGTTCTGACAGTATGGACATGTAAGCTGGCTTTCAAGACAGTGGGGATTTTCCAATTGTGAAATGACTTGCTTTTGACTACAAGAACTACTACTAAGGCAATGGTAAAGTCATGAGGTGGACTACATATTTGGGATTAGAAAGTCACCCTGTGTTTTTGAGGTTTAAAATAGAAGAGGGAAGTGGGGGGAACTAAGAAATTGTGTGCAGATACAAATTCACAGAAATGACTTTGAAGGACACACTAGAGCGGTTGAGCTGACAGATCTTGTTGGAGATCTTCCAAAAGGAGTAAGTTTAACTTACAGAAGGACAAGGTGACAAGTTCAAGCAGAAAGAACTACACAATTAGTAAGACCCAGTACACAATGAAACCCCGGAGCTGCTTGTGCCAGAAATTTTAAAAATGGCAGATTCGGAGCACTAAACCATGAGTGGTTACCTTCTATAGCCAACATCTGGCACACCCATAAAGTCAGCAAGAAAATACTGGAACTCTCTGATAGTCATTTTTACCTTATATTTTCCTCTTTTTTATTTCTATAACTATCCTATGCAAAATGGGTTTTATGTCATTTATCAATGTTTATATAAATACTGATAAGGTACATCTAAAATTTATAGTGAGAAACAAGTACAATTTCACAGGTTTTCTCTTATGTTTCAAATCTTGAAGTGGTAGCATAAAGCAGAAAGGGGATGTTGTGGAATAGACAGTGTTAAGTGTAGACAATTAAGAGAGTATATTCTATAAAAGTATTTTTATATATGCATGTATGTATGTAAATGCCATGACAAAACACATTATTTTGCTTAATGAATAAACTATGACAAAAGAAAATAAAGGTAAGAACATTAAGTGTACATCAACATCTGCGTCAAATCCCTTGATGCAGTATTTGGCTACATGGGACTAGCATGATGGTTTTTCAACTTGTGGTTCAAATCCCCTTTGGGGATCAAATGACCCTTTCACAGGGTTCACATACCACATATCCTGCATATCTGATAATTAAATTATGATTCATAGCAGTAATAAAATTACAGTTATGAAGTAGCAATTATGGTTGGCAATCACATGAGGAACTGTATTAAATGGTCTCAGCATCGGGAAGGTTGTGAACCACTGTGCTAGCCTATGAGAGTGATGGAAGAGAAAGTGAGATAAAAAGAAGATAGATGGATAGAGAAAGGGAGAGAGAGCCTATGAGACAGAAAGAACACAAGATTCTGACTCTCCTACACTCCAGTGATGTGAGAGAAGGCAGGAGATGACAATCTAATTCAGTGCACCAGAAACTATCAATCTTCAATTAGAATTAGAGTGAGAATCTTGGCTGATTCTTCACTGCCCTTCTTGAAGTGTCTGCCCTAGCCCATTGGGATGAACATATTAAAGAGTGAGCAAGGGCCAACTCTACCGGGTTTCTTTGCTCATTCTCATTTTTTCATTCTTCAAGGCATCAGTCTGAATCTAGGTAACAATTGTTCTCACAAAACCTCTTGTGCATCTCTGACTCTGAGGCCACTTGGTCCACGATCACCTTTAGCCCATACCATTTCATCGCTGAACAAGACCTTCATCCCGCTGCCTGGCCTTGAACTCCAGAGCTCAGATGGTTCTCTAACCTCAGCCTACAAAGTTGCTGGGACTGCAGCCATGTGACACTGTGCTTGACTTACTCTGTATCTTTTTTTAATGTTTGATATTTATTCTACTTTTATAAAGTGCATTACTTTCCTTATTGCCATGACAAAATCAATTTAAGGAAGAAAGGGTTTATAGTCCATCATTGTAGGGAAAGCATGGTAGTGGGGACATGAAACAATTAGTCACATTGCATCCTCAGTCTGGAAACAGAAATAAACACTGACTTTCATCAGGTTTTCTCTTCTCCTCCCCTCTCATGCTGTCTGGGATTCCCACCCAGAAGAGCAAACCACAATGAAATGCTGCAGGTCTTCCCTCCTCAGTTAAGCTCCTCCTGAATCACCCACCCTCACAGGCACACCCAGAGGTAAGTCTCTTAGGAGACTCTAAATCTTGTCAAGTTGACAGGAAAGATGAAGCATCTCAACCAGATATAATTTAAATGCAAATCAAAAGTTACAGAAGCCAATTTGACAAGACTGTGTGCTGTCTTGTACTCTAGTACTCTGGAAATTCTCAAAAAGATATCACTATGGAGATTATAAAAAGATCAGTGCATGTCTGTGGTCTGGGCTACAGCCTAAAGCCATGTTGATATCCAAGGACTGTACTCACAGGAAAACTGGAAGCTGTGGGTACAGAATTGGCAGGTTGACCAACTCAGCTTCCCTGAAGGCCCAGATCTAGGGCTTTGAGTTGGTTGACCCACCCCAACATCTACCCATGTGAGCCTGTGGAACTATAACCATGGGATCTCCATGACTCAAACGACAGCAGAATATTTGAGAGACGTCTCAGCGAGAGTCCAGAATTGATGGTGTAGCAGAGGCCAGAGGCCTTGAACCAGACCAACAACTCATTGTAATGAACATATGCAAGTAAAGATGTTTGGGTTTGCTGTGTGACACGCTGCAGCTTCCAAGGCCACCATGAGAAATGAATATGTGGGGGAGAAGCAGGAAAGACAGAGGGGTGGGATGGTACAGGCGTAGCAGAACTGGAAACACTACAGCTGCAGTGGGTGTGAAAAAAGGATGCAGTTGAGAAAGGAGCATGTCGTTGCTCAAAGGGGTTGGCAAGATATTTTTTTAGTTTTAGTTTTTAATCTTTTTTAAATTTTCCTTCGTGGAGTTGTTACAAGGATGGAGGATAGACATGGAAGGACTGGGAAATGAATGGAGTCAGGGTGCATGATGTGGAATTCCCAAAGAAGCAATAAAAATTATGTTGAAAGAAAAGAATTCCTAGTTGATGACCACAATGAGCTTTTTTCTTTCACACATTTGCTGTTAGAATGTTATTCTATCTTTGTACATGTGTTCTAATAGACTTTGATTTTATTGTTGTGTAATGGATTTCTATAAGCAGAATTAGAGGAAAGAAGATGAGCATATCAAAATTTTAATAAATACTGTCAAATTAAATTCCAACACACCTCTCAAAATGTACATTTCCAGCACAAATGTATGAAAATGCTTATTCTCCATAACCTGGGGAAACCTGGATATTAAGAGCTTCTCTTTACAGCTTTTTCATTTAATATGGTGAAAAGTTGTGTACCATTACTGGCTTTAAATCACATTTCTTGTATTAAAAAGCTAAATTGTGTGCCATTCAGATATCTGCTACCTGTTTTGACAATTGTTTGCTATGACTTCCCTATCACACATATTTTGTCATTTCTCTTTTTATGTTTTCATAAGCAGTTTTAGTATTTTAAGGCTATTAGTTTTTTGGGGGCTTTTTTTTTATTAGCACATGCATACACGTACACACCACAAAGAAAGGAAGAGAGGAGGGGAAGCACTCTCCCACTTTGCCATTTGGTGTTTTTCACTGTCTACATTGACTTTTTTCCAAAGCAAAGTTTTTGTGTATCCTTGGTTTCCTGTGTTACCTGGAAAAGGCTCTAGACATCAAGATGCTACAGATTCATTCCTAAATTTTAAACTTTTGGGTATTTTTCCATCTTACATATAAAGAATTAAAGATCAAAATTTAGCTTGGTGTTCTTATTTTCATTTCAAATGGACAACAACATTCTCAGCATCAGTTATTAGCTGAATCTTTATTTCATTCATCAAAATGAATGTCCCCATTCCATAAATACTTGAGTCTGGCTCTGATTTCTTTGTGTGTGTGTGTGTGCATTGCTGGCAGTCTATTGTCAATACCTATCCAGATGCTACAACCATTTGGTTCAAATGGTTTTGATATATTAAGTCCTACTAAATAATTTTTTCTAACTATTTTTTATACATGTATTCTTCATAGCCAACTTCATATTTTTATTAAGATAAGGTGAGCATTTTATTCTAATTACATCATATTTATATATTAATTAACTGATGACTGACATCCTTGGGAAGATTGGGGTTTTATAAAATAAAGTCTCCCTTCAGAGATATGACACATTCCTTCAGTGTATTTCTCCTGTGGCCCTCACAACTTTCCATCTTTTCCTTCACATGGATCTTGTGTCTTTCCTTTTAAGTTTCTTCCTTAAGAGTTTGCCAATTTTGTAGAATATGAGAAACTAACAGGAGCTCATGGGTGCCTCCCTAGAACCAAGTTCTAGAAAAGCTACAAAAGTGAAAGAGATGTTGTTGGAGCCCAGTACAGAAGAGGGAAAGTACTTAGAACAGGCAGTATCAGATGCCATCCTCAGAAGCCCTGCTGTGAAGTCTGGACTTTTCACAGTAAAATGTGAAGGCAGTTTCAGAAAACAGAGCCCTGATGGAAGGAAGGTAGACAGGGCAACAAGGGGGACAGGCTGGGAACTACCTTCTACCTGAGAACCTTCCTGGCTTCCTCATGATGCTCTGAGACTATTACCATACATCACAGTGGCTTGATGAGAACACCATGCTATCCCAGTATCAGTACCAACATGGCCCTTCAGGCTGTTGCTATCTAGAGTGAAGTGCTGATTACAAAGAGCATTTAGTCTCACCAGCCACTGACCATTCCCTTCACCCTCTTTCCTTTGTTGCAGTCTACGGAAGCATCAATCACAAGACAAGACATTCTCTGGGAAGCAAAAACTCTGGGGTCAGAGGTATAACCTGGGTATGGGGTCCTGATAGGACAAAACTACTTACTAGGGAATGTAAGCCCTAGAAAGTGCATGAGCCTTTATAACACCAGATACATGCTCTTTTAGTGGCAAACTCACCCAAAGGAGAAAAAGCCAAAATAGATAGAGGAGCATGTCTCCCCACTGAGGCACATATGACCTGTTGAGGTTGTTGTTGATCCCCCAAAACAATGTGTGCTTACACAGAAAAGAGATCACTATCCTCAGGAATGCATGCTTGCAAGTCTGCATATAAGAATACTTTCAGAAACCAGCAGATATATCTCTTAATCACAAAAAAATAACAAAAAAATGATACACACAATTATTCAAGTGAAAATGTTTTAGAATAGAATGAAACCAAAAATATTGAATCAGTTTATCTTGATATAAGTAAATGGAAGAATAAATTAGCAGGAGAGGCAGCTTTTCTTTTACAGTAAAATAACATCATTAGAGTGGAAAGATTGTTAGAATTAGAAAATCACCATTTGATAAACTATCATAGTCGCAATTAATACAGCCAAGAATCATTGATGGATGCTAAATCTAGTGAGCAAAGTTCAACAGTCTTGAAGTATCTACTAACAACATATTTGCTACTTGCAAAGAAAAGAATACTTTTAAATAGAGCAAAATTGATGAAATTGCTGTAGGCAAATCATCAAATAATGGGACAAATCAAAATTGTGTCTCTCTTGATAAAAATGCAGTAAGAATACAGAATCAATTTTGTGATATTTCTGCCAAAAATTCATAACCTAAGTCTAATCATTAGAAGACATTTGATAAACCCCAATGAGGAGTGTTCTGACAGCTACCTATTCCTGGTACAGTTGGAGGAAATGCTCATGAACGGATTTTTTTTTTTTTGAGACAGAGTTTCTCTGTACTGCCTTGGAGCCCATTCTGTAGACCAGGCTGGCCTCAAACTCACAGAGAGATCTGTCTGCCTCTGCCTCCCGAGTACTGGGACTAAAGGCATGGGCCAACAATGCCCGGCTCAAATGGATTCTTTTGTGTGTTTTTGTTACTATAATGAATGTGTTGACATTTTTTTAAAGTTCATTTAAGAACCAAAAGAAAAAGATGGGAATAATAGGAAGGATAAGGAAATGTCCCAGATATCAAAGGGGACTCAATAAACATGACAACTGACTGCAGCAGACAGGATTGAGACATTTGATGAAATGGATTACATAAAATCATGTATCAATATTAATTTCCTGGTCTTAGTGGGTCTTTGTTTTAAAGAGGATGGTTTGTTTTCTTGTTTGTTTGTTTGTTTTGCTCGAATCATATACTGAAGTTTTGGGTGTGATAGGACACCATACCAACAACTTACTCCTAAATGGTGTATAAAAAAAATTAGAAGCTGGAGAGAAGGCCTAGTAGTTATGATTGTTTACTGCGCTTGTAGAGGACCTGTGTTTGGTCCCCAGCACTCACATCAGGAGGCTCCCAACTGCTTATTACTCTAGTTCCAGGGAATCTAATACCCCTTCTGGCCTCTGATGGCACCTGTACGTACTTACTGGCCTACTTGGCAATCCCCAGGCTAATATATGACCCTGTCTCCAAAAAAAAAAAAAAAAGTGGATGACATTTTAAAAGGAGAGCAGAGATGGTGTGCACAAAAAATTCACTTTCCATAGCCTTGAGGAATATTTGTTGGGAGGCATAGAGATTTTGTTTGTTTTTGTAGCGTTGGCTGTCCTAGAACTAGCTCTGTAGAACAGGCTGGCCCTGAACTCACAGAGATCTGCCTGCCTCTGCTTCCCAGGTGCTAGGATTAAAGGTGGGCGCCACCACACCCAGTAATACATCTTTGTATTATGGAGATTAGCATTTGGAATACATCTGTCTCTTCAAATTTTTTTAAATACTATGTAGTGGTGTACAGGTGTCTGACCACTCCTGAAGCTGCTAAATCCCCTGTGATGTCTATCTCATTTGTTCTTAATAACCTTTTAATTTCCTATTCTCTTCCTGTTTTCTTTCCTGAAGGGTGACACTGAATCAAGCACATACTCCCTTCTTTCTCTGATGAGCAAACTCTTGTACAATAATACGAGACACTATGTGGGCAGTTATGACCTAACACCCTGCTCTTTAAGTATTTCCCCATCTTCAGTGAGGCCCAAAGCATTTCCTTGCTGCTTCTCTGAAATTAATTCATTCATCAAATATTTATCAATAACATATACTATGAGAGCCCATGCCATTCTAGAAACTGGGACTGCAGCTGGGAATAATGTCTCTGTTCTCACAGAATTTACAGTCTAGGAGAATACGCAAACCATGAGGAAACAACAATAAAAATTTTTCAGATAACGATATTTGCTCAGAAAACAATAACGGGTAATGAAAATGACTGGGAAAGGTCCTTTCTAAGCAGGGAAGTCAGATCTGAGACAGAATGATGGCAAGCCGGCCAGAATCCAAAGAAAGAATGTTTGAGGCGTGTAGCAGAACAAATGCCAAGGACTGCAATGACAACAAATCAAGCAAATTTAAAGTAACTTTAATATAAGTTCCTGGCATCTGGGAGCAGGAAGCTGTTGCTGTTTCCATGGTTTTACTGCTTACTCCAAACACCTAAGCCTAGTTCTTATCCCATTCCAGGTATTCAGTGTACATTTGTGGAGAAAAAATAATAATTGTCTGAAACAGCAGAAGGGCTAGACTTTAAAGATGGGTGGGTAAACCAGTGGTGGAAGGAGGGAAGGGTGGAAAACACAGGGCCTCAGCAGCTAGTGTTTAGGGATTTGTAGTAGTGGGATGGAATGCTTTGGCGGGGTTCTCACTAGAAGACTGGTTGTATTTACTTTGGGCACAGACACTATTGAGGAATACAAAGAGAATAGCCTGGGTGGACAAGCTCAGTGTTTGAACCTGGCTTCTCCACAAAAAGTCAATGAGCCAGCAACCTGGGTTTCCTAGTTAAAGCTTCCAAAATCTTTGCTCTTGGAGATGGAGCAGTGATGACTGTATCCCCAGTTGGTTCCTCCTACCTTTCACCTTTTCTCAAATGGAATATCAAGCCTGTCCTTCCTAACCCCACCCCCACTACATAACAATATGGAATCCTTCTTTCCACCTTCATTTCCTCACAAGTATGATATTGCCATGCTTTCTTTCTCTCCATTCTGTCTTTCTTGAAGGGAGCACCATTACTGAGCCCCCAAAAGCTTCAGTTACCTACCTAAACGTAGCCTGTTCCTCTCATTCCCTGCAGATCCAGCCTAGGCAGGACAAAACATTATACTCCCTCTTCTGATGAGAATGTCTTCTTCCACATGTTTTTCTTATTGGTTAATGAATAAAGGACTGTGTGGTCAATGGCCAATTTGAAATGAAGATAGGCATGTCTAGAAGAAGAGGAGAATTCTGGGAAAGGGAGCCAGGAGCCAGGAGAGTCTCAATGCTGCTGGAGGATTAACACCATACCGGGAATTACCGGGTAACCCACAGCCTTGTGGCAAAACATATATTGATAGAAATGGGTTAATATTTAAGACAGAGCTAGCCATAAGAAGCCCAAGCCACTGGACAACAGTATTATAATTAATATAACTCTCTGAGTGCTCATTTGGGGCTGAAGGACAGCTGGACCTGATGGGCCAGAAAACTCACATAACACTCTTCCTTTACCATTTCCTGTGATTTTTCCTGAAAAACAAAGCTTGTCTCTTAACTAGCCTCTATCTTCACTGAGTTTCTGTTGTTCCCCTGAAATTCTGAAAGAACGGTGTTCGTAGATGAGAGGGAACATGTGTCATTTGCCATTCTAGGTCTGTGTTGCCTCACAGTTAATATTTTCTAGTTCCATCCATTTGCCTGTAAATTTCACGATTTCATCTTTCTCTGCAGCACTAAATAAACCATAATATACATGTACCACATTTTCATTATCTATTTATCAGTTGAAGGACATTTAAATTGTTTCCATTTCCTAGCTACTGGGAATAGAGCAGGATTGTTGTAGAAAAGGGGGGGCAGAAAGTTTACAAGAGCCAGAGGAACAGGAAATGTGCTATGAAATTGTGTCTCCTAGAAACATAAGAGAAACTACACCCATGAAATCTCAACAACATGGTTGCCAAAACAAGGCCTGAACAAAGACAACACCAATAGATGTGTTAACACGGAAAGGGGAAACCTCATAGTGCCTCAACTGTAGACAAAGAATGATAGCAGTTAAGGAATACTGAAAGCTATAGTAGTCTTTCCCAATAGTTAATCTATTGCCAAGAGCTCAGCCTTCAAATCATAAATATGCATGCAACATTATACAGACTGAGCAGGCTATATCTGTACATTTAAGTGTGTGTGTGTGTGTGTGTGTGTGTGTGTGTGTGTGTGTGTGTGTGTGTGTGTTAACAATTAAAGAAAAAGAGGCCATGAATTTGAAAGAGAGCCTGTGGGAGTCCATGTAAGGGGTTGGAGGGAAGAAAGAGAATGTGGGAGATGATGGAATTATATTTTGATTTCAAAAAACTAAAAATATTAAAATGTAAAAAATGAGAGTTTTCATATGTTGATTTCTGAATCTTTCTTCTTCTGGCTGGAGTCTTCTGCAGTCATGGTGCTTTAAGTCCAAGCCTGTTCAATTTCTCCTTCATGCCTTAAGTTTGTTAGAACTTGTATGAATTTTTCTTCATCCCCAGCTGACACATCATTTATACAGTAGGGTGTCTCCTATACATATTCATTGAAGGATTCCTTTGCACTGCTGACCCTGAGCTGGGCCTTTGAAATTCACAATCCTGAGCTAGCTAACAGCAACGTCACTAGTATTTAAAAAGTCTGAGATTACATAGCACTTTGGTCCTCTATTACAAATTTGCAACCCAATTGACGTCATAAACTTAATGAAGTCCAATAATATGTGTTTGTAACAAATAGGAGAACCTCAGCCTCAGACCTTCAATCTGTCATGGGTGGCCGGTTGTCCACCCATGCAGAGCTGTAGCTATTTCAGATGTTTCTATACCTCACTTCTGTTTCTGTCTCCATGCTCTCTGCCATATTACAGTCTGCCATTTCCCAGAAAGCTGAGAACTGCCCAACTTGCAAATTATTCTTTGCTCAATTAAACATTGTTAAATTTAATTGCTCTTGAGTTTTTCTCTTAGCGTAAATCAGAGACAATGTGCTTTGAGCACTAGGAAGCAGGCCCTGTGCCACCACCCCACCCTCCCTCCAAAAGATGAGAAGACCTGGACAATACAGCATCTATGTCGCTTGCTTAAGGAGTCACAGACCTCGACAGACAGCTAGAGAAAGTGCTGAGGCACCTCAAGTTTCTTTTTTTTTTTTTTTTTCCCCTTAAGGAATGTTTTAAGGAACTAAAAATGGGCAGGCCTTTAATGGTTCTTATTTGATCCTGAACATAAGAAAAACATCTAGAGAGGATTAGAGCTAACCTACCTTTCAGTTCCTGAAAGCAACAAGCCAAGGGTCAAAGACTGCAAACATGGGGCTTTATTTTGAGGTGAGCCTGCCCCACCTCCTGAATAACTTTGTGTGGTTTAGAGTTGGAAGTTCAAGAGAAGATTACTCTGACTCCAAAAGAAAAACCCTCTTCCCAGCTGATCTGTGAACTTTGCACCACCTGCAGGAGGAGCAGTTCTTACAAGTCTGCTCCTCCTCTAGCCCTGGCTACTTGGAGGTAGAGAACTTCTCCATAGGGGAGCACCCAGTATCAGGCAAACACCCTCTCAAACCCTGATCGACATCTCTTTAGCTATCCTGTGTTTTGTTTCAAATACCCACCCAACCACACAGCCATCTAAGACCCCAGTTGCTGCTGTGAAACCAAATGCAGGATGGAACTTGACAAAACTAATTTGAGCTATAAAGGATTTCATGTTAGACCTAGGTGAAGTCATGAATGACCTTCCCAGTTATTCAAATGCTCCTCTCCCTCTTCTTCCTTTTAAAATGGTCCACATTCTTTGTTGGGATGTGAGGCCTTAATCATGATTTCCCCTTACTCGCTAGCCAAGGAATAAATTTCCCCTCCCTCTCTCAGCAGTTCCTGGTTTTATTATTGGTCCATAATTGCATGAGGAAGAAAGATTCCATTCCGGGGCTAGAGAATTGGCTTTTTTTTTTTTTTTTTTTATTGTGTTTCTTTCTTGAAACTCAGATTGGAGAAGGAAACCTACAGTTTGTTTGTTTTTTGTTTTTTTGTTTTTTTTTTTTTGGTTTTTTTTTTGTTTTGGTTTTTGTTTTGTTTTGTTTGTTTGTTTTCTATATCTGTAGGAAGTAGAGAATCTCAGAGTCCTAGAGAGAGAGATCACATGCATGTGACCAAGGCTGGGGCCAATGGATATCAGGCTTGGGACAATGTACTAGTCTAAAGGGAGAGAGTTCAGCCTATGAGTGAGGGAAGATTTTCTCTCTCTCTCTCCTTCCCTACCCCTTCCACCCTTACTCCTCCTCCCCTCTTCAAAAGGACCCAAAGCCTGGTCTTTTATGGTTTTCTTACTGTGTTCTCCATAATCTCTGAGACAACCCATCAAGAGATGTGAACACTCAGATATCTGAAAAGGTGTGCCTAGGTGACTCAAAAACAATTGGCAGAAATTGTTGGGGATGGAGGGCTCCATTAAGGAGATTCTCTTGGTTGGTCCTCATGCTGAATGACCAACATCATTTGGTATAACCTAAGTCTATCAACCAGCTAGCTAAGGTTCATGGAGAGCCTAATCATGGTCAGGTAGATAAAAAGTAGACTCAAAGAGAATTCATCTTTCACACTATATTTTAACAATATTGCTGGAAGTACTAAAGTACAAAAACTCATAAGTCAAAAATTATAAATATTTTCTTCAAAAAGGTTAATCACAGGAAAATTTAGAAAACTTTAGACAGTAACTGTGTGTATTAAATTTTCAACCAAATTAAAGGGGGGGAAGACTTGATGAAAGATGAGAGCAGAAAGAAAAAATATACTCAGTCCAAAAAAGAAATTTGAGACAACTCAAAATCATTGCAGAATTTTAAATAGCATTGGGGATAGTAAGGCTTTCAAAATGCTTAAGTCTATAATATGGAGAATTTGAAAGTGTATCAAAATATGAGAAGGATTGAGATAAAAGCAATCTGTGTGATGATAACTGAGATGGAAAAACAACAGATATTTCACACAATAAAAATTGTCCATCCAAAGACATGGAACAGAAACAATAACAAAAAAAAATTCTTAGAATTTTGAATCTTCAAACTGAAAACGTTAAAGAGAAGAAAGCTGATTCTAATTTATAATCACCACATCCTGGTGGTGAGGCCAAATGCTAGAAAATTATATTCCTGTATTTGTTAGTTAATGCAACAAAGCACAATAAAATGTGCCAAATATATTTACAAAGATAAATGAAAAATTAGGCAGCATGATAGTCAGATGTATGCAAGTGTTTCAGAAAAAAAAATAAGTTGATCCATTTGTTCTAAGAACCTATGTAGTAGCATCTTGCCTTGCCAGTGAACTTGTAGTAATGGTTGTCACACTCTTTGGGAGTGGTTTCAGGTGCAGAGGAGGTAGAGGAGGACCTGGCAAGTACTCTCTTGGGTTGCAGAGAGCATCGGAAGAGCAGAGACTGCACGCAATGGCTCTGACTTTGTTTGAACATAGCAATCACTTGGAGAACTTTTAAAATCCAATGTCTTGGTTTTAATTCCAAAAATATTGTATTTAATTAACCTAGTGTATGACCCAGTAATTCCAAGGTGCAGCCCAATACAAGACACTTTTCTACATGGTTGTGCTAATGGAAATAGAGGGAGGAGTACAGATCCTGCATTTGTAAGAGTTATGTATGTGGACCAAAATGACAATGCTAAAGATGAATTTTGATCCCCAGCAGGTGTCCAGACCCATGATAACTGGTCAAGCACACAGCTTGTGCTTAGAAAACACCACATTGCTCTTCTGCTCAGGACTTTAGGACGGAACACCCTATGGACACACACCTGGTTGATCTCATCTAGCAACAGTTCTAAGTTCCATGCAATGATTGGCTTTAATTGTCACCTTGACACAACCTAGAATCACAGGGGAAGAAAGCAAGCCTCAGTGAAGGGTTGTCTACATTAGGTTAACCTACGACCATGTCTGTGGGGGTTGTTTTACTTAATTTATGTGGGAAGATCCAGCTCACTGTGGGAGGCACCATTCCCTAGGCAATGGGACCTGAACTTTACAAGGGAAGAGAAATCTAGCCGAGTACAGGCAAACATAGAAGCTAACATGAGTACATTTGTTTCTCTGCTCTTGATTATGGATGTGATGTGGTGTGGCTAGTTGTCACTTCCTGCTTAACTTCTCCACATGGAAGGACTGTAACTTGCAATTGTGTGGTGAAATGAACCTCTTTGTCTCCTCTGTCTCCTTAGTTCCTTTTTGTCAGGGTACTTTATCTCGGCAGCAGAAATGACACTAGAAGATCCTATATATTCATATCTCCAGCATCTCCCATCAAAATCTGACTTTCATTAAAGACCCTACCAGAACTGCTGGACTATAGCCTTTACCCCAAGATGGCACCTATCTCTGTCCCCACAAATGCCCCTTCTCCAGCTTCCCTTTACCACAGGATTTCTGCCCACCCAGAACTCTACAACCCTTGAACTAGACATGCAGTTGGCACAGAGGGACAACAACACAGGAGAAGTCTCAGAAGGCTCCACCCACAGGCAGGGTGCATGATGAAAAGGTGTGTCTTCATGCTCCAATAGTGAACAGGGAAGCCGTAGCCCCTGTCTGGATCTGTTTGTCTGAGTCTCACTGTGAAAGCCTCAAGTGGCTTTCAGCACCATCTTCAAAGTCACAACTTCCAGCAACTCAAAGGCCTCCCCCCACCCCAACAGCAGCATGGAAATCAGAAAGAGAAATGCTGGTCGGTTAAACTGTTAGGTTGCAAAGCTCTGTCGTCTCACCTTGTCCGGGGATATTGGATTTAGAAACCACAGACCAGTGTGTTCCCAGACCACAACTCCTCCTCCACACTGACCTTTTACCCTAACTCGAATGGCACAGTCACAAGCCTAGTACAAGGTCTTGGCTGCCTGACTGAGAAAAACCAAAAACACTGAAAAAAACTCAACATCCCATGTTCCTTCTGCTGCCCCACCACAACCCTGATCTTAATGTGTACATAATTTGGATTATCCTCCTGGGGAGAAAAAATGTTTAAGAGATATACATTCTGGATTTGAACATCTGTAATCCTTCTGTCTCAGGTGCCTCTACTTTGACCTTAAATGTGCCACAGTCAGAATGTTTCAGCTGGTAAATGATTTTCCAAAATTGCCCCCTTGGAGCCATGAATCAAAGCTCTAAGAGCAAAGAGAGTAAGATAAATCACAAAATGAGAGATCGATATGGGTTATTTATTAGCGACTCCACGGTACCGGCTGGTTCTCCCGAAGCTGTATGTGGCGTTGCCTGGTAAATTAGGACAGCCACATCCTGGGAAATGACGTAAAATATGGCAGGGAGGAGACTCTGTTCACAAAGGAAGCCATTTAGCATTGCTTGGTGTAATGAAAAAAATGAGAAAATTGAGCACATTTAAGAAAACTGTATACATCGGCATCCACTAAACAGAATGGATAGCCATTTAAAATGTTAGTTGTGAACTTTATGGTAAAACATGGCAAACGTTTATAATTAGAAAAGAGAAAGAATCATAACATTAGTCTACATGCTACATTTAAAAGAAGTAAGGACTTTAGGGAAAAGGCTGTGATGCCAGCAGATAATGTGCTCTTATTGTGGTAGTAGAATTAGGTATGATTTTTTTTCTCCAACATTTCCATAATGTGTTTTAGTGCTTCTAAAGTGTGCGTGCGTGCGTGCGTGCGTGTGTGTGTGTGTGTGTGTGTGTGTGTGTAAAATTAAGAAGCTAGGAAAGGGGTAGTGTAGACTAGCAGTCCTTGAAGCTCCAGAAACTACTATTTCATTTTATTAATAAGATACCCAGTCTGGATAGCTATTTGGCTTTATGCCAGATCAAGTTAACCAAGGTGTAACATCAGTGAGAGAGTATCCTCAAGATACAGCCTTAAATACAAACTATTTAAAATGTGTAAATTTCATTGTAAACCATTGTGAGTTTACGTAAAAAAGAATTGAGCTTATTTATTATGGTCTCGTCCTGTTTTCTCACTGATGTTCAATGAGGAAGCGATAATACAGTGTATTTCTCCATTGACTGAAAAGAAAACTCACATGTTGATTGACATTTCCTAACCACAAAGAAAAACAGACTTTATGCTTTATACCTTATACTATGAGTAATATGATTAGATAGTGGTTTGCTTTTTAGTGATGTACAGTTACATTTTCTTTCAAACTGTCCTTTCCCAAGGACTTCTTCCACCAGGTTTTTAAAAGATGTGTGACCAGCTTGATCTAGCTTGATGTAATTGCTTTAAAACTTCAGCCCTCTCATTCTAGTCACTTGCCCAATAAAAGAGATAACATTGTCTAAACAGAAAAATAATTTTATGGTGAAAACACTTGGACAAGAAAAAATAAACGACGTGTTTTTCCAGTGTGGAAATTGCCTTTTTATTAACATCTGGGCTCTGAAGATGAGTTCATAGAATACAACCTCCAACACTTTGAGTGGGTGCTGAAAATATTATTGATTTTATGAAGTCCACTATGTTGTTAGAACTACCTCCAAAATGGATATGCTGAAAGGGATCTTAAATGAAGGAGAGTGAAGGAGTCCCTGTGAACCAGTTTACAGTCCCTGCTGGTTCCAGCCGCTGCTGACACAGCTCTCTAACTGTTCCCATCATTTCACCGAGCACTGGGCTCAATAAATCAGGCTCCAATGTAACCTGACCCTTCCCTCGGGCAGGTTGGTGAGAACCTCCTCTCTTCTTCGTGGAGCCTGTAATGATTCATAAAAATAGGTAAGGATCTGAGCTTTTTAAGACATCTTGGCATTTTGGATTCTCCCTGATTTAAAGCCCCTGTATATCAGAACAACACCCCAAAATTGCAACAATCTGAGTAACCGTCTTCAGAAAAAGAAAAACACTGAGCCAAGGCAGGATGCTTGTCAACACAGTGCAGCTTTATTAAATAAATAACATGGAAAACACAGGGATGTCAGTTTATCATGTCCTAGAGCAGCCATGACCCTGAAATCTTTTTTAAACTACCACTCAGCCAGTATCCCCATTCTCCATGGAGGAAGGCTTGCCTACACACTGTAATCATTTGAACAATTTTGTAAACACTCATCCCTGGGTCTCATCACCAGAGACTCCAATGTGATGATCTAGGGTGAAGCCGTGGCTGCTAGGTTTTTAAAAGTTCTCTGGGTAACTCTAATTAGCATCTAGCATTGAAATCTACTGGTGTGGAGGAGTCTTCTCCTGATCCCATGCCTGTGGAGAATGCTTCCTCGGTAAGGAATTATCTAAGACATTTATACATGCACATGAGGTTCCAAGTTCGAGAAAAATTTGATAGTATACCACAAGCACAGCCAGCCTAATATTCTCTTAATATTGAGGCTGAATAAATAAGAACAATGTATATGATGGAGGTATAGCTCAATTGGTAGAGTGCTTGCCTCACACAAGGTCGTAAGTTTGACTCCCAACACCATATAAGGCATGGTACCACACATCTGTAATCCCAGAATTCAGGAGATAAAGACAAGAGAATCGAAAGTTATAGGTCATCCTTGGCTACAATGTGAGATTGAGGCCTAGGATGCAAAATAACTGTATCAAGAAAAAAAACTAAAGTCTGGGCACTCTGTAAAAGACACACATATCCCTATTTGCTGGTGTATGTGTGGTGATAAGGCATAAGTGTTTAGAGGCTACCTGGTCTCCATTCAAATACCAGCTCTAAGAAAGCTAATTAACCTCTTCAGACCTTGGTTTCCTTACATATAAAACAAAAAGTAGTTGTTTATGGTGGCACATGCCTTTAACCCAGAACTCGAAAGACAAAAAGCAGGAAGATCTATGAGGTTGAGATCAGCCTAATATATATAATGAGTTCCAAGTCTACTAAGTGAGACCTTCTCAAAAAAAAAAAAAAAAAAAGGAAATACTCTGGTTCCTGCAATCCACCATGAGAATACAACCTACAGAATCAACTAATCAAGGCTCGCAGGGCCTCACAGAGACTGAACCAAGCATCAGGGAGCCTGCATGGGTCTGACCTAGGCCCTCTTGCATATATGTTATGGTTGTGTAGCTGAGTTTTCCTGTGGCACTCCTAATAGTGGAAGTGGGAGTGTCTCTGAATCTTTTACCTGAGACTCTTTTCCTCCTACTGGGTTGCCTCCACGAATCTTGATATGAGGGTTTGCGCCTAGTCTTATTGTAACTCATTATGCTGGCTTGGTTGATATCCCTGGGAGGCCTGCTCTTTTTCTGAAGAGAAATGGAGGAGCAGTGAATCTGAAGGACTGAAAGGGTGGGAGGAGTGGAAGTAGAGGAAGCTAAGGTCAGGGTGTGATGTGTGAGAGAATAATAAATATAAAAATATTAAAAGTAAGTACTCTAAAATTAATCTTTATAGAACTGTCAAATGGGTGTGTTTAAAGGATTGAGTGTCCAGTATATGATAAAAGCTCAGATCAGAATGAGGTAGTTCTAGCTTCTCTGAAATTTCTGGGAGCTGAGCTCACAGAAAACTACCTGTTCATCTAGCTCTTACAATCTTTCTACCCCCTCTTCCATTATGATGTCTCATCATCATTGCTTCCTAAACAAGACCTGAACAAGAACAACACCAATAGATCTCACAACATGAAAGGGGAAATTTCATGGGGCCTCAGCTCTAGAGAAAGAACTATAGTTATAACTAAGGAATTCTGAGAGCAGGGATGTGGAGTGGGACGAAATGGTGTTCCCCAGGAAAGAGCACACCAATCAATTATCCAAAACAAGTGGTCAGCCCCTTAGAACAAACATACAAGTAATTTTATACACACTGAGAAGGTTGAATTTATATATTTAAGAATACAGTGTGTGTGTGTGTGTGTGTGTGTGTGTGTGTGTGTGTGTGTGTGTGTGTGTGTGTAACAGTATAACAACAATTAAAGAATTAGAGTCCACACATTTCAGGACAAGCAAGGGGAAGTGCATGGAAAAGGTTGGAAGGAGGAAAGCGGGAAATGAGATAATTATATTTAACCTCAAAATTAAATTTTTTTGAAAAATAAAAGGGTATTTTTAAATATTATGAGGGATCTGCTTTGTGATTAAACAATTGGCATCCTCAGAACCTTCATCACAGCATCACCAGTATCACCCAGAAGTGACCACCATGGAAGATTGATATTATCCATTTACAAAAATATGAAAATGATGGCACCAACATTCCCAAACCAAAGTCATCCTCAGCAGATATCATTTTATTAGATTACATATAACAACTTCATATAGGATGACAATTCACCAGGTACCTCAGAATATATTTTCTAAAAAGATTATATCAAAGTACCCACTAGTAAGATAAATTGCTTTAATGTATGCACTATAGAAATAATTTATTAAGATTTTTTAATCCACATTGAATGCAAATTCTACCTGTTAAAATTTCCCTGGATAAAACCATCAGGACCAGAGGCTCTCCACTAGACTGTGTGTAGCAAGGTACCCATAATTGAATTCTGAAGAACATATTAGTTCATCCCACATCCCTGGGGAGTTGGGCCTGACTTCTATAATTAAGACATATCTCCTGGTTAGATTCGTTAACTAGAAAAGAGCATCAACCCTCTCTCCCACTTAGCTGAGTGTCAGGATGTATGGATCTGCCCTAATTGGACAATGGAGAATTATCTGCACTCACATTTTTGCCTAAGAATGTATTTCCTTAACTCTTGTGCTTCTAAATGGTTATCAAAGGTCAATTAGGGAAATCGATATTCATAAATAATTTCTTCAAAGACACTCTGTTCATTCTCTTAATGGTCTGAACTGAATTCTTAGCAAATCAAAAACTCACTTGCTGCTAACCTAGACAAATCCAAGCAGCAGTACTTTTAGGGTGTATAATGTTTATGCATCTAATACAAAACCTACTACTAACAATAAATGGTGACTTTTGTAAGAGATTACTATTTGTATAATTAGATCTGGCTTTTACAGTGACCCTTTAAGTAGATTAAATTATTTCTCCAATATGTAGTGTTAAAAAAAAAAACTGAGTCATAAAGGTCACATAGTTGGAAAACTACAAAACCAGGACATGAACCTGATCCTAGAACTCTATATTTGGCCAGAAAATAATGATTTAATGAGCCCCTTTTCAAACCCTGGATAAGGAAGGCCTTATGGAATAATTTCATCATTCACTCACTTCTAAAAGACCATGCATGGTAAAGGATGCCTCCAGGATCTGTTTCTTTTAAGTAGCCAAACAGACTGGAACAAACGTATTCCATCATTGGAACTGACTACAGAATCATGAATCACAATGATCTTTAGATTTTTGTTCTCAAACTGGAATTCTAAAAGTGAAAGTGTCAGATCTCCACACCTGAACCTCATGAATGACCAACTGTCTCCAAAGCAGACTGTTCATCTCAAAGGGACTCATCACAAAAGATTTCAGCAGCAGAAGGTGTCATGGCACAGATATGATCCTGCAGGGAAGTGGCAGTCAGCCTGAACTTCAGACTATTGATTCCATAGGGTTAATAATGAAGTTTGTCATGAAATCGCCCCAATTCATCCAAACCAAAGGTGGCTTTATTGACTAATGGACCTGGAAAGTTCAGACACAAATTTTATTCCAGAAAAAAACTGACTCTGAGCCCAGGATAGTCAGTGCTCCATCCCCCTAGGGTGCCTAAACAAGACCTGCATAATGACAACACTAGTTAACATGCAACATGGACAGAAGAAATTTCACAAAGCCCCACCCATATATGAAGAGCTATAGGCAATCAATGACTGCTGAGAAAAGGAGAGTCAGTTTTCTTCGGGGGTGTGTCACCTGGTAGGTTATCCAAGTTCCAAGTGGCCAACCCTCAACAACGTACAAGCAACACTAAATGGAACCCAGTAGGATGGATGGATGAATAGGTGTACGTTAGATAGATACATACACACATGCACACATAGATACATAGATGATAGATATTATATGTATATAACATATATGTATGCATATACAACTAATAAATAAGAGGATCAAGACATGGGAAGATTTGGAGAGGGAGAGATAGAAATGAGGTAAATATCGCATTCATATACAAAATTTTAAAAACAAAAATATTAAAAATTTTACTTCTTTCTGTGTACTTTCTCATCTATGTGAGGGTGAGAGATTGTCTAAAATTCTTTCAATTAAAAATGTATGTAAAAAAGTCAGGTAGTGGTGGCTCAGGCCTTTAATCCCAGCACTCAGGAGGCAGAGGCAGATGGATCTCTGTGAGTTTGAGGTCAGCCTGGTCTACAGAGTGAGTTCCAGGTGAGTCAGGGCTACACAGAGAAATCACAAATATATATATTTGTGATTCTCTTTGATAAAGATTTCTAGTATGATACACATGCTGCTAAGCCATATACTTCAATTCCATGCTCTGGTGCTAAGGAAGGCAATTCAGAGAAGTGAAAGACCATATTCAACTACAAAATCTACAACATCTGTTGGGGTTAAAGGGTCTCTGACAAGAGACAAGGGAGAGAATGTAATCCCAGGAGGCATCTCAGCGCTCACAACAGTAGGTCAGGGCCACAGCTGGGGCTTGATAAACACATCACCTTGTGCTTTATACTTCAGCGCCTGCCATTTCAACACACTGGGGTTGAGTGTCCCACCAACATACACTGTGTTAATCTGTTCTGGAGATAGCACAATGTCCCACATGTTCACATCTCCAATGTCTCCCACCAAAGACTGTTTTGCATCAAAGTCACCACCGTATGAGTCCTGCTCTTGCCCCAGGATGATGCTGGCATCTGTCCCTACAGTGTAGCCCTTTTGCAGACTCTTCCTCACCCTGGGTTTCCCATCAACCCAAAACTCTACAATGCCTGTAGCAGACTCCCAGCTGGCACAGATGTGTGTTGGAGCTTCAGGAATTTCAGAAGCCTTGAACAGTACTTCAGGCCCACCCACTCCAAAAATATATCCTCTATCCTTAGACCAAAATATGAGGATATCATTAGGGTTCCTCTTGGTAGCATAAGAGAACATACTGAAGCTGCGGGATGTGCTCAGTTCCGTGTAAATATGGAGACACACAGTGAAGGCTTTCAATGTCGTCTTTGACTGTGCTTCCAGGGATACATAGGAATTGGCTGACTCTTTAGGAAATACGAAGGCCGTCTTAGACATGTCTGTGAGATAGAATACCAAGAAAGTGAGTAGTTTCTCAGATAACAAAGATTTATCCCTCATTTACAAGTAGACTTTGGGAGCAAGAGACATGTGGCCTTTTCCCAGGTTACACAAATGGACATCTGTACCTGATGTTGTTTCTTGAATTCCATATGTACAACATTAGGCTCTCCCCCTTCTTCCCCAGATCAGATCTTTATAATAGATCCTACCTTCCTGGGCAAAAGTCTGAAAGAAGATGACCATGACCACTGAGCACCATAGTAGCTTCTCCATGGCTGTTAATGCTACTGGACCTGGATTCCCCTACTAGAAGGACACAGTTTTGTCTGAAACGACGAGAAGTCCTGGATCCCCTGCCTCAGTCCCAGCCCAATCTAGTATTTATAACTACAGCAGAAGGAGAGGTTATACCACTTTGTAAATGATTTCTGAACACTGCCTCTTGGGGTAAACGTCAGACCATTGGGAGGAGGGAAGCCAAAATCATTCTGGAACAGAGAAATCAATGTGTGTTATTTATTACAAACTCCTGTGACCTCTGAATCACCAGTTTCGTTGTGACAGGAAAAATGAGGAAGCTTCCCAAGGCTCCACTTTGCCTATCTAGGCTAAGAAAATAATGGGAAATCTTAGCTTAATAGATGAGCACGCATGTGTGTGCATACGATGCTTGTATCTCCAGCATCTGCTAACCACTTCCGGAAGCTGTTCTTTTACACTTTGGAAAATGAAGAAAATGAGCATTCCATTCCCAGCACAAGAACAAAGTTTTTTGGCCAACTGCCTAGACTTGTCAGAGACCTCTGACTGAACGAAACACATGCCCTGTCCCAAATGTACCACTATACTCAATGTCCTGAAACACTGTTGTTTGTTTGTTTGTTTGTTTGTTTGTTTGTTTGTTAATGTGGACGCTTCAGAGAGGAGTCGGGATGATTGGACATTTGCTTCTTTCATTCACAAATCAAAATAGTCCCTCTACAGTCTCTGTACTTAGCTCTGTACTTAGTTCTGAACTTAACTCAGTCTTCTATTGAGTGCTGTGTTCCTTCACCTTGCTCCTGAACCCCTTACAATCTCATCTATTCTTTCATTCCATTCATGAGTCACCCCCTAATTAAGAAATTGGAGAATTGATACTGTATCTCCTGAAACAGAGAACCATTCATTCAGTAAGAATTCTAGTTTTTGTTGGGTGCATTCCCATCTTACCAAACACTAGATTTCTTAGTCTTAGCTACAGGCCAGAATGAGATTTGGACAGAATAGGGATGATCTCTACACCGTGCCCTTTAGAGTGAACAAATGTGGTTTCCCTTTTACTTCTTCCTTCCCCTCTGGTTAGCATTCATACATGCTGATAGGAGATAAAGCAGTCACCTTTGTCTGACAAAGGGCAAGCTGGATGTTGAGATTGGCACAGCAAAAAGATAGATTGAACCTGTAAATTGTATTATGAAGCCATTGTATCAGCCATTGACTATCCCCCTGAATATTTGCTTAAAGAATATGCAGTCTTATAGTCTGTTAAATCACTATTTGGTCTTTTTCATATTGAAGCATGGTTGATACCACTTTATACTTTTACACTGTAAAAATCTACCAGCCTTTCTGCCTCCCCTTAAGAAATAAACAATTGCTCTATTTATCTAAGGTCAACCTTGGAACTTTGCAACAGGTCCAGGTGGTCCATCACCTAATGAACTTTGCCCCCATGTTCTTCTTTCTACATTATACATCATTAATTTCATCTTCACTCTATCACTTTCCCAAAACACCAACACTATAATAAACATAACATTTTAGAAAAAGGAGGTAAAGACAGAAGGAAAAAGAAGAAAACTACAATCTCCATTGTTCCATCTCTTCATCCTTAACCCCAGGATTTTAGGTTCTGATCTCCATCACATGAGAGGAAAACAATGTAAATCTCTCTCTCTCTCTCTCTCTCTCTCTCTCTCTCTCTCTCTCTCTCTCTCTCTCTCTCTCTCATTAAATTTAATAACATTTTCTAGTTTTTTTATCTTATGCAACACCCAACAACATTCAACACAGTTCCTAACTCTTCATTGGATACATGCACATTGTTTTTAAAGTGAATAAACTCCCAGTTATAGCTAAGAGACAGACAGAGACTCATTTGCATTGAGATTCTGAATTCATCTGTTACTAGTGCTCTTACTGGACTCTGCTCTTCAAAAGTGGGACATCCACAAATACTTTTTTTCTTCATTTATACATTTCAGTTGATTTATGATGCTTACATCTCAAAGAGCTTAGAAAAATAGAAATATGTTTGTAGCAATACTCTGGACCCAAGACCTTTGTTTCAAATTGATCATCACTTGCCATGAAACATCCTGGTAGCCTTACATAGGAAACCTGCTGGTAAAGGATTTTACATAGAAACAGTGTTTAAACTGAGCCACAAAAACAGAAGTGAGAGATTCAAGACTGTCTTACTTTCCTTTCCTGTTTCTATGATTTAAAAGATACCCTAACAACAGCAACTTAGGGGAGAAATGATTTATTTTAGTTCACAATTCCAAGTTGTAGTCCATCATGACAGGGAAGTAACAGAGATGGGAGGGAGCTTGAGAGAGTTGGTCATATCACATCCATAATCAGAAACAGAATAATGGATGCATATATGTTTGTTCTCAGCTCCCTTCACTCTCATATAGTTCAGTATCCCCTGCCTAGGGAATCCTGCCACTCACAGTGGGCAGTCTTCCTGCCTCAGTTAAGGCAATCAAATTCCCACAGATCAACCTAATCTAGACAGTCCTTTACTGAGACTTTCTTCCCAAGTAACTCTAGAGTGTATTAAGTTGACAATTAAAACTAACCATCACAGAGACTAAAAGAATAATATAAGACTTGGTCATCAACCTAAATTTTATTTTCTACTACTTCATACACAAACTTTAAAATCTTGTTTTAACCGCTCTAACCATAATAGTTTACTTTAGTGAATCAATGTCTTTACAGTTCAAAATTTTATTTATTTGTAAGTCAAAATTCTATAGATTGTACCAATTCATTCTTTTACTCACCCCATCTAACCAAATTAAATCATTAATATAGCATTTACTTCACATTCCTTACTACCTAGTCACTGTTAGAATTATGGTTCTATTTTACCAGCAAAATTATTGCATTCATACCCATGATTATTATCATACTATTTCCACTACTTATATAAACTTAATAAAATAATCAATAAAAAACATTGCTCCTAAGGTCATTTTACTTTAAGCAAATGAGAGACTTTGAAAGTTTATAATTAAGGAAATATATACAGATATATTTTACAGTTTTTAATGAAAGAAATATGAGGGTTGTAGTAAAGTAAGAGATTATAAATTCATAGACTTAATGTACCTTAGGTCATCAATTTCACCATGACAAATGTTAGGAACTGCTGCTAAAGATCGGGGACTGTTATTAGCCAAAGTAGTTATAGTAAATGTGACAGGAGTCAGAGCTAGGGAGAAGCAGTAAGAACTCAGAGTCAAAAGATTTGAGAGACAAGCTAGCACTGCTGATGAGAATGGAAATCTGACCAAATATGGAGTCATCAGAGAGCAGATTCTGAAGATACCTGGCTAGCACTTTTATATCAAGCATTATGCGAGTGAGGCCAAAACAGCATGTTGACTCACTCACACCTAGATCAGTGGGTTCCACTTATCTGGTAATTAGTTTCTAACACAAGCTAAGCCTCCAAGATGGGGGGAAAAAAGGACACATAGACTGATACAAATAAGAAGCAGCAAGTCTATTATGAAAAACGAGGAAAAAATACCTCACAGGCTTATTTATGGGTAATAGCTCTGCCTTCTTGAAAGACAACTGATACTGAACCTGGCCCAGATCTGGTGCTCAATAGCATTGTTGAGTGAATAAATGAAGGCATAGCTGAAAGAAGAAATCACAGGAAAATCTCAGAAGACAAATTCAAGTAGTAATGGACCGAGCACAGGTGCCAATGCCATCTTCCCACTTCAGTTCCTACAACTGACGGAAAACATATTTCTAAAAATAGATCAATATGGTAGCAGGGTTAGGGGAGAAGGATTTCATTGGCAGAAAGGAAAACAAGTTCTCTGAAATCCAAAAAGCAGGAAACATGCATCAGTAGAATATATTGTAACCCCAAACATACGCAGGGAATGGCTACTGTGAAAAATGTATTGGTTCACCCTGTTGTGAAGGATAACGAAAATGAGCGGTAGACCACAGGCAGCAGTATTGATCAGGGCCATCCCTCACTCTCTTTCCCAGAGTCCTTTGTTCACAACCTAAGGCAGGAAGAATCCTTTAGCCCAACAACTAGGATACTGCCCCAAGAGTTTGTAGATACCCAGAGGGTTCCCAACCCCAATGACAAATTACTGTTATGCCCTGACAGTATTTCCTGCTCGTTTCTCATAGTTCCTAGAGATAGGCCACAGAAACACTAAGAGCACCCACAGGCAAGCTAGAAGGCTTAATGGATTATAGAGAACACCTCAGTTAACAAATATAGACATGCCTTAGAAATTTGAGAGAAAATGGGAAAAGCTAGTAATGGTGATAGGTGCCAGTAATCCCTGAAATAGGAAATAGAGGCAGGAGGATCAAGAGTTCAAAGTCATCCTCCACTACATTGCAAGTTCAAGGCTAGCCTGAGCTATATGAGACTTGCCTCCAAAAACAAGAGTAAATACACAAAGCATGGCACATCAAACTGAGGCAGGACCAAGTTTCCAACCCCCTATATCAAGGCTGAACAAGGCATCCCATCTCAGGAAATAGGTTCCAGTGAGCCAGCTCATGCATCAAGAACGGGTCCTGATCCCTCTGCGAGGGGCCCCACAAAAGACCAAGTGACAGACTGTCACCCAGATGCAGAGGGCCTGGTTGGTTCCATGCCAGATCCCTAGCTGTCTTTCCAAAGTCTGTGAGCTCCTGCAAGTTCATATCAGCTGTCTCTGCAGGTTTCTCCATCATGATCTTGACCAGCACTCCTGTTTATACACTGCTCCCACTCTCCCTTCATCTGGGCTCCTAGAACTTGGCCCTGTGTCAATGCATTAAAGACTATTTCCCACTTTCTCTTCTATCAGCTTCAGTGAAACTGGATTTATGTTGAGGTCTTTGATCCACTTGAACTTGAGTTATATGTGAATGACTGTTTTGTATGTACCACATGCATGTCTGGTACCTGTGAAGGGCATCTCTGAAATTAGAGTTAGAGACAGTTATGACTGCCATGTAGATGTTGGAAATTGAACATGGGTCCTCTGAAAAAGCAACCAGTGCTCTTAACTGACAAACCATCTCTCCAGTTCCCAAGAAATTATTATTTGTAAGAAAAATATTTAGAGGCAAAGAAATAACTAATAATAGAAAAATGTATGGATAACAAAAGTAGACAGATCAAAAGAACCTGGAAAGATGTGTAGACAATATCCATGTCTAATCCATGTTAAACAGGACAAGAAGTAAAATTAGGAAGATCTTCAATTTGTATGCATGTATCCTAAAAATAAAAAGAATGAGTGCCACAAAGAATAATAAGTACTGGAAGTGATGGACTTATGATTATCCTGCTTTGGTCATTCTATCACATATATATCTAAACATATCTTTGAATCCTAAAACATATGCAACCATTCTTTTTCAATTAAAACTAAGATAAAATGTGGCTTAACAGTGGATGTTAGAAAATTGTCAAAAAAAATTAAAATGAGAAGTTGTAAGGCTATCTGAACTTATTTTAAGAATAATATGTTACTTCAGAATCCAAATAAAAAGAACATCAGAGGATGAGAAGTCTATCTTACCAACAAATCTTATATATGCAAAAGAAACTTAAATAAAATACAGCCAAATTACATAGGATAAAAATCAAACATCACAGCTAAAGTGTGACTGGCAACAAACAAAAGCAAATGGCCCAGCAAAACCAACACATCAATCAGGTTTGGCCAGTATTTGCTGGGAACACTCAGGAGGAAGAGTGTGAGAGATCTAGGACTGAACATCGGACTCAGAGAGAAGAATTCCTGTTTCACAGCTATGAGCTCTGTCTTTGTCAGGGTTTCTATTGTCGTGAAGAGACACCATGAGCACAATCTTATAAAGGGAAATATTTAATTGAGGTGGCAGCTTACAGTTTCTGAAGTTCAGTTCATTACCATCCTGACAGGAAGCATGGTGACCTGAAAACAGACATGGTGCTGACTACAATCTTGATCAGACGGCAACAGGAAATGAACTGTAACACTGAGCAAAGCTTAAGTATAGAAAACCTCAAAGCCCACCCCCAGTGACACACTTCCTCCAACAAGGCCGTATCTACTCTGACAAAGCCACACCTCCTAATGGAGACATTCTCTGTGAGCTTATGGGGGCCATTTACATTCAAACTACCATAGCCTGTAGGGTTGAAGAAGCAAATATCTTTTCCCCCTATGTGTCCAGAGTCTATGACACAATCGAAGCAAATATCTTTTCCCCCTATGTGTCCAGAGTCTATGACACAATCGTAGTATAGCATAACAACTCAGTATTCATGCCCGAAGTTCCCTGGTAGAGTGAAAAGCTGAAGTTCAGGCTTTGCAGTTAGAGCTAACAACTCAGCAAGCTTGGGCAAGATATGGCACATAAGCATTCATAGCAAGAATGAGAGGCTAGCCAACCCCTGACATGAGGGTAGATGTCCATGCCATACAATTAGACAAGAATTGATTGACTGAATAGTTCCCATGGGTTTCTGCAGTAGGTCAGAATCTTTTCTGGGTAGCCAGCTATAGGAAGTTATTTTGGACAAGTAAAATGATTAGCATTTACCTGTCAAAGTTTTTCCTCAGAAAATTAGAGAAACCTACCAATGTAATTCATACCATCTTGGTCTACTTAAATAGTAACATCAAAACATCATTCAAAGGGATCATTTTAAAATCATGTTTTAAAATTCACCTCTATCCATCCTTATTAAATTAAAAATAAAAGTTTCAACTAAATACACACACAAACACACACACACATACATACACACACACACACACACACACACACACACACACATTTCTTAAAATGTGAGGCTGGGAAGATAGCTCAATGAGTAAGAATGGTTGCCAGGAAAGCATAAAGACCTGAGTTTGAATCTCTGTCACTCATGTAAGAACACAGGGTGTGGACCTACTCATATGTGACATCACCACTAGGGACAAACACAGATGAATCCTTGGAGCTCTCTGGCCAGCATTTAATGAAAACACAACTAGCCTCAGGTCCTCAAGAGAATGAAGCAGAGAGAGAGAGAGAGAGAGAGAGAGAGAGAGAGAGAGAGAGAGAGAGAGAGAGAGGGGAGAATACCCAACATCTTCCTCTGGCCTTGGCATGCATGTGCATGGGTGCTTATGCTCACACACACACACACACACACACACACACCACTCCACTCTACACCATACATACATAATGAAATTTTAGATCTATCTCTTTAGAGTGACAAGATGCTTACTATGTAAATTGTATAATTCAGTACAATAAGACAAGGAATAAAATGATCCAATGATCAGGAAAGAGTAGAAATATACAAGCTGTACATATGACTGCCTTTACTAAAAATCCTATGACAACCCAGATGAATGAAAGACACCCACAGGGATGGGTCCTCACAGTCCCACCTGGCTGAAAATATCCACAGGCCTTGTCATACAGCTGTATGGTGGAGAAACAGAAGAGGAAGAGAAGCAGAGTGGTCCGTGTGCTGTGGAAAGATACAGAACTGAATAAGTGAAGATGGTGAAGATCAGGCTGATGTGAGTGACCTGCTTACCACCTGGAGTCAAGGTGACATCCAGGCCTGGGCTGCTGCCAAAGGCCATGTCTCAGTCTGTGGACCTACCATAGCTGGGGTCTGTGTTGATGTCCATGGCTTCAGTAACAACTAAAGGTTGTTCATGGGTATGGTCAACCACCTGGGTCTATGTTGGTATCCAAGAGTCATGCTGCTGCCATGTCAATCTGAGTAGCCTGTACTGCCACTGTCACCTGGAGCCATAGTAACGACTAGGCCTTGGCTGCTGCTGAGGACCTTGTTTGGGTCTGTGGTCCTACAGAAACCAGGGTCCATGTTGATATCTGTGACTTGTGTTGCCACCAAAGACCACACAGATGTCCAGGGTCTAGGCCATAACCCGTGTCCATGTTTTTTTTCCAAGGGTCATGCTGCCACTGGGGTCATGCTGATCTGAGTGGCCTGCACTGCTACCTTGGGCCATGATGTCCCTCAGGCCTGGGCTGCAGCTGAGGGTCATGCCTGGATCTATGGCCCTACTGAAGACACGTTCTGTGTTGATGTCCATGGCATCTGTTACCACATGGATACCTTGGGTCTATGCTGCAACCAGTAGCCAGTTGGTGTCCAAAAACCATGCCAGTGTTGGGGACATGGTGATCTGAGTGACCTGCACTGCCACCATGGGTCATGGTGTCATCCAAGACCTGGTTGCTGCCAAGGGCCATGTCTGAGTCTGTCCAGGGTCTGCATTGATGTCCATGGCTCCTGCTACCACTGAAGGATGTATAGATACCCAGGGTCTGGTCAGCCACCTAAGGCCATGTCTGTGTCCAAGAGCCATTCTGCCACTAGGACCATACTAATCTGGGTGGCCTGCACTGCCATCAAGCCATGGTGATGTCTAGGCCTGCGCTTCTGCATGGGGCCATGTCTGCTACTGCAGCTGGAGTCTGTGTTGATGTCCATGGTCATATTATCACAGGGGGCCATAGAAATTGTACATGCTGAAATTTGAAGGCTGTGTTGAGCTGGCCCTGCCCCTTTACTGGCTGTGGGATAGCTGGCCCTGCCCCTTGCTGAACACTGCAGCAGGAGAGCTGGCCCCACCCCTCATCACAGGTGTGGGAGAACTAGCTCGAACCCTCACCTGAAGGGGGTTGGTCCCAAGCAGCCCAGACAGACCAGATCAACTACTACCCAGAACCACACCCTGGGCCTTGGATTGGCCTACCCTAATACCTACCCCATCTATGGCCTTCTAGAGAACATGAAATGATTGGTTCTGTGGAACCATAGCTACAGGAACTCCATGACTTGGGGTGACAGCAAGATATCTGAGAGGAATTTCAATGAGGGTCCAGTGATGTGCCAGAGGCTTTGAACCAGACCAATGACTCATTGTAGTGAACATTTGTGGGTGGGGATACTGTGTGACACACAGCAGCTCCTGATGACACTAGGATGAATAAAGAGGTGTTGGAGAGTCAGGAAAGATGAAGGAGTGAGGTTGGGTTTTTGTTTTGTTTTTAGTTAATTTTTGTGTGGGTTTCTTTTGGGGAGGATGCTGTAGGGGTGAGGGGTGGATATGGATGGCCAAAGAGGTGAGTACAATTGATGTGCATGGTATGAAATTCCCAAAGAATCAATAAAGAATTATGTTATTAAAAAAATTCTAGACATACACACATACAACTTTTAGGATTAGTTGGAGTTTAATATTTGCATTGATATAAAATAACCATAAAACACATTTAAAATGTTCTTTTCCCCTAGAAGTAATCAGTTAGGATATATAACATATAAGATGCCATCCATGGTATTACTAAAACCTAAATAGCACCTAGAAGGAGGTCAAACAGAAAATGGGCAACGTTTTTACTTAAAGCATAAAATGAGTAAAGAATATTAAAATTAATAAATGGAGATGTAACCACATTCCACTGGTATGATGGTGTCACTACTCCTCAAATTGATGCATACGCTTCATTAAAGATGCCCATATCCTACAGTCCAACAGTCTTACCTCTATCAACATAACCTCTCAAAAACTCCTTCAATGACATGTCCAGGAAAATTCTTTGCAGCACTGTTTATTGTTCAGGGTGGGGGGTGGATAAATGGAGGAATCCAAGTTTCCTTGGAAATGCTTTTGTTATATGACAGAATTGTTTACCTCGTTAAAAGGCATGAAGAAGATATGTACACATCCTGTTCTGCACAAATCAAGTGTCTGGATGCAAATTAGGCCATCCCTCATTTTAATATGTAAATTGAAGCTTTACATAAATTAAGAATAGTGTCAATATAACATAGAGGTTATATTCATTTGTATGTCATCTTCCCCAACAGGTTAATGGTGAAGCAATAAAGACCACATTTTCTCGCAAGCAAAGAAAAATTCCTTGTAAAGTGTGAAGATTTTAATGAAGATGCTGAGATTTCTGTCTCAGCACTGTTAGTACATGCAGGAGATAGTTTATAGTGGCTTCAAGCATTGCTATGCATTCCACAGTATTAAACTATATTGTGATGCTGCAAGTGCTGATGAAGACACTGCCAAGAATTTCTATGTAACACAAAGATGACTGGAGAAGCTACACTCAAAATGAGATTTTAAGTTTCCATGTGCCCAGCCCCTGTTGAAAATGATAGCACTCAATGAAATGCATCTCAAAGGTCATGGGGCCTCTGGACTGAAGGCTACAAGAGCGGGACTAATTGTGAGGCTGGTGGAAGTGTCTGAGGTTTCGCTGTGCTAATGATGTCATTTGATTGTTACTGTTCATGTTAGTCCTCTTGGTATGTTACTGTATAGGTTTGGAATGGTCTGCTGCTAATTATCTATGGGCCTAATTATCTCACAATCCCTGTTATTTTTAGTTCACAAATCATGCAGAACATGAAGATTTTTCAGGAATGCATATGTTGAACGATAGCAAAAGAAATGTGTTTTTAAAAAGGCAGAGCTCAAGAACAATTTCTAAGATAAAAAGCAAGTACTCGAAAATCTGCTAAAATGGTATCTCATACTTTTAAAATTCAAAACAGTATTACATGGCATATGTAAATATATTTATCTGTTGTGTTTTTTAAGTATTAAAAACAATGAATAATTCATCTCAAACACCCACAGCATCAGTCTGCAAAGGAGAAAAATATCAGACAAATCCAAAATATGTGACTTTCTATAAAATATCCAATCAGGACTTCTCAATATTGTCAAGGTCAAGAAAAACAGGCAAAGAATGAGATGCTGTCACGGGCCAAAGGAGACTATAAAGACACAATGACTAAATGCACTGTAGTGTCCTGGGTTGAATCCTTAAACAGGAAATGAACATTGATATAAAACCTGCAGAGATCTGAGAAGAGCCTGGAGTTTAGTCGCTAGCAACACACCAATGCTGTTCTGTAGTTTTGACAAATTTACCATGACCACATGAGATGTTAATATTGGATGAAGGGCATAGGGAAACTTTTTGTATTGTGTTTTCAACATATAACTATAAATCTTAAAAGCATGGAAAAGATGGTACACCACCCCTTCCAAAAAAAAAAAAGAAAAGAAAAACACTTATGTAAGAAAGGCAGTGAAATTTCATTATCATGCGTGTATCTAGAACAGGAGATAAAACTTTCTTTGAATTATGTGAGCACTGTTTTAAAAATATACCTACGTAAATGTGCTACAAATGTATAATTCTTGAAAAGTCCATTTTTCAAAATAAAAAACACAGTTTTAAAAATCAGTAATATTTTAAGATAGTATTAGAATACTGTAAGTTCATGTGACTTCTCAAATACTCAAGAGAAGAAGCATGGACGCTGGGGTTGGTAAGGCTTTCCAGAACACATTTTCCTTATCCTTTGAGTTTTGAAGGGAAAGTCAGAACCATGCAGTCCTGAAGAAGTGGCCACCCTGGAAGGAGGAATTCATGTAGAGAGCCATGGCCAGGAAGGACCTCTCTTTCACTTGGACTTGTCCCATAAAGGAAAAGGGTGAAAATTTTCACCTAAAACAGCTCTATTCTTTGTTCTTTATATCCATCATCCCTGATCTATTGATTATTATCCTAGAATCATCAAATATATGGCTATCAGCAGTATACCTTACAAATAAATTTTTCAGCAACAGATATGACAATGATCTGGTTACAACTGTCACCCTGCCCATCACCCAGGCTGATCAAGTATCTTCTTCTCTCATTGCTCCTTGTGTGTTCCTCCTTGAAGCTGAGCTGCTCTTCATCGAAAAAGGTAGCTTTCTCTAACAGAGAGAACCATTCTTCATTCAAGGGCCTAGATGTAGCTGAACTCTTCTGTAAGATCCTCCAAATGAGCTCTCAAGGTCCACAACCCTTGTTGAAAAGTCAATGAAGAGATTGTCCTAATCTAAAATTCACTCCCTAGTCTATTCTCAGTCCAAATTCACCTGAGTTGTATTCTCCAGTGTAGCCCTATCAAACTTCTGCATTGAAATTGAACATCAATGACCAATGTGGACAACATACAGATGCCAAAACTCTAACTTTCATTATTATATTTCTAAAACAGGATTAAATCCAAATATTAAACTCCATTGTAAGTAAACTACAAATGAATTAAAGTTTAAAGTCAGATGTCCTTGCCCTTATGAGTTAAAAAAAAAAAAAAACTGTTTTAGACTATGAATTCATTTCCTTCCCTTTTAATTCTGCTTGTCTCAACCAGGGAGTTGTAGTGCATTGCCATGGAAAAGCCAAATCACTTCAGCATCCACCACTTGGACTTCTCACAAAGGGAGGTGTGGCTTCTTCACACCTAATAGGGTTGAATAAGCCCTGCCTTTAAAGAGCCCCAAAAATTTAATGGAACACATTAAGATTGTCACAGCATCCATTCCACACCTACAAAAATATAGAGAGCAAACTAGTATCACAGCTACTAAATGAAATCCTTCAGACAAAATCATCTTTCCAAAACCCAGGATTCCATGTTGCTACAGGCAATAATAGAAAACTCCATAGTATCTGAGATAATGAGAACACTTGAAGAAAATCATGGGTTTGTCTTTGCAAGATGCCAGAGAGCTGATATTAGCCATCCTGGGTTTATAATCTCATCTGGGAGAAATCTCTTGGGAGATTAATGTAATCTTTTAGGGCATTAAACCCACACACTTATTCTGTGTGAGGAGAATCTACCTAGGCATCCTCTGAGAACATGAGGGATATTGTCACCTGTCAAATGGCTTAGAAATCTGCCCTGTTGCCACTTGTCACCATCTCTGTTTCTTACCTGATGTGTCTTTCTTCTTGTTTCTGCATAATCAAAAGCTCTTGATTCCCACCTGTCCTTTTGAGCCTTCATTTCTGACACCCCTGAGGTCTCTCATCTAGAGACACCATTTCGGTAGCATGTTTATAGCAGGATGATTGGTTCTGGACACAGAGGCTGTTGCTACTGAAAAATTGTTCAGGCTAGAGAAACATGCCTGGGAAAGGTCTCTCCTGGACTATTTCATCTTGATAATCTTCCTAAGCAGATTTCTGAATTGAATCCGCTGTTGATCCATCTTCAGCTTAACCCTGTGTGGCCGAATATATCCATAAGAAATCACCTCATCAGCTTCTGAGTAATTTAGGTCACCTTTGAACAGCATGTCTTTCTGCCACATCATTGTCTAATGTAACTGGCAAAGCCAGAGCCTGCTTCAGAAGGGATGATTCAATTTACATCAAAAGCAAACAAATAAAACGTCTTTGCTATTCCAACATGGCATTAATAATCAGGCTCCTAGCACAACACCCACTTGACACAGAAATTTCAGCACCACCATTGTTCATTAGTAGAGTCAGTTTGGATACAGCACTTGCTTTCTGAAACATGAGCTACTTCAATCATGAATGGCAAGGAACACAATAGCAGGATAATACAGAAATAGCATCCTTGTTCCTCTTGACCACTAAGTACATTCTCTGCCACCAAATAACAGCAGTTACCACAGAGTACAGAACAAAGAGGAATCCAACATGTTGTATGAATTAATACCCAATATTTCTTCCTCCCAGCCCCTCTGGCCACGTTTCATCTTAGAAGCATCTACTTTGCTTGTTCCCTGTCATCTTCGTGTGTCTTTGGTTTGTTTTGCTTTAGTGGTACGCATGACCTGGGGTCTTGCTCAAGTACTCTACCACTGGGATATATCCCAAGTCCCCTTCATATTGATGCCCTTGTCTTATCTCCATCATTTAATCTTTCTCTATATGACCTTCTACTAAATAGGGGATTTTTAAGTTAAGCTTTCTTTTAAAAATAAAATTCAGAAATTTAGTGTGTTGTAACTGAATTTATTCATAATTTTTATAATAAAATACCTAGTGATTTTGAAGCTGAGTAAATTTTGAGTGATATACCCTAAACCATACTTCTCCCATTACACCTTTTATGTTTTGCATGCTTTAGAAGAATGGGAGGAGGTTGCCTCACGACAAGTGATGCTATACAGAAAACTTGGCATTGAAAATTTTTCATAGTGGGATTTCAAATCCAACAAGATCATTTATATGCAATTTTCTGTCTTTTATGGCACTTTTCATTTTTCACAAGTGCACAATATATTTTGACCATATTCACCCCCACACCTTTCCTTCAATTCACCATTAACCTTCCCCCTCAACTGTCCCTCTCTTAACTTCAAGTCCTTTTCATACACATACACACACACACACACACACACACACACACACACACACACACACCACTAAGTTCAATTATAACTGCCAATATCCACAGATATGCATATATGTATGATGTGTGGGGCCATTCACTGGAGCCTGGTTAATACACCAGTGGTCACATATCACCCAAAAATGATTCTCCCTCCACCAGAAGCTACCAGCTGCCAATAGCTCCTTAGATAAGAATGGAATCTCATAATCCCCTGCTCAAATCATACTGGAAATTTGATTAGACAAGTCTTGTTAGGTTTTATGCAGACAGCCACAACTGTTGTTGGTTCATGAATGCAATGGCCATGTGTCCAAAATACAACATTTCACACCTCTTTCTCCCATCCTCTGGCTTCTACATTTTTTTCTGCCTCCCCCTTCTGCAATGTTTTATGAGGCTTGTGTGGATGATATGGCTGTCCTATTTGGTACAGAATACACAAAGCCATTTATTTTTAACATTTTGAGTAGTTATAAGCCTTTCCATTAACCATTGACCATTGAAAAATGAAGTTTCTCTAACCAAGGTTAAAAGCAACACAGAACTATGTATATAAAAATATTTAGATGGAAGTTTGACAACATGACCATATAGAAAAACAGCAATAGCAAGCCCCTGTAGTGCCAGTTCTAATTGGTCTTATTAGTAAAAGCTCAGAGTCAGATATTGGGGGTAAATTCTGAAAGATCAGAGAGACAACTTCTCTACTGAAAAGAGACTGACCTCCTGTCTCCTCCTGCCTTATATTCCTCTCTCCACCCAGCCATATCACTTTCTTTCTGTCTGTACAGACCTCCAGACCTCTGTGGTTAACTAGTGGCTAGCTCCACCCTCTGATCTTCAGGAAAGCTTTATTTGTTAGAGTACAAACAAGATATCTCCACATGCCCCCACACAGAGCCCATGACCTCCCCAGCCAGGGACCTTTGACTGGCTTTCCATCCTATGAAACAGGCCTCAAATCCAATCAGAACGTAGTTGGCTACCCATTAACAACCATGCCATTGCTGCACCAGTGGGCACATCTTATCTTAGATGTCAATACTGTAGCATGAAGGATCCATCCTTCTTCCGAATGAAGTCATAGACTTCTTCACATCAGGTTTAATTTTTATGTCTATGTGGCACTAAAAAATATAGATATAAATAAACAAAAATAACTAACATAACACAATAAGTGACATTTGAGAATGCCTTCCAAAAAAGATGTGTCCTTGTGTCTTTTGCTGTCTGTGTTTGTCCTGCACCCATCAACAAGATCACATCATCATCTTTGTTTTGAGGCACACCCTACTGCCTTCTCTGTGGGCTACATATCAATGAACCAGCTCCTCTAATTTCCAGGAGATTTATAAAACAAAATGGTAAATATCAGACACCATCATCCACAAGGACACGCATGTACATACATACAAACACTGATACTGAGTCAGTTCAGTATGAAGTACAGGGCACCTCTACTGCTCATTTCTGTAGAAATCAACAGTGCAGTTAGGGTCCACATTCTCTTCTGCTTTGACTTTCTGGTCTATCATACCAGATAAGCTAAAAACTGCCTTATCAAGATCTTTGGATTCTAATAAGAAAGATAAGGACCCAATTCTCCCTGGGGCCCTGTGCCAGTACTGAGCACTGTTAAAACCTGCAAATTTACTATTAGTGTTAATGATGCATTCTAAGTTCTTGCTATGAGCACTCCTTCTAATGCTTCTTTTCCTGAAAATAATCACAGAGATGGACAACTGGACTTGCTATTTAGCATCTGTTGGACAATTCTCTCGCTGCCTTGGCTGCCTTGAGCAAAAGCATTATTAGTCAGCCAACCAGCCTACTCTATGGCAGCATCAGCCATTTTGAACACTCTATGGATGCCTTGAGAAAATGATGCAAAGATTACAGCTGTTTTTTTTCCTGGCTCCTGAAAGCACCGTCAGCTACAGTTGTTTGAAATCGTTTGCTCCAGGCTTTTTGCTATTACATCTTCTAAATGACCTTGCAGTTGTTTCTATGTGGACCAGGAGGATACATTTCCCCTGGTGGCAGGAAGAGATTACTATGACTTGTTTAACTAAGGAAGTAAGGCATAGAACACAAACTGCAGAGTCTGAGATTCATTCTGAGGAGCAATGGTTTAAATGGCCATGATTGGTCTAAAACAAAGGCCATAACTGATCCAAGCATCCCTGCTCAAAGTCTGCTTAGGCTTACTTGTTCAGTGCACTGGGAAATTCTCCTGTGTTGCCTCCAATCATTTTGCAACACTGGACCCAATAAAAGTCTCCTGCCTGGTGATCTTGCCTTGCATACTTTTAGAAGTGTGGACTAAGCTAGCAACTTGAAAAAAAAAAACCAGCAATGGAGATGCCCCATGAATTCAGCAAAACAGCTGACTGTGTGACACCTGGAAAGGGAACACCTCAATGATTGGATGACAGCCAAAGTAGGAAGGGGAAGGTTAGGGTGAAAAAAAGGAGGTTCAATGAAAGAAACAAGAACTGAATCTGAAGGGCAAAAGGCTTTTAGGAGCCAAAGGAGAAAGACTGTGGGCCCTGATCTTGAGAATTGGGGTTTTTGAGGGATGTCCAGTCTTTAGGACCAAGGAAGTCAGAGCCTGGGTCAAGAACTGTGACACTGGCTGATGTCAAGGGCTAAGCGAGTCCCCTACCTGAGCCAGACTGGAAGCTACAGCACCAGCTGTCCTAAGGGCTGGGGAATTCTGTCCACCAAGCTCCCTTCTGCCTATGGCCACCACTGTCCATCAAAGCCCTCACCTGCCTCCTGTCACCACTGAATACTGTAAAGCACCAAAGAAAGGGGAAGCTGCCAGAGACCTGCTCTTAAGGAGCGTTCCCTTGCCTACTATCTCTACCCAGGTATCTCCCAGCCATCTAACCAAGCAAGCCTGAGCAGACTGCCCTTAAAGCAAAAGGACCCTCACAGACAGCTGACTGGTAGCACTAAGGTTAAACACTGATTTGGGTTTAGTAAACCAGAAGCACTCATGAGTTTCCAAGGTGATCTCTAGATCCTCTGTCCCATTGGACTGAGCCACCCAAGCACATATCTACTCCTAAGCCATCTCAGATGCTGCTTCCCTTACTTCCTCCACTCTACACAAGAGAAGGACAATCCTATGTCACTTTCAGACTGAAGCTATTAGAGAATACAACTTTCCCTTCAAATCAATGTAATTGTAATGTCTGACAAGTTACAGGAATGACTCCTTACAGTATTATATGATTATGTCTTTCTTTTAAGATAGGATCACACCATATAGCTCAGGATAGCCTTGAATTTGTGAATCTCTTGCTTTGGCACCCCAATGCTGGGATTATAGATATGAACCCCCTCACTCAGCTGCTAATATATGCTTCTTAGTTATGCAGCCCAGACATTTTCAAAAGAAATGTTATGCTTTTTATGGTACTTCTTGTTTCATAAAATCAAGAACATGATTTATATGTTATCTGATTTTTATAATTTGCTATAAAAATCAATAATCACATTTGTCTGCATCATTTTAATTTAGATATTGTTGATTTTAGTAATCTATATCACAAGTTTCTTTCTATAATTTATTTTTAGTGGTTTTTATAGTTATAATTGTCTTTGGGAGTACAAATTTAAGTACTAAGATGCATTCCCTGAATATATAAAATTTAATTATTCATCAACAAAATTCTTACATTTACTTAGTTATAATGAAAAGTTTTGTGGTACAAATGTTTCCAATATCTGAATAATTTAGTACTATTAAATAGAAGAAGTAAATTTTTACTTTTTGAGATACAGTTTTTTAATTTGAATGTTTTGATGAGATGAATTATGCTCACATATTTAATATATATGAGCACACACACACACACACACACACACACACACACACACACACACACACAATATCTCCTATTGCTGGTTCCTCAGAATCTGAGCTTATTTGGAAGTGAAGGTGTATTTATGATGTAGCATGGTGGCCCCAAATCAATGTCCTTTTGAGAAGACAGACATGTGAAAAACCTATGTAGTTACTATGTAGTTATACCTGGGACCATGAGGGCACTGGTTAGAGTGATATCACTACAAGCTATCAAATGCCAAAGATTGCTAGCAAACTAACCAAGGCTAGGTTGAGGCAGGGGAAGATTCTGATTCCCCTACAAGTCTAAAGAGGAGCACAACACTGTAGAAACCTTGATCTCAGAATCCAGTGCCCAGACTGACCATGTTTATTGTCATACACATCCGATTTGTGACACACTGTTTCTCAACTTCACCAAATCATCTAGATGTGTTTTGTACAAATTTGATTTCAGCTTCAAAATGAAAGTATCACTTTCAAATAAAAGGGAGTCAAACATATGCAGCATTTGTAGTGTTTTTATAGTTGCTGGACTGTGGCTGAAGAAGAATGATGTTGAAGTAAGGAAATACGAGGATTCCTTTGAACAAAATAAGGGAAAAAGGGTATTTACGTCGAGATGAGCACTGACAAAAACATAATAAAAGTTTTTAATCAAAGTTCCAAGGTAGAACTGAAAAAAAAAAAAAAAAAAAAAACACTGATGGGAAACATAACGTCTTACAGAGAGCGAGCTTTTCTTTCCACTAGCACTCAGTTCCACTTTGTGCTCTTCACAAAACACAGTGAACAATAATACAGGAAGACTCTTTCATGCAGTGTGAAGTGACTTATTTACAGAACATTTAGACTCTAAAATTAAATCAATTAATTCCTTTTGAGGAAAACAAAGAGCACTAGTAAAATTATCAGTAAGCTTAGCATTTAAACTCAATTATCAAGATTGACTGGAGAACCTCCTAAGAATTAGTATTGCTACTTGCAAATTTTTCTGGTGAAAATAGAAATGCTTATACAAATACCAAAAAATATTTTACCTGGTGTGCTGTTGATAAGTAGACAAATACATCTTTTTCAACTCCACCAAGTTGGGGTTTACCTGTCAAAGACTTGACCTGGCAATTAAGTACATTCCCTAGTCTAACATTATTTGTATGGTAAATAAAATGACCAAAATAACAATAACGATAATAACAGCAAGCAGTTCAGTAGCATTCACTAAGCGCTAATTCTGAGTGCATCCTCATAGTAACCCAATTAATTTGGGGGACAAACAACATTATCCACACCTTGTAGATGAGGAAACAGAGGTACTGAGAAATTGTTGACCAGGTTATAGGAAAAAAATTATGCCAGATAATGAACACATTATAGGCAGAAAAATTCATAGCTATTGGTCATTTTCAGGTAATGTTATATCCACATGAGTTAAAAAAAAAAACACTGCAAAGTACACATTGATGACATTGTTTCTTTAGTTTAGAAGCATTTTTACTATTATTGATTTATCTTATATTAGGTATGAGATACAGGTCTCTATAATTAAAATTGTTCTCAGACCAACTTCATGGCTGAGCAACCAAGACAGTTACCCTGTTCTTGGAAAACGATCATTTTTTAAAGAGGACACATGTTCATTTTGCTCTTAATTTCATGAGTTCTGTAACCAATCCTGACTATTACAATGATTATACCCAAGTGAAGTTTCACTTTTCTTATCTGTACTTTCAAACATGATGCCAGAGGATATGATTTGGTTGGTTGATATACAAATTTTTGTTGCAAAAAAAAATGTAGTATTATGCCATGTAGGGAGTATTGGATGCTGCCATTTAAAGTGTCACTATTATAAAATCAGGGGCTTAAACTGGCATCTTTTTACACCGACATGTGAGGAAATGAAATCATTTAATCCCAGCTAGCTGCTTGGATTCAGGAACGAGATGGTTGTCATGGGGATGCATAATGGCATGTTTGTTTGGATTGAATATGAAGTCAGAGACAGACTTTTTCTGACAAAAAAAAAATAAGTTGACTTGGCTGATTGGGTTGACAATGAATAGTGGCTTTGCTCATTAGACAAGATAAACATATGCCTTTATTTGTCCAGGGCAGTTGTCCTGGCATAATTAGTAGCACACCATCAAGCTATGTGGTTTCCATACATTGAATTTAAATGGCTAGAGAATTTTAACTGCCCCTTAAGTGTACCTAATGAAGGTGTGTTATCAAAAATCACATTACTAACAAAGGTGATTTGAAGGTTCCTAATCATTCCTAAGCACATCAGGCTAAACAGGCACCTCTTAAAGGACAACCACAAAACACCGGGTCTTTGTTGGCCTTCATAAAGTATTTTTACATTATTAAGAGAAATTTAAAACTAGAAAACAAATCTATTGGCATATCACATTTTTATTTGTTTTCACCAAATACAAGGAGAGTCTAATCAGCTTAAAGAATGTTATTTATAACTTCTATGATGCAGGATTTGTGATCAGAGGCAAATAGCTTGAGAAGAATCAAACAAAATGTGTTTGCATATAACTAAGTAGTACAGTGCTTGCAAGAAAAAAAATTTTGTCTGACCCTTTTTGCTTATTTGCATGAATACAGTTTCTCAGAAAAGACATTTTTAAAAGACAGGCAACAGAAACAGAACTGATTCTGGACCCAACTTATTCTCGCTCTGAGGAATATTCATGTGAAATGAGTGAAAAGAGTCTGTGAAAACATGAGGGAAAGAACATCTGCATGATTGAAAAGTCTTAATTCCAAAGAGAAATCTGACAGCCGTTCTATCAATGAAGTGATAGAAGTCAGTGCTATGAATATGATATGTTTGGAGGTGAGAATATCAGAAATGAATGGGTCATGAGGAATTCTTTTTCATGAACAGATTAATGCCACTCTTGAGGGAGTGATTCATTACCATGGGAGTGATCTTATAAAAATGAGCTCTGTCCCTTTCATTTCCTTGTTCCTACCCTCTCTTGTCATATCACCACATGACACTCTTCACCGTGCTACCATACAAGACATCCTAGCCTCTCTTGTAAACTGTATCACTGTGTGACACCCTTCACCATGCTGCTATACAAGACACTCCTATCCTCTCTTGTATATTTTATCACCATATGACACCCTTCACTGTATTACCTTGCAAGACAAAGGCATCCACCAAATGTAGCCATTTCAGTATTGGCCTCTCAGCTTCCAGAACAGTGTGCCAAAACTTCTCCATATTATAAATTACACAGTTTGTGGTATTCTGTTAAGACCTGTTAATAAATAGCTACTTTATTTTTAAAGGGAAAAAGTCAGTCTTCTTCCCTTCAGATTGTTTTACTTTGTTCCATTTGGCTTGTTTTGTTCTTTGAAACAAGGTCTCTCTATGTAAGCCTGAATGGCCTGAAACTTGCTATGTAGACTAGGCTGGCCTTGAACTCAGAGAGATTCCCCTGCCTCTGCCTCTGCCTCCTGAGTGCTGGGATTAACAGTATGCACTGCCACCCTGGGCTTCTTCCCTCAGTCTTGATTCCTAAATGCTGCCCTCATTTCTGTTGTATTTTTCTAGTTTCATTTATTTCCAGTACACTTATCCCAATCTATATACAACATGATATAATTGCACCTTATGTTTATTTTCCGTTGTTTGTATCTCCCTCTGGAATATGAGCTTCATGGGAAAGCAGAGTTGGGGTTTTTTGTTTTGTTTTGTTTTTGTTTTTTTTTTCACTGATTTATCTTGTTCTTAGAACAGTATATGGGTGTCTAAATATTCATTGAATAAATTAAAAATACCCAATTCTGGGCAGAAGGTAGAATATATTTGAAGTAATGTTTCGCAGGCATTTTTAAAGTCTCCAAATAAAACAGTGGATTACAAAAGGAAAGTGCAGGACTTTTATTTTTGGCAATGTAAGACTAAAAACTCTAAAATATAAAATATTTAGAAATTCTAGGGAAAAATGTGAAAACATGCTTTTAAGTGCATGGCCAAAGAACAAAAAGGAAAAAGAAAAGCCCTGAGGGACCAAATAAAAGGGAGTAGGAAAGCAAGAAAGGTCGTAAGCACATGTGGCTATCTTAGCTAGCAACGTCTAGGCAGCAAGGGCTTGAATAGATCAAAAATAAGATATAGTTCCTATACATACATGCACACACGCACGCACGCATGCGTACCCACATGCCAAGACATCACAGGACCACATTCTCACTGAAACAGTTACAGAAGCAGAAAAGTGTGTCCTACATTTTCTTAAATTTAGCCCCAGCTGCAAAAGTTTGACAAACTAAAAACCAGAGGCCTCCACTAACAATAGTTAAGGGAAAGCTTGGAGAAGGAAGAAATCGAGCAGAATTTTATATACCTCCTGTCATAAAATTTAATCCTTCCCTACCAATTACTTGAGGCAGATGGAATAAATCTCTATCCCTAAAGATCAATGAATGCCAGAAATTAAGGAACTTCTCATAAAAAAAAAAGAGTTTCCTGTAACTTAATAAAAACTATCAAAGGGCACCTGATCAACTGAAAATGTTCCCACTACCCAAAGCCAAAAAGCAAAAGTAGTATTGAATTTATACTACAAATATACAGTGGCCCCTGCCAGTGTAAATACAGAATAAATAAATGAGGAGGGAAGACAAATGTATTGTATAGGATTTCAAGTAATTTCCATACAAAGGAAATGCTCAAAGGGGAGGGTTTTATAAGGGAAGGGACTATAACCCTCCACCCCTGTTGTGTGGGCTGCCATAGTGACTTCTGTGCAAAGAATGTGAGTATGAAAAACTGGGGAGGGCAGGATAACTTGAGTAGAAAAACTTGATAAACACTCCCTCAGCCAATGATTAAGGTCAAAATCAGCAGTCACACTGATAATCTCTACCTCTGATATTCTATGATGAAACAATGCTTTAACTTTGAGATCTTCCAAAGAAAAACCAAGAGGAAAGCATCAGACAGACTCCAATAGAAGATAATCCAGTGATATATCTAACCCATTCTCCAAACTGTTAAGGTCAGCAGATGCAAAGAAGGTCAGAGAAACAGCCAACAGGAGCCTCAGGAGATTCACGAACTAAATGCAATATAGTATCTTACTATGATCCTACCACAGCGAAATTATATTAAGAAAAACTACGAAGATCTGTTAAACTTAGACTTTGAGAGCATATCAATTCATTATCAGTCCATTAATTATGACAGATTTACCATCCTAGAATAAAAATTTTGTAGTAGGGGAAACTCTCAGTAGGAGAGATGGAGCTGGCATGTGAAAGCTTTCTGTAATACCTACTCAATATTTCTTTAAATTTAAAATGAAAATGTGCAGAGAGTGAGAGACTTCGAAGCAGTCAGTCCTACATGGAATATCTTTATCAAAACCCCTCCCCTCTGGGCTCAGAGAGCCGTGAGGAAGGGGAGGTACAAAGACTGTAAAAGCCAGATAGGATAGATGGCACCAAGGAAACAGTGTCTTCCAGGCACAGGACATATGAACTCACGGAGGTTGCTATAGCACACACAAAGGCCATCCAGGTTTAAGCCAGGGTCCCAGCACTGAGAGGGAAAGTGGATGCAGACTCCCACCCCTAACTGGGAGGCTATTTGCAATTGATATCCATTGGCAAAGCAAAGAAAATCCGTTTTCTCCAATGGAGTCTCACTGGGTATGTCAACCACACTCTAGGTCAGGCCCCATGTCCAGGAGTTGACCAACACAAGATGAACTCAGAAGTATTTTTAGTAGACTGCTTGTCCCATTTTCCGTTCCTTGAACATTTTTTTCTCATTATTATTTCCATTTTTGTGTTTTGGTGGGAGGCTGTATATGTGTGTTTTGGTTTGATTTTGTTTTGGTTTGTTTGTTTATTTGTTTGTTTGTTTTAAAGAAAGAAGAAAGAATATATGGGTGGGTAGGGAAGTGGAAGGATCTGGGAAAAATTGGGAGCGGGGAGAAACATGATCAAAACATACTGTATGAAAATTTTTAAATAAAGTAATATAAATTTTATCATAAAGTGATGACATAATAAATCAAGCTTCTAACTTTAAAGATAATTTGCATGAATTCTAGTAGTTCCACTTGCCCATCGGTCGATATGTTCAAAGTGGAGGATTGAAGCCAGAGATAATGCCAAGCCCTAGACTATGTTTCTCTTTTCCGTTCATACACATCTTGTCAAATCAAGCATTTTCTGCTCTTCACTTTATTCGGTATGCCTCAGTCACCAGCATAGTTCGGGTACGATGATTAAATAAGGGTTGGTTGAGTATAAACACTGTGATACTCTGACAGTCTGTCTGATAACCTAGCTAGTTAATAACAACAAAGCAGCATATACAGGATGGGCACACTGTACAAAGGGATGGTACAGACTTGGGAACGAGTGGAATGGGATGCTGTGAGATTTCCATCAAGCTTCTCAGAACGGCATCCAATTTCAAACTTCTGAATTGTTTATTTCTTAAATTTTCCATCCCATGCTTCAGGACACAGTTGCCAATAGTAACAAAACACAGGGAGGGGAAACAACAGATAAGAGATTGCCGTACAGCACATTGCCTTCATGAAGAGCATGTTAAGTAATATGGTGGGGGGATTCACCATAAGGCAAATGACTCTGTTTCCACAATAAAATTGCAAGGAGGAGGTGACCAGTGGAAGCACACTAGAAGACTCAGGAGGTGTCCACACTCACCAGATGTGAATTCTTTGTCTGGATGCTGGCTTAAACAAGCAAGCTTGGCTCAATTTGTTCACCATCTGACTTGTGCTTTCTGTGTTCCTCTGCTTTTCAAAAAGCACTGTGTGCACCCAAAGCCACATCTCAGAGTCTTTTTCTGGAGAAATTCAAGCAAGGATGCCCATCACTTAGTCCTCAATTATATAAACTATAGTGCAGTCACACATTAGTACTCTGTACAATAATTAAAATAGTATGTGCTATCTGTCTGCATTGATATGGAAAGATCTCGAGAAACTTCATAAATTATAATTCTCCAAAGACACTACTGAGTTGGCAAGCTGGCTATCGGGGAAAAGAGAGCCTTAACTTGTAGCATGTCTTGACTTCCATGCCGTGCATACTCCACTTTGTCTTACTTCCGGCTACCCATGCCTTACTAGAATCATAACTTCTGAGAGTCATCCATCCTTAGAAGCCAATTGTTTGTCACCTCCAGCACACCAGTAGGTGGAAGTGTGCATTAAGTCTTATTATTGTATATACTGGTTGGATTTAAGGAAAGAGCTAGGGATGTACCTTGGCTATTATGCACAAAGTCCCTGAGTTCAACTCCCAGCCTGGCGTTAGACAGGCATTATGGCATAATTCTAGCACTCTGAAAGTCTGAGGCACTCCTCAGCTACACAGCCAGTCAAGGCTAGCTCGGGGTATAAGAGGCTACACAAGAGTTAGTGGGTGTTGGGGGCAAAAGAAAACTGTTGAACATTTGCTAAGTTTTCCATTTCCAGATCTCTGTTACACATAGCCTTGGAAGGGAGCCCAGGCCCACATTCCCGGCCACAAAGGAAATCAGTCAGCAGAGATCAAGATAAAGGCAATGTGCCCTTGTTACTATCTTCCTTTCTAGGTTGTCGTAAGAACTCCCATTGGTGAACAAAAGAAAAAAGCTACCAGGGTCAACATGTACGTGCAGTGGAGTCTCCTACAGTTTATGAGACCAAATATCCCAGAAGGTGGAATCGTAAACAGGAAATGGAATGTAGAGCGCTAGGAAAAGAGACAGAGACATTGTAATTTATAGGTCCATTTTTGCGACCCCGGTCTCCTTTGAAAACTATTTCAGAGCCATTTTCTTTTAAAGTGGCTACTACTGCTGGAAAATAAATCAGGTAATTTGCGAATCTGTTCCACCCTCTATCATTATTCATCAAAGAGTCTAACTTCTTGATTGCAAAGAGATTTCATAGAAAGAACATTTAATTAGAAAAAAAAATTTAAGAATCTACATTATCATCCTAACACAGTATTTTACTGCAAAATTTTGAACCGATCACTTAACCTCTCGGGGCCTCGGCTGCTCACATCTATCAAATAAGAACTTTGAAGGCATCTCCAGTTACCAAAAACACCACAATTCTATTATTTCTGGTGGCCAAATCATCTTTTAAAAAGCCGGTTCTCTCAAGAACTCAGATCCTCTGAAAAGTCCTCATGTCAAAGACAAGGGCAAGAGTTGGCGCCTCCTTGTGGATAGTAGCGGCATAGAGCCAGGGCCTGAGAAGCACGAGATTTCCATCCAAGAGGCTGCATAGCCCCAGTACCACAGTAGCTCCTTAGAAAGAGACTATTCATCAGTGTCAACCCGTCCACGACAAGAAGGATGATGGATCCTCCCACGGACAGTGCCCATCCCTCCTGAGGCAACACAACACCTCCCGCCTTCTACCTCCTTTATTTCCTTCCCCAAACTGGCCCTTTACAAAGTCCCCACAGGCACAATCCTAATCCTACTTCCAGATGCTTTGGGCTTCTCTCTTCAAGAACATCCTCACTGGGATTCTTTCAACTGTTGGAAAGTAATTGTGTGTAGGCTGTGGGTGCAGCTCAAGTTCATACAAGCATGAAGACCTGAGTTTAATTGAGTCCAATTCCCAGCACTTCACAAAAAAAAAAAAAAAGCCAGGCATAGCATGCACAATTACAGTCCCGTGGCTGGGAAGGTGAAGACAAGAGAATCCCTGGGACTTGGTGGCCTGCTAATTGGTGGGTGGGCATCAGTGAGATATCTTTGTGGTGATATATTATTTATGATTTATTAAAGCTTGCCTGCGGGTTCGGAAAGCAAAGCCAGCCACAAGCCAAAGAAGCCAGGCACATACCTTTATTCCGAGCAGCCAGAAGCTAAGAAGTGATGGTACACACCTTTAATCCCAGGACTCAGGATTAAAAGGCAGACAGATCTCGGTTAGTTCAAGGCCACACTGACTACACGAAATTGATCCAGTGCTAAGAGAAACAGCTCACACAAAGATGGTCTCAGCACTTGGCATCACGAGCCTTTAATCCCAGCACTGGAGAGGTATAAACGATAGGAGGAATGAGGTCTTCTGTAGGCTCGGTCTCAGGATTCTCTCCAGCAATACTGAGGAGAGGAAGTAGTCTGAGGCTTGGTGAAGAGCTCTGGATCAGCCTTTTCAGCCTGAGCTAGAGGTGAGAGATTGTGGCTGGCTGCTTTCTTTTCTGATCTTCAGCTTGAAGCTTGAACCCCAATATCTGTCTCTGGGTCTTTGTTTGTTTGTTTGTTTGTTTTTTTTTTGTGCTACAGACCTTGTTTCAAAAACTAAGTGGGAGCTGATGAATGAGTGGTTAAGGGCTCATACTGATCTTGCAGATGACCCAAGTTCAGTTTCCAATACTCACACTGGACATCTCACAACCATCTGTAACTCCACTTCCAGGGGATCTAAAATCCCCTCTGGTCTCCAAGGGCACATGCACATGTGTGCACATGTGTGTGCGTGCACGCACGCACATGCACACACACACACACACACACACACACACACACACCTTTTAGAAACTTAATTACAAACTTTACTTATGTACTGTATACAGGCGTATACAGGTCTGCATGTTTTTCACCTGCATGCCTGGTGTCCACAAAAGCCAGAAAAAGCCATTGATCCCCTGGGATTAGAGTTACAGATAGTTGTAAACCACCATCTGGATGCTGGGACTCAAACCCAGGCCCTTTTGAAGAGGAGTCAGTACTCTGACCCTTAAAGCCCCAATAAATCTTTGAAAAGTGGACAGTTCCTAAGGAATAACCCTAGAGGAGTTGATGTTATTATGGTGTCTTACTGTGGTCTCTAGTGGCAAGGGAAAGCCAACTCCAGCTCACCGTGAGACCGGGGAAGACTCAGACAGAAGAAAGGCCAACAGAAGCTCCCTCCATTTAGTGTAAAACCTCATAAGTATCAGTTGACTCTTTACAAAGCCTAAGAGCCACTCCCCTGAGGTTTGTGGGGAAAAGGAAACAGTGATGGCAAGTAATTTTCTCTAAGAGCTGAGGCCTCACTCTGTCACTTGTATTGTTAGGGAGCATAAATCCCAACAATGATCACAGAGATCATCATGCTTACTTTCTAGAGCATAAAAATGCCTCTTAGTGCGTTACCTAATGGATTCTCACAACTGCCTGTGAGGTATAGGTATGGTGGGGGAGGGGAGCAGGAGCTTTAAGGTTCAGGCCTGGTCACTGCCACTCTCCAACTTGGAAGTAAAGAGAGTTGCCTCCCTTGAGGTGGGGGTGTCGCCTTTATTTTACAGTTTTAAAAACTGAGGGAGGCCTGAGTGAACTAAGCGATGCATTTCTAATAACTGGGGATTGCATGGGGAAGATTGGGAAGAACAAAGACTTGAAACAACAGCTTCTTTACATTATTATTAACATAAAAATGAATGGGTATCATATCTGGACTTCGGCAAGCAAAGAAAACCAGTAGGACCACGGAGGTGAAGAAGGTATGAAATCCATCACTGAGAAACTAACATTGGCCATGCGTGATGGAGCGTGCCTATAGTCCTAGCACTTGAGGGGAGGAGGGGAGCTAAGACAGGAGGATCATAAGTAAGGTGTCAACATGATCAACATACTAAAACCCTGCTTTTTCAAAAAGCTAGCATGGGTTAATTATTAGGGAAATAACTGTGGGCCAGCCCATGTAAGGGGAATCCAAAAGGAATGAAGCAAGGGAGTGGCAATGACACACTCTCTAACTCCAAATCCAAGATGACCTTGAGTTAACAAGGTCTCACAAAGCGAGTCATTTAAACACATCCTGTGGAGGTCCAGAGAGAGAGATTGAAGCTCTACCTAATTACAAAAGATCCAGACCCCATCTAATTCATGAACCAGCCATTCTCATTAGGTGATTTCTACTCTCAAAGTCAGGCAGAATGATAAGATATGGCTATATTATGTGTTTTCAACCTGTGGGAAGCAGGAATGAGACTAAGCCAAAGGACTGGGCCTTTCCAGGAGACTTCCAGAAGTCTTAGCCAACATCTTCTGCTTCAATCTTTTTGGCCAAAACTTCATCACATAATCAAATCTAACTTGCGAAAGAGGTTAGCACCCTCTTAGATATTATATATCATACTATTAAATAAAATCAGGGTTTCTGGGGCTAGATTGGTGAGTAAAGTAAGCAAAGATCAGGAAGGTACAGCCACAGCAATATATTATTCATATGAAGTTGGTGAACTGGGACAGGTAGTCTCAGCTGAGTTAAGTGTAGAATAGGTATAAAATCCCTGCAGTGCCGAAGGTGCTGTTGATATGATCCTAGCAGGAAAAGAGATGCATAACTCAGGTGTGAGGTTAGCAATGTGGTGGGACACCATGCAGACTCGGTGGGATGGAAAAGGTGGCTCACAACTAGCCTATACTGTGTGCATAAGCCACACTCAGGGTCAGAGAAAAGTGCATACAGCTAGGATGTTGTCTGTGGCATGAGGATTGAGCAGCACTGATGGGCTTAGAAGGTCAATGCGTCTCTTTGGCCTGTAGAGGTGAAGAGACTTTATACCCATTTTGTAGCTTTTTAAAGAACATCAGTTCTTATGAACTCATCATGAAGATCAGGGGAAAGTGTTAAATATTCTTCTGTGCTCAGCAAGCCTCCATGTAGGAGGTTTGCAGTCGAAGTCTACCTTCATCGGAGAGTGTCACATTTACAGGAGCAGATGACTTCCTTGTCAGTTCCAAGCAGGCTCCATTTTGCTGTCGTCCTCCAATGGCCAACTTTCGTAGGGTTAGCAAGCTTCATACATCACATCAGGCAGGTTTATACACCTCAACCCGAAGCCAAGACAGCTAACAAATTACCGTGACACATTGATTGCTTGCCTTATCTCACCCTGGAGGCCCCCAGAGTCCTCTTTCCCATCACCACAAACACTTCCAATTACTGCATTGGTTCAGGGGGTGGTATTTTCTTGGTGTTCCATTCTGCTCACCGAGACCTTGGCTGTCTGATTGATACATCCTTGAGTTGTTGCTCTATCCCTCTTAGATTTGCTTATCTCTGCCTCTGTTCCTGTAAGATGTTTTATTACCTCACAGACTTAGCTGGTGGCCCCTATGGCATCATCTGGAGCTAGCTGTCACTCAAGCAAACTCAGAACTCCTGAAACTGCTTAATTAAGGTTAAAAATGGTGTTGATGCATGGCATCTGACTCATCAATTATCTGTCATAACCAAATATAGCTTCACAAATAAATTTAAAGTAGATTTTGTTTTTCAAAACAGGGTCTTACTATGTAACCCTGGTTGGCCTGGGAATCACTAAGTAGGTAGACTAGGCTATCCTCGGGCTGACAGAAATTCATCTTCCTCTGCATCTACCTCCTGCATGCTCAGTGTGAATTCTTAGGCGCAAAGATCTGAAAGAGCAGTTACTTCAGAGTCCACCATATCTTGCTTTGCAGATACAACAGTATGTTTTAAAGGAATGATAGAAATTAATCTTGAGCTTGTTGTCCAAGAGTTCCCCAGAACAGGGTGCTCTCAACATACATGCAGTGTATGCTACCAATACTGAGTTTGCCTTTCCAGCTGAGAATCATGATTTGGATAAATTAGCCTGGATGTGAAAAAAATAAAACTTTCTTTCATAATATCCTATTGAGATAAGTTATGAGTTCATACTGCTGAAATTACTCCTAAAATGTAGACTCTGCAGGAAAACTGACTTTTGTTCACTATTAGCATAAAGAAGAAGCATAAGAAATTGTCACCCATGAATACCATATCAAATATTCTTCATCACAGAAATAGAGCTGGTGTTCTTTGGAGAGGTGGAATGACCCCAATTTCAGGACACTGTAGGAACTCAATAGAATTCTGTAATACTATATTATAATTTATAAAGGTGTAACTAACTCAACAACAGGAAAGAATTATCATTCCTTGATTATAAAATACGTCTGTTGAAACTTCTTTGAATTATTACTTATAAAATTAACTTCATGATGAGAAATATCATGAGAATTGTGCCAGATGCTAGATGAAGCTATGAGGACTCCTCCAAAACTCCTATTGCTCACCTGACTGCTCAACAAGATTGAAGCCCCTCGTTGGATCAGAGCTGATGCTGATTAGGCAACCCAGAGCAATATGGGAAGCCAGGCAGAAAAACATAACAATTCTAAGAATTGCAGGTGTGGGTTGAAAACTGGGAAAGTCCATCTGTTTCAGAAGCTAACTCAACAGTCAGGAAAGAAGAGTAAGTTTTTGGGTTAAGAAAAGCCAGTAGTCAGAAAGCAGAAAACCCATAGGAATCAGAGAGCAGCAAAAGTCAACGTATCAAAACATAAGCAAAACATCTAAACCTTGAGAGACAGACAAGATGCTGACATGATTGCCTTAGAGCCAAAGCACTTGCTGCTTTGGGAGAGAATACTTACTCCATTTCTATGAGAACAGATTATACATAACCAGTCCAGCTTGTCCATGTAGAAGCTGGACATCTTGCCAAGGGACGTCCATTCAGTGCCAATAAGGGCCAGAACTGGAAGCTGCCCATATAACATCAGGGTGGGGCACACCAGCCAGAAAGAGATACTAAGAGTCAGGGGAAGATGTGTGTGTGGAAACCCACCAACTGTGTAACAACACTCACCTAGTCAGTGCTATTTCCTATGTCCTGGTACCCTCTCTCTGTTGTTTCTCGGGCCCCAGGAATTCTACACTGCCCATCTGAGGTTCAGCTCCTTCATAGGAGGCACAGAACTGGGGTTTCCCCAGGCCTTAACACTTTCCAAATGGAAAAGTGTGTGTGTGTGTGTGTGTGTGTGTGTGTGTGTGTGTGTGTGTGTTATGTATGTATGTATCTGTTTTAACTATATCACAGATGCTAATGGGAAAGGATTATATTAAAGCAACAGTGATGTAAAGGTGATGAATTCACCTGGATCTCCTACAGGTATTATCTGAAGGTCAGAACTACTTACTGTGAAAGTACCACCTGAGCTCTGACGCTGGCACCCCAGAAGAACAGAGGTTGAAAAAACTAATTGTTTTCTTCTAATTACTTAAACATATGACTTTAATTTGTAGTTATTTTTTTTTAAAAAAACTGTTGGTTTTCTTCCAATTAAAAAAAATACATATTAATCAAGACTTCTAAGGTCTCTGTTTAAAGGCGATAACTGAGTCGTCCCTCTTATCTCCCTTCTTAATCAGATATAGTTCTAGGAATAAACACAGATGATTTGAATTTTAATGATTTCCAAAAACTGATACTTGACTATGTAAAAAAAAATCAAACATTTCAGTTTTCTAGGATAAGGAAACAAATTATTGCAGAGGCCACACTGCACAATGGAAAAATCATGAACTCAATATCACTTTGGCTAGTCCCTCTTTATCCCCATCTCGTCACATGCTAATAATACAGAATTTGCAGAGTTCCTGTGAAAATTACAGAGCATGCCTATGGAGTGTCTGGTGCAGCACATCACAGGTGTTTGGTGAATCGGAGCAAATGTTATTATTAGCTCACTTATCTAAGATGTGCTTCCTTGTCAAAAGGACAGAGTGCACGGCTGGAAAAGCACCCAGGTAGAGTGACCAAAATTCCATTCTAAGGGCTGGAAATTGGGCAACCAATCCCAGTCCTATCACCAGGCAGCTGTATGAGACTGAAAAACAACAAACCTCTGTACCTTTGCTCCCTTATCTAAAAATCGAAAGGGCTGTCTGATTACCTTACTGGGCAAAGAGAGGGCTAAGCAAACGTTATCCCTATCTGAAAACAGCCCGTTCCTAGATGACCAGCTTTTGTCTAGTGTAGCACTTCACCTTCCTACCTCTCAGCCCCAATCCTGACTCTGATCTCTGGACCCTGCCCAAATGACACAAATGGACTTGGATCAGTAAGGCTGGATATAAACACACTGCTAACAGCCACTCCCCGAGATCTGGGATAATGTACTTAAATTATCTGAAGCCTCAGTTATTCTCTTCTGTAAAAGTGCAAGAGTAATAATCACCTCATTGGGTTTTTATGAGGATTAAATGATATGTATACAAAAATGAGTTATGAGCTACACAGCATTGTGCAATGCTAATATAGCAACTGTGATTATTGGTGACTAACACCATTGAACACTGCAGACAGCAGCCCAAGAAGTTGGACTCTGAGTCAGACACTTGAGAGTCATCAGTCTCAGCTCCTGCCCCTTGAGGATTTTGTGAGGTTGGTGGAATCCGGCAGAATGACATTGAACTCTGCTGTAATCAGGTATTGATTCTGGTTTTCCTAACAGAACAGAGGTTTGTTTAAACTTTTACTTAGAGGCAAGTGACAGGAACTGGTTTTAATGGTCCGGAAAAGTTTTCACCCCATTAGCAATAACCTACCCATGTGACCTGAGGTTTTCCTATTTCGAGAGGGGACTGCAGAATTTCTGGAGAGCCACCTTGTACTAATGATAACAAATCCATCCGTTGCTGGAAAGAACCATACACCGACTGCCACATAGCCCTGAATTCTACAGCTTTCTTGGGCTTACTGTGCCACAGAACAGCAGCCTTATGTGGTCATAATAAAGTCATAGGAAAAGGCTGCCTAACAAGAAGTCGAGTGTGCCAGTGGGTTTCATAGATGTGTTCTGAGATGCAGTGCTGTGCAGTGTTGTGGAACCTCCTCCAGAATTAATACAAGATTTTGAGCAGTGGCTTTAGAACATGCTTTCAGGTGTATGGTTTTCTGAGCAATCAGCCCTGGGAAGGCTTTAATCTCTCCATTTCTCCATTTTACTTCCTCCACACCTCCCTCTGACCTTCCTATCAACACCTGCATCACATGCCCCTAGACAGACAGGGCTGGATCCATAAACAGAAGAGTAAGCAACTACTCATATGGTGTAATTGGAGACGTTTCACAATCCCCACTGCCCAAAATATCTTCCCCACCAAATGTCATGGTGCTGAAAATTCCCATCATTAAACTTCACTGCTACTAATATCTCCTTCCTTTGCCTCATCTTTACAAGTGTCTGCGCCATGTAAGCTGACTTACCCTCTTAATTTAGTTGTGTATCATTCATGCCCCAAGCCTTCATGATTTCCCGAGCTGTAAGTGACCTCTCATTCCCAGGAAAAATCACAAAGTTTAACTTGTACCTGTTTTACGATATACATTGCCCTGTGTTTGAACAGTCCTATTGTACTGGCCATAACCTGACACCTCCATCCCTCAGCTGAGACTTATTAGTCTTTGCCCTTCCATCCCATCCCCAGGTGACTAAGCTCAGAGCTGGCCCTTTCTGAAGAACCACAGTAAGAGCTTCAGGCATGAACTGAGATCCTGCTACTCACTATCTCCATTCACCTGGAAAGTCACCTCGAAGATTTCATCTTATAGAAAACACTGGAGACTTCCAAATACCAGAGCTCTGCCAGCACCATTGCCAGCCCACTAGATGACCTCACAGTGCATATCGGCTTAATAGAAGCCTCACATGACTCACCTTCATCCTCTGAAGTGGTGTAATACTTATCTACTCCAACGGGGTGTCTGCCTTAAAGAACTCAAAAAGAAGAGGAAGATAAGGAAGAGTGACCACATGGATGAAATTTTTCTTTCATCTTATTTTCTTGCAAAACTGGGTAATTAACTCAGCTTTGAGCTTGCAAACAGCTACACTGAAAAGGTATTAACATAAAAGTGCTTCCAACTGTAATGTCAGAACTAAGATTGCTAAGATGGGAGGGGCACTGGACACAGGACTTTCACACTAGCCTAGGAAACCTAGCAAGACCATCACCAAAATAAAATTTTCAATAAATTTTAAAAAATGACATTGTCAGCACTTTCTGATGTCCAAGATAAATTGATGTGATACACTTGACCCTCAAAGCTACCAACAAAAGCTATGGGTGGTATCAAAGACCTAGAAGCCAGAACTCAGGAGACTGAAGTAGAATTGCTTCGAGTTCAAGGTCAATCGGGACTGTATAGTTAGTACTAGGAAAGCCAAGAATACATAGCAAGACTTCATCTCAAAAAGGAAAATCTATACAACAGTGATACCAGGGGACTCACAGACCTGTGTCATGCACAATCCTTTCACACATGAGCATTCTGACTGTTGTTTCACAATAGCCTCAAAATGGTAGCATGAAATACCAAGGATGTGCTATGGCCTCACAGGGGATTAACTGGGCTCAGCCAAGCAGTTGTCACTTGTGGGCTGTTGGAGAGCTACAGTCAGATAACATCTATGCCAAGAATGATCTGAAGCCTGGGCTGAGAGGGCTCAAACATCTAGAGGCTGGAACAGCTAGTCTTGCTGCCTCAATATCAATGAGTGGTCTCTCCAGATAACTATTTAACTTTGGGAGTATCAGAACAGCCAGAATTCTTATGAAGATGTCTGGGTGAGAGGAAGAATACCAGAGAAGCCTTATCAGTTTGAGTCAACCTCTCAAGTCTGTCTGATTCTACTTACTAGAAATAAGACAAAACCAACTTGTATTCAAAGGAAGTATAATTACTCTCCAGCTTTTGATGGAGGAGTATCTAGGAGTATGAGAACAAGTTTTAAAGCCATCATTCATGGCAAAGTGAACATTTGCAAATCAATAAATGTTATTCTTGACAGCCATGGTAGCATATGCCTGTGATCTAATCCTGTACAACGAAGACTGGAGTCAGAGAACAGAGAGCCAACCTGCGTTACACATCCAGACCCTATGTCAATAAAACTAAAACCTAAGAATTCAAATTTTAAAACATATGATTCTTTTGAAAACCAAATTTAGGGCCAATCTAACCTAATCTAGGGATAAAACATAAAATATCTAGAGATATGCTGTCAAATATGGTATCTACTGGCATAATTGGATATCTAAACTTAAATTAGACTTAATTAATTGTAATTTTTGCTTTAACTTAATTAAAGTTAACTAGTTAGAATTAATTAACTGCAATTTAAATTTAAATTAATACAAAATATCTTAAATAAGAAATTCTAAATATCTTTCAGAACAGCCAATTTCAAATGCTTCACAGATACACTCAGTACCATCATGTTGGGTACCAAAAATAAGAAATATTTCCATCACCAAAAACAGTTCTCCTGGACAATGCAGATTGAGAATGATGGAACAATATATCCTTCGGCTGTCAACCAGAATTGCTCTCCCCTTTAATTGATCTTCAGTAGGCAACGAGCAGGAGAAACATCTAACTTTTAACACTGAGCATGAGTAATTCATGGTGTTTGGTGAGGGATAGTCCACACTTAAGAATCACCCAAGCAGGAGGCGGGCTCACCTCCCTTAAGAATGGGGTTCTCCACCCCATTCCATATGGAGAAATATCCTGCTCAGCCTAGACGCAGGGGTGTGGGGTGAGGAAGTGCCTTGGTCCTGCCTCAGTGAGATGATGGGACAGACTGAGTAGACTTCCTAGGAGATACCCTACCTTCCCTGAGGAGCAGATGGGAGGTGGGGTAGGGGAGAAGTGGGAGGGAGGAGGGAAGGGGAACCGAGTTCAAAATGTAAAAAATAAATTAATAAAAAGAATGTTTAAAAAAAGAACAGGGTCCCCTACACCAGCCCCCAAACAGCTGTCCAGTCCTCTTCCATGTGGAGGTTTTCCAAATAGGGTTTGCCTTCAGTCAGCTTCCCAAAAGCCATTTGCTTTTGGGAGTATGGTGAAGAAGGATAAAATCAAAGTTGCGATGTTCATTCTCTCACTCCTTCACTCAACCAACATGTACCATGTATTGACCAGGAACAACCCTGTGTGTTTTGTGCCTGACTAAAAATATGAAGTAGATTTCACTGATTCCTCAGGCCCCCAAAGTAGACAGACAAATGTCAACAGTACACACATCCCCCAAAAAAATCTACTTTAAGTAGCATCCTTTAGTAATGAAAACACTAGAGAGAGAAAAAATGGTCACAAATGACATAGCTGAAAGAATTATTTCACCAGATATAATTACCAGATATTAGCCAATTAAATCATAAATGCTATCTGCCAAAGATGATGATTTTTGAATTGAGAAATCTTGAATTCAAGCAATTCTATTTTTCAGTAAGATAAAGGGTCCATTTCTTGTAAGTGACAATAAAATGATATCACCAGCATAGAGAATAGTTATTTTTATACTTCTATACTTTTATAATAGGGGTGAGTGCAGCTAGATCATGTCCAAGTTGTTTCAAATCATTTAGATACAAATTTAAAAAAAAAAAACTGAAAGAAGCAGAGTCAGAACACAGTTCAATTTTTCAAAGACTAGACAGATAACTACAATTGTTATCTGATCTATTACCAGGCCACTCCCAGAAGCTCTTGGGGCCTAAGCTCAAATGGTATATAAGAATCGTAATCTTGCATTGCAGCTGTAATGAATGCTATACTTCATCACCACCCGCATCCCTGCTCCACCATTCTTACACGGTTCAGTGCCTCCGGAGGCTGGCTTGTATGCGATGTATCTGCAGGTTCCCTTGCCCTCTTCCCTTCTAAAGGAGCTCTGCCAAGGGGAGGCACCAGCAGGAGATTAGAGGATGGGAAAATAGGAGGTTAGAGTATCTGTCCCTCCAGCACCCTTCCTGCCAGGCTGCCATGGGTTGGCTGCATTCCTTAACTAAAGGCTATAGCTCATGTCGGGCAATGTTCTTAATATAGTTACGCTCTCTGAATTCCTCTAATCCCTCACTCCCTTTGATCATTCAGGCCTGCTAGGTACAGTGTCTCCCTGCCAGTATAAGCCCTTGCAGGGTTTCCTCCCAAACTCTTTGTACCTTTGTACATTGTCCTTCTAAACTATTCAGTTTTCCTCAGAAACTGGTTTCTGACAAACCTTGATAATACCAATTCATTAATGGTTTTATACATGAAGATCAAAAACAACCAATTAAATTTACTCGAAACCTTAGACCTCCTAAAACACTTCTTTAACACATCGTAAAGAGCATGGTCACTGATGTAATGTTGTATCTAAATCAAATGTGTTCCTCCTAAAATTTATTAAGCAGAGAAAAATCTGGGCTATTGTTTATGAAAAGCATTTCAATGTAATGTCCACCGCAATGATGATACTGTGTTTTGAGAGAGGAACACTTTTTAAAAACCAAGAATTCGGGGTCATCATAGGCTATACAGCAACTATCAAAAAAATTAAAGCAAGAGGAAAGAGGTTTTAGCATATAAAATTAATAATACTTAAGAAAACTGCAACCCAAAACCCACAAAGACAGCTGACCTGAACAAGAGGAACATGTGGACCCCTGACTGACAGCTGGGAATCCAGCATAGGAGGAACCCAGACCCGCTGAACGTGGGTCTCAATTAGGAGGCCTGGGCAGTCTAAGAGACCTCTGACAGTGGAACCAGGATGTATCTCTGGTGCACAAAAGGACTTCAGGAACACATTCCCCATGGATACTCCTTTTGCCTGGAGACACAACAAAGGGCTTAAGCCCCACCCCAAATGACTTGACAGATTTTGTTGACTCCTCCTGGAAGGCATCACCCTCCCTGTGGAGTGGGGGTGGGGGGAGTGGGGTAGGAAGAGGGGTCAGGGAGTATGGAAGAATGGGAGGGAGAAGGAACTGGGATCTATATGTAAAATAAGAAAAAATATTCTTAAAAATTAAAAGAAAAGAAAACTGCAGCCCAAATTGGAGCAGAATGTGAGCAGTTCTGGTACTGGGGAACATTCACAGGTGCTTTGTAACCAACAGTACCATGTAAAGCACCACCAGCACTTAACCAATGGAGAGACTACCTACTGAGCCCAAAAATCACTTCAGTTATTCTTAAACTAAAGGCTCTGACACTGCCTTGCTCCTGACCATTGTGTTGCTGTAGTGAATGAAATCCTTGAAGTCAGACAGACTTATTTCCAGATCTCTGAGTGTAAATCACTCACAAAGTAAGAGAAATGGTATTTCCAGTGTGGAGTAGTTGTGGGGCTCAGGAAAAAAAATACATGTTTGTTACAGCAGGTTTCCCCGCCGGCTGCCGCTGGTTCTGCCGCCATTGTCCTGCAACCACGTGTGCCCCAAATAACACTCAGAGACTCTGTATTTGATACAATCCTGTTGGCCAATTACCATTACTGTTTATGGGCTAGCTCTGCCTTAATTATTAACCCATTTCTACTTATCTAAGTATTTCCACGTGGTCGTCTTATCGGGGAGCCTCGCAGCAGGCGTGCTGCGTCTTCCCTGGGCTACATCTTGACTCCGCCTTCTACTTCCTCTTTCCTCCTCCTAGTCTCCTAGCCCCGCCTATCTAGTTTTCTATTGGCCACAGAGCTTTATTAACCAGTATGAGAAACATATATACAGAATAACATCTCCCATCATCAAGCACATAACTGGTATACCACACAATCCTACAGGACAAGCAGTAATTGAGAGATCCAATCGTACCTTAAAGGAAATGCTCCATAGACAGGCAGGAGTAACCAAGACACCCAAACACAGATTACATAATGCTTTATTAACATTAAACTTTCTTAATGCTAATGAAAAAGGACAAACAGCTGCTGAAAGGCACTGGACAATAGAAAAAACTTCTGAACTAAATCAGCCGGTGTACTTCAAGGATGTATTGACCTCAGTATGGAAACCAGGATATGTGTTACGTTGGGGTAGGGGTTTCGCATTTGTATCTACAGGAGAAGAAAAGCTATGGATACCGTCTAAGTTGATCAAGATCCGAGTTGAACAAGAGAAACATCTTACTGAAGAGGAATGACAAGTCATTCAACAAATTGGGTCCCACAAAATGTGTGGAGACCTCTCAAAGGTAGGGGAAGTGTTCTTTTCTTGTCTTTACAGTAAAACAGAGAACACCTGTCTTCAAACAACCAAGAGACAAGGAACATGTAGGTACCTACAGAAGACAGCTCTCCAGAAAGAATCATTTAATGAAGAGTAATCTGATTTATGGTAAAAATATTTAAGTCTAATAAACTGTTTCTATATGGAAATCTATTTCTCTTCACTATTTGGTATTCCTGTAGTCCCGATTCATATAAATCAATGCTGGCTTTGGAGTTGGATTTGGCTTTCCTTCTCTAAATTCAAGCATATTGTTAAGATTGAATTCACAGTTTCTGCTTTATATCAAGAAGCCAATTGATGTAAGGCAGAAGAAAACAAAATCTAAGGACTCATATGTTTATATGCACTTTTTCTCTCTGAAATCCTCATTTTCTCTTATACATGTTAATGCTTATTGTTGCCTTTCCCCTAATGCATTCCGTAAAACTTGAAAATTTTACTTTGATATTGATATTTAAGTTTTCCACAAGGAATAATAACAGTTCCCAACAGCAATCCTTGAACACTCCAGAAGGAAGATGGGGCCCCAAATGGACATTTCCATTCTACTCACCCTGATGCATCTGAACTACAAACTTCACCCTTTAACCGGTTTGGGACTGCTTTGCTCAAGACAACTCCTGACTAGCTAGCTGTAATGGTGCACCTTCTTATTACAACCTGGCCAGAGTTCCAAAAAGAACTTCAGTCAAGCATTTTCTGCCACACTATGAATACCTACAGATGTCACAGCCAATTCTGTTGAAAAATTTGGTTGCTAAACATTTTCTCCCTACAGGATCCCATGGAGCAATCATCGTCCCATTTCAGCAGGAAGTAATCTTAAGATAACGACGCCCCTCTCCCCACTCTTGGAATTTAGGGACAATATTCATCTCCATAGGGTTGGTTTTAGTTACTTGGGGTTGGGTATGGAAAGTGATATTTAGACTCGGTTATCTCTTTTAGACAGGAATAGGGTATGGTTGGGAAAGGTATGGTTCAGTATGATATAGGTAGATTGGCCTACCTTCTTGTGAATTGTTTAGTAAGAGTGAGATATTAGTATTTCAGCTTACACTGTTATATATTCTTATCTGTGGTAATCTATATACTGGAAGAATTGTATATTATATTTTGTCATATTGTGTGAAATCTTCCCATTTATGTTTCATGCACATTATTCTCCCTATATTCTATGTATGTATACTTTGTTTGAGTTCAAGACATTTTGTATATTGATACAGTTTAGGATATTTATCTTGCTGCCCTCTTGTCTAGACATTTCTACTCTACCTCTACTTTAGGAATTTACATGTGCATAATTATATTGTTTAGGTGTGTATCCTTGCTTTTCTCAAGGAAGTTTTAATCAGGTTTTTAGCTAAGTTCCTGAGTATTATAGATCATCCTCACCCGTGTTTCCTTTGCCTATGAGATTAGTCAGCAATAGATGCTTAATCTCCAATCACTTCATAGACCTGCAGAACACGGCATTTAAATGTTTTAATATTAGTACTCTGTTGACATGAGACACTGTTGCTCCTGACAGCACCATGCACTTTCCCGAAAGTATGTTGGACACTGTCGTTGCTCCTTCTGGAGTTCACCCTCACTTCGGCCATGGCCTCTTGGGCAAGGAACTGCCCCTACCTTGACAACTGATCTGGACATGCGGTCCTATGTGCTTGCAGGAGACAAACAGAAGACTGCTGAACCTTGCCAAGTCAGGGTAAGACAGCCTTTCTTCCTCCCTGCTTTTGTTGTGATCTGTCAGGTACTCTTGGCCTTAGCCAAAACTGGCTGTACCAACATTGCTCTGAGACCTTGGGTGACTGTCCAGGTAGCTTGCTGTTTCTGTCTTCGAGGCATCTTTTTGGAAGTTGCCCATCCGCACTTCCTGTCTATCCTAGTATTGCTATTTTCCTTCTCAGGTCTTGATGAGGTTGTAGATTAAACCATCACAACTATTATTCTCTCTTCATAGTTAGATAGATTAGGTACTAGGCTTAAGCTTTCTAGCTTAGGATAACTCTATTGTAAACTGCGTTATGTCTTCATCCTAGGACTAGATATGTAGGTCGTTTTGTTCTCAATTTTCCTTTTCTTAGAGCACACTTGTTATTCACTGTTTTGTATATTTTTGTATCAAACCCAAATCTTTTCTTTAGACTAAAAGGGGAATTGTAGCGAGATATTCACCTTGTCTGCACCTGTGGCTTAGGCCATGCCCATTGGGGCGGAGACAGGGCCGGATGGGAGCGGAGAGAAAAGGTTGGGAGAGGGTCGGGCCGCCCTCTTTTGGGTGGTGGACGCTGGAAGGCTCAGGATCTGCTGGAACCCGCCGCGTGCATCTGCCTATGTTGTGAGTTATTTCTCCCTTAATAAACTTCTGTTCGGCCTAATTGTTTATCCTGATTCTTATTAAATCACAATATCTGGTATCAAATACAGAGTCTCTGAGTGTTATTTGGGGCACACGTGGTTGCAGGACAATGGCGGCAGAACCAGCGGCAGCCGGCGGGGAAACCTACTGTAACATAATGGTGTCAGAAGCGGGATTGAGAACTTTCATTTAAAACTTAAAAAAAGCTTAAAAAATAGTTTTTAGAAACAAGGGGACAGAGACTAGCAAGACTTCTTGGTAGCAGCATTTTCTTGATTGGATTTGTTTTGCTGTAGATAGAGATTAGCGTGGCTCCTTTAAGGGAGGTTTCCAAAATTAGCATAAGCGGCAAGAAAACCGCCTTGCTTTTAAAGAGCTCTGCTAACAATTCATTGGTGTGTACGAGAGCTGCAATGAAGGTTTACACTGTGTTTTAAAAAATACGCTGGCTTGGGAGAGAAAAAGAAACGGGATACAATGGTTTAAAAAGAAAAAAGGAATTAAATGGATGGATGTAATGGCACACGCCATTAATCCCAGCACTCGGCAGACAGAGGCAAGCAGATCTCTGTGATTTCAAAGTAAACCTGGTATGCAGTGAATTCCAGGACAGATAAAAGTTACACAGAGAAACTCTGTCTCAAAATATGTAAAAATAGAAGTAGAATAAATAGAGTAATAAAAAAGCCACGTAAAAATGGAAAGCACAGAAAAATTTTGGATACTATACGCGCTTCTGTTGTCTTTAAATTATTTGATTGCTGAGAAAACAACTACTAATAAAAGAAATGCTGCTAGATTAATTCAATTTATATACTTTAAAAATGCTTTGACTCAAAAATTCAAGCCTAAGGACAAGTTACTGGGGAAAAGGATTTCTATTTTTATTTCCACAGAAAATGAAAAGCTATGGATTCTTTCCAGACTTATGTGGTTTGATCAAGCCAGACCCCCTGAAACAACTCCCCAGGTGATCCAACATTCAAAGCAGTTGAGACAAAGCCTTGCAGACTACGGCCAAGATTTCTGCGTCTTCTTTGGACCCCCATGACAGCGCCCTCTACCAGCAGGAAGTATTTTGGAAAGAACGACGCCCAAATTCCCAAATACTGTTTATAAATGTTTGTTTTCATTTATATGGGCTTGGTTATAAATGGTTAATGACACAAGCAATCCTTGTAAAGGTAAAAAAGGGAATTAAGGTATAGATATGAATACTTTGCTTTGGAATGGATTTTCTTTTATTGATACAATTTAAGGTCAATTTTATGATATGTATATTTCTCCTCTTGTTTAGGTATTGTGTTTTTATAGCTCATTGGAAAATGTAATGTATAATTTAGTACAGATTATAGAGAGTTACTTATGTTAGTCAAAACTTGGAGTTAAGTTAATTAGGATTTCTAGATATATAGAGATGTATTTGAGATGGATAGGCATTCTTCAAACCTTTCAAAGACCTACAGAATATGGCATTTAAAATGGTTTAGGGTTTTTCTTGACAGTGAGGCACAACTGCTCCTGGTAACACCACCTACAGAAGAAAGGAAGATGGACATCGAAGAAACACATTATGGAGTTTGCTTCTAATATGGCAAGACTAGCCATTTGAGCAAGGTACTTCTCTTGTCTAGACGGTTTGACTTTATGTTGTAGAAACTGGACATGCAGGACTCACAAAAAGGTGACTGCTGAAACAAGATGGACATTGCTACAGGATTCCTGCTTCATGGAAGAGGCTGCCAGACAGCCAGACAGTCTACAGGACACAGAGAAAAGTTTCCTGCCTTGTTGAGGACTCTGGACACACACTATGGCCTATGGGCTGAAGATGGAACATTACAGAAGAACTTCGGGTGACTGACCAGGCAATGTGTTTTCTCTGTCATTTCTAGAGTTTAAATATTATCCTTCTGTGGTCTTTGAAGGAGTTGAAGACAGATAGTTATGATTATAGTTTTCCTTAGTTAGGATTAAAGATAAGTTACATATAGGACTTTAGACTGACAAAGATAGGATAGATGATATTTTCTTTAAGTCTTACAAAATGTTAATGGACTAAATATTGTTAACTGTGATTCTTAATTGATAACTGTTGTATGTTATATTTTGCTATGTTAAGGTTAAACCCCTTCTTTCACTTTAGACAGAAAAGAGGAGATGATGGGAGATGTTATTCTGTATATATGTTTCTCATACTGGTTAATAAAGCACTGTGGCCAATGAGATAGCAAGATAGGCGGGGCTAGGAGACTAGAAGGAGGAAAGAGGAAGTAGTAGGGTGGAGTCAAGATGTAGCCCGGGGAAGGAGCAGGACGCCTGCCGCGCGGCTCCCCGATAAGACGACCACGTGGAAATACTTAGATAAGTAGAAATGGGTTAATGATTAAGGCAGAGCTAGCCCATTAACAATAATGGTAACTGGCCAACAGGATTGTATCAAATATAGAGTCTCTGAGTGTTATTTGGGGCTGGCGCGGCTGTGGGCCCACGTGGCGTCAGGACCGGGAGGCCGGCGGGGAAACCTGCTGTAACACATGTTCATTAAAATCACTAACTGAAATTCAAAAACAAAACTAAAAGGGACTGGAGAGAAGGTTCAGCACTTAGGAGCACCTGCTGCTCTAGCAAAGGAATGGAATTGAGTTCCCTGTGCCCATGTCAGGTGGCTAACAACCACCTGTAACACGAGCTCCAAGAGCCTGGACAGCCTTTAAAAGCATCCTCAGGTACATAACACACACACACACACACACACACACACACACACACACACACACACACGGAAGAGGAAGAGACAGACATAAATTAACATAAAAATAAATACATAAATAAGTAAATATACAAGTCCCACTTAAAAGAATAATCCATACAGCTGGGAACCAAAGTCTTCTATCTCAAGATGACCCAGAAAATCAGCAAGTGCATTGGGTGAGATGGAGAACAGACTGGAAAGTAACCCAACTCCCAAGGGTCACCTCCATTTTAAGAACCTAAATAATGGATGAATTCCCTTGCCAGCTTTCTTCTTTAAGGAACAGTCACCTAAAAGGATCATCTTATTCTGTTCCGAAAGAGCACTGACTTTTCTCCTAGCACTGTATGTTCCAAGGTTAATTAACATTTCCCTAGTCTTCCATGGTGATTGTTTCTTGCTATTACAAAATATCTGGGAAGCCAGAGCTAGTGTGGATTGGTATAGGTGCCTCATTACCAACCAAAGTGTTATTCCAACTGTTGGTGGTTCTTCTAACACATGCTTCCAGAAATGTCGGGGTGGGGAGCCCTAGAGGACCTCTGGCTTGCTCTTTTGAGATCATTCCGTTCCAGTGACAATTCATTCCCTCGTCCAGTTAGTCACCTCAAAAGCCAAGAGGTTGTAATTATTTCCTCACAAAAGAGACGTGTTTCCATCTGTGTCTTGGGGTACACCAGAGAATGTCATTGACTTTACCTCTGGATAAAATTCATATTTATGAGTCACTTAAAGAACAAGGAGAATTTTCAGCAAGACCACTAAGGGGACCATGACAAATTATTTTGACAAATGAAAGAGGGAAACCATCGCAGGGGTGGAATCTGCGCACAGTTGCAGTTGGTGAAAGCACACATAACAAAGATGAATCAACTCCAAGCCTCTGCTCTGTCCCAGGAGCTAGCTGGCAGACTTTGGAGGCCATGGTCCCTGGGACACTGAGCCCGGCGTTGCTGCCCCACTGGCCCATCGGTGAAACAAAGCAAATGCAAATGTAAGAAATTAACATGTAGGAAACAGCTTCTACATGCCAGGCTTTGCACAGCATATTTGTGTATTATCTCAGTTAATCCTGTGAGTAGCCCATCTTTACAAGACTCTGAGATGTTAGGTAACTTTCCCAAAATTAACCTGTAGGATGAGAATTCAATCTGGGTCTGCTTGTTTCCTACCCTATTCCCATCCTTTTCTAACATAAATTGATCAAGAACTGGAGCTCTGAAAGCCCGTACATCTTTCATCTTTTACACAAAGATGCCCAGAGAAAATATCAATGGGTTTCAGCTAACTCAACTAAGTGGACTGCATTCTCCTGCATCCAGTTTATTATTACAACTTGATTCTTAACAATGACCTCCTGTATCCAAGGCAGGTCACTGCATAATAAAACGTCCGAAGTTAGTAGCTTAAGGACAAAAGCTTTTATTATCACATTATTATAGTTCATGATCCTATAAGTCACTTACATCATTCTTCCATTAGCTTTGCATGGACCCATTTTCAAGGGTGCATCTAATTTCAAAGGCCCTTGGGAATAACGTCAAACTGGGATAGACAGAGGTCAGTTTCTCTATTTCTTTCTGTCTCTTTCTATCTAACTCTATCTCTCTGTCTAAGTCTCTTTCTGTCTGTATCTCTGCCTCTGTCTTGCTCTCTGTCTCTCTCTCTCTCGTGTCTATATATATATATATATATATATATATATATATATATATATATATGAGACTTATGACCTAAAGCAATAAGGCATCCGTTTCATATACACTCATCACACAACTGTGAAGGAGCAACAAGGAGCCACATAACCATCACTGGTCCACAGCAATTCTGAAATCAAGTCACACCCACAGGCAAGAGCTTCTAGTCTGGAAGTAGGAGTACAGTTTTAATCTCTGAAAGTGGTTGAACCTGCTATCTAAAAAGGCTTTCTCACAAATGGAAACACCCTGTGTTGGAAGCTAAGCGATTTTCCCAAGTTCTTATCTCTTTTAATTTTGATTCTCCTGTGTGTTATTTAGTCTAAATGGGTCCAATTCTCTTAAAAGTTTTATGGCTTCCTACATCTCAAGTTATAGTTGACTACATTAAACAAAAGTTATCCCCACAATTATGTTTGAGCCATTTATCCTCTTTGTCAACATGCTAAGGTGCTATAGGAAAAGACCCTTTAAGCTCTTCCAGGCCCTTCCATGTACCTGAGTCTCTTAGGATCACTTTAAATAACTCTAGGGACAGAAATCTTGTTGTCATACCTGCGGTTTCAACTGTGTTCCTATGTCATTTCTTTAAAGAATCTGTAGCCAGCTGCAGATAATAACATATGAACGTTTCATTACCCAATTTAGCATTTCCTGGACCTGCCATATCTGCTTTAAATTCTTCTTATAAATTGAGTTCTTTCCTTACTTCATCTCTGTCTCCCTGTGTCCTATTATGTGTAACCTTCTAAAGGCATTTGATCCCTACAGCATTTCAGGTGGAAATCTCCTTAAAGGCAAATCCACAAGTTGATTGAACACATTTTCTGCCTTCCACATACCTATATGTGACAGTGTTACAGCTTTTCCTCTACAGTGTAATGTGACTTGCCCTTTATCAACCTCTCCTAGCAATCCCCTGTCATGCCATCAGGGTCCACTAACTCCGCTTGCTGTCCCACAGCCTCTGCCACCCACTCAGTCCTAAGGCCAAGCTTATGTGGCTTTGATTTTTGTTATTGCAACACACTACTTCTAGGCACTTGTTTTTATGATTTATATTTCTTTGTAAGAAAAGGAAAACACCCGGCATGGAATAAAGAGATGGGTCAGTGGTTAAGAGTACTTACTGTTCTTGCCAATGACCTATGTGGGTTCCTGGCACTCACATGAAGTGGCTTAAAATTTCCTGTAACTTTGGATCCAAAGGTCCATCACCCCTCTGCCTCTCTGTGCACCAACTTGCATATGGTACAAACACACACACACACACACACACACACACACACACACTAAATAAATTAATAATTTTTTTAAATACCCCCACAAACTTAGTGAATTAATGATCATTCATTTCGCATTATTCCATGAGCTAAGTCATTCCTTTTCTGGCCATGCCTTGCTGGGATCTCTCATGTAGCTGCTTCCATCTGGGAAATCCTGGAAGACAAAGCTTAACTGGTCTCTCATATAACATGGTTTTTAGTTCTAGGCTGACACATGGCACGGTGGTTTCAGGGTTTTGAAATGCTGAGTCCCAGTGTGCACGTGTTTAACCAATCTCAGCTTCCACCTCATCTGTTTATGTCACATTAGCCAAAACAGGTCACATGGATGAACCCAGTACCAGTGTAGCAGAGATGTGCAAAAGGATGTGAAAAACAACAGATATGTTCTATTGAGTCACTGCAGTAACAATCCACTATAGTGCCAATATCTAAGTTCCATGCTTTTTCCTGTATTCCTACTCAAGCTTACAGGCCAACAACTTGTTCGCCCATGCACATTTGCTGTATTTGTCTAACTGAGTTGAAGATACACAGATCTTAGAAACACAAGAACCAAAAAGACTAAGATGGCTCCTGTGTACAGTCTTAGAAAAACAAAAGACTTAGACTAATTCTAACCGTTAACTACCATCTTTTCATGTTCTCACAAGGTAAATGTCTTTTTATGACTGAGGATCTTTACAGTATCAAGAATTTCAAATAAAGGTCTGACTCATTAAGTGCGTATTTGCTAGAGCCATACCAATTCAAGAAATAAATTCTGTATGAATTTGGAAAGTTCTCATCCTACATCACTGTTCAAGCATCTGAAAGATCATAAAATGACAATCCCCCAGTATTTGAGCAGGAGAGAAAGAACTGAATAAAATCATTGGAATTTCAAAACCAGTATTTGAGTTTGGTTAAGATCAGATGTTAGACTAAATTTGTCTTCCCATGTGAAGATATAGGTACACTCACTTTTCATTAAAATAAAGAGAATCAGGAATGTGTGTTATTGGATGGTCTCAAAAGTTCTCTTATCAATCATTTTTCCCAGAACAAGTTGTAATTTTTTTATCAGTAGTATAATAGTAGTATGGGTAATAATGAATACATTTTATCAATAGTATCTTGCTTTCAAAAACTGATAAACACCATCTTGCTACCAAGTATGATTTTAATAACTCATGTATGTTTGCTTTTCTCCCCATGCAGCAGAATATTCCATCAAAGTGTAACAAGGGGATTCACTGAGAACTCAATTTGTACATAGTGGCTTTTTGTTGTGTTTGTGTGCTTGCTTGTTATGCAATTAACCTTCTGCCTACATTCCCAGTTCCAGCAAATGATGTTCTTACTCCAATCTATGAAACAACAGAAGTTCCTAAATACACTCTTTGGGACCAGAGTGGGCTATTAATACACTCTATATTTTTAACCTTTCAACCTTTCCAATGTGGAGCTTACTGTGGCAGCGATGATGAGGAGGAAGAGAAGGAGAGGGAAGGGAGTGGGAGGAGAGCCCACATTTATTGAGCTTTCATGGTACCAAGCATTGCTCAAAGCACTTTATGTAAATTAATTTATGTAACCCTCACAACTGTTGAGCCAGGGTGTTATGATTATTTCCCCTTTACATAGACACGAACAGAGACAAAAAGCCACTTTTCTGGTAACACAGTTTTTGAATGGCACATCAGGACTTGAAGCCACTACCAACTCTATTAATTCAAAGATATTAGTCTCATGCAGAACTCAGCCTTCTTGTGTCTATAGCCTTCCTGTGACTCTATTTTCAACAGCAAGTTACTAACCCTCATATACTTTGACAGTAACTTACCCTAATTTTTGATGATTTGCACAAACTATTAATAGGCAATATCGATGCCTCTGGCCAGTCACCTAACCAAGAACACCTCAGACAGACATTCTCTCCTTAGTTGTCTAGGACTCTAAATTCCCCTGAGACTCAAATGGGATTGCAACTCCATCCACTATCACTACAGTTGTCTGTATTCCCTCTTTTTGTAGCCCTGGTGACCACCTATCCAGTTCTCTGTAACTCATTATTGCCCTTCAGAGATCCCTTCATACACACACTTGTTGAGTGACACATAAGCCCTGTGGGATGAGGTTCATGTTTTTCTCTTCAGCTTCATCTTAACAGCATGTCTTTGTATGTCCCCATCACTCCATGGCATTGTGTATGGGTGCCAATCCCTCAAAGCTAGGTCTCTGGTGTGCTATACATCTTCTTCACCCATTACTCTATCTCCCAACCCAACACACAGTCAGTCAAAATGTACTTCCAGAGGGCCCATTGTATGTTAAGGCCTATGGCAAGCACAGAAAACATACCTGAGTCCTAGGAGCTTTTATCCCTACCATCCCTGACTTACAACTTAGAATCATGATTAATTTTGGCCAATCTGGAAATAAAACAAAGGAAGGGATGCTTTAGAGGAAAAAAAAAAAAAAAAAAAAAAAAACTCAGACTAAACCACCTTTATAATCTCTTGCAACCCCACCCCCATCCTCTTGATTTCTCTCTAAGGCAAGCATTTATTAGTTTGATTTCAACACACACACTTGTACCTGTAATTACTATATAATGTCTGTTTACTTTTTTAAACGAAAATGAATTTAAATTAATCTTGTTTTGTGAATTTCAAGGCACCCCCTGAGATAAATGAAGACACTCCAGGGTGTCATCAAACCAGTGCTTGGAATCCTTGCTCTAAAAAGTGGAGAAGCAAGCTCATTAAACCTTCAAGGAGCCAGAGGGAGAAATGTATGCAGATACGCAGGCAGCAAGAACACAGCAAGGAGGGAGTTTTATATGTGCATCATATACAGAAAGTGGAGGAAAGGTGGCTACCAAAATGTGATTCTTCGGGCAAGTCTCTTTAAAATTTAACCATCAATGTAATTTATTCCTAAGGCCTCTCTATCACAGAGTTGACTATGAGGACATTTCCAAAGTCCCCTTCCTTCCCTGGTCTGAATGTCAATGGGAGATGCTCATGTGACATGTAAAAGAAATGAAGGTGAATATTATATTCCAGTGGTCAGCAAATACAAAGAAGACAGGTTTGCAGCATCCAGATCAATTTTTTGAGACTCCTCACATTAGTACTGCAGACTGAGATAACTGGTGGGAATTTCCCACAGGTCTTTGAAATTTACAACGGGATTGTTTGCCGGCAATGATTTTGAGATCATCTCACTTGGGTCTTACAGGCCAAGCTCATCTGTGACCTTTGCTGAGCAGCTCAACCAACAAGTATATAAACCTCAAACTCCTTACATTGCTTCCCACCATACCTGGGCATCACAGAATGGCTTCTTTTTACCTTCTGTCTGTCTGTCTGTCTGTCTGTCTGTCTCTCTCTCTGTTTCTGTGTGTGTGTGTGTCCCTCTCTACCTCTCTCTTATATGTACTTTAATTATTTTAAAATGTTTATTTGTATATTGTGTTATCAAAAGTCTTAAATGTTTTAAATGTATAATAAACATTATAATATAATCCTTGTAGAGCTGGATTTGCCCAGAACCTTGCATGTGCAAGACAAACTCTACCACTAAGCCACACATACAGATCTATAGAGACTCTATGGAAGGCAAAAAAAGGTACATAATCCCTGAGTGGTAAAGAAGCCTTCCTAGGACACTTGATTTGCTTGCAGGCTGAACACTGATAGAGATGCAATGTTGCAACAAGCTAAAGAACAGGAGAGCAGGTGAAGGACACAGCTGGACAAAGCAGGAAAGAGCACACTGCTTCTCTGAGAACCCAAGCCTTGCTGGGTGATGGGGACAGACACTGTTACAAAGGCTACTGTAAGGTGAAGCTGAAGAGAAAAACAAGAACCTCATCCCACAGGGCTTATTTGTCACTCAACAAGTGTACAAGGGGGTCTCTGGAAGACAAGTAGAGTCCTGGATGGGTTAAGGTTTGTATTCTACAGGGTCATCAGGGTTACAAAAAGGGGAAATTTGTAGATCCAGACTAGAAGTGGTCAGTCCAGAGGCCCATAGACATGATGAGTAAAAGAGGTTCTGGATAGATGGAATCTGGGTGAGATTTGCCCTGAAACAGAAAGAGGGTGTACTGTGCCAAGTTGACCATGGTTCCCTCTCTTTCCTTCAGAGTATGGGGAAGAGAGGAAGCTCATAAATTGGATTACAGCTAGAGGAGGTTCTGCCGTGCCTGGGATGTAATTAAAAAGTGAAGAGGGCAGGGAGTGATGCTTCAAGAATTCCCCTAGAAAGGAAATCTAGGAACCAAGCCCTTCCTTGGAACAAAAACAGGAAAAACACATGTACATTTAAGCATATTTTTCTTGGATCTCTTTCTAACTTGTACCTACAGCCAGTAGATTGTTCTAACTCAGGCTGTTAGGTGTTTCTAATTGGCCCTGGGCTTCCATCCAGGACAGTTAGAGTCCTCTAAGATCCCTTTCCCTCCCTACCCCCTCTCCACTGCTGCTCACCTCCTTTGTCCAAAGACCTACTGGGTTTCTCAGCTCTAGAGATGACACCTCAGAAACACCGCTTTACTGCCTCTGTGCCCTGGTCCTGGGTTCTGTGCTACCAACAACTATCAAGCAGAAAGGAGAACAGCTACAGGCTGATGCTCCAAACAGAGGATTCAAAGGCAGAGGTGTGGATATGAAGCTCAAGGAGCTCCCACTGACTGAGTCCAAATTCCTCACAAGTACCATGTAATGTCAGCCATGGATCAGAGCTGGAGACACCTTATGCGAAGGAGAAGCACTGACTGGAGGAGCCTGCTGAGGAGCAGGGCTCTGGGAAGCTCCAGGGGAATCAGGTGCTGCCTGCATGACTCTATTTTTTATACTATTTGTTGTATTTTCAATGGCAAATAAACCAGTGTGGTCAACAGCTTTGGAAATTAGAAGGCTTAAAATAAAGTACAGAGACAAGAAACAATAGAGCAATGTAGGATCTCCTAAGACCACTGTAGCCAACATATTAAAGATCAGAAAACAAGTAAGAGTGTCTGGAAGTTTTCTACTGATTCAGAACATAGTGCCACAAACTTGGTGGCTAAAGAAATATTTATTATGTCACAGATCTGTAGACTAGAAGTTCAGTTACAAGTTAGAGGGAGCCTCCACTTGGAATCTCAACAGGCTGATATCAAAGTACCCACTGGGCTGTTATTCATCCAAGCACCATGAAGGTGGGAAGAGGAGAACCCACCAAGATGGCTTTTGTAGCAGAAGTGACTTGCCTGAGTGTTCTCCCTTGGTTCTGCCCTCACCTGCCTTTGTTGGGCAGTTTGGCAGACATTAAAGCCTGCTCCTCCCATCTACTTCCCTATGTCCAACTCCCACAATAACACCTGACATACATAAGGCCGTATCTCCCAACATTCCGAATTATAAGCATCTTAAATGCAAACATACAAGAAATCAACTAGTAAATTGTGAGATTTCAGCTAGGGAAATCACACATTTCCAACAAGACAAAGAGTGAGAGAGAAACAAGGAAAAGCTATCAGTGCCATCTGGTGGAAGGACCTATATTAAAATGTCCAAGGTGATCTGGCCACACCCAGACTATTTCAGACTTCTACATCTTCCAAGAACACACAACCAGTAGATTCCAGGGCTGTGTCACAATTAGTCTATAGGGAATGTGTCTGATTAGAAGCAACTGTGTTGCGATTGTTCACATCCTGTACAAGGCCAGTGGTAAAGTAATTTATATGTCAGACCTCGCTATCTAAATACCATATAAACCTTTACCTCCAACACATACACACATACACATACACTTTATCTAAATTACTCTAGTAGGTTACTCTACACATATGCATTGCCCCAGATGTGGAAATTTTGCATTAATCACTCATAAAACCCATTCGTAATACAATTGCTCTTAGTGTTATCTTCCCCTTCTGTATTTATTTTCATTCTTGTATTTATTAGAAATTCATCTTCTTCTTTCCTTCAAATAATACTTTCATCTATATTGGTTACCGGTTGCTATATAACAGATCCCCCCAAGTTTTGATTAGTTAAGCAATAAGTACTTATTACATCAGTTTCTCTGTGAAAGAAATTCAGAACAGGGTTGACTAGATGGGTCCGAGCCAGGTAGTATATGAGATTACAATCAAGATGTTGTACAAGCCACCTAAAGTTCTGACTGGGGCTGGGAAGGACCCACTTCTTGAATCATTAACTGATAGCTTGACTACCAGTCAGAGGCTTCTGATCCTCCTCACAGCCATCTCTCCATGTCCTTACAACATGGCTGCTCACCTCTCCACAGATTTCCCATGACACATCTCCCTCCCAAGGAAGAATAAGGAAAAAAGACAAGTTTTTGTGGCCAGACCTAGGAAGTTATAGACTCACATTTCAACAATAGCCTACTGGCTACAAAAGCCAGCCATAACATTGTAGAAAACAACTAGCCAAGACATGAGATGCCCATTGTGGGTATCTTGGAGGTTATCTCCCATACACTCTTATTCATGGGTCTGATTTCCAGGTCTTTGGGTTCTGGTATAAAGTTTGTTAACACAAAGGAAACTCACATTTCAGATACAGACTGTAGTTCAAGTGGTCCTCTGCTTTGATAGGACACAGGGACATAACTGAAGGAAGCAAGGGTCACCTCCTGCCAGTCAGGAAACTTCTGATGGTTTCGGTGAGAATGGTGCCATAAGTTCATATGTTTGAACACTTGGTTCCCAAAAGGTGGAACTGTTTGGGAAGGATTTAGGATGTGTGGCCTTATTGGAGGAGGTGTGTCACTGACGGAAGGCTATGAGGTTCCAAAGCCCACATCAAAACCCATCTCCAACCCCCCACCAGCTACAACACTCAAGAAAGCAGACCCTGTACCTCGCCAGAGCAGCACACCTGAAACTGGCCATGGGGGTGCTGTCCCCATTACCCATCTATCTGGTGGTGGCATGGGTGGGCAAGAACTACCATCCTCCTCCATTCCTTACCCAGTAACACCTGGGACAGGTAGGAGAGCTGGCTCTGTGGTCATAAGAGTGGGTGAGCAAGCCCCTAAGTTGTCAGCATGGGAGAGCTGTCCACATTTCACATCTGGCAGACCAACCCTACAGCTGCCTGGGCCCAGAGCCAGGGTCAGTAAGTTGGCCTGCCCCATCATCCACCACATATAAGATCTGCTGGAGCTGTGAAGGGACCTGACCTGCAGGCCCAAAGCTGGAGAATCTCCACAACACAGGACAACAACAGGATATCCAGGAGGAGTCTGAGTGAGGGCCCAGAGGGCTTGAGCCAGACCAAAGACTCTTTGCAATGGACAAAGGGTTCACAGCATGACTCACTGTGTCACACTGCAGTGCAGCTTCCAATATGATATTTTTACGTTTTTCCATTTTTCTTCTTTCCTTTTTCCCTCTTAAACTTTGTTTTATTTGGGGGGTGTGCAGGAGAGGAGGGAAGATTTGAAGGGACAGGGAAATGAATGGGATCAAGATACATGATGTAAAAGACACATAGAATAAACAAATGCATAAGCCCATGCCTCCCTCTGCCTCCCTCCCTCCTCCCCTCACTTTCCCTCTCTCTACCTCATGCTTGGGGAATGAGATGTGAGCTCTCAGCTACTACTCCAGTGCTATGCCTGCTTGTCCACCTGCCTGGTGCCATGCTCCCCACTGTAATAGTAATGAACTCTGGCCCTCTGGAACCATTGTAAGCCCCAAATTAAGCATTTTATTGTATGTTATCTTTGTCATGTCTTAGCGTAGAAATAGAAAAGTAACTAAGACAGGTATGCACATGAATGCACATATGCACACACACAAGAATTAAGTCAAAACATCGTTATCAACTAGAGAAGGGGTAGTTAGCACATGCTAAAAACCATTCCACTGAGCTTATGAAAGAACAGAGAATGGAAAAGGAAAAATCCATCTTCAGAAACTTCTAGTGGTTCCAATTCAAGCCCCTCCCTCCCTTGCTGACTTCTCTCATGCTTGTTATTTTCATTGCACAATTAGCTTTTGACTATATATTATCTGATCATCAGATAATGACAATTGCTTTGATGAGCAGTTTAGTAGTTATTACATGTTGTGGGAATAAGTATATCTGTGCCTCAATCCCCCCCAAGTATGTCATACATTCCTTAAAGTAGGAAAATTACTAAAGCTTACTGCTCCCCAAAGAACATGTCCTTTGGCACATACATACCCACATATTACCAATATGTGAGCATATAAAAGGGACTGTGCCCATAAAGACCAAGAAATGTGGCCTGTTACGAGCACCAGCCTGGTCCCAGAGCCTCATCAGTCCCAAAATAACACACAGAGACTCCATTAGTTATAAAGCTGTTGGCCAATGGCTAGAGCTTCTTATTGGCTAGCTCTGTCTTAGCTATTAACTCATTTCTGTCGATCTGTTTCCACATGGTCTTACCAGAGGCATAGAGGGTCCAGACCTCTTTATTTCTCTCATGACCTACATCTTGACTCCTCCTACTACATCTCCCAGAATCCTCCTTGTCTCCTAGTACCACCTATCTTGTTTTCCTATTGGCCAAGAGGGCTTTATTTGTTAACCAATAAGAGAAACATATATACAGAATGAATCTCCCATTAGTGGCTCTTTTACAAAAATAGTAATTAAACAGAGAACTGCTTTCTTAAAGGGAGACAAGAAAAAGAGTGCCTATAAGATGGAGACTCATTTTGCAAAAGAAGATGAGAGGGTGACAAAGGGATGGAAAAGGGTCACACTGCTTTGTCAAAAAGGAAAAAAAAAATGTAAGCTTCCCAGGAAAAGCATAAACTTAACAAATAGTCAAATTAATATGGGAACACATTCTTTATCTACTTTAACTGGTGGTTGTGTAAGTTATACATGTCTAAAAATTCACTGAAGTGTATATGCATGGCATGTTTTAGTGTATGAATTTCATTGCAATAAAAAAAAATGAAGTTTTAAAAGAAGTTGCACATACATCAACATCCAACACAGTCCTCATGCAATTAAAATCCACAACCATCCTGGAGACTCATAGTGTCTTGGTGCATGTCTTGCCTATGCAATGTGCTTATTTTTTTCACCCATTTCCTTAACATTTTGAACACCATCTTCAGGCTCCAAATAGAATGAAAAGATTCAACAAGCCAGTCTTGGTTCCAAAGAAAACAGGAAACCTGGGCTCAACAAAGTAACTCCACAGTAGGGGGTGAGAGACAAAGAGCCTAAACCCTCCTAAGGCCCAGACAGCCCTGAACAGACTGGAGGATTCTGTTGGGATTGTGTAAGGGGCTGACACTGTTATTTAGTGACAGGAGACCTAGTCAGAACTCCAGCAGAGATCTTTCTTACAGAAACACTCTGCCAAAACAGAAAATTGAGACCCTTGGCCTTGGGACCAGCTGAGACAGGGGACCTGAGCCCTCCTGAGACAGATGAGCAGACGAAAGAGAGGGACCCAACAGGCCTTTCCTGGGAAAGGGAAACCTGGGATGGGAATGGCAAACGTGCCTTTAGCCTCACAGAGATTCACAGGAGAGCACATTGCTACAGTTCCGAGGCTTGAGAGAAAGGAGAATCTGTCTCCCCCAAAACTCTTTCCCACTAAAGAAAACGGGCTTGGAGCTCCATAGCAAGGAGATAAGGGCTGGGCAAGAAGACTGTGGAAAGTTCTTCCCTGACAAGTCGAAGGAACAGAGGGAGTGAGAAGGCAAAGGACCTGAGTAGTGATGAGCTCACAAGCACAGCTCCTGAAGTGTTAATTCGAGAGGCAGCCCAGCCTGAAACCCTGAAGATGGTCATCTGAGAGAAGCTGACAGCAGCTCACAGGCCACACAATTCAGGAGGAAAACTGGGCAGCTAGGAAGACGGAGAACTCTGGGGGAAGTGGCAGTGTCAGCCAGGAAGTCTTTCATTGGGACTCTACTGGAAGGGGAGAGACCTGGCAGTTCCTGAAACAAGGGACAACAGTTGTCTTCATAGGCTGTCCACCTCGAGGAAGGAGAACTTAGACTTCGCTGAAGTCATGGGATAACTTTGCCGTCATAGGCAGGAATGAAGATAATCTACAAACACTTGTGTCCTTCCCTCAGGCTGTCCAATTGCTGAAACAATGGATTCCACAATACTGGAATTTCCCCAGGAGTCTCAAGCTGGGGAAGGGAAAGGCTGGGAGGGAGTCTGATGTCTGCTAGATGGGGAACTGATGTGTCTCCCAGAAAGATTCCACAAGTTCTGACAACCCGACTACTCACATGAGAGACTAAAGCAGAGAGGTTAAGATGACAGGCAGGCCCACACCTTGACCAGAAATACTGTTATGCATAACTCTTACTCCGTACTTAAACCTAAATCTCGTGCCAGGACCCCAAAGGTACACTTGTGGGGAGGAGGACCGGGACCTCTTCCCCCCTCCCCTTACTAATGTAGCATACTGAATAAGCCTCCCCCTCTTACTAAAGAACCCAAGAAGACACCAACAATGACTGCTTGGTCATTAGGGAGATTACCCACCCACACCGGAGTGCTCAGGCAGAAGTAGTTTTGTCACCTATTTCAACTCATACACACACACACATATTTATTTTTTTCTTATTTTACATATCGATCCCAGTTCCCTCTCCCTCCCTCCCATGCCCCCCCCACTCGACCGACCTCACTTCCCATCTCATCCCATCCCCCCACCACTCCACAGGGAGGGTGATGCCTTCCAGGAGGGATCATCAAATTCTGTCAAGTCATTTGGAGTAGGGTCTAGGCCCTCCCTCCTGCCTCTAGGCTAAGGGAGTTCCCTCCATGGGGAAGTGCTCATCCTGGTTCCACTGTCAGAGGTCCCTTAGACTGCCCAGGCCTCCTAACAGAGACCCATGTTCAGGGGGTCTGAGTCGGTCCAATGCTGGTTTCCCAGCTATCAGTCTGGGGGTCCATTAGCTCCCCCTTGTTCAGGTCAGCTGTCTCTGTAGGTTTCTGTAGCCTCTTGTGTATAAACAGTGTAGGGGAGACTAGGCCCTTAAGAGTGACAGGGACAGCTGGCCTACGGTGCAGTAACTACCACACACCACCAGGGAGCAGTAGAGCCCAGCCCTAGGTTGTTTTATCTACAGGAGCAATTAATTTGTTCCAGGATTCCTTAGTGTATTCGCTCCCGGCTGCAGTAATCGAGCTTGTTGTTGATTATCCAACCTATCAACGAGGATGATCCTGCTCCGGATCAGCGGGACCAGTGGGACCGCAGGGCTCTACTTGTCTAGGAGCCGTCTTAGCTCCGCCCCCGCTGTTCAGCCAACCTTGTGCGGAGAGGAGCGTCACCGGGGCCACGTGACCCGCCAGAGGGTGACCAGGTCGCAAAGGCGGAATAGGAAAAGCTAGCCTCACCCTGAGTGCCCTCCCCGCCCCCAAGATGGGCGTGCAGCCCCCCAACTTCTCCTGGGTGCTCCCGGGCCGGCTGGCCGGGCTGGCGCTGCCGCGGGTCCCCGCGCACTACCAGTTCCTGCAGGACCTGGGCGTGCGGCACCTGGTGTCCCTGACGGAGCGCGTACCCCCTCACAGCGACAGATACCCGGGCCTCACGCTGCACCGACTCCGCATCCCTGACTTTTGCCCGCCGGCCCCAGAACAGATCGACCAATTTGTGAAGATCGTGGACGAGGCCAACGCCCGGGGAGAGGTCAGCGCGTGTGAGCCAAAGAGAAAGGGCCGACCCTGGACGAAAATGAGTGGGCGGGGGCCGGGGCGGGAGGGTGGAGTCAGGAAGGAGAGGGCAAGGCTGCGGGGCGGGGCGGGCGGGGCGGGCCGGGCGGGGCCCAGTGGAACCGGCCTGGGCTGGAGCTAGAAGGACCCATCCACTGACCAGAGTCAAACTATGCTTCTAAGAGAGAGGGAAAGTGTTGCCAGGTAGGCTGGAGAGAGTACTGTCAAGTGAAATACTTCCAGGAGTCGGCGGAGCCCCGAAGCCAGATGGAAGTGGTTCAAAACCCATTTTCTAGAGGCCCATATGTCATGGAGACACACTTGTAACTTTAAATTTTACTAGCAGCTACGTGTTTTTTAAAAAGATGAAGCGAAGCAGGTGGAGTTAATTTTGCTACTAATCCAATAAGTCAAAAATATTATTCCAACATAGAATCAATATGAAATAAATTATTAGTGAGGCATTTCCAGTCTTTTTCGTGCCACATCTTCGGAGCCTGGTAAATATTTTACACCCAAGCTCAGTTTGGACTGGCATGTTTCAGGTAAAATACCACAAGTAGTTGGGTGTTCTGTACCGGATAGCACAGATGGATGGGGCAGGAAATGCAGGCTGAGAGCCCAATATGGGAACCAGCCACTTCAGAGGCCTCCATGACACCAGAAGCAAGGATAGTTCTCAACAGCTTTGATGTCACTTGTCCTCTGAGGGCCTGCGATTTGTGGGAAGAACAGTACTTTTCAGTGGGGACAGGAGGCTGTTGGGGAGGGCACTGGACAACACTCCATCAGTTTCCTCTTCACAGGCTGTCGGAGTACACTGTGCCCTGGGCTTTGGCCGCACTGGCACCATGCTGGCCTGCTACCTGGTGAAGGAGCAGGGCCTGGATGCAGGAGATGCCATTGCTGAGATCCGGCGCCTGCGGCCAGGATCCATTGAGACCTATGAACAAGAGAAAGCTGTCTTCAAGTTCTACCAGCGAACAAAATAAGGAACTCAACGGCTTCCCCTCTATCCTGCTGCATATGAAAAATGTGGCGAGGAAGGAAGGAAAGTGGACTAAAGTTCTACAGCCTTCAGTTCCCTTTGCCTCCTGTTGGACAAAAGTAGTCTCTCCCCGAAGCCATACCTGATTGACAGGATGGCTGAGACCCCATGAATATGAGTTAATACCTAGCATGAACTCATTTACACTGAATAGCATTTACACAGCTCTCCCAGTACATCAACTCCATGTAGCCCTGGGTCGTAGAGAAGATGAAAGACCATTCTGCTCTTTGGATGAGGTGACTAGAGCTCAGAAAAGCCTATGGTCACAATTCTGGAAAATAGGGTGGGACAGGAGTGCAACATACACGTTTGTCTCCTTGAAGATGTTCGAATTCTAGGTGCTGTCCCCTAACCATATGTGATATGGTTTCTGGAGAACTGGTTGGTAAAAGAGATCCGTGTCTGTGGCCACCCAGCTCTAAGCAGCCTTGGGGCTCTACACTCCCACACCAGGAGGGCCCTTGTTGATGTCACCACTTATATGGGTTCACTTGGGTCGTCACCTTTGTTCTTCTAAGGGTACAGAAGACATAGATGTCACAGATATCTCTCCTTCTCTCCCTTCTCCTCTTCCCCTCCCTCTCCTCCCTTCCTCTTCCCCCTCTTCTTTCTTTCCTCTCCCCCTTGTCCCCTCTTTCCCTCTGGAGCTGGCCACCTCTTACTAGCCTCAGGTGTACCCCAGCCCCTCTCTATGTCATCCCTAGCCTCAAGCCAAGGAATGTCAGAACTGAGCCTTGATGGTTATATGGAGTGGATATTAAGTAATCAAATAAACAACTCCAGGGCTATGGCTCTTGGCTATGTTTCAGTTGGGTGTTGTCTTCCTCACTTCTCCCTTGTAGGACTCCGTTCTGCCATTAGCACCACACTTTGGGCTTTCCAGAGATGCGATGGGTGTCATACATGAGCCCAATGGACTCTTCTATAATGTCAGTCTGAATTTCTGTGCCGTCTGCTGCCATAATAGGCTGGACTGAATAAGGGAGATGCATCCTGAGATATATATGGTGTGCCTGTGTGAACTATGTGCTGTTAGAGGTGGAAGTGACTCAGCAGAATAAAACATGCTTCCTACTCTCAGGAACCCAACCCTTCTGGAGAAGATGGGTAGTGACAGTCCCTTCCCACATGATAGATACTAAAGGCCATCTCCATTATTCCAGGCACAGGACAGAATAGTCAAGAATCCCCCTATAGCCTCCATCTCTTGTATGGAAGACCAGAGCTGTGCCTTTGCTATCCCCTCCACAGTACTTCTCTCCCCATCCTCTGCTGCCCCTAACTAAACATTATCCAGCTCACTCCCTCTTGCACAAAAGGCTTAGTTGAGCAAGAAATGTAAGATGCCCTCACGTAGAATCCTTTCTGTGTCTCATGTGGGGAATCCATCCCACAACTATTTTCTTGGATCCTATCTAGCTCTCCAAGAGGAATATATCAGCCAAAAAAGAAAAAAACTCAAAAAGTCCAGGCGCTCAGGCTGTGGTAGGGAAAGAGGAAATATATACTGCATGAAACCCTGGCCTTCCTCTCACCAAAAACTCCATGCACCCTGCCACTCCCACACCTGCCCATGATGCAAACCAGACCATCCCCCAAGGGAGTGTGCATGTCTGTGTAATGTTTTCCTGAGGAGGACATAGCCCAGGAAGAGAGTGGAAGGTACATTTCCTCAGCTCCTGCTGTTCACTGTGAGAGCTTACCCACACAGAGAAAAAGTGGGCAGCCAGCCGAGGCTGTACCCCAGAGTTGTGTCTCCTCACCAACACTGATAGACTGGGCCATGTGACCAGTCCTCAGCCTCTCTGTTATCTGTTCCTCCCCATATCCCCTGCACTGCCCGAGCAGAGTCTGCTCTTACCTTCCTCCCAGGGCTCCTTTGAAGGAGACAGAAAATTTTTCTAACCCCATTAAAGCCCTGTGTGCAGTTCCCTCCCCATAATTTAAGCAAGTCTCCTCTGCCTCAAGAGTTCCTTAGGGAAATAAACATATAATTATGTGCTTAAGGAAATCGCTTTTAAATAAGTAAGAGTTGACTTCAAATGAAAAACTCTGCCCTTCTCCTTCTATCTACCTTGAGGGGTTAGCCTAGAGCTGCATTTGTGCTCATTTATGCCCCAGAATTTTCACCTTCCTGCCACCCTCTCCTCAGTATTTTTTCATGCTCATTTATGCCCCAGAATTTTCACCTACCATCCCACCACCCTCTCTCCAGTACTTGTCTCCAAGGAAAGGTCACACATTAGCCATGCCCCATCCCCAGTACATCCTACACTGGTGCCAGGAGCACGCCCCCTCCATCTGAGAACGTATTTACATTCCCACCAGACCAGGGTTTCATATGCTTAACACTCCTGACATTTCTGAACTGGAACTGAGTAGCTTGCAGGGGGAGGGAGGTGTCTATACCGTAGGATGTTTAGTAGTGTCTCTGGTTTGTACTCACTAGATGACAGTCACACATCCCCCTAGTTATGACAACCAAAGATGCCCCTAGACATTGCCACATATTCCTGTGGGAACAAAACCTGTGACAGCCACTGCAACAGACCAACATGCAGGTTCCATTCTCTCTGGAAGTAGAGGAACAGATTTGGGGTCTTATGTATATGTACATAATAGAAGAACAAAGACCAACTCACATACTGACATCTTTCCAACAAATGTCTGAAAGTCAAAATATCCCTGGGTTCTCAACTGCAGATGAAGGTTTCTGTCCCACCTGGTCCCCAAACCATTTAGTCCCAAATAAACACACAGAAACTTACGTTAATCATAAACTGTTTGGCTGATGGTTCAGGCTTCTTATTGGCTAGCTCTCTCTTAATTATTAACCCATTTCTATTAATCTGTGTATCTCCATGTGGTCTTGGCTTACTTATATCTTCCTCAGCAGCTACATGGCATGTCTCTCAAGACTCATTCTCTGTATTCCTCCTCCCAGAATTCTCCTAGTCTGTTAGCCCCGCCTGGTTACATCCTGCCTGTCCATTGGCTGAAACAGCTTTATTTATCAGCCAATAGGAGAAACATATATTCACAGCATTCAATAAAGACATCCCCCATCACTCGACTCTCTGCAGGCTTGCCTTCCAGCAAGGTCATAAGCATCACTGACTCCCTACATTCAGAAGGATTATATTCCCAATGAATTGCTGATAAGCATGGCTGAAACAGCTTCTGCCCCTGTTCTGGTTTGGTTTTTGTTCCAACTGTCTTAATTAGGGTTTCTGTTGCTGTGAAGAGACACCATGACCACAGCAACTCTTAGAAAGGAAAACACTTCATTGGGGCTGGCTCACATTTCAGAAGTTTAGTCCGTTATCATCATGGGAAGAAGCATGACAGCATGTAGGCAGACACGGTGCAGGGGAGATAGCTGAGAGTTCTACGTCTGGATCTGAAGGCAGCAGGAAGAGAGAGCAAACACTGGGCCTGGCTTGAGCTTCTGAAATCTCAAAGCTCATTCCCAGTAACACACTTCCTCCAACACGGCCATACCTACTCCACCAAGGCCACACCTCCTAATAGCATCTCTCCTATGGGGGCTAGTTTCATTCAAGATACCACAATAACCAAACTCGACTTTAAAAAGGAAAGGGCTTCTGTTGCTGTGATGAAACACCGTGACCAAAAAGCAAGTTGGGGAAAAAAAGGGTTTTTTGACTTATACTTCCACAGTCAGGAACTCAAACAGGGCAGGATCCTAAAGGCAGAAGCTGTTGCAGAGGACATGGAAGAATGCTGCTTACTGGCTTGCTTCCCTGGCTTGCTCAACCTTTCTTATAGAACCCAAGGCCACCAGCCCAGGGATGGCACCACCCACCATGGACTGCCCCCCCCCATTGATCACTATTTGAGAAAATGCCTTACAGCTGGATCTCATGGGTTTCCTCAGCTGAGCCTCCTTCCTTTCTGATGACTCTAGCTTGTGTCAAGTTGACACACAAACCAGCTGGTACAATCAAGGAGGAAAGTCAAGGCAGGAGCTGGAGGCAAGAACTGAAGCAAAGGCCGTGAATGAGCACTGCATATGGACTTGCCCTCCGTGGCCTTCTCAACCTGCTTGCTTGCTTGATTTATTTATTTATTCTTTAACCTTTTAAGTGGTGTGTGTGTGTGTGTGTGTGTGTGTGTGTGTGTGTGTGTGTGTGTGTATTTCACGTCATGCGCCCTGGTCCCTTTCATCTCCCCATCTCTTCATAGCTGCCCTCTGTCCTTGCAACCTCTCCCTCAAAAGAAAAATTAAATTTAAAAGAAAAACGAAAAGCCAAAGATAAAACCAGTCTCATCGTGAAAGCTGCAGTGTGACAAGTGAGTCACACAGTGCACCCTTTAATCCCTACACCTTCCCTTGCAAGTGTTCATTGCAATGAGTCATTGCTCTGGTTTGAAGCTTCTGGTTTCCACTATACCATCAATACTAGACCCTCACTGGGACTCCTCTTGGATATCCTCTTGTTGCCCTGTGTCGTGGAGATCCAGCAGCTTTGGATCTGCAGGTCTGTCCCCTTCACATGTTCCAGCAGTTCATAAATAACATGAATGTTGGAGTGAGCTAATTCATAGCCCCTGGTTCTGGGCCCTCATCATCACCACTAGGGTGCGCTCTCGAGCACTGCCCTGGCTAGCTCACCCAGTGTGGCAGGCAGCCAGGAGTGGGCCACTTGTGCAGCTCTCATGCCCTCAGGGCCAGCTCGCCTGCATCCACAATACCAGGGCCAGATCTCCTGTTTTGCCCAGGTGAGGTGCAGGGCTCACTCTTTCATGTGCTGCAATTGATGAGGGGTAGGGTGAGCTCTTCTGCTCAATCCCCCCTCCTCAGGCCAGCTCTCCTGCCTGCTGAGGTGGCAAGGGGTGAGGAGGAGTGTCTGCCTGCTTTCCTATACAATCCAGCCAGGATGACACTGCCCACATTGGGCTGAGCTCTGCCACATCAATCAGCAACCAAGAAAATGCCCCCACAGGCCAATCCAATGGAGGCAGATCCTCGACTGAAGTTCCCTCTTCCTAAGTTGACAAAAAGTAACAGCATTGCCCCTGAGTTTATAAAGTTGGTTCATGTTTATTCCCCCAGTACATGGCAGGACTCTGCTGAATGGAGGATTTTCTTTTTGGAAACCTTTGTTCCATGCTGTCTTGGCTTTGCACTGACCAGTTTGACCCGTCCCTAAGAACGGGTCAGATCTTGGGTCAAGACAGAAGGAAACCAACCACGCTTATGTAAGAAGGTTTTTCCTAACGGATTCTCCTGCTGCCATTGCCCTTTGCAGGATGCCCAAGACAGTGCACAGAACAAACCTACCCCTGTCCCCCACATCATCTAGCCTCAGATCAAGATGTCAGGAGTACTGGTTTTGATGCACACATACCCTTGTGCTTTCTGAGCTCTGGGTCCCAAGACTGCTTGAAAGGCCATGCGTCTTAGTTTTATGATGCAGAGAGAACTACAGTGACCTATGTGGTCATAGGTCCACATCTGCATGTCCATGAGCCTGTCCACACTTCCTGTGGAATTAAAGGCAGTCCCTTCCTACCCAGTCTGCCCCTCTCATAGTGATACCTTCCAACGGGCAGCTCACTGTTGATCTCCCCCTGCTGAGGGAGTCTACTCCTCTGCACACCCTCCCACCTGCCCAACACTAACCCCAAAGTCAGTTTTCCCCGAGGAAATGATGGGCATATTCCCTGGGACAGAGAGTTGATCTAAACCATATAGCGTTTCTCAGCATGAACTGTGCCCATTTGCCAACCTTCAAGTCAAAGTGCCTGCTATCTATGACTTATCATTCTTTCTGAGAGAGAAACTAATGTGGTCCCCCAGGAATTTTTGTCACAAAACAAAGACAGTTACCACTAATGCATTTCACAGTTTGTCATACCCGTACTTTGCTTGCTTATATAAGCATAATTGCTGTCATTTATGAAATACTTACCATGTAGCTGGTGGTTTAGATACCTTGCTTTATGTAATTTTATCACTACAGATCTGTAAGTCAAGTGATTGCTACTTTCTATAGGAGGACTCGAGATATAGAAAGGTGAATAGTGTGAAAAAGAAAAATCACACTTGTATTAGTTACTTTTCCCATTATTGAGACTGCTGGCCTGACCAGAAGCAACTTAAAAGAGGAAGGGGTTGCTTTGGCTTACAGTTCAAAGGGATACAGTCCATCAGCCATGGCAAGAGCAAGCGTGACAGCAAGAGTGTAAAATGGCTGGGAACTGAGAGAGGACATGAAGTAGGGCTAGCCAGTTAAACCGAAAGCCCCACCCTATGGACTCACTTCCTCCAGTTAGGCTCCACCTCCTAAATGCTCTACAACCTTCCAAAACAGCTCTACCAACTAGGGACCAACTCTAACCCATGAGTTTATGGGTGGGTGTGGGATAAGAGAGGGGCATCTCACACTGAAATCATTATACCGAAGAAGCTGAAGTATAAATCCAAGTCGTCTTCATCACCTTCAAAATCCAAAGCTTGTGTTTCTTTCACAAATACCCTCCTGACAAGACTTACCATGATTCTTGGGACACAATAGAGTCTTTCTGCATTTCAGAGCTCAGCATTATTAATTGTCTTACCCACCTGTCCCCAAGGACCATTTCTTCCTCCTGCACCTAAACCTGAAGTCAGTTGCACCCAAATTATATGCTATGCTTTACAATGTGACCTGGGGTCAGAATGGTTTCTCAGTGGGTGTGGGTACCTATTGCCAAGGCTGACAACCTGAGTTCAGTTCCCTAGGCCCACATGGTGAAAGGAAAGAACCTGTTCCCACATATTGTATATACACACACACACACACACACACACCACACACACACACAAATAAAATTTTAACTGTAATTATAAACTAAAAATAAATCAAATGTTGCCTGAGCATTGGACAAAGTACCATAAAAGTGGTTCTGTCACATCCGTTATTCTCCAACTCAGAGCATATAGATGTCCTCACCTGGAACGACAGTCCTGAGTCTTGAGTGGCTGGCATGGGGCCTTTAAAAATGTCTTTTTATGTTTGATAATTTATTGAAAATCCTGCTACTCTTTATGGTTTTTTTGTTTGACCCCTTAATGTATGCCAGGCACTGTGCCAAGGGCTTTGCAGACATTATCTCATTCACTCTTCTAAAAGAAATTGTATAGTATCTGATGCACAAAGTGCTACCACAGTAACCAATACACAGTGAGTACAGTAGTACCCAGAGAGTTTAATATTGTGCCCTGAGTCACACCATAGAGCAAGATTGAAACCTGGAGTTGGCCATTAACCACCTTTCCTTCCATGGAGCAGAAAAGGGAGATTGTTGTAATTAGGAAACAGGCACATCTTGCCCAGAATTGAGCCATTTGGTCTCCCAGGGCCATCTGTGAGATCCTCTGGGCACAGAGTTTCAAGGGCAATGCCATCCAACTATTGTCTGCACTACCCCATCATCATCTCTAACAGCCTTCTGCCTCAAGCATCAAATGTAGAATCCCTGTTGATTGAAAACTTATTTACATAAGCACATCCCTCATGATATCCTACATTTCTCTAGCTATTAAAGATTCAAGGCACACTTTTAAGAAGGCAGCATGCTTGTCCAAGCAAACAGAAATTTGAAAAACACTTTGGTGCACACCCATGCCTGAAACTGATGCCTTATTTGCCGCCTTGATAACTGAGTCCTTTGTGCCAATAAATTGCTTAAATTACTGCAACCACCCCCTCACCCTATTTCTCCCTTGACTTATTCTGCCACCATGGATATGTGATCATGGAACAAATTAGTAATACCACCTCTGAATTTCCAATGTGTGGCACTGAATACGACAAACAGCTCTGGGATTTTTTCTGCCTCCAGCTTGTATAATGACCACACTCATCTTCATTACTATTATACACTGAGTAGTGGCTGTTCTGGACTGAGGTGGCCCCTGGGAAATGGCAATGACTGCAGACATCCCCCAGGTGATGCTGCTGACCACTGTATATGCCATTGCTCTCCCTTACCACCACCCCAAAAAAACTCATTGATTTGCATGTTTTCTGTAGGTATCACACCTTCATGATGTCTAGATAGGTTCCGGTGATGGATAAAACCACACTGGGATCCACCCCACTGACAGAACCCTGCCAATCCTGTTCATAATTAATAAAGATCTAAAACACAACTGTTTTCTGCAAGTTAGAGAATGCAGATTAAAATCTGGGAGAAGGGCAAGATTCATAGGACCAAGTCCAAAAGAGGCCAGACACATTTCCGTCATCCTCTCCCAGGGGAGTCACATGGGCATACTTCTCCTAGCAACAATGAGTAGAAAACATACAAAGTATTGCCAACCACAGATGCTCCCTTGAGCTTTAGTGAGCAGAGTTTTATTGGGGGCCAGTCTCACGTGCATGCACCATGAACATGACTGACCTTAGATGCTCAACCTCTAGCCCCAGCAGAGGTCAAATTGAAGCAGCATGGTCCACAGCAACTTAGACATAAGCAAACTAGTATTCATCATAGTCACATTGTTGGCACGAATCAGCTGGCCAGCTTGAAGTATCAGCTATACAGAAATATTCCTATCACTCAAAGTATTTCAAAGCTTTGCATTTCACAGAAGCTAAGCAAAGGAGGGACTGAAGACCTTTGGGATGTGTGGTCCCAAAGCCTGCTGGGTTAACCTTAACTGCACACCACCATATACTTAATGTATTAATTACTTTTCTAATGCTGTATAAAATGCCATGACCAAAAGCAAATTAACGTAAGGACAGGTTTACCTTGGCTTACAGTTCCAGAAGTATGGAGTTCATCGTGATGCAGAAAGCATAGCAGCAGGAATATGGCCAATCACATTCATCCACACATGGGAAACAGAAAAGAAAGTGAAGCAAAGCTCCAAAGCCTCAAAACCCAACCACCAGCAATGTACTTCCTCCAGCATGACTGTACCTTCCAAAAGTTCCATAACTTCCCCCAAGCAGTACCACCAGTACCACTTGAACAAGTGTTCAAGTACATGAGCCTATGGGGGACATTTTTCAGTCAAACACTACACTTGGGGTTCTCTCCATTTGATAATCTTGGCAGCTGTTGCTGTGTTTTGCTTTGTTCTAACTAACCCCATGAAGTCTCTGTTTACCCATCACTCCTTAGAGAAAGGTTCCCCACACCCACACCCCACTCCCAAAGCATCTGCCCTTATTTACCTATAATGAGTCATACAGTAGCTTCCTCTCTCTCTCTCTCTCTCTCTCTCTCTCTCTCTCTCTCTCTCTCTCTCTCTCTCGTCTGTCTGTCTCCACTGGAGACTAAGGATGTCTCTGCCCATACTTCTAACACCTGGCATGATGCCTATTACATAACTGTACACTTAGCCTAGAGTAACTGATTAACCAATTTGCTGACATGTTAACGAAAAATAGAAATAAAATAATTAACTTAGAGAATGGATAATTTAGTGAAGGAATGCATGACACAAGTACTCTTAAGTATAAACACAAAAATGGAAATATGAAACACATCAATACTTAAGAAATCCCATAGCTATTGAAAATACAAGAAGAGTAAGTCTGCTAAAAAATATTTTTAATTAAATCTTTCAAAGAGATGTGGTTGGATGACCTGAAGAGACATACAAGTGTTGAATGTTATTAAACATATTAAGGTTATATGCTAAGTGCAAAGTCCATTCAGAGAGGCTCAGATGAGGTAGAGCAGGATGCTGTGTGTCCTCAGGGGAGGGAAAGATAAAAGGTATCAAAAGGCATAGAAGAAGTAAAACCCCCAACCAGTGAGAAGTAGAAGATTCATGGTGAGGTTAAGACAGTAAGAGAACAGCAGAAATGCTTGCCACAGAAAAGGTCCCCATCTGATCCACGGTGTGAACTCAACACAGGACTCTGAGCAGAAGACATGTCACTGGGCTCCATTTTTCTTAAATGTTACGTTCTAACAGAATGGCCCCATGACTGTGCAGTACCTTACCATTTAACATTGTCAAAAGGAGGTGAGGTTATACCACTGTTGGTTTCTAAGACTTCTCAGAAGATAAGAGTTAATTTAAGTAAGAAGCTGCTTTCCCCTCTTGCTGGAAGTTAAGGACTGTAATGCTTCGCAAAAGGAAGCAGAAGGGTTGTTAAGTCCGAATGCTCACCCTCTGGGCTTGCAGGGTAGGGTTTTTTTAATGCTTTCAAATGGGAAGAGTGTCATCCCTGTGTGCTGGAAATAGGCCTTTCTCGTAGCAGGTGGCTTAGGCTGCTGCATACCCACTGCTCTGCTGGATTCTCTGGAGTCACACTTTTGATCACAGTGTGGCCATGTTCCAGGTAAGTTTCACATATTCTCAGGAGCAGTAAGCCCCTGTGCTTCACTCGGTCCAGCATTCTGCTGTTTCTCTCTGTTGCCCCAAGGCCAAGAGGGATACTGAACATTTCAGCCTTCTGCCTCAGTTGTCCTCCACACTCACCAACCCTGCCTGCTGTTGCATCTGATCCTTAATTCAAGCTGTTTTCTCCTCTAAATAATGGCCAATTTGTCATTTCAGGGAGATAGACGGAGTGATATATTTTTCTACAGGTGGATGAGGCATCCTGAAGGCTCCAAAGACAGTTTCCCCTCTTGGGAATATGCTGGATCTCTAGAGGAGTCCACATAGCTGCAAATGCCAGAACACCAGAATCTAGGTCCCTCTTGCTGGCACTCTTCAGCAGGGAACCTAGAAATGGCAGCACAGGCACCTGTTGGAGCCCTGCCCCGACCTTCATGAGTATCTTCAGAGCTCAAGGTACAGCTAGACCACTGGGTGGCCCAGGTTCCCCTGCTGAGTTCTTCCATCTTGTGGGATCCCAAGTCTGTCCTAGTACATGTGCTCAAGAGCCTCTAGGAACAAAGTGGGACCAGGGATGCACAGGGGTCTGTAATTCCACTGAGGAGTCAGGCCCCAGCCTGGGGGAGGGGGACCCTTATCCCTCCTCAACCATCTTCTGTTCATTTGATAAACTGGAAGACACAGAAAGTGCCAAGGGAAATACCAGATGAGACTAGCAGAAGGAATTAATAAAATACAAATTAAAATATGATTTTATATACAGTAGTGCTAGACACACCCATCCAATCTCAAACTAAATCTGACAAAGCTGGGGAAACCCAAAATCTCAAGTTGCTGATGATGTATGAGAGTGAATTCACCCCAAAATCTAGCATATATTCACATACACATACATGCATATACATATTCAGCCACTACATATATATTTATGGACAAACTGCATTTGAGCAACTTAGAGACACATATGAGGCTGTTCATTTATTCATGTGCTCAATATTTATTTACTGGACACTTGTTATATGCCAGACACAATCCCAGGAACTTAAAAATTGAGCATGAGCAAAACCCAAAAATATCCCCCTTGGCAAAGTATATATCCACCAGTGTTTAAATGGTCTCAAACTGTAAACAACCTAAAAGACACTCATAATGTAAGGATAGAAAAATTTAGCCTAACTCTCCACTGACCCCAAGAAGCTAGAAGTTTAAATCCCAGACCCTGTCCCCTGGCATCGAGTAGGCAAAAGGTCACATTCTTTGTTTACAGCAGCACCTGTAAGTGAGTGAACACAGGAAATGAGCCTTGTCACCCCACCAGGGAACCCGCCCAAAAGCAGACTTCCTGGGCTAAGCACAGGCTTGGATAGTTTAAATTGATTGGTCCACACTGGATGCCCTGAGATGATTGGTTTATGATGTGCGGGCTTTGTTGTAACCCTATAAAAGCTGTCTCAATTCTGTACCCAGGGTTCCCAGTCCTCCCCACGTGGAGTATGGCTGTGGACCCCAGTGCACTTGGAATATAAAAGACCTCATGCTTTTGCACCAAGACCGCTTCTCGTGTGTGATTTGGAAGGGGGGGGGGCTTTCTTGAGTCGGGGCGTGAGGATTCACGCTCTCAGGATCTTTCATTAATAGAGTGGGAGAGTTGTGCCCTGCCATAATGAAGCACCAATGAAGATGTGTTCTGGAAATCATGCTGGGTGGGCTAGAAAGAAACTTGTGCACTATTAGACACAGAGTAAAAACAGATTGTTTATAGAGACACACAAATAAAAATAAGTCATTTGGAGACCCACCAAACTCGGACTCTTAGCTGAACCCAGAAAAGAGGGAGGGAAAAGATCAGCAAAGTTATGTGATTTCTTAAACATCTACAACAAATAGGTATGTGAAGTTAGCCCTGATTGCATTTATACTGCATGTTAAGCACATGGATGTTTATCAATGTGGGTCTGTTTTCCTTCAAGATGGGTACATTTTTGCTTTTATAATTATTGTTGTTGTTGTGTTTTATTGTTGTGTTTGATTAGGCCCCCATCTCTAGGCCATCCACAAACTGAACCCACCCTCCTGTACACTGCCGGATCTTTCTAAATGGAAAGCAAGACTCTGTCCTAGTGGCACAGAGGAGCTCTGCAGCTAGTAAGGGTACAAGGGGTGTTGTGGAAAGGCAGAGCTGGTATAGGCCTGGGAATTTGTTCAACCACTCTAAAGGGCAATCTGCCATTATCTAGCACAGTTTGGGAGACAAGTCCTTTTTATTATTCAGGAGTGATGTTTTTAAAGGTTTACTCTAAAGAAGCTTAAACACAAACTCAAAGAAATATGTGCAAATGTCTTTGCAGCGTTGTCTGATATGGCCACAAGCTGAAAAAGGCACTATTAGCCATCATTAGGAAAACAAGTGAGTTAGACATCCACACCCAACGAGATCCTCTACCACAGTAAATGACAACAGAATTCCACATGTGTCCGTCACATCTCACATATCCAACCTGTTGGGAACCCCTGCTGGACTGAGGTTGTAGTCCATCATGCCTAGATAGCTCTCAAAGCTCTGGTGCAAGATGGCGCAAGATGGTGCAAGTTGGGAGGACTCCCTTCCCCCAGGATGGGCTTCCTACTCTCTGCCTGACCTTATTTGGAGACTGACACTGAGCCTGAATACCTGATTTACCTCAGCCATGACCCTTGACACAGTTCCCTGCGATATTCTCCCCCTGCTTTGACAAGGATAGTTAGGCTTTGTGCTTTGGCTGTTATAAGGAGGATAGTATTCAATGTGAATTAGGTGTGAATTAGGTGAGGCCCCAGCCACTGTCCCCATCCTTTTTATCTCCCCTCACTCTGTCTCACTGAAGCTGTCTCCTAGAAGGCTGTTTTTGCCATACCCACAAGCTGTACAAAGCCCTGCAAGCTGCCTCTGCTCCCTTTGTCTTCAAGGCCAACTGACCATGAGGAAACCCCACAATAACACATGCTGAGGAAAAGAAGGAACCTTGGAGCCTTCCCTCTCTACAGGTAAGCCAAACACTATTGTGGATGGACACACATGCATGTCATGATTGCAAAAACAGATGTGAGAAGAATAAATAAATACCAGATGCAGGACAGGAGAGCCATATGGGTCCTTGGCTGAATCACAGGACTTTATTTCTTTAAGGGAAAGGAAAAACAGTAACCCTAGAACTCAGGAGGCCAGGAGGCAAAAAGGATGGCTGGGAAACTGGGCTACCTTGTAAAAATGGTCAAGAAAGAAAGGAGGCAAACAATGAAAGAGGAAGAATTACCTGAAGTAAATGTGACCAAAATTTATAATTAAAAGGTGCTGGGTGGTGGATGACTAGACACTTCTTGTATTCTTCTATTTTTTACTGTTGAATATTTTAATTTAGTGTTTGTTGTATTCGATTTGTTTGTGGAGGAAGAGATGGTAAATGGGACTGGGGGATTTCCATACAAATGAGCACTAGAGGAAGTGTTTCATGTTCCTTGGCTTAAGAGACAAGACACAGCCAAGCAGTTGGCTCACACCTTTAATTCCAGCACTTGGGAGGCAGAGGCAGGGGGAGCTGTGTGGGTTCAAAACCACCCTAGTCTACAGAGCTAGTTCCAGGACAGCTAGGGCTGTTGCACAGAGGAACCCTGTCTGGAAAGACCAGAGAGGAGAGAGAGATGGGGGGGGAGAAGATACATGGGGGGGAGACACATGGGGAGAGAGTGTGGCCTCGGGGTGAGGGGGCAGTGTTGCAGGATTTTGTAAAGGGGGTGGGGGCAGTATTGTTCTCAGTGTAATGGAGAGACCTTGGAGCTTTAAGCAGAGAGCCCCTTGTACTGGTCTGTTCGTCTATGAGTGGGTCACTATTCTTTGTGTAAATGGGTGGGGAGCAGGCTCAGAGAAGGGGTAAGAGGACATACAAAGATTTCTTTACAGCAATGGGTGCAAAAGACTGGAACCTCGGTCGTGGTGCCTGGAAATGTGTCTGTGGTATACTCAGAAGAGGAGTAGATGGAACTTGGCCAAAGATTCAATGTGAATCATGTCTGAGGGTTTATTTAAGCAGTAGGCAGGGAGGCACTGAGAGAAAAATGGTGGGAGTTGAAGAGGGGCAGTAAAAAAAAATGGGGGGAGTGGGACACTGGGTGCTTCCTAGCAAGGAGAGAAGAATGAAGAATTTAATTTCGTTGTTTGTCAACCACATAAGTGGAGGAACAGAGTTGGCAATTGTGTGCTCCGTTCAGAAGTCCGTGGGAAAGGTCAAGTCGGGTCAAGAGGTATAAATTTAGGTGTCACTGGTGTATTCTTCAAAGCCACGCAATTAGGCAAATGGTATAAATAAAAAAGGAAGGCTGGGGCCAAACTCCGAGCACCCCTCCATTTAAGAGTATGGAAAAGAGAACCTGGCAAATAGACTTAACGAGGTAGAAGAATGAATAGGGGTGTCAGGGGGCATGAGAGATGCCAAGCCACAAATATGTTTCAAGTTGGAAACCGTGTTCAACTGTTGAAAATGCTGCTGCATAACCAAAAGCAATTCAGTGGGGTGGGGCTCTACAGGAGCTGAGGCCAGATGGTGAGGCATTGACAGGTGAGTGGAGATGTATGAGTGGGCCTTTTGAGAAGCTTTACTCTGAGGAAAGGAGGACAATGAGGTGGGCATTGGGAACAAGGACATAAAGGAGAAGATGATTTAGGATGTTTATCTGAATCCATATGCAGAGGGAAAGAATACAGGAGAGAGGGGGGAGGGAGGGAGGGAGGGAGGGAGGGAGGGAGGGAGGGAGGGAGGGAGGGAGGGAGGAGGGAGGGAGGGAGGGAGGGAGGGGAGAGAGAGAGAATGGAAGGGTGAATGCAAGACTTGAAGATAAGGAAGGAGATTGGAGTCCAAGCCCCACAGTTCACCAGACTGAGCTGGGACGCTAACTCTGTTCCATCTGATCCAGGTCGCAAGCTGTTCCCAAGACTCTCATTACCTCTGGTCATTGTTTGCTTGCTCATGAGTTTCACCAGCTCCCCGGGGGTTGGTGTGCTAAATCTTCCACTACCATCTCCTCTGAATACACAAGCCTTACGGTCTTCCTCACTCTATCTAGGTTGTGCATCTACCCAGGGAACTGGAGAGGAAAATAAGCAAACTGAAGAAAATTAATTCTGATCTATTTTATACATTCTGTATAAATGCATGAAATAGATTATGTTTGACAGCGGTAAACAGAGAAGCCAAAAAAATCCAATTTATCACTTTAATTATATATGCTTTTCTTCCTCAATCTCCAGAGAAGAATAAGCCTCCAGCAGTGTTCAGCCCCTCCTATGAAGCCATTCCCAAATTATTAATGCTGCTCTCAGTAACCATGTGCTCATAGTGACAGTCGTCCCATTGAAGCACACAGGCAATGTTTAGCATGCTACCTACCGAGGTGCATACGTGAAGGGTGTGCAGGGAGCACAAGGGGAAAGTGAGGAACACGGAGGTCTGAGTCAAAGCAACAGATGAAGCTGAAGTCCATCCGACTTCACCGGTCCAACCAACCAACCACCTTTAGCAACAGCAGTCTCACCCCACAACCCCGGACAATTTAGCAGCCATCACACTGTCCCTATGCAGAAGCAAGAGCACAAAGAGGAGACTGTATTGTTTTGTTTTGTTTTGTTTTGTTTTGTTTTGTTTTGTTTTGGTGAACTCTGACAGTCATGGAAGTGCAGCGAGGAACAGGACATGCCTGGTCCTCACCCTCCAGAAACGAGTAGCCATGACAGAAAAAATGAATTCAACCACAAGATGAAGGTGCTGGCTGCTAAGGCAGGGTGTACAGTGCACCCAGCACAGGCAGTGGTCAGGACAGGAAGAGGTCAGTGTCAAATGGGGTTCTCTAGAGGGACAGAACAAATAAAATGATAAACATTACAAAAGGGATTTATTAGATTATAGTGTGTTAGTGACAACATTTTCGATGGCTAATTTGCACTTTGATTACAGTCCAAATCAAGGCACTGGATTTCTGACTGGGGAATTAGGGTAAGGGGACCTGTTAGCTCACACAGAAAATACCAGGAGGGAACCAGGTTAGGAGGTTATCAGTTTTCTCATTGTTACATCACAAAAGCAACTTAAGGAAGGGGAGTTTGTCTGGGCTCATGGTTGAGGATACAGTCCATCATGGCAAGGAAAACGGCTGCGGAGGCTTGAGATAGCTGCCCACACTTGTATGTGGGCTACTGCTCTACTCACTTCCTCAGGCTAGACCCAAGGCCCTGGGATGGTGCTGCCAACATTCAGTGTGGATCTTCCTTCTCTGGCTAATCTTTGCAGGAACATCCTCAGAGGCACACCCATATGGAGACGTATTTATTTCCATGGTGATTCTAAATCCAGTCCAGGTGACAATGAAGATTATCCCATTGAGGGAAGGAAGAAATCAGTAGGTTGAGCCAAATGCCTGCATGGAGCTCTAAAGTAGCAGCTGGACATTCATATCTGACATTTGGGTAGACCTTGGACCAGAAAGACATACTGAAGATTCACTGAGCCACAGACAGTAATTTAAATCTGTGTCATGGGTAAGGAAACAGAGGCCTGGGAGGAGTCTGCACAGCTCTTTCCAAACCTCCAGAGGAGGGAGGCTGTGCTTGCAGGGCATGATGGGAAAGTTTCATGCAGAGATGGGAGGCAAGTGAGGAAACAATTGTGTCTTGGTTTTAAAGAATGCAGCAGCAATCAACAGGAATAATGCTGAGTTTCTCTCAAACAACATGAGCTTAAGCTTGATTACTTGATACACTAGAAATGTGTGTGATGGAGGCTAGAGGCAGACAAGCTGGCTTGAGTCGAAAGGAAAGGCAGCAAGCAAGCACACCTAAGGGTTTCCCAAGCATTTTTTTTTTTTTTTTTTTGCTCTGTGGCACATAAGGCTATTAAATTTGTGTGTGTGTGTGTGTGTGTGTGTGTGTGTGTGTGTGCTGTGTGTTGTGTGTCTGTGTGTCTGTGTGTCTGTGTATGCATGTGTGTGTGTGTGCACACACACACGTGCGTGCGTGCGTGTGTGTGTGTGTGTGTGTGTGTGTGTGTGTGTGTGTGTGTGTGTGTGCGCGCGCGCTCGTGTATAGATGTTTTACCTGCATGTTTGTCTGTGCACCACATACATACAGCCAAGCACCCACGGAAGCCAGAAAAGGGCATTAGGTCCTCTGAACCTGGAGTTACAGATGATTAGAGGGTGTCATGTAGGTACTGGGAATATAATCAAAGTTCTCTGGAAGAGTTAGCCAGTGCTCGTCACCAATGAACCATCTCTCTAGCCCCAAGATTATCTTTAAGTACAATGTTTAGTGACTGAGTAAATTTTGGATCCCAGATAGAAACATGGCCTTACCTAAAAGCCCTGAAAACTGAGAAGATCAGTATCGTATAACACATGTAACCATTTGTGGCATCTGACACAGAAGAGCTATGAATGGAATGTCGCAAGTGTGACAACAGAGGAAGGGCAGCTGGCTTGTTTGGAGTGGCTTTAAGGTGAAGAAAACATGAGCATCTTTCAAAAGCATCTAGTGAAAAGATCCAGTTTTGAGATGGCATGAGTGAATTCATGAGAGGCAAAGGTGGAATAGCCTTGGTAGTATAAGGCTCCCAAGAAGGCATACAAGAATAATCTAATTGAATTAGAGGACAGGGACAGTGGAAATACAAGATATTCTGTGTGTGAAGTATAGTTCTCTGCACAATATTAAAAGCTGGGTGTGATTATTACCATGATAAAATTTTAAATCTGACCTTCAGTAAGGTTAAGCCACCATCTCAGGTGCTCCACCCACTAAGCAGCTTGGCCAAGATGCATATTTGTCTGTCTCCAGCACTCCTAGGAACTGTTCTTTGATGTATTTCGAACCTCACATGCTGTGCTAGAACTAGAGACCCAAAGACGAATTGAATTCCACACTTGACTTTGAAGTGACTGAACATGAAATAGAGGAAGATGATAAAACAGATGCAACACCATGTGATAAACAGAATAACAGGGGAATGCCTTAAGAGGCACAAGACTATATTCTAATACATGCCTGTCTTTTTCTGAGCTCAAGGAGGCACAGAGGGATGGGAATAGAGAAGAATTTTGAGAAATTTTTTTGGCTGGAAGGATTGTTGAAAAGGCATGTGGTAGGTAGGTGAGTGGTTGAATGGACAGATGGGTGAAGAGAGAAATGACATTTGGGTAATAATTAAAAAAAAAAAAAATCTTCCCTAGGGCAACTGTTGTTCAGGTAGCCACAAGAGGTCGCTGCAGACCTGACTCAAGCATAGTTTCCCATTGGCCCTTCCGGTTCAGCATAGCTGCAGGAAGGGAGAGGGACAGATTCCCATTTGGCTCCTTCCTTTATCTTTCAGCTCCTAGCCTAAGTTCTAGGCATTTAATACACATCTCCAATTAGTCCTGTCTTTAGAATGTAACTCAATTTTTTTTTTTTTTTTTTTTTTTTTTGATGGGGGACTGTCTTTCTTGAATCTCTGTTTCCAGCAAGTCATGTGGTTCCAATCACAGACAAGCTGGAAAACCAAGTATCTCCACTCAAGTTACTTCACCTTTTTGGACCTCCCAAGAAGTGAAGCTTGCAAGGAAGTCTAGTAGTTCCAGGCCGTCTGGCTCACTGTCCCTTTAACAATGATAGCCTTCATCAAGTGCTTCCTCCTTATGTGGCATAGCTCTAATCCCGTGACAACCAAGAAGGCAGCCAGCAGCCACGTGTAACATTCAATATTGAATTAACTAAAACAAAGGCAAATGCAATTGTAGTTTCTCAGCCTCATCAGCCAATTTCAAATATTTGGTAGCTACGATGCAACTGAGAATATTGCAGGAAGCAGCCAGGGGACATTTTCAGCATCTTGGAGTGCTCTATGAGACAGCACTGTCTACACACTTCAAGCTTTTGTCCCACTTTTAGGGTGAAATAAAATTATTTATTTACCTTAGAGATAAGGATCCTGAGACCCAAACTGTTGCAAGCTTAGCCAAGGTATCTCAGCAGATTAAGAACCAAAGCAAGGGAGCTAGAAAGATGGCTTAATGGTTAAGAGCACTTGCTGCTCTTCCAAAGGACCTGAGTTCAATTTCCAGTACACATATGGTGGCTCATAACCAACTGTAATTCCAATCCCAGGGACCTAATGCTCTCTCTTTGTAGAATCTATCCATTAGAATTTTCTAGAGCAGTTATTTTTAATCCCTATTAAACAATGGGGAAACCAAGTCTCTCAGAGACCTTCCTGGTCTCTGAGCAAAATAGGAATGCCAACACCTATCCATCAGAGGTTGAGTCCCGTGTTTTCCCCCATCCTCCTTCCCAGCACTCATGAGGCAGAGGCTGGCGAATCTCTGTGAGTTCAAGGCCAGCCTGGTCTACAGTTAGTTCCAGGGCAGGCTCCAAAGCTACACAGAGGAACCCTGTCTCAAAAGTAGATAGATAAATAGGTAGGTAGATAGATAGATAGATAGATAGATAGATAGATAGATAGATAGATAGATTAGAAAATATAAATATGTTTTAAATAATGTTCAGCTTGTGGTCATGATAATTGCAAAAATTAGTAATTATCAACTATCAGTATCTAGAAAGCTAGAGGTCCTGGCATCAAGCATGATAGTATATGCCTCATCTTTAAATATAGAAAAGTTTGATGAATGGTCATTAGCTTTCTTCTGAGCCAAAAATTAGACAAGTTCTCTCTCCTAGTGGAGCCTTCCTCCCTCCACACTCCTTGGCACCATGGCAGCCATGACTTGACAAAGCATGTTCCACCATAGAAGAGACCCACTGTGAAATAGTTCTTCATGTTGAGCTAAATCTACCTCCCTGACCTCTCTAGTTTTCAATAATTAGTCTCTTTTCTGTCCTATAAAATAACTCACAATAAATCTTTCCCTTCTCTTTGGAAAAAAATGACTAAAGGCCACTATTGTGTCTATGTTCTGTTGTATCTTTATAGATAAGTATCTCCCAAATCCTTCAACATTACGATAGGAGATGGTCTCCAGACCCTGTCCCTCATTCTCATTTGCCTTGCCTTGATATGCTCTGTTGGTGTTCTGGAAGTTCAACTTCCCTTTTACTCCCACTAAGAAGCAAGAAGCTCCCAGCTGCTTCCAAGATTCAGGGCTCTATAATACAACTTAGTCTGACTATAGCTCTTAGAAATCTTGTTGTATTGTTACCTCAACTTTAGCCTATATCTAGCCAAGGTCCTTGGGCCCTCATCATAGGAACTGCTGTAGGCAAGTGTCGCTCAGTATGATCCCGGTTGGCTGCCATCTTGATTACAGAGGCCTATTTCACACTCATCACTCCAAGGTCTTGTTGTACAATGGAACAACAAGTCATTGGGACTTGGAGACATGAGCTCAATGAAGTGGCTCTACTGTCTGGGTGACTTCTCTCTTGTTATAAGCTTCAGGACTCTCAATGCTGTGTGCTCAGCATATCAACTACAATGTCCTTTTCCAGTGAGAAAGAAAGGTAGTGGAAGCCTAACTATAGAGCAGGTTCTCATCTGCTCTGAAGTCAAGCCTTCCTTCTGCTTTCAGTTAGCGTGATAACCAGTTTCACAGACAGTGAATCAATATAACCTTTACAACCACCTATTAAAAAAAAATTACTATTCTAAAAAATTACTATTATCACTCCTAATTATATGATATGACAAAATGAGGAATTGGAAGCTCTTGGAATTTGGGCAATTTGTCCAAGCTCACACAGAAAGAAGCAGATTTGTAAATCCAGTCAAGGCTGTCTGCTTCCAAATCCTGCCTGATTTTTTACAACATCAAGTTCATAGGAAAGAAAGGTGGGAGAGATGGAAGGAAAGAGACTTTTATAGTTCTGCGAAAACTTGAAGACCTATAAATGTGCTGACCCTGAGCTGAATGCTAAATTAATTTGAAATTTTCCACCTTGCATCGGAAGCAGTATGAGAGCATGTGGCACATGTGTGTGCCCTTCTTCACCCACCCACCCATGGTAATTATTAGCTTTTAGTTACTGGTACAAAATACTTAAGAAAATGGACTTAAGGCAGGAAAAGTTTATTTTTGTTTATGGTTCCAAAGGATTCAATGTATAGTCAACTGGATCCATCGCTTGTAAGTGGTAAAGCAGGAACACCATGGTAGAAAGGCATGGAGGAATGCTGCTTGCCTCATGGTAACCAGGAAGTAGACAAGGAAGGGACATAGAACAAGATATTCCCTTCCAGGGCACACCTCCAGTGAAGCTACTTCCTCCATACATCCTATCTCCTACTTTGGGCACCTCCCAATAATATTCTGAAACAATCTAGGGATGGATCCACTCATTACAACAGAGTCCTCATGACCCACTTATCCCTGGAAATGGCCTCATAGACACACCTAGAGGTGTGTTCTACTAATCTCCTGAGCATTCATTAATCCAGTCAAGTTGAGAAGACTAACCATCATACTTACTACTACTCAGTGTTCCAGGCACAGGCCCTGGGTATAAGGAACATAGCCATTAAGACATGTAGTCATATTACATTCTGAACAGAGGAGAATTAGGCAGTAACATGCTGGCAACTTAATAAGACAAATTCAAACCAGATGTGGTGGCTAACACTTGTCATCTCAGCACCCAGGAGGTTGAAACAGGAACATTTCCATGAGTCAGAGACCAGCCTGGGCTATATAATGAGTTCCAGGGCAACTTGGGCTACAGAGTAAGACCCTATCTCACAAATTAATTAAAATATTGCTTAGTACTCTGGAAAGTAATAGTGATGCAATAGGATTCTATGAACATGAAGAATTCTGATTGCAGTCCTGGGGCAGGCCTGTCTGGGAGGGCAAAATTTGACCAAGTGCAAGTTGGGAATGACAGGAAGTGTGTCCACTACAAATGTTTACTAGTTAAATGTTTGGGGGAAGTGACTGAGTGGCTTAGAGATTAGGTGATTGAATGGTAGGTGCTGAGTGTCTTGGGGCCTAGGTATTTGTCAGGTATTATATCATTTGAGATATAAATACCACTTGCTGATGTGGAAGTTTTTGTGCTAGTTAATTTAATTTAACTTTCTCTTTTATCTCTTGCAGATTCCTGTTTTGAGACAAATTGTAAGTCTCACCTGTCTCGTCTGATTCCTGGGCCAATATCTTAATGGGAAGGGATATGACAGTACCATTGTGGTCCCTCATTTGCAAGGAAGACCCAGAGCAGATTTTCAGAGTCCAGGACGAAGGAAGAACAGGGCTCCAGCGGCTTAGGTTCCAGATGTTTCCAGTCTCATGGGAGTCTTTGCAGGGTAGCACTGAAGTCCCTCATAGTCAACATGGCTCTAGCTGTTGCCCCTCCTCTCAGTGTGGTTCTGGGGAGCAGGGGTTTGGACTCCTGTCCCTTCTCCAGACAGGGAAGCCCCACTTTTGTCTTAGTCTTCTTTTCTTCCTCAGCTTCTGTGCCCTCCATCTCCTCCTGTCTCATAGCCTTCATGGTGTTTTCCATCAAGCAGAAGAAAACTCTGAGCTGTGGACATCCTGACCTCTGTGATACGTGCAGAAGTCACTCAAATTCATGCTTGGAACTGATAGAAAGGGCAGTAGTAGAAAGCACTTGAACACCACTGCTCTGCTTCTAGCTGAGTGCAGGAGGCCTTAAGCATCCAGGGAGATCCAGGCAAAGGCAAGAGGGGCTGGAACCAATGTCAGCACTTCTTATCTGATTACTCATCATGAATCTTAGACAATTTGTCTAGACTCCTAAGGCGGTATGAGCTAGTCATGTCTAACATGTCAAAAAGTTTCAGCCTGGGAACAGACCCAACATGCCTGCCTTGCAGATGATAGTAGATCTTTGGGACCCCTTCTCTTGTCCTCATCAGAGCTCAGAGAGCCTGTTAGGAGTACAGACAGAGAAAATATATCTCTCCTAGACTGACAGAAGATGGAACTCTCTTCTCAGGGTAGAGATGAACAACTAGGTCTGGGGAAGCCTAGAGAAAAAGTTGTCTTTTGCTACTGTTGTTTTCCTGGTGGGCATTTATGTAGCTTTCATCTGGGTAGTGGTTGAAGAAAATGCCACACTGGGGGATTTGAACCAACAGAGGAAGGAGGAAACAGAATCAAGAGAAATGAGGTCAGACAATGGAGAGGATAAAATGAGCTTAGAAAATTTGACGGTGTGGTGGGAAAAATAAAGTGGGAAGAGGAAGATGGGATGGAAGAAATCCAGGAGAAGGCACAGGAGGGGTAGGTTCAGGGAGCACAGAAGACTAAAGAAAGAGTGGTCAGGAGCAGGCAGCAGAAGAAAAGGAAGTTGAGCTTCTGCCCGACCCTGGTCTAGGGCATGAAGACCCAGAAACAACGGCACTGTGCAGGGATCTCATTCCTTAGTGTGAGACCTACATCTGGAGCAGAGAGAGACCAGTAAAGCAATGGGACCTGGTTCTGTCCCCGTATCCCACAGCTAAGGTGCACCTCCAAGTCCAGCCAAACCCTGTGTTTGAAGGAGACACGCTGACTCTACAATGCAGTGCAATGAACCACATGCTGTCCCAGGTGAAGTTCTACAAAGATGGAAAAGTCCTTAATATCTCTGTGAACAACAGCTCTCTGTCCATAAAGACAGCAACAGTGAGAAACAGTGGGAATTACAGCTGCAGTGGGAAAATGGTGCATTTTGAACAAACCTCACAACCAGTCATGATTGAAGTTCAAGGTGAGTCCCCAGTTGGAGAGGTCTAGTGGGACAGTAAGGCATGGTTCAGGGATCCTGGAGGTCAGTGGCTGTCTAGGACCCCTTATGCTAGATGATGCTGAGCCAATTCACGGGTCCTGAGATATCCACAATAATGTCCAACATGTAGCCAGAGGATGCAAGGCATTTGGAAGAGCCCTGGGCCAGCCTATCTACCCAGTTTTCCCCTCTGAGGACCATAACCACTAAGGGGTCATCTGGCTCTGACTTTCTGGGGTTCCCACAGGACCTGGCTTTGTAGGAATCACTTCAGACTCACTGCATGAGGACAATGGACAAGCTCTGAGGATGAAACTATCTCTGCTCTGGGTCTCAGAGGGATAGCCTGAGTGATGCAAAGATCAGTCCTCAGCCACCAGGGCTATGCCGTCTGGGACTTTCTTCCTGAGCCTTGGGCTTGTGTCTCCTCAGAGTTGTTCCAGACTCCTGTGCTGAGCTCTGTCCTCCCTCCATACTTCCAAGAGGGGAGACCGCTGGTCCTGAGGTGTCAGACACAGCTGCACCCCCAGAAGCTAGCCTTGTGGTCCTTTTACTCTTTCTACAAGGACGGGCGTGTCATTCAGGACAAGAGTCACAACCCAATATTTCACAACTCAGAAATCAAGGAGAGAGACTCTGGGCTTTACCAGTGTGCAGTGGCCACTAAGGATGGCCTAATCCAGAAATAAAGTCAACATTTTGAGATCCATGTACAGGGTAAGTGGATAAGGGAAGAGAGATACTCCTCAAGGATCCACACATCAGGCAGCAGGTCTGCATGGGAGTAAGTAAGGGGTCCCAGGGGAGAAGGTATCTGATCCTGCACAGTCAGGCTGACTCTCCGGTTCCATGTGCCATCCAGTGCCTGTATCCCATCCTGTGGTTACTCTGCAACATGAAGCCGCTAGCCCTACTGTAGGAGACATGGTAAAGTTTCTCTGTGAGGTCCAGAATGGCTCCCTTCCAATCCTGTATTCATTCTACCTTAATGGAGAGATCCTAGGGGGACCCCTGGCTTCCACAGACAGAGTCGCCTCCCTCTGCATCTCAGCAAAGTCAGAGTGGAGTACCCAGAACTATTCCTGTGAAGCTAAAAACAATGTCTCCAGAGAGAGGAGTGAGCCTAAGAAGTTCCCCCGTGGTTGGTATGTTTTGTCCCAGTCGTTCTCACGCCTCTGTCACCTCCCACCACACCTAGCACAATAACGATTTATGGCAGGCAGGCTCTGTCTATCCTCTGAACCGCAGAGGGTGGTGAGCCTGATAGGGGAGGGGTTACATGGCCATCCACTACATGATCAGTCAAGATAGCACCTTATGTGCCATCTTTCTCTCCCACATACAAGGCTTCTCCAGGCCATGTGTTTTGTTTTTTGGTTTGGTTTTGTTTTGTTTTGGTTTGGTTTGTTTGTTTGTTTGTTTGTTGTGTTTTCAAAGCTGTCCATTGTGTCTCCTGTGTCTGTTTGGAATGTATTTCTGAATTTCTACCATGTACATAATTACTTCCCTATTCTCAGGTCCTCAAGTCTTGTCTGCCTGGACCACTCGCAACCGCAACTGGACAATTGCCTGGATACTTGCAAGCCTGCTTGGTGGGATAGTCCTTGCCACTGTGTTTCTAATTCACTTCTTCAAGCCCTGTGAAAAAGATAGTTAGTAACTCTTTTTTTTTATTCCTTACTTGTTAAATCTCTGGTATTTGCCAGCCTTTGAGAAACCACAGCCTGACAAACATAGCCATTCTCTTTACCTGAGTCCCATGTGAGAAGAGAGATTGTTCTTCCCATGTCCCACAAAAGATCACTCAGAAGAACACACAGAGTTTTCAGTATACACACAGAGATATCCAACCTCATGTGATCACAGTCACAGAGATGCAAGCCCACCATTACACGCTCAGGCATGAACAGAAGCATGAACCCTAGAATTCTTACAAGGTGGATATGATTTATATTGTTGGCCTTCACATTCCAAAGGTAATCTGTGGCACTGAATATGATGGGGGATAAAAAGCTGAAGAAGGGCTTACGCCTCTCTCACTAAACTCAGCAGTCCTCGAGTCTGCTGAGAGATAGATAGTAAATAAGAGATAGGATGCACAAGTCCACACTCGCACACCCACCATGGACAGTGTGGTGCCCAGGGTGAGTCTTCATTAGATACTAACACAGCAGAAAGGAAACATGACAGAGAGGACAGATCAATGGCCAACTCCCAACCCTGCCACTCTGTAACTTGATCATAGCTCTCTAAGAGTCATCAAATTATCTCCCTCTCAGGGATATTGTGAGGCTTTAAATTAATGAGATAAAATACAGCTACAAGTAATGGGTTCAAGTGGTACATAAGTGGCTGCCTGGTAAGTCCCCATTCTGGCAGAAGCAGATCACTCAGCAAGTTCCTCCAGTGTTTATCTTCTGAAAAGGCTAGTTAAAATTCTAATGTGGACAATTCTGTAGAGAAGAGATAAAAAAAATAAATCAGAAACTTGAATTTTTTAGTTCCTCTGTAACTTTTGATATCTCACACTCTTCTCCCTGTCTTGGTGATGATATTTAAGCATGAATTTATGCTGGCTTTCAAAATAATCACTTTGTAATCTACATGTTTATTCCCCATTGAAGCCTCATTTACTTCAAGCCATACTTAAAGAAATGGCTACCAGTTTCAAGGATGTTTGGTTCTCATTTGTTTCTAAGTCTTTAAATGTACCTACAGATATTTAAATCAACCCACCTCTCCCTCCATGGGAACAATATTCTGATTTTCTATTTAGTCTAGGGAAAAAGTGGTTGCTTTAATAGACATCTAAAGTAAGATGTATTTATTCAAGTTGGCAGCTCCTTCTGCCAAGAAAATTTGATGAGTTTTCCGGAAGCTCACTTATTCATTAAGATAGACCATCCCCATGAATTCAAGAGTTCCCCCTCTGGCTAGTCCAGGAACCCTGAAAGGTGTTCTTTCTAAGCCCAGGACCAATTTCTTCCCTCACTGGATACCCAGTTAGGGTTTGGGCTAGTGTTTAGCTTCTTTTCCTTTTGTCAATATAACAGTCTTTACCCATTCAACTTCCCATCACCTCCTTCTTTCTCATCTAAAGTCTACAACCTGTTCAGGTGGCATTTGCTTTCAGACCTTTCTGCATGGTAAGAGAAAAATGGAGTCGGGTCCAGAGGTAGATGGGAAGATCCCAATCTGTAATTTTTCCTGATTCCAAATTAAATAGACGTAAAGGGGTCTTCACTCTCTTGGGAAAGGGCACTAGCCAAGAGGTGGGAGGAGACTGATGCAGACATCCTGACCTGAATGTTTTTCCTTCCACAGCCAGACTCAAGGAGGAGCTCCCCACAAAAGAACAAGTAAGCAGAAACCCCGCTCTTCCTCACCCTTTGTCATGTGTCTGCTTCCCTGTACTGACCTAGCTTTCCTGCAGAAGAATCACATCTATGCATCAGTGAAAAAGCCAGGGAAAAAACCACAGCTGAGTGAGACTGCTACTAATGATCTGGACCCAAACAACATGACCAGTCAAGAGTCCATCGGTGTCTGATGACAGAATTCCCTACTAGTGCAGTGCCTGTCTCCAACATCTGCCCATGCCCAGCCTCCAGCACCCAGCACTCACTGCTCCCTAGCTGCTTCCCAGTGCTGCCCAGTTGTGCCCAGCTCTTTCTGTGGGTCACCCAGTGCCTGAGCCCACAGGGAGGGAGCCCCTGTGCCCTATTCCTGGCCAGGGAATTCTGAACAGTGGGTTTTCTTCTGAGTGGGAAACCAGGCAATAGTGTGGGAATGAACAACGCCCACTTTTATGCACACACAGACACAGTTCTGTGGACCCAGAGCCACAGATCTCTTCTTTAAATGCAAATATAAAAGGGTTTTTCTTCCAGATAGACAGATAATTGACAGATAGGTAGATAGATAGATAGATAGATAGATAGATAGATAGATAGATAATAGATAGATAGATATGATAAATGATGGATGAATATAGAGATAGACATAGATAATAGAGATGATAGATGAATGTAGAGTTAGACATAGATGATAGAGATGATAAATGATTGAAGCATAGGTGACTATATAGGAGATAGATAGATAGATAGATAGATAGATAGATAGATAGATTATAGATAGGTAACATAAGTAACATAACAGACAAATGGTAAGATAATACATAAGATACTAGATAACTAAATACAAATATGTGTGTTTGTGCATAAATACAAACAGGTAAATAGATTTTATACAAAAAGAGAATATGCTTGCCTTTATCCTGAAAGTAAAGCATGAAGCTGTGACTACAGGACTAAAAGACCTCTCAGAAGTTCAGCAAGACCAAGGTCAGCCTGCAAATTCCATAGAATTTCCACCTGCAGCTCTGAGCAAGTTCAGCTCGGAGACAGAACTCAGCTTGCCCAGGGCTTCCAGATTGCAGAGTGTACCAAAAAAAAAGCACGCCATTGCTTTCTTGTTTAAAAAAAAAAATGGTTGTGAATCTATTTTGTTAAAAGAACTATGTACATGTATTGCCTGTTGCTCATGTCCATGTAGGTCATTTGTTGGTTTGAGGCACCCACACTCAGTAAAGAATCTGACACATGCTCCTTTAGGACCAGCTTTACTGGAATCAAAGACAGCAGAATCTGACTTACCTACAAAGGAGACATCAGTGTTATCTTCCAGGCACTGGGGACCCGATAACATCTTATGTAGTGGCTCCCCAGGCTCCCCAACACCAACACTGTTGTTATTGCCTAGTGCTTATAGAAATGCAGCTGTTCAGACCCAACCCCAGACCTGCTGGATGACAATCTGAATTTCAATGTGATCCCCAGGCAATTTGCAAGTGCTTTCAAATGGGCTGATCTGTTTACAAGATACATTATGGAAATGCATCCATCCCCTTAATTGCCTATGGTTCTGCCCTGAAGATGGGGGAACTAGAAAGACACCCACGCTATCATTTACTTTTCATTTCTATACCCTTTCCCTCCTTTCCTTCTCCCTCCCCAACCCCTTCCCTCCCTCATCATGGTTTCTTCAATCACCAGTCTAGTCCATGTCCAGGAAACACTGAGCCTCTCTCTATATATAACAGAGAGCAGTCCAAGCCAAACATTCTAGAGGCAGAGGACCCCATGGGTCAGCCAGAGTGTGCTTTCGGACCCCAAGCCATTGCTACTCCCTTGTTAGAAAAAAAAAACTGTCCCCTTAATAAAATATCAAAACACAGACGTGTCAGCTCATGAAGGAAAACCCTGTTACTAAAGCCCTGGGAGCCTCCGGCCCTTCCCTTCTAATTGTTCCCAGGGACAGAACACCTCCTGTTCAGTCGTCCCACTTCCCCTACACCAGTGACCCAGGTGGGTGCTGGTCTGTAAATTGCTTTCAAGAAATCAGTGATACATACAAAAGTTACGGCAAATATTTAGAAACTTGTATAGCAACCTGACAGTAATTTTATGTTTGTTTAATACAATCATAAAAATTAGAGCTTATATTTTGTAGGTATGCCTTTTTATTTTGTTTTTCTAGTAATTTGTTTTTATTACAGTCTACAAAAGCACAAGTCCACAATGGGTTGGAAATTTAAAAGACAAACAAACTAATAACAGGTTGTTTGGCTCAGATGGATAAGAAACCCATCTACACACACACACTCACACACCACTTCTAGCTACTCAGGAACTCCCTAGCTCTCTCCCTGGTATCTGTCTTTGCAGACCTATGTACACAACTGAAAATATCCTTTTTCCTTGGTTTAGAAAGGAATAAACTACAAGTTTTTTTTTTTTAAAAATGAATCATTACTAAAGTAAAAAGAAGTGAACCCCCCCCCAAAGTACAGGGAGTAAAGCTATCTGAAGATGCCCATACTTTTCAGCCCACACTATCCCTGTTTTGTGAGGTGTTAGCATCCAGACCAAGACCCCACATCCAGTGGGGGGGGGGATGTCTCACAGCAGAAAAGGGACACACACCATCAGTTCTCAGGGAACAGACCATGTTGACACTGAGGAAGGATAGTGAAGGGTACTGGAGGCTGCAGCATGCCATCACAAGAATCTGATGACACTAGTCACAAGACTGTCCACCTACAGCCCCACACATTCTGTACTATGAAACATCCTTTTCTCTCCAAGTCGGAGTTAAATGCAAACCTTTATGCATGTAGAGAAATGTGTTGACTGTGCTTTTTCTAGTGACCTGGGCTCTATAGATTCATACCATCTAAAGGACAGACTTCAGTGTCTAGGTAGAGGGTAGTTTAGCAGCCCGGAATTGCTTCTTAGAGAAGGGAGAAGGAAGCCCACAGCTGGGAGCCTCATGGCTGCCCTCTGCTGGCCCTCTTCAGTACTCAGTCATCTACGTGCTACCTACACTCGCTCTGACCCACTCACTGGTAAACTATGTATTAAAACTTGGGGACTAGGAGAGCAGCTCAGGTGGTACTTGCTAGGCATGCAGGAAGTCCTGGCAGCACCTCAGAAAGCGATGTGGTGGTGGGTACCTGCGGTCTCAGCACTCATGAGGTGGAGACAGGAGGATCAGAAGTTTAATGTCAGCTTCAGCTACATTGTGAGTTCCAGAATAGTCCAAGCTATATGGATACCTGATCACTTAGTACATGACTATACAGTTTAAGTGCAAGACAAAACGGAAGCAAGAGGGTTGCATGCCTTGGGATCTCTTTCAATTCTAGGTTGGTTTAGATTTGGCTAAGAAATGAGGTCTACAGTTCTATTTAAATGAGAAGCTCTGTGTCGTTTGTGGTCTCGATTCCTTCCGCACTGCTGAAAGCAGCAGCAGCTTGCAGGACCTAGAGCCCTCAGCAAGTCTGCCTCTGCTTCTGCCTCTCACGCTGCTCACAGAGCCTCTTGGTTCAGGAAGAAGCCCATGTCTGCTTATTTCTGGTATGTTTCCCACGTGGAGCACACCAATAGTGATGGTCGCTTTCCTCATCAATACAGGATTGCTGCCACCCAGCATGTGAGTTCTGACCTCATGGGGCTTACACATACTGGATGCTCTGTAGGTGTTTATTTGATTCAGCGGACTGCAGGAGCTAAGAACCCAACAAGTGTTGGTGAAGGGTGAATGTATAAAGCTTCCAGTTCCCCTCTCTACCTCAATAAAATCCCATGTTGTTTCCTTTTATGCAGCCTTCCTTCATATCTTTCTAAAGGTATCTCATGGCCCCCAAAGCAGAGGAGCCCTAAGATGGACATCCCACCCACCCACTCTCCTGTTGGTATCCCCTCCTGCTTGTTCCTTCTCTCCCACTCTGAGCACCACGCCCCTGGATCACTAAAGACATCGTCCCTTCTGCCTCCTTACAACAGGCTAGAGCCAGGGTGAGGTAGGAAAGCTGAATGTGATAGAATCATAGGAGACCTTGCCAACACAGTCTCAGGGGCCATCGGTAAGGTACATCCAATGCACACATGCAGAAAGAGTGACAGTGGCTATTTCTATGAAGTGGCTGAAGTGTTTTCCCATGCTGTTTTACCTTGGGGTCTGTCCAAGAAGGCTGACTGGGGGGGGGGGGTGACTGCTGGGGCCCAGCAGCTTGGCATCTGCTGACAAATCTCGAAGGTGCAGCTTACAAGGTTTTGAAAAAGAAAACTTCAAACCTGGCTACATGATCTACTAGCAATTCATAGGGTAGCAGCCCACTCACACAGAAGATTAGCAAAGGTGCCTGATGACCTGAGCAGAGCTGGGCTCTGGAGGCAGAGAGGGCCAGAGGAAGCAGATAATGAGGAACAAAAAGCCAATCAGGCATTTCAAAAGTTACAGTTCCGATAAGATTGAAACCGTGCTGGGGCCATAACAGGTAGAGTGTTTGCCTAGCATGCACAAAGCATATGATTCAATCCCCTAGTATCCCATAAACTGGAAATGGTGGGGCATGTCTGTAATCTCACCCTTCAGGGGATAGAGACAGGAGGGGTCAGAAGTTCAAGGTCACCCATCCTTTATTACCAGTGAGTTCAAGGCCAGCCTGTAACACACGAGGCCCCATGAACATAAAACTAATCTCCTTCTAGTTAACTGATTAAGCAATTTCTTGCTTTTTAGAAACTTGTCTAGTAGGACTAACTCCAATCTGGTTTGGTCTGGCCCGGATCTCAGTCCACACCGCTCTCCTTCAAGTTTGGTGGGGCAGTAGAGTTCTGCCTGCTCTGTTCAGCTCCAATTGTACATGTCCCCTCAGAGCTGCACCTAGAGGCTACCCATTTCCCAGTACCACCCGGGGCCTTTCCCCTCTCTCCTGGTTCCCTGGGAGCCAGCTGAATGCCTCTTCCTCCACATCCACTCTGCCTTAGCCTCTTTCCCTGCCTGGCGCTCTTCTCTCCCGGCCTTCTTGCTTTCTCCCAACCTTCTCACTTCTCCTTGTGGAAGAAGCATGGTCCCAGGCTGCGGGTGCAGACTGGGCATTCCAAACACAGCTTGGCTCACCCTCACACATCCTGAATCTCTGCACCAAGCAGCCCTGTGTTTTCTGTTCAGGCAGGTTGCTTGGCCACCTGCTCACCTTTCCTGCAGCCAGTGGTAAAAATGGGCTAATGGTGAGGCCCAGGCTGCAACACATGGCAGATGAAGCCACTTCTTCATCCCCAGTATGCACAGACTCCTCCTGACTCCAGCTTCCCAGAAAGGCCCCGGGGAGACAGGAGTAGCAGCCCAGGCTGCCAGCTGCTCTCTTAATTAAGGAATGCAGGGAGTGGCCCCTTTGAACTCACCTGCTAATTTACTCTAACACACTCCCCCCTGTGGCTGGGTAATTAATGTGGTGTGAACCAGTGATTAGCAGCACTTCTAGGGAGAACCTGCCTGCCTCAAGACTTAACCCTTCCCCCGCACCTGGGATGGAGCACCTCCTCCTTCGGTCTGCCTCTCTCTCCACTGTCACACAGCAGAAGGGAAGATTATCCCCCTTGGGGAGGTAGGATATTTCCCAAGCCTTACCCGTCCTCCCTATCAGCTGACAGGGGGCGTGTTAAAGGACCGCTGGGGGCAAACAACTGTGTGCCCCAAAGGACTTAAGGATAGGATCGGGCCCACTTTGCTCCACTCTTGCATCCCACACACGGTGCTTGTCTTGTGTATTCCAGAATCACCCCGCACCAGCTGACAGCTGCTTTCAGGGCATCACCTCATGGAAAGCCCGCGTTTGGCAGCACAGAGGCGGTAAGGGTGAAAGAATCATGCTCTATGCCCTCATGGAGCTTCCAGTTCAACACCAAACACGCCTCTATCTCCCTCCGAGGCCATCTCTTTCCTAACTCTAGCCACTTGCGGGCATGGTTCAAGTTTGAGCCTCGCTCTGGACCAGATCCGTGGTAAACCATGTTCACCATCAACACTGAAAGGGAGAGCCAGTTCTTAACCCCCACCCCTCAGGTGAACACACCGAAGCACAGAAGTTACTTTCCTCATGGCTTCACGGCCTGGGATCCAGGACGAATTCTGGAGACTGATTTCAAAACCGCTACCGCCTTCTGGCTTGTAGTCTAAGGCTCCCTCAAACACCCATCCTTCAACTAAGGCCTCCCAGCCTCCCAGCCTCCCACCCACTCACGCACCCAGACCTTTGTCCTCTAGCTCCTATGGCCTCCTGTGCACACTTTTAGCATTGTTCTTGTGACATTGATCGTAATTATTGTGACATTGATTGTAATTATTGTGTTTCGCATCCCATCTCCTCCTCTAACCTTCGAACTCCTTAAGGGCAGGGGCTAAGCCTTTCATCTCTGTGTCCCCAGCACCTGGCACCTAAATAGATGCTCAATAAATGCTTCATGAATAGATGGCAGAATTGACAAGAGAGCCATAAATGAGTCCCCTCCCTTGGCTTCTCTGTCCCACAGCCAGAAACTTCCAAGCTCTGCTGGGACTTCCCATCTTCGGCTCTGTTCTCCTCCAGACATTTCCTTCCTAGGCCCTCCTGTTTCCCAGACTCCTTTCCTCTTCCTCTCCCAGCCTGCACTGCACAAAAACAGCCCCCTCCCTCCTTCCAAGCAGGGATTCTTAGGGCATTGCTTCAGTCCATCGGTGACATGCTTTCCTGGTACAGTGTGTATTAAAACTAAGATTCCCGGACCCATCTCCACCCACTAAGCCCACAACCCTGGGAACTCGGGTATTTAACAAGGAGAGAGACACTGCTCTTGAGAATATCTGAACCCAGTGGTCAGCCTGCGAGATCAGACTCCCATCTCCCCTTCCACTCTTCCCACTTTGGCTTCCAAAGACCACTCCCTGGCTGTCCCTCATTGTTCCTGGAGCCTACTTGATACTTTCCCACTACAGACTCCACACACCCAATTCTTCCCTTGTGTTCAAGGCCCATCAGAATCTCTGGCCTCCTTTTTCTCTACTTATCTAACCATGCTCAAAGTCTACCTGTTCAGGCAATCCTTGGCCAGATCTACAGACACCTCCATTCCCCCACCCCCATCCATCCCCGAGCAATGCCAACTGCCTGTGTCTAGAGAAATGCCTGGTTCCAGCAGCCTTCACTTTTCCTGATGTGTCTGTTTCTTCAGGAAGGGACTCTCTCCGCAACCTCTCCTGCTCACCAGTTCCCATCCTATATGTCTAATCCCTAATTCAGTGACACCAAAGCCCGCACCCATTTGACTGACAAGCTAGAGACCAGGCAGGACAACACATGATGATCCAAAGTCAGGACATTTAGGAATCTTTCTCAAGGGCAACATCTTTGAAAACTTCCCTGCTATGGATAGGGGTACTCAGTGGTAGAACATTCCAGAGGCCTTCCATTCCATCCCTAGTACTGGGGGGGGGTAGATGGAGGGGGAGGAGAATAAGTTGAATAACTACAAACAGAACAAGAGTGAGGAGGGGGTGACTGTGACATAATAGACCCATGCTCTGATCCTCTGGGATCCCAGCAGCCTGTGTAGCATCACACTGGCTTTAAATTCTTTCACCACAGATACTTTCACCAGGGCTACAAGAAGCTCAGCTCTGAGAATGGTTCTCAGCTTTACATAAAAGCAAAAATGGGTAACCGTGTCTACCAGTCATTCACTCGCTTATCAGTTATTTTTGAAATAATCAGCATGTCCAGCACAGAAACAAATACAGGTGTTGCTGTTAAACAGCTTACAGAAACTATGAAGCTGTGACCAGCAAGATGGCAAGGGAGTAAGGGAAGAATAAGTGCACATGGGTACAAAGCCTTGTCACTCTGCTTGTGGTCAGGAAGCCTTAAAGGACAGCCTGGCTGGGTGCAGAGCTGGCCTGGGCCTGCAAGGATAGGCAGAAGAGCATGCCTGCTTGGGAAGCCAAAACAATTTGTGCAAATGCCAAATGGATGGTTCTAAAAAAGGGGTGGCCTTACTGGCATGGCCAGAGAGGAAAGGGGATGTGGATAGCCAGCCTGGAGAAACTGGAGAGCCTCAAATGCTAACCTCGGTGTTTAGTCTTTATCTGGTGGGCAGCAGAAGGCTTTCAAAGAATTTTAAGCAGAAGGGAAGTGATGATCGGAATTGCAGCTCAGAGGGCTCTCTGTGACAATGATGGTGATTAGACACAGCCATGGGCAGGGTTGGATGCAGAGAGGCCTGGTGACGATCTGCAAGATGCACATGGGCTGTGTGGGTGTGCTTGTCACCATGTGCACGGAAAAGAGGCTGACTTACAAGAATCTGCTCTTGAAAGCTCAGCTAGGCCCGGCCAGGACCATAGCCAACTTCCACTTTATTTGGGATGCTTTCGCTTTCAAGACATCTTGTTTTGAGTCAAGATTCCTCCTTCTGAACATGGGACTTTCCAGCAGGACCACAGCTCCTTTTGTGTACTCATTTGGCCTAGGATATCCTGGTTTGTTTAGGGAGTCTTCCGAAGGGGATGTCGGCCATGTGGTTCCTCTGGAGTCTTCTTCTCTGTGAAGGTAAGTGGAGCAGATAGGTAGACAGCCTGTCCTAGGGGAGCTGAAAGCCCCTCCCCAGCTGCCCTCATCAGACCTCTAGACAGCTGCCTCTCAAAACCAAGTAAGAACCCAGAAGCTAAGGAGAAGTATAGAGTGAAGCAAGCTCTGGGGCAACCTAAAGCGGGGTCTCGGGTGAAATGGGGTAGCAGCACTAATGGCATCTGTTCTAGGACCCAGAGCAGCTTAAGATGATGACAGTTTTGGAAAAAAGTTGGGTGCAGGGGTGATGGGGGGAGTCAGTCAGTACTGACACATGGGAACTCTACAGTCCAGGGAGAAGATGGGAGGGTAAAGCAAAACAGGGTCCCCTATGTTCTGAGGAACCTATAGAATTGCTGGGGTCCCTCTCTGTACTTATATAAGGGAAGAGATGGACATTGGGTAGAGAGGAGAGGTGACAGCAGATTAAACATGGTCCCTGTGGGCTTGAGAATAGTCTTCAAATGCTTGGTGGCTCTTCATCAATCTGTGCCTGAATCCCCCTCTTTGATTAACAAGTAGTCAACATGACAAGGTCAGCCCCTACAGGACCAGGATGGAGTTCATAGACCCTCAAGACACTGTTGTATCCTTCAAGGACTCATAAGGACTAAACAAGGACTCACTACACTCTCAGACCTTCAATTGTTTTTAGAGAGATTCTTGCTTTCTGGCAACAGAGAACAGTTCAGTGGCACTGATCCAGCCTCCTTGTCTTACTTAGAGAAGGAAGGTAAGAGGCTGACAGTCACACGATTGATTTTGGGCAGAACCAGGACACAAGAGAACCTCAGTCTCAACTGACATCCCCTGTTAACACTGAAGCTGTGTCCTGTCAGGATGGAGATGACTGGACCCAGAGAGGACAAGGATATGGATGAGGACTAGAGTTATGGCCAGCAGAATGGCAATCCAGAACAGCACTCCTTATCCCAGCTCCCTGCACTTGGATACATTACATATCAGCCCTAACCCTGTCCTGTACTCCAGAGACTCCTATTCCAGGCATGGGGAGTCCTCCACAAACTCAGTGCAATTCACTGAGCTCCTGTGGTCTGGTATCAAACTGGGGCATTGCAAGTGCACGGATAAAGACATTTGCTCTTGACCTGAACGAGTTCATGGCCTAGTGGGAGATGTTGATTCAGAAACAGACAATAATAGCACAGGGGTGCTGACCCCTGATCACTGTGGGAAAGCAGAAAGGATGTATACTTGCCGTGAGAGACAGGAGAGGTTAGAGGTGATGATGATACTTCCAGTTAAGCAGGAATATGGCAGAAAAGGAGTCAGGAGGGCAGTCCAAGGAGGGTTGTCTTCCTCAGACTTCAAACTCCAAATGGTCCTCAGAAAACTCAGCATCTTGCTATCTCACCTCCTGTCTGTCTCTGTCCTTGTTTCAGATCATGAATAATGATAGGCAATGGATCCCAAAGACCTGGGTACACTCTCTGAGTTCTCTCCTTCACTCTCTGAACCTAATTCAATTCCACAGTTTGCTAATTACACTATTAATCTCCCTGTCTCAGTTCTCCCCATCCTCACAGTTCCCTTCCTGTGTTCAAGTTTCCATCACCTCTCTCCTGCATTCATATAAATAGCCTCTGCCTTCCCCCACTTCCAATGCATTCTCCATGCCTCCTGCCATGATCATCTTAGGCTGGCATTTCATCATCACTTTCATCATCATCACTCATTTAAACCCTACTGAGACACTGTGTGTAGGAGCACACACGTGAGCTCTTGTATACACACACACACACACACACACACACACACACACACACACACACACACACTTGTTCTAGGACAAAAATCCCAGAAACCAATGCTGCTTTGTGGAACAGTGTGATCCCGCCACCTCTTGCCTGCTTACTTCCCATCCACGGGTCCACAGACCCACTTTCGTTTCCCCGTGCGCGCTCTCTCCCTTGAATTCCTCCTGGTGCTGTCCCCTTAGCCTGTAGCACTTCTCCATCCAGCAACTGCCTGACTGGCCGATTCCTATTCCTCGTCCAGTTGTTTCTTCTCTGAGGCCACGCCAGGCTGAGTGAGGACTCCTATTAACCTATTTGTGTTCAGCCGCTTATTCTCATCATGATTCTTAATTTATTTTAGTGGCTGGCTTGAGGTCTGGTTTCTCCGTGAACAGACACCAGTTTCTCTTCCTGTTTTGTCCCCCCATCCATGACACACACTACTACACCCTCAATTCAGTGCATCTGCTGGGTGGTGAAAGGGCCCTAATTCAACTCTGTGCAACTCAGATGTCTGCCAGGAGTAGGACAAGACGCCTACACAGGCACCTTCACCGTGGTTTCTGTCCTTACAGCACTCCTTCCCATCGTGGCTATCACTGTTCAAGTGCTAAGCAAAGTGGGTGACTCGGTGCTGCTGCTGGCGGAGTGCCCTCCTGGCTTCCAAGTGCGGGAGGCCATCTGGCGATCTCTCTGGCCATCAGAGGAGCTCCTGGCCACGTTTTTCCGGGGTTCCTTGGAGACTCTGTATCACTCCCGTTTCCTGGGCCGAGTCCAGCTACATGGCAACCTCAGCCTGGAGCTTGGACCCCTGAAAAGTGCAGACAGCGGCAACTTCTCTGTGCTGATGGTGGACACAGGGGGTCAAACCTGGACCCAAACCCTCCATATCAGGGTGTACGGTAAGTGGGCCCAACACTGGTTCCCTGAGTCTCCTCCTGCAAACGACCAGCCTAGCATCTGGAGCCATGGGAGCCCCAGAGGACTAGGTTCCAGAAAGGAATGGCCTTTGGCCACTTTACTAAAGTCAGTCTCTCAACGCTGCTCCCAGTAAGTCACATCTAAAAAAGAAAAACAAAAAAGCTTCCCGCACACTTCCCAGGCCAGCACCTCACGAAGCAGCCACTTCACCAGCCTCTCTCTACATACTAAGAACCAATTCTACCAGGGTTCTAACCCAATGCCCCACCCCCACCTCCTTCCCCACCCCCACTGCCTCCCAGCTTACTTTTCCTAAAAGATCCTGTATTGGACATGGTAATATATGCCTGTAATCCTAGCACTTGGGAGTCTGAGGCAGGAGGGTTGCTGTGGGCTCAAGGTCAACCTGAGCTGTATCACTTCAGAGCTAAAAATAGTCACTTTTTATTTCTTAGGGTCCACAGGGTTGGCTTTACTCCACAATGCCAGCATCATCCTGCGCAGCTGTGTTTATCCCTGCAGCTGGAGTGGATGAATTGGCTAAGGATGGGATGAGGATAGAATGAGCTCTCTCTCTTTCTCTCTTCCTCCTTCTTTCCCTCTCCCTCCCTCCATCTCTCTCTCTCCTCCCTTCTCTCTCTCTCTTTCTCTCCCTCTCCCTCCCTCTCCCTTTCCTCTCCTGCCCTGCACTGTCTCCACCCATTTCTGTTGCTCCAGGCCTTTTTAACTCCCATTCACCTCATCTACTTAATGGCTTAGACAAAAATGTGAGTTGGGCCCACACCAGTATTTCAGTAAAAGCTTGAAAACTGTGAAAGGTTGCAGAGTCCAAATTTAAGAATGGGAAGTGGGAACAGAGGCTGGAAAGAGGACGCAGAGAGAGTGTGGCTGTAAGCACACTGGGAGGAAGGTTCTCAAAGCCCCAGAGACAGCTAGCTGTCTTACCTGCCCGTGGGTGAGCCATTCGGGATTCTGATTTACAGCTAGAGGATGCACTTCCAGAAGCACGGAGGCCTGAAGCAAGTTGTACATCTCAGCAGGCAGAATGCTGGCTGGATTTCAGCACTCGCTCGTTAGCCTCTACCCCAGTGCCCTTGTACAGAAAATGACCTCCACAGCCACTGGGGCCCTGGAGCTTCTCCCTCACTCTGTCTCAGCTGCTGCACATGTAAAACAAGGACATTGAGTGTGGTAATGCATGCAGCACCCACACCACTAAGCCCTAAAATGCCTTGTTCTCGGTATCTGAATTACAGATTTTAAGGAAATTGCTGTTTTATTGCTTCCAAATACATAGCGTGATTAGAACTAATTGCAGGAAGCTGCCAAGCAGCCGTCCTTAGGAGCTCGGCTTTGACAATAGATAAGAATGATTTGAATTAGCGGATCGGTTACCAGAAATGTCGATGGGTGTTTCTACTGCGCCTGATCGTGTTTGGAGGCAGCTTGTCCTCTTAAGCGGTGTAAATATCCCCCCTGTAATCTCTGTTTATACTATTAGGATGCCCAGCAAATCATTTCTTTTTTCATATCACAAATCCCACCAGATTGAGCTGGCATTAACGAGGTTTCACTCTGCTTGACTTTGGAATGCTGTCAGAGATCCGGCCCTCCTGTTGTCACTATAATGCTCTCCCACTGGCCCCATTGCTAGAGACTCAGGATTTACTCATCAATCTATATAGGAATGAGGAGTCACTGCTTAGCATGCCAGGACACTAATTGGTTAGCAGCCCAGGTATCAAACACCAATTTGCCAGGACTAAAAAGCTAAGGTTATGGCGACGACAGAGCCCCTCCCTCCAGGCTCCTCGTTCACGGTATTTTATGCCCCTGCAGTCATTTTCTTGTTCATCATCACGTGTCAGTGTCTGTCTCCGTCACCAGACTGAAAGCTCCCGAAGTACAGGAATGTGTGTTCTTACCTGAACTAATAGATATCTGTCATTCCCTGCTGACTGACTGGCACCCTGTGAAAGAAGTACTTCCAAAAGACACCAACAGAGTGAACGCCTGGAGAGCTGGGTCATAGCTGAACTACCAGGGAAAGTGTCACAGTCACACGAAGCAGTGTGTCTGACTGGAGGAGGGTAGAGGGGGGGCGGTCTTAAAGGATGCATAAGAGGTTCCTAGGTGGGCAAGAAGGGAAAGAATAGGCCAGGCTTGGTGGTACACCCTGCAATTGCAGCATTCTGAATGTGGAAGCAGGGGATTGTGGGTATGAGGACAAGCCAAAATTACAGACTAAGACCTTCTTTAGAGGAAGAAGAGAGTATTTATGTGCACAGATGAGTCAGACAAATGCAGGCAATGTCTGAAACGGCAGCCATGGTTGAGAGACTTGCAAAGCAATGGAACAGAAGAGGGAGACCAGCAGAGAGTATGGCTGGAGAGGCTGACACGAATCATCTCATAAAAGCCTCAGACACCAAGCTAAAGAATCAGCAACGGAGAGATAAATGGGACTGAAGAACAAAAGAGGCATCTAAGCATGCACAGAACCCAGACACAGGGCTGTGGATTCAGGCCAGCGGACCTCTAACCCACTCTGCTCTCTCTTCTAACTCAGATGCAGTACCCAAGCCTGTGGTTCAAGTGTTCACGGCTGCAATGGAAGAGGCTCAAACCTGCCAGGTCTTCTTGTCCTGCTGGGCCCCCAACAGCAGTGACATAACCTATAGCTGGCGACGGGAGGGGACAACGGATGCCAACGTGGAACTGCACAGCCCTTTCTCAAACAGACAGGTGTTAAGAGTCTCGTTGGGACTGGGAGACGAAGACGTGGCCTATACCTGCACTGCCTCCAACCCTGTCAGCTGGGATATGGCCACAGTCACTCCCTGGGAGAGCTGCCATCATGAGGCAGGTAGGCCAACGACTGGTAACCTATGGCTTAGGGGCTATGACACATCAGACCCATCTCTCACTCCACCCTCCATGTTGCAGCCTCTGGGAAGGCCTCCTACAAGGATGTGCTGCTGGTGGTCCTGCCAATCTCACTCTTCCTGATCCTAGCTGGCCTCCTTGGGGCATGGTATCACGGACCCTGCGCAGGTAGGAGTGTTATAAGTGAAGAACATGGGGGAAGGGAGTGGGAATGTCGGGAAGGAGCTGGGGCTGAACCTCCTCCTCCTTAGATTTAAAGGCCTGCCCCTTTGCATCTCCTATCTCATGTCTTGGCCTTCCTCTCACACTTTTGTCTCCAACCGGTCTGAACCACTTGATTTTTCTTCAGCAATTCTTCAAATGAGCTGCTGGCTCACATTCCCCACAGGCCTGTGCACATTATATTCTCTCTGCCTAGAGCACACTTTCTGTGATTTTCCCTTTCCACCTGGCCCTCTCGGGCTGAGTCAGGAAGCCTTCCCTAACTCCCCCTCTGCATGCCTACCTTCAGTCTGATTAGCATCCTTCCTTTAATCACCTTCGCTTACTCCATCCCAAGGACTTTTGAGCCTAACCAAAGCAAAGGCTGGGTCACGATGGGGCATACCCAGTGGGTTCCTTGAGCATCGTGGCTCCTAAAACAGGAACAACAGTGGTGAATAGTTATTCAGAAGAAGATCTGATGAATCCTAGTCACTTCTTGCCAACCACTTAAGAAAGAAACTCTCAGAGAAGCCCCCCCCCCCCCCAGCCAGTGGCTCATAGCTTTAACTCCTACAGAAAAGTGGTGAGAAAACCTGGTCAGATCAGGGTCTAGGCTCTACACACAGATAATTATCCCTGCTCCTGCCCAGATGCCTTTACTTTGCCTCTGAAGGAGCATCTCAGATGACAGAGGCTCCGTGGCTGTTTTCATGCTGAGCTTGCTGGCCTTGCTATGTTACTTGTATACTGGAAGACCGGAGTCTTATTCTGTGATGAGGCACTGAGTCCAGGGGTGACAGGGACTTGTGCATTTTTCTCAAGGGACAGGAAAGTTGAGGTGGAGGTGGACAGCTTAGACTGCACTCCATTTAGGGGTCCTGTCCATTAGGGAGAGGGTCCAGCCCACAACTTTTGCTCCCCACGATTTGTGGAAAGAGGGCAGGAGACAAGAAAAAAGCAGTTTTTTAAGATTATTTTATTGATATATAAATCATACATGTTACATAATTCACTGCATTACCGGGTATAATTTAATGGCTTTAAGTTAATCCAGAGCTTTACTTCCAACCCACAACCAATTTTTAGAACATTTCTATCACCTCCCCTAACAAAGGAAGACTATAGCCATTTAGTCAACACTCCTCAACTTTCCTGTGCTTCGCCCAGCCCTAGGCAACCATGTATCTACTTTCTTTATCTATTCTGGACAGTTCACATGAATGGAATCCCACTGTGTGATTCTTTGTGATAGCCTCCTTTCACTTAACATAGCATTTTAAAGGCTCACAAAAGAGCAGCTGTGGCCACCTGGGATAATGTAAAAGCTCCACACTATGTGTCCCAGGGCTGGTCCTAGCTCTGCCACACAACTTCTTGTCCTGTACCCAGGCACAGAAGGTACAGCTCTAAATCATAGTATGGGTGCAGATGACGTATAAACATTAAGAAGATGTCCTGTCCTTGAGCGACATCTCCTTTTCCATGGTTTTAGAAAACAAGAAGGGATGGTTAGATTCAGGACAACTAGTGTTCAGAGCCTGAGACCAAGTACGCCAAGACTCTAAACACACTGGAGGGGTAACCTTTTTAATCTCCTCAGCAGGGAAAAGGAAGGATGCTGGCACTGACAGAGCAGCTCCAGAGACAGAGAATCCCCTCGTGTAAGGTGTGCCATGGGAGACAACATAAACCGATACTCGGATCACGATGAGACAGACAACCTGCCCAGTCGCATGATGCTATGTATCTGGAAACTTCCAGGATCCTCATAACTTCCTCAAGTCTCCTGTCTGCCAATAGAGAAAAGCCAAGGAGGCTACCATCACCCTGGCTCCAACCTCCTCCCTCCTCCCTAAGTTTTACACATGCTGGGTCTTCCCTGGGCAAAGTGGACTAAGAGGTCACTTTCTTAAGAGCCCTGGACATTCTCTAGGATCCCCAGAGGCATTGTTTATCCAAAACATTCATTCTTGTAGCACTATATAGAAGGAAACATCTGACTCTCAAGAGACTGCCTCCAGGCCAGGTCCTGGGCCCTAACAGATATGAGACGTTTGAATTACCAGGGAATTGAGCTAACCACTGCCAACTCCAACCCCAGCCCCTGGAATCTGAGAACCTTGTGTACAAGATGTTATGATAAGAAAAGTTGCAGAACAAGGATAGGTGAAGGGCAGGGCTTTTTCTTTCTGGCCTAAAGGACTTCCAGATCATCTGAGTTCAAGGCCGCGCAAAGGTAAATTGAGGTTATAAGATGATGAAGGACAGTTGACATGCCACCGTGTAATGGAAGCCCTTGGGGGGGGGCGGTGTTGTTGTTTGTTTTGGTTTGGGGGTTTTTGTTTTTGTTTTTTTCTTTGAGGCAGAGTTTCTCTGTGTAACAGCCCTAGCTGTCCTGGAACTAACCCTGTAAACTAGGCTGGCCTTTAACTCACAGAGATCCATCTCCCTCTGCCACCTGAGTGCAGGAGATTAAAGGTGTACACCACCACCGCCCAACTGAAAGCCATTTTTCTGGTAGCACCCTATTAATAGACATCTTCATCATCATTAACTCTCACGCCTCCTGCATGATCTGGGGTGGTATTTGAAAGTCTCTCTTTACAGTCTACACAGTTGCCAGACATGAAAAAAAAAAAAAAAAAAAAAAAACAGAGTTTGACCCAGCCAACAACAAAGCAGCTAAGTTCAGGGTAAGTCTATCTTCCTGAAACTGGGAGGATAAAGAGCCATGAGGAAAACTGGAGGGAAGGGTACTGTGACATTTCAGAATATGCCATATTCATTTTCATTTACAAGTGTAGAAGGCCCACCTAAGTTCAAGGGGGAGAGCCAAGTCCCTACCACTCAACCGAAAGATTGTTGCTTTGACATCTCCCATAGAGGACTTTGTTATGGCCATCTTTGGAAAATGCATCCTGCCACTGAGTGATTCTGTTTTGGAAAAGTCTGGGCTATGTATTGCTTGCTGCTTGGGAAAATAAAACACTTGATGAGTTAAACTTTTCCTCAGGAAGTAGTAGCTGCTAAGGTTCATGCTTATTCCCATCCAAATGAAATGGGTTTTATCCTGGGGCCTCAGACACGCTTTGATAATAGAAAGGAAGGACGTGTTGAAGAAGCAGAGATAGTTTTGAATATGTTTCCTAGGTGGCTTCAGACGCTCCACCCAGGAGTCAATCCTGCCCTGACACCTTCCCTCTTCTGCCCAGTGCCAAGACAGTCACCTGGGACAAATAATGGGCAAAATCCAATGGCTTGTGTTCACATACACACCTCTTCTTCCATGTACCTCTTTTTAGAAAAAATAAGATTTATTTATTATGCCGTTCTGCCTATATAGGGTGCCATTTCTCATTATAGATGGTTGTGAGCCACCATGTGGTTGCTGGGAATTGAACTCAGGACCCCTGGAAAAGCAGTCAGTTGTCTTAACCACTAAGCCATCTCTCCAGCCCCTGGATCCCCCTCTTGGTGGCTTTTCTCAGAGGTCCCTGGCTTTCCAGTAATTCTTTCCCTCTCCCGCACTCACTTTTCTCCTACCCCCTTTCCTCCAACTTCTTCCTGCAGAGTGCACATGACCACTCAACCCAGCAGCTTGTGCTGCCCTTCCCTGCAGCTGCCACCTATAGGTATTTTCTCACCAAGTCACAGAAAACCAGCCTGTCCCTGAAAACAACATGAGCAGGAAAACCCAGGATCTAGTGATGAGCCATGGTGGTTCCAGGGTGATAAACACACGCTGTCCCCACATTCCCTCCCTTTATCCCTACAACCTCATCTCAATTCAAGCATAGTTCTCATCTTCTGGAGGTGACTGTTACCTGCCTTGTATAGACAGTGATTTTTGCAGTGAGTTGTACCAGGGCCTCTTGGGACAAGCCCATGCTGCTCAAAGAAACTACCATTCCCATCTGCAGTGACTCACTTGTCAACTAGTAGACTTATTATCGTTCCTCTGGAAAACACAATGTGCTCATAGGAGACCAGTCTAAGAGACATTGGGAAAGAGGCTTCAAAAGTTACACCATCCCAAGTATGAACTGAGCACTGGGTGTATGTTGGGAACTCTTTGAGGCACTGAGGAATCAGTCTCAGATGAAGCCAAGCAGAGTCCCATGTTCAATGGCATATAAATAAATTGATAAGCATATGCTAGATGCTGAGAGGTTCTGTTTAAAAGATAAGGCAGGCTGGCTTTGTGGTACAAGCTTAGAGACCCGGCTATTTGGAAGGAGTTGGGGTGGGGGGGTAACTCAAGGCCTGCCTGGAATACAGAAAAGTTCAAGGCTAGCCTGGCTGGTCTAGACAGAAACTTCTCTCAAAACACAATTCAGAAAGATGAGCTGGGGAATAAAGATCAGTGGGAGAGTGCTTCCTGGCATGCCTGAGGCTCTGGGCTCAATCCCTAGAACCACAGAAAAAGAAAGGAGGGAGGAAGGGAATGAAGGGAGGAGGGGAGGAAGAAAGGAAGAGGCTAGGCACTGATGTGTGAGAGAGTTCTCATCTTAACTAAGATGGAATTGAGCGCTGGCAGAGAGTGCTGGCAGCACAGATCTTGCAACCCCCATAAGTTGGACCATGGTTCACAGCCTGTAGCCTGGGTGGATAGCTCCAAACAAGGGAGAAATAAGGAAAGGCAATGGTCCAGAGATATGGCCTGGGGCCACCTCATGCAGGATCTCATGGTCTAAAGCATAAGAGCCTCCCTTCCTTGAGTTTGGGCAGCAGATGAGGCCCCATTTAGTCAAGGTGTCAGTCTCTTTGGGGATGTTCTAGCATGCACATGGTCAGATCAAAACCCTCTCCAAACTGCCTTTTCTCTTCCTTGTTCTCATTTTCTTTATCATTAGCAATAGCATTTGAGCCTATTCTTTTTTTATAAGGATAAACACAAGATCTGCTGGGACCAAGAGGTCAAGTGACAGAATATTAGAACATAGCTGAGTGTGATAGCTCACACCTGTAACCCTGGTACTGGAAAAGCTGAATAGAATTGCTGGGACTTTAAAGGCCAGCCTTGGCTAGCTACTGAGGGCCAAGCCAGCCTGGGCTACAGAGCAAGACCCCGTATCTGAAAACTAATATGAGAGAATGGGAAAGAGGGATCAGATTGAAGAGAGCTTAATTTCCTTTATAGAGATATACATTATCAATGCTTTAAAGCAGGGAGGGGGGTCAGGGAGGATGGGGAGAAAGAGTATCTTCATTCATCAAAGGCAACCCAACATTCCATGTTTATGACATAGTGCCTGTACCATGTTAACCAGCTCTTACTGATCTCTCAGGGAAACAACTGTCCCTTCTAGACTTGACCCATTGGCTCCCTGTATCTATTTGGCAAAAAAAAAAAACTTGGGAGAAAAATCTGTAAAACTCCAGAATACAACCTCCCTAAGTCTGTGAAAGTTTCCGTGGCTGTTTCTCTTTGGGCTATGTGTTGGTGACAATCAAGTGCCAAGAGAGGCAGCCTGAGCATATGAGTGGGTAGTAGGGATATTTTACTGCACAGATAGCCTGGCTCCCACAATAAACTTTAAGTTTGGTGAGAAGTCTAGAAGCCCTTGTGCTATGGAGAAATGATTAAAGAAACTGGTTGTGTTTGGTTTGAGACAACAACAAAACTCAGGTAGATGCAGATATACAAATATTTGAAGGGCTCTAACATAAGCTTATACTGTTTAACCAGAGCTGATGGAGCATGTTACCAAGATGCAAATATTGACCCATGTGAAAAATAGGATATCACAGCTAGGGGGCAGATTTGTGATAGTCAGGTCAGCTTCTTAGGTAGAAAGCTGAAGCCAAATAGATGTAATTAGTCAATGCAACGTCAGAATTAATTCCAAAACTAGTTTTCTAAATCAGTCCAGCCCCTCACTCTGCACTACATCACCAGGAAAGAACTTTATAACTGATGATGAAATACACTTATGAAATGAGCTGTTTCAACAAATGTGAGTAAACAGAAACTCTCAGAGCAAGGTCATAGAGTAGAAATTGTTCATAAGAGGAAGCTGTACTAGGAGTGACAAATGCATCCTATGTATATACAAATTTCTGTCTTCCAGGGCATGTCAGGCCAGCTAATAGATGCTAACACAGTTCTCCCACTAAGTCTAGATGCAACATTGACAATACCCCCACCAATCAAAGCTGATTGCCAGGATGAAAACTATTTGCCATTCCTGCCCCCAAACAATCTATAGCATCCTTCCAATAGTAAGAATTCATTACAATGTAAGGGAAGAATGAATGAATAAGCAATGAGATGAAAGAGGCCAGTGGAAGGGTTCTGCTAAGGAGTTGGAAAGCAGCCATGCTTTGTGGAGGGAGATTTATCTAGCTTCTTTTCTTCTGCCATTTCTCTCAGTGTGTTGCTTGGGGGAAATATCAGCACTGTAAAGGGAAAGTGATGGGAAGTAGTTACACTATTACCAAGAAACACAAACCAGCAATCATACAAACAAGTGAATAATACACACAGCCATTGAAACCGTCATGTTTTTAGAATGTCTAAGAATAAAAGAGAAACACTGACATTAGTCAGGATTCTTTGGGTCTATGCAAAAGCAAAAACAGCAACAGCAAAATAGACCTCTCTCTCTCTCTCTCTCTCTCTCTCTCTCACACACACACACACACACACACACACACACACACACACACACACACCTCAACTAAAGCAAACAAGGAATCCACCCTAAAGTTGTAGGTTGCTGGGAGATCCCAATACTGACCAGACTTGGGGTCTCCATGGAATTATCCTATTATACTTTCTGCACTGCAGTCATTCACTAAAGAGCCAAAATCAGTGGCATTAGATCATCTTACTGAAGCCAAGGAAATTCCTTCTGAGACAACCGAAGAGTGGTATGTGACATTTTGTCGGAAGCAATAGTTGGTTTAACAAAATGAAGTTTTTACTGAAAAAAAAAAAAAAAAAGGAACAGGAATCTGTGTAACAGGAAACATATCCATCTGCTCATTCGATAAGCCTTACTGAGCATCTGCCTCACAGATGTCTATCAGTTACTAAAACACATCACAGCCCTGCCCTCAAAGGGTCCATGATCTCATTGCCAATAGCAGTACTGGGACAGCCATACAGCATCCCCACACACACTGTTGAGTTCGAAGCTGTTTCCTGATCTGCCTGACCCTTCTGTCCCCAGTAAGGGCCAGTCCAGTTTCTGGAAGAAATGGCAAATGGAAGCTTTGCCTAGAACAGCTGGCAGGCGTGGATGACTGGCTAGCATTTCGATGTCCTGGGCAGGTCTTCCCAAAGCAAGAGCTTCTGTTCAGCCTTCCTGTTGCATGCTCTTACCAGGGCCCCTCAAGGGTCACCATAGTCAAGTGAAGTAAATAAAACTCAGGTCTAACTAGAGAGAAAGTGAGATGGGTAGCATCCCATCTGCTGCTCTCTGCCTGACCATTGGCTAGTCTCCTCACCAATGCCAAACCACTGCCAGGAGCTCCGAACACTAGATGCTTACCACAGTCCTGCCCATCAGACCCAGGAACACATCATCCACAATCCTGCAACCCATGATCCACTGGTTATCTGGCCCTCAGATATTGTAGAATCCTCCTGTCTGTTATTGCTAATGGTAACCCAGAAATACCCAGAAAATTCCTAACAGTTCCATCATCCAACACGCCCTCACACCCCACACATGCACAGCACATACACACAACACACAAGCATACCACACAGCCTTGGCTTCTTCCTAAGGCTTGAGCACACATCCCCACATGCAGTGATACCTCAACATGAACAGGTAAGAGAGGATGTGGACTGACCATGGACCTAGCTCCTACAAGGGAAAAGATAAGAGGTGCAGGGGAGAGAATGAGGCTCACAAATTATCTGGAGGCCTAAAGCCCTGGTAGTCAAGAAAAGACAGATGTCTCATCAGTGTACTCATCTGCCAGACTGTTCTATCAAAGGCCAAAGTTAGCACCCAGAGTGCCAGCCAAGTTCAGGTAGTGGCTAACTCAAGAGTTTTGTTCCCTGGAGGCTATGTCCTAAAAGGACAAGTGGAGTGGAATGCCTGTCAACCCAATCCCTATCAGTTACTCCTAGGGGACCATGTTCAGAAATAGTATCACCCTGCACTGCATCAAGATGGCTACTGCTTAAGCTTGTGCTACTGACAGCTATCCTTGGCTCACCTCCATCAGCAAGGAGATCAGGGATACTACCTGTAGTTCACCCTCCCTCTGAACCATACTATGAATCCAACATTCAGGAAGTCCCTGCCCAAACAAGAATTCTGAAACTTCTTTTCTGGATTCATTCTACCTAAGATAGGTAAAACCACCCATGTATGTGCCCCTAGGTCTGAAGTTAGCTTTGGGGTGGGGAGCAATGAGGTATCTATGGCTGCCACATGTGTGTGGGAAATCCTCCACAGTGAAGGATGTAGTTGCAGGTAAGAAAATAAAGGGTTCACCCTCAGGCCCAGGACAATAAACTAGTTTTTCCTTTACTACTGTAGGTTCTGGAATATTTGTTTACCGTATATGAATATTTGTCACTGTGAATGGCCAATAGGCAGGAGAGAATAGGTGGGATTCGTGGGTAGAGAGAGGACTCTGGGAAGAAGGGAGGTGGGGAGATACCAGGGAGACACTGAAGAGGTCGGACATATGGTACAGAGTAGAGGTAACTGAGCTATGTGGTAGAATTTAGATTAATAGAAACAGATTAATTTACATTATACAAGCTAGTGGGACAAGTCTAAGCTAAAGGGCAAAGTTTCATGGTCAATAATGAGTCTCCATGTAGTTATTGGTGGGTTGGAAGTCTCAATGAAAAATATGACTACATCTTTGCTTTCATATGAAACCCCAAAGTTGCTCAATCCAAACTTGGCTTCCCCAGTCATTTTGAAAGAAAAAAACAAACAAACAAAAACAAAAACAACAATTTTAAGTAACAACATGTTTCTTGTTTAAGAATTTTGTACATGTGTGTACTGTGTTTTGATTAAACTCACCCACATTTCCTTCCCTCAAAATCTTCCCACATCCTCTCTACCAATTGTCTTCATAATTTCATGTCCCCGTTTTTCTTTTCTTTTCTTTTTAATCCACTGAGTCCACTTAGTACTGTCTGTGTGCGTGTGGGTGTTGGACCATCTGTTGGAGCATAAGTACACTCTCAGAGGCCACTTTCCTGTAGGAGACTAACTCTCCCTACCCAAGACACCATCAACTGCCAATAGTTCCTCAGCCAGGAATAGAACTTCACAAGCCCTTCCTTGATCTGTGCTGGGATTTTGGCTCACTTGACTATATGCAAGGAATGTGCATACAGGGACAGCCACTGTGAGTTCATGTGTGCAATGGTGCTGTCTTGTCCGGCACACACTTTTCACTGCAGATGTCCACAACCTCTGACTTTTAAATCTTCCTGCTCCCTCTTCCGTGATGATTTATAGTTACAAATGTTAAGAGTGGGCTCCTTGGGCTCCTGTTACAACTTCTAGTCACTCTCCATAACTATAGGCAAAACTCCAGCTTTGCCTATAGCTCCTAAAGATACACAAAAGGCTATGAATTTGAACTTGGCACAACAGACTCTGTTGTCCCAGCCAATTGAGCTGTCTATCTTCAGGATTCATTCTCTCAGCATGCCTCTAACGAGTGCCTACTGCAAGCAAGCAGCACTGGGAAAGAAGGCAGCTGCCAAACAGACAAACCTGCCTCTGCCTCTCACTGTACTCAGGAAGCAACAGTCCACCAGGCAAAGACAGACGCAGAACAAATTAGTACAAATGGGTAATTAAAATTGTACTAAGTTTCTTCAGAAGAAAATAACTGAGAACCGCAAGTGAGAAAAAGTTGAGGGAGCAAAATATAGCTGGCAGGAAGGCAGCTTGCAAAATGACTCTCTGAGGAAGGGATGTTCAAGCCACAGCCAGCAGAAAGAGCAGGAATTGGGTAAAGCAGAGTTGGGGAAGGCCTGCAAGCTCAGACATCGGCAAGTATGACGAGCCTTCTGGAAAGATTTCAATGCGTGTGAATGTCTACACTTTAGACTCTAACGGAAGGCCCCTGTGGCCAGTGGGTAATGAGCGAGAGGGGCCTTGGAAGAAACCTGTTGTAGAGGGCCAGGTCAGGCAGGGTCTAGTAAGACACAGTAAGATTTAAATTTTAATTATCAAGATAAGGGTAGGCCACCGAAGGGCTTTCAGGAAGGAAATGACATGATCCGACTTGCATTTTTAAAAGACCTGGTTGGCCCTATGTGAAGACTGTAGCTAAGGGGGAAATAAAAGCCTGGATACAAGGCCACTGCTGTGATCTCAGCAGAAAGTGACTGCAGCCTCCAATAGACTAGAGCAGTGGTGGGAAAAGCAAATATATCCAGTAGCATCCAACACCTAGAATAGACAGGGCAGTGTGTCCTTGGTTAAAGGAAGGTCAAGGCCATCCATCACAGGAGTATCTGGTCTGAGTAGACATGATGGGTAGATGTGGATGTCAGTCATCAACATTGGTAATACTGAAAGCCTAGCACATTGTAGGATAGAGTCAAAAATTCCCTCATTCTTAATTATCAGGGGACAGGAGCTAATAAAACAATATGAGAAGGATGAAAATATATTGGGTTGGATCATATGAAAATTGTCATAGATACAAGCAATACAGATGATTTCAGAGAATTCAACCTAGTAATTTCAATGTAAGTCAGCCTAAGGAAGAAAAATCCCTCCTCCCTCTGGTTCCACACCCACCCAGGATCAGAGGGATATGCCTATAATTGGGCACTTTTTGCACTGCAGATCTGTGTACATGAGAATTGAGGTTGATGAGGTATTTTTTAAGGCAAAAGCAGATCCCTAAGAGCCTTCAGCCCACATTCATCCAGACCCATAGTGTCTTTCCTCTTGGCCTGGATCGGTCTTTGCATTTTCAGAAAAACCAAGACCATTCAGGACCTGATATCATAACAATGGAAAGAGTTGTAGTTGCCTGGTCAGCTAGGAGGAAACCTCTTGTGACTCCAAGCTACCCACAGAGACTCCTGCAGCATTGGGGTCCCTCATAGACCATCTGGATGGAGTCCCTAAGAGCTGCCTTTCCAACAGTGACAGTGACATGGTCCAACTAAGTCAGACACAGAAGGCTCGGGCTTCACTTACTACAAAGCATCTGTTTTGTTCCCTGCCATGACTGTCACACAGGCCAGGTCAAAGGCACTACAGTATCCTTTCATAGGAAGAGCAACAAGAATAACTGTCTCGGGTCAGGAAACTGAGAAACAGAGGATGTAAAATGCCCTTGCAACACAGCTGGGAGCTCACTGCTGGTTAGTGCCCCATGCCTGCCTACTGATGGCTGGCAGCTGGCTGTACACAGCAAGGTTAAAGAAGGCAGGTCACTAGATGCTCAGTCACTCTGGGTTAGAGATGTCCTAGGCACTTGGGATGGCTAATAGGATGACTGGGAAAAGGGAAGGCAGAGAGAGATCCAAGAGTGTCCCAAGTCTGAACAGAGGAGGAGACAGTGGCCTACTTGTCCTATTCATTGGCCCTATAGCCACTCAGCCATCACTACCCCAGTAGACACCTTATCCCCTCACCACACAGCTCCCTGTTGGAAGGATACACAAACATCCCATTACCAAGTTGTCCCCTTGTTTGCAAGAGCCAGTACGATCTCGGTGCTGTTTTCAGAGCTGGGTCTCATTCCTGGAGGCCGACTCATCTGTGTTCTAAACACTAAACAAGGGTCTCCTTATACTGTCTGGGTTGGGGGAAAAATCTACAGAAAATGCAGAGAAAACCAAACTCCCTCAACCGTGGCAGGATGCAGCTTCAGTGGACTGCTTGCCACAAAAGAAATAAAGGGGCCCAGCTTGGGGGATGGGTCCTTTGCTGGGGCACATAGCAGCAAACACAGACAATCCTTCCCAGCTCCAGATCCAAGGGCCCTAAGATGAAGGGAACAGCCATGAGCAGACCCCATTCACACCCTCCATTCCAGACAAGCAAGGCTCTTATCTATCAGAGAGTTCCGACACATTCATGAACTCTATCCCTTAATCCAGACACTCCTCCCCAACTCCCAACCTGCCATGCAATCCTTTATCCATCTTGCTCTCCAAGCAAGTGATTCAAGGCCCAGCCCTGGGCACTCCTACTTGCAGAAGCCTTTCCTCAAGTGAGCTCACAGCACCAAGTCTCCCAGCTCACATAAAACTGAATCAGCAGCTACAGGCATCATTCTATAATTTTTCTAAATGAGCTTAATCATCTCCCTCAGGAGGCTGGCTACTCCTGGAAGGATTGGGTCTCATATCCCAGCCCTGTCGCACAAATTAAGCACATCTCCCAAAGCATGTTTGTTAATTAAGAGGTTAATGTGAGGCTCCAGGGGCAGACAGGTGGACAATACATAACCATTGCCACATATTCTCTCTATTGAGTGAGCCAAGCATCTCAGGTTGGGATGTTCTACTACTCTGACTCCCCTTTCCAGACAGCACAGCCAATGGGCTGGGCTCAGACAACCTTCTAGAGCCTTCATACTGGAGAAGACTAACTGGCCACCTCCCCCAGGATTGAGACCAAAAGTTATCTCCTCTTGCTTCAAGCAATCTGTACCCTTATCTCTTTTCTTCCCTAGAAACAATATTTATTGAGTATTCTCTATATGCCTGGCATTTATTTATTATATACATATTACCTATTTAGGTATATGTGTGTATGGTGGGATATGCATGTGACACAGCACATATGTAGAGGTTAGAAGACAGTTTTATGGAGTTAGTTCTCATCTTCCTTCTTTATGTGAGTCCTGGGGATTGAACTGAGATTGTCAGGATTGTGCAGCAAGCACCTATACTGGCTGAACATGTTCATGGCTGTTTTCAAAGTTTAAGTTCATTAGTGAATAAAGCAGATGAGAATCCCTGTCTTGCACTCCCTCCTTGTAGAGCTGGTAGGGGGACAACGAGGGGTGAATCTGTTACCCACAATCACCAGTGAGTGAAACTGTATGTGAGGCAGCATGCCCCAAAGACTGCCTATGGTCTGCAAATTAAAGAAAGGGGTGAAGACCAAGGATGACAAGCAGGCAGAAGACAAAGCCTTCAACAATGTGGCCATAATGGACCACACTGAAAAGAATACTGTTGAGAAAGATTTGAAGAAGATGAGAACTTGCTTGTGTTGGGCAATCTGGAAGAGCCAAGGGATCAGCCAGGATGAGAACCCTAAGGTGATGTAATGTGTCTGCCGTGGAGTGGGCTGGGGAGTGAGGGTGAACGAACAATAACGCAAGTCACAGATGGCACAGAAAAGGTCTGCAACAGCCAAGAAGTTTGACTCTGGAAAGCCATTTGGGAAGTCTGAGCAGAAAAATGAATGCTCAGCAATCGTCTGACTCCTCTATAGATACTAAGCGGTGGTGAATGGGCAGCTAGCAGAGTGATCACCCAGGGTCCCGATGATGTAAGTCAGGCAAGCTATCACAGTGCTCAGGAATTACAAAGCATCAGTAAAGAATGACATGTTCTAGACTTACTCTGCAGGCAGAACCAGGATCTCCGGACCAGGGAGAGATGGTGGGGAACAGATAAGAAAGGAATTAACAAACAGGGTTGCCATCTGCTGGAAGAGGGAAGTAGCAGGATGGATTTAGGGATGACAGATAGTTGGTCTTCCCGACATGCTAACACTGAACTGTCTTAAATAAGCAGAGAGCAAGTATGGAATGTAGGAGAGAAGTCTGGCCCGGAGTGTAAATAAACGTGTGTGTTGTTGGTATGCAGGTCTGGCAACTGTGTGGGAGGTGGAGGGTACCAATGGAGAAAACTGTTGACTTCATTTCCCTTTTCAGAGCATATGCTCCATTCCTGGAAAGGCTTAATGCTTACTGAAAAGAAGGAATCAGATTTCCCCACAGGAGCAATGTGATAATAGCAGGTTAGACTCTGGACAAGGACCAGTTGCTCAATTTTTTTTTATAGCAGTTATCACAGACACAGGGTTTCCTCAAGGCCTTCACAAGCGGCAAATGGTAAGACTACATGCTTTACAAGTAAGAACTTTGACAGCCTGCTGCTTATAGACCACTATGGCCTAACTGGCAGACACAGCCCTTGGCACTTGCCTTGGAAGCCCTGAGCATGATCAAGTTTTCCCACTCATGCCCTTCTCCGTTCATCCCCTTCTCTCAGGGAGAGTTAAGTTCCCAGGTACCTTCTAGAAGGATTTGAGAGGATACCTGCTGCCTTTCTACTCTGAAATAATCACAAAGCCTTGACTATTGTCTTTACCAAATCAGGATTAGGAGTAGCTACCACAAACTATACACCGTACTAGTTTTACCCAGTCCCTGAGCTCCTGTGCTCCCGAAGGAATAAATGATGAGAACGGAGGAGACCAGGCCACACCACCCTCCAGGGAAGCCTGGGTTGGTAAAGCTGGAGAACAGGACACTCTCCAATGGAAAAAGATAACTGAGTAAACACCCTTCCCCCCCCCCCCCCCCCCGGTCTAACAGCAGGGGAGAGGTTGGGATGAAGGCTAGTCCCCTCAGCTTCCTGTGAAGGTCAGATGAGAAAGGGGTCAAAGAGAGAAGGCAGCGGAGCTTTACAAGCAAAGAAAACTGCCTTGGCCAAGAGCTGAGGCTAGTTGAGGGCTGGGGCTAGAGGAGGAGCTTTAGAAAATTAGGATCTTGGAATCCTGGTAGGAGAAAGACAGGGGTGATCCAGAAAATGCTGTGGAGACTGGCCAGAAAGTTCCTGAACTTAGTTGGTTTTCTGAAGAAAAAGTAAAAGCAGCAGCAGCTAATCTGCATCCACCCTGCCCATAGGGAAGGATCCTCCAGGCTTAAAAGCTGTGTGAAGAGCCCCTAGGAGGAATGGGCCACCTGGGAGGGGCTGTCACACTCAGGGCTACAGTGGGCACCCCAGAGGACACACCCTGTAGACACACCCTGGTCCCGGGAGGCACCAGAGGATTCTGGAAGCTGATCCAGGCCCCTGCCAAGCTTGTGTTTCAAGTGCTTCCTGTAATTATTAGTATCACTGCTACTAATGAGGATTGCTGTCAATATTAGTGGACTGCTGTGAGGCCTGTGTCTCCTACTTCACTGATGGCTGTTCACAGAATTCCTTGTCATTTCCCTCCAGATGACGAACTGTCTCTAATTTCAATCCCAAAATGTCCCCTTCCCTGCATCCCTCCAAAAAACCTCAGCCTTCATCCCAACCCCGGTATGGTTGGGTCCAGGCTTCCAGGCCTGCCTGCCCTTTTGTGAGATATGAGATTACACATTAGATATAGAGGACTCAGCCACTTGCTACCCCCCTGCTATGTAGCCCTGTGTGTGTGTGTGTGTGTGTGTGTGTGTGTGTGTGTGTGTGTGTGTGTGTGTGTTCTGCACATCAATCAGATAACCTTCTCAGCGTTCCACTTCACAGATGAAGAAACTGACACTTTGGAAACCTGCTCAATAGCTATGGATCTAGTTCTGCCTGACTCTAAGAGCACAGGCTCCTTTTGCATATGTGCGCAAGAAAAATTTGCAGACCTTTATTACAACTGTTCTATTCCTCTTCTTTTTCTCCTGCCCCCCCAAGACCACACAGGACTCACCATCCCTGTGCCCAGCCTTTATGAAAATAAATTCAGCAATCTGACCCCAGTCCTCCTCTGTTTAGTTCCTTGCCATTGTCCAGCACTTCTGTCTCTCTCCTATTGCTCAGTGTCCCATCCGAAAGGCAATGGCCACAGAGGACCAGCAGGCCATCTGTGTACTCCCCACCAGTAGACACAGTGACCAAAGCCCAAGCTCTCCTGATTTCCCAAAGTTCCCACTTCACCTGCCCCTCAGCACATTCAAACTAAGAACAAAGAGCTGCTGGTAAAGATTTATATATAAAATCAGGCCATAGACCAGATTTGACCCTCAAGCTGTACTTGCCAACCTGTGATTTAGGTCACATTACCTGAGGTACACTGTAGTCCCTTTCTATTTGACTTCTACAATTTTATATACACAGAGGCTGTTGTATGAAAATTAATTTTAACAAATAGGAACAAGGAACTGAGTGGAATTGGTTTTGTTTTCTCACCAGGAATAGATGAAAGTATTGTTTCAGATAGAAAAACAGATTAAGAGGAGGATTTCCCAGGCTCCTATGAAATCAGGGGACCAAGACAGGAGAAAGGCCCTAGGAAGCTTCAGAGACAGATCTAATGTCTTGATCCGTTATTCTGCTGCCTCCAACCAGGCTACAACTTAATCACAGTAAGTGTGGGCAAACACACACACACACACACACACACCACAGTGGGGAGAGGAGAAAGAGACAGAGACAAAGAGACAGGGAGACAACAAGAGAGAGTGCATTTGGCTGGACCTAGACTTGACCCAGGGTAGTAAAAATGCAATGGTCACCCTGCATGGTGGTGGCTACCTTCTGAGGAATAAGCAGGCAATGCATAGGATTCCTCCTATCCACAGGCTTGAGAACCGACTCTGTAACTTTCTAAGTGTGGGGGAAGGGGAAAATCAGAGGGGCCCAGTAGGTGAAGTCTCAGAAGCATATCTAGCAGAGATGCCCATCATCAGATGTGCTGGAAGGCAAAGTTCATGAAAATCTTGTAGATGCCAAATTGACATTCTAATGGCTATCAAGAGAGTGGTGTGCGTTACCAAGGAGATGTAGATTATATACGAATTCTTCAATGACCCAAACAACTAGAATTCCATCCTGGCAAGGTTGACAAGAGGTGCAAAAAATAGAACCAGAAAAAGGAATGGAAATAGGGGACTTTGTGCTATTTGAGTCTCTGGAGAAACAGACAGCAGTAAATCAGAACTGTTTTTAAGATTTCCCTTGGAGGTAGCGTCTGTGCCTAGCCAGCTGTTTGTCTGGTGTTGCACCAAAGTCCTGAGTGTTATGGACTTGACTTCAGTCTCTGGCACTTTTGGGAGAAGGTGGAACCTTTAGAAGGTGAAACTAGTGGAAGGAAGTTAAGACATCTGGGGCATGCCCAATGCCTCCTCAAGCTTCTTCTCTTTGCTTTCCAACTTGAAGGAATGGGCTTTCACAACTATTCACTCTCATCAAAAGCCTAAAGGTGAAACAGCCACGTAACCATGAACAGAAATCTCCAAAACTGTGAGTCAAAATCAGCTTTTCCTCTTTCAAAATTCTTATCTCAGGAGTTTGTCATAATGAATCAAAGCTGACTAGCAAGCATGGGGATATGACCCACCTGAATCTGGCAACCCAGCTATGTCCAACAATGGATGGATGACTGAAACTAAATCCTAGAAATGTACAACCAGACGATTGTATCAAAACGGGGATGCTAAGTACTAGAAACCTCACCATCTCTGGTTATTTCACTACCAACCTTTTTTATTTCTTTTTTTTTCTATTGTATCTGAATTGTGGAATGGTACAATGGTGTAACATGTGGAATATGTCTCCCAAGCCCATACCACTAACATCATGTTGGCAGCTTGAGTATTCAACTGTGGAAGTATTTATGTCACAGAAGGTAAGAAATACTACAAATCAAAGCTTCCATGACCTCCACTCCAGCCCATCTCACCCCCAAATTCACTGCTCAATGTGTATCACCATGCATGCCCTCTTCCCACACCAAACAGGTTACATGCACAAGAAATGAGGGGGGAAGACCCAGATGTTCTTATAGTAAAATCAATTGTTGGAAAGGTAAGCTTCCTTCACTGTACACACTTTAGAAACTTCCCTTATGACCCAACTAAGCCCTCTGAATGTGGATGACAGTCATGTGGCTTGATCTGTTGGGGTCACGTCACCTGGCAATGGGATCAAGACTTACCCTGTGTGCGTGGGACTTACCCTGGGCTTTTTGGAGCCCATTCCCTATGGTAGGATACATTGCTCAGCCTCGATACAGTGGTGAGAGGCTTGGTCCTGCCTCAACTTTTTGACTCTCCTAGGGAGGCCTTACCTCCTCTGAGGAGTGGATGGATAGAGGGTTAAGATAGCAGGGAGTGGGGGGGAAGGGAGAAGGAGAGGGAGGGGAGGCTAGGGCTAGTATGTAAAATGAAAAACATTTAAATCTAAAAAGGGAGAAAATAAAAGACACCCCCCTGCTTCCCAGTTGACTCACCCTAACAGAGGTTGTTGCCCCAGCCTCACAATTGTCACTGCTCAAATGAAGGCTGAGTCTAAGCATGACTCCCCAACTCCCAGAACGGTGGAAAACGTTATCACTCAACACAGCCAGTGAGCATATGGCTGCCTCAGCCCCTCACCAGCTCACAGAAGGCTGGGCTGGCAAGCCCTCAGAGTGGGAACAGCTCTTCCTCAGGTCAGTTGCATCAGTCACCTGCCTTAGGGCAAAAGTGTGCCTGGCACAGTGCCCTGCTGAAAAGCTAACTCTATCTATGAATAAGTCATCTGAAAAGCACTCATAAATATGGCCAAAGGATTGCTGACTTCTGGAGTTCTCGACTCCCTCCCTAACTCTCTTCTCCCTTCATCTTTATACACCCCCAGTGCCCAGTCCCTAGTTCCTAGGTAAGCAGTCTTTGATGCCGGCATCCATTCTCCCTCATCTGTCCTGCCAAGGTGGTCAACACCACATCCCTTGACAAACCTCAAGCCATCTCAGAAGTGTCCAGGTTATTTACTACCAAACAGGATACTCTAAGCCTTATGCCTACCTATTTTATGTTGCCCTAGGACAGAAGAAGGAAGACTAGGAATGACCAATTTCTTTTAAGGAGAGGAAAAACAAAAGAAGAATCTAGGCTTTCTACTAGCAGGTAGCTGGGGAAAGGCCTGCAAAACTAAATGACTTTGAAGTGCTATGAACGTCTGAAGATCCCTTAACCCACTAACACTAGACAGGTGTCCTGTGTGGAATACAACCATGTGGTCCACCAGAGGCAATGAGTGGAAATAGGATGCTCTTGAACCAAAGAATAAAAGGTACACACAGGCAATAGAAGAAATTTCTATAAGGTCTTCACACTCAGGGTTCATGTTTAGAGGGGCAGTGAGCTGTCACTGAAGGTAGGCAAGAAGGGTTTGGGATAGCCCTCATCAGGAATGGTATAGAAGCAATTCAGCTATCAGAGAACAGCCTGGTGTCCTGGAGTCAAATATTCCTAGACCAAATCCTCAATTAATGCCTCCCCCCTTTCTGGCTCAGTTGAGGTACTTAGTCCTCCTGAACCTCAGTTCCTTTTGTGTATAATGGGAATGATGCACAGCCTCACAGAACTAATTGTTAAGAGGTAGGTAAAAATAAAGCATTTGAAAGCATCTGGCACTTAGTAGGTGTCTAATAAACTTAACCTTCCCATCAATGACAGGTCTGAGCTAGATTTCCTCAGGTCTTCCTATTCCAGAGTCTGAATGAGTTTAGATCCCTTCCTGGCTGGTGGAAAGGAAGGCATACACCTGAGAGAGATAAAGAAGTTAGGATTAGGTAGATGGTTGGAGAAAAGAGGATGCTGAGAATGGTCAGGGACCGTGTACAGGTCACCTCTAACATCCACCCACCCCCACACTCGTTACCTCTTCTAGAGTAAAAAGGGAAACACAGGTTTGGAATTTTAAAGTCCGTTCTGAAGGACCTCAGTTTCCCATGTGTATTGTGAAGGAATTGGACTGGTTGTCCCCTCCCAGCTGTGGCTTTCCCTACAGGAAGGGGAAGCAGAGGACTCAGATAGGAGGCAAGGCAGTAAGGAACAATTAGTGGGGTTCCCCACCCCCGGCCCAGCCCTCCGAGGAACGCGGGACAGCCACCTGGGTGTCGTCTTTAAGCTTTTTTATTGTGCTAACACTGTTGCCTCGGAGCTCAGGTCTCACACACACAGAACAATTCAGTCCTGACCCCCACCATCCCAGGGCTGGGGGCCCTCTGCCTTGGCTGGGGACACCTAGTTTTGTACCTCTGCAGTTCTGGGATACCGGCTGCTTCCCGCCCTTCCTCTCCCTGGAGGCCAGGGGTGAGGGAGAGCTCTGAACTATCTTCGTCCGTCCCCACCCCCTCCAGCTTGAGAGCAGCAGGGGGCTCTGTCCCCCTAGGCATCTCCGACGGAAATTCCCCTGAACTCTCCGCCGCCAGGCGGCCGGTAAGAGCCAGGTCTGCACCTGCCCGAGCCTGTCCCCAGCTGCAGGCGGAGAGCCCCGAACCGCCTCCCAGCCGGGGCGCAGCCCGGTGCTGCGCGCTCACACTAAGAGACCGTCCTTGCACGACCGCTGCTCGACCTGGGCACAGTCGGCGCAAGCGGCCGGCTCCGCGCTCTTGACCTTGATGTAGACGGGGGAGGGGCCCGCTTCGCAGGCTGCGGAGGGTGTGCGGGGCACTAGGGCCACGTCCTCGGGGCTGCCGCAGGGCGGAGGCGCGTACTTGCGGCGCAGGGAGCGGCTGACGTTCTGCGTCGGGTACCCCAGGAGCTGGGTGACGCGGCTGCCGCGCCCGCTGGCCTTGCACCCGGGCGCCTCGGCGTCCACTCTGGAAAACAACAGGCGGGCGCGTGAGCTGGCTCCTCCACGGCGCGGCGTTGGCACGGCCTGGGCAGAGCTGGGGGCTCTTGGCAACCTCTCATCTCCCCGCGCCCCCCCCCCTCCACCTGCCCCTCACCTCTTTCTCTCTTACTCTCTGAGCCTCAACCTACTCTCCTCGATGTGCATTCCTGGACCAGCGACCCTGCAGCGCCCCCATCCCCATCCTTAAGATCCCACTTGTCCTCGAGTGTCCTAGCAGCTCACGGAGGGCAGCCTCAGTTAGGCTCCCTCTGTCCCTTTCTAGTGTTTGGCTCGAAGAGAGGCCTTAGTGATCCGGGAGCTGTGTCCCTCCTTTCCTTGACTAAACCTCTCTCTGCGCTCTGGCAAGCTCTCATCGCCCGTCTGTCCCTCGCTTTTCTTTCCCTCCGTCCCCAAGGCATTGCAATCATTAGCACTGCTATTCTTGTTCTATTTTTATTTCTAGTTTGCTTCTAAAATAAGTTATTCGCACTATCGATGTTAACTCTTCTTAAATAGGTATGTTGAGGTTCCTGCCGGCGCAATACAAGGGAAGGGTGAAAACACGCGGTTCCTGCCCTCCAGGAGCTTACAGTCTAGGCCAGACAAACCGAGGGATGCATAGACGATAGGAAGAAAGGGGAAGGCAGGGAGCAGAGGTGAAGACTGAAAGCGGGAAGGGAAAAGACAGAAAGCCATGCGGCGAGTGAGCAGGTCGACATGCTGCAGTCCCAGCACTCCATGGCGATGGTGGGCAGGTTTGGGGTGGGGTTCCCAGCCGGCCGATGACAGACAGGGGTGAAGAGGACAGGGCGCCGGTCCCCCGCCGTGCAGCAGCATGCAGCATGCATCAGGTTTTACCTGATCTCACTAGCCAAGTCGCCACAGGCCCCTCCGCCGACCCCGCCGCCGACCCCGTAGCCGAAGGCACCGCGGGCGCCACCAGCCCCGCCGCCTCCGCAGCAGCAGCAGATGAGCCCCCAGATGCCTAGTGCCAGGCAGGCCAGCATGAGCAAAGAGCCCAGCACTGCGCCGACGATCATGCCTACACGCTGGGAGTCTGTGGAGAGAAGTGGAGGCAATCAGGCTTCTGACAGATAGCCTGGCACGTGCCAGGGCAAATGTCTGTGGGAAAGAACCCAGGGCCCTGGGAAGCCCAGTGAGGAAGATGTAGGAAAGGTAAGCGAATCTGTAGATGGCTTCCAGCTGCTCTAGACAAACAGCAGTGGAGAGGAGACAAGCTGAGGTTCCAAAATGGAGCCTAGGTATCTGTAATACAGCCCTCCCAGCCGGAGGTCTCTCGGGGCTGCTTTACCTACCTGAGACCTTCACTTCTACCACGCAAACGCTGTAGCCCACATGGTTGGCCACTGTGCACTGATACAGCCCATCATCATCCGCATTGACACTTTTCAGCACCAGGTCCCCATTGCCCATGCCTGAAATTGGAAGAGCATCAGATGGGTAGTGAGACAGCCAAGCCTGGTCTCTAAGAGCCCTGCCCTGCCCAGCCCCTGTGGGGTGGAGGACAGAATACTACTACTCTAAAAAAAAAAAAAAAAAAAAAAAAAAAAAATCAAGGAAGGTGTATACCAGTATTCACAAGCCCACTCCACTCTAAATACTCCCTTGCTGAGAAAGACAGGGAAAGACCCCTCTCTCAGAAAGAAGACAGCATCACCATCAACTCTGTGGCCTCAGGGAAGTACATCCCGAGTCTGAGCACTGGTCCCCTTATATCATTCAGCTTCTCTAAATGCTAGGAGCCTCACACCCCTCATCCCATCTAATCCTCATAGCAGTTACTGGTTAGTATTCCTTTTCTCATCCATCACAGAGGTGTTAAGCCACTTGCCTGAGATTTACCACCAATCAGCATTCTAGCCAAGATTCAAGCCCAGCTCTTCCTTGGACCGTGTTCCCTCCAAATTAACCATGCTGCTTTTGACTGACATCCCATTTATTCCTTCTCCCCTTCCCTCAGTAGCAGCTGCCGGGACATGCCCAAATGAGCAGTCAGTCTCTCATAGACTTGGTACCACTGACAAGCCGTGGAAGTCCCAGCAGTGCCCCACCCCCACCCCCACTCCTTCCCGCGGTGGTCCTCTGCTCATCTTCACTCTCCTTCGGCTGGGCCCCCTCACCTTGATTGATGGAGCTGTGAAAAGACTCTTGATAAGACAGCTCGGAGTGGAAGCTGTGCTGGGAGTGGTAGGACCCAGCTCGGTAGGGGTGACTATGCCCACTGATCTTGGCCCACTTGTAGGAGAGGGGCTGAGAGCCCCCATTGGCGTAGCACTTCAGTACCACATCGTTGCCCTTTGACATGTGGCCTTCAGTCCAGCACATTGGGACCGCAGGACGTGCTGTAACAAGGCAGGCAATTACAAACCCAGACTCAGCCAAAGGACAGAGCCAAGCTCACACTTGACTCTGAAGCCTGGGGAAAGGGAGCCCAGAAGAACAGGTCATACCTTGGACAGTGACAATGACCTTCCTCGTGGCCATGGTGGTCTTCTTTACCCGACACTCGTAGGTGGCTGTGTCAGATACCTGCAGATTCATGAGGTTGATAGAGGCATCATACTGGCTGGGGTCTGAGGCTGCAAAGCGGACCCTCTGCTGCAGATGCGGGAGGTTGCCGTGGCCGATCCTCTTGTCTTGATAAGTAAGAAACTGTGCAGAGAAAAAGAGAGAGAGAGAGCTGAGCCAAGGAGGGTCGTGTGAATCAGCAATTCACTGACCTTCTCTAAAACTCAGTTTTCTCAGCTGAAAAAACAGCAGGATAGTGTCAGGCACACTGATCTCTTACAGAATGAGTGAGCGCTAATGAGATGAGATATTCTGGAGAAGTGTAAGGTCAGACAGGGAACTTCTAAAGGCAGGGGCCATACTTGATACAGGGTAGAGGGAGGTGGAATCTGTCTGGTTTGATTCTCAGTTGGACAGCTCTTATCCGTGTTGCCTCACTCCCTGAGAGGTCTTTGAGGAAGTGTGCGTCCTCACTTGCCTTCTTCCTTCTCCCTCAGGATGTTGGCTTCCCCCCTTCCTGTTTGACATCACAGAGTACATAGAGTAGAAAGAATCCTGTGTCAAGCACTTACCACATTCTCCCTATGTGCAGGCTCTGAGTTGACTTGCATCCACTCAATGTCCAGACCATTGGGACCATAGTCCTCAGGATCTAGGATGTAGGGGCAGCCTAGCCTCACATTGTCACCTTCTGCCAGATACATGACCTCCTGGCCATCCCCGTTGATCCTTACAGCAGACAACAGTGCTGGTGGGCCAGAAAATAGGAAGAGAAACAATGCTTGAAGAATCTGCCACTCTGCTACCTGTCAGCTAGAACTCAGTGGGGCTTCCATAGGAGGGAGGAGCTGCTTCTCTCTCTCTCTCTCTCTCTCTCTCTCTCTCTCTCTCCTGTGTGTGTGTGTGTGTGTGTGTGTGTGTGTGTGTGTGTGGTGTGTGCTAGCATAAGCAATACTTAATATTGTTTGTTTATTCATATGGCAGTCTATGAGCATCCTTGTGAACTTGTGTATATATTCTAGACTTGTGTAGATGTCCCATTGAATACTGTTTCCATACATATAGCTCTTGTATTATATTTAATACACAATGGTGCATTTGAATGTATGAATATATGTGCACAAATATGCATTAGATGTTTAGAGAGTCTTTGTAGATGTGCAGATATCCATGCACATAACCATGTAGCATGTCTACCTATATATTTACATGATAGTGTAGGCAATTGCATGTGCTCACACTCATGAATCACCCAAAGTTGTTAAACGTTCTATTGGAAGAAACAAGCTGTTTAAAAGCCAGCTGCATGGGCTGGGTTTCAGCCCTATCTGGGTCAAGTGAAGTGCTCCAGCCAGAGAGTATATCCAGGAGAGTGAACAGTATAACTCCTGGTGTCCCTTTCTGTCCTGAAAAGCACAAGACTAGGTCTCTCTCTCTCTCTCTCTCTCTCTCTCTCTCTCTCTCTCTCTCTCTCTCTCTCTCTCTCTCTCTCTCTCTCTCTCTCTCTCTGTGTGTGTGTGTGTGTGTGTGTGTGGTGTATGATAATATATGCTGACTATATAAATGTACTAAGTGACAACCTTTGTCTGACAGTGGGCACTGTAACCTAGAGCCTGGCCACGTTCGTGTGTATGTCTTTGTCTATGGCAGCTTATATGTGTAGAATGAGCCTTGTACGGAGGTGTACCATTGTAGACCATGTGTCCTCCCTGTGTGATTATGTGGCTCCCACTTTCTTGCTCCCTTTGGGGCCCCTCCTGCCACTGAGTCAGAGCGGGAGCCCAGGATTTGGAGCCAGGATCAGGAAGCTTAGGTTAAACTCCTCCCCCTCCCTACCCTGAAGCCTCAGGCAAGCTCTAGCCCCAACCGGTTAGACCTAGAGAAGAATAAGGGGGGGAGTAAACCCAGGGTTCCACCCTAGACACTCAGCTCCCTACCTCCCTGTCTCTGTAGCACTCCCTCTTCAAGACCCTCACGAAGCTTCTCTATTGATGCCATTTTGAGTAAGCATGCTCTTTGAGGTTCCAGCCCCAAATCTCAGGGAGCCCCTCCCCACTTCCCCACCCCACCCCACCCCCACAGGTATACACAGGTACACACTGTCCTGGGCTAAATGAACAGACACAGGCATGTTCACTCAAGCCCTCAAATGTGAATATATACCCATGCAGTCCCCACTTTCTTACACATGGACTATCGGACACACATTTACAGGCAAACAAAGAAAGAGTACACATTAATCTAAGACACACCCACTGCATGCTCTTGTGGCTTCCTGTTCATCCATTCAAGACCAGACATATCTGCAGAAGCCCTGAGCTCAGTGCTCTGTGTGTAGCCTGGCTCTGGAGAAGCTAGTGAGGGCCTTACATTTCGCCCAACATCTCAATCATCACCAAAACTGCCCCTCTAAACTGTGGCTGGCCCACAAACATGCCATAATCTGATAGACTCTGACTTTTCCTCCAGCAGGCATCCTGGCTTCTGGGACTCTAACGGGACCTAGAGATGCCTCTTCCAGCCTTAGGCCAAGAGAATACCAGCTCATTCCTAAGATAAGGATCCTGATGCCATCTGCCAGATCCTGAGGCAGCAAGAGGCAAGCCAGGGATGAGCCAGAATTCAGCTGAGAGCAAAGGCTCCACCCTGGGGATGAAACACTGGAAACAGCTGACAGCAGGGAGGATTCCCTTTTGCCATCCCAGGTCAGCCAGACAGAGGGTAAGTATTCAGAGAAAGGGGCTTGGGGAGGAGGGGCTAGCTGGAAAAGAATATCTCCACACCACAGTAGACTGTCTCGCTTCAATTGTCCCAAGCCATGGAGCCTCACCCTGCCTCCTCAGCCTCTGTAGATACTTTCTCAGCCTCCTCCCAAGGAGCCTTTTTGTACCTCCTCCCACCCCTTGGGAAGTTGTTCCTAGCATATCACCCTGGTTTATCTTGCTGTGACACTGGGGAAGGATTTCCAGGGAATGAAAGAGAAGAAGGCAGCTTGCGTGGAGGGAAGAGCCAGGATGAAAATTGTATAGAAAGAGACCCAGGCAAGACTTTGGGAGAGAGGGACACTGGGAAGTCAAGAGGCTGTCTAAGAAACTGGTGATTGTCCCTTTATAAAATCACCAGGGCTAGCCACTCTCTGTGGGGAATGTCACCTTGACAAGTGTCTGTTCTCAGCTAAGATATCTATTTTGGATTTTCAAGCTGATTTCAGACTGGAAGGGGACGAGAGAAGAAAAAAGGCAGCTCAGAAAGTGTCGGCGCACAACTCCATACAGCAAGCATCTAGTCTGCATACCCTCGTACACACAGCACACACAGAGATGCCCCCCGGCTCTCCTGGCACAGCCAGAGCTTCCTGAGTAGGCAGTGCCTGAAAGGCCCTCAGCAGAGAAAGGGTGCAGCAGGTATCTTGACAGAAACGCAGCCAGAAACACTACCATCAACGCATATGTGCACACACAGGCAGGAGTATCCCCATACACAGAAACAGAATGAAACAGTCCCCCTTCTCGCTCTCCCTCCTCCTACCCTTCCCTCTTCCTTCATCTAGACCCCAGGAGGGGTTCCATGCTATTTCCAGCTATTTTCAATACTTAATAGAATGTCCCTTGCTGGTACTTGCCCAGTCCCTGGCAGGCAGCCATAGCATCTAAACCTGAGCCCTGCCTTCCAGTAGTGCCCACAGAGAGGTTATGGGTGCCCTGGGAGTTTACTATCTACTCCTGTCCACATTCTCAGCCTCATCCCAGAAGAGGCATCACCTGTGGACTCTCAAAGCACATGGGGCATGGACCAGAGGCCCTAGGCCTGGGTTCTTGTTGGCTATGAATAGAGGCAGTCCAGCATGTGAAATCCTTCCAAGGCAAACAGCTTTCTAGCCCATTGCTCTGGCTTGGAAGAGCTGGCCCTTCCACTTGGATGAGCACACCAACCCAACCCGATGTGGGCCAGGCTCATCCTCATCCCCCATCCTGAGCTGCTACTCACCTGACTCATACCCCACCTGCAACTTCCACAACTAACTCCGTATCTCCGAGCAAGCCCTGTCTCCATCTCCCAGCATGGAAACATCACAAAGGGCACCTGCACACATATGTGAGCTATGCAAGCTGTCAATTACACCATGAAGATCTATTCCAAGGCCTCTGCACACAGGTGCTGTTCCAAGCCTTATGGCACAGGCTCTCCTGGTGGGGGAGGAGGAAGGTCCCTTAGCAGTATCCAAATCAGTGTCAGCAAAGTGAAGGTAGCCAGCCACTGCCAGTGCCTCTTAGACCATCTTTGAGGCTGTTCTGTGAGCCCTCACGCATCCCTGACCTTCTGGCATAATGCTGGGCATCCCTGCCCCTGCCCAGCCCCATACCTGGGCTCAGGCACACGAGTAGTAGATGGAATGCTCCTCGAACTCCCATGTCTCTAGGCTTGATCTTTCCTCGGCCTGAGCTGGGCTCCAGTGGGCTGGTGGTGGTGGTGGTGGTGGTGGGTGGACAGGGCAGGTGGAGGGAGGGGGAGCAGAGGGCCCAGACACTGCCCGGGGTGGCAGGAAGGTGCAGTGAGTGCCAGGCTGAGGAGCAGCTGGAGTTATTTCTATAGGAGGGAGGGGGCCTGGTCCCCGCCTTGGGGAGGAGCCCAAGTAGCCCTAATTAGCAGGGTGACAGGATGGCCTACCCAGGCATTACCCAGCCCTCACCCAAGCTCTTCCCTGTCCCAAGAGTGCTGCACAGCATCGACCGACCAGCGGGACATGTAATTAGGCACCTGTTAAACCTCCACTTCCTCCTGGCCAAGTCCCCAGGGTGACAGCAATTGTCCCATTTTACAGCGTCCACAGAGCTCCCCTCACCACTCATTTGTCGCCTGCTTCCCCGGGGGGGAGTGGGAAAGAGGAAGGAGAAGCCAGATTTGGGGAGGAAAGATGGCCAGGATCAGATCTGAAGAGTTAACACTGACCAAAGACACCCCAGAGCTTCTCAGGCCCTCCCATTGCCGACCCAGATTTCCAGGTCCCAAGCCCTTCAAGTACCCCTTGCTTCCCAGGGGGGGGCCTCCAGGTCAGATCTAAAAGATAGTGCACCAGAGAAGGGATGTTTCTCTCTTGTTGAGACCTGGGCCTAGAGGAAAAGCCCAGGTAACAGGAGACACTGGAATGTAGCTTTTCTCTATCCCTTGAAAGAGAGTGGGGCCTCCTGGGCTGAAGAGGGAAAAGATGGGTGTGTGTAAGGACAGGGTCTTCCCTTGCTACTGCTTTTCCTTTGCAAGTTCCGGGACCCCAGAGAGCAGGAGGTGCTAAGAAGGGTCTAGATCCCTACCTCCCACAGAAATCTAAACCAGTTCACCAAGACTTGAAGAAGTGGGAAAGAGGAGTCAGGGCATTTGTGGGGAGTGAGGGACTGTGAAGGGTGAATGTTTGAGGTGGGCAGGGCAGGAATTCATTCGTGTGAGTGTATATCTTGACAGTATCTCTTGACGGTACAAAGGCTAAGCATCCTCCCCTCCCCCACTATGCTTTCTTAGGGATTTCTTGGAATCTTAGCCAGGTCCAGTGTTAACAGGAGCCATAATCCCCTAAGAACAAAGACCCTCAAAAAGCTGGGACTGTCCACTGGGCACCATCAGGGTGACTAAGACATCACAGTTCTAGGCAGTCAGGTTGAAGCTGGGGTGGGAGGGTCATAGCCAGCAGAAGAGGGAAGACCAGCCATGGTTGGTTGATCCATGGGCTCAGAACAGTTCCTTGACCTTCCCTGGATTCCAGGACTGTCCAACAGGAGGCAAATCATAAGAAGTCTCATTCTACAGCTCCCTCAAGAGATCCCAGAGCCTTCTCTGCAAGCGACCTGGGCTCAAGAAGGACAGCAGGGGGGAATAGACTTCAGGAGAGTTATGGGGTTCAGGGATTTGCCAGGGCCACACCCCCCTCCGTGGAAGACTAAGTCAGAACAATAAGGAAGCACAAGGAGTCCACGCGGCTCTGTGTCCCAAATCCTTTTACCCAAACTGCCAACAATAACAGGTTGCTCAAGGGCCCACCTGATACACACCGTAGCTCTCCTTATTTCCTTATCTATTTTAGGGATTTATGGGGCTGTCCTGAGCCTTCTGGAAAACAGGTAAGGAAACAGAAGCCCAGAGAAACAAACATTCAGCTCAGTTGCAGCTACTGGCTGAGTAGGGGATAACCAGGCATCCTGACTCTTAGCCCTCAGTGGTCCAAAAGAGGGTTTGGTAGCCATATAGACTACTATACAGCAGAGGGAAGAGTACAAGGTCAGTGGTGGGTGGAGGAGAAAGCAGGCAGGACCAGGAAGAAAGAGAGACCAAATGGATAGAGCTGTGGTTCCATTCACCTGAGGTGTAGGGAATGGATTGAGCTCTGGATTTGAGCTAATGTGTCACGATGGCTGCCCCTGGGATTAAATTTGGGGTTATTTAAAATTTTGTATGAGGATGAGGCCAGATCTGAGGTTAGGATTAAAGTTAAGGTCAGTATTAAGGTTAGAACCACAACTAGAAGTACAGCCAGGAGTTCAGGCTGGGCAGTGTGTCATGATAAAGAAACCATTTACAGATGTGCTTGGGAATACATGTTGAGATAAATAAAAGGCTGGGTTGTTGATTTAGGATTTGTTACAAATGAGTTTGAATTAAGTTTGGGATTTAACTCAAAAGAGTGCAGCTATGGTTAAAACATGGGTGAAAAATATGTTCAAGAGGGTTCAAGGCAATCAAAGCTGAGATTTTATAATATAGAAAGATACCAACCCCCTCCTGCTAAGCCCAGGTTTGGCTCAGCTCTAGAAACACACTACAGGCACAGATAGATATACCCAATGTCTGAGGGAGGGATTCAAAAGTGCACGAGCTCATATGAAAGGGGATGAAGCAACTTAATCCCACAACAAATGTACCCTCTGAAGTCCTGCTCTACCACCTGCTCACAGCCTAAGGAAGCTTCCAGATGCAGGAAGCTATGAGTAACCAGTGGAGTTCTGTCGCCAAAAGATGGGGCCCATCAGAGGGATTTACTGGGGAAGGACCTGTGGAGTCTCAAGGAGGTTGAGGTTGAGGGGCTGAGAAAGAATAAGGATGCTTCTACAAAAGTACTTTTGAGGGGATCACAGAGGGTTTCCCACAGCAAAAAAAAAAAAAAAAAAAAAAAAAAAAAGGCAGAGGTAATCTTTGACCTACTGAAAACTAATTGTCACTTGCTTGTAATTTGGAGCCTATAAAGGAAGCTGTAGGACTTCCTGCCCTATGCCACAGGTGCTTGGGGTAGGGGGTGGGGTAAGGGGACCAGGCCTAGGTTCAGCGTAATGTTTCCACCCTCTGAGACTGGCCTGCCCCTCTGGGTCTCACCCTCAACAAAGGGAAAGGGTCCCACTCCTGAGAGGCACCGGCTCGAACCCTTCCCTGGCCTTTCGGGCACCATCTGTGTTCACGCTAAACTAACTGTTTTCACTCCCCCACTTCCTTCTCAAATCCCATAAAGATCCAGGCTGGTCTCAGAAAATCTTTGACTTCTGTGCCAGGAGAGAGGGACAACTGCACTCACTTCAAAGATGAAGACCTAGCAGAGACCGTGAGGAGTGGAGGAAGCCAGAAAGGATTCGGAGACGCTAGAGCCAGCTTCTGAGATGGGCCACAGCCCAAGCCCAGGTCCCCTTAGGGTACAGGCAGCCTCCTCACCCTCCAAAGCCACCTTCTCAGCAATTCCACACAAACACCTAGCCCTTCTCTTCCTGCCTGACTTGGCCCGGCTCCTTCCCAGGCTCCCTAGGTACAGCTCAGACCCCAGCTGACTCAGGACCATATTCTGACCCCCTTCTAGACCTCCCTCTCTCACAGCCCCTCTGCCCCCTCTTCCACACCTCCTTGCAGACCTAGAGTTTACCCCAGAACATCTAGGGAAGAGTTACCCAGCAGAGGAAGTCTCTGAAGAGTTTGGGAGCAAGAGTTGTGAACCACCACAGAGAGGAGGATATCATGTAGGACTCAAAGCAAGATGGTCACAGAGAAGTTGAATTCTGGGTCTGCCAAGGGTCTATGGCAGCTGCTGACGTCTCACCGAATTTCAGTGAAGGTAATGGGATGAAGGACTACCGGGTGAAGCCAAGGGCTGGGGTTCAGAGATGGTGCCGTGGGCATGAGCGATTCATTGTAATTCTAACAGGAAGTGTCAGAGTCAGGTGTGAGAAAAGCAGTGAAATCTGTGTGAGCGCTTAAGTTTGAAAGTGTGGGCACAAGGCTGGGGATTGAAATACACATCAGGGCTTCAAGCAATAGCCTGAAACACAGATGACCCATTGATATTCTGTGCCCATCCCCCAGCTCCTGAGTCTCGGTTTCCACTGGCTCACCTCAAAAAGAGGAATGCTGCAAAAGGGAACCTTGGTATACCCAAATCTCTCCCATCAAGTCAAGACATAGTCTTGACTTCTGAAGGAGTGGCCTGACCCACCACTTTCAGCAAGGTTCAAGAGCCAAGAGTGGGACCCTGGTGACAGAGCTGAGGAAGAACTGAGAGCCCTGAAGATACAGGCATCTTCACCTCACAGAGTCAGCTACATCTCCATCCCTCAGACCTCCATCACTTCCATAACTACTAGACTTCATGCGGAATGTGAGGAAAAGGCAAATGAGTCTCAACTCCTCCCCCAGCATCCCTCCCCACTGAGAGACGCAGACCAGCGAAGGGATGCTTAGCCCATGGTGTGATAAGCTGTGCTAATAAAATTCACAAGGTCCTGTTTGGTGAAAATGATGTTTAAACAGAGATTATAAAGGTTATTGATGATGCACCATAGAGAGAACTAGAGGACCCCAGAGGTGACCAGAGTTATGTCTCAGTGCTTGGGAAGTAAGCCAAGGTCCTGCCAGACATAATTCAGAAGAACGAAACCAGTAGTGACAGCTGATGATTATTCTTCGACAGAGGAGATGAGATCCTTGAGAACTAAACCACTTGGAAGCGGCTACTCAAGCCCTAAGAGTACTTCACTGGGATCATAGCCAGGTCCTCAGGAGATAGTATATAGCTTGGATTGATTGGCCTGGACCATGTGTCCCTGTGTGTGCAGACAGATTTTTGTGATAAATTAATCCATGAATCCCAGTGGGACTTTGGCTTTTGGACACAAGGAATAAAATTTTCTTTTGCTTCAATACTTGGATTTTTCTGATCACATATCCTCAAGGGGAAGCCATGGTCTCCTCAGCCCCCAGGGTGGTCCCAGGCCTGTCCTGCTTTGAACAACTGCCCAGAGATGGTAGGAGGTAGAGAGAGGCATCAGAAGAAAGCTGATTTCTGGTTCATAGCTTTCCCCACTAAAGCCTGACCAGGCAGGCCCTCACTCTTCCCTCCCTGTTTGTTTCCTGTTGCCTGGATACAGGGATAAAGGATCCAGTTGAAAGAAGGTGGGGCTTCTCTAAGCTCTGCCAGGCCTGGCTGGAGAGGGAAGTGTTAACTGTCAGGAGAGCCATAAGCCCTGCCCAAGGATAAAGAGGAAGTTTCCCCTCCTCCCCCCAGGTTCCTCCTTCCAACACTTCCTCTGGAAGCCTCTGCAGAGCCCTGTATTTCCAGAACCATGGGCACTTTCCCACATGAGGCTCGCCATGCAGAGTGAGACAGAGGGCTTTGGTCTTTAGAGAGATTCTGCACCTCAGTGCCAAAGACTGAGGCTAGGGGCTGTGCATTTGATGCAAAAGACGACACAGGTGGACTAAAGAGATTTCTGAGCAGCAGGGCCTGTTCTGGGATGACTGGGTTCCATTAGCAGGTAGGTAGTAGGTGTCCTATCTTTTGGGGGGCGAGGGGGGGTGGAATGCAAGCCAGACTATCCAGCCATCTGGCTAAGGTTTACAAAGAAGACTGGAACACTGGCAGTTCTCTGAGGTCTCTTCTAGCCTTAGTTTTCATGATTTGGTGCTCATTCCCATTGGCTAATGGGACAGGCTTTCTCCATCAGCCATATAGGAAAAAAATAAAATCTCTAACTCTGGTTTCTTCCAGACCCTCTCCTCCCCATCTTATCTCCTGTCATCACCTTACCTCCTCTTTCTGGGAGTCTGAGAAAGTCACTACCTCAGCTCTATCACTGTCCCAGCATCAAAGTCATCAAAGCCATTGAGACAAAAGCCACCCTTTCCAAGAAGGATGTGGGTTTAAATGAAGGAGTTTGTACCTCAAGAGGCATAACCCAGCAAGCAGAGACAAGAGCAGGAGCTGTGGACACTAATGCAGACAAGAGGGGGTGAACTATTTAAGGGCAGAACAAATCAATCTTGAAATTCAGGTATGCCAGGTAACCTTCACGCGATTTCTTGGGATGCATCTCAGAGTGTTGAAGGGGATGTGGGTCACCTTTAGACTGGAAGGCACCTGAGGTCTCTAGTGAGCAGATGCCTTTACCACAGGGCTTCCAGGATTCACAATAATATAGCACGAGGGGTGTGGTCGAAAGAACAGAAAGTGAGGAACTCTCTGTCCCTAAGCCTCCAAGCCTGTGTGCCAGACTTCTTGTCTGACAGAGGCCACCTTCCCTCACCTCCTAAAATGCAGTGGGCCTTTGAACTCCAGGAGCCCCTTTCATCCGAGCCTATTCAAAATGCTTTTACAGAGTCCAATTAATGCACAGCTGTGACCCAAGTCACACAAGGGGATACTGAAGCTTTCAGGAATATCCCAGCACCCACTGAGTCAGGGACTACCTGGCTAGGCCACCAGAGCCAGCAACTGAGTCATACCCCACTGCAGCAAGTACAAAATTCAGAGGCTACCCCCAAGCCAGTGCAGAGCATGGTGTAGGCAACAGGCTCGGTGTGGGCACGTGGTGGATAGATCCCAGCAGGAGCTGGGGGTACACATGCTCAGGAGGCAACTACTTGTTGTACCTAGGAGCCCAGCCCCTGAGTACCAACCCAGTCTGACATTGCAAGGTCTGAAGGATTCCAGAGGCAAAAGATGGGTTAAGAAATCCTTAGCAGCTAATAGATACCTGTATATAAAGATATATACAATATATATATGTATATAAAGATATATGTGTGTGTGTATATATATATATCTTTATATATTTATATATATATGTATATATCTTTATATATGAATCTGAGCCTGGTGTGGTAGTCAATGCCTTTAATCCCAGCATTCAGGAGGAAGAGGCAAGTGGATGTCTGTGAGTTAGAAGCCCTCCTGATCTGCATAGTGAGTTCCAGGACAAGCCGGGGCTATGTAGAGAGATGCTACCTCAAAAACAAAAACAAAACGAAAACCAAAAACCCTGCTACAACTAAGTTACTAATAGTTTGGGCACTCAAAACAAACAAAAACAACTTTACAGCAAAGACAATGTACTAACTCAGTGCATCTACTACTTCTCTACACACACGCACGCACACACGCACACTCTTTGCCTCCCAGATAACCCCAAGGCTGATCTGTGGCTTGGAGGGAAACACAAAGCTACTTGTGTCTCTGAGCATGAAGGCAGTTGAAGCCTCACTAGCTGAAAAAACTCAACAAAGGGCCAAGAGCTAACCTTTAGAGGCAAGACTGAGACTGGTCATCCCTGATTCCTGAGCCTGAGGGTGCTAGAACCCTCGATACCACACCTTTTTGTTCCCAAATGCACTTCACTACCATCCTGTAGACTACTCACCCGGCTTCCTGCTGGCTTAACCACTGCTGCCATAGACAGACCCACCAGCCCCTACTTCAGCCAGGTGACATTTTTATGGAACTAGTCCCATTGCCAATCATCATTAAGAGGACTAGAGAGGAGCTGGAGATACAGTTTGGTAACAGAATGCTTGTCTAGCATATGTGAGGCCCCCACATTCATTCCCCAGCAATTAAATAGAACACACCCCACAAAATACCGTATATAGAGTGGGTAGACAATTTATACAAGATGACAGTATGGAGCAGCCCAATACCCCGACAGCTTTCGGAACTCTCCCACATAGAAGAACTAGGATCCAGTGGATGAGCCAACTGTCAATCATGAATCTTGAAAGAAGAAATCAAATCCCTCCTCCACATCATGGGCCAATTCTGACTGGAGGAGCAATCCCTTGTGATTCTCTCCCAAACCATCTTCACATTCTTAGTTGACTATAGTCCTTTCTCCAGAACCAGACCTTTATCCACATGGCCTAGATCTATCTCACTCTGGGGCCTTGGGCTCTGCAGTCCCCACAAACCTGCATTTCATCAGTAGCAGTCTGGATAAATGTCAGGCTTGTTTTACAACTGTGAACCTGGCCCATACTTTCTTATGTAGACTCAGTAGTTGGTAATGGGTATGGGACCTCCTTCCTCTCTGGCTTGCACACCACAGAGGCCTGTTCTTTTCATCCCTGGGAAGGACAGCAGGTGTAGGACCAGCCAAATACTGAGTACCAAGGATGTTTCTGGCATTCTTGAGAAAGGAAGTCCTCTGGAAAAGATGAAGTTTGTTCTGTGGTCCCAGCAGGTTTCATCTGAGCAATCAATGGTGCCAGTGAGCCAGCTAGAGTGCTTAATGGCACTGCCGGTGTCTTCTCTTCTATCCTGAACTGGGTACCTCATCTTCCAAGCCCTTTAGGGAGCAATGTATAAACTTCTTCAAGTAAGAGGGCATTGAGTTAGGGATGCCACAAAAGGAAGGCAAGGAAGTCTTTTCCCCATCTGATGGAGTTTCCCACCTACTGTGTGAAAGCTATAGTCTTCCAGTTGGGGACATTGGAGAAGGTGACTGGGGGATCCGAGGAAGAGGAAACACAGGAAGCAGCTTGTGACTCTCCTCCGGCCCTATGAAAAGAGGACTCTTGCCCCAGGCCCTTGTAACCCAGCGTTGTAAACACCCAGGACGCACCAGGCAGTTGTCCTCTCCTCCTTGGTACAGGATGCATGGAGGAAGACAAGACTGGATGCTGAATCTGAGATGGATGCTGAATCTGAGAGATGGAGCTGGGGGAGATGGGCACCGCAGTGATGGCTTTAGGTGGACAGAGAATTATCTCCACCATTGATAGGTGACACTCCAGTTTAAAATGGAAGGCTTGATACCCAGGGGCCTTCTAAAAGTGCTGAGGCCATGAAAGGTATATGAAAGGTTGTGGAGCTGAGGGGAAAATCGGAAGCCCAATGAGAAGCTTCCAGAAAAGGGGACCCAGTCTACTGTAAACACCGAGTACCTCGATGGTACGTGGCATAACAAGTATTTAGTGATTGCCTGAAGAGCAAATGGAAGTAGGAGTAGACTGGGGCAAGGTAGGACAAGTTAAAAACAGAACCGGCTTTCAGAAGGCCCACTCGAGGAATAAGGTGAACTGAGGATAACAGGACCAAGAGTGAGGGTCAGCTGTATTTGGATAAGGAGCTGGGTCTTGGGTGTACCTCCATGGGAATGGAGCAAATGTCTGTGCTGCAGTACTGGCTTAGTTGAAAGAGTCTAAGCAGGAGAGGACTGAGCCCAGAGCAGAGAGGCCAGGGCTCATACACCGCCCCCTCCAAATGTGTGGTCTGAGCCACAGTAAAGAGCCCAGGATAAGCTAGTCTGAGCTTTTTATGCTCCTTCCTCTCCAGCTCCGCCTCGTACAACCTTTTCACCAGCCCTCAACAAAAGCCTGGCTTTAACTCAGCCTCAGTGGCCCCAAATTCCTATGAACTGGGTCCAGGACCAGAAGAAACCCCCACCTGAGCACCATCTGGTTCCAGACCTTGAGCTTAAGGGCCAGCACACACTCGGGTCCCCCGTAGTTTATTTTGATCCACCGTCAGTGCCTACTGGAATCCCCATCCCCACAGCAGTAAGCCTGAGGTGTTCCTCGGAGAATAGAATAGCTTTAATCTGTAACTAGGAAATGTCTAGGTTAGCAGCAACTGCGATGCCCCAGGGACTGGGCAGAACCCGTGCCCTCCCAAAGCCCATAGCGTCTCCCATTCAATTCACGGAAGTGGTTGGCAGGATGTTGGCTTTGCGCTCAGCTTCGATGCAGTATTTCTCGGGAAGGCCGGTTGCTCTGCAGGTCAGGAAACAAGAGGTATGTATGTATTAATAAGTAAGGTACTTAACGAAGGTGTGACGGGAGAAACCGTGCCCCGAGCCTCCACAACCTGGGGCCACTGTACCCCAGCCTGTTCCTACCATCTACCCACCAAAGCATATTCCTGTCAGGGTCCTAATACACAGCCAAGGAGCCACCAGCTGGCCAACAAGGCCTTCTGCTAGGGACCCTTCCCAGGACAAGCCTCAGGCTGGAAGTACTCTAAGCTCCTCCTTCAGCGGTCATGGCTTTTCCAGCCTGCTGTGCCACCTCTTTGGGCCTTTGGGGACCTTGAAGAGCAGAGAAAGAAAGGAACCAGATGCACCTCAGCTCTTCCAGCTTTTGCTTCTTGATGTCCTCAATGCGTTCACGGCGCTTCTGGGCTTCCTCCTTGAGGCGCCGGCCCTCTTCGAAGGTAGCCAGCCGGTTCTGCACCTGCTTCTGCTGATTCTCACGCACCTGCCGCCGGAGCTCGTTGGCATGCTGCAGGCACCCTGTGGCCTTTTTCTCCTGCTCCAGCTTCTCCTTCTCGATCTGCTGTCTCTGAGCCCTGGGGAGAGGACAAAAGGAATGCAATTGGCTGGGCTCTTGGGTGACCCTTCAGCGGCCAAGCTTCAAAGTCTGCAGCCGGCCAACCTCCAGGCCTCAGGGACCAGGCTGAAAGGGCCTAACCGTGTGCTTTCTCCTCGCCTGCCAGAAATAGAACCATTGTCATATATCATAGTGTTGAATTTCTAAGATGTTTTTCATTTTACTCTATGTGTATGGGTGTTTCTCATGCATGTGTGTTTGGACACCACATCCATGCCTAATGCCCTCAGAGACCAAAGGAGGGCATTGGATCCCCTGGGACTGGAGTTGTGAGCTGCCATGTGGATGAAGGGAATCGATCCTGAATCCACTGGAAGGACAGCCAGTGCTCTCATCTACTGAGGCATCTCTTCCGCCCTTCAGTATTTTTAAAAACAAGAATCCCCACCGTCTAACCTTTCACTGGGCTCTGTAGATTCTATAGCTGGGTCCCACAACCAGGCTTTCACCCACGGAGAGCTCCCCCTCCTCTCCCTGCTAATGATGCATAAAACTCCTCTCCAGCTGGATCTAAGTTATCTTCTTCCTTTTCCTCTCTGATGATAACGACATCGACAACACAACGCAAGAATAAAGAAACGGCATCTGTGATGTTAGCTCTACTTCTGTTGCTGGAAGAAGGAAAGAACTCAGTCTGACATCTCAGCATCTCTGCATTCCGTCTATGGATGTCTTCTATAAGAACATTCTTCTGCAAGAATACTACAAGACCCTAACTAATGACAGGGAGGACATCTCTAATGGCATCCAGAGACCCTCAAATGAAATGTATTTACATCTCGGAGAAATTTGGTTAGAGACCATCTAACCTAATGTCAGATTCCTTCTCAATACAATCAGAACCGAATTGTAAACCTATCTTAGGCTGGGATTTCCCACCTGCTTTTCTCCCACAGACTCACTGATACCAAAACAAAGATCCCTCCCCACCACCACCAACCACTGTCGCTTATTCATCTCCTTACCGCCTTACAAAATCCACCCCACAAGGGGAACACTCTCAGGTCCTAACAGCTCCTCCAACCATGCAAATGTCTCCCCCCAAATCCCACACCTCTATGGAACCTTTCCCAATATACAGGAAGGGACTGCTGGTCTCCATGCCCCTCTGTAGTTACACACCAAGTGTCCCACAGCCCATACGGATATGTGGCAGGAGTGTGCTCTCTGTGCTTGTGGTCACTCTGTGTGTGTGTGTGTGTGTGTGTGATTAATTAGTCTCCTATCATTTCACACTCATCTAAGTAAAGGAGTAATTGTGGGAAAGGGAGAGCTGTATTTGTAACTAGAGAGCTGTGAGGATGGTGGGCAGCCGAAACTCCAAAAGACAGGGACTTAGTTAACCTCCATTATCACCTCCACTAGATCCTAGACTGTCCCCTGGGCATATCTGTGAGGTTTAACTGAGGGGGTGGGTAAGATGCATTCTGAATTTGGGCAGCACCATCCTGTGGACTGGGCTCCTGGACTAAGAAATTGTGGTGGAGAAAGAGAGCTGAGCAGCATCACTCTTCCCTGTCGGCCTGCTCCCTTATGTGTTTTGTGTTTTATTTTGTTTTGCTCTGGTTTGGTTTGGTTTCCAATGCGGGGCTTCACTGTGTAGCCTTGGGTGTCCTGGAATGCACTCTGTAGTCCAAGCTGGCCTTGAACTCACAGAGATCTGCCTGCCTCTGCCTCCCGTGTGCTGGGACAAAGGCTTACGCCACCACGCCTGTCTTTCTGTCTGCTCCTTGACTATGGATGCTGTGCAACCAGTCACCTTGCTGCCATGATGGATTGTATCCCCTCAAACCATAAGCCAAAATAAACCCTTCCTTAAATTGCTTTTATTGGATATTTTGTCATGACACTAAAAAAGTAGTTAATACACTGGTCATAGCACAAGGTGAAGGCAATAGCTGTGGTTACTGACTTCGTGTTAGAATCGCCTATGAGCTTTCAAAAGCTACTTGCCCCAGAGTGTCTAAACTACAACCTGTTAAGGTGCAAACCTGAATGTCCATATTTTTCAGAAGGTCCTGACTTAGCTCTCTCTGTACAATCAACAGCCTAAGAGTTCAAGGCCTTCTACGCAGAAGCAGGAAGTCCATATGCAGGCTGTACTGGAGGTCATGTTCTTGAACTAAGAAAATATGAATTGCTGGCTATGGCAGAGGCACGCTAGGAGTGAAGACACCTGTCATGGGAGCCACGTGGTTTGGAGACTCTAGGTCTAGATGCTAAGCGAGGGCAGCAGGTGAAGTTGGACTTCTCCAAAGGTTCGGACCAGCTTTAATAGCTGGATGTGTATATGCTTCAGGCAAGCAGAGCAAAGCGGAGTCAAGTGGGTCAGCAGCAAACGTAGGACTTGGAATTCATCCCATTAATATTTATTAGTGCCTGCCACAGGCGCACAGCTGTCCAAGGGCATGGAGGCAGGGAGGAGTGGGAAAGACATCTGGAAGGCAATCTGGAGCCCAAGGGCAGGCAGGCTCTGTGGGGGATTTGGGAGGCTATCTCCTTACCAGGTTTCCAGTGTCCACAGCACAACCCCAGGGGCAGGAAAATTAGAAGGGTCAAAAGGCATCACAGCCCGTGGGAACAAGCAGGGGCAAGATCCTGTGCAACTCCAGGAATCAGGTTCTGGCCTGGACAGAGGTTCTACACATCTGCTCTGACTATACATACACTAGGGGTGCAGGAACCCTGGCCTGCCTTGCTCCTGACTGAGACTGTTCCCAGAGGAAGGACCCAGAGCCCAGACCTGAAGATGGCTCAGCGCTAATCAGTCTCGATTTGTCTGTGCATAACATCTATGACTCCACATTCTCCAAACTCGAATTTTTGGTTTGTCTCCTCATTGTTGTCTTTTTTTTTTTTTCCTTAAATCTTATTTACAGATGTTGAAACAAAGCAAAAAAGGGAGTTGTTCCCAGTCAGATTGGGTCGGGCAGCAGCAGATCTGACTGGGAGAAAACAACAGAGACTGAAGCCCCATTGCTCTGGGGGAGGATGAGGAGACTGAGCAGTTTAAGTCCTGGCCTTTTGTGTACGTGCTGGGATCATCATTGAACCCAAACAACAAAGAGTAACAATTAGAGCTGCCAAGCACCAGGGAGGTGACTGTAGATGGGGTTCATCCAACTAGGGATGCCTGAAAGCCTTCCTATGGAGCAGGCAAACACAGGGCTTGGTGATACCCAGACAGTCATGAACACACACTGCTTGACAGCTCTGAGTCAAATCAGTGGCAAAGACTCCCTCAGAGTTCAGCTCTAGCGACACAACCCTTGGACTGGAGTTACCCTCTGACTTCCCTGGGTCTCTCCAACTGCAGTTTCCCTAGTTTGCTGGGGGATTGTGGCATCTAGGGGAGGCAGAAAAGACCAGATGTATACCTTTATCTACATCGTTACTGATTCAGGATAAATAACCCTTATTTCCTTAAACACTTCCAGATGCTATTTTCCAATTCTCTAATCATAAAATTTCTGGCTCGAATGGCTTTGAAACATTTCAGCCATCCATCTAGTCAGAATGATTGTGGCAATGTGATCAAGATGGATGTACACTTGCCCGTTAACATGGCAGAAAGCTCCTCTCCATCCAACACACACACACACACACACACACACACACACACACACACACACACACACACACACACACACACACACACACACACACGCTGTCCCCTGAGCACACTCTGTTCTCCTTCCACAACTTTATCAACACAGGGAAAGGAAGCCAGCCAGGGTTCTCCGGGCCGCTCCTACCGAAGGATCCTCTCGAACTCATCTCGGTCTCGTTGCACCTGAACCGCCAGCCTGTGTTCCTTGAAAGCCACCTGCTCCAGCCGGCTTTTGCGCAGCTTTTCCTCTGTCTCCATCTTCTTTTGCGCATTTTCCTTTTCCTTTCGCCGCCATTCTCGATCTGCAACCTCCTGGTTGCGTTTGGCCCGCAAGGCGTCCTGAGAAACCAGGCAGCGGAACGGGGGGGGGTTGGAGGGGGGGAGAGAATGAACGATGAGGGTACAAAAGAAGGACGTAGAGCCACTGACTTAAAGACTTCAGTTTGCTTCGACGAAGCACCATGGATTCCTCTGGCAGAAAATTACTGCCAAAAGGAGAAATGGAACCCTGACGTAGATCTTTGGGGTCATAATACTTTCTGAGGGGTCACCTTGCCCCGACTTTAGTCTCTCCCGGTTCTTCGAGCACCTCCAGGCACTCCTAAAATTGCTTCTAATTTTAAAAACTGCTCATGATAGCGATGCCGCATTTTCCTCTGGTGACATATTTCATTAGTCGGTTAAGGTTGAAAATTCTCCTTTGTGTAACAGTCAAAAACTTTCTCCAGAACCTGAGTGCATACTTCTGCTCACATGCTGCCACCGCGGACAATGGGAACAGGCCCACCCTTCCTTCTCAGGGAGATTTTTCAGAGTGCATCCCATCATTAAATGACATTTGTCTGCGGTTAGATTTGGAGGCCACTTTACAGGCTGTCAAGGAATGGCTGCGCGAGTGGGAGGGACAAAGAAAAGCCAAGAGGAAGAGGAAGTGTATACCTGCTCTGCTCGGTAATCCTGGGCCTTCTCCTGCATGGCCCTCAGGCGGCCAATCTCCTTTTCTTTCTCCCTCCGGATTCTTTCCTGCTCAGCCTCAAACTCTGCCTCTCGAGCCTGCCGGGAAGAGAAGGCTTCATGGTAATCCACAGGGCTGCAGCTTTGCACAATCTCCACAGTGACCATCTCTTCCAGCATCTCCCCTGACCTCTTCCTCACTCTAAAATGGGGGTGGGGGCGGAACCTTAGCAATGCACAAACATGAGGACCAATTAGCATTTGCAGAAGGAGTCTTTCTCAGGCAATGACTTAGAGGGCCCAGGCAGCCTCTCAAGAGACAGATGATGTGGGTGCCAAAACGGATTTGAACACAGGAACCCTGAGCCGGGCTTTTGTACTCTTTCTGTCACACTGAAGATAATTTCAAGTTGCAAGGACAGCCAAGTCAAGTAACAACTGTGGTTCCCTGGCCTTGTAAAATGCAGCGGGTGGAGGGCTGCCTCGTTAGCCATCATATAGAGCGTCCCCTGTTGCCCCTACCACCACCCCTAACCTCGACCAAGATTTTGGCAATCCCAGAGTGTTTAGCAGACACCTCCAGAGTGAACCATCAAAAATTGTTCCTTTTATCACCTCTGTGAAAGAACAGGAGTGAACATTGCCCAAGTTTCTCCACCGCTGCTTCCGGAACAGTCACATGACCACCAGCACCTCTTGTGGCACCATGAAGATTGTCCCTCATCCCTCATTATTTTATCTGCCCAGCCTGCCTTCAAGAAGCCCAGTGAATTGGCTGCTTGGGAGTCATGCTCCCCTAGGTCAAGCTGATTCCTCTGCCTCATAGTGCCCTGGACGGCAAGGGAGAAAATTCTAGATGCTTCCACAAGCACTCTGTGCCTTAAGGGGCAGGAATCACACCTTCTGCAAACACATCATACAGAAGTAGGATGTGTCTACTGTCATTACAGAGCTCCTAATTTGCAGAAGACACTGCAAATTAGTGTTCATGCACAAAGAAGTCATTTTTCTGCCACTTTGAGTATGTCTTCCTGTTTTAACATAAATCCACGTTCACTCTAAACTATACTTAAAAGTCTTTTTTTTTTTTTTTTTTTTGAAGGTGGTGGCCCTCCACTTCTCACATACTGCAATCATTCCATCATTCAACTTTGTCCCAGGATGAGTCCCAGTGAGTCCACACACTGGGGAGCTCTATCCATCCATAGCTGTCTGAAGATATTGCTTCCTGGGAGGCAACTGTTCTTAATATCCAATACCAGATGTCTTACACAAGAGCTTTTACAAATGAATGAATGAATAAATGAATGAATGAATGAATGAATGAATGAATGAATGAATGGAGAAGCACCTCTTGGTTTCTAGGATATTCGGACCTTGAGGAGTTCACAGAAACTTCACTTTCACCAAGCATTTTAGTTTTCTTTCACTGCATGTGACCCTAATGATCCCAACTTTTAAATGAAGATATTAATGAAAATAATGGCACAGTAGTTGTGGGGGGGCGGGGTCTGATGAAGAGGAGAGAAAGAAGCCAGGCCTATGTATTTTAGAATGAAGACATGGCTGTCTTCTGCTAGAGTCCCATCATTGCTCAGGTCTGTTGTGGACTTGCCACTCCCGGGCACAGACCCCAGCGTCACACATCAAGCCCCTACCATCTTCTTCCTGGTGAACTCCATCACGGTCTGCTCTGCCAGTTTCTCCTGTGCCAGCCGCTCTGCCTTCTGTCTCTGATTTTCATCATTGATGCGTTTAATTTCAGCTTGCATCTTCAGCTTTTCCTGATGCCTCCGTTCCAGATCCTGCCAGCAAAAGGAAGAGAGCCTCAGAGTAGAGGAAGGCAAGACAAAAAAGCTGCTGGCATGTTGCTATAGAGAGACATGAAGCAGAGGCAGTTATGCTGCCATCACCAGCCTGGATTAAAGCTGCCTTTCTTTTTTCCTTTCTTCCTTCCTTCCTTCCTTGCTTTCTTTTTTCTTTAATTTTTAAATTTAGATTCGAAACCAGCTTGCTTCACATGTCAATCCCAATTCCCTCACCCTCCCCTCTTCCCCTATGCCCCCACCACTCCTCATCCCACCCCCTTTCTGCTCCCCAGGGAGGGTGAGGCCTTCCATGGGGAGTGTTCAAAGTCTGTCATATCATTCGGAGCAGGGCCTAGGCCCTCCCCCATGTGTCTAGGCTGAAGGAGTATCCCTCTATGTGGAATGGGCTCCCAAAGTCCATTCCACATACTGATCCACTATCAGAGGCCAGATAGGTTACCCAGGCCTCCTAACTGACACCCACGTGCAGGGGAACTGTTGTACATGAGCTCCCCTTTGTTCAGGCCAGATGTCTCTGTGGACTTCTCCAGCCTGGTCTTGACCCCTTTGCTCATCACTACTCCCTCTCTGCAACTGAATTCCAGGAGTTTGGCTCAGTGTTTAGCTGTGGGTGTCTTAAAGCTGTCTTTCAAGGTCAATCAATATTGCAACTTTGCTATCAAATAGCTTCTTTGCAATCTTCATCCAACTCAACTTGGTGACGGCCCCTGACACTGTTTATCTCTCTACGATTTCTGGAAACAGAGGTCTTAAAATTCTCTCCCTCTTGCCATGCTAAAGTTTACCCTTGTAACCTCATGAGCTACCACCCTCTGGCTTCCAATTTCCTTCTCTTATAGAAATGCAAACTCAAAGCAGTGATCATTCAGCAGTAATGATTACAAAACTAAAAGTTAGGGGGACATTGGTGGCTCTTTAATCTCAGCACTAGGGAGGCATAGGCAGGGGGATCTCCATGACTTCAAGGCCAGCTTAGTCTACAGAGCAAATTCCAGGACAGCCAGGACTACACAGAGAGACCCTGTCTGAAAAAAACAAAAACAAACAACAAAAAGGTTGAGTGGCTTCTCCAAGGTTCCACAGCCAGTAAACTCTGCCTGAATTAGCATTTCTGCCCTCTCTGGAAATCTTACTGGACTGCTTCAGCTTTTAGTTCTTTCTGCTTCTGAGTTTTCTACACTTGAGGCTGGTTTCCTACCTTTGGGAGGTGAAGGTGATGGCACCTTCTTTCCATTCTGTGCCTGCTAGAGACAGGGGAACCTGTATCATTCCCCTCCCTCCCCCAACAGCATGTAGTTCAGTGTGAGGAAGACAGCAAATGCCCAATAAACTATGATTAAACAAAGACCAAAGCAAGTAGTATGTGATTCTGGCAGGGGAGGGGGGAGGGCTTAGACACAGAGCCACAGAAAGCAGAGGAGTGCTAATTGGAATGTTAACAACTTTTCTAAAGAAAAAGCCTCTATTTTTTTTTTTTCCCCACCCCAAGCCTCCAAACTAGGGTATTTTAAGCCGGGTACTTTTTTTTTTTTTTTTTTTTTGAAAGACAGGGTCCCACTACATAACCCTATCTGGCCTAGAATTCCCATAGACCAGGCTGGCCTCGAGCTCACAGAGATCACCTGCCTTTGTCTCAGGATTGGTGGCATTAAAGGCATGGGTCGCCACACCTAGCATATTCTTGAGTCACGTGCAGAGACGCTGGAATCTTCTGGCACCTGCGACAGATCTCGGGCTCTGCTTCTGACATCTTCCCACCCACTCGCCCAGCTTCCCTGCTCCGGGAAGCTTCCAGGCCAGGTCCCCACAGCAGCTCTGTGGGTTGCAGACTTCCCTCACTCTCCTGACTCTCACACTACACTCTCGTCTTGATTCTCTGCTCACACCACTTTTCCCTTCCACCCGTCCAGCTCTCACACACTCCACCCTGCCCTCCTCGTCTCCATTTCTTCCTTTCCAGTTTTTGCTCACCAGTTTTAGGATTCCCATTGGTAGCCATGGCAGCCTTCACACTAACCCTCATAGCTAAGCACGCTGTCACAGCTGATCTAGGACATTTGTATAATCATGTATTTATTTGCTTCACTGCCTGTGTGTTTACTCTATGCTTTGTTGTTTCGGTTAGCTTGACTTCCAAGGAACCAAAGGGACTTCCCCTGTTTCTTGTCATCGAAGCAACCCAGAAAAACTCCCTAGACTCTTCTCCATCTTGTTAACACGGTGGGGAGAGCTGTCCTGCTCCCCGAAGTGCTGACGAGCAACTCCATGGCTGGTGAGGTGCAGGGTTCTACCCTAAACTAATAATACTTCCTGGAGACTTGGGAGTGTCTTGTGGAAGGACATCCGAAGGACAGTGACACATCAGTGTAATGGTGTTGACTCACTGACTGCTGGAACTTCCCAGCGAGCCCACCAATTCCCACCTCATTCCCTGCATATTTTCTCCACACCTCTCTTTCTTGATCCTTTCACACACTTCTCCCCTGAGCCAGTGTCCTAGCTTAGTGTGCGGTCTATCTTCTTGGCCTCCTTTGCAAGCAGTTCACAAAGCTACAAGCCCCCTCTTCCCCCCCCAGAGATTTGCAACCTACTCTTCACACTAATCCTTATACTCTAGGTGTTCTGAGGACCTGCAGATAGGTCCCCAGTCACTCACCAATACCCAATGTACTAGTTGATGATAACTCAACCATCCATACACATGTGGTGGTGGTGGGGGTGGTCTTTCCATTAAAAGACCATGTGTTCCATGAATTAAATGGCATTATGAAAAAAAGAATCAGGTAAAGGAATGCTGTGAGATAAGAGGAAATATTTCTGGTGTTCTATAGCACAGCAGGATAATTACAGTCAACAATAATTTCAATTGTACATTTGAAAATATTACTAGAAAAGATCCTGCTTGATACACACACACACAATGTTGACTATCTGAGGTAGTGGATATTCAAGTCACCCTGCTCTGACCATCACACGCCCTATATATAGAACTGTCACACCACACACCACAAACATGCACAATTGCTAGGTGTCAGTTAAAAATAAAAATTATATTAAAGAAACAAGTGAATCAACAAGTGAGGGAATGTGTCTAGATCAAAAGCTTAACCAAACGCAGCATGCAAGCCTTATTTAGAAAGTGATTTGGAAAAAGAAAAAATAGCTGAAAATACATTTCTGTATCAATTAAAGAACACTGAATATAGGTTAATACTGGATGATACTATGGGATCTTTGGAGGAGTCTTTGATGGAGGCTGGGTAAGGCCTTTGTTCTTCAGAGATTGAGGGTGAAATACTTAATAGCAACGTGTTAAGACATCTAGAGCCAGAAGTAGTTTAACCAAATATTAAGGTAAATGGTTAATCACTAAACCAAAGTGGAGTGCTTATCAATTCTTTCAACTTTTGTCTGTGTGTAAAGTTTTCAATAAATAAATAAATAAAATGGGTGGGCAAAGGGGTGAGTATGATCAAAGCACATTGTACAAAATTGTCAAAGGACTAATCAAACGTTAACGCGTGTGTTCTCAAATGCTTGCTACAGGACCAGTGACATGGCACGGAGACTAAAATGCTTTGCCACGCAAAAGCATGAGGACCCTGAAGACTGGAGGTTCAGTCCCCAGAAATCTTGTAAATGCTGAGTCATGGTGGTGGCCCACTTGTAATTATATCCTGAGAAGACAGAGAAAGACAGCCAGAGCAAACTGGGTAGCAAGAGTAGGCTTGAGTGAGAGCTGCCTGGGTAGATAAGGCAGAAAATTGATAGAAGATGATTCTAGACATCAACCTGGGGCTTCCCACATGCATGTGTGCACACGCGTGTCTGTCACATGCGAAAGCATTCATACCTACAGATATATGTACATATCTCTTTGCTGCATGTTTAATGTCTTGCAACAGACCAGATAAGGCAAATAAAAGAGAGCCTTAAACTTTATAAAGTTTACACAGGTATGTCCTCGGGTGTTTTGCTTTATTTTGTTTCTGGTTTTTGTTTTGTTTTGTTTTTCTCATTAAATGTTCATACTCATTTTATCGAAGCTAACAGGGATAAAAGGTTTGGCTTCACAACACAATTAATGACAATGGGATATTGTGTGCTTTGAAAGAGACAACAGCAGGGAGCGGGAAACTAAAGTGCTACTGTTCATGTATGGAGTGTATAATTTCCCTCTGTAACTGAGGAAAAGACTGTAAAACATCCCTCTGTTTACTTGGGCAAAGCATGCAGCTGTATATTTCCTTTATGTGTCTGTTCACATTGAAATGCCAGTCTCAGACCCCAAGTCCCTGGGAGGCAAGGACAATATTTATCCAAATCACAGCTTATCCCCAGCATGATGCCATGGCCAAACAAATGTTTCAGACAGCAATTAAGAAGTTGATGGTTGATGGTGTTGTGCAATGAACGTATGGATCACTCCATACCCTGAGCCCCAAAATCCCGGAGGGCTTTGCTGCTAGTACAGGTGAAACTCTGCATGGCCTGGTAGCCTGTTACCTGCAAATCCTCCTCCTGGAGCCTCTCCAGATATGCCAGCATCTGCTCCTTCTCCTGTTCACGATGCTCAGCAAGCAGTGATCGTTCCTCTTCGTTCTTTTTTATCTGTTCCAAGATGTGCCTTTTTCCCCTGAGAAAAAAAAACAGGACCAGAGTGGTTCTGAAATCAAGAATCCACGTTTCTTCCCTCACTTCTACCCAAATAGCCCCCAAACCGGGAGGTTTCACAAGCATCATTTGACAAGTGTCCCTTTGGTGTGCTTATGCTTCCTGCACCCAGGCTAAAGTCCTTCCCTTGAGTGTCCCAGGGCGATAAACCCTCAGTTTGCTATGTTCTCGTTTCAGGATATTTCTGTGTTAGATTCCTCTTTTTTATCTGTCTGCCCAGGAGTTACCTTACATATTAACCCATCTCTCCCTTCTAGTATTTAACAATTTTCTAGAATCCAGCTTTTTCCCCAAGCCGTCTAATGATGTGGGAAGGTAGCTTCCTCCCCCAGCTTCACAGAGCTTTGTAGATTTTCAAAGTCCAGGATCTCTAATTCCTTTAGTGTTTCTCCTCTGTTATCTCTCAACCTGACTACCATGCCTCCTCTCTGCTCACTGTCTTTTTGTGTACATACTCACACTGAAGACTCTCCGCTGTTGATAGACAGGGCTCAACCCTGAGCTCCACTCAGCAAAGCTCTCTTTTCAACAGTCAATACAGGGCAACTAACTCTACAATCAGTGCTCCCTGCCCCCAGGGTGCTGTAAGTATGTCAGTAAACTTGGAGGCACCTTAGAGACTGTGATATGAGTAAAGGCTGCACGGATGGGAGAAGACAAGGCAGAAATGTGAATCGAGTAGAAATGTTAAACTCATATTCAGATACTGAAAGCTTCTTATGGCCTGGCCGATGACAGAAGGAGGGGCAGGAGAGTTTGCCTGGAAAGTGGGTTTGAGCTCAATCGTGTAAAGATCAACTCAGGACACTAGTGCCGCCTAAGGAGGCAGAGTGTTCCTTCATAGGACCTGCTTATAAAGACTTTGAATATATGAAGAGGAGTGTGGAGTGAGTGACAGGAGACCCTGAGAACGAGCATCGAATTGGAGTACACAGAGAAGCACCTATTACAGCCTCGTGAATAAGCTCTACAGATTGCTTGTGTCCCTGTGTCGTTCCGCAGGAGATGAGAGATATTGGATCCTCACAACCATGTCTCAGTTCTCCCCTCTTTGCTAGGCTGCCTGGATGTGAAGATACATGGAAAGGACCAAAGAATGCCAAACCCACATCTTTACCTACCGGGTCATCTCTTCCTTCCTCATCCTTTCCCGGTCATTCTGCCTCTGAAGGGATTTCTGCCGGTCCGCTTCCATCATCTCATCCAGCCGTCTCTCCTCTGCTTCCAGTTCCTTTTGTATCTGCTGCTTCTCCAGGATCTGGGCATCCCGGATTGCGTGGCACTTGGCATTCAGAATAATCTATGGAGGGAGTGGGGGAAAGATTGTGGTGCTAGGCTTGGGGGAGATGGTGAAGCGTTATGAGTGTGTGGAGATTTAAGGGGGGGATAAACGGGAGGTGAACACTGCTGAATGTGTTGGATCCATCACGAGTTCAAAGAAAAGGTGCCTTTTCCCCACTCTTAACACAGCATAGCTCAAATATTTACTGGGCTCTTATTAGGCACTAAAGGTGTATTCAAGGAGAAACAGCATCACTCAGTATTGTAGAGTTTAAGAGGTAATGGATCAGCCTTCCAAAATATGATGAAAACCATGATGTTCACCTACATAAACATACACAAAATCTCCATAAAACTTTAGCAGTTCCTTCGCAGGGACTCATGAATACCATATTATGCTTAAGGGAGCCAAGATGTCCAAGCAGAAATCAAACCACTGGATTTTTTTTAATCAAGAAGAACCCAACATGACATAAAAGAGATGAAAAACAATGGTGCCACCATTAAGAACCAGAAAGTAAGAGCTTTGGAAAAATAAAAGCAGGTGCAAGTGAAAAGGGTTCACCTAAGAGGTGGAAATCAGAAATGAAGGGGTTGGAAGTCAACATTTTCCATTTGGTCAATAAGGAATTACCGAACAGAATTGTAAGTGAGCCCTTGACCTAGTCAGGCCCCTTCAAAAAGAATCCTCTAGTCTCCACCCACCATCCGGGGCCAGACTTGAACTAACAGCATAAAAATAAAAGTGAGGTCCTTATCAATGACAGTTCACAAAAGCTGTCACATATCTTGGCTTATTTAATACTGTGAGTAATTCTACTCAACAGTGTTGCCACCACTGTTTTATAGATGGACCCTTGAGTGAGGCTCAGGGAGAGCAAGTGACTTGCTTGCTCTAATCATCCAGCAAGCAAGGCTGGTCTTCTCCTCCTCCTCCTCCTTCTCCTCCTTCTCCTACTCCTCCCCCTCCTCCTCTTGCCAGCCCAGCCCACAAGAGTCCCTCGCCTTGCCCAGTGTGTGGATAAGAGCAAAGAGGGAGTGCCAGTGAGTCCTCAAATAAAAGGAAGAGATCTACCTTGCTCATGTCCTTGAGCTCCTCTTCCTGCTCCATGCGAAGCTTGTTGGCTCTCTCCAGAAGGTTCTGGGCCCGCTCCTTGGCCTCCTCCTCCAGGTCACTCAGCTTCTTGTTGTTGTTCCAGGCCATTTCCTTCTGCTTCATGACCTTCTTGCGGATTGTCACTGCTTCCTAAGGGACATCAGCCTGGATTGGTGGGGGGTTACTCCCTGGGAACTTGTCTGCCACAGGTAACCTAGGGAATTTCTCTTCAGTCCATCACTGTATCAGAGCAGAGAGGTTTCACAGCCTGGCTTTGCTGTCTTTCTCCCAGTGGCCCACATATCCCTCCCATATTCCAAGGATTTCCTTCCAGTCTTCATTGTCCAACATTTCTCATCTAAATGCACATACACACCTCATTCTAGCATGCCTTAACTGAGTTCGTCCCCTTCGTATGAGAAGCTGGCTTCCCCACTGCATTCTTCTGTCCTGCCACCACCTATCCACCAAGGACAGGGCTATGAAGGTGAGTTACCAAGATGGCTTCCTTCTCCTTCTTGAAGGCCTGCTCTCTGGCCTCCAACTCTTCTTTGGTGAGGACTTGGGACGCCCATTTGATCCGCTCAAACTCCTCAGGGCTGATGATTAGGGATTCCCCAGAGGGGTCCTCTGTGGGAACACTGACACAGGAATGACCAGCGTTAGGGAGGAGAGCAGGCTCCAAGCTCCCTCGCTCTCTTCTCCTCCCCATACTATGCTGAGGCAGAAGAGTCTGCAACTTCATGGACCATTGGAGTGAAGGGTTTCAGGGGAGAAGCAAGTGATGCTGCAGGTTTAAAAAAAAAAAGAAAGACATTTTACACCTTTCTGTGTATGATCTATTTCATATGCTGCATTATCTGTGTAACTGTCCATGACTCTTCCTTCTGTTCATGTATGTCCACCCTGCCCCCAAGCATTTTCCTCTGAGCCCCACCACATTCTGACTTCATTTTACTGCCCACATCAGGACCAATCGTGCAAGGCCTGTTTCAAACTTCTTTGAGATGAGGCTCTATCTTAACTACATCAGTGGCCTTAATTTCTGACCCAGTGCTTAGTACTTAGCACTCAAAATAAAGCTGTTGAATTGAAATTTAAAAAGAGATTAATCCCGATGCATTAAAAAAAAAAAAAAGCATTAAGAGAATGCTAGGCAAGGTTGAAATGGATGCTGGTGGGAAATCTAAATATCCCTGTCCATCCAGCCTAGATAGAAGCTTTGAACCCTAAATGTTAATTAAAAACTCTGATCGACAGCTGCTGGAGACATGTCTCTTGAACTCTCCTTGTAGCTACCCAACGCATTCAACAAACCTATAGCTAATTATAATGATTAGAAACAAATAACATACATTAAGGATGGAGGAGGGAGTAGTTGAGAGGTAGGAATAAAGCCGTTTCTGGGCGAGGCAATTTAACAGGTGCATGGCAACAAGACGCAGATGATCTATGGCAGGAAGTGAAATCTCATCTAATAAAACTAGTGTGGGTTGTACAGGAAGTAGATTTACAGAGTAGCCAAGGTCCTATACTGCGCTATGGCCCCAAACAACTAAGGGTATGAAGTGACCAAGAGTAACCTGGCTCTATGACAGTGGATCTGAAACAGCACCGGTGTGTCTGCAGAGAGACCACTCCAAAATGTAGCACCCCTCGGGCAACTGCCCACATGGGGCTGTCAGGTGGCCAGCCTCAGCTAAACAAAGGCTGTAGTCCAGTCTAGCTCCTGCACTGGGATCCAGCTGTGTCTCTTCAGCTTAAGCCATGAGTCAAGGGCTTCAGATTCTGGGAACTTACGTCATTCACCATTCAGCAGTGGAGCCAGAGTGGTAGGAATGGGTAGAGAGCATGAAGCACTAAATACAAGTGCTAAGCCACCAAAACATGGCACCGGCTCCTGGCACTTGGCTGAGCTGAGCATGTAGCCGAAGCAGCACGCTAGTGACACTGCTCCAGCCAGGGTGTAAAACTGAGGTAACCCCAGGGGAGCCTGGAGAGGCCCTGTGAATTTCCTCCCATAGCCATGCAGTCTGGGAAGGAGCCAGGGTGCTAATTAGGCATCTGGTCAGTTTCCCTTTGCTTTGGATTCCTGGTGTGGCCAAAAGGAAGTGACTCATCTGGCTCACTTCCCGTCACCCAGTACACCACTGAGGGTTTGGAAGTATTGCCCTCTACCTACTTTCAGAGCCCAAAGCTCATCCTAACTAAGAATGGGAGGAGAGAGAAACTGGAGGGAAGGGCAGTGTGATGGTGGCTATGAAAGGGAAAAGAGAAAGACCAAGACGGAGAAGAGGAACTCTGAAACAAAACGGGGACATATACTGGTTCTTTTCTTTCACATGTAGAATTTAGGGGTGTGTGCGTGCATACTTCTGCATGCATGCATATGTGTGTATGTGTGAGAGAAAGAGATCATGGAAACAGAGGACTGTAAGAGGAAGGAAGAGATTTAAGTAGGAGAAGGGAACTATAGAGCATATTGGAATACATGTGTCACGATAGCAGACAGGGACTATTTGGAGGAAGAATGGGACCGTGGAAAAGGGGAGAGGGAGGACAGGAGAGGCACGGGGGAAGGGCAGACAAAAACAAAGTATATAGATGTAAGAAAACGTCACAATGAAACCCACTTCCGTGTATATTAACAACAACAACAAAAAGATTTTTTAGAAAAACGATCTATACAGGCAAACAGAACAAAAAAAAAAAACACAAAAGAAAAAGAGGAAAGCCGTTGGAATTGGGATGCCTGGAGAGACTACCGCTTTCCTCATCACCATGCACGAATGCAGTGCTGGCTGAGCCAGGAACCTGGGACTGAGCCGTGGGGACTCACATGAGTTCTCGAACCATGTCTCGGGTGATGAGCTGGATTGTCTCTGGTTTGTGGTCCAAGCCCAGAGCAGTGAGAGTTTTCCGGACAGCATGTTTATCTCGGAGCAGCACGATAGGGCTCTCACTCTTGCCCTGGGGCGGAGGCTATGAGATCAGATAGGAAGACTTAGAAGCCACTTTCCACTGATCCATTCTAACATCAGGTATAGCTTCCCTGGGGCTTCCACCCCACAGCCGTGGGAGGTGGAGGTAGGGGGAAACTGCTCTAGCATAGACTGCTGAACGCTCAGGAGTGGCTAGGGCACTGGAGAGCCTCTTATTCTCAGGTAGACATTCCTCCTAAGGAATGAAAATTAAAATGTTGGTGTTTAGGTTATCTCTCCATGAACATTTCTGGTCTTGTGAAATTCTTGGACCGCCCTGTGAATTTGAAGCAATACGTGTTACAGGTTAATCTGCCCTTTAGATTTATAATTTGTAATCCTTTCTAATGATTAATGGTTTAAAAAAAAAAAAGCCATATTAAGGGAGTTAGACACAGCTAAGTGGCCTAACAGGACCCTGTCTTTAAATCTAAAGTGTTTGGGACAAGCATGGAGCAGAGGCAGGAGGAATGCTAGTTTGAAGCCAGCCTGGGCTACACAGCAAGACTCAGCAAAACAACTGCGGTTGAGGAGGTCACCGAGGGAGGACTCAGCAAAATGAACACAGATCAGGTGTGTGACCTTTTTCAGACTTTTTTTTTCTAACTGTGAAAAGAGTTATCAAGAAGATACAACCACCCGTTTCATGGAATTTCTAAACGTGGGGAAATGTAGGTAAATGCAGTAACTGACACCTGCCTGGTGTGGGGGCGGGGGAGGGGGACGGGGGGGAGCGGCAGGCTCTGACGAGTTCACTTTGCACCTTCCCCTGAGCACTGCTGCCACCTGCCGTTCATCTCTGCTTCCCGAAGGTCCCGACTCAGTCATGCTACAGGCCACTTCTGCCCCCTACCGCCAACTTCCCGGACTCTTATCTACCCACAAGGCCCAAAGAACTTGGGCCAGGACACAATGAATTCTGGAGCACTTGGCCATTTCCCACCCTCCTTTTGACTAGAAATTTCCATGAGGACCCTTCTCCTCAAAGGGAGACTCAAGTGTAATTATGAAGTCGCACCCTTTTGATGCTTGTCTTTACCGGTGGGGAAAACGCTGCACTGGGGGAGATCTTCCGAGAGAGCCTCTAGAAAGCCGGTTTCCACGCACATAGAGACCAACGAAGGGAAGAACAGTCACCAGCTCTCCATTCCCCAGCCCACCTATACCGCCAAAGGGTCACCTCTTTCTCCTCTCTGCTCTTCCTCTCAATCCCTCCCTGCTTGGCTCTCCAAGTGACACGCTTTCTCCCCCCCCTCCCCCTTCTCATCTGCCACCACAGACACCAAAATTGTTCCCAACAACTCGCTACCTCTCCTTTTTTGCACTCCCAGAACTGTCATTGTCCTAGTCTGGGTCAGTCTTGCTTGTCTCCCCAAGCTAAGAAATTGTTTTATTTGAGCACCTGAGGTCAAAATGGGGTGGCTGTGCAAAAAAAAAAAAAAAAAAAAAAAAAAAAAAAACAAGCATGCTGATGCTGTGAAGAAATGGGAATTTTCTCAGGGGCGAGGAACCAGCTACCCCAGTTTTAAAACACACGAGATGCCCGGGGTGGGGTGGGGTGGGCATACAGCTAGGGCCTCGAAACTTCCCCCTTTTTCTTTGGTGTGAAATCTCAGTAATGTGACTAGTGCAAGCTTCGCCCTAAGCAATGCTGGTCTAGGTCACTGCTATCTAAGAGTGGCTTCCTGTGGGGGAGGTGAGGGTCTGCTGACGATTAGTTAGTTACCTTGACACCTCCGAAAAGGCTCTCATCTACCTCCGAGTTCATGGCTTTGGTCCGATAACGAGTCCTGTTCCGTGACCGGTTGGAAGCGGTGGAAGCAGAGCTTGAGGCATCCCCTGTGCTTAGTGGCTGCAGGAAGAGACAGAAAGTATCCAGCAACATCCAGACCACGGGCAGCGAACATCTCTCTAGACTATGCTAGGAGAGTGATCACATGGGAAAACCTCTTGCAGAAAGTGGCAATGTAGGCCCTGTTATGCAGGGGTGCAACATCCCCAGGGTGTGGGGGACCTCCTGACAAAGCACACTAGCTCTACAAAAGAGAATTTATGTAGTCGTGGGAGCTGATAAAGTCAAGTCAGCCACAAGGTACAGATGAAAGGATGGAGAAAAAGATGACAAGAGGAATGGAGAGATGTTGCGTCCCGTTGCCTGCCCAGTCATGGTTTCCCACAAGACTGGCCTCGAGGGGCCAGCTGCTCCTGTCCTCTTCACCTTGTCAGCCCAGCTCTAGGGCCCCTTCACTAAGGACATACCACAAAAGGAAATAAAAGATGTAGAGACTCATTTGGGCCAGAGTTCAGCACGTGATGGCTGACAAACTTTAGGTAGTGGATGAGCAATGGTTACCCACTACAATCAGACAAGATTAACCAAAGTGTAATATACACTATACTATTCAATGTGCCAATAGCTTCCTATGTTTGGCAAATGCCCCCCTCTAACAACTGTGAGAGACAAGGCTCATTCCCAACAACAAAAGCTGAAAACAACATGTGTTTGCCTTCCGAGTCAAGCAGGGGATCTAAGCTCAGCCAATAAGATGCTTGAGACCTGACAGTGACTAGAGAGCTGGTGATGCAAGACACAGAACAAGGAAAGCCTTTCTGACACGGATGGCAAGAGCAGCCACACTCGACATCTGGGGCAACGCTGATAAGGGTACCACCAGCATGCAAAGCCAGCATTGCTGAGGAGCCTGCGCCAGACCAGCTCTCTGTTTAGGTTTTGGCCTTGGTTTCAGCTGAAGAGGCACCCTCTGTTCCTATTTTCCAAACCTTGCTTCCCTGCTGGTACAAAATCAGCGGGCTTTCCTAAATCCTCTCAGGGTGTTCCATCCTACTTAAATGAGAGTTCTGGCTCTGCTGCTTACAACACAGCCCAGCTAGTCACAACCTCCGGTCCCAGCGGTCACCTCAGCTTCAGCTTGGCCCCAGAGTAGATATCTACATCCAGCAAACCATTTCTGCAAGGACTTTTGGATAACGGTAGCCTTAATCTAAAGCTGATTCATACATTACTTTGGAAGAGTCCACACCCGCCTCAACAAAGCTCAATGAGCTGAGATATCTTGGGGAAATGGTCTAGACACACTGGGTCCCTCCAAGTCTGGGAATCAGCAGCCACGGTGTGGGGGTGGGGCGCAAACAGGCGTGGACTTTGCATTCCAGGTCACTAAACACTGGCCGTGTTTTACAAGCTCTCAGTGATCTGTTGTAACCAACAAGACCTCCTCCCAGCCCACCCCCTGTGTCAGGTTTTCACACCAAACTGGGCTATGGTCCCTCAGCTGGCTCTCTACCAAACAATGGGAACTGCTGGGTGTGCCTTCCCCTTGCTGCTTGGCACAGCCAGAAGAGGCTCACTGAGGGAGCTAGCCCCCCCTTCACATCTTCAGCCAGCTCCAAGACAGCAGAGCAGACAAGCCTCGGCTTATAAAAGGGTAAATATGGCAGCCCCTATGGTGCCTAATGGCAACCTCTGGCGGTTGTCATATGGGGGGGGGGTTGTGGGCAACCGCTCCCCTGTCCTTTGAAAATAGCATAAGAGGAAATGAACAGAAACTTCAGTAGATAGGATTGAGGCTAAACATGTGGGTGGGGGTAGACAAAGGTGGAAGGGTAACAAAGGGCGGAGTTTGAGATCTCTGTGTGATTAAGGGGAAGAGTGCAGGGCTTGGCGCATAGTAGGAGCCCAACTTACATGCATGTGATATAAAACAAGGAACAAAATTAAACAAAGTGACCTCTGAAGGAGTCTAGACCAAACAGAGATGGATGTCTCTGGGAAATACATATCTGACTCCAAGTCACTCCCCCATTCCACATTTTCCAGATCACCTATGCGGTCTGCACTTTGGATAATAACATATACGACAGTGCTTAGGAGTACAGATGGAAAGTATCATTATTGTTTTCGCATCTGTTTTCCTGTTTCTTTTCAAGGGCTCCTTGCATGTGGCATTGTGCACCAGACTATTATAGGTCCCTCAAGGCAGAGGCTGTCTTCTCTTTCCTGTGTCCTTGGTACCTAGGTTGGAGGAAGTCACTGCAGGAAATAATCCACTGCCTGAACCTAGAAGTTGGAACAGAGGAAGGAAAGCAAATAACCACAGAAAAATAGCCACTGAGCAGGCCAGGGGGAAGCTATGAGCATTAGTGTTGGTATCTGAGAAAACCTCATTTGAGAACCGCTGACTTTGAAGCCGCAAGCCTTACCCCAGGGCTAGAATAACCAATTTTGCCAAGAGTAACAAGAAGAACTAGGGAGGTCACTGTGTAAACACGCTAGAAAAAAAAAAAAAAAATGAAGAACCAAGCAGAAATGGAAAGTTGGATCCCTCTGGATCAGAGGCAGTAGCCAAGTAGTCTTCTTAGGAGGTTAAGGGCTGGTTTCATTTCTTGCGTGACCAAATAAATATCCCCATAACGCTGAGCAGTGGCTAGCCACAAGCTGCCTGCCTCTGCTTGGAAGGAGGCAGTGTTGGAAGGAAAAGTGGCTTGTTCCAGCTACCAACAGTTGAGGAGCCCAAGGGCGATGGGGAGACAATCAAATGACATGTATAACCAAAGGGGATCCCCATCACCACACTCCAGAGGGTCCCTAAAAGCTGGGACCTTGAATATTTATTTCTTTCATAATTAACCAGCTTCTTCTGAAATCCACTAAACCCCACAAAAGCTAGGCAGCCTCTGAGCCTAAAGTGTGTCCACAAATACAACCCAATTACCCCCTTAGCCACCAAGGTTGCCAGACAAGCACACAAGCCTTGCATTAATATGTTTATCTTGGTGACCCAGCTGCCCCTTCTCTTTAAATTCCATCTCATCCCATTGGCATGAGAATCCGTTCTAAACAAGGTTGCTCTAATAGAGATGCTGAGGCAGAAAGGTTAAGTCAAATGGATAGAGATGAAATAGGGAGAGCTCGATAATATACAAAGTTATTAAGGAAAGGTGTCTCTTTCAATAGGAGGGGGAGGAGGATGTGAAGAATGGGGCAGGGGAGAATCATATTGACAAGACGCATATTCTAAGGCATGCATGCACAAGCACTCCTATAGAAGTATTGGTAGAGAGAGCTGGTGTAATTGCAAAATGCTTGTTGCACAAAAGTGAGGACCTGAGTTTGGATCTCTGGCATTCACATAAAAGCCGAGCATAGTGGTACCCATCTGTGATTCTATCCCCACACTCCTGCATTTCAGGTGAGTATTACCATCTGAAGCTATTCCTCACATTGAGCAACTTTCTGCAATTCATAGATAATTATTTTATGACCAAGAAACATAATAAATTCATAATAGTATAATAATAATAATAATAATAATAATAATAATAAACTCGTGTTGAAAACAAAGTATAACTGTGTGGGGCTGGTACCTGACTCTGAAGGCAAGACAGTGCAGCCCCTAAAAACAAATTCAATTTTATTTATATCGACGGCAGGATATAGGATTCTTGGTTTAAATTCAACAAGACAATGCTAGCAGGGACTGGAATAGGTTGATGTGGAGTTTTCCCTGACGTAAGTCCAACACCTGTCAATTGAACAAAGACAAAGGCATGTTCCTTCTTAGATGCCCTTCCTACTCTGGGAGCTAGTTCCTCTTACACACAGAGTCAACACAGGCTGACACAGTCAGTCCTCAGATTCTTGGCCTGGTGTACTTCCTTTTCCATAGACTTGGCTACTAAGAAAGGAGAGATCCCACACATTAGGTCCCTGGCTTTTTGCTCTGAGACATCCAGCCGGTTGTCCTTTTTCTTTAAGTGGATCAGACTGCCCATCTGTGGCAGATCACCTAACATTGCTGCAGAGTTGTACTGAGGCTCACACCCCTGCCTCTGGAGGATGCTATTAATAATTTTCTTTTGATGTGATTAATACCCTGTCTATGATCCTCCATCTTCTCATTCCTCCATGCTCTCACAAAAGCATGTGAGTAGCACTATAGACATGTATGCACACACATGCACATTCACACCTGGCCTGCTGGGGATTACTCAAACCCACTCCCTTTCCAACATGTCTATATACCCATTCCTATCCAAAGGATTCCATAAGGCTCGAGTCACTTAGCCTGACGTTTGTCCTGAGTGCCCTTTGGGTGGGAATCTCCGAGCTTGGGAGTTATGCAGCCCACAAGTCTAGCTAGTCCAGCTGCAATTTACTGATTCATGAGCGCTTGGAAAACAGATACTTTTAAAGCAGGAGAGATGAGCTGACATCTACTGCCTGTCCTTAGATACCAGGCGTGATGCCAGGTCATTACACACACACACACACACACACACACACACATACACACCATACACACACACACACACACACACACACACACACACACACACACTGCACTGAGGGAAGACAATCAAATGACATGTACAACCAAAGGGGATCCCCATCGCTACATTCAAGTTCCCAAAAGTTGGGAACTTGAATACTTATTTCTTTCATAATTAACCAGCTTCTTCTGAAATCCACTAAACCCCCCAAAAGCTAGGCAGCCTCTGAGCCTAAAGTGTGTTCACAAATACAACCCAATTACTCCCTTAGCCACTCAGGTTGCCAGACATTCTAAGTAAGTTCCAGTAACTGGATGCTCCATCACCTGCCCGAAGCCTCCCTGACCCCTCAGAGCCAACATGCTCAGGTCCAGGCTTTCATGGCTCCTACCAGGTCTTGCTTATCCCCTCAATCTATGACCATGGCAGTCCACCCCAGCTCAAGGAATCTCCGGACTTATCCCAATCATCCCCCAGGACTTTGTAAACCTGAGATCCTCCCCATTCATTCATTCATTCATTCATTCATCCATCCATCCATCCATCCATCCATCCACTCACTCATTCACAAATGCTATGGTGTGCCCACTGAGTGATCCTAAATCATTCCTACACAAGTGAGAACCAAGGCTCTTCTGGAACATTAGATGCCTTTCCCATGATCATCCTGCTGGTTAACCGCGTAGCAGGTCGTCGGGCCCATCATCTGGCCTTCTTACCGGTGTTTTTCTCCACATCACACAACCCAAGAGGACCCAGCCCAATGGGGTGGGGAAAGGTGCAGCACATCCCCCAGTCAGCCCTACCAGAGGTTGTCAATCACTACTAAGTCTTTTGAATCCGCCTCTGGACTTCATTTGCTCCGTTTTCACGGTGGTCCCGTTCTCAGTCCCAGAACTTCCTATCCTCCCCAGCCTCTCAGAGACAACCCCAGCTTTCCGCCTCAGAACCCCAGCCCACTTCAGGACTCAGGAACTATAGCTACCCAGAGCCTTACCATCTCTGCCACCGCTTCAGCTGCAGGCGCCTCCACTGGCTCCCCGGGAGCTGACGCGTTACCGTAGCAACCAAGAACCCGCAGTCAGCGTTTTAGCCACGCCCCCTACCCCGCCCCTCCTAATTCCTGGGGCAGCCACAAGGTAGTTTAGAAGCAGGAACCCTTCCCTCAAGCTTTTCCCACCCTACGGTGGAGCAGAACAAAGCTCTTAAAGGTTGAACCCCTTGGATACGTCCCTGATGTCCATTTTTTCTTTGATTCAGTTTACACCAGGCTCAAACTTTAAAGGACCTACTTTCCATGAGCTCCAGAGGGCTCAGCTATCAAGGAGTCCAAGAGCTAGGCCCAGGATCTTGATTTTTCCCTCACAGACCCTTCCACCCACCCTAGGTTACCATGGTTACTGCTACGGGTTTCCAGGAGGAGCCAAACCAAACCTGATGAGAGTTCAGGCTGCTGAGATGCAAGCAGTATTAAACCAAACAAATTTCACAGTAGGGGAGAGTCTGACTAGACCAAGAATGAACTAGCCCTGAAGACGGGTATATAGTCTCGCAAGCTCTGAGAGCTTTAATAAACTCTGGGGGAGTTTATTAAAAATACAGGGGGTCTGAGACAGTTCAAAACCAGCCTGGGCAACATAGCAAGCTCCATCTCAATAAATAAGTAAATAAACTAAAAATCTAAGTCCTACACAAACGACGACAACAACCCATGGCTCCAGCTTAGGGAATCTGTGAGTGTTTTCAGGAGCTTTAAGCTTCACCCACTTTGGCTTTGTTCCGCTGTGCCTCCCCATCTGCAGAACAGAACTGAACACACCCGGGGTTCCTGCATGCCCCACAACTCACAAAGCCTCCCATCAACCGGGTGGGGTGTTTTGTTTTGTTGTTTTTTCTTTCTCGGAGGTTTATTTTCTGAGCTCTTGGTCTCTCCAAAACCCCAATCTCCCACCAAACTCTGACCCCTATTCCAACCTAATCATTGAAGGCAGCTGACAAGCTCTGGGGAAATAGAGGAAGGAAGACAGGGCTACCTGCCCACCACCACACCACTACCTCCACCACCACGGCCTCTGCTGCTGCTGTTGCTGCTGCTTAATCCAAAAAGCTGCAGTGTTCATTCCCTGGATTCCTCCACTCTTGGAATCCAATTATTAACCACACCTCCCTGAGGCAGATATTAGCCCCATAACCAAAGAGAAAGTCCAGGAGAGGCAACTGCAAAGCAAAGCATGTGTTCTCACAACTCAGACTGCCACACTAGAGGAAGAGTGTAAAGGGGATGGGGGGACGGGTGGCGGCTGGCAGGAGGCACTTAAGGCTCATAGCAAAGCCCTGAGCAATATGTCTGCTTAGTCACGTATTTGTGCAACGTCAGTTGATTTAAAGAAGCATTTATTCTGGATTTAGGAGCACATTTTGGTGTGGTTTCCATCACTTGTGTGTCCAGTTAAGACTCTCCTAGAATAGGAAAACTTCCTGGAATGCTCCTCCCACCAGACTACTGTGTCAACTCACTGGACATCCAGGCAGCCACTTACCAGCCATGTGGCTCCATGTCTATGTTGTGATGCCTTATGAAAATGGAGGGAAAACAAGGCTGGGAATGAACGAAGCTGGAATCCAGAAGCTTCTAACCATCAGTGCTAAAGATCTGTAAGTGGGCATGGGAAGCTGGATTGCTGGAAAAAAACGTGTGTCATACAAGCCTTAAGACCAGAGTTCGGATCCCACAAACCCACATAAATGCCTGATGGGAATGCAGGAATGACAGTCCCTAATCCCAAGAGGCAGAGATGGGGTCCCAGAGCAATCCAGCCTCCTAGATTAACAGAATCAGCAAACTCTGGGTTTAAGTGAGAGACTTTACTTCATTATGTAAGGTGAGGAGCAATTGAGGACACTCAACACCAACCTCCAGTCTCCCCATGCATGCACACTCATGCAATGTATGTGAACATATATGCAAGCACACATATAGCATGCATACACATCATGCATATACATACAAGTAAGACTAGGACAAAATGTTAAGTGTGGATTCCATTTATATTAGTGCTTACTAAAAACTGAAGTTCTTCGGGTCCAGAAAGAGACTCAACATGCAACACACAAGGTACATCAGATGTTATGTCAGAGAAAAGCTGTCCCCTGGGCGCCCACACTGGCTGGCTACTTGCATTTCTCCTTCGCTGATGTTTTCTCTTTGCATGTCTTTGTTACAGCACCTGAAATATACAAGTCACCCTGGTTTTCCCAAGCATGCTGAGGCAATCTTCTCATTTTAAAACTGTCCAAGTCCTGTGTGTTAGTTTCTCACTCCTGGTATAACAAATCACCATGAACTTAATAGCCTAAATAAACATGAATTTGTTAGAGTTTTAAAGTTTGATATGGGTTTCACTAGGCTAAAATCAAAGTATCAGCCAGGATGCATTTTTCCTAGAGGTTCTGATGTTTCTAAGGCTGTTCCTTTTCCTTGGCTCATGACCCCTCCTACTATCCACAAAGGCAACAGTGTGGGTCATCTCAGGGCAGTTCTGCAGTAGCCTCATCTCCCTCTGCTGGGAAAGGCCCTCTGACTTTTCAGGACTCTGTCTGCCCAGAACATTGAATATTACCTCCCCCATCTTGGGCTCCCTAATTTAGTCATTTCCAAAAAGCCATGAACAGTAAATATTCACAAGTTCTGGGGATAAAGAGGTAGACATCTAGGCTGTGTGTTTAAAGGGCTCTGTGATATATTTTTGAACACTTTTCTTATCTATCATTTTTATGTACATGAGTATAATGATTAAATTGTTCATGCAACACATGCCTGCAGTACCCCTGGGGGCCAGAAGATGGCATTGGATTCCCCCGAACTGACGTTACAGAGGGTTATGACCTGCCCTGTGGGTGCTGTGAACCAAACCTGGGTCCTCAGGAAGAGCACAGATCCATCTCTCCACTCCCTGAAATATATTTCCAAAGATTTGAAAAATAAAATAGAATTTATTGAATATGCTGCTTTAAACTCCATTTTAATTTATGTTTTTATTTGAAGCTTCTTTTTTATTGAAAATATTTTTTCATACAATGCATTCTGACCACAGTTACCCTCATCTCCTCCTAGGTCCTCCTCATCTCTCCTACCCACCCTTCCAATTCCACACCTTCCTTCTCTTTCTTTAGAAAAGAAATAAAATTTATTAATAAAGAAAGAAAAGGAAGAAACGAAAACCCCATGAGAAACACATACACATGCAGACACACACAAACACACACCAAAAATAAATAAACAAATAAATAACAAAAATCAGCCAGGAGATAGTAATTTTGAGGCCATCCTGGTCTACAAAGAGAGTTTCAGAACAGCCAGGATTGTTGCACAGAAAAACCTTGCCTCACACACACACACACACACACACACACACAAATCAGAAACCATAATATATAAGCAAAAGACCAGTAAGGAGGTAAAATGTCTAAACAAGGCAACATGAGAGCAAAAAGAAAAAATGCCATTGAGCATTGAGTTCATTTTGTGTTGGCCATCTACTGCTAGACATGGAGCCTGGCCTTACAAGTGGTCTGTATACCCAATGAAACTCCACTGGAGAAACTAACTGTTCCTTTACCAGTGTCAACTGGAGATAGCTTCTTGGTTAGGGATGTGAGCTCATGTCCACTTCCTCCACTTGACTTAGACCTGTACAGGCCCTGTAGTCACTGCCACAGCCTTCTGGGTTCGTATGTGCGTCAGTCCTGCTGTGTCTGGAAGATGCTGTTTCCTTGGTGTGAGTTCATATGTGTGTCATTCCTGTTGTATCTGGAAGACACTGTTCCTTGGAGTCATCCATTCCCTCTGGCTCTTACAATCTTTCAGCCTCCTCTTCTACATAGTTCCCTGTGCCCTGAGGGGAAGGGGTTAATGAAGATATTCCATTTTAGACTGATATTTGTGTTTATGGGGTGGGAGGGGAGTGGGAAGGGGAATGTGATTCCCCTGCCTCTGCCTTCCATCTCCATGTAAGAGCACCATGAATACCACATGGGCCACGGCATCCAGGGATCCAGCTCAGGTTGGTCAAGCTTTTGCAGCTAATATTTTTACCCACTGAACAATCTCCTTAAACTGAGAATCAAACCCAGGGCCTCAGGCATCCCAGGAAAATGCTCTACCACTAACCTAAATCCCCAGCTTCGAGTCAAATTTAAAAATTTTCTGATTTGGATACATATGGACAATATATTTTTTTCTTGCATCTTTAAGTGTGTATATTTGAAAGACATTAAATTAATTTAAAATGGACAGCTCGTGAAACAGAAATAAAAATAAACAAATAAATAAAACCAACCCCTGAAATCAGTTGGAATTACTTTGAAACTGAGAAGCAAATTAAAACAATTTTTAAATTATACCACAAAAAGAGTAATTCCAAAAGAGGAACACGCGAAATTTGAAGGCATACGAAAACTAAATTTAGGGTGTGTATTAACCCACTTACCATGAGGAGGAAATGATACAAACATTGGGAGACTGTTGATTCCTTGTTGATTTAATATAAAGCACTGACATTGGTAGAGAATGCATGAAACCAGTATTAGCACGGCAAGAGGAGACCAGGGACAATCTGATTAATGAGTGTCATCAATTCAAAGGACACTTAAGATTAATTACTGAACAATGCTCTGAAATCCTACAACTCCTATAAGAAAGAAATTTAGTACAAATTTCCCAAATTTGACAACAACAAAACCCGACATGATTTTGCCTACAACAAACTATGAAGTGAGACGTTCTAGTCTATCAGTAATAACAAAAATATTGATCAATCCACATCCCAAGGAAGACTGGTTTGTCTTGCTCAGGCTATAAAATAGTGATCATGTCCAGAGACTAAGAGGTGGGGGTGAAAAGCCACTCACAAAGCGTATTACTCCTGGGGTGGAGAATTTTTGTGATATTTGCCAGAATGCTTAAAGCTTATAATTATTCCAGCTTTGTTTATTATTCCAAGTGTTTCTGTATTTAATTTTGGATTAATAATTTCAGATTGCTTATCTCAGTTGGAGCTTCCAAAAAGCTTCAGGCCTCACAAGACCCTTTCTCTCCCTCTGCCTCTGCCTCTGCCTCTCTCCCTCCCTCCCTCTCCCTCTCTCTCCCTCTCCCTCTGTCTCTCTCTCCCTCCCTCCCTCCCTCCCTCCCTCCCTCCCTCCCTCTCCTCCCTCCCTCCCCTCCCTCTCCTCCCTCCCTCTCTCTCTCCCTCTGCCTCCTGCCTCTGCCTCTCTCTCTCCCTTCCTCCCTCCCCCCTCTCTCTCTCTCTCTCTCTCTTCCTCCCTCCCTCCCTCCCTGTCTCTCTCTCTCTCCATCTCTCCCTCTCCCCCCCCCAGCACAGCAGTATCATATCCTTGTCTAGTAAGGCTTCAAGCCGTTACCTCCCTCCACCAGCCCTGCCCACTCATCCCTCAGCACCCTTCTCTTCTTCCAGTTATGTCTATATTGTGCATCTTTGGAGTCCTTTCCCTTCTACTTTCCCCCATATGCAATTTTTTTTAATCTCCTCTGCTTTGTCCCATTTTCATCATGTCCTCAGTGTCCAGCAAGTCCAGAGATGAGAGCTATGAGAAGGGCTAAGAGGCTAAGTAGCCAGAAGAAGAGACAGGGTACTGCTCCACTCAACCTGACCTCACCTCAGGCTGCCTAACCCTTCCTACCTCGGCTCCACTCCCAGGGAAGGCCCAGGTTACTCGCCAGGGGTCAGGAGAGAGGTGGAGGCAAGAGGCCAGAGCACAGCCTGTCCGTTCTGGTTTGGACTTGGCCCTGGAACAGCCTTCTCATGCCTTGGAGCCTTGAAGGGTGCCTGGCCGGTCACCCCTCGGCCCTTGGGGTGCTCCTCACACGGGCTGAGGAAGGAGACATAGGAAGTGTGACGCTGTGATGAGTAAGTAAGCACTTTTAGCTGGAGGAGCCTGGGAAACACGGTCCAGCAGCTCTATTAAAATAAAGTCTGGCTTCTCACTGAGGCGTATCTCCTGTCTAAGCAATGAGAAGAGAGACTGATGCTCCACGACTTCTTACTCTCCCCTTCCTCTGGCCCCTCTGAAATGCATGGAGGAACCTGGACTCCCTGCCCTAGGGCGACACACTCTGAAGCTAGGCAAGGAAGGAAATAGGATGGGGTAGCTGGACATGGACAGAGAATGAGACGGAACTCCACACTCCCGTAGAGAGCTTTTGTTCTTTGCATATGGCTCTTCCGCACAGTCTTTCTGAACTCCTATGCTCAGACCTGGGAATGCTTGAGGCCAGGAATCACCTCCATCCCCTGGACCTTTCTCATCACCTTCTCTAGCCTTTGCTTCCATTTTAGGGGTATCCTGTTGCTCCTCAGTAAAGCTGTTTCTTCTCAGTCTGGTTCCCAGCCAAAATCCCATCATGGAGGGCCTGGAGGAAGCTCTCCCATGCTGTGTTCCCTGGGGGAACAGAATGGAAAAGGAAAACTATGATTTTAGAGTCTCCCAAGGCTTGACCCTGGCCTGGGCCTGGTTTCCTCTTGGGAAAAGATAATTGTCTCCACCCTGTGTGTGTGTGTGGGGGGGGGGGTAAAAAGATAAGACCATGCTCAAAAATCAGTATGCAGTATTTTCTTACCCCCAGCCATGTGTGTGTGTGTGGGGGGGGGGGTTGTTATCCTAGTAGGAACATCAGGACCCAGGAATGGATCTTACCCTCTCTACTAAGCTGCATGAAGCTTGAGAGCTGCGTCACCATCCCCTTTCCTGGAACACTTAAATTCTCCAAACCACCCTAAATTCTTTCGAAATCAAAGGAAAGCTCAAAACATAAATAAATGCTTAAACGCACGAATTACTTTACTTAAATTGCTAACTGCTTTCCATCTGTCTTCAAAACTCCCTTTCTCTTTCCTGTTCTTAATGACTGCCCAAGAGACCCAGCCGAGGCAAGGAGAGAGGAGAGCCTAAAACACTAAAAGCACAGGGGATGAAATCTGGAACCAAACAGAAGTGCATAGGACTGTGGGACAGGGATGTCACTGTGGGATGGAAGGAGGGACCACTGGGGGTCCTTGGGGCTGGAGGCTGGGTCTAGGGAGGAGAGGAAAGAGCACACACCAGAGGGGATGGGGAAAGAAGAGTTGGGACATCAGAGTTAGGACAGGGAGAGACCCTTGTTAGTCACTATCACCCTCCCTCACATCGCCATTTGGCAGGTACCGCCCAGGCCACCGAGAAAGACATTAATAAAACTGTGCCCAGACTTCTTGAACTTCACAGCACCACCCTCCTACCCACCCAGTACTTGGGCCAGTGTTCCCTTGGTGTCCTGGACATGCCTGGCACCAGCTTCCCCTCCTACGTGACCAGCACACAGCCCAGGACTGGGTGGCGGATGCTGAGATAAGGCCAAGGAGGGGGGAAAAAACGCCAAAGTCAGGAAGTTGCAAGGGCTGGTTCCCCTGGCAACCTCACCACAGTCACCAAACAGAGCTGGGGTTGAGGGGGTAGGGACAAGAACTGTTCCTGGCTCAGGCCAGCACTCTTCCAAGACCTCGGTTTTCTTGTTAGAGAAATTTTTTCCAGCCTTCTAGGATATACTGCATTTGAGATGCAATTTGATCTCCACCAAGGTTCTGTGTCTATAGCTCTAACAAGTCTGCTGAAATCTACATTTCTCACTAGAATCCCATTGAGTCCCACTCTGGAGTGTGAGGATATCGCTTTAGAGGGTGGGATGTGTTTAGCAAGTTGGAGCTCATGGTGGTCAGGTTAGAAGAATTCACCATCCTGAGTTCCCCGAAGTCTGTAGCCAGCCCCAGCTCCAAGGGTGCCTGACTTTCAACATCAACTGATTGACAGGAATTTACAAGCATGGGATTCTAGTTCATGCAGAACCAGTTCAAAATCCTGAACTCTGAGAACCAGGAGCCAAGGGAAGACAAGTAATGTATGCTTTCTGCTCTCAGGAACGCTAGGACTCTAGGCAAATCACTCACACTCCCTAAGCTTTGGCTTTTCTGTTCTCTCAAAGGATATGAAAATATTAAAGCCTTACCAGGAGGTGACAAACCTCTCTGGGATCAATAAATATCCGAATGTCTTGAAAGCACACCTCTTGGGTTTTGTCTCGGTGGTCGCAGTAGTTTCTGTCGCTGGAGGTAAAAATGGGGCTATCTGAGGGAGGTCTACGAAGGTCAGGCCGCCTTGAGCAGGAACCCTGCAGAAGCAGGATCCAGAGGCTGTGCCTCAGGCGCTCAGGTTCCTCCCCGAAGCAGCCAGATCTCCATTTAACTAGAGAGGTGGCTACCGCAAAGCTGAACTTCCTGTACCTCTTGCCAAGCCTGACCTCTCCCTTCCTCCACTGTGGCCCTGGACTCCACTCACAGGAAAACCACAGCTCGAGCCAGCTGTAGGCTGAACCCTTCTTCAGGGTCAGTTACTTCACAGGGGAACCCCATAATGGGGTGATCAGTAGCTTGGACTTCTGTTACCCACCCAGAGTTTAGGTTTCATTTGGTCCATTAGTTTGGCTGGGCTAGTTACTTTTTGAGTTTAAGTGTCCTCCTCTGTAAAATGGGAGAATTCATATTCTATGTCAGTGTCTTCTCTTTGTGGATTTCTCAGCTGGCACATGAATTACTTGAGCTAAACAATGTCTTCCGAACCCCTTCCTCTCTCCTGTACGTTGTACTGTCAATAAGAGTCACAAACAACTTCATTGTCGTCTTCCAGTCCTCATTACCCAGGCTACTGTCGCTTCAGCCTGAACCACTGCAGTAGTCTTTTTCCTATTTTAGGCCATTCTTTGCCTTGCAGCCTTATAGAACGTTCTGAACCAAACACAGTATACAACTCTGTTGTCTAGTTCAGCATCAGTCAGTCACGAGGTATGGTGGCAAACACCTGAACCCCACCCAGCATGCCACAGGCAGAGGCAGGAAGACTGCCACAAGTTCAAGGCCAACCATAGAAGAACCTGTCTCCAGGACAAGGCTCCAGTAGCTTTCCTTTGAAGTCCTTTGATGATCTGATCCTCACTTCCTTTCTCAACCACATTTCTTAGCATCATCTCTAAATGCAGAGATTTATAGTTGGGTTCGGCACAGCCTCACCTCTGCAAGGGCCTCACCATCCATGGCCACCACATACGCTTCCAACCATCCTTGTATCTTCAATTGTTACCATCTTCCATACCGCATGTATGGTGTAAGGTGTGTGGTAGTAGAATCCAGTTTTTTAACTGGTGTTCTAAAAGGGAAATATGGCTCAGTGTGTGATAGAAGCATGGTGGTGACAGTGACGGTGGTGATGATGATGGTGATGATGGGTCATGGCACCCATCTTGGAGATCCCTTTAAGACCTAGACCCTCTTGTAATGGTGCCACCAGACATGTTTTATAATTGTCTCTTTGCTTTTCTTACCCCTTTCGAGAGAGCAGAGATTGCTTGTCTTGATAATTGTAGAGCTCCCACCCCCAGATGCAGCAGGTGCCACAACCTTAAAAAGATGCTCAGGGATTACTTTTTGAAACAATGAAAGAATAAATCCAAAACATAGAGTTCCTAGCACAGCGTGCTGCAAAGACGATAGTGCATATCATCACCATCACCATCACCATCACCATCGTCATGCTTCTGTCACTAGAAAACCAACTTCCCTACTGGAAAACCAACTAAAAAGTCAGGCTCTCCCAAACATGAAGGGAAGTAGAATGACAGCTCGGTGTCTATGGGATGTTTATATCATCTCTCCACACCAACTTCAGGTTCTAGTGATGTTGACCTGGCTGCTCCTGCTGACCCTGGTTCTCACCCTTACACCTCTTTGTGTCCATCACAGACACTTGGCCTCTGACCACAAAGCCAATGACTTATCATTATTCCAAGTCTCCCTGCTATGTTCCTGTATTCACTTGGGAAGATGGGGGGGGCAGAAAATTCCTGATATAGGTAACCTCTGATACCCATGGCATTCAGGGACTCACCAGGGTATTGAGGAATTGACAAGACAGTCCCATGAAGTCCATGCATTCCTCACAGGCACTTGTCACTGGCTTTGAGGATCATCACGTTCACATCCATGTGTTATTTCCCAACAGGACCAGTCTTTGAGCAAAGAGGTCAAGTATCAATAATTTACCCTATAAGATCTGAAATGGAACCTCAGTAAGTACAACAAGTATTGAAACACACACACACACACACACACACACACACACACACACACACACACGGAAGGAAGGAAGGAAGGAAGGAAGGAAGGAAGGAAGGAAGGAAGGAAGGAAAGAAGGGAGGGAGTATATCTGAACATTTCCAGACAGAACTGCTTGTTTTCCTCCATTAGGAATGAGATTTGTCCTATTATTGAAGACATTCCTTCTGACCCTTGAGAGATCCCAGAGGCTAATAACCTTTAGAGGCAAGAGTATCATTTCTCCTTGTCTAACCTAAATTTCTCTAGATGCAACTTTAGGGCATTTTTCTGTAACCCTCCTCTCCAGCCACCGGGACTAAAACCTGCTTCTTCGCAAAGAGACAGTTACTAATTCATTCCTTTAGCCCTTTCTTCAACAAATTTAATCCAGTCTCTTTATTGTTTCCTTCCCTGGGGTCCTATTACCCAGCCCTCTCCCTGTTCCACTGTTCCTTGGGCCCCTTGCCAAGTTCTCGAAGAGCAATAGGGGCCGGAATGACGCCTATTGTTCTCCAAGGTGGACAAAAACACAGATGCCTATGCACACAGGACCAACACCTCTATCCACCCTTTATCCTCCGTCCTGGGCAGACTAACAACTCACAGTCGGTCTCTCCACACAGATTCATCTCTCCCACCTGGGGCCCTGAGCCTTGATCTAGTCAGTCCTCACACACCTGGGTACACACTCAAACAGGGACAGCTCAGACCTTGGCTTTTCCTCACAGGCAAGTCAAACTGGGTGGAGCTTCTGAAACCCTCCTCCTTCCCTCGCCGCCCTTCTCTAATTCCCCTTTCTATTGGCCACCAAGGGACACGCCCACTTTTTCTACACCTCCAGTGATTTTCCACTTCATGGATGAAGGCAAAATAAACGAAGGAAAGTTGACTCTTACCTCTTCCATGCTCCTCCTACTCCCCATTCCTCATCCCCAAATCATCAGTCTGCCTTCCATTTGCACACAAACACTACCCTCCATCCACTTTGCAGCTTCTCTGGTGGTAGGAAGTGAAGCTTCCTGGGGTTTTGCTTTGTGAAAATTAGCACAAGGGGAGTGTGGGAGCTTGGTCCCATCTCAGATTGGATGATAGGCTGAGTTGCTGTGCCCTGGGCTGCCCGGGCACTATCTTACTAGGCAAGGGGATTTGAGAGCAAGCAGGTGGTAGGATAGTCGTTCGATTATTCATCCAACAAATATTTATCCAGCACCTGTAGCACCACTCGACATGAACAAAACCAATAAAACCCTGCCTCTGTGCAGTGTGGATTCTATGGGTGGGGGCTGAAAATGAGTAAGGAAAACATATTGGCTCTCCAACAGTCATAAATGGGAGCACAAAAGGAGAAGAGATACAGGCTGAGGTGCTGTGCTGTTTTAAGTAGGGTGGTCAGGAACGGAGATATTTGAACAAAGCTTTGAGGAGATTAAAAAAAAAAAAAAGGCAAGCCATGGAGAGACCTCCAAGGAAATTGTTTTAGGTAGCTGGACTCTCCCTGTAGTATCAGTTACAAAATACATACAGAAAGCCACAAAGAAGGGAGGTCAGGAGATGACAAGCAAAAGGGACATGGTACAAAGAAGCTGTTTCTCCTGGCATCAGGGTTCGGACCCATTCTGGGCTTCAGGGCTTGAAAGGACGCCAGGAAAAATTAGAAGAGCCAAATCTGTTGTGAAACTGACCCAGCTCAGACCAAAAGCTAAAAAGCAAGCAAACAGAAAACGATACCAGATCTTAAGATGCTAGTCCCCAAAGGGTTTTGTCTTAGTTTGCTCTCTGTTGCTGTAATAAAGATACCAGGACCAAAAGCAACTTAGCCAAGAAAAGGATTTATTTGTTATACACCTCCTAAGCCACAGTTCCCTGTGGGGAGACAAGGCAGGAACTCAAGGCAGTGACCTGGAGGCAGAAACCGAAGCAAAAGCAATAGGAAAACGCTGCTTACTGGTTTGTTCTTCATGGCTTGTTGAGCCTGCTTTCTCTTATCACCCACGACTACTTGCCCACTGTGGGCTGGGCCCTCCCACACTGGCCCTCCTGTAGGCCCATCTGATGGAAGTATTTGCTCAATGACATTCCTCTTCCCAGATAACTCATTTGTGTGAAGTTCACACACACACACACACACACACACACACACACACACACACACACACACAAACTAGAACACAGTTGAATGCCTACTGAGAAGGATTAAGAGATACTGAGATTCCTCTCCAAGTTTGGCAGTTGAAGATCACAGCCAGAAGGAAAATGAGCATATCTGGGACCCCACTGATGTCTGCCTTGGAAATGACACTCTAGAGAGTGAGATAGGGCCAGCTGAGGCTTCTTCAATCACATTCATCGTACAGTAGTGAAGGGCTGGAGCATCAATGGACATCAGCAATCTGCCAGTCCTCCGCGCACACAAAGCCTACTGTTTATGCCCTCATGTCCATTTCTTGGGTCTTTACAAGCGTTTACCATGCAAATCCTCTCCGTTCTGGGCTTACACAATCCTCATGAGACCCTTAGGAGTCATTCTCTCTAGTTTACAGGCGGGACAGCATCCCATTATCCATCCCCCCTCTTGTGGCTGAGCCTGTAACATACCTGCAGCTAGACTGACTTAGGGCTCAAGTACTTGCTCCTTCGTGTGACAGCTAGGGGACCTTGATTAGGTTTCTTGCCCTTTGTGAGACCCAGAGGCTAAAACGGGGGCAGGTAATATGCACCTCCCGACTTCTCTACGAATCTTCTGGGACCATGCAGTGAAATACTAAGGAGTATCACATCCCAGAAAATTGCAGTGTGTTGACAACACTTTGTAGCTCTAAATAGTTAAACCAGGGAAGGATGTTTAAAAAAAAAAAAAAAAAAAAAAACCAGTGAATTCAGTGTTTTCTCTGCAATGACATCACTCTCTCACACTGGCAGACCACATAGCCTTCCTGAAGAAGAGATAAAGGAGTGACAGCTAACCCCTTGGAGATTTATACAGAGGCTGCAGCCTATCTTATCTGTGCCACAGTCTCTGGGAGTGCAGCAGGCAAGAAAATGCTATCTCTTCCATAGTGAGGTGCCAGGATAAGGTTGAAAGCCATGGGGATGATAGCTATAAACTATGGCATCATGTCTGGCACACAGTAGGTGTTTCTAGGAAGAGACTGCCAGAGCGAGGCAGGGAAGGAGGGGTAAACAAAAGCTCATTGGTTTCAAACTGCTGTATTATCTGAGTCTCAGGCTTTCTGCTCTGAAACAGATGGGTCATACCAAAACAGAAAGGGGAAGACCACAGCTCTGAAACTGGCTGGTGAGGGTGGGCAGGGGGTGAGCATTAGCTGGCCTAGAGTCCCTCAGGTCCTCCATGGGAAGACATGTAGCCAGCATAGGAAGCCTTGAGATAATGGGAGGTCTACAGATTGCAAGCATTCATTCCTAGGTCAGTCTGGGGACAGAGTGACCCTAAGTTGATTATCTCCTCCATGGCCAAAGTCTAGAGGAAAGCTGCCATAAGGCTCTCCCTGGAATGCAGCTCACTTGTGCTTAGGGTCAATGGACAAGGCATCTCCTCAGGCAACTAACTCAGTTTGTTAATTTCCTAGCCTTTGGTTCTGTCCAGCCACTGTGACCCCACCTTCAGCCCCCAGGCTGGAATAGCCTACTCCAGCATGGGCCATCTTGCCCCCTGTCTGCCTCAAGGGCCTCCTGTTTGGTTAGGCCTGCCCTTGTCGAGACTCAGAGAGGGGCAGCCACCTGCCCAATTCATTGAGATATAAAGTTCTCCCGTCCTGCAATAGAAGCCTACATAATCTGCATTAAGGCTCCGATCCCAAGTGAGGTCCTGTCCCTTCTTAATCCCAACCTGTCTTCCCGTAAATCAAATGACAGAGAGAGGATGGGGATGAAAACAAAGACAGGGCTCAGCCCTGCAACCTTTCATCTATGTCCTCACTCTTTGCCTGATGATTCCCCTCCAACCCTCGCCTGCCCCCCCCCCCCCCAAGTGGGCAAAGTAGCCCTAGATACAGCCTGACTCCATCCAAAAAAGAATGAGATTCTTTATTGAAAATCAGCAAACTCATGTTCCTCAAGCCCCAGACCATGGTGGACAGCTCTTCTGCCTCTGTCTCTGCTGCCCCACCCCTTAGCCACAGTGACAGGAATGGAAAATAAGAAGCCAAAAGGCCTGTGCTGGGGAAAGCTGCCCAGACGTGTGCTAAGTACAGCCCAGCTGTGGCTGGAGAGACAGCCACAGGCCCCTCCCTATAAATTAAATCCCTACAGCCGCAGCTGTAAGAGAGGCGTACTTGCAGAAGGAAGGTCAGTGCGGCATGGGGCCACAGGGCAACATCTCTGACTCCTAGCCAAGGAATGGACTGGAAGCACAGAGCTTAGGGAAAGAGATGCATATTTGGGGGAGGAGGCTTTGGTCCCAGGGGAAAGTTGGTCCAGTTTTGATGGCTGTGTTGAAGGAATGTATTAGTAAGCCCAGAGAGAGAGAATCATCGGGCACCGCCAGAGGTGACAAAATAAATTGGACCCTGCCCTGGCAGAGGGGAGCTTAGAGATCCAGGGGCTCTCAGGGACTGTCACTGCTAAAACATATATATACATATATATTAACCATTCATGGAGGGCAGGGGCAGGGGGGATATCTGATCAGAGGATCTGGCGTGGCATCCCATAGCCGGTCATGCCTGCCTGAGATGCTCCACGGTTGGTGCCCATCTGTAGCCCAATCACATTCTTGCCCTCTTGCAACTGGTTGTCTGAGAAGTTGCGGGGGTTCTCCTTGGACTTCCTGGGGTAGAAAGAAAGTACGGATTAGGAGGCAGTCAGAGGCTAGCTACCCCAGTAAATTCTTCCCTGAACATGTAAGCTGATACCCACTCTGCCTTTGAGACCTCTGGGCTTCCAAGAATCACCTCTTTGTCTCTCCAAAAGGATAGTCATTGCCACTGCCACCACCTCCCACCTTCCAGAGTTCTAAAGGTGCTTTGTAATGGCTTGTTCTATGGCGACATCATTTATTTTCTACAGACAGGAATGGACAAGAATACTGAACCAGCAGGTACTTACTTAGGAAACCAGTTGGGATCCCCAGAGAAGAACCCATCACCCCTGGCTACTGCCAGCCCACCCAGGTTCATTAGTGTCCGCTGCACGCAAGCCATGTTCTTTCCTGGAAGAAAAGCAGTTATGTCGTCTGAGTGGGAGTAGGGTACTGGATGCCAGGATTCTACCTGTCACTAGGTCTACAAACTTGGCATCCAAATGTCTTCATTTGTTGTTCCCATCCTAACCAAGTATGGCCCATCCTCCATCAAACACACAGACACACACACACACGCACGCACACGCACGCTCGCTCGCTCGCATACTTGTCCTCAGGAAACCCACCACCTATCATTTTTCTTTGGTGAAAATGGCCCAGCCCAACCCCGGGTCTCCTAGGTTAACAGCCCTGGGCCCTGGCACACCTTCCCAGAGATCCACAGTTTGGAAGATGTCAGTGGTGTTGATGCCATAGCGCTCAGCAGCCTGCAGGAACTGAGAGATCTGCTCCATTTGCTTGAAGGCCATTGCGGAGGCCTGGATCTTCTTTACTGGTGCCTGCCCCTCGGGGTATAGCGAATTGATGAGCTCACACAGCACCTGGAGGAGGTGAGGAGGGAGGAAGACACAGTTGGTAAAGATCAGAGAGAGGCCCAAAGATAGTGAACCAGAGAGGTGCCTTCCTGTGGTGGTGAGCCTCAAGGTGCTTCCTGCCTCTGAACCCACATGAGGAGCCGGTGTTTAGTTTTTCCTCACTACTCCAGAATCACTACCCAGAGCTTAGCTTCTCATTCTCTTTCCAAACAGCTGTCCTAGTAGCACCTATGAGTTTCTGTTGCAAGAGTCATATCCTCCTTGAGCTTTACTCCTTGGAGAGGTAGGAAAGCATGGCGGCTCTAAGGAAGATATTCAGGTTGATGACAACCTTGGGTCTCTATATTCTCTCTTCTCTTCTTTGGATTAAACGGTCCCAGACGCCCCAGCATCAGTCCCACGCTCCCCGAACCTCCCATCTACCTCCTATCTATCTCTCACCGTGCCATCCTTGAGCCAGTTCTGGAAGTTCTCACGCCCAGGCTGGGGCCGGCCCACATCCTTGCGGCACTGAGAGGTAATCCACTGGATCAGGATCTGCTCCAGGTCCGCATCGTATTGCTTCTCAATCTTCTGCTGCACCTCTCGGCTCAGGCCGTATGCAGGTCCCCGGTTGGCCATTTTGACAGTTGTGGTGACGGTGAAGAGCTATGGAGAGGACATAACCAGGCCCATGGTCAACATTCTACAATATGCAGGGTGCCCGTGAGAGCCAGAGATGGAATCCCTGCCCAGGACCTAGCACAGCAGGACTCTGAACTCTTGCAGGTATGAGGCTGCTGGCACTAAATTTCACTTGAATGAATGGTTTATGTCTAGAATAAAGCCTAGACTCCACTGGAATAGAGGATAAGGAAAATGCTTTGGGTTCAGCTCCTCCTTGGGATTAATGAAGCTTGACAAAGGCAAGTCGGTCAGTAGCCTCCAAGCCTGCTCTTTAGAGCCTTAGAAAATGAGCATACAGAGCACATGGGAAATCTATGCCAAGAGCAGGAGTGAGTGGAACTAGCTTCCACGAACCACTAGGTTTTTAACTCATCATCCACTATCTGTAGTAGGGATTGTAGAAGAGAATGAAGTCTTTGGACCTATTACTATCCCCAGCACCATAAAGGAGACACAGGGGGTAAAGGTGATAGTGTAAACAGTGTACACACTGACTACTAGGCTGCACAGTTCAGGTAACAATACATGAATTAACAGAAGCAGTCTGGGTGGGCTTGCTGGAAAAGGTAGGCCCACATTTTAGCAGGCAAAGGGAATTTCCTGTTGAGAAACCCAGCAATCAAAACACATTCTTTTCCCTCCCTTCTAGCCATCATGGTAGACAGACTTCCTCCTTCTTTACTCTCATCGCCGAAGGCATCCATGTCCTAAATCCCAGAACTGGAGATATATCACCTTACATAGTTAAAAAAAGGCGTGGAGGGGGCGTTTGCAGATGGCATGATCACGGAGTATCAGCCAGGTAGGCCCAGTACCATCACAAGAGTTCTCATTTTCAGTCAGTGAAAGGGGAAGGCATAATGGGAGTGGGAAGAGTAAGTATCACGCAGAGTCATGAACCAAGCAATGACTCCAGAAGCCAGAAAAGGAAATGGATTCTCCCCTAGCTCCCCAACCCCAGTGAACACAGCCCCTGTAGCACCTGGACCTCTTCCAGGGAGACAGCCCCCACCACCACCACCAACCATCAGAGCAGCCCGCGTGTCCCTTAGTTCTCAGTGTGTCACAGCAGAAACAGGAAATTAACCTAGAGCCTTGGACCTTATGTTCAGGGCCACCTAGGGAGAGCAAGAACCCTGGCAGTGTGCAGAGTGCTCAGGATCTTGGTTAGTTAGGGTGGACTGGAAGCTTCTGACCGCAGGCCTGAGGGGGCAGCATTTCACTGTAGGCAGCCTGCCCCACACCCAGAAACCTAGAGAGCAAGTACGGGACCAGCTGACTGACGTGCAAGGAAGCCAGGAACAGAGAAGGGACACCGTCCCTCAGTTGGTGCTCCCAGCCCCTGCTTGGGAGTCCTCCTCTTTGGCCAGAACTAGAGCTGGCCGTCTCTGAAGCTCAAAAGGCAGGACAAGAGCCTCCATTCAAAAAGAGTCAGGGAGCCCATATCTGGCTGCAGGCCAGGTCAGACTTAAGGGATGAAGTCATGCTGGCTCCCTCTCATGCACCCCAGGTTAAACACTCCCACCACCCCCACAATGGGCTCTGGTGCTCTGCCAAAATACAAGAAGCCAGGCTGTCTCCAATAATGTCTGGGCAGAGGTTGCGTGCTGGGTCAGCCACCCCACCCCCACCCCTACCCTCAACATGGCTGCCCCTTTCTGCCCTGGGTTATCCAGCTGCACATTTCCGGCAGGATCTTACCCATACATCAGCTATTTTTAAACTTCATTAGGAGACTTCCCCCAGCCAAACCAGATAAATGTCAGGCTGGGTCCCGACCCACATCACACCACAGGCCACACGCACACAATCAGCTTGACACATGCACCCAGGTAGAGCAGTGGAGTGGCTATGGCCTGGGCAGGAGGGGGTGCAGCACCCTCACCCTCACAAGTCCAGCCGCAGCTGCTCAGCTCCCAGTCTACACAAGACGGGATAGGAAAAGGAGGGGGCTAAAGGCTCCTATCACAAGCAAGCCTCCTTTCCCTGGCCCAATTTTTAGACCTCTCTTCTGGAACAGCTTCTCTTGGAGCTCTTCCCAAGGAGCCCATGGGCCTGAAGCCCGGGCACCGGTAAAGAAAGAGCAAGAGAATGATTAACCTGGAAACCGGGGTTAAGAAGGAGTCCAAAGATAGACCCTGCCCGTGTCCCCCGGCCCAGATCTACTGAGCGACCCTCCCCAGGCTCTGGAGCCTGGACACAGCCGGCACGGTTGTTGGCCTCCAGCTGCACTGTCTCAGTTCCACTCTGATGCCGTGACCCCAGAACCCCGAAGTGGCAGAGGCACGGGGCGGAGTTCTCAGACAAGACTATCCCAGCCAGGCCAGCAGCTGTGCCTCTCTCCCCCTACTCCACTCAGGCAGACAGCTGATGGGTTGTGGCTGCTGCAGCTGGAGAGACCCACCCTAGTTACACCCAGGAGACCTACCCCAGCCCTCCCTCAGAAAGAGAAAATAGCAAGTCTCCTTCTGGTGTGGACTAAACACATCTGCCCAACTGTAACACAGGTGTGGGACATGCCCAAGTGAAACAGCTGGACAGCCTACATGGTGGGCTGCCGGTGGCCAACTCCAGAGGCGACTGTAGCCCTGGGAACAATCCTCACTCAGGCCTACAAGGTTGCACACAATAACTGGGAAAGGAGGAGGGGCCACAAAAGGCCTTCCAACCCTGGGCTCCACCCAAACCACGGCTGGCAGCTTACCTCACACCATTCAGCGTCAACGCTGAAGGCAAGGGGAACACCAACTTGGGAAGGGTCGGACTTTGGGATTCATGACTGAATATTTACTGGGAAGACAAGGGGACTCTCCTCTCATTGTGCAGATGGAACATAGGGAACTTCCCAACTCACTTGCGAGTCGGAGCTGTTCTGAAACAGAAATGCCACATGGGTAGGCAGAAGGCCAGTGGTAGCACTGCGCTTAAGGCTAAGGCGATACCTTGTGGAAGACCCTCCCCCCACCAGGAGGCAGCCCCCTTACTACCTCGAGTCCTGAGCAGAAGAGAAAGCTAAGCTCCACAAACAGGAAGCCGCAAGGCCTGCACAGGAGGAGAGGAGGGGGTGGAGGCCGTTGCCATGACTTCTGTGTACCAAACATAAGAATGGAGGCAGGGTGGGGGCCCCCCAGGCAGGAACACCCACTCCACACAGACTTGGGTGGAGGCCCTGGGCAAAGGGGCACGAGGGATCCTATCAGTTCTCAGGGTATAGCCAGATGCAGTTTTGGAGGTCCTGGAAAGCATTTGCAGTTTGTGGGTAGAGGCGTACAATCAAAGAAGTCTAGAAGACACATCCCGGGTAGGAAAGACGCTTCTGAGCTAGAAAGCCCACTCATCCCCGGCAAACCTCGAAGAGCAAAGTAATGGAGTTAAGGCAGACTAGGGGCCAATCCCCTGGGGTGGGGGAGCCACGGACTGTAAAGCCATGGGTGCGCAAGGGGATTGCAAGGGCAAAGATTATTTGCTGGCTATGGTGTGCCCTGAACTGCTGGAAGGAGAAACTGGAAGGAGCTTAGAGATGAGGAGCTGTCCCTGACTACTGCTCTGAGAGAACAAGGGGAGCCCGTCGAGCCACAGGTCTCCTACACCGCACCTCCGCTTTTCATCGCCGCTGCTTTTGCGCCACAGTTACCTACTGTTCCAGAACCTCTCCGGTACGAACACAGAGAGGCCTGCAGCGCCCAGCAAGGAGGCAATCTACTTCCGGTCTGCAGGTCCAGCCCCTTCAGCCGCCGCCCCCACCCCCACGGCCACACCCTGGGCCGTTACTGCGGATGAGTCACCCACCGCCCTCCCGCCACTGGGGTGACGCAGGTCTGGGCAGCCCGCCCGCCCGCCCGCGGCCACCACCAGCTTTCCCAGCAGCAGGGGGCACGGGAGGAGGCAGCGGGGCTCAAGCTAGGGTAGCAGAGCTTGGACAGGGGCCAAGCCCTCCAGACAGGACACATCCGAGTGCAGTCAGGGCTGCAGCCCCGAGATGTCTGAGGTCAAAGGCACGCCAGGAGAGGAATGGGGTTTCACAGAACACCAGGCCACTGTGCAAGTAACACAGGGAGACCCATGACCCCAGGTGGTGAACCCAAGTACCCAGAAAAGCAAACCACGGGGGGGGGGCGCAAAAAGGCGGTCTCCAGGGCACAGAAGGCAGGCAACGCTCACACGTGCTCCTGGACCAGGAAGTAAAAAGGTCGCACGGTAAATTCAGGGTCTATGGAGACGCACCAGAGCACGCCCCAGGACCCTGTCCTCACCACCACTCAACGCCAGCCTGCGAACGTCGGACTCCCTCCTTCCTTGTCCCCCAAGAACTTGACGCTGGAGCAGCCTGCTGGGGCTTGGAACCCGACCCCTCGGGTCGAGATGGACGCCCCGTCTATGCACCCACCCGCAAGGCTCGCCTTACTTAATTGCCCAACAATGCAGAGTCCAGGCTTGGGAAGCGGACCTGACAGCACGGGGCAGGGCACCCAGTTCGGACCCTAGAGGCCGCCAGTCTACACCCGCCAGACCCCCAGGAGCAACAATCAAATGTTGGCTTCTTGCTTTCTACAGACCACACACATACCCCCCACCCCGCTTCCTTGATCCCTCAGTCCTGCTCACCGTCCAAGCTGGATGGAGAAGTGCTCACGCGCTAGTCAGGGGCTGCGGTGGGGAGTGGAGCTCAAGACCCGACCCGGCTTGGAGTTTTCTGGAGGGTCCCGCCTCAGACGGGGCGGACCAGGGGCGGGGCAAGGGCCGAGAAGGTTTAAAGGCGCAGCCTCGTGGAATGCGGGAAAGATAGGTGGTCAGCAGGCAGGAATGAAGGTAAAAGGACCTACATACAGGACCTTCCACCCATGAGAACTCAACCTCCACTCAACAGCAGTAGACTTGTAATCAAGTAGGGAACTTCTGCCTAGGTTAGTTAGCTTAGAAACTGGGAAGGTAAATGGAGGTACAGGAAGAGCCTTCCCCCAGGATTGAGTAGGGTGTGACAGGACTGGGGCTTGCAGGCTGGGACAGCACCCCCACGTGGTTCTGCTTGCCATTTAACTTCAAGCCTGGGCAAAAACTAACAGTGAGGTCACCCCTTGCCCAGGGCCCAAGGGGTGTGGTAGGGCTTAGGACCTGGGGTTCAGACCCAGCTTTTCTTCCTCCCTTCCGTTTAAGGAGAAACTTGACATTCTTCCTTAAATCTTGGCGGGATCAGAAGGGAGAGGGCTTTAATGGGGGAAGCTGGCAGGCATTTTTCTGCCCCTTAGGGTGAAGAACAATAGTTTAGGGGTGTCCAGGACACCTTCTACTTTTTTTTTTTCCCCCAGGCTTCAATTAATGGAGTCCCCACTTAGAATCCACCCGGGTTATTTCTTTCTTCGCATTATGGGGGAGGCCTCTGTTGAGTTCGATATTTTAAAAAGTGGCTAGTTCCACACTGACCTTTGCATTTTCTATTTCCAGTCCCACTCAGACCTAAAGAATGCCATTTCAATTGTCCTCTGTGCCTTTAGGTTGTTCCTCCACTTGGAAGCATTTCCCTTTTTTTCACTGGCACCTTACCATCTCTGCCTGTTACCTGCTGTGTGGCGGTTGCCCAATTACAAAAGCACCTTATGCTTTAGTTGCCCAGTCTACAAAATAAACCCAAAGCTGTGGAGACTTAAACATTGCTTGGAAAGAGTGGGGAGAGCAGAGCTTGGCACACAGGGAAGGCTGACAGTCTTCTGTGAGGGTCCCAGGTAGTCCCGTCCACCGTAAGAACTCACTAAAGGTTGACACAGACTGAACTCTTTATGCCAATGTGATTACCAGCTTCGGGCTTTATCACAGAATTTGGTCTGCTGTACATATCTGTCTGCCTCATTGACCAGAAAGAATCCCCCAAGGACCAAAGCATTATCTCCATGAATTCTGTATTTTGGCTTCTAGCCAAAATTCTGGCTTCTAGCCTAACAGCAAATCTCTGCTAGCTGACCCTATTAGGCACTCAACAACTATTCTTTGAATGATGGTTGAATGTGTCCCATTCACAGTCTGCTTTCTCCATACGGGGACTTTCTCGCTTCTCTTAGACACAAAGATAGGTAACAGATAAACAGTTTTCAGACTTTTATTCACCAGTTTAAAAAAAAAAACCTAAACTAAAAAACTGCACCCATACTATAAACACCAAACCACACACACACACACACACACACACACACACACACACACACACACACACACGAGTTCAACCCCCAGACTCAACTAAAAACATTCATTCAGCACCAAGCTCACTCAAGCCACCATCAGGGTCTATGCCTGGGTACAAAGGGATGGGGAGCAGTGCCCGAGCTCGGAGCCAGAGTCTTGGCCTCCTTTGAAGACCCAAACGCCTTTTCTAGCCTCACACTAAGTGTGTTCATAACAGAGTAGCCTGTTCGGGGTAGGAGATGGACTGCTGATAGGCTGGTAGCCGGGCCCTGGTAGCATCCCTTCGGCGGCGAAAGGCTAGGAATTCCTCCCGAAGGGCAGCACAACGGGCCTCGGGGCCAGGAGCACGGGCTGTGTTCAGGAGGCAGCTTTCCTCTGGAGTCTTCACACCTTCAAAGAGAAGGCGGGACCATGTGAGGAGAGGTATGGTGACTCATGGGTGAAGGGCTTAGGTGGGCCGGAGGCTCCCAAGGGCCATGCAATGAGCCGTAAGAGCGAGAGACGCTCCAGGGCAGGGAGCCTGAGAGTCAGGAATTGACTGGGAATAGGCAGACCAGCTTGGAACGTGGAAGGGTGAGTGTGGAACAGTTCGGCCAGCCAGGAAGTTCACATACCTAGTTCTGGCTCGAGTTCAGGGCGGGACCGAGAGCTGGCCAAGCCCAGGTGCCAAGGCTCCAGCAGCTCCATGTCCCCGGGGAATTCTGAGTCCCATTCATAGTTCTCATCCACAGAAGTGTTCCTCCTGTTAAAACGGACAGGTGGAAAGCATGAGCAGAGGAACAGGGGGCACCTAGCAAAGTGTGAGCCTGGGGTCCTGGAAATCAGATTGATGAGCCTTGGCGGAGTTTCTAAGAGGAGTTGTCTGGCCTCAGAGTGGGAGTGGAACATGGAAGGTGAAGAGTGTGGGTGGGCGGGGTGGGGCGGGGCGGGGGCGGGATCTGGAATGATCTGGAATGACAGGGCAGGAGAATGGAGGGCCAGGGCAAGAATGGGAAGGTATCGCCTTTACCTTTTGCTGACTGTCACAATGTGCTCCCTTCGGGGCCACCTCTCAGGGCCACTGGCCCAGCTGCTGGTATCTCCTGGACCTGGACTGAGGTAGCTTCCCCCTGCAGAGGGGACTGTGGAGGGGGGCCGCAGGAAGGAAGCGCTTCCTCTCCCGCTGCTCTGGCTGGTGAGGCTGCCCCGAGGGGCAGCAGGAAGAAACCCTGGCAACACCCGCTCCCTCAGTGTCCAGTCAGCCAAAGCCGTGTAAGGGAGGTCTGAGGAGGTCCCAACCCCCATCAGTGTCCTAGGAAGCGCTGTCCTGAGGTTTGCGGGTGAGTCGGGTGGTGGAAGGAAAGATGAGGGCGCACAGGGCTGAGTATCCATGAAATGTGGAGGTGGAGCAGGTGTGGGCTCCTCAAGAGGTGGCCAGTCACCGTCTACATTCATCTCCCGGAAGAAGGGTAGGCTCAGGTACTGGAGCAGCGGTGCTGGACCTGGTAGGGGGGCCGCAGGAGGCGGTCCCACAGGACTGATGTCTGCAATGCAGAGGGGCTGTGGGACCCCACTGGGACTGCTACTGCTACAGTCAAAGGACTGAGCCAGGCGTTTGGCTGAGGTCTGAGGTTCTGCCCGCTCCAGGCATAACATTTCTTGTGGAGGGGCCACAGTAGGTCCCATCACAAAGCGGCCATCTGGACCCCTGCAAATGGGCTCCAGGGGTAAGGGTCCCGACCAATTGGAGAATCAGGGTGGGGGCTAGGAGGCCGGGCAGGCTCCCCCCAAAGCAGACTCTGGCGTAGGCTGGGGGCTGGGGAGCCCTGGAGCTTCAGCTTGGTCACACTGTCAGGGCTGTCTGAGCCAGGAGCAGAGCTGAGGAATGACAGAAGATCGGGGTCTGGCCTTGCACGGTTTGTTGCACAACAGAGCAGAGCTAGGGAGGGTAAGCAAGGTAGGGCCAGGTGGGGGGGGGTGGTAGAAGGAAAATAAACAACATGGGACTGGTTCCCAAGCCAGGGAACAACATGGGAAGCGATGGGAAGGCAGAGGAAAGCCAAAGAAATAAAGGACTTACTGTGGACCTGACTTGCTAGGTGGGGAGAAGATCAGCCGTGGTTCTGTAAGGACGGGAGAGCAGCAGGTGGTCCAGGTGTAAAGTTCCGCCCAGGCTCCAGGGATATAACCCTCAGCCTCATTCCCATCCAACTGGGAAAAGGGTACGTAAGGGCCAGCAGGCATCAGATCTGAAGGATGCCGCACCAGGACCAAGTAGAAAGCAGCTGGTGGGTGGGCAGCCCTTCCCGTGGCCAAGTAGTACTTAGGACCCCTGTGATGAGGGTGGAGGGGTGAGGGCAGCCTAGGGAAGAGAGAGGTGGCACCTACCCTGGCGCAGACGTTTTCTGTGGCGGCGGGCAGCCCTGCGACGATTCATGAGGCAGGCAGCCAGGATGCTCACAAGGACTGCCACGCCCAAGAAGCAGACCCCGCCCACAACACCAGCCAATACGGGCTGGGGCAGGAGACCTGGTAGCTGTGTTCGGGAGGGGTACACCTCCAGGCCTGGGCAAAGGGACAGGAAAGAGAGTCAGTGGACTGTGAATCCCCATATAACCTCCAGCATCTTTCCCTCTCATGGGGTTCTCACCAGAAGTGGAGATGTTGGCTGTGTTGCTGGGATCACTGACATAGCTATCAGCAAAGGCCAGGAGGCGGAACTCATAGAGCACGTCCTGTGAATTAGAGGTGGAGGGCCACGGAGCGGGTCATCGCCAGCACCGCCCACCACAGTCCCTTTTGTAAAGACCGCAGTCGGATGTAAGAATGAGGTAGGGCAGGGGGTGAAAATGGGCAAGTCAGGATGAGAAGACGGGACTAGGAAGAAGAGGACACTGTCAAGTCCCTAGGAGGACCTTCCGGCCTCCTACACACACCTTGATGAGGCCAGGCACCAGCAGCTGGATTTCTGTGCCTGCCACAGCTTGGTCCAGTATCTCCCAGCCTTGGGAGCCTTGCCGTCCTTCAAGGACATAGCCATCCAGTCTCTTAGGGATGAGTTCTGGGGGATCCCAATGCAGGAGTACCCCCCGGGGAGTCCGTACTGCCACCAAACCTCTGGGAGGGGACAGGGGAGGTGGCATCTCTGTTGGAGGAAGCCTAGAGGCAGCTGGTGTGGTAGGAAGCCCTAGATGAGACAGACAGACAAATGAAGACTAAGAAAGAGTCTCAGGGTCCTTCGTGCTGCCCCTCCCATGGCCTTCCCCAACTCTGAGTACCCACACATTGTGTCATAGCCTTTGTGGACCCTCTCTGGGCCCCAAGTGTGCCATCTCCACTGCAGGTCTTCCCCGTGCCTTTCTGTGCCACACAGGGTTGGGGACCTCTTACCTTCCGGTATAGCCAGGACGATCTCGCTGAAGGGCCCACTGCCCAGCTTATTCTGAGCAAGGACACTGAACTGGTAGTGAGTATGGGGTTGCAACCCCGGCACTAGGAGGTGTGTAGCCCCCATAGGCACAGCCAGAGATACCCAGTCATGGTGGGCTCGGTCAGGACGCTTGGCCCTGGGGAATATAAGGCAATCTCATCAGCAAGGAAGATGGGGATGGTGTAGGGTCCGGAGAGCTGACCTCACCCCTCTGCTCAACCACCAAATTCTTAGGACCTCAGTCCCGAATGTTAAGAATCTATGAAAATAGGTAGCAGAGCTAGCACGTGGCTAGACACAAAGGGATGGAAGGAAGGGCAGGGGGCCAGGTAGATCCAGGATGAGGTCAGGGACAGGTCACTCACAGTGGGGTATACCAGACACTGAATCTCTGCAGATAGCCACCATCAAAGCCAGGCTCCCAAGAGACATTGGCACCCTTGGGTAAAGGTACCACAGACACATTGGTGACGACATGGGGACTGGTGCCTGGGTAGGGGGAATGGAGGGAGGGATGATGATCAGGACCCTGAAGTAGGGTAAATAAAGAGTAAATCGGAGGTTCTGTCCTCCACCCATTATCCTGGGGGACCCCATACCCACGAATCCCCACTATACCTCCCAAGAACAACACCCCCATCTCCCGTTTCACATGGCTCCCCCAGCCCCAGCCCACTCCCAGGCCACTAACCTAGCACATAGACATAGGTAGAAGTGGTCACTCGGGCTACAGCATTGCTGGCACTGCATTCCCACTGTCCATGGGCCTCCTTAGTCAGAGGTCGAAGGATGAGGCTGCTGTTGCTGTCCACCTGGGCCTGGCCCCGCTGCCCCTGGCTCACCTACAGAACCACCATTCAGCCCTGAGGCTCACCAAAGCGGCCGCTTATCTCTCCAGGTAATTTGTCCCCTCCCCACATTGCCTCTGACAGCCTGTACCTTCACACATCCTCCTTCCCAAAAAACAACCAGGGGGGACAGTGAGCATGGGCCCAGGTAGAGCTGAGCAGGATTCAGGAGCCTTACCTTGACCCAAGAGACAACAGGAGGGGGGTCTCCCCAAGCGGAGCAAGGGATGAGTAACTCTCGCCCTACTTCTTGGAAATACTCTTCCTTGGGCTGCTCTATAAAAGCCGGGGGAGCCTGCAGGCCAGATCTGTATTGGGAGGGGCCTCTTACACAGCCCTTTTCAACTCTAATCTTGGATATCCCCCATTCCCAGATCCCTGCCATATTGTCTTAGTCTCAGACTCATTCTCCATCTCCTCAGTTCTGTGTCTTTGCTCCCAGCAGGTAGGACTACAGGGCAGTGGTGGTCTAGGGCCAGACACTCTGAGATAGATGAGTCTCTTCAGACCATCCTCCCTCTCTTCTTTCTTCTTCCTTCCTCCCTTCCCCTCCCTCCCCCTCCCCTATCTCCTTTCCCTGTAGCAAGGGAGGCAGAATGCTTGAGATGAGATAGATAACTCATTCGGTGAGTGTGTACGTGACTGATGTCCCACTGCCCTGTCTCGTCTCTGCATAGTCTGCTGGCTGTTGCTATGACCACCACAAGAAACAGACTTAGGAGCCCCTCCCACACCTGTCTGCCTGACTCCACCCTTAACATGGTTTAGAATGAAGCCACACCACAACAGGTTTGCTGTGAGGCTCACCTTGAGCAGCACCCGGGTGGGAGAGGAGGGTCCAGCAGTACCAAGACTGTTGTAGGGGGTACAGGAGTACTCTCCCAAGGCATCCTCGTTCCCCAGAGCAATGATGAGTGAGCCCTCAGGGCCCTGAGACCAGCCTGGGAACTGGTGAGCAGAGGAAATAACAAGTAGAAAGAGAGACTCAACAGAGGCAAAGCTGGGGTGGAGAGAGGCAACTCAAGAGAGGAGGAGATACAGGAAATTCTCTTGTAGAGAGTCAACCCACCAACTTTGCGTCTTGGCCTGACCCTCTCTCAGGACTCTAGATCTCCACTTCTCTCCAGGGCCACTCTAGGAGAAGTGCCTAAACAGCATCCCTAGAGTAGAGCCACATAGGGTTCCCTGCCCACTGTGAGTTCCCTGATGTCCTCCCAGCATTTTGGCGCTAAATTCGGCATCTCCTCCTATTCCAAATCCTCTTCTATAAGAAAGCCCCACCACCACCTCCACCACCTCCTGGTTGAAGTACGCCCCTCACTCTCCATATCTAAATACTTGTCCGTCATTCTGGTCTGAGTATGAGGATTTATTTGTTTTCAGGTCCTCTCTGGCTGAGACTTCATAACCCCTCACCTCACTCGGGCCATCTGAGCTGCCTCATGGCCTTCCAGCTGCCCTCCTAACTCCTACTCACAGTCCTGACACCACACGCCTCCAAAAACCACTTCTGCTATTGCCTTAAGACTTTTATTACCTTTCAACAAGAATTTACCAAAAACTACAATTGCAAAAGCCCCGGGACACTATATGAAAAGGTGTGACATCTCCAGGGATTTACAGTCCCCTCAGACAAACAAAAGATCCCATCAGCTTGGAATGAGGTCATATGAAGTTGGCATGCAGTTTTTTCCTTTAGGACCCAACCTGTCTTTCCAGCCTTTTCTACACCACTCAAGTTCCTACAGGTGCTCACTGTAGCTCCCACCTCACCTACGATTCATTATCTCATCAACACATTATACCCTGCCTCTGCATGGAATGACTGCTCACTCTGCAAGGTATATCACCAAAGTTCCAGAATTTGTTACTGACCTCTCCTCAACTGGACCTAAAAGCAAACGAAGTCTTGTTCCTTCTCTGGCCTGCCAGAAAAATCTCTGTGGCAGCTCTATCCCCAAGGCTACATACACTCTAGGAATGGATCCTTCTTTGTTATACCCCCACATTCACCACCTAGCACAGTATCTCATAAGAAGTATGACGTTTCCTAACCATAGCAATGAATTACACTCAGCCACCCATTGCAACTGGCCCTCTGACCATAATAACACCTAGCTAAGACCTTCCCCTGCCCTAGGTCTGTACCTTGTCCAGCTGCAAGTCCTGCCCATCTTTGGTCCAGGTGACAAACAGCAATGGGGGGTTAGCACGAACGGGACAGCGGATCACCCCCCGCATGCCAATGGGCAGGGGTGTCTCAGGGGGCATAACTGCCACCTGTGCTGGGTCTGAAAGAATGTAGAGTCAGGTTGGAGGACAAGGTCTTGGCCTGTCTCAGGGGGTGCAGGTGGGAGTGGTGGCCCAGACTTACAGAGCACAGTGAGATAGGCAGAAGCAGAGGGTGGATGCAGCAAGCCATTGCTGGGCACACAGGTATAGTGGCCAGTGTCTTCGGGCTGAGTAGCCTGTAGCCACAGACTTCCATCTACTAGGATCCGCACTCGGGACTGTAGGCGGCTGCAAATGGCATGTGTAAGGAGGAGCCCAGGCCTCGCCCACAAGAGGAGTCCCTTAGATACTATTCATCAATCCCCTGACTCCACCACCCAAGAGGTAGGTTACCCTACCTAATGTGGAAGACATTGACGCCATCCTGGAACCAGCTGTAGGTGAGGTTAGCGGGGTATGCCTCCGCCTGGCAGGCCAAAGAAACGTCCTGAGAGACATTGACCGTGGTGTTGTTGGGGGGCACCAGGATGACAGGAGGTCCTGAGGGCAGTAGAAAGCAGAGAGGTGATGTCCCCGGCCCCTATCTTCTCAGAACCCTCGGGACACTTCTACACCTCTTCCTGATTCTGCCCTTTGTAACAGGGGCATGGTTCTACAGGGCCTTGAGGGCCTGAAGCAGGAGATATGATAAAAACCTATCCCTTTGTGATAAAAACCTATCCCTTTTCCAAGTCTTCCTGGTTTCACTACAAGTGACAGGTAACCTTATTTACCCTATTCCTCTCTGCTTAGAAATTGTATGTTAAGGAGGGTCAGTTTTAACTCTGTTCATTTACTTTGTCTCTATCTCATCCATGTCTCCCACAAAGGTACCCATACATCAGCAAAGATGCTGTAACAATGCCAGGATCAAGATTTCCCTGTCACCTAAACGCTAATGGCCATTCATGTAGAAAGGACCCTATTTGCTCACAGACACCCCCCCACAGTGCCTACCCACAACCCCCACCTGGCCACCCATCTTTCCATATGTCAGCTTCATCAGGCAGCTGGCTGTCCCCAGGCCAGGCTGATTCCCTGCCCCTAGTGAGTCCAACCCAACCACACACCTTCTGCAAACCTGTCTCTAGCTACCATACCCCCATTGCCTTCTCCATCCTGGGGCCTCAGTGCACAGTTAATAACAAGTGGGAAATGACCCAACGTCAGAGAGCACCTGCCACGGGCTACACTGAGTGTCTAGCTCTCTGCTTGCTTGTCTGTCCAGCTCTCATAAGGACCGGCGAGCCAAGCATCATCTTTGTGCTCTGGCAGATGAAAAAGTGAAGTTTCAGAGGCAGACACGTTAGGAGGGAACTCACCCTAGGTCAAAGAGATAGGCAAGACTTCTCCTTGTGCCTTCCTGATGCCAGGCTCTCTGTCCTTTAACTATTCCCAGGCACTGCCCTTGTCAAGTACCATGGACAATGACCCTCCAGTGGTTCACAAATTAATGTTTCCCTCCAGGAAACCAGGTGCTATGAAGACAGATTCCTGCCTCACACAGCTCCTGTGTTCCTCCTTCTCAAGGGGTCAAGCTGAGCACGAATGACTGCATGCCACTTCCTGTGCTTGTCAAAGCCCTGAGAGGTTGGTATGAACCTCTGTTGTGAGATGACAAAACCAGGGCCCAGGAGTCCTATGGTTCCTGGCCTAACACTAGTCCATGTCCTTTCCGCTGTAATACACTGATGGTTCATTTCTTCAACCTTTCTTTCACCCTACAGGGTCCCCTTCCTCAGATATGAGGCCCCACCCCCACCCCGCCATCTTCTGTGTGCTTCTCCCCAACACAGGTCACGTCTTCTCACGGAGGGGGCCCAGGTCCCCAACCCTCCCACCAAAGAGCACCTAGCACCAGCAGCTGTGTGGTATGGGTGACGCTGCCCTCGGTGCTGGAGGCTTGGCAGGTGTAGTCTCCAGCGCTGCCCCGCTCCACCCGACGGATCCTCAGTGTCCCGTTCTGCACCTAGGTAAGGTGTCTTTAAGAAAAGGCCCTTCCTGTTTGGTCAGTCTCGCACCCTACACTTCCAGGACTGGCCAGCAGAGGGAGGCAGCACCCCAGGCTCAGGGAAGTCAATAGAAAGCCCCTCCTCCGACCCATCTCCCAACTTGGCTTCTGCCCATCCCCTGCCCTCTTAATTTTGCCCTCCCACACTAGGGGGCCCACTCACTTGCACCTGACCCTGGCCCTGGCCCTTGCCAAGGTCCTGTCCTCGGAATTTCCAAGTCACATGTGGCTGGGGGCTGCCTCGGGCCACACAGCGCAAGCTAACAGCCTCCAGTTCCTTCACTTCCACTTCTAAGGGAGGAGTCTCCTGGAACTGAGGGGGCGCTGTGAGGAAAAGAGGCATCAGGGGCTGCCAGAAAGGCTAACAGCCCTCAAAGCAGTGCTCAAAAGCCCTGGAAACCTTGTCTCGGAGTGGCTGCCTGCCCAGGCACATCGGAGTATTAGCCCAGGGTCACCTGCCTTCTGTATCAGGGACACGGGACCATCCCAACACTGGCTGCATGTCCAGAGCTAGGGGGAGAGCCACGTTCCCAGGGAGTCTGGGAAACAGGAGGTGTCTGTCTTAGCCTCATCTCTGTCACTCATTGGTGGCACAAGCTACCTCTCTACCCAATTCCCTGTCTCAATCTCACCTATAAAATGGGAGTGGTTACAACGGTCTCCCTTATTATGGTGAGGAACAAAGGTCTCAGGTGAAAGGTGTTGAGCATGGGTGACCTGCATCACTCAGGGTCCCAGGCACCATAACCATGACCTCTGCCAAAGAGCGGAAGCTCCTGACTCAGAGCCTAGAGGCTGACTGGGTTTTATTTGAAGAACTGAAAGGGTGGCGGGAGGACAGGGGTATGAGGCTAGCACTAAATGAGCAAGCACAGTGAGCAAACGCCAGGACGGGCAGGGGGTCCACACTGCACTGGGATGCAAACTTTCTCTTCGAGTCACTACCAGGGTCCCGTCATTCTCCTCCCTCCCTGTACCACCTGACCCCAAGCTTCATACAATTGACTGTCAGGTGCACCCAGGAGCCGTTGGCAAAATCCTGCTCAGGGCTGTGTTGGTCCAGGAAGAGCACACGGCACTCGTACCAACCCTGGTCTTCTACCCGGAGCCCCTCAATCTGGAGAGACGCTCCTGTCTGCAGTCGGACTCTTCCTGTGGGGAGGGAAGTCCCGAGTCAAGGGTGCTGAATGGACGGACTCTGCAGGAGCCCCCCCCCCCCCCCCAGTCCTGACCACACGGGCCATTCCCAGAGCTTGAGAACAGCCTAGGCCTGTTATCCAAGAGAGAGGATCTGCAGAGGAACCGATAGGATTGAGGTCACTGAGGGCAGATTGCTATGTTCAATCCTTCCGACTGCTCCCGCCTTTCAACAACTGAGACCCAGACCCGAGAAAGTCAAGGCATGGTTAGTGGACAGAACGTTCCCGTCAAGTACACCAGACCTCCCAGACCATTAGGGAAAGGAGTGAACGAGATTCACCTCCCCTGAGCTTCTTTATAAGACCAGCGTATGAGTCCCCTGTGGGTACTCCTGCTTTTAAAGGACTCTGTTCCTGGAATCCTCGGCAGTGTTTGGGGCCCTCCCAGAGACCCAGACCTCAACTCCCAAAGCCCATAATCCCTCGGAGCTATTATCAGCGGCCTAAGCGCCTTAGAGTGGCCGGAGTCCAGTCCAGCCAGGCAGCAGTGTCAGCAGCCTTCTCAACACATGCCATCCCCTCTACGATCCAGCTGACTGACCACATGCAGCCCCACAAAACCACACACCCCAGCACAAAAAGATGCTTCCTTCCCACCAGGTCAGCATCCACAGCACAACGCCAGGCCGACAGAGATGCCCACCCAATCCCTCTGTAGCCTCCTCTGAGGGAACCCTGCACCCTGACAGCATTAGAAGTCCCCTAGCGGTACGTGAGAAAGGCACGTGCATGGCAGCCCAAAATACCCAGGCACGAGTCCAGCTCAGCTGTATGTTCCTATGGGCAAGTTACTCGACCTGCCAATTTCAGTTTCCTCATTAGTAAAAAATGAGAAAGGGAAAAACTGGAGTGAGGTAGAAGGCAAGAGATAAAAGGGGAGGGGGGCTCATAGCACCTGGCATCACCGGATGCTCAAATAAAGGCTCACTGTGAAACACATGAACATGATGCAGATGTGGAATCAGAAGTCTGTGCTCAGTCTGATAACATATCCCTCCCTCTCCTCTTCCACACACACCAGTGAACTGTACCGCCACGCACCAGGTTGCCCTATCGGGGAACCTGGACCAACCTGGATTCCCCTATCACCCCCTGCCTTCACTGCATCTTTCAAATCCTACCTCCTAAGTATCAGTATTTCCCTCTCTGCCACCTTCCACCTGGAAACCTGCAGTGATCTCACCTGGGTTGACCAACTGCTCCCATCCCCTCGACACTTACCAGTGGCCCATCCTCACTTGACCTTTGCTGTGAACAAATGGAATTTTCTAAAGTTCACAGGACACGCAAATGTAGTTCCCAGAGTCCTGCCCATCCCTAACAGTAGCAATTCTGAAGCTGCTGGAGACCCGCTCCCTCCAAACTGTTTGCACTCTACTCTTAGGGTGGCCTATTTGAAGTAGAAACTCAGCCTGCTTGCTCTTGGTGCCACTGGAAAGATGAGACCCATAGGATCTGGGTGGCTAGTAGGCCTTTTTTTTTCTTCTAACAATTGGTCCCTAGGGTGTGGATTCTTTAGGATGGGTGGACTTGCTTGCAGGTCTAGGTGTATAATTCCCCACCCAGAAGATAAAAATAGGCCTAGAAGGTAAATATTTAACATAAGACTACCCTTCCTTGGGCTGGAGAGATGGCTCAAAGGTTAAGAGCACAGACTGCTCTCCAAGGGCCCTGAGTTCAATTCCAGGCAACCACATGGTGGCTCACAACCATCTGTAATGAGATCTGGTGCCCTCTTCTGGCCAGCTGGAATACATGCAGACAGAACACTGTATACATAATAAATAAATACATCTTTTCCAAAAAAAAGAATACCCTTTCTTAAACCAGCAGGATTCCTGTCACTCTAATCTGCCAGGCTACTGGGCCTAGCAGACCCCAGACTTCAGCTTCCTCCATGCCCCACATAATAGACCTTTTCATTATATTAATCTCTGAGCTCCAGAGTGAAGGAAGAAAGACTGAGCATTGAATATGAGCCATGTAATATTAGACAGTCACCATATTTAATCCTCCCCCAAAAATCCATTATTGATGAAGGAACTAATGTAAAACTTCTTTCCAAAATTGCATAGCTATTAGGAGATCAAGCCAGGTCTCCCAAGTCAGTGCACTTTCCACTGAACACTGACATTGGAATCAAATAATGTTCAGGGCACTGAGCATAGTCTCTGATTTCACTTAAATGTTATCAGCTAATGGCTAGCAGTCCTGACATCTGTTAACTGGAATATCCAGTGCAGCTTGTTGCACAAACTAAACTCCCTAAGAGGTCCAGACTGCCAGGCTGCAGTGTTTCCGAACAAGAAGGTGACCAGAGTGGCGGTCCTATACCTTCCTGTCTCCTGGACCCACTTCCTATAAGCCTGCCCTCCACCTGCAAGGCCAAACCTAACGGATTTCAGATCTGCCTACATAGGACAGAGTCTGCTCTCTCTCTCTCTCTCTCTCTCTCTCTCTCTCTCTCTCTCTCTCTCTCTCTCTCTGTCTGTCTGTCTGTCTGTCTCTCGGGCTCTGCAAAGGCAAGAAACCACACCAAATTTAACCACGAACACGGGCAAGTGTATGTTCACACAGAAGTTGAGCATGGCAGTGACTGTGTGTACATACTGCACTATGAAGCCAGAGGCAAAAGAAGCATTCTGGGAAGACGTATCAAGGCAGCCAGGTTAAAGGATTCAAAAGAAGAAAGGAGGGGGGATTATTAGAGTGAGCTTGGGCATTCTAGATGGACAGTCAGAAATGATTTATCAAGGAACTCAGCATAGTCACGAAACAGAGGTCCCTCTGCTATGCCAAGCATCCCTGAAACTCAGTGCGAAAACCAAGGGCCAAGAGCCATTCTCACTGATTCTTAGTCCAACATTCATCCCAGGAAACCTGACTTGAGTCTGACTGCCTTTCCCCAATTCCTGGTCTGCTTCACACCACCCTGGTGCTATGCCTACTACTTTAAATACAGTAGCTAATAACCTATTAGTCCTCAATCATTTTATACTGCCTTTTACTCCTTCTGAACTAGTTTACACATTTAGGTTCCTCTGATATACAGCTTTCTCTAAAACCAGCTTTCCCTTCGTGCGCTTCCCAAAGCTACTATCTCTCTCATGACTCCTCCCATAATCTAGGCCACCAGCCTCACAGGGTCCCAGGCCATCTCCTGTCCACTTGCCCACAGGGTTTATGACAGAACAGCATTGTCCTCAGCAACCTCCACCTCCAGTTGCTTAGCAACTGCAATTGTGAGTCCCCTGCACAAAGGCCGAGAGGCCCCCTTCTGAACTGTGGAGCAATAAAGGGTTAATGGGCTCAGAGGCCTTCCCTCTGGGGTCTTCACCAGAGCAGGACCCATGTGGCTGGTCAGGAGCTTCAGGCCACTCAGGGGCAACAGCAGGAACAACGGGTAGAGGTAAGAGGAAAACTCAAAGGCTTGCAACTCCTTAGAACCAGAGAAAAGCCACAGGTAGACAGGGAGGCTAGCAATCTCGTGGCTTATCCGCCCAGCAAGACGGATGCTACAGCGAGACTGGGAAACAGAGCTTTACATCTCCCAGGTGGAGTCCCAGGGAAAGCCCTTCCCACCTCTCCTTCACTAACCCCCTGCCTCGCCTCAGCCTGGCAATAATTTGAATTTGTCCAGCCTCAGCCCTGCAGCCAAAACCCCCTGGGCACAGACAGGCACAGACAGGGAGGCCAGCTGTGCTTGTATTGTTTCTCTCTACTTGAGCTAATTGAGGCCCACTTTCTTCAAGCCCCCAGGGCTTGCATAGTCCCCCCCCCTCTCTCTCTCTCTCTCTCTCTCCTCCTCCTCCTTCTCCTTCTCCTCCTCCTCCTCCTCCTCTCTCCCTCCCTCCCTCTCTCCCTCCCTCCCCTAACTAGGCTGTTTGCCAATAACTGCCCCCTGTTTGAAAATAAACTCTCTTCTGCAGGCACCTGCCAGCACCACCTCCCGTCAGCTCAACCAGCCAGTGACAAGAGCCCAGCCAATCCCAGGATTTCCCTCAGGATTCAAACCCAAAACAGAAGAGGTACCCCATCAGCATCTCTCCGGGTGCCCTTTTCTGGGTTTCACTTCTGAAAAGGAAGTACCACTGCTCACTCTTGCCCAGCAGCCCAGATCCATCCTACAGGCCCTCTGAGACTTTACAGTAAACCACTCCAATTAGGGGGCTCCATCCAGGATTAGGAACAAACTGTAGTGCAGTAAGAGAGGTGGTCTTCTACTGGGAGGTCTACACAGTAGTCTGCATCCCCATACTCTCTGAGACTCAGAACCACTATGCTCCTGACACTCAGAGAGCCCACATGCCTACCCCTCTCACTCTGCTGTCCCTTCAACCCACTCCCTAAGAGCCTGGAACCTCCAAACTGCCATTCTGGACAGCAGGGAAGGGGAGGACATAGAGTGGCAGATAATCAATCCAGAGACGAGAGTAGGGCTAAGTGGGGAAACTACAGAAGATCAAGATGGAGTGAGGACGGTTGCGTGAGATGAGGAAAGGACAATTAGCAAGTTGGGATGGATACCTGGACTGGGGCTGCAGGATCTCCCGTGCATGCGACACGCCACACACAGCTGAAAGATCAAATCTCTAATGTGTGCATGCATTGTGTACAAACAAATGAATCCTCGGGTGAATTAGCATTGCTGGGGAGCACGGCCATGCTTGCTAAGCAGTTAGGGTAGCAGAGCAGGAGATGTGACCGGAGAGGGCACAGTGCAGCCTGCACGGTCCCTCCTCTGTGGGTGACACTCCCACCTCCCACCTAAGGACAACTCTTACCCACGTAATCAGGGTCAATTCGGGGAGAGTAGAGGCCGAACTGGATGAAGATGGGAAGCAGGAATCCAAAGCGCAGCCACTCGATGACATGCAGAGGGGGGCGGCCAGCTGGGGGCAGCAAGTCACAGCCCAGAACTGCACTCTCCCCAGCCCGGCCCACCACAGAGACCACCTCAGGCTTCCTTCGACCTATGTGGTGGGTAGCATGAGGGAACAGCAAGGGGTCAAAATGAGATATGGGGAGGGGAAACTCCATCAACATCTCTCTAGTTTCCTTGAGACTTTGCATGACAGGAGGAACCCCCAACCTCTCTGAGCCAGCCCTAGCCAGCCCTCTCCTACTCTCACACTCTCACAGATAACCCCTTAGTGAACAGTCACATCCCAGGGTAACAGAGCAGATGATCCCCGGGGGTCTGGCTCACCGTCAGCCCCCTGGCTGATGACCAGGCTGAGGATGGTCAGACTGAGACACCAAATCATAGCCCAGCTGGCCTGCTCACCCGGCCCCTCCTATCCACAGGAGCCTAGATGGGGGGGCCCGGAAGGATGTCCTCCGCTGCCCAGCAATCCCAGAGAGCATCGGTCGTTCTGATCCGCCTCAGGCAACCAGTCTCAGCTCTCACTCTTCCAGTTAATGCCTAGCTCACGGAACACCTGAGGGAGCTGTGCCAGTCTGGAGAGCCACCAGACCTAAATGCAAAATACAAGGCAACAGAAGAGTTGGTCAGTGAAGGAGACCAGAAGAAAGCCCTGTTAGAGCAAGGTGCTGGGGAGAAAAAAGGCAGTGTAGAGGAAAGGAGGGGATGTGCACAAAAATCGGAGCTCTTTTGGGTTGCACTGCTGGGGATCGACTCTGGGGCCTCATTCCTGCCAGACACTACCACAGCTATACTCCTAGCTCCCAAACCAGACATCCTGAAGCCCTGAGATTAAGCCAGGATGTGAACAGCAGAGAGCTGTCCGGTTAAGACTACACAGGTAAGGGAACAGATCTTAGGAAAAGCAAAGGAATTCTGGGGATGCCTGGCAAGTGATACACTGATCTTAGCAAACTGAGCAAAGAGAACTAAGGGTTCTCACACAGGGGAAGTCCTGGAGATGAGGGCCATCGTGGTGCGGGGTGCGCTAGCCACCTCACACTTCTTTTTCCTGATGCCAACAAGGTAACAGATAACAAGATAAGGCCATTATTCATCACCACCCTGTGTGACCAGCAGGGACCACGAGGCTCTCAGAAGCAGACAGCTAGTCTAGAGCAAATCTCAGATAGACTCTAACCCCTTACACTGTAGAGAGTGCCCCCACAGAGCACCCACATCCATTTCCTCGCCCCATTTCCCGCCCTCTGTGTTGAGCCTGGACCCTGGAGACATCCTCCACTTAATCAGCGCTGCTGTTGGCAGTGAGTGAGTCAGGGACTTGGGAGAGGAGGAGCTTGCCCTTCCCCACCTGCTGAGGAATGGGGGATGGGGGATGGGGGACTGGGGCAGCATCCTCCAGGTCTGGACAGATCCAGGGCTGGCAGCTGTAGCCACTTTCTTCAGGATGCTGCCAAAGAGCCCTCCCTCCCCCAAACACCCCGACTTTGTGCCTCACCCTCATTACTCCCACGCACTCCTCTCTAGTATCCTGGGGGTGCCAGGATTTGCCAGGCCCTCCATTCCCTAACCCTAGAGGCATGATCTGAGAGAAATCAAAAGGCCTTTGAGTCCCTATAACACACAAAAGGAACCCCGGAGCGTGGAAGCTAGGCACTCCTAACAGTACCAACTCCTCACCATCTCAGGCAGGCACAAAGGGCCAAAGGGCCCTGACCTGGGGCTGGCAAACCCAGTGGACTCTGCTCTGAGGCCTCCACCCTTTTCTGGGCCTCATGCAATTCAGCGCTGTCTGTAAAATACCCTCCACGGGGCAGTATCGCCCCTGCATGCCTGAGCCGGGCTACTTAATTCCCTTGCCTCCTGTTGCCCCCATCCACGTCTCTTGGACTTGCCTGGAAAGCCTTCCAACTGTACCATATAGAAGTCATTCTCTTCTGGCTCTATCAAGAATCTTGTCACCCAGGCATCCCCAGAATGTACCCCACTTTTACTGGAGCCTTCCCAACTCCTTCTCCCCATCCACCCTCCGTCCCTGTGATAATTCTCATCCCATCCAGCACTGCCTCGCTTCCAGGACTCCCATCCCAGCCATACACTTTTCACAGCGTCTGCAAAATTCCAGCTTCTCACACCTGATCTCCAATTGCAGCAGGTCCTCGCTTCAAAAGTACCCCTGGCTGGCCTTCCCCAGAATTTCCAGTTGCCCTCCCCCTTCCCACCCAGCTCTCCCGAGAACCCCCCCAATCCTCCAGGACTCAGCCCACAAGACACTTCAGATAGTCTATCACAACAATTCTCTTTTCCCTCCCATTCTCTGGCTCCTAGAACGCCTTTCTTTTGGAACCCGCCAAGAACGCCCCTAAATTACCTCTAACACTCTTCAGATCTCGGAGAACCCCCCACTCACCCATCAGTAATTACACTTCGCTCCCAGAACTACCCTAGTTCTGCTTCTCCAGATAATTTCACTTCTGTCTAGAGCTCCCCCGTTCCCCCGGTCCCCCCACAACTCCTCATTGCTCCCCATGTCCCCTCCAGTACCCCATTTCTACGCCCCAGGACACCCCCACCCTCACCTGCTTTGCACCGCACAGCTCTGCTCTTGCAGCCACACAATAGGGGGCGGACCCGCCTCCCCGCCTCAGATGCCCCGAGCGCCTCCCGTCGCCCTGGAGACCGCCAATCCCCCCCCCCCTCCCGCGGCGTCCAATTGGAGCCAACAGAGGCCGGGCAAGGCGGGTGGGACCCCCGAGCCGCCTGGGAGTTGTAGTTTACAGACAGAAGGACGCGGTCGCACGTGGGCTCCAGTCGCCCTCTCGTGGAGCTCTGTACAACTAAGAGTGGGAAGGCTGACCGCCGCTTCCCGCCTCGAGTCGGATGGGCTACTGGGTCAGACCGATCCGTGCACCAATAGCCGCAGAAGCCTACCCCCTTTGCAGGTTGCTTGCATGCCCTCCTTCCTTCATAACTTACCTACGGCCTTCTCCCCTTTCCGAACAAGCGTTCCACAAAGGAGACATCGAAGGTTGAAATCTGAGCCAGGGGCAGGAGCACCTGGCGGAGAGCACGATTCCCCGCCCCCTCCCTGGGGATCCACCCAAGTCCGGGACTCATCTGATCTCTTTATCCCCACCCCCACCCATTTCCTCTCGCTGGACTGGAAATACCTGTCTGTATTGGCTAGCTCCCAGCTTTTGCCCTGGCGCCTCCCTGCGTGTAGCTTCCTGAAGGCTGATGTCCTAGTGTGCGGCTGCTGGGGCAGCTCGTTGCACCAAGGACCTAGAAAAATAAGCCGGGGGAAAGAAACGACAGGCACCCTAACAACGGAGATTTAAAGAGAAAGAATGAAATAACTGATCCTTCACTGAACTCCTTGCAGGGTGCCAACCCCTGGGGTAGATTCATGCTTTCGTTCATTGCTCCTGTACTCGGCAAGGAAAGTCCGCGAAGTGACTGCAGCTCCTTCTGACCAGGGAGAAAACAGTCCATGGACCAGATGGGGGAACTTGCCCAAGAGTTGCCACCTAGGCACATTCGGGGGGTGCATTCAGATCCAGCCTGAATCATGGAACCCACCCCCTTGGACATTTCTTCTACAGTCATGGGGTTAATAAAATCGGGGTCGAGAGCAGACCCTGGGGAAAGATTGTAAGCACACCTGAATCGCTGTCACACCACACTCTACGGTGGTCATCAGGATCTGATCCCATTGCTGTAGGTGGCTATCCATCCTTAGTAAGTCCTGAGAGCCGGAACATTCTTAGGTCTTAGTGCTCGAGTGTTTTGAACCACACAAAGAACTTAGACTAAGGAAAAGAAGGCTGGAGCAGAAACATGGTCTTTCCCACTACCCCAACAACGACCTAGAATACCTAGAACTCCAGCCTTTGCAATTAGTTTGCGTGGTAGGCTGCCCTAACAGTTGGCACGGTGGGTGACATCATGTTAGTGAACAGAGCATAAGGGAAGTCTTTGATTTCTTGGTTCCTTACCAGTTAGAAGGCACTGGCCCACTACTGGTCCAAGAGTTTCGTTTCTGCTGTCTGTGGTGGTTTCTGGTAGATAAACTAATCTCATGTGGATGTTAAAATATTTTTTTATATATAAATGGAGATTTTGAATGGTTTCCAAATTTTAAAAGTTTATATGTTCATGCTTTTCCTGAAAGCTTGGCTGTTGTTATTATTATTATTATTTATTATTGTCATTTTTGTCTGGTTGATGGGTCTTATGTGTTTGTTTTGGTTTGTTTTTGCAAGAAAGGGAACCTAGTCCTAAGACCTATTCCCTTCTTATTCCAGAAGTGAAGTTGATCTTTTAAGATAGTAATCCCTAAAGGTCAAAACTAAAGATTTCCCTCCTGCTTATCCTTGAGCCATTGTAATTAATCCTCTGGAAAAAAATGTATTCAAGCCAACCAGGACTGCATCTAATTATCAGCCAGCTTGTATATTTCAATTTCTGGATGAGCATATCAGAGAATAGTGGACCTGAAGAATCTGTTGATGATGTGCCCATGAGCTCTGGTCCTCTCACCTTTTAGATCATGCCTCTCTAGCCTGGTTTCTCACAGACCCCTGTGTCACAGTGTGTGACATGGCAGTCACTAGTTGCTATGATCCTTCAAATATGGGCCTCGTGGTGTGTACTTTCTGTCTGGCTTGAATGCCCATTCCCCAGTTTGCATTAACCTATTTTGAATAATGAGTAAGAGTATCTTACATGCTGGCAGACGACTATCCTGGCTTCTGAAGGTACAAGCTCTTCGAAGTCTAAGCCTTCCTTCTCCAGGCTGTTTTGGGCTTTCTCTATTCAGAGATTGGCTCTGAGAATAAGGGACTCTGCCAACTCCAGGGAGATCCCTGGACCAGCCACACAGGGACTATTCATTTCTTTATTTGCTTTCTGTATGCCAGCTCCTAAAAACAAGAGAAATGGGCCGCCTCTCCATGTGAAAAAATAGACTCCAGGTAGTTTGCACAGGCAGGGCCTCCCCTTCTGGTGGACCGCCTATGATGGACATGGGAAGAGGAAGTGTCAGAAGTTAGGGCTACAGACCTTTGTTGAAGACAGGACTGTTCGGTACCTATATCACCTCCACCAATTCATATATTACTTACACCTGTCCTATTGAGTGGATTCTCTTGTACCCCCTCCTCCTCTGAACCCTGGCAGTTGCCTAAGTAAAATACCCAAGATCTAATTTGGGGGAAACCATATGATAGGAACATCAAACCTAGGACTGTGAAAAGAACAAGAGTAAAGAGCTCTACATTGACCAAAGATTCCAGTCAGAAGGACCCAAATAGAAATCTATACGGAAAAACAAACAAACCAGTAAGGCCAACAAAAGCAGCTTACACAGGGTTTCTTTGTGTAGCCCTTGACTGTCCTGGAACTTGATTTGTAGACCAGGCTGGCCTCAAATTCAGAAATCCACCTGCCTCTGCCTCATAAGTTCTGGGATTAAAGGCATGTGCCACTGCACCTGGCTGAATAATGCGGACCTTAAACAAAATCAAGGGTACAAGATCTTAGTAATTGATCCAGTGAGTTGTCACTCCTTCCAGTGAGCAGCAGGGCTCAGAGCAGCTGGTATCAGGGAGAGAACAGAGGCCACTAAGCTCGACTATAACCCAGAGAAGGACCTAGCAGGAGCCTCCATCACCTCCCTGTGGAAAAGCTTCTATGTAGACTTGGTAGTGGGTAGACGAGTTAAGTGAAGTTAACTATCAGAATGAGGATAGGGGTCGAGGTGGCTTGGACATAACACTTATGCAGAATTCTGAATAAGCTGCTGTGACAAATTCCATTAGATGAGAAAGCCTTTGTGTAGTTTAGAGTATTACAAGACTTAGGTTAGTGAAGAATGGGATGCGTGTAGTAAAAACAAACACTTTACTTTAACGGGGTTTGCAGACTCCGTTTCTGCCCAAAGGCAAACCTGAGAAGGGACGTGGGCTTCAGTAAAGATACCCGGACAGGTAGTGACGGGGTGGAAAACAGTTTTCCTAGGACTGCCCAGCACAAACAGAAGCATCAAGCACAGCTCTTCCAGAGAGGTGAGGACTTTATTGCCAGATGGTGTCTCTTGAGGAATATGGACCTTTCAGGTGTTCAACCCTGATCCTCTCTCCCACCTGTATCCCAGAAGATTTCCCTGGAAGCTAAGAGGAAACAAATCTCAGGACAGAGATTCCCAAGGGGTGATCAGACTGAACTAGGGCCAGGCTTCCCCTTCTTCCTTAGTTTGATTCGGTTTCTCTTGAGTTTCCTCACCCTTGACATCTCATAGTTTTTCCAGGCATGGAAGACACAGAGTACCACAGCTAGAATTACCAAGAGGAAAAGAAGGATCAAGCCCTTAGCCAGGAGGCAGGACATCGAAGGCTTCTCAGGAGAGCCAGGATGATCTGGGATAGGAAGAAGGGAAAAGAGTTCATTAGGAGAACGGTAAGTTTGGAAGGCAGACATCTACCTAAAGTGTCACAGGGAGGTTTGTGCGTGAATAATCAGCCCCTGTCTTATAGCAAATATCTCTAGAAATACCTACTCTGCACAGACACTCAAGAACTGGGATCTCAATAACTGATGTCTGGCCATCAATCTCAAGCCAAGTGCAGAAGAATCCTTTGGAAATCCAGAGCAGTTGACTTGAGGGGGAGGGGGAGGGTCCCTCCCCAATCCGGTAGCAACCCTCTACAGGAGCATGCTATATTCTAGAGTCCATATATTCTCCTTAAGAGCCCAGGCATGGGAGGAGGTGGTGTCCAGAAGCACAGGACTTACACAAGCTCAGAAATTGCCCCTTAGGTTCTGGTACCTGCACAAAAGGAACCAACAGGGATGAGACGGGAACTGCTATTGCTGATGGGGTTGCTGGCCCTACAAGTGTAGGAAAGTGCTGTGTCACCAGGCCTCCAAGACATATTGATGACAGAGTCTTCATGAGACATGCTAGTGCTGTCCTGTGATGAAAGCCAGGTGTAGGTCACATCCATGCCTGCTCTCTCTACAGAGCATATCAGGGATATATTACAGGCACCTTCCTCAGAGATCTTAAGGTTCACAGTGATGTGGGGCTTTGACAGCTGCCCTAAAAGAGAAAAACAAACAAACAACAACAACGACCTGGTGAACATTCTGAAGTTGGGTCTGTTTTCCTAAGTTTCTCAAGCCTTGGGTATTCTTGCTATTTTGAGATAAAACAAACACATAGTTTGTGGTTTGGGGGCCCCAGAGAATCTGCTAAGACAGATGTACACCAGTGGCTCCTAACTTCACTCTGTTAGTTTTATACCCCTCTTTCCTCCAGATATTCTTCTGTCTCTTTGATTGTACAAAATATTATCACCCTCCCAAAGACATTTACATTTTAATCATCTCTCCAAGCTCCTAAGTAGATTCAATATGGCAGGTGGAGAGAAGAAATGTTGGTTCAAGTGGGGAAGAAATTATTAGTAACCCTCAAATCACACAGGAGGATAAAGGGCTTAAGAGCTGTTTATCTGGAGGATGCATAGTCTCCTGGGTGGGAAAGGGCCCTTAGATATTCTATACACGGTCCTCATCTCTCTCGCTGCTTTGGGAACATCTGTGGAAACAGCCTCAGTGCCTAATGCCTTCTTGTTCCAGCTCTCTCTCCCTGTGGCTAAAGCTCAGACACTAGAACAGAGCACACTAGAGGCAGTCTTCCTTCCAGTTTCAGCCTCTTAAAGCTTCACTCAGCTCCCAAGCCTTCATGCCAACCTCAGGAAAGCCAGAATAATGGGAGTCTAAACTCACGATAGACACGGAGATCGTAAGACTTCGTGATAGAGAGCTGGGATGTATTCAAGTTGACTTTGGCTTGGTAAAGTCCTGAGTCCTCCCAGGTCAGATTGCTGATATACAGAGAGTAGCTGGGCTCTGAGATGCCCACTCGACCCTGGTAGCGAGGATCCATCACCACGATGACAGTTGGCTGTCCCTCTTTCCCTGGCACCACTGTGGCTAAGTTTTTTTGAGAGAACCAGATGATGTCCTTAACCTCTTCATTGGATGGTATTTCCAGAGAGAGGATGATAGACTCTTGAAGAGCTGCAACCACTTCCTCAGGGTCCTCATCATCTCCAGAAAACGCTTCAGCTGAAAAGAGATGCATATAGCCCAGCTGATATCTCTGGGAGGCCAAGGCTAGTTAGCATGGTAGCTATGGCTCCTCCTCATCTGAACACCTTCTCTAGCTTTCATGCTCAGTGTGACACTCTAGCTACCTCTTGGATTTCTAGATTTCCATTGCAACTGAGTTGACCAGGGGTGGTTCCCATTTATCTCTTCACCATCCAAAAATCTCCTTTTTCCATGTCCTTCTAGAACTGCAACCCCATCCATGTCAGCCAGGTATCCTCCTCTTTCATCCTGCTCTGAGGTCATACCCCATCCTTTGGAGATGAGGAGGGAAGTTCCTCCAAACTAGCCGGGGATCCAGCTATATCACTCCTGAGTACATACTCGGTTCAATCCAAATCAGATACTACAGTGAGTAATGAACATCCATGTTTATTGCAGAGCAAGTCACAATCGCCATACTAGAGAATGAGCCTTGATGCTATCAACAGAAGGACTGGCACATTCATCCCTAAAGGAAGGGTCTCACTAGCCTAAGGCCAAGTAGAGCAGAGGGGTACAGAGATAGTCTTATGCAACAACAGGCAGCCACTCACCTTCCCGAAGGAGCAGAAGGAGTGACCAGAGAAGGGCCCCCATATCAGCAGCTCTTGCCTGGGAAGAGTGACTTGGTCAGCTCCCCAGGCTATGGACACAGGAGCTGGTAAGGGGTTCCTGGAGGAAGAATGACTGATTGTCAGGAATCAGACAGGGGAAATACTTCTCACTCCAACTTCCTCTGTCCCCATTAAGCTCCTCCCTGACCCTCATGGAAAGACATTTCTCCCCAGCCTGACAGTCAGATGACTTATCCACTGACTCAAATTGCCCATCCCCCAAACTCAGCTCAAATCTCACTTCCTAAAGAGTGTCTATCTCCAGCGCTCTGTATGTCCAGATCTCATAGAATTCATACATGTACATACTTGCCTGCTGTCGGCCCTCAGCATGCTCTCCCACCACCTGTGTTTCATGTTGCTGTGGTCTTTTTTCTCCTCTGAGTCCATTTTCTACTTCCTTTGTATGTTTCGCTGTTCCTGGCACAATCACAGCATTCGAATGGATGAGTGAGGGAAGTCTTTCTTGCTATTTAAAGTTATTTGTATCCCATTTGTGATACTATTTGGGGATGGGGGAATTGATCTCTTTTTTTAAGAAACTGTCACCAGGCGATGGTGGCATACACCTTTAATCCCAGCACTGGGTAGAAAGAGGCAGGCAGACCTCTGCAAGTTTGAGGTCAACCTGGTCTTCAGAGCAAGTGCCAGGACATGCTTCATAAGCTACAGAGAAACCCTGTCTTAAGAAAGCAAAAGAAAAAGAAATTATTTGTCTTCCACCCTCCTGTCTCTTTTGCTCAAGTACCTACAGAGCACAGTTTATGACTGCTTAGCGGTGATTCTGTCTGATTCAGCACCCTGTACAGTGAGGGCTGCAGACTAGTCCCAGGGACTGGACATTCGGGTCTTCACTAGGGAACCTTTAGATGGGCACAGAGGACACCTGCACACCCTCAGACAAGTCTGCCGTCTCGGACTGGAGTAATGGGAGCAGGTGCAGTCCCTTCATCCTGACATTCCTTCTTGGTCACAGCCTTTTTACCTGTGCTCGCTCTTCCTTTTCAATCTCATAGGATCTCCACGGAATTAGGGACCGGTCATGACCAGATGAGCACCACTGGTGCTCACCAGAGACAGCGCTACACATGTGCAGAACTTCCCAAGCCAGCACTCACTGAGTGAGCACCCTTGTTCATTGCATGAGATGGCAATGTCAACAGCACAGAGGATAATCTGTGTTACACAGAGCAAGGGTAGGCAGGTTGACATAAGACACCCTTGGGAGGGGCTGGTGGTCAGATCTGGGACTGGTCACCACCAGAGGACATCCCTCTCAGATCTGCCAAGTGAAAGTCAGCGCCTGCAGTGGCTCCAGTGGTGGGAGCAAACTTTAGCACAGCTGGCTGGCCCCAGAGGTTCTTGGAGGAGATGGTGAGGAGATGAGGCTGACATTGGCAGGGTTCTCAATGGCAATGATGTCTCAATGGAGCTGTCAGCAGCAGCTTCTCCTAGGTCCTGCTCAGGTTGCTTGCCTTTTGCAGATGTACTGTTCCATCTGAATGTCAAGGTTGCTGCCACCTGAGTGGGTTCCTCCTGCAAGGAATTTGAGGATGTCCTCCTTCTCCACTTGCAGGACAAGGGCTCCAGACACTGTGTGAGTTTCCCTTTACAGTATAATGTGAATTGAGAGACTGCTCCCTAGGCATCATGGAAAGGCTGATTCTCTTTTAAAATACTGTTTTCAGGTCAGCTTAGTGGTATACACTTTTTAATAACAGCACTCAGAAGGCAGAGGCAGGTGGATTGCTCTGAGTTCCAGGCCACCCTGGCCTATATAGTGAGTTCCAGGCAAGCCAGTAAGACCCTGTCTCAAAAAGAAAATAACAACAATAATAACAATAATGATTTTTAAGAGAGTTTCTATTAGAGTTGTTAATACCATAAAAAGGTTTTTAAATAATTCAGACATAGAGAAAATCTTATTTGAGAAGAGATTGTAGAGAATCAAGGTGGAAAAAAAAATACCCTGGAAAAAGGAACCCCCTACGTTCACTCTTGGCAGTATGGTGGATGGTTAGCTTTACATGTCTACTTGACACAACTTAGAATCATTTGGGAAGAGTGCCAATAAGGGATGGTCTACACTGAGTTAGCCTGTGGTTTTGTCTCTGGAGTTGCCTGATTCGGGAAGATCCAGCCCACTGTAGGCAGCCCTGTTCCCTAGACAGGGGCCCCGAACTGTGTGAGATGTAATCATAAACAAAGAAACAAGCATGCCTGTGTTCCTTTCTCTCTGTTCTTGCTAATCAGAAGTGATTAATTGTCTCCAGCTCCTGAGACTGCTTTCCGTGCTTTGATAGACTATAACCTGGGATCATAAGCCAAAATAAACAGTTTTCTTCTAGGTTACTTTTAGAGTATTTTATAACAATAACAGAAATGAAACCATATGTAAAACTGAAACTGGTAGAAACATAAATTAATTGGGTCACTATGGAAATCAGTATGGAGGTTCATTTAAAAAAAAAAAATTAAAGCCAGAACTATCATATGCTACAGCTATACCATTCCTGGGTAATATTCTGGGTAATATACTCAAGAGAATCTAAGTCAGCATACTGCAGTGATCCTGCACGTTAAGGTTTTTACTGCAACAGAACAGTATTCACAGTAGCCTAAGTGCCCATCAACAGGAGAATGGATAATGCAGATGTGATGTGTATGCAACATAAATATTATTCATCCATAAGTAATGAAGTTATGCCATTTGTAGAAAAGGAAATGGAACCAGAAGTAATCCTGCTAAACAAAATAAGCTGTGGGTTTGGGGTTTTTTTTCCCCCCCACATACGCAGAATCTAGATTTTTGAAAACATGAAAGTGAAAGGAAGTCTGCTTAAGAATAGGAAAGAAAGACTGAGTGGGGATGAGCGGGACACAAGAAACGATAATAGATAGTAAGTAAAATCAGAGTATGTTAGATGCATATATGAAAGCATTATAGGGATACTCATTATGTTGTAGAATATATACTAAGGAAAAAGATTTTGTTTTTTGGTTTTTTTTTTTTAAGTGTTTTTGAGCTGGAGAGATGGCTCAATCATTAAGAGTACATATTGTTTTTGAAGAGGACCCAAGTTTGATTCTCAGCACAGACATCAGACAGCTCACAGTTGCTTGTAACTCCAGCCTCAAGTGATCTGGTACCCTTCTGACCTCCTCCTTCTGCACAGACATGCACTCACACACACACACACACACACACACACACACACACACACACACACAAGCACATGCACACACAGACACTATAATTGAAAATTTTAAAGTAGTTTAAAAGAAAGAAGGAAAGAAGGGATAAGCTTTGGCTGTAGAGGTGCAATGGGTTGTATTAGATAGCTTTCATTCCCTGTATTTAAGCTTAGACTAGACAGTCATTGGTTCAGATTGTCTACAGCATCTGATGGGACACCAGATGGGTCCTCAAAATAGTTTAAGTTTCTATCAGTGCTCAATTCAACAAGTCTTATGCTATGACGAGGAAGCAAAAGTGGTATTTCATGACTATCTTAGTTTGAGTTTTTATTGCTGTGAAGAGACACTATGATCAGGGCAACTCTTATAAAGGAAACATTTAATTTGGGTGGCTCGCTTACAGTTTCAGAAGTTCAGTCCATTATCATCATGTCAGGGAGCATGGCCATGTGCAGATGTGGTGCTGGCTACATCTTGAGCAAAAGGCAACAGGAAGTCAACTGAGACACTGGGCAGTATCCTGAGCATAGGAAACCACAAAGCCCACCCTCACAGTGACACACTTCCTCCAACAAGGCCATACCTACTCCAACAAAACCACACCTCATAATAGTGCCACTCACTCCCTATGAGATTATGGGAGCCAATTACATTCAAACTACCACAATGACCAAAAAGAAAGACAGAAAAAGAAAGAGCTGCCAATGAGCCAAGTTGAAGTCAAGAGGATTGAGGAAAAACTCTCAATGAGAAAAGATATCAAAGACCTGAAGGATGAGAATGGTCTGCTTAGTGAAGGGACAGAATGCTACTTCTTGTGCTTCAAATTATGGCTATCAAGCCTTTTTGATTTGGATTTTCTGTACATAAAGGTCAGATTTTAATTTGAGTCTGAAAGTTTTTAAAACAAGTCTTCCCATCTATTTGAAAAGAAATTAGGTCCAGCAATCCTAACTACTTCATCTGTATCCAAAGGCAATGAAATCAATATGTTGAAGATCTATCTATCTGCAGTCTCATGTGTACTGGAGCATTAGTCCCAACATCCAAGAGAAGGAAGCAACCCATGTAACCATCAGTAGATGAATGGATGAATAAAGCAGATATGGTATAGCACATGATGGGATACTATTTGACCTTAGGAATAGAAAGAAACCACATCTCCATCAACAGAGATGAACCAGGATGTGTTGACTAAGTGGAATAAGGTAGCCACAGAAAGTCAAATGCCACGTGAGTTCACATGTAAGATCTTTAAAAACTGAATCCATAGAAGTAGAGAGTAGAGTGATTGTTTCCAGGGGTTGGGGCTCAGGTCAGATGGGGAGACAGTGGTTGTAGGATGCAAAGTTTCAGATGGACACAAGGAATAAATTCAACAGATCTACTATACAAAATGATCTACTTTCCAGTTAATCGTATACACAGTTAATATGTAGTATCCTCAGAAATAGCTAATAATAGATTTTGTGTTCATAGTACAAAAAATGATTTGAAGTAGTTAATAATGTGTTAATTTGATTTAGTCAATCCACAATGCACACACACACACACACCCCTTCATGCTTCAAGGCCACAAGTTGTACATGATAAATGTATAAAAAAATTTACCAGTTTTTTTTAATGAACTATATAGAATTAAAACAAGATAAAAAGAAAACAAGGTCATGGATATAATGTTGAGAGTTTAAAAAATACAAGAGTCAAGAATAAAGGAGACTTCCTTGCTTTCTCTCTCTACACTTTGAATCTTACTCATATCTGCAGTCTATTCCTGCCCTGGCTGAGAACTTTACCCTTGATCTCTGGTCTCAGCTCAGAAATGGGAAGTTCTTATCCCATGTGATAAATTAAAACTCCAAACCTAATTTACAGTGAAATAGTCTCTACCCATTAGCATAGGTACACAATGAGAGAGGGAGGTCCCTGCACCCTCAGCCCACCACCACCCTGACCCTCTCTTCCTTGGTGCTCCCAGAAATGTCTCCCACTGTTCATGATTCCCTCTCCAGACAGATTGGCGAGTGGGGGATGTCCTTCTGTATAAATGTTGTCTGATTGGTTGATGAATAAAACACTGTTTGGCCAATGGAGGCAGGAAGATAGGTGGGATGAGGAGATAAGGAAGATTCTGGGAAAGGTAGGCAGAGAGGCATAGCGAGAGGGACACCATGTAGGCTGCCAAAGGAGCAAAAGGTCTGGGCATTCTCCAGTAAGCCAAGACCACATGGAAATACATAGATTAATAGAAATGGGAGCATAATTAAGACAAAGCTAGCCAATATGAAGACCTAGCCATCAACCAACAGTTTAATAATTAGTATAGCGTCTGTGTGTTCATTTTGGGCTGAAGCCGCCGGACCTGTGAGATAAACCACCAGCAACAGGGTGACAAATTGTTCCTCTTTGACTGAGTGACTTTGTATTCTGTGCCCTGGGAGATGGTTAAAAGGGACTATTTTCTGTTAAGGAGTTCTGATGGTTAAAGTGTCTCCATTCCATGCGGTCCTTCACAATTCCTCTCTCCATCCCTAGACATCTGGAACATACCTCCCTTTATAACACACACACACACACACACACACACACACACACACACACACACACCTCTTTAAGTGCCCCTATTATAGTGCTCCCTGGGTAACCAAGCAGGCCATGTTGCATTGGTTGGTCACTGTAAATATTACTTCCCTGACAGATTCCAGGATCTACAAAGTGGTATCATGCTTCTAGCTCCCTAGTTGGAGTCAGACCCTCATCTACAATCAATTTTAACTGTTCTGGGCCTGCCTTGCTTCCAAAGTAATGGCCACATCCAAGGATGTTGCTTTCTTGGTTGCCCTCTCTCCACGGATGAGGGATTCTCAGAGCAGTGATGCAGGTTCTTAATTTCCAATGTAATTCTGCAAGAGGAGATCTCCCGCACACTGCCTTTGGTCACCTGGCATCTATCACATTGTCAGCTCAGGGTAGCCAAGCAGGGAGAGATCCATTCCAACGTCTCGTTTATACCATGCACTTAGGTTTTCTGCAGAGTCTCTTTGGCACTGGATTTCTACCCTAGACAGTTTTTTATAATTAAACCACCCTCCTCCCTACCTTACTTGCTGAAGTTTGCATCCTGGTTATGTTCTGCTTTTCTTTAGCTTTGATTTTACTGTGGCAAAGAGAGGCTAACTCAACCCGAGAAGTGGTTCATCTTAGAAGTAGAGGGTGGGTATAAACCAATCAATAAGTATTGGGTGAATGTCTCAGCCCCTTTGATCTTCCATAAGACAATTATGAGGCTTGCTCCCCATGGCTCTTAAAGGTGACAGAGCTCTCATTGTTCAAACCAGCACTCACCTTTGACACACCCTTGACAGTCTTTTCTCTCTCCTCTATCACATTTTCTTCACTCCTGCTTAGATCACCATCCCAAGAAATATTTCTCCCACTCAGGGTATTTCAAAGGCTGTATTTTAATGGGAAAACAGTAATTTTGTAATTTTCTTATCCAGGTGGCCAAATACAAGAAGCAACCAGAATGTTGTGGAGAGGTGACATCCAGAGCCTAAGAAAAGGGACCCATCTCAGATCACAAGATGATCCTCCCTTCAAATCAGAAAGAACAGGTAGAGACATGGAAGGGTTTGGAGGTGTCAAGTAAGTAAGTAAGGGGCTACCCTTGGCTTTAATGAGCAACGAACCACCCTGAGACCTGGTGTGGGCAGTGGAACAGACAACAGGGACAGCCATTCAACCAGAACTAAGCCGCTCGGCTCCTTCCTTTGCAGAGCAGGATTCTCACATGCACTCTAAAGGTGAAACCCAAGTTGATATAATGCCTGAAAAGCACTTAGCATAGACCTTGGTCCATGATGAGGTCTCCATGAATGTGAGCTGTGGTGGTTACTAAAGTTGGCCTTATGAAGACCAGGGGCCGCTCATTAATCAGCAACTGTCTGTGGTTATTGAAAAGAAGATATCAGAATCTAAGATAAGGAAGGTAAGCCAAAGGCACCCATCAGCCAGCGTAAGGACCACTGACACTGGGATGCATGGCTCAGCTCTGTGTTTTCCATGCCAGCAGCAGCCTGTTCACAGGACTGACCTTTAGGCATACAGCCATGTCACGCCTAAGGCTGTTCCCCCAGCTACACCTCAGAACAACTAAGTCCTTGTTTCATCGGTATCACATGTCCTAGAATCCCAAAGTGGCTCCCTCAACTTATCTGTGTCCTCTGATCCTCTTATGTTAATTGCTGTTATTAATAAAGTTCAGACTTTGTCCCACTGCCTTTGTCCCACACAGAGAGATGGTTAAAATGCTGGTGGTGCCTTTGGTCCCACATCATACCCACTGAATCGGGATGAAAGTATGGAGGATGGAGTTTAGGAACCCCTGCTCATCATGCGAGGCCCCCAAGTGAGTCTGCTGAACACTGGAAAGAAAGCTGCAGCCTGCTCTTCAGCTCGGTGAGAGCAGAGAGGAAGCTCCCCAGCCAAGTGATGTCCTTTGTCTCCAGTCACAAAAGGTTCGTTTCCCCTGAGCAAAGCCATGAAATGACAATGTCTGTTTTCTTCTTGGGCTGAGCTCTAGGGAGCCCATGAGAAGGGCTCTGCCAGCTCTAACCTGTTCTCCTGGGCTTTGCATAGACCGGCCTCACAGACTGCAGCATGGCTATGGGTACCCGTCCTGAGAACTCTGCTTTTATCTCTTCACACACAGGGGGCTCAGAGGCAGGGCTTGTGGGAAAGTAGCTCACTTCAAAGAACATAAAAAAAAAAAATCTACTGAGCTCACCCAAACTCTTGTGTTACATATTAAAACCAAATACAAAATCCACAGGTCCAGGATGTAGATCAACTTCAAATCCACAAAATGTAATGCAAAGTTGGGACCAAAATCAGGGTTGTTTTAGTATTATTTGTTTTGTTTTTTCTTTGTTAAAAAAGTATTTTGGTTAGCATATAAAGTAATGGCTTTCATCATAGCATCTTACTTCATATGAGCCATTATACTTTGTTGCCAACCTTTTCTCCTTCCCCACTGCCTTCTCCCACCAGTTTCTCCCCCAAATAATTTACATCGCTTTCCAACTACTTATATCCATTACTGTCTCTATTTCCCACCTAGCTTAAAATCTCTCCCTCCCCTCTCATGACAACCTTTCCATTTTTGTGGCACACATGTACACACACACACACACACACACACACACACACACACACACACACACACAAATTTTAAAGTTAGGATATGCATATGAGAGAAAACATAGCATGTTTTTATCTTTCTGAGTCTGGTTTATTTGGCTCAACAATTTCCAACTTTGGTCCATTTAGTCATGATTTCATCTTTGTTCACAGTTGTATAAAATCCAATTGTGTGTGTGTATATATATATATATATACACCTTCTCTTTCTGCATCCATCTGTTGATGAACAGCTAAGCTAGCTCCACTTCCTGGCTGGCCATTGTGAATAGTGTGCTAACAGGCATGTGCCAGTATCTCTGTGATTTGTAGACCTCAGTTCCTTTGAGTACACACCCAAAAATGCTAGTATGGTGGTTCTAGTTTTAGCTTTTTAAGGAATCTCCATATTGATTTCCATAGTGGCTGAAACAGTTTACACTCTTGTCAGCAGGGAAAAAGTGTTCCTCTTTGCCCACATTCTCACCAGCAACTGTTGTCATTTGTTTTTGATGGTTGCCATTCCCATTTGGGTGAGATGGAATGGCTTCTGATATCTTGTTGGTAGGATCTTACTTGATTAAGTGGTTTTGCAGTATAAGAGTCCAAATCTGGAGATGTTCTGGAGCATAGGAAGTACTTAGTAACTGTCATTACTATATTAGTATCTTACTAATTACTATATGTAGTTGTTTGTTACATTGATTTACATTTGAGGCTGGAGGTGCACACAGTAAGAGTTAGAAAACCAAGAGGAATGAGGACAGCCAGCTGGCCACCCAGACAGCTTTGTGCATGCTGACATTTTTCTTAGTCAACACACGATTGTTCAGACTCCAGATCTTTGCAGTAAACTCTGTCACTATCCCAGAACCGATCAGAATCTGTGATCATTCTTCGTTTTATTAGAACGATCACCAACTGACATGAAATCAGTTACTCACCTGCAAATATTTATAAAAGCTTCATTGAAAAGAAAGGCACCATCCCAGGTGTAGGATGTAGGAGTGAAGAGGAAAACATGGGCCTCTCATTATCAGTAGAAATTAAAGATAAGCAATAGTTAGTAAATACCTATCACAGGGTAATGAAGTACTGTGAGGGAAAACCAAGCAAAATTAAGGAGTAGAGACAAGAAATGCCCTTTGGTTATGGTGTTCAGGTCAGATATATCAACTGCAGCAGCCCTACCCTGACATTTTCTCCCTGTACAAATGTGGGGAGTCATCACAGGAGGCTGCCTGGGAGCATGGGGCTAAAGCAATGGTTCTCAACCTGTGGTGCATGACCCCTTTGGGAGGCCACATATGAGATATTTACATTCATAACAGTAGCAAAATTACAGTTATGAAGTAGCAACAAAAATAATTTTATGTTTGGGGGTCACCACAATGTGAGGTATTAAAGGGTCACAGCATTAAGAAGGCTAAGAACCACCGGCCAGAGGGGAGGATACTAGTTCAGATTCAACAGCCAAGCAACAGTCTGTGGTGCTCATCTCTGTAATGTGGCTCCTTCTGCTCTTCATAGACCTTAAATACCGTGATCTACCCTTGAATATCATGGTGTGGCCGGGGTGTGTTCTTCTGTGGCTGTCATGCTGCAATGTGTTCACAGCCCCTGATCTTAATTTCTCAATAGGTATAAATCTTCATTGCTGGTTCACTTATGTGCAGATAATCTCAATGTCTCAGTGTGGATGACCTCAGTCTGGATTTCATACTTTGGTCTCAGAAGGAAACCCTCTTCCTTCCCTGCAGCTTGCAGCCCTTCTGTTATCACATACAAATGCTCTGTCTTCCCTGCCAAGTTCCCCAGAGAGCTTGTCATTTACAATGGCTTCCCAATGCTCCAGGACACTTGGTTTTCTGGGCTACAGCTTTCTTCTGAGAGAGAAGCTGTGTGGAAGCCTGGCCTTGGCTTATTGAGGTGACTTGGGGTCTAGACCAAACATTGTGAGATTTTGAGACAGGTTTTCAGAGAATCTGGATTTTGGAGGTCCCCCCTCCCAATTTCTCTCAATCTATGTAAATATTTAGGAAGTAGGGAAAGCCACAAAAAACAAAACAACACACACACACACACACACACCACCACACAGAGATGCAAATCAATAAATAAATAAATACATAAATAAATAAATAACCTACAAGAAATGGAAATTAAGGAACTAAAGGAAAAGTGGGCGACTTAGAGGCATTCAGTAAGCAGGGCAAGGAGAGGGGAGAGCTTTCTTTAGCCTGGCAATCCCTGCAACCCTTGTGAATAACTAAATTGGGGGTTGGGGAGGAGCAAGCACCTGGTCCCAACCACTCATTTTTTTCCTTCCTTCTTTTCTTCCTACCTTCCTTCCTTCCGTCCTTTCTCTCTTTCTTTCTGTTTATTTTATGTTTTTTGTTTTTTTGAGACAGGGTTTCTCTGTGTAGACCTAACTGTCCTGGAACTCGCTTTGTAGACCAGACTGTTCCTGAACTCACAGAGCATCGCCTGCTTCTGCCTCCCAAGTGCTGGGATTAAAGGCGTGAACCACCATGCCCCAGCTCACTTCATTTTTCAAAAGATCGCATACATGAAGGCAAAGCACCCATACACATAACAAATAATACAAATAATTTTAAAATAAACAAAAATGACAAAAGATATTTAGGCTCCCTTCACTGGAAATATTACAAGAACCCCAATACAATAAAAATTGAACTGCTCTAGCCCATTTCAGCAGTTTAATTAAACCCTGTTGCAATTATTCAGCCCTAAGGGTCCTATGGACACCCTCTGCTCAGAAGTTGGTGGATGGGACTCCCAGACTTCTACGGAGAATGATGGCTTGCCTTTTATGAAGCCCTCCCCAACTCCACTGAAAAGCCTTTATAACTGTGTTTATTGCCTTCGGTATGACTTAGCCCCACAAAAATGTTATACGCCCTCACAGTAACCACAGCCTGCTTTTGCTGAAGCTCTTGGTGTTGGAGGAAGGGAGGACAGCCCCCACTGTGAATCATTAACCTGAGAGCTGGCGGGATAAGGATGATGCAACCTAAGCCTATCAAAGGGGACTGTGCAGACTTGCCCAGTAAGACGTTTTGCTACAAAACTCACAGTGCGTATGAAAGAGTGTGATAAAGCAGGATTATTCTTTGGAGTTATAAAAAAAGATATGACCACAATGCTGTTTGTTACCATCAAGTGTCCTCTTGAGGGGAAAACATGCCTCTCACTGGAAGGAACTGTGTTTCTCTGGCCATTCCTGTGCTCTCAGAGTAGTTTGCCACTCCTTCTCAGTCACTGCTAGGAAGCCAGACCACCTCAGGCAGGGAGAGAGCACTAATGGATGCCGCTTAGACCCTGACTTCATTCCTTAGCTGCAACTGACTTGCCTGCTGCTTCTTCAAGCCTCACACTCCTAACCAGCTGGCACTTTAGCTTGTCCCATTACGTGGACTTTGAACAGCATGTGAGCTTTTAGCTAAGTGTACAGTTAGAAGGAATGAAGTCCACAAAATAATTGCCCTTACTCTGACACCAGTTGAGGGCTTCTGAAATCCATCCACTGTTGCAGTAATTTGCTAGAAGGACTCACTGAATATACTTGAAACGGCTATAGTCCTAGCTGTGATTTAGTATAGGGAAAGTGTGTACAGATTAAAATCATTCCAGAGAAGCAGCACCTGAGAGTTCAGAGAAATAGTAAGCATGCACGATATCTCTCATGGGTTAGGACAGCATTTCCTCATGCATTATAAACCCAAGCCTTGGAATTTTTATTGGAGCAGATCACATGTTGCCACCCATATGGCCAACCTTGATCTCTTAGCCAGTCCAAAGGTTGGACTGATACCTTTAATCACTAGTTCTCTGGAGAAAGAAAGGATCACACTTGGCTCTTAGCCTCCATAGTAAATTGCATTGTTGGATTGTCTGGTGACCAACACCTCTAGGCAAATAGACATTCTTATCATACCTGGCATGTCCCAGTAGCTCGGGATAAAAGTTAGAACCACCTTTAGGGAAGATTAATTTCTTAGTCTATCACATATAAAATTCGTCTTCAGGGTAAGATAAAGATGGAGCAAACAACTGATTAAATCAAATTAGCAGAGGTATGGCCCGACTATTGATCTTCATTAGTAATGAGATCAAGCCCCTGAAAAATAATCAATGGTAAGGAACTCCAGAAGGGACTCGATAACCAAAGCCAGTGACCACCTTGTGAATTGATTTTACTGCTTGTGGTAGCCTAATGTGAAGACAAGAGCCAGGATGCCCATCTCTTGAGTGAGGTGAGAAGGCTATCCTCCAGTGATCTCTGGGACCAAAGAAAGCATGAAGGTTTGGACTGTCTCGGGCTTATTTTATTGCCTCATTTATTTGGATTACGATTTATTCATGTGCGGTAGAAGGTGGGACTCCCAGCAGATGCTCAGAATCATTTGAGAAAAATACTGACTTGAGGGAGTACTTGACCCTCAGATTCCAGAGCCACTCTGAAGAAACCTTCAGTAAGGCCTGAGTCAAACAGCTGCTGTCCCTCCTCTGGCACTCTGAGAGTCTTGTGGGTCACACACACACACACACACACACACACACACACACACCCCACATACCTACCTGACTGAGAGTCTGTGAACTCTCTGTGTAGCATGGCATATAGTCTCACATCAGTGGTTCATCCAGTCAGGAAAAACAAGAAATGCTGTCAGCTCTGGAAGACATCTACCAACCTCAGAAAGCAATAGGCATTTGCAGGTCTCCTGAGCTCAATCGCACACAAGACGCCTACACCTCTGTGTCTCCCTGTTCATATGCTGGGTGCCTGTCTCTCTCAGCCTGGCAGATGCCTATGTCACAGGCCAAGATATGCAGGGCTTAGCATTGGTGAGATCTCAGGAAATCAGTTCTTTAGGGGAAGAAAATCATAACTCCTGTGGTTTCTCTTTACCTATCTGCCCACCCCAAACACTCCCCACGCCACCAGGCTGTGAGGTTGGAAGATAAGTGGCAATCCTGGGCCCACAGCTGGGGCTCTACATGGAAAACAAGACACACCACCAAGGAGAGCCTCTTTCTGCAGACAATGAACTCGCCTCCCAGAAGGAGCTCCTGGCACCTCACTCTGATGTCACTGGGAAGAAGGAGGAAGCCAACTGTGCTAGGGTGACACAGACAGTTCCCCAAGATCACCCAATCAAGGGAGAACATGGTAGAAAGAAGACCTCTACTATGTTTCTTACAGCAGGGTGAGTAGAAGATAAGACTCAGGCACCAGATGACAGGCAGGGTAAGAAAGCCAGCATTACCTTTCAGGCTGCAGGCTTCCTCTCCATGAACAACCCTCCTCGACCCCAAGGGACTCCTAACCTGTGATGCCTAGATCTCCCTGGAGCGCCTCCCCATCCCCATCCCACTTATCCTATAGTCATCTATTGACAGGGCTCTGCTCATGAACTCAGCCATCCTCGGGGGCTACTTCATATCAGCAAAGCTCAGAGTGCCCCTCCTTGATTCCTGGGATTCAGAGTTCTGGGTGATGACTACGTTTTGCAATGCATGTCCATCTTGTAGGTAGAGAAGAGTAGCCATGAAGCTGACTTCTAGGTGTTCAGCCTCATCTGATGCCCCAGGATCAGCTGGTTACTCTCTAGAGGTTCTGGAGATCTGATGGGGCTCAGCAAAGGGGTCTGGAAGAGCTCTGAGGAGACACAAACCCAGGGTTGAGAAAAGGAGTCCTGAAAAGTGAAGCCCAGGAAGCTGAGAACTGAGCTTCAACATAGTTCACAGGCTGCAGTGATGAAACCCAGATGAGAGACAAGTTCATGTTCAGAGCCTGTCTTGTCCTTATCCAGGAACTCTAGAACAACTTCTCCACAGCCAAACCCCTCTGGCATCCCTGAGTCACAGCCAGAAAGCCTTAGTGGTCATCTGATCCTCACAGAGGAAGGGTGAGTGGCTGAACTTATCCAAGAATGTTCCTAATCTGCTGCTGCTCCTAACTCCAGACATACCCCACAGGAGTGAAAAAGCATTGGATTTTGTCTTGGTTAGGGTTTCTATTGCTGTGAAGAGACATCAACTCTTATATAAGAAAACATTTCATTGAGGTGGCTTACATTTCCAGAGGTTTAGTCCATTATCGTTATGGTGGGAAATGGTGGCATGCTGGCAGACATGGTGCTAGAGAAGGAGCTGAGAGTTCTACATCTTGACTCACAGACAACAGGAAGTGGTCTGTCTCACTGGGCATGGCTTGAGCATATATGAGACCTCAACGCCTGCTTCCAATGTGACACACTTCCTTGATAAGTCTACGCCTCCCATTAGTGCCACTCTCTTGGAGACCTTTTTTTTTTTCTTCAAACCATAGACATCATTACAGAAACCTCCATACCTGATGCACTGGCCCAACATCAGCTGGAAAGAGGGGTCCTGCAAAGAGAGTTACTGACCATTAGAGGCTGTATCCCTGAACAACCTGCACCTCCCTGGAGAGTTAGGACCCCGCACTGTCACTCTTCTGTCATACCAGTACCCTCTAGCTAGTAATTCACCATGGACTTGATTCATCATGGTCGGTTCAAAAGTTTGTATGGAGTACATCACCTGCCCACTGCAGCTGTATAGGCCACTGTTTTCAATTGCTGCTATTTCTATGAGCAGGATTGTTGTATTAGAGAAACTAAGGTATCATCCGTCTTTGTAGAACTTCACTTGAGACAGTGTGTACTCCATCCCTGACATTGCAGAGATGATGTGTCTCCTTCCAACATGGAGTTTGGCAGAACTTAGAGATGACACCCCAGATGTGATAATTCTGGGACAGGACCCACCATGGAGCCGTAGCTCCCATTGGCTTACTGCTCTCTGTACTCTAAGGCTCCTGGACAGCATCTTTGTAGCTATACTGGACCAGGACAGAACAAGATCTCTGCTTCCCTTCACCCCTTTTCTTTTCCTTCTCCTCTCCTTCCTGTTCTTCTCTTACCTTCTGTGGTTTGTTTGTTTGTTTGTTTGTTTGTTTGTTTTGTTTCCTGATGACTTTACTATATCCTGGAAGTTTCTCCTCATTAACAAGTTTGGTTCTAATATGTTAATTCCAACTAGGTAGTTAATTGCCTTATTCTTCCTGACCACATTCCCATTTGTCTACAATTTATACCTGTCTTCATTTCAAGGTACAGACACAATATCCCCACTCTCAGGATTAGACTCAGGTTTAGACTCTAAGAACCCCAAGATAAGGAAGTCTGATGTGGCGTCTCAACCCCCAGGTCCTCCTCAGAGGCTTTCCCAGGTTCAAACACCTTCAACGGCACATTCCAGTACATATTCCCACCAGGACCCTCACTCTCCATCCAGACATGCAGCTGCCTCATTGGTTCTCATCCCAAACAATGTCCTGTGAACTTCAGGAAGAGGTCTCCTCCTGGGATTTTAATCTCTCACAAATCAAACCCCTCACACCCAAGGTATCTTTAAGAGCCAACACCACAGCTGGTATCTAGGCCTGAAGACCATGATGAAGAAACGTAGAAACAAGATGCACAGAGAGATTCTTGTGCCATCCCTGCTATGAGGAAGATAAATACAAGTGTACTCAGCCTCCTCTCTGGACCACTGAGTACCACTGTATATCCTAAGATATACAGAGCTGAAAGTTATGAGCATACTCTCCATTTCCCAAGCCTGGTCTCCCAATCAGGACTAATTACAGAGCTCTTGAGTTCCCAAGTCTCTGCACTCTCTCCTCCAAGCAGTGGCATTCATAACTCACTGGGAGTCTGAGTGTGTCTGTCACTGTGTCTCCTTTCTGACTGATTCACTGGAAAGCAGAGAAACAGGGTTTATTTATTATTAATTCATTGACTTATTCATCCATCAAACATTTATTAAATACATTCTACAGGCCACACACTGAGGAAATGTGCTGCTTCAAGTCTGATAGACAAGAAAAAGAAGCAAATTATTATATGTGTAAATATATAAAGTAATTGTTCCATTCTACCTGGAGAGGAGATTCAGATAGGAAAGGTCATCTTGACCTTACCTTGATACATAGGCAAGTGTTCAGTATGATGGAGAAAACAGGAAGTTCCACTTCAAGATGGAGGCACATAAGGAAAGGGTGGAAGCCAGGAGAATTCTTGGAATCTGGGAAACATGGCAAGGCTGGAGTGGCAGGCCATGGGGAGGGTGGTGGTGGAGAAGTGCATCTGGAGAGGCAGTGACCAGTGAAGTTCACACTACACCAGAAGGATGGGAAAAATTAAGGATTGGGAATGATACAATTAGATTTATACTTGAGAGCCTATAGCATCAGTGTGAAGAGAGATCACAAGAGGTGGATAAAAAAGACAGTGATTCTACTGCAATTGCTTAAGCATAAGAGGAGGGCTTAGAGACTGGCAAAGAGGTGGAAATTAGAGAATGGGTGTGAGTGGTGCTAAGGAGGTAGGTACCCAGCTCTTGATGATGGAAGAAGAGGGTGTGGAGACAGAGGAGCTGGGGATGCCAGGAAACTGAGAAAGAGCTGATTGTGTGGGAGAAGCGACACATTAAATCAGGTAAGGTACTTTTGGCGTTACCCATGGAGATACCCATCAATTTCGAGTCTGTTAAATGTCTGTTCTGGGCTAGATGATGGATCTGAGAATCATTAACATTTGGTGGTGTATGATGACATTGTGTGAGAAGAGGGCTTTAGGATGTAAGCATGGAGGGTAGAGTGGGGGAATATGTGTGTTTAAGTTATGTTCACTCCTTTGTTCTTACACGTAAATACGTATGTGTCAGGTTTCTATGGCCATGATAAATATCAAAAGCAACTTGGGAAGGAAAGGGTTTGCTTTATTTTATAGCTCGTAGTCCATCATTCGGGGAAGTAAAAGCTGGGACTCAACCAGGGACCAGGAACTGAAGCAGAGGCCATGGAGGATGCTGCTTACTGGTTTGGTCCCCGTGGTTTGCTCAGCCTGCTTTCTTATAAAACCCAGGACCAAAGGTCCAAGAGTAGCACCACCCACAATGGGCTGGGCCCTGTCACATCAATCACTAACTAAGAAAATGCCCTTCAGGCTCATCTACAGCTCAATCTGGTTAAAGGCATTTTCTCAGTAAAGGTTCTCTTTTTCCAGATAATTCTAGAATGTGACAAGTTGACAAAAACTAGTCAGGATTGTGTATAATATAATGTGTGTAGTTTATAATAGCAGAAAGGTAAAAACAGCAAAAATGTTTACTATAAAGGGTTAATTAAATTATGATCTAACTATATAATAAAATATGATAGAGCCACACACACACACAAAAAGAGATAAATCTTGAATGCATACGTAGAATGAGTTCTGATATTAATTATTTTGGGGGGGAGTAAAGTCAGCATGTGATGTTATTTATATAATGTACCCGTACTTGTAAATTCTCCTTAAAAAAAAAGTACACATACATGTTCACAAATTTCATAACATCAGGACAGATTGTGCAGGCCTACACAATCTGAGGTTATAGACTGGAGCCAGTCTCCATGACTGACCTAAAGTCGGGGCCTGCAGCAACGCTTTGCCAGACAGCCATCCTCTCAACATTTACAAACAGCATGGGTGGTCGGAAGGGGACATAAAAACAGGAACAAGACACAGGGACATGCAGAAACATGAAATTAAAGGCTCACCAAACTTTCCATCACAGGAACCTGCAATGGAGAAAAGTGGGGGATTAGATTAAATAACAGGGACTCCCCGGCAGGAGGAATAGTTACGGACTCTAATGGTGTACACAGGAGATCTGTGAGCTCCCTGCCTCATATTTTCTGTGCGGATGTGGGGAGCGCTGCCCCGTGCCCTGCCCAGTCTCAGTTCCTAATATGTTCCCCAGGAACATCTGCACAGCCTCTGACCACCCTAGCTGGAGGATTTCCACCCCAAATAGCTTTTGCCATTCCTCTCCACTGCTGCAGGGAGGAACAATGGGCTAGATGGTACTTAAGCAACAATTACCACATCCTCTAAGAAGCAAACAGGAAAAGATGCAGGGAGGACATGAAGCTAGGTGGGAAACTTTGTAAGAGAAAACTGGAGTTTTTGTGCTAATTATTGGGGAATATAAGACAGATTTGCAGATAGGACACGGGATCTGACATGGTGGGTCTCAGGAGTTGGGAAGAAATCCTTCTCTCTCAGGGGAGACGTTGGAGTGGGGGGTAGCTGCTCAAGCTTGAAGGAAGCAGATGAATAGGGTGGGATGACTTCCAGGCAGGCCTGCAACTGAGGAGGTGCGGGTAAAGACCCCTAGCCCACATCTCATGAGACAGACTCCTGGTTCCTACCCACCCCACCCCACCCCTTTTGTTTTTCGCTAGTCTGCTGTGAACATGTCTGAAGTTTTCAGCTTGTCTCATGTGAGCCCTCAGCCTTCTGCTCCTGCCACCGTGCCTACCGCTTGTTGTCATGTCTCACTGCCACGATTGATTCTTCTCCCTCTGGGACCATAAGTCCAAATAAACTCTTTTTTTTTCTGTAAGTTGCTTTGGTTACTTTGTTTTATTACAGCAATAAAAAGGTAACTCATATAAGATCTAACTGCAGATCTTGTGGATTTTATTATTAGTGAAAAGAAGACAGTGCTGGGGCTAGGTAAACAGCTCAAATGATGACCTGAGTTTGGACTCCCGGCACCATATAAAATGCCAGGCATTGTAGCATGTGCCTGTGATTCTTGCACTGGGGAAGCAAAGGCAATGTGGGATCCCTGAAACTCGCTAGCCAGCTAATCTTGCTGAATTAATGAATACCAGATTCAGTGAGAAACTATTCTCAAAAAAAAAAAAAAAAAGGGTGGATTGCAACAGATGAAGATACCCACAGTCTACCTCTGACCTAAACACACACATTCACACAGAGAAAATGCTGTTGGTCCTGTTTATCCTCAAATTTTGTAACTGCAGATTCAGCTAACCATCAAAACTATTTTCTCCCAAGTCAGGCATGGTGGACCACACCCTCAGGAGACAGAGGCAGGCAAGCAGATGTCTATGAGTTCAAAGCCAGCCTGGTTTACATAGAGAGTTCTAGAACAGCAAGGACTACATAATAAGACCCTGTGCTGCTGGCTAGTTTTATGTCATCTTGACACAGGCTAGAGTCATTTGGGATGCAAGAACCTCAACTGAGAAAAACACCCCAACCAGGCTGATCTGTAGGCAAACCTATAAAGCATTTTCTTAATTAGCAGTTGATGTGGGAATGCCCAGCCCATTGTGGGCTGAGCCACACCTGGGCCCCTGCTCCTGGACCATAAGAAAACAGGCTGAGCAAGACAGTAAGCAGCACTCCCCCCTATGGCCTCTATTTCAGTTCCTGCCTCCAAGACCCTGCCCTGTTTTGAGTTCTAGCCCTGACTTCCCTCAGTGTAGAACTATAAGTATAAGCTAAATAAAAACTTCCCTCTCTGAGTTGCTTTTGGTTGTGGTGTTTATCATAGCAACAGAAACCCTAAGACAAACCCTGGTCCAAAAAAAAAAAAAAAGAAACATTCAAAAGCTTTTCTCTTTCATTCTTTTTTTTTTTTTTTTTGATTGCACAAAGTTGTGAAAGTTGTGTTTTGTTTTGCATTTTTGAGGCAGGGATTCTCTGTGTAGCAGTTCGGGCTGCCCTGAAACTCTCTTTGTAAACCAGGCTGTCTTCAGACTCACAGAGATCCGCCTGCCTCTACATCCCAAATTTTGGGATTAAAGGTGTGTGCCACCACCAGCCAGCATAAAGTTGTTCTTGTCATTTCCTGAACACAGTATAACAACTATGTCCATAGCATAGGTTAGTATAAGTAATCTAGAGACTACTTAAAGTATATGGGGGGGGTGTATGGGTTATATGCAAACACCTTATGTAAGGAGCTTGGGCATAGGGATAAAAACCTACGTTTCTCAGGTGATGGTGGTACACCCCTTTAATCCCAGCACTTGGAAGGCAGAGGCAGGAGGATCTCTGAGAGTTGGAGGCCAGCCTGATCTACAGAGTGAGTTCCTGGACAGCCAGGGTGTTACCACAGAGAAACCCTGTCTTAAAAAAACAAAAAGCAAATGAAATGATAATAATACTATATGCACAGTTCTTCTTTGCAGCATCATAGGCTGAGCAGTGACTTTATTTATTATTTTATTATTTTTCTTATTTTACATATCCATCCCATTTCTCTCTTCCTCCCTCCCATACCCTCTCCCCAACCCCCCTTCCACCACTACCCCACTACACAGGGAGGATGATGCCTTCCAGGAGGGATCATTAAAATCTATCAAGTAATTTGGAGTAGGGACTAGGCCCTCCCTTCTACCTCTAGGCTAAGGGAGTATCCCTCTATGGGGAATGTATTCCCAAAGTCCTTTCCTGCACAAGGGATACATTTTGTTTCCACTGTCAGAGGTCCCTTAGTCTGCCCAGGCCTTCTGAGACCCACGTTCAGAGGGTCTGAGTCAGTCTAATGCTGGTTTCCCAGCTATCAGTCTGGACTTTCTCTTCTTGAAGAAGAGTTTATCCAGTCCTTATCATCTTCCCCACCCCAGAACTGACCTCAGAAATATGGATCTGATTGTGTGAAAACACAGGTTTCCTTTTTGGTTTGGAGGATTAGGGAAACCTCTGCTTAGTTTTCATGAAGCATACCATTAATCCTGTGTGTAACTAAACGAGCTTTGTTATGTTGTCGATCTGGTTGCATTTTTATTTCTATTTTTCCATGTTCATTTTTCCAACTTGGTGATTCATTTACTTTGCAAAATTGGTGTGAGCAGAGGGAAATTCTAACACTGGGTGCAAACCAGGAGGCTCTGAGCACCCGGGTTCAAGCACAAGGTTCTGGTTCACTCTCCAGCCCTGGGACAGAGAAACAATGTCCCTCTCCCCATCAAATTTTCCCAAGAACCACCCTTGCCCTTACACTAAGTTTCTCTGTTGGTTGTCTCTACCTTCCCTGATACTCTACACTACACACACACACACACACACACACACACACACACACACTCACACACACACACACACACACACACTCACACACTCACACACACTCACAAACACACACACACTCACACACACACTCACACACTCACAAACACACACACACTCACACACACTCACACTCACACACACTCACACACACACACACACTCACACACACACACACACACTCACACACTCACACACACTCACAAACACACACACACTCACACACACACTCACACACTCACAAACACACACACACTCAACACACTACAACACACACACACTCACACACTCACACACTCACACACACACTCACACACACATTCACACACACACTCCACACACACTCACACTCACACACACTCACACACACACTCACACACACTCCAGTTCTTTTAACATGCAAACACTTCCAGGACAATCAGAAGAAACCACGCCATATCTCTGCTTAGAAACTGTTCTAGAGGTTTATAAATGGTCTGGGGAAAAAAAAATGCAAATCTCCTCAGATAAACAGGCTCAGCTGAAACTATGAGCTCATTTTTGTAAAAATGCAAGCTTAAGCACTGGGAGGGAAGTACTTTGAATCAATCTGAGCTTCAAAAGGCAGAAGTTAAGCGTCAAAGCCTAGTAGGCAGAAAGGGGGCTTGGTTTTGTTTTATTTTGTTCTTACTGAAAGAAACCTTATGGAACCCAGCACCACAAGTGACCTAGAGAAAAACAGCACAAAAACAATTTCTTTTAATTCTACTCAACAATGAGTTCTGTAATGCTACACAAGATTGCATGAAACAAGCCTGCATGCAAGCCACAAAAGAATAAACAGATGTGGAGACCCAGAGCAAAGTACCAGCATCCAAGCCACGGGTCCCACGCCACTGGAAGTTTCTAGAATGGCTAAAAAAGGATTAGAAGGCTTGTATACGTGATATAAGTTATACTTGAAGGAACTGGCATGGACAAGGCACAGGGATCACGTGATGTAGGGAGGAGGAGAAGATAAGAGTAGGAGACAAGATTGTCTTGGTCCCTGGAACCAGGATGAAGCAGGGGAAGTTTGGGAGCAGTCAACAACCTAAAACCAGTCTGGATTGGATGGACTAGACAGATATTCATAATATCCTCATGCCTGCCAAAGCTACGGGCCTCTTCTGAAGAAACCTGTTTTGTGCTGACACCTGCAAAATTGGCCAGACCCTGCGTTTTATGATCAGGCCACCTTGAATATCGCTGATTAGACCAAAGGTCAAGGGCCTGGCTAACCAGTGGTTTCAGAGGAGAGCTCTGCCTTGTACAGAGCCAAGTTGTCTTAGAGAACTTTGAACCCCAGGTAGGAAGTCAGAAAGCAGTGAAAGTAGTGGCAAAGCTGACAAGCTATACCTAAACCCCATCTGCAGGGACAGCAGGTCACCTACACAGTCAGAGCAGCTGCCATTTACCAATGGTCATGGACTGGTCCCCAGTTGCCCTGAGGCCAGACTAGGAGACTGTTACTATAGACAAATCCTTCCCTGTCAGTGATTGCTTGAGGTCTCCAAAGCCTGAGCCTATGTCTCTTTAGAAAGAACTGAACTAAAACAATAAGCCACCCTTCTGTGCTGTCACCCTGCCACACCAGCCAGGCTGCCCTTCAGCCATGGTGTTTAAAGATTGTCCTGAAAATGACACTGATGTCTCCATCTATCCACAATCCATTGTTGAGAGCTAACGAACACAGTAGATCTGTGCCTGCCAATATCAAAAGAACTTGTCTCAAAGGGAACAAGTTATAAATCTATCCATTCAACATGAAGTCATTCATGCTTAAGAACAAATCTACATAGTTTGCATGTGCATATACAATAAAATACACAGAGAGTGATGAGAAAACAGGAGAGGGCTGGGGTGTAGCTCAGGGTAGCTCAGAGTGCTTGTCTAGTATGCATGGCGTCCTGAGTTTGACTCCAAGCAGTGGATAAGCTGAGTGTTGTGATACCAGCACTTGGGATGAAGAGGCAGAAGGATCACAACAAAACCATCCTGGGATACATTTACATAATGACAACCTGTCTTAAAAAAGAAAAAAATAAAGCACTAAATGTAACGCCCGAGCTACAATCTGTTCCACTAATCAGGCAACTAGAGACAAGACAGCAACAGGTCATTCGTGCAGCTGGAATGCTAAATGCCAAATGCCATTTATTGAGGGAATAGAGTGGGCTTATATACTGACTCACAGCACAGTGGAAAACAATCAAGGGTCAAGTGTGCAAGTTCTCGAACTTAGTTCCTCCCCAGCAGATGTGTGTTAGCAAATCAGGAAGAGTACCAAGAACTACTCTGGTGCAAGATGTTCCAGCCAACGGCTCAGACTTGCTCAAGGTGCCTCAGACATGCAGGGCCCTACAACTAAGAATGTCATATAATGTAGTGAAGGAGAAAGTTGAAAGTAGTAAGTCTGAAATAAAGTTTCTTAGAAATTAGTCCTGGAACTGGTAAGTAGGGGAATGGAAGATGATCAGTAATTGCAGGAAAAAGAAAAAAGTAAATGTAGTCACTCTAAACCAAGAAAGTTGAGAGTTGAGAGACCTGACTCCTTAAAGTTGTCCTGTGATGTTCACACACATGCACACACAGACACACACAGACAGACACACACACACACACACACACACACACACACACACACACACACCTGAGTGCATGCACTCACACATACACAATCATCATCATCAAACAAAACAAAACCCAGAATCTGGACAGCACGAAAGTCCTGGGTGACAAGTTACAATGGAAAGACCCGATAGAATGACACTAGTCTCAGCACAAATGAAAGAGATCACATGGGCTGGCCTCTACCCCCACACACACCCCACACACCTCCTCCCTCGCTCCCCACCCCATTCTAAGTCTATATGCTGATATCCTGACCCTCAGGATCTCAAAAAGTAACTGCATTTACATACAGGGCCTGCAAAAAAAAGTAATTAACTAGACATGAGGTCATTAAGTAGGGCATAATCAAATAATCCATTCTGATGCTTGTTCTTGTAAAAAAAAAAAGAAAGAAAGAAAGAAAGAAAGGAAAGAAAGAAAGAAGGAAAGAAAGAAAGAAAGAAAGAAAGAAAGAAAGAAAGAAAGAAAGAAAGAAAGAAATGTAGCCACACACAGAGACCCAGGGATATGCATGCAAAGACCAGGTGAGCACACAGGGAGAAGATGACCATCTTCGAGCCAAGGAGAGAAAACTCAGACACCAATCCCACTCAACTCTCCACTCTCAAACTTCCGGTCTCCAGAACTATGAGGACATAAATCCGTGAGTCAAGCCCCAGCCTGATCTATTTGATATGGAAACCTGAACTGTTTGTGCATCTACTGAACCTGTGGTATCAAAAAAAAAAAAAAAAAAATGGAAAGGGACATCCTGACCCATGAAAAAGGGGAGAGGGCAGCAATAACATGAGCAAGTTAGATAGCTGAAGCCCTTAGCAGAAAAAGGCTTCAGTATGTGTCTGAACAGGGCACCCCAGTGTGAGGACTACAGACAAGGAAACCCGTTTCCCACTGCTCTATTCATCAGTACCGCCTTAGCTCAGACTGGGCTGCTGTGGCCCTCTGTGGTAAAGTGGCACTCTCAGGTCTCCAGCTGGAGACTCTGATGTGTTCAGTTGAGTGAAAGCCTCCAGCCACTGAACCTTTGGATATGTCTGATGCTAACCCAGAGTCTACAGTGCCCCCAGCTGTTTCTAGCCAATAACTGAGAAGCGCTAGGTACTAGAGAAAGACTGTTTTCTCTCTGACCAGGAACTTCGCTAGGACACAGTTCCTGTTCTGGGATGCCCCCACTCTGAGCCAACTTAGGCTTTCTCAGTCCTGCCCCTCCCATCTATAGGTGACTTGTCTACACCGACAACCAAAGCCTCTCTGCCTGTGCCAGCCTCTAGGCTTCATAGGGAGCAGTGTTTCCCCCAGAGAAACACTCTGCAGGCTAGTTTGATTTTACTCTCCATTTCGTTTGACTGACCTGGCTGCCCCACACACTGCCTCCTTAATCCCTTCTCCACACCATTTAAAGTCCTTCTAAAATTCAAATCTGATCTTGCTGCATGCTGCTTTCAAGATATCTGGACATTTACAAGATAAAATTGAAAGGCATAAGTCTCTTTGGATTCAGCCTGTGTTCAACTGTCTGCTTCTCCTCTCTCTCTCCCATCCCTACCCCATTCTGCCAGCCATATGGAATGCCCTGTACTCTTCCACACCAGAGTGCTATTTTACACCAAGGCTTTTGGCTGAAAATTCCTTCATGGAACATCTTTCCCCACTCCCCAAACTTTCTACACACACACACACACACACACACACACAACACAACACCTACCAATCTTTGAATTCTCACTAAGACCCACTTCAAACATCTCCTCTACTAAAGGAGCAAAAGGCCTTCACCTTTGAGCACACCACAGGCTCCTAACAGAGACTGAGACATTTTCCCCTCACAGTTCTAGGGGCTGGAAGGCTGAGATGAAGGTGTTTCTCAGGTGGTTCCTTTTGAGTCCTTGCTTCTTGGCTTGTAATTGTCTGTCTTCTTCCCAGATCACTTGATTTTTATCTCTGTCGCCATGTATCCCTAATATCTCCCAATAACCTCCTCCTCTTTTTCGGTTTCTCGAGACAGGGTTTTTCTGTGTAGCTTTGGAGCCTGTCCTGGAACTCATTCTGTACACCAGGCTGACCTCAAACTCACAGAGATCCACCTGCCTCTACCTCCCAACTGCTGGGATTAAAGGCGTGGGCCACCACCTCCTGGCTCTCATTAAAGTCTTCTGATTGTTAATAATAGAAGTAAACTTGGATTAACTTAACAACAAAAAGTACTGGACAGAGAGCCTTTTCTCAGGAGACCCAATGTCTTGATTGTTAGCATCCCTTTTCTAACCCAGGATCCCTTCTATAAGGGAAACTCATTGTCCCCTTCAGACCACTGGGACATGTTGATTGTGATGCTCAAGGCCAGACTTCCTCAGACACCCACAAGTCCCATGTTTCTTTCCCCACCAGAGGGGTAAAGAATCACAGATTAGTGACAGGACCAGGAAAAGAGGTAAAGAGCTACAAGAGGAACTTGGCAAGGCACCAGTGGCTAAGCAAAGTATTGTAATATAAGCTAGGAACTGTAGCATTACATTCTACAAATGCATGTATGTGCTCAAGAGAATACATGTAGGTACACTTACTCCCACACAAAGTTTGAACATCTACTGTGTACATGTACTATACTAAAATTAAGGCTATAACAATGATTTTATTTCTACCCTAAAGGTTTCCTTAAGAGAAAAATAATTGCTGGGAAGTTTGATGAATGTCTTAAGTGTCAGTGTTGAGTACAAAAATAACACAATAGGGATATGGCTTTGTTTGGGTGGGTGTGTTCTTTGGGTGTGAGTGTCTGCCTGAACCTCAGAATGTGAATACATTTGTATATAGGGTCTCTTAAGGGCACTTAAGATAGGTCATTGAGTTGGTCCTAATCTAATATCATATGTCTTTGTAAGAAGAGGAAATTGAGCCAGGTGTTGGAGGTGCTCTTCTTTAATCCCAGCACTCAGGAGGCAGAGGCAGGTGGATCTCTGTGAGTTCGAGGTCAGCCTGGTCTACAGAGTGACTTCCAGGACAGGCTCCAAAGCTACACCGAGAAACCCTGTCTCAGAAAACAAAAGCAAAACAAGCAACAACAAATAACCCTTTAATGAGCTAACTTGAAAGATACTTAGTAGAAATAAACTTACTTGACTGAGAAAGCAAGCTTAGATTGAAGGTCATTGTTCACCAGGACACTGTAGAACATAGTTGATACAGAACGCACGGCAAGGATGGAGTGTTGAATCCAGATACCTCTTAGGTCCCTCTGCAAGAACATAGATACCTCTTCTGGTCAATGGCACTGGCCACTAACTTCTGTCTTCTCACCCAAAATTCAAAGCAGAGTGTAAGACAAAAGCACTTCTTGAGAAATTGAACAATGGTCCCCAGAGACGGCTACATCCTAATTCCCAAAACATGTAAATGTTACATTAAAGGGTAAGGAAGACATTGCGTATGTAACTAAACCAGAGATCGTGAAATGGGGAGATTATCCTGATTACTTACACAAGACTACTGTAATTGTTAGAGTGCTGTAAGAGGGGAAACAAATGACAACCAGGTGAGGCTAGGACAGGAGGAAGCACCCAGGGACGCAGGATGCTTCTTAAACCTGGGGGAAAGGAAAGACAGACTGTGGAATACCATCACATTGTTTAGTAGATAGCATCTGCCTTCAGTGTTCCTGCGAAAATGAAATTACTTGATATATTCAATAGGTGTCCACTATTGATAAAGGTGGAAGAAGAGAACTGACTCCTTAAAGCTGACCTCTGACCCTCCACATGAATGCTGTGGTGTGTGTGGCACCCCCTCCACATCATACAACATGCACACACACAAATGAATGAATGAATAAATATGGTGAAAACAATAAATGTTCACTATTATAGTTATCCCCACCCCCACTCCCTTAAATTCTGGAGCTTGATCCCAAGGCACGGTATGTGTTAGACAAACTCTACCAATGAACTACACCCTGGACCTATTCTTGGATCTCTTAAAGTGATTCCCCGATGTGGTGACTATAAGCCATAAATGATTATTAAATACTTGAAATGTGGATTTTTTTCTGAATTAAAGTATGTTGTAAATATAAAATAAACAGAAAGTTTCAGGTGCTTCTTATAATGATTAATCTTAATTAGCAACTTGACATACTTCTGTCTGTGTCTATGAAGCTGTTTCCAGAGAAGATTGACCTTAGGGTCAGAGATACAAGAGATTACTCTTTGAAGGTGGAGGCACCAACCATTAGTCTGAGGGGGGCTGGATGGAACAAACATGGAGAAAGGAAAAATCTCTTTTCTCATCACTGATGAAATTGTCTGCAAAAAGCAACTCATAAGAGGAAGGGTTTCCTTTGGCTGATGGTTTAAAAGGGTACAGTCCATCACAGCAGGGGAAGACATGATGTCAGAACCAGTTCCTGTCAGTGGTGATGGTAAAAACCTGAGGGTATTTGCTCACATCTCTTCAGATCAGGAAAGAGAGGAGTCAACTGGAAGTTGACTTAAGGCCTACACGTGTTCCCTCCAGCTCCTAAAAGTTCCACAACCTCACAGAACAGGATCAGCATCTGGAATCCAAGTATTCAAACATATGACTATAGGGGGGCATTTCACAGTGAAACCATAACAACTCCATGCCCAATGCATTAGCTGTTCTCATTGCTGTTACAAATAACTGGCGAAGGCAACTGAATGAAGGCTTTATGTTGGCTTGCAGTTTGAGGGAATATAGTCTACCCAGAGGAAAAAATGCAGCAGCAGAATCCTGAAGCCTCTAGTCACATTGAAGCAGAGAGATGACGTCTTGCTTGGCTAGATCTCCCCTTGTGAAGCCTAGGACCCATGCACTGGTGCCATCCACCATTTGGGTGGGTCATCCCATGTCGATGAACCATATCTAGAAAATTCTTTACGGATATTCCTAGAGGCTTGTGTTTGTGGTAATTCTAAATTATGTCAAGTTAACAAGGCTAACAATCACACCCCAAAATGCTTAACTCTTGTTGTTGAGCCTTTTTTCTCTTGCACTGCCCATGAAGTGTTGACTCCGGCTTTTCAGCAAGTAAACTTGCATCAGTAACTCACCAGAAGGTTCCCAGGCCTTCAGCCTCGGACTACAGCTGTTGCACTGGTCCTTTTGTTCTGAGGATTCTTGGGTTGAGCAGCTGCGCTGTAACCATCTAGCCTCTGGCCAGGAGAGCTGATTAGATATTTGAAGAGCCAGATAAACAGGAAGTTCCTCTGGGGAAGCCCAACTAGTGTACCTAGTGAACACTAGGGAGGTATGTGAAACAGCTCTATAGTTTTCATATTTATTGTATGCTGAAATGATATTTGGGCAGAGTAGATTCAATAGAATAAATTATTGATTTCATCCATTTCCTTTTACCATAATAACATGCTCCTAGAATGTTTAATTTCTTTCTTTCTTTCTTAAGACAGGTTCTCATGTATCCCTGGAGGACCCCAATCTTGTAGCAAAGGATGGCCTTGAACTTCTGATCTCCTGCCTCCACTCCCAGAGTTCTGGAATTACAAGCGTGCACCGCCACACCCCGTTTATGGGGTACATCGATTGCGCCTGGGCTTTGTGCATGTCACACCATCAGTTTGCCACCGGAGCTCAGCTGTAGCATACACTCTACCTTTACAGCACCTATAAACAGAGCCAGGTCGTGGCCAAACAGGTTCACAGTTTGAAAAAACACATTTCTTGCTGCCCGCCTCAACTGAGGAAACCCTCCAGGCCTCTCTCAGTTCCTCTGGGTCATGTTCCTTCATGGTTGCCTTCATTCAGAATGTTTCCTTGCCTCTCCTTGGAGCCTGGTGGCCTCTGAGAAATGCATTCTTCTCGGGTCTGTAGGCCTGGTCACAAGAAGTTCCAGTCTGGGGATGGCAGCAAGCATGATCAGCTACACACTTGACACCAGAGACTTTGTTAGCAAACAAGCTGATTTTGTTGTTCTTTTGCGACAGTGTTGTCCTGTGTAGCCCTGGTTGTCCTGGAACTCACTCTGTAGACCAGGCTGGCCTTGAGCTCATAGAAATCCACCTGCCTCCCTGGTGCTGGAATTAAAGGCATGCGCCTTCATGCCTGGCTTTATAAACTGATATTTTGACTACCGACTTCTAACTACAAAAATTCTCACTTGGTAGTTCAGAACTCAAGCAGGAGAGAAAGTTGATCTGATTCCAGCTCAATGTTATCAGACTAGATGGTCACACCCAGGGCTTTCCATGGAGCCTTATCCAATCGAGGCAATTATGAAGTGCTAATCATTAGGGTAGCTCCCTAGCTTCAGATGGCCTCATGGTGCTGGGTCCATGACCCAGCAAAGTATGTTTCTTCACTGTTAGCTTCTTCATGGTTAGTTTCTACCATGAGATAGATGCTAGAGACTCGAAGGCAGTAGGGAGAAGAGCAGCCCTTTCTGTGGGCCGGCTGTTCCTGGTCTCCCTACCGGCTGGTCTCTGTCTGAAGTTTCTGTCACTGCTCCCAGAAAGAACCTCATGTCACCAATTGGAGTGTCCACAATAGCCAGTGCCCATGCTTAGAAACTGGCTCTTTCTTCCATGGAGCTAGTCAGTAAGGGACTTAACTAGGTGGGAAAAGACTTTTCAACTCTATTGTAGGGTGTGATGATTCTGACATCACATCTTTGTTCCCTAGTCACTGAGTTAGTCTGGCATTTTCTCCCATTTTCTCTCAGTTCACTAACTAATGAACACGTTCTATTTGCATGCTTTGTGTGGTTAGTGTCTTCCTGGGTAAGCATTCTGTGGTAGAGGGATGTTTAGGGTGATTTTCATGACTCTAGAACTATTCCTTCCCCTTAAGTGGCTGTAATCTAAACCACAGAATGTGACAAAGGGGCTTTACATACATAGTTAAGAGCCCCTAAATAGTTGAGTTTGCATTCACAAAAGGGAAGATAATCTGGGATGGGTCTGACTTGATCAGAGGGAAACTGGTAAAAGAAGAATCAGGCTATCCCTGAGGTCAGAGAGACCTTCAACCATAAAGAACTAGGGGATAGCTTCTAGAACCTGGGACCTGCCTCCAGCTGGCACCAAGCAACACTCTAAGATCATGCCATCTCAAGACAATAAATTTGGCCAACAAGCCGCATGAGCTGGACAGAAGATCCTCTGGAGCAGAGCCGTAAGATGCAAACAAACAAATCCCAGTTAAAGTCTGGACAGGAGCCCCAGGAGCCCTGGACAGGACACCAATAAGCCATGCTGAGGCACTGGTAGAAACTGCAAGCCACTGTTCACTTTCTTTTAAGCAGCTGGACATGTGGCAGTTTGTTACACAGCAACAGAAAATGAATGCAATGTCTAAAAGCTTCCCATGAGGCAAATTAAACATAATGTTTAAACTATCCATGAAAACCCCAGGAAAGCTGACACTGATGCCCAACACAGCCGGGCTTTCTCTTCTAGGCTAGATCACACAGCACCAGTTAAAGCAGCTTTCACTTAGGGACCACACTGTTCAAAATTACACGTGTTTTGAAACATTAGACTCACATTCATTGTAACAAGATATCACACGAGAAAATTGATATTTATGAAGAGGGAAGCAGTGTCTCCCTCGCACCCACATCCCACAGCTCTCACTGAATGGAACAGCAAGGAATCCCCTACCTATTTACAGTATTCTACTGCTGAAGTCTTAATTGTGTTTACTTAAACTGGACAAGAATATCATGCGATGCTTCTTTATTTTACTTAAGATTTTGTGGTTGTAACTATTGGAGACACTTCTTTTTTATTTATTTTTTTTTCTTTAAGACAATTTATCAAAGATTGTATGGAATCTGCCAATAGTCCATTGATTAAAAAAAGAAATGGGGGAGGAATAATGAGAGAGAGACAGAGAGAGACAGAGAGACAGAGAGAGAGAGACAGAGAGACAGAGAGAGAGAGAGAGAGAGAGAGAGAGAGAGAGAGAGAGAGAGAGAGAGAGAGAGAGAGCACTCCGAAGGAAGCTGTGCCACATTTGGATACCCCATCCTTTCTGTAAAAGGCCACAGGGCCACAATAAGGATACTGGTGACAGTCCTCCACCTCCAGTTCACACTCTCAAAAGTAACAGTTGGTAATAAGTAAGATCAGCGTAGATGAATCATAGGCGATCTGAAGTACTGGGTCCACTTTCCATGGACTAAGGTAGCTCTCGTGCTATAGAACAGCAGAGTTTATTTACAGGCCTTTTTTCTTGGTCTTTTGGGAAAGGCTCTCACTAAGTAACCCATATTGACTTGGTGATCCCTATGTAGCTGAGGCTGATCTCAAACTTACAATTCTCTTGCCTCTACCTCCCAACTGCTGGATGACAGGTACACACCATCCCTGCCAGGTTTAAATTAGCATTATAGTATGTAATATTTTTAATTTTTCAGATGTTTCTTAAATCAGTTCTAACAGGTTCCTATATATAGTAAGGAGTAATTTTTGGTGTGATCTAGTTTCTTGTTGCATGTTTTTACCTTTTTTGAAAATTATGTTTTAACCAATGGCCAAAGCAGAATGCTGACCTCATGTCAGAAGCATCAGCCCTTTCTCTAGATGACACCCAGGTGGAAGGAGACCGAAGAAAGACCTCATGGCGGTTCTCACCTCTCCATCCTTAAGAAGGTACAATTTCTATCTTCTCTCAGCTCTGAGTGGTGAAAACTCTCAGACATATCCCCAGTTAGAGAAACAAGGCCCAGGGGCAAAGGCTGGCCTCTGAGTCAATCTGGAAAGGGTCCAAATGAAATCTGTTTAGTCATGGTGGCCACAGAAGGCTGCATGAGAATCAGACGGAAAGGCCCAGGATGTGAGTAACTATCACAAACAAAAGCAACAGCAACAACAAAGGGCTGTGCTCCAGGTAATGTGACTCACCTGAGTGCCACACAGCACTGCTTCAGTGAGTCTGGGTTAGAACTAACCGGGTCCAATCCCTGCATCTATGTAGCAAAGGTTCTCAGTATTAGCAAATGGATACTAACTTTTCTAAATATGCGAGTTTTTCAAACTCTACTCGAATTTTTCTGTTTCAGCAGGATATTCTGTAACTCAGTTCTGACACGGACTACCTAGAGTTGGCATCTGACTTCCACGGGGCTCAGTTCCCTTCACGAACTGATCACAAGAATTAAGTGGCCAGACGGACCACATCTCAGCTCAGTGATTTGCTAGAATGGCTCATGGGACTGAAGAAGCTTTTTTACTTCCAGTTACCAGATGATAATAAATGACACAAAACAAACAGCCAGATGGAAAGGGGTCCAGGAGGGTCCTGAGCACAGCAGTTTCTGTCCCTGTAGAATTGAGACACACCACCTTCCTGCACATAAATGCATTTGCCATCCAGGAAGCTCTTATAACCCATTGTTAGGAGCTTTTAAGAGAGGTTCCCTATTGGCAGGCATCATTAATGAAATCAATGGCTATAGCCATGGGGGTAGAACTGAAAGTTGTAAGTCTTGGTCTCTGGTGACTAGCCTTCATCCCTGATTGGCTTAATAAAGAGGTTAGGAGGGACTTCTGGAGAAAGAGAGGAACTCAGGAAGAATCTAAGCATGTGAGAGAGACCAGCAAGACATGAAAAGAGTTGGACATATAGAATGGAAGAGAGGTAAAAAGCCACATAGTAGAATTAATAGCTTAATAGAAGCAGGTTAATTTGACTTATAAGAGTAATTGGGAACAACCAAGGAAGTCCAACGTAGCTGTGACAATGTATCTAAACAGTTATGCATCTCTATTAAATAACAAAAGATTCTCCTATTTGATCCAACTCTATGTTGTTCAGAGGCAATGTCTAAAAGAAAAAAAAAAAGATGGGACTGGTGCATGGTTGGCATATGTGTTAACTACTTTTTATTGCTGTGTATAAATAGTAACATAGACAGCAGGAAGATAGAAGGACTTGTTTCATTCATGGTCTCAGAGGAGTTAGCCCATTGGCAGGCATAGTATGTCCAAACAAGGACTCCAAGAAGCAGAGAGAAGGGGTCCACCGGCATTTGGTCTGCTTTCTCCTTTGTCGCCTGTTAGTCTGTCTGGGCCCACAGTCTGTGGGATGGTGGCGCTCACATTCTTGGTGGATCTTTCCCCCTTAGTTACTATTCTAGCTTATTTTCTGACGTTGTGACAAACACTATGGGTTTATGTCAGCATCCATTTTCATGTCATAACCCATTGCTGAGGGAAATTGGGTCAAGAACTCAAGCAGGAACTGAAGCAGAAGCCATGGAGGAATGGCCCTCACTCACTCGCTGGCTTATGCTCAGCCAGCTTTGCTACACAATGCAGACCCACGGGCCTAGGAATGGTGCCTCCCACAGTGGGCAGGACTCTCCCCATCAATCATCAACCTAGACAGTCTGTCACAGGCATGGCCATAAGTCGATCTGATGGAGGCAAGCCTTCAGTTGAGTTTCCCTCTTCCCAGGTGACTCTAGTTGCATCAAACTGACAGTAAAAACTCGAGAGAACAATTGCTGTCCTCCATGTCAGTCTCTATAAATACCCTCCTAGAAGCACATCCCAAACATCTCTCGTCCAGTCATAACCATCGTAATTCCATCCCTTGTCAAACTGACGCCTAAACATGTCTCCTTGTTCCCTGCTACGTCTCCAAGCAGAGTAACAAGGTCATAATCCCACCTGATACTATACAACTACCTAGCATTCAACTGGAAACACACTAATTCCTTCCCCCAGAATCGTGTCTTTTAAGGCATGCTTACTTTTCACCTGATATCCAAACACACTGTTCCACATCCTAACATTCTATCCCTGGTGGGATGACCAGCATTTAATGGCATCTCGATGGGATCTGGGATCTCCTAGATGAGCCCCTAGTCCCACCTTAGAGAGGTCTACAATAAGGTTAGCCTCTGAGAATGTCTGTGAGAGAGCGCCTTGATTGGTTAATTGATTTGGGGAGACCCATCCTAACTGTGGCTAGGACTCTTCCCTGTGTGGGGATCCTGAACTATATGACATTAAGAAGGCCAGCTGAGCACTAGTATCCAGCCCTCCCTCCACATCCATATTACAGATGTGTTACCACCAGATGTTTCTTACTCTCTCTGCCTCAACTTCCCCACCATGATGGACCACACTGTGAACTGTGAGGTGAAGTAAACCCTTCCTCCCTAACTTACTTCTGCCAGCAACAGAAAAGTAACAGTGACCCTAGCACCCAGACGCTCAAAATGCATTCAATCCGTGTCCTGGTGTCCCATTGGAAGGACTTTGCTTCTCTTAATGACACTAATCTCCTTAACAAATGGACCTTCCTTGTGCACCGTTTTCAGCTTGACCCGTTCACAGCAGACTGCATGCTCTTCAGTCCTTTCGCTCTGCATTTTGTTCCTGACCCCCACTATAAATGTGACTAAAAGCAGTTTGCAATAATCCACCGTGCCACCTGAGTGCTGAGCTGTCGTCGAATATCCTCTTTCAAAATAACTAGTCCATCACATTTAAACTTGGCCTCTGATAATGTTAGTAACTTAAAAGTGTTCAATCAAAGCTGGGCAGTGGTGGCTCATGCCTTTAATTCCAGCACTCAGGAGGCAGAGGTAGACAGATCTTTGAGTTCAAGGCCATCCTGGTTTACAGAGTGAGTTCCAGGACAGCCAGGGCTACACAGAGAAACCCTGTCACAAAAAAAAAAAGAAAGAAAGAAAGAAAGAAAGAAAGAAAGAAAGAAAGAAAGAAAGAAAGAAAAGAAGGAAAAGAAAAGAAAAGAATTGTTCAATCAAAAGAGCCATTAACATTTGTTGAGCACTTACTGTGTTTTGGACACTGAGCTAAGCACTTGTATGACTAGTTTCTTGATTATTTGGCCTCATCCATCTGAACTGTTTTTACTGCATTATTAATGAGAAAGACTAAACACGTACGAAGAAGGACTATATCTCAAGAAGTTAAAAAGACAGGGCTGGGAAGGTGAGTCAGTAAAGTGCTTGCTGTGCAAACACGAAGAACACAGCTCAGATCCCCGGTGCCTGTGTAGAAAGCCAGGTGTGGTAACTTATACCTCTAATCTCGGTGCCAGGAAGACAGAGGCAGACAGGAGGACTCCTGGGACTTGCTGGCCAGCCAGGTTAACAAATTAGTGAGCTCCAAGCTCAGGGAGAGACCCTGTCTCAAAAAATAAGTTGGAAGACTTGGGAGATAGCTCAGTCAGTGACTAAAGTGGTTGCTGAACAAGCAGGAAGGCCTAAGTTTGGATGCCCAGCAGGTGTGGATACACTATTCTACAAATCCCAGCACTAGGGCACTGGGCTAGGCAGATCCCTGGAGCGCAAAGATAGTTTCAGGTTCAGCAAACCTGTCTCGAAGACTAGAGCAGTGTTCAGGCAGACATTCTGATGCCATTCTATGCCTCCACACACACCCATGTGGGTGAATGACCAACTCTCTCTCTCACACACACACACACACACACACACACACACACACACACACACACTACACCACACATACACACCCAGATAGATAATAGATAAATGATGATGATAGGTAGACAGACAGACAGACAGACAGACAGACAGACAAAGATATGCTATATATCTGGGAAAAGGAACCTCACTAAGAAAATGTCTCCGTTGGATTGCTTGTAAGCAAGTCCATGGGATATTGTCCTGATTAATGATCAATGTGGGTGGGCCCAGCCCACTGTGGGTGGTCTGAGTGCTGTAAGAAAGCAGGTTGAAAGGGGACTTCTGAGGAACAATACCCAAAAGTGATCTCTAGCCTCCAATTGCATAAGGACATGCACACCTGTACATATTTGAACACACACACACTCACTTAATTTATACACGACAGCACATTTTTAAATGTAACTGTATTAATCTGAGACATTGCTGTGCACACTTGTAATCCCAACATGTCAGGCTGAAGCAGAAATACTTTGAGTTCCAGCACCCTCAAGAATAGATTAGGAGGACCTATGCCGGAAAAACAAGGAAGGAACACCAGCGAGTGAAGGAAAGAGTAAAGACAAGAAGTTAGAGGGAAAGGGGGAGAGAAAGGAAGGAAACCTTAGGGAAAAGACTGTAGGAGAGAGGGGGGAAGAAGAGGGAAAGGAACAGGAAGGGGAGGAGGAAGGAAGAGGAGGGAAAGGGAAGGAAGGAATGAGAGAGGTAGAGAAGCTGTGATTTGATTTAAGTGTTGACTATAAGCAAAGGTGAAATGCAGATCAATTGGGGCGGGGCGGGGGGCGGAGAGGTTGAGCAAGGCGTGGGGAACAAGCCAGTAAGCAGCTCTTCACCCTGTCCTCTGTTCAGTTCCTGACTCCAGATTCTTGTCTTGCCTGAGTTTCTGCCTTGGTTTCTTCAAGGATGGACTATGATGCTGACAAGTAACTAAAGAAACCCTTTCTCCCACAGGCTGCTTTTAGGTCATGATGTCTTTATTACAGCTACAGAAAGCAAACTCATAGCAGAAAATGGTAGACAGAGAAATATGAGCACATACATGTACGTGCGTACATGCAAAGAGGACGGTCAATTAAGGCTCGAAATAAGCAAGACCTGACAGCACAGGCCATTGATCCCAGATACTCAGGAGGTTGAGACAGGAGGATTGCAACTTCAAGGCCAGGTTGGATTACTTAATGAGACCCTACCTCAAAATAAAAAGTGAAAACCAAGGTCTGTGGGTATGGCTCAATGACAGAACATTTACCTAGCTTGCATGAGGCCCGATGTTCAAACCCCAGTATCACAAATGTAAATGAATTAAATGAATTTTAAATAGAAGAGTATGTTAACAGACAAAAGATGAGACTAGTTGAAACTATGAAAAAGAATAAATCACACAGGCGCCCCAGATGATTAAGTGGCAGGTGTCCTGCTCCTCCCATATGTACATTGCATCGATGGTTTCTTGTCTTTCAAAAGATTTCTAGTGTCAGGAGCTGCAATCGTTTGCCAACAGCTTTCCTGAGACTGAGAGGCCATTATGCCTCCACCTAAGATAGGAGTGAACTTGCTCACACACCACCCATGCCGCCTTCACACTCAGTTACCCTCAAACAGTGAGTGACCCTAGGGAGTGAGCTAAATAACTTCACTGTCATTCTCTGTGGGAGAACCCCCTAAGGCTGGCTTCTCTTCCGCAGATACTCCCAGGATCCTGTCCCAGGGCCCACAGTGGTGGCTGCCTTCCACATCCATACCGCCCCCTTACTCCCTTCAGCGTGTTTCTACACAAACTAAACACACCATCAAAATCAATTTCTTATCTCATAGGAAAATGCAAGCTGTACATTGTATTTTTAAAAGTCTCTATATACCAAGACTGCAAGTAAAGCTATGTGCTGCCATGCCTGATAACCTGTGTTCTATCCTCAGGACCCACTGATGGAAACAGAAAACCAACTCTGCCAAAGTGTCCTCTGACCTCCACACAAGTGTATGCACCCAATGCTCACACACACGAAAGGGTCTACACCTACAGAAAGGAAGAAAGGAAAGCAGGAATAGACCACATTAGCGGCGATGCAGCTTAGCCACAGACTGAAAGGACAGGTCATAAGCACACATGTACAAGTTAATCTTTTTAAAATGTCTCCGTGTAAAACTTTATGTCAGCTTACTTCAACTCTCGAGAAAATAGTAGATGTGTGGGTAAATATAAATAATCAAGATTGGGTTAGGAGACTGCAAAGGGTCTGGCAAACTAACCCACGAGGGACAAACTGGAAAGCTATTGATAGACAGTTGTTTCCTCGGAAGATGAAGGGTCTGGATCCAGAGTTCCTAAAGTGACTGAAATGCATATGTATTTCAAACGCACAGTCAGTTGTCATTAATACTAACAAAAGGGGAGTCTAGAGTACTAATAGCAGATAGAATAGATTTCTCAGTCATAAATGTGACTAAAATAGCACCAGAAAGAGAAAATTACAGACCAACCTGACTTATGAATATAGATGCAAAAATCCTGAATAAAATATTAGCCAATTAAATGCAGCAGCATCATAAAAGTATAATGTACCATGATCAAGGAGGTTTATTTTTAAAAGAATACAAAGACCAAAATTAGAATTTCTATTAATAGCATATTACCAGTATGAATAAAAAGATTAACTCAATAGACCCTAAAAACTTATATATTTTGCTATTTAAAAAAAAAAAGAAAAAACTAATCTGGAGATGGAAATATTTATTTAATAGGACAAGAATACCAACCTCTATCTTGGAGAACTTCTCAGTAAAGTTAGTAATAAGATCAAATGGTTGTTATCGCCACTGGCATGTCACACAGCAGTGGCCGTTTCAGTGTGCAACCATGAGACAGAATGTCCTGCTACAAAAAGAAATAATAATTAGATGTACAGCCATCATATCAGAAACATGACGATGCATAGTTTTCTGAAAGGAAGAGTCTTAACTGTAGTTGACATAGGTGTCTACCTTAAAAGCCAAAGATACAGTAAAAACAAACAGAGGCCACCCAAGCTAAAGCAGAAACTATCTATTCTGGGCTTGCTAGTAACAGGAAGGTGAGGTGTCAACATCACTTGCATCAGGAAGATTCTGAGGCAGCTTTATAGTTGGTGACAGACACTAAATGTTTGTCCTTCTATCTCCCTCAACCAGCTGCCCCCAATTTTGCGTGTTGAAACCCTAATCCTAATGTGGTGTTGTTTAAAGGCAGAGCCTGTAGGAAGCAATCATCAGATCCTGGTATTAGAGCCTTCAGCAATAGAATTAGTCTCTTCACAAGAAGCTGGGTGGCAGGGAAGGGGTTCGGCGGGAGAGGGGGCAGGCATTTTCACCTTCTCCCAAGTGACTCCTCTGAGAAGGCCGATGTCTGCAGCCTGGAAGAAGGTTCTCATTGGAGACCAGCAGTGTCACATTCTGAGCCTAGGCTTCCTGCTTCTGGAGCTATGAAAAATAATTGTCTATCACTTATAAACCACACAGAGTGGCACTCGGTCAGCGCATTGCAAACCAAGACTAATAAATTGCTGGTCTGGGAAGCTGGGGGCAGGCTGACTAGAAGCAGCATCTACGAGACTGTCTTGGGAAACATATTTCACATTCCCTGGTTGGTCTTGGCTTGGGAATAGAGGGAAAACCTTGGATAAGGCTATTTTTAACTGAGTCCTGGCTTTCCTGTGCCCATGAATGCAGCAAAGCGGGTTGGCTCTTCTACTACATTCTGCAAAGGTCAAAGTTCTGGCCTCCTTTTATGCTCTGACCTTAATAACTATCAGAAAATGAAGTATCCAGTTATAACTGTGATTTTTTTTTTTTTTTTTTTTTTTACTTTGAGTTATTCAGCCCTCTGTTTTGTTTTCTTGAGACAGGGTGTCACTATATAGCTCAGGCTGGCTTTGAACTCCTAACTGTTTTGCCTCAGCCTCCTGACTTCTGGGTTACAGGCAGGGCCACATGCGCGCACGCACGCGCGCATGCCACACACACACACACACACACACACACACACACACACACCATGCCTAGCCCCTTCACCCCTCTTGGATTTCTGTTCTCTTAAATTCTGAGAATGCTTAGCGCCCCCAGCACACATAGCACAGTTGGCACCCTTACCATTGACTATGCTTCTCTGGGGACTTTATTTTTCCTCTGCTTACTTCTCGCTGTAACTTCTGTCATGGACTTCCCAGTCTTCACTCTTCAACAGCCTGTCATAACAACTTTGTCCTTTCTATGTAGCAGAAGATGGGCCTGTAACTTTACTCAACAAGCACCAATATCCAGGAGTGTTGTGCAGTAGTCTCCTCCTACTCATTGGGCCAACTGTTCAAAAACTACCCCAGGAGATAAAAATCTGAGGCCATAGATTGCACTGTACACTCCATGTTTTGTCCTATATCTATGATTAAATTTAATTTATAAACCATGCATGGTAAGAGATTAGCAATTAACAGTGAAATAGAGCAATTAATATAATGCCATGTAAATTATGTGAATGGGGTCCCTTGAAAATACTATGTTTTCACCCTCTCTGAGAAAGGATGCCCTGTGTTCTTTGTCACATCTGAATTGCCAGCATCACTACTCTTGTGCTTTGGGACCATTGTTAAGTAAGACAAAGGTCACTTAAACACAATCACTGTGATACCTTATAACCAAGATGGATAAGTGGCTGAGGACAGGTAGTACATATGGCATGGATACCTTGGACAAAGACATGAGTCTATCTGGGTAGGGTGGAGCAGGGCTGCATGAGACTTCTTCACAATCCTCAAAGCACGAGATTTAAAACTCGGGAATTAATTTACTTGTGGGTTTTTCCATTGAACAATTTAAAATTACAGTTGATCTCAGAAGACTGAAACCATAGAGAAAAAGAACCATCGATAAGAGAGGAAGGAGTGCTGTCGAGAACAGACTTGTCCTCAGGACAACTGGGAAAATAAAGAAATACGTTTATTGCACAAATAGACAGTAACACCGAGTATAAGACATCCCAGGCATAAAGTGTATCTTCTTTTTCTCAGCATAGGGACTTAGTCACTCTCCACCTCCCTTCTTAAATGTCAATGCACACTGGCATCTCCCGCTGTCCTTCTTCCGGACATATTCTCGACACACCTCTTTTGAATGGAAGTCTTATTACATTTATTTACTTAATGCACACACCACAGCTCATATGTGAAAGTTAGAGGACAACTTAGAGGAATTGGTTCTCTCCTTCTCCCATGTGGGTTCTGGAGATCAAATTCAGCTCATCAGAGACAACGTAATATTTTCTACGACTACTTCCTGTTGACATTGGGGCATCCATTGTTGGGAACCCAAGAAAACTGGAATGCTGGCCAAGGTCAGGAAGAGAAAGAGGAGTGAAGGCTGTCTCCACAGCTTTCCAAGCTCTATGGGACCACCTGGAGCTAGGGAAGTGCAGGCCAATTTGGAGCAGTTTGTGAGGCTGGACTCCCTGAGGCTGGCTGCTCTGTGTTCGTCTGGGATACAGGTTCCAAGGGAAGACCTGGGGCTGATGAGTTGCTGAAGCTGTCTGTAGCTGATGTGAAATCTGCTGGGACAAACAGACTAGGGACAGAAGATCAAGTTAAGGAATTTAAGGTAATTTTTTTTTTTTTAATCTTGGGTGGACACTTGAAACTTTCAGGTGCACAGTCCTGGTAGTTCAGGGATGGATTCCCCAGACCAGGGGAGAGAGTGTAAGACCCCATCTTCAAGAATAGGCAGGTGGGGAAACTTAGGAGTACTTATCTAGAGTCCGTTTGACCTTCCAGAGGTAGATCCAAGTCAACTTCCTGAAGCTTACATAACTTTAAGTTTATTTACAAAAAGAGATAAAAGTTTTAAATATGTTAGCGTTCCTACTGTTTATATAATCTGTACTGAAATCCACGCTGTAGAAAGAGCAAGAGACTTGCGCCTTTGAGTCATAGTAAAAGCTTAGGAACCCAAAACTGATTTGGGTTAAAAGCAACTGGTAGCAAGGTAAACTGTCTCTCTCAGCTAAAGACCTATAGCTCTAAGAAAGTGAGGCCTGAGGCCTGATTTTTTACTATGAAGTGAAGGCAGCTACAGCCTTGGGGGAGGAGCTCTTACGATTGCTGTTGTTAAAGCTACCATTAGTTATTCAATATCATCAGAGATCTGAGAAGGATAAATTGTACCAGGAAGTGTAGCCTTAATGGCCTATGTATCAATTAAAATGGCACTTACCTACTATCTAGATGGTTGCCTTAGGCTCCTGTGGTCTCCATGGCTTCACTGGGGCAATGGTCAATCTTCTGCTGTCATACAGGACGGCATTTCCTCTTCAGCTTCTACACAGAGCTGCATCAACCTTTGACTGCCAGATTGGTCTGAGAGATTTTCCTGTGGAGGAAGAACTAGGGGGACAGACCTTATTTGACCAGACAGGGTAGGACGATCATCCCCAAAGTGTCCACAGTTTGTGTAGAGTCCTGGCGGCCAGGGAGGCATGGGGATGTTTTTCCCAGTGGTTAGTATCATCACAATTCCGGAGGAGTTGCCCTACCCATCTGTCTTCTCTGGAGACATTAGGGTTCCCGCTAGGAGCTGACATGTCTGTCTATCATGGGAAGCTTTTTTCATTAAACACTTTCAATGCAATAATCAGCAGATCTGTGAAGAGTTTGAGACCATCTATTAAGTAGACCTGAGCTAGTTAGTTGCTTTAAGTTCAACCTTGAAAACACATACAGGAGGCTAATCAAAGCTTGTCACTAAATGAATTACATAACAGTGTACAAGTTAGTAGCTTTTATAAGATTAGGAGTCTAAGCTTTATCCCTGTTCAGTCCTAGACTTTAAAGTTTTAGAAAGGATTTAGTTGTTCTTTAGCATCAAAATAAAATGTTAAACCATAAATAATAGAGAGACTGGGAATTTCCCCAATCCTTTTATGGTGTATCATTACAGAATATCACAGGTTTTTTATAACTCAGTTTTATCGAAATAGCTAAAGCTTAACAAAGTGAGAAAAGACAAAGAGGTTAGACAAATATTACTGTGAATCTGAGTAGACCTTGGGGATTTATCAACTTTATTTATCAAACATATGCTATTTATGAAAAACATATATATATTTATTAAACATTTGTTTTTTATTTTAAATTTTCTAGAAGCCTGGTGTTGAAAAGATTTAGCAAAGACACAAATAGCTAGACATATATTTTTAATTTAGGTTTTGTTAACCTGAATATATCTAAATAACCTTGGGAGTTAACCATCATATAAAAATTCTAATCCCAGGTACTTTGAAAACCTGCTGTTGGTTTTTTAGTTTAAAAGGAGATACAATGATAAACCAAGGACTCAGAAGGACTAAGAAGTTTCATAGGTGCTGCCTCAGTTGGTTTATGACATGTGGTCACCTTAAGATGGTAGTGAAGTAACGTGGCATATACCCTCTTCTACCTTAGTAAAGATGGCTGCAAGCACAACTGTTACTTCACAACATCTATCTTTTTGTACATCTATTTTTCAATATCTATGTTTAAACAAGAGATGAATCTAAGTTATCTATATGGCATATTCTAAACAAATTGAGTCACATATATAGTAAATCATGGCAAATAATGATTACACATGCATAGACTTTAATTTTAAGACTTTTGTTGTAAGTTTTAAGTTAATTTTTGCTACAGATTTTATAGATTTTTTTTAACCATACCCAATGAACTTACAAATATTAAGACAGAGTTTATAGCATAGTCTTCTTAAAAGATTTTTTGAGAGCAGAGTGCAGAGAAATCATAGAGATTAAAGATTTTCAAGAGTGGGAAGTAGGAAAACCTCAGCGGTAAGAGACTTTTGGAAGGTGCAGAGCAGAACAAGTTTAGATGGAAGAGATTTACGGATCCTCTGCTTGTGCCTGGCAGAGGTTGTTACCACGTGAGGAGAATTTGAAAATCAAATGTATCAGTCTTGGGCCATTGATCTGCACTGGGGCCAAGTGAGATGTGTAGTCTGACAAGGAGGCGAGTGTCGAAAAATGAAACTCCACTGGTAGGAATTTCTACAAGCTCCAAGAGTGTGACAATTCCTAGTGGCCTAGCTGGGCTCAGGCTTAGGATAGCTGCAGTATGAGCTCTGCCCAAGAGGGGAGAGGCCTGGAGGACTTAAGGAAGAGACAGCAAGCAGTTATGAGAGGGGTGGGGGCTTAAGGAGGAAGCCCAGAGCAGAAGCTACTGACCACAGGGTGGAGCTGAGAGTGGGACCACAGACCCCCTAGCGGGAAGGGAGAAGAATGAGAGGGCAGGGGGAAAGGGGTGTGGTAAGTGGTATCTTTAGTAGAGATACCCAGAAGAGCGGGTCAGAGTGGACAGATGCTAGACAGGTGCCCAGGAGAGACACTCGTGGCACAGACAAGCAGAGGAAAGGGAGAAGTAACTGAGAAGGCTGACTCAGAATTTTGGGTCTAATTTGGTGGACGGCAGGAGCCAGCAGGACCAAATGATCCATATGTGCCTTAGGAGAATCAGAGCAGCAGCTTGGTTGGGAGATGCCAAGTTCCTTGGAAGGGAACTCATATATGCCAGTGCTGGGTTCTGGCACCAGATGATTGAAAAAAAGTAAATAAATTTAAAAAGAAAGGACACGATTGTTCCTGAGTGTGGTAGAGGAGTTTACTGTAGCTATAAAGGAGAGCACAGCCAGAGGAAGAAATATCTGGGAGAGTCCAGAGTGGACATGACCCTGAACTGGGCCCTGTGAGGAGAGAAAAGGGGTGAAGAAGGGAAACAAGGGTAGCAGCCAAGGGGGCAAAAAGGTCAAGAGGCAAGGACTGAGAGAGGCTGTCACTTTGCTATATTAACAGGCACTCAGCCGTTTGTCCTGGGTTTGAGACCTAACACTTAAGACATGGATCTAGAGCTAGGACATTTCTCCAGGAAGCTGTAGTTGCTTAATTTGTTTGTTTGTTTGTTTGTTTGTTTTTGTTTTGGATGCTCCCTACACAATACAAAGTTGTTTAAAAAAAGATAACTACCTTAGCAGGAACAATTCCACTTGTAATATAAACAATACAAAATAAAATGCTTAGTAGTAAGCATTAAAAAGTGTATAAAGTTGATAGAAAGAAAAAAATGCAAACCTATTTGGGGAAGACACACCAAATTTATGGAAGGCAAAGCTCAACTTGTCAAGAAAGAAGAGGGGAAGGAAAAGGTCAGTGTTTCCATATCTCTCATAAAACTGATGTAATCTTATTGAAAATCTCAAAGGGGCTTTTTTTTTGTAAGCTAGCATAATTAGCATAGAGTCTACCAAGAACAACAGATAAGGATCAAGAAAATATTGAAAAGGAAGAATACTGCTGTGAAGTGTCCCCCATAGACTCGTGTGTCTAAACACATGGTCCCCAGCTCATATTCCTAAGTGTGGAAGTTTTGGGAGGTAGAGCCTTCTGGTGAGGCTGGGTTACTAGGCCTGGGCCCTGAGGTTTCATAGCCTGGCCCTTCTCCTGAACCTCTCTGCTTCCTTTTCCAGAGTTTGTGGAAGGTGCTAGGTGTATCTCTGCCACAACAGAGATATCTGTCACTCCCCTTCCCTCCTGAGTGGACTGTGTCCCCTCAAACAGAGAGCCAAAGTAAACCCTCACCTCCTAAAGTTGCTTTTGCAACTTTAGGGTATTTTGCCACAGAAATGAGAAAAGAAACTACATTGTCACATATTAAAAAATGCATCAAGAATAAAATCAAATTACATAGTCTTGTTACACGAGCATAACAATAAATCACAGGACCTAACAGAAAGCCCCATCACTTAAGATTAGGTTCACTTCCCAATAACCAATAAAAAAAAATAATGTAACAGCAATTTAAATAAGAAAAACTAACAAGAGAAAACCAAATACCAGCTTATTAATATGGATGCCTCAAGTAAACATAAGCAAAACTCCCAGGGGAAAAATAATTAAATTTCGTTCCAGCCCAGGGAAGAAGGTAGGCTAACTGCAGATCTTCACCTCTACCTCCTGTCCTCCAAATCCAACGCCCCACCTCCACTCCCACCCCTGTCTCAGCCTCAACTCTGTAAATCACCTCCAGTGCCCCCCTCCCCTCTGTCCCCATCTCCATCAACCATTCAGATCTTCTCCTCCAACCTTCTTCCCCACTCATCCTGTTATCCCAATCCCTAATTCCAGCAGTCATTCCCCAGAAACACCAGCCAAGCCTACCAAAGAAGCAAGCAAGTATGGCGAGCTTCAGGTCTTCCCTCTGCCTCTTCTCCATATCCAAGTCCCTAGGCGCATCCCCAGCTCTGCAGAAGACTGCCTATTGTGGCTTTTCCTCACTCTCTGCCCTCATTCCCAGAGGACTGAGAAGATCCTGGTGGAACACCCTGCTTTCCTCCCACCTGTGGACTCCCTCAGACTCCCCCAACATCAATGGTCTCAATTCCCCAATAATAAACAGACTAACAGAATGGAGGAGAAAACATGATCCATCCTTCTGCTGCATCCAAGAAACACACATTAACATCAACGATAGATATCACCTCAAAGTAAAAGGATGGAAAAAGATATTCCAAGAAATGGACCTAAGAAGCAAACCCGTGTAGCCATTTTAATGTCTGACAATATAGAATCCAAACGGAAACTAACCAGAAGAGACAGGGAAAAACATTACAATTTCATCCAAGGAAAAATCCACCAAGAGGCCATTGCGATTGTTAACATCTGTGCCCAAACACAAGGGCACCCACCCAAGTTTGTGAAAGAAACATGACTTCAGCTTAAATCACATATTGGCCCTGGGACACTGATAGTGGGAGACTTCAGGTCCTCACTCTCACCAATGCACAGGTCATCCAGACAAAAGCTAAACAGAGAAATGCTGGGGCTAACTGACATAAACCAAATGGACATGACAGACATCTATAGTCATTTTACACAAACACCAAAGAATACGCCTCCTTCTTAGCTCCTCATGGAACTTTCTCCAAGATGACTACCTCATGCTCAGACACAAAACCACCCTCAACAGATATGAGAAAATTGAAATAATGCTCTGCATCCCATTTGACTGAAGCTGGATATCAACAACAACAGAAACAACAGAAAGCCTATGAACTATGGCAACCTAAAAACTCACTACTGAATGAAAAGTGTGTCAAGACCAACATTAGGAAAGAAATTAAAGACTTTCTAGGAATTGGGTGAAAATTGAAGGGCTCTAATAGGCCCAAACATGGCAAGCATGGCACAGGCAGGTCTTGCCCTCCTGCTCCCTTGCTAAATTGTTACATAGCCTTATTTAGACACTTCTACATTCCTAAAGCTAGCGGCAAGGTCTGTTCCCTTATTTGGCCACTTCCTTATGCCTGACTCATTCCTGAGGCTGCTCACCAACATCCAACTATCAAAACATCAAGGTCTTGAAATCAAAAACCCCCATTTGGCTTCCCTAAGTGACACGCCCAATCAAACTTACCAACTCATGCCAGCTCCTTCTAACAAAGACATCCCCTTTTTGCCTTTTAAAATCACTCCCACAAAGCTATTTGCCACTGTTTCTGCCCAATCGGATTTAGCCACCTTGTCTCTTTGCCTTGTTTTATAAAAATCTCTTTGTGTTGGAAATTATGTGGCCTGTGCCTAATCCAGGGGGGCTCCCCATGGTTGGAGGGTCTTTTCAAAAATGAATGCATGACATACATAAACTTATGGGGCATAGTAAATCTGGTCCTAAGAGGTATAACACTAGTGTCTAGGTATCAAAAAAAAAAAAAAAACTGGAGAGATCATACATCATATTTATTAGTAACTTAACAGTACACCCGAAAGCTCTAGAACAAAAAGAAATGATACCTGTGGGGGATCTCCCCTGGAGATGCCATGTCCAAACCCCACCCTCTCCTGGAGCTGCCCTCTCCAGACTCTGCCTGAAAGAAAGCCCACCAAGCAGCGGCTCCACCCTGGGAGAATATTAAAGGTCTATCTCATGGACTTCCCGTTGTGGTTGCTCCTCTTCCCCTGGGACCACCCGGGAATGCTTTGCTCAGATTAAATTAGGCCTGATCTGATTTATTTCATTGGCAGAGAGACTTAATGGGGGAGAGGGGGCATGGAAACTTTTCAATACCCAAAAGGAGTAAATGGCAAGAAATCAAACTGCAGGCTGAATCAATAAAACAGAAGCAAACAACAACCAAAAATACAAAGAAGCAATGAAATAAAGAATTAGTTCTTTGAGAAAAATCAACTAAAAAAAAGAGGGGGGAGGAAAAGAGGAACATATTAACAGACACCGAGGAAATCCAGAGAATCACTACGTATCCACAGATCCACAGAATATTCTAGGTCTTCATTAATACCTGCTCACAGCCTAATCTTTTCTGTCTCCATCACACTTCGTCCCGTGCTTCCTTGAAACTGAGCAACACTGTATTAACTAAATCTTACTGAAGGACTGAGAGATGAGTGTAATTACAGCACACAAGAAACCACTTTGCATAACACACCACACATTCCAGCCACAGGAAGCTCCGTACTGCTCAGGTGTCTCCAGAGAAGTCACCCTGTTCTGGGTTCCTGACTGGTTCCTGGACTCACCTACTCATATCACACCTCTTTGCCTCCTGATGCTCATCTTCCTCAGTGTTGGGGTTTGAATCTGGACCATCTCCTGCAGACACATGTTTTGAGCACTTATTCTCTGGCTGATTTAGGAAATGGGGTCTAGTTGGTGGAGGGAGGTAACTGGGCGGGCTGTTGAAGGCCATGCCTACTCCTGGTTTGGCCCATGCTGTTTCCTCATCATGATTAGCCACTGATGCTCGTCCCACCCTGGTCATGGTGAAGTGTAACCCTCTGAAGCCATGAGTCCAAACTCCTGTTTCTCATTGAGCTGTTCCTGTCAGGCACGTTGGTTACTGTGAAACAGAAGAAGCAAACTAGTAAACACAAACTCTCGAGCTGCCAGTATAACTCAATATTCGGCTTGCTTTGTGAGGAGAAATTATAAAACTTTTTAGTTTCTTCTCTCCTAGTAGAGGGGTTAGATGTGTCTACTACTCAACTTCACTAGGACTGTTAGGAGTGTCTCTAAATGTTAAAAAAAAAAAAAAAAAAAAAAAAAATCTTCCTTGAGATGATTCTGTCTTAAAGAGACAGAAGAACCTTCAATGCCGAGGGCACACGTGTGTACAGGTATAGGTTGTTTTCTCTACATGTGCATATGGCAAAGAACACAAAAAAGACTGGAAATGCATTCTCCAAAATACTAACAACAATTTCTTCTGATTGTTGGGATTGCAATAACATTTTTTCCTTTCATTTTGTGCTAATATACTTTTCCCAAGTCTTCCAAAATGAGTTGATATTAATTTTATGGAAGAAAAATGTTTTTAAGTGATAAGATGTGGCAACCAAAAAAAAAAAAATAATTCTTTTTGTTACAAAATTTTACCATTCAAATGCAAATGCATTTCATCCCATCTCTGCTCCTTTCATCTCCCAATTCTCACTGATAGACCTTTAAAAAAAAATAAACAGCTATAATTAATGTCTAATGTGTGTATTTTCAAAGACCCCAACAGACAAAGATGAAATAAGAGCAACTACTAACTACTAACTAATGGGCAATCGATCCTTAGATCCAAAATATGGGTGAAGCCTGCCCTGGATTTATACCACGTATTTCCTGGATTTATACCATGCATATCTGTTCAGTCGTATTCAATCAGATGGGTTGACATTTGGCCAGATTCATGGCCCATGAATTTTAACAAGAGATAGAATTTGATAAAAATCTATCAATCTCAATGTTTAGTTTTCCAAAAAAATATTTAAGTCAGCCATTTATCTACATAAAATATGTAAGGGACTATGGACTCAGCCTGAGATCAAATCTGTAGGAGATACATGTACATGCATTATGAGTGTCCCAGGCTAAGCAGAAACCTCCAAAGTTCATGCTACAAGGAACCTCAGAATGGGCCATAATCCAGAAATTGGGTCTTTGAAAATATAACCAGTCACGTCTTTATGTATTTAGAAAAGGAGCCACCAAAGATAAAGTCAGAAATGTGGTTGATTGGCAGGATAAACTAGAGTAAGAATGCACAGGCAACATGGAGTTCTTCCCAACAGAGCTGGGAAGGGGTAGAATGCAGGGCAGGGGAACAAGCTTCTGCTAATACTCATTGAATAGGTTCTTGTTGGGTAGCCCAGGCTTTCCTTGTCACTCTGTACCTTAGAGCAAGCCTCTCCCAAGCTGACTCACTCTAACCAGCCCTGCTGCCCATGGGCCTGGGATCACTTCTCCACCCCAGACTTCTTTCCCATCCTTTCATTACCTGGTTTGTTGTTCCTAGCTTAGGTTTCCTGAGCCCTTGGCTCCACCCCCTACACCCTATACACCCCCCACACACACACACACACACACGCCCCTACATCCCATGTGCACATACATACACACACACCTACACCCACCCCACACATGCTTGTGCAGTGGTTTCAACCATGGTCAACAGGGTACTGTCCAACTGGCTTATTTGCCTCCCTGAGGCTAGAAAGACAAGATGAAGAGGGGTTGGGAATCCTTTTCATCCCTGAGACCTTGATTCATTCCTGTGTGACCAGAGCTCCAAGCCTATAAATCTCAGACTCCAGTTTAACAGATGCTCCAAAGCAGGCAGGGAAGCATCAGATTTTTTCTATGTTGGGGCTATGTGTTTGTGTGTTTTCATGTGCATGCATGTATGGGTGCATATATGTGTGTGTGTGTACACATGTGCAAGCCAAAAGTTGACATCAGGTGTTTTCCTTCATTACTTTACACCTTATTGTTTGAGGTACTGAACCCAGAGGGTCCAAAGTCACCTAACTGGCTGGCCAGGGGACCCCAAGGATCCTCCTGCCTCCACCTCCCTAGCATTGGGATTACAAATCCATGCTGCCATACCCAGCAATTCTGTAAATGTCACAAATGAAATAGCCTAAAAGATCTTCCATGATTTGGGGATGGCAAAGTGTCACCTAACCCTAACAACATACCACCCACCTCCTAAATATATATTAAAAACTTCCAGAATTCACAATCAGAACCCACTGGTTTGCTTCCCAGTCTTGGATTCATCCACTCCAAATTCTCTGGAGTGTTTGCTTTCCTTAATCTTGCTGAATAACCTGCTCAAACTGCACATGTCTCTCCACTGATTTCTCTCCTTCAAGCAGACAAGAACCAAGAGACCTTGAATCATCTCTGCCGCCAACACTTTCCCCTCCCCAGGCTTTCTGTTGCTCCCACATGTCAGGATGAGTCTGAGGCCCTTCTCTTTGGGGCAGATGGCAGACTGGCACAGGCTCCAAGACCACCTCACTGCCTTTCTGTAGCTGCTGATGCCGCAAGCCGTCAGCCGGTTGCCCAGCGCCACCTGGTGGTCAGATTCTTCACACCGCTCCCCAGCCCTGCCTCTTCCACCGGATGGGATGCCTTGGGAGATCTGCAGCCCAGAGGGTACAGGTACTCCCCGCAGGCAGCCAGGCTAGGGTTTGGGGTATCAGACCACCGTGCCCTTGTCGAGGATGAGCAGCTGCAGTCTAGAAACCCATCCTTTTGCCCTCAGCCAACCAGCAAGGCCTGCTATTTACACAGAAGGTGTGGATCTCTTGTCCATTCTTGTGTCCTTCGGAGATACATCTGAGCCCTTCCAAGTAACTTCCAGAGGAGGAAAAAGTTGACTCACCTGTAGTTTTCCTGAAGGACGGTTGCCTGAAGTCTGGGTGGAGAGAAAAACCCAGTTTCCTGCCCTAAGTTGTCTAGTCCAGACCTGTATTGTTTTAGAGCCTGCTGCTAGAGATACAGGAAGGAGGTGAGAGGCAAAATTAGGTAGCCTCGAGGTCAGAAAGATCTTTTGGCCCATCGGCTTGGTAACTTAAAACTATGCAGGTAGTCTGGGACCTCCTTCTTTTAGTCATCCAGGGCCCAGCTTAGAGAAGACTGCTTGGTCTCTGGAGAAGGGAAGAATTCCCTCCCTTCGGCAGACGCTGCTTCCTCTGTCTCCTTACAGTAAATTTAGAACTCCGGATTCGAAAGTGTAACTTGGAGTTCGTCATGCTGTTGGTGGGCCTGAGACTTCGGTATTTGTGGGTCCCTTACTCCGTTAACAAAAAGAAATTCTATTTTAGTTTTATGTTAGTATACAAATGTAATCTAGGCTGGGTTCGTGGTTGAATATTTATTATCATACTTGTTTCTCCTTTTTAAAACATTTCTAAACTTACTTTTATTTTATGCGCATTGGTGTTTGCCATAGGTGTCAGGTTCCCTTGAACTGGAGTTAATAGACAATTGTGAGCTGTCGTGTGGGTGCTGGGAATTGAAGCCAGGTCCTCTGAAAGAGCAGTCAGTGCTCTTAACCGATAAGTCATCGCTCCAGCATTCCTTATTTTTCTTTTTACTTAAAATAAATTTAAGCATCTTCATGATCCAAAGCATAGACTGCATGTTAATGAGTGGGGCCCATGTACCCTATCTCGATGACACTTACGCCCCCTGCCGGTATAAGCAGCAATAGCGGTTTCTAGGACCACCGGAAAGCCCAAGTCACTTTCCAAAGAGTTTAGGGGCTCTTGAGATTCTTATGACGGCCTCTCTGTTGTGGAAACCTTCAAAATAGCCAGAACATCCAGGATCCAACCAGACAATCAGTCCTTAGCTTGTTGGTTCCAGAATCTAGAGATTTCTCTGACTCTGTGATGAGAGCACATGGATTAGAGAGGGATTCTATCATTATAGCCAGTGGCTATAATGGGTGGTGGCTCATGCCTTTAATCCAAGTATGCAGAAGGCCGAGACAGGTGGATCTCTGTGAGTTCGAGGCCAGTCTGGTCTACAGGGCGCGTTCCAGGACAGCCTCCATAGCTATAGAGAAACCTTGTCTTGGAGGGGGGGAGGAATGTGCATGTCATAAACAAGCCTAGGCACACACTTGTAAACTCGGCACTTGAGAGGCTGAGTCCAGAGGATCATAAATTAAAAGTAAGCTAGGGCTACATAGTAGGCCTTGGTTTCTCAGATAACCAGGAATTCAATAGAGAGGTACAACTAAATGATGCTGGACCCACAAAACTTTGAGTGATCCACCTAATGATTCATGAAAGCGGTCAGCACCAAAGGGCCTCATACAACACTCCTTCATGGAAGCCTTCCCTTGGCAGCCCACTCAGCTACTCAGTAAACGGGAACTTTTCTAACCAAAATATTTTTCTAATCAACAAATCAGCCAAATCAAAGCATCGGTTCCACATCTGGGAAGTTATGAAAACATCTACATTTACCGATTAAGCTGTTTTAGCCACAGAACCCTTGTAAGAAGCTCGTCACTCAGTTCGATCTGACAAACTTGTTCTGGATCACCTTTATACATAGAACAAATAAGTACTACTTTAAAACTAAAATGAACCATTCAGCACGTTAAATGATAAAAAGAATTGTTTCACATTCCATGAGTTCCTTAAACTTGAAGAGGGAAGTATCAAGTTCCCCCCTCATGGAGCAAGAAACACCTGTAAAAGATTAGGAATGGGGTGCCTTGTTTTACATAAATAGCTGTATTGTGTCCTGAAATTGTGAAACTTAAAGAACCCAACCACACTGTTCCTTAAATCTCCAGTTCCCTTTTTTTTTTTAAACGAAAGCTTAAACTAGTATTTTTCAAACATTTCTAACTACAAAAAAAAAAAAAAAAAAAAAAAAAAATACTTTTGCTGGGTGAAATAATCACAGTTAATGGTGACAGCTAATCTTTGTTTTCATGTATCATCTCATTCATCTTCACAGCAGAGTGTAATTGATGCTATTATGTCAAAGCCAGAGGAGGCTAAATAAGGAGCCCTGGATATCATAGCTAAGCAATGCGCTGACTCTCCTCATTCTTCAATCTGTGAAGCAGAGGGAGGCATAGCTGAATGAGAAGGAGATGGGGGCCGCTCAAAGCCACAGAACCACTTCTATCCAGGAAGCATAGCTTTAAATCGCCCGTTTTCATTTTTTGTCCTTTTTCCCTGTTAAAAGCTGATTTCAACTAAGTTTTGTGTTCCTTACTAGCTAAGTAACTTTTTAAATTTTCTACCACAGTTAAGCCTGATTTTTTAAAAATGTTTATGTGTTTCCTGGATTCCCCCCACCACCACCACCACATCCCTAAAATTCATGTAGGGATTCTAAGGAGTCTGCAGACTCCCCTTAATTATGAAATTCCAAGTAAAAGACAGCAGGGGACACATATGCGATAATGTAGCCTGTAGTGTCATCTACTGGTACATTTGTAGTATTGCAGCCATCTACGGTTGGACCTGAAAGGAGCATGCTGGTGCTAAATACTACTTACTGTCTCCTGTGTGAGTCAAAATAGCAGACATTCTTTTCCTGCAGAGAAAGCAGAAAGGGAACCTGGCCATCTCCTAGCACTCAACGTGCTTAGTCCTAGTCCTGGTTTTCCATAATTAGCTGTATAGACTTGATAGGTAACTCAGTCCCCAGAACTCCATCTTGGGCCATATGGAGGCACTTTATAATTGTGTTCATCAAAACACTAAAATCACCACTAGGGCCCTCTACACGAGGCTAGGCCATGGGCTGTGACTTCCTTTCCAGACCCAAATTTAGGGTCTGGGTATTATCTCCTCCACATATAAATTGTTTTGAATAGGTTCTTTTTTCACAAAGAAGCCCGCAACTCTTTGACAAATTTCATATATGTACATATATCTAGCTTCTGTTCTGCAGACATGGTCAACCAATATCAACATTTACTGCACCTAAAACCTTTTAAGGCTCCACACTAAATCTTTATGAACTATAAAAGCAGGAATCCCAGCTAAGGACTTAGATCGTGGTTGTACAATAAAGTAAGCACATCTTCTACTCCTTAATAATCTTGTCCATCATTTGGGGGATTTTCCCCCCATGAGATTATATCTCTGATTTTATAACAAAAGTCAATGAGAGAGAGAGAGATCTTTTTATAGTCAGTCTAGCTGGAAGGCATCTTTGCTATAAAACTAGTGTTTCAGAAGTCTCTCAGGGAGAGCTTGTGACAGAGCCGAGCTCCTCAGACATCGCTGAGCAACAGTACTCCTTCTCATGGGAATTGAGTGCCATTGAGAGATTTGTGGGCATTGTCTATGGTGCTTAAACAAAGTGTATAAAACTCTGGTGTCCCAACATCAGTTATAGACCACCAAGGACTGACATGTCTACAGTGCTTAAACAAAGTATGTAAGACTTTGCTTATATACACAGACATCCATTCTACACCACCAAGGGCAGACAAATAGTCCATGAGAGTTTATCTTCTCTTAGAGACCAACTTGTTAGTATTAGAGTCAACAGAGTGTTAGTATTCAGGCACCTGTACCAGCCTGCCCTTGGGGTTCTGACAGGATATATCCTCAGCTGTAGCCACTAAGAGCACCACCTGTGCTACTCACCACCTGTGCTACGTTCCCTGCGCACATTCACTATGTTCCCGTTTAAAGGGGCCCTGTCCCTCTCCCATCCCCCCTTCTCATCTCTGTTTCTTTGCCTGTCTTTCTTTCTCCTCCACCCCACCTCTCTTTTCTGCTGCTCCTGTTCCCAGAGGCCAGTCTCCCCCCCCCCCCACCTCCTCTTTTCCGCATTCATTTCCCTTAATAAAAGGAACCCCTCCACCTGAGCTCTGTTGCATGGAGCCTTTCTCTAGAGCGCCGCTTTTTAAATTACAACACAGTGATTTTATCCCCTGCCCCTTTCTCCTCTGTCCAAGATAGTTCAAGAAGCACTTGATGGTAACATGTCATTTCCAGATCTTGCCTGGAGAAGTTTTCTTTTCAAATATGATTAATCTAAGAGCACCTTCCTTACCCCAACCTACCTCTATCTCCAGTCAAAGAGGAAGACATTTACTTACTCCAGGGACATAGACAATGCCCCACAAGTAGGAGTATCCTAACTTTTCAATTATCTTCAAAGACATAGGGTCAATAAATTGGTTCCCTGGGCAAAGTTCACTGGCATCACAGACCCACTAAAGGACAGGTCTGCCCTGATGGATACATTATGTAGCAAGCAAAACAAAGAAGATTTCTCAGAGGAATTACATAACCACTGTGTCTTTTCTTTCCTTCTTGTAATATGTATAATTTGCCTTCTCTTGGAAAGGTACCCATAAATTTTAATGCTATTTACTTAAGAACAATAAGCAAAGTCAAATTTTGCTAATCACTTTTGTTTCCCAGGAGGAAGGGGAAAATCTTAACTGTGTGCTGAATGGCTAGGATGGGCACTTCAAGGCCCACAAAGGAGAACTGAACCAGAGATCCTCCAAAAGGAATGCCATCCCTAATTTGTCAGACACCTAAGGCAATAAAAAATTGTCTATGCAATAACAAGACAATCCCACCCTCAAACAACAAATGGAAATCTTTAGGTGACATTGTAGAATTAACAACTCAGGACTCTAGGATTGGAGACACACACACACACACACACACACACACACACACACACACACACACACACACACACACGGGCGTGTGCCCTGAGCAATGAAAGAAAACACTAGTCGCAAGATTTCCGGAAAGGAAGGATATTAAGGACTTTGTTCAGTCTCCCATCTGATGCATTTCTTTCCTGTCTACAAGATGTTTGGCAAATGATTGGCCTCCCTGCCTGCTGTAGGGACTATGAGGAAGAGACCGTGTTACTCAGCACTGAAACACGAGCTTGTCCCTTGGGCGACTATAAATCTTAGGTAGTGTTTACTTTCTCTGCCAGCCTGCTAAATAAGCTGGGGTTTTTCTCAAGGAAAACAGAGGCTGCCCATCATTCTCTATCCACTGCGCCCCTCCTACCAGGCTCTGGAAGCCAGTGTGCTGCACAGGAGGCCCACTTTTCAATTTGAGGGTCAATACAAGCTAAATAGGTGGTGTTTCCAGCCCAAAGGGACAACCCAAATCAATGCATTTAATGACCTTCCTTGGGGACTCCCTGATGAAAAGACCTACGGGGTAGAAGAGGATAAACACATTGTGTGACAGAGACCAGGGATGAATGAATCACAAGGCTCTGGTGCCATAGTCAAACACCACCACCACCTTCAGAAGGGGACCTGGAGCACTCAAGGACAGCCAGGCAACCCCAGGCCCGCTCAAGGCGTGACCGACCAGGTCTTTGAAAGGGTAGAGAGTAGAGATTTGCTTCCAGGCAAAACTGCCAGGTCAAAACAGGGGCAGATAGTGATTGGGATTGGGGTGGAGGGTGAGGGGGTGGAGGGTGAGAGGGTGAGGTAGGGGGGAAAAGGTGGGGTAGAAGATGAGTTTGTTGGAGTAGAGGAACATTCAGCTGCCATGGCAGACATGGGTGGGGGCCTTCTGGCTTAGGTGAAGCTGCCCACCCCTCCCATGCAATGTCACTTCAAAAGCAGCTATAATGACAAAAACATAAATTTGTTTCCCATGCAGAGGTTGAGACATTTCCACAGAGACTCATAAATCAAGGCGAACCGCCATCCACTGTGAGGAAGCGAGCATGGTAAGAGAGGAGGGAGCCACGTGAGAGCATCAGGCAAACTTAAAAGAGCTGTCTGTATTTATTCTCATAAACTATGACAAAGAATTTTTCCTAAGAAAGATCCTATGATCATCCAGGTAGAAAACCAAACAAAATAAGCTGTTCACACTGACAAATAGCAGGTTTCTCTTCTGCAACCTTAAATGCAACAATGTCACTCAATCGGAGAACAGACAATAAATCTATATAATAGGAAATGATATGGCAATGCAAATGAGTGTGGTCCCTGGCATGAGCCTGCTGAAGGGAGCAGCATACACATAGCACTGAGCAAAAGGAACATCTGAAAACACACGGTAAAAAGACACAGCCCAGTTAAAGAGCATGTTGTTATAGGTAAAAATTGCAACCCGAAATCAAGAGCACATTACCTCAAAAGGGGATGGAGAAGGGGCACAGTCGGAAGCAAGTTCTAGGTACAGGTGATATGTTGTCTTGGTCAGTGTATGGGTAATTTTAAAATAATTATTCTTTAAATTATACAAATGGCCAGGCATAGTGGCACATACCTTTAATCCTAACACTCAGAAGGCAGAGATAAGTAGATTTCTGTGAGTTCAAGACCAACCTGGTGTACATAACTGTTCCAGGTCAGTCAGAGATAAATACACAGTGAGACCCTGCTTTGAAAAAATGAAATAATAAGCTACACAAATTCATGCCATCTGTTACTCCATATACATGTTTCACATTAAGACTTTTTAAAAAAAATAATTTATTGTTATTTCATGTCTATTGGTTTTTGCCTGTATGAGGGTTTGGGTCCCTTGGAACTGGAGTTACTGACAGTTGTGAACTGCCATGTAGGTGCTGGGAATTGAACCCAGGTCCTTTAGAAGAGCAGCCAGTGTTATTACCACTGACTGCTTTTAAAAGTCTTACGAGATAGCTCGTCAGATACAGGCACTTGTGGCCAAGGCTGTCGGCTGGAGTTTGAACTCCTGAGTACACATAATAAAAGGAGAGAGCCGAAACTCTTCTCTGACCTCCACACGTGTGCCATGACATGCTTGTACCCCACCGTATGCACACAATCAATAAACAAATACATTTAAGATTGGGTGTGGGGTGTTTTGTTGGATTTTTGGTTCGTTTGTTTGCTTTTCAAAACAGGGTTTCTCTGTGTAGTCCTGGCTGTCCTAGGACTAACTCTATAGACCAGCTGGCCTCATAACACAGAGATCCACCTGCTTCTCTGCTTCCTGAATGCTGGGATCAAAATCATGTGTCACCACTTCTCAGCTATAAGATTATTTTTTAATTCAAGTAGAAAATAATATCTGTTATGGTTCTCCAGAGACCCAAGGCCAAGAAGATATATATATATATATATATTCACATGCAAAAGATTTCTTATGAGGGATTGGCTTGTACCATTGGGGAATCAGAAATGTCCCAAAAGTTGACTTCTTTGGGTTAGAGTCCTAAGAAGCATGTAGTTCTAACCAGATCCCCCAAGGGTATCAGTTCCAACCTGAGTCCAAGTAGGAGAGAGCAAGAACATGACTAAGGGCAGAAGATGGGTGTAGTCACTCAAGAACCTACAGCAAACTCACACTTTCATCACCTTTGTGTTCTATTTAAGCCCTCAACAACAGGGAAATGCCCCCCCATTGACAGGGCAATCTTTAATCAGTTTCCTGATTCAAAGGCCAGTCTCCTCTGGAACCCCAACATGCCTAGAAGTGGTATTTTGCCAACTCTCTGAGCAATTTTTACCCCATCAAATAACACATAAAATTAGTTACACACACACACACACACACACACACACACACACACACACACACTATATATACATATATGAAAATTAACTTTCAAACAAGTTAAGGGACATTTCAGTTATTGCAATAAAAAAAATAACCATGGCAACAGTGAGATTGAAGATTATGTACTTTCAAGAGAAAAGTTGACAAAGTACAAAAGGATAAGAGATGGGATTATAATAGACAAATCTTACTTTAAAATGAAATGCAAATTTTCTAATTATTTTAAAAGGCAAATTAGATTAATAAGTATACTATTAGGATACATTAGGTAGTGTTAAATATTGTTAGGATTTATAATAAAAGAACACATGTGGTTCAACAGTAGAAAATCTTACTATAAAGCATTAAGTTTAGAGAAAAGCCACAGGATATCAGTAGATATTAAAGTCATTTGATTTTATAAAATTCAACATGCATGACTTATATTAATAAAACATTGGAACATCAGAGAACCACAAAATGCATATATTTTGACAATGGAAAAAGTTTACTTCCCTGCTAAAGTCAGGTATAATATAAAGATGCCAGCCAGCCTTCACAAGCTTTGTTAGAAAGCTTTTAGTCACACAAATTAAGGCAAGAAACAAGTATCAGGATGTATACAAATTGACAAAGAAAAGACAAAATTATCGTTTTTGTGTAACTGCTTGAAAACTCAGAACTAGCTTTTCCTAATTCTCACAATTTGTCTAGTTGCAAGATGTGCATAGATTTATATGTGAACACCAGTAGTTGTAATCTTTTTTTTTTCTTCTTGGTTTGTTTGTTTGTTTGTTTGTTTGTTTGTTTGTTTTTGGAGACTGGTTTTCTCTGTGTAGCTTTGTAGACCAGGCTGGCCTCAAACTCACAGACATCCACCTGCCTTTGCCTCCCAAGTGCTGGTCTTAAAGGCGTGCACCACCATTGACCAGCTAGTAGTAATCTTAAATGTCACCAGAAAGCTGGAGTTCGGAATAAAACTTCATGACTTTTATCTTTAGACAACCAATTCAAAACCCACTCAAACAGAATGTATCCAAAGACGAGCAGTTCGGGAGGTGGCTCAGTCTGTAAAGTGCTTGTCACAGAAGCCAGAGGGCCTGAGTCTGTGGGTGTGGGGCTGTGACCCATTCCTGGGGAGGCAGAGACAGGAGGCTCTCTGGAGCTTGCTGACTAGAAAGGCCCGATAAATCTGCAAGTTCTACATACAGCAAGGGAGTGGGTCTCTAAAAAACAAAGTGAACAATGATGGGAGAAGACACCTGACCTTGACCTCTGGCCTCCACATACATGCACACATGTGTGCACAGGCACATGTTAGGATATATGTACACATATATGTAGATATGGCCATGGGTCTATAATGTGTATTTTTTTTTTTGAGACAGCATCTTACTATGTAGTCCTGATTGGCCTAGAACTTTCTGTATAGACCAGGCTAGCATCGGACTCAGAGATCTGCCTGCCTCTGCCTCCCAAGACCTAGGATTAAAGGCATGTGTCACCACAACCTGCTAATGTGCAACTTTTGATTAGTGCTTTATTATATAGCTGATGTGCAAATATCTTAGGAGGAAGACAAAATGAAGCAAAATTGGTTAACTCTTTAATAGTGGACCATGTGAAGTAAATATATTTAAGCACTTTTTATGTCATACCAAATAAGATTCATAAATTTCAAAAATGAAACCAAGACAGGTATTAGTGGAGCAAACCTATGACCCAGCACTCAAGAGATGGAGGCAAGTGTTTAAGGCCAGCTTCAGCTATATAAAAAAGCTAAGGTCATCCTGGATATATGACACATTAACTCAGAAGAAAGAGGAGAACGTGGAAGAGGAGGAAGAGAGAAAGAGTAAAGAGGAAGAAAAGAGAGCAATAGCAAAAACATGTACACAAACATCTGCACAATAGATGAAGAATTACTTCCCAAAAGTAACAATAGACACAAAAATCATAAAATGAAAAGCAGATATTGAGTGCATACTTTTTTTTTCACCACTTCAGGTCAAAACATAAAAGACAAACTCATGTAAGGAAAAATATTTAAACACAGAAGATCAATATCCCTTATATAGAAAAGCTGGCCTCAGAAATCAATAACAGGTGTCTTCAGGGAATACTGAACACGAGCTGTGGCTAAGCAAATCATAACGGAAGAAATGCCGAAGGCCAGTGAGCATAATGTTCAATCTCACTAGCAATCAAAGAAATCAAATTGAATTTTCCCTACTGACTCGACAAAGATTTCATAAAATTATTTTTTAGGCTCAGTGTCGACGAAGGTGTTTATTGTTGGTAGTTGTCTGCATTAATACACCCTGTAGAACAAATGGGCAATACATGTCAGAACACCTTTAACTCAGCAAGCCCATTTCTAAAAGTTTAGTCTAAAGAAACAACATGTGGCCATTTCTCTGGTATCCTGGATGCAGACCTGGCCAGTGTCCACCTTCCTGGTCAGTATTTAATAAAGCTTGCTTCGGTTGGGAAAAAGAGAAGAAAGAAAGAAACAACTCATGCAAGGATGCCACTAGCAGAAAACTAAAACAAAACAAAATCAACACAAATGTATTGTGAAATGCTTAACATTTAAAGTCTGAAGAACATCTTCAAGACTACTCGCTTTTTTTTGAAAGCTGTTCAGTAGTACCTTGCTCAGGTTTTATTTAAAGTTAACCTTAAAACATATACAATGACCCTGAAGGATAATCCCAAGATATTAAGTGGGGTTCTCACTGGGCTGTGAAGCTATGTCACTGTGTTCTAAAAGTTAACATAAAATTTTTGTTCCTGGTTTTCATAACAAACATTGTTTTGATAACAAGAGGAACTTTTACATTTATTTAAAAATAAAGCAAGCTGGAGTTGACATATAAACTAATTGGTTGCTATGGCTACTTAACTGTGGGGAGCTAGAAGGAGCTAGATAGCATTTATGTGCTTTCATGTTCTCTCTCCTCTGTGTGTGTGTGTGTTTGTGTGTGTGTGTGTGTGTGTGTGTGTGCATGCGTGTGTTTCTACTAAATATATACACTGTATGTAAGCAGCAGGCTTGGCTTTCTGCTTGTGTTTTGCCTAGACCTCTTCTAAAATAAACTCATATGCTGAATGCTAATAAAAAAAAAGCCACCCCAGAAATAAGTGAAAAACCCAAAGAGAGCTTAGACAGGCTTTAATTTAACACTGTGAAATTTTTAAATTTTATTGCAAACAATCCACAGAGTGGGTTCTCTGCCTGTGGTTCATTGGAGTAGTGTGTAAGTAAAGTACCTGGTTTATCCCGGCCACTTAGTACAGTTAATGGATTCACACAAATATTTACAGGGCCAAAGAGGTTTATTGACAGACTTGGCCTTCCTTTCAGGCACAGTGAACAGTAGATTCCTGCCAACTCCTCAAATACATGGAAAGAAAAACCAGAAAGATTTTGCCAATGGTTCAAGGAAGGAAAAGTCTGCCCTCTGAAGGCTGTGACACTTCCTACATGAATCTAAGAGGGCATTCATAAATAAGAGTGTAGGTGTCAGCCAGGTGGTGGCGGCGCATGTCTTTAATCCCAACACTCAAATGGCAGAGGTAGGTGGATCTCTATGAGTTCGAGGCCTGGTCTACAGAGCCTGGTCTACAGAGCATGTTCCAGTACACACTCCAAAGCTACAGAGAAACCCTGCCAAAAAAAAGAATGTGGATGTCTGAAGTAAACAAACAAACAAAAAAAAAGTATTAGATTGCAAGCTTTCATACATTAAGAAGGACAACGTAAGGTAAGGTAAGATAAGGACCTACCCTCCTGCAATAGTATGGTATTTGTCTGGCATAACTGGCCACTCTGCTTTGCCTATTATTGTTGGCCCAGACAGACTGTGTGTGTGTGTGTGTGTGTGTGTGTGTGTGTGTGTGTGTGTGTTCTGTGTTTCTGTTGTTTGTGTGTGTGACACCATACTGTCATAGCATACTTGTGGAAGTAAGACAATTTTCAGGAGTCCTTCCATTATGTGGATCCCAGGGATCAAACACAAGTTGTAAGGCTTGGCAGCAAGTGCCTTTAGCCACTGAGCCATCTTGCTGACTCTGTACCTTATCTTTTTTTCCCCTGGTGTTTTGAGAAGGGTTTCTCTATGCAGCCCTGGCTGCCCTGGAACTCTCTGTAGACCAGGCTGGCCTCGAGTTCACAGAGATCCACCTGCCTCTGACTCCTGAGTGCTGGGATTAAAAGGTGTACCACCACTGCCCAGCTGTACCTTATCTTTTGATGCAGGATTTTTCACTGAACCTGGAGACAGCAATCTGGCTAAAGTGGCTAGAAAGCAACGCTTAGATATCCACCTGTCTCCAGACCACACACCCACATGCACTAGAGTTATAGACGTGGCTTCACATGGCGGCTGGAGACCAGAACTCCGGTCCTCATGCTTGCACCAAGCACTTTACCAACTAAGCTGTCTCCCGGTTCCCAGAACCCAAGACAGATTTCTTCATGTTACATTGTCTTGAGCACATTCATAAATACCTTCCCACACATGTTCCCTTGTTTGTAAGTACATCTATAGTCTGGTGGTTCCCAAATGTATATCTGACTGCCCCTGACTTTAACTAAGAGATCAGCATCTCGAACTTGGCAGAATCGGTTCCAGACTCTGTCTTCCTCCCTAAATCTGTCCCTTCCATCCATCTCCCCAGTTCAGTAAAGAACATCTCATTAACCAAAGCAAAAAGCCTTTCTTTTTTTTTTCTTTCTCCTGGGCACCAAATCCATCAGGAAGACCTGACAGTTCTTTCTCTGAAATACACAAATGCATGCTAAGCCAGCCACGTCTCAACATGTCTTATACTAATGCTTGAGTTTAAGCCACTGTCTTAGTTAGGGTTTCTATTGCTGTGATAAGATACCATGACCAAAAGCAATTTGAGGAGGTGAGGGTTTGTTTCATTTTACAGCTAATAAGTCTGTCACTGAAGGAAGCCATGTAGGAAGCCATGGAGGAGTGCTGCTTACTGATCTGTTACCCTGGCTTGCTAGAGCTGCTTACTTATACACCCCAGGACCATCGCTTCCCCACCCACAATGGGCTGGTTCCTCCAACATCAAAAAAAAAAAAAATCCCTAAGAAAATGCACTACAGATTTGCCTACAGAGAAATCTTATGAAGATGTTTTTTCAGTTGAGAGTCCCCTTTCCCAAATAACTTTATCTTGAGTCAAGTTGACACTGAACTAGCCAGGACAGCCACCATCATGATCTCTCATCCGGGTATTGCAATAACTTCCTGTTGGTCTTAGCAGGAACCAAGCTCTAGCAAGTATCTACAGTGCTTTTGAACCCCTCCTTCCCTCCTTCCTTCCTCCTTTTCTCCCCCTTTCTTCCCTTCATCTTCTCTCCTTTCCTCTCTCATGTTTTTTCAGTGCTAGGGATAGACCCTAAGGGCATGAATATGCTAGCATGCTAGGTAAGAGTCCTACTACTGAACTACATCCCATTTTGTTGTTTTAGTATTTGTTTGGTTGGTCTGGTTTGGTTTGGTTTATTGAGACAGCATCTCATTGTATAGCCCAGGAAATCATTTTTGCCTCAGCCTCCTATATGTGGGGATTATACGCATGTGGCATTATATTCAGCTCCAGAGTGTTATGTGTGTCGTGTGCTTGCATGTGTGTATGCATATTCCAATCTGCACATGTGTACATATGTGTAGGTGGGAGTGCACATGTATGCATATCATATGAAGATCTGAGGCTGATATTATATGTCCTTTTCAACCATTTTCCAGTTTATTGAAGGAAGGTTTCTCACTAAACCTGGAACTCTCCAATTCCACCTGGTCTAGCTGCCCAGCTTGTCCCATAGATCACTAGTCTCTGTCTCCCAAGTGTTGGGATTACAGGTAGCTGCCACACTTCCCTGGCTTTTATATGGGTGGGGGTCTGAACTCCTACCTTCATGCTTGTGCAGCCAACGCTTGATCCACTAAGCTGTCTCCCCAGCCCCCAGGGTGTTAAATATATATACAACATGCTGAGTTCTCTTAGTGTTGTTTCAGAGATGACCTCTTGGGATTAGATATCCATGAGGGGCTCATCCAAAAGAAAGCCTCTCTCTCTCTCTCTCTCTCTCTCTCTCTCTCTCTCTCTCTCTCTCTCCCTCCCTCCCTCCCTCCCTCCCTCCCTCCCTCCCTCCCTCCCTCCTCCCTCCCTCCCTCCCTCCCTCCCTCTCTCTCTCTCTCTCTCTCTCTCTCTCTCTCTCTCTCTCTCTCTCTGTAGGGGTGGGGCATTATGAAAAAGAGAACCCTTTTCTGTTTAAATCTCTCCAGTGGTTTACTGTTATACATGAGAAGAAATGAAAATAAAACAAAACAACCTGAATTGTTCACCATGTCCCACAGGGGACATGGTGAGGTCGAGCCTCACTCCTGCCTTATTAAGTTCTTTCTGGCTCCAGGGCTTTCTTCCCATTTCTGGAATGTCAGATTCATCTTTCCTGAAAGCTGCCACACTCTCTTTCTTTCTTTTAAAGCTTTACTTGTTTATTGTGTATACAGTGTTTTGCCTGCATGCATGCCTGCAGGCCAGAAGAGAGCACCGGATCTCATTACAGGTGGTTGTGAGCCACCATGTATTTGCTGGAATTGAACTCAGAACTTCTGGAAGAGCAGCCAGTGCTCTCAACCTCTGAGCTATCTCTCCAGTCACTGATGCTGCACTTTCTAAAGGTGCTGCCTCCACACCTCTGACAAAGGACTTAGAGAATGCTGGCTAGATCCAGAGAGGGAAGGGAGGAGCAAGAAGGAATGTGAGGATGAAGCTGGATGGTTTGGTTCAGTTTGGTTTGGTTTGTGAACCCCCACAGCAGGTGACCAGCTCCCGTGACTGCCCATCTCTAGTTTCCTATCTTTAGATTTTATAATTCCAAGAGCAGAGTTAACTGTTGTACTGGCCTCCTGAAACCAAGGAATCTCCTCTATTAATTAGGGTATTTCTTTTTTTTAAGCTCCCTGGCAGCTTAGCAGTTAGGATTTAGTCCTCTCCCCCTTTCTCTCCCTCCCTCCTTCCTTCTCCACTTTCTCTCCCTCCCTCCTTCCTTCTCCACTTTCTCTCTGTTAACTGGGAGTTTTAAAGCAAAAATTAAGTGTACAAAATGGAGCTTCAACATGACGTTTTTGTACATGTACCTGGTGACCTTTGATAATGTTCACACACCCTGTCCCACGTTCCCTCCAATGTCCATCCCACCTCCCATTGTTCCCTTCCTCTCTCCTAATAATACTTTGTCACCTTCATGTTCATCTGTTAGATGGTTGGTTTCTAATCTAGATTCCACATAGGAGAAAGCACAGAGTATTCAACATGAGCTCCAGTTGTGTCCATTTTCCTTCCAACAGCATGATTCCCTTCCTCTTTGTAGCTAAATAAAACTCCATTCTGTGCATGCCCCATACCTCCTTTACCCATTTATCTGTTTATGGACACAGGTTGATTCCATAACTTGGCTATTGTGACTAACACTGCAAAAATCATGATTGTGCTGATGTCTCAATGATACAGACTTTGATTCCTTCTGGCATATGCCAAGGGGTGGGTGGTATAGCTGAATTATTCCGTTATTCTGTTTTTAGTTTTTTGATTAGTAGCTGGACTAATTTACATTCCCACCAACAGCATATGAGGGTTCTTTTCCCCTCCACATGTCCACCAGCATTTGTTTTTTTTTTTTAAATCTGATGATGATGATGCCGAGTGAATAGGGTGCATTTTTCCACAGCGTGTGGAGGTTTGTGGATTTGGTTCTCTCCTTCTACCTTTGCAAGGGTTCTGGGGACCAAACTCAAGTCCTCAGGCTGGTGCAGTCACTGCTTTGGCCTCTCATCAAAGACTTCTACCCACTGAGCCATCTGGCCAGCCCATTTTCTTTATGATAGGCTTTATGACTGGAGTGAGTCAGAATTTCAATGCTACTTTGATTTGATTCCCATGATGGTTAAGGATGGTGAAAATTTTTATATGAAGAATTCAAAAGAAGTTAAACATCAATAGAACAAATAACCCAATCAATAAATGGGCAAAAGAATTGGACTCTGTTCTCAAAAGGCAAAGTGTAAGTGACTATCAATTAGCTTGTCTTTTAATTGTGGAAATTAGGAAAGTGGGCTGATGCTACCAGAGGAGGTGTACAATGGTGACCTGCCCACACGCTACGCTGGGACAATAGTGGCACAGAAGCTGTGGGAGTCGCCGGCCGCTCCACGAGATGGAGCCCCTGCTCGACACTGGGTGGCCATGGGCACGGGGGAAAACCAAATGCTACCGTTCTGCTAAAGGATGTAGCAATATAATGACTCCTGTTGACATTCTGCTATACCCATAGAGCAGTGTCTAGCTCAGCCACTGTCAGAGAAGCTTCCTCCTGCAGTAGATGTGACCAAATGCAGAGACTCACAACCGGACAGTGTGCAGAGAGTAAGAGACCTTGGAACATCTAATCCCAAATGGGATGTCTCCGTCAAATCAGGTCTCATTGTAAAAGCCAGTGAGGATGGAAGACACCGAGGAAACAGAACCATCCAGATACAACAGAACAAATGGACATTTGAACCCACGGGGTCTGTACAGGTCCAAGCCAGATGGGGTCTCACCAACCCCTAACCAAGAAGCTATGTCTAATTGATAACTACTCATAAATGAAAAATTAGTTTTCTTCAATAGAGTCTCACTAGGTATACAAACCACACTTAAGGTAGCCCCCATGCTCAGTACTACATGGCCAACACAAAACATACTCAGTGGTATTTTTATAGATTATTTTGTCTCGTAATGCTCTACCTGGGCATTTTTAACTTACTGGATGTTTGCTTATATAGTATGTGTTTTCCAATTTTGTGTTTTTATGAACTTTCCATGGTGTGTGTGTGTGTGTGTGTGTGTGTGTGTGTGCGTGCGCGCGCGCGCGCGCACGTGCTTCTTGGGCTCTTTCTTGCATTTTCTGTTTGATTGTTTTGTTTTAGTCTGCTTTGCTTTTTATTTGCCTGTTTTGTTTTCCAAAGAAAGAGAAAAGGTGGAGTTGAATGGGTGGGGTAGGGATTAGATCTAGGAGGAGATGAGGAAGGGGAAACTGTGATCAGAATATATTGTGTGAAAAAATGCATTTTCAATTTAAAAAGAAAAAGGAAAACAAGCGCACGGAGATCCTGCAGCATAAAACCCATAATCTGACCTGCACTAGTCTCCCATTATTCTCAAGACAGGACACCCCCTCCAAGCTAGTAATGGTCATGAGTGTGGTCAATACCTGAGGTAGTTCCCTGGCTACTGAGCTGATCTTTTTTCGAGAGCAGTCCCAGGAGTTAACTCTGCTCTGGAAAATTTAAAGCCTAAGATAGAAAACTAGAGACTGGGGTGAGGGGGCTCCCTAGAACTTGTCACTTGCTGTGGAAGTCAATAAATCATTCAATTTCTCCCTTCTCACACTTGTTTGTTCCTGTCTTTCTTTAGAGGTTATTAACTAGTCTTTAAATATAGCCTTTGCCTGAAGTTGGGTGTAGTAAGATATCCAACCTGCCCACGCCTGTTGCACTGGCCAAGCCCATTGGGGCTTGGGGACAGGTATGGCTGTGACATGTGGGGTCTAGGTCTGGGGACCCAGACTCCAACTCACTCTCTTACCTCCTGGTTGGAGACAGAGAGCATGGGGAGGGGGCATCTTTGGAGTGGAAACCCACAGTGAACATCTGTTTCTGGTTGATTTTTTCCCCAAATAAACATCAATCAGCCTATATTGTGTCCCAGAATCCTATTTCCCATGCAATAGTTGGGTTCTGCAATTTACAATCTACAAGGCCTTCAAAGGAACCCTATCTTAATTACTTTAATTATCTGTTACCTAGAGTTAAGCTTCATGAGCTCTTTGCCAATGACTACTGGCTACCCCAGAGCATCTGTGAAATCTAAACACAGCATTAATGTTGGCCCATGTGGGACAATTTCATATGTACATGTTTGTGCATCCTTTTATACTTTTATGCAACAGCCTTCAGGCTGGGTTCCTGATCTCTCTCAGTGTTTGCTCACAGTTCATCTTTCCACCTGCTCACAGTTTCTGTGAGAGAACTGGGAACTCTCTGTACACACAACAGAGCCTTGTGCATGCAAAGCCAGTAAATCTGATCTCTAAAAAGGTATCTTCTCTCTCCAAGGAGGAGCTAATGTCTATGTCTTTCCAGTGTTTTCTTCTTTTTCGTTGTCTCCAGAGACGTTAACCACTAGAGCAAGGGCTTGGCCTTATAGAAGTCAGGAATTCCTTTGATGAGAGCAACATTGTCCTAAGGAGAAAAAATAAAGACATGTGCACATAAAATTATGCATACAACCTGGATTCTTGGGAGTCTGTTTAATAACTACATCCCCAGCTGTATTAGTCTAGTTTGGGTCAATACAACAAAATACTCAAGGCAAGCTAACTATAAAAGACAAAAGGTTTATTTGGCCAGCTTTGGTGGCCATCTTGGCTGTGTCATATCATGCCAAGGACGTAGGTAGGTAAAGGAGGGAAGTCACACAGTAAAAACCAAAGAGGCTGGGGAGGGCAGAGTCCCAGAGTCCCTACCAACAGTATACCCCCATGACCTAAGACCTCCCTTAGTCTCCATCATTATAGTCTGTACCACATCCTTCCACCTCAAAAGACCAAGATTCCAGCACTTAAACCATTAGTAGTTGGGTGGAAGCAAACATCTAAACTATACCAGCATCTGTCTAACTGTGCCGCACCACTATTGATTTCCTCCTTCCTCTAGCAATGACTCACCCGTACCTCTGCTGTCAGAGATTGATAGAACAAATCTAGTTTCTCCCTCCTGGGGTTTATCAGCCTCATGAGAACAAACAACAGAAACCAAAGCCCCCACCCCTCCAGCATTTAGACGTAGCCACACTTATAAGTCACTAACTGCACCCCCCACATTAGAGTAACCCCAAGACAAACACTTATAATTTCCTAGATTGCAGTTTACCTCACACAAGCTGCATTTTAAATGCTTTCCTTGCAAGGGAAGATACTCTTAGGCACTAGCAGAGATTACAAACCAGCCAAATCCTATCAGCCACATACTTAGCAAGAATTTCTTAGGTGGGTTATTTCCTGGGAAGATTATCATAGTGATTAATCTCATCTACTTCTTGTTGTCAATTTTAGTGGGTGACATTTTTGGCTTTGCTCCCAGATTCCAGAGGCTGCCATTTGAAACCTGCAGCTTCTTACAGACCATCTCTACCTTCTAATTAGAAAAGAGTTTTGAAAATGCTGGCGCTTTCAGGAAAGCCTTCTCCATGGTAAATTAGAAAAGAAAGGGGAGAGAGCAGAAAGGGAGAGGAAGAAAGATTAGGTAGAAGAGAAGGAAAAAGAATAAGACTGCAAGCAGGTCAGAGCCTGTACAGAAATTTTTTTAGCCAGTGCCTTTAGCTTTCCGGCAGGCACAGCAATTTCCTCAGGCCTCGTTTATTTTTGACAACAAATAACCTATAACTTTAAAAAAAAGATTTTGGCTGTTGAATTAAATGAAAGGAAACATGAAAAGCACAGAGGCTCTCAGATCGTGCTCAGAAAACATTTGCTTCCTTCCCAGTCCCACTGCACTTGTCTAACACACTTGTTAGCACTCATGTGCATGTGTGCACATACACACACACACACACACACACACACACACACACACACACACACACACACACACACACACACACACACACACACACGTGCATGCACACAAATTGTCTCAGGAGCTAATCTACTTTAAAAGAAACAAAAGCCCAATTCAATATAATAGTACATTAAAAGTATTACTTACCAAGTCTTACAACTACTTTTTTTCCTTAACAGTTAACCTCTCCATATGAGCTCAATTTTCATAACTCAAGAGGCTTGTGAGTTGGACCTTGAAAAATGGGTGGCACCCAATCTGAAAGCCAGGAGACAAGAAAGCCCACTTGGCAGAGAAATAGCACAAGTGAGGACTTCCCATTGAGGTCATTTCAGACAACTGCATTACCTGGTAATCTTGAGTGAGGCTGAGTGGGGGAAATTGGTGCAAGACAGAAGGTGCCAAGGCATTGGGACTCCTGCAGGTCATGAAGCCTCCTAGGACACTTTCATCAGAACGGTGACAGGAACAGATGTGCCTTAGACAGCAGACTGTGGCAGCAGTGGGGAGGAAAAATGAGAGGTGGGGTGAAGGGCAAGAGAGACAGAAAACAAGACCAGTCAGAGCAATCGACTGCAGATGAGACATAATGAGGGCCTGCACTAGAGGACGGGCAACAGCATGGCAAAATGCCAGCAGGCTCTCGGGACATTAAAGGGTAGAGCTGACAGGATTTAGTGACTGATTAGATGGGGGTGGGTAGTACGAGAAGGAATAGGGAGTGATTATAAACTCCTACCTTGGAAAACTAGGCAGACACCACTGGCATTTAGAAATGACAGGCAGTAAGAAACTGCTTTCTTTTCCTTTTCCCAGCTGCCACCATGGACAGCTCAAAGGACTCAACCGTCCCCGGCTCCCACTTGACAAACTCTTGTGTAACTCAATTCAAAGAACACCCCAGTAGCTCAGTGATGTTGGTTACTCGTGTCCATCTTTGCTTGGGTCTGTGAAACTCTTGGAAAATGACAGCAGTAAGAAATAATCCAAGTCCCTACAGAGCTCACGGCCTAGCTGCCATAGTCACACACTAAAACTACAGTACAAGATGGCCTGCATTGTAAAACAAAAGTGCTATACCAGAGAAAGCTTTGCAAAGGTCACCCTTCAATGTAACATGAGTTTGTGAGAGACACAAGAAGGGCGTTTAACCACAGGAACAGCAGATGTTTTAGAAGCATCAAGCGGTGGTAAAATTTAGTAAGGTGGTTGGGATGAGGCAGAGGAAGCAGAACAAGAATGGGCTGGTCATAAAAGGCCCGTGAAGAGCACTGACTGAGTTGGCAGAGTGCTTGCCTAGCATGCACAAAGCCCCGGCCGGGTTCAATCATCAGTAGGCATAAACCTGGCATGGGCCACATATCTATAATCCCAGCACTCAAAAGGTAGAGAGGCAGGAGGACCAGGAGTCAAGATGGCCAAGCTAGGCTACATGAGGTTTTTTTAAAGGACCTGTCTACAGGACTGGAGAGATGGCTCAGCAGTTAAGAGTACTGGTTGCTCTTCCAGAGGACCCAAGTTCAATTCTCAGCACCCACATGGCAACTCATAACTGTCTATATCGTACACAGTTATGCCAGAGGATCTGACACCTTCACACCAATGCACATAAAAATAGAGTTAATAACACTAGTGTACAAACTTAGTGGAGCCCATTCTATATGACGAGATACCTAGCCCAGTCTAGACATAGGGATGTGGGGTGTCTTGGTCCTGCCTCAGCGAGATGATGGGACAGACTTCCTAGGCGAGGCCTCACCCTCTCCATGGAGCAGATGGAAGGAGGAGGGGAGTGGGGGAGAGCAGGAGGAGAGGAGGGAAGGGGAACTGGGATTGGAATGTAAAAATAAATAAGAAAAACAAAAAATAAAGTTAAATTATATTTAAAAGGTCATGTCTATTTTTAAAGGTATTGTCTTAGAGTTTCTATTGGTGTGATGTTATAACCATGGCAACTCTTCTAAAGGAAAACATTTAATTGTGGTAGTTCGGTTACAGTTCAGAGGTTTAGTCCACTATCATCATGGCAAAAAGCAAGGCAGCATGTAGGCAGACATGGTGCTGGAGCTGAGAGTTCTTATATTCTGATCCAAAGGCAACCGGAAGTTGAACTGTGTGGCTTGAGCATATGAGACCTCAAAGCCCACCTCCACAGCGACACACTTCCTCCAACAAAGCCACACCTCCTAATAGTGCCACACCTTATGAGCTTATGGGGGCCAATTACATTCAAACTAACACCACTATATGCAATCCTTGAGTGCTTTTAGGCAGAAAGTTTTTTTTTTTTTTTTTTTTTCAGCCACTGGTATTTATCCAGTATTAAAGGAAAGCAGGTAACATCTCACTACCTATCTATCCATCCCAGATTCTACACTAGCTTTATCCAGATCAAGGGTAGGTGAACCGTGTATACATTTTATCCCAGCCATGGAATTGTGAGCTCCGATCATCTTTCCATCAGTTGCCTGTGTCTGACTATGAATTCCTTAAAGGCAGATCCGTATTTTCACCATCTTTATTCCCCAAGCCTATGTGAATACATAACCTAAGTTGGCATCTACTGTCTGACTGTCCACTATATGATTGAATGATCACTGAACAGTTTCTTTCCTGCCCTTCCAGCCTTCTAGAACCCAGTGGACCATATTCTGTTCACCATAGCTAAATGTGCACAGACAAAGGAGTGGTGAAAGTCCCAGAAGATAGTGGTTCTAGTCCTACCAAATGCACTATCTTGGATATTGAAGAAAGCATACATACTTTTAGTAATTTATTACTTCATTTATTTGGGGGGGCATATATGCTGCAGTGTGTGTGTGGAGGTCAGAGACCGACTTTCAAAGTCAGTTCTCTTTATAGTGTGTGGGTCCTGAGGATCAAACTTTGGTCAAATAAATGACATTTACTGCACAATTGAAACTTTCCTCTACAGTTGGCCATCTTCATGTAGCATTAAGAGAAACTTGCAAAGTAATTTAAAAAAATAAAGAGCTAGAATCCGAAGTGCTGGGGTCCAACTCTGGCCTTATATTAACCAGTTCTTTAGTTTTAGAAAATCTCTTTTTTTTTTTTTTTTAGCAGATTTTTTTTTTTTTGTTTTGTTTTGTTTTGTTTTGTTTTTCGAGACAGTTTCTCTGTGGATTTGGAGGAGGCTGTCCTGGTAAACTAGCTGGTCTGGAACTCACAGAGATCTGCCTGCCTCTGCCTCCCAAGTGCTGGAATTAAAGGCATGTGTCACCAATGCCTGGCCTGAGCAGAAATTTTTAATCTGTAAAATAAACGTAGGAACAACCTCTAAAAGGCTTGATCAAACTCTACTTCCTTTCCTAATTTCTCTCCCCACCCACCCTCATTCTAATAACCACTGTATTTTTATGGAACTTAGTGGGGTCTCACATAACATTTTATTAGCAGCATACGTTTCTAATGTTAGTGGTAACTTCAAAAACAGACTACTTGACTCATTATTACCACATTTGACACATGGCTAGGATCTATAAATAATTGCCAAAAGGATGGAGAGCAAAGGTTAAAATTTTCCTTTGTGGAATTCTTCAAATTATTTTACATAGTCACTGTAAGTGTCATTTCATTTTAGATAGCAGACATAGCAATTAGCAGAGTGTCTGCATAGCCAGAAACATTGCCGTTTAGTCTGGCTTTTATTCGGGATAATGAATATGAATGTGTTTTGACTAAATGAGTGGTTCCGCCAGATCGGCTCTGAATACACATTCATACGTGTTCATGCTACTGTGATGCTTCTGACCCCAGGAGAAGACATGTGCTTCCATCTTCAGGACACTACGTTTGAATGAGCCCCCTCCACCCCAAACTATACAACAGAGGAAAGTGCTATGTGAATTGGGGGCACAGGCCAAACACCATTGATTAGTGCTGCCCAGCGGTGGTGCATACCTTTAACTCCAGCACTCAGGAGGCAGAGGCACAAAGATATGAGTTCAAGGCCAGCCTGGTCTACAGAGAGTTCCCAGGCAGCTAGAACTACATAGGGAGACCCTGTCTTGAAAAACAAAATAAAATAAAAACAACAACAACAAAAAAATCAGCTAATGTATGATGGACATAGAGAAGTACAAGTCTATCCAGCCTGAGCCAGACATTTGAAGGATCTCTTATTTTGTACATACAACTTACTAGGTCAAGATGAAGAGTTTTTAAAAACAGTCAAATAATTATTATTTTATATAAATCCAAGCTCCTTGCAATGCACACTCACAAATCACACACACACACACACACACACACACACAAACCCTACCATAAAGCCAGCAATACCACTCCCAGGTTCACCCAAATTAGAAAAATGAAATCATAGCATTGCAAAAAAGGATTGAACTGAAAAATTGTTTTCTCTAATACAGATCCTACATTTTAATTATTATGTGAGTGGATAGAAATAGGTCATGAAAAAGGAAGGGGACCATAATGGAGGAGAGAAGCTTAAAGTAAGCTCTGAGGGAGGAAAGAGGGCAGTAGTAATATAACATGAGGCCCAGCGTTTGGGAAGCAGAGGCAGGTGATCTCTGAGGGTTCAAGAACAGCCTGGTCTACACAGTAATCCCAGAATAGTCAGGACAGCCTGGTCTACATAGTGAGTAGGACAGCAGAGCTACATGAGACTGTTTCAGAATTTAAAAGGAAATGTAACGTGAAGGTAGAAGGGCTACTGGGAGGGTGGAGGAGAAAGACCCACAAAAAAGTATGTATGGAAATGGCACAATGAAACTCATTTCCTTGATGCACATTTAAGGATTAACAAAAACCAAATACCTGCAAAGCCTTAAGGCTGGATCTCCTTTTGAACTCTAGAATAATCCATTGCTCTCATTCCACCAACTACTGTGTGTACACATACACATACATATAAAACATATAATCCCAATTCATTTTCCTTGCTAATGTCATGACTTTTTTTTTACTGCTAAATAAAACTCAGGTGTGTGTATCACATTTTCTTTATTCACTTGTCATACTTCTTATATAACTGTAAATTGTGCAGCAATAAACATAAATGAACAAGCATGTCTGTGGAAGAACTTAAATTCAACTCTGGACTGGACCATATGGGAGCCGTTTTTTGTTGTTTTGTTTTGGGTTTTTTGAGAAACCACCTGATTCACACAGTAGCTGCACAGGTTTACTCTCATTAGCAGCTTACATCCTCACCTGGGTTTATTTTCTCAACTTCAGCCATTCTGACTAGAATTGAGGACAATCTTCCATTTCCCTTTAAGTGTTTATTGTCAGGTTGCTTCTTTCAAGAACTACCTCTATGCCCAGCTTAATTTGAAACTCTTAAAGAGCAATTGTCTGGATTATATTTTCATCCCTGCCTTAGGGATGGAAAACAATGTATCTAGATGTGAAGATATTGTGTTCCAGGTCTCAACCTAAGCTTCATGGCCCAGGCTCTCTTATTAGTCAGCCTAGGATACTTTTCTAACTCTATGAATCCTCATTCTATTAACTATGCACATTCACACTGCAGTGTACAATGTGACTTGTCCTCACTCTAGTCAGAATGACTACAGAAAATCAACCCAGGTGAGGATGTAAGCTGCTAAGGGAGTAAACTGGAGCAGCTACTAGGACAATCAGCATGGTGGTTTCTCAAATGAAGGGAGAGGGAGAACGGAACAGAAATGGGCTACAGCTGGCCTGGTGGTTAAGAGCACTTGCTATTCTCCCATAGGATATAGGTTCATTTTCCATCACCTTACAACCATTTGTAACTCCACTTCCAGAGGATCCAACATCTTCTGAACTCTGAGGAATACCAAGCACACACACAGTATATATACATGTTTGCAAAACACTCACACACAGAGGGAGACGGACAGACAAGAGACAGAGAGACAGAGGCAGAAACTTGGTAGAGCTGAAGAACTACCCCTTACACAAACACACATCAGGAAGGTCAAACTGATCGGCAAGACATCTGCCCATTTATTTTGCAGAAATCATCCACTGGGTCTGTGCACTCTGAAAAATCTGAAGCAGTGAAAAGGGCATGTTATTCCAGTTGGAAGAATTCGCTTAAAATTCTAGTTCTGTCATTTACTACCAAGTCATTTTTTCTTTAAAACACTTTGCTCATCTATAAAACAAGTACATCTAAGTACAAACACCAAATCTGAAGTGTTGTTATAAAAATTAAGCTGTGGCAGAGTAACACCCTAAATTGATTAACCATGAAAAACCATCATCACGATACAAAAATCAATTGAGCAACTATTGTCACTGTAAAAGAGTGGATATTAAGATTCCCAAGATGTATTTCCTTCATTTCTGAAGTTTCCCATAAACACAAGGATGTTATTTTGTTTTCTAGTCAGGCAGTGGTGATGCAAGCCTCCAGAAACAGAGGCAGGCAGATCTCTTGAGTTTGAGGCAAGCCTGGTCTACAGAGTGAGTTCCAGGATAGCCAAGACTATAGAGAAACCCTGTGGCTGGGACAGGGGTGGGGATACTTAGTTGCCAATTCAGTTTTTGACAAAGAACAGTAATGGTTATATGGCTAATGTTTAAAGGAGGGAGGGGAGGAGACCAGGTTTGGTGACATTTATTTAGAATCCCAGCGCTGTCAAAACAGGGACAGGCTGATCCTTAGGGCTTGCTGACCGTCAACCAATGTGGCTAGCTCTAAAAAAGAAAAATACAATGAAGTGAGTGGTGCCTGAGGAATGATACCCAAGGCTGATGCACACTTGCACGCATGCATACACACACAAATACACACACACACTAATAATAAAGCATGAGGGGAATAACAAGAGATTTCATTTGAAGACCACAAGTAGAATTTTTCATATTTTTCTTTTCTCACACCACAGATGGCAAGAGTAATATAACACCTGATGTTAGGAAAAAAAAAATATATTCAGCCATAAATTAACTAAAAGACGAATTTTATACAACTTAAGAAACATCAGTACATCATGTATGAAATCCTGATGGTGAGAAGCAGTAACTGTGATCTACAGTTTTAAGAATCCTTTTGCTGAGCTGGTCAGTAGTAGATGATTTCCCAAAGAAATTAATACAAATAACCAGCACACCTGCTAGTCCCAGTACTTGGGAGGTAGAGTCAAGAGGTTAATGAGTTCAAGTTCAAGCCCCTGTTACATAGCAACTTTGAGGCCATCCTGGGCTACACGAGACCCTACCTCTTACAGCAACAGCAGCAAACAAACAAAAAAAAAACAAAGACAATAATGTCCCTAATCCAGAGAATTTAACTTGAGGCCTTTACAGACATTTTGGAGACACCAAGAAAGCAGTTAGAAAACACAGTGCTTTGTTTAGAACACAACCTATCTGGAGAAATTTCTTCTTAATCTAGTAATTAATGCTTGTCTATTAACCAGTCTTACACGGTGATGCTGTAGCACGGATCTGAACACTTCTCACAGAGGCCCGTGTGTTAAGCCTGCGGCACTATTGGAAGCCATGCAAACTTTTGGTCATGCCCAGTGGGAGACTTTAACGCATTAGGGGTAGGTCCTTAAAGAGAAAAACCCTTGTGTTTTCCTCTCCATCTTCTGCACATGCAATGAGGTGAATAATTTGTGTTAACGTGTGCTCCCTGTCACAATATTTGGCCTCATTACAGGCCTGACCAATCTCAAACTGAAATTTCTAAATCCATGGCCCCAAATAAACCTTTTGTCTAAAGTGGACTGACAGGAGGCATTTGCTACAGTGATGTAAAGATAGCACAGGTAGTATAAGAACAAGAGAATTATGCAGAAAACAAGCCAAAGAGACACACAATTTTAAGGTATTACTCGAGGACTAATAGGAAACAACAGTATCACCAATGAAAAGAAACCAAAGCCATCAGACAGCTCAGCATGAAGAGTTACCTGCTGCCAAGCCTGACAACCCGAGTTTGATCCCCAGGGCCAACACAGTGGAAAAAGGAAAGTTGACTAGCACAAGTTTTCCTCTGATGTCACAGGTGCATCTGACCTCCACACACCGGCCATTATACTTGCGCCTCCTCTCCAAAATAAAATTTTAAAAGCTGTAAGCAAAAGTAAAATCCAAGAGACTAGATCAAGTCATTTCTCCACTTATTAAATGTTTTGCAACAGGGAGCTAGACAGTTGGCTCAGTAGTTAAGAGCACTGCCTGCTCTTCCAGAGACTCAAGTTTGATTCCTAGCACCCACATGGTAGCTCATCACCATCTGTAATTCTAGTTGTAGGAAATTCAATGCCCTCTTCTGGGCACTTTGTGCACTAGGAATGCACATGGTAAAAAGACATACATGCCAAACACCATACACATAAAACAAATAATAAAAATAATGTTTTGAGCAGATAAACTGAAAAATGTTTTCTGCGTCTCTTAAGAAACATTTGCATTTCTTTGATAAAGAATTTCTGAGCCAGACACAGTAGCACAGGACTGTGATCTCGGCTCTTGGGAGGTAGAGGAATGAGAATCAGGAGTTCCAGGTTATCTTGGACTATGAAGTAAATCTGAGGCCAGCCTGGACTAAGACTTGTCTAACAACAAAAGAAGTCAGGCCTATACAAACTCACGAGGTATACTTTCCTTCCTCAAATTTTCACTATAAAAATTCACTTGGCGTTGGATGCATACATAGCTCAGTGGCAGAGTACCTGCCCAGAATACTTGAGGCCCAGGTTTCAATGCCCACAATAATAATTTTGAAAGTATAATGTGTGGTAATTGGAAAGCCACTACTTAAATTATCTTAAACAATGAGCTGCTGAGTTACAAGCTAGTGAGGAACATGGAATGTGACATTTTAGAAAACATCACTGTTTTCTACAGCTGACTGCTTTTCTTTCACAGACAAGACCAAATTCCAGAAGGAATCCAGCAAAGAAAGCTCAAGTAACAAAACTTTTAATTGTGACCAGCCTATAAATATTTTAAGGCTTTTTAGGCTTGCCTTGACATTAAAAATGAACAACAACAAAAAAAAAAATCTACTTTTCTGCAGCAATATTTCTTTTCAGGAATTTGTTGTTTTGACTCTGGAAAAACAATTCACTAGTTTTTAAAAATCATGATTATAAAATCATACTCATCTATTGCTAAATCTTTGAATGTTAGGAAGCCTCAACTTAGATGGGCTCTAGCTTTTCTAAAAAGCTAGGATGCCTATTCATACAGTTCAAGTATTTCCCCCCCACAGTGGTAAGAAAGACCTTCTGCCCACTAAAGCCTCATTTCTGCAATTCCTCACATCTGCTGCAACCTCATCTAGATCAGGGAGTAAGTACTAACCATGCACTTACACTTCCCAGGAATCTGCCTTACTTACTTCCCACTGCTGCATTTTCAGAGTGTAAGATTTAAGCTGGGAGATGCCTCATCAACAATGTAACAATTTAAGTGAGAAAACCAGAATAGAGCAAACTAGGTTTTATCACCTAAATTCTACTTTTACAATACACAATGCTCAGCTTAAATTCTAGATTAAAACCCTTTTTAGATATTAGAAAAAAATAAGCATATAAATATAATGTTCAATTTCTTTTTTTAAAAAATTCAGTCCTAAAAGATGGATGAGTTTAAATTTTTTTTTGTATAAAACAAGTATCAACTGTACTAAGGCTGAAAAACTAAATTACAAAACAAATACATGATCACAATTCAAATTCTTTGGATTGTTTATCTCTAAGCCCCAACATGTAATACAAGAATGTAAAACTTTCCCAACCAAGCTCAGTAATGGTACTATTTTATATGTAAACATGTTGTACTTTGGGAACTTTGTAAATTTCCACAGCTGTCCGAACTGCAGAAAGAAAAGGTGAGGGCTGAAGGTACAACGGTGGCACAGGGTAACTAGAACAAACCCTGTTGGGAAACTTAGGTCCACTGTACAAAAATGCATTTTAGCATCTTCTAGTTTCATTGGCTTTTCCACTGTCAAATAAGGAACCTTTACTTTCTCATCAAATGAATGAGTCCTAAGGCTTTGTAAAGGATGGGCCCCGGTTACTGGGTCCCCTTTATACAGAAGGCCAACACCGGTTTTAATTTCTATTGGAACAAGGGAACTTTCACCAGAGTCCTTAGAATGTTCAGGGAGGAAAAACTTCCGTACAGAACACTCAGATGGGAATAGAAGTTGCAGAAGATCCAGAACACACATCAGTCGTATTTGATTCTATCTATTAGGCGGTCCTCCTTGTAATGGGAAATAATCTGAATCAGTATGGAACAGTTGATCAGAAGAAAGAACAAACCGGCTAACCAAATAAACAGGAAGGTGTTCTTCCCTTGGAACTCCAGAATGTACGCAGGAGTCAGCCATAAAGCCTGCCCTAGAAACCACAACATCAGGAGTACTATGGCTCTTTTCCAAGGAATTCTCACTAGAGGCATCACAAGAGGCAGAAGGCAGAGGTACCAAAGGAAGTACTGAGAGGTGCAGACTTTGTTAAAAGTCACAAAAATGGATGTATGGAGAAAACAACAGAAGACAAGATCCCTGTAGTAGGCAAAAGACACGGCCGAAAGCAAGATGAACTGTGGCAGGAATGCGGCAATCCCCAGGGTGAAACTCCACTTGCTCTCGGCGGTCAAATACAGCATATAGAAGTACGGGGAAAAGTTGTGGCGGATATCCCTCCTAGTCAGGTGGTACAAGTAGGTGTGCTCCAAAAACTCCCAGCCGTATTTAGAGTAAAAACCGAAGCTCAGGGCAAAAAACGTGAGTCCCGCAACTGCTACAAAGAGCAGCACGGCCCAGCTACACAGCCGCTTCAGGAAGTCGTAGAGGCGGGCCTGGAAACAGTACCGCGCCTGCCGGAGGCTCTCGTCGTCTTCGCGCTCGGGCCGCAGGCGGAGCGCGATCGGGAGGATGTAGGTCACCGGGTACATCTTCATGTGCACCGCGAAGCCGTAGAACACCGCGGCGCACGCGATCAGCCGCTTCTCTATCAGGTACAGGGCCGTAAGCACCAGGGAGGCGACGATGGAGTCCGCGTTGCCTCGGCTCGACACGGCCATGGGTAAGGGGTTAAGCAGCCAGAAGACGCAGTAGCCACAGGCCTGGCGGCGCCCCAGCCCCTTGAGCAGCAGCAGGCGGTATAAGAGGAAGGCGGTGAGGAGGTCGCAGCTGATGAAGAGGAACTTGCCGAAGAGTTCGCTCAGGTAGACGTTGGGGGTGAGCAGCCAACTCAGGAGCGGGGTGTAGCGGTACGTCGCCCTCAGGTACGGCGAGCGCCCTTCCGTGACGAAACGCGCGGCGTCCGTGAACACGTGGTAGTCTATGTCGGTGTACCTCACGAGCAGAGTCCGGTCCTGGAAGACGCCGTAGAAAACCAGGGCGACCCGGGCCAGGAAGGCCACGCCGAACACCCCGGCGGGGGGCACCCGCAGGTTCAGGAACCATTCCCCCCAGGGCCTGGTGTAGCTCATGGTTTGACTGCGGGAAGCCGCCCTGCCGGCCCCGGTCCACACTGCGCCGCTCTCCCGCTCGCTGCCCCGCTCTAGCCGTCCTCCAGCTCACCCCACGCGGCCTCCCGGAGCATCTCCTCCGCCGCACCGCAAACACAAACAACCCAGGAACGAGCACTTCCGGCACCAAGTCCCGCCCCCACGCTGCTTCAGCCTCGCGCGGAGTCTGGGTTGTCCCCAGCGGAGCAATTACCTTCCTCGGGATTGGCTGTCCGGCTTACTTCCGGCGGAGGCGGGGTTTCCGGTCCCTCCTTGGACAAACGTCCGCTGGCCGGAAAGCCCGGAGTGGCTGAGTTGCTGTGCGCCTGGGTGAGCTTGGTGTTGTAGTAACTGGCGCTGCCCCGCTCCCAGCTCGGGTCAACCGAGGCGGACTCTCGGCACAGAGTGAGCTGTGACCTGCCGGCTGCATCCCCCAGAACCGGCTTGAAGGACTGAGAGCGAAAAATGTAGATGGGAAGGAAATAAACCTGAAGTAGTTGTCGGTTTTTTACCCCTGATAGTAATGTTCCTCCCACCAGAATACGTATGTTTGATCACCCCCGGAGTGGCGTCAACTCCGTTCTTTTCAGGCATCCTTCACCTAAGTCAAAATCAGCGCGTCAGCCACCCCATTCCACCCCACCACCTTTATTTTTATTATTTATTTATTTATTTATTTATTTATTTATTTATTTATTTTGCCAAGGACTCCCAATGCTTTTATTCTTTTCCTGGTTACTTACTGTACTTATAATCGGCTTTTAAGAACTTCGTGTTTTTAGAATATTTCCAGTCTCAACTAAATTGTAGGGTTCTTTAGAGTACAAAGTATACCCTTATTTCTTTGTACGTTCTCGTAATGCGTTACAGTCTCAGACACATGATAACAGATACAGGCTGACCGGCTTGATCTTACAAATTGAGCCTGTTACTAGGGAAGTCTTGTAGCGGTGGCTCCACTCAGTCTGGACATGCATCTCTCATCCTACACTCCATGTTTATCCTGTGAAATGAGCCATACTAACCTTATACTCTATTTCTATCCTCTAAAATGTTTTTATGTAAGTTTATGTTGTGGATTAATAACTACTTCTAGTCATTTTTCACCATGCACTGGCCATATATACAGTGATATCACATTGCCATTCAAATGACAACCATTATGATTCATAATAGTTGTTTGTTAAGGACTTATTTACAATTGTCAGACATACTACTGTTTAATGTAAAGTTGATATTCTTACCTTCACCAAGGAGGAAAATCAGAGTCTATATAGAGTAAATAAGTCACACAGCCAACCAGTAGTAGAACTGGGATTGAAAGTAGGGTCTACATAACCCTACTTTTCTTTTTAATGATAATATTTTTATTTTAATTTGAAACAAGCTTGTTTTATATGTCAATCCCAGTTCCCTCACCCCTCCTCCCCTGTCCCCCTCCCAGCCCCCATCTCATCGCCTTTCTGCTCCTCAGGGAGGGTGAGGCCTTCCATGAGGGAATCTTCAAAGTCTGCCATATCATTTGGAGCAGGGTCTAGGCCCTCCCCCATGTGTCTAGGCTGAGAGAGTATCCCTTTGCGTAGAATGGGCTCCCAAAGTCCATTCTTATACTAGAGATAAATACTGGTCCACTACCAGAGGCCTCATAGACTGCCCAGTCCTCCTGACTAACACCCACGTTCAGGGGTCTGGGTTGGTCCCATGCTGGTTTCCCAGCTATCAGACTGGGGTGCATGAGTTCACACTTGTTCAGGGTTTCTGCAGCCTGTCTTGTACCCTTTGCTCATCACTCCTCCCTCTTTGCAACTGGGTTCCAGGAGTTTGGTTCAGTGTTTAGCTGTGGGTCTCTGCTTCTGCTTCCATCAGCTACTAGATGAAGGCTCTAGGATTGCATGTAAGGTAGCCATCAATCTCATTATCGGGGAAGGGCATTTAAGGTAGCCAGCCTCTCCAGTATTGCTTAAATTGTTAATTGAAACCCAACATACCTTAATCGTTGTGTGATGAACCTGCAAATAAAATGCTGATTTGGAATTCTGGTTTCTATGTTTTGTTTTCTTAATCTCATCTTGAAATCTTTCTGATAAACACTCTCATTGTTACTCTTTATATCCCTGGTTTGTTATTTTTCTTTGTGAGTTATAGGTAAGTGAGGTTTAGTCTCAGTAGAGAATATGAGTGAGATGCCTGAAGATTAATCTTGGTAGATTGTTTTAGGTATTTATAATTTAGTTAATTATCCTCTAAGGCTGGCCTAATAAATAGGAGAGACACCGTATTCAGGAAGATAAGGAAACAACTAATCAAAAGAAACAGCTTGTCCCTGGAGTCAAATGAGTGAGATGCAGAAAATAGGAGAACTCTTGGACAGATATCACTCCCTGCCTTTAGTGTCTGCCCCTGTGAAGTGTTTTCCACAGATTTTACATTTTAGGATATGTTAATTACCTGTTTTGTATTAGTGCATGCTGAATGCTTCACCCTTAGTTATATTTGTTATGTGCCACTTATTTCTCACAAGTATGTAAGACCTACAGATTTGGGATATGGTTATTTCATACATCTTGTACATTTAGTGTGTCTTTTTTGTTTTGTTTTTTGTTTTTCAAGACAGGGTTTCTCTGTGTAGCTTTAAAGCCTACCTAGCCTGGCACTTGCTCTGTAGACCAGGCTGGCCTGGAACTCACAGAGATCTGCTTACTTCTGCCTCCTGAGTGACATTTTTAGTATGTCTTATGACTCACTTGTCCATTTATTAATGATGAAGGAACCAATTTCCCTCTCCCCTTTCTCCTTCCATCTTAAGGACCAAGAATCAGCAAGTATAACCTTTTGATTCCTTGCCAGAGTATTTGGGGTTGGAAATTGACCACAACTTTCTCAGGCTCATACTAGGTAAAAATAAATGAAAAATCCATTATTTTGAGACTTGGGGATTGACATGCCTCCTGCTTCAAATGGACTTCCAGACCCTTGAGGATGTATAAGGAAAAGCATCCAAAAAGTATTTCCTAGTATGAAAGAAAAAGAAAAATGGACTCAAACATCACCATCTAAAAGGGAGAGTGTCCCAGATTCAGACCAATTTGACTCCTGAAATTAGTAAAACCAGTTTTCAGATTCCCGAGTCTTAGTATTTAAGTCTTGTCCTTTAAGAACTGGATTTTCAGGCTGGAGAAATGGCTCAGTGATAAGATCACTGAGTGCTCCTCAAGAGGACCCTGGTTCAATTCCTGGCATCCACATGGCAGCTCACAAATGTATTGTCTGTAATCCTGGTTCTAAGGGATTCATAGCACCAGGCATACACATGATGCACACATACATACATACATACATACATACAAAATGTCCATACACATAAAATAAAATACTTTTTTTTCAAAATGGAGAAGAACTGGATTTGCAAGCCATACAGCTGGCTCAGTGGGTAAAGGTGCTTGATGCCAAGCTTGACAACCTGAGTTTGATTCCCCAGACCCCAGATGGTAGAAGGAGAGAAATGACTCTAGAAAGTTGTTCTCTGATGTCCACACATCCTTGCACATCTACACACACAAAAATAAACAAACAAAAGGTGTTTCTTTTCATTTAAAACCTGATCTTGAAAATTATTCTTAAAAGGATATTAATAAGGGAAAGAACAAGAAAAGGATTGGAGGAATACTATTAACTAATGAAATGTGTGAGTATAAGGGAAGGCCAGCAAGAAAGGCCTTCCAGCAGAGCTGAATTGAGTCCTCCTCTCCCATAATTCAGCCTATGAGTTCAAACCTTAAAAAAAAAAAAAAAAAAAAAAAAAAGATAGCTTTCAGTTTCTAAAAGAAGATACAGTGAGAACAAGAGATTCATCCAGTTTATTTAGTAGTTTCTTCTGAACAGACAAAAATAAACCAAAAATACCTCACACATTGTTTTTCTAAATACATTTGACCCGGTTTAGTCTTTAATACAGTTCGTAGAAAACTCATCCCTACATACTTCTACTTCAGTAGCATTGGCCAGCTAATTGTACAGTATAGGTAATGTGTTATTTTGCAAAGAAACTAAGTTAGCAGGGGTAAAGGTTCATGGTAGCAGCCATGGAGAAAGTGCAATGTTCCTGGCCAGTAGCTACATTATGACTGCTTTCCTTTCTCTGCTGACCTGGAGGGTTGGGGAAAATCCCTGCATAGTTTTACTAGCTGAAGTGGATTTCAGGAAGTGGGCGGGGCAGTAGGGAGTGCAGGAATTAGGTGAAACAACATAGGGCTTTCAGAAGCCTCCCATAGAATTGTATCATCCTCTAGGAAAGATGAAAACAGAATTCTTCATAGAAGAGCCTCCAAGCCAAAGCATCCATCTACCTCCCTGCCAGGACTGGGACAATGATATATACAGCACCCTCTTTAGGATTTTTATACATAGGCTCAGGCCTGTCTTGGGAGTATCTTGAGCTCAGCAGCTCATCAGTCCTGGCATTTGTATTCCAGCAGTATGGCTTCCACTTAATGCCTCCCAAATACCAATTTTTCAGCTTTTCAGTTTTTAGTTATGGGGCCTATAGCTAGAACTCCTACCCTGGTGAAAGAATGGGAAATGCAGAGTGTCCTTCGGGAGAGGAAAAGGATGATTTCTTTGCTTGCTTGCTTGCTTGTTTGTTTTAGAAGTTGTTCAATGGCAGGTTGTTGCCAGGGATAGGTAGAACATAGTATGAGTGGTAGATTTTCCTAGATCTCCATGGATAGGGCATTTCCTTGCCCCATTTTCTCTAGCCGTTCTCTTGTCCTATCAGCACAGGTTCGTTATGAAAGGGACAGTCCTCCCTTTGCCATCAATCAAACTTAAAACCATCAGCTACTCTAAACATAACACAGAAAATCCGGGTATCCTACTTCATAAAACCAAGGCAAGATATTTGTCCCTTTGCTAAAGTCTGAGTACTTCCTTTCTGTACATTCCATATATTTGGCATATGTACATCTATATACATATCTCTCTATATATTATCTCTGTTTTTTCCTTAGATAAACATATATATCATATCCCAATTTCCCAAGTTTTCACCCACCTTTTCTGTGTCAATCATAAGTAAGACCCAGGGTATCTTTCCTGAGTCCCTTAGCCTCGTTTTCTCATTTTCACACTCTAGATATCCAACCCCATTGGTTGCTTTGCCCACCTGAAATCTCCCACCTCACTTAAAATCCTCACCTGTTACTCTCGTGATGTTACAAACCTATAGCTGGTACAGACATGGAATCCATTTCTCATCAGGCCTGGGTGCTAGTAAAGCTTCCCCTATATCCTGAAAAGGGATGCCAGGTCAGGCGAGCCAGGCTGTGACCTGAAGAACCACTTAGAATTGGGAGTGGGAGTTGTTCCATGCAGAACATCGGGCTTCTGGGAGAAGGGTGCCATTCTGAACTAACAGGATGGAATGGTTTTAAAGTGCAACTTAGAGGAAAGCCTGGCATTGTAGAGGAAGCCCAAGAAGCATTAAGGCAGAAAATGTCCTCTTCTCACATCGTTATCCAATAATCTGAGGAGATTTGGGCCTTACCAAGGGACTAGGAAGAGTAATTCCTTCAGGAGGGAAGCAGCAATGTGCAGAAGAAACCAGACAGGGAAACAATTGCCAGTGGATAAGAAGATACACACATGGCAGAACACTTGGTCCTTGCACACCAAACGCCACCGCGTAAGCACAGTGTTGAGTATATTTGAAAGCACAGGCGCTGGCTCTTTGCCTGGGGCTCTGTTTCAGAAGTTCAGGTTCTTCTGGTTCCTGTTTTGATGTGAGTTTAAGGACAAAAGTGAGTTTTACAGTAAGGAGGGGTTGGAGGCTCTTCCTTTTCAAGACCAGTTAATTGAGTTGGAGGAAAGAGCTATGTTAGGGACCATGCACAGCTGAGACAGGCTCAGGATCTTCTGGTTTCTCTGCAAGACTTTGCAGAGAGATGTGTGTATACATTCTGTATAAACGTGTAGTTTGTCATCATTTGTCAACTCCACCTTGAATCAACAATCGTGTCATCGCTGCTGGAGTTCCTGCTAAACCATCTTATGGGGTTTCCTGTGTACCTAACTGGAACCAGAACTCACTTGTGCTTTGGGCTTCAGAACCGTACCTGGTGCTTATAATGCCCTTCCCTGACCCCAGCCACTCTACTCACCAGAGAAGTAGGAATGGCCTGGGTCTGATCCTAAGTTGTCTTTTTAACTTGCCTGAGACTGGCCCATTGGCCGAAGAGAGTAGAGATGACACTGACTTTCGTCATTTTATGCCATGTCATAATGGCTGAGATCAGAGCGTAAGTTCCTCCCCTCTCCCATTGTCTCATAAACAGCTGGCACTTTTCAGAAGGGCACCAGGAGATGTAACAAAATAGTGGCTGTCAGCCTGAGTTCTGCTTCAGTCCAAACCCTAACAAAACATCACAAATTCCCAGAGGCTCTGATAACAATCTGGGGATCTGAGAAGTTGGTTCAACTTTCCTGGGGAATCTGTGCCCTGTGACTAGTTCTAATTGATTGCTGCTAAGAAAGGGAAATGACTGCGCTTCTTCAAAAGCTTGGGTCAAGGGATGAGGGGTCTAGGATGGGTAAAAGAGGAAGAAGGAAAGTCAGGTACAGTGTAATCTGGGGTGGTTTGAGATATTTTCATGGGGCCTGAACACTGGACTTAGCATTGGCAATAGGACATAGTGGATCACTTTTAATCCCAGCACTCAGAGGCAGAGGCAGGTGGATCTCTGTGAGTTCAGACCAGCCAAGTCTACAGAGTGAGTTCCAGGACAGCCAGAGCTGTCTCAAAAGAAAATGTTTTTTCGGGGGGAGGGGGGGAGAGCATTGGCTAATGTTTTCCCATTCACAGGACACAGTAAAAGAAATATTTCCAGGACAGGGCCAGACTATTAGAGAATAATTCCAAACTTGAATTTCTCAGAACCCAGGATGGGTGCAGGAGGGGTCGTGTCTGTTCATGTTTCTCAGGTCAGCCTCAATTCTATGGGAACAAGGCTGAGAAAGAACTGGGAATCCTGAGAAGATACACTTGAGAACAGGAAATGGAAAATAAGGTAGAGATCAAAAGTCTGTGTTATGTCAGGAGTTACCAGCTGAGATTAAATACACCATGACAAGCCCTGGCTTCTTTCCTGAGGATTTGGTAGAGAGCCCAGGGAAAACTGATTTCTGATTCATTATTTCTGAGAGCATAGTCCATAGGGTGACTCTCTGAGAGAGTTTTGCCCTAGGGGACTTACTAGACAGAAACAGAGATGGAGGCAGCTTCAGTCTCGAGTCATCACACTTTCTAGCAGAGGGTAGTTGTGGGGGAGTCTATCCATCCCATCACATGGTCCTCCCAATGTGAATCTCCAAGCATGGCTGAGGCCTTCCAAGCCTTTTCAGCCTAATCTTCCCTCTCCTTCCCCCATCCTGGCTTAAGAGTCAAGCACATTGACATAGTAGTAGAGGAAGGTGCAAGGGGACAGTGAAAGGAAAACACAGGACTCCAGATGACCTGGGCTACTGGCAGGCCATCCACTTAAGGAAAGGGAAGCAGAGGATGAGTGCTTCTGGGCTTCTCCAGCGAACCCAGATAGTCTCCTTTTCCCAGGGCACTGAGAGAGGAGAAGGCCAAAGGGCTGGGGAGGAGAAGACAGGAAGTCAGACATTGCTGATGCGTACACTAAGGGCACTGCCTTCCTTTTCAGCTTGTTCTCTTAACGATTCTTCCAACTTGAGCTTTTCTGGGTCTCCGTAGCGTACCGTGCTATCACGGAGACCACCAGGGGGAGCCACCTTCACAACTTGGTCAAAAAGGCTGAAGTCAGCTATGTATTTGCCACTGGCAGACAGTGAGATAGCAGGTGTGAACTCGTAGCCCCAGAGGATCTCCTCCGGTAGGTAGGAAGTGCGAACTTGACATGTGGCGCTGGTGGACTCCACTGTCCCACTCAGGATCAGCACCAGTTCGAAGTCCCCCTCCCCACTACGGAGGGGGAGATCTCTCAAGGGACTTGTCTCATCTACCACGTGGTAGAAGGTCAGGGGTAGAATGAGAAAGGGGCTATCAGAGGCTGTGTCTACTTGGAAAGTCACATTGACCTGGTTGAGCCTAATATTCTCACCCTCCTTTGTCTGGTGGGTCTGAAGCAGTTTGCCTGTCACCTGGCATCCAATGAGGAGACTCTTACGCATATTGGCAACTCGAATCATAAGGCAAGGCTTCCCGTTGTGGGAGGCTACAACTGCATGTTGGCTGAAACGGATAGTCTCAGCCCTCTTCTTGGGCCGGGCAATCTTTGCCAGGAAAGTACCTGTGATGAAGATCTCGAGGATGGTGGTGAGCACCAGCTGCGCAATAAGGAGCACAATGGCCAGAGGGCACTCCTCACTGATATAGCGGAAGCCATAGCCAATGGTGGTCTGGGATTCGAGGGAAAAGAGGAAGGCTCCAGTGAGTGTGTGCACCTGCACGACACAGGGGGTATGGTTGGCAGGGGGTCCCAGCTCCAACAGGTCCCCATGGGCCACAGCTACCAGGTACCACACCACACCAAAGAGGAACCAGGTGCCTGCAAAGGTTGCGGAAAAGAGCAGAAGCTTGTAGCGCCATTGCATGTCAATGAAGGTCGTCCATAGGTCCTTGAGGTAGAGGAAACGCTTGTCAGCAATGTGCTCCATCCTCACGTTGCTCCGGCCATCTTTTGTTAGGACCCTCCTCCGTCGTATTCCTGGGGCCACTAGGGGCCTGCTTTCTGTCTGGGTTGTCTGACTGTAATAGACCTTAGCAACCGATGTCATCTGCAGGGAGAAAGACAGCATAAAGGGGGTTACTGTCCAAACCCAGGCAACTCCTATCAACACCCAATGGGAAGATACATTAAGATTTCCTTTTAAAATCTCTTATGCTTATTTATAGTGAGTGTGTGGGGGGGATGCTCAAGTGTGCAGCCCAAGGACAATTTGCAGGATTTTGTTTTCTCCCACCATGTGGGCCCAGGTCAAGAGGAAAATGCCTTTACCTGCTGAGTCAGGGTCATCTTGTCAGCCCCTGCCCTTCATTTTGATGCTATTTATCCTAGCAAATATTCGTAGAGCACTTGTTAAATGCCAGCCACAGTGTGGGGTACTGATAGGTCAGAGATGAATGTGATGCAATTCTTGCTAAGAAGTCACAGTTTAGTGAGGATGTGAATTAAATACATAACAATGTAATGGTGCTCTGATTTGGGGAAGAAGTGAGACAGATGAGAATGAGTAGCAAGTGCACAGGTCCCTGAAAATAGGAATGAGAGCTCTTCTGATCTCCATTGAACACACACACACACACACACACACACACACACACACACACACACACGTACAAGAGAGCCACCTGAGGAGATACCTAATTTAAAACAAAATCCCTCTTATCTGATGAATATCAAGGCAAAAAAAAAAAAAAAAAAAAAAAACCTATTCCACTGAACTCCTTTTAGGACAGCCCTACGTAAGATGCATATACACCTTTACTTTTACTATTCTCTCCCTTAGCCCTGAGTTAAAGCCCACTGGTGAGAAAATGCAGGTGTTCATTCTTCTACCAGTCAAGCATCCGATCTCCTTCATTTGCCACCATTATCAGCATTTATTTGCACTACCTAGGAGAAGTTAAGTATGGGGCAGGGCCTAGATTGCTGTTAGGAAGAGCACAGACAAGATCTGAGCAAGAGCAATAAGCAGCAAGGAAGCAACAGGCTGAAGCTTCCTGCCAGCACCAAGTCATCTCCCCACGGGTTGGCAGAGATGCCATATTGTAGGCAGCAAAACTGAGTGAAGTGAGGGCGGGCTCCATATTAATTAGTAACTATGACTGCATGACCTCAAATTCAAGGTTGCCATTCATCCTGACAGTAGAAAGTAGAACAAGGCGTTGAAAAAGGAGATAATTCACTTAATACAAACTTGGCGTCTGGCATCCCTGCCCAAAAAGCAACTTTGTACTTTTCCAGTAGAGATCTGAATCATTGAGACTCTGAGTCTGACATCTGAACACCTGAGAAGGATGAAGATGATTTCTGGGATTCCGGGCTCTTTGGAGATCAGAGCCACCATTGCATTCCCTACCCCATATGTCTGAGCCATTGCATTTCATCGTGCTTCTCCATTTCCCCCATTGCTTTGCCTCTGCAAGAGTCTAAGTTGCACAATCCTGTCCATGTACAAGTTATACAATCCTGTCCATGTACTCCTATCCACTGATATTGGAGACTGCCAATGAGACTGCTACTCAGCCAGACACCAGTGCTCTTCACCGCCCACCTGATGGCCTTGGTTCCTTTCAAGCAAAATGGAAGTGCTATAGCTCTGAATAATTCCTATTTAGAACTTAATTAAAGCCCTGCTCAATACTCAGAGACGCTAATAATAACAATTACTTACCACAATCTATATGCATACATATATATAAATACCATTGTAGAGTCTGCACATAAGAATGCTCAAACTCTGTTTGTTTGTTTGCTTTTCAAGTCAGGGCTTCTCTGTGTACCAGTCCTGGCTGTCCTGGATGGAACTCACTCTGTACACCAGGCTGGCCTTGAACTCTGAGATCCACCTGACTCTACTTTCCAAGCACTGGGATTAAAGGTGTGCACCACCACTGCCCTGCTCAATCCTCAAACTCTTAAAGACAAGAAACCTATACATGAGATTTTGAGGACTGTTGGGGCAACAAAGGGATGGCACAGTTAGATATGAGAGAAAATATCTTTAATTTTGAAAAGTAAAAGTTAAATATATTTCATAAGCTATAGACAAATGGGTAATACTGATCCTAGGAAAGATTCTCCAATAAAATACAAGGATTGTGTGTGTAAGTAGACAGAACAAGAGAGTAGGAAGTTGTCAGTAAGACTCACTGTGCATTTACTGAGAACAAGTCACATCAAAATAACTTCATTTCCTGCTATGATGAGGTTACTAAATTGACAAGTCAACAAAATACAGATAATGTGTAACTAAAGCTTCAGAAGTTTTTGTTGTTGTTGTTTTGATAAAATCTATCATTATACCTTTGGGAATAAGACAGATAAAAATGACCATAAGGGTCATGTAATTAGGTGGTTTTAAAAATTCAGTGGTACACATAATTAGAGCCCAATAGCCTAGAATTCATTTCCTATGATGTAGGGAAGAGAGGTATCCTTGATCTTGCCCTAGTCAATGCTCTTAACTCTAATTCCACTCAAAACTAGGGAACATTGTGGCCATCAGTTGGATGACACAAACCTGCGACAGTTTACAAGAACTGAGCAGAAATGGGCTCTAAAAAGAATCAGATGAATAAGCCAAATCTAATAAAAAGGATAAACATTGGATTATACACTGGGGCCTAGAAATTATCTGGGAAAGTTAAAAATTTGGAAGATGTAATTTAGTCACATTACCATGGGAAACAAGAGAGATTTAAACACTTTAGCAAAAAAAAAAAAAAAAAAAAAAATCCAGCATGAGTTATTCTTGCCAAAAAAGTAATACAATCTTAAACTAGCTTGGTTGAACTGAGACTCTAGAACAAGGAGGTAATTGATCTGCTTGGTTCATTTAGCATCTTCAGTATTCCATCTCAGGCAGCAATCAAGAGATGAAAAAATTCGGGGCCAGATCACATGGTCACATGGGAAATAGTTAACGGAACAGGCGGATTTTGTCAAAAGAAAAGATGATCTGAAAGAAAGAACCGATGTGTACAAGATACTTGGCTTGAGGGACTGTCACATGAATAAAAGTTCAGATTAATTTTCCGAGCTCCAAGAACAAGCAGGGCCAGTGAGTTCTCACTATAGGGAGGAAGACTTCAGTTCCATTGACACAATAAAACAAAACACTATAAACAGGATTGTCCAGATGTGAAGAGTCACTAGCAGGTACAGAACATGCTGTCCCTGGATGCTCAAGGATGAAGTTATACAGCGTTCCCAGAGATCCTACAGAGGAGATGAGAGCTCTGACTGGCTATCTATTTAAACTTCCAGCCACACCTGTAAGGATCATCAAGAATGTGCCCTCCATCTCTTCCCCACCTCTTTCCCTGAACTTTCTATGGTGACAATCAGGGGCCATTCATCTAACCCCTCATTTTGTGTTCCACGAAGGTGCTACCTATAAGAAAGGTTGGAGGCTCTCAAAAACCTATCTTATCATTCTCCAAACAATAACCTACATTATTTGCTACTTTATAAAATATATAATTTGATCCCCCCCACCCTATGAGGTAGATAGGAAAGACATCATTAGAAACGAAGGCTCAGAGAAAACCGCTTCAAGCAAATTAGTGGTAAAATGGGAAGCCAAACCCAGGTCTTCCGGTTCCTGGTCCAAAACACCTGGTACCCTGTACTGAGGGGTTATACTGACTCAGAGAAGACAGAACCTGGAGCTTTGAAAGCCTGGTTTTAAGGCTGTAGACTCATGAGCCCTAGAGATTTTGGCTACCCACTAGGTTTTGATGTTGTTGTTGTTGTTGTTGTTGTTGTTGCCTCTGGCTGTTGTGTTTGCCACCTCCGACTGTTGTGTCTAGGTCACCAGCCTCTGTGTCTGCCACCTCCAGCTGTGATCCAAAGTTCCCAGCTGTTATGCCACCTCCTACAGCCAAGCCACTTTGTTCTTAGGGGTGGCCAGACTCAGAAACAGATAAACAATCAGCACACTCCACCCCCAAGCTGGCCAGGCCTCTGAGGGAAGGAAGCCAGCCAAGGTTCTGGAAATAGTTTGTAGCTGTCCTACCGAAAAACATACATTCTGTTTCCTCTAGAGGGTGCACTTTCTCCAGAACAATCCCGGCCATGCACTGGGATTGGCATTCTAAAGTGAATGACAATTCTAAAGAGCCTGAATGGAGAAAGACAGAACCTGGCGGTCTACCACCTTTCTTCTCTGAGAAGTGAGCTGATTCTTTCCCTAAAGCAAAGGTCAGCCCTAAGGACCATGATGTTCATTCCAGCAAATACCAGGCCTATCTTTGGTTTCACACTCTCAGCTCCCCCTAGAGCCAGATTTCCTAACCTACAAGCACTTTTATTTTATGCCAGCCACTTATGCTTCAGAATGAATGGATTTATCAACGCCTTTCTCAGGTACTTGATTGCTCACGAGACAAGACATAGTTCTTGTGACTAAAATTGGCCAAGGTCCCCCATTATTTTTAGGATAAACTGAAAGCCTTTGGCATGGCATTCAAGGTCCTTTGCTTACTTCTTTCTTCCTTCTTCCTTTCTTCCTTTCTTCCTTCCTTCCTTCCTTCCTTCCTTCCTTCCTTCCTTCGTGTTTGTTTTTTTCAAGACAGGGTTTCTCTGTGTAGCCCTGGTTGTCCTGGAACACTCTCTGTGTAGACCAGGCTGGCCTTGAAGAGATCCACCTGCCTCTGTCTCCCTAGTGCAGGAACTAAAGGTGTGTGCCATAGCACCTGGCTTCTGCTTAGTTCTTGGCCTTACCCTGAAAGTCTTCCCATGTCCTTAGACCTCAGCTCTGCAGAAGCCGCACTTCCCACTGTCTGATTCTTTCCACCTGCTTAACTTCCTGGCTGTCTGACAACTTCCTGCCTACCTTCCAAAGCTAGGAGCAAGTGTTAGTGGTGCCTTTGGAAGCCTTCCTCACCCTCAGAGGAATCATTTTTCTCTATATCCCTGCCCCATCTCACCCTGACATGGGTTTTCTAAGCATGCTCCAGCCTGAATCCAGCTTTGTAAAACCATAGAAATTTGAAATGTTTATTTGCCTTTGTTTGCCATCTGTGAACTCTTAATTGAAGGCCAGGGACTATGCTGGCATCTGTTCCACCAGAAGCAAGTTGTTTTTAAGACTGAGGAAGAGATGGCTGAAGGCACCGTGTGGACAGGTCTGAGAGGCTGTCGTCTTGATGCACCTCACAGGAGATGACCTCCTGAAGACCTTCAGGAGGAGCCGTGACAAGCAAGAGGGGATCCAAGTTCATTCAGGCATGACTAATGCTACAGATCTTTGTTTGCAGATCTTTTCAGAAGGTGAAAGACAGCTCAGAGTCTTCAATGCCTACCCTTCAGTGGGTCAGCTGATTTTTTTTTTTTTTTAAGCAGGAGCCTGCTGAAAGAGTGGGTTTTAAAAATTGCTGCAGTTGGGAGGAAGTTAAGTCAGCAGAGGGCTTGCACAGCATGCCCTGGGTTTGATCACCAACAGTGCTTAAGGCAGTAACGGTGGCGTAGCTGTAATCCCAATGCTCAAGAGGGGGAGACAGGAGAATGAGAGATTCAAGGTTATCCTTGGCTATACAGCAAATCTAAGGTCAATCTTGACTACATAATATCTCAAATAAGTTGATTAATTGGCACTAAAGTCTATTATGCTATATTGGGTGGCTAGAAAAGATGCTTCAATTGCACACCAGAGACAGCAGGCAGAAGGGCAGGGGGTAAACTGTACCATTTCCTGAGACCTATCTATCGTGTGTGTGTGTGGGGGGGGTCCTTTCAACTCCAAAGAAAGAGCTTCTCTGTAGCAAAAGCAACTCAACTGAAAGGAGCTTTGGGATGTGAATACTAAACTCATTCATTTCCAAATATAGACAATTTCTCATTCTTCTCCAACCTGTCCCTCTCTTCCGTTTCCTAAATCATTAAAGGTGCCATGGTTTTCCAGCTACTCACATTCAAAATCCTGTAACCATTTCAAACTCCCCTTCCTCCTCAGTTTACCATGCAACGCTCCGAGTTATAGACCTACTCCTTGTGCTTCCTCACCTCGTTTCACTTTCATCCTTCAGGAACTCTTCATCTCATATCTCTATTTTCCTGTAATCAAACTCATCCTACATTGCTACCGGGTTACTCCTGATCATGAAGCAATGAACACTGATCTGGTATTTTCCAAAGCACATGCACATTTCAGGAAAAAAAAAAAAAAAAAAAAAAACATGGCATTCCAGGTAGAGTAAGATCAAAGTCCTGAGGCTGAAGATATATACATACACATGCATACATACATATCATAGCTAAGAGATGTGCTTGCCTGGCATACCCAAGGCTCTGTGTTTGGACACACACACACACACACACACACACACACACACACACACAAAGTCTAGTCCTTATTTTATAGCAAGGAAATTTAGGCTCAGCAAGATGGCGTGGCTCCCTAAATCATAGAATAGGACTCACAATCAAGTCCTCTGGCTCCAAACCCACCCACTTTTTATTATACTATATCTGCCCAGCTCCTTCCCCATCTCAAAGAAAGTATTTTATAGTACACCAAAGAGAGACCAGATTGACTCCAGTGCCCAAGGAGTCCTGTGACCTGCATCTAGCCCAGCTTCCCTGACTCATTTCCTACTGCTTCCCTTCTGTGGCACATTCAAACAAACAAATGTCTTGCTGTTGAAGCCCTGCTGTACTCATACAGGCTTTCTTACCTTTGCTTATCCTTCTGTCTTCCAAGCTACCTACGCCTGGTTCAGATGACCCCTGTTCTTTACATAAAGCCTTCCCTGAGAACCACAGCCTGTTCCTGAGTTTCTGTGTATATGTATCTATTGAGTAAAAATGAGTTTATTGAAGGAAGCACCTAGGTCTACTGTATCTTGATTACTTGAGTCTTATGACTCATATTAAATATTCTCCCAGGAAAACTCACATATTGAAGGCCTTGGCCCCCACTACAGCAGTGTTCAGAGGTGAAACCTGAAATATGAGTGATCAGTCATGAGTGTTCTAACTCATCATGGATTAAATGAAAGTTAGGATTTGGGGCCTAGTTAGAAATAGCTCACTATTCTAAGTGTTCAGAGGCATGACCTGAAGGGATATATCTTGCCCCACCCCACCCCCTCTCTCCCCCTTGCCCCCCAGCCCACCCCACCCCCCACCCGCCAACCTTCCTCTGTACATCCTTGTTTTCCTGAAATGAGCAGTTTTCCTCCTCCGTACCCTTGTACCATGACGTTTCTGCCATGCCTCTGGCCTAAAAGCAATAGAGGTCACTACACAGATCAAAATATCTCAAACTACAACTCAAATTTTCCTCCTTTAAACCTCAGGTATCTTGTCACAGCGACACAAAGCTGACTGACATGTCTAACAATGATGCAATGCATAGTGAATGCTTAGGAAATGATGTGTATAGGAAGTGAGTGCTCAGGAAGTATTTTGTGAGTGATTAATGAATAGAAGAGAACATAGCCCTTTCTTGCTATAGAGGACAACCAATATGCTATATGGGACATCCTGTGGGTCCCATATCAGATATCCCATATATCAGGTATTTACATTACTATTCATAACAGTAGCAAAATCACAGTTAAGAAGCAGCAACTAAATAATTTTATGGTTGGAGGTCAGTGTTAAATGGTCTCAACGTTAGGAAGGTTGAGAACCACTGCTCCAAGGGAAAGAGGAGATGCGGTCATCACTGTTGGGCTAAGGAAATGCAGAACGAGTGGAATTCTACTCTGGCCTAAGGCCTTGGGACCTTTTCCTCTTCCTGTCTTGTTTGTATCTTCTCTTGATTTTTCTTATGATCCCCCCCCAAACACATGAAAACTCCAGATAAATAATTGGAATCACTAACAAATAGAAGAAAAAAAACAAAGTTTTTCCATCTGAAGTAGCACTGCTCACCACATACAGTGTGAGTTTTCTTTTCATGCACTTGTATAATAAATGTCTTTTTAGTATCTCCTGGGTACCAGATTCTAAACAAGACCCTGGAAGTATAGAGATGGAGTGATGTAAATTAATTTCCTTGGTTACTTTAGAGCCTAATAAAGGAATCAACCATAAAAGAGGCAGGGAGCAGGGATGTAGGGACCAGTGTGCATGAAGGGAAAGGTGACATCTAGCTCAAGGGATGAGGGTTGGCAGGTAACTGATACTGACCATCTATTGTGTGGTAGGTACGGGACTGAGTGGCCATAGAAAACTGTCATTATTGCTATTTGGACCAGGAAATGTAGATAGTAACCAGGAATTGAACTTTTCGTGCTATACCCAAGCGTCTCTTTCAGAGAAGGACACAAAGAGAAAGTGACTGGTTTAAAGGGTGGTCAAACTGTGATTGGGGTTTTGTAAGAAGAACCGAATGAAGTGCACGAATGACAGGGGTGCGACGGGACATGTATGTAACAGCACTGGGTCATCAGAGACAGGATAATAACACTCTTTTTTCTTCTTTTTAGTTTTGAGAGCACAGGAAAGAGAGAGGTGAATGGGGTACTCAGCTGGCTTTCCGTTTCTTAACTGTGGATATAGTGTGACCTCACACTCCCAACACCATGCCTTCCTCCCATGATGGGTTGAATTCCCTCTTAAACAAGAGCCACAACAAACCTCTCTCCCCCTAAGTTGTCTCTTGTCAGCTATTTGGTCACAGCAACAAGGTATGTAACTAATACTAGCCAGCCGGCAGAAAACTGAGGGCAGGTCGTTTTCAGATAAGATGTGCTTTAAATAAATGACCTAGACATGTGTCCATGCATCACATGCTGGAGATGGAGTGAGATGGTTGGACACAAGGACGAGGAAGGTCCAACCTGGGAACAGAGTACAGTTTGCCTACTGGGAAGTGCATTGGACTGGGAAGCAGGCAATTGTCAGTCTCAACTCTGCCATAGACTCTCTGTGACCCCGAACAAGTTCTCAACCCTCTAGGCCTCCAGATCTTCCATTGTGGAAGAAGAAGGCTGTGTCAACGCCTCTCTGCACCAACTCTAGCACACACCTGGCTGCACCCAGAGACACCGACAGCCACGGGATTCAACTCAGCACAAGCTCCGTGGATATCGATCAGAAAGGTCTTAGGGATATAATATTTCAATGCTATATATGCAAAGCATGGTGGGATAAAATGAAACATTTACATTACTTGAGGCCAAAACAGCTCTCTAAGATGTCCAGAGCATGGCAGCTGCAGCTCATCTGTGGCCACATCCCTGTCCTCTGTCGTTCACAACACACTGCTAGGTCAGTTGGGAGGTGTGGTGCCAGAAGAAGGGAGAGGCCACTTTCTACTTTAAAACTCCCTGTCTGGTGGAATGATGGCACATGCCTATAATCCCAGAATTCCAGAGACTGAGGCAGGAGAATGATACATTTAAGGTCAGCCTGGGCTATACAGAAGGAACCTATCTCAAAAACAAGTGAAACAAAAATAAAATCTCACCATCCATCTAACCTGGGCCCATGCCATTCCTCCCGTTGGAGAAAGGAATCAGCTCCTCGGCCTCCTCTCAAAGCCATATCATCTCCTTTTTGAATCCAAATGCCACTTAAATAATGGTCTAAGATGCCTCCTGGAGAAGAGTGGCTGGACCTGAAAAGAGGCTTTCTGGGCTTCCACGTGTTCCCAGTGAAAGAGAGGAAGAGAAGAGAAAAGAGAGGGGAAGAAGAGGAAGGGCCAAGAGAAAAGCTCTGAGGGTTATGTAAGCCCTGGAGGTTAGAAGAATGGACTTGGATGTGGGTCCTTTTTAAAGCTTAATGTCGTTATTCATCAATCTCTCTCCTGTCCTTTCCCCCAGTGAAAATAAACAAGTAGAAATGGAGCCAGAGGCACACAAATCTCGAGGTGAGGAAAAGGGGCAGCCTGCACTCCCCACTGAGTCCCTGTTGCCTCTGTCTCCCACTCTTGAGCCTCCTTCCCCCTGGCCCTCCCATCCTCTAGCCCCAGCCTGACACCAGGGCCCTGGGCCAGGGAAGAATAGGCTTTTCTTCCCTTGTGTCAACGTTTGGAAAGTTCTCAGAGTTTGATCAGAAGGAGGGATAAAAGCCTTCAAGGCATTTCCTGTGAGTCTGTGACCTCCCCCTGGCCCTTCTGACCCCCTCTGTGTCTTCCAGTCAAGAGTGGGAGGGACAAAGAGATGGGCCCATGTCAGATGTTCCCCTGTGTTTAGACACCACCACTGCCTGTCAGTGTGGGCCGATCAGGACCACTGACCCTTCCTCCAGCCTGTTCCCCAGACATGTCTTCTGACCCCCTTCAGGAAGGGAACGGCATTCCTGCAGAGAACTCCAGAGGGTAGCATCTCAGAGAAGCCATCGTCCCTGGCAGGAGAGGGAGGATGACTCCATGGCACGTTGTTTCCTTGTGTCCCTGCCCTCCCAGACCCCCCCACACCACCCCCAGCCCACTTCCTCCCTGAGCTGTAGTCCAGCCATGGTATCTGCTCTTAGCTGTTGTCTGGGACTACAGAACTGCACATCCTGAGCTCTTCTGTCAACTGGTCCTTTGTGAGGACTTGGCACTATGTAGAGTTCAACTGAGGACAGAGCTGTACCACTGTCTCCTCATCAGCCTCAGCGTCAACGGTCCAGAGAGCCTCCAAACCTGGCCCCATGTGAGCCTTCACCTCAGAACATTTGCTTAGAGATGTTAACCCATCCTCCTTCACCTTAATGGAAGAACCAGAAAATTCAAGTAACAGTATGATTTAGCAGGAAACAATGGGTAGGAAAAACCCCATTCCCCCACCATACCCCTGCAGAGACAGCAGGAGCTTATATAGTTCAAGCTACCCTTGAACCCATAATGCAAGTAAAGATGACTCTTGCCTCTATCTCCCAAATGCGAGGGTTCCAGTTATGCAGCATTGCGTCCAGTCCACGCAGTGTTTGGGGGCCGAAGACAGGCTTCATGCATGCTAGGCAACCACTCTGCCAGTTAAGCTACTGCCCCAGACTGTATTTTCTACCAGTAAGTCAGGAGACGCTAAAACAGTTCCCAAGGACACGGGGACAGGGAGGTGCGGGCTGGGGGACTGAAGGGTAGGTTGAGTTGAGAAGAAACTGGATGATAAACAACATATCTATTTGGGATCTCTCCTTTGTAGGTCACCCCTGCCCTAGATCTCAAATCAGTCACTTAGATGCCATAAAGGAATCCTGATCCGACGTCTATGTGATACTATTGATGGAGATAATCAAACTCGTTTAGACATCAGGCAAACCCCATCTCAGGAAAATCACCTCCACCCATGTTTGCTGATAGGAGCCGTCTGGCATGCCTACAGAGTGAGTACACAGAGAGAGGGCTACAAAACCACAAACTTCAAGATTGGAGGTGACCTGCCATTCTCCAGTGCTGCAGATTTAAGTCCTGGCCACCAGGGGGCAGGGCTCTCTAGTCTGGCAGGCTGCCCTCATAAGCTCACAACCCAACCAATGCACCAATCAATCCACTCCTTTAACTATTGAACTACATGTAATCACAAATTAAAAATAAACAGATCACACATCTTCAATACCAAATGGTTCAATAGCAGTAGCAATACCAAAAACACCTCTGGAGAGCAGAAGTTTGCCTTTGAGGAAGAACCTATACAAACTCAGAACCATCCCGTTGATGCCCTGTTGGGTGGCAGCTAAGGCAACCGGGAATTCGAGGGTGTTATTTCTCAGTTCCCAACCCCAGCAGTCTCTCCTCAGCATTTGCGACTAACATTGGTCCACTCCTGGCATACTTTTTTGTGTTTTGTTGTTTGTTTGTTTCTATTTCAGTGTGATGGAGACTCGTGACTTTGTAGAGCTTCCAGGCTTTCAGATTCTGGGCAACTCACCTGAGTTTCTGGGCTTCTGTGTCCTCCATCTGCAAAAAGGACCTAATGCCGTGGAGGTGGTGGGAAAATGATGTGAGGCCACACATATCTTCACGTGGAGTGCTAAGTATGCAGCCTTTTCTTTCTGACATCACGTTTCCCAGGTCCTCTCTGCCTCTGTTTGAGTTTGTTACATTTGTTTACATGGGGGCTGTAGCACACATGATCAGAGGGAAATTTGTAAGCGTCTGTTCCCTTTCTACCATGTAGGTTCCCAGGCATCAAACTCAGGTCATCAGGCTTGGCAGCACACCCCTATGCCCACTGAGACAGCTCGCCTGTCCTCTGTTTGCTTTTGATCCTTCCCTTTCGAGGAGGCCTCTCCTCTGCCCCTTCATGCCAGCATTTCCCAGGCACGGCACCCACTTGATTGTCATTCCTAATGCCACTCCTCCTGTCTCCACCATTTCAGCCCTTCCTATGCATTCCACCTCAGACCCATGTCCTCTCCTCCGGAATCTCTTGTGTGATTTCTCTTGTTCAGAGAATTATCACCCCATTCAGTATCCAAGCTGGGTATCTGGCCTCTCTCCTGCCCCTCAGCCCATTGGTCACCGGCTCGTATCCATTCTGCCTTTTCCCAAGTCTGCCCACCTTCTCTGAGGCGTCCATCATGCAATCTTACAGTCCCTTTCACCTGAAATGATGCAATGATTTCCGGGTCCTCCTACCCCAGCTGCATGCCCTCATCCCTATCCCTCAGCTGCCACAGAGCCCTGCAGCCCAGTCTGACCCCATCGCTCAGCTCAGGCTTGAGCTTTCGTGGCAAAACCACTTGCCATGGCACTAAGAATCATTCGACACCATCTGAGCCCCGCTCACTCTTCTTTGACCCCTCCCCACACTCCTGTTTCTGCCACCGAGAACACTGCACCCCCCCCCACACACACACACACATCTTTACTTCTGCAGCTCTCTCCATGGAATGTCTCCTCTGCACCCAACTCCCTTCCACACGCCTCTCCCCTCTAAAATCTCTTCATCCCTCAAGGCTCCACCCTCGCCCCAGGGTTCTCTCTGCCATGGAGGCTGCTCCAGGCTCACAGGTAGAAATACGTGGGCTCCCTCTGTGCTCCTGGGACATTTCGCCGTAGCCTTTTGAAGCCAGAGGCTTTACCTCAGGCACATTTTTAAGCTAGTGCTGTCACAATTCACCTACTCATTCAGTGTATAAGGGCTTAAATATGCTGTCTCAGGCTATAGATAAATATGCTGTCTAGGCTATAGACGTCAACTATACAGCCTGTATGAGCCATCTTCACACACACACACACACACACACACACACACACCAGATATCACTTTTCATAAAAGTACATTTTTTTCCCACCCGAGCCTCAGAACTCCTTAACATAGTCCACAAAAAACAATTTTCATGTGGAGCTAGTCTAACAAACAAAACCTATTTTTTTAAAATTAATTTATTTTACATACCAATCCCAGTTTCCTCTCCCTCCCATCTTCCTATTCCCCCCACCAACCTCCCATCCCACCTCCCCACCCCCATTCCACTCCCCAGGGAGGGTGAGGCCTCCCATGGGGGATCATCAAAGTCTGTCACATCATTTGGGGCAAGGCCTAGGCCCTCCCCCCTGTGTCTAGGCTGAGACAGTATCCCTCCACAGGGAATGGGCTTTCAAAGCCCATTCATACACTAGAGATAAATACTGATCCACTACCACAGGCCCCATAGACTGCCCAGGCCTCCTAACTGACATCCACGTGCAGGGGTGCTGACAAAACCTGCTTTTTATCCCGGTGCCTCCATGTTACAGCCCAGTTCACTCTCTGTTCTCCATTGCTCCTGTTTGCCATTCTGGTCTTTGTCAGTTACCGGTTATGGGAACCCCAGTCAATCTCTTAATCCCTGTGGGCTCAGTTTCCTCATCTAAGGAGGCAATAAACTTTGATTGTGTGTTCAGGATTATGAGAGATACAGAAAGTACATGAGATCTGTAAGGCCCTTATGCAAATAAAGATATCATTATTATTGCACTTTGCACATGAAGGAAAAATTCCCCCGAATTAAAGAAACTAAGACTCGGAAAGGTGAGGTGACTGTTGACATTTACTTAATAGCAAGCCAGCAGTCTCTCCGAGTCTCACAGGGTTTTTACTCATATTGCTTCTCTGTACCCCAGAGGGCTTGATGCCACTCAGGCTGAGCCAAGCTTATACTGATCTCCCTAAGGCAACTGTGATTGGTGCAGTAGATTTACTATAGCCTCAGAATTCGAGGGGGGCTTCCACTTCACTGCTCTATCCCGACCCCTCTTATTCCTGATGAGACTTCCTGCAGATCCCCACCCCCTCAGCCTGCCAAGAGCCAGAGAAAGCCTGCCACAAGCAATGATGAACAGAGCTGAGTCCTCAATGACTGTTCTCTGGAGCCTCCCCTACTTTCAACCTCAGGGGCTCCAGGAAGCTAGCTAGCAGGATCCTCCAGGCCTAAGACTATACTATATTCTGGCACCTCATCTTTTAATCCCAGCACTCTGGAAGCAGAGGCAGGTAGAGCAAGGCCAGCCTGGTCTACAGAGTGAGTACCAGGACAGCCAGAGCTACAAAGTAAGACCCCCACTTCAAAAAGAGAGAGGTAGGAAAGAGAATAAAACCCCTGTTGAAGGTCCCTTCTCTGTGAATTTGCTAATCTGTCATCTTGAAGTTACATTGTCTAGTGATCAGGGAGGGCTTGACCTGTTTGATGGAGGGCCCCAGAGGCAGAAGCAGGGGCAGAAGGGCTCCTCTCTGGAGTGGAGGCACCTGGAACAGCTCCCCCAAGGGATCATTTTATGGTCCCCCTCCTTGCACTAAGACACTTCCATCTTCCCCCAAATGAGAAGCTTTTCTGAACTGATTCTTAAAAAATAAAAAAAATTAATGTTTTAGTATATATGTTTTTGCCTGCACAGACCTGTGTGCCTTGGACATCCTGGAACTGGAATTGGAGACAATTGTGATTTGCCATGTGGAGATGCTGGGAATTGAACCCTGATTCTTGGGAAGAACAGACGGTGCTCTTAACTGCTGGGCCATTTCTCCAGCCCCTGAATTGGCTCTTCATCTATGTTTTTGGGTTTTTTGGCTCATTTTTGTCTCTTCCTCAATGCCTGGTATTTATTTATACTTAAAGGAACCCATAAGGGGACAATGAGATGGCTCAGTAGGTGGCTGTGCCATGATTTTGGCCTCTGGGACCTGCATGAATGAAGGAGAGAGCTAAATCCCACGGGTCATCTTCTGTCCTCCATGTATGCACACCCATGCACACATGGTTAGCACTCTCTGAGGCTCCCTTTGCTGTGTGTGCATCATGCTCTATCCCAGCATACCCTCCCTCTTAGATTCCTATAGAATCTCAGAGTGCTTAGGGGACACAGACTCAGCCCCCCACCCCAGCCTTTACTCTGGACTGAAAGGCTGTGCTCTATCTAGTGTCTTGGTCCTGGTTGCAGGTCATCCTTAGCCTCACCTCCTCAGAATTATCCCTGCCCTCAGGGTGAGGGTGGGCATATGGAGGAGCCTCGTCTGCATGTAGTCACTACTCTGCTTATCAGGGATGTCTTAATGCCAGTTTTCCAGAGGAAGTAGATCACTCTTTCATGGTTAGGAGAAGGAGAAACAATGGCAAGCCCTGACCTAAAACTGCTGATGCTTTACCCGAGATCGATCAAGGGGTCCTCCAGGCAGTGCCCCCAGGACAGTGTGACCAAGGCAAGAAGACAGAGTCTTGAGAGAAAGGGAGAGAGACAAGGAAGGAAAGGGTTGAGGAGAAGCTGGGGGACTTGTGTCTAGAGCTCCCAGAAGGCCATTCCTTACAGTCTGACCTTTGCTAACCTCTATCTTTCATTTACTCCCCACACATATCCTCCATCCGTTAGCCATACCAAACATCTTTTCCTTCTGGAACATACACCTACGTACAGTTCTTTGCAAAACGGGGCCTCTTCCAATCCCACTTTTCTGTCTCATTCCTTCTCAGGATTCAGCTGGGACGCCACTTTCTCTGGAAAACCTTTCAGAAGGCCTCCAGCCCCTGTGTGGGTTGCACCCTCATCTGTCTTCATCCCCGTCACCAACGGCCCCGTCCCAACCCTTCCCACATGCTAGTATTCTGCTGATTGCTCCATGTGATGTGATGTGTGGACCGAGGCTGGTGATAACATTGCCTTCATGTTAATGGCATGGAAACAGAGTTAGCTGGCTCGCTCATGCTCAAGGAAGCTGCTAAGAGGACTGGCTCCGCAAGCTGAACCCAGCCTATACTTGTCATCTTGCCCTGAGTCACAGGTGTTGTGAGGTCTTCACGCACATCCAACTCAGTCCCATCAATATACTGAAAAATAGAGACACCACTTAGAAAAGATGAGCAGTGCCCCCAAGGTCACACAGCTTGCCAATGGGACACATTACGTCGGCATCAGAGAGTAGCCCTAGCCTTCATCCCAACTCCTTTCTTCCTATAAGACCTGACCCTGGGGTCCTAAAGTGACAGTTGGTTTACCCTTGAAATATTATCCACGGAGCTTGTTCCCTGGCTCACCCAGCCTGGGATGTGTTTGGTTTGTCTCTCTGTCCATCAGGGCTTAGGGCCTCCCTCACCTCCTGCAGCAGCCAACCCAGAAACATGCTGTAAGAAGTGAAACAGAAGTTAGTGCCATCCCTAGAGAAAATAGGGGACACATTTGATGATGCTTTCTCTGCAGGCTGTAAAAATGGACAGTTCCTTGGAGACATTTAGAAATCCCACTACCCACAGGGGTTTTGAAGGTCATTTGAACTATTGCTTAGGCCATTCAACCTTTGTTTTGTAAGTGACTACATGGAGATATTCTTACCAGAGATATAGACTTTCTCCCTTCCTACTTCTGTGCCTAGTAACACCTAACACGCAGGAAATTCTTTGTTTAAGACAAATGTTACCTGCTGTTCTTAAGCAATTTGTTGTTTGTGTTGTTTGTTTGTTTGTTTGTTGAGACATGGTTTCTCTGCATAGCCCTGGATGCCCTAGAACTTATTCTGGACCAGGCTGGTCTTGAACTCACAGAAATCCACCTGCCTCCGCCTCCTGAGTGCTAGGACTAAAGGCCTCCCGCACCACTACCTGATAAGCAATTTATTCTTATCTGTACCCCTTGATGGCAATGGAGGTGCTCCACCTATGACTCAGGGAATTGCGCCTCCTCCTGGACAGGTCCTCTCAGCCCCATCCCCTCCTTGAGGCTACCATGCAGAAAGCAGCCTCTGCCTCACAGAGAAGTCCCAGGAGGTCAACCTTCACCCTGGAGGCAATCTCTCTACTTCTTCCTAACTCTTCTCCAATTTCTTTAACCCTCATTCCACTTGAGAAAGATGGGGTTGGGGTGAGGGTGGCATGTACTTGGAATAGATACAGAGCTGCATTCAGAGTGGGGGTCTCATTGTGTCCCCACCCTCCCCCCAACTAATTGCTGCAGTACAGCAGGAGGGCTTGTGAGCAGGTCTCTTTTACCAAAAGGAGACATTTAGAGGCAGAAGAACACACAAAAACCGGTGGGTAAGGTGATTTAGGCTGAATCCAGTGGTCAGGGAGAAGCATCTCATAAGGAAGAGAGGGGAAGGATAGAAGAAGGATTCTGCAGTGCCTTTGCGCAGTTCTTATGTAAGGGAGCATCGCGTACAGGAGATCAGTGTACAGGAACCACTTGCAGCTTGCTCTCTACTAGAGCTACTGCAGCTGGGACCTCTCCCATCCTCCCAAGACCCAGTGCACCTCTGCAGTCAGCTCAACCCTCAGGTCCCTGGAGTGCTAGAGGGCCTTTCTTTCTTCCCCCTTTACAGCGTCTACTCCAAGCTACTAGAGAGATGCCCCGGATCAGAATGCTAGCTGAGGCACAGCCAGCCAGCAGTTATACAGATAGGGACATATGAGCTGGGAAGGGCAGAGCTGGGTACCACAAAGACTTGGAGCCAACAGAGGTCTGCAGGGCTAACACAGCCTGGAGTAGCTGGTGGCAGCAGTGGAAGTGAAAGGAGGTAGGTTCACCCTGCTCAGTGACCTTCTGAAACCCCCTCTATACCCAGAAGCCCAAAGAAGGTCCCTCTAACTGCTGATTCTCTGCTCCCAACTGTTACCGTGCCCACAACTTCTTTCTGAGAAAAGTGAATAAAGACAGCTATGGTAAAATTCCACAGGAGCAGAGGACCATCTGAGTAGAGCCAGAAGCAGCCAGTACCCACCCCCAAAAAAACAAAAAAAAAAAAAAAAAAAAAAAAACAAACCAACAAGAGGCAAGGGGCCCACCCCCCACCCCATCTTGTCACCAGCTATCCAGGTACCTCATCTCACCATCTCAGTCTTGCTAGGAAAAGGATAATTGTTTTGTCTACCTCTCAGAGGCATGAGGGCTTGGGAATGTGGAGAGTATTCTGGGGAAATACAAAAGAGAGTCTATCAGGGCCTGCACTGGTTCAGGATATGTTTGCTACCCACACATACATATACTGTGTGCTTGACTCTGCTGGGGTGGAGGTCTTGGTCCACTGACCTCTCTCCACAGCGAGAGTAGAGGTAGGAAAGTTGCACTCAAAGTCCAGCAGAGGCTGTGTCCATGGTTAACGTATAAGCAGGTAAAGTCTGGGGCAGCAGGACATTCCCCGCCCCAGGGCCACATTCTTGAGGTCACAACAAGTGCAAACTTGTTAAAACCTGTGTCAGAGCAGCAGAGGGCAGCTCGGGGCGGAGCGGGGGTGGGAGGGTAGTACTGAGGTGCCAGTAGCTGTTGGAGGGGGTGGGAGGGGAAGGAGTGAAGTGGAGAGAGGAGGTGTGCACATGCATATGCTGACCGAAGGCGGTGTGGACATGTGGTCTGTGAACACAGCTCTGCATGTTGTATCAGGACACATCTGTGTGGCTGTGGGGTCGGAGCAGGTGTGGGGCCGCATATATGAGCCATGTGTCCAAGAGAAGGAAGGGGCTGGGCAGTCTTTGGTCCAGGCTGGGCATGCGGAAGGAGGCATGAGCAGGCTGTGTGTGCCCCTGTCCTTTCATGGGCCTCACAGACCCACATTCCAACTCCCCTCCACAGACCACCCCCACCCCTGTGGTCCAGGCCCTGTCAAATGCCCATCTCCCCAGACTGCCCAAAGGGGGGATGTCATACTGCCCACATACTCTCCCCCCTCACCCTGGGTCCACTCCCCCATGCTCTCTGGGCTCTCTGGACACTGGGGCGGGTGAGGGGTGGTGGGGGGAGGCTCTGAAAGCAGGTGACTGTTTGGGGGAACTTGGGGACAGAGCCCCCATTGTGCCCGCCCCAGGGCCGCCTCAATGGAGCTCTCTGACACAAAGGGGCTTTGACAATGGGCCAGACATTAGTATGCAGAGCCAGCCCCTCAGCCCTCTCACTGTCCCACAGCCCAGGGGCGGGAGCTGGGGAGTTGCTGGCAGTGGGAGACAGGGTGGGGCACAGCTAAGACTGAGGAGATTTTAGCCCTCCCAGCTCCCCTGGGGTCACTGACCAAGAGCCAGGGAAAGGAGATTCAACTAGGGCCTCCAAAACTGCCACTGACCAATAAGGACAATCTAAACAGGGAAGGCCTTGGGGAGAGGAATTGGGAGAGAGGATGTGGGTGGGCAGTGTGAGTCCACCCACCCCTTACCTCTGTTTTGCTAAGGAGGTAAGGGAATTTGCTGTGTAGTCAAGAGAATTTTGTGGGTAGGGCTGTGAACACCAGCATGAGAGCTCAGAGCCACCAAGCCACAGCTGGTAGCGGACAGAGTGATCAGATTTCAGGGACAGAGGAACCTGAACCTCTGAAACTCAGGATGCTGAGATTTGGGGGAGGGAGCCTCTGGCCTTCTATTTCCCTAGCTGCTGCCCTCTTATTCTGTGTGGATGGGTAGGTGGCTGGGTGTATGAAGGCCCGAGGTTGATGTCATGTGTCTTCTGCTATAGCTCTAGTTGTTGAGATAAGGTCTCTCACTGAACCTGGAGCTTGCTATCTCAAGGAGACTGGCTAGCCAACAAATGTCAGGGAGCTATCTGTCTCCACTGACGCATGCAACACCCAGATTTTATATGGGTGATGGGGATCTCACAAGTCCAGTGCTGCCTCTCATAAGACCTCTGCTGGACAGCTGTGGCGACAGAGAAGGTGACTAAGAACAAGGACCACTGCCCTTTGGGCTCTTCCAAGGAGGCCAGTCTCTAAACCCACAAAGTAAAGCTGTCCAGATAAAGGGAATTAGCCACATGACCAGCAAGCCAGGCTACTCTTCCCAAGGGTGTGTGCCTGTTCCCAACTCAAGCCCACCCCCAACACACATAGCAGTTTCTCAAAGTGACAGTTCTCAAAGTGACCCACTGAGGTTCCCGAGGCACTTTTGGAGGCTTTCTGAGGTCAACCCTGCCCTTGTCATAAATAGTGCTAATATTGCACTATTTATCCCACTTTCATTATTTCATGGATGATCAGTGGAGTTCCTCATGGGTGCATCGCATGGGTTATTGCAACATATTAAATGAAGAAGTAAGTAGAAGGAACCAGCTAATTCTTCCTGAGCTAGACATTAAAAAGATTTGTGTTACTAAAAGGCAGTATCACTCTTACTAAACCTTTGATTTGTAAAACATAGACAGCTATTTTCATTTAACCTCACATCAACAGGCAATGGGGTAACCATAATTTTTAAATTAATTACAAATAGTCTTACATCTCCTCAGCATTCATTTCTAACATGCTGCACATTAATAGCTATAACCCATGAAAATAATGCTCTTTGGAGCCCTCAGAAAAATGTAAATGTAAAGGGTTGCTGAGATTTAAAAACAAGTGCTCCTGACAGCCTCAGACACTCAACTTCACCTTGTGTAAGCTTCCCCTGTTTCTTTTTAAATCATGGGATCGGCCAGGGTTTAGGCATGGGGCAAGGTGTGTACATGGATCTCAGGGTTAGGACTGGAGAGAGGAGAAGAGCTCAGGGGACTACTCTAGGAGAATGTAACACTCAGAGGTCAGGTGACACACCCCCAGTGGTGCCCCCACATCTCTCACCTTGCACATCCTTGCTCAGAAGGGGCTCAAGACAATGGGACTGTCCCAGACTGGACCCTGACCTCTAGCTCTGTTTTCACCCCAGGCACTAGCTGACAAGCCCAGCTTCAGGCTGGAGTCAGACTTCCCTCTGAGGGACCATCAGTGCTTAGAGGATAAGAAACTGGAGTCCAAGAGCTGTCCCCACCAGATGAAATGGCTGATCAAGCGTGAAGCTCCCTAGAGAGCTGGGTAATGCGGTCTCAGACACACGGTGCTGGAGAATGCCCACTTAGGTCTTAAGGTCAGGGTACTCATCCCAAATGAACAAACAGAGTCCTGCCTAGATTCAAGATGGACAGAACCATTTTGCATCCCTGGGACCAAAGGAGGGGAAGTCTTGCCTTTGCTTCAGGAGGCCCTCACTATGACAGGGACATAGGCTTGTCCTAGAGAAACTCATTAGCAAGTAAGACAGATGGGATATCCCCTCTAACATCTGCCATGCATGAGGTGTCCAGGAAAAATGTCAAAGATGAAAAGATAAAATGAGATGGGTGAACAGAAAGAGAAAAAAGGAGTATGGTACTCTTCGAGCAGGTGGACCTTGGAGTGACGTGTGATGTCCAAGAGTAGATGGAAGAGTGTACTAGGGGACTAACTGTCCTTGCATGCATCCCTCAGGATCGGACCATGGAAAACACAGTCTCAAGAGATGGGGCTCAGGAGGGGAGGTGACAAAGGCAAGAAGTCACTGAATACTGTGACTGAAAATTAGTGTCTAGGCATGGAAGGGGTGAGATAGAGCCACTGCTCTGCCATGACAACGCCAAACAAGGAGCAGCGAAGGGAAGGAATCAAGGAGTGGGGCCAGAGTCAGGAAAGTCCTGATGAAGGGCGTCATTAGTAACTAAGCTAATACGATTGACAGGCTGATCAGGGGATGGATGTAGAGAAGGACACCCGAGCCAGCTGAGAAGGAAGAGATGATAGATGAAGAGATCAAGAGACAGGCAGGCAGGCTAGGAACGCAGCTCTGTTGGTAGATTGCTTACCTAGCATGTACAAAGAGCAGGGGTCCACCCTCAGCACCAGGCCTGCAGGGAGGTGTGGTGACACAGACTATAATCTCAGCACTCAAGAGATGGAGGTTCAGAAGTTCAAGGTCATCCTTGAACACCCAGCAAGCATCATAAGACACCCTCCTCGCAACACATACCCACAAAGTTCTGAGGAGATAGCTCAATAAGTATAAATGGCTTGCTACACAAGCATTAATGCCTGAGTTTGGATACCCAGCACCCACAAAAAGCCAGGCACAGGGAGTGTGCCTATCATCCCAGGACTGGGGAAAAGAGAAAGATGCTTGGGGCTTGCTGGCCAGTTAGTCTGACCAAATTGGTGAACTCCAGCTTCAATGAGAGATCCTATCTTAAAATAAAAGGTAGACAAAAGTTGAGGAAGACACTCAACAGCAACCTCTGCCCTCTACACTCATACAAATATACATGCAACCCACATCCACACACATGCACCATACAGAAGAGAGGGGAGACAGAGCCATGCAGTGTGTGGGGGGGAGATACATGAAGATACATAGAAATACCCCAGATGTAAGGGTAGGAACTTGTATCTTTGGCTAAAAAGTAGAGGTTGCTAGGGACGAGAAATTATCTGGGGAAGGGGGCAGCACTTGACAGATCACAGTTGTTGAGTATGAATTGAAGACAGGACATCTGTTTGGCACAGATTTCATGGGAAGAATGGATTGCGGTATGAAGGCCCAGCTTCTGGTAACAGCCAGGCTGTTGGTATGAAACAGGAACCCAGAGTTTAACTTCTCAATAATTCTCCTGCCTTCCCAGATCTAGGATGGGGGCTCAGAAAACCACAGTGGAGGTCTGAGACCAGTCTCAGGAGCCAGTAAAGATAGAGTAGAAAGAGTTAGCAAGCCTAGAGAAAGCTAACAGCCACCACACCTTTTACAGGCTGCCCACCTTCTAAATCCTTTACAAATATTGGCTCTTGTAATCCTCACAACAATTATTATTCCCGATGGAAGCGTGAAGAAAGCTGTGTGGTTACTAACTGGTAAAACCAGGGCTTAAACCCTGAAAGGGGGACTCCAAGGCTTTGCTCTGAACCACCGTGTGTGTACTCCCTCAGAGTGAAGATTTAGGGTCACATCACCATTATGAGAAACCTCTTGACACCCCTATATTTCAGAACTTCACAGCTCTTTCGGAAGCCTGAACGATGGGCTTTTATTGTTTGGGCTACTTTGAAAAGATCTTTATTCATGTTGGTAACTCGGTATACCTGAGTGCATGCAACCCATGTGTACGGGTGGCCAGAAGGTGTCAGGTTGGATGAAGTTACAGGTGGCTTTGAGCTTCCATGTGAGTGCTAGGACTAAACCCAGGTCCTCTGCAAAAGCATCAAGTGCTCTTAACCATGGAGCCATCTCTCCAGCCCCTGGAGCTATTTATTTTAACCTCCAGAAATGTGTCTCCTTTTCCTTCCCAGCCATCATTTCAAATGTCTTTCTTTCTATGGGCCATCTTTCCTACTGGCACCTAATTTCTCCCTGGGTTTTCTGCCATTGGAAGGATAACAAAGTGCCATGTATTAACCCACTGGACTGGAGCCCCCTACTTCTCCAAGCTTCTTCTGCAGACCACATAACTTAGCTCTGACTTCTCTCCCACATTCCAAAGACAGCCCCTCCCTTCCCCACCACCTCAAATCCAGGCTCCAGGCTGGCAGACACCCACAGGAGGGTAGCTCCCACAATCCTTTTCTCTTTGTCCTTTCAAGGTTCTGATGGGGGAGAAGGGTGGAAAGGGGCCACCCAGGACGTACTCTCTCTATGAAGGATGGTGACAACATGGACACTAGTCTCTGATGAGGGAAAAAAGCCCTTGGCCTCAGACCGAGGTGATGAGGTGAATGCAAAAACTCCCCATTCTCGGGAGTGGCCTTAGGCAACTGTCCTTCATTCTGTTCTAAGATATTTGGAGTCCAAAACTCCCCTTTCTGGCCAGTCTCCTTGTAGTTGAATCTCAACGGGTTGCCTCATGCTATCCCTTTTCTCTGCCCTTTCCAGGGCCTCACTACTGGCCTGGACAACTTGGCCTCAGCCTGGGCAGCAGCACTGGCCAGTCAGGCAAGAGAAGAATCTAGGCCGGGAAGGGAGGGAGAGTGGAGTTGCTTTCTTCTTCTTCTTTTTTCTTTCATCCTAAATAACTTTTTGCAGGCAAATTTAAAGGACTCAAGCATCTTTCCCTCCTCACCAGTGCTTTGTGCCTCAACCACCTATATTTGCATCTTGTGTGCAGAAACCCAGCCTAGGAGACCCAGAAATCTCCTTTATGGAAATGGGCCTTGCTACTTCACAACTCACCCAGCAGAGCCTTTAAAAGTCTTACCCCACCAGTCTCAGCTCAAAGGTAAAGGACTGCAAGATGAACCCACCCAGATCTGAACATCCCAGCCTTCCTAGGGGAAAGAGGGAGAGGAAGGTCCCTGGGTCTTCTGCACGCCACTTCCTTCCTAGCCCAAGCCAGCAAGGCTGAGCATGAATGCGCTCCTGCAGAGTGCAGGTGGGAACCATAGAAAGAACTTGGGGAATGCCAGTCTATCCCCACATAAATAGTGCCCCCTCAAAGATGCATGGGTACATGTTGGAGAGATATTATCCTCCCCACCCCAGGGTAAGGGAAAGCAGTAGGATTCTGCATTAGAGCTACACAAGAAATGGGACCATACAGCTCCCCCATTACCCCCCAGTCAGTGGAATCATTGCCATTTGATACCCACTGAGACAACTTGGCTGCTCTGGGCTCCGGATGGGAGGGGGGTGGCTCGGAAAACAGCAGTTCCTTTCAGGACCCAGGTTGGCAAGGGCTTTGGAAGGCTGGACTGGCCCAGATCACCCCCTAACTCCCTCTCCTTCCCTCCCTCCCTTGCCACCACCACCAAAGGCTGGGCGGGTGGGTGGAGAGATTGGCACTGCCTGGGTCAAGCCTACTGCCTGTTCGGTCTAGCCCTGGACCTCTACCTCACACCCCCCCACACCCCAGCATGATGCCATCTCTCCCCCTCTTCCCCTTTTCCTCCTTCCTGAAGAACCAGCCGTGAGCCAGGACACCTGGTTCCTTCTAGACTTGGTCCCCATACCCAGTCGACACCCTGGGGAACTGACAAGCCCTACCCTTTGGCAGAGAATGGAATTGCCATCATTCTAGGAACATATTCAAAACTCCTTGGAGATCAGGGAAAAGTGGCCAAGATGAAACTCAGTGGAGCTCATGGTAACTGTGGGCTCACGGTGATAGTCTCTCAATGCCTTCCACATAATCCCAAACAGGAGGTTCTCAAATCTTCCTTCACCATCTCCTGCCCTCCCAGACTACATACCACAGGGAGAAAAAAATTCAAACCCCACAGCCAGGGCCGTCCGGCCAGAAGTCTCATCAGAATCTGCATTGATGAGCAACTTCATCAGCCTTTAAGCTTGCCTTCCCTTTGGGTCCAACTCTGTATTTTTTTTTTCTTTACACCCTAACTTCTTGGTCAGCCTCAGCCTCCCCAGGGCACTTCAGTTACTGGAATGAAATCCCAAGACACCAGAAGCCCTACCCCCACTACTTTTTTTTTTCTTTTTTCTTTTCTTTTTTTTTTTTTCTTTTTTTCTATTTTGACCTTCTAACCATCTCAGCTCTCCCTAGAATCGGTTCTTTCCTGTTAGCCCCTATTGGAAGAGGAAATAGGAGAGGGAAATCTCTGGAGGGTGAATTCATAGGCCCCAATCTACCCTCTGACTCCAGAAAAACAACCTGTTCCCTCTGAAATTCTCCTTGTGAAGCAATTTGAGGGGTGTCAGTAGGGGGGGTGTCTTAATGTGGGATCTAAGTTGGAATGGAAGGGAGAGAAGAAGGAAGGAGGGAGAGGAGGGTCTCCGATGTACCAGGCTGAGTGTGTCTTCTAATCTAACGCTTGTTTTTCTCCCTGTGTGTAAATGGGCGATCGGAACATCGTCAATGGGTGTCACTGTGTGCGTGTCACTGTAAGGGGGAGGGCTGGGAGCAGGAGTAACCTGTCGCTGCTGGAAGCAGGAGCTGTGTCTGTATGCTTCCGTGGTGGGTGCAGGCTTATATGTAGCAGTCATTCTAATAACCGGACGAGACTCATGCAACAGCAGGTATGCCAAGTGAGGCGGAGACATCACGGAAGCCCTTTCTTAGATGGAAGGCCTGAGGTGACTAGCCTAAGTAAAGTACCCTTGACGAGGAGCCCTTCCCAGGAAAGTCCACTTGGTCTGAAGGAGGAAGATCCAGATTGTACTGCTGAGGCCAGCCAACCTTTGTAGAGACCAAAGGGCTGGGGGGGGGGGGGGCGCGGGGGGGATGTGTCTAAGTGGACAGGACCCCCGCCAGGGCAGCAGCGCTCCTCCATCAGGGCCAGAGTCTTACCTTGGCTCGCAGGTGGAGTGGTTGCACGGATGGACCGCCCGGCAGCTGGACAGATGAACAGACGGGGCGGGCAGGAGTGACGAGCGGAGCTGTGCGACGGGCAGGGCCAAGACTCTTAAACCCCGAGCTCGGATCAGATAAGGGCTTGTCCGGGGGCCGGGGCCGGGGTCGGGCCGGCCGGGGGCAGAGTTGGGCCGGGCCGGGCCGCCCCCTCCCTCTGCAGCGCTGGAGCCAAACTTTGAGTGAATGGAGGGGCCCGGAGGGGGCCGGGACGACGGGGGCGGGGAGCTCGGGGCTGGCCAATGGCAGAGCGGAGCGCCAGGACCGAGCCTGGCTATTGGACATATTTGGGCAAGGGGCGGGGCGTAGGGGGCTAGGAAGCGCAAACCCAGACTGACTAGGGCGCAGAAACACCCAAAGACAGAGACCCAGACAGAGTCCCGGAGAAAGAGAGATGAAGAGACGATACGAGAAGCGATAGAAGCCGAGCTGGCAAGACAACAGGGGCAGAGAGAAAGAGGAAAAGCGAGGCGGCCGTGTCAGAATGGAGGAACCAGGGCGAGGGCCGCGGGGGCGGGACTGGGTCCCAGTTAATGAGGTGGAAATGAATTCAGGACGGGTTGCGACTAGGACGAGACTGGCAGACTTGGCCTGGGCTCCTGGGGCTACAGGGCTCTGGCATCCCATACAATTTTCAGGTTATTCTCTGTGCCCTGTTTAGAGAGTGCGCTGCTGGGTGCAAAAGGCCACCTAAAACCATCGCCACCTGCAACAGCTTCGTCTGGAAGGAAAAGTAAGCGGCAGTCTGGTGCCAAGTGTGGGAGCCACCCAAAGCTGTGGAAGAAGAGCAAAAGGTCGCTCTATTTAGGGGGTTCCCCACAAATGCTCGAGGAAAGAGATATAACATTTACTTAGGTACTAGGACACACAGTGGCCCATGTCCTAGGAGATGGGACACTTAAAGCAGAGGAACAGCCTAAGTAAAGTCCTGAGGGCACACAGAAATACATAACGGCTAAGGAAATAGCATCAAACTATTCCTACACACTAGAGTACCCTCACCAAGGACTGCTCTTTTACCTGAACCTGTCTTGAGTGGTTTGCATCCACTATCTCATGTATAACGTGCATTAAAGAAGAAAATAGTGGCTTCCATTTTTATTCATAGTAGACACCAAACTACTTTCAATAGCCATTAATTACTTACTTACTATGTTTAATATAAATCGGGGTTAAAAGTAGAATAATTATATATTTTAGTTTAGCGTGAATCTCTTAAATTCATTAGATGAATAAATGTGCCTTGTGAGAAGCCCTCCCTCATTTGGGCTGAGGGTGTAGCTGAGCCCTGGGTTCCACCCATTACCACCACAGAATTTTTGCTTAAAGAGGAGAAAAATACAATCAAAGCCAAAGCGATGGACCAAGAACTATCTTCCTGCTTGATTTTTTTCCTTTCTTCTTATTTTGTGTGTGTGTGTGTGTGTGTGTGTGTGTGTGTGTGTGTGTGTGTGTGCATGTTTTGTTTTTAAAATGTCTTCTATCTTCTGCTCCTGAGCAAATATAGATGAGTGGCTAAAGTAAGATGATCTGAAAACATGATGGTTAGGCCTGCAATCCCAGCTGCTTGGGAAGCTAAAGCAGAAGGACTGCAAACTCAAAGCCTTCCTGAGCTACAAAGTGAGTTCAAGGCCACCTTGAACAACTGAACAGAGTCCACAGTCTTGACTTTCAGAGACAGGGAGAATTCGGAGACTAAGCTTAGACTACAATATAAAATGGAGAACATTATGCAGAGAAGATAAGCCGAAGAACTGTCATGGTTTATGAGATCATTACAAGACATTTATCATGAATTTATTATTTTTTTAAAAAAAATGTTACCCAAGCATTTGGCATCAATCACCACCATGTGTCCATGACTCTGGATATATATTTCAAACTTAGCACAACATAGACGGAGTCATCTTGCTTGCAGGCATGCTCCTCTTTATTCCAAACCACAGTGAATATGTCACCACCATCCAAATGGAAACACAGCAGTCGTCCCAGATTCTATTCCTCCTTATGCCACTCCATTGTCTAACCAAAGCATCTCCATTCTAAGCCCCTGAACATTCCCCCACTATGCAGTTATTGTTGCTGTAGTCTAGAGCAGATGCACCCTCAGCAGGGCTACTGTAGTTCATTCTACACTCTAATAATAATCCTTCAGCTCATGAATTCCTTTATGTAAAAACAAGGCCAGCAAGATGGCTCAGAGGGTAAAGGTTCTTGCTGCCAAACCTAATGACCTCAGCCATCTCTAGTACTCACATGGTAGAAGGTGAGAAGCAACTACCAAAAGTTGTCCTCTGACTTCCAAGTGTGTGTTGTCACACACACACACACACACACACACACACACACACACACACGAGGTGAGGGGAGAAATATAACTTTTTAAAAGAGAATTAAACATCAGTAATGTATTTCTCTTCAAAACTCAAATCAGACTCTCCACTTTTTACTTCAAAAACCTTCAATAACCATACTTGTATAGAAATAAAATCCACATTCTTTAGCATAGACAGAAGGCTCATTGTAACCTGGCCTGACACCATTCTATTCTTGTCTCCCCCTAACACTTCACTTCCAAATCAACAGCCTGGCCCCCCTCTAATACCCATGGTCGGGTCCTTGTGTTCTTTCTGTGTCTTGCTCCTTGCCCCTTTCTCACATTGCCTGAGTGTTGTTCAAATTTTGAGTTTCCCTGGTGTCTCTGGAGCTCCACTTACATTCCAGTACCTGCAAGGGGTTTCCACCCTCATTGTCAGGCCTGACTGAACCCACCCTCTTCCCCCCAACCTCCCCACCAATGTTGGGAATAGTCACAGCTTCCTTATTTCTGAGTAACTCTTGTCAAGCAGACCGAAAAACTGTCAGTAAGCATTGGTTTCCATGTTTGCCCTGCTGTGTCCTATTTTGTGGCATGCCAATTCAGCCACCAAGTTCTGTGAAGTCTCCCTTGGTTATATCTCTCTAGGATGCAAATTGTCATTTCCATAACTGGAATCGTGAAGACTACCACTAGCCCAGGATCTGACCCATCCTTCACCATTGTCTCCAGTCTTAAAGGGAAACATACTGGTTCCATTAAAGAAGTCATATATAAAACCTAGAACCAAAACCTTGAGCAAAGTGGGATGTGGTGGTATACACCTCTAATCTCAGCACTCGGGAGGCAGAGGCAGGAGACTTCAAGGGAATTCAAGTCTGGTTTACATAACCAGTTTCAAGCCTGCCATAGCCAAGGCTACATACCAAGACCCTGTACACACACACACACACACACACACACACACACACACACACACACACACACACACACACAGGGAGGGTGAGGTGGTGTGGGATGGAACTGGCCAGTTGGAAAAAGTTAGATATCCTAAAAGCACAGGGCTGCAGGGCTGTGAGAAAAGCGACTTCAGCAGTACATCATGTTTTCGTGTTAGGAGTGACTTAAATCAGGTTTCCATTCTTAAGCAATCATGCTTTATTACCAGCTGTATTCTTTGTATAGAGCATGTCAGTTTTTAATATTTAACCTTTTGCCAAAGGGAAGTCCTGGAACGCACCACAACCACAACAGCACCATTGGTGATAGGTGCTTAGCAAATTAAAGTTTCTGAGTGTTTACTTACTAAGTGTGATAAATTTGATGTTGCTCTTTTTGCTTCCATTTCTTCTGTTTGAAACAGGATCTTACTATATAGCCCAGGCTGACCTGGAACTTGACACGCTCCTGCCTCAGCTTCCTAAATGTTGGGATTATAGATGTGTACCACCACTCCTAACTGTGTATGATAGATCACAAGATGGGAGAGTCAAAAGACATTAGGTAATATAACAGTAATATGCCCAGCAAATGTTAAATCTGGCATTTAAATCTCCCTGTTTGCCCCCAAAGTTTGTCAGTGGGTAACAGTAGAGAGATCTTGCTTGACAAATAGAGATTATGGCTCTTGGCAAAATCAGCCAGGGTATGGTGTTCAGTGTTGGCCATGCAGGAGGAGAGGGGAACCCTTTTCCTGAGGAACTCCTTTTCTCTCGTGTAGTAACAATGTCTTCCCCGTTTTGATTCATTGCAACATTCAGACTTAACCCTCTCACTACTGCCCCCTTTCTTCTTTTACCTCATTCAAAATTAGTTCAGTCCCCCTCAGCACAAAAGAGGATCATGGGGTGAAGACCCTTTGCAGAAGGAGAAGCCACGAGTGAGCATGGGGAAGGGACATTTTTGCTGGAAAGAACAGCTGAGTGAGGATGCAGGGGAGCAAGGAAGTTTGCACTGAGAGGCAAGGCTGACCCTCGGAGCAAGCAGCACTTGACTAGTCATCAGAGATGGCTAGAAGGAATGAGGCATGAACATGAGTCCCTGGGACTCGGAGGAACATGTTTGTGCTTAGGCCCCACAGCATTAACAAGTTCCACTAAAAGTAGGGCAACTCGTGGTGAATGAGGGGTCAGAGAGGAGAGCATGTTTAGGTAAGTTGCTACCTTTAAGTGCACATAATATATGCAAGCCCATGTTTATAAGACTTAAGTTATAAATGACTAATTACATTACAGAAGAACTATGGGAGGTAGAGAGGGAGGAAGGGAGAGAGGCAGGGGAAGGAGGGAGGGAAGGAGAGAGGAATATGTTCTTTAACTATAAGGCTTATTTAGGACCTCTGTAATTGGTTCCACTGATGAAAATTCTGTTAACTGTGGAGAGGTAAGAAACAGGAAATCAGGAACCCCTGCTTCTTCTCTTGAGACCTTCTTTTCTCTACAAAGTGAGGACTACCCCTGGACCACCTCTAAATGCTGGTCTATCTCTAGCCAGCCCAGTAGAATGGCAGACAAAACAGACCAATGCGTGATTTGCCTAGGGCCAAATTATTTTACTTATTTATTTACAGATGAGGTCTCACTGTGTCACTCCAGCTGAACTGGAACTCACTATACAGACCAGGGTGGCCTCAAACTCACAGGGATCCGCCTGCCAACATTTCTCACATGCTGGGGTTAAAGCATGCACCACCATACACACAGTCCCCTTGAATTTGTACCAATTGTAATTTGGACTGACTTGACCTTCCTGTTCCACTAAAGTCACATCCTCAACCATATCCTGCCTTCCCTTTCATACTGCCTCCCCCATCTCCACGCTTTCCCCTAAGAAGTCTCATGATCTTGTTCAAGGAAGATTCCCCAGATTGGCTGCCCTGCAGCTGTGTGAGTGTGAGTGGAAGGCTGCATTGCACTCATCTTGCACTCAAACTCAGAGCTGCTGGAGAAAGGAAGGAAATGCCCTACCTTTGTCTCCGCAAAACAGCAACAGTAAAACTCAAACCCTACCTCACACTTGCTCCACAAATACTTTGCCCACTAAGCTATCTCCCCAGCTCTACACCGCGGTTCTTTGTAGACCAGCCGTGTGGCTCCAGAGGTGGCCTTCCTGTCCCCAGTGTCCTCTATCTTCCAATCTTCATTTATTGCAACTCCACTGACATATCAGGTTTGATCACTTGCAGAACTGCTTTTGTCCTCTTGGTACATAAAACTGAGAATCTTACCTATTTTTCTGTACACTGGTGGCTTGTGGAATTTTCTTTTCTCCTGTCTCTGTTCAATCTAGATTAATTAAACAAGGAATTGAGGTTAAACTTAACAAGTTAAGGCCAGGACCTGGAGGATCTGGAGACCAGTTAAAACAGTGTTGTCGCCTGTCAGCTAGGTTAGGCTCAAGGTAGCCAGGCTGGAGTCAGAGGGCTGGCTGACAACACCTGGACAGCACTGCCAGCTCTGTGACTATCCCTGCAGAAAAGGGGGCCAGCTCTTTGCAAACATGTTCTTGCCCAGGAGTTTGGTTTCTTCTCTCTGAGCCCCTGGCACAGTGAAACCAACATGAGCAGCCACTTGGCAGGGCAGAGAAGAGCAAGCTAGCAGTCCCCAGGCTCAGGTGACAGAGCCAGGCCCAGGAGACGGGGATGTTGACTGGGGCTTTAACAGCACTGTTGATGCCAATCTCGGGCAAAAAACCTGATATTTCCACTTGGAACAATAAGAAACAGCCAACAGGATTGGAGAGAGGTCAGTGAACAAGGAGAGCCCCCTGCAGGTCTCACTGGGTGATGCCAGAACAGAGGAGGGTAGGCCTGCTGGGCAGGGATCTCAGGAGTCCCTTGAGATGATGAGGATGATTGTGATGATGAAGATGGTGATGGCAGTCACAAGGAAAAGCAAGAGGAAGAAAGAGGAAAACATAACATGTTGGGTTTTATGTAAACAATCCTGAAGAAGTAGATATTATTTATTGTGGTTTACATATGAAATGCCCCTCCCAAAGTCCCACTTATTGGAGGTTTAGAGCCCCAGCTTGTGGTGCAATTGAGAGGTGATTAGATTGTGAAAGAGCTGACTTCATTAAGGGATTAATCCATTGATTGAATAACCCTGAATGGACTATAAGGGGTAGACTACCTGGAGGAAGTAGGCCACTGGAAGTAAGCCACCAGTGGCATGCTCTAGAACAATGGCATGCTCTAGAACAGTGGCCACCAGTAGCATGCTCTAGAACAATGGCATGCTCTAGAACAGTGGGCACCAGTGGAATGCTCTAGAACAATGGCATGCTCTAGAACGATGGCATGCTCTAGAACAGTGGCCACCAGTGGCATGCTCTAGAACAATGGCTTGCTCTAGAACAGTAGCCACCAGTGGAATGATCTAGAACAATGGCATGCTCTAGAACAGTGACCACCAGTGGCATGCTCTAGAACAGTGGCTCTCATTCTTTCTAACCCTTCGACCATTTAATACAGTACCTCATGTTGTGGTGACTCCAACCATGACATTACTTCATTGCTACTTCATAACCCTAATTTTTCTACTGTTATGAATTGTGATGTAAATATCTGATACACATCACCCACAGGTTGAGAACCTCTGCTGTAAAAGAGCAGCTCTTCCTCTCCTCTCTTCTCTCCTCACCTTTGCCTTTGCTTTGCTCTCCCCTTCCCTTCTCTCTCTCCACCCCTACCTCTCCAGTCTCCATGATGTCTACTTTTCCCTGCTGTCTATCATGATTCTCTGTCTCATAGGACCCAAGAAAAATGGAGCCAAACAACCCTGGACTGAAACTTCTGAAACTGGAAACCAAAATTAACTTTTCATCATTTAAATTGGTTTGGTTATTCTGCCATAGCAATGAAAAGTGACTAATACAACATGGTTATTCTCATTTCTGAGATTTTAAAAAACTAACATTTTTCAAACATGGTGGCTCACGTCTGTAATCCCAGAACTAGAGAGAATGAAGCAGGAGGAGCTACATGTTCAAGGCTGGCCTGGACTATATATATAGTGAGTTCCAAGTCAGTCAAGGATTTATAATAAGATTTTTGTCAAAAGAAAGAAGAGAGAAGAAGGAAGAAGGTGGAGAAGGGGAAGAAGAAAGAAGAAGAGAAAAAAGAATGGAGTGGGATTTGAACTCAAGTCATTGCCTCTGAAATTTATATTGCTCCATCACCAACAATATTCTTCAGTGCATTCCAGAAACTTCTAACCTCCTAATGTGCACTCCTATTCCCGCTCTTCTAGTTATGTGTCCTTGCCACATTAAGGCTTAGGAGAACACATAACAGGCATCTTGCATATGACAATATTAGTAATAGTAATAATAACAGCTTGAATTTATATACCACTCTTTGCTTTTACTTATTCCCCTGGGGCTGGTAACTGAAGATGAGGATATAATTCTGTGGCACATTTCTTGCCTAGCATACGCAAGGCCTTGGGTTCTACCCACATAAGTGCAAATAAACAAACAAATGAATAAATAAATCCTCAGGGAGGAATTAACATTGAAATATTTTTATTTCTCCAAAACATTTCCTAATTTTTAGTCATTTTGCAATTGTTTTCATATGACCATAATCTGTGTGTATGAATATTTTGTCTTGATTTTCTTTTCCTTTTTCTTTCTTTCTTTCTTTCTTCCTTCCTTCCTTCCTTCCTTCCTTCCTTTCTTTCTCTCTTCCTTTCTTCTTTCCTTTCTTTTTTAAAGACAAGTTTTCATGTAACTGAGGCTGGCTTTGAACATGATGAGTAGCTCAGATTGGTCTTGAACTCCTGATCTTGAACTCCAGCCTATGTTCTACCCTTTTATGTAGCAGCACTATCTATATGCACATTTGCATACATAAGCATATCAACTACCATGACTTTGCAGTAGCCTATTATACCAAATGTTACAGTTATCACATTCCTTCTGGTTATGCAAAGCTCATGGAGCTGACAGTACCAAATGCTGGCAGGGGTACAGAGCAATGGGAACAGGAATGTGTTGCTAGTGAGGCTGCAAAATGGTACAGTCACTTTGGAAGACGGTTTGGCAGTCACCTGCAAAACTAAACATATTCTTCCCATAAGATATTGCAACCATACTCCTTGGTATTTACCTCCCCAAAAGCTGAAAACTTTTCCAAATAAAAATCCTGCCCACAGATGTTTATAGCAACTTTATTTGTAATTGACAAAAACTGAAAGCAAAATGTCTTTCGGGGGTGAATGGACAAATGACCCGTGGTACATCCTGGCAATGGACTACTACTCAGGATCAAAAATAAATGATTTATGGAGCTATAAAAAGACATGGAACAACCTTAAATGTAACAAGGAGTCAATCTGAGGAGCTACATATTGTATGAGTCTTACTCCATGACATTCTGGGAAAGGTAGAACTATGGAAACGGTTAAAAAATCTGAGATTGCCAAAGGCTAATGGGAGAATGGGATGACTAAGCAGAGAGCAGAGGAAAGCACTTAACACTGTAATGGTGGATACATGCCATGATACATTGTTCCAGACTTACAGCAAGAGAAAGCACACCAAAAGAAAGCTCTAATGAGGGCTGGAGATTGCTGATCACGCTGTGTCAATTAAGGTTGTCCATTGTAACCAAGCTACTATTCTCATTGGGGATGTTGATAGTGGGGGAGGCTGTGTATATGCCAGGCAGAAGACTTAAGAGAGTTCTTTGTGCCTCTCAATTTATGTGTGTCTATACATCTTGTGTGTGTGTGTGTGTGTGTGTGTGTGTGTGTGTGTGTGTGTGTGTGTGTGGCATTTGGGCCCCATAAGTCTGTTGATAGTGAGCACTAGCCTACACTTTTCTCTCCACTGGACATTTGAGGGTTTTCTCAACTTTTTGCTATTAGCAAAATATATCTCAAAACCCTTCTATTTACATTTCCTGATTTGGCCTGAATCCCATGTAAAGCAGGCAAAAGAGGGCTGCTTTCCCATGCCCACACTCTTGAGATGGAACAACTATGGCTCAGCGAAGTGAAGGGACTTCTGTCACATCGTGTATCAGTAACAACAGAACGTCTGGCCCTCCCTCTAGCCCCTACCTCCACAGACCTCTTTTCTTTCTAGCTGCTGCTTTCTTCATCAGAGGTCTCTTCAAAAATGGAGCCTGTAGTGTGAGCCTGGTCTGAGAGCATCACCTTTACGCAGTGGTTCCTGGGGGGAATCATGAGCTGCGAGCTCCCAGATGACCCCCTAAAATCAAACATTTTATTTCCAACACCTCCAGGCCTCTGTTTTCCCAGAATGAGGGGCTTCTTAGAAAAGGGCCAATATGCCAAGCCACACACACACATCGTCGTCCGCCCGCTCCCCCCCCCATGCACGCTACCCCCCCCATAAAGGGGTGAGGAGACGACTGTCAGTGTCCAGGAGGAGGGACTTTGGCTAAAAATAGCTATGGCGTGTGGATCAGCCAGAGTGGTACCCAGGACTGGGAAAGGGAGGGCGACGCTGTGAAGCTGTAGCCAGACTGGTTGCCATGGAAACCAGAGAGGAGCAGGGGAACCTGGGAAGTGGGATGACACAGATACCAAGTCCTAGTCTGAGCTGCCGCTACATTTAGGGGAAACAGCAGTGTCTGCGGCTCCCACTCTCAGAAGGGACCCATGGTAGGGGGGAGATGGTGTCAGGGACATGGGCACCAACCCCCAAGAGTCTCTGCTGCCGGCTCCTCTTCTCTCCAGGCTCTGTGAGTTGAGTTGTGGGACTTGGGATTTGGGCCCCAATTTCTAAGGCAAGTGGGGTTTGGGTGGAGCTGGTCCCTGAGGGAGTTTCCACCAGACAGACCTACTATAGATGATAACCTACCCGCCCCGGTACTGGCCAGCACTCTCTTGGGGGAGGAAAAGAGCACCAAGAGAATGTGGTACTGGGATCTTACTGAAAGCGATCCCAGCATGCCCAAAAGCTGAGGTTGGAAGAGCAGGAGTTATTTGGAGGGAACAGGTAGAAATGAAGACCTTGCTCCTCAGGTAGTGGACAGTGCATACCTTTCTTGTCCCATGAAGAAGAGACCATTCCTTGGGATGACAACTGCTAGGACACAATCAGAAGGTTCCCTGGGCAATCAGCTTTTGGGGAACGATCGGACACTAGGATCCCTTACCCATTCCTGGCCATCGATGGAGGTCAGATTACCTAAGATCCTACGAAGGATGTCTAGAAGCCCACCTGACACTACTGTTAGGTCAAAAGAGACCTGGGGTCCTGGGGCACTGAGTACTTACAGATCACTTAACAGAGGACACCCTGAGCTGCAGAGAGGGAAGAGCAAGTCTGCTGTTGGGGGAGGGGAAGATCTAATCTGCCATTGCCAAGGTGTTCCTGTCTCCTGACTCCCATGGAAAATAAGTATGAGGCCCCCTAGGATACAAACCATCTCTTTGTGGTTCTCCTTCTGCCTGTTATCTAATATACACACATCCTCCAAAGGTCTGGCTGCAGAACACTTCACTCCAAAATTTTAAAACTGGAATGTCGAGCTTGTAGTTACATATCCACGCAGTTTCTCCCCAGAACCTGGTCATCTAAGCCATCTGTGAACCTTATGTCACATTTTTGCTTTCCCTTGCTCTCCCAGTCCTCCTGCCTCTCCTCCCCCTCCCACCCCAGGTTCCCATGGAATGGGGGATCACAAATCCCAGAAAAGAGAAGGGAAGGTTGCTGAATCCTAAATCCTTATTCTACAGACTTTGATTCATATGGTCCTTATCTCTTAGGGGACCCTAAGCGCCTAGGGAAGGATTCTGGATATCCATCTCTTGGGGAAGATTGCAACTCAGAGTGCATTTCAGGGGGAAGAATTTGAAACAAAATCAGGTGGGTTTTGCTTGGAATCTGGGCTTTGCTTGGAATGTGGGCTTTGGGACATATGACTGGTGTGGGTGGGCTTGGTGTTAGGATAGTAAATGCAAAGCAGAAAACTGGGAGGGGGATTGATGTGGGTGTTTGGTGCTCCACTGATTTTGGTCTGATTTTTTTTTTTTAAATCTCTTAGAAAAAATAGAGTTGAAAGATGCTAGAGTAACCCTGGATGGCTGGGCACTTTCTTTATTCTTGCAGTGGGCAATTGATCTCATATGGCCTCCAACCTCCTATTACTAACCCTGTTCAGCAGGTCTCCTTTGGGAAAGAGCCCAGGAGAAATAGGCTGGTATCAAAGCATCAGTGACCATGGTTAAGCAGTCAGAATTGCCAGTGGGAATTTCCTAGCGGGAACATTCAACCTTTGCACACTAGAGAGGTTTTTTTGTTTGTGTGTTTTTGTGCACGGCTTACATTTCTTTCTCCTCAGTAAATCTGGGGTGGAGAAAAGATGAAAAGATGTAGGAAGAGGTGGAAGGAGTGAGATTCAGGAAGCAAAGAGAGGGAATAGTCTTTGTGTGAACTTCCAAACAGTCTTTAGGTGAGTGTTCCATTGGGATGATGAAGAGTCTTGGGGAAAAGGATAATAGCCTGGGAAAGAGCAGTGGAAGTCCTTACGGCAGAGAGGGCTCTGCATAGACAAGGGACTGCCAAGGAGCCCACCTCTTATGGTTTTAGAATCCCGGGTGTCAGGTCCGGCCTTGCCGGTAGTGACACCGAGGTCTGTGACACAGAAAACTCTAACGCCTCCTACCCAGCGGGCTTACATTGTGCTGCCCAGTTCATGTTCATTACCCTGTGTGATCCATACTTTTTCTTAACCTTCATTTTTATTTTATGTGTATGACTGTTTTGCCTTCACGTATGTCCACGCATCACCCTCGGAGGCCAGAAGAGGGCAGGAGACTGGCGTCACCGATTTAAGCCCACATGTGGGTGCTGGCAGTCAAACATTTCCAAATCCTCTGGAAGAGCAACCAGTGAACCGTTTGAGCCATCTCCCCAGCCCTCCCGACCCCAAACTTTCTGAGCTTATGGGTTGTTAAGGTTGTAGTTCCCATTCCACCAAGCGTGGAAAATTGAGGCTAAGAGACAGGAAGCGGAGATTCGCTCAGGGGGGCTACTCGCCGTCGCATTGACCCCGAGTTCGGGGTGGAGTCATCAACTCGAGCACACCTTTATTAAGCCCCCGCCCCGCCCCGTCTCCCCGCAGGATTCCGGCCGCCATGGCGCAGGAGAATGCCGCTTTCTCTCCGGTGTCTGAGGAGCCGCCCCGGCGCCGTGGCCGCCAGCGCTACGTGGAGAAGGACGGGCGCTGCAACGTGCAGCAGGGCAACGTGCGTGAGACCTACCGCTATCTGACCGACTTGTTCACCACGCTGGTGGACCTGCAGTGGCGCCTCAGCCTGCTCTTCTTCGTGCTCGCCTACGCGCTCACTTGGCTCTTCTTCGGCGCCATCTGGTGGCTCATCGCCTACGGCCGCGGCGACCTGGAGCACCTGGAGGACACGGCGTGGACCCCGTGTGTCAACAACCTCAATGGCTTCGTGGCCGCCTTCCTCTTCTCCATCGAGACCGAGACCACCATCGGCTACGGGCACCGCGTCATTACTGACCAGTGCCCCGAGGGCATCGTGCTGCTGCTGCTGCAGGCCATCCTGGGCTCCATGGTGAACGCCTTCATGGTGGGGTGTATGTTCGTCAAGATCTCGCAGCCCAACAAGCGGGCCGCCACGCTGGTCTTCTCCTCGCACGCCGTGGTGTCGCTGCGCGACGGGCGCCTCTGCCTCATGTTCCGCGTGGGCGACCTGCGATCCTCGCATATCGTTGAGGCCTCCATCCGCGCCAAGCTCATCCGCTCGCGCCAGACGCTCGAGGGCGAGTTCATCCCTTTGCACCAGACTGACCTCAGCGTGGGCTTCGACACGGGGGACGACCGCCTCTTCCTCGTGTCACCTCTGGTCATCAGCCACGAGATTGATGCTGCCAGCCCCTTCTGGGAGGCGTCGCGTCGAGCCCTGGAGAGGGACGACTTCGAGATCGTAGTCATTCTAGAGGGCATGGTGGAGGCCACGGGTGCGGGCAGGCTGGAGGCTGGGAGCGGGCAGGCTGGAGGATGGGAGCAGTGATGCAGGGCAATAGCGAGAAAAGCACCAGGAGCGGCGGGGTGGGGTGGGGGTAGGGAGGTGGGAGCAGAAAGATGGACGGGGAGTGGAGTCCAGGGTGACAGGTGGAGGAGGAGCGAGTGCTGGGTCAAGGCTGGAAGTGAAAGAGATGGACAGGGTGACTTTGCAGAGTCAAGAAAAAGCTTGGAAGAGTTCTATGAAATGATGCTAGTTTGAGGCCCTGGCCTGACAGGTATGTCACTTTGAATAGCACTTTACATCTCTGAATTCATTTAATCCTAGCAAAGTTCCCCTGGAGGTTACTTATTACTGTGGTCACTTTTCAGAGAGTGAAAGCCCCAAAGAAAGGCCCCATAAATAGCACGCTGTCACACGCCAATAAATAGCGTAGCCTGGATTGAACACAGGAAGGTTAAGTGCAGGGTTCTTGGTGCCCAGAGGTCCAAAGCCCTGGAATTAGATTGACCTGAGTTAATTCCCCAAGGGGGCAAACGTGGGTGTGGAGAGGTGAGAGCTGGTCTCACGTCTGCCTCAGTTACCCCATCTGTCACTCTTAACTTCCCCTGATGTTGGCGTATCTAGCACCTCTCCAGAAGGAAGTGTGATGTCAGTACCTTCACTCAGGCCTACGCTGTCAAGAGCTTGGGACCCGCATAGGAGCAAAGGCGGGTCCCTTAAGACGTTCTAACCACCGAAGATAAGCAACATGCAGCCGGAGAACCAAAGGACCAACCACTAGGGGGAGTGACAGCACTGCTACTTAGGGACTCACTCACTGCTGTTAGCCTTGAAACCAGGCTCCTGGTCCCAGGCACAAACAGCCTCTGCTTCACAGCCACCTCAGTAATATCCACTCGCCACTCACTCTTCCTTCACTCCAACTAGGCTGGCCCTAACCCTCCCCCTTCCCTTACAACTCCCCCGATCTCTCCAGCCATCCCTCCTTCTTGACACTATCTTGGGCAGTTTTCCTACAAGAACTCTTTGAATTGTCTTCTCTTCCCTTTTGGTTCTGCCTCCCACCTGCCCCTACACCCCACAGCCCCATCTCTGCTTCTCAGGTCTTCTCTCCGCAGAAGCCCTAGAGGACCTCTCCTTCCCACATCACTGGATATGTCTTATTCCAGCTTTGCCATAGAATATCAATGTCCCCAAGATGTCACAGGCCCAGACTTTCAATGTCAGCCAGTCTCTGGCTGGTGAATGTTTACACCTCAGTTTCTGAGGTGGGGAATAGTTTGGGGAGACTCTGAAGTAGGACCAAAATGATCTGCCCTGAGGTGCAAAGTCCCAGCAGGGAAGTCAGGACACAGACCCAGGGCAAGGGCTGAGAAGGACAGTGTAAAGGACAAGGGGGGTGGGAGCTTGTTTGATTTTTCTAGAGATAAAGCTGGGAAGGATGGTAGTATTTTGGGATCCAAACTGCTTTTGAAAAGCAAGAATAATGAGCCAAAAACCCAACACGATGACATTTAAAGGGAATAAATATAAAATTCTACATTTAGGCTTTAAAAAAATCACTTATGTAAGCACAGCATGGAAAGGCTCTGGTGGAGAAAGAACTGGGGGTTTTAGTTGGCCACAGGCTTTGCCGTAGCAACGTGATGCAGCTTCCAAAGGCATTTATGTAATGTAATCACAGGTCGCTTCGCTACAGCATCCTGGCCAGAAGCAAGAGGTGGAAAGCCTTCTTTCATGCATAGAAAAGGCCATGATTTGTAAAGTCATCGCACTTCAGGTGGACCCCTATCTGGTGGTGGCCCTCTGTGACCACTCTCATTTGCAGTGAAGATAGTAAAGTTTTCCAAAGCCAGGTCAAGTGAGAAATGCTCATGAGTGTTCAGTCTGAGGAAGAGATCTCAGGGAACCTGGCTCTATATTTACAGCTGCAAAGGGATCGCCAGGTGGGAAGGGAATGAAACTCAAGGCCTAGAGATCCTAGGGAACAGATTCCAGTTTGTATAAAAGACAACCCAGAGCCAGATGGCTCAGCAAGCTAAGGTACTTGCCACCAGGACTGAGTACCTGAGTTAGCTCTCCAGCTTTCATACACACACACACACACACACATACACACACACACACACACACACACACACACACACACAAATATAAACACAAATCAATGCAATATGCAAAGGACTGGCCTTCTAATGAGGTGGTGAGCTTTCAGTCCCGGGAGGTAATCAATTCAGCTAGCTGCCCATTATTTGGGAATGCTTGGAGGTGGGATGAGGAGACTCTGTGGGAAGTGGGAAGCTGGAACAGATGATCCCTAAGGTTAGTTTTAAGGTGAAGCTTCTCAAAGTACAGCAGAGGAAATATAGGCTGGCAAATGGAGAAGAGAGCCGACCAAAGAGAGGTGGGATTCTTGGGAAAAGAAGAGGGTTGTGGGGTAAGAGGCAGGACAGGGAAGCTCAGGCTGCGGCTGCTATCCCTGACTAACATGCCTCCCCCTCCCCCCACCCCAGGAATGACGTGCCAAGCTCGAAGCTCCTACCTGGTAGATGAAGTACTGTGGGGCCATCGATTCACATCTGTGCTCACGCTGGAGGATGGCTTCTATGAGGTGGACTACGCCAGCTTCCATGAGACCTTTGAGGTGCCCACACCCTCGTGCAGTGCCCGGGAGTTGGCAGAAGCTGCAGCCCGCCTTGACGCCCATCTCTACTGGTCCATCCCTAGCAGGCTGGATGAGAAGGTGGAGGAAGAGGGGGCCGGGGAGGGGGCAGGTGGGGGAGACGGAGCTGACAAGGAGCAGAATGGCTGCCTACCACCCCCAGAGAGTGAGTCCAAGGTGTGACTGGTTTTCTCCAAACCCCTGTGGCAGACCGGGGAGCTAGACACAGGTACAAGGAAGATGCAGGATGGAGACGGAAGAAGAGGAGGCAGGTGATGTCCCAAGGAATGGCTAAAACTGGGAGAGGCCCACTGAGTCCAGGGTCCAGTAGGAAAGGAAGAAGTCCTGGCTTGAAGAGAAGGGAGGACGGGGATGGAAGAACATATCAGCCTGTCCGTGTTTGACCTTCACATCCGTGTGTGGGTGGGTGGATGGACAGAAGGATGGGCTTACAGGCTTCAATGGGAAGGTGGAGCAGACAGAGACAGCCAGTGGCTAGCTTGGGTGGCAAATGGATCAAGAGTTGGTGAAGCCAGTGCTGCTTTAACCTGCAGCACGCCTTTGTGCGAAACCTACCCTTTTCTTCCAGACAGAGACAGCCTCAAACCAGGGGACCTGGCTAAACCAGGGGGGCCGGCTTAGGGAGTAGAGTGTCAGATGGATTGCTGCCCCCCCACTCACCTCCTCAACTGGCCTACGTGCGACGCACCTGTCTAGACAAAGTGGCCACTGTTGAGCCATAGAAGAGGAAGCTGGGTGGATGAGGGTATAGATGCGGCCCTATCCAGCTTTACTGCCCGACTACGATAGGCTCAGAAAGGTGTCCACAGCCCTAACCCTCAGGGAATAGGCAAACAAGCAAAGGGGGTAGGAGCCCTGGAGCAGGACCAGGAGAGACCCAAGGACAACTATTTTTGTAACCAGTGGAGTGAAACCTTAAAGCGGAAGAAAGGTCATAGGAGACTTAAGTGGTTTTATGAGGCAAGCCTGATCCTGGGGAAAGTAGTTTATCCTTGGGGAACAGTGACAAAAGCCCACTCAAAATAGCGATTGGGTATCAGTCTTGTGTGGTATTCAAAGACCTGGTCGGAACACCAGAGCACAGCACAGACGGAAGTCAGAAATACCCCACAGCAGCTGAAGGAAGTATGGCTCACACTAGGAGCCCAAGGAAGCTCTTAGGGCAAGAAGTAAGAGGATATTAGCAACCAGGAAGCTAAGGATTGAGTAAGGCAGGGAGAATGGTGGGAGCTGGCAGTTACAGAACTTTGCATCACTCACCTGGAGGACTGGTTGCTGGGTCCCACTCCCAACATTCTGACTCAGTAGGTCCCGGATGGAAACCTAAAATCTGCATGTCTAACTAGTTTCCAGATCTAACAGGATCTCAGATCCTGCTGACACTGTTGCTCTGGGAACTACACTGGGATGAGGTGTCTAAGCGGAAGAGCTGCAGGCACTAAAAACAAGCCAAGGACTCTACAACAGAGAAATGAGAGGGGAAATGTCGGGGAAAGGGACCCAGGTTCCTGCTGAAGAGCTTAACTTTGGGTCCCAAAACTGAAACGTCAGTGGTAACTGGCCAGTGACACTGGGGTGACATCTGGGAAGATGAGAGGACTTATTCGCTAACAGTACTGACAAGGCAAAACTGACTAGGGGGAAAAAATACTTCCAGGTATCTGCTGCCTGCCCTCTTCCTGCCAAGACAGGGAACCCTGGAGATACACACTCCCAGCCCACCTCCACTGCAACCTGGCCTTGTCCCCAGTCATCCCGGGATGGTGAGGGGACAGCAATGGCAAGTTGAGGAGCAGAAGATCAGTCAAGGGACTTGAGGCTAGCCCCCTGGAGCTAAGTGTAGCCCAGGTAAACATATCCTCTGATGGGGTTAGTTGAAACCTTGGCGCTGGCTACACCCACTCCTGTCCTTGAATAAAGGTCTGCTGCTCTATTCCAGGCTAAGAAGCCAGCATCCAACGGGGGCACTATGCTTCCCTCCCAGTGCCCATCTCAGCGTGGGTCCACTCAGAGGACGAAAGCTGCCACCTCTCCCCTTCAAGTCTAACACTGGACTCAGGTTTCAGGACCACCTGGGTCACCCTCAAAAATGAGGTCCGTGAACATGTTATCAGCTGGAGTACACACACACACACACACACACACACACACACACACACACACTGAACTAAAGAGCACTGGGAGCAGCCAGGGTTTAAATCCTGGGGAAGGGGTGGAGTCTGAGCAAGAGGGGGTGGGGTGCTTGGCATCCTCATACAAAGAATTAGAATGGAGACATTGAAGCTGCTCCTGGAAGTCACAGAGATGCCAGCACCACGGTCCAGGGCAGTCAGGAGACCTGTGTTCTGGTGCCAGTGCTGATCGTCACTAATTACCTCTATGACTCTCAGCAAGACATATTACTTCTCTGGGGCCTCAGTTTCCTTATCTGCCAAAAAAAAAAAAAAAAAAAAAAAAAAAATACTTGGCAAACTCATAACGCTCAATAAATGTTAAAACTACTAAATGAAAAAGGTAGACTGGATGCCACCTGAAGTACAGAACAGCAGAGACTCTCAGGGGCCTCAAGCAGGGAGATGCTGCAGCTCTGTGTACACAGAGGACACAGGCCCTCCCAACCACCTTTGTCCCTAAGTAGGCAGCTGAGTTCTGAGGCTCCTATTCTGCTGCAGTCAGAGAATAATTAAGGTCAGGATGACAAAGACTGAGGCCCCAGGGCCTGGTGGGAGAAGTCTGTTCTGAGACTAGCCCAACCAGGAGAATGAGACTAGGAGGGTGTGCCCCAGTCTGGGAAGCTGTGAAAGTGGCCAAGCTCAGCTGGAACTCACCCTCTCTTCCTATGTAGAAGCCCCATTAGGAGTGTCCCCCCCCCCCCGACATTTTAGGCAACAGATGGGACCCAGGCATCCCCTCCTGCAGTGGGTGGGTAGCAAGGCCCACGAAGGACAGATGGTGTTTATGGTGGGAAAAGAGGCCTGGGTCGTCCAGAATAGGTTGTCAACCCCCAGCAACCTCCTACTGCCATCCCCTCCCCACGCACCCACGCTGCTGCCTTTTATAGCTTCATGGCAAAGGAAAACACAACCAGACCTGGATTTTATAAAAACCGGTTTATTCACATTTTAGAAAAAAAAAAAAACTACTAGTTTGAGGACAGGAACTGGCCTTCCTACAGCATGAGTGTGAGACCAAGAACAGGGAACCCGAAGGAAGGCCTTGAGGAAAGGTGTGGGAAACAAGGCAGCCGCGTCTGCGTCTTTCACTCTAGGCAGGAACTGGTCAAATAAATTAAAGGAGGGCCGGACCAAGGAGGGAGAGGGTATCCAGGCAACCAGAGGAGGGGCGGCGCTGGCTGGAAGACAGTTGACACCTGCAGAAACTAGAGAGAGCATGTGGGGAAGGCTGAGGACCAGGCTCCCTTTGGCCCTCACCCTGCCACAAGGCCCTGCAGGACTGACTGCTTCTCGTCTAGTTGGAGTACACAGGAAGCCTGAGGAAGACAGGGCTTGGGGGTCCCTTTCCCTCACCTAGGGTGCTACAGATCACCGCTTCCGCAGTCTCCTCATAAAGCAGCAGGTGATAGTAGCAAGGACGCTGGCGCCAGTGACTAGAGCGACTCCTGTGCCCACCAACAGGGGCACGAAGAGGGTATCCAGGGCTGGAAGAAACACGGCTCTGTTCAGAGAGTGCCATGGTCCTCCGTACAGGTCCCCCCCGAGCAGGTTTTCTAGACTCAGCCCCTACTCACAGAGGGCCGTCCTCGCCCACCCACAAATGCCCCAATCAGCACAGAGGTCAGCTTGGGGTTCTTTGGAGTTCTTCATGCAAAGTGATGGGGGGGAGGGGCGGAGGGATAACAGCGAAGACCGGAAAGGGGAAGGGGGCAAACACATCTGGAGCAGACGAGTGGAGGGTAGCTATCACTCACCATGCGTGTAAGGGTAGACTGTGACAGGCCCGGAGCGCGCACTGCCAGCCTGGTACCAGCTATAGTCAGCATGCTGCACCCAGGCGCTTGGGGCGCAGTGGTATATGCCTTCATCCTCAGGCCCCAAACTGTGCAGTCTCAGCCGATGACTTCTGGGTCCCACCAGCTCCACACTGACAGGACGCCCTCCAGGCCGGACTCCCAGCTCTGCCACACCATCCTGACCCACTCCACCCACAAGATGAGCAGGGCCAGAGCTTAACTCGCCCTCCTCTGGTCTCTCCACCCACCAGCTGGCTGCTAGACGCAGCCCTGGGGGACCACCACGCACAGAGATGTTGCATAGCAGGGAGGCAGTCTCTCCCCGGTACACAGTGCCCCCTGCGAGCCAGGCCACTGCCTCCAGCACCACACCTGCAGAGCAAAGGGCATGGGGGTTACTGGGTAAAGGCTCAGGGGCTAGGAAATAAGTTCCATAAGCTCCGAACCCCGCCAAGAGCTCAGCTCTCACCTTCTTCCCTCACATGCACTGGGAGAGGCCGGGAACGAGCACTGGCCGCTTCACGAAGCCGGGTCCCAGACCCTCGAACATAGGCTTTGGCGAGGCAGCGGTAGGTGCCTGCGTCACCAGGCCTGGCAGCCTCCAGTCGTAGCCGGTAGGTCCTGGATGCCACTTTTTCCATGGCGATGTGCCGGCCCTCATAGCCAGGGCCCAGGCTACCTACACCTTCTGTGTCCAGCTGCGCCACCAGGCGGCCAGGCCCAGGAGCCCCTGCAGGAGCCATCTCCCAACCCACTGAGTATGCAGCATGCTGGCCCGGTGGGGGCAGTGCCCCTGACACATTGCATAGCAGTTCCAAGGGCTCCCCTGGGCCAATCCGATGTTCACCAGGTCCCACAGTCACCGCCAGCTGGCTGGCTGAAATACATCAGGGGAAGGGAGGGGTTATGGAGATGCCGCCCCCATCTACTATTCCTCTTCGCAAAAATTTAGAGGCCTTTTATTGTCCCTCACCCCAGGACCTGAATCTCACCCTCCCTTCATAGCCCTTGTGTCTCCACATCCAATTTCTGAGCAGAGAAAACACGGATAGAGAGAGAGTGAATAACGTCTTGACCACTGCTCACTCAATGGAAGAACAGCTCTAGTCAGATGCCGGCCATGCATCACCACCATCCCTGATACCCACTGAGATGCCCCCTCAGGGGGACATGTGGCACTCACACAGCGTCTGCACATCCACGTGGGCCAGGACTGCCCTCTTCTCTGCGATCTGGACCCAGGAGCCGTCAGGATCCTGGATCCATTCAGCGGCTGTGCAGTGGTAGGTACCCGAGTCGGCAGCCTGGGCACCCCCAACCACCATGCGGTACCTATCAGTCCCTTCCTTGCTCAGCCGCAGCTCCCCTGCAGCCAGCCTCTCAGCATAGGGAGCTCCAGCCTCCACCGCCATGTCGGAGCGCAGTCCCACTACTTCCTGTAAAGTGGCCCGCCCCACTGGCGCCTCAGGAATGGCTCTCCCAAAGGATACGGACAGGTGTGTGTGCTTCTTTGTTTTGGTCTGGGCCAGGCAGCCCAGCGCCAACTCCTGCCCCTCATGCACTGTCAGGCGTGAGGGGGAGGTTGCAGCCTGCCGGCCTCGGGGCCCTGGAGGGGCAGCAGACACCCGCAGCTCATCTGGAAGAACTGGAGAGAAAGGCTTCAGTGAGAGAGGGCTGGGAGCTGGCTGCGCTCATGTGTTTTACTTCATTCCCTACTGTGTAGGCTCCTGGGTGACAAAGGCTTCTACAACCCAGTGGTGCCAGGCCTAGTCTGGGCGCAATAAATACTTCCTGAATTTCACACAACAGGCCTGATGACACCCACTCTGGTGTCTGAGATTGACTTGTTTTAAATACTCAAAAAAGTAATTCTGTCTTCTCTAAAGAGGCTGGACCTGATGGTGCAGGCTTATTATCATCACAGCTCCCCAGGGGGCTAAGGCAGAAGGACCAAGCTCAAGGCTACAGAGCAAGTTCAAGTTCAGATGCCAGTGTGGGCAACTTGGAAAGTCTCTGCATCTGGTCCCCCAGGAAAGAAAAGAAAGTGCTGCAAAGGAAGGCTTGATGGCACAGGAGGCTGACGCCGGAAGACTGATGAGAGCCTTAAAGTAACCCGGGCTACACAGTAAACTGTGGAAGAATTGCCATGAATTACAGGCCAGCCTAGGCTAGTAAACTGTAGGCCAGCCTGGGCTACAGGGTGAGACCCAACCTCAAAAAAAGCAACAAAGGAGGTTTAGCTTAGTAACTACTTAGTAACTACAAAGGGGGTTTAGCTTAGTAACTACTTAGTAACTACAAAGGGGATATAGCTCAGCACTGTAGGTTCAGTCACCAGTGCCATGAAGGGCATTGGGGGTGGGGGTGGGATGGAGTGGAAAGAGGAAGAAGAGGAGAAGGAAGAGGAAGCGAGAGGAGGAAGAAGAAGAAGAACTAAATCTGGGAGGCTTTCTCACCACCCAGCCCAGAGCCCAGTACCTCTCAGCTCCACCTTGGCACTGTAGTTGCCCAGGTACTGAGTATCCGTAGAGGGGGTGTAGCATTCATAAAAGCCAGAGTCCTGGGCCTGCAGGCGAGCAATCTTGAGCACCACGGAATCTCCCTTCAGGCGCTGCACCTGCAGGTCACCAGAAGCCACGCGAGGCCCAAACACAGCATAGGAGAACTGACTATCCTTGGTGCTGATGATGCCCAGCGAAGTAGCTGGGGCCTCTGGTCTGTACATGAACCACTCAAAGTCTTGCTGCGAAGGGCCCTCATAGGCACTCACGTTGCAAGAGATAGAGACAGCGGTGCCGGCCACTCGGTAAAGAGGCCCCTTGGGGACATGCACCTGCCGCGCATAGCACCTGGCTCCTGTGGGGAAAGATAGAAAGAAGTGGAATTTTTTAAGAAAGATCGGGTCTTTATTTGATGCCCAGTACCATCAGCACCATTCTTGGCAGCTGCCCGGGGAGCAAAGGGAAACCTGGAGAAGGTTAGAGCACAGCCGGGCTGTAAAACACAGATGAGGCCAGGGAAGAGATGCTGGGACATAAGACAACAGCGTCTCAACATAGCAACGTAAGCCCACATCCACCTCAGAACAGAGGAAGTAGCTAGAGGTAGAGCATCCACGTGAGCAAAATCGTACGTGTGGAGGCCAGGGAGACAGCCCAGTAAGGAAAATGATTTCTGAGTTCAAGTCCCTGCAACCATGTAAAAAGCTTGGCATGGTGGCTGGTGAGGTGGTTCAGTGGGTAAAAGTAGTTGTCATACAGGCCTGACAACCTGAGTTCGATCCCCAGAATACACCAAGGAAAGAAAGAACCAAGTCCTGAAAATTATCCTCTGTCCTAAACACATACACACATATGCAGTCTCTCTCTAATAACAATAATAAAATAGCAGGCTCTATGGCACCTGAGGTTCACCTTTGGCCTTTACATGCACACTCCCAAACGTGCACTTGCACCCATGCACACACGTGCACCCCCGTATACCACAAATGCACCCAATTTAAAATAAGAAGCATGTCTAACTCCTGACTCCCCCATTCTTGGCTGGATCTTTCCCTCTCACTCTATCCATTCGTGTGTGGGTGCCTGCTCAGGGATTCTAAGACCTTTGCTTGGAGGGGACCTGACAAAATCTTACAGAAAGGCAGCTTGGCTTAGCTCTATCACCTGGGCTAGACAATGGAGCCAGCGGCCCAGGCTGGATGGGGTACTGTACTAGACAGGGCACCATGCTGAACAGGGCACGGGCCTAGTCAGTTCTCACCACACAATACCCTCCCCACTACAGCTGTGCCATGAGCTCACTGCTTCTCCCAGCCCACAGGGCTACACAGGCAGCTGTGGCTTCTGGGGCAAGAATCAGGCTCTGCCCTGGCCTGGGGCAGAAGATCCCTTCCCCCAGAGTCTGCCAACCTTCTGGCTAGCCCAGATGATGCACCCCCTCCTCAACAAAAGCTTTTATTTGCATATGATTTGCATGTGCTGTGCATCATTTACATAGGCCCCTTTCTGTAAGGAGACCCTAAGCCCCAGCTTCTTCTCTCTCTCTCTCTCTCTCTCTCTCTCTCTCTCTCTCTCTCTCTCTCTCTCTCTCTCTCTCTCTCTCTCTCCACCTATTTTACCCCCACCCCTGCCCCAACAGACAAACCATGGAGTGTTCGGCTTCTTTCATCTCTCCACCATCCATTCCATAGCTACTTCTAGAAAAGACCACAGAATCTCAGAATGCAAGGAGGGTGGGCAGACAGTCATTTCACAGATGAGGGAAATGACGTAGCTCCCTGAGAGCACATCTAGGGAGTGCTGGGGCTAGGATCCGATCCGGACCCAGATCTGAGTCTAAAGCTTTGTGATTACACTCCCAATCAACACAGAAGAGAAAGCCTGGCTGGGGAGAGAACCACGTCTCTTCTAGATGAGAAAAGTAAGACAGAGTGTGACGTTTTGGTCAGGATCCTGCCATTTCTGGAGGGCCTCTACAACCCCTCAAGAGGGACAAAACCAAGAAGATGAGACACTTCCAAAGGGAGGCCTGACTTCCCAAACTGTAATTTGCATGATTCCCAGGGGAAGTCCACAGCCTTGCTACTGGCACTGGAGGAAAACAGCCAGGAGTCTGAGAGCCTGCCCTCCCATCCTACTGAGTTCTTCTGGCTACGTCACTCAGAGAACACATGATCATCACTTGAAGCAGAGGCTAGAGTCAGGAAGCCAACACAGGACCAATTCTCTCCTCTCCCTGGTCTCAGTTTCTACCTTTAAGAACTCAGAGCTTCTAGTTCTGACGCTGAACCAGTGAAGTGTGACTCAGGCACACACTGCTCCAGGCACATTTCATAATCAGGGTGATGTTAAAGACGGCCAAGCTGACACCTTCCCAGCTGGCTGCCCATGGGCGGGCTGCTCAGAAGGCCCCCTCCCACCTTGCTGGCTCCACAACTGCTGATGCTCGGAGATCTGCATGGGAAAGTCATCCCCATAGCCTCAGGAAATAGGCTGCTGCTACAAGGTTCTCTCTCACCAGGCCTAACAGTCAAAGGCCTGTTTGGGAGTCAGATCCAAGTTCAAATCCCAGCTCCAACCCTCACTGGAAATGCTCTCTGGATAAGGTATTCCATTGTCCTTGTCTGAGAAGTGAACATCAGTGCTGAATGAGGTGAGCTCAGATGCCAGAAGACTATTCTACCTCTCTGCAACACTCCTCCAGACTTCCCCTAGGCTCATCCTTGCCCCATAAAGCCCACTGGGGAAAAGAAGCAATCACCAGGCAACCAAGCCCCACAGCTCCTTCATTTCCCTCCGTCATTCCACCTCCTGCCTTGTTCCCCAAGGACAGTCTTCACCCTAGCCTCAGAAGCCCAAGACCTGCAGCAGGTAACAACTCTGGCACCATGCAGTTCTGGTCTAAGCCAGAGAAGACAGCCGGGGTGCCATAGACTTCTGCCTTGACTACAACAACCCAGAATCCTCCCCACACCTACATATCTTCCCCATATCCCCACACACACACACACACACACCAGCCATCCAAGGTTGGCCCAGAACACACCATCATAAAAACCCACCAGAACAGACACTGGGTGCTTGGAGATGCCAGATTCAGTTTCCATGGAGCCTGGTTTCTCCTGAGACAATGATGTTGGGACCAAGTGAGTGTGACAACGAGCCAAATGTCTGGAGAATGGAATAAGGGCAAAGAGGAACTGGCCCAGGGTGGAGACAGAGGTGAGGGAGGGATGGTAAAATGTGTGTGTTGGAGGTGGGGGAGGTTAGGGGAGACTGTCTTTAAAGATCGTGGCAGAATCAGCCCCTGGGCCTCCAGCCAACTCTGGGGCAATTATGAAGCCCGCCAGGCACTGCCCACGCAAAGCACGCACCCAAGGCCAGGCCTGGAGCCTAGAGTGGGGTAGAAGGTTGTCACAGTATTTGGGCACAACCACCCCAGGGCCTGAGTGTAAGAGAAGTGGAGCCTCCCTCCGGGGGTCCTATGGTGTCTCGGGAGATACTTCAGTAGATCGCCTATATGCTCCTGCTCGGGGCCTAAAGCTAGGGCGCCACCACCCTCCCCATAACTGACTAGGCAGGCAGACGCAAAACGAAGCGAAGCGCCGAGCCCAGAGAGACTGGAGACACGCCGGATGGAGAAGCAGGGCTGCAACCAACTCCGAAATGCTAGGAAGGTGGGCTAACTGGATGCGCAGTGTCAGCACCTACCCAGCCGGGACAGGGGCGCGGCGACCACCAGGCTTACCAAGCATTAGCAGCAGCAGCAGCAGTAAACTCAACGGCGTGGGGCTGGGGGCGCCCATTCTGCGTAGGCGGCTCTGGGGAGGCTCCGGGGGTCGGAGTGGGCTCTGGAGGGCCAGGGCCGCGGGGGGCACATGCCCGGGTGGGGGGCAGAAAGCGGAGCAGTGAAGCGTGGGTGCGCAGAGCCCAGCTAAGCGGGAGCCGCCAACTCCCCGCCCCTTCTCTCCTCTTCCCCGCCTCCCGTCGCTCTTCCCTCCCTCCGCAGCTCTGAGACCATTCCCGCCTCGCCCCGCTGCCCGGCCCCGCCCACACGCCCGCCCCGCCCCGCCCCGCCCCGGACCGACGCCTCGGCCAGACTTCGACCCTAACAGAGGCTCCGCCTTTGGCCTCAGGCTGGACCAACTGGCGGCACCTGGACTCTTCTACCCCCACCCACCCTCGCTCAGAGCGCACCCCGCCCTGCACCTGCCAGCCTTTCCGGGAGAATCGGTGCTTGCAGAGCCTCTGGGGATAATGGGGTGACTGTGGTTACGCACTCAGAATCCAGTTGGGTGATGTGGGCTGCTGAATCCTGGCAGCAAACCCTGTGGGTATGGTGAGACCCAGGACTTCCTGGATTTGAAGCGGTTGGACTCAAAAGGCTTCAGGGCCCTGGAAGATCACTGAAACCTGTACTAATACCCGGTCAGAAAGCAAAGCGAAAAGAAAGTGGGTTAGCCGCCCAGACTTCCTAGCTGGAAGATCCCTGTTCAGCCCAATCGCTTCGACTTCAGTTTCCCCCCTCCACATACGGAAGAGAGATTGTAAACACTCAGAGTTGTGGTGACAATTAACTGAGATCATGTACTTAACGTTTGTTGCACACGGTAACTATGGGGGGAGGTTGTTTTTGCATTAAACTGCTTTCTACCAATTGGAGTCTCCAATAAGATATGGACACACCTCTCTGCTGGGAAGGGTGGAGCTAGCCTGGAGGTAGGAGAAAGGCAGGAGTCCCTTCTGTGCCTTCTCCACTGTGAAAAAGGCGGAAAGCAGGAAGGGTGGAGCCAGAATGGAGAGAAGGGACAGGCCAGCCCGCAAAGCCAAGGCCGTGGAAGCGGTCTTTAGTGGTAACTGGAATAGAACACAAATAGGTCCTTCACCTCCACACCCGACTTGTTCCCTTTATCCCTGCTTCCTCCGCTTACAGCACCCTATTGAGGAAAATAAGGCACACAGAGCAAAAGAGGTCCAGGCCAGAGCGGACTTCCTACTCTCAGAGGAAGTATTCATGGGGCTGCCAGTTTAAGCCATATCCACTAACCACAGAGAAACACTGATAAGAGTTTGGGAACCCATGGAGAAGTCAGAAATCCAGCCCTGATCTCCCAAGACTGCCTCGGATAAGGGACCTAGGGCTTCCCACCTGGACATATCCCAGCCTGATGTCCTCACACTACTTCTCTAGAAGCCATGGCGAGCTGTTACAGGGAGACTTTGGGAGAAAAAGCATTCTCTCTGTAGTGGGAGTCTCCCTGGTACTTAAGGTTTGAAAGTCAATCATCACCATAATGGCAGCCATTTATGGGATGATTACACAATAACACTCGTAGATATTCTTTCCAGCCTTTACAGTTTATTTTACAAGTCAAAGTCATTAGCACAAGAGAATTCTGAGCTTTCAACGGTTAAGTATCTTGCCCAAGGCCACACACATTTTAAGTTAACTATGACTTTAAAGCTCAGGCCTGGTGTGCACACCTTTAACCCTAATGCTCAGGAAGCAGAGGCAGGCAGATCTCTGAGTTCCCCGCCAGCCAACACTACATAGTAAGACCCTGTCTTAAAGAAAACTAACAAAAAACAAAACATAAAATACCCACAAAACCTCAGCCCAGACTGTCTCCAAATCCTCTTGTACCCCACTGTTCACTTCATTTAGGGTGAAAACTCATTCATGGTACAGAGACTGATTGGGCCAGGTCTTGTGCTGAATTTTGGTAATGCCCTAGTAACTAAGGCTATCATGGTCTCCTACCCAAAGGGATGCCATTCTTTTGCGGGAGGGAGTTTGAGACTGGTTTCTCTATAGCTTTGAAGACTATCCTGACACTCACTCTATAGCCCAGCTAACCTTGAACTCACAGAGATCGTCTTGCCTCTGCCTCCTGAGTGCTGGGATTAACATCTCTTAACAAGGATACAGTTCTTGTGTCAGTGCACACTATCAGGCAAAGAGGTAGTCATCAACACTCATACTAATCACAACTAATCATTGTAGGATGGGTGGGAGAAGAGCACTGTTCAAGGATCTTACCTCTTGTCTTGGGACGAAGGGACTCCCACACCAGTAAGTAGGGCTTAGGGGCTGGGCTAGAATCCAAATACACCCCTCCCAGAACTGTGAAGTCCAGCAGTGGCCAGCAGAGGGAGCCCAAAGTCCAGGACCGACTTACTCATGAGATGCTTATGTAACTGGGGAAGTTGGGGGAGGAGAGCAAATGCCAGGCACGAGGCACATCACATACAGGCATACGTCCCTACCGAAATCAAGGGGCTTCACTCAGAAAGGCGTTGCCCACACACCCAGCAATGCAATGCTCAAACACATGCACAGGCTGTAAAGGAGAGCCAGATCAATGCCAAAGACTGGAGGGCACCCCTGCACTAGTGCGTCACTCCCATAAGGAAACGGGCTTATGCAGTATTTTGACTGGTGACCTGGGGAGGCGTGAGGAGAGAAGGAAGGGACTGTAGAGGCACAGACACAGTTGTGACCCCTGGGATTCTGGTTACCATCGTCACCAGTTTCCCACCCGCATTTCCATATAGTACCGCAAGTGGGCAGGCGTCAGTCACCAGCCTTGTTTCATGTGCTTACTTAACTCATTTTGCCTCCAGATGGCATATGCATGAGACATCCAGGTGACAGTAAGGTATCATGAGCGTCATTAAAACTCATTAAGACCCAAGGTGTGCCCTGAAACGGTTATAATCTGGCTGAATTGTCATATGCTACAGTCACAGCCAAGGGTACCATGCCCCTCATATTCAAAGACAAGACTGTTGAGGTGAAATATTCTGTCCTGGGCCAACTATGTAACCCAATCTCATCACTTATGGTCTCCATAGAAAACTGAGCCATGAATGAGCTAGGGAAGGCTAGACTTGTCCAGTGTTTGATTCCTTGTAGTCCAAATTCAGATTTGAAGCTAGGATCCTCTAGCCTGTTACACTGTAAAAGCAAATATCACCGGGAGGTGGGGAGGTGCGCAGAAGGGGGGGGTGGGAAGAAGCATAATCCCAGCACATACATACACATACACGTATAGAACTTTAGACACAGGTATTGCCGAGACAAACTGACAAGCATACCAGCCACTAAGCTAATACAAAAATGATGCCACATAGCATGCCACTCTTTCTTAAATATGTGCAAACTCCAGCTTGCAGCAGAACTAAGGATCACATACAGGTATGTCCTGCGTTTGTGTTTACAAAGCCTTTACCTTGACTACACTAATGAACTATGGTTTCCCACTCTCCCCAAAGGGAAAGTCCTCTCTGCCCAGAGGTTACAAAAGGGGTCAGAGTAAAAGAAAGAGCAAAACCCTACCCCTCACCTGGACAACAAATTTATGAAGAGAAAAAAACAGGTGCATTCGAAAATAAAAACAAGCAAACACCATACACACCCAAACACATTCCCAGACCCACAAAGACGGCCCCCAGCACATTCCACTTCTTCCTCCTCTGAGCCAGGCATGTGCACCCTTAGAGTGGGTGCTCTCTGTCTCTGCCTCTCTCTCTCTCTCTCTCTCTCTCTCTCTCTCTCTCTCTCTCTCTCTCTCTCCCTCCCCCTCCCTTTCTCCCTTCCTCCTCCCCCTCTGTGTGTGTGTGTGTGTGTGTGTGTGTGTGTGTGTGTGTGTGTGTCGCTCCTCTTGCCCTGACTGAGTTCACACTCCTAATTCTCAAGCCCTGTGCCAAGTGGGCAGCACCTTTGTTCAAGAATAGAGAAGCTACTATGCTACTTGGGTCTTGGCATGCCCTGGTGCTGACCCACAGAGTGGGCCCAGCCATTTCTGCAGCCAGGATGAGTGCCAGCTTCTTCCCACTTTGGAATGCCACACATGGATCCCTCTGAGCTGGAATCCCCTCAGCCTTCTCCCCTGCCAAATCCTGTGTTCCCTACTCCTGCAGTGTAGGTGTCTGGGCTCCACCCCCCAAAGTTCCCCATTCTTCTTCTCTGTCCCCAGCCAGCTGAGAAGGAACAGCTGGTTCAGACTTCCATCTGGAGGGGATCAAAGAGCTGAGGCCACCCTCACTCTCACTGTAGGCAATCCCTATTGGGGTGGATGGCAATGAAGGCTGGAGATAGCTGGGGTTTCAGTAGACAGTTGTCTGTAGACTGTGCGTAGATAAGCCTAGGGGGCAAGAGGTGATTAGCAGGTGACTGCCTCTGAGTCACCGGGTTGAGCAAGAGGCAAATTTGAAGAATAGGTCATTTACAGGTTTGACTGCCTCCAGCTGAGTGAGGTGAGGAGAAACAATGGCTAATGCTTACTGAAAGGCTGCTTTGTGCTAGGCACTGTGTGCACACTACACACTCTGGCTCATTCGGTCCTCACCACAACCCTGGAAGCAAAGAGCTGTGCTTACCTCTGCATTAAGACCAGGAAACAGACATTGAGATCTTCTGTAATTTACCCAAGTTTGCATAGCAAGCAAACCGTAGTACTCACAGGCAAAAGCAAACTAACTTCAGAGCTTACATTTTCTGGACGTATTTCTCCCTCCTATATTGTAAACTGCACATTGTGTGTGTGTGTGTGTGTGTGTGTGTGTGTGTGTGTGTGTGTGTGTGTGTGTGTGTGTGTGAGCATACAGTGGGTGTTCTGTAAATATTTCTTGAGTGAACGAGTGCAGTGCTAGAGACCCTGGGTAAGAGGAAGCAATGAGAGTTATGTGCTGTGACTTTGAGTGGAAAAGAGGAACAAGAGTGAACTTCATGCACACACACAGCGGACTCACTTCTAACTCTGGGGTCTCAGCCCCTCACAGCCTCCTAGTGAGGGAAGAGCTCTAAAGCACTCTGAGGGGGAAAGGCTTCTCTCGTCTCCCTCCAACCAGAACAGAAGGCAGGGAGGTGTGAGGGGAGGCGTGGGAGGGGGTGCACAGCCAGCCCATCCAGCTTAACTAAGCTGGGATCCTCCTGTGCTCTTACCTCCCTCTGTCTCAGCTGAGGGTCTTCTCAGCCTCTTTCCTGTCAGGCCCTGCCTGTTCCACTTGCCCACCTGGACTCCGTAGGAGGCCAGAACCCCTTGGCTATTCTGGCTGACGAGTGGACAATTCCCTTTTTGCTTGGTCCAACTGAAACAAGGGTGAAATTTTTCCAAAGGCTCTCTATTAGGAAAGTAAAGGAAAAACAAAGCCAGAAATAAAAACTGCAAAAACAAAGAAACAGATGGAACAGTGGGGGTGACTGTGCTGGCTATGGGAGTGAGTGTGAGTTAGGTCCAGATGATTAGACAACCTCCCAATAACACACACACACACACACACACACACACACACACACTGCCCTTGGCCCTTGGATGGCCTTTTCCACATCAAACTGTATAGACAGAGCTTGTTCCCATCTGCCTCCCTGTCTTGACTGAGCTGCTCAAGGCCACCGTCAATTCTTGCTCTGCCTGGCAAGGCCTAGAAGTTCAGCAGACTTTTGCAGTGAAGTGAGCAAGTGAGTGAGCAGTGTGGGGGGGGGGGGAACGGGGACTGGAGGAAATCGGTCTTTTCTCTCTGGTTACCCCATAGCCTCCACGGTGGACACTTCTATTTTCCCCGATTCTATCTCACCCTGACCACTTCCACCCACAAATGAAGGTTTCAGAACCCAAACTTCTGTCTTTCAGAAATGAAGCCACCAGGCTTCCTGGACAACCGATTTAGGGCAGGCTCTGTGCTCCAAAGAGAGATGGTGCTAGACTTACGTCTCACTGAAAAAGAAATTGCAGTTCAAAGGCCAGCACCTTGGAACTCAAGGATAGAAAGTAATAGCTATGCTTGCTGTCCTCCGCGCTGAATTAGTGACCACACAACAGGTTCAGAAAATATTTTGTCCAAATTGTGGTCAGCCTAAGATTTATTTTCTGGGCATTCCGACTCGATTTGTGTCTGTGGCATGATGTGGGTATGGAGGTCTGACTAGCTGCCAGCCGTGGCGGCAGGGAATCCCAGTAAGCAGGCACTGAGTGTCGCCACAGAGGGTCTCATCTCTTGATGTTCTGGGGGAGAAGGGAGAAGACAAGCAAACCTAACGTTTAAGGTCTGCTAGGTGGTGCAAGGCTTTGGGCAGTCGTGGCTCTCACAGCCAGTGGCCTTCATCCTATCACTGACTGTCCCTAACTTCAGTTCCATTATCTCTAGAATGGGAATCACTACATACAGGATTGACCTCATTGTTTCTTAGCGAAGAAACAATTGCCGGGGAAGAGAAGTTATGATAAGCAGTGGGCACATGAGCAGCGGGGTGGGCCCAGCAGATAGGAGAAGAGCGTGGGGCAGCCCCAGTCCCCTGACCCTCACGCCATCTCCTCCCTCAGTTACCCACTGTCTTCTTTGTCTTCTGCTTCCTTGGAGCAGTCATCTTGGAAGAGGGTGGCCTGCTTTGTCCCCAGCTTCCTCGCTGCATAAGCCTCCTTAGAGTGGAATGAGGGGTGTTGTTTCCAGGTTTGACCGGCTACTATTAAGGTGGCTTTCTTAAAGGTCACACCAGTTACCTCTGAAGTGAGAAAAAAAAAAAGTAACCAGCCTTCATTTCCTTTTGCCATTTGAAACTTAGGTTTTAGAGTTCTTTCTTTTGTTCCTGGAAAAGGGTTTTGCTTTCAGCTATAGGTCCTTTGGCTTGGCCTAGCTCTCTCTCCAGTCTTTCTGGTTTCTCTCCTCCACCATCTTCTAGATCAATGGTTCTCAACCTCCCTAATGCTGCTTCCCTTTCCTACAGTTCCTTGTGTTGTGATAACCCCAATCATAAAATTATTCCGTTGCTACTTTGTAACTGTAATTTTGCTACTGTTTTGAATTGTGATGTAAATATCTGATATACAGGATCTCCGATATGGGACCCTTCTGAAAGGGGGTCCCAACCCATAGGTTGAGAATCAGTGTTCTTGATGTTCTTGACCCTTCTTTGGCCTAGACTCTTGGCCATTTGTCCTCCAGATTCCCTACCTTGGTGGTCTCTGCCTCAGCAGCCACCTCCATGTAGGTGATTTCCATAGCCCATGCTCAGTGCCACTCTCCAGTCCTGTCTCGATCACTCATGAGGCTCCTCCTGCAGCCCAGTCACACCATCTCAACCTTACCCCCCACAGTGAAATGATGTTTCCTTCCCCAAACAATTTTCTTCTTCCTTCCCTAGCCTATTTTAATAACTATAAGCGCGCCCCAACCCTCAAGTCCTTCCTCCCTTGCCCTGGCAAACAAGCAGCTGCCAAATCCTAAATGTTCCTCCTCATAAATTCCCACCTCCTCACCCCTCACCCCCTCACCCAAAGAGCTGCTACTTATCTCTTTCTTCCAGTCATACACCTCACACCCATGTGCACACACACCCTTTAATCAAATGAGTCTACCTAGGGCACAATTTGAGTGCGAGTATTTCTCTCCTCAAAAACTTTAAATGTCTCCATATTGTTTATAGCAATGTTTTTCAAACTTTCTTGGTGGTAAAAATACAGACTCCCACTCCCCGCCCCCGACCGCATGAATCAGAGTCTCTAAGAGCTGTGCCCGCTGTTCTGTATTTTTAACAAGCATCCAGGTGACTCTTATCATCACAGGTTTTCATTTTTTCATTTTTTTTTTTTTTTAACAGAACACTGGCATTTAGGATAACACTTAGTCTGGCATTCAAGGCTCTCTGTACCGCTTCCAGGATCGGCTTCACAGTCTCCCCTGTGTTCTGGATGCTGCTGCAGCCTCCTGTGCCTGAGTTCATAGGGTTCCCTCTGTCTGAATCAGACCTCCCCTTCCTATCAAGACCTAGATAGGATGCCACCTCCTCCATGAAGATCTCCATGATTCTTCCAACTGGAATAGCATCTCCCTCTTCTTGGAGCTAAAATCATCCTCTGGTCTGAGTGCAACTACGGGCAATGAGCAGCCATTACAGCCTGGCTCACAGAGGCGTGCTATGGGCACCTTTCCTTCCCCTTTATACTCTGTGCTCTCTTGTCACCATTGCAGCCAAGAACCTTGGACCCGGAGATTACTCTTTCCCATAGCAAGGGTGTTAAATGTTCAACTACTAGAACTAAACAGACTAGGCCTGAGTCCCAGGTCCCCCACTTGACTTAGCTATTTAGGAGCCATGTGTCTTAGTTTCCCTATCTGTAAAATGGAGTTAGTACGAGGATGAAATAGTATGCATTGTTTTTAGTTTTGGAGCCTGGAAAATCTAATTTCACGGTACTGACAGTTGCCACACCTAGTGAGAACCTATTCCTGGTTCTCGCTTAGCTACTGTGATGCTGTACCTCTCCACATGGCAACAAGCGAAGGGAGAGGAAACAGGGTACACACATCTGTCCTCATAAGAGCACTGACCGGTCATACATATCTGTCCCTGCATCTGGATGACACATCTGGCAGTCAAGGCAATACTGCTGCAAGCTGAAACCTATGTAAGGAGACTCAGCATAGAGACCCCATTGTATAAGTACCTCTCAGAGGCCTTGCCTCCTAATACCTTCATGATGGACAATGAGATTTTAGCCTGTGACATAATGAGGCTCAGGATATTGGTTGCTTTTCCTGTCGCTGTGACAAAATGCCTGGCAGAGCAACTTAAAGAAGAAAGAGTTTATTTTGGCTCATTGTTTGAAGGTGCCATCCATCACTTTGGGGAAAGCAGAGCAGGACCGAGAGATAGCTGTGTCACATTGTGTGCACAGTCAGGAAACAGAGAGAGATGGATGCAGGTGCTCAACTCCCTTTCTTCTTTCCATTCAGTCCTAGACCTCCCCCCCCCACCACACCCATGCAATTGTACCACCCACTTTTACCGTGGATCTTCCCACCTCAGTCAACCTAACCTAGAAATCACCAAGTCTCCTAGGTGATTCTAGAGCCTGCCAAATTGACAGTCAAGGTTAGCCATCACACCCAGCATGCAGTGCATGGTTAGAGCTCACTCACCATTAGCTTTAATACACAGAACATCTTGGAGACAGTCTGGCTCAGTAACCCTCACCTCTGCCTGTCCACTGGAGAGCTTTGGGAACTCCAGAGGCCTGGGCCTGACCTCAAACTGATGATTGTTGGTGTGAGGCCTGGGTCTGGGATATGAACATGAAGCTAGGGTGAGAATCCTTCATTGTACCCATAGGAGGTGGAGAACTTATTCAAGTGTTCTTGGTAAGTACAGTGAATTCTGAATTAAAACCCTTCCCTCCCTCATAGCCAGTTCAGCACAACTTTTAACACAAAGGCCCAGTCTTTGCTCCTGTACTGGTGGGATGGGAGCACCTCCCAAGGGGACCCATGTGCAGGGCAGTAGGGCTGGAGAAGTCGGAAGAAGATTAAAGAAATGGAGAGGAGAGATCTCAAAGGCTCAGTACCCACTCTGGGACCACAGAGTCAAAGGCTGGGGGTGGGGTGGGGTGGAGACTCAATGGCCTGGGATTCTAAGCAAAAGGACTAGAAGAGTGGGAAATTTGACTCTCTGGGTTGTGATGGTCTCGCCAGTGCTGGCCCAGACAAAGAGTCCAACAAGTGGAAGTTGAATGTCTTGATGACTCAGTAGCACTGGAGGAATGCACACTGTTGATCAAGCCACATTTCTATAAGGAAAAGACCCTGGGAAGAGAAACAGAGACACAGAAGAGGCCATGCTCCCTAGAATTCTGCAAGTCCACCATAGGAGAGAGGCCATGGCTCTGGGTGCCAGATGTCTACAAAGCATCCTATCCTAGGTGGGCATACAGAATGCTGAAGGGTATTCTAGGTAAAGGAAGGGGCATGGGAAGGAAAGAAGGTGGCAGGCAGGAAGGAGAGGGCTAGGGATCAGGCCAGGCTGCCTCCTGATAGGAAGAGCAGGGAGGGTGGAGAGTTCTGGGCCAGTGGCTGGGTCAGATCCTCAGCCAAAACAAACCTACCTCAGGGGGCTGGGGGTCCATTCCTTCCCCACACAGATGGAATCAAAGGCAAACAGGAACCCTGCAGGGCCCAGCTGTGACCCCTGCCCCCAAGCTCAGCAAAACCCAATAAACCCCTCCTCCCCAGCACTCCCAAAGTCCTCACTGCACAAAGAATCCCCTGGAACAGCCTCACCAGGTATTTGCTGCCTGGATGCCAGCCAAGATATGCCAGGTTCCCAGCCCAAAGGATACCCAGGCCCAGCCCACCTCCACAGTGGCTCTGCATAAAATATCAAGGTCATCTCTGCTTTAAAAAAAACAAAACAAAACAAAACATAGAACTTTCTTCATTTCTACACCCAGAGATAAAGGGTCCAGACTAATTTCCTAGGATCACAGTAATCAAAGTAGACATCGCTGTACCCTACTAACAGACCAGGCAGAAGCAACTGCCCCCTCATCTCCTCCCAGCTCAAAGTAACTGCAGCTACTTCTACTGATCCCCTGAGCTGGGCTGTGAGTTAAGAGGAAGTGGCCCAGAATTCAGGAGGCACCAGAAGTGAAAAGGGGTCCCCAAGGCTTTCTGGTGTGCCTCCTAACTCAGGTGGGAAATGTCAAGGCTATCACAAGGTCATACAAGTGGTGGGTGGGACCCCTGGGACCTGACTCTCAGGCAACTTCTCATGGCACCAGACAATAACCCAGACCCCAGAAAGGGCAGGTGAGAAACAGACACAGAGTACTGTGTACCACCGTGCCTGAGAGAGCCGACATACACATGTCTTCTTTAATCTCTTCAACACCTCACCAGAGTGTCCTAACGGGATCCCAATGTGGACCTTTCTGAAGTCAGAGGAGCAAAGAAAGCAGACAGACAGAGGTAGAGGGACCATGGCGACTGCTTCCCAGAGCCTTTCCCTTCTCTTTTCTTAATTCTATACAGCATGATTTGAGTAATCCGAACAGGACCATAGGAACTATCTGGGGAAAAGACTAAAGACAGCAGGCTCAGGAGACTCTGAGGAAGAGAAGTACTGAGTATACCGAAAAGAGATCAGGAAGAAGACAGAGGAACCTATATCAGGGAAGAGATGAGAAGAAAAGCCACATAGTCCTTGTGGTCCAGTGGGGAAACTCAGGTAGCAGTGGGCCCAAGGCAGCTATGTCTGTGACTTGAAGCCCGATATTCCCACTGCCAAGGCCGCTACAATCTGAGTGGATGGGAGCAGAGGCCTCGGGAGAATGAACAACTGGCCTTCTAGACTCCCAACTAATTTTTCACCCCAAGACGGTCTCCTTTGAAAGCAGAACAGTTCTCACTCACACCCCGAGAAGGCTCTAGAAGCCAGGCAGCGATGACAAAAACCAGTTAAAAAATAAGAAGGAAGATGCAGGCAATGGGCGAGACAGGACAGTCCTGCTGGCAGCAGGAGAGGCAGGCAATGGGGACTGGGGCGGCGGAGTGGGGTGAGGGGCGGAGGGGGAGGAGGGGCGTGGGAGGGAATGATGGAGCCTCTCCCAGCTCTTCCTTCCCTTCCTCTGTCCCTCCCACTCTCTTTCACGATCTTGAAACAACCTTCAAGCCTGGGCTGGAGGCCCCAGGAGGCCAGTCACTTAGGAAACAAAACTGTTTCCTTTACAAGTCCATCTGCAGCTGAGCGCCCACCCTCCCCCTTGCACACTCTCCCATGGACTCTCACGTACACCCACAGAACTGCACAGCCTTCGCTGTAGCACACGTGCACGCCTGCACACGGACATGTGCGCGTCACATACTCCTGTGCAGATGACTAATTTGTAATAGATGGGCCACGCATCCAAGCGAGCACTGCCCTTTCACCGTCGACTCCTAAAGAAAAGAACAGTCTCTGTCGTATAGTCTGCATTGGCTTCTCAGCCTTGCTATGTAGTTTAGGGTGACCTTGAACTTCTGATCCTCCTGACTCTACCTCCCAAGTACTGTGATTAGAGGCTTGCTCTACAAGCCTCTGTTGGGGAGGGGGTACTAGGGCTAGATCCCAGGGTTCCATGCTTGCTAGGAAGGCACTCTACCAACTGAGCCACATGCCCAGAGTGAAACTCCTTAGGAATTAGCGCTTGGTACATTCTTACCTACATAATCCATAATCCCACACACCAGTGTCCCCTTCCACAGAACCAGCACCCGGCCTCTATTTCTTTCTCGTCCCTACTCCTATATGCACATGCCTACTTCCCAGATCTCTGCCAACCAAACATGATTCAGGCCTTTTCCATCCTATCCCCGTAACCTTTCTATCCTGTGTTTTCTCTCTAGACCACTCCTGCTTTCACGTCTTTCTGTCTTCCTCCTTTGCTCCTTTCTTGACTCAGATGAGTCCCCCTGTCTGGGTCCACCTGTAGCCAGCCCTTGCACAACAGATCAAAGGGCCAGGTGTCTACTCCCACTGTGCTGGAGTCTGAGCTAGACTCCCTGTGCCTCCATAGAGGGCGTGGCCAGGGAGATGAGTGAAGAGCAGCCTTGGGTGCCCTGCCTACCTTCACTTGTTGCAGCCCAGGTATGTGAGCAGCAGTGTCCTTGGGACTGTAGTCACCCTGATTGCAGGGCATGGCAGGGAGCCCTAACAGACTGAGAGCAGAGGAAGGGCACAGCCCTTTCCGTTATTGAGCCTGGCAATAGACAGCAGAGCCAGAGCGTGGGAAGGACTGGGCAACACTGGAAAGTGCCAGCAGGGGTGGGGGTGGGGGTGGGGATGAAAGCAGGAACTCAGAGTCTCATGTTTCTCTTCTGTCTCCCCTTATATCTTGAAGAAGCTAAGGAGATTTCCCAGGAACTCTAGCCCTAGAGTATAGATGCCCCTTGGCCCCAAGGGATCATCTACTCACCCCTAAACTCCACTAGCCTTTGGATAAATCTTCTAGAATCTTCTTCACTACACTTTACATGTTCAGCTGCTCTCTGTGTTTCTATGCAAGGACTGTGTCCATTTCCTGTCATAAGTTCCCAGTCTTATCTATTCCAGACCCAAGTCTGAGGCCTGGAAGGGACCACAGACCATGAGAAAATCCAAGCATGCTTATCCTGCCCATCCTTCCTGCCTAGACCCAGGAGGAAGCAATAGGGGCAGGTAGGATCTGACTCTCCATGCCTGTAATGGAAAAATCTCAGTGCAGACCAGGAGGGGGCCAGATATTTAGGGAATTCAGATGTGAGCCCTGTGCCCTGAGGGTAGATTTCCTGAACAAGAGGTCTATAATCCCCTCTGCGGGGAGCTCCCTCCAGGCCCGGAGGGGATGCGACCCAGCCAGCCAAGCCAGCGGGTGCCTTAGGCCTCCTGCCAAAGCCCCATCCTCTCTCCCCTTCTTCTCCAGTCAGGGTTCTTAGACCTGCCCCTGCTCAGCAGGGGTCCACTCACTCCATCTCTGGGCCTAGAGAAACAGGGTCAAGGCAGAAGAACCCTGTGCTCTGACTGCTCCCGGTAGGTGGGGGCAGGATTTTTCTTCTCTGTCCCCCACCCTTATCCTTTGGCTCTTCATCAAATGAACTACCCTATCACTTCCAATGCAGCTGGCTCTGCTGGTTATCTAGTCTGTCCCCATTTCTATTGAGTATAATGCTGGAGATATCTTCCCAGCTGGAGAAGTTCTCCTCAACTTCCGGGATCTCCCACTGCCTTCTTAAGCAAGTCACTCTCGGTGGAGATGTCTGTCTCTTCTTCCCAGAAGGAGCTCAAGGAAGTCATTGTGCTTTCTAGTTCATGGACTGGTATTTGAGGCCTTAATGACTCCCATGCTGTCCTCAGAAATGACACACCTTCCCGTTTTGACTTCCTCCCATGCCATTCACCAACCTCAAACTCAGACTCAGCCAGAACTCCTCTATAGCAAGGAAAGAGAGGCTTTTCCACTCCACACACAGAATGGCTGAGATGCTACCAAATGCCTGCTATGCCTGGCTTAGTGCTACCTTCTCCGTTCTTTCACCTTTCATGTCTTCTGTCCTTCACCTTCCCGCCTGCCTCTAGGAGAGTCTTGATTGTCCTGAATACCTGGCCAACTTTTAAATGTTGTGACACAAAGTTGTCATCTACAACATTCAAATCATCTAGGAGAACTATACAATGATCTTATCAAAAACAAATGACCACTATAAAGTACCTCATAATGTTTGAAGTGAATTCAGGATGTTGTGTTGGGCCAAATGCATAGCTATCTCGGTGTGCATGCAGGCCAGGAGCAACAAGTCAGACATGCCTGGCTCAGAGGTTGCATTTGGGAGGCCTTAGGAGGACTCTCTGTCCTCCATCTCCAGATGCTGGTTCCTTGCAAGGAGCTTCAGATGCAAGAGTCATCTTGTGCCCGCTTCTAACTCTCTTTGTCACAGTGTCCATGCAGCTTCAGTAGCAGAGGGACCTGGCTGTTGCTTTTTCTGGGAAATTGGATGTGGACTTGGGAGATTCTGCTTCTGTCTTATCTACTCAGATTGCCGAATTCTTATCGTCTCAGCTTCCTCACCTGGAAATATAGGCAGTTAGTCCACAAGACCTCTGGCATCCTAGGACCCTGAGCAGATGCCTCCTCCCTAGGGGCCATATCTCTTCCTCCTACTACCCCCCACCATCTCTTTCCCCTTGCTTCCTTGCTTCTCTCTCTTCCTCCTCTCTCTCTCTCTCTCTCTCTCTCTCTCTCTCTCTCTCTCTCTCTCTCTCTCTCTCCCTCCCTCCCTCCCTCCCTCCCTCCCTCCCTCCCTCCCTCTCTCTCTCTCTCTCTCTCTCTCTCTCTCTTTCTCTCTCTGTTGTAGCTGCCACCATGGGATAGGATAGTGCTGAGGGTAGCTGAGGGGGACACAGAACAAAACAGGACCATCAGCTGGGCCAGTAGCTAAAGGGGCGGGAGGGGAGGAGTCCTCAGGGATCCAGTTTCAACAAACGTTTCTTTCCCCGAGAAGGGGAAGGCGGGGGTGAGGGGGAGAGGGACCTATTTAAAGCTACCCTGTTGCTCAGGCTGTCTCTGTCTGTCTGCCAGGGTCTCCAGCTGCCCCAGACAGGCGGTGTGGTCTTGGGATCCTCCTGGTGACCTTTTCAGCCTAGGTCCCCTCAGCCACTCTACCCCAAGATGGGTCGTGGGGTGAGTATCCCCAAAGATCAGGGGCCACTCTCTGGAGGGTGAGGAAGACAATGGAGAAGGGGTGGGTGGGAATGGGATGTGGAGGGATGGTGAGAAACGCTAACTAGTGGGGTGGTTTGAACTTGGAACTAGTCTCCCAGCTGCACAAGCGAGCATGTGGATTCCACAGTGCTAGCCCAAGTACAATCCTCTTCTGCAGACACCCTGGCCTCCTCCTCCCCCACAACTAGCCCAAAAGCCACGCAAGCACCCTTCTACATCTCCCTGCACTCCGTCCCCTCATCTCTTCCCCCCCAAATCCCTCCTCTCTCACCACAGTTCCTGGCTTCCCAGCTGAAGGGATATTTGGTATTGTCAGTTCTCCCCTGCCCCTGTTACCCACTGAAAATATCTATTCCTCTGAGGTCTTAGCCAGAGAGGACAGGGGCCAGCCTGAGGTTGCAAAGCAGCTGTGGAACACCCCACTCCCAGAGCCACCAAGCAGTTTGCTATACTAACTCCAAGAGCCCTGTATGCCAGTGTCCGCTGGGAGGGAGAGCAGGGATCTATCCCCAACCCTTACCCCAGTACCCCTCCAGATTTCCCCAGAAACACTGTCCTCGGCTCCTGGCCATAGGCTTCGGGGACCTTTCCAAAGGCTGGTGAGAACTGTCCATGCCCATGGCATCCTGAAGCAATGGATTTGCCAATGAAAAGATTAATAGCCATGTCTGTGCGAGCAAGGACAAGGTTCCCAATTCTTGGAAATGAAATTCCCATATGAAGAAAAGCGATCCAATCCCTTTACACACCGCTTCCTTGGCCGCTTTCCTTTTGTGGAATGCTGGCAAAAGAGGGCATGGAAAGAAAGGAATTGACAAGGCATTGCAAAATGTGAGGGAGACAGTGCCACAGGGTGCTGTGGGCCAATTTCTGGGCCCAAGGAGGAGTCAGGCAAGGACATGCATGTTGTTGTGCTCAGCTCAACAGCTGGAGAAACTCAGCGCCTGGCCACCAGGTTTCCAGAGTTAGGGTGGGAACTGGAAATAGAGGAGTACTGTGCTTGCTGTTGTGTGTGTGTGTGTGTGTGTGTGTGTGTGTGTGTGAACATGTGTATATGTGCCCACAATCTCACACCCCTGTGCTCCCAGGAAGCTGGCAGTGCTGCAGGCATTCATGACTAAACCCATACTATGTTCCAGCAGGTGAATTTGCAAATGAACAGTCTTTGTGCTCTCAGGGGCATAGATGGAGTGGGAGTGAGGGCTATCTATGGGCAATGGGTTTCCCTGAGTAAGTGGTCACAGTCATAGGAAGGCATTCTGTCCTGGGACCTTCAGCAATATCTGGAGCAATATCTTTCCCACAGAGAGGGAAAGAAGGTCCGGCTGAGGTGCAGAACCTCTGAGAGGCCTGAGCCAAGCAGGTCAGGCAAGCCCTACCTCCATCTGAGAGGAGAGAGAGGAAGGATACCTCCCATCCCCACTCTACCTTACAGCAGGGTGGACCTAACTCACAGAGTTCTTTCTACTTGAAAAGCAATTTGAGTGGGGTGGTGGTGGCCCACGCCTTTAATCCCAGCACTCAAAGGGCAGAGGCAGGTGGATCTCTGCAAGTTCAAGACCAGCCTGGTCTACAGAGCAAGTTCCAGGACAGGCTTCAAAACTACAGAGAAACCTTGTCTCAAAAATAAATGAAAAGGAAGGAAGAAACGAAAAGCAATTTGACCTCGAATTTCTCCCATTCTGAACTCCCCCCCCCAGCACCCTTGCTGGGTCCATAACCTGTGGTACCTGAACCTAGTGGCTGTGAGCGAGGCTGCTGCTGGTCTGGTCTCTTTGGTTTGAAACGCCACCCGTTTAAGTTTGGGACCTTAAGGTTGGGAGCTCAGAGTCCTACCTACCAGGGAAGCCCTGCAGGACACAAGCTCCACAGTCCACTCAGTGGCCTGCTTCGCCTCCACTCCAGCGCATCACTGTGTGGCTGTGAAAGGCAGCGTGGGAGTCGAGGGAAGAAATCACACTGGTGGGAAGGCGCCAGAGGCTGAGGTGGGGGTGGTGTGGGGTGGGGGTGGGGGCAGCGTTGGCTGATTTCCAGCTACCCCCACTCTGTCCCAGACTCTGGCTTTCTCAAAAAGAACTCTCTGTTCTCCTTTAGCATTCAAGACCCAAAGAGAGGGACTTGCGCTAGGGGAGGGAGGGAAGAGCAGAGAGGGAGAGGGGGGGTCCCCGCTTCCTCTTTCTTTCTTCCCTGGGCAGCCACTGGCCCCAAATCTCGGCAGGCTCCTGGCTGTGGAGCCTGAGATCCTTGCCAGGGCAGGAGGAGGGGGAAGGGCAGTTTGTTCCAAGCTTTGCACTTAAGGGATAACGGAGGGGGGTGAGGAGAGTTAGGGGGTGCAGGCCACATGGAGTTGTTTAGATCAGGCACAATCCAACATAACAACATGCAAGAGCCAGCACACACACACACCCCAGAAACATGCATTTGTTTATTTGTTTGAGATAGGATCTCACTATGGAGCCCAGGCTTGACTTGCAATCCTTCTGCCCCCACCTCCTGAATTGTGGGAATACAGGTGTGCATGCCACCATTCCCAGCTCCAGAAGTGGGCATTTGATCCTCATTTTCACATATTTTATTTTTCACCAAATGTGCAGATAACCCTGGGCTCTGCTCATTGGCCCCCAACACATTCCTTTCCCGGAGAGAGGCTCTCATCCCTGAAGCCCCCAAGGATCACACTGACAGCTGTCCAGATTGCTTTCTCGCATTTGGTCCTTTTATGGTTTCCCATCCTTTACTCAGCCCTGCCTCACCAAAGAGACCAAAGCCTCTCAATCCAACCAATAAATGAAGCCTCTTACATAACCTGAGGAAGGGAGGGGTAGATTACTTCTGAGTCCTTTCTCTACTCTGCTGATGGCCACTTCAGTCTCCCCAGGATGCTTGGCCTTCAGAACATCAAGACTGGACGGGATTCATAGGTGTTTCAAATAGAGAGCCTGATGCATTGGTCACCTTTTCTAAATGGAGAATATCTGAGCAACAGTCTCCAAGGGCACACACACCTCCCTCTGTCTAGGCCCTTGAATCCTGGAACAAGTGTCCATTATCTTTTGTTGTATATTCCATCTCCTTCCTTGCTCCTGACTCCACTGGGCAGAATTCTGTTGTTCGAGGTACTAAGTTTATAACGTTTCTTATGATCACAGCAGCTGTCATATTCGCCATGATGGCTCTAACTCTGATGGGTGAAAATACATTATCCAGGAGCACTTAGGACTCAGGGTGGCACAGCCACATGCCAGAGAGACGGGAAGTCCACACTGATAGACGTCCACCTAAATCCACAGAACAAACACTGCCAGCATTACAGCTATGGCCACTGAGAGTTAGTGAGGAAACAATGTACCACTCCAGCAACATGGGATGCTGATAGGGAGGGAGGCTGCCCAAGTGTAGGGGTAGGAGATTCATGAGCACTTCCTCTACTTTCCACTACCTTCACAGTCAGCTAAACAGTTGCTTTAAAAAGAAAAGAAAATTAACCCCACCCCCAAATGCATAATCTTGAAAACCAAAACAAACAAAAAACACACAGGCTAATGTTTCTAACAGGTACTTATTCTTTATGGAAAACACCATAAAGAATGGAGTTGTAAAACCGACTTCTAAAGCTCAGTGTAGCCTTCAATGTCTATAGAAAAGCCAGAAACTTATCAAGCCTCTGTATCCTGAGAGAGATGGAGAGCCATGGAGGGAGATGACAGTATTTTTCACACTATCTGAACATAACGCCCCTGGCCTTTCCTAGCCCTCTCCTAACCCATTCCTCTAAGGCTGCCTCCATCTGAATGAAGCATCCTCACCATCTCCCTCAAGAGGCCCCTCTGAGGCCCTGAGGGCCTGCAGTAGCCCTGAAGATAAGGGTAAATGGGGACCTCAAAGATCACTATCAAAATCACCTGGACGTGGTGGCACAGGCCTTTAATCCCAGCACTCAAGGGGGACAGACAGGGAGATCTCTGTGAGTTGGTGGCCAGCCTGGTCTACAAAGTGAGTTCCAGCACAGCCAGGGCTGTTACCAGGAGAAACGCTGTCTTTAAAAAAACAAATAAATTAATTAATTAAAAAACAAAAAAACAAAAAACTCGCCCAGCTAACCTGGACAGAAGCCCAAGACTGACTCTGACTTTGAAATACTTCAGTTCTCTATTTACTCTCATATACATTTCTTTTTCTTTCTTTTGCTTTGTTTTTGTTTTTACTTTCTAAAGACGGGGTTTTTTTGTTTGTTTGTTTGTTTGTTTTTGCTTTTTGGGTGTTTATTTTGTTTTGTTTTGTTTTGTTTTTTTCTGTGTAGCTCTGACTGTCCTGGAACTCACTCTGTAGACCAGGCTAGCCTCAGACTCAACAGAGATCCACCTGACCCTGCCTCCTAAATGCTGGGACTAAAGGCATGCACCACCCCCTACCCCCCAACTCCCCACCCCTCCCCAGCCCACCCCCTTGCAACATTTCTTGGCAAAGGGAACTCAGCTGTGCTTTGGGTTTCCAGGTCTGTGAGTTGCCTTTGTCCAGTCCCAGGTAAGCCAGCCCAGCAGGCTGGTGAGGGCTCCCAGCATACCCTGGGCTCCCGCTTTATAGACAGACTTGAACCTGTCACCATTAGCTTCCTCCAGTCCCTCATCCCTACCCATCCCATTTCCACCACCATACCTGCTTCTCTTGGTTTCCCAGGAGTCCTCTCTAGACTAGGCAAAGACATTCCCACAGGATACCCTACCCATCGACGCAATCCTGTCCAATCCCAGGATTCTCTCAAATAACATAGGATCGTGTTTTTCAAAAATGTTTATGTGTTTTCTTTTTTTATCTGGCAGAAACCCATATCACATAGTAAACAGATAAAGGTTCAAATGTGGGGGTCCTCACGGCCCTGCCTGCCCAGCTGTTCCACCTACTGCTCCCCTTCTCCCCCACCACCCCGATTCCCATGGGACATCCTCCGTGGCTGGTGGGAACAGGCCCCAGCCAGTCTCCCTGATCCTCTGTGCCCTCCCTTCCTTTTGCAGGCAGGGCGTGAGTACTCGCCTGCCGCTACCACTGCGGAGAATGGGGGTGGCAAGAAGAAACAGAAGGAGAAGGAGCTCGATGAGTTGAAGAAGGAGGTTGCCATGGTAAGGACCAGGCTGCTTTCATCAGGGCCATGCAGGAACAGCTCTGCTCCGACAGTCACACACCAGCAGCCACCGGGCATCCAAAGAAGCTTTGTACTCAGGCGCATGCTCCTTACTTAATTCTGTGCCCCCAGTGTGTGCCCAGCCTCCTTTCCCAAAGTGTCCCCATCCAGTGTGTGCCCAGCCTCCTTTCTCAAAGTGTCCCCATTTCCCCTTCCCCAGGATGACCACAAGTTGTCCTTGGATGAGCTGGGCCGAAAATACCAAGTGGATCTGTCCAAGGTGAGTGGAGCCATGAGGTGAGAGAGGCAGCTTTAGTTGGGAGAGACTCAACACTAGAACACAATGCCCTTTGCAGGCGAGGGAAGCAGCCCAGGGATGAGAGGTCATGGGATCAGTTGGTGGCACAGTCAGAAATAGACTTTAGACCCCCTGTCCCCCCCCCTCTTTCCCTGTGTATCCGGAAGCTAGAATCCCTTCGAACCCAGGGCTCAGATTCTGGCAAGGCTCAGTGCTTTGCCTGAAGCAATTGCTCTCAGAGATGACAGACATGGACCAGCAAGGTGACTCACCCCTGTTATGATGATAGTACTCGCTGGCTCCCCCTGCAACAGTGGCTCTGTAATCAGATGCAGCTTGGCCGTTTCTTTAATCCTCACCCTAGCTCTCTCAGGCATGTTCAGCCTATTTAATAAAGCAAGAAGAACCAGGGAAAATTACTTGCTGAATTTGTACCCAAGCCCCCAGGCCGACACCCCTCACTTAATCCTGTGCCCCAAAGAGTGCTCAGCCTCCTTTCCCCCTTCTCCAGGATGAATGTCTCCTGTCCTTGGATGAGCTAGGTTATGTAAATGAACACAGGCCACAGCCAGATTGCTAAACCCATCATTTAAAGATATTTTAAATTGCTCCTCATAGTTAGGTGCACTGGCACACACCTGTAACCCCAGCTACTTAGGAGGCCGAGGTGGAAAGATTGTAAGTTCAAGGCTAGAGTGGACAACTTAAGAGTCCCTGTCACAAAACTAAATCAAAGAGGGTTATGCATGTAGTTTAAATAGACAGAGTGTAGTGTAGCTTGTGTGATGCTCTAAATTCAATCCTTAGTTTACAATTTTATATATATATATATATATATATATATATATATATATATATAGTTTACAATTATGTGTGTGTGCGCGCGCTATGGTGGTCAACTGTAGCCCTAGGTTCTTAGCAGAAAAAACACTTTGACCCAACAATTCAAGACCATCCTAGACAAAATATTAAAATCCTGGCTCAAACAAAGGAAAACAATGTAAAGCCAGCCACAAGTTCAAGTTCAAGGCCAGCTTGGGCTATAAAGTTGCTTCCAAGCTAGAACAATACCTTGTCTTAAAAAACAAAAAGCAACAACAACAACAAAAAACTACGTTGATAATACCCCTGGCACACTCCTTTCTGTCTCTGTTCCTAAACAGCTATGCGCCCATTCTTTTTGTTGTTGTTTTGTTTTTTGGTTTTTTGTTTGTTTTTTCTGAGACAGAGTTTCTTTGTGTAGCTCTAGGCTGTCCTGGAACTCCCTCTGTAGATCAGGCTGGCCTCGAACTCGCAGAGATTCACCTGCCTCTGCCTCCCGAGTGCTGGGATTAAAGGCATGCGCCACCACTGCCCGGCTATGCTCCCTACTTTATTTTCTATGACTATGCAGGTTTCCTCTAGATTGTGGGTGAGGCTTTGTTGAGCTTGTGTATCTCTAGATCCTTCCCAGTGCTGGGCTTGTTCAAAGTTCGTATATAAAGTAGTCGAATGAATGACATGGAGTTAACAAGAGAATCCTCCTCAAAGTCAGTAACAAAATTTAAAAAACAAAAACCACACAAACAGAATTCCAGGGCAACCTAGTAAGCACCACGCTAAAATCAAGCGTGGGCAGGGGGTGGGGGGGGCTACCTGGATCTGGAAAGTGGCCTTTGGTTTAGCCTGGTGCCTAAAGAATAGTGAGCTTGGCTAGGTTTTCTTTGGAAAGTGATAGGTGATTGCCAAAGTCACATGGCACGAAGGGGCAAAGCTGTGCGAGGCGCGGGGGCTTTCCCTGGAGCCCTGGAGAAAGGAAGGATCTGCAGGAAGACACGAGGGTGGTCTGACAAGGAATCTTTCCGGTGTGCTTACGCTTGCTGTCCCAACAAAAACATGTTTCAACCCAAGAATAACCGAAGGCGGAGCCGCAGTAAAGAGAGAGTCCTTTCTAGCCTCAAGGCACAAGTCCCATTTATAGACACCAGTTTCTCTGTGTGGTCCCTCCTGACGTTCCCGCCCCTTCCAAAAACAGGGTAATCTTCCCCCCACCAGCTGCACATTATTCTCCACGATGCTGAGAGATGTGGTGAGGGTCAGGTTTGTTCTGTACGCCCACTCCTCCCACCCCTTTGCTCACTCCCTAGGGCCTCACTAACCAGCGCGCTCAGGACATTCTGGCTCGGGATGGACCCAATGCCCTCACGCCACCCCCGACAACTCCTGAGTGGGTCAAGTTCTGCCGTCAGCTTTTTGGGGGCTTCTCTATCCTTCTTTGGATCGGGGCCCTCCTCTGCTTCCTAGCCTATGGTATCCTGGCCGCCATGGAGGACGAACCATCCAATGACAATGTGAGCCACATACCCAACCCCTGGATCAGCCAGCCCATGCCTCTGTACTCCAACTCTCAACCCCAGATAAGGCGAAGGGGAGGGCTCAGGGAGCAAGAGATCACAGTCCCAGTACTTCAGGATGAAGAGAGGTGAGGCTTCTGTACATGACCTGTGGAGTACCCTCCAACACATGCAGTCAGGGATGAGAGATGGTTCCTCCAAACTCATTCCACTAAAAGGGGCTGGTCTGCAGAAAAGCCTCAGTCATGGGAACTCATTTCTTTGCTTCTTCCATGCTAGGAATGCGGGTTAGAAGACTGGGGAAGGCTGTAGAGAAAGACTTATGTCATTCTTACGCCTGGACTCAGATGAAGGCTGGGGAAATCCCACATAGGATGACTCTGAGTGCCCATCCCAAGTGGTGAGAAATGACAGGTCCTTCAAACTCTTTCTCCTTACCAGTTATACCTAGGTATTGTGCTGGCAGCTGTAGTCATCGTCACCGGCTGCTTCTCCTACTACCAGGAAGCCAAGAGCTCCAAGATCATGGACTCCTTCAAGAACATGGTGCCTCAGGTAGATGCCAGGGACTGGCTCCATCCAGCTTGGGGCATAAGGTTTCTGAGATGGCTCACCTCTTACCATCTTGAGGTAGAAGAAAGATGGGCAGAAAACAGCCTTTTCAGCTCTCCACACCAGAAACAAGTTTTGTTGCTGAAGCTGTAGGGGTTTCTTCTCCTCCTTTGGAGGGTGAGCAACAGATTGAGAGCAAAGGTGGAAACAAGCGTTTCATGAGGTGCTCCTGGCCTTTCCACAGCAAGCTCTGGTTATCCGAGAGGGAGAGAAGATGCAGATCAATGCGGAGGAGGTGGTGGTAGGAGACCTGGTCGAAGTGAAGGGTGGGGACCGTGTCCCTGCTGATCTCCGGATCATCTCTTCCCATGGCTGCAAGGTGAGGAGGTTGCCAAGAGCAACTGGTTGAGTCTGCATAGAGTCAAAAGAGGCCCTCTTGACAGTGTAAAAAAAACCCAATTGCAAACATTGAGTCTCCCCTGTACCTCCCAATTCTACCCTCTTCCAGTATATGATAGCTACATGCTGCCTCTGTGTTTCTGTGTTAGGAATGCCCTATGCCCTGGGATTTCTTTGATCCAACCACTTTATAGCCATTGTATATGGAATAACATTTATGTAACAGAAGCCATACACACTCTGCCCAATTTCACTCTGAAAGATTCCAGACCAGCCTGGCCTACAGAGAGCCCAGGATAATACATAAATAAAATTCCAAGGAAATAAAGATGAAAGAGCTGGGTCTTCACACCTGTAATCTTAGCACTCTGCAGGTAGCGGGTGGAAGCGGGAGGATGGGGAGTTCAAAGTCAGCCCAGCCTGGCTACAGAGAGGTGTCTGGGGAAAGATGATGTAAACATGAAGGCTGCTGTATGTTGCAGCTTGAGCAACCCCAGGAGGCAGCATTTCACAGACAGCCTTGTTGGTGGTGCTTCTGGAGTTGTGCAACACGATGATCTTATTTACATTCCCCACTTTACAGGTGGACAAATGAAGGCCTTGTGGGTTAAGTAAATAACCCAAAGACACATAAAAGTCAGGAACAGTCAGTCATCCACACCAAAGAAGGAGCAATAGCTGAGTAATGCCATAAATATGTGATGAGGGAGAGTGTAATTTTGTCCCTGTTGTCATGAAGATTGAGGGTGGTTGGATCTGGCTCAGGAGACAGCTGTGTGCACACAGAGGCTACTCCTGCCAGTCTGATGACCACACCCCTTCCTCCTCAGGTGGATAACTCATCCCTAACAGGGGAGTCGGAGCCCCAGACTCGTTCCCCTGAGTTCACCCATGAGAACCCACTGGAGACCCGCAATATCTGTTTCTTCTCTACCAACTGCGTGGAAGGTGAGAAGCCAGCCTCCAAGAATGCTTGTCATCCCAGTGCAGTGCAGGGAAGGGTCTGACTCCTGAAGCTGTACTTACTTGGCAAAAGCTCTGTATATAAAGGGCATTGAGGGAACAGGGCCCTAAGCATTGCAGAAATAGTCATCTCTGGAGAGCAGGGCATTGGTCAAGGGCAGACTGACTCTATTGGAAGTCACCTCTCCTCAAGAAGCTCTCTGTTCCACCCATCCCCAGATTCAAAGCCTCCCACAAAACTTTCAGATGCTGGGTTAAGATGCAGCCTACATACAGCCTTGACTCTTAGAACTATGGGGAGTCCCGTGATGTCTTCTAGACCAGTTCTGGACCAATTTCTTCCTTCCTCATCTCTTGATTAGAAATTGGAGGCTCAGTCTGGGTCAGGAAAACTTTCTGGGGAAAATCAGGTCCTCCTTCAGGCTGCGTCATCCATGTAGGCCATGATGAAAAGAAAATTCTCATAATGTGCTGTCTACCCTGGCTGTCCCATCTGGGTTCTGGGTTCTAGCGATGAATGCTGGTGGCGAATGAGAGCTCTGGGATCTGTCATCACATAAGAATAGGAGCTAAGCACAAATGCAACCCATACTCTATGGTCCAGCTAGGGAACTCAGGCAGGGCTGGCTCTGGGAAAGTCTGTGGGCAGGAGGTGGTAAAAGAGAGGCTTCCTAGACCATGGACCTCTCTCACACGGGGATAAAGAATGGCTTCTTGCGTCCCAACTCCATACTTTTCTTTCCCTGATACTCTTTCTCCTCCATATATTGGTTCTTTGGGCTTGGTTCCCTCCTTCAGAGAATTGGAATTACAATAAAAATCACTACACACTAAATTTCCTAAATTTTTAATGTACTGAGATTCTGATTTATCATACATTTCCTATAACTGAATGTATTTGAAAGGTCAGATAAGGTGTTCATATTGGTTATTCAGCAGCTAGCTCCAGAGAAAGGAGAGGCTATGAACGGAAGTCACATTTGTTGCACGCCTGCTATGAGACAGACACAAGTGAAAGTGCTTCACACAGCCATCCCATTTGACTACTGGCTCCTAGGTAGGAGTTCAAACAGGCATTCAAATCCAGATTTGGCTGACTTCAACATGCATGCTGCTCCCACACACCACATTTCCTTTCCCTAAGACCCCTGTAATGTCACACATGGCGAATGATTGATTACTCTATAACTTCCTTTATAGAGATTCATACCTAACACTGGGATCTTTTTTATTATTATTATTAAAAATCTCTCCATGGGTATTGGTGGCTCATGCCTTTAATCCCAGCACTTGGGAGGCAGAGGCAAGTGGATCTCTGTGAGTTTGAGGCAGCCTGGTCTACAGAGCTAGTTCCAGGACAAACTTCAAAGCAATACAGGGAAACCCTGTCTCAAAAAACAATTTTTTTTCTTGTAATTATTAGTGTGTATGTGTGTGTGTGTGTGTGTATGTTGTGTGTATGTGTGTGTTGTGTGTGTGTGTTGTGTGTGTAGTGTGTGTGGTGTGTGTGTATGTGTGTGTAGTGTGTGTGTTGTGTGTATGTGTGTGTGTAGTGTGTGTGTGTGTGTGGTGTGTGTGTGTGTGTGTGTGTGGTGTATGTATGTGTGTGTGGTGTGTGTGTGGTGTGTGGTGTGTGTGTGGTGTGTAGTGTGTGTGGTGTGTGTGTATGTGTGTGTGTGTGCTGTGTGGTGTGGTGTATGGTGTGTGTGTGTGTGTGTGTGTGGTGTGGTGTATGGTGTGTGTGCGTGTGTGTGGTGTGTGGTGTGTGGTGTGTGTGTGTAGTGTGTGTGTGTGTGTTATGTGTATGTATGTGGTGTGTGGTGTATGTGTGTGTGGTGTGGTGTATGGTGTGTGTGTGTGTGTGTTGTGCTGTGTGGTGTGGTACATTCATGCCACAGTGCACATATGAAAGACTTTCAGGACTTGGTTCTTTCCGTCCACCATATGGGTTTCAGAGACTGAACTCAGGTCATCGGGAATAGCAGGAGGAGCCCTTATACACTGAACTATCTTGCTGATCCAAGAAAATCTTAAATCCAACCCCTCCCCCCCAAATCAATAAGTACTTTCCTTCTGTTTATAACATGCTCTTGAAAAATGTCTAGTATAAGATTGATTGCTGAAATATTGCAGGCAATTTTTATTTCATTTATTGAATCTCTTCAATTTGAACTTTAGTATTACTTGCAAGATGTCTTCTCAGGCCCAAATAGAAAAGAAAATAATGTGTGACTGGTTTAAATCTGAGGTTGGTGATCTAGGCAGGGAGGGTAAGCCTGGTTTACTAAAAGTAGCCTCCAGGGTTAGTGTCTGGCTTATTTACTCTGTGATGGTTTTATTTCCTTAGCAAACATTCTCGTCCTTTCCTCTATTGCAGGCACTGCCCGGGGCATTGTGATTGCCACAGGAGACCGGACAGTGATGGGCCGCATAGCCACCCTCGCCTCTGGCCTAGAGGTGGGGCAGACACCCATAGCCATGGAAATTGAGCACTTCATCCAGCTGATCACAGGAGTGGCAGTGTTCCTGGGGGTCTCTTTCTTCGTGCTGTCCCTCATCCTGGGCTACAGCTGGCTGGAGGCAGTCATCTTCCTCATCGGCATCATCGTAGCCAATGTGCCTGAAGGGCTTTTGGCCACTGTTACTGTGAGTGCATCAGGCCGAAGTGCTACTGGTGCCACTCGTCCTTGTCCTGCTCCCCATCTGACACACGCACAGTTGCTTATTGCTTTTCAGCAATGTTCTTCCCTTCAAGTCCCTGCAGGCACATAGCAGATGCTGTACACAGACGTTATTTAATGCGTGCCTTGGAGTTTTAAGTTGAAAATTTGGAGGTTGAGCTGTATCTGAGCATTCAGTTTCTCTTGGGGGGCTTGTTATGGTCATGATGCTCACCATCTGTGTGCTTGTCTCCCGACGCAGTCTGGGGTTCATCCCGTCTCACTTGCTATAGAGATTCTTTCAAAGGTCACCAGTGACTAACTAGCAAATCGAGTGACATTTCTCAGCTCCCATCCTTAACTCTGCTGCTAAAATGGATATGCCTGTCCACCCTCTTGCATTCTGTCCTTCATCAGCTACTGTGATGTGTCACCATCCTGGTTCTCCTGTCCTGTACCCTCACAGACACTCAATGGCTGTCAAGCCCCAGACCCTCTCTACTTTCCTCTTTGTTGCCCACAAAGGAATCCATTTTCTCCCACAGCTTCTGTTGTCCCTTCTGTGTAGGTGGCTCTCACATCTTTGTGTCTGCTATGGAGTCACATGTTCAACTCTCTGCTGGGTATGCACCTAGGAACCAGTTCAACGTGCCTCATGCTGAACTGTCACTACTTACTGCTAGGTCCCACCCAATCTTATGTGTAAGGATTAAGGAAAAAAGAATAGAGCTTCAGGACACGGACACCTGTCACTCTAGACTTGGACCTTTCTATTCTTCTGTCTGTGTACCAGGTGTGCCTGACGCTGACAGCTAAGCGCATGGCTCGGAAGAACTGCCTGGTGAAGAACCTGGAGGCCGTAGAGACCCTGGGCTCCACATCCACCATCTGCTCCGACAAGACGGGCACCCTCACCCAGAACCGCATGACGGTGGCCCACATGTGGTTCGACAACCAGATCCACGAGGCTGACACCACTGAGGATCAGTCCGGTGATTGGGTGCTCCAGAGAGGGTGTAGGGAAGTGGCTAGTGCTGATTCCTGGCAGAAGAGGGGGACGAGGATGTGAGAACACTAGAACAGGGAGCCAAGCTTCTCCCTTGTTCCTTCCCAGGGGCCACTTTTGACAAACGGTCCCCGACATGGACAGCCCTGTCTCGGATTGCCGGTCTCTGCAATCGGGCTGTCTTCAAGGCTGGGCAAGAGAACATCTCTGTGTCTAAGGTAGGGGGTCAATCAGTGAGTACAGACACAGATGTGTTAGGGGAATGTCCCCCAAGCCCCCTTGCTTGATGCCCAGCTTTCACTCTCACATCCTGTAGCTGCCTTCAGTGACCTCAACTGATGCCCTGTCTCTGCCATCCTCCACTGCCTTCCCTCCTGCCACTGTGACACTGAATTCTATTTTCTTCTGGCAGCGGGACACAGCTGGTGATGCCTCTGAGTCAGCGCTGCTCAAATGTATTGAGTTGTCCTGTGGCTCGGTGAGGAAGATGAGGGACAGGAACCCGAAAGTGGCAGAAATTCCCTTCAACTCTACCAACAAATATCAGGTCTGGCTGGGCTGCTGGGACACTTAAAGAAAGAGGGACAAAAATGAGGAGAGTGAGCCAACAGAGACTCAACAGAAGGAAGGGAGAGGGATATCTGAGGACTGTGTTCTCTTACTCCCACCTCACTCCCGGGACAAATGGCTTGGCTACATGCATGCTTGCCATCATCCTGTGAATGGTAAACCTTACCATGTGCAACCTGTCTCCGTCTCCTCTCCTCTTCTGATAGCCCCCATTTCCATGCATTGGCATGGTCCTCCAACACTGCCACCCATATAACTAAAGCACACTTCCATTAATTCCCATACTGCATCCCTCAGTGTTTAGGAGCCTGTTAATGCCAAGAATAGTCTCAGCTCTGCACACACCGAGGAGGTAAAGTCCCTGGGTCACTGGGGGGTGGGGGTGGGGTGCTAATGAAAGCCATCCAGCCAACCCCTAGCACAATGCCTGTCCTGAATGATCCTAACAATTATTTGTCAAATGAATCACTGTTCTATGGAAGTGACTCTCAGATTTTAAGACTTGGGACTATAAGCAAACACCCTCCACGCATACTTTTCTTCTCTGTGACAGGCACTCTTTGATGGATTAGAGTTATGTTATTCCTTCTCAGAAGCTGCTTGCTCTCAGACCCTGTGCTAACCCCCCAGGATAGCATGTCTCCCCTGTGACTGCCTTTCTCCTCTCCAGCTGTCCATCCACGAGAGAGAAGACAGCCCCCAGAGCCACGTGTTGGTGATGAAAGGAGCCCCAGAGCGCATCCTGGACCGATGCTCTACCATCCTGGTACAGGGCAAGGAGATCCCTCTGGACAAGGAGATGCAAGATGCCTTTCAAAATGCTTACATGGAGCTGGGAGGACTTGGGGAGCGTGTGCTAGGTAAGGGGGCAGGAACCGGAGCGGGGCTGAGAAGGGCAGTCCTGGGCCTTGGTACCATCTCTAGCATGAGGGCCCTGGAGGCAGCCAGGTAGCCACTCTGCAGCTCTCACTGCTCCCTGCTCCTCCTCAGGCTTCTGTCAGCTGAACCTGCCTTCCGGGAAGTTTCCTCGGGGCTTTAAATTTGACACAGATGAGCTGAACTTCCCCACCGAGAAGCTCTGTTTTGTGGGGCTCATGTCTATGATTGACCCACCTAGGGCGGCTGTGCCAGATGCTGTGGGCAAATGCCGAAGTGCGGGCATCAAGGTACCGGCCTCCCTCCCATCCCCTCCTCTGTCCTTGTATGCCTGTCCACCTGCCAGAGGTCAAGGGGCCACAGCAGCTGTGTCCTGAGGAGACATGGGCTCCTGGTGGCCTCCTCCCCACTGACACAGAGAAACTGCCCGTCTTGAGAGAAAAGTGCATGCCTGGCAAGAGCGTTTGCTTCTTCCTTCTGCCCTGCTCACTGCCCCATCTGCATGTGCATCCTTCCCTCCTCACTCTAAGCATCAGCTGGCACTGCCATCATGGCTACTTGGTTATCTGACTGCCCTACTGCTCAGCCTACCCATTTGACATGGGAACTAGTAAACTCTTGTCTGCCCCAACGGTCTCCCCATATCACTCCATATTCTCCTCACTCATCCACGACTCCCCACTGAGTTCTTATCCAACCACAACCACAATCACTTCTCACTGAACACTCTATCTCATTTGTTTGGCTAGTTCTTCATCCAGCAAATATTTATTGCTACCAACTGTGCTTCGGGCACCATAATTGTTTAATAAAGCAACCAATCATCCAGTAACTCAATTCCCTATTTCCAAGACGGGTCCCTGACATCCTCTTTTTCTGGCCACCAATTCTGTTGGTGCCATCTGTTGCTGCTGCTGCTCCTCCTCCTCCTCCTCCTCCTCCTCCTCCTCCTCCTCCTCCTCCTCCTCCTCCTCCTCCTCCTCCTCCTCCTCCTCCTCCTCCTCCTCTTCTTCTTCTTCTTCTTCTTCTTCTTCTTCTTCTTCTTTTTTGAACAATGCAATTCAATCTGCTCCCTGAGAGCCAAGTCTTTGTAGCCCACTGGGAACATAAAGGTGAACAGAAACTGGGCTTGGCCTCCACATCTCAAGATCTCTCCCAGGGGCAGATGCTCCTAAACATATCATAGAACAGTTTTAATCCCAGCTCTCAAGGCAAGGGAGAGGCAGATGGAATCTCTGGGTTCAAGGCCAGCCGGGTATACAAAGCTACACACTACACAGAGAAACCCTGTCTGAAAAAAAACAAAACAAAAGAGTTGAGGTCATTGAGTATCTATTGTTTAGATGCCCCAACAATAAGTTATTTTAATTTTTTTTATATGCACCAGACACTGCTCTAAACACTAAGAATGGTGGCCTTCACGGTAAGCACAAGTACCTTCCCTGTTACACAGAGAGAAATTGAGGCGCAGAATAACAAGCCCAAGACTACATAGATAGTAAGTTGTAAAGTCAGAATTTGGAACAAAGCAGTCTATTTCTTAACCACCATTCTAGAAATCTTGGTACTGTGTATGTTTATCAGTTTTGACCACAATAACCACTCAGAATGGAAGTAGGCATTATTACCCCCACTGTAATGCACAAACACATAGAAACTCAGAGTAGGTAAATAGTTTCCCCAAAATAGAACTGTTGGTAAGAGGTGGCCTGGGATTACGGAGCACAGTTGGCTTGTCTGGAAGCCACACTCCTTCTTTCTGCCCAGTCAGGTGCCTCTCGGCATGAGGAGAAATAGCACAGAGGCTAAGCAAGGACTCTATGAACAACTCAACTGGGAGCTGTTAATTCTGCCTCTGAGAACTAGACAGGGTTTAACAGAAGGGATGATATTTGACCTGGGCCTTGAAGGCTGAAGAGGATTCAGCAGGCTATAAAGAAAGGGAGGCATGGCAAGCTCAGGGAACAGTTCGTACCGGACGTGCCCACACTAGCAGGCGGTGGAGGTGTACGGGTCAACAGGGGAGAGATGGCAAGGAGCACTGGGAATTGGGACCGAAACATTGGGTCAAGGCCAGTTGAAAGGATTTCCTTTAAATGCCAGACTTGAGCCTTCACCTATGTGCCACAGAAGGCCATAACTATGGCTACTTTAAGGCTGCCTAATGGAGGAGGGACTAGGTTTAGGGAAAAGATGAAGTTGGGAATAGGGAGACAGATTAGAAAGTGCATGATTCATTGTCCAAGAAGGGATCAGGATCTGAACACAGAGACAATGGCAGTAAAGACACATAGTTGCACTTGAGAGGCATTCTTGAGAACTTGGTGAGCAAGCTGGGCACAGGGTAGGAAGATATGGGAGAGAACAGGACAGAGTGAACAGAGCAGATGGTATCTAAGAGGAGAGGAGCTGGAGGGGGGTGCAGCACACACACACACACCACACACCACACACCACACACACACACACACACACACACACACACACACATACACACACATACCACACACACACACACCACACACCACACACATCACACACCACACACATCCACACACACCATACACACACACCACACACACCACACACACACCACACACACACACACACACACACACATACACACACACCACACACACACACACACACACACCACACACATCACACACCACACACACCATACACACACCATACACACACACCACACATACCATACACACACCACACACACACACCACACACACACACACACACACCACACACACACACATCACACACCACACACACACACACACACCATACACACACACACACACACACACACACACACACACACACACACACACATACACACACACACACACACACACACACACACATACACACACACACACACACACACACACACACACACACACACCACACACACACACACACACACACACACACACACACACACCACACACACACCACACACCACTCACATCCACACCACTCACATCACACACCACACACACACACACACACACACACACACACACACACACACACACACACACACACACACACACACACACACACACGAGAGACGAGAGAGAGAGAGAGAGAGAGAGAGAGAGAGAGAGAGAGAGAGAGAGAGAGAGAGAGAGAGAGAAGCTATAGAGGGACATTTGTAATATAGTTTAGAGTTCAAGAAAGATGGTCAGGACTGGGTCCCTGTGACCTTGAAGAAATCATGAGTGCTCACAAAACTGATCTCCTTCACTATATTCAGAGAGAGCAGTTAAAGGTTGGAGACGTGGCCCAGCAGTTAAGATCACTCACAAGATGCTCTTTCAGAGGACTCACATGGCAGCTCATAACCATTCACAGTATTGGATGCCCTCTTCTGGTCTCCACGGGCACCAGGTGCATATGTGGTACACAGACACACAGACAAAATATAAAAGGAGGAGGAGGAGGAGGAGGAAAAGGGGAAGAGCTGTTAAGGGATGCACCCATCCACTTCTGACTGCCTCATTTCCCACATATCCAAACTCCTAAAGAGATTTCCCAGACAACCCAGGCATGGTAATGTATGCTTATAATCCCAGCACTTGACAGGCACAGGCAAGAGGATCCTGCAAGTTTGAGGCCAGCTTAGGCTACATACCTCAAGATCTTGTCTCAAAGAGAGTAGAGGACACACATACACACACACACACACACACACACCACACGTGCGCATACAGAGAGATACAGACAGACAGACACACAGAGAGACACAGAGAGAAACAGAGACACAGAGAAAGAGACAAGGAGACAGGGGTTAGGGATAACACACTGTCCTTTGCCAAGGGACCTTCATTAACCCAACGATCTGCTGTGGATGTTTTTGGCTTGCTCTCATCCTCTTAACCCTGAACCCAACACAGTTTGTCACTGTCTGTTGCCCTTACCACCAAACCTTCACACACACACACACACACACACACACACAAACTCCTCCATTTTTCTGGCTGGGATTCAGCAGCCTCAGACATCTACTAGTCTAACTTTACATGAGGGGGGGAATCAACACTGCTTTCTTTTTCTGTCTTCTTCCTATCAGGTGATCATGGTGACTGGGGACCACCCTATCACAGCCAAGGCCATCGCCAAAGGTGTGGGCATTATATCAGAGGGAAACGAGACTGTGGAGGACATTGCAGCACGGCTCAACATTCCTGTGAGTCAAGTCAATCCCAGGTAAGGCCTTTACCAAGACCTCTTCCTGGCCCACACCTTCTGTCCCACAGAGGATATCTGGACAGCATCTCCGGTATCCTTAGACTAAAATCTTTCTTTGCCAGCCCAATGGCCATTTTCCCCAGACAAGTTTGTGTCCAGCCTGTACCACTCACTGATGAGTTGTGTAACCTTAGAAACATCTTGCAGTCCTGAACTTCCATTTTCTCAGTTATGAAATCAGATGCTGTCCACACAGCAGGGTTGCTATAGGGATGAGATATGCCTAGCAAACAGCACTTATACTTGTGTGGTACTGCATGGGGAGGATGTAGCATTGCCTTCTCTCTCTCAGAGAAGTAGCAGAGCTAGCAGAGTCCCACCTCACAGAGGAGCTATGGCACACGGGTGGGGGTGGGGGTGGCAGGGAGGGACACGAGTGTGGATGGTCAGCCGTCTCTGCCTCTATCCTCCAGAGAAGCCAAAGCATGTGTAGTGCATGGGTCGGACCTGAAGGACATGACGTCAGAACAGCTGGATGAGATCCTCAGGGACCACACGGAGATTGTGTTTGCCCGGACCTCCCCTCAGCAGAAACTCATCATTGTAGAGGGGTGTCAGAGGCAGGTGAGCAAGACGGCGAGCAGAAAAGTCAGGGGCCAGACAGGCAAAGACTGTGTCCTCAAGCGCCTTTGGCGTCCTCCCCCAGGGAGCCATTGTGGCAGTGACTGGTGACGGGGTGAACGACTCCCCAGCGCTGAAGAAGGCTGACATTGGCATTGCCATGGGCATCTCTGGCTCTGATGTCTCTAAGCAGGCGGCTGACATGATCCTTCTGGACGACAACTTTGCCTCCATCGTGACAGGCGTGGAGGAGGGTGAGGAGGCTGTGTGACATCCAGGATGTCTGAAGCCAGACCTTTTGTTTCCTCTGATTCTCACGCTAAAATTCCGAGCTGCTTCAGCTTTAAACCTTCCTCTTGGAAAAAAATGAGCAGCCAAACACACCCCAGGGCCTGGGGCGGGGGAGAGTTCCTCTAACCTCCCTGATGCCCTCAGAACCTCTCCACAGGCCGCCTGATCTTTGACAACTTGAAGAAGTCCATCGCGTACACCCTGACCAGCAACATCCCTGAGATCACCCCCTTCTTGCTCTTCATCATTGCCAACATCCCACTGCCCCTGGGCACTGTGACCATCCTCTGCATCGACCTGGGCACAGATATGGTGAGACCAGGGCAAGGGCCAGACCCCAACCAGTAGACAGCAGATAAGCCCAGGCCTGGAGGAAAACAGGAAGTTTCTCCCCACCACCCTGTCGTGCCAGGGATGGCACTGAACCCGGGATTCATTCATGCTAGGCAAGCGCTCCACCCCTAAGCTATACCCCTAGTGCTAATAGGATCTTAAATACGGAAGTACTGCAATCTGTTGATTCTCCACTGAGCAGTTGCTGCTTTTGTTTCCCAGATCTCTTCAGACACCTTCTCCTCCCCATGTTCTCTGTACACAGGTTCCCGCGATCTCATTAGCATACGAGGCAGCTGAGAGCGACATCATGAAAAGGCAGCCCAGAAACTCCCAGACAGACAAGCTGGTGAACGAGAGGCTTATCAGCATGGCTTACGGACAGATTGGTGCGCCCAGCCAGGGGCTTGGGAGGGTGTCCCCAAAAGCTTCTAATGCCTGAGAGAGATGAGTGAGGTTTCAGGAAAGAGTTCAGCTCCCTGAAAGCCAGAGACTGCCATCTCCATCCCCGAGGGGTGGCCGCTTTCCTGCCTCTTTCTCTACTCAGGTCCCACCTTCTGCTTACAACCACTTCCAGGCATGATCCAGGCTCTGGGCGGCTTCTTCACCTACTTTGTGATACTGGCAGAGAATGGGTTTCTACCATCACGGCTGCTGGGAATCCGCCTTGACTGGGACGATCGGACTACCAATGACCTGGAGGACAGTTACGGACAAGAATGGGTGAGTGCAGCTGTGTAGGTGTGATGCAAAGGAGAAGGGGTGGGGATGAAGGCCTGGCAGGAATTGGCCAGGAGCAAGATAGGGGCAGAAGATGGGTTAAGTGCCAAGTTTAGCAACTGCCTAAAGTGTGCTGTTTGCTCTCCATGACTTCCGCTCACACTTTCCCTCTCTCGGCATGCCTCCTGCCCAGACCTATGAGCAGCGGAAGGTGGTGGAGTTCACGTGCCACACGGCCTTCTTTGCCAGCATCGTGGTTGTGCAGTGGGCTGACCTCATCATTTGCAAGACCCGTCGCAACTCAGTCTTCCAGCAGGGCATGAAGTGAGTGCCTACCACTACCAGTACCTACCACCCAGACGAGTCCTCTAGACATGGCACTTGACCTCTGGTTCTGCATCTGCCCAGGGGGCCTTCCTACAGTGCGGTACACATGTCAGTCAGTGAACTGAGTGCCTCGCTCTAACCTCACAACAGCTTTTCCAGGGTGGGTTTGATTGTATCCTGCGTGGGCAACAAACCCCCAAGGTTAGCTGATAAGGTCATTTAGCTGGCCAGAGCCTCCGAGGTGGGTCTCCACCCTACACTGTAGTAGGTTGTACCCTACACTGTAGTAGGTTGTTTGCTATACATCTGGCGCCTCAGTCACTGGCAATTTTAACACAGAAGGACACTACATACTGAAGGGCCAGGCTGGTTTCTATTTTGTATTTATTTTTCCTACCATAAACAAATTCCCCAAATGAATTTTGTCCCATAAAAATCTAAGAAATGAGACACAGTCCTGTACCACAGACTTACAGGGCAGCATATGGGTGACACAGGAAAGTGAAGATGAAACCAAACTGATTAACTCAGCCCACCCAAGAGGCAAATAAGAAAGAATCAATGTGACTGTGGCTAAGTACAGGGATTGATACCCACAGACCACCTGGCCAGAGGCAGCCTTAGTGTGCCTGGGCCTCACCTTCGGCCCTTGGACAGTTGAAGGCCCTCAGAGATACCTCTCAGCAGTATTTCAAAAAGCCATATGAACTAGGCACTTACTTGCAAGAAACTGCCAGGTTTTCTAGCAGGCCATCCTTGGGCAAACCCCAGGAAGACAGTGACGGTATGTTAATCCAGTTCTACTGGGAATCCATGAGTATTTATAATAAATTTTGATGTATTCATCACTTACTACCAAGTGTAACCTGAGAGACAAAAATCATTTAAAACATGGGTTGTGTGGAAGAAAAGCAATGAGTTATCCCTACGTCCTCTTCAGACATTGCCCCATGCTTTGTTTAACTAAAGAAAACTTGTCTTTTTATGCGTATTATATGTGGAGAAGAAGCATGAGGCTCTAAGAAATTAAGCACTCTTTAACCCCGCTCCCAAAGTCAGGAAGAGGCTAGGCTAGCCATAGACTTGGCGGGTCTGATTCCAGAAACTGTCCTCACAACTGTGTTCCACAGTGCTTTTAAATTCTGATGCAGCAAATACAGGTTAACTTCTTCCTGTGCAAGTGTTGGCTGGGATCAGTATTTTGCAAACATCCTCTTCATTCAGTGTCTGTGATGAGCAACCACCCAAGTCTGTAGGAGATGCTAAGAGGTGGAAGGCATCCATAGGCTCTGCCCACAGGAGCATTTTAAGACCCCTTGTTGGGAAGATGGTATCTTCCCAGCCCATGGGCCTGAAGCAATAACAATTATAAGTTGTCTAGGGGCAGGCCCCTGTTGACTACTGCATCTCTGACACTGAGTTATATAAGAAATAATTATTTAATGAGTAAATATATGTAGTATAGACAGTAACCAGGGGTGAGCAGAACAAGCAGAAGAAAAGGGAAAAAAATGTTTTTTTTTTCCCTTTGGTTACATAAAGCATGAGAAGAGGTTTTAAGAGAATAGGGATGAAGAACCCATCCCCCACATTTCCCTCCTCTCCTTCCCTTCTGCCCCGGGAGTGTGCCCCTGGAGCTCTCCCTCCGCACCCTCCACCATGCTAACTGCCTTCTTTACTTTGCCTTTTAGGAACAAGATCCTGATTTTTGGGCTCCTAGAAGAGACGGCCTTGGCTGCCTTTCTGTCTTACTGTCCCGGCATGGGGGTGGCCCTCCGAATGTATCCACTCAAGTGAGTGTCTCTTCAGGTGGCCAAGGGGATGGTAGGAACAGAGAAATCTCGGGCCCCTTTTGGGATCCAGGTCATCTAATTCACTTTGATTCTACTTTTGTGATGCTGCGCCAGCCTCTGAGGCCCCTGACACTTCCCTCCGTTGTTTTCAGGGTCACTTGGTGGTTCTGTGCCTTTCCCTACAGTCTCCTCATCTTCATCTATGATGAAGTCCGAAAGCTCATCCTAAGGCGGTACCCTGGGGGTAAGCACTTCCTCTCTGCAGACAGCTTTTGGTCCTCATCAGGCACACTCCGGACCCTTCCTGTATCCCACCTAGGTTAACATAGTTCTTCAAGGCTTCCCACCTTCCTCTAGAGCAGTGGTTCTCAACCTTCCTAATGCTTCGACCCTTTAATACAATTCCTCAAGGTGTGGTGACCCCCAACCCTAAAATTATTCTCATTCACAACTGTAACTTTGTTACTGTTATGAATCATAATGTAAATACCTGACAAGCAAGACACCTGATATGTGACCCCTGTAAAAAGTTTGTTCAACTGGCCAAAGGGGTCCTGAGACCCACTGCTCTAGGAGCACAGACCGTTCAGATTAGAAGGGCCCTTGGAGGTCATCTAATCACATACACATTTTGCCATAACACAATGCTCAGAGGTGATTTATTTGTTTAGGATCATAAGGTAAGGAATAGGAACTGGCACCAGGCTCAGGGCTCCTGATTCTCAGGCATCAACCAAGAGTTTGATTATTTCCCCTGAAAAAACATTTTTGATCATTTGCTGGATTGAAATGGATGACCTATAAGCCACACATGGTCCATGAACAACAGAGGGTTGAGGGGCCCGATATTTCAGATGTGTGGTTTTCTATTGGTCCCAGCATCTAAAACTTCAGTGTTTTCACATAAAATCTGAAATCTGGTTCCCAGACAATTGTAAAGACCCATTTCTTCCTAGCACCAGTGGGGTAGCTGTTTCCTTAGACACTTGCTACCTGGGGAGCCCAGGAGGCATTTTCAGCATCTACTGAATGAAATACAAGCCTCCCCTATAGACAGGTGTGTCCCCTCCTTCCCCTTTAAAAACATACAGCCCACCCACAAGGTGACGGTTTGTTCCTTATCTCTGCCCTATTCCCTAGACTTCTCCTTCCCTCTGACCTCAGCTATTCAAGCCCTTGGGGTTGATCTTTTGCTTCTTTTTATGCTCCTGTGGCAACCTTTATCCCATTTCTCTAACAGGCTGGGTGGAGAAGGAGACGTACTACTAAGCTCACTGGAAAACGAAGAATGGGAGAGATGGGGTGCTCTGGAGGTGTTGCTGGAGTGGTGGAGAGAAGGGCTGGGAAAAAACTAGGGTGGTATTTTAGGGGAAGATTTGAGGAAGACAGAATGAGGTAACCGAGTGAACCAAGTTGGCAGGCTTGGGTAAATAAGCTTGAGGTCCTATAGGTCCAACTGAGAACCCTCAGTGTATGTGGGGGTCCCCTCTTCAGATCCCTCTCATCCCACTCTACCATGTTCTCTACTTTTCCTGAAGCACTGAGGGTTACCCTGGCCCTCCCTATGTCCCAGCCCTTTACTCTCACCTATATTTTTCAAATAGATCAACACCCCGAGGTTAATTCTGTCTAATCCAGAAAGAAATCCTCCCAGACCGTCAAGTGTTCACATCTCTGGCTTCATTCGTCTTCCCATTCTTGCCTTCCTTAGCTTCCTACCTGAGTCTTCCCCTCAGACCCTGACAACACAAAATTGTCCTTCTGTGAGTCCAGGAGCCTGGGGCCAGAAAGGGAAGCTGGCTGGGGAAGTTAGGAGCATCTCCCAGCCAAGGCCAGTCAGGAACCTAGAGAGGAGAGCTGGGCTGGCAAGGAGAGATTGGGACAAGCTGGCTGAAAGAGACAAAGGAAGAAAAGGTAGGCAGTGGCCACAAGTTTGTCCCCTTGAGTCTCCAGGTAGGTGGGGTGGGCTCTGGCTCTGTGTCCTGCCTCGATAGGCCAGCACTCAAGCAGATCAAATTCCCATCTCGTCAGATTAGCAACAAGGGCAAGACGAGGAGGCAATGTGCCACCAAGTACCCAATTGACCCTTGGGCAGTGGTCACAAGGCTCTTTGTCCACAAGGTTCAGGTGTCACAGAAGGTCCAACTGTCTCAACCACATGCTCTTGGGAACACCCCTCTCTTGAGAATAATTTCTTAAGCTCACCGTGCTGTTCTGAGACCCCAGTTAGCTGCCAGTGCCCGCCCCCCTGCTCTCCCACTCATTCCCCTTCATGCCTGTCCTGCTGAACCCATGTCATTCCCAGTATTGCCTAGCTGGTCCTGGAAAAGGCTGTCAGAAACTTTAGACAAGAGAGAAAATCTGAAGAGAATCTGTCCTTGACCTGTCAGATGGCAGGGCCACCACTCCCAGGCAAGTGCCCACTTTCCTTGAAACAGGAAGCTGGCTTCGGGTTCCTATGGAATAGAGTTGTCCTGCCTTACTCCCTTCTCATGTAACATTTTTGCTCTGCGGCAGCTGCCCGTTCTCTAAGCCTGGCCTAGAAAGCATTGGCTAGCTGGACCTATATGAGCGAACCAAGCAAGTGACAGAGACAGCAAGAAAATCGAAAGGCGTAGGATGGAACCATGAAAGACAAGACAAGCATTAGCCCAACCCCAGGGGCTACTGTCTCATGGCAGTGGATTTTTGTTTTATCGCAAGTCATGGCCTTGGGCTGGAAATCTAAATAGGACACCATATTTATTCAGGCCTGATTAATTTGAGATCACTGACTTTGAACAAAAGTTTACCTTTGCAAATCAATAAAGAAGTCATTTGGTCAGTAAATTAAGAGTATTGCTAGGCGTGGCATATTTAGTCTGTCTCCAAGTATGCTTTCCAGGCACTTTAGAACTCTCCCTTTAGACTCAGCAAGTGCGCAGGCTAAGTGTCATCAGTCCTGATATATTTGGTAAAGGAACCTCTGTAAGACTTTAGTTTGAGGTACTGCATATGGACCTGAAAATAATAAAGTTGCATTTCATTATGAAAAAAGAGAAATGACTCCGTGGTTGATTTCTTATACTTCATACTTGCCTCCCTCTCAAACAGTGGTATTGGATGTGCGTTTGCAAAGGGAACCAGAAAAAAAGGCAAACGTCCGGAAGAGGAGGGAAATAATCTGGCCACAGACTGGGGAGGGTGGGGGAAGCTGAAAGGGAAGGAGTTAGGTTGCAAAATAACCTAGAAGAAAATATAATCAGAGCCCTTTTCCTCACGGCCAGTCCCACCAGGAAGCCACAGGAGTTTGTCCAGGAGAGGAAAGAATGCCTGTGGGTCTATGAGGAGCACAGCCATTTCTGCTTTCTCTGTTTCAGCCTCAAATCAGTCCACTCCTAGCCTTAGGCATGGAACGGAGGTGTTGCACTGGGACTACTACTACTTGGCTAAGTCAGCACTGATTAGCGGTCTATACTGTACTCAAAGCCATCTTTAGGGGGTGAGGTAAAGCACATGCAGCCTCGAAATCTACCTGAGTAGATGTTGGCAACTTTCTTGCACAGCATGTGTGCGATGGGCAGCAAGGAGGGACCATCTGCACTGAGATGAGAAACAGCTGTATGATGCACATTCCTGCAGTAGTGGATGGGGATAGGAGACAGGGAGACACTGGTTCTTACGACCTACACCAGAATATCAGAATAACCATGAGATGTCAGCTCCAGCCCAAGCTATGTACTGGCCCCTTTGTTATAACTCTCACTGTGGTAGTGGTGGTGGTAGGATTTGTCATCCTAGCAGCTGTCACAGTGACTCATTCTGTGCCTTTAAAATATGAGTTTTCACTGAGCAGTGGTGGTAAACACCTTTAGTCCCAGAACTCGGGAGGCAGAGGCAGGTGGATCTCTATGAGTTCCAGGCCAACCTGGTCCAGAGTGAGTTCCAGGCCAGCCAAGGTGACACAGAGAAATCCTGTCTTAAAAATAAATATAAATAAATAAATAAATAAATAAATAAATAAATAAATAAAATATTAGTTTTTGTTTTAAAAGTTAAGAATAAAACCAGATTAAAGGTTACTTTGATCTCACCTCAGGGAACTGTGTTCTTGATGGATCCTTTGCAAAGAACACTTTTTTTTCTCATGCCTGGCTTTCCACCACCCTTTCTTCATTTAGACATTAAGGTGATAGTGCCTCTCCTGGGAAGCACCTTCACACCTGCCTCAGGCTGCCAGCATTCCTGGCATTTCTTTTCTGTTCAATTTGTTTTTATTTGTAAATACTAACTCAAAGTCAGGTATGAAATGGATGGAAGGATGGCTAGATAGATATCTGTTACATATATGTACATAACGGAGGCTGGAGAGATGACTCATTGGTTAAGAGCACTGAACACTCTTCCAGAGAGGACCAGGGTTCAATTCCCAGCACCCACATGGTGGCTCACAGCTTTCTGTAACTGTTAACTCCAGTCCCAGATGGTTCAACACCTCCCCCCACCCCCTTTTTTGGCCTCTATGGACAGTGGCTGCACATGGCGCACAGACATGCATGCAGGCAAAACCCCCACTCTCTTAGTCACTGTCCTATGGCTGTGAAGAGAAACCATGCTCAAGGCAATTCTTACAAAAGGAAGCATTTAACTGGGGGCTTGATTACAGTTTCAAAAGGCTAGTCCATTATCATCATGGCGGGGAGCATGGCAGCATGTAGCAGGCATGGAGAAGTAGCTGAGAGGTACATCAGGCCTACTCCCAGTGATACATCTATTTCAACAAGGTCACACCTCTTAATCCTTCACAATAGTTCACCAGCTAGGAACCAAGCATGCAAATATGTGAGCCTGTAGGGGCACACACACACACACACACACACACACACACACACACACACACACCACACTCGAATCTACACACTCATGCACATTTACAAACACACAAACAGAAAACGTTTTAATTAGCTAGGAGTAGTAGCCCATATCTGTAAATCCCAGCATTTGGGACATTGAAGCAGAAGAACCACACATTTGAGGCCTTCCTAGGCTACATAGTGAGACTGTCTAGAAAAACAAAAACAAAAACAAACAAAAAAAACTAAAAAACAAAAAACCAAGAGCCAAACTATAACAAGTAAAAAATACAGTGTGTTTTGGAAGAGCACAACTGCCTATAACACCAAGAAAGACAGACTGTGGTGATTGATTTGGAGAATGGTCCTCATAGGCTTATATATTTGCATGCTCAGCCCCCAGTTGGTAGAACTGTTTGGGAAGGATTAAAGGGCGTGGTCTTGTTGGTAGAGGTGTATCACTGAGGGCCTTGGGGTTTCAAAAGTCCATGCCAGTTCCAGTTAGTCCTCTGTCTTTCTCTGCCTTGTGGTTGTTGTTTCAACAGGTAAGCCCTTAGCTACTGTTCCAGGACTAGGCCTGCCTGCTGCTATGTTCCCCACTAAGATGATCATGGACTCTGATCCTCTGAAGCCGTGAGTCCCAACAAACCTTTCCTTTATAGGTTGGCTTGGTCATGGTGTCTCTTCACAGCATTGGGAAAGGTAACTGAGACACAACCCACCCAAAGGAACAGAAGCCACAAAAAAGCTGTAAGCTTGAAGTTACAGGACACAAAATTCAATCAAATGCATCTTGAAATACTAGAGATGGAAAACAGAAAACAAAGAACTTGTTTTCACAACAGAATCAAAACAAATTGTGCTCAAGTCTTAATGTGTACAGTATACTGTGTTAAAGAAAATTTAAATTGTGGATACATGGGAGACTAATACTGGCAGCTGTTCAGGAAGACTGAAGGTGTAAAAATAAACAAATTACTCTAGAGGAGTCAATAAAATATCAACCAAAGTCTTCACTGTATTTTCATAAAATATAACTCAACTGTTTGTGATGGTACCATTCAGCTGTAATGGTACCAGGCAAGACTCTGAGTTCTTATAGGGTAAATTAACAAGTAAGTCTGATGCTCCGCCTATTTAACCAAAGAGGTTTTAAACACTTCAGACCTCAGTTGACTTCAAAGATGGAATCTGAAACTCGGCCCTCATTTGACTTCAATTTGGGACTCATTTGTGGACTGGCTGCTCTGTGCCAGGCACCACTCCAGAGGTGTACAGCCAACGAAGGTTGAGGGAATGGGCAATTAAGTCAAGAGATAATGGGCAGAACAATCTCCAAGGGTGAAAGAGCTTGAAGTAATGGATAGGGCTGGCCAGAGGTTCTGCTTTGTACAAACTGAGCCATCGAAGGTTTCTCTGGAAAGATAAGCTTTGGGTCCTAAGATCTTCAGATCAGGGGGAGCTTTTCAAAAACACCTTGAATGAATTATGTCCCTTCAGCGCTGCCTCTGGGAACCTCCTAAGGTTCATATCTAAGTACTTCACAGAGACGCTGCATGAAAAGAAACTGTGATTTCAACTTCAGTTCCAACCTTGTTTTTATTTATCTGTTTTAAAAATATCTTTGTAAGTGTTTGCCTGCACTGTGAATGTGCACTACAGGCATCCCCAATGCTAATGGAAGCCAGAAGAGGGCATTGATCCTCTCTTTCCAGCCCCCTTCCATCCATCTTCAAATATCTATTTTATTCCCTTTCCTTGAGATCTTGTCTTCAATGTCAATTACAAAAGTCTTAAGGTCAGGGGAGGTGGAAGACTTCTCAGCAGGCAATAGCATCTTTCAGAGGGAAAAACCAGTTTTTTTCCAGGGGAAGTCTCACATTCAGGAGCAATTGACTTTTGTTTTTTGTTTGTTTGCTTTTTCTTTTTGAATACTGATATATTTTGTGTTCTGAGTTTTGTGGGTTTTATTCTTATATTGGTTATTATTATTATTATTATTATTATTATTATTATTATTATTTTAGAGAAAGAACTTAAAGTTGGGTGGGTAGGGAGGCAGAAAGGATCTGGAAGGAGTTGGGGGAGGGAAAGAAGATGTTGAAAATATATTTAAATTTTATATTTTATATAATAAAAATGTAAAAAAAAAAGACTGAGAAAACATTTGCAGTGTTAATGGCAAAAGAGCCCAACAGTTCAATTTTTAAAAAGAAAACAATGCAAAATTGAACAAATGATAGTATAAGTTACAAAAAGGAAAGTGCAATCTAGAAAAACCACCAACATATTAGGAAATGCTCACACAGACAATCATTTTAAAAAATGAAGACTCTGAGCCATCAAGGTCACCCTGTGTGGAGGGTGGACTTAGTTACCTCTTACTGCTAAGTTCCAGAGCAATGCCCTTTTAATAGCAGTTGGCAGAATATTTTAAGATTTTAAATGAGCTTACCATATGATTCAGCAATGGAAATCGATTCTACAGAAATAGAGGCTAAAGCTACCTCTAACCAGTTCGCCACCATGGCAACGTTCTTCATGGTTAAGAAAACAAATGGAAAATAGCCTATCAACATCTCAGCTGTGGGACTTACTGTACCAGCCATGGTCAATGCAGACTATGGAAAGCCTTCAGGAGCTGAAAGACAAGCTTCGTGCACCTGACACGTTGATGAATGGTCGTGTAGAGGTAAAAACACATCTTCTCTTGGGTCTCTATTTGAATAAGCCTAAAAACTGGAAAGATGGGCAGCAAATTAATATCAGTTGTTTCAGCCTTGGAAAGTTTGTGGGAAGGGAAAGGGGGACTTCTGGCTTTTATTTCATACTTTAGTTTTGTTTTGGTTTTTGGTTTTTTTGAGACAGGGTTTCTCTGTATAGTCCTGGCTGTCCTGGAACTCACTCTGGTAAACCAAGCCGACCTTAACTCAGAGATTCTCCTGCCTCTGCCTCCTAGGATTAAAGGTGTTTGCTGCCACCACCCTGTCTACACCTTTTTTTAAATACAAGATCTCACTATGTAGCTCAGGCTGGTCTTAAACTCAAGGTTCCCTTGGTTCATTTCCTGAGTGTTGAGATTATTTTATTTTATATATACAGAGAAGATGCATGTATGTTAGTTTGTGCGTATGTGTGGTATAAAGGCCAGAGGCTGATGTAGAGTCTACTACCCTCCACCTCAACCCTTGGGGCAAGGTCTTGCTGACCCAGGAACTCACTGATTCAGCTAGAGTAGCAGGCCAGCCATCTCCAGGGATCCTCTTGTCTCGTCTTCCTAGCCCTGTGAGCACAGACACACATCACCACACCCAGCTTTTCATGTGTGTTCTGAGAACTGAGGTCCCTAGGCTTGCATGGCAAGCTCTTCACTGACTGACCTATGTCCGTAACCCCATTTGTTTTCTTCGTTTTACTACAGAAGGAAGACAAGCTCAGAAGGAAAGAGACTAACCTCTGTTCTGGCTGGGAAGGAGAGCAAGTGTGAAGGGCTCCATCGATGTGATAGATGCTTTAGGGTCCATCATAGTCAAAACCACAAGCAGCCAAAAACACAGTTAAACAAATATCAAGTAACAGAAATGTGTGTGATCTTGTAACTGAAAAAAAATACACAATAATTGATAGAAACACTTCAGATCCTTTTGAATAAAATGTTAAAAAAATAATTAGTACAATGCACTAGCAATTAGTTTAAAAAAAAGAAAAAAGCCATGAAGGAGAGTGGGGAGGCATATGGGATGGTTTGAAGGGAGGAAATTATAATCTAAAAATTTTTAAACGAAAGCATAATTAGCACATAAAAGTCAAGGCACTTAGTGAGATATTAGAGAAGGTAAGCAGAAGAGATAAACACATAATTTAATTTTATACATTTATTTTTTGTGTGTGGGTGTATGACATAAATGTGTAGGTCAGAAGACAACTTGTGGAAGTTGGTTCTCCCTCTCTACCTTGTGGGTCCCGGGGATCCAACTTGGGTCATCAAGCTTGGCAACAAGTGTCTTTACATACTGAGCCATCTTGCTGACCAACACATTTTAAAGTAAGGGAATACTATGTACCACATGGAGCGGCTTTGCTCTCACCAAGGAGAGCTGCACATTTAGCTGGGTGTAAAACCGCTAATAGTGACTCCAGACTATTCACTGAACACACACTATATATTGACAGAAGTTATTCTTTGTGTGGAGTAAGGGAGGGATCTTCAAATGTTCCACTCGTGACCCCTTTTCTCCTGAGAAATTGTTACACAAATTGCATACTAATGATGTGGAGGTGCTTCTTTATCTTTAAAGAATTAAATATTGGCTGAATATCTGCTATTGCCCAACAATATGTTTCAGAGTTGATCAATATTTTCATTTTATAATCAATCACCAATGCTGAGAACACCATTTCTCGTAAGTATGCAGGATGAAACGGGGGAAGTGTATTTCAGAAATTGTTTTCTGTCATGTTTCTGTGAGAACAGAAAAATTCATATGTACAGTAAGAACATTGAGGGTGGAGGTGATGGCTCAGTGGTTAAGGAACTTGCTGCCCACATGAGGGCCTGAGCTCCAGCCCTAGGACCCAAGTTGTCCTCTGATCTCCACACTGTGCATGGTGTGTGTTCAGAACCAAGGCTGAGATGAAGTTGCATGATGTTACGTGAGTGGGCACTGCCAGAGACACCTCGGATTCATCATATACTTGCTTTCAAATCTATGACTTTTTACTGTTGCCAATTGTTTTGCATGCACACAACCATTTAGTCATACAAACATACATACATACATACACACACACATATATACATATACATATACATATACATATACATATACATATACATATACATATACATATACATATACATATACATATACATATACATATATATATATATATATATATATATATATATATATATATATATTGGCCAGAGTTTGAGAAGCTAGGATGTAGAGAGCACCTCACTTTAACTGCTACAAGGTAGAAGGTATTTTTCTTGTTTTAATTAATTTATTTTATTTTATGTGCATTGGTATTTTGCCTGCATATATGTCTGCATGAGGATGCCAGGTCCCCTGGAACTGGAGTTACAGTTTTGAGCTGCTATGTGCTTGCTGGGAATTGAACTCAGATCCTCTAGAAGAGCAGCCAGTGCTCTTAATTGCTGAGCCATCTCTCCAGCCCCATGAAGGTATTTTTTCTAACAGAAAAGTGTAGAAAGAGCAGTTAATTTGTTCAAAATCACATAGCTGTTAGATGAGGACTCAATATTCAAACACAGGACAAATTCCAAATTCTAGAGTTTATCTCCCTAGTTAATCTCTAAAACTAAAAAATTAGATTTCATATTGGTCAGTGTCTGAGCCTCACCAGAACTGGAAATGGTGACCCACACCACTGATCCCAACACTCAGGGATGCAGAGACAAGAGAAGAAGCACAAACCCTAGGCCAGCCTACTACAGTGCTAGTTCTGAACCAGCAAGGGCTCCCTGGCTACACACACACACACACACACACACACACACACACACACACACACACTACTGTCTTTAGCTTTTGAGCCACCTAACTGGAGTATTCCCAGCCTCAGAAGTCACGAGACCATACAAAGGCTTTTAGTTTTTCTGTCTGATCTAAATTCTTTCTGTGGCAGAATCTGTTCCACTAACCCTCACCCAAAGACAGGGGTTTGTGTGTTCTTGATTAGATCTTTCCTGAGCCCACTATGATGTCAGGACTAGGCTGTTGCCATGGCACCCACAGGACCTAGGGCTGGGGGCACCTGGCCTGCCCAGAAGCTCACTCTCACCTGGGCGCCCACCGTACTTCCCACCTGCTGAGCCCCCTGGTCTTCATCATTTAGGTACCCTCCATGCCAATCTCCCTCTTTACCTCCACCCTCACTGTCAGAGTCTAGGTTCACTCAGCCCGGTGCTACCTTCTCCACCCTTGCTGCTGACACAGGCTCCCTTACTCACATCTCCTTTCCCATGTCATGCCGGGACTCCTCTCTCCATCCTTCCCATTCTGTGGCTGGCCTTTTCTCTTCCCACCACACTGCCCTCGGCTCCGACTCAACCCTTCCTTCCGCTTGCTCCCACACCCTTAGGCTCTTTGCTAGAAATCACACCATGGAGCTAGGAAAGGAAAAGGGGACAGAGGTCCCTGGAGAGCAGAATCAAAGATCTACCTCGAAGCCTGTAACGATGAATAAAAATCTGCAGAAAGAGAAAATAAAAATGAGAGATTTAGAAGAACTGAAGAAAGAGGTTGTTATGGTGAGGAAACCCGAAGCAAACAGTGCTTGACACCCCAGCCTTCGGCCTGCTTGCCTTCCTCGTCCTACCTAAACAACAAAGCACCCTCGCCCTTCCCACTTCCTCCCTCCTCCCTGCACATGACCTGAGGTCACCATCTCACCTGATGACTCTTCTGTCCCCTCAGGATGATCACAAGCTTACTTTAGATGAGCTGAGTGCCAAGTACTCTGTGGACTTCACCAGGGTGAGTAAGAACTATCTGAAGGAGGCAGAGGCTCTCACTGACTTGAGGCCACAAGGACAGTGCAGGGACTGAAAGTGATGGCCTCCCACACTTTCACCCCCAAATGTGTGCCTCTGACCCTCAGCCCTGCAAAGTTCCACAAAACTGTCGTTGGAAGAGATGACCACAGCAACTATCCCAGAGAGATAGACGGGATAGTACGGATGGTTGGGGGGTGGTGCCTTTGTTTATCCTCTGGGCCTGCTTATGTTGTAGGATTTGTCAAGGTCTCCAAAGAGCTTTCGCTTAGGTAGAAATAACATTATCAGAATTTGCCATAGTAAAATGAAAACTGGCAAATTTTAGAAGTATTTCCCAGTTCATTTACAAATAGAGTAGTTGCTGGGAATGTGACTCAGTGGTAGAGCCTAAGTGAGTTCAACCCCGAGTTTCAAAAGAAAGGGAGGGGAAAAAATGGGTTTATTGTAAGCTGGTAGCAATAATATTTTCAACCAAATAACTGTTTGGTTTTTTTTTTTTTTTTGAAACTAGTCATCTTATATTTTTAAAACTTCTTTAATGTCTAGCTAATAGAAAAATTGGAATTTTCCTATATCTGGCATTAAATCTATTGGGATATATCAGTGTTTTCTTTCTATCAGGGTGACAGAACACCTCAATCTGTGGTGGTTTGAATGAGAAGGCCCCATAGGCTCATATGTTGAATGCTTTGTCCCCAGTTGGTGGAACACTTGGGAAGGACTAGGAGGTGTGGCCTTGTTGGAGGAAATGTGACACTGAGGCTTTGAAGTTCCAAAAGTCTAGCCACTCCCAGTTAATGCTCTCTCTGTCTGTCTCTCTCTGTCTCTGTCTCTGTCTCGCTGTCTGTCTCATCTGTCTCTGTCTCTGTCTCTGTCTCTCTCTCTTCTCTCTCTCTCTCTCTCTCTCTCTCTCTCTCTCTCTCTCTCTCTCTCTCTCTCTCTCTCTCTCTCTCTCTCTCTTTCTCTCTGCCTTATGCCTGGATCAGGACACAAGCTCTCAGCTACTGCCTGCCAGCTGCCATGTTCCCACTGTGAAATTAAGGATTCTAACCCTCTGGAACTGTGAGCCCCAGTAAACTCCTCCTTGTATAACCTGCATCGTTAATGGCGACTCTTCACAGCAGGAGAAAAATAAGACGAGCAATGTAAAGAAGGAGAGAGTCATTCTAACTCACAGCTCTGAGGGTTCGGGTCATGGTCTTTTGGTGACACTTTCTTTTCCTTTTGGGGAAGGAGGTGAGCCCTAACTATGAAGCCCTAACTGTTCCAGAACTTGTTTTGTAGACCAGACTGGCCTTGACCTCACAGAGATCCACCTGTCTCTGCCTCTTGAGTGCTTAAAGGCATTAAAGGCATGTGCCACCATTGCCCAGCAACACCACTGTTTCTGAGCCTGTGGGGAGGAAGGAAGCTTGTGATAGAACAAAGTTGCTCAGAGCAGACAGGCAGGTGCAGGAAGAATTCCAACATACCTTTCAAGGGTACCTTTCCATGGCCTCCTTCCTCCTCCTAAATTGTCTCCTCTGCCATCATCTGGGAACAAGGCCACGTGGGGAGCCTTTTAGGAGTCAAACCTGCCCGGCGGTGGTGGTGCATGCTTTTGATCACAGCACTTGGGAGGCAGAGGAAGGCAGATCTCTGAGTTCTAGACCAGCCTGGTCTACAAGAGCTAGTTCCAGGACAGCCTCCAAAGCCACAAGAGAAACCCTACCCTGTCTCAAAGAAAGAAAGAAAAAAAAAGTCAAACCCTAACATCTCCTCACTATGTAGATCAGGCTGTCCTGGAACTTGCTGGCCAACCATCTATTCTCAAGAATGAGTGAAGATAATGATTTAGTATTGCTTTTAAACGCTTTGGGCCTTATGGATTCCTTGGGAGAGTATTTGTGGCCCCTTGGGTCTTTTTGAGGAGAGGCTAAGGGAATGGCTGGTAGGTTTCAGTAGATTCTATTGTCACATAATATAAAGGAGAAAGCAGAGAAGTGTGTGTATAACACTAGAATAAAGATTATGCATTTATGTCTTTAGTTTGATTTTCCCTTGTTTCCAAGTTAGACAGCCAAAGTGTAAATGCCAGTATTTCACCAGCATCTTAGATCATAGTCCCAGTTAGACTGGTCCAACATAATCATTTCTGTATGTTTGTTTTCTGACTTGAGCTCCCCAAGAGTGTCCTTTAATTTCATTTATTAATCCACTGATTATACCTATGCTTGTGCCTATGCCACAGCATGCATATGGAGGTCAGAGGACAACTTGTGGGAATCAGTTTTCTCCACCCTTGTGGGTCCAAAAGTTGGATTTACGTTGTTGTCAGTCCTTGCTGCCTCCACCCTTAGCCATTAAGCCATCTCACCAGACCCTTGGAGTAAAGGCCATTTTTATTCATGATGGTATTCTCAGTGCCTATCATCCTATCAAGCCCCAAGATAAAGAATTCAAGTTCAAATGTTTGTAAACCAATTCATAAACAAATGAACAAGTCAAAAAAGCTCCATATAAGCTTGCTAAAGGACACCCCTTACACAATACAAGCTCTAAAACCCTCCCTTTCAGAGGAAGAAGCTTCAGAAGAATGTTCAGAGGCCTGCGTTGGCGGAGGGGGGGGGAGTAAGCTTATCCTAAGACTGTAACCAATACATCCTCCTTTATTGTAACTTTGCTTTCCATCCTTATTTCTTTTCCCCCACAGGGCCATAGCCTCAAAGATGCCCAGGAAATTCTGTTTATAAATGGACCGAATGCACTAACCCCTCCCCCGACTACTCCAGAGTGGGTCAAATTCTGTAAACAACTATTTGGTGGCTTCTCCCTCCTGCTGTGGACTGGGGCCTTCCTCTGCTTCCTGGCCTATGGCATCAATCTACAGTACAACAAAAATGCCGAGAAAGATAATGTGAGCTTGCTCATTTTGTACCATCTAGTCTAGTCTATGCTAAGCCCAGAAAACTCTTGTGTTCAGCAGCCTGGAACTTCCAAAGTCTTCTGGTCCAAATCCCCAATAGTTCAGAACTTCCTAGGGAGGTTCTTGGTCCATTTTGATCCCCTGTACCCTCTCATCTAGAAAGCTTCTGGTCCTCTGCTCCCTAAGAGGCATTAACCCATCAGTCTTCCCACCCAATCGCCACCACAGCACTCTGCAGACCTTTTTTTCTTACTCAGAATGTCTTCTTCTTCTTCTTCTTCTTCTTCTTCTTCTTCTTCTTCTTCTTCTTCTTCTTCTTCTTCTTCTTCTTCTTCTTCTTCTTCTTCTTCTTCCACATTGGTGCTTTGTCAGGTCCCCTGGAACTGGAACTACAGACAGTTGTAAGCCGCTGTGTGGGTGATAGGGATTGAACCCAGTTTCCTCTGAAAGAGCAGTCAGTGCTCTTAACCACTGAGCCATCTCTACAGCCCCAAACGTCAACTTCATCTCTCACTTTCCCTGGCTCATTGTCTACCTCCCACCTGCACACTGTCAGGCTGAGATTTTTCTGACCACTAATCACAAGAGCTTAGGTTTCCATTACTAGGAAGCTGGGTGTGTCAGCCCTGTCCTGGATTCTTCCCTGCTTCTCTGCCCTGCAACTCAGTCCTATGATTTCCTTCATCCAGAGGAAGTTGTTACCTTGGCAATCCTTGAGGATGAAGAGGGAGAAAGGGATGGGCTAATGACACTTTCTCCCCATCTCCAGCTATACCTGGGTATTGTACTAGCTGCTGTGGTCCTCATTACTGGCTGCTTCTCATATTACCAGGAGGCCAAGAGCTCCAAGATCATGGAATCTTTTAAGAACATGGTGCCTCAGGTAGGTAGGACTTGTCTGGGAGGATCTAGTGAGAGGAAGTGCAGATTGTGACCGATTATATAATCACTCAGCCCCCTGGAGACTGTAACCTACTCTGAGTGTGTTGAGCGAGGCTGGTGGTGAGGGAACCTGGAAATCATCAGGAGAAAATTTAAAACTCGGGTGATGCCACCAAAGAATTGTCTAGTCTGAAAGTGACAAACGAAGAAAGACTCTCCCCAACTCAAATAAGAACATTCTACCAAAAACAAAACAAAAAAGAGGCCGGCGGGTAGGCTGACATTGAAATCAATGAACCTGTGAAATGTTCTAGCTTAATAGAAGCTAAAAAAAAAAAAAAATATGGTATGAATATCCTGGTAAAGATACAGCTCCTAGGCCTGATGCTGCACCTGGCAGACAATGCCTCAAAAGACATTTTGGGTCAGGTGACAAAAGGTGGAGTGTAGAGAGTAGATGTGAGTGCTGCATCTGTGTGAAACCTGCTGAAACTAACCACTGTATTGTTGTATAAGAAAACAATATAAGGGCCAAGAGGTAGTTCCGCAGTTAACAGCACGTGTTGCTTGCATTGGTTCATTTTATGTAACTTGACATGCAAGCTAGAGCCATTTGGGAAGAGAGAACTCTGTAGAGGAAATGTCCCCCACCAGGTTGGCCTGAGGGCTAGCCTATGGTACATTTCCTTGACTGTTGGATGTGGGAGGCCCCAGCTCACTGTGGGTAGTGTCATCCCTGGGCTGGTCAGCTCACTGTGGGTAGTATCATCCCTGGGCTGGTGGTCCTGAGTTCTATAGGAAAGCAGGCTGAGCAAGCCAGTAAGCAGCATCCTCCAATGGGCTGTGCATCAGCTCCTGCCTCCAGAAGCTTGCCTTGAGTTCCTGAGTTCCTTGGATAAATGGGCTATGATTTACAAAGTTTAAGTGGTATAAATCCTTTCCTCCCAACATTGCTTTTGATAGTGGTGTTTATCATAACAATAGAAACCTTAAGACCCTGCTCTTGCAGAGGACCTGGGTTCAGTTCCCATACCCTAATGGTAGCTTACACTTGAACTCCAAGTGTCAAAGGACTTTCACCTTCCTCTTCTTCTGATCTCATAGGCACCAGGCATGAACATGGTATATATATTCACATAAAATAAAACATCTTTTTTTAAGAGAGAGAAGATAACATAATTCTTAGAAAATAAACACAGAAGTGTTTAGAATAAATTGTCAAGATACATGTAATTTAGAGACAGAAAAGGACAAAGAAAATGAGATTAAAAGTTAGTGGATGGAGATAGGTAAAAGTTTTATAGGTGTGCTTCTCATCATTTTCTTGACTGAAAATGAAAAATTTATTTTCAAGTTAAATTTTTGTAAAGGTATCTGGAAATAGTATGACAGAAGATTGGAGTCTTTAAATACAGGTCTAGATGATTAGAAAGTCTCCAAAATCATGCAACAATATCACCATGTTCCAGCTTTGGAGCCTAAGATTTTCTTTTCCCTTTAATGTCAATTTAAATTTTTCTTCCAATAAGAGTTTTGACTAGCAACTTGGAGTTTATCTGGTAGCACTGGTTGCCTAATACACCGCCTCAAACATGACTTTTGTCTCAGTTCTGTGTCTGGGCTACTGCTCTGGTCTGAGCTGACTTGAGCTTGCATTGAGTAGAAATATAAGGATAACGTTATTCACTCTTCTGGAACTTCAGTTGAAATGATTGAGTTGGTTGGAGCTTTGGCTTGTTCATGGGAGCAGAGGGGTTCCCAGGAACAGCAGGGCAAACCTTAACATGAAAGCTTTGTTTGTTTGGTTGGTTTTGGTTTTTCAAGACAGGGTTCCTCTGTAGCTTTGGTGTGTGTCCTGATGCTCTGTAAACCAAAGCTGGCCTTGAACTCAACAGAGATCTGTCTGTCTCTGCCTCCCGAGTGCTGGCATTAAAGGCATGTGCCACTACCACCAGCCATGAAAGAATTTTTTAAAGCCTTTCCTTGTACCACATTTGCTAATATCTTATGTTGGGGGAGAGGGGAATTACATGGCCAATTTCCACAAAGAGGTAGATTCCCACCCCTTAATGGAAAGGTCACTTTCCAAAGTCATTTTACAAAGGTTCTGCAGATAGCAATGATAGAAATATGCAACCATCCAAGACCCCTTCAAATACCATGGATAACAAAGAAAGGAACTAGGAATGGAACCTTCTGGGGTTGGAGCAGGATAGGCAAGGCAGGAAGCTGCATAACAATCCTACATTATCTTCCTACAGCAAGCTCTGGTAATTCGAGATGGAGAGAGGATACAAATCAATGTAAAAGATGTGGTTTTGGGAGACCTAGTAGAAGTGAAGGGTGGAGACCAAGTCCCTGCTGATATCAGGGTTATCTCTGCACAAGGATGTAAGGTGAGGAGATACGGAAAGCTATAGGAGGGAGCCTAAGGCAATGTATGGTTTTAAGGACCATGGTCAATAAGGACCTGGGATTAGGTCCAGAAAATGTGATCTTGTTATTTAGAACCTTGAAATGGTGATTGGTTTAGAAGTGAGAAAATAAAGTGCTGGAGGTGCATTTGCTTATCTCTGTATGTTAATAAAATAGCGGTTATGATAGCTAAGGTGATGTCTTTAGAAATGAATATCCTATGCTTGCCTTTTAACCTATCCTCCTTCCCACCCCAGGTAGACAATTCTTCCTTGACTGGGGAGTCAGAACCCCAGTCTCGCTGCCCTGATTGCACCCATGAGAATCCTCTGGAGACACGTAACATCATCTTTTTCTCCACCAACTGTGTAGAAGGTGAATAGTGTACCATACACTGCATAGACTAAAAAGCAGGGGGGAAACAGAAAGCTTTTAAAACCTTCTGTTTCTAAAGATTATGGAGTAGGAAGATGGCTACCAAGTTGGCTTCTCCATCACTCAGAAGCTTGAGACCTTTGGCCAAAGGTCAACACCACCATTTCCAAATTTGCCTACTGATATTACTAAAAATTGTTACCCACAGATTGCTTATGAACTGTGTGACATAAAATACAAAATGTTTAGTGCAAGGTCTAATACACTGTAAGTGCCCTATAGCTGTTGAGAATTGTTTTAGATGATGGAGAGACTGCTTTATGTATTGAAAATAGCACACAATGAAAGAAATTTAACCATCCTGCTAGGCCATTCTCCTAACTTCTTTTTACCTTCCAGAAGTTTGAGTTAGTTACCAGAGGTGTCCCTATAGCCTTGCCACTCAAATGTTGGCTTTGTCCCTAAGATGATACAGTAAGGCATCTCCCAAACCAGAAGTTGGTTCTCACCAAAGTACTAACAAAGGACTTGACATCATTATGTCACTCTCTCCATCACCCTTTTCACTTAAAGAAACCTAAATATACTTTGGAATCGATTTGCAAACCATTATTAATGCTTAAGAATAAATTTTTGTTGTTTAGAAGAAGTTGCTTTTTGGTAAATGCATAAATGCATATAGCTACAGTGTCAACTATTATAAACATCTTTTTTGATTCTCATAGTATCACACACAAAAGCCTAAAGTTTGAAGAAATTACATGCTCACCATATTTAAGAGCATGACTCAACAGAAAAGAGGAATATTGGTGATTCTAATGCAAGTCTGTCTCCAAAAGGCCATGTTCTCTCCCTCACTTCTCTTCTCTCTCTCCTCAGCACTAAGGTTGTTAATATTCTCTCCTCATCAAATCATCTAACTTGAAAATACCTTAATAACTATGATGTTCATGGATATCAAGGAAGAATCCAATCAGAAAAAAATTGTATTACATGATTTATACACAATATGTAAAATACATAATTAGTTGAATGGACAGAAAAATGTAAATCAAGATTTCTCTAAAAATGTAACAGGATTTCTGCTGTGACATTTTAGGAAGAAGTTTGCTCAGATTTATCTCTCTGCAGTAGATTTTTTTTTTAATCAGCTAAGTATATGCTATAGAAAAGAGGGCTAGAGAAGAGTGGGGTAACTGCACTGCAGTGAAAGGGGATTTAATAGACCAACAGAACCCAAATGTAGCCAAGAGGGTAGAAATGTCTAGATTAAGCTAAAAAATTTTTGCTTTTTGAAACATGTCAGGCCTCACTATGTAGCTCTGGTCATCCTAGAACTCGCTCAGTAGACCAGGCTGGCCTTGAACTCATGGGGATCCTCATGCCTCAGCCTCCTGAGTGCTGAGGTTAATGAAGTGTGCTCTGTTGTCTGTCAAACTAAGGAGTTTTTATGCAACTTTCTCAGTAATTTTCCTTAGACCAGCTTCCCCTTTAACCTTATCCCTAGACCTACAATTTAAAAATGAGTTACATAAATACAGCTTTAGTCTTGTCTCCCAGCTGTCATTGCTGTGGAACTTGATGGGCAATGGCAGAAATGCATCTCTGTGTTCCCATGCTTCTGGGGAGCCTGAGCTCTTTCACTGATGATACGTGGAAGGTATATGAGGAACATTCTGGCCTAGGATGCAGAATACCTGACCTTATCAGTCTTATAGTTTGATGCTAACCTACTCCATCTCTAGACACATATGGACCGTTTACTGTATTTCATCTTTCCAAGCTAAAGCATCCCATAAAATGGATTTAGATGACATTATAGCCACCCACACCCACCCTATCAACAACATGAAATATGTTCCATATCTTTCAGTCATTTTAGTATTTTCATGAGAACTCAGAACACTCTGTCACCAGTTCAAAGCTTGTCTTTAGGCTGCTTTGTAGTGTGACCTTTCCAGGGTATCCTTCCCCACAATACTGGCCCAATCCAGCTGAGAACCCTACTCCTAGATTCCTGTTTGTTTGTTTGTTTGGTTGGTTGGTTGGTTTTGGTTTTTGGAGACAGGGTTTCTCTGTATTGCTTTGGATCCTGTCCTGGAACTCACTCTGTAGACCAGGCTGGCCTCAGACTCACAGAGATTCACCTACCTATGCCTCCCGAGTGCTGGGATTAAAGGTGTTCACCTCCAACACCTGGCACCTAGACTCTTTTTTAAATATATTTTTAAAATGTTATGTATGAATGTGTGCTCCTGAGTCTATGTGTGAGTTCCAGTGTATTCAGGAGCCCACGGAGGTCAGAGGAAGTGATCCCCTTCAACTGAAGTTATAGATGGTTGTGAGCCATCATGTAGGTCTGGGAACCAAGTCCAAGTTGTCTATAAGAGCAGTAAATCCTCTTAACCAATGAGCCATCTCTCCAGTCCCATGCTCCTGGACAGTTGCTAAAGGTGATTCTAGAACTGAACACCCCCAACTCCCTGCCCCTGTAGGTGGGAGCTACTCCTCCTGGGGCCACACGTATAATTTTATACCAGTTCTTTGGGTAATATTTTAGTCACATGAATGAAAGAATAAAGTTGAGTGCCTAGCCTCCCACATAACCAACCTTGTCTTTATAGGTACATAGTTCCTTCTTCTTCTTCTTCTTCTTCTTCTTCTTCTTCTTCTTCTTCTTCTTCTTCTTCTTCTTCTTCTTCTCTCTCCTCCTCCTCCTTCTGTTCCTTCTTCTTCTTTTCCTTCTTCTTATCCTCCTCCTCCTTCTCCTCCTCCTTCTCCTTCTTCTTTTCCTTCTTCTTCTTCTTCTTCTTCTTCTTCTTCTTCTTCTTCTTCTTCTTCTTCTTCTTCCTTTTTCTTCCTCTTATCCTCTTTCTCCTCCCCTTCCTCTTTCTCTTTCTTCTTTAGACAAAAGTCTCACACCACAGCCCACACTGGCCTTGAACTCAGGCAATCCTCTAGCCTCAGCCTTTCAAATGCTGCATTTCTAGGTGTAAACCATAACATCTCAGATATGCTTCATTCCATTTTAAGCATGGGGAAACCTGAGTTTCTAAGAGCATAGTACTTTGTCTTAGGGAACAGAGCTTGTTGTTTAGAAAGTTGGCCATTCTGCTTTTTCCTTGGGTTTCTTTCCTTTGTAACTCTGACTTGAATGGTGGGAGTGGCAGGCACAGTGGTAAAGCAGGAAGTATAGTTTCAGACAATCTTGTTTCCAGATTGTAGGTGAACATCCTGTACCATTTGTGGGTAAGGCAAAGTCAACCTTCTAGGTAGAGAGCAGAGCTGGAAAAGCCCAGGACACAGCTGTTATGGCCTGAGCTACCCAGCAGAGGTCAGACTAGCTCTAGCCAGAAAAGCAGGGAGGGGGCTCCTCAAGTAGTTTCTCAATTTGTAACCCTGAGGCCTGAAGAGCTCTCTGTTGGTAGCAGAGAGGGAGCTGAACTGTGTGCACTGTAGGATGCTTAGCAGGATTTGGTTTTCAACCCTTTTCTGTCTGCACAGAATCTGGTGTCCTACTGTAGGGATTCCCTATCAGTTCCCCAAAACTCAGTCCAATTTTGACACTAACTGCCTCAAAATAGCATCAGATGAGGGCCTTATCCCATGGGACTCTTCCCACTTCAGACTCTATTCCAAGTAATAGGTTATCATCTATACTTGTGACAGATTGACTGCACTGCAGTCCCCATGACTTCATCCTTGAGGCTCTCAGTCAGAACTCAGGGATGCAATTTGGCCTATGTTTCCCATCTATTAGAGTTGCTAGGCTACAAGTGAACACCCAGATGGGAAGCACACATAGGGAATGGTGGCATGTGGGCTTCTGTGTCTTCTCTGGATGGAGCTTTTGTACCCTCTATGAGGATGCCATCCTCCAGACACCTCCACGTGTTGCCATTCTGGAAGCTCCCTCAACCCAGTTGTCTTGGCTTTTTTGTTTTATTTTGTTTTTTGCTTTGTTTTGTTTGTTTTTGTTTTTTGTTCTTCAAGACAGGGTTTCCTTCTCTGTACCTTTGGAGCCTATCCTGGAACTCAATCTGTAGACCAGGCTGGTCTTGAAGTCACAGAGATCTGCCTGCCTCTGCCTCCCGAGTGCTGGGATCAAAGGCATGGGCCACCACTGTCCGCCTTGTCTTGACTTTTTGATAGGTGTTTTATTACATGCCACCGGTAATTGATTCAACCTTCAGCCTAGCTCTTCTGAGAAGTTGGACTGAAGATGTGAAAGTCTACCATGTAACCGCTTGGTTGGTTCCCCTGGCAACTCCCTCTTCCTGTGGCTAGCCAAGAACCCACCAAGAGTTGCCTCATTAAAATGAAAGGTTCTCTTACTACCTAGGGAATTCTACGGCATTTAGACACTTTATGCCAGGTACGCTTATCACTCCAGAAACTATGAAATGCTAGGGACCGACTATGATAACAAAAGATTCTCCTGCCAATCCGGTCTAAGGGTTTTAGAAATTCTACGCCAATGACTTGGGGGGAAGATACGAGACAGAGATTTCTTACTTTACCACAGCACATCATCACAGCTTCCTCCTTTATTCACAGGGACAGCCCGGGGTATTGTGATTGCTACAGGAGACCACACAGTAATGGGCCGAATTGCTTCGCTTACGTCTGGCTTGGCATTGGGCCAAACCCCCATTGCTGTTGAAATTGAACACTTCATCCATCTGATCACAGCTGTCGCTGTCTTCCTTGGTGTCACTTTCTTTTTACTCTCACTGATCTTGGGCTATGGCTGGCTGGAGGCTGTCATTTTCCTTATTGGCATCATTGTGGCCAATGTGCCTGAAGGGTTGCTGGCCACTGTCACCGTGAGTAAGCAAGGTGGGGGGGTGGGCTCTGGGCAGCTGAAAACCAAGGGGATCACAAGGATGGATTTTGTTGACGTTGAACATCTTAAGTGTGGGTCAGTCGTTCCCAGCACTACATTCATTGACTTCCTATACCCACACCTCCTTCTCCTCTGTGAAAGGGGAAGCAAGAGGCAACACAGAGAAAGTGTACTCTGGTGGCAGGTGAATTGGCTGTTAAACTGGCCAAATCACTTAAGATCTTCGGGCCTCAAGTATTCATTAGTTTTTAGAGAAAGATTAATTTGGAATTAAAGAATCCTACTGGAAAGGACTTCAAGGCCATTTAAAGTCAACCTTTGAGCCAACACTGAATGTTCTCTGTAAAAATCCATGAAAGATAATTGTGGGTTTTTTTATTATTATTATTATTATTATTCTGAGAATGGAGAACATAGCTTCTCTCTGTATCAGCCTGTTTTGCTCTTTGACTACTTAGCTATATTTCACTCTATTGAACAGAAATATGATTCCCTGTGTCATCCTACTTTTCCCAACTGAAATAAGGTGATTCTCTGTCTCCTGTGTTCTGGTCTCCCCTCCTCTTTGATGTCCCCTCAGATTCTACAGGTAATCTTTTTCTTAACCATTCTTGCTATGACAGGGTCTTAGCTCTTTGTCTTACAAACAGCTTGTTTGGGGTGTACTCTAGTTTTTCAATATTTTTTTTTTCATTTTTGACTTTTTGAGGCAGGGTTTCTCTGTATTGCTTTGGAGCCTGTCCTGGAACTCACTCTGTAGACCAGGCTGGCCTTGAACTCACAGAGATCAGCCTGCCTCTGCCTCCCAAATGCTGGAATCAAAGGCGTGTGCCACCAACTCATGGCTTCAATATTCTTCTTAAAACAGAAATGAAAATAACATGTAGGGTGTGTTTGGACTAGTTTTAAAACATTGGAACTACTGATTGTAATTTCACAATTGGAATTATATGCTTACATATTTCTCAAGGGCTTTTCAGTACTGTGACATTTCTTTCCCAAGGTCATCATTCCCTCCTGCCCAAACTTTTCTGAAACTACTGGCGAAATGCCCAGTCCATACACAGCACTGTTTACCATAATAAGACATTGCCTATCTATATGGTCCTTGGAGAGACTGGATCTGAGAGGAGAGAGGATGGAAAAGAGGCTCCTGACTAGAAAACCTAACAGCCTCCCTCCCTCGCTCCTAGCTTGTGCTCTTTGACAGTCACTCTGTAAAGGAAGACACCGAAGCTCTTGCCAGAAAGCACACATCTAAATAACTTGCTCGGTATTCTTTTTGATGGTCACAGGTGGGATGTCTAAAGACTGGGCTAGGATAAAAAGAAAATAAAAACAACCGAATGTCCAAAGCAAACACTCTTTCCCCTTTTGGCGGCTTCAGGTGTGCCTGACGCTGACAGCTAAGCGCATGGCTCGGAAGAACTGCCTGGTGAAGAACCTGGAGGCCGTAGAGACCCTGGGCTCCACATCCACCATCTGCTCGGACAAGACGGGCACCCTCACCCAGAACCGCATGACGGTGGCCCACATGTGGTTCGACAAGACTGTGTATGAGGCTGACACCAGTGAAGATCAAAGGACCGGTGACTAGTGGCATTGGTAGCCTAGAGGCAGAGGATTTGGGGTGGGGCTGTTAGCTGGAATGTGGAATGAGAGGAGGAGACGGTATTTGAATGTGAATAACCTCCTGCCTCGATGTTTGTTTAGCCTTCAACTCAGTAAGTAGCTGGAGATGACCTTGAACCTTCTAATCCCTGACCTCTCCCTCCAAGTGTATTCTGTTTACGGTTCTCTCCTTCTTTTTCCCCAGGAAAAACATTTCCCAAGTCTTCCGACACCTGGTTTTACCTGGCTCGAATTGCTGGCCTCTGTAACCGGGCCGACTTTAAGCCCCATCAGGAATCCGTCCCCATAGCTAAGGTACCTCGGGGACTAGTGTATCACTGCTCCGCTTCCAAAAAAGTCTGCCTCTCCACCCTCGGTGTTTTTCGTACAGGCACCCTTCCCTCCCCGTCCTGCCTCTCTCCTTGAGACCACAGGTAAATCCTATGCCCAGATGGCTTCCCCTGGGATTTACACAAATCCTTCCTTGCAGCGGGCAACAACGGGAGATGCTTCTGAGTCAGCCCTCCTCAAATTCATTGAACAGTCTTACAACTCTGTGGATGAAATGAGACAGAAAAACCCCAAGGTGGCAGAGATTCCCTTTAATTCTACCAACAAGTACCAGGTACAGACCTGACAAAGGTAGGGGAATGGCAGAGGGGGGTGGGGGAGTGAAGGGGGTGGGGAGGTGGGGGGGGTGTCAGGAAAGCCAGCATGCCAACTAGGAACAAAGTGCACCTCAAGGAAAGCGACAGTGAGGAAAGGAGAAATGGGTGATAAAGGATTAGTTCCTAGCAGAATTCTCACCCATGCCACCTTCGATGAAAGCATATCTCAAAATGTTCTCTAAGATAGAGGTAGTCAAGGCTGGCTTGTAGGAGTCACATCAGACTCACATAACTGTTAGTCTATACCAGTGTCTGCTGTGCAATTTGCCTCTGTAGACAAAAGGCTGTGTCTGCAAGGTATTCTGTCTCCTTAGCCATCAAATACCCCTTTTCCCTCCATGAAGTTCTAGTGCAGACATCAGTGAGTAAGTTAGAGGGCACCAGCGTGCCGGTCAGAGTTTTCATTTTTAAAAGCATTGATTTATTATCCAGGGAGGAAGCAGGTGTGAAAGGGGAAGTTTGAGTAATGGACGGTGGCTCAAACAATGAAATCTAGAGAAGCTATGTATGGTGATTCATGCCTATAATCTCTGCATTGAGTCAGGGGCTGAGGCTGAGTTCCATGTAATTTTGACTTGTAGTTTAAGACCCTAAGAGAAGAAGAAGAAAAGTCAAAGTAACACGTGGGGGTAGCAAGAATCCAAGCCTCATTCGAAGAGAGGTTTTCAGGAGAGAGCAGAGACTGAGTGACCTCTCTATAGCTGGCGGTTGACCAGGCCAGTTTGCTCAGGCAAAAACCAGACATTTGAGTGTATGAGCAGGGCTATAAGACTCCTAAGACAGTTTTGCCTTCTGTCTTCAGATATAACAACAACAACAACAAAAAAAAAAAAAGAAAGAAAAAAAGAAAAAGAAAGAAAGAAAGAAAAAGAAAAAAAACACACTATTTTTTAACTCGATTACTTGTAATTTGTGATGGAACACTAAGAGATAAGTAGATCCACACTTCCTGTCTAAACTTGTCTTAGTCACTTTTATAAAATAGATCTCCCATATATGCAAATAAGCTGCAAACTTTATTCCCATTTCTTTTTTCTGACACTTGGTGGCCTCACTAACCAGACAGGAATTTTGTGGCTTGGCAGAGTGTGAATAAAGCCTTTGGATGAATTAGATACCTCTCCCTCCATGTGGTTAAAAATAAAAGTCAAACATATTCACCACATTGTTGCAATGTCCAACAAGTAACCATGTTCCCCCAAATTTCCGTATGAGTGCTTCTGAGTTCCTGAGTATCATTCCAGTGACAGAACTGGGCTCTAGTACACGGTCTGGAACAGACTAGCCCGCTGGCCTCAGCTCCAGCAGACCTAGCTCTGGCAGACTTTGAGTGAACTACTATAATTAGCTTGCTCCAAGGGCAGAGACTCCAGTCTTTGAAAGGAATGTGTCTTACTTAGCCTGTCAGTCATTTGCAAAGCTTAGTCTCTTACCATCTCTGAAATGGAATTTTTTTGTTTTGTTTTTTTGGCCAAGTATGATGGTGGCACATGCCTTTAATCCCAGCACTAATGAGGCAGAGGCAGGAGGATCTCTGTAAACTTGAGGACAGCTGGTATATGTAGTGTATGTATATGTTGTTTTGGTTTTTTGAGACAGGGTTTCTCTGTGTAGCTTTGGAGTCTGTCCAGGAACTCACTTTGTAGACCAGTCTGACCTCAGACTCAAAGAGATCTGTCTGCTTCTGCCTTCCAAGTGCTGGAATTAAAAGTGTGTGCCACCACACCTAGCCAAAACACTTCTTTCTTGCGGGTGTGTGTGTGTGTGTGTGTGTGTGTGTGTGTGTGTGTGTGTGTGTGTGTGTGTGTGTGTTGGATTCCGTGTGGCTACAGGACAATCTGTGGGAACTGGTCCACACCTTCCACTGTCAGTCCAGGGATCAAGTTCAGGTCTTCAGGGTTTGGCCTCAAGCATCTTTATTTGTTGAGCCATCTTGTAAGCCCCTATTTGTAATCTCCTAACAAGACTTGTATTCCCTATGACCAAGTTAGTAGATAAGAAGCTTGTGCTCACCTGAGCCTTTTATTCAGTCAACCAAGATTCTTTGAGCTTGGTTAATCTTTCAGATTCCTCCTTTAAATGAGGGTTTTCCCTTTTAACCACCCAAGCATGTCCTGAACACAGCTGATCTAACAGATCAGTTGCAGCCACATTTTATGAGCCAGTGCCACTCCACTTTGACATCCAGGAAGTGTTTGGCCTCCTTGGTGTTCCCATGGTTCCTTTCAATTTGCTGATTTTGTCAGGGGGAGGGGGGAGCTTAGCAGGCAGTTCCTATAAGTCAAAAGAGGAACACTATGGGTGCCTTTTCATAGACCAGAGATCCAAGCGAAATAAAACCCAAGCCAGCAGACTGCCCCCTCTGGTTGTGTGATCTCTGCAGATTCGTGTCATGAGGACCAGGGTTCATGCCAGCACCCATAGGACAGCTCACAACTGTCTGTAATCCAAGTGATCTGACACCCTCACACAGACACAAATGCAGGCAAAACACCAATGCACATTAAAAAAAAAAAAAAAAAACAATAGTCAAGGAACTAAGGTTTTGCAGGCTTGACTGAACTTAGCTGAGCTTACAAAGTAGGTAAGAGACTCACTTGAGCCATCCAATCGGCAAGGAATCCGGGAGAAAGGAGAATACCTGCTATGCCCTGGGAGAGCTTCTAAGAAGATACTAGATTCTGCTGCCCACGATGGGGGTGGGGTCTGCTTGAGTCTGCTTGGGCCTGATTGAGGGTGGGTGTGGGTGTGAAGCAGGTTGCCAGACTGATTTAATCTTTAAAAACTTCCCTACTGACGTTTGCCCCACACCCCCTCCCTTCCCCCTCCCCCTCTGGCCCTTCTGCTGCGTCCCCTCTCCCCAGATGTCCATCCATCTTATGGAAGACAACCCCCAAGCCCACGTGCTGCTGATGAAGGGTGCTCCGGAGAGGATCTTGGATTTCTGCACCAGTTTCATGCTGAGTGGGCAGGAGTACCCTATGGACGAGGAAATGAAGGCAGACTTCCAAAATGCTTACTTAGAACTGGGAGGTCTGGGAGAGCGAGTGCTGGGTGAGGAGCTGGGGAAATGGCGGCTTTGAAAGAATGCCATCAAAGTGACCATTTGTGGGGTGTGTGGCAGGCAGGAGATATAGCATGGGGATGACTTCTGGGTCCCTTCTTCTCTGCCCAGGTTTCTGCTTCTTGAACTTGCCTAGCAACTTCTCGAAGGGATTCCAGTTTAATACAGATGAGTTAAATTTCCCCATGGATAACCTGTGTTTCGCCGGCCTCATATCGATGATTGACCCTCCTCGAACTGCCGTGCCTGATGCTGTGGGCAAGTGTCGAAGTGCAGGCATTAAGGTAAATCCCCCCTCCCCAAAAGCCCCTCATCTCTCACAAGTTGGAGCAGCCAGCAGAAAGCTTGGCCCAGAGCAGGTACCGCATAATCTTAGCTGAATTGATTTCTGCCTCCATGAGCTTATGGTGTCTGCTCTTCGGAGATGTCTAATAGGATGTTTCTTCCAGAAGCCTGCCTCCCACTGATTGTGAGACTCACCAGGAAGTGCGAAAACTCTAAGCTAAACCCCAAACCCCAGACTGGCTCTCAGGCATCACTACTTCAAAAGTTTCCAGAAATGCTAATGGGTATACAAGTTTGAAATCACTGTTAAGCAGTGTTTCTTAGACCAGTGATGAATATTCTCTCTCCCCCTCTCCCCCTTCTCCCCCCTCTCTCTTTCCCCCTCCCCTCCCCTCCTCTCCTTAAATCTTGATTCAGTAGATCTAGGGCCCCTGGAGGTTGCACATTTAAGCAAGCTCCTATACCGTGCTACTGCTGCGCTACCGAATTTAAGAGGAGCTGATGCTGGGATGGGTGGCAACACTGTGAGGCTAGGGTGCCTGGTGCCTCGAGCGGGCAATAGTGATGATGAGCTATATAGCTGGAGAGCTCTCTGTGGGTCTGACCTGCAGTGAGCAGCTGCAACGACAGATATAAACCTCTGATCCTCAAAGAAACACTAGAGACTAAGAGTCAAACTCCACTACAGAGCAAACCCAGAGGAGGGAAGTCTTTGATGAGGTGGATCTTGGATTTCACAGGGAGGCAGCAATGGCATTTTTCCAATTCTGAGACTCTGTGTATTCAGGTTTCTAAGTCAAAGACTCGTATTAACACACATGCCACGATGCACATGGGTAGTTCAGAGAAAAGCCTTTGGAAGTCACTTCTTTCTTTCCACCTTGGGGGCTTCAGGATTTGAACCCAGGTTGTCAGGCTTGTACAGCAAGTGCTTATAACCACTAAGCCATTCCACTGGCCCAAGACTCTTCTTACAGATTAGATATGGCACTTGCTGCTCATACCTTGTATGCTAGGTCATCTGCATCCTCTAGACTTGGGAAGAACTGGCTAGAGCAAAGGAGTTGGAGGTACTTCGAGGGAGTGGGTGCTTCCAGCTGGAGTTGCTCTTATATTAGACCTGTGGCTGCTGGCAATTTGTCCAAGAGTCATCCTGAACAATGCTTAGCTAAACAATGGTTCACTAGAGTGGAAACTAAAGAAATTATGTGGGAAATTATAATGCATCAATTTTCTTAATTACCACCTTATAAAACCTCTGAGGCAGTAAGTTCTTTGTGGAGACGGGATCATTACAGAACAGCTCCATAGAATAACCAATGTTGATGTTTCCCCAAAGTGCTGTAAGCTGCCGTCCCATATTGTGGAAGAAGGTATTCACCTAGATTTTTGTGCTTTGAGGTAGACTATTAGAATGAGGAATAACATTATGAATGTAGTCGGTAATTGTCTCACATGGGGATTTGTGAATCTCTTCAGCAAGAAGAGAACCACAAGTGTGCCAACAGGTGGCGAGGCCCAAATAGGGACCAAAGAAGTAGTATGTGGGTCAGGATGCCCACCGAATCAGGATGCCCCCACAGCCTAAGGCACAGGAGCTCATAGTCTGTGAGGACTCGTAAGGCTGGCCGTGAGTTAGGAGGCTTCAATGCTGTCTGAACAGCCCTCGTTTGGGGCCTGTTTATCAGTCTTGCTACAATTGTGTACCTCCTGGTACTCCAACCTGATAGGAAATTGGCAGACTCAGTGAAGAATTGTGAATCATTCCCTCTCTGGGTAGGGAAGTATAAGACAGAAGGATGGCATCATCTTTCAAAATGTACAAAATGTAACAGACGTGTAGGAGCTTGTTTCAAAGCGAACCCTTCCAGAGCCACCTCCACCCCCAAAGTGGTGGTGACACAGAGCCGATGACTGTCAGAGAGGACTGAATAAAAGAAGTCATATAATTGTTGCATGACCCCCAAAGCCTTTTATAGGGAAATGATTAGAGGACTAAGCAGGCAGCCATATGGCCATGACTTTGAAATAAATGTGATTTTAAAAAGTTAAAAAATACTCCCATTATATTAATCACTAAGACTTCAGTAGGATGAAGATACTTAGCACATTATAACCCTGGTTTCCATCTACAAGGAAGTCAGACTTTAAAAACTGCTCCAGCATTTGAAAGTTTCTTTCAGGTGGTCTGATCTGGGGAAGACGGTAGAAGGGAGCACAAGGGTAACTGGTGCAATGGTGTGGGGACATCACAGGTATGTTAAATTCTTCTGAACTTAATGAATTCCAAAAGCAGATGGATACCCTTTACTGGAAAGGAAGCAGTTCTTTGTAGAGCTGCACTTCTGTTGTATAGGAGTGTCTTATACAGGTATTTAGTAAAATTGTATGCAAGGAGCTCACTCTTGAAATAGCGTTGCCACTTTCATTTCTCTGACTTGGCAGGGAGGGAATATGGCTGAAGCCACTAGACAACAATCCATAAAATGGTCAAACATGGTGAGATACTAGGAATGTATGAGACTGACAGCATGCCCAGACGACAGCTGGGAACCTTGAGAAGGAGCTCCCAGGTAGCCACCTTCTACTGTAATTATGTGTTGATGGCCTATTGAGTGCAGGCCACTGTAGAAAGGCAAGTGCACATATATGTACATCATCCTCATGAAGCTCTCAGGCCAGTGGGGAAGAGATCACCACAGAGAGAAGTGCTAAATTTAGGGCAGCACATGAAAAGAACAGAATGCTATGAAAGCGCAGAACACAAGACCCTCACCTTTGGGTAGGAATGGGATACAATGAGCCTCCAAGCAGAAAGTGTAGGACCAGGCAAGGTAAGGCAAGGCATAGAGTAAGGCTCTATATGCACTTTGTCTTGGTGAAGTTTTGCTGGGCAACAGATTCTTCCAGACACTCCCTCATATTTGATATGTGTTTCTGTGTCATTGCTTAAAGTTTCAAACCACTTCTGGCACACGTGAATGGAATTCTGAATTGTGTAGTATTTCCAAATCACTGACTTCTTCCGGGGCAATATAGAACCCAAAGGATCTATGCCACATCAGCTGACATCCCTGCCTACTTCCAAGGGATTGATGCCTAGTTGTACAGCTCTTAACCTGTATGAGTTGTGCTTGTTATCGAGCTACTAAATGGGTTATTACTTATCTAAAACTTTTTCCTTTTCTTTATCCCTCCAAATCCAGGTGATCATGGTAACAGGGGATCATCCTATCACCGCCAAGGCCATTGCCAAAAGTGTGGGCATCATTTCAGAAACTAGCGAGACAGCAGAGGACATGGCTGCTCGGCTTAACATCCCTGTCAGTCAAGTCAATACCAAGTGAGACCCCTAAAGAACTCAGATCTGACATTTGCCCCTCCAACCTCAGCCCATCCCATCAAAACCCATTTCCTAAAGTTCTGGAGTCTCCTTCAGCAAGTAGGACTGTTGGATATATACACTACCAAATAAAATATGACAGAGCAGTAGCTTACGTGATTAGGCCACTGAGTTTTCTGAGGAGACAGGAAAGGAAATAGAACCAAAGGAAGAAGGGAGATGAGGACTGGATGGTATGAGTCAACTTAAGGACAAGGAGACTGGGTGGGAAGGAAACCAGAACTTAGGGGTTTAGTAGAGAACACTGGAATATGACGTGAGTACTCAACACTCTGATCTAGCCTTCAGAAACTCCTTCCCTTAGGTCTATTAAAGCCATCGTAGTGCACGGTTCAGAGCTAAAGGACATGAACTCAGAAAAGCTGGACTATATCCTTAAGAACTACAAAGAGATAGTATTTGCTCGAACCTCTCCTCAGCAGAAGCTCATCATCGTGGAAGGGTGTCAGAGACTGGTAAGGGAGCCAAGGTGTCCCGGGGAACCCAGCAGGGGAACAAGTGGCCTCAGTAGAATGGTAATGGAGAGAATCTCATCCTCCAGTTCCCTGAAAGCTTAAATAGCTCAGGGGAACAGAAAACAGGGCTAAGAATAGACAAATCAAACATGGCTGAATTAAGAAATGAGATGAAACTGGGTGGCAGTAGTGAACGCCTTTACTCCCAGCACTGGGAGGCAGATCTCTGTGAGTTCGAGCCTGGTCTACAGAGTGAGTTACAGGACAGCCAGAGATACATAGGGAAGCACTGTCTTGAAAAGAAAAAAAATCAAAAAGAAAAGATGCTGGAATCAAATTGATCTTTGAAACTGATCCTGAATCTAACACTCTTGTCTGAATTTCACCAGGGAGCCATTGTGGCAGTGACTGGTGACGGGGTGAACGACTCCCCAGCGCTGAAGAAGGCTGACATTGGCATTGCCATGGGCATCACTGGTTCTGATGTCTCTAAGCAGGCGGCTGACATGATCCTTCTGGACGACAACTTTGCCTCCATCGTGACAGGCGTGGAGGAGGGTAAGGAGGCGGAGTACCTCTTAATAATAGTGGGATTTGATCCTTGGAATGGGGCTTAGTGTACATTATCTTCATTGCTTTTGGTCACCATCCAACCTCCTAACCCTGTATGAACTTAAAAAAAAAAAACAAAAACAAAAAAAACCCATAAATCTTGAAAATTCTGTTTAGCTTGGGCTGGGGGAATGTGACTCTCTTGGTAGACTGCTTACTTAGTGTGCATGAAGCCCTGGGTTGAAGTCCTGGCACTACATAAAACACCTATTATCCCAGCACTCTGAAGTTGGAGGCAGGATGCTGGATGGTGGTGGTGCATGCCTTTGATCCCAACACTTGGGAGGCAGAGGCAGGTGGATCTCTGTGAGTTCGAGGACAGCCTGGTCTACAAAGGAGTTACACAGAGAAATCCTGTCTTTAAAAAACAAAGGCAGGAGGATCATGAGTTGAAGGTGGTCATCCTTGGCTACAGAGCAATTGTGAGACCTGTATTGAGAGAATCTATATTTAAAAAAAAAAAAAAAAGATTCAGCTAATACTTCTAATAGTTGACGGTATTCGTTTTAAGACAAAGTTGGAAGGTTTTCCAGATTGGCAGGGAGACCTAGACTCTGGCATAGCACAATTCCTTCTTTATGTTCTCTCTGGGATTCAAATGTATCTACTGCAAATTTTTAGAGGTAGCCATACCCCGGGAAACTCAGTGCTTGTCTTCATCAGGGACGCCTAGGAACTTGGTGTCTGAATTATGGGGACATGTTAAGACCAATTGCAGATTACCTGCAAATTAACAGCATGAACTCAATTACCCTCTTTCCAGAGAATTCTAAAGAGAATGCCCATTGAAACAGAAAACCCCATAGGGTTACCTGCCAGACTCCCTCACTGCTGTCTGAAGCTATGTCACTAAAACACACCAATCTATTTTATTGAAAGCTGGTATGAATCTGACAGTTTGTTCAATATTTTAAATCTATTTAATTCAGTAAATTTTTCTGAGCACCATTTGCAAGATACTATCCCTATACAGAAGACAAAAGACAAAAATTCCTGCCCACATACAACTAACTAACTTTGTAGTGGGGAGAGACAGACAGCAAACAAAGCAAAATCCATGGTATGTTAAAGCAATGGGAAAGAATAAAGCAGGGAGCTCGGGCAAGGATGGCAACCTTTGGAAAGGGTAGCCAAGGCAGGACTCAGCAATTTTTCAAAGCAGGAGTGGCACTGGATGTAAGAGGAGGACAAGGTCACAAGTTAAATAAGGCAGAAAACCAGGTTCAAGCCCAACCCTATACCAAGCTCAGGTTCTTTCCACTCATTCGTAATCTTGCAAAGACTTTAACACTGGCATTCTCAGACACCTCCAGGATTAACTCTACCCAACTCTGCCTGATTGGGTAACACTAGCCATGGTGACTCCAAGAACAAAGGGTACAAAGCCAGGGCATGGCTAATAAATCATGACTTTACTTAGTAGCCACACAATTTATATACAAAACATGGTCACCCCTCCCCACCAAGGTCTAGGACTTCCCAGCATTTTCATGGACCACCCCTTTCTAGCAGTCTTTCTGATAAGGAGCTTGTTTATTGGAGGTGTGTCCTCTGGTTGCTTCTCACAGAAGTTTGGCCATCTTCTCCAGGTCGCCTCATCTTTGATAACCTGAAGAAGTCCATTGCATACACCCTGACCAGCAACATCCCTGAGATCACCCCCTTCCTGATGTTCATCGTCCTAAGTATACCCTTGCCTCTGGGTACCATTACCATCCTCTGCATTGACCTGGGCACTGACATGGTGAGCACCAGCTCTCACTCTGGGAATTCCTAAGATAGGCCAAGTATAAGGGAAAATCTGTCACATGAGTGGATAGAGCTAGGGTGTCTATGTGTATACATCATTCCCATCATCCTCCAGGTCCCTGCGATTTCCTTGGCTTATGAGACACCTGAAAGTGACATCATGAAGAGGCTTCCACGGAACCCAAAAACTGACAATCTCGTGAACCACCGTCTCATTGGCATGGCCTATGGACAGATTGGTGAGCTCAGAGAAGTGAAGGGAGGGAGAGGGTTGCTTAACTGGCCATTTAGACACCTCTGTTTAGCAGTCAGGGAGATTGCTTCTCAATAACACATTGTGTTTAGCCCTGGGACTACAAAGAACTGTTGATCTCTGATCTGCCCTTAAAGACCAGTGATAAAGGGAAAACCTACATAAAGTGGCAGCGTTGTGCCTTCCCACATGCTGAACAAGGAGTAAAGACTTAATGCTATGGGAACACAAAGTATGCTAGTTCACCATCTTTGAAGACAGAGAGCTTCTCAGGAGGAACAAACTTAAGACTGAAGATAAGGTTTTGACTAGTAAGTAGGTAGGCAAGGATGCTGAACCAGCAGAGAAAGGAAATTCACAGAGCATGGTTAGCGCCTAGTAAATTGTTTTGGTGGTGTTTAGTCTTCATGAGGAAGTAGTGGAAAATAAGGCTGTAGACGTTAGTATTAACATTCGGACCAACCTCGAAAAACATGTAAGGACCATATAAGGTCTCTGTCCTTAACCAGCTCAGTATAATGGAGTGTTTCAGAGGGTAAGCTAGGGATGGACAGGGAAGAGATTGGAGACAGAAGAAAGTGTTCAGGGGAGGAAATATGTCTAAACAGCAGTGACTTAAGAGTCAGACCCATTGGAAACCTGATTCACTTCATACTGCCTCCATGGCCCAGAAGATAACTGAGTCATGTGTTTTGATTTTTCCACTTAAGACAACAGCTCAGACCTGGAAGGAGCTATGTCCCCAAGAACCTGCACAGTGCAAAGTAACTAGTAGGCAAATGTTACTGTTATAACTATTGCTATTGCTCAGCTATCACTCTACAGAAAGGATGAATTGATAGCAAAATCATTTTTAGTTTTAAAATTATTTGATTCAAGGGCTATAGAGATGGCTCAGTGGTCAAGAGCACATCCTGTCTTGCAGTGGACCCAACTCTCAGCTTGCATAACCTGTATCTCCAGCTCTAGGGGATCTGAAGCCCCCTTCTGGCCTCCATAAGCACTATGAATATCCCTGCCCCCGACAGGGATGTTAAAACTATATGTGATTCAAGGATGATCCTAGCTGGACCAAAACAAGACCAAAATCCAGCAGGGCAGACTCCAAATCCTGCAACTCTGTGTTTGGTGTCAGAGGGGGATTAAGGTGGCTCTGCTCTTCTGACTTAAAGAGTTTAGAAACAAATGTCAGAGTTTGGAACCAAGTCTCTCAGAGATGGAAAGATCAGATCACGGATGACAAGAATGTTAATCACTGTGCAGAAACACACTAACCCAGCTAGTAGCAAAGACTAGCCCACCACTTCTATGATGTCTTTGGGGCCATTCTCTAAACAGACTCTCCTCCCCTATGGCTGTCACTCACAGGGATGATACAGGCACTGGCGGGATTCTTCACCTATTTTGTGATTCTGGCAGAGAATGGTTTTAAGCCTTCGGATCTGCTGGGTATCCGTATACACTGGGACGATGCAAACCTAAATGACCTAGAAGACAGCTATGGACAGCAGTGGGTAAGCAGAAAGGGCGGGCAGGATCTGAATATTAGCTGATTAGGAAGCCACCCAAGTGTGGTAGTATAATCCCAGCATTTGGGAAGCTGAGGTAGGATTACCACAAATTGAAGGCCAGCCTAGGAACATAGTAAATTCAAAGTTAGCCTAGGCTATTTGGGTTTTTTTTGGGGGGGGGGGGGGGTTGTTGGTTTAGTTTGATTTTCCTTCCTTTCTTTCTTTTTTTTTTTTTTTGTATTTTTGAGACAGGGTTTCTCTGTATTGTTTTGGTGCCTGTTCTGGAACTAGCTCTGTAGACTAGGTTGGCCTTGAATTCACAGAGATCTGCCTGCCTCTGCCTCCTGAGTGTTGGGATTAAAGGCGTGAGTGAGCCACCAACACCTGGCTATGATGGCTATGATATTAATTCTTTGTCTCAAAAAATGTGTGCTCAAATCTTAGTTGTTGAAAAGATACCTCTTACACACTGTGGCTTCTGCCATTTGAACCCCATGAGGCCATCAGAAGTCCATGTTCCAATGATCCAGCAGCCAGTGATACCCAAAGTTCTTACTGTTCACCATACCAACATCTCCCCAACCTTCAACTCAAGCTCTTGTTAGTTTCACATTCTGTAAAAATAATTTTACATGACAAGAATTTCTCTAACACACTGAAGACCCAAGAAGCTAGCAAATGGCAGGCAGCCAAAGCAACAATTGAGAGTTCACATCTCAAAGCAGGAGGCAAAGAGTGCACAGGCAGATGAAGGAAGCTTTTGAAACTTCAAAGCCTACTCTCAGTAACCAGTCCACACCTTCTAATCCTTCCCAAAGGGTTCCATCAACTGAAGACCAAGTGCTCAAACATATAAGCCTACATTATCATTTAAACCACCACATGCCACTCCCTGGGACCCATAGGTTCCTGGACATTTAATAATACAAAATGCTTTTAGTTCCCAATAGTCTTTCACAGTCTCAACACTGTTTTAAAGTTTACATTTTTTTTTCTGAGACTCAATCTAAGGGTAAACCCCTGTAAAATCAAAAACCAAATTACATACTTTCAACATACAATGGCACAGAATATACATTACTGTTCCAAAAGGGAAGAATCAGTACACAGTGAAGAAATACTGAATCAAAGTAAGATAAACCCAAGAGGGAAAACCCAGATCCTATAGTTCTGGTGTCAGAGGGCTTAGCTGCTCCCACTTGTCCAGCATTGCTGCCTGAAACTCACTTCTCATTCTTGGACTGGTTCCACTCCATCTGCAGATCTGCTTGTCAGACATCTTATGGCCCTGGCATCTCCAACATCTTGGAGTCTAGTGCAATCCAGGCTTCACCTTCATAGCTTCATTCCATGGGCCTCTTGTCACATGCCTGGCCTGTCTCATAATCACAGAGAAACCCCTCCTGTATCCCTCATGACTTCAAAGCCAGCATCATGTAGATGGCAATTTGGGGTAAACCCTGTCCTCCCTGGATCTGGTTTGCAGTAGCTTTGGTTTTGTTACTGCTTTTTAGGAGCAGAGAATTCCTTAGGCTGCTTCTTTTTACAAGTTGGGTGCTGACCCAATGCTAACTTTACCCATGGGGTCTTACCCTGAGGACACACTCCCATTATCCCAGTGTAGATCAGGTCTCTCCTTATTGCTTCCAGCATGTTGGGGGCAACATTAAACTTCCTGCTATTCTTTTTCTCCTCAAGCTGTACATTTTGTATTTCTTTTTTTTTTTTTTTTTGCCACACTTACTCTTTTTTAATGTTGGCCTACATAATAGTGCTTATTAATAACCATGTGGTAGAGTCGATGCCAAGCTGTCTTGAAATCTCCTCTGCCAAAGAAATTAGTCTGTTACTTTCAAATTTAGCCTTAGGTAAGTTTTAGGATGAGGGAAAACAAAACAAGACAAAACAAAACAAAAAAAAAATCCAGACATATTCTTTGCCAAAATATCACAAGAACCATCTCTAGTCCAGTGACTAATATTCTTCCCCTCTCAAACCTCTTGAGCTGGGTCTCCACAGTCCACATAGATCTTAACTTACTGCTGTCTTTCAAACTCCTACTAGATCGGCCCTTTAATCTCTGCTTACAGCATTCACCACTCTTCCAGACCAAAGTACTAAAGTCTTCCATATTCCTCCAAGAAAACCACATGGTCAGGTCTGCCACAGCAATACCCTACTCCTGGTCCAATTTCTGTTTAGTTACATTTCTTTTTCTTTTTTTACATTTGTGTGTGTGTGTGTGTGTGTGTGTGTATACATAAAATATACCAAGTTAACCGATTTTAAGTAAGTTCAAGGGAGAACAGGAAATACTGAAATTGACATACTAGAAAGAGATGGAAGGATAAACACGGGAGATAAAGATGCTTGAAATTTAAATTGCAGAAAAACCGTAGGTATTGGGAAGGATTTGGGATACTATCTAAAGCTTAACTCTAAGAGCAAGCTGCCCAGTTAGAGTGTGAAAGACAACAGAATTAGAGGGGATAAAAAAAATGGGAAGCCATGGTAATGGAAGATTATTCATAAATATGAATATTTAAATCTCAAAAAATGAGGGCAAGAGCAGAAGTAGAGTAACAGTGACTCAGACGCTAAACTCTCTATGCAATGGCAGGGATTGTCACAGACGGTGGGGGAAAGCTCACTGGCACACAAATAAGCTGACTGGTCTTGGTCTATGTTCCCTTTCGGCTCACCAATTTTTTTGTTTGTTTGGATTTTTTGTTTGTTTGTTTGTTTGTTTGTTTGTTTGAGGCAATGTTTCATTATGTAGACCAGGCTGGTTTTGAATATAGAAGTCAGCCTGCCTCTACCTCTTAAATGCTGTTATGTTTAATGTTTAACTTACACACCACCATACCCAATTTTTTTTACCTTTGTTTTCTAACCACCTAAGCCTTTTTATTTCTATCCAAGTACAACTTTAGGTACATCCCAAGTGGTTTTTTTAGTTGGTATCTTAATATTGTGAAAAACCCACCTTTAATTTCTTATTATCTGTATTTAGAAACATGTTTTCTTTTCTCCAGTTCCCCCGCCTGCCAGTCTAATGTAGGTGCTTCTCTTCTATGTTCCTGCAGTGCCCTTGGCTTCTCTGCTAAAACTGAACTATTGTGTTGGCATTGTTTATTTTTATGCCTCCTAATAGATTCTAGGCCCCTCATGTACATAATACAAATGAAAAAACCATGGGATAATTAAGAGTGTATCCTGTCTACCATCCTATGGGGCCTTGAACATGCTATGCAAGCACTCCACAATTGAGCTAGAGTCCCAGCCTTCTGTCTACCACTCTTCTGGGACATTCCTCCCTGATCTGCATTCATATCACCCTCTGGATCTCCCTTGTCTTCTGACCTATGATCTCTGAATTCTGCTGGCCTAAACCCACCTTCTTTTAATCACATTCCCAATTTAGTAAATTTAGTACTTAGGCTTGCTACACAACATTCAGTAGGCAAAATACGATGAAGGGATGCTAGGAACTTGCAGTCATGAAGGGAAAATACACAAATATTAAATAAGAAAGCCATGTGCACAGTGACAAGAAACTCTTGAGTGTACCTAAACTCCTTTCTGACCCAGATGTCACCTTTTTGCTCATCCTACCCCCAGACCTATGAGCAGCGGAAGGTGGTGGAGTACACATGCCAAACGTCCTTCTTTATCAGCATTGTGGTTGTGCAGTGGTCTGACCTCCTCATCTGCAAGACACGCCGAAATTCACTCTTCAGACAGGGCATGAAGTGAGTGTCCACTAACGTCCACTAATAGCTACCAACCCTCCCCACACTCAAACACATCATTTCCTCACCTTTTCTTCCTACATCTATTTCACTAATCAACCTCCCTTCCCAGAAACAAAGTCCTATTCTTTGGAATCTTTGAGGAGACAGTCTTGGCAGCTATCCTGTCCTATACTCCAGGCATGGATGTGGCCCTGCGAATGTACCCACTCAAGTGAGTAAAGGAAGGGATATCAATGCAGGGAGAACGTTTGGGAAGAAGTGGGAGGAAATGTGTGTTTGACTGGGACAATCACCAGGTAAGGGTCTGCCCAGCCACACTCAGTGACTCAGAGATTCTCTAACAAGCCAATCCGTGGCCTTTGTTTAGGGTGGAATTAGAGACCATGTCAGGGATCACAAGCCATTGGACTTGCAAATTCAGCAGACTTAGCCATGTTTAATTGAGTGGGTTTATATGACAGTATCTGATGGAGCTGAATGAAGATGCACATTTCTTGGTCCTAATAGACTTACAGCAATAGTCTGTTTTACCAGGTGGAGGGGTGCATGCCTGTAGCCCTAGGAAGCAGAATCAAGGATATCATAAATTCAAGGATATCCTTGGTTTCATAGTAGTAAGTTTGAGGTCAACCTGGAATAGAAACCCTATCTCGAAACAAAAAGCCAGATTTATAGTCAGCTTAACTAATTCTTTTGTTTCTATACAAGTCTGTTTTAATATGAGAATGTTTTAATACATGAGATTATTAATAACATTAATTTGTTTTTAATATATGAGAATGATAATACTGAAATTTTTATTGGCAAGTTCATGGCCTTATCCATTTCTCTGCTTTTTATTATGTTTTGCTTTAACATTAATACACACTTAATTTTCTAGACAAGGTCTCATGCTCATGTGCCTAGTGGGCTTTGTGCTTGCTGTGTAGCAGACAGTGACCTTGAACTCCTGATCATCCTTGCCTCAGTCTCCCAATGTTGGGATTACGGGAGTGTGTTTCAGTTGGTCATCTTAAAATTTACAGAGAAAGTGGGGGTGTAGCTCACTGATGGTGTGCTTGCCTAGCGTGTACAAGGTCCTGGATTCTATCCTCAGCACTGAAAAAAAATCTAAAATTTACCAAGAAAAAAGAAAGCAGACATGCCTTCCTCATTGTCTCCTGCACAGGCAGCCTATAAGGATAATTTAGTGTGTATTCTTCCAATTCATTTATGTTTTCACATGCTTTGCTCACCCTTGTAGTGTTATACACATTGCTTCATACAATATAGGTGCCTATAGGTATTTAATGATGGGATTAGCTTTAGACATGGACAATCCTAAGTTTGAAACTCAACTCTGTATTATTTTGTGACTGTGAAGAAATATGCAACTATTCTGAGACTCAGCCAACAGTACACATTGGCAGGGCTCAGTATGTAGTTTAATGGCAGAGCACAGGTACGACATATGTGAGACCCTAGAATTGTGCTCCAGAACTGGGAAAAAAAATAGAATCCAGCAAAGTGCTGAGAATCACATGTAAAACTTGGTTCTAAGCACTGAGCATATTGGCTCACGGAGGCCGTTTTAATAGTAGGTTTGCTTTTGTTGCTGTTGATGTCAAAAACAAATGTTAGTGGACCCTGTTATACTCTATATACACCTTGGCCACGGTGCTTAGCACATAAAATTATTTTGTGCTTAGCACATAAAATTATTTTGTGTGCCCATTCGTCTCTTATCTCATGTCTCTCTGAACTCCTTGAGATAAAAAGTCACCATGTAATCGTTTATTTCCCTGATACCTCACACAGATTCAGGGTACACATATAAATGTTCAATGAATGGAAAGGTGTTTGTATATTAGTGTTCATATTTGTGTGTATGTAGCAGATGAACCCTGACCTCCGTCTGAACTGTCCAGTACGGCAGCCACTGTCCATGTGTGACTACTGAGCTCTGAAATGTGACGAATGAGTATGAAAATATGTATTTGTAATTTTAACTTGCTTAAAGTTAAGAACTAAAGCAACATTAAATATGTCTATAAACACAATGTAAATGGAACTACAATCTACAGTCCTAGCAATGTAGGAGACTGAGGCTAGAAAATCATGAATTTGAGGCCACCCCATAAAAAAAAAAAAAAAAGGTTTTGTTTTGTTTTGTTTTTTTTTAATGGAAGGAAAGGAAAAGATAATTTTCTTCTTGTGGGTTGTATTTCCTTTTAGTCATTGGAATGTCATATTCCAAACCTGGACGTGGTGTGTGACTCTGGTCCTAGCACTTGAGAGATGGAGGCAGAAGTCAGGAGTTCAGGGTCATACTTGGCTACACAGTGAGTTCAAGGCCAGTCTGGGTGATGAGATCCTGAGAGGGGGAAGAGAATATTTCATAGCTAAGTTAAGATAGGTGAGCAGTACATGATATCCACCAGATTTCCAAGATTGATTAATAAAAGAAGAATGTATACTCTCATTAGTAATGTTTATATTGATGGGGGCATATGTCTGCCTCGAGACAGTAGGATATAAAGTTTGAAGACAACTTGAGTCATACAGAAAGACTGCTTTGTCCTAAGACAAAACAAAAGGATGTTTATCTTGATTACATATATGCTGAAATGGCATTTTGGGTATGTTGATTGAGTTAAATGAAGTCATTACAATTCCTTGTGTTTCACTTATCTTAATATGGGCATTAGAAAACTTTAAAGTTCACATGTGGTTCGTATTCTCTTCTTTTTCTCTCTGTGTGTACATCTGTGTGTGCATATGATGTGTGTTCCTAAATGAGTGCAGGCACACATGAAGAGGTCAGAGGACAACTTCCGGTGTCAGTCTCCACCTCCCACCCTGTTAGGGACAAGAGTCTCTGTACTGTTCACTGCTGCATGCACTAGACTAGCTCGTCTACCTGATTCTGCAGGTTCTCCTGCCTCTGCTTCCCATCTCCCATTAGGGCACTGAGAGGCTTGTATTAATGCATCTGGGTTTTGTGTGAGTTCTAGAGATCCCAACACAGGTAACCAAGCTTGTGCAGCAAGACTTCATCCACTGAGCCACTATCTCCATCCATCTCCTCACCCTTGCGTTATATTTTTGTTGAACAGTGTTGCTAATTTATGTACGGTTCCCTGCCACTCATGGGTATAAAACTTCTTGAGTCCTTCTTCCTTATCCCTAATTATAGAAGAAGCTCAAAGAGGAAAGAGGTATCTATTTGGCAATATGGGAGTGCATATAAATATACATAAATAAATAAGTGTATATATGCCCTTCCACAGTTGCAAGGCTTAGAGTATGCAGAAAAACAGCAGGGGGAAGGTCGGACTCTCAGTAGCTCATTAAAGTCAGCTGACAATCTATAAATGCTGCACTTAACTCTGGACATGGCATTTGTCATATTGCCACTGGCATTTTAGATTTGTCTTGTGTCTTTCCTCTCCACCCCAAATCCCTTGGCACTTAGGCTCTGGCCTCCTCGCAGGGATATCCACACCTCCCCATCTCCAACGTCCAGCTCAGTCTCCACAGTTCCCATGAGCCATTGCTGCTTACCCTTCTCTGGCCCCTGTATCTTTAGTCACACTGACCAACTCTTGTTCTCTGCAGGATAAACTGGTGGTTATGTGCCATTCCCTACAGTGTTCTCATCTTCATCTATGATGAAAGCAGAAAACTCATCATTCGTAGACGGCCTGGTGGTAAGGCTGCCCTGGACCTTGCTCTTGAGTGGTCACCAACACTAGCAAGTTTCCCCGTGCCATCTAACTCCTCCAGACCCACCAGTTTTCTGTGTCTCATTGTCTGTCCTCTGCTCTTCCTGGACCCCTGTCCTCTACTCCTGACGCATATGTTCCTCTCAATGCTTGGGGGCCCTGTGCCATGTGGCAGGCTTTCCACCTGCCCCTTGTCTGCCCTTCTGCTGAGCCCCTCTGCACGAATCTCCGGGTGACCCCCTCTGTTCCCTTTGACTCTTCTCCACAGGATGGCTGGAGAAGGAAACATACTACTAAAGCAACAGAGAAAGATCTTCACATGACACTGGTCTCACAAAAGCTGAGAGACTGAGCGTGACACAGCATCTGAGATAAAGCTGAGCGGGGGCAGAGACGCTGGATTGAATTTACTCTGGATGAGGGAGAAGCATTACTGAGGCTAGACCAAGAGCATCGGATAGGTGGTGGGGCGGGGTGGGGAAAGCCCAATTTTCTCTACCTGGAGCCCAGTAAGGGGGTGCACAATCTTGTTACATCCAGTAGTCAGTCTAGAGAGTAAACATTTAGAACAGCCCTTACCTAACTAACTCTATGTGTAGGAGTCTGATTTGTGGGAAATAAGGGGTGCTATAAAGCTCCTTTCCAACACCTACATTGTAACTGGTCAAGGGAGACCTCCAGGGATCTGAGGGGAGCCTGAAAAGGTACTAGAATCAAGCATCTGGAGCTGGGTGTGGTGGCTCTTACCCTTGATACCAGCATTTGGAAGGTAGAGGCAGGTGGATCTCTGTGAATTCAAGGTCAACCTGTCTACATGGTGAGCTCCAGGCCAAACAGGGCTACACAGCGAGATCCTGATTTTAAACACAGGAGATTAAGTATACTTGTCACTGAAAGGTATTTCCCATTTTAAGACCAATCTCTGATGTCCTGTCAGTGTAAGGGACAAGAGAATGCCCCCAAAGTCTAGTTAGAAGCAGTAAATGAAAGAGAGACAAGAGGCCAGCTGAATTCCATCGTGTAGAGATACTACACAACCCATGTCTGTCCCCACATTTGGGGCTTGTGGGGCCAAATAATCTAAACTGTGGCTTGGATTTCCTCAGGCCAGACTACAGGCCACAGTGTTGTTGCTCTAAAAGGGACCTGGTAACATCAGGGTCCATCAAGGTTCAATGACTTGGAAATGGTCACATGGAGTGGGGGACAAGGTCCTCTCCTCTAGGGCAGACTGGCAGTCCCTGCCTGCTAGCCCTGTCATCAGGACAGCTCTACCCTATCCCATCCTTTAGCCTTTTCCCTCCAGTATAACCTTGAAACAGGCTATGAGCATACTAGGCAAATACTGCATTGCTCAGCTCCCCCCCCCCAGGCCTAAACCCAGTCCCTCTGGTCTAGTCTTAGTAAAAAGGTGCAAAGAGCCCGTGTCCTCCCCACCCTCCTCCCTAGCTTCTTCCCCACTTTGTCCTCCCCTCATGAGCTCATTTCTGCACCTCTGCTTTGCTCTGTGACTCTCAGTTCACTCGTAGGTACCTCTGCCCCACATGACACAGAGGGATGCTGAGGAAAGCCTTGAGGAAACCCGCACTGTTACCAAAGTGCATGGGGGCCACCACTCCACTCTGTTTCCAAGGAGGAAAAACTAAAGCCTCGTTCCAGAACTTGTACCACTAAGCACTTTTCAAACTAGTCTTACAGTGGTAACTGGGACAGAACACGATTATGAGCAAGAAAAAAACTAGGAGGGATAACAGCCAAGGGGAGGACAGGATCTTTTGCAGGCTGGCAGAAAACAAAATGAAACAAAACAAAACAAACAAACAAACAAAACCCTCCCATTGGAAGATGCAGCCATCAGTCTTTCTCTGTATCAGGGCTCATCTCGCAGAGGATTCCTTCCACTCCCGTCCTCTCCCAACACAAGGTCTCCTGGGGACAGAGCTATATCAGTCTGGGGTCCACCCTGGCTGCTGACAGAGCTGAAACAGACCCTGGAAGATGGAAGTAGGGGGGGTGGGGAGGGATGTGAGTGAGATGGGGAGGGGGAGCGGAGGGACCAGCTCCTCAAGTTTCAGTAGTGAGGAACTCTGAGTGTCTGGTGGGTTAAAAATACTGATGCCCCAACTCAGGGTCATTTGATACCGGTGGCTGGGGCGTGGTAAATCCAAAGGCCTGCACACAGGGAGCCTGGAAGGAAGGGCACTGAGTAGACAGTATGGAGTAAAGCATCAGAGAGAGGAGGCCTAGAGTAGTGATGTAGGGCCTGAAGAGGTTAAAGATGGAAATGAAGCCAGAAAGGGCCACCAGTGGGGAGTGGTGGCTATATAGGAGGAGCTGAAGGGGCCAGGGTCACCATGCAGTCCTGACTCATTCCAAGCACTCCACTGTCTGTTGAGACATTCGCCTCTCCCCAGAACCCTGCAGAGATGAGACACCAAGGCTGCATCTGCTCAGGAGCAGGCCTGCCCATCACTCCTGGGTGACCTTTGCAGCCAGGGTCATCGTAAGCTCTGCCTGGCACATCAGGCCTCCCCTGGGAGATGGAGACAGGATTCTGAGATCTCCCCAGCTCCAGTGCCATGCTCTGGCCTCTCCTGCTACAGTGACAGCTGTCCCTCTTGTACCCACTCCTGCCTGTTCTTAGGAACAATTTAGCTGCATAAGGTGTGCCCCATGGCCATGGAAAAAGTTCTGCTAATGTAACTCCATGTTTCTATCTAGATGCAAAATAAACACTACCCTTTGAAATTGAGAAATACCCAGGGGACAAGGAAAGCTGGCTTTATGTGATCTTGCCATGATCCTCCTCCAGCCTCAGTTTACCTATATAGTATGAGCCCTAGAAGCCCATAAAAGGGATCTTGCTAGATACTTCAAGCTAAATTCAACTCTTCGCCTCCGAGTGAGGAGCCTGAAACTAAGGCTCTCACACCGCCAACTCTGCTTTGGGTCTCAGACACACAGCCTTAGGTGAGGCCACAGGGCGCAGCTCTTCCTGTTTACCTCATGCTAATTTCCCATGCTTATACTGATCATCTTGTGCCTTATCAAAAACATAGGAATAAACAGTAGCTATTAGCCCTCTTTAGAATCTTGCAGCCTGGGGAATCCTCTAAGCCTACTGTGTCCTGGAAACAGAGTCTCGCAGGATCAGGGCAGAGAGCATCCCCTTCCTCACAGTGGTCCTTCCAGGCAGAGAGAGCCCCAGTCCACATCCCTACAGGATGGACTTCGGGCCAGCCCTGTCCTTCCCCCTACATTCCTGACTTGGGACTGTTGAGTGAAGCAAAGGAAACTGGCTGGAGCCAAGCCAGGTCTCTGGTCTTGGACTCCACTCCATCTTTTATTCAGAGAATGATCTCATCCTTGGTCCACATTCTCTAAAGGGAACTGCAGGGGGTTTCTTTTCTGGAGCCTGGAATATGCACTTTTATTGCCACCCTCTCCTCCCTAAGATCAAAGAAATAGACTTCACCTACAGATGATTGCCAGATTTTAGGTGTCAGAAGAAATAACCACATTTCCTCCCCACTTCATCCTGTGTGTTCAGTTTAGCCTCTGACCCATACTGTGCTCTCCTCGTCTACATTTCTTTCTGATTAGCTTTGTCCTACCCTGGGATCCCCCGGTTACCCCTACAGCTCCCCTCCTCCAGGCCCGGCTTCACTTACCCCTAACTCATCTGGTCTTATTTTTAGATCCGGCACCTCTCCCTTTCCCTTTCTTAATATGGCGATGAGCTCTTAGGCCTGCATGGGGCCAGGGGCTGAGGAGCCCTAGACACTGGGGGAGGGGGAGGAAGAAGCTGCTGAGAGCCCAGGGAAGAAGTGTAGGAGGCGGGAGGACCCGGGCTCTCATGGAGCTGTCCTGGCCTCAGAAGGTTATCCATCTCCCCTGCCAACCACAAAGACATATTTAGACAGGACCAGGTGGGGACAGAGGGGTGCCAGTTTCAAGGGGCAGCTCCGGTTCCCTCCCCGCCCCTGCTCCTATTCCTCGTCCTGACCCTCTTTCACTTGGCTCTGTGGGCAGTTTCTCCAGGACCCAGCAGAGTCCTCTGTTCACTGCTCCAGCCCCACTCCCCACCCCACCCCCACCTGGAGCCCCTAACCTGAGGGTTCTTAACCTCTGGACCAGGAGAGCAGACCCAGATCCCACTACCTCCATGAGAGCTGCTGACAGGATGGGGGCCAGGGCAGTGTCCAAGCTGAGGCTAGCACTGCTGTTTATACTGGTGCTAGGGACACCCAAGTCAGGGGTCCATGGGGAGGAGGGGCTGGACTTCCCTGAGTACGATGGTGTGGACCGTGTCGTCAATGTGAATGCAAAGAACTACAAGAATGTGTTTAAGAAGTATGAGGTACTGGCTCTCCTCTACCATGAGCCCCCGGAGGACGACAAGGCCTCACAAAGACAATTTGAGATGGAGGAGCTAATCCTGGAGGTGAGTAGAAGATAGCAGGCCTCAAGAGCACGCCCAGTCCCCCTCTGTGAGCCCCGTGTCTGAGGGTGGTGGCTGGGGTAAGAGCATCACAGGGCCTTTGTCCTCACAGAGAGCATGACTGGAATGTGGCCTTAGCCAAAAGAAAAAGACTCAGGGACCAAAGTCCCATCCTTCTGGTAATTTTAGGGCTGGGGCTGTAGGGGTCTGCCCCCTCTGTGCTGTAGGAGGCGGCGGGGGTGGGGGTGGGGGGAGAGGGTTATTGTGTTTGGCAGGGATGGAGTGGGGCTGCATGCAGTACTATGCATTTTACTCCACACCACCAATGTATTCTCCTAACCAAATTATTCCTCTCTCACACTCTTGGGGCTGCACTCCAAACAGCAGGATTGTAAACATGACTGATATTTTATTTACCTATAGCAGATTTAATGACTATATAGTTAAATATCTTCTAGAGGCCTCCCACGGGCTTCCTAGCTCAATCCCCCTCTCTTCTCCAATTCCTCTTTTGTTCTTACTGGATCAAACAACTGTCCTCAGTAGAAGATTCCTGTGGTTGAAGGAGGCTTCAGCATACCTTTCCCACCTTTTCTTTCAGAGAAGAGATTTCTTTACCCCTCAATCTGACTTTACTCACAGCAGAGACGGTTAATTAAAAAACAATGCAGGGTGGGTGTCTGGAATCTTTATAATTGAGATAAACATGGCCACGCTCATCCTTAAAGGAACTAGGATATGTTTGTTTCCTTGTCTGAATTTCCCTGACCCTTCTTTATCTTGCTGGTACAGAGAGGCCCCACTTTGTACAGAGCTTGGAACATTTCAGTGTGAGACACCAGGCCCCAGGATTGCATTTCTGCGAGCCCTATTGGGCTCTGGAAACCACTGATTAATGAGCCAAGTATTTTTATCCTGAGTGCTCAGTGGCCTCTGCCATCCACCTGCCACTGGCCCTGCAGTCCCCCAACAATCACTGTGCTGCAGTGCTGGGTGGGGTACAGGTGCAAAGTATGCCCATGGCAGAAGAATCAGGTGGGCTGCGGGGTGGGGTGGCTTGTGGGCCTGGAAGAAGAGCACGGTTTAGTTTCCTCCAGAGGCTCTCCCTCCACCGGGAGATGAACGGCGACCTCTTGACTTTGGGGCCTTTCCCACTCCTCAACAGCTTGACCACTCCCCCACCCCATTCTCCACAGTGCTCACTTTGGGAGTCACTTGAGGGTCCCAAGGGTCCCACATTCCCCTATGCTGAGTTTGGCCTTTGATCAGGATGGAAGGCAGGGCCCAGCCCTTCGTGGGAGTTGAGATTCCTCAGCTTCCCTCAGGAACATTGCAATGAACAGTAAATACCCATGATTTTTGAAAAAGTTGAGCCAAAGACTAGGATAGTCTGGATCTTAACAAGTGGTCAAGGTCAACGCTCGAGCTTCTCGTACCTCGGAAGACCTGGTAATAGGAAAACATTAAATGGGAGAAGGGGTTAATAAGAATTCTAGGGGATAATTTTAATCCTAACTCTGTCTTCCAGTTAGCAGCCCAAGTCCTAGAAGACAAGGGTGTTGGCTTTGGCCTGGTGGACTCTGAGAAGGATGCAGCTGTGGCCAAGAAACTAGGTAAGGGAGGGTAAGGGCAAGAAGCAGAAAGGGGATGGAAGACCAGACAGGCCTATGTGGAGGACTTTGGGGGAGACCTGAGGAGCTCAGGAGCTCTTCTACCGTATCTATTCTGAAGTGTGTGTGTGTGTGGCGGGGGGTCAAGACTGGGGACTAGTCTATACAGACCCTTGCATGCTCTAATCCCAGCATGAGGAGACGGGGTGGGGTGGGGTGGTGGCCTTCTTTATGCATATCTAGAAAATGGCTAAGGCTGGGCATGAGCCTGGGCATGGTGGCTCATTCTTATCGCTAGTATTGTGTGCTCAAAGCCTCCTGGATTACAAAAAAAAAAAAAAAAAAAAAAGCTTGTAGATACTTTGCTTTGTATACTAACCTAAACAATTTAGCTTTTTGTTTTTGTTTTTTTTTTTTAAGCAGGAAATAAAAAGAAACACAGCTAGATGACAGAAGGGAGGGGAAATCAGGGAATACAGACATAGCCTTAGAAACCTTCTGCAAAGTCCTTTTTTCAACTCCTCCCCCTTTCCTCCCCCTTTTTTCCCTCCCCCCCCCCTCTTAGTAGAGCCCGGATGTTACATCACCCGGCCACCAGGCGGCAGCACAGGCTGGACACCGGATGTGGATGGGGGAAGGGTAGTTAGCAACAAGTCATCTGGCTGGCAATAGCAGAGAAGCAGCTCCTAGAGACTTCAGAGATGCTGGCAGGAATATCCATCCCTGCCTATGTAGGCAGAGCAAGGGAGCTGTGTTGCTAGAATCCGCATCTTTCCAGTTTCCTCCCGCTCAGACCGGATCTGCTCTCTCCACCCCACCCCTTGCCCTAGCTGCTTCTTAGCCTGCTTGGCTGTGAGGCTAGCTCCTGAACTAAATAGGGACATGGACATAGGAATGCAGGCTTTAAGGGCTTGTTGAAGGTAGGTGGGGGAGAGAAATGGAGAGACAGAGGATGAGTCTACTGAGATTATCAAGTGGACTAGAAACTGACGTTAGACTCAGGGAAGGCTGGGTCATAGCTCACCTCCAATGTGTTCCTTAGGACTAACTGAAGAGGACAGCGTTTACGTGTTTAAAGGTGACGAAGTCATTGAGTACGATGGCGAATTTTCAGCGGACACTCTGGTGGAGTTTATGCTTGATGTGAGGATTCTCCTGAACCTGACAGCCTTGAAGTTTCCAATTAATTTACCCTACACCCCTACACACACCACAGACACCACAAACCAGACATATATACACTACATACACTGCACACATACCACATGCAACGTACAACAGATATCACATACATATATCACATAGATCAGGCACATTGCACACAAAACACCCACATACCATGCATATATGCTCACACATAACACACATCACGTATATGTACCACATATACCAGACCCACAACATACATACAATGCACACTCCTATGCAGGATACATGACAGACAACACACACATATTGCACATAACATGCAACATACTCAGTTTATATCAGACATATGCCATACAGAACATATACATCACACACATTGCACAACACAAACTCATGTCCACCCTCTATCAACATCTGACTCTTCTAGCCCCTGCCTTTCCCCTAGATCCCTCTTTGGGTCCCATCAGTGAGGACAGAAATGATCTGCTCAATGTCCTCATTCTTGCAGGTCCTAGAAGACCCTGTGGAATTGATTGAAGGTGAACGAGAGCTGCAGGCATTTGAGAATATTGAGGATGAGATCAAACTCATTGGCTACTTCAAGAGCAAAGACTCAGAGCGTGGGTAACAGCTCTACTACTCCCATCTCTGGCCCTGCCTCCCTATTTCTGCCAGTGGCTCAGCATCTCTGGCTCTGAAATCGCCATCCCTCTCCTTTCTTCTGCATGGTCAGCTCCTTCATCTGTCCTGTACTCTGAGGCATTCCCACCCCCACCCCACCCAGTCCTGCATTCCAACACTTCCTCTACAATTCTATTGTATTTTATTCTCAGACAACTGGAGGTTAGAGGGAATGGGTCTCATGTCAAGGAAGATCTGCAGAGAAGCCAAGGGGATGATTCTTTGGCAGACCCTGAGAATGACTATCCCTTCTTCCCCTCAGATTACAAAGCCTTCGAGGATGCAGCTGAAGAGTTCCATCCCTACATCCCATTCTTCGCTACCTTCGACAGCAAGGTTCTCTTCCCCATAGCCACACTGAGTCTCCCAACACTCTCAAGTTGCCCCAGCCTTCTCTCCCAGAATTGATGGGGTCTAAGTCTCATTCTACAAGCTGGCAATCCCTGCCCCAAACTCACCCCTGCCTTCTCTAGAATTGAAGGGAAGAGGGCTACTAGATTGTCTAACTCACCTTTGTCGTGTTCAATTAACCCAGAGAGGTTAAGACACCCCTCAGTGTCACTGTGGTAGTGACAGAGACCCACATTTTCTGACTCCTTTTCTCACTCTGACCTTTCTTCTTGTACTCCACACTCTTGTCTACGTCCTCAAAGGTGGCAAAGAAGTTGACCCTGAAGTTGAATGAGATCGATTTCTATGAGGCCTTCATGGATGAGCCTGTGACCATCCCAGACAAACCCAACAGTGAAGAGGAGATTGTCAACTTCGTGGAGGAACACAGGAGGTGGGGACAGAGCAACCCTTACTGGGGCGGGCCCCTCCTGAGGCTAGAACACCAGTCTACGAGGTGGCCTGGGAAATGCAAGCCAACCTGGAAGCCAGTTTCTGCTGGAGATTAATGCACTTCCGGGCATGGGTGCTCAGTGGTACACTAGTAGCTCTGTACCCCAGACCTTAGTCTCGAGCCTTACATGGAGAAAGTCCTCTGTAAATGTGTGCAGTGTGGGGCTGATTATGATTTAAGTAATTTGTCAACAGGTGAGTAGTGAGTGCCTGTGTTCTGACCAGGGGCTTGGAAGACACCTTCTCTCTACTGTTGATTTCATTCGTTTATCATCCGCAGTGAAAGGCTCAAGTAGGAACTGGGATTTAAGCCTTAACCCAGTCCCATGCCTTTTCTTTTTCTCCACACTAGCAGTTGTCAACAGAGGTAGAGGGAGTGGCCAGTGGGACAAGGGTTTTGCCTTCCAGTGGCTGTTAGGCAATGTTTTCAGGACATTTTTTGTCTGTGAGGAGTGTTGCTGGTATTCAGTAATTAGAGAGAGGCCAGAGATCCTATTAAGCATCCTACTGTGCACAGGATGCCCCCTCTCCACTGTGTCGGCAATGCCCTATATTCACACATAATTCTCTTTGTTCATGTGACTCCACAACTAGAAATACCCAGTCATCAGTCTAAATACCACTTACTCTCTCCCACTAGATTCTGGCCTCTTTCATTGGGGCACCACGTGTTTGCACAGTTTAACTCTACCCAACTCAGTCCTTATAGCCTATCTCAGTCCCTCCCACGCTCCTGGTACCGGGAAGTGAACCCAGGACCTGGCACACATTAGGCGTGTAATTCTATAGAGCCCAGGCTGACAATTTTACTGAATGAGCAAATGAAAAAAATAAATGGCCATCCTGGTATCCAGTTCTTACTTCCCCGGCCCCAAAGTCTCTCTTCCAGCCATTCCCTTCCCACTAACCATTGTTTTGCAGCCATGCAATGATCTGGGCCTGATGCCCGGAACTTAGATTTGCTAGTTAGCTTTGTTCTGGGATACAAGCTGTCTAAGCCCTAGACCTGACCCAGTGATGGCTTTAGCTATGGGGACCTTCTGGAGGGAGATGTTCTCCTCATGCGCTGAGTAGGGACCCTGTCTCGCCGTCTTTCTCCTAGATCGACCCTGAGGAAGCTGAAGCCTGAGAGTATGTATGAGACTTGGGTGAGTGCTTCTCCCTTGGGGAGCAGGGGTGGGTACAAGTCTTAGAAATGTCCTTCCCTGAAAGAAAGAAGAAGAAAGAAAGAAAAAAAGAAATGTCCTTCCCCGTTCTTCCTTGTGCCTTCTGCGAGAGAAAAAAAAAAAAAAAAAAAAAAGCAGCATCTCAGTCAAGGGCCAAGGTTTTTGTATTGAAGAGCGCATCTCAGGTGACAGGCATAAGTGAATGAATATGACAAGGCAGTTTCAAACTCTGAGGCTAAAGGGATTACCGTAGCTGAAAAGGTGTCATTCAGAAGAGTCATCACCATGAAAACACAAGCTGGTATTCCTGACACAGGCTCAGGCAACCCAGGGGCTGACCGGAGTAGAGTAAGGTGTCCCCTGCCCCGCCCCACCCCCCAGCTCTAACCCTGCCCCCTTCCTCATCTTCCAACAGGAGGATGACCTGGATGGAATCCACATTGTGGCCTTTGCAGAGGAAGCTGATCCTGGTGAGGAAGGAACCCTGGAGTGGCCTGGGGGAAGCCAGGGGTGGGTGGTGTGTTTGTTGGATCTCGGGCCTCACACGGAAGGCATTCCTACGAGTTTGCAAGCAGCCTGGGGCCTGAAATGTGTTGGTGTGGGAGGCAAGGGAACAGGACTGGATTGCTGTCTACTGTGTCCCTCTCCTTTCGGCTCCCTGTCATTTTCTCCCTTCTGCTCCCCACAAGATGGTTACGAGTTCTTAGAGACTCTCAAGGCTGTGGCCCAAGACAATACTGAAAACCCTGACCTTAGTATCATCTGGATTGACCCTGATGACTTCCCACTGGTAAGAGGCCCTGCTCAAGCACTGGAACCCTAATGTGGGGACTTGGCCTGGGGTGCCTTTTTGTTGTTGTTTCAGAATGCCTATTCCTACTTCTGGGTTGGGGACCCAGAAAGTTATGCCTGCTGCATGCTCACGAGCAATGTAGACACCGAGGGCATCCTGAGCTAGGGGAACGGGGATGAGAAGTGAATTGCATGGGGCGAAATATGTGATTCCCAGATCAGAGGCAGACAGGTAATTAGTGTACCAGAGCTGAAAAGCAGTACTCTGGTGAGCAGCTGGATACAACACCGCACATAAATGTATATTCAGAGAACCAGCAGATTCCATGATCCGGGAGATGGCTCTGCCCTCAGTTGAACCCCCAACATCTAAAATTTATTGTTGGATGAGCAAACAGGGATGTGGCAGAATACTGATGACTGCCAGGTGTAAGTTCTTAAGACACATAGGCGCCTGGCTGGCGAGGTGGCTCAGAGGTTAGGAGCATGTGCTGTTCTCCCAAAGATGGGAGCTCCGTTCTCAGCACCCACGCCTTGTAGCTATCCAGTAGCTCACATACTGTTCTGAAGGTATGCACACATGTGGTAAACACTCACACAAACACACGTGAGTAAAAATAATAAAAATAAGTCTTAATAAGAGATACAGAAACTGATGGCTCTGCAGAGAGAAGTGAGTTGCCAAAGGCCAATCATAAGCTGACCCAAGAACAAAGCAGGGTTGCTGTTCTTCTCCTCTGAAGGGAGAAACTGCCTTCCTCATCTTTTTCCTTTGCGGTTCCTACTCTTTCGCTGATTAGCTTTACCTACAAGCTTGTGGTCCATGGCTCGGCTGTCCCTCCGTCCATTGCCAATTCATCCTGCCTCCTTTTATCCCTGACCTGACTCTCATCCTCTGGTGGACTCATGTACTCCTAACCTCTATTAAGTTGGTGTATTTGATTCTCTCCACAGTTGGTCCCGTACTGGGAGAAGACGTTTGACATCGACTTGTCAGCTCCACAAATAGGAGTTGTCAATGTTACAGATGTGAGTGTCCGTTCCTCATTCCTGGCTATGTACCAGATCATCTCCCACCTAATTACTAACCAGGCTCAACTGTGCTTCCCCTCCCAAGACCAGATGAGACTGGGTGTGGTTAGGGTGGTATGGCCTTAGACAGAGCACCCACTCATCTCAGTATAGCTAGTTCACTTCCATACTTGTTGCAAACTAGGCAGCAAGCGCTGCCCGGGGGCAGGGGATGTTTGGGTCTAATGGCTGGACTTGTGTGGTGGGGATGCGTGATGTGAGCATTGAATCATCCACTCGCTGGAACCACCTGGTCATTCTTCAAAGTCCAGTTCAACTTGTCCTCCATTAAGTTTTCCTTTGGAATTATTCCCTCTATGGCACCCCACCCTTGAAGCTCACTGTCACTGAGACCTTTGAATTAGCATCCTATCTCTTCTAGCAGAGTCTTAACATTTTGAAGGCAGAATTCTTCTGGTGACCACATAGTAGACACTTACTTGTTGATCTGAATTGAGCAGGTGTAGCTGTTGCTTTCATAGTATTCTCAGTCTAATGCAATAGGCAAGTATTCCATCCATTGTAAGGCTGGCCCTGGTAAATTTTATAATATAAATAAAATGCTAGCAAGGCTGTGGTTTCTGCTTCAGAGACTGGGAGTGGAGTTTAAGAGGAAGTAGCATTACAATGGAGATAATGTAGTGTACAAGATTCCAATAAGGGACAAATACAAGTCTCCAAACTGAGAGTAAAGGGTGATCAAAGGACAAAAAGCAAAGCCAGGCATGATGGTGCAGCCTAAAGTCTAAGCACTGGAGAGGCAAAGGTTGGAGTGCTGCATTGAGTTCAAAGCCAGCCTGTGTTATATAGCGGAGTCTGACTCTGGCCAGTCAAGTCTATAAAGCAAATGCACATTTTTTGTTTTTGTTTGAGACAGGAAGTTTTAATATAGCCTTAGCTGTCCTGGAACATACTCTACAGACAGACCAGGTTAGCCTCAAACTCAGAGATCTGCCTACCTCTTCCTCCCAAGTGCTGGGATTAAAGGTGAGAGCCATCAAGAGCATATCTTAAAAAAAAAAAAAAAAATATTAAGTGAAAAACAAAACACAAAAAACAAAAAGACAGCAAAAAAAAAAAAAAAAAGAAAAGAAAAAGAAAAAGAAAAAAAGAAAGAAAGGAAGGAAGGAAGAAAGAAAAAAAGTATCAGGTTTGGGAACAGGCAAACATTTATTTTATTTATTTGTTTATTTGTTTGATTGTTTGTTTTGAGACAGGGTCTCTCTGTGGCTTTGGAGGCTGTCCTGGAGCTAGCTCTTGTAGACCAGGCTGGTCTCAAGCTCACAGAAATCCGCCTGCCTCTGCCTCCTGAGTGCTGGGATTAAAGGTGTGCACCACCACTGCTTGGCTTGGCAAGCAAATTTAAAAACAGAATTTTAGTGTTTAAGATCACTGACACTATTGCTAGAAAATCAATCTGTGACAATCCTTGAATGTTAGCACCTCTGACTTTAATCTGTTGGCCATGAGTAACCACCAATGCTTTTACATTGTAAACATGATAGCTGCTCAGGATGGCAACAGTAAAGGGGAGAGGCTGAAGTGAGGTGTTTCGCCAGCTCACCTTTTCGTCCCACTCACATCCATCGATATGTCAACTCTGATCTTCACCAGGATAGTTCCTCTGGCCACTGAAGGGTGCCAGGAAGAGAGAGGATGTAGTGAGTGGGAGGACAGGACCAGATCTGTATTAAATTTAGCTTCTGCCCCCTACCTGTGCCATCACCTAGGCGGACAGCATATGGATGGAGATGGACAATGAGGAGGACCTGCCTTCTGCTGAGGAGCTGGAGGACTGGCTGGAGGATGTGCTGGAGGGTGAAATCAACACGGAGGATGATGATGATGACGACGATGATGACGATGATGACTAGTTGCCGTGGCAACCATCTACCAGCCCCTCTTGCTCTTTACAAGTACCTTCCTACCATCCTTGCACTTCCCCGAGCTCCTCGGGACACTGGGTCATTCTCTACTATAGGGCCAACTGTGGTCTATATACAGGGTGCTTGAGGTCCTGGTCTCCCTCACTGGTGAGAAAAGGAGCTGCTTTTCCTGAGATGCCAGCCCAGTTCTTCATCTCTTTGTTTCTTATCCTATACCTTATCCGTATCTACTGTTTCTCTCCTGTTACTCCCCATATCTGTGATTCTATTGCCATTTCTTCTCTGTCCTTCCATCAACACAGTCTTCTACTTTTCAAATATTAAAGCTTTCTGACTATCCTGACCCTGGCCAGAAGGAGGGGAGGTACTGTGTTCAGGGATGTATCTCACCCATCTTGTGTTAATGTATTTGGGTCAAATGCAAGGCCTTAATAAAGAGATCTGGGGCAGAGTGAGCAAGTGTCTGTTGTTGATGAAGTCTCACCCTTAGGGAAGGAGGGAGGTGCCCAAAGGATGGAAGATTTAACTGAGTGTCTGTTAGGAACGAGCTAGGGGGCTCATCAGCAGGGGTAGGGGCAGGGGCTCGCTCCAGGCAGTTGTCCTAGGGAAGGCTGGATATTTATCTGCCTCCGGACAGCAAGCCTTTTCTGAACACATGGTGTTTGCCCAGTGCTGTTGTTAGGCTCTGGAGGAACACACAGTGCCAGGCCTGTCCCTGCTCTCAAGCTGATTGGCTTTGCTGAAAAGTCAAGAGAAGCACCAGAGACAACTGAAGAAATAACATAGCAATATGTAATTGATTATGTTGCTGCTGATAGGGCCCTACCTGAAGCATTTTATTTGAACGTCAAAATTTGAGTCCACTGTTCTTCCTTAGTGAGGGTCCTTCCAGACCTTGGTGGTCCCGCCATCTCTTTCTGTGTATACCTCCATTGTTGTCCTTAATGCCCTCTATTAACCCTCTTTCTGTTACACAGCCACTGAACTGAGTCCTGAGGGCAGGCACCCAGGCTTTCTTTTTATTTCTATAGGACCTTGTACATAAAGAATTGTACCCACAGATGTCTACGTCTGGTAAAATGAGCCTTGAGATTAGAGAAGTTTTCACTCTCCACAGACAAATCCAGACAGTGCTCTTAGAGAAAACGACAGAAGTGTACAGAACAGAAATCAATATTCAATCGACTGTTCACACACAATGGATAACTAATAAGTAATTGGGTATAGGTTACATCATAAAGATATTATGGGGTGTGTTTAGTATAAGTCAGTGACAGCTACCAGACTGAACAACTTCCTATTTTTTAAGCATTTATCTGGTACCAGTCCCCAAAGACTTACTATTTCTGATTCCCAGAAGATCCCTCTCAAGTGTCATTAGCATCCTTGTCTGGCTGATGAGGATACTGAACTTTACAGACTTACTGTCTAACGACACAGTAACTCCCACTGCCTGTCTTGTTTCATTTAAATACTACATGTTGTGCAGTTCCTTCCAGTCTCAAAGATGGGTCAACAAGATAGACTTTGGCCCTGCAAAATTAGAAACAAAAGCAAATTCCAAGGATATGTTATCTTCAAAGGGGCAACAGCCAGCCATGCTGGGGGAGAAGAACAAAGAAACACTGTGAAACTTCAGGTGACAGCAACATGACCTGCCTCTCCCACAAGTGTAGCCCCAGTGTGGAGGGATGGGCTGGGTCTGAGGCAAGATGGGGTGTTGTAGTGGCATGCAAACACTAAAGATGTTCACACTTTTCTTTCCGGGCCAGACACTCTCAGAGTTGAGCTGAGATGGGATGAAAATCGGATGCTTCTCCAATTCTCCCTTCCCTCTTTCAGTATGGCTGAGAATCTGGGGGAGGAAAGTCCCTGAGGTGGAGGGGAAGTGAGAATTATCACACTGGGCCTAGGCAGAGGGACAGAGCTAGGAGACAGCTGAGTGTGGCTTTGTTAGTTGTCTATATTTGCATGCTGAGCTCATGGCTTTTTTTCCCCAGAAAATAAAATTACATCATTGTGTGTGTGTGTGTGTGTGTGTGTGTGTGTGTGTGTGTGTGTGTAGGGGGTGAGTGTGTAGGGGTATATTTGGGAAAGGCAGGAGGAGCACAGGGATCCAGCTGCTATTATCCAGAAGAGATCATGGCTCCAGGCCAAGTAAAAGAGATTACCCTGTTGCTGCCTGCCCCCCATCCTCATTTCTATTCCTAGCCTGTATAAACTTTGCCATTTTCTACTGATCTTCTGACCTATAAGGCTGGGAAGCTGGTTTTTCCAAAGTAGCAAGAGAACCCAGAGGCTACAGGCTTTCCAAATCCCCCAATCAAAATTGCTTCCGCCTTCCAGGGGTCCTGACCACCGTGACCATCCAAAAGGCAGAGGGCAGAAAAGCGACCCACTGGGCAAAAATTAATGTGAGGATTGTTCCACAGTTTAAGTGGAAGAGGCAGAGTCCATACTGGAGCCAGTGCTGTCCGCATCCTAGGAGACTTCCAGAACCCCAGCCCCACAGTTCCTGCCCCTCCTGCATCCCCTCCCCCCTTCTCTCGCCGCTCCCCGCCCCCCGCCCCTCCCCGGCTCTGACATCACTGGCCAGTCGGGTGGGGTGAGGCGGTGCTGGGCTCAGGCTCTGCTCCACCGGCGGAAGAGGCGGCGGCGGCAGGAGCGGCGGCAGCGGCGGCAGGAGCCAAGAAGCAGGCTCCAGACGCTGCTTAGGAACCGGGGACCCAGGAGTGTCCGCACCCTGAGCTCTCAGCTCCGGAGGCGGTGAGAGGGGCAAAGGGGAGATGTTTGATGGGGAGGGGGTCTGGGTTTGGAGAGGTCACGATCCTGAACCCGGGGGACAAATAGGGGAGCTTGAGGATCTAGACAGGTCCATGGTGTGTCAGGCCTCGTGGGGTTTATGCCGGTGCATCCAGAGTCTGGATTGTGCTGCAGACAGAGTGGCTTCGTGCGCCCTTTCGGAGCTGAACAGCAGTTTGGGAGTCCGATGGGGCCTGGGGATTAGGATGTAGCCTGCTTCCCGCCCAGCCGGCCTGGCCAGACCAGCTCCCGCCCCTCCCTCCTCGCTCTAGCTTCGGACTCGCCTCTGCAGGCAGTCTCCGGGCTCGCCTCAGCCCTGCCTCAGTTGCTCAGGCAGCGGGCAGCTGGTACGTGTGCTCTCACACCCAGCCTACTGCGTCTGGGGAGAGTGGGATTGGTGGAAGCTTGCCCGGAGGAAAGGAGGAAGGAGCTGGGGGTGCAGAGGAATGACGTAGCCTATGTAAAGACCCTAATTAATAAAAAAAAAAAAAAAATCCGTGTCAAAACCGACAGGGACACAAACACACCTTTAAGAAAAAAAAAAAAAGCCAACCGCACAGTGACACACACCCATGTGACTTACACACATCCTCTCATACAAACCAAATCACAACATCCCTGCACTACGCATCCACCCACCCACCACAACCCATTGCCTCCCATGTGGAGTCAGTCTCCTTGACCGGTGCCTCTAAGACATCGTAACAGGAATGTTGAGTAGTGAATGGAGGGGGCCACTGTTCACCAACGCACCCAGATTTTATAGACAGCTTTAGTAGACAATACCTCAAGGACTGGTGAGTTCTGGTAAGAACCTGGGTGAGGGGCTTCTTGTGACCTTCCTTGATGACTGCACATTTAGAACATAGGTACCTGGGAGTGGCTCGATTCTGGACATCGGCATAGCCAAAGGATGGAGGAGGGAGTGGAAGAAAGGGAGAGCGTGAAAAGACTGAGTCAGCCAAGGATGGAACCCAAGTTGGGGGGGGGAGAGAGAGAGGGAGGCTAGATGTGGAGAAAGAGACAGGGATTCATTCCGTCCAGGGAATCTGAGAGAAAAAAGAGAAAGGGGGGGGGGGGGACCAGAGGAACCAGAAGGATGCTGGCGAGTAAGCTAAAGAGGATCAGAAATTAGGGAGGGTGAAGGAAGCAGGGAGTTAGAAGGAACACGTGAACATTTGTGTCTTGTTTCTCTAGGTTATGAGTCTGGCCCCCAGGCTGTATGAGCGATTAGTGTTAATTGCTCTTCCCTTTGCGGTTAAACACTCCAGTGGGGAAACTGCCAGCATGCCCTAGGCTGCCAGCTTGTCTGGTTGCCTACTTCTTATATGCCACCCGTGCTCAGCAGGTGTCATCTACTTCACACATAAGGTCACAGACTCACACTACCCCTCACACACAGAGCTTCATGTACAATGTCAAGACAGCCATTTCCACCAGCTAGTCAGTAGCCAACCATACATATATATATATATGTTTTCCCCCGTTCAACTTTTTATTTTCCAGTAGGGGAGCTCATCCCTTCCTTGTGGAAGCTCTGGGTATTTAGGTGGGGACACTGAGTCTAATGAAGTTCAAATGTATTGATAGCTACCAGCAAATGGGATGACTGGATAGGAAGAGTTAGACTGTATGAATGCCCATGGGAAGAGTAGCTCAGTGGTAGAGTACTTGCCTAGCAAGCCCAAGGCCCTGGGTTTGGTCCTCTGAAGTGAGGTTAAAAAAGGCAGCTGAAAGAGGTAGAAAGAGAAACTAAAAATGACTAAGGAGGAAGGAAAAGAATGTGGAGGGACAGCTGGGAACGACAAACAGAGCTAGTGTAGGGAGGGTCACAGGACCCATTACCTGCTCACAAGTATGAAGCCCTCTTCTGCCCTGCCTAATCCAATACCAGCTAGCTATCTTTGGCTGCCTGCATCTTGGGCATGGCCCTTTCCAGTCCCAGAGGCAACCTGTTTTTCTTCTTAGATGCACCTTTTGGAGCCCTCCTCCCAGGCAGACTGACCTTGGAACTGTAAAACCCTCTTCTTTGTTACAGAAGAAAGAAGAGTGTGTGGTGAGATACCCAAAGTTGGATAAAAAGATTAGGTGAAGTCAATTAAGATACTGGGAGAAATAAACTGCTGTACTGCTTGGATTTGGGGCCCAGACATCACTTACAGTACAATAGCTATGACCCTTCCCACCTGTTTCCGTTGATTACTTCCTCCAGCTCCCAACTTGATAAGACTGACTGACTAAAGTGAATGCCAAGGAATCCCCTCCTGCTCATGCCCATTAAAGGGCCCTTCAGGTCCTTGCATCTGTATCGGGCAGCCCCTCCCCTCAGCCAGATTAACAAATGTGAAGGAAGAGGGTAAAATCTAACACGCAGACTTCCTTTTTAGGTTTCCTCTGTGGAACCAAATGCTGGGGAGAAGGGACAATCCTCCACAAACTGGGGTCAGAGTGCTCAGAAATTATTTTGGTGTCACCACCTCCACCACAGGTGCTTATCCATTTGCTAGGCTTCTCTGGGCAACCTCAGCTTGCTTCTTCCTTGTCTAAAGGTCCCTTCTTCCCCAGCATCCTCAGTGGTCAAGGCTATGCCTAGAGCCAGCTGAGGTGGGGAGGAAGGAAGGAAGGAAGGAAGGTGTGAGGAAGCAGAGAGCACAACACAGAATGAGATGGGAGGGCAGGGAACTGACTTCCTGAAAGCCTCAGATCCAGTTCCTGCCCTGGTATCCTGTCCTGAGAATGGCCTCCTGCCCGTGTCCCTGAGGCAACCCTCTGTGCTGCTCCAGAGATGAGACTTTTTTCAGAGCCAGGAAGGCAGAGTTCTGATAGGTCCTTACAAGTTCTAGCTTTGGTGAGGATGAAGGAGGCAAGCTCTGCAGAGCCCCACCATAACCAGACTGACCAGCCAGGGATAACAGCTGATTAGTAAAACCTGAAAGTCATGTAGGGAGATTCTGCCTGTCTGGACCCTAAAAAATGTCCCCTGACTACACATTCTTTCCATTGGTGGTGTCATTGTCCTTATGACTAATGGTGTGTGTGTGTGTGTGTGTGTGTGTGTGTGTGTGTGCGCGCGTGTGTGTGTGCGCGCGCGCGCCCTGAACTGGGGCTGCTATGGTAACAGCTCAGTGGAGGCTGCAGCCTTGTGGACTCTGTTTAACTGCCCCCCCCCCACCAGCCATACACAGAATTCTCGTGTGTAGTCTTTCCCAAGGTCAGCTCTCCTCTGTCATATTGTGGGTTCCCCTCACTCCCTCTGAGTGTGAGTCTGTACTTACATTTTCTTGCATACTCTCAACTGGTTCAAACACAAACATATGACCTACATAAGCTCACAGTTAGCGATGCACATACCTCCATTACCAGGGCATCCAAACATACCTACTACCATCTTCCACGTATCTGTTCTCACCCAGGAAAACTCAAGTGCATGCATACACACATGTATACACCATCTCGCTCTAGCCACTTTATATTTTCCTATCCACATTCCTCTTCAGGGCCTCCTTGTATGTTTTACTCTTGGAAAGCTCCTACCCACTGCCCCCAACCTTTGTGGGTGTGTGTTACACACACTAATCCCTTCCCGCCTACCTCCCGGGTAGATCTGTGTTTTAGAACCAGAGCCCGAATGTTAACTCCTCCTGAGATTCACACACAGCGCTACACACTCTCCTCCCACAGCTGCTCTCATATTTACAAACTCTTCCTCCCTGTGAAATCAAGGCAATGTGACCCCTTTTCCAATGAGGCCTTGCTCCTAGGGCCTCATTTGGGGCAGGGTCTTCGTTTCTCCATCCTGGGCTACTCTTCCAGCCCCCTCCGGCCCCTCCCCCACGTCCCCTTTTCTGCCCTAGGATTATCAGTGGAGGTGGGGCTGGGCTCCAGCTTGCTGCTGTGTGACCTAGATTTCAAGGCAGAGATGGTTCCTGGTGCTGACAGTCAGAAAGCATTGTCCCTGGCCCTGCCTGGTAGGACCACCGCTGGGCCCTTCTGTCTGGTGGCACCTGGGTGTGCAAGTAAAAATGTTTCTGACCGATTCTTCTGGGGGTCGTGCTTGTCCTGCAGTCTGGCTTATTGTTTGTTTGTGTCACGGTGCCTACCACTGAAGGAGGTTTGTTTATTCTGGTTAAAGTAGGAGGCTGAGAATAGGGACCCATGGGTACACAATGATGCAATGCCCATGGCCCTGCCTCAGTTCCCCTACAAGAGAGGCTAGAAACAAGGGAAACAGGTTTGTCAACCTGCCCCCTTTGATCTGCCAGCTTCAGCCCAATATTGAGTGATGCATGGGCAGCTTTGGTCAGGTCCAAGGCCATTCTGTTTCCTGCCCACCTTTTGGTCTAGCCACAGAATGTTTATGATATACTTATCTAATGCTTTAATTTTCTGAATATAAAATATATACTCATTGCAGAAAACAGTTCTTTATTTGAAACAAGGTTTTGCTATGTAATCCAGGCTGACCTTAAACGTGCAACAGTTCTCCTGTCTTAGACTCCTAAATGCTGGGACTACAGGCCTAAGTCACTGTGTTCAGTTAGGTCACTGATTGTAGCTTACCACTGGAGTTTTACATTTCATCAAATCCATAAAGTTCATTCTAAAGTCTAACCTCCTTTTTTTTTTAATGTACATTGGTGTTTTGCTTGCTTGGATGTCTATGTGAGGGTGTTGGATCCCCTGCAACAGAAGTTAAAGTTTGTAAACTGCCTTGTGGGTGTTGGAAATTGAACCTAGGCCCTCTAGAAGAGCAGCCAGTGCCCATAAGCACTGGGCCATCTCCAGAGCCCCAGATCTGAACTTTCTATATTAGCTATAGTTTCTACTTCAGTGAGGGTGTCCTTGGACAATGTGGTCTTCCCCACTTAAGGATCCAGAGAGGCATGGTATTAAGGCCTCTAGCCTTCCTTGCCTGTGGGAGGCCAGGTTGAAGGTAGTCTATCAGAGGATGTTGATAAAAGGTTAGCATCCCCCTCCCTGCCAGACTCTGAAAACTACATCTAAACTCCCCTCCCCCCATCACCCAGCCTGCCTGGGAACTGGGCAGGGGGCCAGGGCCAGCCGCTTGGTATTCTTGGGCGCGGGGGCTGCAGGCACAGCACAAAGGCTAGGAAAGAGTGCTGAGTTGGGGCCTAGGAGACTATCAAGGGAGAAAATGGGCTCCCACTGCTCCTTGCTACCCTAAGACCTAATAATCTAATGCAGGGTAAGTGGGGGGGGGGGGTCAGAGATCCATCAAACCAAGTAACTAGGCATCCATCCAAAATGAGTCATTAGTGTGGTGGTGGGAAGATGAAATGAGGGACCCCTTTGCTTCTGGGGAAGAATGGAAGATAGAATAGAGGGGCTTCAACCAAACCTTTTTAGCGTCACTGCTAAGCAAAGCCTGTGACAGGGGGAGGAGTTGTAGGTAGGTGGGGCAATTGGGGAGGGGGACTTGGAGACTGCAAGAAAGTCTGGAGAATGTTGCCATGGTAACCGCCTCCTCAGTCAGGGGAGCTGTTGCCAGGGTTACTGTTGAGGGAGGGAAAAAAGAAGAGAAAGATTGTGTATGAGGTGGGGAGGGGGGAGGTTGTATGACTTGTCACTCTAGGCTCCATAATGGCTCCTAGCTTTCCTAAGTTTCTTCTTGTGTGTCAGAGGGTTTTCCTTTTTCTCCCTCCAGACCTGCCCTCTCTCCTAAACCTCCACATTTTAGGTACACACCACTCTGGCAGGACAAAGTGTGTGCTCCTGTGTACACGATATTGAGCATGGGGGTAAGGCGGCATAGATAAGTATGGGCAGTAAGTGAACCAGACCCCACATAACGAAGCTCAGTTTCCTCTCTTTATTACCCTCCCCTCCAGTCATGGCAGAGTACGGGACTCTCCTTCAGGACCTGACCAACAACATCACCCTCGAAGATCTGGAACAGCTCAAGTCAGCCTGCAAGGAGGATATCCCCAGCGAGAAGAGTGAGGAGATCACTACAGGCAGTGCTTGGTTTAGCTTCCTGGAGAGCCACAACAAGCTGGACAAAGGTTGTGGAGGGGGCTCTGTTCACTCAGCAAATAGAAACAAAGCCCTAAGATGGGCAGGGTAAATGATACAATGTAAGAGACTACAGGGTTTCCACAACAGTAGTCATTAGGCATGCTTCATTTATGGCGTTTATTAGTATAAAAAGTTTTTCAATACTCCTGTGCTATCACTACATATATAACAGCACATGAAAACAATTTAAAGTGGTAAAACTTAAAACCATGATTCTAATGCTGTCTTACCTACTTTTAGAGACTGCTGTTTTTTAAAAAGTGGGAGGGAGACACTGGATTAGAGCAGTAACTTGAAGCTGGGGCTTGTAGAGTGAAATGGTGTGTGTAAGACAGTCCAACTGCTGTCAGAGTAGCACACACATACACACACACGATACCAGACCACCTCTTTGCTCACACACACACACACACACACACACACACACACAACACACACACACACACACAAATAGGCCACCCCACCTCATGCCACACACACACACACACACACACACACAGGCCACCCCACCTCTTTGCTCATACACACACACAGATGATAATAGGCCACCCCAAAGGCAATTGGGATTCCTAAGGTAGAACCCAGAGGACCTGTTTGCAAGTGTAGCTTAGCCAGACTAAAAGATTGGGTCTGATTACAGGTAGCTGAGAATGTAAATCTTGAGTTACATGTGTATGAAAAGTAAAAACCTCAGAGTCCTTTGTATGAACTACTCTGGCTATAGTACAATACATAGTATGAGGAAAACTAAAGTAGGATCTACCACAATTCAGACTGTTGCCACCACTGGGGCAGGAAGGAGGCTGATGATCTGATGGCATACAGAATCTTCTCAAACCACCCTGACCATGTCAGAGCTTTTGCTCCCTTAATAAGTAACTTTTCTTACTGGGTTCAGAACCTCTTTGGCTATAAATCAAATCCTCCTGTTCCACATGTGGTGTCTGGGAATTCTTGCTGATACCCATTTGGAAGGAAAGTGGAAAAAGGACAGGGTGACTGTAGGGTAATTATGAAGGTTTTTCTATTGTCCCTTCCCCTGAAGATGGACTTGATATCTAGCCCAAAGTCTCTATTTTTCATTTATGCCATAGAAAATTTCATTGACACCTCTCCTTCCTATGATCAGTCCTTGAAACTGTTTGGCTGCCTCAAACTTTCTTTAGCTGTCTTAGAAGCACCGTCTTTCACTGTTGTCCCCTCTAATAACCAACATAAACCCAGTGTTGGTTCAAGAGTACCAGTTTGGCAAGGTAAAAGTTGACCTCTCTAGCCTAGCTCTGACTCAAGCTGCCTTCCTCCAGACAACCTCTCCTACATTGAGCACATCTTTGAGATATCCCGCCGTCCTGACCTACTCACTATGGTGGTTGACTACAGAACCCGTGTGCTGAAGATCTCAGAGGAGGATGAGCTGGACACCAAGCTAACCCGTATCCCCAGTGCCAAGAAGTACAAAGGTAACTGGCCATGCCTTGGGCATAGCTACACTTCTACTTTTCCCTTCTGACTATATTTTTAGAGTGGAGAATCATGCTCAATGGCCCTGCCTGCCTGGCAACTCCATCCCTGGACACACCCCATCTTTGCTTTTCCAGACATTATCCGGCAGCCCTCTGAGGAAGAAATCATCAAATTGGCTCCCCCACCAAAGAAGGCCTGAGCAAGGGGGAGGAAGAGGAGGAAGGTTGGATCTTCATCAGACCACTCCCTTCCCCATCCTCAATGGGAGGGGCTAGGGCAACCCCCTGCCCCACACCCATTTACTAACTTGGTCCTAACCCCCTTACTATGCGCGTGTGTGTGCGTGTTCACACGCTCTGGCTGTCTGTCTGTCTAGCTCATCTAGTTCCTCCTCCTCATGAGGGGACTGGAGTCAGGGGAGGGGGGGCTTAATTTCCCCACTATAGGGGGAGGTGGAAGTTACTTCTATGTAAACAGAAATGGGCACATTCCTCCTCCTCCCCTTCCTTCCACTCTTCCCCCACATCTTTAAAGTATGGAAGCAGAAAGGACCTGCATTTTCCTACACTGAGGAGCTAAGGTGAAGATGAGGTATGGGAGAGATGGTGAGAGTTAAAGAAAACCAATGGGGAAGGAAGACAAGAGGCTACCCAGCCTCTACCTGGAAGGGGAAAGAAAGGCCAGAATTCAGTGTTTGTAGACCTATGCTGGACTGGCTAGAATCCAGTTTCCTGCTTTTCCTTAGGCTGAAGTCCTAAGGGCCAATAGGCCATCTTTTATGCCCTTGTCATGGGCCTGGGATGGGTATGAGCCAGAAATCTTAATGAGGAGACCACTAGATCCTTTCCTGGCCCCCAAAGTCAAACCCCATGGTAAAACCAGCATTTGATGTCCCCAACTTCTGCTGTGGAGAGACTATGCTGGGACCATGCACTACTGAGCCTGAGATAGGGATGCAGGCAGAGACAGGCCCAACTTCTACTCCTTTACTCCTAAATACAGACTGTTGAATATATTGACCCTGAGCCTAAGGAGGTTGGGGAAGATCTATAGGTTTTATCCTCAACCTGCATTCCCTACAGGGTCCCAATATGGATATTGTAGGCAACTTTTACACTCTCCAGTTTAGACTACCCCAAGCAAGAAAAAGTTAATTATAGTGGTTTCCTTTGCACCAATTCAATACAGGAAGGGACTTGGTAACCTTTCTCATTTGGGTTTGTGGATGCCTCCAAGCCAAGTCACTAGAGTACAGTGAGTGAACCCAGCCTCCTACCTGTTCCAAGATGCCCTTCCCCATTTTGACCGTGCTAACTGTGTGTACATATATATTCTACATATATGTATATTAAACCCGCACTGCCATGTCTGCCCTTTTTTTTGTGGTTTTTAGCATTAACTTATTGTCTAGGCCAGAGCAGGAGTGGGAAGAGAATGCCACAGTGAAGGGAGTGGCAGATACAAATAGTTACATAGTCCAAACAGAAAAGAAAGCACTGAAACCAACCACAGCAAACATTAAAATTACATGCAAGCTCAGAGACTATTTAGAGGAAGTTGAAGGTAGGAGCTTCTAGGATGTGGGAGCAAATCTTCACAGGGAGGGGAGGACAGGCTGTCAGAAGAGGGAAGAAGCCAGACTGGCTAGCGCACCCTCAACTTCTAGCCCAACCCAGTCTACCCATCCCTTCTGGCTATTGCTGCAGACACCTGCCTTAACACACACACCTCCAAGACTCCAGTTTTGCCTTAAAGGTCCTTCCTAAGACTCCCTAGTCTTGTCTGGCTTCTCCTTTAAGAAAAGGGATACTTGTACAACTGGAAGGACAAAAATAAGTATAAACCATCTTTCCATCTAGGATGGTACATGAGAACCAGAGTAAGATGGAGCTTTTTCTTATGGAAGAAACAGGAGAGGAGAGAGGGTGCTTTTCAGCAGTTTCTCTGTAAGGCAAAAAAACAAAACAAAACAAAAAAACCTTTAAATAGACTAACCTGCCCTAATAGACTGACCTACCCTGCTACCTTTGTGCTGCTGTGAGGTTGCCCCTAGCCCATGCTCCTGTCTGCAGCATGCACAGCCCTGTTCTAACCCTGGAATAAAGGTGACTGACTGTACTGTACCTGACTGATTCTAGAATTTCTGTGAGTCATTAAGAGTTGGGGAACCTCTGGATGACTGGGAGGGAATGTGTAGCCATGTTTTCCCTATTATCATACACTTCTGTATGAAATATAACCCCCCCCACACACACACACATCTCTATCACAGGCATAAACAGGCCTATCTTACAACATTCTTCTGTAGCTTAAGCACTAGAAACAGGGATATCCCAGAGCAAACTTTAGCAGAATCAAGTAAAATAAATGGACCACATATCACACAAGCAGCAGTAGAGGGGAAAAGCTTTACTGAGAAAAAATACAACAAATTCCAGAGTGCATGGTTTTAAGCCCGCCTCATAATCCCACTAGCAGTGAGGACATAAGACTACACTCCCTGCCTCAGGAAGAAGGTACAGCAGCTGGCATCTGGTCTGAGCTGCTAGGAAGGGGTCAGGAAAAAGGAGTGAGTACAAATACCACCGTCTGCTCTTTCCCCCTTCTTGGCCCACAGTGGTCAAATCGAAACGTCCCAGGGTGCAGGATTCCTGATTGAATCTTGTGAAAACTAGGGGCAAAGAAATAGCAGCAAAAGCATTTAGGGCAACAATTCAACAGGGACTTCACACTCAGTGGCCAATGGTTAAGACATGTGTCTAAGCCCCAGTCACCAGAATAAACCTTCCAATTACTGGCCTGTCCCTTAATTCCCAGGAACTTTTCCCTTCATCCTTCCAGTGGGAAGGGAGCTGGTGTGGAGTTGAATGGCTTAAAGAATCAAGCAGCTAAAAGGCCAGGGGTTGAGTGTGCTTTCTGTCACAGCAGAACCAGGATAAGGTTTGCAGCAGTGTGCCTTCCTGAAGTCACAGGCCAATCATGTTTTAAAGACAGGCCAGCCTCCAAAGAGAAGAGAAATCTTGGGATCCCCACAAGACTTAAGGAAATTAGGAGACCTGAGGCAAAGTTGAAAGGAATTTTCTGTTTTTCCACACCTCTGCACCAAGGCAGAGAAGGGCACAGCTAAATATCCTACCATGTTTGACCTTGTAAAACCTAAAGGTAGGCCCCAGGCTCTGACAACCATATATAAACAGAAGGCTGACCCCACGTGTCACCTCTGCATCATCACTCTCGCTCACTCTTCCTTTAAGTCCCTTTATTGCATTGTATTCATAGAGAATATATAGGCATTTAAACTTTTGACAATAATTTTAACTTGATACATCCAAGTTTAACTTGCTTTTTAATATATTTATAGATATAAAATTAGGCCTCTAACAGTGATAGGGACAGGGAAATGGCTGCCACCGAACAATTGAAAACAAAACAGAGGTAACTTCTTCCTGCTCTTCCAACTCTTACCCCAGCCCCCTTCTCCACAGCCTCCATCACAGACCCCCATTTAGAGGGTGACAAGATGGAGAGAGAAAGTGACAAGTACAGAGAATAGTGCAGTGAAGGGAAGAGAAAAGTACTGGGATGGTTAGGGACTCTGAAGGATTTCCCAGAAAAACAGGGTCCTGGGATGTGGTTGCTCAGGGGCAAAAAAAAAAAAACAAAAAAAAAAAAAAAAAAAAAAAACAATGGAACTGTCAGATTTCTTTAAAAAAAAAAAAAATCAAGGGGGTGTGTGTGTGTGTGTGTGTGTGTGTGTGTGTGTGTGTGTGTGTATGTGTGTGTGAGAAAAACCTAAACCAAAAGAGTGGCATTCTTACCCTCCTCTCTGGCCCCTTGGTATTGAACAGCCAGTCCTTCCCCCACCCCCCACAAAAGAAACAAGGGAGGTTAAAGAAAAATAAGCCCCATTTCCTATCCAAGCCTGCTAACAAAAGGCTTTGTTTCTTCCCCCTGAACAAAAGGCTTCAGGGAGAGGCCCATTTCTGCTGAGTCCTTTGCACCTTTCCATGGAAGCTCATACCGGCGTCTCTCACTCCTAGGGGCTCTCTGCTGGTTCAATCTCCTGTGATCTGTCCTTCTCAGATATCTTTCTTTTATTTAAACAAAAAGTCCAAAGTGCATTTCTGATGAATGTAAGGGCCTGGGACCAAAAAAGAGTTGCCCAGGCAGGATTGGGTTGGCAGCCCCAGCCCATCCCTAAGTTTGGGGCCTCAGGATGGCATGCACTGTACCCGGTCAGGGCCCTCCTCCTCGTCGGATGTGTCTGAGGAGCTGGGAGACTCATCAGAATCTGCATCTGTGGCCCCAACCCCAGGTTCTCGCCAGCGCTGTAGGATGGGAAATCCTTGTTAGTAATGTCCCTGCATCAAGTACAAGACGTTAGATATAGAATGGATCAGGGATCAGCAGAACTTTTTTTTTTTTTTCTTTTAAATAACATAGGATGAGCTGTTACTCCCAATCATCCTACTTTGGCCTCCCCCATAGCTAGAATTATAGGTGCCTACTACTGTACTTGGCTCAGAATTTTTCTCAGAAGGCCAGACTGCAAATTTCTGTGGGCATATGGTCTCTGTTAGAACTGTTCACCTCTCTCTGTAACATGAAAGCAGCCACAGATAATACAGAGAATGAGTGTGGCTGCATTTTCAATAAAAATTTGTTTGCTGACCTCTGCTCTTAACCTCTATTAGCATGAAAGTTAACACAGGTCACCCAGAGCAATTATTATTTCTTCTCTACTCCCCCACCCCCTCCTGCTACTGCAACTGTAACAATAACCCACCCTCTGGATATATGGTGACAGAATACAATCACACAGACCTCCTTTCGACCAGCAGCTCTACTAGGGATAAAGGCCAGAGGATGAGACACCCAACCAAAGCCACTCCGTTCCTCTTTAAGTAGTAAGGAAGTGTGGTATGAAACTTTTTAGCCTTCTTTAAAGGCACGTGGTCCTTGGGAACTCACTTCCAACTGAAACTTACCCGATGATGGCGTCTCTGTCTCAGGTGATGCATAAGGAACCAAAGCATGTGACTATCAAACAGGTCAGTGTGATGCAAGCTATCTTCATCCCGTTCTCGCTTGTTCTTCTTAATCACCTGGAACCCAAGAGTTAGAAGAAGGGATAGTAATGAATAGAAATCCTGGGCTTGATCAACAAGCTGGTGTTTGCATATGACTATAACCCATCACTGGCAGGTGATGGATCACAAATTCAAGGCCAGCCTGAGCTCCATATTAAAAGCTTGTTTCTGAAAACCAAGGGCTAGCTAGATCGTAGTTCAGTGGTAGGGTATATGCAAGGCCCTGGCTACAACGCCCAGTACTGTGGGAGAAAAAAAAAAAATAAGCAGACTGTGTCTTTCATCCAAATAAAACATTACTTCAGATACCATTAAGCTAATGTAGAGCTTAGGAAAGGATGCCCATTGTTGGTCACTGTGAAAGAACACTTTAACATAAAGGCAACCATTACACCCATTTGTTTCTACAAGTGAATGCTTTCAGCTAGTCACTTACATCCTTTAACCCTGTGAGCTCAGTGGAAGCTTCAGCTGTGGGTGCCCAGATCTTCACATCATGGTCCAGGCCACTGGTTGCCAAAACAGGTAGGTGAGGATGGGGCTCAAGACAGTTTACCTGGTTTGGGAGGAAAGAAAGCAGAGCTTAGGAGCATATGGGTGTAGAGTTTAAAAACTATAGTGGCATTGAGCCAAATAGTTACCCTTGACCTGGGCTGAAGCAGGATCACCTACCTGAGCCTAGACCAAATAGCTCTGGCAGTAGAGGAGATACAAATGGGATTTAAAAAAAAAAAAAAAAAAAAATCAGCCTTTCTATCATTTCCACTATGTAGTTGAGGGGAGTCTGCTTCCCTAGACATAGCCCCAGGAGCAGGTGAATGATAGGCCATGCATATTGTAGCTTCCTAAGGTACAGTTCATGACCTCATTCACTCCAGAATTTAAAGCGCCAATTTGCCTAAGACTGGAAAAAAAATCTCTCAGTGGCTTTCATCAAGTGACAATAATAAGTAAAAATTAGGAAATCAGCAGCTGCCCCTGAACTTCCAGAGAAAATGGAAAATAATTATATCCACTTAGTGCTATTTACTAACTGGATGATGTCAAAGTTGAGAAGAGGGTGAACCAAGGGTAACGGAGGTTTGTGTCTGTTTAAGAGGGCAACATCCTTCTATCTGCCCTAAGCGCATAGTAAACTCGGCTACAGGGAAGCACAATGTAGCTATGCAGTTTCTCCACTGAATCAATTTCAGCCACCCTCATTCACTGAACAGGAGAAAAAACAGTGGATGGATGGCAGACATTGGGTCTCAGACAGTTTCCTTTTGTCTAAAATCACCCATGCCCTCTGCTGTCTGACTTGAAAACAGGAGCTTCCTTAACGAGGGCAAGGCAGGGCAAGGCAGGGCAAGGCAGGGCAAGGCAGGGCAGGGCAGGGCAGTTCCCATCCCCACCGGAAGAGCCAGTCCCAGATCTAGCCACTAAAGCATTTTTAGGCTTTTAGTCAGATGAGGAACAGATAGGAAAAGCACCCTGCCTTGCTTCTGCTCTACAGTCCTAGAAAATAAACCCCTGGCAAAAAGCCTCTTCTAGTTCTCTCTCTGGGCCAACCTTGGCTGCTGTGTCTGCACACTCAGACCATGGCTAAGGAAAACGAAAGGCAGGCACAGAGAATAAAGATGACTTCATTTTCTTTAACTTTGAATTTACAAATAAAACAGGCTCATATGGCCAAATCTAAGTCTGAACCTAAGAGTAACACAGAAAGCCCAGCTTTCTTTTGCTCCAATTTCACACATAAGCTCACTGCAGTTTCTTTTAGGCTGTGTAATTTGGAGCCTGAGAAAGCACTAGAGAACAAACTTGAGTACAAAAATGTTATCAACAGATACTTGATGACTTACACATGTAAGCCTGATCTCATTCATCCATTTCCTCATGAAATCTTGTTAAAGACCTGTACTCTTGAGCTTCTAACAAGTGGATAAAATAAAGAAACTTAAAGGGACAATTCCTTGGGACTTAAGCCTAACGTTAAGGCAAATGGCAAGAGGACAAGAGAATAAATTATACACAGTACCGGGAGTTGGAGCCTGCAGGGGGAGGGAGCCTCACCAGACCTGTTTGAATGCCAGGACTTACCTGTCAATAATGCTGGAGCACAGAAAGAACTCTGGCCTTATAAGACTTGGGGTGGGGACGGGGGGCGAGAAGGGGGAACATAAAGCATCAAATGCTCTTGGGAGACTAAGGACTTGTTCCTTGACAACATTTCCCACTCTTGGCCCTGTGAATGGGAACAAAGAAAGAATCCCAAAACAAGAACTAGGAGACCTGGGCCAGGTAGGCAATAATGTCTAAGATCCTGCTGATGCTAACATTCTACATCTACATCTAGGCTGGAACCTGGTGACCTCTACTGCTGAAAGGTTGTAACAAAAACAAAACTATCACAGAGGGAACCAGGTAAGAACAACATGGATCATTTGACTCACATAAAGGTAAGAAGAAGTAAAGAAACTCTTTTGGGGGCAACCACTAATCTCTTAGAATCATAAAACTCTGGCCTGGAGTCCACCCATCCTAAGAAGATACTTTTCCTGAGCACTGGATTAATCAAAACACCCTGGTACTGGCTGAGCTGAAAGCCAAGTGGCCAGCAGAATGCTTCTAGAGAACTGACAAGTGCTGGGAGAGGGCATTCATCCCTGTATCTTTCTGGGACAGAATGCAAGATAATAGTTTATGATCAAGAAAGATTCACTAGTTCTTTCTGACTCACTATGTGCCTACTATAGACTTTTAAGATTCCAGTGTTTGAACTTGTTAACTACAGGTGACATAGGGAAGAAAATACAAGTAGATAAGAGGAAGACACATCTAGAAATTAAAAAATTTCTCTCCTCTTACATTCAGGCTACAGAAGCTTTATACGCCCTAGGTCCAAAAGATTTAGAGGAAACCAGAATAAGATACAAAATAGCCTCATAAGCAGACCAAGAAAACGGCAAGAAGGCATGGGATCCTGATGCCAAGGAGGCACCTTCAACTCTAAAGCTGCTCTCTGGCAAGCATTATCAAGTCACAGCTGGTGTCTGAGTTCCCCGAAGCTCAGGAAAATGAAAAGGATGAGAGTCAAAGCAGTTCTAATCATGCCTTACAAGATGTAGGTAGCCAAAGCATCTTGGGTAATTAGTAAAGTGTAATCTTTCAAATTGTCTCTTTCCTTTCTTCAGTGGCTCAAAAACCTTGTTGTAGAAAACTATTTAACTCTTTCCTAATGCTGGTTCTTAAAAAAGGAAAAGAAAAAAAATATGGTAAGCTAAATAAATACATCATGAGAATTGACCATTCTTCACTCTCTAACTTGATTTTCATGGTTCTTTCTTGAGCCATTAACATAGAGGATGCTTGCAAAACTCAAAGGGCAGGCAGACAATGATACAAGCATATTATCTGAACAGGCTGTTTGGCTGTTCTTTTCAAGAAAAGTATGTATTTTATTACATTATGTGTATTTGTATCCACTTGACAATAGCCATGGTACTTTATCCCTAAATACAGCATACATCTGATAAGTACAAAGATATTCTCCTAAATAGTACATCAAATAAATTCAGTATTGAATACCATGTTACATAAGTTACAAACCATACCTACTTCTCCAAATATTCAAAAAAATGTTTCTTCTAAAATCAATAAAAGAAAAATAAATGTGCTTCTAGCTTTTCTCTGCTGATCCAGGAATCAGCCACGGTCCTGCTTGGCTTACTCAGAGCCAATGCAGGAGGTATCTTGTTTTGACATTGTATAGGAAGGTTTCTTGTTTGGAAAAAGCCCATGCCTAAGAGGTTTATTCTTTTCAATAAACACCTTGTAAGGGCAGAAAGAAATAGAAGACAGCATTCCATCAAAACTTCGGCAACCCTTAAGGCATAATACCCACCTTTAATTTAGCTGAATGGAACTGTAAATCAGTGGCCCACCTAAGGCCTACCTTACTGACCTAAGAAACTAGGGGCCACCCAGTCCAGCACACCATACTTACCACACCTCCTTTGTCCCCCTCCATGAACTGAATGATTTGGCAAGATGACTTCTCCCAGAGAAAGATATGCCCGCAGTCACTACCGCTCACCACAAACTCACTCTTGGGGCCATAGAAATTGACGCCTTTTACTGAAATGATAAATGAAGGAAGAAACCACATAAGGGTTGGCACCTGGCCTATATTTTTTTACCTCACAAAGAATTTAGTAATTCACAAACTGAGTCCACTGAATGCCAAATAATTCTTTTCATTCCTATAAATCAAGAGATTATGTATGTGATAGATAATTATAATAAGAACCACACCAGTCCCAGAGACTATTTACATTCTCCTGAAGAGCTCTATTAGGAGTCTACTGTCTTGGGCAACTGTCTGCCTCAAACTAATGCCCTATCTGTCCCAACCCTATTCATTTCAACTCTGGCCCTCTTAGGCCCTAGGATTGTTCTTGGTTTATGTATGTTTTACTGGTGCCCAGTTGGTCTATGACTGATAAAGGCAGACAGCACAGTCATACTATGAGAAGCATCACTGGCAGAACCCAGTAAAAAGGCTCAAATCTTTACAATTTGTAAAAGACAGGAGCCCAACTATCAGAACCGGTTCCACATACCAGCCACAATACTGACACTTTAAGCCTTTTGCTTGCCCACATAATGAAATCCAAACACAGAACTCTGCCCTCTTTCCTGCTTACCAGTCAAGAGATGACACACAAATCAAATGATGACACACAGCTGAGAGGAATGGCACCAGCCAAGTGCAGTAATTCTCTACCTTCTCTACATTAGACCTGTCAGGACACTTTAAAAAAAGCCCAAGGCTCCAATTGTATTGAATGTGTGGGGAGATGGGCATTATTGCTCTTTTATTAAAGGACTGAGGTGAGTCCAGTGAGCTCCAGTGTTCGAGAACAAAGATATAGAACTAAAAGCCAAACTCCACTGAAAACTTACCACCATTATTCCCTACTTTGCTTTATTCAAAGGAATCATTCCCATCTCTCCCTCTGACAATACCACCTTATACACACTATATGTAATTCAGCACGACAGTTTTCCCTAACTTTATAGAAGGACCTCTGTGTCTACTCTACAGTACCTGAAATCACAGAAAGTGATCTAGCTTCATGCAACATCACTGCAGAGAAGACGCTAATGAGCCCTCCCTGTATCACACTGGAAAAAAAGAAAATTCCAGCCCGACTAGGCATAATCTCACACTGTACTAGTTGACACAGGCAGCCTGTTCTTCAGGTAGTTCCCTCCTACACAATGGGAATAAGATAATGTAGATTTTCAATGTGACTTGAGTCACAAAACAGAAAAAACAGACTTACCTGTAGCATTATTTCTATGACCTTTATATCTCTTAATATACTGGGCCCCATCACTGTGAGAAGAGTTGAAAAGGTAAATGTCTTCATCATTGTAACTGGCCAGAAGCTCTGCCAAGAACAAGAACACAGCAGTGAAGGCAAAGGCTGAAAAATGCAGAGACCAGGAGATAAAGAGGGATGGGGGATTGTCTAGGATGGGACTTCTGGCTGGCAGTGAATCCTCTTAGCACCCAGTTAAAGCACCCATCTTATTTAAGTTTGGAACGGCAGGCAAGTAAGGCCATGTAGGATCTATGATGAACACATTACCAGCCCAGGGGCAGTAGAACACTCAGGAGATTGAAGCCTCTAACTTACTAAGTCATCAAAGGCAGCAGAACTTGCTTAGGCTAGTAGCTTAGGCTTCAGGACAAGTCTGTGAAGTGTCATCTGAAGCATTTCCAAGGGTCATCTGCTATATCCTCCCACTACATGCTTACCATCAGTAACTATTGCCAGCTGCTCCACTTGGAGCTACTGTACAGTGGTGAACCCTGGAGGGCACATGCCTCACTGGCTCAGCAGCTCCCTAGACAGAGGGGACATGCCAGCCTAGGAGCTGGGCCCTGCTCACGTACCTGTGCCGTCGTGGCTGTACACAAGACAGGTGATGTTTGCTTTGGACTCACTGTTCACCTGCAATAAGGAGCAGATACTGACTGATGCCCCCACCCCCACCCAGTTTGTTATATCAACTTCAGGAATAGGTTTTTCTAGAAACTTCCCTGTATCTTTTTTCCAGAGACAGACAAGAGATAAACAGAAAGAGGCAGGAGAAGGGGTGAGATCGATTTATATAACTGAGGAAACATGTCCACCTCAAGAAGCAGAGTCTTAGTGAGGCCCTCTCTTGGTTCTCTGCTGTGTGCTAGCCATTTCAGATGCATTATCTCAATAGGCCAACATAATGGTGTCCATTTTGTTGTTGAGATCACCGAGGCTAGAAAAGGTCAACTGGCTGCCCAAGATCATAAAACTTGTAAGAGAGAAAACCAGGGTCAAAATCTGTCTGACTTCAAATTCCAAACTCTTCACATTAGGCCAAGAAGTTTGGAGGCAGCTCAGGATGAAGTCAAGAAAGCCAGGAGCCACTGGTCCTTCACGAATCTTACCAAGTGATGAGGACAGAACTTCTTTAGTACTCCATTGTTCTCATTCTCATCAATTTTCCTCTGGTCATAAATCCTTTAATGAAAGATGCAATCAAAGCGTCAAAACTTACAAAGTGATCCCTTGCAGAGTTGTAAGACACAGGCTCTTTCCTAACCAAGCTTTTGCTTTGTTCTCTTCAGGAAAGGTGTCCTAATCAAGCTCCAAACTCTGCCTTATCCACATATTCTCAAAAAGTAGTTCATTTACTGTTTATTTTAGTGGTGAGAAGTTTCATGTATGTGCAAGCCAAAAGGAGAACCCTGAGTGTCATTCTTTGGAACATCATCCAAATCCTTTACAACAGGGTTTTCTTATTATCCTGGAGCTCACCAATTATACTAGACCAGCTGGCAAGCAAGCCCCAGAAATCTGTCTCTGCCTCTCCAGTACTGGGAATGCAATAAGTACCATCACATCTCACATTTTATGAATTAAACTATCCATCTCTCCAGCCCCATTTATGGTTTATTTTCACTAAGCAATTAATAGCACACTTTTTATATGTTTCTTACTTATCCAAAGCATTTATGAATCATGGGCAGAGGTCATATTTTATGTAAGTAGTCTTAAGTCCTTTGAATTTCTTTAAGATTTATTCTTATTCGTGTATAAGAGTGTTTTGATTGCATGTATTATATGCATCACAGTTATGAGTGCAGTGTTGCTAGGACAGAATAGGGTGCCAGACCCCAGAGAACTGGACTTACAGATAGTTGTGAGCTGCCATGTGGGTGCGAGAAACTGAACCCAGATTCTTTGAAAGAACAGCAAGTCTTCATAAATTGCTGAGCCATTTCTCCATCCCTCCTTCTTTGAACTTTTATTTGGCTAGTTCTCCCTCTCGTGGGACACAAAAATGATCCCCAAACCACCAATCTCCTGAAGTTATCTGTAGACAACTACTCAAAATGTTGAATGAAAAAGTCCAGGAAAAAAAAAAAAATTCACTAGTTTTAATACTAAAACAAAACCCAGCACCTTTATAGATTAGGGGAAATGACTGTACTTTCTTTTGATGAGGACATTCTTTGACTACCACTAGCTCCCTACATCTAGAAATGTTTTAAATCTGTCTCTTACTCTGAGTTTCAGACTTAACACCTACAACATCTACTTAACATTCAGATGTTATAATAGGTTGTCCAAAAGGAAACTGTTTTCCTCCCAAAACTAAAGTCTTTCAAACCTATCCCTCCTCCTCAGTCTGTTAATGACATTGTCCTTAACACAAAAGACCAAACCAGATACCAGGTCTCTCACTTGGTTGTGCTCTCTCCTGCTCATTCTCCCCACCACCCCATGTCTGTCTGTCTGTCTGTCTGTCTCTCAAAACTTATTAAACCTTTGATAATTTCACACATGTATTTGATGTGTTTTTAAATCATATTCCTTTCCCACTCCTTCCCAGGTCTTTTCTCTCTTGTATAAGTGGTTTACTTCTTGTCAATTCCTCTCCGTGGCTGTACTGGTTTTGTTATACCGGCTTTCCCACTTCCCTCCATATTTTGCTTACACTACTATTCATATTCCTTCTGATTTTCCTGCTCATGTTGCCATCAGAAATTTTATACAGAATGCTTAAACTTTATATCAGTTCCCTATTTAAATTTCCTCAGTATTTCTGAACACTTTTCTGGAAAAGAAAGCTCAAACTTTTTAGAATGGCTACCTACAGATTCCTCAAGACCGACCCTACACATTACACCCAAACCTAACTATGACTTTCTCAAGATCCTATGTAATACTACCAAACAAACCAAAGACAGACAATAACCTATGGCCAAACTAGATAGATTAGGAACTTACACTTGCTATCCTAGCACGTGGAAGAAAAAAAGAAGGAGGAAGAACTTAAGGCCAGCCACAGCTACAGAGTACAAAGGCTAGCCTGAGCTATAGAAGATACTGTCTCAAAAAAAGAAAAAAGGCAAGTCTTTTCCATGTATCCTGCAACATACAACTATCACAACTTACTATTACCATATCTCTACATACATACATACATATATTTTACTTAAAATACTAATTGCCCAAATGTCTTTCATTCTTTCTGTATGCAAATAAAAACCACAAGGAAGTGAATTAGTTTCCAGTGTATTTTAGTTAGACTTGAGTTCAAATACTACTTACTCAAATAATACTGAGTAAAGTTACATGTACCTTACATATTTTCCTACACAGCAGATGTTAATAAATGAATCAATGTATCCTTGGTAATATCTAAACATTTGGCATTAAGAGAATACCTAGGAAATGTTTACTAAATGAAGCCACAAGCACCAACACAGGAAAATGGTTATATTAATCCTAAGTAAATTTATCAACTGTCATTTTTTTCTCTTAACTAAGTTCAAATGAACAGCTCTTTTAAAAAAAAATGTAAATCAACAGAGCTCAAATGTCCCTAACATTCAGTAACTAGCCAGGCAAAGGCAAGCACATCACTCCAGTCAAAGCTACAGTGAAACCCTGTCTCAAACAAACAGACACACATGCACCAGACACACACCAAATTTAGTTAAGTCAGAAAATTGGCGAAAAGTACTAAATATTCAAGGTCCGTGGGATGATCTGTGGTAAATGGACTATTCTGTGTTCCTTAGCACCCAATATTCTGTTCTTCGTCTTTTTGAGACAGGGTTTCTTTGTGTGACAGCTCTGGCTGTCTTGGAACATGCTCAGTAGACCAGGCTGGCCTCAACCTCAGACATCCACCTGCCTCTGCCTTCCAAGTGCTGGTATTAAAGGTGTGTGTCGCCACTGCCCAGCATTAATTTTTCTTTGTTTTTTGTTTGCTTTGGCTTTAGGTCAAAAAGCATGTCTCCCTAAACCTTCCTTTAAATGTTTTTTCAGAACCCCAAAATAAAATTCAGTAATAACTATGTGAAGTCTTGAGGCAGAGTAGACCATCTTTCTGTATTCCTTGCTTCTTTCTTGAAAGAAAATTGCAGTAGTAAAATCTACAACATCATTACATAAAGTATGTTACAAATATTTTCAAATTTGTACCAGAAAATAAGGGATCCCAACATTCAGTTAGCCAATCTAAAGAAGTATCACGGGCATTAAGATGAGGGAAATATCAGAGCAGACCAGGGTGCTGACAAGACTCTACTCATATAGAGTCAGTGGGGCTATACTCCTGATAAGTAAACAGGTCATCATCTGCATAGAAACCTGTACACAAAGGAACTGAAAACACTGAAGCCAACAAAAGATCTGAGTATTTTATTCCTCTCTTTGCTAAAATGTTAAAACATTTCTCAGTCCATTTTAGCCTTGGGAAATTATAAGCTGTGGAATAGTACTGGAACTCTACTAAGATTTTTGGAATAAGTCAATAGAGCCAACTCATCCACTCCTCTTTAAACAACTCGGTCCTACTTTTCCCCAAGAGACTTTTAAAGCAATCTAATTCTCCAAGAAAAAAAAATCCCAATTAGAAGTTCAGTGATGTTTCAGCTCAACCCAAAGCTTTGACAACATATCTTTTATCACAGCATCTTATATAAAAATAGAGGGCTGGAGAGATGGGCCAGCAGCTAAGAGCATCAGCTGCTCTTGCAGGGGACACAGGTTCAATTCCCAGCACCCCCATGGTGGTTCACAACTACCCACAAGCTCACTTCTAGGGAATCCAAAGCCCTCTTCTAGCTTCTGTGGGCACCAGGCACACCATGATATACACACAAAATAACTACATAAAATAATGCTATACATTTAAAGACTACTGACTAAAAGAAACAAATTCTGAAGGAGAGTAACACATTCAGAACTCTTGAACAAAGTAAATAATAAATTTTTCTGAAAATTTACCTCACAATTCTAATTAATACAAGTAATTTCAAAATAGTTTTAAAAATGTAAAGAAGTCACGTTTCAACTACCAGCAGGACAGAAAAACAAAACCCCATTTTTCTAATTATGCTATCTCTCTTTTTTCAAACTGACAATCCCAAAGAAATGTAGTTAAAATACAACAGATGGCTAGCTAGGGAATAAGGGTCAGAAGGAAAACAACTGGTACAATGGGGATTGAAAGCCTGATGTCTGTTTTCCCTTAGGATGTGTCTCAATAGCCAGTGTTAAAAACAGATGTTCACAGTGACAGAGATATTACTACAGATAAAGAAAAGTTGTTCAGGACAACAGAAACAAAAATCCTCAGTTACAGAGTGTTCCCAAGCCAAATTTTTCTAACAGTGCTCAACATGGTTAGTGCAGAGCTGTCAAGATGATTATTAACTGGGTAAACACACTTCCTGCTCAATGATGCAATTCTCAAAACCTGAGTCTGATAGTTTGATTTCCAAACAAGTGTAAAGGACTGAATGACTCCACAAAGTTGTCCTATGACTTCTACATGAATGCTAAACATGCTTTATGGCATACACACCTCATATATACATCATACTAACACAGATAATACTAAAAATCAAACATAAAAATTATTTGAAAAGATTGCTAGTACAATGTTCATTTACATAGAAAAATAGTGAAAATCTCATATGGATTTATGTCTTAACCACTATGTGGGACAAATTTATCAATCTTCTTTAAAATGTGATAATCCCAGGGCTGAAACAATAGCATAGTGGTTAAGAGGATCAGGATCAATTCCCAGCACCGACACCATGCCCAACAACCATCTCTAACTCCAGTCCAAGAAGATTCGACGTTCTCCTCTGGCTTCCTCAGGCACCTCATGAACAGTGCCCAGTTATACATAAGCAAATAGAACAACCATATAAATAAAATATATTCATTTTAAAAAGTGATAATCCACATAACATGAAGCTCCTCAGATTGTTATCATAGGGCACAGAATGTCTCAGAAGGGGCTTAAGCATTTCTAAAAGGGTAAAAAGTTCAACATGGTAGTGAATTCCTACAATTCGCTAACACTGCACTGGGGAGTATCTAGCAATATACTTGAGACTCCAAGTCTCAAACTCTCAAAGATACAAAGGACTGGCAAACTCACCTTACAAACTGGTCTCGCCCCCCTACTGCAAACTGGTGGGTATTGGCAGGGTTCACATAGATTGTATACAGCCCCACTTTCTTCTCCTTCTCTTTTGTCACCACCAGCTTCCTTCAAAGAGTAGAAAAAGCATACAGTTACATTGTCCAAAAGACCCAGATGGAGCTCAGCATGATAGGTAGCTCAGATCTGTAACCCCAGCACTCAACAAAGAAAGAGAAAAGGCTGCCATTGTGGCATGTCTATCATCGAAGCACCCAGAAGGTAGAGGCAGAAAAACCGTGATTTCTCAGCCAGTGCACAGCCATGACTTCCACTCTTGGCACCACATAATCTGGGTAGGTGGCACATGCCTGGAAATCCCAGCCCTCAGCAGACAGAGGCAACATCAGGACTGAAGTCACCCTCAGCCTGGTTAAGAGACCTTGTCTTTTAAAAAGGAAGAAATATGAGGGAATGGAAGATGCTTTTTAAGGGGTAAGAGAAGAACCTAGAGGTAACTATGATCAAACTGTATTATATGTACTTGAACATGTGATAATGAAGCCATCATCTTGTACAATATATGAGATAATAAAAAAAAAAATATAAGCTGGGACTGAAGAGATGGCTCGGTGGTTAAGAGCACTGTCTGCCCTTCCAGAGGACCTGAGTTTGAGCATCCACATGGTGACCCTACCACTGTCTATAATTCCAATTCTAGGGGATCCAATGCCTTTTTCTGGTTTTCATGAGTACCAGGCACATACACGGTCCACAGACATACATGCAGGCAAAATACCCAGCCACATAAATAATAAAGTAAATTTACAAAATTAAGTATAAGAGCATGTGAATGAGTGTATTGGCCTTAGTTAATGTGATACAAAACACCTGGAGACACAGAGCTTGCTGCAAGAATCACAGCAACAGGGAGCTAAGAAGTTCTAGACATCAAAGTCTGTCTCCCAATTTTTATGGAAAAATAAAGAAGTCACTGAAAACGTGGCTTTGGGATTAAAAAGATGCACCAGCCAGTGAGGTGTTTTCCGTACTGAGTTAGAGCCAGAGCTCCCACAGAAAAGGCTCTAACCCCAGTGCTGGGGAGGCAGACAAAGAGTGATCCCCAAAGCTTGCTGGCCAGTTAGTCTTGTCAAATTGGTGAGCTCCAAATTCAGTAAGCACATCTCACAAGATGGCTCAGTGGGTAACAACACTTGCTGCCAACCCTGACAACCTGAATGATCCTCAGGACCCAATGGTAGAAGAAGAGAACCAAGTCCCTCAAACTGACCTCTGAACTGCCCCTGTGCATTGTGCATGTGTATGTACAATAAATATAATTTAAGATTAAAACAACAAATTAGCAAAGAATGGATTTATGAAGCTAGCTATGTATAAAATCGAAAACACACTTCAAAAGTACTCTGGTTCTAAACACAGAAGTGTGATTCTTTGGATGACTGCCATGTCAAGGGGTCCTTGGTTACAAGAATGTAGCTAACCAGCCATAATTTACCTCATGTTAGGAGTAGTTATACAGAACTTTTCCCAGATCTAGGTGTCAATTTACCAAACATGGTATCATGCAGATTACTAAGCTTACAGGAAAAATGTTAAACTATTAAGAGGAACCTGAGCTGGAGAGATGGCTCAGATGGCAAAGAACACTGATTGCTCTTCCAGGGAACCTGAGTTCAATCCCCAGCAACCACATGGCAGCTCACAATTGTCTGTAACTCCATTTTCAGGGGATCTCTCACACAGACGTGCAGGCAAAGCACCAATGCACATAAAATAAAAAAATAAATCACTAAAAAAGAGCCTAACTGAGCTTTTGTTTTTTATTTTAAGCTTTTACTCATTTTAGAATAATAGAAATGGAAACAAGAAAAAGAGAGCCACCATAACAATTTTTTTCATATAGAAATAATCTTAGCATTCTCTCTTCATGGTCAAAGCCACTCTAGCTTAGAACTGTTCTGGACAGTGAGATTTTTGATTTTAAAATCTACACAACTTTCCATTAAAAGAATACAGATGCCAGGCATGGTGGTGTGAAGGTAGGATCATCAAGAATTCACAGTCATCCCTGACTAAACTGAGTTCTAGGGCAGTCTGGGCTACATAAGACCTAGGGCAGTCTGGGCTACATAAGACCTTATCTTTAAAAAGTACAGAGATCATGGAAAAGCAGTCACTAGGAGTGAAAAGCACACACACACACACACACACACACACACACACACACATACACACACACACCCATATTAAAAAGTGACAGGAAAGATACTCAAAATTATTAACAATGGTTATCAATAGCTAGAAAATTGGGGAAAGATACATAAGGAACATTTCTACTTTGTCTATGAGTTTTGATTACTTGAGTTTAAGATGCAATTATTGTAAAACCAACAAAAATGAAAACAGACAGTGTATCATCTATGTATGAATGGTAATGTATGTATGTACTACAGGACTTCCAGAAAGGGAGTCATAATATAAACAAATATACTGAAATGCAGAAAGTTACATAAAGTTATTTAACTAGTAATAACTGGACTGAAATTTTGCTTGATCTGCCTGGATCCACAAAAGACATTTGTTTTTCAACCAGTGATGGCTTAGTGGATAAAGGACTTGATGTGCAAGCCTGGGAACCTGAGGACAATTCCTGGAACCCACATAAAAGTGGGAGAAAACCAACTCTACAAAGTTGTCCTCTGACCTCCATATACATACCACGGCACATGCACACACATACATCCATACCGTGTATAAACACTAACAATAAGATAAAAATTACAAAAAAGCTGGGCGTTGGTGGTGCACGCCTTTAATCCCAGCAAAGGCAGGTGGATCTCTGTGAGTTCAAGTCCAGGCTGGTCTGCAGAGCTAGTTCCAGGACAGGCCCCAAAGTAATACAGAGAAACCCTGTCTCAAAAAAAAAAAAAAAAAAAAAAAAAAAGCACTTTGTTCTTATATGGCACTAACAGTTAAAAAGGAAAACGGACTTCCATGTAATACAAAACTTTATTGTAGCATCAATCTTATTTTCAAGACTTATCCTTTATCTTCCTGTAATTTGACTGGACATTTATAAGATATAAGACTATCTCTAAGGTAGAGTGTAGAGTAAAGTGCTTCTTCTGGTAAGCTGAATGTGGGTACTTAGGTGAATGGAAAGCAGAAGACTAACAAATCATTAAAGTCTACCTGTAAAAAGTGAGCTCTCTGGAAAATATTAGGCAATTCACACCAAGAAACAGGCACAGGAAGTAAGGACCTCTCCAAAACTTGAAGCTATGTCTTAATCATACATAGGCTCAAAGGTACTATATTTTGATGAACCTAAGAGTTTAACATTACCATGGCATGTAGAGCATTTTCAAGACCAAGGAATAGAGTTCTGCAAAGAAAATGTGACTATGGACTAGAAAGATGGCTCAGAAGTTAAGAGTATATATTGCTTTGGCACAGGACCAGAGTTTGGCTTTCAGCATCCTTGTTGAGTGGTTCATAACCACTTGTACTATAACTTTCAAGGGATCTTCTAGAGGCCTCTGTGAACATCTGTATTCATGTGTACATACCCCCACACAGATACACATATACACAAACTTGAAAATATATCATCACTTCTAGGCCTTTTGGCTAAGATCAAGTATAAAAATAAAACACATCTGTGTGCCCTGGCTCTCCTCCAACTCAGAGATTCACCTGCCTCTGCTTCCTGGGATTAAAGGCATGTCCCACCACCACCTGGCTAAAACTAAAACAAATCTTTAAAAAAAAAAAAAAAGATATTATGGCTAAACTTACGAAGCTGGCCGATCTTGTCTCAGGTCAATGGTGAAGACAACAGCATCTTCACCAGCTGACAGGAACGTACAGGGAGAGTCTGGTTCTAGAGCCAACTGAAGGAAAGAAAGGGAAAGAATGTGGGTTTTAAGTATCAGAAGGAATCAAGTTCATTGACTTACATTTAAGAAGGGAAGCGATTAAAGTGTCTTAGCAGGCTAGGCGTAATAGGTATATACCTTTAATCCCAGTTTAAGAGGTTGAGGCAAGAAGATATTTTTGAGTTCAAGAGCAACCTGGTCTACACAATGAAACTATGTCTCAAAAGAAAAAAAAAAAAAGTCTTAGCAAGTGAAATTTTGTTATAAAATCCTAAGAAGGGAAGAAGGGGGCTATAGAAATGACTAGAGCACTGGCTGCTCTTCAGAGATCCTGAGTTCAATTCCTAGCAACCACATGATGGTTGCTACCTATAATGAGATCTGGTGCCCTCTCCTGGCAGGCAGGCATACATGCAGGCAGAACACTGTATACATAATAAACAATCTTTTAAAAATCCTAAGAAATAATTTAAGCTTACTAACTCTGTGTGAATAGTCCATTTAGTCTATACAGGTCATAAGACAGTCAATTTGCTATTTTAATCAAATCCCAAAAGATATGAACACAGACAGCAAAGGAAAATATCAACTATTAACAGTCCATTGTAAGTCAGGTGTGGTAGCACACACCTTTAATCCCAGCACTACCTAGGGAGGCAAAGGCAGGTGGATCTCTTTGAGTTAGAGGCCAGCCTGGCTGACACAATGAGTTCCAGGATAGCCATCACTACAGAGGAATCCTGTCTCGAAAAGCATAAAGGACTTATTTTAAAGTAATGTCCATTGCGTTCAGGCCTGCAGACAAATAAAGAAACTTCTTTCTTTTTCTATTTCTGTATCTTAACTCTAAAAGTTAGTTACCTAGTGGGTGGGAACTAAACTTAAAAATCAAAGTGAGGGGGAAAAAATTTTAAAAAGTGGGTATTTTTCATATTTCTTGAGCCATCTAGATTCCTCTAAATATCCTTAGGTTTTGTAAGAGAGTATCATCCTTTGCTTGGCATGAAAAAACAGTATCTACCTGAAATACTGTTTTTTAGGAACTTTTAGGACAGCTGTTAACAAATCTAGGGGCTGAATGAAGTAAGGCAGGTGAAGACAACAAAGGGAACACAAGTGAAAACACTGACTGAGATCCACAGAGGATATGGGGGTAGGAATTAAGATTCACTGGACTCGGTATAGGTTAAGTGAGGTTGATTTGGCGAAATTCACTTACACATGAAGCAGACCACTGCCATGGGTTCCCAGCCCATGGATGCCACCCAGACTTAGCGGGTCCCCCTCTCCCTCCTCCCCCAATCACATCCACACCTGTGACGGTGACCAAACGGGCATGGTCAGTGCAACAGGTGCGGACGGGGTAGCTACCTAACTACAGACATGAATTCACAATCTGGGAACAAAGGCTTACTTACCTTGTGGGATGCCCCCTTGTGCTGGGCGACACGCTTTGTGTTCTTGCAGCACTGTGTAGCAGACAGTTCTGCTACTCGAACCTGCCCATCCCGGGCACACATAGCCAGGGTGGAATCACCACTGTTAGGAAGGAACTTGGCCTGGAGATGTAAAAATGAAAAAGGGACACACTGGAAAATTGCAATTGTGCCTTACGGGGATAAAAGCAAGGAATAAGCAAGGACAAATCGTTTACCAAACAAACATAAATCTGCCACTAAGGGAAAGAAACCTGGAAAGAACGAAAAAGGACATGCTTATGGATGAGTAGCTAGTATCAGTATAGACAATGGGACAATATGGAAAGGTGTAATATCTCTATGGAATCATCATTATTAGCTAAATTTTATCAAATGTGATTAAATACCAGCCATGAATCCAAGTGCTCAGTTCTCTTTTTCTTTTTCTTGAGGATGGGAAAAAGAACTCAGTCTTAGCAAATAAGTACCCTACTATTGAGCTACACTCCCAAGTCCATGCACTGTTACTTAGTTCTGATGTGTTACAAGTCCTATTTCATAGATACATGAACTTCAAGTTCAAGTTAAGCAATTGTTCAAACTTAGGGCTAGGATATGGAAGCTAAGCAATTTGGTTCAAGAGTCTGTGCACTTTACTACACTGCCTTGTACACCTACTTCAAGTTTCCTATCCATAATGGGACTTAATAGTCCTTATGTACAAGGAAACAAAAGGCTGCCATGAGTCTCTCAGTGTATCATTACGGAGTCTATGGCTGGATCGAGTCCTGATATCTAATTCCAATCACAACTTGCTACTAGCTTCTGTTCTTGGCAGCAACTCAATTTTGTCTACCCTCACACTTCATTTTCTCAAGTTACTATGATGTCTCTTTGTCTTACCTGGAAGACATTACTTTTGTGGCCACTCTCAAAGTCCAGTACTGGTTGCCGCCTCACCCAATCCCACACCACCACCTTCAAGTCATCACTGCCACTGGCCAGCCAGGTGCCACGCTGGTTAAAGTGCAAGGTATTGACACAACCAGTATGGCCCTCAAGGCCATGTTGCAGGCGGAAACGCTGTACAAAGACTCTTGCCCCACAAGCCTCATACACAAAACGGGCACTCGAACCCAGCTCCCGCTCCCGAAGGGCAGGAAGGGCTTTCCAGCGAGGTCGGGGCAAAGCTGTTGTCTCTGAGGATACCCAGTCTTCCAGAGCTCGTTCATCATCTGAGGAGTCCTGATCACGGCTGGCCCGTTTGCGCTGGACTCGATGCCGAGGCTGTTCTTCTTCCTCTTCCTCTGAATGGTCATGGACTCGGTTGTCATCATTGATGGAGTAATGCCCAGTGTCCTCCATGCTGTCAGAGTCCTTTTCTTCACCTGAGCTCTCTGTGTCTGTGCCTCGACTTTCTGTGCTGGTGCGGTTGGGGCCACCATCATCCCCAGTCAAGCTCAAACTCAGGTCTGAGGCCTCTACTTCAATACCTGAGGATGTTTCCCTCCCCTCTTCAGCTCCAGACATCTCTTCTGGGCTGCTAGACAGGCTTCCTGGACATTAATGCATAGATACAAAGGAAAAATAGTTAGGGAAGGGATCAGGAAGACTTTCAGGCACTGTATGTACAAGTCTTTGCACTTCAGACACTGCAGGTGCATGGAGCACTGACATCATTCAGGCAAAACATCCATATACATAAAATACAGTAACTACCCTCCCCCATTTTTGAAAATATACCAACAGCCAGGCATGGTAGCACACACCTTTAATTCCAGCACTTGGGATGCAGAGGCAGATGGATCTCTATGAGTTTGAGGCCAGCCTGATCTACATTGTGAGCTCCAGATCAGGCATGAGTAAGTACATAGTGAGACCCTTACTCAAAACAACAAAACAAACAAAATGCAAACAAACCACTAACACTTTTACCCAACTTTGGAACCTGTATGCTACACTCTGCCCACAGGCTCACTGGTGCAGTAGTGGTATGGCTGTCACCTAGATTGCCAATTGCTTTCTGAGATTGCTCAGAAGGGCACTCTCCATAGGGGAGAATTCAAAAGCTCACTGTCTACAGAAGTCCACAGGCCCTAGATCAAACTTATTGTTGCTTTGCTAAGTCGACATGTTAAACTGTTTTCTAAATATCTGTGTTTATATTCCTAGACAAGTGTTCCTTTTTTCATCGAGCAATGGTTAATACAGAGACTTGTTGCTGGCCAAAGTGTTAAGAATAAATGACTATTTAGTGCTCAATCATAAATATGACAATTATCAACTGCCAAGGCTCAAGAGTATCACAAAAGAAGGGGCAGAAAGAATGTAAGAGCTGGAGAATGGAGAGGTGTGTTGAAAACTGTTGTCTTTTGGGCTTGACACAAGCACTGCACTCATAAACTCTCAGCAGCTGTGGTTTCCTGCACATGACCTGCAAAAGAACAAGTCAGTCAGCACTCCAGCAAAGACAGGTGAGGGCTCGTGAGCCCTACCCCTGGCTAAGGAGTATTGGAAACTGATGTCGGGCTCTTCATTGGTATGGCAAAAGGTCAACCATGTGACTGCTAGAAACACAGACTAAATTTAATGGGTTATTAAAAAAAAGAAAGAAAAAAAGCACAAAATGACAGCATGAAGGTTGGGGAGAACATACGAGAGGAGTTCAGAGGGAATGGGGAGAATGGGGATGGAGATGATGATCATGATATATTTTATTCATGCATGAAATTGTTAAAGAGCAAACTTTTGGCCAGGTGATGGTGGTGGTGGTGCATGCCTTTAACCCCAGCACTTGGGAGGGAGAGGCAGGTGGATCTCTGAGGTTGAAGCCAGCCTAGACTACAAAGTGAGTTCCAGGACAGTAGGGCTACACAGAGAAACCCTGTCTCACAAAAATGCACGTACACGCACGCAGAGAATAAATCTTAAAAATATTCTTAAAAAAACAAACAAAAAAAAAAAACAAAACAAAAAACAAAACAAAACAACAGTGTGGCCAGGTGGTAGCAATGCACTCCTTTAATCCTAGCACTTGAGAGACAGAGGCACTCATGCCTGTAATCCTAACACTTGAGAACCTAAGACAGTCTTTGTGAGTTCAAGGCTAACGTGGTCTACAAAGAGAGTTTTCCAAGACAGCCAGAGCTGGTATGGTACCCTATCTTAGAGAAACCCTATCTCAGAAGGAGAAAAAAAAAAAAAAAAAAAAGTGTGTGCTTACGCAACTACCTTAGATCATGCCCTCTGTTTGAGACACAATCTCCCAATATAATCCTGGCCTAAAACTCATTATGTAAATAAAGCAGACTGATCTCTAATTGTGGCAATTCTCTTTTACTTTCTGAATGCTGAGATCACAGGCATACACCACCACACCTGGTGTTAGGCTATGCTCTGTTTGACAGGCATATACTGATTACAGAAAATAATTAAACTAGCCTAATATTAAAAAAATCTCCAGCAATAACAAGGCACTCTTTCTTTTTCTTTTCTTCCTTCCTTCCTTTTTTTGTTTTGAGACAGGGTTTCTCTGTATTGCTTTTACTTTGGAGCCTGTCCTGGAACTAGCTCTGTAGACTAGGCTGGACTCAAACTCACAGAGATCCACATGCCTCTGCCTCCCAAGTGCTAAGATTAAAGGCATTCACCACCAATGCCTGGCTAACAAGGCACTATTTAAATTGAAAACAATCAAAAGAAAAATACCTCAGCAAGAACTAACACAGCTAGCCATGTCTTATGGGAAGATGGTAACTGACAAAAAGCACAGTGGCTCATGCCATTTCCCACAACTACCTTCTGCTGCTTAAGTGCTAACTTTCTCCCTTAAGGACTTTTTATTACTGTGACATTAATTTATGGGGGGGGGAGTACCACAATGAACACATGGCCATAAAAGGACAACTTAAAGGAGCAAGCTTCTTCCTTCAACCATGTGGGTCCAGAATCAAACTCAGGCACCAACCAGGTGGCAAACAACTTTATCCACTGAGCTGTAGTGCTCAGTTGAAGTTGATCAATACAATCACTTAGCACAGGTTTTCACTTGCCTCTTTCTAGCAAATGTATTTTAACTTATCAATTAGTTAGCTTGGTTTTAGATATGGTCTCATTATGTAGCTCACACTGGTCTCAAAGGCGCAGATTCTGTCTCAGCTTCTCAAGTGTTAGGATTACAGGAATGAATTACTAAACATAGTTTAATAAATAAATTTTTTCTTTTCTCCATGTTGTCAGGGATCAACTGCCTTGTACTTGCTGAAGCTACATGCCCAACCCTAGTTTAAAAATTTCATACTAAGACACATTTTCAGTCTCTTTATTGAGAGATGAAACAGTTTTATCAAGAAGCATTCATACAGCTGATAAAAAGCATGACTACTTTAAGTGGTTTTTGAGAGGCTGGCTATCTTGTAGGTCTGCAATCCTGGCATTTACATAACTGATGATGTTTTGTTGTTGTTACTATTTTTCTTTTCCAGACAGGGTTTCTGTTAGCAGGCCTGGCTGTCCTGGAACTTACTCTGTATACCAGGCTGGCCTTGAACTCACAGAGATCTGCCTGTCTTTGCCTCCCAAGTGTTGGGATTAAAGGCATGTACCACCACTGCCAGGCCAGAACTGGTAACTTTCAGTATTTACAATTAAATGCTGCACTCTTGTCTAGCAAAGAATAATTGATTGCAATGACCCCTCGAGTGATGCTCACACCCAATACAAATACAACTTCCAACCTAAGATCAAGGTATGGAAAAAAGGGAAGAAAGACTTTTAACATACTGTAATTGTTTGCTTTGGTATCCTCTCTGCAGTTGAGTACAAATTTTATCTTGCTATGAATCTTCATAGAAAGGTAAACCAGTTATGTGACTCTAGTATAAGCTACTCAGGTCTAACAGTGTTTACTGATGTAAATAAAGCTGGATCACCTTATACTGACTAGTTGTCTGGGTTGAACCAGAGATTTTTGAGACTGCTGAAGAAATAAGACCTCCTTTCTCCTTTCAATAAACTCTTGTGCAAAGTGCAACACAGAAAACAGATAAAAGTGTTTTGTTTGAAGTAACAAGAGAAAGTTGAACAACACAAAAGCACCCCCCACCAAACAGCATAGTAGCGGGAAAACTGGACTAGGAGGTAGAAGGGAAGGAAAGGGGTGTGTGTGCAGAAATCTGAACTAGGAAGCAGACCTGAGAATTACATATGCTGATTAAGTATAACAGATGTGTTTAAATGCAGCGGGGCTTAAGCTTGGGGTTGGCTAGAAGGGATAAAAGTATACCTAGAGCTGAAGGTAGCGCAATGGTAGAGTACCTATTTGGTGTGTACAAAGTTCCAGGTTAAATGCTTAGTACTATATTCCTGCACACAACACATAACAGAGCCCTAGATGCAAGGTAAAAGTAAGCCCCATCCCTCCAAACTCCTGGAATTTACTGTGAAAATTATGATTAACAAGGGCCAGCAAGATGATCCAGCAGGTAGAAGCATTTGTCACAAAGCCTGACAACACAAATTTTGATCTCCAGGACCCACAGCATAGATGGGAACCTGATTTTACTAAAGGATGGGCACACTTGAACACTAAATAAATGGAATATAAAACTTTAAAAGTTGTGATTAACAAATTTAGACCATGAAAGTGGTAGCACATTAATATAAGGGACAGAGTATATATATCACATGCTTGAAGAAGGGCTTAGTAGTCATTGACTAAAATCTACCTTAGGATGTAGATTTTTTTTTTCCTGTACAGACCCAGATGGTCTAAATTACAGAAGACCATTTATCACTGCCTTAACTACTGAATCTCACTTGCACAAAAGCAACTCATAAACACTACATAAAGGGGCATGACTGTGTTTAGTGAACCCTTTTCTAGTGTGTGTAGTGTGTGCACGAGACTATGTGCTATGTTTTTTGGGGGGGGGCACACAGCAGAGGCCTAAGGTTGACATCAGGAACCTCACTCATCATTTTCCACCTTACTGAAAAAGTCTGTCAACTGAACCCAGAGCTTGTTGATATAGTTAATCCAGCTGGGTAACCTGTTTAGGGACCTCTCCTGTCTCTACTTTCTGAGCACTGGAATTACATGTGGCCACACTATGCCCATCTAGCATCTACACACACACAAATACCTAAATTTCTCTAGACCCCCTTTTAATTAAGCCCAATGTAAAGGGAGGGAAGGAAGACCTGATTTTGGATAGTTTTGGTTTTAACTTTTCTCTCTCTGTCTCTCCTTTTGGCACTGGGGACTGAACCAAGGGCCTCATGCACTGAGGCACATTCCCAGATCAGTAACTTGATTTCTTATCACTCTGAAACTATTATCTATCATAGAAACAGACCTTTCAATTAAGTCTTCCCTGAAACTCCCTCTACCTTACTTTTCTTTTTAGAAATATTTCTTAAGTACACCCTTTTGTAAACAGGCTTTCAAAAGTCCAAGCCACTTCACCAAAAGGTCAATGTATTTCTGGTGCTAGAGAGAAGGCTCAGGTAGCTAAGAGTACCAGCTGCTCTTTCAGAGGACCCAGATTCAATTCCCAGCATCCACATGGTTGCTCACAACTGTAACTCCAGTTCAAGGATCTAATGCCCTCTTCTGGTTTCTGTAGGCACCAGGCACAAAAGTGGTGCACAGACCTACAAGCAGACAAAGTAAGCATATACAACACAAAAATTAAAAAAAGAAAGCATCTCTGAAATCATGTTCTGAAAACAACAGATAAAATTTGAAAGAGCAAAAGTACCAGGCAATCCAAGATGATGGCTGTGTGCTTTTCTCATACTCAACACACAAAGGGCTCCTTTGTCCCACTAAATCCAGGTCTCCACTCTCCCTTAGCGAAGGGGAGAAGCCTCAAGTGACAGTAAAGAGTTTCACCTTTGGTCCCTTACCATTAACTAAATCTGTTATGCCATCTGTGCTGCTCCCTTTGCTGGACATCTTGAAAATGATATTTGCTGTATCCAGCCTGGATTTGGGAAGAAAGAAATAAAATAATTAGAAAAGCCCCTGAGAAAGACAATAAAATAGACAAGGACATTTAACAATTCATAGGTTTACCATAATAATCAATCTTTTGTGTGGGTACATAATATTATTCAGTTGCTAACTGCAGACACAAATCTAATAACACACTGCTATCTAAGAACCTCAATTTAACACAAGACTACCTTCAGCACTGCCCTCTAAGCAAGATTTCTCACTGTAAGTAAACTCATTTCCACAAACTCTGTGAAACATTTGTTTCCACAAAATGAATACATGAGTCAAGATTCTGAATCTTGTTTCACACACAAATAGACAGAAGAAATCAAGCCCTTGCAAAGCAAATTAACCTTTAGCTATTCGGATGCACAGTGTCAAGCCTATTATAAGCAAAGGCACGTAAGATTATAAGCAGGCAGATTGGCCTACACCTTTGATCCCAGCTCTTGGGAGGCAGAAGCAAGTGGATCTCTTTGAGTGCCACATTGGCCAAAGGAAGGTATGTAAAAGAGAGAGAATTGCCACTAAACCATCTTAGCTCATTTTACATTGGCAAACATTACTTCAGCTAATTCTACTAATTTTCACCAGACTTACCTCTGTAGCAAAACCCTAACTAGAACTAAGGAATGTGTCTTATTTCTTTAATGCTTATATAACCCCTTTCCAGGACCTTACTGCCACCTCCTACAAATTCCAAACAACAAAGAATAATATTATTCAGGCCTGAGTTTTGTTTAGCCCTTTCAGTGTCTTGAACAAAAGGCAGTGGTAAAAGACAAAGTATGATTATGAGCTAAGACCGAGTACCCAGGCACCGTCCTCCAATCTTTCAAGAGCCCTTTCATTCCCTTAACAATTATCCTAGAAGCCCATCCTTATCCTTATCCTCACCCTCTACTTCTCCCTTTTACAGAAACCTATGCTGTTTCATAAAAACTATCCTCTGAAGAGGCAGCTGCCCAAAGAATGCTTGTAGCAGACCATAGTGGAGTAGAAATACTGCAAACAAACAAAAATAAAACAAAGAGCAGTGACAAAAGACAGTGCCATCACAGGGTGTGAATAGCTGTATACAAGCTATTTTCAGAGCAAAGTACTTCTTCCTCTCACTTTTGTCTATTTGGTTTAATTTTGTTTGAGACAGGGTCTCACCACTCTGTACTTCACTCAGAGTAGTCTCAAATCCATGGAGACCTTTCTGCCTCAGATTCCCCAGAGCTAGGGTCACAACTGTGAGCCACAACAGCTGGCTTATTTTCCCTCCTTTGATGCATATGTGATTTTAAAACAAAGGTTTATGAATGAGGTTTCTTTGCATGTATGTATACCACATATGGACCTAGTGTCTGAGAATGTCAGAAGAGATAGTTTGTGAGCCACCATGCAGGTGCTGAGAAATGAGCCCAAGTCCTCTCCAAGTCAAGTAAGTGCTCTTAACCTGAGCCACCTCTCCCACCCTATTTGGATGCACTTTGATAAAGCATTTGCCACATAGCACTTGGTTTTGTCTCCATTAGTCACTATTTATATTCTTTAGCATCTCAGTAATTTCCTCAACCTTGAATCTACAGGTTTTAAATTATATTATTGTAAAAGTCCTGTGGAATAATTAATTTCATTACTGGTCATAAAGCAAATCACTGTATCATGCTAAGTTAGAAATAACTGATCTATTCTCCCATTTCTAGAATTAAACTGTCTACCACACCACATCCTCATCCCACCATTATTCATTGCAAACTATAAAACAGCAGCTACCAAAACCTTTCTCATAATTAAAATCATCCTCTCCGGGAGGCTGGGAATGTGTTAACCTGTCTTATTGCTCTAGAAAAGGCTTGGCCAGCCTCTATGACCTGCTCAGAGAAGTGAGGAGAAGAGACATGATGTTCACCTCATATCTAGAGTTCACAGGATAGTCTTTCGGGAGAGAAAATGGCTTAGGACTCTTTCAAAAAGGGATCTTCTTTCAGATGAAGTTGATAGAGTGTATTAGTAAGTCAGAAACATAAAAACCGGTGAATGCTTATGCAAAACCACAGCAGTTTCTAAAGATAAAAACTGAGCAAAATCAGTCCCAGACTAAAAAGTAGCAGTTCCAGATCCCAGCAAATGAGAGAAGCTGTTCATACACGGAACCTCGATGAGCCCATATCCTCACTAGATTGCTTCTTTCATCTATAAAATAGAAAGCTGGATATGGTAACACATGCCTGTAGTCCCATCTCTTAAGAAGTAAAGGAAGACCCATGAGTTCAATGTTATCCTTGGACACAGCAAGTTCATAGCAAGTGTGGTCTACAGGAGACCCTGTCCTCATGTAGAAACCAAAAGACCAAAAGAAACAAAAAACAAAAAGACTTTGTGACCCTAATTTAAGTATCCAAATGCCCCCAAATTGTGAAACTTCCTGAGAATTAACATGATCCTCAATTAGTTTCAAATTTTAGAACATTTCAGATGTTCATGTTATTTGTATGCAAACATTCCCAAATCTGGGCTTAAAGTATGGTTTAACAGAATGCTTGGCCAGCACATGAGGCCCTGGGTTCAATGCCCAATACTGCAACAACAAATGCTAATCTGAAAAACTGAAATGTAAAATAATTCTGGTCCTGAAGCACACTTTATGGAAGGAAGGGATATTCAGCATGTAGCTATTCCAAAGGTGTTATACATTAGTAGAATTTTATGTTAAAACCTATGCAGAAAGGAACAGTAATCAAAATTTTATTTATGAACTTCAATGTACACTTTGGGTATCTACCCCAATATTTGTGTATACACACACAATCAGACTGCTTTAAATATTAAGGCTAGCCAACACAAAAGCACACCTTCGTAATCCCAGCACTTGAGAGGCTGAGGCAAGAGAGCTACCAAGAGTTAGAGGTCAACTTGGGCTACATACTGAGTAACAGCCAGCCAAAGCTACATAATATGACCCTATCACAAAAGTGCAAAATAGGGGGCTGAAAAGATGGCTCAGAGCTTAAGAGCACATGCTGTTCTTTCAGAGGACTGAGGTTCAATTCCCCAAGACCCATATGGCTGCTCACAATCGTCTGTAACGCTAGTACTAAGGAACAGGATGCCCTCTTCTGGCCTCCACAGGCACCAAGTATGCATTTGGTGCACAAGCAGGAAAAATGCCCATATACACAATAATAAAATAAAAATAATTTTTAAAAATATATAACAGGGCTAGCAAGATAGCTTAGTAGTAACCTGACCTGGCACCAAGCCTGCAAATCTGAGTTTGAGGCCTGGGAATCATGTGGTGGAAGGAAAATGAACTCCAACAAATTGTCCTCAGACTTCACACATGTACCATGGCACGCACACAAAATAAGAAAAATGAAATAATTTTTAAAAAGTACTTTTTTGTAGAATACATGCCAAATAAATATTCAATATTCTTTTTCTATACTCCACTGGATCATCTTACATATCTTTTAATGATATTATAAATTCCCTTTTGGGGAACTATTTCTCTAGAGAATCATGTAATTATGGGCAGAGGAGATAAGCTTAGTGGCACAGAAAAGCAAAATATGGTCAGCTCACCATCTGTCACTGTAGTGTTCCTAGGAAAGATGGGAGCTAAGACCCAACCACACACAGGTGAAAAGTGAGGATAGCCGCCTGAGATCGTCTCTGCCCGACATGAATGCAGTGGCATACTTGTACATGCAAGTATGTGCACATGCACACACATACATATATATACACAGAGAAGTCATTACAGAGAAGTAATGACAACACAACTACAATTGAGAGAAGCTATAATTCTGTTTCATTCAGAATTATATTCAGAATTTGCCTGGCGTTGGTGGTGCTTGCCTTTAATCCCAGCACTAGGAGACAGAGGCAGGTGGGTCTCTGTGAGTTCTAGGCCAGCCTGATCTACAGCGTGACTTCCAGGACAGGTTCCAAAACAATACAGAGAAACCCTGTCTTGGGGGGGGGGGGTTAAAATTAAATATAACCAAATTCAACTCTAGTGCAGAAACTATAGTAACCACTGGCAATATATATGTATGTATGTATGTATGTATGTATGTATGTATGTATGTATGTATAAAAGTAACAGGATTGTTACCTTTGTAAGAGACAGAGTTCTTTATTTCTCCCTTTCTGTCTAGCATATGAGGATACAGTGAGGAGGCAGATAGATCTCTATAAACTAAAGACAACCATGACCAGAAACCATCCATAATACTGGTACGTTACTCTTAGACTTTACCATCTAGAATACTAAGAAAATTAAGTTATGCTGTTTAAGCCACCAGTCACTGGTATTTTGTTCTAGCAGCCTGAGTCATCTTAAGATACTGTCCAAACTAAGGCAGGTAGAGTCACTTAACTGTGCCCTACAATTTTAATACCATAGCCACTGCAGAATCTCTTCCATTGATCAACAAGATAAGTACATTTTGATTCAGGCCCTAAGCATCTTTTCCATTTTTCAATGCATTATGTACCCCTAAACTCCATTGTTTCCACTCTGGTCAATTAATATGTAAAATATGGTCCAGAACAAACCATGCTCAGCCGAAAGAGCTGATGAGGTCACTGTCTCAGGTAGCTCGAGGAGTTTAGATTAGCTCTACTGCCTATACTCCAAAAATAACCACAACTCCTGCCAAACTGAAGGTTAAAGAGTAAACTATTTGAGGATTGGAGGCGGCTTGGGGGGGGGGAGGGGAGAAGGGGGGATCCAGATGTTATTTCAAGTTCAGAAGTAAATCCCAGTGATGTTTGTTTTGTTTTAGTAATAATAGGCCTTAAGTTTTTTAACTAATTATATAACAAACTATTAACTGAAAGTCAAGTAGAAAAATAACCAGGAATCTCTTATTTAAAAATTATCAGGGGGTCAGGTTTGGTGGTAAACATGCCTTTAACCCCAACTGTTAGGCACATTAAATCTTGAGGCTGGTAAACTATCCTCAATGATTAAGAGAACATGTTGCTCTTGCAGAGGACCAGAGTTCGGTTCCCAGAATCCACACCACCTGTAAGACCTAAGGGATTCAATGCTCCTGGCCTGTGAACACCTGCATTCTCCACACAGACACACACTATCATTTTAAAAAATAAAAATATTGGTTTGTGTTTTGTTTTTTGAGACAGTTTCTCTGTGTAGCCTTGGCTGTCCTGGAATTGCCCTGCAGACCAGGCTGGCCTCCAACTCAAGAGATTCACCTGCTGGAATTAAAAGTATAGGTCACCACTGCCCAGCTATAAATTGTTTTTTAAGCCACTAAATTTTCAAGGCTGAACTATTATCCCATTATAACTCTGGTGTCTTGTTTGTTTATAGGAAGGAGTTATGTGTTTTGTTTTTGAACTAAGTTATTACCACATGGTCCAGGGCAGCCTAGAACTCACTATTTAACCCAAGTTGGTCTCAGCCTTGCATTGAACCTTCTATCAGAACAGTACTGGGGTTACAGATCCATGAGCTGGCACGGCTGGATAAAACTATCATTATTAATATAAGCTACGAAAGTGGTCAATGCATCACAGAAATAAGTATGATATTACATCTCCTAACTTGAAATCAAAGTGCTCAGTGAAAGCACTTATTTATCAGCAACCAACATAAATAGCTCCAACATCATAGAAAGAGGCTCCTGTTCTGGCGAATACTAAGAATATTCAGTTTAAAATAATTCAATGTATTTCCAGCAAGCGAGCTATTAATTTCAATCTTTACTCATGCTGGAGATGGAGCCAGGATTCACACGAGCATTATAAACACTACCACTGAGCTATAACCTCCATCATCCACCATGGTGACATTATTTTTTTTTTAATCTCCCTTAGAATCAGGCTAATTCCTTTTAGTATCTAGGACTTATAAAAACTGGTCTGTTGACTCCACTTTACTTTGGGCCTGATAGAAACATCTAAGCAACATTACAATAGGTACTATCCTTGATCCTTTCACTAAGAACTCAAGTTTTAGTCAGTTCTTATGACTTCTTATTTTCCCAGCATTCTCTCAGGCCAATCTATGTCTCATTCTGCTATGCAGCTAACAAATCTCCTACCTAAATATCTACTTTTAAATGAAACTGAAAGGTGATGCTCCAAAAGTTCAATTATTAGTAAGACAGGTGCTTATTTCTAAGCCACATAGTTCTCAGTTCCCACTGAGAAGACAGATGTCCTATATGGCTTATAATCCAACAATCCAACAGCTGCTCAAGGATAATTTCCACCCAAGTATGAATTTGCTTTTCTAGATTCCATTATCATCTGAAATTAGTCTTCTTTTCTTTATTATCAGTTCTTGTTTTCAAACAAAAATGTCTCATTTATAAATTAATTTTCCTCTAGCTCTTACAATCTGGCTCCTATCCCAGACGATATCCCTAAGTCTTAGGTGAGGAACTGTGTTGTAGATATATCAGCTAGAACTGGGTACCACATGATCACCTATTCTAGAAACTTCAGAAGCTACACTCATGAAGTTAATACTGCCAGTTACATTCTCATAGTATATACTATTTACTATCTTAATAGCACTGAAAGTCAAAGCAAGAGAGTCACACCACATAAATTATGTTTATGGGGCCAGGTGTGTGGTATACACCTTTGATCTCAGCACTCAGGAGGCAAAGGCAAGTGGATCTCTGAGTTCCAAGTCAGCCTGGTCTACAGTGAGTTCCAGGATGACCATGGCTGTTACACAGAGAAACAAAGAAACTAAAGTGCTATTTTCACTTTTGGTAAGAAGGGAAAACAAGTTTTTAAGTTGCCTTAAAAACAGGATAAAATTTCAAAGAGGAGAAAGATGAGGAAGATGGCAATGATACTCTGACTGCCCAGAAGGAAAAATAAAATAACCCAGTAAATTCAAGGGAACAGTGTGAGTCCTTCAGTTAACTTCAGGAAGAGCTGGTCCACCAGGATGCTCTATGTGCAGTGCTTGCTGAGCATCCACAAGGTCCTGGCCTGGCCTTCTCTCCATAGTATGAGCAAAAAGCACAGGGCTTGCCTGTGTGTCATCAGGAGGTTATTTTGTCAAAGATGTAAGACAGGCTGGAGAAATGGCTGCTCTTCCAGAGGTTTTGAGTTCAATTCTCAGCACCCACATAGTGTCTCACAACCACCTGTAATAGGATCTGATGTTCTCTTCTGGCATAAAGTCGATAGAGCACTCATATATATAAAATAAATTAATACATCTTTTAAAAAAAGATAAGACAATCTGAAATTGAAACAGAAACAAGTTTAAAAGCTATTATAGTTGCTAAGAGTCTAGCTTATGACTGATGGTACATTAAAATACTGGGGAATGAACATGAGAAACACTGTAGGGTAGACAATACCTTCATAAACTGTTCTAAAATGAAGTTAAAAAGACACATTTGAGCACAGAAATCAAATGCCACAAATGACAAGCTGGCACCCTAATTCTCATCCAAGTGGACATGTTATTAAGGAAGTGAGAACCAGTGCAGTAGATATTGAAACTTAGACCCATGTGGTAGGAGGAGGCAATCAACTCCTGCATGTTGTTCCCTGGATTCCACATGAACATCATGGCACATGTCTACCCCCCCCCACACACATACATACATACATATGCCCAACACAATAGTAAATCAGAACTAGATATACTATTACAAACTACCTAAATAAAAACTTCAAAATCAGATACCTTGTAAACTACACCTTACTAAAAGCAAACCAAATCAGTACCTAAGAGTATCTATGCTCTAAGAGACGAAGTCTGAGGCAAGAATCTTAGGAAATACCTATCCTTAGAGAAAAGACAAGTGGTGACAGAAAGGTGAGGGAAGTCAAAGGCAAAAATACTTCACTGGGCATGATGGTTCATGCCTTTAGTCCAGCACTCAGGACAGAGGCAGTCGAATCACCAAGTTCAAGGCCAGCTTGGTCTATACAGAGCAAGTTCCAGGCCAGTCAGGGATACAAAGAAAAATATTCTCTCAAAAAACCAAACCAAACCAAAGATTTCAAATGATTCGTGTTTTCTCTTATTTCTACCACTACAAAGAAACACAAAGATCTTAAGAGGGAAAAATGTTTCCAGGCATTGGTGGCGCATGCCTTTAGTCCCAGCACTCAGGAGGCACAGGCTGGCAGATCTCTGTGAGTTCAAGGCCAGTCTGGTCTATAGAGCTAGTTCCAGGACAGGCTCCAAAACAATACAGAGAAACCCTGTCTCGAAAAACCAAAACAAAAACCAAAAGAAGAGTGTAAATAGTTTTTCTCATGGAATTACCTTAGGGGGGCACATAACACTCTCCTCCCTCCCACTCCCCTCTGTGTGTGTGTTCTGGGGGTGGTAGTTGAGACAAGGTCTTACTTATCATGTAGCATATACTGACCTGAAACTTGATATTTTAGCCCAGGTTTGTCTTAAACTCAAAGTGACCCTCCTGCCTCAGTCTCCTGGGGGCCAAGCTAACAAGTGTGTTTCCCCAACCAAGGATCATAAAACACTAGGTTTCAGTTAACTCTCAGTCAAGTCTACACTGGTGGCTCACACTTACATCTTTAGCACTTAGGAGGTAGAGACAAGACCATTCTCAACTAACTTAAGGTCCAGACTGGACTACATGAGAAACTATCACTTTTATTAAGGGCAGGTGGTAAGAAAGAAACTTTATTCTTTGGATTAATGTCCCATTTCTATGTTATATAACATCAAATGCCAGTACTTATACTCTTTAGGCTTTAATTCTAGTGACAATGCTTCAGAGCATGCTAAGAATGCACTCTATGCCTTTAAACCCAGCACTCAGGAGGCAACGGTAGTCAGATCTGTTAGAGGCCTGCAAGTTCCAGGACAGCCAGAGCTGTTACACACGGAGAAACTGTCTCAAAAAACCAAAAGAAAAGACTTTTTAGAACAATCAAACCCATTTATCAATTTAAGTGACCATAAGGGATCATATACTCGACTGTTTCCTTTCTGATTTACCTTTTCTATCAGAATTGTGTCCCCATTACCACTGTCTTTCACACTTCAGTTTTTCTTTTATCATTGAATAGGATATTACAGAAATGAAAAGGTATGACTACTTAAAATATACTACTTAAAATAAAAATAAACAGCTTGAAACAGGAAGCTGGGCATGGCAATACATGCCTGTAATCTCCACACTCAGAGGAGACTGAAGCAGGAGGACTGTCTCCCACCCAGGAGACACACAGAACACGACAGCACTAGGCTAGCCAGAGCTACATAGGAAAACCCTGTCTTTAAGTTATTCTTCTCCTGCAAGTCACCTCTCACACATATTCTTGCAGGCTGGATTTTAGAGGTACCCATACTTTGTGGTCTGTGGTAGGCTCTCTATCTGGGGTGAGTAGAACTATGTTTTTCTCCCCAGGAAAACTTTTGTCACACAACACAAATATAACATAAAAACAAATCTTTTTTAAAAAAATATACCAATATAGGGGCTGGAGGGATGGCTCAGCAGTTAAGAGCACTGGCTGCTCTTCCAGAGGACCCAGGTTCAGTTCCCAGAACCCACATGGCACCTCACGACTGTCTGCAACTCCAGTTCAGGGATGTGACACCTTCACACAAACATACATACAATAAAGTTAAATAAAGTATTAAAAAATATATATACCAATATAAATGCAGTGTGGTGTCTCTCTGATGATACTTTATATCGTAGAAACCACAGATTCTTGTTCTATTCTTTGGGGAGAGGGGGACTTGGGGAGCACTCAGGATGCCCTTGCTGGTCTTGAAGTCAAGATTCTCCTGCCTCAGCCTTCTGAATATCTGGTATTACAGGCATGTACCCACCTTTACCTTATTGGAAATTTTCCTCTTCATTTAAAGGAACCATTTATAGCTGCTCTTTGTAATTTGAGTTGCCGACATCACTATTCTACATTTGGGGGCCATTTACCTGAACACGACACTATTACAGCAGGAGTAGTCTGATAACAGGTAATAAGTAACTAATACAACTTAGATACAGAACTTGAAGTGATTCAGGTCCCAGGAAAGCTGGGGTAGATTCCATCTTGCTACTCAGAAAAGCACACAATTTAAAACTCATGAACTGTTTCTGTTTAATTCTGTACTTTGTCAATCACTATCTTTACCCCATGACTGACTGACAATAAATAAATAAATAAATAAATAAATAAATAAATAAATAAATAAATAATCAATCCAAACTGCAAATAATGGGACTTATTGTACACTCGGTTCTAAGACTCTCATGCCTGCTGCTAAGCTCATTCACTCAGGTACTCCAGTTCTAAATAGGGAAGGTGAGTAACAGATTATCTCGGCTTACTGATGATCAGTTAAGAAAAGGGCAAGTTCAATCCCAAAGACTTAAAAACTAACTCCATAGGCAGATGGACAGACAGACAGACAGATAAAATTAAAGACAACTCTAGGGGACTGAACAGATGGCTCAGAGGTTAAGAGCACTGACTGACTGCTCTTTGAGACGACCCAGGTTCAATTCCTAGCACCCACATGGTGGCTCACAACTGTCTATAACTCCAGGATTCAGCATCCTCACACAGGCATATATGTAGGCAAAATATCAACATATACAAAATTAAAAAAAAACAAAACAAAACAAAAAAAAACAAAAAAACAAACAAACAAACTTTAACACCAAAGCTATATAGTAAAAACTTCAGATTGTATCACTCTCCCATTTTTTTCTTTTCTAGGCAGGGTCTCTCTACATAACTGTAACTGTTCTGGAACTCACTGTGTACACCAGACTGGCTTCCAAACGCAGAGATCCACCTGTCCCTGCCTCCTAAGTGTTGAGATTGGATCCTTGTTGTTTCTTTATAATCTAAGATATTTCCTAGACATGTTTAAAGTAATTTTTATACAGCAAAAACAATAGAGTAGCAAATCTACTGACAACACAGATTAACTAGTCATTTGATTTTTAAAAGCCTCTAGTGTCAGGCATGGTCACCCACACCATTATCCTAGCACTCAGAAAATTGAGACAGGAGTAGTAGTGTGAGTTCAAGATCAGTCTGGGATACACAATAAGCTCAAGATAAGGCTGGGCAAGAATAAGACCCTGTCTCAAACAAACTAAGGATGGTGGTACGGGTTTGTGATGGCATTAGCAAGACAGAGGCTACCTAAGACTGGAAGTTCAAGGTCATTTTCAGTTACACACTGAGTTTGAGGCCAAACAGAGCTACACAGAGTCCATCTTTAGAAGAGAGAAAGAAACAACAAAAAAATCCTTGTTCCTTAGATACTTAGAACCTTGAAATATCTTTAGAAAGACAAGAATTTTACAGCTGTCATACATAGATTAAAAATATGATTCAATGCATACAAAGAGTTACCTAAAGCCTTTCCTGCAGGTTTGGGGAGTGGGTGGTAGAGGATTGTCCTTACCCAGTAAAATGGGCAGTGAGGGACAGATAGTCAAGTTATTCTTCTTTCAACCTATTTCCTTTTTTCCTTCACCCTCTTCATGCAACAAAACCTCCAGATCTCATAAAATACAAATGCCTAACTCATGACCACTGCCAAGAGTCTTGGCATTACAATAGGAAATCTAGCCCCTGGGTGGTGGTAATAAAAGTTAATCAACCCTAAAAAAATACAAAATAGCCGGGCGTTGCTGGCACACACCTTTAGTTCCAGCACTCAGGAGGCAGAGGCAGGTAGGTCTACCTGTGAGTTCAAGGCCAGTGGTCTGCAGAGCTAGTTCTAGGACAGGCTCCGAAACAACACAGAGAAACCCTGTCTCGAAAAACCAAAATAAATAAATAACCAACCAACCAAACAAACAAACCACACACACTGGTCTAAATGAAGTTGCCTTTACACTATACTGTGATCAAAATTCAATTTTTATAAACCCTTGACTCTTCCAAAACAGATGTAGAAAAACAAATCAAGAAAAGGTTTAAAATTCTTCATCTGCACTGGTGTAGCTTCAAGATAAAAAGATCCCTGATTCACTTTAAAAAATACAGTACTTCCAACGCCTTTTTTTTTTTTTTTTTGAGAATGGACATCTAGGAATAGCTGTGGAGGCTGTCCTGGAACTCACTCTGTAGACCAGGCTGGCCTGGAACTCAAGAGATCTCCTAGCCTCTGCCTCCCAAAGAGAGCTGAGATTAAAGGCTGTGCCACCAAAGAGTGCTGAGATTAAAGGCTGTGCCACCACCGCCCAGCAGAAAAAGAAAGTATTTCTCTATCACATTCCCAATAATCTATTGGTGAGGCTCATCACAGGGCTCATCATCTTGGAGAAAATGTATCCCTTTTGTAGCAAAAGTGAATCACACAGGGGCTAATTACAGCACCAGTGGACAGTATAGCAGCAGGGGAAGGAATTAGAATACACTCTGATAATGTATGCTAACAGACCAAGAAGATAAAATCAATGAAAAACAAAATTTATTGATGGTTGCAAGGTGGTGGCTCACCCCCTTTAATTCCAGCACTTGGGAGACAGAAGCCAAGTGGATTTCTCTGAGTTCAAGGCCAGCCTGGTCTACAAGGAGAGTTCCAGGACAGCCAGAACTGTTACACAGAGAGAAACCCTGACTCAAAAAACCAAAAGTAAACAAATACATTAACAAATAAATAAATATTGATACTTAGTTTAAGAATGCATTTAGAGCCAGTCTGGTCTATAGAGCAAGTCCAAGGACAACCAGGGCTACACAGAGAAATATTGTTGGGGGGAGAAATGCATTTAGAAATACACATATACAAACATTCCCTATTCTTATGTTCAGAAATCAGATTTAAGAGACATCCTACTATTTAAGAGAGCATTTACACAGCAAACATCTGATAGGAACAATTAAAAAAGAATTTGAGAGGACTGGAGATGGCTCAGCAATTAAAGTGACTGATGGTTTTGCAGAGCACCTGAGTTCGGTTTCTGGAAACCACATGACTGTAGCACAAAAAATAAATAAATAAAATAAAAAGACCCAGAGACAGATAAGGGGTTCAAGCTTCAAGCTGAAGACAAGAGAAGCAAAGCAGCCAAGCCAGTAGACCTTACCTCTACCAAGCTGAAATGGCAATCCTGTCTCCAAGAATCCTCAAAGGCAAAAGCTCTCAGTTCCTGTCTTCTGCCTTTTATTCCTTTCTCAGTCAAGCCAGTCACTCCTGTCTCTATCTCTCTAGAGATGGGATGAAAGGTGTGTGACTCCAGGTGCTGAGATCACCTTTGTGTAAGTTGTTTCTTTTAGGACTGGATCAATTTCCTGTAGTCAGAGAACCATCTACCTCTTAATCTTAAATCCTAGGATTAAAGGTGTGTGCCACCACTGCCAGGCTAGCAGGTATGGCTTGTGGCTGGCTTTGCTAAGTTTTAATAAATCATAAATATACCACCATACATGACAGTTCACAACAGGCTATAACTCCAGCTCCAGGGAATCTGGTGCCTTCTGTTCTAGCCTCCACAGGCACTGCCCTCACATGCAAAAATTCCCACACAGATACAGATACATAATCTTAGAAATAAATCTGAGGGACTAAGGCTGTGGCTTAGTAACAGAGATTTGTTTTTTTTTTTTTTTTTTTTTGAGACAGGGTCTCACTATGTAGCTTTCCTGGAAGACTAGGCTGACCTCAAACTCAGAGATCTACCTACTCTGCTTCCAAGTGCTGGGACTAAGGTTGTGAACTACCAATACCAGCCTAGGCCCCCAGTTCTTTAAAAAACAACAAAAGACAAACAAAAAACCAAAAAGCAAGACCAAACCAAAAAAAAAAAAAAAAAAAAAAACTGGAAAAAACTAGAAAGATGAGTGCTAAAACAAAACAAACACATGAAAATATTACCTATGCACAGTGCCTCACATCTGTACACCAAGCACTTGGGAATCTAGAGAAGGCTTAGTTTGCAAGATGAGCCTGATCTACATAACAAATTTCAGGCCAGCCCAGGATAAAGTGAGTTCCTGTCTCAAAAAACAAATAAATGGGCCAAAGAAATGGTTCAGTGGTTAAGAGCACCTGACTGTTCTTGCCCAGATTTGATTCACAATACCCACATGGCAGCTCACAACCATCATCTATACCTCCAGTTCCAGGACATCTGACACTTTCTCGTCTCCTTTTGTATCAGTCACGAAAGTGGTGCACAGGTAGCCATGCAGGTAAAACAACAATACGCATAAAACTACACATTAAAGGCTGTACTTTTAGTCTTAGATCTTACATATACATCAGCATTAACTTTTTTTTTTTTTTTTTTTTTTTTTGGTTTCTGTGTAATAGCTCTAGCTGCCCTGGAACTCGCCTGCCTTTGCCTCCTGGGTAACAGGATGGGATTAAAGGTGTGTGCCACCACGGCCAGGCTAGCAATGAACATTTTCTAGATTGGGCACCGTGAATAAAATTTAACATAGTCACACTCAAGTTTCCCTACTAAGAACTGGTCAGGCCTACCTTACAGAGCTACTTAGCTTTTCTATTAGATCTCCCGAGTCTCGAGAACAGTTCTGCTATCTGCTACCAGAAGCCTAAAGCCTTACAAAGCTACACTTAAACAACTATGTCCTGACTCTTTGGCTTGGCCCATGTTGATGACAGCACACACATGCTGCTTCTACTAATCAAAAATTCTGCAAGCTAGCTACAAAGGAGATACTTTTAACCAAAAACTTCTCACTGTGCTTTGAAAAATTGGACCTCTGAGACTGACTGGACTTAGACACCAATTAAATGGTGGCTCACTCATCACTGGGTGATGGGTCTGGGAAAAGAGATCTGATTTGACAAAAGCCTAACTGCCTTTAATCCTTAGCACCCGGGTGGAATCTCTGTGAGTTCAAGGCCAGCCTGACAGGTTCCAGGACAGGTTCCAAAGCAACCCCCTGCCTTGAAAAAACAAACAAACAAAAAAAAAATCTAGACAATTCAGGCAAACCAATTCTCAATTTTTAACAACATAAGGCATGATCCACACAAAGACAAAACACAATGTAAATGAACAAACAACAGAGGCAGCGTGTTCACTCTAGGCTTAACACAAATCATTTGAAGACACATGGCAATAGTTTAGGGCAGCTGGTCAAAACAGTCCATTAACTCAACCAAAGCTGGAACAAAGTTATGAACAATAGCCAAACGTTTGGAAATGGTGGTAAAATTCTTGAGTTTAGTGGTCTGCACTTGAGCATCAGGAAAGTCTGTCCTGAATTGAGGAATTGAAGGCCTTCCACTCCCCACTCACCTTTCCTCCTTTTATGAATGACGTAAGGTCAGGCTGGCTCCTGAGAAAACTGGTCTGGAGGTTCACTGAAGAACTGAGAAAAGTTAAAGTTTACATGGCAAAGCTGTCTCTTCTTCTGAACGTAGTCAAAACGTGTATGACCACACTTCACTATTTTTCAGCCCTCCTCCGAACAACTTCAGACCAAAAGAACTTAATGCAATTCGGACTACTGAACAAAACCCATACACGGAACGTAAATGCAAAGAATTAACACAAGACCTAAACGCCAGGCGAGTCGTTTATGAGGAAAACCTGCATCTTCTCAACTGTAAAACAAACCACCTCTCGTCCAGGAGCTACAGAGGAAAGGGGGAGGGGGAGGAATCCGGGGGAGAATGTGATAGCGCTAGTGCCGGTTTGTTTACAGACTCCACCAACAATCATACGAGTCAGAAATTCAAGCCACCAGATGCTTTCCAACTAATAAGGACCGAGAGGGGCCGTCTAAGGCGTCCTAAAAGATTTCGGGGCAGTGGGAGGCACACTAAGAGAATTCTATCACAAAGCATCCGAGACCAGACCTCAAGTACAGACTGCCAGTTTCTTGGCAAGGTGCTGGGCCTGAGAACTTGGGATGGGGGAGGGGGACACATTGCGCGGTGGCCCTGAAGTGACAGGGAGACGCAGGCAGAACCGGGTCCTCAGATTATAAAGGAAGAAACGAAAACACACAAATGGGTCACCGGACGAACGAGAAGTCCCTGTGAATTATGGGGGTAGCTCCAGGGGGCAACCCGGGGCTGACCTGGGCAAAGGACAAGCGGTCCTCCCGGCACTGAGTCGGGGGGCGGGAGGGGGAAGACCTAAATCCTGGGAGCTCCGGGAAGGGTCGGGCCCATCCTGCAGGGAAGCGGTCAGGGAGCGGGGGAACAGGCCGAGTCGGAACGAGACACGGACCGGGTAGGTCAAGGGGAGGGCGTCCGGCTGGGACAGTTACAAGCACGGGAGCCGGCGAGGCTCGGCCGCCCGCTTCCCGTCTTGGGTCATCCTCCTGCCAGCGGATGCTCCGACTGTTCCAGGCCCAGCCGCCCCGTCCACTGCCGCCACCAACGCCGCCGCCATCTTACACTGGCCAGCGGCAGCCACCACCGCCGCCTCGGGTCTCTGCGCCTGCGCCTGCGCCGTCGCGCTTTCCGGCCGGGTTTGCGACGCCGTGCTGGGGGAGGCTGAGGGAGAACGGAACGGTCGCGCGAGCTCTCGGCTCCCAACCCTCCCGGGGGCCGCACGAGGGGCGGGGCTTCAGGCCAACCGAAGCAGCGAGGGGCGCGTGCGCGTTGCAGAGGACTCAAGTTGTTTTCGTAGTTTCTGAGTGGTGGCTTGTCTCCTGGTATTCAAAACACGTGTGATTTAGGGGCGCCTGAGCCTTGTGACGGAAAATGGACCTGGCTTCCAAGGGACTGGCAGGCAGATCCCTCGCCCGTCCTCCAGTCCTGAGGTTCTAATTCTTGCCACCTTTTCTTTTCTTTTTTCTTTGTTTGGTTTTTCGAGGCAGGCTTTCTCTGTGTGGCTCTGGAGGCTGTCCTGGAACTTGCTCTGTAGACCAGGCGGGTCTCAAATTCAGAGATCCGCCTGCCTCTGCCTCACAAATGCTGAGGCTAAAGGCGTGCGCCGCCGCCACCACCGCCGGGCTCACATTTCTTGTTTAAAGAAAAACAACAAAACAAAGTCTCCTTTGAGGATCAAGACTGCATTTTCTTCAGTGGCTTCTTAAGAGGCCTTCTGTCGAAATTCACTTCCTCCTGACAGCACCCATTTGTTTGAAGAGCCAACAAGGATTGGGCATGTGGCTCATTGTTGGAATGTTTTTTTAAGAGTCTAAACGTTTGACCCTAGAAGAAGTGGGGTGAAAAGGCTCAGAGACAGGATTTATTTAGTGAGTTTTTGTTTGGTTTGTTTTAAGGCAGGGTCTATCTACATAGCCATAACTGTCTTAGAACTCAGTATGTGAGGTGGTTTTTTTTTTTTTTTTTTTTGCTTGTTTTGTTTTTTGTTTTTTCTTTTTTAAGATTTATTATGTATTTAGTGTTCTGTCTGTATGTATCCCTGCAAGTCAGAAGAGGGCAAAGGTTTATTTATTATGTATTTAGTGTTCTGTCTGTATGTATCCCTGCAAGTCAGAAGAGGGCAAAGATTTATTTATTATGTATTTAGTGTTCTGTCTGTATGTATCCCTGCAAGTCAGAAGAGGGCACCAGATTTCATTACTGATGGTTATGATCCACCATGTAGTGGCTGGGAATTGAACTCATGACCTCTGGGAAATCAGCTTGTGTTCTTAACCACTGAGCCATCTCTCCAGCCCCCCCAGAATTGAATTGTTTAAGTTAGCATATAAACTAACAAGGCTCAAGCTGGGCATAGCAGTGCACACCTAGCACTTAGGAGGCTGAGTTAAGATATACACAAGTTGGAGGTTCTGGGCTGGAATGAGTTCTTTCCCAGCCATCACTCACACACACGTAAAATAACAGATTTCCTTGTGGTATTTGCATACCCTACCCATGTGTCATACTTGGTTCTTATTGGTCCCCTTCCCCAATAACCTTTCTCCTTGCTGGATAACCTTCAATTAGAACCATTAGCTTTCATGACAAGCGTACATTTCATTCCTTTTTGTTTATTTTTCAAGACAGGATTTCTCTGTGTAACAGCCCTGGTAGGCCACTTAACTCACAGAGATCTGCCTGTCTGAAGGGATTTGCCACTACCATCCAGCTGTGTTCCCTTTTCTTATCTCCTCTTCCATTCCCTCCCTTTATATTTCTTCCTTGCCTTCAGGCTCCTTTCTCCTTCCCTGTTAAAAAAAAATAATAAGTATGTGTAATGTGATACACACAAACATACAAATTTAAATCTAGCACTTGGGAGGCAGAGAAGGGAATCTATGTGAGTTCAAGACCAAGCTGGTCTATAGATCAAGTTCCAGGACAGGCTTGGAAGCTACCCAGAGAAAGCCTGTCTCAGAAATAAATTCAGATTCTGCATATAAGAACATGCCATATTTGTCTTTTTGAGTCTGGCTTATGTTGCTTACCATGATCCATTCTGCAAATATTTCATTCTTCACAGCTTAAAGGTTCCGTTGTGTATACCTTATTTTCTGTATCCATCTGTTTATGGACATCTAGGTTTATTCCATAATTTAGCTGTTGTGAAAATACAGCAAGAATATGGATATAACTAGGCATGTTGATGGCTTCAGGTGACTTTTGTATATTGCTCTCTGCTGACCTAAAGAAAACCTACACAGGGTTCTAGATTACTCCCAAATAGCAGGCTGGGACACCCTTATTTGTTACTGAAGATGTTTTAGATCTGGTCTCCTGCATCACAGGCTGCTGCATTCCAATTCATGGAATAGCTGAGGATGACCTTACACTTCAGATCCTCCTTCCTCCACCTCCAAAGCTGGGATTACAGGTGTGCATCACCATTCCCACTTTATGGAGTACTGGAGGTTGGGCTGCAGGGCATCAAACTTGTTGAGAAAGTATGCTACCAAGTAAACTACACCTTCAGCCTCTGTTTCTTTTAAACAGGAGGTCAAGGTGCAAGGTTCAGACTCCTCAACACTGCCCCACACCGATGTCATTCCCTCCCTCTCTTCTCCACTTCAGTCCTTTGTTTTTAAGACGGGTACTTCAGTAGCCTACAGCAGCTTTAAATCCACTTCTATAACCACTGTCTCCATCTCCTGAGGGGTGGGCATGCACCACCATGTCTGATTGCATTCATCTTTGGGAGTCAAACTGAGGGCTTCATGCATACAAGGCAAGCACTCTTATCAACTGAGCTATGCTCCCAGCCACATTCTATTCCAAGCTGTCTCTTGCTTAACTACTTGCTGCAGTAGACATGTGATTAATACTTGGCAAGCTCCATAATTAGCTGGGAGACAAGCCTCTGGGCATGCCTGTGAGGGATTACCTAGATTAGGTTAATTGAAGTGGGAAGACCTATCTTAACTCTGGGTGGCACCATTCCATGGGCTGGGGGTTTGACTGAAGTAAAAGGAGAAAGTGAATTGAGCACCAGTATTCGTCACTCTTGTCTCTTGACTGTGAACACAATGTGACCAGCAGCCTCATACTGTAGCTGCCATGCTTTCCCTATCATGATGAACATCCCCTCAAATGATAAGCTGAAATAAACCCTTGCTGAAGTTTTGTTAGTCACATAATTTGTCCAGCACTGAGGAAAGTAACTAATACAGGTCCTCTGTCTATTTCCATTAGTGCCCTGATGCAATCAAACTTAAGACAGCTAGCATGTCTTTTAAAATGTAAGTCAGGGCATATTCCCCTATCCAAAAATCCAATGCTTTCCCATCCCATATTAAAAATAAAAATTGCTGGAACTGGAGACATGGCTCAGCAGTTGGGAGCATTAACTGCTCTTCTAGAGGATTCAGGTTCAAGTCCCAACACCCAACACGGTGGCTAACAAAATCCAGTTTCAGGAGATGATGCCCTCTTCTGGCTCTGTAGGCTTTGCACAAAAGTGGTACACAGACTAAGCACACACCTTTAGTCCCATCACTAGGGAGGCAGAGGCAGGTGAATCTCTGTGAGTTTGAGGCCAGCCTGACCTATAGAGTGAGTACCAGGACAGCCAGGGCTACACAGAGAAATTGATGGGAGATGTCCTTCTGTATATGTTTTTCTTATTGGTTAATGAATAAAACAGATTGGCTAGTAGCCAGGCAGGAAGTATAGGCGGGGCTATGAGACAGGAGAATTCTGGGTAGAGACAGAGAGAAGCCACCAAGGGGATGCCATGTAGTGACCAGTAACATGCTGGAGCATTATGGGTAAACCACAGTCTCATGATAATACATAGTTTAATAGAAATGGTTTAATAATTAAGAGAAAGCTAGCCAATAAATGGCCTGAGCCATTGGCCAAACAGTTTATAATGAATATAAATCTCTATGTATTTATTGGGGCCTGAAGGGCAGAGGAGTCAGGTGGAACAGAAACTCAGTCTACAAGAAAATCTCTTGAAGAAAAAAAATTAAATCAAAATTATCACAGGTTCTACATAATCTGGTACTGTCTTAATTCCAATTTTCTCTTCCCTGGTTGCCTGGATCTGATCTAGCCTCATTACCCTTCTTGCTATTACAAAATCCACAGTATGTTCCAGCTTCAGCTTGGTGTTTTACCTTGGAATATTCAGCTATAACGTTTATTAGACTGCATCTTTCCTCTTAAGTCAGGTCCTCTACACAATTGTTACTTCCTAAGACAGGCAGCTCTGGACAATTTGGAAAAATACATTATTGATTTCTATCCCCATTCTGCATTTATTTATTTGTTCATTTATTTATTTAGAGACAGGGTCTCACTGTGTAGATCTGGCTGGCCTTGAACTCCTGAGTGCCTCTGCCTTCTGAGTGCTGAGATTAAAGGCACCACACCTGGCTCTGCTTTTATTTTTAAAAGAAGCGGTCTGTCTGTCGGGTTGAGTGTGGTGGCTCACACATGTAATCCCAGCACTTGAGAGGCAGAAGCAGGAAGAACAGCAGGAAGACGCTACCTGGTAATCAAACAAGGAGTAAGGCAGGGAGGGGGCTCAAGTGATCTTCCAGCGTTAGCCGTCAAAGCAGGAATACAGATGCACACTACTGTATCAGTCTGCTACTCTCATAACATGCCTTACTCTATAACTCAACCTGTAATTATGTATTTGATTTAATTCAATGTGTATCTCTGTGCACCTTGTGTAAGTGCAGTGCCTATGGAAGCCAGAAGAGGGCATCAGGCCCCCAGGAACTGGAGTTAACAGCTGATTGTGAACTGCCATGTGGATGCTCAAACTCAAACAAGGGTCCTCCGGAAGAGCTGCTAATTTAATCACCAGGCCATCTCTCTAAGCTCCAATTATATATTTTAAATCTAACTATATTACTAGAATATAAGTTACTGAGGACATACATTTTTCCTTTTTCATCTTTGTAACCTTAGCACCTAGAAGACGGCTAGTAAGCAAAGTAGTTAATGTCCTCTCATCCTACTTTGTTCTTTCTTCAGTTATTGTGTCCATATTACATGAAAGGCCTTGATCTTGGCACTACAGCAGTGAATAAAACAAACCAAGATCCTTTGTTTACAGAACTTTTTAGTGCAGGGTTGTGAGCGCAGGGGGAGAACAGATACACAGAAAATAATATGAAGTTGTGAAGATAAACAAGGTAAAAGCAGATTACCAAGCTGGTGTGGCTTTTTTACCCCCGAGTTTGGATAAGGCCCCTTTGCTGAGATGTGCTCTGAACAGGAACTTGAAGTGAGAAACTGAGCCATACACACCTGAGGGAAAGTGTTCCAGGTCAAAGGAATAGCAAGGACCCTGAAGGCCGAGTGTGCTTACATAGGAAGCCAGGTGGTACAAGAGAAGAATAAAAATAAGTGTAGCGAGATTTTATTTATAACTGAAGAAGTTCACCTTGATTAATTTCTTTAACTGCCTTTAGGGAGGCAAAACAGAAGCTGACAGGTACTGCAAAAGACCTGCAGGACTAGTATTGCAGCACAAGTGTACTTAGGATGCACTCTTGAAGTGGCAAAGAGGTGAACTTGCTAATAGCGTGAACACAGATGTGAGCTCAGAGGGAAAAAGGATATACTGAGTTATCTTAACGAAATACTAACGCCTTTTACTGAGGTACATGTGGGGGAACAGGGGCAGGTTTTGTGAGGGGAAGCATTTAACTCTGTCAAATCCCGAAGCATGGAGTTTTATTGCTACAGGAATAATCAATCTTTTTTCTCATAGCAAAGACTGTTGATTGTAATGGTTCCTATTTTGGTTAATGTGTCTGAGCCTAGTTATAATGATTTATAATTCACAGTCCAAAAACACAATTCCTTTTGCATCAACTTAATAAGATGAACCACACTTGTATCTACTCAACCTTATGACTTGATTGGTGTGACAATAACCAGCTGATTAAATGGGGATCTGTTGCAGTTAGTCACCTTTCTTTTTAAGGAGGGGCAGATTCATTTTGGCTTACGATTTCAGCCTATGGTTGCCTTGCTCCATGTGTTTGGGCAGAGCATTAAAGCAGGAGGCAGGGTGGATGTTGTTCTTGGCAAACGAGAAGCACTGAAATGGATTAATATAGGAAGATGCCAAGCAGATACAGAGTCTTAAGGGCCAGTAGTGACCTACTTCCTCTAACTAGGTCCCACCCCCTCATATCTTTTACCACCTCCCAATAATGCTATCAAATTATTAACACAGTATGTGAAAATTCCACTAATTACATCAGAATCCTCAGGACCTAACTGTTTCTGGAAAGCCAGGGTATTTTACTAGGCCCTAAAGTTAATTTTAATTAACATTTAAAAAATATATTTGATCATGTTTTCCCTTCCCCCAACTCCTCCCACATCCTCCCCACCTACCTACCCACCCAATTTTATATCCTTCTCTACTAAAAAAAAAAACAAAAACAAAAAAAACACAAGAAAAAATAAAAAAGCAAAAAAAACCCCACAAAAATAAAAATCTAAATCATCTAAAGACCAATAAAACAAATGAACAAAGCAAAATCTACAAAAATACCACTGAGTTCATTTTGTGTTTGGCCAACTACTCCTAGGCATGGGTCTGCTCTGGACTGTGGCTGATATGCCCAGAGTCACCTAGTATTTTATAATTAGATACTGAATTTCTACTGAGGCTCAACAGGATGTCAAGAGATGTTACTCAAATGGTAGATTACTTCACTGAAGACACAGCCTCACTCCAAAATCATGGATGTTTAGATTCTTAGTACCATATTTGTCAGGTAACATGTCCCACCCCCATGACAGGGAACCTGCTACAAAACTTTGAATTCCTAAGTGCAGATTATGCTGTCTCCAAAACTGTGAAGGCTTACCACAACAGGCCTTTCTCTTTAGAAGAAAGAGGCATGTTCCAGCATGCTTCAGGTCACTATCTTCTGAAAGCTTCACCAATGTGGCAGGTCCTGAAACTTTTGCTGGATGTATGTCCCATCCTGTCTCACCAAAGAATGGAAAAATAGCTGCACTGCTAGGCCATCATTTGACTAACATACTAACATAGCCTTAAGACCTAATTAACATGTTCTTACTGAAGTAAGCAAATACGATATTCTGCAGAATATACAAGTCCCTTTGGATAGCCTAGAGTGAGAAAGGACATGTTGAAGGTTAAGACTGTGAACAGACTGTCACCTATTCCTTATAAATAAAACTATTTCTGAGACTTTTTGTTGGGAACTGAGAGAGCATACATTCAGTAAACTGGGGGTTTGTGAACTTCAGTTACTAAATATTTTAGCTTCCCAAGCCATACTGTCACTGCTTTATGTGACCAAAGTAGCACAAAAGCATTCAAAGACAGCATATAAATGATTAAGGGTGTCAGTAAACCTTTACAAAGCCCAGGCAATGTGACAGCTCACTATCAGTGGTGGAAGGAGAGAACTGACTTCACAAAGTTGTCCTCTGGCCTCCACATGTTCATGGCCTCACCCCCCCCTCTCTCTCTGTCTCTCTCTCCCTCCCTTCCTCCCTCCCCCTCTCTCTCTCTCACACACACACTCACATACACACGTGCACACACTCTCGAAATAATTTAATTGGGCGACCACCACTTATAGTCTGTAATCTGCTGACCCCTGTGTAATTGTCACATAACAGATGTTGTGCTAGACTTTTCAGTAAAGAAAATATCTGACACAGCAGTGCTTTGGGACTACTTGCTTTAGCTTGCAAACTGTCCACTGTAATCCACCAGCCAGTTTTTGCAAAACCCAGAAAGAGTAACCTGAGAATCTGATGTACACTTTAAGGGTGAATTAATCCTTGCCATTTCCCTCACAATATAGCACTATTTTTAATGTGACAGAGGTGTAGTTCCAGGAGTTTCTATTTGGTGTTTCTGCCAAGTGCTAGGCATCTTCACTGGCAGGTCAGACAATGAGACACACATTTGGATATTGAGGAAATGATCTGAAGATAGAATCTGTAGATCCACTGTAAGGCAGATTTGGTTCAGCATTCTGTACATCCCAAATTTCTCTAAATAGGGAATGTTTGAGTAAGAGACACTGCTTTGGTGCTTTGAATCTATGGACATCAATGTCAACATAGACCTGTAACGTGTGTGTGTGTGTGTGTGTGTGTGTGTGTGTGTGTGTGTGTGTGTGTGTGTGTTATGAGTATTATATCTGTGTAAGTGGACCACATACAAGCAATGCCCACAGAAGCAGAAAAAGGCATTAGATGCCCTGGAATTGGAGTTAGATAGTTGTGAGTCATCATGTGGATACTAGGATCCAAATTCAATTCTGCAAGAGCAGCAAGTACTCTTAACCAGTGAGCTACTTCTCCATCACAGTGATGATTTCTCTTGATATTAATTTATTGGATCTGGAATCAGTCAGGAGACCCACTACGGGCAGATCTGTGAGGGCATTTCTGAGAAGGACTAATTGAGAGGGGAAGGCCTTCCCTGAAGTGGGAAGCACCTTCCAGCTGAAAGTATTGCTCACCTGCTTCACTGCCTTGATGTTTTTTGACACAGGGTTTCTCTGTGTAGCTCTTGCTGTCCTAGAACTAGCTCTGTAGACCAGGCTGGTGAACTCAAGAGATCCACCTGCCTCTGCCTCCTGAGTGATGGGATTAAAGGCGTGTGTCACCACTGCCTGACTCTGCCTTAATTTTGGTTTTTTGTTTATTTATTTATTTATAGACAAGGTTCCTCTGTTTAGCTTTGGAGCCTATCTTGGAACTCACTCTGTAGATCAGGCTGGCCTCAATCTGCCTTGATTCTTACAGGTATGTCTATCCCATTACTGTAGCCTCTATCAGAACCCAGCTTGTTTAATGTTTCAATGTTTCTGCTTTCCAGAAACCTTCTAAGTAGACCTTTAGCACCAGACTAGGACTACTGAAGCATCTAGACTCCTTAACTGAAAAGTTCCTAGTTCTTAGCCTATCAGGTTTATTCCATGTTATGTAAAGCCATCTACTAAATTCCCTTTGTCATTTGTAATATATTCATTCTGTCGGTTCCTCTAGAAAACCCTATTAATACTGTATTCCAACTTCTTTAGATGTTCTTTCCGGAGTGTGTTGGTTACTAAATGGATCTTTCAATTGATTGTTCATAACTCAGATGCTGAGCAAAACTTACAACTTTTCTTAGACCTTGTTTTTATATTTACATTTCTTGGCTGCTTGTCTGTCCTTCTCCTAAGACCATCTGTGCTCTATTAGTAATCTTCACCCAAGCTCTTACCCTTGTAGAAAAGCTGCCACTATGCTTCTGTTAAGTCCTGCTTTGGATTTCCAGAGGTTCATGGTCAATAAGTTTTTAAGTTCTACATAAATACTGCATGTCCACTTCCTGAATCCTTTTTGCACATTTTTGTATTTGCCATGTCTGATTAATGTGGGGCAGTGCTGGAAGGAGGCTCAGTGGTTAAGAGCTATCTGCTCTTTCAGAGAACCAGAGTTCAGCTCCAGTGGTTTGCAACCACTCCAGTCCAGGGGATCAGATGCCAGCACACACATAGACACACAGATTCATAATAAACCTTAAACTTTTTATGTCAGATGCCTAATTTTTTATTTTTTTTAAATGTGGGCCATTTTCTCCAAGCTCCCCAATGGCCTAGTTCTAGCCTACGGGGCCTTGAGAGCAGAGCATGTTCTAAGGTCATAGGAAAAGGACATTATCATACATTTTGTATGCATTTGAGATTCATGTTTTATTAAGCCATCTATCCAGTCAAAAATCTGTTACCCAAACATACAAAATTTTGGAAGGGCAGCTTTTGTAAATTTTGAGACAGCTTAAATACTTCACTAAACTTAAGCTATGCAACGGGAAAGAAAAACAAGCTAGAAAAAGTGCTAATTATCCATTTAGTGATAATTTTTTTTTTCTTCTGAAAACCAAGTCTCCACAGGTGACACATGGGAAAGGACTTCAAGTGTGCAAGTATACATTCGCCTAGGACATAAGGAGCGACTAAGGAAAGTCCAGAACACTGTTATTCCCACAAAGCTGTTTTGTTTTTATCAGCTTGTGACATTAGGCATCAGAAAGTGTCTTAAAAACTTTAGTATTTGATATTGCTGTGAAATACAATTACATGACCAGTGTGGGCTTAACCTGTTGTGGAGTCTAGATAGTTCAGGTGCTTTCAAATTTGCATGACAAGTTGTCTACAGTCTCACCTCAACACCTGTCATGAGCAACATATCCAAATATTGATGCATGAGGGACTAGATGTTTAAAGTCAAAATCTCTGGTCTTTTACCACACGTAATTTGAGAACTGCCCCAGGTCTTATTCAATCCTAGAATAATTCAAGTGGTATTTCATGTTTAAGCAAAACAAAAGGGAAAGAAGTGTCTTGGAAATAAAGTCACGGTGGACCATGGCAGTACCACCAGAAGTGAGAATAAGGGACAGATAGCATGGCAATGAGCACAATTCCAAGGACAGGCTATTCTTATTCCTGTCTCCTCACTCATCCTTGTCAAGCTTTTGCAGGAAAGTCAATAAATTATTGGCAATTTAGGCCCCAGTCATCATCACAAATCAGCTTGTATTTTTTTCCTTTCTCAGAGCATGGAGAGGTCTCAAATTAAGACCCCTGAGGCTTCCATTTGATGAGCTGTGGTGGTGGGACAGTCTCCCACAGGCTGAGCTCAAGCACATTTCCTTCCACAGAACGTGTGGGATCTTTATGAGTGATTTTAACTGTGTGTGTGTGTGTGTGTGTGTGTGTGTGTGTGTGTGTGTGTGTGTGTGTGTGTGTGCCCGTGCACACACACACCATGAGCTCAAAGTGACTCAAAAGATAAATGTGGCTGGGTGGTGTGGTGCACACCTTTTTAATACCATCACTGGGGATGCACAGGCAGGTGGATCTCTGTGAGTTCGAGGACAGCCAATGCTGTTATACAGAAAAACCCTGTCCCAAAAAACAAAACAAACAAAAAAGATACATGTGAATTTGTTCTTGCAAAAGTTATTTTCCAGGGGGGGTGATTATGATCAAAATACATTGTATAATGTATACATGTATAAATCCCAAAGAATAAATTAATATTATATATTTTAAAAGTTATTTTCCAAGTGAACTAGACAGCTAGGTGAGCTAAAATTAATATACATAAAACATATGGCAACCATGGTCCTTAGACCTACTGGGAAGGTCAATTTAAACCTAGGTAATTTAGAAAACATGTTAACAATATATTATTAACATCAATTATAATGTCAGAAGTTAAGACTGAAATACCAAGGAGATGAAGACAGTAGTATCCTTTTACTAAAGGAACCCTAAGCTGGCAGTCATGGCAGAAACTAGCTTAACATTACATAGAACTATCTCCTAACACTTCCCACTCTGCAGCTTATAGAAACTCAGGAAGATTAGAAACAGACCTGGATGAAAAATAACCCACACATGCACTCAGAGTATTTATTAGATACTGTCTCCTGGGGCTTGTAGGAAAAAGACACAGCCTACACCCCTTCCCCAAGCACCTTCCTGAACCAAAGATTCTAGGGAATCTGATTTCTCAAGCAAGCAAGAATGTATCTGGGTACAATGGCCATTCATTTGCCAGATCTGACACTACAATTATGTGTTGCTGGCCAGGGAAGGGAAGGGGTCTAGTGAGAATGGTACAGGGGTAGATGACAGGAAACAAGATTGGCCTTCATCAATCACACTGGTTCAGAGGGGCTGGAGTAAAAAGAATCTAAAACAAGAGGAGGAAAGAGGACAGCCAAGGGGCCAAAGAAGGTCAAGAGCTGGGCTCACCCAAACCACAGAGTTGGTGAAACAACCAAGGTAGCAAGTTGAGTTCTCAGGAGGAAAGGGGAATTAAGGGCACAGCACCTAGGGACAGGAAAAGCCCAGGCCTTCTCTTCCAACCTGACCACAGGTAAGCACAAAACTCCTTTCCCTTCAGAGAGTTCAAAATGAAGGCAAGGAGATAGGGTGACGAACCTACAGCCCCAGGGCAAGCTACATTTCTCCTCATTCCCAGAGGCCCTGCCTAATAGAAACACAAAGTCTTAGGACTCAGCTCCTGCTCCCCAGATCCAAGAAAGGGAGTAGAAAAAAGGCACGAAGTCCCTGGGAGTAAAGGGGAACATGAGTACAGCCATAGATAACATAATTTTGGGGAGCTGGAAGAAGTGAAATGCCCCCAAAGGGATGCCTTCCTTCACCTGGCAATGACAATGAACCGGCCTGTTTCTAACAGCAGAACACACGATGGAGTAAGGCTCATAGAAACGGCCTACAGAATAGATCCGCAGCTGGTATGGCATAGTCTTGAATGGGATGTAGAGAGTGTGGGGCGGCCAGCTCCAGAGACGATACTCCTGCCTCAGTTCCCAATGGTTCTGCTGACTCCAGATGTTCCCCATGTCTGGGACTCATGAAGGAAAACGTGTTGTGTTTCACATGATCAGACACTGTTCACCATTGGCACCTGGTGGGCCCGATAGATTGAGGGTATCCAGGTCAAAGTTGAGGCCAGGAGGCTGAGAAGAGATGAAAGGACTGAGAAAACCACTCATATTTCAGGGCAGAGCTTCTGAAGGTCCATCCTAGCAGCTACAATGATCACCTTATATGGATTAACTAGGGATTACTGGAGTCTGCAAACTGGGTTAAAATGTAGAAAACATGCTCACCATCTCCCCAGCCAGCTCTTTTGGAGGATGGCCCAAGTCCTGTAACTAGAAAATAAAAAGAAGATGAAATAAAAAACAAATAAAAGTCAGAAAACAACACAAAAAGCAACACAAGCAATCTGACAAGTGATCTGATTTCTTCTGATCATGGTTTGTAGCCTTTTTGTGTTCCCTCCACCCAGGCTGCATAGCACCCTTTCTAGATTGTCTCCTCCATTCAACACCCAAGTGGATAGCACCAGTAGGAAGGCACTGGAAGGAGGTCTTACCTGCTGCATGAGATCTAGCACCGTCTCAAAACGAGCCCTGTGAGTAGCCTCACTGTCTGTGGGCGTCTCTGCCTCAAACTGCTCACATATTTTGCCCATGACACTGTGCTGTTCCTGGTACTTCTCAAACTGCTCTGGAGGGATAGATTCCTGGTGACTCTGCAGCCACTCTGGATACTAAGGGAAGAGAGAGAATGGATGGAAATAATTCAGTGAACAAGGAGAGAAGGGGACTTACAACATGAAGAGAAGAGCACAAAGGGGAAAGAAAGGCTAAACAAGCAAGTTCATCTAAGAACTGTGGACTTCAACAGACCCTCTGGATATACTGGTATTTATGGTAACTGCAGATTAGTAAACTATGTCTGTGAAAAGCAAGAAAATAAGCACTTTAGGCTCTGATGATTGTTCTAGTGTCATTCCTGTTGCTGCAACAAAATATCAAAAACAACTTAGGGAGGAACAGGTTTATTTTGTCTGATACTTCCAGGTTAACAGTCCATCACTGAGCACAGAAACTCAAGCAGAGACCATGGAGAAATACTGACTACCGGCTTACTTTCTTGCTTGTTTTTTAGCTTTCTTATTATAGTCTAAGCCTACCTGCCTAGGGATGGTACCACCCACAGTGGGGGCTATGCCCTTCTATAACAACCATCAATCAAGACAATTCCTTATATACATAGCCATAGTCTAATCTGACCCCCTCAAATGACTCTGGGCTACATAAACTTGACAGCTGCAGCTAACTAGGACAAGGGTCACATAAAGTCTCTGTTAAACATTGTTGTTATCTTTTCTTTAGATTTATTTATTTTTTTGTTTGGATTAGTGTACCATGTACATACCTGGTGCACTTGAAATTCACAAAGGGGTGTCAGATCCCCTAGAATTGGAGTTATGGGTGGTTATGAGTTACCATGGTGATGCTGGGACCAAACCTGGTTCCTCTGCAAGAGCAGCAAGTGCTCTTTAACAAGGCCCCCGTGTTGTTGCTATAAAAACTCAATTAATTTTTTGAATGAATATTTTGCCTGTATGTATGTATGTCTGCATACCATGTGTATGTGGTGCTCTCAGAAGCTGGAAGAGGGCATAGAATCCCCTGGAACTGGAGCCACAGACCATTGTGAGCTGCCATGTGGGTGGAACCCAGGTCCTCTGGAAGAGCAGCTAGTGCTCTTAACTGCTGAATCTTTCTCCAGCCCTGCTGATGTTTTAAAACTTAAAAATATAAAAACCAGGGCTAGGGAGATGGCTCAGTGGACAATAGTACATACTGTTCTTGTAAAGGAACCCAGTTCAGGTTAGGTTCAGTTGCCAGCACTCATGTTAGGTGGCTCACTGGCAGCTGTAACTCTAGTTCAAGGGTGGTCTGATGCCTATGGCCTCCATAGATACCAGAACTCATGTACACACACACACACCTAATTAAAAAAATAAATCTTTTCTTTCTTTTTTTTTTTTTTTGTTTTTTTGAGACAGGGTTTCTCTGTATTGCTTTGGAGCCTGTCCTGAAACTAGCTCTGTAGACCAGGCTGGCCTTGAACTCAGAGATCCGCCTGCCTCTGCCTCCCAAGCACTGGGACTAATGGCGTGTGTCACCAATGCCCAGCAAAAAATAAATCTTTTTAAAACAATGTAAGAAACTACTCTTAGCTTGAGAGTTAGACTTAGGCTATACATATACTGTTCTGCAGACTTCTGGTTTTGCTACTTTCCTACTCAGTCACATGTTGCCCTGTGACTTCTATTTCTCTAGTGAAACTATAAGCTTTTTCAAGCAGGGACATTCATTTAAATTACTCTCACACTGTTCATAACACCACCACAAAAATCCTGTGAATCCTTACTGGAGGTATTAATAAAGTTAAGAAATACAAGAAGGATCCAGGCTTTGGTAGCACATGCCTTTAATTCCCAGCTTCCCAGCACTTGGGAGGCAGAGGCAGGTGGATCTCGGTGAGTATGAGGACAGCCTGGGTAAATAGTGAGTTCCAGGACAACCAGGACTATTCCATAGGGAAACCCTGTCTCAAAAAAAAAAAAAAAAAAAAAAAAAAAAGGAATGGATCAGTCTTGAACTAATTTAGAGAAAACTAAAGCTGACCTCTTCTAGCTCAGACACTCCCAGTGTGGAAAAATGATCATATCACCTATGTATCTCAATAACCTCTTCTTCTTTCAACAAACAAAGGAGTTTAAAAGACTGTACTTGTATACTCAAATTGCCCTTTTACTACACATTGTCTGAGCAAAGTGGCCCACGATTGATAGAATGAAGTGAGGAGAAAAGGCACAAGTGTAAACTCACAAACCTTTTCTGTGATCTCCTTCAGGGACGGGTACAGTACATCCTTAGACAGTAGGTTCTGCATGATGCTCTGCATGATGGGGAGGATGTTCCCTTCCCCATCCCCTTCATCCATGCCCAGCCCTTCCATAGCTTTGGTCAGTTCCTCTTCAGACATCCCCGAGTTCTGGACAAGACAAAGAGACCACCAGGTTGCACTGCCTTCCCGGAATGCTTACCACACTGGATGTGCTTGTAACAAAAATCAAGGCAGGGTCAGATTTGGGGATTTGTGAGACTGCTCAGGAAGCATCTGGGAGTGGACCCCTATTCCTTCCCTTTACCTGAAGGTCAGTGGCATTTTTGGCTAGCCCACTTAATGTTTCCTTTAGGCAAGAAGTAAATTCTTGTTGAGAGTTTGCATCACTGCCTAGGAGTAATGAAAAGAACCAGAATTACTTAGGATATTAACTGTTAGCTTGTCTAGGCTGACCTACTTACCAGGCTGGATATAAAGCATTTACTAGCAAACTACTAATACTTCAAAATCTCAACTATTCTTTATTGTGATTTTCACGGTCATGCCATAAATCTATATAGATAATGTGTTAATTAATCTGAACAGTAACACTAACAGCATGTCCTTTAAAAGGGCTGGTTTGGGATAATCTTGTTTATTTATTTATTTTTAAGACAAGGTCTTACTATGTATATCTAGCTGTTCTGGAACTCACTATTTAGACCAGGCTGGCCTCAAATTCACAGAGACCTGTTTGCCTCTGGCTGTCATAGATTAAAGGAACATGCTACTTACTACACATGGCTGAAATAATCTTTTTTTATTACTTTCCAAAACATCTTAGCGTTTTTTTACAGTAGGCAAGATCCAATTCCCACACTTCTTTCTCTTGCCTTGCCCACTCCATGGCTGTAACATTATGACTATTATCAATGTTACAATCCGGGTATTCTCAAGCAATAAAGAGGTCTGTCCAGTGTTTTTTGTTTGGGTGTCCTCACCTACTCGCCCAGCTGCCTCTGAGAGTTTTTGGAACTGTTCCACCAGGTGGGGCTCTTCTTCAGCCAGCTCCTTCATCGCCTTCTCAAACTCTGCAGTGGCTTGGGAAGCCAACTCACTATCGAACAGTTCCTGGAAAAATTTCTCTTGGGAGGCGAAGAGGGCATCCTGTAGGGAAGAGGTGGACAAAATTCACCTCATACAGCACCACCCTGAGTCTAGCCTTCTATAGGAGCTCAGGTAGCAGTCTTGGGAAATGAAACATCTGCCCCACAAACACCGCCACTGAACATTCTATCTGCCTCTTCTTATGAGGGCGGCAAGCAAAGAATCTGGCCATTGAAGGAATAGTGTGACGTAGCATACAAATCCAACCACTTAAAACTGCTCTTTTCTCAAGGCCCTTCCTTGCTATCCCTCAGTACAACTCCACATCCTTGTTTCATAAGAGCTGAGGCCTGAAGAACACTCAGCAATATGAGGCAAAGGCATCCTCCCACCCACCCTTCTGGCCCACAGGGGCCTGCCCCACCCCTGCTCTGAGGTGCATGCCCATCCCCCCTCCCTTAAGGGGGTGGGATTTATACTTTGGCAGTGTCTCCTGGCGATCTCTTCTGGGGCCCTGAAGCATCAGGGGCCGAGGAGGTAGGAGGGGGTGCTGGGGATGGTTTGGCTTTATCGAAATCATCAAGAGCACCTTTGGAAACAAGAGACATGGTGGGTATGTTGGGGATGGATAAAGCTAGCAAACTGCAATTCTGAGTAAACTATCAGGAAAGTAATCATATAAAGTGTCAGTTTTCCTGAACTTCCTTCTCTTTTCTTGGCATCCCTCCTGCCTGATTCACTGATCAATAAACAGGTTTCCTGCCTTCCTTGGGAATCACCTAACTTATTGTGACCAGCTGGGAAGAAAACCCTTTACATGGAACCAGTGTTCATCTCAGAACTAGGAGGGAAACCACTAAATACGATGAGCAGAGAAATCTCTATATGCTTACTATAAAAGTCCCTAAAAATCACAGTTATCTAACAAAAATAGAGGTGAGAGATATAATTCTTTCCTCTTTCTTTCTTTCTTTCTTTCTTTCTTTCTTTCTTTCTTTCTTTCTTTCTTTCTTCCTTGTAGGGGGTGGTTTGAGACAGAGTTTCTCTGTATTGTTTTGGAACCTGTCCTGGAACTAGCTCTGTAGACCAGGCTGGCCTTGAACCCACAGAGATCTGCCTGCCTCTGCCTCCCGAGTGCTGGGACTAAAGGCGTGCACAACCAACAATACCCAGCCTGACTTATTTCTTTAAACTCACTCTGAGGCATTAAAGGCAATAACCTCTTGTAAGAAAGCACAGGATATCTCACCCAACATTCCATTGGCCCTACTACTAGTACAAACTGCACAGGTCCTACAGGAGGGTATTAAACTCTTAAATTATGTTCCAATTTAGTTCTTCTCCCTCAGCAGGCACCTACAGCTACTTCCCTTGGCCTTATGTGCAGTAACCCTGGGCCAGTGGAGTCTCTTGTCATGCCTCACTAAATCTGTTCATTTTCTCCCTGCCTGCATCGTTGTGACAGAGCAACAGATAAAAAGTTCACCTCTGCCCTGAGAAGCCTGTGTTGTCAGCACCACTGTGCTTGCCAGGGCTAGTGAAAGGGCCCTGGCCTCACTCTGGGCAGGAAACCAGGGTAGAGGGCAAGAGTAAGAAAGAAACAAACATCCGCCATCATTTCAGAAATCGAAATGTTTTCCTCTGGGATTAGCTCACTCTCAGTTTCTCCAAAGGATGAAAAAGGATGTCAGGCATGGTGGTGCCATGCTGTCAGGGGCCGGAAAAAAAATCTCAAATTCAAGGCCATCCCCGAGTCTGAGGCCAGCCTAGAATACATGAGACAATCTCTCAAACCAACAGTAGTTTCCTTGAACTACTGACACGAAAGAACTCAGGGCCTGGTAAAAGAATGAGGACAGATTGTCAGGTAAAAGGAGTTAAGAAAGATACTTTCGGGTTAAGAAAGATAACATGACAGACACAAGGACTCTTGGAGTTATTTTGTTCTGTGAATGTTGCTACTGGCAATACTTTTCTAAAGCCGATCCTGGTGGTTCCAGCTTGTAATCCCAGCACTCCCAGAAGCTGACGTGAGTTCAAGGCCAGCCTCAAAACAACCTGACACTCTAAAGCGAGACAAGTTTTGGCGCGGGGCGGGGGTGTCCGCAGAGATTTGAGGTCTGGACTGATCAGTGGCCAAGGTCCGCTAATCAGGAGGACCGGGGTCGAAGTCAAACCACCTCCCCCGCCAATCACTGGCGAGACTGTCCCGCTCCGCCCCGAAATCTCAAGTTCCCTTAACCGCCACTGGGTCCTCGTCCCCGGCCCCTGTGGCCTTTCCCGTCACGGGCTCTTACTTTCCAGAAGCTCCTCCAGTTCCCGGTCCGCTTCGACCCCAACATCGCAACCTTCCTCAGCGGCCGCCATCTTGCTGCCTCCGACTTGCCGTAGGAGGTGGAACCACTGGCGCCACCACATGTCCCGCCCCTAGCCCCGCCCCCATGACTTGTGCAGCCAATGACGTCGCTCTACTGTGCAGGACCGCCATTTTTAAAGGGACAGGAAACCGCAGCTTTGTTTTTTTTTGTTTGTTTTTATTTTTCTTCTGAGAAGCAACCTCGGTCCTTGCACGTACTAAGCAAGCACTCCACCCCCGGAGCTACACAGCCACAGCAGTTGGACTTGAACTAGATATGTTGCGTAGGCTGGTCTACAAATCGGTCTCCTCCGGTCTCCATTTCCCAAATGCTTGACTCCCCCGCCCAGCTTGATGGGGGGGGGCAGAAGAAGTGAGAGGATGTATTTTTTTTTTTTTTTTTTTGGTTTTGTTTGTTAACTTTCCCTTTCATCTGGAACTTTTCATTTGGAGAGGTTTTGTTTTCAGGCAGGTTCTTCTTGACTTACTGCCTCCACCTCCCGAAGGCAGAGATTACACCACAAGGCTTAGCTAAACCCGGAGCTAAGGCTTTTTTTCCCTTTTTAAGGCTAAGACAGAACTGTCAAATCGAGGCAATCTTAGTTTCTTGCTCAGAGCCTGCATGATAGGAGAGAATTTTTTTGTTTTGTTTTGTTTTGTTGTTTCAAGACAGGGTTTCTCTGTATGTAGTTCTGGCTGTCCTGGAACTCTCTCTCTACACCAGAGATCTGCCTGCTTCTGCCAGTACTGGGATTAAAGGTGTCTGCCTCTACCGTCCGTTGGAGAGACTTCTACCATGCACTGGACTCTGATCTCCACATGTGCTCCTGACAGACACAAAACAGATAAAATAAAGATAGACAAATGTAGTTTTAGCACAAAGCAAACATCTACAGTTGTATACACTCATGCTGGGCACAATTAAATATACAAATAAATCAGAGTTGGTCCTGCCTGTAAGGGTTGCCTGGAGGTAGAATTAGAAACATAGATTGTAATTAATAGAATTAAGACAGACTCAGAAAAAAAAACCTTAATTCTTTCTCTGCATTATTTCATTCTATTTTGTGTGCATTTGTTTTGTTTTGTTGAGACAGGGTTTCTCCGTGTAGCCCTAGAAGTCCTGGAACTCACTCTGTAGAACCAACCTGTCTTCAAACTCAGAAATCACCCTGCTTTTGCCTTCAGAATGCTGGAACTAAGGGCTTGTGCTACCACAGATAGCTCTTTCTATTCTTACTATTATTTCTAACATCCTACCTCAATGCTAATTACCCTCTCACTGCTCTGACTTCCTAATACATAGTGAATACTGACAAAACCATATTTCATAGCACCTCCTCTCCTTGCATTCTTGAAGAGGCTCATTTGCTTCAGGCTGGCCTAGAACTCCTCATCACGCTGTCTACACACCCCAAATACTAGGATTGCAGATACATACTACCATGCCCTATTCTGCTCATAACATTTTTTTCATACCAGTCTTGTTTAAGGACTTAATGGCTCTCCACTGCTTATTAACTTCAGATTCTTGATTAATAGTCACAATTATTTCATATATATCCATTCTTCTTTCCCAAGTTAGGTGTCAAAAAGCAGAGATTGTCAACTTGGTTCACAATACTTACTTTAGAATGTGTACAATTTTGTAATTTAATTTGTAAACTTACAGGGTCTCACTATGTAGCACTGGCTGGCCTAGAACTTAAAAAGATCCACCTGCCAAGACTTTAAGAAAATATTTTAATTATTTGAAATTGTATGTGTGCACATATGCATTTGGGTGTTTGTGAGTGCACTTGCTGTCAGGAGCAAGAGGTGGCAAATCTCTCTAGAGCTAAGTTATAAGTGGTTATGAGCCACCAGATGTGGATGCTGGGAACTGAACTTGAGTCCTCTGCATGAGAAGTATTTGCTCTTAACTGCTAAGCCATCTCTGTATGCCTCAAGATGTCATTTTTGAGACAGTCTCACTCTTCAGCCAAGGCTAGCCTTGAACATGAGACAACTGATCCGTCTTAACCATCCAAGAATTTGAATTATAGGTGTGAACCACCATGTCTGATTCTTGCCTGTACTTGCAAGAAGGATGTTTAAAACTTGAGAAAATATTTTCATAGTATACAGGTTTTTGAGAAAGCAGTCTTAGTTTGAGAATTATATTTAAGAAAGTAACTCTTAGATCTGACAACATAAAAGTCCTGTGATCTTTGAAGTAGGTGTTCCTTTTGTAGTTCAGCCTCAGGGATACTTTCCCCTCCCATACAATGTATGTTCAAGTTTATTTATTGCAGCAATGCTGATAATTGCAAAAGATTGCAAATAACCCAGATGCCATGAGACACTTTCATAACATAATATGCAATGAGAAAAACTATGTACACACACACACACACACAAATCCAACAGCAAAGAATATTATGTTTTCATTATGTATAAAAGGGAGGTGGAAAACACACACACAAATACATACCTTTTTGAAGGCTGTAAGGCAACTAACTGGTAACTTAGTTACTTGTTTGGGGAAAGGTGATAGGAACTGAGTGGCTCAGGAAAAAGATACAGGATAAACTTGTCATAAGTTATTTTTAAATAATTTAAAAATATTTTGAGTGTGTACTTAAGTGGGCATACATACGTTAATGCTTGTGTAGAGATTATAGGACAATTTGGGGGATCCAGTTCTCTCCTTCCACTGTGTGGATTTCTGGGAATGAACTTAGATGTCAGGCTTGATATCAAGTGCCCTTAATTCCTGGGCTATTTCACTGGCCTGACAGCATAGTTCTCAGTTCTGGTGTTTGAATTACATGGTTAATGGAAAATGGATTGAAGTGAAAAATCTGAGTAATTCCTGCACTCTGGAAGTGAAGGATTGAAGATTAAAAATCAAAGCACAGGATGGTGGTGGCACACCCTTTTAAGCCCCACACTCAGGAAGGCAGAGACAGGTGGATCTTTGTGAGTTTGAGGTGAGTTCCAAAACTGTCAGAGAAACCCTGTCTCAAGAAAATAAAACAAAATGTTCAAGGTCATCCTTGGCTATACAGTTCAAGACCTGTCTCAAGAAATACTTTGTACATCTTTTTCCCAGTGGATATAGATAGCTCAGTAGTAGAATGCTTGCCTATCATATGCAAACCCCTGGGTTCAATCCCTGTAACTAAACAAAATTTCTACATCTATCTAGTTTTTGAGAAAGGTATATGCTACCATATGTGGTGCTAGGAACTAAATCCAGGATCCTGTACATACTAAAGCCAGAACTCTACAATGGAGCTACATCTCCAGCTATGTATTTGTGTATCTGTATGTGTGGGTGTGCATGGGAGTGCAGGTTTCCATGAAGCTCAAAAAAAAGACTGGATCCCCCAAAGCTGGAGTTACTAGTGATGGAAACTGAACCCAAGCCCTCTGGTAGAACAATACTTGCTCTTAAACTGCTGAGCCACCTCTCTAGCCTATTTTGTTGTTTTCGAGATAGGGTAGTCCATGCAGGCCCTGAAATACCTGGAGTTGTCCTGAATTTAAAAACCACAATGCTTATTTTGTGGTTGAATGTTTTGATGGGTGTACAGGTTTGTGCACCATGTGCATGCAGTACCTGTGGCTACCAGAAGGGTGCATTAGAATGCCTGTAACTGAAGTTAAGGGTGGTTGGGACTGAACTTGGGTACTCTGAAGAGCAGCCAATGCTCTTAACTGCTGAGCCATCTCTCCAGTCCCTGGTCTTCAACTTTTCTTTTCTTTTCTTTTTTTTGAAATAGGATTTTACTGTGTAGCCTTGGCTGACCTGGAACTCACTATGTAGAATGGACCAAGCTGGTCTTGAATTCACAGATTTGCCTCTGCCTCCCAACTCTTGGGGTTAAAGACCTGAGCTGGTCTTAAACCTGTGATCCTGTTTCAACCTTCTAAGTGCTATAGAACAGATGGAGCCAGCAGACTGGGTCTGAACATTTGTATTTTAAATCAAAGGAGTACTATATCATTTATTCATGACTTCAGTATAGAAGCAAAATGATAGTTTTGATAGTTCTATGATAGAAGTGATAGTTCTATGAATTTGATATAATCTAGAATCACCTATTAGAAGGACCACAGAGAATGTCTGTTTAGAATTACGTGCTCCCTGTGGGCAGCAGCATTTGCTAGGTCTGAGGTCCTGAATTTAAAGGAGAAAGCTGCCTGCCCCTGCCTCCAGAGTGCTGGTACTGAAAAGAGGTAGACATCTTGTCAGGCAGTGGTGCACACCTTTGATCACAGCACTGGGGAGGCAGAGGCAGAAGGACTGCTGTGAGTTCCAGGACAGCCAAGGTTGCTACACAGAGAAACCATGTCTCAAACAAAACAAAACAAAACAAAAACCCAACAACAATCAAACAAAAAACTCTCGTCCAGTACTGGCAGGAATATTTGAATATTCTCTGCTCTTGACTGCGGATATAATGTGACTAGCTGCTTCAAATCCCTGTCATCTTCACTTTCCTGCAGTGTAAGCTGGAAATTCCCTGACTGTAAGCTGGAAATGTGAGTCAAAGAAACCTTTCTCCCTGCTGTTGCCTTTGCCAGGGTATTTTATCACAGCAATGGGAAAAGAAGCTAAGACAACTATGTGTTTACTGTAAATATATAGTTTATTATATACTAGCTTCTATGTGAATACAATATGTAAAACACATGGAACAATGATGGACACTGATAGGTGCTCGCAAATGTTGGCTATAATTAGCAATAGATAGAAAGCTACAGTAAGAAATGCAATAGAAACACTCCTTTTAATTTTTATTTTATTGGTGTTTTGCTTGCATGTATGTTTGTGTGAGGGTGTCAAATCCCCTGGAACTAGAGTTACAGATAGTTGTGAGCTGCCATGTGCGTGCTGAGAATTGAGCCCAGGTTCTCTGGAAGAGCAGACAGTGCTCTTAACCAGTGAGTCATTTCTCCAGCCCCAAGAGAACTCTTCTTACCATTCTCCAACAATGTAGATCTATGCTTCACCTGTCCCTTAAGAAAACAACGTTAGTTTCTCCTTGCAGTGTGTATTAATTAAAACTGTATATAATGAATGTAGTAATTAAAACCTGATTCTGAACAAAGAATCTGCTCTAGTGAGATACATAGATGTAAACAGGGATGTGAAAGTGTCTAAGAAGTAAATGCCAAGCCAGGCATTTATTTAGTGTGAGCAACAAAACATAAGAACAATGGCTATAAAGAACAGAAAGAAATCAGTGGAAAATGGTACACTTTTTGAAAAAAAAAAAAAAAAAAAAAACAGACTACTTCTCAGTCTGCAAGTGTCTGGGCCCCACAGAGGGATGGAACCTACTGATGACGTTAAATGCGCAAGGAAAATACAGGTAGTTAAGAATTTTGTGGCATTTATTAAATTCCACTGCTTTCTAGTGGAGTGGACATAAAGGTGGTGGGTAAGAGAGGAATAAATATTGAAAGAATTTGCTAAACAAATGTCCAGCACAAAGTTTTCATTTGTTCCTTTAAGACCCAGGATGAACAGCAAAGCCATCTATGATCACAACCAGTCACCTTCAGGAGAGGTCTGCAGGAGCAAGGAAGTCAAGCTTGAAAATTCTGATTTGCAATAGAAGAGAAAGGACATGAAGTTTTAGGGAGAAACAGATGTCAACAAGCGGAAGTGTGAGTGTTAGGGAGAGTGGGGGTTGGAGCTAGACACTCTGAAGGAACAGTGTATGATTAATCCATGCACGTGAAGGGGACTTAGCGAAACTGAAGAGGACTGATCCTCAGACCAATCACATCTTTGCCAATCTCTGTCACCTGTGGAAGTGGAAAACAGATCAAGTTAGAGATTAATAAGGCAGAAACCCCAGAAAGCTCATTCTCTACAGGGCCCAAAAAGCTGTCAGAAGGATGCTTGGTACTGAGAAGTGAACCAGTGGGCAGAAGCTCCAGTCCTCCCCAGTGTCACTGCCTCAAGGAGCTGGGGCAAATACAAGGTGAGAAAACACCACCATGCTTCCTTCTGTCCCTCCCCTCAACATCCTAGAGACAGTCTTGAGGACAGTACTTACTGTAGTGACTCTGCAGATTTGCCCCTTGAACTCAGGGGAATAGCAGGCCCCACTGAGTGGACACTTCTCCACTGGTTTTCCACGGTAGATGGGCCGGTAAGATGCAGCACAAATGTCAAAGGGGTTGTGCATGTCATAATTGAGCTGGCAGGCATCTGTGGGGTTCTTCTCACAGGCAGATAGGATTTTTCTGGTCTAGAAGGGGAAAGAAACATTTTGTTTATGAGGACAGAAAGCAGGACAAATATTCTCTGATAGAAGATGAAACTATATACTGGGCATGATGGTCTAAGTCTATAATCCCAGAACTTAGGAGCAGAAGGATCTCAAGTTCCAGGCCAGCCTGAGTTACATACTGAGACCCAGTCTCAAACAACAAAACACAATAACAAAAGTAAGTATACTACAGGAATATAGGTCCCATCCTATCAATAAGATGAATGTGAAAAATTAACAATTGCTGTTGCTTTTGGATGTAGTGGTACATCCCCTCACTCAGAAGGAGGCAGAAACAGGAGAGTCAGAACTGAGGGCCAGTTTGGGATACACAGTAAAAATTTTCTCTTTCTCCAACATGGCTCCATTGCTCTAAATCCACAATTCCAACAAAGTCTAGGGATTAGATTGTTAGGGTCTGGCCTCAACAAGAGTTAAAACAGATTTCTATTGCCCAAGAAGAATGTCTTTAGATGGCAGGGATATGGAATGTGTATGAAAAGTACAAGAGGTCAAGATGTGTCACCTGGAGCTTAAGGACAGATGCATCACCTCCAGGTACACTGGAGTTATTCTAGATTGCAAAGCCAAGGAGCAGTAAGATGCAGTACAAATGTCAAATTAAAAATCAAATCAAGCCTGGTGTGGTTGTGCATGCTTTTAATCCTAGCACTTGGGAGACGGAGGCAGAGGCAGGGAGATCTCTGTGAATTGGAGGTCAGCCTGGTCTACAGAGTGAATTCTAGGACAGTCTGGTCTACATAAAGAAAAAGAAAAAAAAAATGGAGTCAAACTTACTTCTCTGTATTGTTTTCTCATTACTAAAATACAGCTAATTATAGGGTCTACTCCATTTAAACATCTATATAAAGTATTTTAGCATGTCATCCAATGCCATGTCTGAATAAATTATTACTTTGGTTTCAAGGGGAAAAAAAAGAAGCTCTAAGGTCAGTAAGTAGGCAGAGTGTGGCATTCTATTGGCTTTTTTTTTGGTTTGAATGCTGTTACATTGTTTTGTTTCAGAGACAAGGATCTTAGGCTTCTATTCCTTCTATCTGGTTCCCTTAAAGTCACTGAAGGAATTCCCATGTACCTGTTGGGCCACTTCAGGCTTTGGCCCAAGTTCTAGCAAGCGCCGGGCAAAGGTGGCAGCTGTTTTGAAGTTCTTGAGCTTGAAGAAAAGGTTGAGGGCTGTCCGCAGCACCAAGATCATATGTACAGGCTGCAAGTTGGAGTGTGTGAAATAGGCTGCCATCTAATAGACAGAAAGGAACACAAGGCAGGCTGATGTTCAGCTGTTTATAAACAGGCACACAATTATAAAAAACAAAACAATACAAAGTGAACATGATTGGCTATAATACAGAGATATGAGAACTCTGAGATGATCTGAGGAATAAAGGTGGAGAAATGGAGATGAACTCCAATTTCTTTTCCTCCCCAAAGCCAAAAAACTTCTGAACTACTGAACTAAACAGTGTAGATGTAAGGAGTGTCATGGGAATTTGCAGTGCTGACGCCACACATCTTACTTACCTCACAGATGCGCTTCTGCTGGTCTAGGCTCTCCTTAGGCAGCTTCTTTCTTTCTATCTCCATGCACAAACCCACGATGTATTCACGGCAGATGGTGATAAGTTGCTGGGCCTGAAGAGGTTGCAGAGGACAGTCATGACATAGACAAGACTATGGAGGTGCCCAGGATTGATTGGCACGTGGATAGATTCCTCCTACCTCTGCAATCTCCTGTTTATTGTCCACAACAAGAAGAGGCACACTGAGCAAAATGGAGCGGAATTTTTCCACAGCTTCCTCAAACTTTCCAACCGTGGTGAGCTGGTAGCAGAGCTGCAATCGTTGGATCAGGTCATTAAGCTTTAGGCCCACGGCTGGTACACCATTCTTTAGCCCTGCATCCTTCCTGGAAAGGGAAAATTACGAAGAAAATAGGATAGTCAAGTCATGCTCTGTTTCTAGCAAACACAATCACCAACACCCTACTGTGAAAGTAGCTAGAAACAGGATGACAGCTGGTATAAACAAAACTCCAAAGTAACAAGCCACAGATCTTTTCTTCTGGAAACCTTAGTTCCTGGGCAATTTTGTGTCACTGTGGTTACCATCTGAAGTGTCCACTTCAACTTGGAATGGGTAGGTAGCAAGGAGCAAGGGAACTTACCAGTTGCGATTAGGATAACTATACATGGATGGCAAGCAGGGCAGTGCTTGATAGGTGGTGCGACCTCGAGCATATGTCTGTAGAAACAGTTGCTTATAGGGGCCAAACTGGATTACTCCCACCTGATCATGAAGAAGCTACCAAACAAAAAAGAAACATAAGGATTTGTTTACTTTCATTTTTGTTTTTTTAGGATAAGGTTTCTCTGTGTTGCCCTGGCTGTCCTGGAACTCCCCTTGTAGACCAGGCTGGCCTCAACTCAGAGATCCACCTACTTCTGCCTCTAGAGTGCTGGAGGATTTCTTTTCTTTTCTTTTTTTCCCCCCCAAAATTTATTTATTTTATATACAGGGTTCTGCCTGCATGTATGTCTGCAGGCCAGAAGAGGGCACCAGATGTCATTACAGATGTATGTAACCCACCATGTGGTTGCTGAGAATTGAACTCTGGACCTTTTTTAAGAGCAGTAGTGCTTAACCACTGAGCCAGCACTCCAGCTCGGAGGATTTATTTTCTACTAATTAAAAATTAAGTCAAACTTGAGCAAGGTATTTTACATCTCTGTATTGCTTTCTCATTATCAACATACAGGAAATTATAGAATGTACTCCGTTTAAATATCTATATAGACTATTTTAAAATAACACACAACAATAAACAAACACTGATGGTTGTTATAGTTGTTACTGTCATCATAACACGTACAGTGTGCACAATTCACATCTGTGCAGGAAGACGTGCTGATTTTACTAATGTAAGTCAGAAAGCAGGCTACAAACAGTGGAGATGGCTGAAGATGCATCTTAAACACTCACTGGCAAACACAAGCACAGACCAAATGAACAGCCATAAGAGGCCTTTGAAAAGCAAGTTCCTTTAGCAAAGCCAACAATTTCCATGAAATACACAGCTGGGCACTTGTGGGTCAGACCACTCCCACGTGGCTGAAAAAAATGAGTCAACCATTCTCCCTGGGACTCTGAAATAGACACTCAAGAAGAAGGGCCAAGGTTTTTAAAGACGTACCCGCATGGCTGTTTCAAAAGAACCTGCCAGGATGTGATCAACTGGAAGCTGAGAGTTATTGCACCAGATCTAGTAAGAAACACAAAACTGAAGTCAAGTGAAAAGTTTCCTTCTTTTCAATTCTCCTCCTCCGTTTCTTTTAAAAGTAGCCAATACTTCTTCCTCCCCCCCCCCCACAGAGATCAAATATTAACCAACCCAGAACACTCATCCCTGTGTACTTGTGTTTTCCTGCTTACTTGTGTTGGGCTTGTTCCCTTGGTTGGAGGCACAAAGAACCCATCTTCAGCACCACCAGCAACCCCAGTGGGTACATCCTAGAAAAAAAATTAAGGCATTATTTAGTTGTTTAAACAGTCTGACAAAGCCTCAACTCTCCATGAAGCAAGGACTGAATCCTCCTGCCTCTACCACTGGCCTGCTTTATATATTGTGGGGATCAAAGCAAAGGGTTTGTGCATGCCAGGCAACACCCTGTTAACTCAGCTATGTTTGCAGGCCCCACATCAAGACATTTAAAAAAGCTGTCCAGGTACTGTGTTTTGATGATTTCAAGACTCAACCATCTAGATGCCCACCTCTGTTCAAGGAAAGAAGTGATGGTTATGGGAGATAGCGCAGGAGCCACCTCAGCAGAGACAAAAAAGACACAACATTTTAGATGCCTACCTCTGTTGAAGAAAAGGTGCTGGTTATAAGAGGGATAGAATAGAGAGCCACTCACCAAAATGAAAATGACATAACAAAAGCTCCAATTCAAGTGGAAGATAAGCATTAGATTAGAGGGAGGTGATGCATCCCCTTCTCTAATGCTACATCAGAATGGAAACAAGGCCACAGTCAAAATGTATCAGATTAGGAGGCTGCTCTGGACCCTTCCTTTGTGGAGATTTCAGGATAGGCATAGTGTAAGAGGTGTGTGTGTGTGTGTGTGTGTGTGTGTGTGTGTGTGTGTGTGTGTGTGTGTGGAGAGAGAGACAGAGAGAGAGAGAGACAGAGAGACAGAGAGAGAGAGACAGAGAGAGAGAGACAGAGCATGCACCCACCAGTTTTTATAGGGTGAAAAGGGGAGGAACTTCGCATACCAGCTCAGGTGGGAGCTCCAGATCTTCTTCTACATCCCAGCCACCTCCTTCTTCTTGTCCCTTGCCAAGAGCATCCTCTCCCAAACCTTCTGGAGCCTCCACAAACCCATCTGTAAGGAAAATCCAGGATCAAAATAAGTCTGGGTGGTAGCATACCCAGAAAAAAAAAAGGCAAAATATTAGGACCCTATTGGCTCCATGAGTTTAGAAGCTTATAGACTGCTCCAGAGATGATTTCTATCCATGAAGCCTATCATCTCAAAAGAGCCTAAAAAGCATTCATACCTTCGTCTAGCTGCAGTTCTGCATCCTCTCCCCAGCCTTCAGTTCCAACAGTGTCAATGTCGATGTCAGCAGCCAGTGCTCCTCCCTTCCCTACCAAAGGAAGAACAGAAGGGAGATGGTTAGAGACTAGCAAGTCTGATCTCCTCCGCAGGCAAGGTGCATTCTTCCAAAGGCAGTTGCTCAGGGCTGTGTCCTTAGGAATATGTGCTGTCCACTTAGGAAGTGCTAACTCTGAATGTCAGGAAACGTGTTTTTTTTTTTTTTAAGTCTCAAAACAATAAAAATACCCCAAACAAAATCCAACAAAATTACCAAGGTTCTGTCCCACTCTGCTCTATCTGTTTTTGTTTTGTTTTGTTTTGTTTTGTTTTTTAAATGTCTGTGCATATGAGCGTCTGCAATTCTAGTTCTGGGAATCCAAACTCAGGTCCTCATTCTTGCATGGCAGGTGCTTTAGTGACTGAGCAATCTCTGAAGTTCCCAACCATATATTATGAGTTATTGTTTTTGTTATACATATGTTATGCTAACTTGCAACAGGTTTCACAAAGAGAATAGAAGAGATAACCAGAAGTTGTTTTTTGGGGGGACAGGGGTGATAGCTACAGTTCAATCCCTGTTGAGGTAAGAGAGAACTAACTCTCTGTTACTAAAACCTAGCTGTCTCTGGGTGTTCACTCTTGGACCCTCTTCCTGAAATCTTTGCTAAGTCACTATTACTACAGTCTGTGCAGAGAATGAGGAGGCCAAGGAAAGAACAGGGCCAGACACAGAAGCCTGCTTAGGCTCTTACATAAAGGTGAAGTAGTGAAAATGTCCAAGCAAACAGGAACGCAAGGATGGCAATAAGAAGTGGTTGTCCACAGATACACACACAGCACATGATGAACAGCAAAACAATGAGTGGAAATGACTGCATGTATGGTAAATGAGAGAAACACACCAAAGAGTTTACAGATGTCTATGACAGCATAGACACCCATCTACATAATTTTCTAAATTTCTTTGTTTTGGAGGGGGTAGGCTAAAGAGTTGAGAAAGGGTTTCATATGACCCAACCTGTCCTTATACTAATTACGTATTCTGTGATGACTGGCTTTGAACTCTCATTCCTCCTGCTTCAATTTCCTAATGGCTGAGATTACAGGTATGTGCCATGCCTGGCTCAAATTCTCTCTAGTTATCTCAAAAAGCCTTTCCTCAGTGTGTGAGACTACATCCTAGCCCTGGCTAGCATTTCAGTGCTCTGTGAAACTTCACACAGAAAAAAAAGAACAGATAAAATGATGGGTATGTCTTCTATACATATGCTTCTCTTATTGGTTGATGAGTAAAACACTGTTAGCCAATAAGCATCGAGATAGGTGTGCATAGGAGATTAAGAGAATTCTGGGAAACGTAGTTAAGAGTTGGGACACCATGTGAGACTGCAAAGGGGTAAGAGTTCCAGACCCTACTCAGGTTAAGATAAGATCATGTGGAAATACTTAGATTAATAAAAATGGGTTAATAAGATAGAGCTAGCTAATAAGAAGCCCAAGCCAACCACCAGTACTTATAATTAACATAAGTCTTGTGTGTTTATTTAGGGCTCCAGGGAAGTGGGACCTGCTGGGCCAGAAAACTCACGTTACAATAAAACAGTTACTTACTGGTACTTTCTAAGATTGTTTTTAAGACATGACCTCATGTAGTCCAGGCTGTCCTAAAACTGATTATGTGGCCAAGGATGACCTTGAATTTTTGATTCTTTTACCACTGAATACCTAGCTGGTATTACAGGTGTGTGTCAGTTATGTGCATAACAGTCGGGAATGAACTCAGGGTTTCATACACACTAGGCAAGCAATCTACTATAGAGTCTTGTGCTATAGGGCACTTACCCTTGCTGGCAATGGAACCTTCAAAGAACCCTTTGGACACAGTCAACAAGGGCCAATTTGTATCCAGTGGCATGATAGGTGCAGGTGGCTGGAGCAGCTTGGCATTAGGGTCTATGTCTGGGATCTGAGAGGTGGGATAATAAAGATGTTGTTAAACATGATGACATCATAATGAAAAGGTTACACTGCTTCCTCTAGACATCTTTAAGCCTCTCTTTGTAATTTGCTGGTAGAGTAAAATTTATGGTTTTGAATGATCCCAAGATGAGAATGAGTTCTGTTATCAGACATGTGTGTAATACTCACTGTCTCCTTCTCGGGGTCAAATGTTTCCTTCAGACTCTCAGCTTCTTCATCTAAGCCATGTGTAGCAGCTGTGAGATAGGCCAGGGATTCTAAAGAAAAAACAGGCTTTGTGGTATAATTACATTTCCAAGAGAATGTTATTTTGGTAGACTCCTGAGGGAGGGGGTGACCCCTATCCCCTAGTATCCAAATGCTTCCATAATACCCAACCATAAGTGTAGGCTGAAATTGTTAACTAGCTTCTAATGGACAGAATGTCAGAAATGATTGGATTTATTTTGGGTGTCATCTGGTTAACCTATCCTGAGGGAAACCAGGTGCCATGTTGTGAACTTTGATGGAGAAGGTAACATGTCAAGATGACACTGTCTCTCAAAGGGAAGCAAAGACCCAAGTAATGGCCACAAACATACAAATGAGTATGGAAATACATTCTTCTCCTGTTGGGTCTTTGTATAACTCTAATCCTGGACAGCACTTTGAATGCAGATTTAGTAGACACACTAAACCAAAGCTAAGCCATACTCTAAATGTGAGGGGATGTTTGTTTTATTTATTGTATGTTATGCACACATGTTTGTGTGGGAGTCTCTCAGTACACACATGGAGGCCAGAGGACAACCTGTTGGGAGTTGGTTCCCTCAGTTGTTTTAAAATACAAGTTGGGAAGCGGCAATAGACACCACAAATGTGGCAAGAAGTCCCTGAAATAACCCAGGAAGCAAGCTAAAAGTATGTATGAAAAAGGACGATTTTCAAATAAAAACAAAGAGAAGAAACTTGAGCTAAAAGCAAAGCTAAAGGGAAAATAAGAAACCTGATCTATCCAGTGGGTTCTTGAACAGCCAGGGCATCATAGTGAGAACCTGTCTTCAAAAAATTCTGGTAAGAAAGACACAGTATGTACTCACTCATAAGTGGTATTAGATGTAAAGCAAAGGATAACCAGGCTACAGTCCAAACCCCAGAGAAGCTAGGTAAAAAGGGGGACCCTAAGCAGGACATATTTGGAGGGCCCCAGGAAGGGAAAATAAGTGAGATCCTCTGGGTAAACTGGGAGGGGAAAGTAGAAGGGAGGGGATAGTGATGGGAACACAAGGGATCAAGAAGACCAAGTTGGGGGGTGGATGGAGGGAGAGAGCAATGAAAGAGAATCTTGATAAAGGGAGCCATTAAGGGGTTAGGGAGAAACTAGGTGCTAGGGAAATTCCCAGAAATCCACAAGGATGATGCCAGCTGAGACTCCTAGCAATAGTGGAGAGGGTGCCTAAGGAGGGATCATATAACAAGGGGGCAGGGGTCAAGATCATGATGGGAAAACCACAGAGACAGCTGACCTGAGCTAGTGGGAGCTCACAGACTCTGGACTGACAGCTGGGGAACCTGCATGGGACTGAACTAGGCCCTTTGAAATGTGGGTGACAGTTATGTGGCTTGATCTGTGTGTGTGTGTGGGGGGGGCGGTAGTGCTGGCAGTGGCACCAGGACTTATTCCGGGTACATGAACTGGCTTTTTGGAGCCCACTTCCTATGGTGGGATACCTTGCTCAGCCTTGATATAGTGGGGAGGGCTTGGTCCTGCCTCAACTTAAGATGCCAGACTTTGTTGACTCCCCAAGGAAGACTTTATCCCCTCCGAGGAGTGGGAGGGTAGGGAAAGGGGAGAGGGGATGAAAGAAGGGGAGGGAAAGGGAACTGGAGTTGGTATATAAAATGATAACAAAAAAATTAAATAATAAACACCAAAAAGAGGCTTCAGGAGGAAAAAAAAAAGTCTGGTAAAAAGAAATTGGTTTGTTGTGTCTGATGACAGTGAACCTTGATTCCATTCCTATTTAAACATCTGAGTTCACCGTCACTTCTTTTGACACTTAGAAGTGTTTTAATATTAGAGTCTATTATACATTAAACGTTTGTTAAAATAAATTAAAGCCAGGTGGTGATGGCTCACACCTTTAATCCCAGCACTTGGGAGGCAAAGGCAAGCGGATCTCTGTGAGTTCGAGACCAGCCAGTCTGGTCTACAAGAGCAAGTTCCAGGACAGGGTCCAAAGTCACAACTGTCTGTAAACTCCAGTTTCAGGTAATCCCTACACCTTTATTCTTACATACATGCAGGCAAAACACAAAAGCTCATGAAATAAAAAATTCCTTTTTTTGTTTAGTTTTCTCTGTATTGTTTTGGAGGCTGTCCTGGAACTAGCTCTGTAGACTAGGCTGGCCTTGAACTCACAGAGATCTGCCTGCCTACCTCTGCCTCCTGAGTACTGGGATTAAAGGTATGCACCACCACTGCCCAGCTAAATTCAGAAATTTCTAAGAATTGTATTGACATTTAAGAAGTTGTATTTTAGCTAGTGAGTTCCAGACCAGTCAGGGTTATATATTCTTTGGATTTTGGAGCATTCAAATTTTGGATTTCATTTAGGAATATTTAAGGGTTTTTTGTTTGTTTGTTTGGTTAAGCATGTATTAGCACAGTGTAACTCTTTCTAATTTTTGTTTGTTTGTTTTTCAAGACAGGGTTTCTCTGTAGCTTTGGAGCCTTTCATAGAACTCGCTTTGCAGACCAGGCTGGCCTCAAACTCATAGAGATCTGCCTGTCTCTGACTCCTGAATGTTGGGTTTAAGGGCATGCGCCTCCATGCCAGGTTTTGAACTACTAAGTTCTTATAAAGCAATTAGTTCATTGCTTTTCATCAATGCAAATAACGTGATTGATGAACATGTGATAGATGATTCCACTCCATCACAACCTATATCGACATCTAGTACTTAAATTATAATAGAGTTATTATATTTTAAGTTTGATTTGCCTGCATGTATGTATGTATGTATGTATGTATGTATGTATGTATGTATGTATGTATGTCATGAGTATGCTTGGTACCCACAGAAGTCAGAAGGCATTAGATCCTCTGGAACTGGGGTTAAGTAGAGTTGTGAGCCTCCATACAGGGAACTGAACCCAGGTTTTCTGCAAGAGCAACAAGTGCTCTTAACAGCTGACTCAGCTTTGTTTTTTGAGACAGCCTCACTCTTAGCCCAGGATGGCCTTAAACTCATGGAAATCATTTTGCCTCAGCTTCCTGAGTGCTAGGATTCACCATTCCTAGAACTTGTTCCTTAATAGATCTCAAATTCTAGCATAGTATTTGGTATACACTGAGTTGTCAAAAAACAACAGTAACAACAAATCAAGTCCTACAAACTGCACGAGTCTAATGTCTACAGTGGACGTTAAGGAAGCAGCAGGACTCCTTGTCTAACTCTACCACCATTTGGTTTAGAAGAAAAATTTATAATAAAGGGCAAATCCCAAAAAAAATACTGCAAAGGTCTCAAAGCAGTTGGTGAGTCCTGGATAGATACTTACTCTGTCCACAGTTCTTCAGGATTCGTACTCTCTCTGACACGTCACCCAGGTATAAGGCATTCTGATAATGGCCACTCATGTCCTTTCGGATCTCAGCTGCATAAAGCCAATGAGAAACTAACTTAAGCCTTCTCTCCAGAGATCTCTCTCCTCTATTTACCTTCCTTCCCCACAAGTCCCACATTTCCCAACCTTAGTTTAGGGAACTCACCAATCTTCATCATCTTTCGAAGTTTCTCCAGGTTGCCAGTAATAAGGTACAAGAAGGAAAGCTTGTCAAAGTTTTTGGTTCGCTGATAGCACATTTCTACAATCTGGTGATTGCCCTGTAACAGGGCCACTTCTCCCAGCTTCTCCCAGCAGTTCTTGTCATCCAGGGCTTTGGCTGCTTCTAGAGCAATCTAAAGAATTCTCATGTCAGTGTTCAGTATGGGCACTCTTGACTCAAAACCAGGGGAGTCCATCAAAACTTTTGTCTCTAAAACTTCCCAAGAAATTCTCTCTACTTGCAATCATTACTTCCACTTGATTTTGATTGGGTCCACAAATGAAGACTCATACTATAGTGCTCTTACCCTCTGAAATCTACTTGTACAGTACAATCACCTATCAGCATCATACTCCACAGACAATCCTTACTTATGCTATCTTATTTCCTATCTGCTAGTTCTGAAGCTCCACAGGAACTATAGGAAAGGCAGAGAAAACAGTAAGAGAAGAAATGAAATGTGTAACTGGAAAAGCAGCTTTCCTAAGTCCTTTCCTCCTTGAAACAATGCCTGTGCTCTCTGGACCCCAACATTTTGTAAGTACTTTATCCAGCAACAAATGTCAAGCATCAAGGAAAATAAGCATATTCTTTCAATTTCTTACTATCTTACTTCTATACTAGAAATTCTTTTTTTTTTTTTTAATTGGTTTTTGCAGACAGGATTCCTGTCTTTCAGTCCCAGCTGCCCAGGAACTCTCTCTGTACACCAGGCTGGCCTTGAACTTGGAGAGCCACTTGCCCCTGCCTCCCAAATGTTGGGATCAAAACATGTTTGCCACCACTGCCCAGCTTAGAAATTCTTAAATTTAGTTTGAAAATAGTAACAAGAGGCCATCTCCTGGGAACCCAAGAGTGGACCTGGCCAGAGTCCTGGTCAGTATTTAAACTTGCTTCAAATTTTTCAAATTCAAATCCCTCCCCCAAACCACTGTCACTGCCCCCCTCCCCCCCAAAAAAAGGAAAGAAAAGAAAATAGTCAAAGAAGTGGAAATACTTTGGTGGAGGAAGAGACAGAAGAAGCAGAAACAACAGGAAAATGGCTCAATTTACCTAAAAACATCCTAAATTCCACTCTGGCTAAGACACAAGCCCACGATAAACCAGTCTCATGCCTAGCACTCTATTAAGCTTCTCCTTTTCTTTACAGCTATCTGAGACATATGACCATATTCCTCTCACCTCAATGTTTCCACACTCCAGAGCTAGGCTGAAGCGAGTTTTCTCATCCTTTACAAAATGCAGGGCCACTTCAGGATAACCCTTCTTCTGGAGATAAGCAATGATTGACTGGCCCACTAGTTTGGCGTTCCTCACCATGTGCAGTACCTAGACATTTGGTTTGGAAGACAGGAAATGGAGATTGCTTATAAGGAAAAAGGAGCACGGACTCTTAACAAATTTTGTTAGGTTTCCTTGCTTCATACCTCATCATACTTTCTGTTGATCAGGGCCAATTTGAATTTGAACTCAGTGGGATCAATGGTGAGTACTCGAGGGCGGCACTCTCTGTCTAGGCAATATACATTGTTGCCCTTCACTCTTGTGACATAGATGGGTAAATCCAGAGTTCGGATAATCCCATGGTCGCTAGGAATAGGAATAAAAGGCACAATTTTCAGGAAGTGAGAGGAACTCCAGCTTGTAATAATGAACAAAGTTAGGACAGTCTTTCCTTGCTACCCTTTCATTGAGTGCGACTTAAACAATGATACAGACAGAAGTGTTTCAAATTGATTTTAGTTTTTTTCTATGACAGAACAGATGTTAGATGTTACAAACTTTTCACTTTTATGTTTGGCAGTATAAGGGACTAAACCTAGAGGCTTGGACATTCTAGGAAAGCATACTACTATTGACCAGGCTCTCTTAAAAAATAACAAATCATAGCTGGATGGTGGTGGTGCAAGCCTTTAATACCAGCACTTGGAAGGCAGAGGCAGGTGGATCTCTGTGAGTTTGAGGCCAGCCTGGTCTACAAAGCAAGTTCCAGGATAGCCAGGGCTGATACACAGAGAAACCCTGTCTCGAAAAACAAAACAAAACAAATCAGTATATTTGTGTGTACAATGAGTGTAGAAATGTGTGTTGCAATGCATGTGTGGAAGTCAGCCAACAGCTCTGGGGAGTTAGTTCTCTGCTTCCACCTATATGAGAGCTCTGGGGTCAAACTCAGATTGCCAGGTTCATACATAAAGATTTTTTTTTTTTTTAAACCTGCTACACTATCTCAATGGTCCCTCCTTAGTCCTTTATACCCGTTTTGAAAAATTTTTTATGTATGTGTACACAATGCAGGTGTGTGTGTGTGTGTGTGTGTGTGGGAGGGGGGTGGTGGTGGTTAACTCTCAGGAGCTGGCTCTCTCCAGTGACTGTGAGGAACCTGGGGATTGAATTCAGGGTGTCTGGCCTGTGAGAAACTGCCTCTATCCACTCATGCACGTACATATGTGTACATGCACGCACGCACACACACATCCTTAGCACATATGCCCTGTTAGATTTTCATAGAGAATGTTAACAGAGAACTTCAGTTAGATCTTTGAGAAGACACCTTCTCCCACGGTGTCCCAGGTAATTGACTTACCCAGTGGTGACGGCATATTTGATGTGGTTGCTTGTGGTATAGATAAATACCCCACTCTCATCCCAGGCCCCACTCTTGACACGAATGTTCTCATGAATGTTACACAGAGCATCCAGCTTGCGGTTACAGATCACAATGGCTGTAAGAGGCAAAGGGCATGAGTGCTCTGTTGGACAGGGTGAGTGCAGTAGACTGGCAGGGAGAAGGTGGGCTCTAAGATGGTGGATATAATGAAGCCTTACCATGTTTGGCCAGTAGTGCTACATGAGACATGTCTGCTGACCAGATAACATATTTCACCTTGGAAATCTTCACTGATGCCAGAGTCCTGGGATAGCAAGAGAAACGTAATCATGAATGGGCCTAATTTCCTTGTCTCAAGGTATGATCTATGTCTTTCTCCCATCTTTAATTAACATAAATCTCAACTTCTTAATGTAACAAGGAAACATTGCCTACACTGTAGGTCAGTGAACTAAAATGTCTCAGCCTGCACTGCCTCCTTCCTCATTCTTTGCCCTCCATTCCCTTCTATAGGCATGCACACCTATCAGTTTCACAAATTTGTGTTCTCATTCTAAGACCTGAAAGCATTCTTTGTTCAGATATGCACTACAAAAAATACCTAAATACATAGCCCCTTGCTATATTGCTAGAGAGTATGCACAGGGTGGTAGAATAGCGAAAGCGGACTACAAACAGTCTTGGAGTTAAGTGTATAAGAAGCAGCTCGGCCACATGACAAGCTTATAAAAAAAAGCCCCCATTAAAGATTTCTACTGTCCCTCACTCCTTCTGTCAGGGGCACCTATCATGTTACCGCTTTTGTTGGACATCAAAGAGTGTGATGGAGTCTGCATCCCGAAGCAGGAGGTTGCCAGTGCCAGCATAGAAGATTTCATCACAGTTGGGCACCTGGATTTTTTTGGTGATCTCATTCTTCAGATTCTTTATCAGAAGCTGAAATGAGTACAGGTGAAGTTATGAGACATGAATAAACACACTAACAGCTATTCTTCAATAAAGAGTTCTTTTTCCCCTGTTTAAGTCATTTATATACCGGGTTGATCACTCCAAGACCCCCAAGACCACTCTAGGACCTTATTAACCTTTGTCTTTTCTCTCTTCTTCTGTCCCCAACTCTCTCATTGTTTGTTTGTTTGTTTATTGAGCCCGTGTGTGTGTGTGTGTGTGTGTGTGTGTGTGTGTGTGTGTGTGTGTGCGGCGAGCACACACACACATTATGGTGCCCACCTATGAGGGTCAGAGGAAAAATTAAAGAAATCAGTTCTCTCCTCCTACACATGGGTCCCAAGGATTGAATTTAGGTCAGCTACCTGGTATGGGTCCTTACTTATCCACTGAAACATCTCAGTGGCCTCTAATCTCTCTTAAAATAAACCCTGAAAGGCTGGGCCTCGTGGTACAGGCCTGTAATCTCAGCCACTTGGAAGGCTGAGGCAGCACTATAAATTCAGGGCTACAAAGTGAGTTCATTCCCAGTCTACACAGATCCTCACTAGTCCTAGTTCTCAAAATTACACAACAAACAAACAAAAAATTTAAAATGAAAGTTGGGGATCTACCTTAGTGGCAGAGCACTTACCTTGCATGAACAAGACCCTAAATTCAATTCCCAGGACTTAAAAACAGCAAACAACAACAAAAAAAGATATTCACCTAAATCTGAGTTTTTCAACCAGTTAGAAAGAAAAGGGTCAGAAATTAAGCTTTAGTTGAATATTTTATTGGGAGACCTTTACTTATTCTGAGTTGGGCCTATCTCATTCATTCATTGGCAGGGTTTCTCTGCTTATCCTGTGTTGGGCCTACCTTATTAATTAATTAATAAGGGGTTTCTCTGTGTAGCCCTGGCTGTCCTGGAACTCATTCTGTAGACCAGGCTGGCCTTGAACTCACAGAGATCTGCCTCTGTCTTAAAGGTGTGTGTCACCATGCCCAGCTCTCTAAACCGATTACATTGTAAATACCAATGAAGGGAGTGAAACAGGGAGGAAAATTTCTACATATAAACAATATACTTAAAATCTGATGGTCTTAGCTCTCCTAAATTCAGAAGCCCTGAATCCCGGTAACATCAACCCAACCAAATCAACTTTTCCTCCCCAAGGAATTAGTCCAGGGCTAGTGCTAAGGGAGCCCCAGTACCCACGGAACACGAGTGCTCTGGAGACTAAGACTGAGGAAAAACAGTGCTCTTTATTGAACACTGCTACCATACTCCCTAAGCTGGTCTCCACTTTTAGCCTTAACTCACCGAATGCATGCGATCTAGGACAGCAAACCGATTCCGAGCAACCCAAACTGCTGTCAGGCCCGAGGATCGTTTCCCTTCAGGGGCTGAGGAGAACAAAACCAAAGTGTGGGAGCATGTGGTGAGCCACTAGCAGGTGACAGAGTCAGGTGCCATGGAGCTGCCATTTTGGCTTCTCCAGTTCAGCTGCTTCCTAACTAATTCAGCCATAACCTCAGGCTACTGTCAGTGACTCTTCCCAATCGTTTCCTCCAAACTCCAGCCCCCACCCCTGCCAAGCCTCTTATCTCTAGGCCAAGTGGCTGCATTTCAGCCAGCACCACATACTGGCAGAAACCCTGCCCATCTTGGGAGACAGCATACTCCATCAAGCTAACGAGCAGGGCCTTCCTGGCCAAGCTGAGGCACAGCAAGCAGCCAGTCAAAGTCTAAGACCTCCCATCTACATAAGCTGGAGAAGTGACAGAACCCCACCCCAGGACGCAGCTGCTCTGCTGCTTTTAACATGCTAATGCTGGCCCCCTAGTAGGGCAGGGTGGGACTAGGCACTTCCAGCTAAATCTTGACAGGCTCGGTGCTGGGCAACACAGCATCAAGCTGTTGCTCTGTGAATGTCAATTCAGCATTATCGCCCTGAGGAGAGTTATAAAATGTTCCTCAGTTTGTAGCTGATTAGAATTTTGAAACGACTACTCTACTCTCTGAGAAACTTGTAAAGAATATATTCAACAGTTTTATCTGTTATACCAATGGAAAACAACATAGAACATGATAGCCAGCCTTACTTTGTACTTTTCTGGTAACTGGAATGCCAAAGAATTTACAAAACAAATTTTTATCACAACCCATACTACTCCAGTTTCTACTTTCTCCTTTCTGATGTCCACTACTGGACCACACCTTTATAATTATTATCCCTCTTAAAGGATGGAGAACGGAAGTTCTACTGTTAATGGATAAGAAAAAGAACAAAAATCAAGGTGGGTTGGAAGGCATCATATCAAAAGCTTAGTTAGGAAGGCTTAACTGACTAATTTGTGAGGGAGACTTTATTTTATGGATCCCAAATATATATATGTTTCTTGTTTCTCTAGTCATCTGACCCTGAGCACAATTATAAGGGTAAACTGAGTTGGCATAATGTATAATTCCAATACTAAGGGGAATCATGAGCGTGAGGTTTATCTGGGTTACACAGTTAGATCCTATCTCATACACATACTCCCTCTAAAAAACAAAAACTAGAGTATTACAATAATAATGACCTGTTGGCACTCACAAAAAGGACAGAGCTAGCAAAGTATTTCTCAGAACTTTGGAGGATATAAAATGTCAAAATGTACAAGTAAAGGCAGGGCCTGTGGAATAAACTTCAGGCTGGGTAAAGCCTGTAAATTCACTGCAGAACTGCATTGTAAAGAGCATAAATGAGATTCCAAACCACTCTGAGAGTGTTCTGTCAGCAAGTTCTAATAGTAAGGACATCAACAAGGGATAGTGGTGATGAAAGAGGCAGGCAGGGGTCTCAGCTGGATCCTGGGATCCCAGGTGGGTCATGGGGCTGTTAGCAGCCTCATCTTTTTGACAGGCAAAAGGAAGCAAATCGGATCTGGATATAGATAGGCGAGAATAAATCCCCAGTCCCAGGATGAGACATTGCAAGACTGGAGCCACATTTTTAAATAAATGAAACTACCAGGGTGAAAGTCATATCAGCTGACAATAATCTAGGATAACATGCTGTGCTGAAAGAGAAAATGGAGAGCTTCTAATAACCAAATTATAAAATATATATATCTAGCTGGGGTAATAAAATGGAGGCAGAACATGAATATTTCACACCACAATTGCCTATGGTGCAACTGTCAGCAGCACCTGCCAACAGACATGAGTGATGTAGCCACAGCCTGCGCATGGGATGTGAAGAACTTGAAAAGAAGATATGGGTGAGGAGAGCTGGAAGAAGAGTAGAGAAGAGTAGAGAAGACAAAGAGCACCTACCATCAGGATTCTGGGAGTCTGCATCTTTGGGGATGGTGTATAGATCATAGGTACTATTCTCTAAATTGCTTGCTCTCTGTAGGGGAAAAGGAAAACGTATTTAGCGGGCAGCACTAAACACACTTTTTCTGACAGAGAAAACATTACCGCAACATAGACAAAACTGAACGTATACTTCCATTATCTGCACCCAAAGGGTATTTGAGTTATTTCCATATATAAGAATTATAATGCTCTTAGCCAAACAACTAAGCACGATGTCACTATTTTCTTTATCCTCTAAAAACACAGATATTATCTGAATAAAGACAAAGATTTCTCTATATTCCATAAATTAAAATATGAGGAACCTGGTACCTCATCTGAATAGACTTGTCAACTTAAAAGTACTTAAAAAAAGAAAAGGAAGCCAGATGATGGTGGTGCATGCCTTTAATCTCAGTACTTGGGAGGCAAAAGCAGGCAGATTTCAGTGAGTTTGAGGCCAGCCTGGTCGACAAAGTGAGCCAGGACTGTTAGAGAAACCCTGTCTCCAAAAGCAAAACAAAACAAAATACAACTAGAACAATAACAACAACAACAACAACAAAAAAGAAAAGCAAAGGAAAACAAAACAGATCTAAAAAAAAAACATTCAAGAAAACCATCATGAGAACATGGTAGTGCTAGATACTAAATGACCTATGAAAAGTTATATAAGAAAAGCAGTTTGTGTTCAGCCCCCAGGGTACTAAAGCTAGGATGCCATTTCTTCACTTTTTTAAAAATTCTGTGGCAGGAAATGGGTACAGCCCTGATAACTTGGAAGGTGACGTCACTGAAAAGAGCTTTCTAACATGTCTTTTGTGTTCACCTGAGCAGAAGGGACAGAAAAGGCACCTCTTGTGCACCACAACAATTCCAAACATTCTTCTGACCACTTCACAAATCCTTAATAAGTTTATGACAACTGAAATCATTTAGTGTGAGCCTCTGAGTGTCCACCATGTTAGCTCTTACAAAATGTCAGTCAAGAACTCTATCAGGAGAGGGGACAACTTGCTTTGCATGTGCCTACATATTTAATTTTCAGTACTGGGGTGAAAAAAGCTTTTAAGAGTCCATTAGAGGTCTGGTGGTGGTGGAGCATGCCTTTAATCTCAGCACTTGGGAGGCAGAGGCAGGTGGGTCTCTCTGTGAGTTGGAGGCCAGCCTGGTCTACAGAGAGAGTTCCAGGACAGCCAAAGATACATGGAGAAACCCTGTCTTGAAAAAAAAAAAAACAAAAAATGCCAGTAGAGGTTCTTTAGGGGCAATAAGATACTTACAAAAACTATGGAGAACCTAGAGAGACTACATAATTACTTACAGTGCACAGTAGAACTGCATTTTCTGCTGGATTGTATGACATGTTAAACACTGGAAACTTGGAACCACTACATAAAAAAGAGGGAATAGAATAGGTATAAAAACAGAAAAGAATTATCCCTTCAATATCTACATAACCACTCAGTACACACATGCTCACTACTTCTATACTGAGGAAAAATAGATACTGTGTTTTCTCTTTCTATTAAAACTCAGCTACTTAATGGTTCAAACAGCAAAAAATAGCACAAGGCCGTTTTCATCAGAAGGTGGTGAATGGTGATAGTTATGCCTAGTACAAATTCCTATGCATAATTGCAGTGGACACCACAGTGTAGAATGATGGGATTTCTCTGCCTATTTTCTTCTATCCCTGGGACTGTTCACATAAACCCATCTTTTTGTCACAGTGAAGCTAGAGGGTGGTTATCAAGCCTGCATGCCAGTGTTGCCACCATGAATGTTTCAGCATGCTGCAGCTGGCATTCAAAGCACAGTTCCTTTGGCCAGGCATCCCAGAGGTTATCATATCATATCTTCAGAGCTAACTGTGCCAGAGACACATTTCTGCTTTTTAAGGTTGTGGCATTTTGCTTTAAGGGTAGAGTTCTGATAAACTGCAACTCTTCTAAAAAAAAAAAACTTCATTATTTTCTTATTATACCGAATGTAGTCATTTAGGTCTATCACTCCACTCTGCCATAAGGTTCCTCAAGGCATAAATGACAAAGACCAAAAGTTCTATTACCAAATTGGGCTACACTCTAGCTACCTTTCTGTGATCTGTAAAAGATTTTGCAGGCATTAGCAGAAGAATGTCTTTGGCACAGGGCCACTAGCAGTCCCAATAGGGACCTCCCATTCTCCTCATGGATATCTCTACGTCTGTCATATGACATTTAAACTGAGGAGGTTTGTTCACTGGGAATCTATATCTGATAGCTAAGAACCAAAAGGTTAAAGAGTCCTGCTTGAGGAAGTATAGCAGATGAAAGGGTTTGGAAAGGAAAATAGGTCAGCCTTGCCTCCTCAACTGCATCACAGCTACATCTTTGGAGCTGTTGAAATCCAGCTGACGTAGGAATCGGTCCTTTACATAATGCAGCATATTGCCATGAACAGCATAGGCAGGACGCTCACGTTCCAGCTTAAATACAATCATTCCACCATCATGGCCTAGAGAACAGAGGGAAGAGAGGAAACCATCAGCTGTAGGGGAAAGAATTGCTAGAAATAGGAGATACACAGATGAATACATTCACACGCTAAAAGGGTAGTGCTCACATATAGAAGCTCTGTGTGAGATGCTGCCGAGGTGGTAAGATCTTTAAGAGATGAGACTTAGTGAGATGTTACTAGGTCATTAGAGAAGCACCCTGGGATTCATGTTCTCAAAGGATACTGGTAAGTAACCAGGGTAGAAAGTTGCTATACACCATGAATTCTCTCTGGGATTCTGGTCTGGTCACGTGATCTCTCCCTCTTGAACATTCCTATCATGAATAACACTCTGTGACTGAACCAAAGGAATTCCCACCAACGGATAGTTTGGGCTGCTCAAGCTTAGATTTCCAACCTCCTTAATGGTAAATAAAATAAGCGCCTTTTCTGTTTCAGATCTATTTATTTTTATTTTGTGTCTACGTGTGACTACCTGCATTCACATTATATGCACACTGTGTAGACCTGGTGCCTGAGGAAGCCAAAAGAGGGTGTCAGATCCCTTAGAGCTAGAATAACAGGCTCCAAAGCAATACAGAGAAACCCTGTCCTGAAAAAAACCAACAACAAAAACAAATAAACAAAAACTGTGGTTGGAATGTAAAATGAAATCAAAAAAATTTAAAAAATGGAAAAAATAATGAGGGTGGAAAAAAGGAATTTGGACTGGAGAGATGCCTCATGAGTGAAGAACACTTGCTGTTCTTTTTTTGTTTTGTTTTTTGAAACAGGATTTCTCTGTATTGTTTTGAAGCCTGACCTGGAACTCGTTCTATAGACTTGCTATTTTTACAGAGGACTAAGGTTCCATTCCCAGAACCCACGTGGTAGTTCACAGTCATCAGTACCCATCACTCTCATCATTCCCTCTTCTGGAATACATGAAGACAGGTCACTCATATACATAAAGATAAACAAAGGAATGTTGACTTTTTCTACATTTATTTGTTTGTTGGGGGAGAGCATATCGTGATTTATGTGTGGAGGCTTGAGGACTACTCATGAGAGTCAAATTTCTCCTACCATGTGGATTCCGAGTATTGAACTCAGGTAGTCAGGCTTACACAAATATTTTTACCAGCTGAGCTATTTCACATGAAAATTAATTTTAAAAGCCTTTATGAAATAAATAAAAGGTTTAAAGGGTTTTTGCTTGTTTGTTTGTTTGAGACAGAGGCTTTCTGTGGAGTATTGGTGATTCCAGAACTCACTTTGTAGACTAGGCCATCTTTCTAGCTCCTTTCCAGTGGCTTTTAGTTCATTCAGAATACATTTTGTTTGCTTTTTGACACAGGGTTTCTCTGTGCAACTCTGGCTGTCCTGAACTCACTCTGCAGACCAGGCTGGCCTTGAACTCACAGAAATCCAACTACCTCTGCCTCCCAAGTGCTTCGATTAAAGGTGTTTACCACCACTGTCCAGCCAGAATAAAATATTAAGTTCTAGCCATTGTTGTGGAATATTAGTTTAAGATGTGCTACATTTGTTTATGCTGTAGAATGTTTGTTTAATGATGCAAAGATGTGTTGCATTCTTCATCTTGTATTTGTTTAATTCTGTGAAGCTGTGTTACTTTGCCTGTCTAAAACACCTGATTGGTCTAATAAAGAATTGAATGGCCAATAGCTAGGTAGGAGAGAGATAGGTGGGGCTGCAAGGCAGAGAGAATAAACAGAAAGATAAAAAGAGAAGAGGAAGGGCTGAGAAAAGGAAGAGAGGAGGATACCAGGGCCAGCCAAGCCACCCAGCCACCCAGCCAGCCACAGAGTAAGAAAGGTACACAGAAATAGAGAAAGGTAAAAGCCCAGAGGCAAAAGGTAGATGGGACAATTTAAATTAAGAAAAGATGGCTAGAAATAATCCAAGCTAAGGCTGGACATTCCTAAGAATAAGTCTTGTATATTTCTTTGGGAGCTTGGTGGCAGGCCCCCAAAGAGCAAAGAGTAAAAAATAACCAATTACAAGCCATAGCCTATGAAACCAAGCAAATTCTGATATAGTCTTACTTCCTACTACTTTATTAATGCCTTACTACAGTCCCACTGGCATCTCTAATACTCCCCTACTATGCTAAGAACTTCTCCTTTTCATCTATTCCATTTCTTTGCCTATGATAGTCTTCCTTTCTCATTCATTTTTATTTTCCTGAACAATCAATATGAACTAGTAGTACACACACTGTCATCACCTTTTCTCTTCATGTTTGTTCAAAGCATTTCCAACACACATCACTTTATATCCTTACTATTTTACAGTCTACCTCCCTCAAAGCTTTATCAAGATAGGGACTCTTCTATGAACTGCCTTGACACAGCACCCAGAGTAAGGTCTGATATTTATTATGTATTTGACAAATGAATGAATCAGACTTAGTTTCTAGTTTCTCAGTCTGCGAACTTTATAAGTGTTCAATATTAGTCTTCTATGAGCTCCTAGGAGCACATCCAAGAGAATGAGCTGAAGGTTAAACCGATCTGGGTGGAGAACAACACTATTCCCCAAAAGTAGAGAGGTAAAACTGAGAAGAGCTTCAATTAGGTGGCTCTGAAAATTCTGCTTCTTTTTGTTATCCTATTACTATGTACTAGAAACAAAGCTAATGAAAAATTGCTTTCAAATCTTAGAAATATTTAACTACATCGGCGGGGTGGGAGGAGAAATGGTCCTTACCTGCTGCAAACAGGTTGAGGTTGGGATGGGCGGCTAGGACCCAGAAACGATCATGATCCCGGCGGAAAGTCTGGACCCCAGTCCTAGGAAACAAAAAGGTACACAAAGAAAACTGTTAAATAAGAATCTTCAGTACATCATACACAAGAAAACTGGACAGGAAACATAAGTCAACTTTAAAAGCGCAGTAGGCACAGAAAACAGTGTAAATGAAGTTATGTAGCAGGAAACAGTCTTCAAGGAACAAATTGAAATAGCTTCAAACCTATCCTATTATGGTGACTTATCATTTCTTACCATGATTTCATTTCACAATTCTTACCTCCTAAGCTAAACATTCAAAAGCAGGAAAAAAATCACATTCAAGTTTAGAGAAGAAAAAGAATGCATGGAGATTTCTATCTAATAAATTGATATCTAATACATTGATATTTTAGTCTCTAAGTTTTGCTTGTTTGCTTATTTATTTTTTACAAGTGGGCATTAAATTTAGGGCCTCATGCACAATAGGCAAGCATTTTACCACAAAGAACTGTATCTTTCAAATTTTCGTAATGTAGGGCCTCAGTTTTCTTCATACTAAAGAGAAACAAATAGTCTAATTTTTCCCTTTCCTTTTAAAAATATTATTGTATAAGGGTGTGTGTGTGTATGTGTGTGTGTGTGTATTGTGTGTGTGTGTGTGTGTGTGTGTGTGTGTGTGTGTGTGTGTGTGTGCATGTGCACACTTGGCTTACTTGTGTGGAAGTCAGAGGACAACTTTTTGGAGATGGCTCTTTTCTACTGCAAGTTCAAGGGTTAAATCAGGTCAACAAGCTTGTATGGAAAGTGATTTTGCCTGCTGAGCCATCTCACCCTATAGCAGAAGATGACATTGACCCGAAGTTCCCCTGCCAACACCCAAGTACTGACATTACAGATATGTGCTACCACGATGGTTTCTAGTCTAATTATTTCTTTCTTTTTTCTTTTTTTGGTTTTTGTTTTTGTTTTTTGATACAGGGTTTCTTTGTAGCTCTGGAGCCTGTCCTGAAACTTGCTCTTTAGAGCAGGCTGGCATGGAATTCACAGAGAGCTGCCTGTCTCTTCCTCTTCAATGCTGGGATTAAAGGCATGTGCCATCACCACCCAGGATTCCAATTTTCTTAGACAGAGAAAGGACCTTCTTTTGAGTTTGGTCACATAACATAAATAACTTCCTTACCGCTTAGACATATCCCAGACTCGAATACTCTTGTCCTCAGAATTGCTGAGGATCAGCTCTTGGCGAGGGTGGAAGACAGCACAAGACACGTTGTTGTAATGGCCCCTGCAGGTGTCAACCTCCCATGCCTTTGATTCTGAAGAACAAAAGGAATTATGATCACAATTCTCTATAACTCTGGGATCTACAAATCCAACATCCTTTTTAAAAAATATTTTATTTGTATTTTTAATTACGTGTATGTATCTTTGTATGGGTTTGTGTATCTAAGTATAGTGCCTGCGGAGGCCAGAAGGTGACAATGGATTCCCCAGAGCTGGTTATGAGATGTCCGACATAGGTGCTGGGAACCAGCAGGTCCTCTGCAGGCCCACTGAGCCATCTCTTGAAGAGACAAGGTTTTGCTATGTGTCTCAGCTAGTCTTGTACTTGTGATCCTCTTGCCTCAACCTCATACATACTGAGACTACAAGGACATACCATCATGTCTAGGTGTAATACTCTTAATCAAGTGCTAAGTACTACTGGAAAATAGTACATTAATTTTTCCTCAAATGGGGTAATGTTTTCCATCTAAGTCTCTTCCTCTTTACGTATTTTGGTGGCTTATTTTGGTTGTTATTGTTGTTATTTACTCTAGCCCCAACACCCTCTTTTTTGAGGTGAGACAAAGTTTTGCTGTGTTGCACAGGCTGCCCCTGAATTCCTAGGAACAGATAATCCTACAGACTCAGCCTCTTGAGTAGCTGGAGCTACTATCACATGCTATCTCAGCTCTAAGTTTCCTAGTTTTTCTGTACATTTCTGTTCTTTTATTCTGAGCCCTTATCAATTTTAATAGCTATATTAAAATGTTTTTTTTATGTTTTTATTCTGTTTTGTTCTCTCAGTATGTATCACTAGTTGACATTTTAGAACAATATAAACTCTATAGCATGGAATTTTCTAGTCACAATAATATAAACATTGTCAAATGACTGCATGAATTTTCACTCTTAACTATGCTCATGTCTCTCAAAATCAGATTACAGCCATGGGGGAAAAAGGAAGAGATAACAATGACTATGCACTTAGAACTAGCAAGAAATAATTACCTAAGGCAGGAAAACAGATCAAAGTCCAGAAGACCTGGCTACTTTCCTTTACTGGTCAGCAGTCACTTTCTTGGATATGGCAACACCACTAACACCTTACTCACCATTCATGCGCCAGATCTTCACTTGCCGGTCATCAGCCCCAGATACAATAAGGGGCATAGTAGGGTGAAAGGCAGCCCAGTTTACTCCACGATCATGACCCTGTTTAAAAAAAAAAAAAAAAAAAAAAAAAGATGGGTCTTCCAAAACAGTTTTAAAGACACAATTCAAAGCAATCATGCTGGTGTTTCTTTTTCTGCAATTTGGGCATTCTAACTCATAGCCTTGCCTAGGCTAAGCCAGCACTCTACCACTGAGCTATTTCCCCAGCCCTCTAAAACACTCTTCAAATAAAAAGACTCAAGGGACTGCGCCATTGTAAAGTTCATTTGCTGTTGTTTTATTTTCATTTGATTTGGTTTTTAGAGACAGGGTCTTGTTGTATAGACTGAGCTGGGTTTGATTGAACTCCAGACATTTCTGTTTCAGCCTTCTGGTGTACAGATATGTGGCACTATACTTGGCTTATCGTAAAGCTTTGAACATTAGAATAACCATGTTAATTTGTCCACTATTGCTTCAAATTCTCATGGGTTGTTCCAAAGATTTCCACTTGTTTATTGATTATGTGTACAGTGTTCAGCCTGCATGCCAGAAGAGGGTACCAGATCTCATTACAGATGGTTATAAGCCACCATGTGATTGCTGGGAACTGAACTCAGGACCACTAAAAGAGCAGCCAGTGCTCTTAACCTCTGAGCCATCTCTCCAGTCCCTTAACCCTAAGACTTTATTTGCCTTTATTGTTATTATCCATGTTTTCCACAGGGTACATAATAGATGATAACATCATTGTTCTGACAGCTAACACACACACACACACACACACACACACACACACACACACACACACACACACACACACCCCAAAAACAAGGGTTAAGAGTATGGTTCCCAGCAACCATAAATGATTGCTCGTAACTGCCTGTAACTCCAGTCCCAAGGGATCTAGTGCCCTCTTATGGCCTCTGATGGCATCATACATTCATTTGGTACAAATATACTTGTAAAACACTTAAATTTTTTAATTGAAAACAGATTCTTCTCTCATTCAATTCATCTCAACCATAACTTCCCTTCCCTCCATTCCTCCTTTCCCCAAAAAGTAAAACATTCTTATACATAAAAATAAATAAAGAAACCTGATTCATTTCAAATATGACTAAAGTTGACAGATATAACACATAAATAAACTCTTTGGAATTCTTATGAAAATTTAAGAGTATAAAGACCAAAAAGTTTAAGAATAATGACTTTAAGATAGCATCTATTCTATTTATATAGTTATATTTCATTCTTTGACAAAATTATGGACAAGGCAGTTTGATTCAGAAATATTTTTATAATGTTTGTAAAAGCATCTGGGTTTCGAAGTTAGAGCCATATTTGAAGGCCACCATTCTCTGCATACACCTAGACTTTTGCTAACTGTGTGATTTCTCTAAATCCTATTTTTTTTCCATCTGGGAGATTAAACAGTACACATTTCAGTGTACAATTTTTTTAAAAAAAATTTAATTTTAGAAAATCTAGTTTTTTTTTTCCTTCTTTCTTTTTTTGACAGGGTTTCTCTGTGTAACAGCCCTGGCTGTCTTGAACTCTCTTTGTAGACCAGCCTGGTCTTGAACTCAAAGAAATCCACCTGCCTTTGAGTGCTGGGATTAAAGGCACACATCACTAACCACCACCAGAAATGCTTTTCTATTCCCCAGCATGAACGAAGTTTCTTTTATGTATGATTGGTTCTCACTGACTTTCTTTCGGAGCTCTCCTTCCAGGGGGCCTAAGAACAGACTGTGCTTTGTGACAGTGATAGAGCACGTGTCCAGCTTTCTTCCTTTCTCCCCACTGGGTTGACAAGATGACATAATGAATGCTCCCTGAGATGACACGTAATCTTCCTTTCATTGCTGGCTTACTCACAATTCTATTCTCCAAACCTAAAATGGTGCCTAGCACTTCAACATTTACTAAAAGAATGAAAAATATGGACCATTGAGATGGCTCACTGGAAAAAATGCTTGTTCCCTAAGCCACAGTTCAAATCCCAGGACCCACAAAAAGATGGAGAGAACCGACTCTACAAAGTTGTCCTCTGAACTCCACATGTGTTATGGTTTACGTGCCCACACACATCACATCCTCATACAGAGATGAGAATGAAATGACCAGCACACTAAGATGTTCCCTGAGAGGGCAGCACATACTCACCAACGGCAACAGAGATAAATACCTCAAGTACATGCTTCACCACTGCATCTGTAGTCCCAAACAGGTCAACCCCAGTTATTCCTCTCACATCCGACTCCACAGCACCAGGAGACAGATTTTTCTTCCTTAGACCTTTGGAGGGTTAAGGAGTGGGACGAAAGATGCAAACATAGTGTCATAAGAGCAAAGCAGCAGAACCACACAAAGATATATTGAAAGACTAAGATCAAATGAAAAGGGGCAAATAAACAGAGGGAAGGAGGAAAGGCGCTCTCGAGCACCTACCCATGTATACACTAGCTCCTTCCTTAGCACTTAGAAGATCCCCTGCTGGGAGCCACTCAAATCCCCAACTCAACTCATTTCATTACATTCACCTCAAAGGGCTGTTTATTTCAGACTAATAGCACTTTCCATTCTTTAATCTTCCCAAACATGTCCTCAAATGGTAATCATTCAATGTCTACTTTCAGGTTCATAAAATCTATAGCAACCTTTTCCTATCATCTTAAGATTTTATTTTTTCACCTAATTTTTTAATATATTTTATTATTTGATGTATATGGGTGTTTGACTACATGTACATCTGTGCTCCACATACATGTCCAGTGCCCACAAAGAACAGGAGATGGCTACAGATCTCCTGGAATTAAGGTTACAGGTGCTTGTAAACTGCTAGGTTCTTTGGAAGAGTGGTCAAGTGCTCTTAGCCGCTGAGCCATATCTCCAATTCTCACAATAAAAGCAATTTAAAGAGATCTCACTTCAGTGTTTTCCAAACTGGAAGCAACATACTGAGACATTACAGATGTATTGCAGAACTACACATATCAAACAAAACAGCCACCTAGTTTGGAAGAACTATTACAAATATTATGAGAAGATATAGCAATAAGGTATTAGCAAAAAGTATACTCATACCTCTTACTGGCCTCTTGGACAGGACACCAAATAATTAAAACTGTTATGATTTTTTCATGTTCTTGCATAAAAGGCCGTTTATAGATATGAACATATGTATTTTTCCATTAAAACCTACAGATGCTAATTTCACTGCGAGGAATTATTAGCTGACAATTTTGCTGTTGTTTTTTGCGACAGGGTTTCGCTGTGTAGTCCTGGCCCTCCTGGATGGACCTCACTCTGTACACCAGGCTGGCTTCAAATTCACAGAGATCCACATGCCTCTCTGCCTCCCGAGTGCTGGGATTAAGGGCATGAGTTGCCATTGCCTTGCTGATAATTTTAAATGATAGGCAAAAGACAGCAGGATAAGAAGTGTTTTCTTTGTAGATGACTCATGTTTACGATTCATCTACACATCTTTAAAAGGTGACTACTTGAAGTATGGTGGCTTATCCATGCAATTTTAGCACTCAGGAGGTAGAGGCTGCCACAAGTTGAGCCTGGGCTACATAGTGAGTTTCAGGCTAGCCTGGGCTACAGGGCAAAGTCCTTTTTTTCCTTTCTTTCTTTCTTTTTTTTTTTGCAAAGCCCTGTTTCAAAAAGCAGGGAGGGGTGGTGGAGGGCAGACTACTTCTGTCAAAACCAGAACCAAAATTGTAGTACAAAGTATCAATATCAGATTTAATTCTGGTAACAACTCTCAGAGATAGGTAATAATCATGTATATTATACCAAGTTGTACATAACAAAACAAAATTGGAGAAAAAATCCTTTTAAAATATTTGAGAGAAAAAAAAATGGTAAGATAACATTTGTTAATTTTTTTAAATAGACAGTATTTTAAGACAGGAACGAAATAAAACATATCATTGAAAATAAAACCTAAGAAACTCCAGGCTAAAATGTGGCATTTGTAGGGAAAAAAAAAAAAAAAGTTAAGTTCAATGACTGAACTTACCGCTATTGTTTTAAAGTATAATGTATTTCTTCTGTTAGGATAGTATCTAACATCAGCATTGGAGGAACAGTTTTAATTAGTTTATGCCCCATTGAAGAGAATCATTGTAGGTACAGAGACATAAAAGTGATGAAAAAAAAGCACGCTCCTCAAGCTTCATAAATACATGATCACAAGTATGCCTTTTACTTATTTCATTTGTTCCTTTAATGGGATCTGTCAACTTTTTCTAATGAGGCTAGTGTATGAAATAGGTTCAAAGAAAGATACAAAAGCAGACAGCTGTGAGGAACTTCACCTCCAATAAGCTTCAACAAACACATTAAAAAGAAAGCTGTATGGCAGAATTGAAGCCTTTGTTGCACTTGCCTGCAATGATCCAGGAAAAGGGGAAGGGCGAAACAGATGAATAGTGACAGGCAGTGAAAAGATACTTAGAGAAGAAATATTTGAGCCTTCAACAAGCCACTCACTAGGACTGAGCGACAGATGGGAAATTTCTACAGCAGCTACCCAAATCCAGAGGGAGAGAACACTCTCAGAATGGACCAGTTATTGTATGCCTCCCAGTGGGGACCAGAGGAAGCAGTAAAGAGAGAGGGATGAGAAAAGGGTTTGGCAGCATATTAATACATTTTAGTGGATATTTCAAAGAGTGAGCCTGAATTACACGGGCTTGACATGCAAAGGTGTAAGCATATTAAAATAATTTAACTGACAGTTTACTTGGAAGCAGGAGCTAAAACAGTAACCTATCTTCCATAGCTATTTTTTAAAACTCTTGCCCTAAAAACAAATGATTTTTGCCAGGCTAACAGAATATTCAGGTTATAATAAGCTCCAGGGGCTAAATCCACTTGAGATGGTGTTAAGGGATTGCTTTGCCTCAAAAGAGTTCTACATTGTTTTGGTGTTACCCACTAACTTAGAGTGTTCTTTTCAAGAAAGCCAAAATAATCAGAAATTTCACAGTCCCCTAAATTTGGGAGTATTCATTCCTTTACTCAGAAGGTTCTTTCCTGTCTATCGTCAGTCCCTAAGAGACCAGAAAGCTGATTTCTCTTACTGTGTTCAGATTTACCTGAACTAAAGCAAAATGGAATTCTGAAGAGTGTGCTAATTTTGAGGACAAGAAAATCTAAGTGTAAAAAGTCTAACCCAAATGTTCTTCCACTTATTTAAATACCAAAGCATCTCCTTCCACTTTGGTTAAGGGATTACTTAAGTCAACAGAGTCAGCAGAGAAATGATAAAGAGCGTTCACATTAGTATAGCAAGTTAGCACAACATTCTTCCTGTAAGTCTACAAACTACAGCAATTGCAATACCACATAGTAATCAATCCATGCAATTCACACATTCAAGAGCAGCATAAACCCCACTAAGGTAGACTCTCCCTCACTCCTCTAATCTAAGGCCCTTAATTTTGATATAAACATGTTTTCTGCCTGCTAAAGGTGAAGAAAGTACTTCTTGTCCTGGACATTTTATGGTCACAAATGAGAATCTAGCCACTGTACTTCTCAAAATTGCTTCTTATTTAACTAACAGATTTTTAAAAATGTATTTCCCAAATCACTTTAGCTAGACCATAGGGAACACACGGTGCTAGCAGGCCTTCTTAAACCAACATTCTGGGGATGAACCCTAACGTCTAAAACCAACAATCTATGTATGAAATTAACATGTTCTAGGATATAATTAGCCGTACACTGTTCCTGGGAGAACTGAGAAGTCACTCAAGATGCTTCCTCTAGCACCTTTCTCACAGAACTCTACTCTACATAACTTTCCCTGATCAGCTGGGACAGCATGAGCTGAGGGCCAACCTCTTTTGGTGCGTATGTCCAGAGATGGACAGGATGTCTTGAATGTGTGCAAGCAGAAACCGTATGGAAAGCCACAGCTAGGTTACTGCAGAGAGAATGCTAAGCTCCCCAGAACTGGCAATGAAAGGAGGGTGCAGGCTCACAGTGCCTGCACTGAGTTCCTCCTGTTGGCATGGCTGGTCTCATCTGGGTGTACTTCAAATAGCCCAGTCGGTCTGACGGAAAACTGCAATGGCAAAGCTAGAGGATGAACATAACTGCCCCAGCTCCAAAACAGTCTTCTTTACACCACTGTCTTGCAAGTCTAATAAGCTTTTGAAAACTGCAGAGACAGCACGATACGGTAACCCCACTCTCCAATGCCCTCCTCTCTCCTTGATTTGTCCCCCTCATCCCCACCCCACTCTGGTTTGGTTCTTTCAGACGGGTGTCTTATGCAGCCCAGGCTGGCCTTGAACTCATGTAGTCAAGAATGACTTTGAATGTCTGCTCTTCCTGTTTCTACCTCAGAAATGCTGGCATTATAGCATGCCAGACCATGCCCAATTCCCTTGGTTTATTTCTAAAATATATAAATTGTAATTGCTACTATAATATTTCAAATATTGTATTCAGAAATCCAAATGTTTCACTTGCTGTTCACTAATGGCTTATAAAAATAGCAACTACTAACTGCCCTAGGCCAGCACTGTCCGAAGGAAGTAGGGTAATTACCACTTTAGCAGTATAAAGGGAAAGCAAACTCCCTTACATCCATAAAGAAGCAGGTAAGGGCCCATGAGGGCCTTCCTCTTTTGGGAAGAGACTGTTTTGCAGTCTCACATGACTTTCCTTAAAACTCCATTTCTTAGAATTTCTGAAGGGGCAAATAAAGATAATTTAGTAAGTTGTTTTTTTTTTTTTTAATGTAACTGGGCAGAGAAGCTTAGCATTTAGAGTCTTAGGTCCCTATTCCAGGATGAAGCCCTCCACTCATCTCAGACAGCATCCTCTCTCAGTATTTCAAATTCCATGCAGCAACATTTTAGATCTCTGTATGACACTAAAATTTCAACCTTCACCTCAAAAGTCATTAAATGTAAACTATGACAGGAGGAATTGAACTAATTATCCAATGTCTTAGAAAGCTTATTAGAAAGTATTCTGAATAAAAAAGTTGTCAGCTCCTTCCCACTCTGTTCCTTATTATAGAAAAAAATCTAATAGACTTCTCTCTATAAATAATGTAACAGGATTCATGAATCCCATTTACTTGCATATTCTCATTTTCTTTTTTCTTTTGAGTAGAAAGCTTGGTTCTTAATCAAATAATTCAGATGTACATATTTTAATGGAAATCTGAGGTAACTAAAAAAATCCAAGTAGCTTCCTAGAGTAAGCTACTTTCAGAGAAAATACTGCAAACATGAACTGTCAAAGCAGACTCAGTACCTTCAAAAACAAAAATATTATATAGGAATGGAATATTCTGCATTTTGTTGTTCTAACCCTTGCTTTTTTAAGCAATTGCAGTTTTGCGCCAGACATGACTAGATTGTCCCCTGAACTTGGGCAGCTCACCAGAAATATCCCAAACGCGAACAGTCTGGTCCAGGCTAGCTGATACCACCAGGTCTTCAGAAGGGTGGAACTGAGCACACATTACATAATGGTTGTGTCCTGTTAACACACTGCAAGGAAAAAAAAACATTACATTAAAGGCAGAAATCAACAGACTCCTAAGCTAAATCACTTCTTCATAGTCAATGGATGCTTTTCTGATTCTATTTTTATAGAGGCAATGTAAATCATCCTTACAATTCTGAACTAGTAATAAGAATGCCACTTGTGCTAACAATGGCTCCTTTTTTTTTTTTTTTTTTTTTTTTTAATTTGGTGGTTCTTTTAATCCTGAGTGTTGGGATTAAAGGTGAGCCTAGCTAACAGCTCCTTTTTAGAAATTCCTGGACAGCCAGGGCTAAACAGAGAGACCAAGTCCTGAAAAACCAAACAAACACCACCCACCCACCCCCAAAAAGCAGTAGGTAGCATATAGGATCAGTTCTCCCCTCCCACCTTAACATGGACCATACTCCGGTCACCAGGCTTGGCACCTTTCTGCCTACTCCAATAATTCTTTTTCTGATACTAATTGCTTAATATTTAAACATTACTAATTTCATGGAACTGAGAGTACTCTCTCAGATTAAAGACATAAATATATGAAAATAAATGCAATCTTAGCAATTAATATAGGAAATATACTTGATAGATTTTAGTAGGGCACCTTTAATGGAAATTGTACTAGAGGACCAAACACTGAGTAAGACTCATTGTGTATTTCCTAACTCAAGTTTTACGGGAATAGAACTGAAAAGGAACATTCTACTCCAAAAGCCTAGTTATCTGACCTATTCTTCTTGTTAAGATATCACAAAATCCAGACTGATATTATTGTATTTAAAAGAATCCTACAAACATCAGTACTTAATTAGCAGACATGGTCTGCCATGGGAGGAAGATAACTGACCTGAGAAGAAGCTGATTATTTAGTTAGTTAGAAAGACCTAAACCCCTTTTTTTGAGGCTACTGCCTTTTGGTTTACCAGACACAGGTTCTAGACTGCCAGTTCCATACTCGAATGGTCTGGTCATCTGAGGCACTCAGAATCCAAGGGTATTCCTGAAAGACATTTCAGAGAAGGGTCTAAACAATGCTGTTCTGTCAGGCCAGAGCCTTGTGCATGCTTGACAAGTATTCTCACTGAGTTATATCCCTGCCCTTGTTTGTTTCAGACAAGGTCTCACTATGTAGTTTAGGTTAGCCTTAAACTATGTAGCCACAAGTGCCCAGCTTGTTATTCACAGGTGTAGCTCTAGTGTTTAGTAAAGAGCCATATACATACTTTTAACCTTTTACTGGGCCTCGGCTGTCCTGGAACTCACAAAGTAGATCAGGTTGGCCTTGAACTCATAGAGATCTGCCTGCCTCTGCCTCACTAGTGCTGGGGAGGGTGCCTTTAATTTTAATCCCAGCATTTGAGAGGCAGAGGTAGGTGAATCTCTTTGAGTTGGAGGCTAACACAGTAAACACAGTGAGTTCAAGAACAGCCAGAGCTACACAATGAGACCCTGTTTCAAAACAACAAAACAAAATACATACCTCTAATCTCCACCCAAAAATTAGTCATATTTTAAGTTTTTTAAGGAAATAAGCAAACTCAATTAGTAAATACTTGCTTACTTGAATTATAGCACTGAATTATAGGGACACCTTAGACATGACAGAATTAGATTAAGAGGCCAGCCATCTCTGTAACTCACTCTCTAATCTACTATGAAACCAGACAAAAAGGCATGGTGGCTCTTACCTTTAACCCCAGGACTTGGGAAAGAAAAGCCACTGGATCTTTGTTAGTTCAAGGTCAACCTGTCTACATAGTGAGTTCCAGGCCAGGCATTGCTACATAATAAAAGGAGAGAAAGGAAGAGAGAGGGGAAGAGAGAGAGGGAGAGGGAGAGAGACAGAGAGACAGAGAGAGAGAGAGACAGAGAGAGAGACAGAGAGACTTGATAGCTCAAAGAAGGCAGAGAGCCTAAGCCTGGCTAGGGGAACAGGTTCCACCAAAACCCAAAATCCTTGGACAGATGAACCTGATTGTTATACTTCAAAATATTTATTAGTTCATTCAAACAGTGTGCTACTTTGACCTTCCGGGCCTATCTAATGCTTAATAACAATACCACACATGGGATCAGTCTACTACTCCCTTTTGTTTGACAGCTCAGCAAACAAAATAAAATCCCTACATTTCTCTATGGAAAAGCAATGACTTCCTTTTAGAGCCCACTGGATCCAATTAAGCTGAGTCTGTCTCTGTCTCCCCAGCACTGGGATTACAACTGTGTGCTACCATGCTTGGTTTTTTATGTGTGTGTTGGGGACTGAACGCATATCCCCTCACCTCACATACCAACTGAACTAGCCTCCTCAACCCTAAAGCACAGGCTTTTGAGAACAGAGAGAGCATACTGCTGTGGTTATCACTCAACAGCAGAGCATTTTGCTGGTATTTATGAGACACTAGGTTCACTGCCCAGCATGGCAAATAACAGGAAGGAAGGAAGAAGGAAGAAGAAAGGAAGGTTGGTCAATTGGTCAGGCCAGGCATATAGATTACTATGAAGAAATTATGGAACACTGCATAATGAAGGTCAACAGCCACTTACATGATGAAAAAATGTGGTACGAATATAATCTAAGTGCCCAAGCAAAGTGAAGAGGCAGCGCCGAAGTTTATAATTCCAAACCTGAAAAGACAGAAATTCAACCAAGAAATAGGATGTGAACAACTTGGACTTATGAAAGTCTTATAGGTTTTCTTTTGTTTATTTGCTTAGGATGGGTTTCACATAAGCTAGGTGGTCCTCCCACTTGCTATGCAGCCAAAAATGACCCTGAATTACTAATCCAGAGTCCAATTCCAGAATGCCGAGACCCAGTTTTATATGGCTCCAAACTTCAAAAACAGTAGGTAAATATTGTGGCTCACTTAAATGAGCCACATCCCCAGCCCTGAAATCTATCTCACCTAACATTAAGGTACTACTATTACTACTAAGCTCCTAACTCGGCAATCTAAAAGTTTCTTCTTAGTCTGGTTCTTATTCTGATGACTTCATCTTTCCCCAAACTTCCTTTTTTCTTGGCTTTTCCTTGGTTTATCACCAAACTATAAAATGACTTTCCTATACCAATACTTCTTTTCCCTTTTAAGTAGAGTTGGGGTTTACTAAAGGATATCTTAATGCAGACTTAATTAAGCACAAGGGGTAAAAGAGAACACCCAAGAGCATGAATATTGGCTTCTCTTAAGTCACAAAATGTAAAAATAAAAATGTAAGACATATCCACATGTGGGAATGGGCTCAAGGGAAAGTTGCCTCTCTCTTTTTCTTTTCTTTTCTTTTTTTTTTTTTTTTTTTTTATTGCTTTGGTGCTTTGGAGCCTGTCCTGGAACTCACTCTGTAGACCAGGCTGGCCTCAAACTTGTGGAGATCTGCCTGCTTCTGCCTCCCAAGTGCTGGGATTAAAAGCGAGTCTCTCTTAGAGATTATCATTCAAACTATTCCCTGTGCAGCACCTTCTACACTATGGCTTTAGCTTCCTCCTTCCTGTTGACAAATCCCAAGTGTCTTTAGTGAGTCTCCTAGTTTCTCAAACACATTTGAGACAATATGGACTTATCCATTCTCCAAAACTCCACATTTTTCTTTCCAGGTTAATGACCTCCTGTTAGGGCTGGGGCTGTAAGGCCTTAAGATCAATTCCCAGCACTGAGGGGAAAATACCTCAGTGGTACCTCATTCACTTTTCTTTATCATCCCTTCAATATCCACCACACACAAAAAAAACAGATTCTTTTCATTAAGCTCTCATATCCATCTCCTTCTCTCTATTTCAAATGGTATTGCCTAAGTTGAGGCTCTGTTCACTTGCCACAAACATTTTTAAAATAGTTTCCTCATCGGTATTTATGTCTTTAGTCCTTCCCAATTCATCCAATCTTTTCTTTATCACTTGAGTAATTAAAAGAAATATCATTGATTAAGTCTTATGCTACTCCTATATAAGCCCCAGTATTGGTTCTGTGCTTGTGTAAGAACTGAGCACTGCAAACACACACAATCTCACCTATCAGAGATCTATCTTCTGCCCCCTTTCACTGTCTCTAGGAGATTCTCAAACATATCCAGCTGTGCCATGGACATCTTCGTACTTGAAATGTTCTTTCCTATTTTGAGTATTTCTTATATTATTGACTGAACTATTTGTGTTAGTTACAGTTTCTTGCTCCAATGAAACACCACGACCAAAAAGTTGGGGAGGAATGGGTTTATTTGGCTTATACTTCAGCATTGCTGTTCATCACTGAAGAAAGTCAGGACAGGAACTCAAACAGGGCAGAAGCTGATGCAGAGACCATGGAGGGGAGCTGCTTACTACCTTGCTTCCCTTGGCTTGCTCAGCCCACCTTCTTATAGAACCCAGGACCGGCAGCCCAGGGATGGCACCACCTACCATGGGCTGGGTCCTCCCCTACTGATCATGAGAAAATACCTTACAGCTGGATCTCATGGAGGCATTTCCTCAACTGAGGCTCCCTCCTCTCTGATGACTCTAGCTCTTGTCAAGTTCACACACAAAACCAGCCAGTACATTTGAGTGTACATTTATTTCTTGTATTAGAATAAAGGCTCCTTGAGAACAAAAGTTACTTTGTACTTATCTTTCAATTCCCACACAAAAGAAAAGTTTCTGCAATACAGTAAGTATTCATATCCATTATTCCCAGCCATGACAGATCGATCGCCTGTACCTTAATCTTATAGTCATCTCCTCCAGAGACGAACAGTGGCTGCTGCTTATGGAAGTCAATGCCTCGCACTGGACCTGGGGAAGAAGGCAGGTGATGATTGTTAAGGGAAGCTGCCCTCTCTTTATTTGTGTGTATGTGTGTAGTGCATATGCAGAGGTCAGAAGACAAGAGTCAATTCTCTCCTTCTACCATATGGGTCCTGGGGATGGAAGCCAAGTAACTCAGACTTGGCAGCATTTGTTAACCCTCTGAATCATCTCACCAGTCCCTATTAAGAATCTTTTTTCTTTTAACAAAAATACAAAGCCACTTTTATATATTTAATTTTCCTTAGTTTAAATCTGTGAGGGGTACACCATCATGCAGCTTCTGTGTCCCATGGCCTTTGTAGGGAGGTGGCTTCAGGAATGAACCATGCCACTGTTTCTACACCTGAGTGTCCTTTCCCCAGATCACTCTGGTTTTGTTTGCACATCTCTTGCCCAAGTAAAATTCAGTTTCATCTAGGCCATAAACACCTTCACTTCAAAGAAGAGCTGTGTGCTTCCTTTGGTCTCAGAGACCTCACTTATAGTCAATAAAAATGGTCTTGCACCACAGTACTCCAGACATATTTGACTTTTAGAAGTTCTGTACCCAGTAGACTTCCACAGGTGCCAAGAAGGTGGAAAGAGCCCTAGTAAGATTCTTTTTTGTTGCTGTTTTTTGAGACAGGGTTTTTCCTCTGTGTGGCCTTGGCTATCCTGGAACTCATTCTATAGACCAGGCTGGCCTCGAACTCAGAGATCTGCCTGCCTCTGCCTCCTGAGTGCTGGGGCTAAGGCATGTGCCACCACTACCTGGCTTAAAATTTCTATTTGTAATTTTTGTTTGATTGTTTCTACCCCTTTCCACTTCCACATTCTTTAGTTTGAGGGGAAATCCTTGTCAAACTGGGATTCTTATTTGGGGGATGATTAAATCACCCTGTTAATAAATACTGGGTCTTTAAATTCATTTTTATTATGTGTATATGCATGTGCACATATGTTCAAGAGCTGGTGGAGGCCAAGAGAGCGCCAGACCCCCTGCAGCTGGAGTGACAGATGGTTGTGATCCCTGGATTGATGTGGATGCAGGGAATTGAATTCAGGTCCTCTGCAAGGACAGTTAGCACTTTTCACCACTGAGACATCTCTGTAGCCCCAATACTTATATCCTTTAATTTACCCCCAGAAACTAACTTACCATCGTGTTCATCAAACTTGTCAATGAGAGTGCACATCCGATAGTCCCATAGCTGGATGACTCCATTGTGTAAACTGGTCAGGATCCAGGGTCTTTTGGGATGAAAACTAAGGCCTGGGAAAGGGGAAAAAGCAGAAAATTATACAGTGAGGTAAGGTCCCTGATGTCTTTTTTTGTCAAATCTGATTTAAGAATGGAACAACCAGAGACCATCTATCTATTCCTTCAACATATTTGATAACTTTTCCCCTAATTTTAAAAATTATCTCTGTATAGTCCTGGCTGACCTGGAACTTATTAAAAGTTCCACCTGCCTCTGCCTCCCTGAGTGCTGGGATTAAAGGCATACAGTATCATTACCCAGCTGATAGCTAGCTTCTGATTGGATAGTAAATACAATAAATCTTGTTAGGGATTTAAACATTGTTGAGCTTTGTTCTGAGGTGTGTCTTAGTTGGAATCAGCTGACAGATATGACCTTAAATTTGTTACTGCGAGTCTACAGCTGCCTTTATAGTCTAGGTCTAATGTGGAACCACTGTCAAGGGAATACCCACCACAGGGTCTCTACAGGATGCTCAATAATGTCAGAAAATCTTTTGTAATCGCGGAGCCAGTTCTCTAGCCTCACAAAAACATCTTTCTGTTTCTTTTATAGGAGCACAGACTATTTCCAGCTTTGTGTGAGCTCCAAGGATAACTTTCCATTCTTTATTTAAAAATTATTAAGATTTGCTTTGTGCCAGGAGGTGGTAGTGCATGCCTTTAATCCCAGCACTAAAGAGGCAGAGGCAGGAGGCAGGAGGCAGGAGGCAGGAGGCAGAGAGAGAGAGGCAGAGAGGCAGAGGCAGAGGCAGAGGCAGAGAGATCTCTGTAAGTTCGAGGTCTACAGAGTTAGTTCTAGGACAGCCAGGACTGTTACACAAAGAAACTCTTGCCTCAAAAAGCAAACAAACAAAAAGGTTTCTGTATTATTTTTAATTTTGTGAGCTATGGGTCTGTGTGTGGGGGTGTACACACAAGTCCAAGCACCTATAAGGCAGATGTGTTGGATCCTCTAAAACTGGAGTTACGGGTGCTTGTGAGCCCCTGGCATGGATTCCGGGAACTGAACTTGTGTACTCTGGAAGATAAGTGCTCTTAACCACTGAGCTACCTTAATTATTATTATTTTTTTTCTCTTTTTTAAAACAGACCTCACTTTTACATCTAGGCTGGCCTCTAAATCACAATCATCCCACCTCAGCCTCCCAGTGCTGGGATCATAGATAGATATGTGCAACCACCATAACTATCACTTAATTTTTTTAATACGTTTTTTATGTGTGTTATGTGTATGAATATTTTGCCTATATGTGTCTACGTGCATGACATGCATGCCTGTTGCCTGTGGAGGTCAGAAGAGGGCATCAGATCCTCTGGAACTGGTGTTACAAATGGTCATGAGCCACCATGTGGGTGCTGAGAATTGAACCCGGCTCCTCTGCAAGAGCTGCAAGTGTTCTTAACCACTGAGCTATCACTCCAGCCCCACAACTGCCTCTTGGTGACTCTTTCCTAAATCTTGGATACTTTTCTCACATGCTTGTACCTATCGACACTCTAACAAGGACGCAGGGAACCCATTCAGAAGTCCAATGCTCGCCTTTTCTGGTATTTCCCAAGCATATTTTAGCCATCTTTGCTGTCCCAAATGCTGAACCCTGTTCCTCAGCTAGACCACAGGGTTCTTCTCTCTTTCTTCATTACAGCCTGGAATCTCCCCAAGCACTAATCGAAACAAACATAGGACTTGCCCTGTTTATTTCCCTTCCCTCGAGAAATAATTTCCTGAACTCTATGAACTCTTTACCGAACACTATCTGAAACCTTCCTTTGGAGTTTGGTTTAGCTGTTTAGCATTTTAAGGCAGGAAAACAAACCTCGTCCTTGTTACTCCACCAGGACAATAAAAGGACAAACTGGAAGAACAAACGGTTAGTTTGAAGTGTGTCCAGGTTTTTAATACAGCTACACACTATTTTATGGATATGGAATCTTATGATGCTCTTTTGCAAACCTTTTTCACTTAAATATATGACACTTCAATATATTACATTTATACATATATATTTGCAGTTCAATATATATTTTTATATATTATATATAATATTACATACTATATATATAAATATATTTACAATTAAATATATTACACTTCAATTAATGGAAACTCAACTTTTTTACAACTGTAAGGAACAAAGGCACCAAACTTAAAATGTTTAATTACATTTATTTAGTTATTTACTATGTATACATGCATGTGTTTTCATGTGGGTACACATGTTCCAGTGTGCATGTGTGGAAGTCTGAGGACAATGTTGGCTATATATATAAAGTCATGGTAAAAACAAACAAAAAAATCAAAAACAAAAAAGACAACCTTGCGGGTGTCAATTCCCTCCTACTATATGGCCCTGAGGACTGCACTTAGGTCATCAGTCGTGGTGGTAAGAACTTTAACCACTGAGTCATCTCACTAGTCTATATCACATTTTAAGCTATTTTGGAGTTGGATATTAGGTTCAATGGGAGAGGGGTGGCTTGCCTAGTGCTGAGTTTAGTCATACACATACAAACATACACAAACTCACAAGAGGACCATGGTGTCACACACCTGTAATCCTGGCATCTGAGAGGCTGAGGCCCACATGGGCTATATAGGGAGACATTGTCAGGAAAAAAAAAAAAAGTCAAGCAAACCCAAATACAAACAAACAAGCAAACTATCTTAGTCTTAGAAAACATTTCAATTTCAACTCTAGTTTCTGCTGAAGCCAGGCAGTGGTGGTGCACACCTTTATTCCCAGGACTTAGGAGGTGGAGGCAGAGGCAGAGGCAGAGGTGGCAGAGGCAGGAGAGTCTCTGTGAGTTAAAGGCCAGCCTGGTCTACAGAGTGAGTTCTAGGACAGCCAGGGTCATTATACAGAGAAACCTTGTCTCAAAAACAAAACAAAATTTAAAAAAAGATCTTTAGGCTAAAGTCTTGAAAACGAAATGACTATAAAATAGAGCATGTACATTAAAAAGTCTGTATTACATTCATTTGTGAGTGTATAATGTGTTTGTATACATATGGACACATGCCATGATATATGTATGTGACAATCAGCTCTCTCCTTCCATGTGGACCATGGGGATCAAGGCTCGGTGACAGGCACCTTTACCTATTGAGCCATCTCACTGGCTTAGAATATGTACATTTAATGTTTTGGTAAATGTTTGGGATTTTAATGTTTTTGTTTTTCAGAGCTAAGGTTTCTTTGTGTAGCCCTGGCTGTCTTGAACCTCTCTATATAGACTAGGCTTGCCTCTAACTCTGAGATCTGCCTGCTTCTGTGTCATCACAACCAGCAACTTTTTTGTTTTTTGAGACAGGGTTTCTCTGTGTAGCTTTGGAGCCTATCCTGGAACTAGCTCTGTAGACCAGGCTGTCCTGGAACTCACAGAGATTCACCTGCCTCTGCCTCCCAAGTGCTGGGACTAAAGGCGTGCACCACCACTATCTGGCTAATGTTTGAGTTTTTTAAAACAGGGTCTCGCTTTGTAGTTTAGGCTGGTCTCAAACTTGCAGCAACCCTCTTGCCTTAGCTCCCCATGTGCTGGGATTACAGGTGAGAGCTACCACATCCAACTCTGATAGCTATTGCTTAGTTGTAAAGACACTGTGTGAATATCAGCAAGTTTATAACAGCACGGAGTTTCTTTTATTTTTATGATATACTGTTAACACCTTTTTGTTTTCTTTTGGATAGGTCTTACCATGTAGCCTCCAATTCAAAGCAATTCTCTTGCCTCAGCCTCTCATGTACTGGGATTTACAGACACAAACCACAGTGTCTAACTTAGCACTTAAATTTTTTTAAATTTTTAATTATGTGTATTTGTGTGGGTATTATGTGCACATTAGTACAGGTGTCTGAAGGGAGGCAGAAAAGGACACTGAATCCCATATAGCTGGAGTGATAGGCAGTTGTGAGCCACATGACATGGATGATGGGAACCAAACTCTGCATGAATAGCATGCACTCTTAATTAGAATTCTGAATACCGACCCCTCTACTGCTTTCTATTGACCAAGAAGACATCTGAAAAGAATAGGAAATGAAGACTCATTTCAAACTCAGAAACTGGTTTTGTTTTGTTTTTTAAATTATGTTTGGGTGTATGTAAGTTCAGGTGCCCACAGAACCCAGAAGACAGGATAAGATCATTTGGAGCTGGATTTACATAGAGGTGGGAACTGGGAACCAAATTCAAGTCCTCTGCAAGAGCAGTAAATCAGCTGGGTGGTGGTGGTGGTGGCAGAGGCACATCCCAGCACTCAGGAGGCAGAGGCAGGCAGACCTTTGTGAGTCCCAGGACAGCCTGATCTACAGAGCAAGTTCCAGAACAGCCAATGCTACACAGAAAAATCCTGTCTCGAAAAGCCAAAAAAAAAAAAAAAAAAAAGAAAAGAAAAGAAAGAAAAGGGGCAGTAAATCTTGTTAATGGGTCCATTTCCCTCCAGTCCCCCCCCCTTTTTTTAAATAATGCTTTACTGTGTAGCTTTAACTGGCCTGGAGCTCACTGTGTAGACCACGCTGGCCCCTAACTCACAGAGATCCACCTGCATCTGCCATGGTGGTAGTAGGAATTCTCAATGGCACCCTTCATGACCAAAATTCCCATGAGACTTAGAAACTGCTAAGAATATAGCCTCACATTAAATAGCTTCCAGTTTTTGAGTTACTGAGTCTGGTCAGGAATTTTATAAATATATTTAATATACTTTCACATTCTAATTCTCTTTATTAAAGAATGTTAATTACCCTTATTTTTAAAAATAAGAATGCACAGATAGACAGATGGTAAGTATACTGCCTAAGGTCTTATAGCTTGTTAGTAGATGCTTCAGAATTCCTCAGCAAGTTCACGTGACTCCAAAAGACAAATTCCAAACCACTTCACTATAAAGCATTTTAGGAAGTATTCCAGGTATATTTTTTGCCTGATTTCCGTACACTTCTTTCTCTGCTTTTCTAATTTCAACATTATGAAAGAGTATAATCTCGGGCCTCCGTTTTTCAAAAATTATTACCAAAAAAAATCGTTTATCTGATATTCAAACCTATTAATACAAAGCATCTTGTATTTCATCGCACAGTCTTAGCAGTTTCTGGATTTTATGGGACTGTAGGCAATAAAATCCAACGGAAGCACTGGACATTGAGACAGGATAATGGAGTAGCCAGTGCGCTGACTCCGAAAGGGCTACAGTGACAGAGGCTGAGAACGAATCCCCAGAGGCACTTCAATGAATACGGTCATCAAAAGAGCATAAAAGTCGCAAGGCCTTAAGAACAGAAAGAGCAGAAGCCGGAGCACAGCCCCCAGAAGAGGTGGATGGAAACAGGGAGCGGGCCTGGGGATCTCCTACAATGCAGGAACCGTTTCACGAGTAGGTCAAAGTCCCGGAACTCACTACGAAGCGCAGCCTGCGGAGACTGCACTAGCCCTAACCCGCCTCCCTCCGCTAGTCCTCTGGGTTCAAGTGGGCCCAAGTCGGTAGCGAGTCCGCCCATTCTCTCTTCCTTGGTGACAGCACCGCCCCCAACATCCAACCTCGGTTGCCCCCTCTTCTTCTTCACTACCTTTGACCCGCGCGCTCTTGGTCTCGAATTTGGTTAGCATCCTTCAGGCCTCGGGCTCCCAGGTCCGATTACCGGTCCCGCCGCTCCCGGTTGCCTTCCCAAAGCCTCCACGTCAGCTACCCGAGGTCGTGGCTCCCGGAAGCTCCTCAGACACTAACTTCCGGTCTCTGGAGCGCTGGGCCACAGAGACGGTGACTGCGGGAGCCTAGAGAGGCGGATACGAGGCTGGAAGGGACCCGAGGCTTCCGCTCAGCCGAGAGGCAAGATGGCTACGACTAGGGGCGGCACTGGGCCTGACCCAGGAAGTCGGGGTCTTCTCCTTCTGTCTTTTTCCGTGATACTGGCAGGTGAGGCCACCCCACCCCGGGGCTCCGCTCTGTAAGGAGAACCGTCCGGATCGGCCCATCGCAAGTGCAGGCTTTGTTGCCCTTCTGGTTCCTATTGCCCCTCTATTCCCCCGCCCTGTAAACCCTTCTTGTCTTTCGTTCCCGTGACATAAGTTCCCCCTTTGCCTGGACCTTCATTTCTTACCTCCCGAGGCACGTCGTATCGCTTAGTTCTCTCCAACCCCTTTTTGGTTTTCCAACCTGATTCTCTTCCTTATTCGCATGCCTCGTTTTCTTTAAAGCCCCAGCCACCCCACCCACAATCAAAAGGAACAGGTGTAAAAAAACTCAGCCTCCTTCCTCTGGTTTAGTATTTTTGGGACCAAAAGTCTTGTTTTGTGGGCGCTTTTGCAACATTGAAAAAAAAAATGAGAGACCTCATTTCCTCCTGTCACACACTAAATGTGTGTTCCTTATTTTCTTTCTAAAGTGAGGTTAATGTGGGCTTGGTTGCTTTAAACTGTTAAGAGGAAAGTAATGATTCAAGGAATTTTAGACGTTTAATGTAGATGAATATTTTCATTCTAGTATTTACTTAGTGATTTTGCAATTGTGAATCACACTAACACAGCTGTAATTCTCTGTGGTATGTTCAACTAAGAAATTAAGCAAAGCTGTGTTCCCTTATACTTATATGACTTTTCAGTTTAGCCCTAAAATGCAAACATTTTTGTTTATACCCGTGACTATATCTCCCCCTACTTCATATTGTTTTTGACCGTCTTCAAGGAAGAAATTGTAGCTGCCACATATTCTGGGTGTGCACACAAATGATCTGGTGTTTGACTAACCTAACAGGTGTGTGGCATAAGGTTTCTCCTAGGTCTGTTCAGATTCCTCGCTGGGTTTTGTTGTTGAATGTTTTTCTTTGTTTGGTTTTGGTAGTCTGTATTCTTAGACCAGAGGGATTTTGTTAACTAATTAGTAATATACATACAAGATAAAAAAGCAGAAGTGTTTACCCATGCAACTAGATGCTGACACATCAAAGGCTTTTCTTTTGACAAATTATATTTTAGCGTTATTGTTAATTGATCTGCATGGAGTTTAATAATTTCCTAAGATACATAGCTAAGTACTCTTATACAACACTTATGTTCCAATAATATGACCAAAGAAGTGAAAATAATGATCATTTATCCCATATTAGACAATATGATAGTGAACGATTTACCTAAACCATTAATCAAGATAATGATGATAGAGGCTAATACCAAATACCTTTCACTTTTTCCTAATACTGTTTATCTTCTGGTCAGGATTGTGTGGGGCAAACTCAGTGGAGAGGAAAATCTACATCCCCTTAAATAAAACAGCTCCTTGCGTCCGCCTGCTCAATGCCACTCATCAGATTGGCTGCCAGTGTAAGTTGAAATTGGGATTGGGATTTGTATTTGTGGCCATTAATAATTCAGTGTGTATCCTGGATACTCAGAAATACTCATGTCCTGCTTACAAATCTTGGCATTCAAATTAAAATGTGTGTATAGGAGGTGATTATCATCTGTCAAACCAGGCAAGATAGTTAATAAGAGCTGAAATTTAGTAAATGCTGTTTTAATATGTGCATTTTACTTTTACCTCTGCAATAATCCTTATTATTAATGTTGGGGACTAAAACTTAGAGAATTGCTTCAATTCTCCAGCATCATCATGATAGTAAGAAATCACGGTAGGATCTGATTCCTGTTGAGACTCTTAACTCTCTTACCATACAGTTGTCTTAGGAAAAAGAAATCCCATATTCTGTGGAACCTAATCATCACTCTGGCACTCTGAGTGATCTTTTTTTGTTTTTGTTTTTCATTTGAGCAGAACCTAGCTGTGTACCCAGTCTGGCTTTAGCCTTCTGATGAGTTCTGGGACTGTAAACATGTATCACTCTTTATCTAAGCTTTCGGTTGTTATTTTGTGATGCTCTTGATTGAATCCCTACCCTCACGCTAGTATCCCCAAGCCCTCTTCCCCCAAATCAGCTTCTTCAAGGGCAGTAAACTAATCGAAGAAAAGGCATTGAAAATGCTAAGCTTTGGAGATGGTTCAGTGATTAAGAGCACTTGTTGCTCTTGCCAAGCGCTGACTTTTGGTTCCCAGTACTCACATGGTGGCTTTGAACTATCCATTACTCCTGTTCCAGGAGATCTCGTGATGCTTGCAACCCTGCTGGCACTGAGCACATACACTCAAGCAGGCAAAACACTCATACATGTAAATGTTTTTTAGAAATACTTATTTTAATGACAACTAAGGGCTGGGTACATGGCTCAGTGGGTTTAAAAACATAAAAAAAAAAGCTTTTGGGCATGCATGACAATCTGAATTTGAATCTCTAGAACCCACATTAAAAAAAAAAAAAAAAAAAAACCCAAAAACCTAGAATCATAATGTGAATGTTTATAATCCCAGCACTCCTATAGAGAGACTCACAGGCCAGGTAGTTTGTTGTGTACAGCAGAAAAACAACAAAGAGATCCTCTCTCACACAAGAGAAGACAAGGCAGTTAGTTAATGTTGTGTTCTATGAGGCATCTGCACTTAGGAATGTACACACATGCCAGATAAGCACTGGGGGTGTAAGTAGTCAGTAGAGTGCTTTCCTAGCAAATCCAAAGTCCTGGCTTTAGTCCCTAGCACCATGTAAATTATATATAGTGGCACTGCTGTGATCGCAACACTCAGGAGGTCGGTTGCTAAAGCCAGCCTGAGCTAGAGAACCTATTGCCTATCCCATCCACCAAGTAAATAGTTGTAAGAGAAGTAAGTGAAGTATTTGGACTTACCCTTGTGCTTTGTAAACGTGTTCCAAAGCAGAATATCATGACAACACTGTCATTCTCAACATTGTATAAATTGCTGGAAGTGTAGCTCCGTGGTAGAGCACTTGCCTAATATGCACAAGGCCCTGAATTCAATCTCTGGGTACTACATATATTTAAAAAAAATAAATAAATTAAAAACCACAGTTTGTTTTCTGCTTAAGCTATCTATTATCATCAGATTTAGTCTTCCAAGAACAGTAGCCCTGTCAGGATATCATTTTGAAGATAAACAGGGCCTGATCTTGGTTTTATTATCAAATTAATCACTTCTGAATTTTAGTTTATCCTTTTAATAGTGGCTGAAATAGTGATATGCAAAGCTGAAAGTCAAAGTACCTCCTTCCCCCCCCCTTTTTTTTTTTTCCTTTTTATGTTTTTAAGACAGGATCTCATTATATAACCCAGACTGGTCTTGAACTTGTGATCTTCTTGCCTCAGGCTTCCTAATGCTGACATTGTAGGCGTGGTCCTCCATTTCCTGTTTTAAACACTTTTTAAATAAATGTCTATTGTTGATGTGGAATAAAGTATCAAACAGTACTGCGTGATTGCCAGAAACCATCTGTCTTGGTGAAAAGAAATTCAGTTACTGGATGTAAGGAATTTACTCAGGGAAGTAGTTAATACTTTTCTACCTATACTTCCATGAGCTATACTATAAGCGAATTGTTCCAGATCCCCCACACAGGAAACACTGCAAGTGGATTCATTGGTTACAGGCAGCCTTAAGGTTTTTGTTGGATTTAGTTTCTTATCTGAGTTGTGGATGAAGGAAAACTAGATCCTGGTAGGCTGAAATCAGACTGCTGGACTTGTCAGACTGCAAGGACCCCATCCCTCTGAAGCTGGGCTCTGAAAACTCCTTTGGAGATGAGTCATTATGTTACATGTTTTTCCTGCAGCCCTATGGGAAGCAAAGCAGTAGTCTCTGGAGATAAAGCCGTAGCCAGTATAGAGAGAAGAGGGAGGGGACGGACTCTGGCAATTTCCTCTTTAGGATCTTGTTTCCTTTTCAACCTTCTTGTTTCTGAGTCTTGCTTCATCACATCTGTCCATTCCTTCACAGCCAACACCCTTTTTAATTAGGGTTGGGAGCATAATGAAACTGAGGAGAACATTTGAGCTCCAGATTTGATGTTATGATTACTTTGACCTACTTCTGTTGGATCCTCAAAGTACTCAAAGAAAACTACATGTAACTTTGTTTTCCCTCCATCCCCATGGTAGATGACTAGGGATAAGAAAACTGTTCCTTACTGAAGCTCAGGAGAAAGCAAACATGTTGCTTAAAACTATGCAATCACCAGTTAGGACCCGGATTGGAGTACAGATTCTTGAGTCCAGAATCTCAGTTTGTCTCTTCCCTGGCCCCATAAGAGCTGGTTACCTTATTTATTTATTCTTAATTTACTACACTAGCTTTTCTTCTTCTCATGTTTTAAGAGCTTTTGCAAGTACTATATTCTTCTTTCTGCTGTTTTGCTTAAAACCTTTCTTCATGTCTGGGTCTTGACTAAAGCTGTCTCTGACTCAGCTGTTCTTCCATGTTTTATTATTGCCATGAACACCATCCTGCTGAGGATTTACTATATAGAAGTCATAGGCAAAATGTTGTAGACCCTTCCACCATACTTACTTTTTATTAGATGTCCTAGGACAAGAGTTCTGTTTGGTTATCAATTGGAAAGTACTTGATTGTTTTCAGTCTGTCAGTTGCAAGTATTTCAGTGCTGGGTCTAGAAATGTAGCTCTTATGTCTGACCGTGTATAGCCAAGAATTTTAGAAAATGCTTATATCTCAGCCCCACTGAGAAGAAGCCCAAACACTTATCTTTCCTAAAATTCCAGTGCCTGGGGGTACAGCTCATTGGTAGTGTGGGTACTGTCCATGAGGCCTCTGACTCAGTCCCTAGAGCCAAAAAAAGCAAAGCAAAGTGTCACTGTAGTTGTACTCCACAGCTGTGTTGAGGACTGGCTCTAAAGAAACTCTTGAATAGCACATCCAGTCTCCTTTAAGATGTCACCACATGGACTCAGGATATCATGTCAGGTTCTAGGCATCCTGGTCTGTGGACCGTCCATCCTCTGAAACAGTACTTCCCAACCTTTGTCACATTATGAGATTCATAGAAATACTGGAGTTGGCATCCTTTCACATATAAAAGTAGGAATTATTCATAGGTCATATATCCTGGGTAAATGAAGAGTCTACTCTCGTATTTGGACAATTGAGGGTCTTTTGAAATCCCAGATTCCCAGGAAGGAGTCAGTGAGTATCAGCATGTCTTCAATCCATTCCAGGCCTGTCAGTTGGGAAGCTCTGCTCTAGAGAGCTCAGAGCTCTAGATTAAAATCACCTAAAACTGGCCAGGAGCAAATAAAAGCATTCCCAAAGGAGGCTGGAGGACGGCAACCCGAAAAGACTGTCCAGGCCATGGAATCTATGTCCTTTCAAAGCAAGATGAAAGCTAGAAGTCTAAACTGGAAATGGAGTCTGGTGTTTTCTGGTGAAAAATTCAGATTTTGAAACATGGATGTCTAGTATTCTAGAATCTTGGTATATAGTTAAGTGGGGTTGTTAGAGTTGGGCTAAGAAGGGCTGGAGAGATGGCACAGCAGTTAAGAACACTGGCTGCTTTCCCAAAGGTCCTGAAAACTGCAGAGCCTTTCCAGCATCTAATAAAAAGGGCTGTAAAGGCCAGCAAGATGACTCAGAGGGTAAAGGTGCTTGCTATACAATCCTGATGACCCAAGTTCAACTTTTAAAAAAACTTCAGAAAACTTTCTAATGAGTCCTCTTGGGCTTCTGTTCTCCGTTTCCTCATTCAAATGGAGCTGGGGTAGTTCAGCTCTTCAAGTCTAGAAGTGGCGGTGTTTATCCTAATATTTTGTGACATCTTTAGAGATAAAAGATCTACAGAAGCTGGATGTGGTGGCCTTGAATCACAGCACTTGGAAAGCAGAGGCAGGAGGATCACTGCAAATTCAAGGCCAGCCTGGTCAACACAGTCAGTTCAGGTCAGCCAGGGTTACATAGTGAGACCCTGTTTTGTTTTGTTTTGTTTTGTTTAAAAAAAAAAAAAAAAATCTACAGAGTTAACAACTGTGGGAGCTTTAATTTGACCCATTCTGTCCTGGCAGCTTCAATTAGTGGGGATACAGGGGTTATCCACGTAGTGGAGAAAGAAGAGGACCTGCAGTGGGTGTTGACAGATGGCCCCAATCCCCCTTACATGGTTCTACTGGAGGGCAAGCTCTTTACCAGGTAAGAACTGTATGTGTCTTCCTGGGACTGTGTGTAGAGAAAGAAAGATTTGGTCCTTGTACTGATGAATGGAAACTTGCATTGTTCTAGTCTGGTATGGGATAGGAAGCAGGGTTTATTTTAAGAAAAGAGAAGATAATATCAAAAGGAATAATCTTACTGCTCTCAAAATTAGACCTTCTTCAGGGAAGAAGGAGCAATGTCCAGAATCACTTAGGGACAAGGTAGATGAAACCCTGAACTCAGGGTAGTCCCTAGTCCAGACTCGGAAGAGAAGTGAGTTGGTAGTTCTGAGTCCCTAACTGTCCAGTTGTTTCCATCCTGGGTACCAATACGTCTGATGCCTTCCTGTCTCTCTCATGTCCTTCCTTCTCTGTTGTAGGGATGTGATGGAAAAGCTGAAGGGGAGGACGAACAGAATCGCTGGTCTTGCAGTGACTCTAGCCAAGCCCAACTCCACTTCAAGCTTCTCTCCTAGTGTGCAGTGCCCAAATGATGGGTTTGGTAAGAGCCTCAAAAAAATCAAGAGACCCTCCTGTTGTACAAAGCTAATTATTGCACCCGTGTTAGGTTTCAGGGGTAGGGGCCATAGGTCTGTGTGGGCCATATACAACTGACTCCTCCCCTTTCCCTTCCCTGCACCCCCACCACACTTCATCTTCTTCCCCTCCTCTTCCATCCTTCCTTCTTGCCACGTGCTCGCTCGGATACCTAATCTGCCATCCTAGGGTTCCCTATACTAGTGTCTATTCTAGTGGAACTGGTGATAAATTCATGACTGCCTCTTAGAGTCATTGCCTCTTTTTGTACTTTTAGCCCCCACCCTATGGTATCCTTCATACTTCTGGTCCCTAAATACTTGGTACCTCAATAAACTGTTCCCTACAGCCCTCCCTGCTTCCTTCCTTCAGGTATTTACTCCAACTCCTATGGCTCAGAGTTTGCTCACTGCAAACAAACATTGTGGAATGAACTGGGCAATGGCTTGGCTTATGAAGACTTTAGTTTTCCCATCTTCCTTCTTGAAGATGAGAATGAGACCAAGGTCATCAAGCAGGTACTGACTCTGCCAGCTTCTGGCAGTCCCAGTGAGAAAGAGGATTATTTTCATGTTCCTGTCCTGTTGGGAGGGAGGCTTGTTCTGCTAGTGAACACCTTGAAAGATGGCTCCTCAAAAATCACTGAGGAGTTTGGTCAAATGTGATGGTGCGCACCCAAGTCCCAGCACTCAGGAGGCAGATACATAGGGAGTTCCAGACCAACCAGGGCTACATAGTAAACTCCTGTCTCACAAACAGAATAAGAATGAAAAAGTTTAGTGTCTAGTGTCTTGACATTTCCCTCTACCATTTCTTTCCTGTCTGGTATTATAGCAATGAAATCTTTTAGACTGGACAGAAATAAATGGAAGAAGAATATGAAGCAAGGTGTTCAGCCATGATTAAGAACCAGATAAAAAGCTGGCAATGAGCTGGGAGGTGGTGGTGGTGCATGCCTTTAATCCCAGCACTCAGGAGGCAGAGGCAAGCAGCTCTCTTGATTTCAAGGCCAGCCTGGTCTACAGAGGGAGTTCCAGGATAGCCAGGACTACACGGAGGAAACCCTGCCTCAGAATAATCCAAAACCAAAAAAAAGCCACATAAAAAGAACACTGGACCAGGCCAGGCATGACCCCTCATGCTTAATGACAGGCACAGGCAAGATAGGCCAGCCTGTCCAATGCAGTGAAACCTTGTCTAATAAAGAACAAAACATAAACAGGGAGCATTGAAGTAGGATTTGAGAGGTTAATTTCAGTAAGTCCCTGAGGTTCTCTCTCTCTGTCTCTCTGTCTCTCTCTCTCTCTCTCTCTCACTCTCTCTCTCTCTCCCTTCCTCCCTCCTTCCCTCCCTCTCTCTCTCTCTCTCACTCGCTGTCTCTCTCCCACTCTGTCTCTCTCTCTGTCTCTCCCTCTCTCTGTCTCTCCCTCTCTCTTCCTCTTACTCTCACTCTTTCTCTCTCTCCCACTCTCTCATTCTCTCTTTCTCCCTCTCTCCCTCTCTCTCTCTCTCCCACTCTCTCTCTGTCTCTCTCCCACTCTCTCTCTGTCTCTCTCTCTCTCTTTCTCTCTCTCCCACTCTCTCTGTCTCTCTCTCATTCTCTCTCACTCTCTCTGTCTCTCTCTCACTCTCACTCTCTTTCTCTCCCACTCTGTCTGTCTCTCTCTCTCTCTCTCATTCTCTCTCTCTCACTCTCTCTGTCTCTCACTCTCACTCTCTCTTTCTCTCCCACTCTCTGTCTCTGTCTCTCTCTCTCTCTCTCTCTCTCTCTCTCTCTCTCTCTCATTCTCTCTCTCTGTCTCACTCTCTCTTCCTCCCTCCCTCCCTCCCTCTCTCTCTCTGGTAGCATGTGTGTACATGTGTGTACATGAGTATATAATGTAAAGGCCAGAGGAGGACGTCAGATGTCCTGTTCTATCACTCTCCACCTTACTCCCTTGAGACAGGAAACCTAAACCTAGGCTGGCAACCAGCAAACACCTGCAGTCCTCTTGTCTTTTCTCCCAGCATCACTGGGGTTACAGGTGCATGCTCAGCCATGTCCAGCTTTTTACATGGGTGCTAAGATTGGAACATAGCTCTTCACATTTGCACAGCAAACACTCTTATCTCGTCAGTCTTCTTTCTTTTTTTATTTTGTCTTTTTGGTTATTTTTGTTTGTTTTTTTTTGTTTGTTTGTTTGTTTTTTTTGAGACGGGGTTTCTCTGTGAAACAGTCCTGGCTACCCTGGAACTCACTCTGTAGACCAGGCTGGCCTCAAACTCATAGAGATCCACCTGTCTCTGCTTCCCCTAGAGCTGGGATTGAAGGCGTATGGCACCATCGCCCAGCCAGATAATATGTCCTGGTTTTATCTAGTCTAGTGTCTTCATTTTAAGGTAAGTTAAGAGAAGCTAAGAGATTTGTCTTTAGAATGACAATTAGAATGACAACATGAGTTGATGATCAAGCTGTCGTGAATTTTTATTCTTTATTTCTAGCCAGTGTTCCTTATTTCAGGTCACTCTGAACAGTGAGTGACTGAAGCCAGGCACAGTAACACACACCTGTACTGTCAATGCTTGGGAAGCTGAAAGAGGATTGTGTTTGGGGCTTTTGTAAACTGTGTAGCAAGACCCTATGGTAACTGAAGCTTGGACCACTCAAGTTAGAATTGGATAAGTTCACCTGCTCCAGCCAATCTGTTGTTGAGTCCATGCTATTTTATACTGATTGAGGAATTTTTCTCTTTGACCTCATATGGTTATCCCAGGACACCTGTAGCTTGGGGACTTATGTCTCCCAAAAGGGAGTGGCTTAAGAATGGAGCTGGGCCTTCCTCTCCCTGGAAAGCGAGAGAGGACCTCCACAGCTAGCTGTCTCAGTGGGGTCCATCTTCTCTCTAGTGCTATCAAGATCACAACCTGGGTCTGAATGGCTCCGCACCAAGCTTCCCATTATGTGCTATGCAGCTCTTCTCACACATGCACGCCGTCATCAGCACTGCCACCTGCATGCGACGCAGCTTCATCCAGAGCACCTTCAGCATCAACCCAGGTAGGCCGAGCCACACCTGTGCAGGTGTACTGTGGTGAAGGAGGTGGACCCAGCCTGGGAGCTTGGTGAGATCATCCAGGGAGGAACGGCCTGGGCAGGCAGCAGGCATTGGATGAGAGAACCTTGAAGAGAAGAGGCAGCCTGCACCTGAAGTGGATGTTGGCAGGGAGCCAGAGCTAGAGCTGTTGAAGGTGGAGAAACTTTGGAGTTTATGAGGACTGGGTCTAAATGGTCTTGAAGGCCTTCTCTACACTACCCTCTCCCTTAGTGCTATGATCTCTCATTGTTTGTGTCCTACTTAGAAATCGTCTGTGACCCCTTATCCGACTACAACGTATGGAGCATGCTGAAGCCTATAAATACATCTGGGGCTTTAGAACCCGATGACAGGGTTGTGGTTACTGCCACCCGGGTGAGTGTTGCCCCTGTGCAGCATGGGCAGGGCTCTTTAGATGATCTGATTTCAGAGTGAACACACTGGGGAGCCTTAAATGGAGAGGGAGCTGGGCTGTTGGACTCTGTGGCTCTAGTACTTGGACCTTGGCTTGGCTCAGTGGTCCAGTTTTAAAGTACACCACCCTAACTCGTCTTCTGCTATTCCAGCTAGATAGCCGGTCCTTTTTCTGGAATGTGGCCCCAGGGGCAGAAAGTGCTGTAGCCTCCTTCGTCTCTCAGTTGGCTGCAGCTGAAGCTTTGCACAAGGCACGGGATGTGACCACCCTACCCCGAAATGTGATGTTTGTCTTCTTCCAGGGGGTAAGGTCTTTTTCCCTAGGGCAAGATGGCAAGGAGGAAGGGGATGGTAATGGTGGGAGAGGAATTATTGACCTGAGTTTTTGCTCAGAGTTTCTGCATGTGTCTCTCTGTTTCCCCTTGGGAATCCTCTGTCTTAGGAAGCTTATATTTCCTGAATTGGTGTGTCCCCTTCCTTCTCCCATTAACAAAATCTAGTTGAGGCTTCCTTCATGCTTAGTGTTCCAATTCCTGTGGTGCTACAGCCTGGTTCATGTGTAAGGTAATAGCAGCCAGAGCTGTGGGGACAGAGGACAATCAAGAAGCAACTGTTTAACAGCTGGTGTTTGCTTTGAGCCTTTACAAAGGCTGCTTTCCTCTAGTCCAGGCTCAGAAAAATCCCATGATGCATACATGTGAGAGACAGCTGGGAAGATATTGGGGGGTGGTAGATCACATGGCTGTAAGATGACTGTCGGCTGAGATGACCCAAGAAAGCAACCCACTTTGTTGACCTCAGACTGCCCTATCCCTTGGGAATCTCTCCTATCTCCACCCCTCAGGAAACTTTTGACTACATTGGCAGCTCAAGAATGGTCTATGACATGGAGAATGGCAAGTTTCCTGTGCGGCTAGAGAACATTGACTCATTTGTGGAACTGGGACAGGTGTGAGCCTCTACCTCCACCTCTTTCTTGCACTTAAGCACCCTACTCTACAGCTACCCTGATGCCTGTCTCCCAGACATGGGCCACAGCAGGAGGCAGATCAGACATGTTGCTCTTCATCCTTCCCAGGTGGCGTTAAGAACTTCACTAGATCTCTGGATGCATACAGATCCCATGTCTCAGAAAAATGAATCTGTGAAGAACCAGGTAACCCAACAGATTACAGAAAGGATAAAATTAAGTGTTGGCTAAAGATGAACACCACTGCTTTGTGAAAAGCATCATAAACACAGTGGTATCTCATTGGTTCCCTGGAATAGGTAGTTATCTCTGACCATTCAGCACTTAAATACTGTCACTGCTGACAGGTGAGTGACTGCTCCTTCTGGGTTTTTTTTTTGTTCCTTCCTTTTTTTCTTTTCCTTTTTTTCTTTTCCTTTTCTTTTTTCTTTCTTTCTTTCTTTTTTTTTTTGTTTCTGTTTTTGTTTTTGTTTGTTTTTCAAGACAGGGTTTCTCTGTATAGCCCTGGCTGGCTGTCCTAAAACTCACTTTGTAGACCAGGCTGCCCTCAAACTCAGATTTGTCTGCCTCTGCCTCCCAAGTGCTGGGATTAAAGGTGTGTGCCACCACTGCCTAGTGTGACTTGGTCCTTCTGTTCTACTCTTACTGTCTCATGGACCCAGTTGTCAAGGCTGCTGGCCAGAGTCCAGCCTGCATCAGGTTCCTGCCCATATTGCCCTCCACTTTATTGGGGAGGGGGATTGGAGGGGGATTTATTTTATATATATGAGTATTTGCCTGCATGTATATGCACCGTATGTGTGTCTGTGCCCAAGGAGGTCAGAAGAGGGGCAGAGCCCTTAGGGCTGGAACTACAGATGGTTATGAACCACAGTCTTGGTACTGAGGACCAAAGCTGGGTCAACAAGTGCTCGTTTCCCCTGAGCCTTGCCTCTTGCTCTGCCGTACTCTTTCTTCATGCTTCTTTGTGGCTCTTACTCCCTACCGAGTACAGCTATATGCCTTGTTGCCACTGCAGCAGCCTTTGCCGTCACTCCTGCTCTGAGCTCCTATAGCGCCTAGAGAATTACATATTTGTCATTCTGTTGTGGATTGGCTCCCTCCACTTCTGCACAACAAATGATACGTGAAACATCCACTGAGGATAAGGCAGAGTCCCGAGGATAGAACGTACCTATAAATGTAAAAAGTAATGGCGTCTCTCTGTGCTCTAATTACCTAACTGTAGAAAGAACCATGGGAACTGTAGGAAGTTCAGTCTTGATTACAGAGCGTTTGAAGACTATATCTAGGAGAGCATAGGCTGAGGGAGCCCTCCCACTTCCCCTCCAGCTTCCAGCTGTCTGCTTCTGTTCCTTCCTCAGGTGGAGGACCTTCTGGTCACTCTGGAGAAGAGTGGTGCTGGTGTCCCTGAAGTTGTCCTCAGGAGACAGAATCACTCACAGGCCCTTCCACCATCATCTCTACAACGATTTCTTCGGGCTCGAAACATTTCTGGTGTAGTTCTGGCTGACCACTCTGGTTCCTTCCATAATCGGTAAGTCACCGGGCCCTGTACCTTCTTTGTTTTTAGAAGCAGTCTAGTCTGAAGTCTGGGAGGAAGATTGCTATCTTCTCCCACCCTATACACTTCCTCCAAAAGCTCCAGCAAGTTTGGATTCTTCACCCAGTAACCTATCACAGGAGGTCTGGAACCCGGCCCTCAACCTTTAGCACTCCTAGTGCGATCATCCTCTGCTTTGGCTCCACTTCTCCCAGGCTGTCCTGACATCTGAGTTACCAAGGGCATCATCTCAAGCCAAAGCATGGAAAGATAGAAGGGGTTCCTTGGCTGGAGGACAAGAGTAGTCCTGTTCGGGGTCCACAAGCAGTGTTCTTACTCTGAAATGTAACATGTTGTCATCATGTGGTAGGTGCATGTGGCTTAGTGTACCAAGGGACTCTGAAGATAGGAAGGCACCATGTTAACCTCTCTACTGGTTCTGCCAATCCTGACCATGCTCCTAACTTGAGGCCAGGGATAACGGGATTCTCACTCAGGCTAAATGGCTCTAACTCCAGCCTTATTGGGGCCAAATGAGTTTTTAAATAAAAATGTTTAAACTTTGATTCTCTGACCTTAACAAAGATTTTTTTTTTCTCACTCACTCAAGTGAATGACAGATCTAGATTACTATCAGTTTTCCAAATCTCTTTGTGTGTGTGTGTGTGTGTGTGTGTGTGTGTGTGTGTGTGTGTGTGTGTGTGTGTATGTGTGGTGTGTGTTTGTGGTACTTTGGGGTAAGAAAAGAAATAATTCACTTGATTATGTGGCTGTCTTGGCTTTCAATGGGGCTGCAATTTATTCCTACATAGGGGGCATTTGAGTAGGAAGGTTAAGGATGCTCTTTAAAATCTGTTTCCTTGGAGCTCACAGGGATCATTTGATCCAAAGTGTCTGTCTGTGAGCATCCGTGATCTTAGCTAGCACCCTCTGTCACTGAGCATTCATGGGAACATTCATACAGGGCAGTAGTTTTCTGAAAAGCTTTCCAGCTGCCTGTGTGTCCAGTGCTTAGGGCTGGCTTACTTTTTATACTTTGTCTAGCAGCAGAGGGAGGCTTCACATTGCTTTACCTCACTGTCATCTCTACTTTCCCATTTCCAATACCTCTTTTTAATAATGGGGCCTAATTTTCTCTGTCCTTTCCCACTGGGTGATGAAAACCAAGACAGCAAGTTCCCACATAAGGACATTTCAATAGGAAAAGGACAAGGACCTGGCTTCATATAGCCAGGGTTCATACTGACTTTTCTGGCAGGTATTACCAGAGCATTTATGACACTGCTGAGAACATTAATGTGACCTATCCTGAGTGGCAGAGCCCAGAAGAGGACCTGAACTTTGTGACAGACACTGCCAAGGTAGTATTGGCCTGGACTGGTGGGAGCATGGGAAATACAACAGGAATGGTACAGATGAGCCACCATGAGACGGGTGAGCCATCCAGCCCTTTTCCTCACCTGCTGTAGGCACTGGCAAATGTGGCCACGGTGCTGGCACGTGCGTTATATGAGCTTGCAGGAGGAACAAACTTCAGTGACTCGATCCAGGCTGATCCCCAAACAGTAAGCAAAGATGGGCCCCTGGTCCTTTCCGTTTCTGTTAACACAGGCTGCCCCCCTTCTCTGTGGTCCTTGCCAGCTTTCTAAACTTTGGAATTTAGCATACCTATTCATGCCTACAAGGATGATACCCTCAAGCGTTCTTGAGTGGGCTTCATCTGTATCCTTGTGAGTTGGCCACTGTCTCCCAGCTTCAGTAGAGTCCCTGTCTTATAACTGGTCTCTGATCATGGTTTCCCTGATCTTGCTCAAGTCACAGCGTTTCTTTCTTCTCTGTCGCAATCCTAGGTTACACGCCTGCTCTATGGGTTCCTGGTTAGAGCCAACAACTCATGGTTTCAGTCTATCCTCAGACAGGACCTAAGATCCTATTTGGGTAAGCATCTGCTGTGGTAAGGGGTATCCCTAGCTGACAAAATATAGGGGTAAAGGCATAATTTTTGCTTTAATCTTTATACTTCTCTTCCTTCTCTGCTTTCTTTCTCTCTGTTTTCTTCTTTTCTTGATGTTTATTGGACCCTTCTTTCTTAACCTGCTCTCATGTGGCTCCTGATGAATTCTGGGTTCTTTCTGGTCCTGCCCACCTTGACCTTGCCTTCCAAATCCTCCTTTCCCTTCGGCCCTCAATTAGATGACAGGCCTCTTCAACATTACATCGCCGTCGCCAGCCCTACCAACACGACTTACGTGGTGCAGTATGCCTTGGCAAACCTGACTGGCAAGGCAACCAACCTCACCCGAGAGCAGTGCCAGGATCCAAGTAAAGTCCCAAACGAAAGCAAGGATGTGAGTGGCGGTGGGTGTCGGAGGTGTCCTGGGGCCTCTTTCCCTTGGGAGAGTTGGGAATCTGCTGGGCAGATGTGGGGGTTGGCATGGAAAGACCAAGGGATACGGTCCTGTGAGCCTGTGTGTCTAGGAAGCAGTAGCCTGAGTGAAATTAGGCCACCTGTGAGGTGCAGAGTCAGCTAGTTGATGAAGTTGGCTGACATGGTGCTAATAGGGAAACAGAGAGCAAGTGAGAAGACTGTGACCTCAGCCCTGTCTTCTTGTGCAGCTGTATGAATACTCATGGGTACAAGGCCCTTGGAATTCCAACAAGACAGAGCGCCTCCCCCGGTGTGTGCGCTCCACAGTACGACTGGCCAGGGCCTTGTCGCCTGCCTTTGAACTGAGTCAGTGGGGCTCCACAGAGTATTCCACGTGGGCCGAGAGCCGCTGGAAAGACATCCAGGCTCGGATATTCCTAGTTGCCAGCAAAGAACTTGAGGTGAGGCTGGGCTTGACGGAGGTGGTGGAGTTTCACTGGGGTCTTTTCCCTACCTCTTGTCTCAGTTCTGTTAGGTTCCTTTCTGTTGTTTCTCATTTGTCCCAGATTGACAGCAAAACCAATGCAAATCTGTGCCTGATCTGCCATTGCCTCCCAATAGAAGGCCTCCCTGTGCTGATAGTTGGAATGTGTTCTTTTTAGGAGAGCCTTGTTTGGAATTAAGAAGGTCTTCAGGGCCTCCCACTCTTGCCTAGCGTTTACTTTATGGCACAGCAGGGCAGAGTCAGTCAGATGGTTATTGAGCCCCTGTTTGAGTAAGTCGTGGGCATAAGAATAATGCCTGAGGACCAAAGCCTTGGGTCCTGCCTAGCCTCAGATCACTTAAACAAAGAACACAGACACTGCTCTTGTCACCTACGGTGAGCCCAGCCTGCTCAGCGGGAGGGTGCTGCCCCTGTTTGTTCCTTGCTCTCGGTACTTGAGTCTACTACCAGAATTCTGATGTTGTTGGTTCCGGAGCTCCCTTAGACTGTGGCACCTGAGAACTCTTTTCTCCCCTGCTCACACCTTCACCCTTGCAGTTTATCACCCTGATCGTGGGCTTCGGCATCCTGGTCTTCTCTCTCATCGTCACTTACTGCATCAATGCCAAAGCCGATGTGCTTTTCGTTGCTCCCCGAGAGCCAGGAGCCGTGTCTTACTGAAGAGGACTCCAGCTCTCCCTGCCAGCTGTGGACTTCATTTCCTAGATCAGTTGTTCCACTGGGAACAAACCATTAATTTGTCACTGGACTGTCTCTGGGTCTGTCTTAGACTGGAACTGTGAGTGGAGACAGGGTGAGATGGATAAATTTCCTCCCCTTCCCTGCTCCTTTTTCCTATTTATTCCTCCTTCTCTAATACCAGGGATTATGATAGAAGCTTCCTGCTCCTGTTTTAACTCCCCAGTTGCTCACCCCCATCTGCCTTTTCCCGGGATACCTCTTGTCTTTCCATCCTGCCGTGTACCTCTCTCTGGTCCCACTGTCACCCTACCCCCACCCCTGTACCCAGCCACCTGCTGGACCAGGAGGAAGGATATGAAGGACTGAGCATCAGGATCAAAGCACCCGAACCCTTGGGGAGAAGAGCGGGTTCTGTAGCTGAGCCAGCTGTGTTTCTCACTGTCCTTTCTTCAGGTCCCCAGATGACATGTTAATGTGGGCATGCTGTTAGGTGGGTATCCCACCTCTAGCCCACAGTGCTCAGTTGTACTTTTTATTATTAAACTGTAATATCTATTTTCGTTGGGTTTTTTTCCTTTTTTTTTTTCTTTCTTTCTCTTTTTTTCTCTCTTTTTCTTTCTTTCTTTCTTTTTTTTTTTTTTTGTAAATATATAAATAGCAAGTTTCATTAAAATTATCCCATACATTTTGTACCTGTTGCTTTGTATTCTTCCCAGATCACCATGTTCAGTGACACTGGGCTGGGACACAGTGTGTGTGCCTTGCTCGCCAGAAGTAAGATGCTGTTAAAACTCAGGTGAAGAAGGACCCCGACAGCCCCAGAGCCCCCCTTAGAAGAACACTATTAGCAGAGCTTCTACTCATTTTATTTACTCTGAGCAGATACAGAGATGAAGCAGATGCAGCCCTTAGCCCTGAGGAGCTCAGGGTTGGAATGAGAGACAAAGGCAGACTTACACCCAGGTGTAATATTTAATGTAACCAACAGAAGCGCAATGTGCTGCAGATGGTATACAGGGCAGTGGAAATGCCTGTGAGTCAGGGTTGAGACTCCACCACAAGCAAAGGCACGTGTTTGAGAAGAGTACTTGGTGTGCCTGAGACATAAGGAGAAATGGGAGGTGAGGCCAGGGCCACACCAGAAGGTTTTGGGTGGCCTGTTAAGGAGTTTGGGCCCTCCAGTAAAGGCAGACTTTTTGTAGCTCAACACCGGCATCGTTTGGGACTGCTTCAGAAAGAACCTGAGCTCTTGAACAAACTCCCTGAGTCTTCATGGAGGCCAAATTGTAGAGCAGAGCAGAGCTGCAAGTGATTGTGGGCAGTGGCTGAGTCAGCCGAGGGTGGGAGCGGGAGCCAGCAGGGGAGGAAGACTACGTGGGGCTTTCTCTCCTAGTTGCTGGCCAGGAGGCTATTGCTCACACATGCCTAAAGACCAGCAGAGATGGGAAGCTAGTTTCCATAGCGCAGACACTGTTCCTAGTTTGAGCTGTTTACCTTTTTGAGCATCCTGCTGAGAGGAGATGATTTTCCTCCAGGTTTGTCTCCAGGCTCCCTGGAGGAGGCATGTTTAGGGTTCTGAGATAGGAAATATACCCTGCTGCTCCCCTGCCAGCCCCCAGTTGGAGCTGGATAAGCTGTGCTCTGTGCTGGCACTGGTAGGAGCTGAGCACAGCTGCCACCATCGTCTGGGCCGGCTCCATGCCTCCCTTGGCCAACAGGTCTCCCAGCGGGCTGAGCAGTAAACTCCCTCATCCTGCTGGCAGCTTCAGGAAGCGGGGACATGGCTGAGTACCAGAGAGGGGGCTAAATGGAGAGATGAAACAGAGGCTTGGGCAGAGTCAAGGGACTAGGGTGCGTGAAAAAGAAGAGGACAAGTTGTTTTTTTGTTCTTAGGGGGGAACACAGAATAGAAGCTCATCTTCTGTCTCCATGCTGTCTTGGCCCATATTGCACCACTCCCCACCCACCCACTCCCACCCCATGCCAGCAACAGTAGAACCCACTTCTTCATGGTCTTTGTGGAGGCCAGGTGCCATGGAGGGGGCATAGCCACTGAGTCTGACCTTCAGGGTCTCCCTCTCTCAGTCCACTGTGGTGGCCCTGAAGACCAACTGGCCTGCAGCGTCTTAGGGGCCACAACACTTTGTAATCCCTTAGTTTTCCTTTGTCCCCTAGATAGGCCCCTGCCTTCTGAAATGTGGCGTTTTCTAGCCCCCTGAGGGTCTCTCTTCTGTGCCCCTATGCCTTGATACCAGCCCGAGTGCCCACTGTGACACAGTATTAGGAGACTTTCCTCCAGCTGGTGTCTCTACCAGACTATTTGAATGAAGGGGAATATTTTCTATTTGGAATGTTTCGGTTGCTGCCCAAAGGTACATTCCAGGAAGAGGTGTTTACTTGTGTGTGAGTGTGGTGTGTGTGTGTGTGTGTGTGTGTGTGTGTGTGTGTGTGTACCATAACGTGTGTAGTCAGAGGACACCTGTGGGGCCTCTGTTCCCTTCCTATCAAGGGGCCCAGGAATCAAACTCAGGTTGTACTTTTATTTACTGAGTCATCTCTTTGGTCCAAGATCTTTTTTTAAAAAAATCTGTATTCTGGTGCTCTAAAACCCCAAAACCCCACATTACTCAATAGAACCTTGTGCCTTTGAGGGAAATTCATTAATTTTGAGGTAGGGTTTCACTATGTAGTCCCGATTAGCCTGGCACTTGCTGACCTCAAACTCACAGAGATCCACCTGCCTCTGCCTTTTGATTGGTAGGATTTAAGGAGTGTGCCACAGCCAACTTTCTTTTTTTTTTATTTTACTCTTTTTTTTAAAATTTATTTGTATTTTATGTACATTGGTGTTTTTCCTGCATCCTTGTGAAGGTGTTGGATCCCTATACCAGGAGGTACAGGCAGTTATGAGCTGCTGGGAATTGATGGGAATTGAACCTGGGTCCTTTGGAAGAGCAGCCGGTGCTCTTAACCACTGAACCATCTCTCCAGCCCTGCCAACTTTTTTTCTTAAGTTAGCATACAAAGCAATGGGTTTTATTATGGCATTTTCATACAAAGTGTCATCTTCTTCCCTATTGCATTTCTCATACTCTTTACATCTAGGAACTTACAATTTTCAAGACCTTAGAAATAATGTGGTTTTTTTTTCCTTCTCTTTTTGAGACAAATCTTTCTAGGAAGCCCAGGTTAGCCTCAAACTCAGTCATTCCTGCCTCAGTATCTTGACTGCTGGAATTACAGGCATGTACCACCATGTCCAGAGGCTCTGCTCATTTGATTTGATAAATGGGGGAAAGTAGCCCAGAGGAGTGATGATGCTTATGTAGGGACATACAATAAAGGAGAGACAGATGAAACAAGAACATATCTTATATCTCTGCCAACAGCAGTAGCAGTACTCAACATTTACTGAGCATGGTCACAGGAGAGGCAGTTTGTCTCTGCATGGTAAAAGCATAAGAGATACATACGGTGTCTTGTCTTTTAAGATTCCAAAGTTTGGATGGGACGATGGGACGTAACACAAGCTAACTCAGCAAGGCTGTGTATGCTCCATACTAGATCAGGCTTAGCCAAGTTCTTCTACCCAAGTTCAGAGGACAATGAGATTGCTTCAGGCAAAGGCCAGTCTCGTGTGGTGGGAAGGGCTCAGGACCAGAGTTTTGGTCTGCTGCTTGTGTGACACTGGGAGGGACATTGCCCCTCTCTGGGCCCCAGTGTTCTTTCTAGAGTCTAGTCTTTGACAAGGGGCTGCTCTCTCTAGTCCCCACTGACTCTCTTTGGTTCTGTGAAAGAACAACTGGGGTTCTGGCCTCCTCTTTCTTCTCCTTAAGCTCCTCCAGGCAAGGACAATTTGAAAAAAAATAATCAATTTATGAATTCTCAAGATAGCACAAGGATCAACTCTAGAAAGGGACACTGTTGTCCCCTAGCCTGGGAACAGTAGAAATTTGGTAAATATGGCATCATTTCTTCAAAAAAAATAAAGAGGAAGGGAGAGAGGGAAGAAGGAAAGAAAAAGGAAGGAAGGATGGAGGAGAAAAGGAAGGAGGGTGAGAGTAAGGAGGGAAGAAGGAAGGCAGAAGGGAAGAAGAAAAGAAAGGACAAAAAAGAAATAGGAGAAATAAAAGAAGACTGCAATAATAAAAAGAAATAAAAAAGCTGGGCAGAGGTGCACACACCTTTAATCCCAGTACTCGGGAGGTAGAGGCAGGTGGATCTCTGTGAATTTGAGGCCAGTCTGATCTACAGAGAGTTCCAGGAACAGTCAGGGCTACACAGAGAAACCCTGTCTCAAAAAGCCAATAAATCAATAAACAAATAAAAGAGAAGTGCTGGAGAATCAGAAGCACTTGGGAGGCCAGAGGTCCCAGTGGGCTCCTGGATAAATTTTTGTTTCTCATTAATTCAGATTTAGAAGGTACAGGAGCCTCCCACTCCTGTGGTACAAAGGGCATTGTAAGCCCTGGGCCCAAACAGGGAAACACGAGTGGAGGGTCATCTCAGGGGGCCTAGGAGCAGTCATTCACTGAGATGATGCAACTGTGAGCCAACGTTACCATCCTCTGTCCCAACTAAGTGGTTGCTCAGGGCTTAGGGGCTGGGACCCTGGAGTCCTCGCTCTTCCCCCAACTCATAAGTCCGAGATACTAGAGGGTCAGAACTAAAACCTGAAGTGAGAGGGGACATCCTGGAAAAACAAAAACAAGATTGTGAAAGGAAACAGAGGAAGTTGGGTTTCTAGCAGGGTTGAAGGATGAAGGGGTGGGAGAGGGAACTGAGCCCAAGGGGAGAAAGGCCAGGCGGGTGTGGCCAGGAGGGGAGTAGACCCAGTGCTGGTGGTGACAGATGGGACAACACAAAGAGGAGAGCTTCAGGGAAGACAGATGGGTGGGGGAGGGAAGGGAGGAGGCTGGGGGTGGGGGGTACAGTGGTTGGAGGCTGAGGCTGTAATGAGATTGGAGATGGGCTCTGAGGTGAGTGAAGAGAAAGAAGAAAGGGGAGGCGCCTTAAGAGACAAAGGCGATAAGGCCTAGGGGGCTAGGGGCAGAGGGCTTGGGCTGGGTGCTGAGAAGGGGGGCTTCCAGCTGGGCTGGCAGCGCAGAGAGTGACAGATTGTGTAGTTAGCCAGAGTGGAGACCCGACCCGCTGTCACCTTCTAGAGGCACAGAGAGGTAGAGACGGAAAGACTGACAGAGACCATGTGGAAGCCAAGTTGAAGACACACTAAAGCATGGCCTGCTGCCATTTCCAAGTGACAACAGCTCCTGCTCGGGGCTCTTTTGCTTGCCATGGCCCCTGACACAATAACACCTCAACCACAGTCACTCTCAGAGAAGGGTCAGGCAGTGCGGCACAGCAAGAGTTAACACTGTCTGCTCTCCCTGCCAGCCATTTGCCTGGTTGGGTCCCCAGGGCTCCCCACATATGTCACCCCCTCTTCTGCCAAGCCCACTGCTTCCCAGCTTCTCCAGGCCCTCCCCTCACCCTCAAGGACTAGCCCCAGCCCCTGTGTCTAACCTACCCTCCAAACCTCCCTCCCCTCAGAACCTCACAGTCTGCCTAAGGATAGAAAGACATTTGTGATCCACAATCTGAAAGAGCCTACAAAATAACAATAAACCACAAAGGTATAATCACTTTCTCCATCCCCAAGGCCTGCTCCTCTCATCTTCCTTACAGGGAAGACAGCCCCTACACAACCCCCCCACACACACACACACTCCCATAGCTCCCAACATGGAGAGTTCACCTTGGATTTCCCTCAGTCATGTTGCCTTATGTACGTACATGTGTGTGAATGAAACTTCTTGTGCCGTTTTAACAACCATGCATATGTAGAGATTTGGGGTGAACACTCTACAGTTCACTCAGCAGTCTCCCACATACTGTTTCACTGGGTGTCACAACAGCCCTACAGAGAAGGCAATGTTATGAAAAGAATGCAGTGAAAGTTACACGACTTGTCCAAGGTCACAAGGACCTGGACCGAGGCCCAGCAGATCCTGGCTTCAGTAGACAGTGCTTGTCTATAGCTCTATGCTATTTGTGCCTCTTTATTGGCTGCCTATGCTCTTTTCTGCTGCTGCCCCGATGTAAAAACTGAATTCCTGAGTGAGGCCCGGGACTGGGTATCCCCAGAGCCTAAGGTCTTGGGATAACAGATGCAGTGGAGGAAGAAGTAGTCCCCAGAGTATGTGGGACAGCTAGGGCAGAATGCTTCAGGGACAGGGCTTGCAGGGCTGAAAGTGTCTGAGCTAAATAGCCTGTGGGGGAGGCTGGCAACGGCAGTTTGGCTCCCTCTTCCTGTGTCCTTTCTGCTGCATGGTCTTTCTGCTTCTGTGTTCCTCAACATCTTACCCTTTGGGATCTGGGTCCCCCATTTTGATGACACCTTAATACTTGGTTATGGTGTCTTCCTACCTTGCCACCCACACTTTTTCTCTTCCTGACAGTTTGCTCTCAGCTTTCTCCATGTCTACATCCCCCCTCTGTCTTACAGATTGTCTGACTTTCTCATATTAGCATTTTCCTATCCCTGAGTACGTCCCTTCACACCTGAATCTCCCTAACAGTCTCTCGTCAGGTTTCTCCCCACGTTTCTGTCTTCTTGCATCTCCTGCAAAGACTTGGCAACCTGGCCCCACCCTCCTTCTCTGCCTCTCTGTCTCCCTTATGTCTATGTCATTTTCTTCGTGTCTCAGCATCTCCTCTGCTCTCCCCTGCTCTCCCCTGCTCTCCTCTCCTCTCCTCTCTTCTGCTCTCCTCTCTTCTGCTCTCCCCTTCTCTCATCTCCTCTCCTCTCCCCTGCTCTCCTCTCCTCTGCTCTCCCCTGCTCTCCTCTGCCCTCCTCTCCTCTCCTCTGCTCTCCTCTCTTCTCTCCTCTGCTCTCCATCATTGTCCTCTGCTTCTCACTGTCTTCTCTCATCTCTCCCATGGCACCTTCTCCTAAGTCTTGGTCTCCCAATTCCTTGGATGGGTTAGAGGGCAGGAGGATGGGGAAACAGGACTGTTGTTGCTGGGGGCTCATTAGGTGGAGATTGGTTTTTAATCAGCACCATGGTAATGATGATGCAAGAACCAAGCCACCACCTGATCCCCTGCCCTCCACCCCCTCCTCAGGCCCTCTTTCTCCTCCAGCTCAGCCCATCTGCTGGCGCCTGGGCACCTGTCTGGGCCTGCCCAGGTGGGAGTTGGCACCTCCCAGGCCTGGGGGTGGGGAGAGGAGGGTGAGCTTGGGGAGGAATTATAGGACTCCCTACAGGGAAGGCCTCACCCTGGAGAAAGCCCAGAAAAGGTTGAGAAGATACAGTGAAGTGGCAAATCCCTCCCACACCCTGGGCTCCTACTAGGGTCTATGCTTACCACAAGCATTACCTCACTTGATCTCCATGGCAACCTAAACAGTTTTTAATTTACCCTATTAAAAAAAAAAAAAAAAGACACTGGTCGTTACTTGTCCAAGGTCATACAGCTAGCAGAGCCCCCTTCGCTGCAGCTCACCGTGTCTGGAGTCTCTCCAGCTGTGGCTTTTCTGACCCAGGGTCAATGGAAAGGCCCTACAGCTGAATGCATGGGAGAGTTTCCGTGCTGAAACCCAGCCCACTGCTTCTCTGTGCTTCCCTTGGCTCCAGAAACTTGCTTCCCTCTCAGGCCACCCTGCCACGCACCCACACAGACACAAACGCACGCATACGCACAGGCCCAGACCCTGGAGGCCTCTGAGCTAGCGACGTGAACGTAAGCACTGCTCATTTGTACTGATTTTGTATCTATCTCCTTTTCTTGGCACTCATTTGATGGCCTGCACACTCAGGCAGCCTGGACTGCTCTGCCCTGCACTCCGCCAGTCCTTCCAATCCAGAATCCAGACGCTGACCCTACTCCTGGATTGGTGATGGGGTACGTGGGAGAATGAGGCCTGGAAGAGCGTCTGTCAGGGTGCTTCAGTCCCAGGATGACAAGGGCTAGGGCCTGACTAGTACTGAGAAGCAGCATGTTAAGCTGTGAATACTGTCTGCATGAGAACTTACTTTGAGGGAGGACTTTAGGGTCTCTTAGTCTGTTCAGAGTTTTGCTGTTAGTGCTAGGGAGAGCCGTCTTTCCAGGAGAAGGGAGATATGGAGAAGGGGCAGTCAAAGCCACTCTGGGACTCAGAATGGAACTATTTTCGATCCAGCTTTTTTGGAGGCTGTGCCCTGCTGCCTCTAGTGTGGGGACTGAGGGGGTTCATCTGTGGTCCTGCCCTGGCTCTAGCCCCAGCCCCACCCCTTCCCCAGCTCTCTATTTCTCGCTTATGAAATATGCATGGAGAACAGATGTCCCTGCTCCCCCACTCCCCGCCCCCCCTCAGGGCGAGCCCCCGCCCCCAGCTCCCAAGAGGTTCCCAGATCCCTCTGCCAATGGCTGCCTGGCCTGGCTGTTTAATATTGATGAGGGGGTTGCCTGGGCCAGCCAATGGAGAGCTGGGTGTGTGTGTGTGTGTGTGTGTATTTCCATATATATATACACACATAAGGCTGGGCCAGTTCAGGTGTGTATGTGTCTGTGTGTGCGAGTGTATGAGTGAGTGTAGGTGACTAAGATCCCCCCTTCTGCCTAGGCCCTGCATCTCCACCATGTGCACCCCTCTCATCTGTCCTGGAGGCTGTGTAGACACAACAAGCTGTCCCTAAGAGCTTTAGAAACTGGTCACTAACTTTGCAGACAGATGACACTTGAGCAGCCCGAAGAGACTGAAGCTCTCTATACTGTCCCCCTGGCTCACCTGCTTGGATCCTTTGGCAGAGTCCTTCTAGGTAAGGGGGGAGCCACGGGTCGGGGAGGGTGGGTATGCCACTCCTAACCTCTGGCTAGAATCCTCTCCCGGAACCTTCCCCTAGCTGGGTCTCTCTCAACTCTGCCTCTGTCTTCCCATGCCTCTTGGATTCTTTGTACAGCCTCAGTCGGTCAGCTGTAGTTGGAGGAAGTAGGGTGGGAAACCCTCCCTGTCTTGGATGCTTAAAAGTGTTGCTTCTCTGAGACTCTGAGACCAGACATGGAGGGAAGACTTGATGGGGGAGTGGAGGTGGGAAGAAGGGAGGGGCAGGTGGAGATGGGTCGTGACAGATGGGCAGCAGGAGAGAGAAAGGGAGGGCATCAGAGAGTGATGGAGAATGCAGGAACATGGGTATTGGGCAGAGAGGAGTTCCAGTTGTGACAGATGTACCAGGAACCCCAACCCTAACTCTTGGTTCCAACCCGCCTTGGAGTGTGGCATTAGGGGCACCACATGTGCTGGGAAATGTTCTCCTACCACTCCACACCATTTCTCTCCTCTCTTCTTTCTTTGGACTCTAGAATACACAGGATGTTCATAATTACAGCTGTAATCAGCTTCTGTTTTATGTTGTGGTTGGTGTGTAGGTGACTCTCCGCCATCAGATGCTGGTGGTTTTGAGTCCCCTCGCCCCCTGCAAGAGCTTGGTAACTGCTCTGGCCTCAAACCTGTCTTCTGTGTGGTAGGATGGGGGCGAGCCTCAGAGAAAGGGTGTGTCCTGTGAGACTGTCTATCAGATAGAGAGCCAGGGCTGGGGACGAAGGGGAGGGTGACTGGGAAGGAACCTCAGTATGTCTGTTTCTATTAAGGCTTGAGCTCACCTCGAAAGGTACAGTGATTCTGGGACAAAGTTAGCTGGCCTTCCTAAGGGTAGCTCCAAGAAACTTCCTAGGTCTCCTTTGCAGGCCATGGCACAGGCTGTGGGCAAGTTTCCCACAGTCTTACTTGCAGGATTTCTGAAAGGCCATGGAACAGCAAGGGTAAATGTGTGAAGGACAGGGCTGGGGACTCTGGTGGACCCAAGCAGCAGTGTGTGTTGAGAAGGGACATTTTTATTTGGTTCTAATGGGCAGGATGTTAGGAGGACCTAATGTCTATGATGGTGATGTTGAGGAAGTTGTGCCAAGCTCCATATATCCCAATCCACTCAACAATGACCAGTCTCTGTGTTTGTGTTCCCCCCCCCCTGTAAGAAACAAGGGGCAGAAGGTCCTAAAGCCAAGGCTTACAGTCCTTCCCTCACTACTGGGAAAGGGCTAGAGTTATAGCCAGCTTCCCTTAGGGCTGTTGCTCTGCCTTTCCTCTTATTTATTATTATGCTCTCCCCCAAAAGAAACATAACAAAACATTTGCTATCACAGCAAACGAGTGTGGAGCCTAAGAGTGTGAAACTGACCTCCAGAACTTTTCTGTCTTGTGAATGTGAAATTCTATGCTCCTTATAAAACATCCCTCCGGCCCCTGGCAAGCACCACTCCCCTTACTGTTTCTGTGAATTAGACTGCTTTAGACACTTCAATGAACGGAGTCACAGGACTTGTCTTTTTGTGAGTTCTTACTTCACTAGTATAAGGTCCTCAAGGTTTAATCGATGTTGCAGCATGACAGAGATCCCCTTCCTATTCAAAGCTCATAGTCTATTACGTTGTATTTGCATTCTTTCATCCACTCTTCCACTGGCGGACATTTGAGTTGCTTTTGCCTCTGTTAGGAGCAAGGGTGTGCCAGTGTCTCATGAATGCTAGGACATACTGTATTTCCAGTTTCATTCCCCCCCACCCCACCCCAGGGACATCCAAGCTGCTTTCCATACTAGTCACACCACTTTACAATCCTGCTTCCTCACACTCTCGACAACACTGATTTAGTTTTAGTTTGTTTGATTTGGGGTTTTCTTTTTTTTTTTCCCCCCCCCCATCAGTCTCTAGTGGATGAGAGGTGATGTTTCACTTTGGTCTTAATTTGCGTTTTTAGTGATCAGTGATGTGCCATGTATTTTCATAAGCATATGTGCATCATCTTTGAAGAAATGTCTGTCAGGCCCTTTTCCCATTTTAAAATTAGGTTATATCATATTTTGGTTGTGCTGGACTTTCCTCTTTTGAGAAACTGGATAGTTTCAAATTCACAATCCTCCTGCCTCAAGTCTTCCGAGTGCTGGGGTTGCACGGGCGTATGCTTCCACACCAGGCTAAGAGCAGTTTATATGCTGTGGATAACAAGTTGTTATCAGATATATGGTTCAAGACTGTTTCCTTATTCCATAGGTTGAATTTTCACTGTGGTAATTGTTCTCCTTAGGCACTGCAGTTAAGTTTGGAGTATTTTTTTTTTTTTTTTTTTTTTTGCTTATGCTTCTGTTCTCATATTCAAGAAATGACTGTCAAGTCCAATGTCTCAAAAGATCTCCCCTCTGATTTCTTCTAGTAATCCAGCGGTTTTAGATCTTCAGTTCTCCCGTGTTAGCTTGCCTGCTATGCTTTCCTAGCACTTTCTCTTACCTCTCTTTTTCCTCCCACTCCTTTCTACCCGTTGGTCTCGCTAGCTTTGGACAGCCCTGACTCCAAGTTTTGGCTCTCAACTCTCCTTCCAGCTCTAAGCCGCTCACCCCTTTAGCGAGCAATTCTTAATTCTCCTTCTCTGTTTCAGGCTCCAGGCTGGAATCCTGACCATGGAACCTTGAAGTGACTCTGCTTTCCTGAGCCGACCCGGCACTCCAGGCCCTTCCTACCTCTCCCACAGCCCAGTTTTCAAGCTCCGGAGCGGGAGGGGTGGGGAGGTGATCCGGTTTCCATTAGGCCCCAGGGAGCTTCCATCATGATGCTCAACTCCGACACTATGGAGCTGGACCTGCCTCCCACCCACTCGGAGACCGAGTCGGGCTTTAGCGACTGTGGGGGCGGCCCGGGCCCGGATGGTGCTGGGTCGGGGGATCCCGGAGTGGGCCAGGTCCGGAGCTCAGAGCTCGGAGAGTCCGGCCGCAAAGACCTGCAGCACCTGAGCCGGGAGGAGCGCAGGCGCCGGCGCCGCGCCACGGCCAAGTACCGCACGGCACATGCCACGCGGGAGCGCATCCGCGTGGAAGCCTTCAACCTGGCCTTCGCCGAGCTGCGCAAGCTGCTGCCCACTCTGCCCCCAGACAAGAAGCTCTCCAAGATAGAGATTCTGCGTCTGGCCATCTGCTATATCTCCTACCTGAATCACGTGCTGGATGTCTGAACTCGGCCCGCCTCCCGCCCTGGATTTTCCCCTCCTCCCGGGGTCTCTCCAGAGTCCCCTGTCACCACGCATTACTTAGAATGGCCGTCTCCTTCCCATCCCAGAGGACCGGGCTCACACCGCTGGTCCTGAAGGCCAGTTTCTTTTTATTGACCTAGGCATGTGAGGGATGTTTGCATGGGTTCTTTCAGGGTGTTGTTAGGGCCTAGCTGGTGGGAGCTGCTCGCCACAGTGGTCAGAATGGAGTCCTTGCTGGATTTGCTAGCCCTAACCTCGACCCAGCTGCTGTCTCCTCGGGCCTATGTCCAAGTTTTCAGAGACCCCCACATCCACATTCTCTTCTGGCATCAGAATCCAAAGGGGAAATGGCCAGTGGCAGAGTGGGGAGTGGATGGGTTCCTAAGTCCCAGACTTCTCTAGCCATGACTCGAGGAGAGACTTGGGACACAGAGAAATGAGTGAGGTGACTCCTGGGTAGCCAGGGGTTACAGAAAAAGTCTGCCTTTCCTTTGTCTATCTCATTCCTGAGGCTTAGAATATACAGACCTCAGATCTTACTTGGTAGTGAGTGCCTTGCCTCATGGAGATGTCTGGCCACTCCCCTGCCCCTTCCAGTTTTCCCCCTTTCCCTTGGCAGCTTAGAAAAAGGAAAACCCCAGTCCCGGGATGACAATGACATCTCCAAACAGCCCAGAGCCCCTTGCAGAAGGCCCAGGCCCTGGGTGGGGCAGCTCAGCAGCAGCTGCTTCCGTCCCAACAGACTTTAAAAACATGCAAACCCCATGAGCTCCTCCCTCAGATGCAAGGAGATGCCGGCTACTGCCCCAGTGCATGCTCTGGGGCCTTCTTACAATTCCCCCACCCCTTCCTTTCTCAAGCTGCCCTGGAAAGGAAGGTGCCCCTGCCCATGCTGCTGAGCCCCACCTGCCCATTGTAGCCTGTGCAACAGGAGTGGATGGGCCTTAGAATCCCTGGAGAAGAAATGAACTCACGGCTTTCCTGCGCTCCATCCACCCTCACACCAAACTCCTAGCTCTGCAAGGCTATTTATTTATGTATTTATTTATTTCATTTATTTATTTATAAATATTGCTATTTATTACTGAGTTATGCACTTTGGGGTATGTATGGTGAGGGGAGCTCCCTGCAGCTAGCTCTAGCTGGGATCCCCCTTTCTCCCTGTTAACTTCTTTCCTTTTCTTGCTCCTTCTCCAGCGCAGGTATGTGTGGGAATCCCTGCACCCATCATACCAGTAACCCTTCCTCAGCTCCATCTTTTCCCACCCCCTTTCCTCCGGAATAGTGTCCCTTCCCCAGCCCCCCACCTCCTGGGTGTCCTCCCAACCCAACAGTCCCACTCCAGTCCTTCCCACCTCCATTCCTTTGGTCGGTCCTGCTTTTTCCAATACAAGAGCAGACCCCAGGCTCTGTGTCTGGTGGCCTGTGTGTAAGTCTCTCTCTGGTTACACTCCTAATTTCTTACAAAAAGAAAAATTAAAGTGACCTCGATCTAGTACCAGATATGGCTGTGGCTGCTTTGTGTTGGGAAGCTGGCCTGAAGATTATGTAAGGTGGATATCGAGGGTCCTAGGTGTTGAAGCCTCTTCAGAGGTGTCTGTATCGTGAGAGCTTTGTGCGGTAAATATATGAAGACAAACAAGAGGGGCCAAAGAGAAAAGAGTTTATACATAGGCCCCAGGTCTCCTACCAGAAACCCCATACATTCCATCCTAGAATTCATTGAGTGATGCTTTCCGTTTTCACTATGGTCTTGAGAGAAGGCAGCTGAGCATCCCAACAGAACCCAAGTTAAACCCATGTCCGTAGGTCCATGCTGCGGGAGAAAACCATGGTACAAAATCTTTTATCGTCTCTAGACTAGGTCAACATTAGTTGAAACCTCAGCTCTTGGCCTGTTCTGTGCTTCCCAGCATTAGATACAGGATAGAGCATGATGGAGGGCATGATACTGAGAGAATGAGGAGAGGGATTTAAAAAGTGAATGCTGAGTGGCTGGGTTTGTAAGGCTAAGGCAGGCAGGCAGTCATGGGTTCAAGTCTAGGCTGAGATCCTGCCCAAAACCAGCAAAGGGGTGAAAGGTGCTGAACTGGAGGAAATCTAGAAAAGACCCTAATATTAATTGATAAAGACATTTAACCCCAGAGCCAGACTTAGATTAGGCTTCTTTTGTGGGGGCAAATGGGCAGATTGAAGACAGGGTCTCATGTAGCTCAGGTTTTATTTGTTTGTTTGTTTGTTTCAAGACAGGGTTTCTCTGTAGCTTTGGAGCCTGTCCTGGAACTTATTCTGTAGATCAGGCTGGCCTTGAACTTGTAGAGATCCACCTGGCCTTTGTCTCCCCAGTGCTGAGATTAAAGGTGTGCACCACCACCACCCGGCTTGCCTTTGACTTCTTAAAACTCAGTTTCTTGCAAATCAGGCTGGATTTAAACTTGACACATAGCCTAGGACAATATTAAATTTGAGAACTTTCCACCCGCTAACCTCCCAAGTGCTAGAATTACAGCTGTTTATGGATATATGCTGGCCTCTCTAAAAATGACCCCACCTGACAAGTGGTCCTTTTTTTAAATATTATTTTTAATAGGAACAGTGATGAAACAGAGAGGTCTATTGCATGGTTAAGAAGGTGAAAGGTCTGGAGATACAACGAAAAAAGAAGATACATTTAGGGCTTTTGTTTTTGGTTTGATGCTGAGGATAGGACCAGAGGCCTCATACATTGTAGGCAAATGCTCTACCATGGGGTAGGGAGAGGTAAAGTTCATGCCTAGCATGAACAAACACCTGGGCTTGCTCCTTGGCGGTGCACAAAAGTGGCTGACTGCACACCTCTAACCCTGGCACTCCAAGGTGGAGGCAGTTGGATCAAAGTCAAAGTTATTCTCAGCTACAGTTGAAGCCTCCCTGGGATGTGTAAGCTCCTGCCTCAGAAAACAAAGCAAGCAACGAGTAGATTTAGAGGAAAAACCACCCTCATCTTCAAATACTAAACGAAGAAACAAAAATGAATGTTGTGTGTGCGCCCAGAAGTTAGAATCATGACCACTGAGTGGGATACTAGATTTTAATTTCAAGAAAAACCCAGCAGGTTTTGTAGTACCTGGAGCTGTCCAGCCCCAAGAGTCACCTGCCCTATAAAGAGGAATCCAAGCAGGAGACTGGAGCATCTAGACTATAAAGACACCTAGAGCACATTCCCACTCCAAATGGGACTCTAGCTAGAGACGGTGGAAGACCCTCTCCTAAATTAGGGCCATGAAAGATGGCTAAATGTAAAAGCAGTGGGAAGGACACGCTGAGATGTCCCTAGTACTTGAAGGGCGACCACAGAATGCCATGCGCATTAGGAGTTTGGATTAGAGTTGGTGAGGGACTGCTAAGATTTGATGCCTTCTCTTTTGTGTGTGAGTTAAATGAAATATTTATTTTATGCCCAGAGTCTGGCAAGAGGGTGGCCTGAACCCAGGCAGGGAAAATCTGAATGCTACAAAGCAGCAGTGTTCTGGGTCCAGGTCCCCCACCCAATTCTTACCTCACTTCCTTTTAAAGTTTTGTTTGTTTTTCTTTTTTAATTGTTTATTTTATGTGCATTGCTGGTTTTGCCTGCATTTCTGCGTGTGGGCATCAGATCTTAGAGTTACAGTCAGTTGTGAGCTGCCATGTGGCTGCTGAGGATTGAACCCTGGTCCTCCTGGAGAACAGAACAGCTAGTGCTCTTAACCACTGAGCCATTACTCCAGCCCCTTGTTTGTTTTTCAAGATAGGGTTTTTCTGTGTAGCCCTGACTGTTCTGAAACTTGCTCTGTAGACCAGGCTGGTCTTGAACTCATAGAGATCCACCTGCCTCTGCCTGCCAAGCGTTGGGATTAAAGGCATGGGCCACTATCACTTGGCCCTAATTTTTAATTTTTTTTTTTAAACTTGAGACCAAGTACCACTATATAGCTCAGCTTGGCTTCTGACTTGCGGTCCTCCTACCTCAGTCTCCCCAAGGCTAGAATTACAAGGGTGCACATGGCCAACACCTTTGATTATTTATTTATTTGCTCATTCTGATACAAAGCCACATTAAAAAGCCCAGGCTGCCCTTTAACTTGCCATCCACCTGTTTCAGCCTCCAGAAAGCTTGGATTGCAGGTGTGTGCCGCCATGCCTGCTAACACCTTTGTTTCAAAGACAGGTGCCTACCCAGAAAAGTGATGTGACTCACTATGATGGCAGACTGGGATCCCGGGCCCCAGGACCCTGGGCATGCCTCTGTGCTCAGGGACCACCTCCCTCCCTCCCAGGCTGGAGAGCAGAAGGGTTAGGGGCCCCTCCCCTCCCAGATCCCCCAGGGCCTGAGGGTGGCGAGAGAGGACTGAGTCTGCAGCTGTTGTGCTGCTCACTCCGAATTTCTCCAGATAATCAATTGGCCTCGGCTGCTGCTCTGCTCTGTGTGGCAAGACAGGGAAGGGGGGGGAGAGAACAGGAGATGGGAGGGGGTGTGCAGAGAGGAGAGAGATGGTAGTCCCTGGGCTGAGGGGAGGAAAGAAGAGTAGAAGCTGCAAAAGCTGACAGGCGGTGAGAGAGGATAGGGATAGAACCACCCAGCGCATTTCACACTGCTCCAAAGTGCCTGGAGCCCCAGCCCGGGGAGGCAGAGAGAAGCTGATGCTCCCAAGTTTGAGGCCAGTTTTGGTCATATAGAGAGTTCTGGGCCAACCAGGGTTACATAGCAAGACCCTACCCCCCCCCCAAAATGACAAGACCAAAACAAAAAACAAAACCCAGAGCCAGAGCCAGCATGGTGTGAGTGAAGGGGGATGTCAGGCAAGAGGGGCAGTTACTTGGAGGATCCAGATGAGGTACAATCGGACACTTGATCCTCCTCCTCCTCCTCTTCCTCCTCCTCCTGCTCCTCCTCCTCCTCTTCTCCTTCTTGCTCCCATGCATAGCATAGCCTCTTGCAGTTGTTCATCCCCTGGCCACCACAGGCTCTTCTTGTCCTGTCTCTATCTCAGGAAGCCTTAACTCAGTGACAGCAGAAGGCAAGGCCCCAAGGGCTTCAAAATGGGGTCTCTAAGCCAGTTCTCCCTGTACTCGTGTGAGCACGCACACACACACAGACACACTGGCATGCATACACACACATGCACACACACACACACACACACACACACACACACACTGGCATGCATACACACACACACACACACACACACACACTGGCATGCATAACACACACATGCACTGGCATGTATACACACACACACGCACTAGCATGCATACACACACACACACACACGCACTAGCATGCATACACACACACACGCACTGGCATGTATACACACACACACACACACACACACACACACACACACACACACACACTGCATGCACCCAGAGTGCGGTAGACTGGCAGACATATGGCTCCTTTGTACCCACACAATGGAGGCCCTGATTGTGCCTCTTTACAGCCTGGGCATAGAATTTGGGGGCTTGTCTCTCCCCTTCCTTCTCCATTCTCGTGGAGTGCTAGCCCTGTTTGCCTCCTCTTTTCTTCCTGGAAGGCCCCACCCTTTATCTTTCTGTTTCTTTCTAATGACATTTCCTGTGCCTTCAAATTTGACCAGGTATGAGCTAACAAGAACGTAGCCACCACAGGTTGTTAACACGGGAGAAGAACACGCAAATCCATTTGTCTGTATGATTGGGGGGGCGGGGGGTGGGGAGAAACAGGGTCAGGCAGCAGCAGCACCCAGCACCATGCAGAGGGAGAGAAAGACCAGCCCGTACAGGCAGCCAGAGAACTGGTGGTGACTGGTTCCTTCCCTTCCTCCCTCCCTCCCTCCCTTCCTCCCTCCCTCCATGCCTCTTTCTTCCCCTCCTCCTTCTCCTCTTCCTATTAGTATTTTTGAGACAGAGAACTTGTTGCCATCCTCCTGCCTCTGGCGTCTGAGCTCTGGGATTACAGGGCCACCACACCTGATTGATCTTCACTCTTCATACTACAATAAACAACCTGCCTGTTCTGCTGCCAACTTCTTCATCTGTAAAGATGGAAAATAATTAAGGCCTGTCAGAGTGATAGGAGGATTAAATGAGATTTGCATGAAAGTGCTCCCTAAGCCTGGCAGTGGTGGTGCAGCCTTTAATCCCAGAACTCAGGAGGCAGAGGCAGGTGGATCTCTGAGTTTGAGGGCAGCCTGAGCTGCACAGAGAAACAGAGAGAGAGGGAAGGAGGGAGGGAGAGAGGGAGGAAGGGAGGGAGAGAGGGAGGGAGAGAGGGAGGGAAAGAGGGAGGGAGAGAGGGAGGGAGAGAGGGAGGGAGAGAGGGAGGGAGAGAGAGAGAGAGAGAGAGAGAGAGAGAGAGAGAGAGAGAGAGAGAGAGAGAGAGAGAGAGAGAGAGAGAGAGAGAGAGAGAGATCTATACAATTCATGCTCATCAAATGGTACCTCGGGGACAGTAACTTAGCAGGGTCAGCCTGTACTTCTGTATAGTTTGTTCACAGTATGAGAAGGTAACAGGTTACAGTGATGGAAGGGTCTGACATTCAGGCCCTCTTCCACCAGACCAGACCAGCTATGCTCTGGGGAGGAGTATACAGTCTTAGAGGGAGGCTCTGGAATCAAGCCTCTTATAAGGTTTCCTGAAAATTGATTCTGAGTCAATCCTCTTTGGGGAATTGGGAATAGAAAAGCTGTGAGATATACTAAACTAAGACTGGAGAATTCAAAGCCAAGGAAGCGGGGGGTGGGGTGGGGTTTGAAGATCTAGAATAGGGTGTCAGAGAAGTCTGAAAGGACCTTTTTCTTTGGCGTCTCCAATCTTTCTTCCTATAAACCTTGATCATTGCTTGTTGAACACTGCCCTCTGCTGGCCACTAGCAGAGATGTCTTCAGTCTTCTAGATGGAAGACAGTTAAGAAACTGAGAAAGGGAAAAAATCATCAGTCTTGGACAATGAGCAGAGAAATAGCTGTTGCAGTGTGCAACCCAGGATTCTGTTTCTGAAAAATGAGGAAATGTGGGGTGCGGATTAGGTACATAGACTAGACTTTGTGTTTTATTACACCTGTTCATAGATTAGAATTTCAAATCACTTTGGTCTGTGGTTGTTTCATTTGGTGTGTGTATGCACCTGCATCTTGATGCTTGTTTTTTGTGGGTGCATGGGTGTGCACATGCACACGATCACACGCTCGCGTGTGCGCGCACGCACACAGCCACACACATACACACACTAGTGCAGGTGTCAGTGAAGGCCAGAAGTTCTGGGTGCCCTGAAGCTAGAGTTAAATGTGATTGTGAGCCATCTGATGTGGGTCCTGGGGACCAAACTCTGGTCCTCCGCAAAAAAAGTGTACACGCATCTCCTCTGGGCCACTGTCCAGTCCCTCCACGCCCTTCTTTTATGTAGGAACCTGGGTGGTAGCTCTTAGGTAGGCAGCAAGAACAAGGCACTGTGTTCTCGTCTTCCCTGACGGCCCCTTCTTTCCCTGAGTTTTACTTCTTCCCTTCAGCTCCATCAGCCACATGGCTGTTTGCATGTTGCAGTATTTGGTTTTTTTGTTTTGTTTTGTTTTGTTTTCCTGGTTTCTGCCCACTTTATTCTGAGCTCAGACACTTGTGTTTCTTTAACATGGAGGACTTGGAACTTCCAAGAGAAGCAAGGGAGAGGTAAGGGCCTGAGATCACAGCCTGTCTGTTGGTTACCTCTCTTCTTTCTTCTTTTATCCTCCACAACATTCAAGTTCAGTTTTCCCTTTTATAACCTTAGAAGATTCTATCCCATCCAATGCAATGCATATCTACTGAAAAGCCATGTGTATCCAGCGCTGCTACAGGTTCTAATTCAGGCTCAGCACCCCTCCCCCATCTACTTAGGATGGGATGTGTGGGCATAAACATGGAGACACCTAAGTTATATTCGAGGAATAGAAGTGGTAGGAGGAAGACTGATGAGGGTAGGGACAGGTAAACTCTGAGTGGGTTATGAAGGTCAAGGGACCCCTCGGGTCAACAAGGTGATTATTGTGACCACTGTGGCATGCTGCCAAGAGTCCTCTTCTTCACTGGACAGAGGCCCTCTCTTCCCAGGTGTGGGAGGGATGAGTCACAGGTGAGTCTCTCCAGGACATGCCTTGGGAGAAGAAGGCTCTCTCCCGGGGGCATCTACATGCAATGACTGGTTGGTGTGGGCTACCTCTGGCCTGAGAGTCCTCGTGGGAGTAGCAGAGGCCTCTGTAGCAATTCTGAGATTGCCTCACGCCCAACAAGTTCACTCCTGGGAGCACTTGCCCATGTACAGTGTCAGAGCCAAGGAGCCCGGTTCCCACCGTGGATGTGGCTCTGTGATAGAATGCTCACTCACTATGTCTGTGTGAGGCCCTGCATTCAACCTCCAGCAATGAAAATAACAAGCAGGAAACACAACACAACCAACACTAAAACAGTGTTTTAGCAGAGTGTGGAGAATCCCAGCGCTTTTGAAGCTAAAAACCCACATCCATTTCCTAGGGATCTTCCTGGGACAGCAATATTCCAGGGAGAAAGCCTCATCGATGTGAGGGGGTGGGGATCTGAGAAGGTTTGTAGTACAGTTTGGTATTACTGACACAAAAATCCTAGGGGCTAGTGGGTCAGGAGAGGTTAGATGATGATCAGGTAATGTAGATAGCGTTCAATCTTTTGCTGCAAACTGATGGGAAAGCCAACAGTGGGCAGGCTCTATCAGGGTTCATAGGTGCCATTGTCAATTTATGCCTTAAAAGTGTCACTTCAAGGGACTGGAAAGATGGTTCAACAATTAAGAATGCGTAGTACTCTTTCAGAGGACCCAAATTCTTTTCCCAGCACCCAGACTCACAATTGCCTGTATCTTCTGTTCCAGGGGATTTGACGCCATCTCTGACCTCTGAAGGAGCTAAATTTGTTTGCACACACACACACACACACACACACACACACACACACACACACACACATAATTAAAAATAAAATAAAGTCTTACAAAATAAATGTTACTTTAGGGCAAGCATACTGGTGTACTCCTATAACCTCGGTGCTTTGAGTTTAAGGCTAGCCTGGGATTTGTAGCAAGTGTGGTTTGGATGAAAATGGCTCCCATAAGCTTGTGTGTTTGAATACTTGGTCTCCAGTTGGTGGAACTGTTTGGGAAGGACTAGGAGGTGTGGACTTGTTGGAAAATATGCACTGGGGGTAGGCTTCAAGGTATCAAAAAGCTTATATCATTCTAGTTGGCTCTTTCTTTCAGCCCCTTGTTTGTGGATCAAATGTACCATGACTGTTTACTTGCTGCCGTGCTCCCTATCATGATGGTCCTCTACTCTACTAACTCTCTGAAACTGGAAGCAAGCCCCAATTAAATGTTTTTTAAAAATGAGTTGCCTTGGTCATGGTGTCTCATCCAGCAATAGAAAAGTACTAAGACAGGAAGACCTTGCCTCCACCACCCCACCACAATATATGAAGAGAGAATTTTGTATATAGTGATGTATATAGTGAAAAAGAGATATATAGCATACACACAATCTTAGGGGTTAGATCTGGGTAGGGAGCTGTTTTAGGCAGCTGTTGCAAAGCTAATCGCATAAGGGCTTGTATTTGGGCAGTGGCAATGGGCAGTGGTAATGGGGAAGAGAAAATAGGTTTAGGAAAGCTCTTTAAATGGTGAATTCCACGGGACATGGTAACTTAGTGCACAGATATAGTGGGAGAGATCTCTCAGACTTCTAGTAAGGGTGACTAGAGGAAGTGAGTTTCCACGTTCCAAAGCAGAACACAGAGTAGGAGAAGCTTTGCTGGGGGTTGTGATGGGTGTGGTGGGTGTGGTGGGTGTGGTAGGGGTTGTGGTGGGTGTGGTAAGGGTTGTGGTGGGTGTGGTGGGAGTGGTGATGGGTGTGGTAGGGGTTGTAGTGGTTGTGGTGATGGGTGTGATGGGGTTGTGGTGGGTGTGGTGGGAGTGGTGATGGGTGTGGTAGGGGTTGTAGTGGTTGTGGTGATGGGTGTGATGGGGTTGTGGTGGGTGTGGTGGGAGTGGTGATGGGTGTGGTAGTGGTTGTAGTGGTTGTGGTGATGGGTGTGATGGGGTTGTGGTGGGTGTGGTGGGAGTGGTGATGGGTGTGGTAGGGGTTGTAGTGGTTGTGGTGATGGGTGTGATGGGGTTGTGGTGGGTGTGGTGGGAGTGGTGATGGGTGTGGTAGGGGTTGTAGTGGGTGTGATGATGGGTGTGGTGGGGTTGGGATGGGTGTGGTGGCAGTAGTGATGTCAAAAGAGAACAAGATATAACCAATGTCTGGGGCTCCTGTGGAGCTGTCAAGGAGGACATTTGCTTCTTGGGTTCGCAGCTGAAGAGCTGGATCTCTTTATCAGAGATCATTCCAGAAATCTCCAACTCTACATACCCGAAGATGTTATTTTATCTTTTTCCCACTCCCCACACTTCTCTTGCTGCCCCCCACCAGTGCTGAGGGTACCCCACCAGCATCCATTGTCCTGGCTATCACACCTTTCTTCTCTTCTCCCACCTGCTCATTGTTTTACCTCTGCACAGTGACTGCTCCTGAGTCTACTGCTGTTTCAGACAGTAAGCGTGCCTCCACCGTTACTGGCTCACCTGTCAGGCAGCAACCCGTGGGACTTTCATGTCCGGCCAGATCTGCCTCTTGTTGCTGCCACTAAATGTAGTTTTAAAACTAAGTCTCTGTCTTCTTTTAACCAGAAGACTCAGGAGTCAGTGGCTGGGGTGAAATCCTGTTAGCTCAGAGAGGTTGAGGAGCAACTAGCTGACCTTCCCTCTTCACTGCTGTCTCAGAAAGAGAGCCTCCTTCTGCTCGGCCCAACCAAAAACCAAAAACGACCTCCACACTCAAAGTCCCTCCCTACTACTTCCTGTGCATCTCTCTGTCTGTCCTCCACACTCCCTCTGATCACTTTCTGTCAACTACGTGCTGGCTCCACCTCCTAACCAAAGGTTGCTTTTATTTCATTAACACAAACTCAAACTCAGGGTTTAAAGTGTAGTTGAATATCCCACAACACCTGCAGCCTGCCATCACAGGGTATGATTTTACTTCCTAAAGGGGGACTTGAACTGTCTTGTATGTTCACCAGTACCTCTGTTCTGTTTCCATGGAGCTTTCGCAGTTGCTTAGATGCTCCCTCTTACCTCCCAGGTCCCTCTCCTCCAGTCCACAGGGCAGTCTGACATCAGACTTACCCAACCACACCATGACCACAGCAGCTCTTCTAAAGAAAAACATTTAACTGGGGCTGGCTTACAGTTCAGAGGTTTCGTTCATTATTGTCAGGGTGGGAAACATGGCAGCATTTAAGCAGACATGGTTCTGGAGAGGTAGCTGAGGGGTTTGGATCCTCAGACAACAGGAAGAGAGAGTGACACGGGGTCTGGATTGAGCATCAGAAACCTCAAAGCTTATCCCCATTAACACACTTCCTCCGATAAGGCCACAATTCCTAATAGTGCCACTCCCTATGAGCCTATGGGAGCAATTTTCGTTCAAATCACCACATTCCATTCCCTGGCCCTCATAGGCTTGTAGCAATATCATAATGCAAAACTGCATTCAGCCCAACTTCAAAAGTCCCCGAAGTCTACCACAGTCTCAACAGTGTTTAATAGGCCAAAGTTCAAAGCCTCTTCTGAGGTTCATGCAATCTCTTAACTGTAATCCCCTTTTAAAATCAAAATGAAAAGTAGATTACACATTTCCAACATACAATGGCACAGGATATATGTTGTAATTTATTTTAAAATGCTGTGAAGAAAAGTCACACCATGCAACAAGTCTTACAAAGGTTGGTATGAAGAGGAGAGAGAAGGGGCAGAGAAAGGGGCAGAGAGGAGTTAGAGACTGGTCCCTGGGGACAAAAGTGGTGGAAGAGAAAGTGAGAGGAGGAAGGGGAAGAGAGAGAAAGAGAAGGGAGGGGGCAAGGGGACATAGTGAATGGGCACAGGTTATGTTCTTATGGCAGTAGCTGAGGACATATCTTGTCAGGATCCCAAGGGCAGGCCAATACAGATGTCTGAATACCAATAATATACATTACCATTCCAAAATGGAGGAAAGGGAGCACAGTCAGGAAACACTGGACCAAAGCAAGACTGAAGCCTAGCAGGGCAAACTCTAAACTCTACATCTCCGTGTTTGATGTTAAAGTGCTCTTCAGATCTCCAACCCCTTTCAGCATTGTTCACTGCAACATACTTTTTCTCTTAGGCTTGTTCCATTCCTGTTAGCAGCCCTCCTCCACAGGGGTCTCATGACTCTGGCATCTCCAGCACTTTAGGGTCTCTGAGGTTTCACCTTCACAGCTTCACACAATGATCTCTCTAGGCCTCTATGCAGGAATCCCCCAGCATATGCTTTCCTTAGTGGTGGAGGGAGATTCCACAACCCCTTTGTATCCTGAACTCTAAAGTCAGAAGCATGTGGCCAAAGCTACCAAGTTCTATTGCTTGTTGGAGCTGGAACATGGCCCCCTCATTCAATTACATCAGCATTCTTTAGTTGCCTGTAGTTCTTTGACTAGGGGTGGGGCCCTGTGACATTTCCCCTTTCATGTCAGCATGTCTATCGGTGTCATTGTTTCGATCTTGTTTAGGCAGCCATGTTGATGAGATTTCCTTTGTGTAGCCTCTCTGACATTTCTAGGTGATATAATCTCACAGCAAACGTTCAGTTCCTTCAGCTCTCACAATCTTTCTGCCTCTTCTTTTGCAATGATCACCGAGTCTTAGATTCTAGAATTGTGTTGAAGGTGTATCATCTAGGACTGGGTACCATGCAATCTCTTATTTGCATCTTGATCAGTTGCTTGTGTTTTTAAAAAAGATTTCTTTATTTAATGTGCACTGGTATTTTGCCTGTATTTACTCTGTATGAGGGTGTCAGAGCCCCTGGAACTGGAGTTACAGACAGTTGTGAGCTGCCATGTGGGTGCTGGGAATTGAACCAAGGTCCTCTAGAAGAGCAGCCAATGCTCTTAACTGCTGAGCCACCTCTCCAGCCTGATCAGTTGTGGTTTTTGTAATGACCACTGCAAAATAGAGTTTATTTGATGAGGGGTGGGAATTACAGGTATCTACCTGTAGATATAAGGATAAATATTTAGAATACAGTTGGGGGTTCTGTTGGTTTAGTAAAGTGGTGGTTTAGGTTCTCTTCCAAGATCCATGACTTTTCTAGCCCTGGTTTGTTGGCTGTGTTTACAGTATCAGGGATGATTTCCCTCTTGTTGATCAGTTTTTAAATCCACTTAGAGGGCTGTTGGTTACCTCTAAGATATGTATGCCACTATTACACCCTTATGCTACTGTGACATGTTGGTCATTATTGTGGTTCATAGGTGTCACACCTGGGTAGGACTGCTGCTTACTTCCTTCTCTTGGAGGCTTGGATGACACCTTCTGGTACCATCAAAGCTATTCGCGGGGAGGAGACTTTCAGACCAGATCCAGCTCATGTTCTCTGGGACCTGTGTCCAAAGTGCATATGCTGAACAATAGGGACTTACCTTGCACCTCCAATAATGTGTTGTAAGTCTTCTGGACAGCCCTGACCAACAATTCAAAAGGAGCCTCTCATGCCTGCTGTTGGGATGTTTGTTAGATAGTCTTGGAGAGTTCTTGAGGATATCATTATTAGCCCAACTATTCTGTTTTTCTACAGGGGATAGAATTCAAATGCAATGTATGGTATATAGTTCATCTTTTATATCTATGATGTGCATACTCTGCAATCTACCATATAAGATTCCCCCCATTTTCTACAATAAACATCTTTGATTATGCTATTTTTGTGTATAATTTTTAGGCTTGCTTAATAATATATTTATAAAAATGGACCTGGATCATAGACTATACACATATTCAATTTTAATAGATACTTTTAAATTGGCCTATAAAGCACACAGATTTATATTCACACCAGTAGCTCATTCTGACATCCATTTCCTTGGTAGGAGGACTTCATTAACATTTTATATTATCCAACTATTAAATTTTACTACTTAGGTAAAGTGATATAAAGCAAAATATTATTTTTCTGTTTGATTGTTTAGAATTTTTTAACTTAGTCTAAGTTCTTTAGGATTACAACATTGCAATAGCCACAGAATTATAGATAGTAACTTTCTCCGTGCCAAATTTGGTTAGTTAATTAATTTTTTGTGTTGCCAGGGATTAATCCAGGAGTACACAAGTGTTGTGCCACTGACCTAGATATCCAGTCCTATTTTTACTTTCTATTTTGAGACAAGATCTTACCAAATTGTTCAGAATGGACTTGAACTCATGTAGCCTGGATGAGATCCTCCTGCCTCAGCCTCCTGAGTAGATGAGACTACAGGCTAGAGTCCCAGTTATGAAGAAAATGTTTGTGTGTTGGCTCTTAGTCTTTTCTGCTCTGGAATCAGAATAGGAAAAACAAAACAAAACTGCATGCTCCGTTATCCATTATAGTAATTGCTGTTCAGTTGCTTCTTGTCCTTTGGTACTCGGGGTGGAACCCAGGGTAAGTACCTGCCTGGTAAGTACATGTTCTGCCACTGAGTGTCATTCTCAGCCCCACTACCTATATTTCATTTGATGTAAAACCCAGGTGGCAATCCAACTTTATTTTCTCTGGGTCACCTAGTTATCCCATACATTTAATAGAATACCGATATTTTAAAAATATTCCTTACTTTGCAATGTTTTTATAGCTTTTTCATTTTCTAGCCTTCTTGCTTTAGGTTTTTTTGGGATATGGCTTCATGTAGTCCAGGCTGACCTCTAACTTCCTATGTAGTCAAGGATGTCATTGAACTTCTGATTCTCCTACCTCTTTACTAGTGCTGGGATTGCAGGTGTACAGAGCCACGCCCAGTGTGTGCTGTATCAAGGACTGAATCCAGGAATTCACTCACGCTAGGCAAGTACTTTACCCCCGGAGGTACATCCCCAGCCCCTGCTTTAGTTTTGGGTCATTAAAAATGTCTTAAATATTTATTTATTTGTGTGTGTGTGTGTGTGTGTGTGTGTATGTGTGTGTGTGTATGTTTGTATGTTTGTATGTGCACATGTGCCATGGTGAACATGTGGTCAGACAACTTACCATCCATTCTATCCTTCCATCTTGTGGGTTCCATGAGTCAAACTCAGGTCATTAGGCTTGGCAGGCAGCAAGATCCTGTCCTGGATAATTTTATGTCAAGTAGACATAAGTTAAGAGGAGGGAATCTCAATTAAGAAAAGCATCACTGAAGTGCTGGGGATTAAAGGCATGTACCACCACTGCCTAATAACACTGTACATGCTTTCATGTTTTATGTTCTTTTAAACAAATATTTATTTACTTATTCATCATGTATGAAGTGTTCTGGCTGCATGTATGCCAGAAGAAGGCACCAGATTTCATTACAGATGGTTGTTAACTATCATGTGGTTGCTGGGAATGGAACTCAGGATCTCTGGAAGAGCAGCCAGTGCTCTTCACCTCTGAGACATCTCCCCAGTCTCTGTTTTATGCTCGTATACATAGCATTTTTATAGTATCGTGACCTAATCCAGGGCCTCATGATCTCTACCACTGGGGTACATCTTCAAGCCCCACTCACCTCCCTGCTTTTGTGACAGGGTCTTGCTATGATCTCTAGACTGGCTTTGCACTCCTAGACTCCAGCCACCCTTTTGCCATAGTCTCCCAAGTCGATGGAAATATAGGCTTGCAACATTGCATGCAGCTAAACTGTATTTTTCATTGAGTGTGTATTTGTTGCTAATGTTAAGGATTGTATTGTATTCCTTTACGAGATCTCTTGGGGTTTAGAGAGGTGGTTCAGGTTAAGAGCACCAGATGCCCTTCCAGAGGATCTGGGTTTGCTTCCAGCACCCACATGCAGTTTGCAACAGTTTCGAACTCTAGTTTTGGGGTATTTGATGCCTTCTGGCCTCTTTGGACACCAGGCATAAATGTGGTGTAAAGACATACGTGCAGGCAAAACACTCACATAGATGAACACACACACACACACACACACACACACACACACACACACACACACAGAGAGAGAGAGAGAGAGAGAGAGAGAGAGAGAGAGAGAGAGAGAGAGAGAGAGAGAGAGAGAGAACACTGTTGAAGTTCTAATCTTTGGTAGTTGTGAATTTGACCTTGCCATCACAGTCTGTGGTGATTGTTAGGGCAGCTCTAGGACACTAAGACAACTAGTGTATGTAGAAATAACTGATTCCTGCCCCCACCTCTGGAATTTGATTTAAGGACTTTGCACATACTGTGCCACTGCTCTATATCCCCAGCCCTCTTTGTCATTGTGTGTGATGTTTGAATGTGCATGACATGCCCCACCCCTTCCTACTTTTGAGACAGGGCTTCTCTAAGTTGCTCAGGCTGGCCTTGAAATCACTTTGTAGTCTAGGCAGGACTTAGATTTGCAATCCGTTTGCTTTAGCCTCCAAAGTAGCTAACAGGCCTGGGCCACCCAGCTTGGCAAAAACCGATTTTCCAGCATTGACATGTCTTCATAAAATGAGCTGGAAACTATTTCTCCTGCTTCACTTGTGCAGAAGAGTTTACACAGAGGGCCTAGAGAGATCTGGTTTAAGAGTGCTTGCTGCTATTCCAGAGAGCTGGAGTTGGTCCTCAGCATCTGCATTGATTTGTGATTCCATCTCCAGGAGATCTAACATTCTCTTCTAGCCTCTGCAGGCACTTGCACACACATGACATAAATGACATACCCTCAGACATGCACATAAAAAATAAAAATACATCTTTTTTTTTTAAATGTATACAATGTTCTGCCTGCATGTATGTCTGCTGGCCAGAAGAGGGCACCAGATCTCACTACAGATGGCTGTAAGGAACCATGTGGTTGCTGGGAATTGAACTTAGGACTTCTAGAAGAACAGCCAGTGCTCTTAACCTCTGAGCCATTTCTCCAGTCTCCCAAATAAATCTTGATTTTTTTTTTTAAAGTAAAATTCCATTGGCAATAGATAGGATGGGTTGGAGGGAATGAAATGGATTTGGAAGTGGCAAAGTTCTGAATAAATGAAGTTGGGCACTAAAGGAAGATAATGTATTCCTTTGAAAATTTATCATTTTAGGGACTATGCTGGCTATTTGACGCAAGGTGGAATCACTGGAGAGGAGGGATCCTCAATTGAGAGAATGCCACCATAAGATTGAGCTGTAAGGGCAGTTGGTCCTCAACCTTCCTAACGCTGTGACCTTTAATACAGTTCCTCATGCTGTGGTGACCCCCAACCATAACATTATTTTCGTCACTACTTCATAACAGTAATTTTACTGCTGTAATGAATGGTAACGTAAATATCTGAAGTACAGGATGGTCTCAGGAGATCCCTATGAAAGGGTTGCTCCAACCCCTCCCCCAAAGGGAGGTTGAGAACCACTGGTATAGGGCATTTTCTTAACTGGTGATTGGTATGGGAAGGTCCAGCCCACTGTGGGTGGGGTCACCTCTGTGCTGGCAGTCTTGAGTTCTATATGAAAGCAGGTTGAGCAAGCCATGGGGAGCAGGCCAGTAAGCAACACTCCCCCATGGCCTCTGCATCAGCTCCTGCCTCCAGGTTCCTGCCCTGTTTGAGTTACTCTCCTGGCTTCTTTTGATGATGAGCAGTGATGTGAAAGCCATAAGCCAAATAACTCCCCCCGCCCCGCCCTGCAACCTACTTTTGGTTATGGCGTTTCATCACAGCAATTGTAATCCTAACTAGGGTAGGCACCCAAAGAATACACATGTCTAAATGTCTTGTGGGAAGCTGGAAACTTGAATTTGTAGCTTAGATGAGAGACCTGGAGTGGGAAGTGTCGGTAGGTGTGCACTTACTGAATTGACAGGAGAGGATGCCATTGTTCTGGGAGAGCAGTATGAAGACTGAAGGAGCACAGGGATGGGTGCCAGGCATTTAAGAGGAGGAAGGACTCCTAGGGAGCTTCACAGTGAAGGTGGAAGCGAGGGCACTCATGAGGAATCTGTTTCGTTAAGGTGAGGTGAGACTGTGGGTGTAGCTCGGTTGGCAGAGTGCTTACCAAGCATGTATGACACCCTGGGCTCAGTCCCTAGCACCGTATAAACTGGACACCATGGCACATGCCGTAGTGCCAGCACTTACCCACTCGGGAGGTGGAGCAGGAAGATCGGAAGTTCAAGGTCGTCCTTGGTTACATAGCTGTGGTGGGTGGGTGGGTTGTGGTGAGACAAGGAAGGTAGAATGAGAAGAGAAACTTGAAGCAAAGATGGGCACTGAGTGGAGGAAAGTATTTTTGTTTGTTTTGAGACAGGGTTTCTCTGTGTAGCCCTGGCTGTCCTGGGACTTGCTCTGTAGACCCAGCTGGCCTCTAACCGAACTCACAGAGATCCACTACCTCTGCCTCCCAAGTGCTGGGATTAAAAGATGTGCTCCCCCACAGCCTGGCTGGCACTTGATTTTGTTATGTGAGATGCAGATGAGTGAAAAGGTGGAAGTCAGGTGTGTGTGTGTGTGGGGGGGACGAGGATAGCTGCCAGAAGTGGAAAAGGACAAGACCTGTCTCCTGCAGAAGGACAGCCATTTATTCTTCCAGAGAGGAGGAAGGAAATCAAAAAGTTTGTGGTGGTGAATGAGATGCCCCCCTCCCCACACTCACTACCTGGCAGTTCAGTGCTTTGTCCCCAGTTAGTGGCACTATTTGGAGAGGCTTTGGGTATGGACTTACTGGAGAAAGTATGTCACTGGAGGCAGGCTTTTGAGAGTTTAAAACCTCTCAAATTTGCTCTCTGTGCCTCCTACTGTCAGTCCTTGATGGGAGCCACCAGCTTCTGCTCCAGCCACCATGTCCTGCCCCATTCCTCTACCATGGTGGACTCTCATCCCTCTAGAACTGTAAGCCAAATAAACCCTTCCTTCTGTAAGTTGCTTTGGTCATGGTGTTTTATCTCAGGAACAGAAATGTAACCAAAACAAAGTTATAGTAGCATTTTTTACATTGGAACTATCACTTAAGTTAACAACAACAACAACAACAACAAAAAGCCAATAGTTGGACAACACCTTAGAAGTTTCTGGTTTAATTAGTATGGGATGAGTCCTGGGCATTGCTATATTTCCAGAGTTTCACATGAGATTGATTATAATCTATGATGAAGGTTGAGAATCACTGTTTTAATTTGCAGGTAACTTTTTAGATTAGTGATAATGGAATTGGATTCAAGGAAACCCACAATTAAAAAGGGATAAATGAGTAGAGAGCCACAGAAGTTTGAAACAGATGAAAATAGAGAAAAGAAAGAAGTTAGAAAGGAAGGGATTGGCACACCACCAGAAAAGCTAGGAAACAAGGAGACCCTAAGAGAGACATACATGGTCCCCCAGAGAAGGGGAAAGGGACAAGATCTCCCAAGCAAATTAGGAACATGGGGGAAGGGGAGAGGTGGGCATGAGGGAGCAGGAAGATTGAGCCAGGGAAAGACTAATGGAGTGCAAGAAAAGAGATACTATAATAGAGGGAGCTATTATAGGTTTTAAGAGAATCTGGCACTAGGGAAATGCCCAGAGATCTACAAGGATGACCCCAACAATCTAAGCAATAGTGGAGAGGCTACCTTAAATGCTTTCTCTGATAATGAGATTGATGACTACCTTATATGCCATCCTAGAGCCTTCATCTAGTAGCTGATAGAAGCAAAAGCAGACACCCACAGCTAAACACTGATCTGAACTCCTGGAATCCAGTTGCAGAAAGGGAGGAGTGATCAGCAAAGGGGTCAAGATCAGGCTGGAGAAACCCACAGAAACAGCTGACCTGAACAAGAGGGAGCTCATGGACCCCAGTCTGATAACTGGGAAACCAGCATAGGACCGATGCAGAACCCCTGAACATGAGTGTCAGTTAGGAGGACTGGGCAATCTATGGGGCCTTTGATAGTGGATCAGTATTTATCCCTAGTATACGAATAAACTTTGGGAGCCCATTCCACATAAAGGGATACTGTCTCAGCCTAGACACATGGGGGAGGGCCTAGGCCCTGCTCCAAATGATATGACAGACTTTGAAGACTCCCCATGGAAGGCCTCACCCTTCTGCTCCTCATGGGGAGCAGAAAGGGGATGGGACGGGAGTTGGTGGTGGTGGGGGGACAGGGGAAGAAGGGAGGGTGAGGGAACTGGGATTGACATGCAAAACAACCTTGTTTCAAATTTAAGTAAAAAATTAAAAAAATAAAGTAAAACACTTCTGTTGCTTTCTAATAAAATTTACTATGGATTTAAACAAAACAAAACAAAAAAGACAGCAACCTAGTGGTTTTTATACTCTATAGGTCTAGACGTGATGCGGCTCAGCCTTCCTCCCCTTCTGTCCTCTCTTTCTGTTTTTGCTTTGTTTTGTTTGAGACTGAATTTCACCATGTAGCCCTGGCTTGCTGGGAACTCCCTATGTAGACCAGGCTAACGCCTGGTAGAGATGAGAGGCTAACTCACAGAGATCCACTGGGGCTAAAGGTGTGTCCTGGCACATTCCAGCTGACTCCTTGTTCTTAAGGAGATCAGGTTCTTTTGTGAGAGAGGCATCTCACACCAACTCTAGAGCATTAGAAGAGGTCTTGACCAGTTAAGAGCTTTTGTTTATTTGTTACTTTTCTTCTTCTTTTCATTAAAAAACAAGAAATTAGCAATTCTATAGTATAGGTTGGGTTTAGAAACAACTATCCCCACACCCATGCTGGGTCCAACAGAGAGCTTACATAGGCTGTGCCAGTCATTGAGCCCCAGTCCCTTGTTTTTCCGAGATGGGTTCATGCTCTGAAGCTTAAGCTGGCCTGGAACTTGGTAGGTAGCCTAAGGTAGCCTTGAAATGTCCCAGCCCTTCTGTCTGTGGAACACTGAGTGTGTTATCATTCTGGCTTACAAACACTTTTGTCAGAATTGAGACCAGCCCTTCCAGGAAGGCGAGCAAAGGCTAGGAGAGCTATTTTACCCCTCGATTTATCCACAGAACAGTGAGAAGATGGAGATCTGGCCTGTGGGTACCTTATTGTGGTCACCAAAACTGATAGGTACATAAACTCTCTAGTCAGTCACATTGAAACACTTTGTGCTCCCAGCATGTAATGGCCACCTATAACTGCATATAACTTTAGTTACAGGGGATCTGACACCTTCTTCTGGCCTCCTTAGGTAACAGGCACACATCAGGCGTACATGCAGACAAAACACTCTTACACAAAAATTAAAATTATAATTTTTCTTGTTTAAAAAGAGCAAAACTATAAAAGAAAAAACAAAACAACAAGAACAACAAAAAGCTTTACTTTCCATTAAAGCAGATGACCTAATCTTTATCATGAGAACAAGGACTAACATCTAGGGACAGCTCTATTGCCTGGACTGTCTTCCTGAAGAGAAGCTATCCTCACTTTTTGAATCTTTCTTGAAAAACAAAAACCTCCCAGGGGTTCTGAGTCACCCCTGGGATGTCTGCTCACTCCATCCCTACTGCCCAGGACCATGAGTTGGCAAGGACTTCAGAGAGCTTCTACTGGAAGCCTTGACACTGGCCTAGAAATCACTTTCCCTGAATAAGAATCCTGGAAGAAGCAGGGGTGCACTAGGCATGGGACAGGGAGGGAAGGGAAGCTTGACTGGAAATTCATTGGGTTCTTGTGGGTCTATGGAGGAGGCTCCTTCTGTTACCTCATTAATCCCTTATGTGAATAGAAATGAGGTTTGAAAAAGTAAGTACATTGTCTGTGCATTCAACACCCAAGAATGGTAAACCAGACATGGAGGTATTTGGGAGGCTAGGACAGGAGGCTTTTAAATCACAAGCCAGCCTGACTACATAAAGAGATTTGGACTATATAATGAAACAAACAAACAAGCAACCCCCCCCCACAGACACCAGACACCCTCAAAGTCCAGTTCTCCCACTACATGGCCCTTTGGGTTCCTGGCCTCCCAGCTTTGCTTCCGCATACTGTCCTCCTCAGGAAAGTTGTGGTTAGATGTCGCCTGCCTTAGTGCTTTTCTTCCTAAAGAATTAGGCTGAGACCTGAATACATGACCCTTGTCTTTGGGTCTTGGCTTCCACTCTGATTTGAAGATGTGTCAAATTCATCCTTAGTGTGAGAGTGGAGGGTTGTTCAGAGAGCTGCTGGATAGGGTACACGAGAACAATTACATTTAATGTCGGAAAGCTCTATAATACAGTATTTTCACTGCAGATATAATTTCTCAATTATGTCTCATCCTCAGAGGAGAGAAAGGAAGAACTGAGTATATTCCAGGCTCACACCTAACAGCTATTAATCCTAAAGTCTCATGTATTGACATGACATCTTGACATACATTTCAAGCTTTAGCTGGGGCCAGTGTACAAAATCATTTGTAATTCTGACGTCAGAAGCTCATTTCCAATGCTTTGGGGGCCTTCTGAGGTCTGGGAAACAAGCTGGCAGGACAGGAATATAATACACACTAAACAAAACAGAGAGCCTGGCAGTGATGCAGCAGCCCCAACACCTGTCAAATTATAAACTGTGCTCAGCATTGGGGGTGTGCTTTGCACAGGGCCTGGGACTCGGATGTCTTTCCTATCTCCTGCTCTCCCTAACATTCCTGGTGTTATGGGACCTCCGCAGAGCAGCCCAGTGGCAGCACATGATAGAAGTAGGTGAATAAGGGACAATGTGCTAACACAGACTGTGATTCTTGAGAAGATGAGCATTTCATGATGTCTTGGTGCTAAGTTCTTTGCTAACCCGCAATGGGGGAATAGTGGCTGAGGAAAAGGAAGGCTTCAGGCAAGATAGACAAGATGCATTTGTTTAGACTTTTCACAACCTGTCCCCAATGTGGGGACCAGTTAGGACTAGGACGATGAGACTGAGTTTTAGGAAAGACTGCACTCAGGGAACGGAATGGAGGCCAGGAGTCGCCTTCTCTGGGATTTCTTAATCACAGGGTTGGAAGGGTAGGTATCAGAATTGAAAGGTGGAGATGGTGGGGGTGTTGAGACGTGTGTGAAGATGCTTTTGAAGCGGTACTGTTCTAGGTAAGTGGCAGGTTACAGGGTAAATAATACTAGTGGCAGTGTAATAATACTTTTGCTTTCACTCACTCGGAGGGCAATCTGGCCTTCCCACAGTCACTTTATGGTGGGCTCACCCCTGTTGGGTTCCTTCCCACTTTAGGAACTCTAACTGGTTTGTTTCTTAGTGGGCTCTGAAGTGGGAGTGCCTTAAATATGCCAGATATTTTGTGCTAACCTACACTACTCCCTGGATCCTATCTGTAACCCTCAACTACCCAAAAGTCCTAGGGTGGAGAGGTAGGAGTTCCGCACCGATCTAGGCAGTTTTTACTCTAGGATTCCTGGGAGACGCCCCCCCCCTTCCCCCGGCCCAAAGTCGCGGGCCCACGTCGCCATCTCCCCCTTTCCCCGTTCCCGTAGGGCAGGATTCCCTTTGTAATTAATCCCAACACTCAAATCAGAGGGGAGGAAAACGTGTTAATGAGCGAGCGTCCCAGTCTGACTAGGCGTTCGTCGCTCACAGCTAGAACACCGAGTAATTAAATTATTTTTTGGAAGAAGGGGAGCATGGTAGCGATGGTGTCAGGGAAATTCTGTATACATGGGAGAGGGTACTGTCTCTTGTCACTAATTAAAATCAGGGATGACCCTTTTCTCAGCTCTGTGCCGGGGTGTGCGGGGGAATCAGTCTTTCCGCGTCTCAGATTCCATTGGATTTTGTGTGGCCGGGTTTGTGGTCCCAAAGAAGAGAATGTGGCCAGCATCAGGGCCTAGAAGAAAGGTCTTCAAGGGGGGGTGGTGGTGTCGCAGAAGACAGTTCCAAGAGGGGCTGCGGGTTGGACCAAAGCCAAGAACCGAGGCAGCATCAAGCCCACCTTCCTGGCCAGGTCCGCAAACCCGGAGCGGATTCCCAGGATCCCGAGGGCGCAGGGCA